>JAPFRF010000004.1:14492500-19292500 GCA_029282475.1 Phrynocephalus forsythii
TTTACTACAAAGTTCGCCGCTGAGAAACCACACAGAAAACGCTGGTAGAACCACGGCCTAAGACACTTAGCTTAAGTTCTGTAGTAGGGATGGGCATGTCATTTTGGAACCAGTAGGTTATGAAATGAACCATGTGAGCCCAGGTGGTCCTCGGAACCTGCTGATACACGCAGATCCAATTGCTTGACCTTTCTCTGTGCCTGTTCCTGCACAGCTCCTGACTGGCCAGCATCACAGATCTAGCACAGATGTTTTAAAAAGGAATGCATTATTCTGATTAAACAGAGAAGCCTCATTAAACTGCAATTCCTAGACTACAAATGACAGAAAATGAGCAGTGCCATTTTATACACTCTACTATTGCAACTGGACTATGTATGCTGCTCCATAAAGACCGTTCATTTACAGGTTCAAGGTTACACATAGACACACACATATATTTTTCCTTGTTCCTTCAAACCGTGCTGGAGCTGTGCCAGCACATGAGAATCTGTAGTCAGCGCCTTCAAGAGGAGGAAAAAGAGAAAGAAAAAGAAACATTTCTCCCCACCCCTTACTGAAGAAAAGCAGACAGCTGCTAACTAGTTGTCTAGCTGTCTATTTTGTGGACAATTTCTTTCATCTTGTCATACCTTTTGTGCTGTTTTGAAATGCTTGGAGTTTAGACTTGAAGAACACGCACTGGATTCCTGACTGGTATTAAGAGATTTTTTTTAAGGGAGCAAAGTTCTGGGATGTGTGTGTGTCTGTGTGTGTGTGTGTGTGTGTGTGTGTGTGCGTGTGCGCGTGCACACACATTTGTATACATGTGTGTGCAGCATCCCTACATTTAGGGGTCTCATTTCATCTTCCTATCAAGTGCAGCATTGATTTTATTTTATTTTTCACCCGAGTGAAGGAAATCTTTTCAAACGCCAAGTGTGCCACAGAAACCTCCAGTAACAATGCAGCTCCTAAGAAAAAGCGCTTGTCCTAGATTACAAAAAGGAAAAAGAGAAACAGAATATACAGCAGCTTGTCTTC
This sequence comes from Phrynocephalus forsythii, assembly GCA_029282475.1. NCBI lineage: Eukaryota > Metazoa > Chordata > Lepidosauria > Squamata > Agamidae > Phrynocephalus > Phrynocephalus forsythii. The sequence continues at coordinate 14,493,524 of JAPFRF010000004.1, forward strand.
AGCACCAGCAAGGGAGAGACATCTGGCCAGTCACATCCCCTGCTTTCCTGTTATGCTTGTTTTAATTCTTTCTCTGTGCAGACAAAGGCAGTGTGATTTCAATGGCTGTCACCTGTTTCCCATGTGAACAAGAGCAAGCGTGCAATTACATGTTTGCCTGGGAAGTGAAATCCTTTGAAGCAGCATTTCCTCCCATGAGCAGGGGATGCTGAGCCCCTTTTGGTGAAGTTCAGGGCCATGCGAACAAAGGTTTAGATGTCCCCTATTCTTAAAAAAAGATCCTGCCTTCGGCTTAGAATCCAGAGTCTGCTGAGCCAACTGAATACTGAAAGGTGCAGAAGGCACCTCCGAGGTCTTCTAAATAGAGATGGGCACGAACCAAAAAAATGGCAATTCGTTTTGGTTCGGTTTGTTTTAAGATTCAGTTGGTTTTATTTTGTTTTTAATGATTTTTTTCAAAATATTCATTTTGTTGGTTCGTTTTGATTTGTTATTCATTTTTTCTTCTCAAGCAGCAACCACGTGGCCCCTGGGGCCAGGTCAGCACACCTTTATTTTATTTTATTTTATTTTATTTTATTTTATTTTATTTTATTTTATTTTTACTGCCGACCATGGCCGCCTACCAGCTGTAGTGTGCCCGGTAGGCTTCCCCCCCGATGCCCCCTACCTGCAGCCAGGAGGAATGGACCAGGAAGAGGACCACTCCAGGACCCAGGTAGGAGACACCAGCAATTGGAACGAAACAAAATGAAATGAAACAGAAATTTCCGTTTTGTTTCATTTCATTTCTCTTAGAGGGGGCAGTTTGTTATTCATTTTGTTACCTAATGAAATGAATAACGAATAATGAAATGAACCAAAAGTTCATTTCATGCCCATCTTTGCTTCTAAACCAGACAGGGCAAGTGTTTCCGCTCTTAGAATGACATCACACCATTTTGTCACCATACATTTACAGCTCTTCAAGCTGCCCCGAAAAAGTCTCACCATGTTTGAAAAAGCTCCTGGACTGTGTGAAAAACAATTAGTTCCACTCCCATGTTGTCTAAATGTCTATGACAGCATGTGTTCACATTGGCCCAGTTCTAGAGCCTTCTATGAACTGGAACCTACAGCAAACCAGCAACCCTGAATACACCCCTGTTGCTTGGAGATGATAGCTCTTCAAGTGATGAGCCATAACGCCAGGCTGAAAGCCTTTTGTCCATCCTAGGAGCCCTTGGTTGGCTATCCAGAAGAGCAGGCCTTACTCTAGAGTTGGTGTGGTATAATGGAGACAGTGTTGCACAAGGAGTCGTGACACCTGCAGTGAAACTTCTGCTGGGTCATGGGAATACACTAAGGGTTGGCCATAACAAACTACTCCTAGAACAGTGGTTGCAAACCTTTGGCACTCCAGATGTTTTGGACCACAACCCCCAGAATTCCGAGCCTAGACTGCCAATGACAAAGGATTGTGGGAGTTGTGGTCCAAAACATCTGGAGTGCCAAAGGTTCACCACCACTGTCCTAGAACATCTCAGATACTTGGAATCTTTATTAGGGCTGCCAAAAATCTGAAGAGCCTTAAAAGCACATAACAACTGGAAGTGCTTCAATGGTATGTAACAACAATATCATCATGATTGTCACTGTAACTGTCTAGTTATTCTGCCTAATGGTGACCCTTTCCAGAGTTTTCTCGGTGCCGAATACACAGAAGAGGTTTACCATTTTCTTCTTCTAGGGTTGCCCTGAGACTGTGCAGCTTGCCCAAGACTGGCTTTACTCACAGAAGTCACTGTGGGGAATCGAACTCCCAGTCTCTGGCTCCACAGCGCGATACCTAAACCACTGAGCAATGAAGCAAAGCAATACAATAGAACATATTCAAGTTCGCTGCTTCCTTCTCTTTCTTCCTACTTCCCTGCTGGACCAAGGTGCAGGATTGCAATGGGAGCAACAATGGCTATTCTTTCGGTTCCAGATGAACCAAGTCAATCTTGTACCTTGGCCAGCTGTCTACAAACAGTACTTTTTCTAAATGACAAGTTCATACTTGGTTCTCAAGGCACCTGGCTGTCTGTGTATGCAAGCTGATCTATTCAGCACAACAGAGCCTGTGCCAACATGGATTTCCTGAGCTTCATGGGCCAGAAATCACAATAATGACTTAACCACATAGAGCTCTCTCCAAGCTTTTCCTTAAACATTGAAAAGTGTTTATCTAAGATGTACATTCATTTAGCTGTGTCTACCTCACAGGGTTATTGTGAGGGCAAAATTGAACTTGAGGGGAAAGAGACAAGCACCCATTGGAAGAAAGATAAGTAATGATAAAGAAACATAAATATACAGGCCACTTTAGATGCAGACTATGTGTATGCAATCATTTTTCTTTTATTCCTTTAGCGGGCGAGGGCTATAGCAAGAACAACGCAATTCCATGCAATATACTGAAATTCAAGCTAGGTTTCGATTCATGTTTGAAATACATTTTGCAAATTTACTGTATCTAAAGGTGAATCATTAATAATTACGACAGAGAGTAAGCTTAACTATGAAGTGGGGAATCCCGTTACAAGAGATCCTGAGTGAAACAACTTTATTAGCAGCAGGAAATGTAGACTTTGTTTTGATGAGGATAGTAACAAACATTTCTAATTGGAATTTGAGGCTGCTGGTAGGAAATGTATCCATACTTGAGAGTAGCATTCTGTGTTTATCTTGATCAGGCCTTTGAGGGGATTGTTCCAAAATAGACGTCAGTAGTCTTGGGCCCTCTGCAAAACTTTTGTTGTGTGGGATCCCTTTTATTCTTAAACAGCAATAGGCGGCAGCATATCCAAATAGCGGAGTCTTTTCTATGATCAAAATTCCTATCACAGTATCAGTCAAATAAGGTAGAAGAGGCAAAGGAAGATGAGTGACATTTTTATAAAGAGTTGTGGCTCTCAAAGTGTATAATAACCTTAAATGGGTTTTAAACATGGTCATCTAATTGCCTTTGCTTTAATGGAAGTTTTGCTGCATAGAATCTGAGGTAACTTTCACACCATTGTGAAAACCAATGTTTAGGAATGAGATGCAATAGGAAGGTTCTCCGTGAACTGGATTTCATGTCACCATACCTTAATATTAGAAAAGAATGGGAGGGCTTTCAAAGCAGAGTTTTCAACCAATAGTTAATCACTGTTTTATAAACAAATACTGGTATTGATGCCAATTCCATTTGAACTAAAGCTGTAAGAGTTGAAACAGGTGAGACTGCTGGCTGGAAGTGAGCAAATTAGTTTTGGGTGACTTTAAATAGTCGTCAGTTTCCAAGGCTGCTCCATACAATATCTGAGGGAGTCGTTTTGTTTTAAAAAAAAATCACAAAGGGAAGGGACTAAACACACACTTCTAGTTCATCTGTAATAAAAATTTAGACACAAGGAAGGAACCAAAGGTATGTTGGAGAGAGATAAGCAAGAGATAGCGGAACAAATCAGCTAGAAAAATATTTCATTTTCAACTAGGAATAAAGATTGCTTTTCATGCCCACTTGGGACGTAATATTTCAATGGACTCTAGGTGTATACAATATGATGTGCGTGGATCCCATCTGCAAGATTTTTACTCGTCAGATTTTATAGTCCAGAAGGGTTTCATGTACCAGATACCCTACACATATGCATGGACACACACACTGGATGAAATCCTGCTGTGCAGTTGCACAGAGCTGTAACTTTTAGCTGCCAATTGCCATAAGTAAATCTCCACGGGCATGACCCCTTGAATACCTAGCCAGGGGTGACTCAGATCATGCCTACGGGTTATTTATTTAGTTTCAAGGCATTTATTTATTTATTTCGCCAAAGTTTTTTTGATGTTACCTGTTTTATTTACTAGTTCTGATGACAGGGGTTTTTATTTATTTATTTATTTATTTATTTATTTATTTATTTATTTATTTATTTATTTATTTATTCAATTTATATACCGCAACCATCTAGCAAAAAAGTTACTCTGGACGGTTTACATACATAAGGTTGTATGTAATTAATGTATGCAATTGTATATAATTACATACATTAAGGTTCACGGAGGTAACTGTGTGCCAAGGCACACCTCTTTCCCCATAGATTCCCCCCCACCACCATTTGCGGACAGACCACTTTAGGATTAAGTCGGTAGTCAAGTAGATTATCTCTACACAGAAGCTTGATCTAATGTTACAAGCTCTTTATCATTCTTCGCTTTCTGCCTCTGCAGGCAATGTCTTTTGAAGCTCTTAACCCCTGCGGCACTTATCTGGAAGCTTTTGTTTCTTCCCAACAGGTGACAGGGTAGGCTGCAACCCTACTTTAAAAGGGGGGCCGACCTGCCTAGTTCTTCACCATGGACAAAACCTCCGCAATGCCTACCCATGTGTTCAGCCTGTGACATTTGCAGAAAAGTCATGGGTTGGGTACTGGGTACTTCATGCAAGGAAAACTTTCTTACTCAGCTGGGGAGGGGGGTTTATCTCCTTTTGCTAGTTAAAACTGGAATTGCCTACAAGGCCCATCCCACAAACTCTGGCACAGAGAGTTACTTTAAAAAAAAGATTCATTTGCATTATTTGTCATTCTGCCACTAAAAAGCGATTTGTCATCTTTAGTCATGGCAATGTTTAAAATTTAGCATTGCTTTGCATCTGTTCATTATTCTTGATTACTTTCTGCTCCCTTAGAATGAATAGGAAAATGTCATAAAACTGGAAAAATCCCTGTCCCAATCACTCTTAAAATGGCCTCAAAGGGATCAATAAAGAAATGACCCCCCTCCACACATTTTCCCTCTTACAGTACAGTAATTGTTTTGTTTATGGAATGTGACCTTGTTATGCTTTGGTAACACCCGACTTCTAAGCTCTGTTTTACCCATTCTTTGCAAAATACGTTCTGCAACAACCATGTTATATTGGTACCATAAGACTCACGGGCACCTTTTATACTGGGACTACTTTCCTTTGGATGAGAACTCCCCAATGATGGTTCTGCAAAATTTCTGCTTTCCTAGTTGATCTGTGGTAGTTCTGGGTCCTTATGTTATGTTCTTTAATATCTGCATAAGAGTTCTATGAGAGCGCCTTTGAATTTTTTTGAGTTGGACCTCATCCATATACCAGTAATAGTCACCCCTCTCTCTCCTTTATAAAGGATGTCAAACAAGTAATGGGAATTCTAGACTGTGCCCTGCCTGCAATGAGGAAGGACGTGAGTGAGCACACCTAAGCTTAACATGAGCAGGACTAGGATGCTGGTTGGTCATTAAATAGCTACTGGTGGCCCAGCCTTTTCCAGATGAGGTCAGGCTCCCCATTGAGGATGCAACATTCAGCCCTTGGATCCAATGCTGCTCCTCAAAGGTCTGACGATAGAGATGGCCAGGAGTGCCTTTGTCTATCTTCTTCTGGCAAAACCTGCACTGTTCTGGGGAAAAGAAGACTTGGTCACGGTGATCCGGATCTTAATTGGAATGCTATAAAGCACTGTCATGCATTTCTCCTTAGAAATGACTGTGAATGCAGATGTGTACTTTCCTACTGCAGTCCCAATTACAATGACATTGGCTTTAATCAATATGGTTAGCTTCATTCCATGTTCATTCAGGAGGATGCAGGTGTTGGCCAATAACCCCCTAAATAGTTTGGTGCCAAGATACCTGAAGCACTGCCTCGTTCTATATAAGCAGATATGCCCATCTGATGGGACTGCCCTTGGCCGTACTGGCTGTGGGATTCAATGATTTGTAGTACTGTAATCCCTGCTTCTTCTGCTGAGAATTAATAAGGCAGTTTGCAGGAAAATAATTGAGATTAGCCTGGAAATAACTAAAATTATAATACACTGTCTCCCCTATGGGCACTTAAGGGAGTTCATCACATGTGTAATTAATATTTTAATTTATTATTGAAAACTGGAATTTTCATGATTAAATATTCATAGAATTATAGTATTATGGCTATTCAATAATGGCTGGCTAAGGTATACTCTACCGTTAAAAAATTAAAATCAACAGACTGACTGAAATCCCTTAATGAGTTACAACCTGAGGAGGCCCATTGAATGAATAGGGATCTGGTGAAGCAACTACTCCACAAGTTCTATTGTTTTAATAAGTCTACTCTAACTGTGACTTACTGCTGGATTTCAGCCACTTTGAGAACTTGGCATGTTGGAAAGAAAGGAGGAAATTTTGATATACATTATATTGTATCCTATGATCTTTGCAAGCAAAATAGTAACAGTGGGATAATGAGTAAAATATGTGCACCATCAAAAGGCATTTATGAATTCCAGGTACTAACTTGATTTTTGAACAAGAGAGAGCGATAGAGAGAGATAAATGCTTTCCAAACTATAAATATGTATACATAAACCTAATATAAACCTCATTGCTCATTTACAAGGCTTTGATAAGCAGTACAAAATCCTTACCTATGCCCAGAGAGTCCAATAAACATTATATCATAACTATGTAGAATTAAAAAGGAAAAAATGGAAATCGGTAAAAGAAAATGGTGTAACGAAATTATATTCCTGAAGGGCATCCATGAGAAATCTGTTCTTCTATCTTGGAGTACTCAAAGATCTGGTCTCCAAAAATAGTTCCTCTGAAAGTTCACTTGGGTCTGAACTACACTCTTTCTTAAAATAATCAATACATTATTGTATCTATAATCATAATTGTGTGCTGTCATGTTGATTTCCACCTGACAGTAGAATATTAGTGAAGACTTAGTGTAGTGCACCAAACATTTTGTAATGGGATGTATGAAATGGGACAAAGTTTTGACATATGGCTCCCAAACAACTAGTGAGTGACATGTCTTTTTTGCATTGGTTCATAAATGTTGTTTCAACCAAAATTTTCCCTCCCAATACAACAGGTAGTGCCAGAGTTTATCTATGATTAGATATCAAGATTAGGGCCAGCAGAGCTCATAATAGTGGCATCAGGCCTTAACAAGTGGATGAAAATGTTTCCTGCAGCCCCCTAGTGGAATATTCTGATACTGCATGTTAGAAATACAGTTAAAATACAAAAATTCAAAACTAAATAATTCTTTGCTAAAATACAAAAATTCAAAACTAAATAATTCTTTGCTAACTATTAAAATTTAATTATGGAATAAAACCAAGGACATGCTTGTGAAAATGTTAGATTATGAGTTTGGAAAAATGAATTACCTATGTACCTAGTGGCTGACCTCTGCTTATACGCTTGTGCTACTTGAGGTTGTCCAGAGATGCCTTTCTAAAGTTGCCAGCAGTTAAAGCTGTTCATCTTGAAAATGTCAAGTTAAGAGGGTTTTTTATGTTGCTGCCCCTATGCTTTGGAATTCTCTTCTTTAGCCCCTGTGAAGTATAACATACCTGCAGGGCTTCAGGTGGGGATATAAGGCTGAATGGTTTCAGTAAGTCCTTAAATGTTAAGTGGCTGTTCCATCACTTAAGTGTTGAAGCATGATGTGGTAAAGTGTACAAGATGAAGTTGTTTGGTGGGATTTTGGTCACTGCTGATTTATATTTTTACTATTTACTTAAATTAGTTTATTATTCAGTTGTTATGTCTGTTATATATGATTACATGCAATGATTATCTAAATAGTGATGTATACCATTCCATGTTTCTTTAGAGAGAACAGTGTATAAACAAAATAAACAGAACAATTCCTCCAGAAATGCTGCAACATGGCCTTTAATATTGACTTTTGAAAGTAGCGAGCTGTTACCTGTCACACCTAAAAGAGCATGTTTCTCATCATACCTCAAAAGTAACTTTATAACAGACAGTTCTGTTGCTCAGTAACCCAAAGTAGCTAGTTATTTTAGTTACTTCCAAAATTGATGGTGGAATTGGGAAACAAAATGACGGGGTCAGCATGCAATAGTTCTGTGGAATGTTTTGTGCTTTGGCCTTGAATGAAGATGATGGGAGTTGTGCAAGGATGCTGTGCCCCATGTTAAGAAGTGAGGAGGGCTGGGAGGTGCCCCTTCTTAATGTGCAACGCGAGATATCTTAGGCCAGTGATGACAAACATTTTAGAGACCAAGTGCCCAAACTGTGATGACAAAACCCACTAATTTTTCACAAACTGCCAATACAGCAATCTAACCTAAATACAGGTGCCCGTGAAGGGGTGATTTCAGGTGCCCACAGAAAGGGCTCCAAGTGCCACCTTTGGCACCCATGCCATAGGTTCGCCAACACTGTCTGGCTAAATCTGTGCTTTCTAATTGTCTTGTGTTGCTTTTGAATAATTTCTGAGAATGGGATTTGATCTTCTTTTCTAGATATTCATGGAGTCTGTTTTTAATCAAGCAGTGCTTTTCCAAATATTTCTCCACTTGAACTTTGAATATTATCCCAGGCTATCCGCCTATTGCTTATGCTCAGTTGATTCTTGTCGCTGTACCACCTGCATTATATTTCTTGCTTATTTTTTATCTTCTCTCTCTTTCTCTCTCTCTTTCTCTCTCTCTTTCTTTTGGTAGAGGACCTGATCCTTTTTTTTTGTTCTACCAAACAAATCCTAAAAGTGTGGATAGGTGTACAAATGATTGCTGATTAACATTGCATTCCATTTCAGTGTCTATCTGCTTGTGAAATCCTACAGTTAAAAAAAAATAAAAAAAGATTAACAATCAAAACACTCTGTATATTTCTAAAGGCTGGGTATTTCCTGGCAACATACAATGCTGCTTTGTGAGTGTTCCATAGCAAAGCTGACTTCTGTTGCATAAGAGAACATCTTTGAACAAATACTCAAGACATACAGGTTCTCTTGGGAAAAAAATCATTAGTTTAATTGAAACTGATTTGGCAATGTGCAACACCCTTTGGACACAGTGTCCTTGCGAAGAATGTCAGATTTGAAGATCTGGAAAGAAGTAAATCTCTAGTCTTTTTGCTGGTGGTTTGGAATACACATCATCCTCGGCCAGCCACCACCATAGATCATGGTGAAAGATGATGAATATGGTGAAACCTCCTCCTCCCTCAACATAAGAGTTTCCTCTGGCCTTATTGAAATGCTTATCTTCTTTCTCTTGAATCTTCCTAGTAAGCATCAACCATTATGACAAAATGCAAACAAATTCTGTGATGAAACACACCAAGGCTCAAACTCCGTCCTTTGATCAGTACCTAAGTGAACGAGAATGCCTAGACTTGCTTTCTTGTCTTGTGGGGAGATGGCCTGAAATGGGAACCCTGATGGTGGTTCCTTCCTACCTTCTTTCCCAAGAATCTGACACCAACATAGAGGCCATAGATGCCTTTGGGTCCGAGTTCCAAGAATCTTTGGAACTAAGGGCCAAGTCCGAGTCCTTTGCACCTTGTCCTGAGTCTCAACCTCAAGTCCAAATTCCTATTAAAAACAAGTTCTTTATCCCCCAGGAAAAAAAATGGGGTGGGTGGGTGGGTACCGATTCAGCAGTCAACTTCGAGTCATTGAAAAAAAACAACCCCAAATCGGGGGGGGGGGGTCTGAGTCGAATTTCCTATGCTATTTAAATCTGACTTGACAGTGAGGCCCATCATTCAAACACCCATGCAGGTTAATATTTAATGGTCAGTGGTATCCTCTTCAGCAGTTACGCTTGAGGAATGCCAGTTGTGGAAGCTGCCATAGCAGTTCAAGGAAATGTCAGTCACATGCCTGGCTGTGTCACAGGCTTGCAGGATCAGACATGCAGCAGCAGTGAACGGTCGACACCTCATCAGATTTGTTGCTTATTTTCTGGGCTAAAGGTACCAGAAATCCTGATTCTAGCAGTTCTACCGACTTTCCAGACACCCAAATATGATGCACTTGGGAGAAAGGCTCCCAACTGGAAGGCTCTGAGGTTTATTTAAGCTTTGTTTCACGGAAGCTTCTTTTTCCTGCCCCAGTACAAGCTGAGAGAGCTTTCTTTCAGTCAGAGCAAGCAATGAGCAGAGGCCTAGCTAAACAAGACCGCTACTGCACTTTAGATTTGAAATGCCTTTTCCTTAAAGACAAATCACCTTAAAAATCACTGTCCGCTTTTCAAATCACTTTTTCTGAAGAGCCCCCTTGGCCATGCCCATTTTTGACCACTGTGTCGGCTTTTCTTGCGACAACCATGGGTGGTGGTGTTTTTTAAAATCGGTTGCAGCACCCCCTTTTAAAGCGATTTGGTTGTATTTGCAGACATACTATGCTGCCTTTTTTCAGTTTCCCCCTGTTTCTGCCATTTCCCTGTCATAGTTTAAAGTGGCTCGGCCAAGTGCAAATGGGGAAGCTGATTGCTAAGCAACCACTGAAGTGCGGACTGCCAAACTGCTGTAGCGACCACGTGACCGTGGGAGGAGATAAGGCAATGCAAAATAAAAAGTAGCTACTCAAGGAAGTATGGTAGTGGCCTAACTCTGGGCGCTATCACATAGGCAAAAGATACTTTTTTTTTTATAAAGACATGTTTTTACTCTAAAGTCATCACATGATTGAAGATTTGGTTACAGTGTCCTCATGGGCGTGGTATTAATAAATGAATCTTAATGTTCCCATGTCCTAAAACCACCTTTTAAAGTTTGATCCTAAGCAATTTTTAAACTTTTGTTTTTTGCTGCATTGGGGGAGAGGATTTTTAAACTTTTTTTTTGCCAGCCCCATTTTCGGTGATTAGGAAGTCACTTCCGGTTCAAAGGGAGGCCCTTTTGGGGACCTCAGAAGGCCCCAGAAGGACCTCGCAGGCTGGGGGTAAGTGAACGGCCTCTAGCTAGGTCCCTCAGGCCTGATTTTCAATTATCACAGGTTGGGTTGGGTTCCTAACCCCCGCAATAGGCGGGGGGGTCAGTGTATATTTTTGAGTCGGATTACTTGTAAGTAAAGACCAGATCAAACTTCTTGCGAAAATAGCGCCCTCAGAGGCCTAGCTAACTTGGGTGAATAGAGGCTTAGCTAATTCAGAAACTTCACAGGGACTCCCAGAATGGGTACTTGTAGCATATTTAGTTCAGAAAATCTAAAATCCATATTTCTTTTAATATGGGATAGACCCTGGTTGGCTTTGAGCTGATTGTAGCTACATGGCCTTCAACTCTTGAGAAACCTATCAACACAGATGAAATGTGACATGCTAAATTGTGATTCCCTCTATAGCAGGATGGCCAGATGTGCCTCTTCTTCATAGTTTAGTCCTATAAATGGACAGGGGTATTAAATTCATTTTCTAAAATTTTCCTGTTGGTACAGCTAAGGTTGCCCAGTGTCACTGGAGTTGTGTGCCTTCATGGAAATGCATTATAGTAGGCCCATAGTATATGTGGGGGATTGGCTGCTAGCAAAAGCAGTGCTCTGTTTTTTAAAAAGGCCATGAAACTACTGCATGAAACTTCCTGCCACAGGATGTGGTGATGGCATCTTGCCTGGATGCCTTCAAAAGGGGATTGGACAGATTCCTGGAGGAGAAGTCTATCACAGGTTACAAACCATGATGGAGATGTGTTATTTCCAGCCTTAAAACTGGGGTACTTCAATGACCAGATGCAGGGGAGTGGTATCAGGAGACAGATATCTAGTCCCGTGCGCTCCCAGATGCATTTGGTGGGGCCACTGTGAGATACAGGAAGCTGGACTAGATGGGCCTTTGGCCTGATCCAGCATGGCTCCTATGTTAACTCAGAAACTTGCTGTAAGACAGCAGGTGGAGCAACAATTTCCCTAAGGTAATATGTAGTCCAGGAAAGGTTTCTATCTGCATCTTCTGAATCACATATTAGCATGCTAAATAGGACGCCATTCCTTTGCCTGCGGGGTACTTTAAATGCAAAAAAGGATTTTAATGACTTAATATTACTTTAATCAGACTTTTAACTGATAATAGCTGATAAAGATCAGGTCATTGCTTACTTCTCTATCCATTACCATTGACCTTTGCTTTGCTATGCAGGAAGTACAATATCTTCATGCGATAGAGAAACAGGGTCTTGAAACGGGGTGAAGTGAGATATCATGTGTGCAGGGCTGTGATGTGAAGAATATTAGTTGAATATCTCATTTTCATCATTTTGTCCTGTATTGACATGGCAAGCATGTTCAGCACCGTGAGAGTCCTGACTCTTCAATGTGACAGCAAGATTATGAGTTTTACCTTATGTATGCTTTTAACAATCACAGAAGGATTAACTTATTGATTAAAAAAAGATACAAAGAATCCACCTAGTGCTTCTAATTTATAAAGTTCAGACAAAATGGCAGCATTTCCTTAAAAATTATTGTCTCAAATGTGTAAACTCTACTTAAAAATATCTCTTCCTCCCACAGGAAAGGTGAAAAGTTTAGCAGTTTCTCCGTCATATATGCTGGAATGAGAAAATGAAAATGAAAAAATGAAAGAAAATGAAAATGAAAATGAAAATGAAAATGAAAATGAAGGAATGTATTCTGGAATGAGAAAATGTGTACAATTACAAAGGCGGTTTCTTAATTATGTTAATTTTGGGGGTTTGGGAACAAATTTTAAATTTATTTTCTGCCTAGCAAGTTCTTTTTAGTATTAGGCAGCACCAAGTTGGAAAGTCAACTGTGGCCTGGCATATGACAGATCATAAAAACACTTCTGCCTGTCAGTCCTTATGGCAGGTATATTGGTGACATAAAACTACAAATAAAGTTTGATCTTTATGTTGAAACTTGACAATGCAATTGGGCTCCAGCAGATGTTGGTTCCTGGAAAGCCAGGATGAATTACATAAATCACCGTAATGTCCTCCTTGACCTTGACCTTTCCTCAGGAAGAAACCCAAATGCTGTCTTTTGCCAGAAATGTGAGTTCCGGAGAAAGGCAACCCCTTCTATGTTCAGTGGGATTTCTCTTGGGCAAATCTGTTTACGATTTCAGCTTAAACTGGTTTCCTAACAATGGGCTATTCACTTCCCAGTCCAGTCTTTTAATTCAAGGCTACAGCAGGATTTCTCTTAGTATAAAGCAGGACTGGACAATTCATGGTCCTCCAAATTTCAAATTACTTTTTCTTTCTTTCTTTCTTTCTTTCTTTCTTTCTTTCTTTCTTTCTTTCTTTCTTTCTTTCTTTCTTTCTTTCTTTCTTTCTTTCTTTCTTTCTTTCTTTCTTTCTTGTCAGAAGCACCACAAATTATATACTACTAAGCAGAATGTAAATAAATTATAAAATTATTATGTATAAAAGTATATAAAATGAGCAAGATTAAAAAACAAAAACAAAAGAAAAACAAAACAAAACCAAAAAGCCTTAGATGGCATTCATCCAATACCTGGCCATATCAACAGCCTTCCGGGCCATATCAACAGATCATCCTCTGTGCTCATTGAAGGCAGGAACATGTGTGAGATGGTTTGTTCTTCTCCTCATTTGCAAAATGTGTCTTCTATAGGGAAGGTTCATTTTCTTATATTATCCTTTAATCTTCTAACCCCACTGCATGGTCTGTTTAATTCTTTGTGTACAGGCCAAGGTTGTTTTAGGCCTGGCGGTGGAGAGTCTTGTGGTTCTGCCTAGTTACCTGGTAACTTCTTGCTCACCTAACATAGTTTTAGGGCGGTCTTTGGGGGCTGACTGTTAGGAGGGCCAGAGTTTCTGAGGAAACTATAATTTGATTTCAGTCTTGCCTTTGGTTGTTGATGAACAAATAAGAAGTGTTTTTCTGAGGAGATTGCTTTAACCCCTCTTTCTGTGCAGCACTTTCCCAGAGGAATTTTGATGGAGGAATGCCAGCTTGGTCACAGATCTTTTGTACTAGGGTTGGGTTCAAGCACTCCATGACCACTTGTGCTCTTTCATTTAAGGCCATATCCATCTGTTTTGTGTGTTTTGATATATACCAAACATGGCTGGCATATTTCCCTACAGAATAACATGGGGCTAGTGCAGAAATTCTTAATGTGCCCGGTTGGTCACCCCACCTTGTACCCATTATTTTCATAAGAATTTGTTGTTGTTGTTGTTTGTTTGTTTGTTTGTTTGTTTGTTTGATGTACCACCCATCTGGAAGAAAGCCACTCTTGTGTTGTTTCTAGTAAAAGCTTTCTGTTTGGTTTTAACACAGTGATTCTTGCAAGTGAGAGTTCAATCTAGGGTAACTCCCAAGTATTGAGCCTCGTGGCGCAGCAGTTAAAATGCCTGTACTGCAGCTAAAACTGGCTCACAACCTGGGGTTCAATCCCAGGTAGCAGGCTCATGGTTGATTCAGCCTTCCACCCTTCTGAGGTCGGTAAAATGAGTACCCAGCTTGCTGGGGGGGAGGGGCAATGTGTAGTCTGCATACAGTAATTAAATTGTAAACTGCCCAGAGACTACTTGAAGTGGTATGAGGCGGTATATAAGCAGAACACTTTGCTTTAGTACAGTGTTCTAGCCTAGTACCATTTCATGTCACCTACAGCATTCTTGATGTCTCCTGTTTTTTTAAAGAGGAAAGCAGAGTTGAATTTTTAAGCATTTGGCTTCAACTGGTAATCTTTGTAATCCATAGTCATTATGGATGACTATGTATTACATAGTCGTTACATAGTCCTGCTTGGTGACCAGGAGGGGGAAAAGGGGGTTGCTTCTCATTGGACCCTCTTTTTAAATCCTCTGGGACAGCCCCCTGGAATGTACCTTGCACCAATGGGGCAATCCCTCCTGGCACCCGTTTCCATGTCCGGGTGTTTACCCCCCACCTTCCCCATGCCAGACCCCTGGACAACCTCCTCCTCCCACATGGGGGTTGCCATCACTCTTTTGTTTTGGTCATCCCGTTCCAGCAACAACCTTCAGGCCTGTTAAGTCAGGCCCTCTCCTTAGATTCAGAGCCTTAGTCAGTTTTTTTCTCAACAGCCTCAAGGTTTGTCTCAGTGTGGCAATTGGACATGGAAGGAGCCTCCCCAAAGATTGTATTCTTTTTGATGAGTATACTCTGCAATTACTCTGTTTTCCCTTCAAAAACATGTTTTCTTCAGAAATGGGAATTTGAGCAATTCGACTTGCAAATTAAGCCTGTGTTTAGTTTCTAGCAACCACTTGCCAAATGAAGCTCACTGAACTGCAGGTTGATGGATGCAAAGGAAGCACGTGTGTGATGACAAATGAATGTCCTTTACCACATTAGAGAAGCACCATTTCTAAATATATGGCAAGTGTACAGTCTGGTGTGACTCTTATTCTAAAGAAACTGAATGGTGGGGAGGCCTGAAAACTCATTTGCTGTGCTTTAATTCAGAACAAACGGAATGGAACAAACCATCTCACTAGAAATGGAAGTTGGAAGGTGGAGTGTGCATGCCTATGAAGATACCTCATTCTCTTCAGAAAAGAATTGCAAGTGTTTAGTTTGGCTAGCTGATGAAGAGAAAGGAGAAAATGGGTCTGTGTGAGTGAGGAATCTGAAACAACCCCCTGTGGTCTCAGGTCTGAGCTGGTGTCACACCCTGCGACTCTTCTTCAAATACGACATTTGTCTTCATCCTTGATTCCTTCTGCCGAATTAGCCAGCTACAGTCCACCTAACACTCTCTTGTGTCCAATAGAAGGCCACAGCCTGAGGGTGAAGTTCCCTCACTGCGGACTGCCGTTCTGCACACAGTCCTTCACAGTATGGAACATCCCGCGTTTTGCTTTACTTTGCAAAAGGAGCTACTCAGGCTTTCTTTCAACAAGAAAGGCTGCTTTGAAAACACGGTGTGCCACCCCTTTTGTTCCTTCAGCAGCTCGGTGCTTGGTCAAAACCCTTTGCAAGCTGTAGATGAAAGCTGACAAAGAAAGGGATGCCCATTGAAGTCTATAGGAGCCATGGCTGCCGTTTGTCCCAACTGCCATTTGAAAGCCCTGGGGGGGGGGGAAACGACACCCGTTTTCAGTGTTTGTTTATGCTATTTCTTTCTTCCTGTTTCTACGCCGCCTCATTGGAGTTGCCACTCTCCAGGCAGGTTACAATATGCAATAAAAACATAACAAGCACTAAATAATGAATACAATAAGTGACAATTAAATATGATTCAACTCCGTCACTTGCTGAAACTTCTATTAAATAAAAATACACAAATTAAAACACCTTTCTCTAATTATTCTCTAATAATTTTTTTCAAAAAATATGTCTATTTGAAACCCTTGAGAACTGTATAGGGTCTGGAACCATGTTTAGTTTTTACAATGCATTTCCCCCCAGGGTTGAATCTTTTTCTGATGTTGGGGAATAGATGGGCTTGGAGCCTGTTGCTATTTTGAAGTCTTCTTCTTCTTCTTTCTCTCTTTATTAAGAGCTTGGCATTTCTAATATGTTGGATAGTTATATTGATTGCGCCTTGTTGGCAACTGGAAAAATAACCCACCAAGAACATAGAAGAAAGGACTGGGATAAAACGTCCGCCAAAGAATGATGTTGGCCTTTTCTTCTCCTTGCTAGCAGAATTATAGGTGGCCCTCATTAAAACATGCACCCAGAGCCAGACACACTAATGACAACAACCAAGGAAAATACTTTCCACCAGTGTTGAATGAACAGTAGCTGACTTCTAGGAAATATATTACATGTGCTTCTCAATACAGGCCCCTCATCAAAATTTTCATGGACTTGATCCTGCCTTGAAAGATGGGATGTTGGGGGAAATATATTTACTATAATGTTCTTCCTTAGCTATTTTAATTTAAGGCTGGGAAACTCCTGGTGTTAATGAACTGCCCCTCCTCTTGCCATGTACCCTTAGTCGGACTGGAGATGACAGAAACTGCGGTCTACAAGCATCTGAAGGGTCACAAGTTCTCTAGCCTTGGTTTAATTGCCTTTCCTTATTGCCCAGAATAGATATGTGTTTAAATGTAATCAGTCTTTTCTGGTACATTTTAAAAAACAGCTTCCCCACTACCAACATCATTGTGGACCAACTAAGTACAGTGGACTCTTGTATAACAAACGGTTTGTATAACATAAAATCTGTACAACATAAAAATTTTTGGAGATAGGGGAAATTTGATTAACAGAATCACCTATGGGGCGAATTCGTACAACATAAAAATGGTGGCGGTTAGGGATTACTCTGTTTTCAATACATTCCTATGTAAAATGTGTATAAAGCAAAATTTGCTTAAGCGAATCTCATTTGGAACGAATTAATTCCTTTATACAACGTACCACTGTATATATCTTCATGTATATCCTGAAGTGGGAAGCAGAGGTTTAGGTTGCAATCGTATACCTCCCTTGCTGGAATGAACCAGTTACTTATCTATAAAGGTGGTTCTTTGAGTGGACCTTCGTGAAGCCACACAGATGGGTTTCCCAGGTGCCCCTGCGCCAGAGGTTGGAACTTCCCTAGCAATAGGAATGTGCGAGGGTGTTCCTGCCTAAACGCCTCAGTTCCTCTTGACCACCGGGATGACAGGTAATGGTAGTAGCAGTCAGGGCATGACGGTCCAAGGGAGGCGGGCGGGTGCTGCCTCCCCTCGGACCGAAGGTCCACTTGAAGAACCACCTTTACAGGTAAGTAACTGGTTCTTCTCCATCATGGCCTTCGTGAAGCCACACAGATGAGTGATTGGAAGCAGTACTCACTGGCAGGAGGGTAGTCACGCAGTCACAAAGGAAAGCACTGCTCTCCCGAAGGAAGTGGCTGACCTCACGCGGGCATCCACTCTGTAGTGGGTCACGAAGGTATCAGGTGTTGACTGGTGGCCACCCGGCAGATGTCATCCAGGGGAACACCCTTCAGGAAAGTCATGGAGGAGGCCATAGGCCCTAGTGGAATGAGCAACGCCCAAAGGTAAGGGTACCTTAGCAAGCTCGTAAGAGAGCTTAATAGTCTGTACTATCCAGCGGGCAAACCGTTGGGAAGAGACAGGAGTACCCAATACGCAGGATCATGACACACAAACAGTTTATTAGATTTCCTGATAGGGTTGGTCCTAGAGACATAAAAAGCTAGGGCCCGATGAACATCAAGTGTATGCATGTCCCGTTCAATCCTAGTCGTAGGATTAGGAAAGAAATTTGGTAAAACAATAGGTTGAGAAACATGGAACGAAGAAACAACTTTCAGAAGGAAAGTTACATCAGGATAAGCCACCACCCTATCATGGTGGAAGCGTAAATACGGAGGGTCGCATCGAAGAGCGCAGAGCTCACTGGACCTTCTAGCCAAAGTGATAGCTACCAAAAAAGCAGTTTTCAGGGTGAGTAGCCTAATGTCTGTAGAAGCCATAGGTTCAAAGGGCGGGTGTTGCAAGGCTCGAAGGACCAAGGGCAGGGACCATTGAGGAGGAATAGGTTTCCTGTCAGGAAAAGTGTGTTTGAGGCCCTTGAGAAACCGCTTCATTCTAGGATGTCTGAAGAAAGCAGCTGCCTCTGAAAACTGTGGTTGGTGAGCTACAATAGCCAAAAGGTGGACTCGAAGAGAAGCCGATGTGAGTCCTGAACGTTTTAAGTGGAGAAGATATTGTAAGATCCATGTGAGTGAGGGATTGACCGGGTCAAACCCCTTCTCTGCCGCAAATAAAGAAAACCTCTTCCACTTATAGGTGTACTTTTTTTTGGTGGAAGGCTTGCGGCAAGAATCAATGATAGTGTCAATCACGGCAGAATCCTCCAGGCTGCAAGCTGTAGGCGATAGAGGTCTGGGTGAAGAACTTGACCGTTGTCCAGTGAGAGAAGTTCTGGAAACTGGGCGAGGCATAGATACTCCGAGGACATCTGTAGGAGGGACGCAAACCAGGGCTGACGAGGCCACCAAGGTGATATCAGGATGAGGTTGGCTCTCTCCTGCAGGGTCTTTATGAGTACTTGGTGCACCAGCAGCATGGGAGGGAAGGCATAAATGAGGTCTGTTGACCATGGGAGGAGGAGAGCATCTCCTAAGGAGTGAAGTCCCTTCCCCGCCCTGGAGCAGTATTCTTGGCACTTGGTATTGGATTGGGAGGCAAAGAGGTCTACACGAGGTGAGCCCCACTTGCTGCAAATAAGGTTGAAAGTCCTGGGATGCAGTTCCCACTTGTGGGTCACCTGAAGTCGACGGCTGAGATCGTCTGTGTCAGAATTTTCCTCTCCAGGTAAGTGCATCGCAATCGGGTGAATGTTGTTGGAGATGCACCAGTCCCAGAAGCGGATTGTGAGCTGCAGAAAATGCTGTGAGTGGGTTCCGCCCTGTTTGTTGATGTAGTACATGGCGGTTGTGTTGTCGGTCACCGCCAGTACTACATTGCCAGAGAGGTGTCGGATGAACGCCCGGAACGCTTTGAAGATCGCCAGCAGCTCCAACTCGTTGATGTGGAGGTGTTGCTCCTGTGGAGTCCAGGTATTGTGGATGGAGTGTGAAAGGCAAACAGCACCCCAACCCGTGTTGCTGGCATCTGTAGTTACTTGTATGGTGGGAAATGGATTCCTGAAGGGACGTCCAGAGAAGATGTTGGATTGGCAGGACCACCAGCGAAGATGATGGGGTAAGTCCGAAGGGATGGTGAGGAGTTTGTTGGGAGGGTCTCGAAGAGGGTCGAATTGGAGGAGGAACAAAGCCTGGAGAGGTCTGAGTCAAAGCCTCGTGTGTAAAAGGATGGAGGTCATGGAGGCCATGAAACCTAACAGTCTTTGGACCTCTACTGGTGGGATGACCTGATGCGCTTGGAATTGTTGAAGCAGATGGAGAATTTCTGCAATTCTGGGCCTTGGAGGAAAGGCCATAGCTCTGGTGGAGTCCAGAATGGCACCAATGAAGCTTACCACTGGAGAGGGTTCTAGATGCGACTTCCTGTAATTGACCTGGAGGCCCAATGACTCTAGGGTGTCGAGGACAGTGGCAATGTCTTGGCAGGCCTTGTCCTGAGAGTCTGCGACGATCAACCAGTCGTCGAGATAGGGGAAGACAACTATTCCCAGTGTGTGGAGGTAGGCTGCCACTGGGGCCATGCACCTGGTGAAGACTCTTGGTGCTGTGGCCAAACCAAATGGCAGGGCGGAATATTGATAGATGTCTTCCCCTACGGCGAAGCGAAGCAGGTGACAATGAGCTGGGTGGATTGATATGTGGAAGTATGCATCTTTGAGGTCCACAACCCCAAACCAGTCTCCTCTGCGCAAAAGAGGGATGACTTTCTCCAACGTGACCATTTGAAATTTTTTTGTATACCAAGAATTTGTTCAAGAATCGCAGGTCCAGAAATAACGGGAGAAGAGGCCTAGACGAGCAAGGTGCCTTTGGACCATTTCTTTAGCTTGCTTTTGAAGAAGAGAAGAGATCTCTTCTAGGAGGCAAGGTGATGGAGAAGTGTGAACTAAATTTCCCAACAGGGGAAGAGAAGCTAACTCTAACAGGTAACCTTTTTGAATAACAGAGAGGACCCATTGGTCTGAGGTGATGTGCTGCCAAGCCACTAGAAAGGGATTGAGATGGATCGGATGATAGTCAATAGTTGTCTCGTGATCTTCTCTCCCTGGGCTTGGAGGGGACGGAAGTGGACTTGGACTTCTTGGTCTTGGAGACAAAACTGGAGAGGGCCGAAGATCTTGCTGGACGGTCTCTCTGTTGGTGTTTTGAGGAAGACTGAGCTGAGGGTGGCCAGAAGCGCCTTCTTGTGTGGAAATGAAAGGAAGGTTTCTGGCGGGAAGGAATCACGTTCAACTTCTTGGCAGTGTCCTGCTTCTTATGTCTGTCCTCCATAAGATCATCTGTAGCCGTGTTAAACAAGCCAGAGACATCAAAAGGAAGAAATTCAATTTGTGCCTTATGGTCGTCCGAAAGTCCGGTGGTCCGTAGCCAAGCCTGTCTACGTAGGGTGATAGAAGAATTAAGCACCCTAGAGGCAGTGTCGAAGGAGTGTTTGGAGGCCCTCATCTGCTGAGCTGCTAGGGCCATAGACTCCTCATAAAGGGCGGAAGCCTCTGCATGCTTGTCTTCTGGGATCAAATCCAAAAAGGGGTGGAGGTGAGTGAGAAGATCCCTCTGATAGGCCCCCATGGCACCTTGGTAGTTCGCAATCTTATGTTGAAGAACAGCGAAGGAATAGATGCCTACCAACCGTATCCAATTTCCGTCCTTCTTTAAAAGGAGGAATGGGGGTTTGTTTTGTACGAGACTGTACTTGGGAGGAGATGATGACCACCAAGTTGGGTGTAGGGTGTTTATTAAGGTACGGAGCCTTATCATCATGGACCCTGTATAGAGCTTCCAGCTTGCAAGGGATAGAAGTAGTCGACAAACTTGGAAGGAGTCCTCAATCATCATCAGGAAGGAAGGAATCAGCGTAAGATGAACTGGTGACATTTCATCATTAGCAATCCTCCCAAAGATGTGGCATATTCTCTTGGGCTGCGGCTGGTGAATTGGCAGATCAATAGTTTTAGACATTCTGATGAGAAAATTGGCATAATTCCTCATAGAGTTAGAAGTGGATGGAGGGGAGTTTTCATCGACCTCTGAATCTGGAGAGGTGACGAGCTGCAACGAAGTCGAATCTGAGACTTCGGAACCGACAGATCCCACTTCTGAATCCACATCCTCCTCCTTGTTCAAGCCTGAAGAGGAGGGAACTAAGGCCATCTGGTCGGATTTGACCTGGTCCGCGGAATGGATCGACCACTGTCGTCCCTCGAAACGGAGCGAGAAGGCCAGTATCAGAGGGACAGGCAATGGAGCTTGAGTGTGATGCTCCTTGCGCCTCTTCTTCTTAGGTGGCGCAATTGAATCCGAAGCCTCGGTGGTCCGCTTTGGCTGTGTCAGTGCCAGGGCCACAGCAGCCGGTACGGATTCGGTCTGGAGCGCCGGGGTTGAGGGATCGAAGCCAACCGAAGCAGCTGGAGCTGGACATGTTTGCTGCGTCTGGGCTTGTCCAGCTTCGAGGATGAACCCGAAGGGAACGTCGGAGGCAGGGAAGAGGCGCGCTCTTCCAGTTCAGTCTCCCAGACCAGAACCGGGGACGAAGCAGCCTTGGAAGCCAGGGATGGAGAGCGAGCAGGAAGCTCCCGGGACCGACTGGTCCCCTCTGTTCCGGACCGACGGGTCCCAGTGTCCATAATCGGAGTAGAGCCCACCAAGGTGATGTTTGGAGTTGGGGCTCCGTCATCTTCGGATGACGACTCCAAAGGGTCGGATGGAAGGAGCTGTTGGTATTTCAAGGAAGGAGCCCTTGGAACAACAGCCGTCGCCGAACCCGAATATTCGGTTTCGAAGGTCACCGATGGGGAGGCCAGGGATGAAGAAAGAGTGGCCATAGCAGTTGAACCCGAAGCGGTGGGAATCTTCGGAGGTGGTTTAGAAGCCTTCGGAGGTTTAGAGGAGGACTTCGAGGAAAACACATGGGACGGGCTAGCAGATGGTTTCGACTTCGAAGAAGCCACGGCCTGAAGAACCGGGATCTTCTTCGACTTCTCCCTGGGTTTCTCCACCCAACCCGGGGCCTGACTTATGGATTGGATCAGCCGTCTTCTGCTCCATCGGTTGCGGGCGAAGCGAGCGCTCGAGAAGATAATTTGCCAGGCAGTTGCAGATTTTTAATGGCCTGCGAACTGAATCCTCTGCAGATTGGACAAGAGTCAGTCCGGAGGTGCTCACCGAGACAAAATAAGCAGAGCTCGTGCTTGTCCGAGTGAGGGATCTTGGCCTGGCAGTTCGGACAGCGTTTGAAGGGGGGCGCAAAATACATGAGCCGAAAAAACAGTCCAAGTCAAAAGCCGAAGAAAAAATCCTGATCTGACGAGAAATGGCGCAGAGATTAACAAAGTAGAACCTCTAGCCAAGGCGGTTAAGAGGAACTGAGACATTTAGGCGGGAACACCCTTGCACATGCGCTGGGTGCGGGGGCGGAGACTAACAAACTTTCCTATTGCTAGGGAAGTTCCGACCTCTGGTGCAGGGGCTCCTGGGAAACCCATCTGTGTGGCTTCACGAAGGCCACGATGGAGAACCTATGACTCATACTGTTGAATAGATCTGGAGAAGCTGTCATGGTGACTGATCGTATGCCTGCACTTTTAGTTCAGTGGCCTTGGCAGGACTGGACTTGTTCTGATAGTGACAGCAAGAGGGGAGACTGAGATGAAGCCCTGTTCAGCTACAATGGTGTCACTGTTCTCAGTGTTTATTCATTTTTGATGCTTCAAAAGCGTGGCTGGCCTGCTGCAGGCCTCTTCTATCTTGACGGGATTTGGGTCTTCCTACTGATTGCTTCCTGCAGGTGCTGCACAGGCACATGATAAATGGAATGCTCTAACCTGTTGGAGGTCATGCAGAACTACTCAGAATTTGAGCCGAGAGTTAAATGTAGTGCTCAAATGGGTGCTTGTGAAAAGCGGCAAGAGAAGACGGTTGATCGATCACTGATGTGACCCCAAATGTTAAAAACCCTCAAGGCAAGAAAACAGAAAATAGCAATAGGGGAGCAAGCCTGAGAGGCTTTCTTAGCATAATAACTCTGTGTAGTTATTTTAATCATTGTACCTTCATATAAGGGTGAAATGTTTATTAGGGCAAGAAATGCAAGGTCATTTAGAGATGTAAAATGAAATCAATGTTCAAAGTATGAGTTTTTAAACCCTCTCAGGCTGCTATCTTAGGCACCCTTGAACCCTTCTGTTGTTCTGAATATCAGCCCCTGCAAAACCTTACCATTAGCCACACTCAATGATCTTGACAGGCCCAGTCAAGTTCTGATTCAATATGATTTCACACAACATCACTCCAACCAGGACAGAAATGGGAAATGTTCCTTTTGTTCAGATGATAGCTTCTAAGATTGCCTCAGTCAGCGTGGCCACCATCTTAGTTCTCCTCAGAATATGCACATTGTAATACATGATGTAAGTACAACTTCTGACCTGGGAGAGAATGCTTTGAACTGCAACCGACATATTCCCAGGATAGTTAAAACTGTGGCAATGCTGGAGGGATTCTTTAGGAATATGGTGGTGAATGAATGAATGAATGAATGAATGAATATCATGAGATCAGTCCGAAGGATCCTTTATTGCTTTAATAGCAAGACCAGTCCTACTATTAGGAAAAACGAGGCAGCCATCTCAGGCAGTAGATTTAAGCTGTCATGAAAGAGCAGCTCACACTTGAATTTATAACATGAGAAACTGCATTTCTGCTGCCTGGGGGAAGGCAGTACACAAAAAGCCCTGCTCACAAGCTTGTGGGAGAGGGCCTTCTCCTTCGTCGATCCTCAACTTCCTTCCATTTTGTTTCCACCCTGACTGATTTGAAAAAGGAAGTAAATGCATGTCTTTTGAGAGTGGCATATGAGGACCTCTAGCCTGCCCAGCTGTGTTGTTCTGAGTCTTCATCTTTTGCTGATTTTAGTGGTCTTTAATGTATTTGCTAAATTCTAATGGTTTTTACAGTAGGGTTGATTCATGTCATTTTATTATTATTATTTTAAATCTACATTTCCTTTTGGCTATTTTTCACTGTTTTAGAAGTTTGTAAGCCACCTTGAGTGATATCTCTTAGTGGAAAGGCACATTATAATTGTAATAAATAAGTAACAAATGGATGAATAAAGGGACCTGTGTGCTTTTCTGCCTCATGTGTCAAAATAATTACAGCATTTTTCTGTATATAAGACTCTATTTTTGTCTAAAATTGTTAAACTCAAAAATTGTGGGTCATCTTATACATGGAAATAATAATAGGAGAGAAAGAACCATGTGGTCGTGAAACTGTAATTTTGGGTTGCAAAAGTGGGGGTGTCTTATACAAGGGGGCATCTTATAGACAGAAAAATACGGTAACTCAAGCTGCAAAAGTATCTTGGCCCATCTCCCAATAAGATCTAAGTGATGAACCTCTGGAAGTGGAATATGTATATAAGGATCAAGGGGAAGGAAAGTGAGGCAGAGCTTCTCGGCAACTGTGTCACCCTTATGTCTTAAATATGAAGAGAGCTCTTTTCCCCAATTCCAGTGATTTTAATATGAGAAATACAGGCATGTGACCAGCCAATTGAGCCCACTCATTCCATCCCCCCCATCAACAAAAGGGAGCCGTTTTCTTCTCAGTAAACACCAGAAGCATCTGAGCGGAAGTAGAGGAACTCACTGCTGTTTCTAATCACGGAATTTGTAGGGCCACATTGTGCAGCTGGTTAGAATGATGTAAATCTCGAGCAATTCCATTAACTCTGGGGCTCTGCAAGGACTGGGCTAGGATAACGGCTTGGCTAACCTATCGGCTTCAAGATCTGGATGTTTTGTTCTCTCCGCTTGCCACTGTCGGCTCATAATGTGCTGACAGAGAAGCAGGGCAGGCCTCGTAGGCTGTCTCTATCCATGTGGGGAGGCATTTGTAAGCTATAATTTGAAAAATGTGTTCCGAGTGAGGGAAATAATAGCGATCTGGAAAGCCTGTTGGCGCATGAATATATGACCTGACAAAGGCCGTTGCTTCTCCTCCAAGGATCCTGTGGAAGAACAAAGGCTGTTTTAATCACCGTATAATAAACCTGCATGTTCAAGTGGGGCTCCGTGTGATGAAGTAAAGCTGACCCAAACGGAGGCAAAAAATGGGGGGGGGGGAGGTTGGAGGAAAGAATAAAAGATGAGAGAGATCTCCTGTCAGCAGGAGAAAGATCTGTGTATATCTTACCTCAGGCAAGGTTTTAAGATAAGCCTCCTCCTGCACAGAGCTAATGACATGAGCTCCCTTCCCTCTCTTCCCAGGTACATTGTTCACCCACCCACCCACCCCTCAGAGGAGAATTTGCTGAAATAAGCAACAACCTCGAGCAATCTCTTCAAATGCTTGGAGGAAAGCCTTTTGACAGTCTTGGCTCAAGATCACCACCTCAAACTGATGGAAAGAGTTCTTCATCTCAGTAATGCTCCTGCAGAACTACTTAGCTAATGGGGCAAGTTGGCGATTTGACTGGCTGGTATTAGATGTTGGCATAGCAAGGCTGTCTGCTCAGCAAACTTTTGCATCTTCTGCTTTTGGTCTGAAAAGACTCCAGTAGGATGGAGGAGCCTCCCTGGAAAAAAAGAAAAAGAAAAGAAAAATATTTATTTTAAACCTTGCCTAAGGCATATTTCAAGAGACTCTTTCTTCAAGAGGTTGGAGCATAGAATAAGAATTGGCAATTACGTTATTTTTTATGTTATTATTTTTATGTTTTTATGTCAATTATGTTATTTTAGGGCTTTTCTGCCTCCCTCCCTGGTTTCTTTGTATAGTATCTGTTTGCTTCTCTGTCATCTGAGTCCCCAGGGTGTTTCATAAAAGTGACTTGTCAAGCCACCCCTGGCATTTTCTGAAAACAGCAAGAAGATATAACCAGGTCACTGCAATCTAAGGGATGAAGAGCGTGTTAAGTGATCTGTAGTTGGCCTGTAAGGATGAGGTGTTGCTTCCTGTTTGGTCATGACCCTCCCATGTCATGCACAAGCTTTTCCTCTGTAAACTGTCTTCACAACTAGGGTAGCATATATCTATCTATCTATCTATCTATCTATCTATCTATCTATCTATCTATCTATCTATCTATCTATCTATCTATCTATCTATCTATCTATATGTTGTTGTTTTTGTTGTTCAGTCATCCAGTCGTGCCCGACTCTTCGTGACTAGACATGGGCACGACTGGGCGAAATTGTCGTTTCCGTTTTCGGTTATCGTTTCCATTACGTAACAGAAACGGTAACGATAATTAAGCTGTCAGAACTCGAACTCGAACCGAAAAAAGAAAAATTTGGTCGGGTTTTTCGTTTCTGTTTGTGGCATTGCGGCGATCGCGCAATGTGAAGCACAGAAAAAGGTTTTAAAAGTTTTTTTAAAAAAACCCCAACTCCCGGCCAAAAAAGCAGGCGAAAATATGCCTGCCTGAGGCTTTGCTACCTACCAGAGGGGTGGTTTCTGGGGGTCCCCGGCCTTTCCCCCCTCTTCTCCTGTCCTGGGCTGCTTGCACCAGGCTGGGGGGGTCATCCTTGTCGTCTTGCCATGCCTACCGGGTTGGGGGTCCAAAATGGCGACCACAATTTTTCTTTTGAAATTGTGGTAAAAACAACAACACACCAAATCACCACAGAAACATGTGAAATTTATTTATTTTAAATGCCTGAATTTTAATAGTAGCAGCAGTGGGTTTTTTATAGCAATAAAACGTCATATTGATTTTATTTTATCTTATTTTATATTTTATTTTTTTAGACCTGCCCATTTTGGCTGGGCATGGGATGGGACCATGCAAATTGTTTGAACCATTCCACCAATGGCATCGCCAGGTTTTTGACTGACACTTCTGGATGTCTCGGAGGGCATAAAAATCCGAGGCACCTTCCAGAAATCGCAGTCGGGTGTATGGATGTGGTTGAGGGAGGAGGGCTGGCTGCTGGTGCTGGTGTGATCCGATCGAGATTGAGGAGGGAGGCTGGAGGCTTTAGGATTTAAGTTAGGCAGGCAGGGAGGGAATTGAATTTAGAAAATAATTTCTTTGATTCCCTGCAGCTTTGTCTGCTGAAGGGAATAGCAGTTTATTCTTTATTTCTTCTCTGGCAGTTTGAGGATTTTTTTTCTGATATTGGATAAAGGGGGAGGTTCGACTGGGAGTGGGAGGTGTGGATTTATTTTAAATATATATTATATACTACCATTTATTTTCTCTTTTCCCAACTTCAATTTGCTTGCACACACACACATTTGGGGTGCAAGGCAAGAACAGAACCTCTATCCTAAGTGATATCCTAACTGCCCACTTGCCCGTCTGCCCGTGCCGCCACCCACCTGCTGCCCGCTCACCCGCCACCCTGCCCCGCCCGCCCCCTAGGGCGCAAAAACACCTAGTGCCGGCCCTGATTGCGGGACGCCCCTATGCTCTGGGAAGTCAAATCGCGCTAAATCGCGGTGGAAACGACAAACGACAAACGGAAATGACAAATTTTTGAAAAATTTCGCGACAAACGGAAACGACCTGAAACGGACCTGTTCCGACAAATGAAAACTCGATACGTCATTTTTTCTGGTCGTGCCCATGTCTATTCGTGACCCCATGGACCACAGTTCGCCAGGTCTTCCTATCTTCCACTGCCTCCCGAAGTTTTGTCAAATCCATATTGGTTGCATCGATGACACCGTCCAACCATCTCATTCTCTGCCATCCCCTTTTCCTTTTGCCTCCCATCTTTCCCAACATCAGGGACTTTTCCAAGGAGTCCTCTCTCCTCATGAGGTGGCCAAAGTACTGGAGCCTCAGCTTCAAAATCTGTCCTTCCAGTGAACATTCGGGGTTGATTTCTTTCAGGATGGATAGGTTTGATCTCCTTGCAGTCCAGGGGACTCTCAAGACTCTCCTCCAGCACCACAGCTCAAAAGCATCAATTCTGCGGCGATCAGCCTTCTTTATAGTCCAGCTTTCACTTCCATACAGCACTACTGGAAAAACCATAGCTTTGACTATCCTGATCTTAGTTGGCAAAGTGATGTCTCTGCTCTTTAGGATGCTATCTAGGTTTGCCATTGCTTTCCTCCCACAAAGCAGGCATCTTTTTATTTCATTGCTGCAGTCGCCATCTGCAGTGATTAAGGAGCCCAAGAAAATAAACTCTGTCATTGCCTCCATTTCTCCCCCTTCTATTTGCCAGGAGGTGATGGGACCGGTGGCCACGATCTAAGTTTTTTTTATGTTGAGCTTCAGCCTATTTTTTGCACTCTCCTCTTTCACCCTCATTAAGAGGTTCTTTAATTCCTCCTCACTTTCTGCTATCAGAGTAGTATCATCTGCATATCTGAGGTTGTTGATATTTCTTCTGGCAATCTTAATTCTGGCTTGTGATTCATCCAGACCTGCCTTTCGCATGATGTACTCTGCATATAGGTTAAATAGGCAAGGTAACAGTATACAGCCTTGTCATACTCCTTTTCCAATTTTAAACCAGTCAGTTGTTCCATATTCAGTTCTGACAGTTGCTGCTTGTCCCACATATAGATTTCTTAGGAGACAGATAGGGTGGTCATGCACTCCCATTCCTTTAAGGACTTGCCATAGTTTGTTGTGGTCTACACAGTCAAAAGCTTTGGCATAGTCAATGAAGCAGAAGCAGATGTTTTTCTGGAACTCTCTGGCTTTCTCCATAATTCAGCGCATGTTGGCGATTTGATCTCTAGTTCCTCTGCCCCTTCGAAATCCAGCTTGCACTTCTGGATGTTCCCTGTCCACATCACATACTGCTGAAGCCTGCCTTGTAGAATTTTGAGCATAACCTTGCTAGCGTGTGAAATGAGTGCAATTGTGCGATAGTTGGAGCATTCTTTGGCATTTCATTTCTTTGGGATTGGGATGTAGACCGATCTTTTCCAGTCCTCTGGCCACTGCTGGGTTTTCCAAATTTGCCGGCATATTGTATGCAGCACCTTTACAGCATTCTCTGTTAAGATTTTAAAGAGTTCAATTGGAATGCCATCACCTCCACTGGCCTTGTTGTTTGCAATGCTTTCCAAGGCCCACTTTACTTCACTTTCCAGGATGTCTGGCTCCAGGTCAGCAACTACGCTATCTTGGTTATCAGGGACATCCAGATCTTTCTGATATAATTCTTCTGTATATTCTTGCCATCCCTTCTTGATCTCTTCTGCTTCAGTTAGGTCCCTACCATTTTTGTCCTTTATCATATCCATCTTTGCACGAAATGCCCCTTTAATATCTCCATTTCTCTTGAATAGATCTCTGGATTTTCCTTTTCTGTTGTTTTCCTCTATTTCTTTGCACTGTCGCCCTGTCTCTCCTTGCTATTGTTTGGAAGTCTGCATTCAATTTTCTGTATCTTTACCTTTCTCTCTTGCATTTTGCATCCCTTCTCTCCTCCGCTATTTGTAGGGCCTCATTGGACAACCACTTTGCTTTCTTGCATTTTCTTTTCTTTGGAATAGTTTTCATTGCAGCCTCCTGTACAATGTTACAAGCCTCCATCCATAGTTTGTCAGGTGTTCTGTCCACCAAATCTAGTTCCTTAAATCTATTCTTCACTTCCATTGTGTATTCATACGGGATTTGACTTAGATTATACCTGACTGGCCCAGTGATCTTCCCTACTTTCTTCAGTTTAAGTTTGAATTTTGAAATAAGAAGCTGATGATCTGAGCCACAGTCAGCACCAGGTCTTGTTTTTGCTGACTGTATAGATCTCCTCCATCTTTGGCTGCAGAGAACATAATCAATCTGATTCCGGTATTGTCCATCTGGTGATGTCCATGTGTAGAGTCACCTTTTGTGTTGTTGGAAAAGAGTGTTTGCAATGACCAGCTTGTTCTCTTGACAAAACTCAATTAGCCTTTGCCCTGCTTCATTTGGAACTCCAAGGCCAAACTTGCCAGTTATTCCTTTTATCACTTGACTCCCTACTTTAGCATTCCAATCCCCTATGATGAGAAGAACATCTTTCTTTGGTGTCAGTTCTAGAAGTTCTTGTAAGTCTTCATAAAATTGGTCAATCTCAGACTCTTCAGCACCGGTAGTTGGTGCATAAACTTGGATTACTGTGGTGATGAAAGGACTGCCTTGGAATTGTACCGAAATCATTCTATCATTTTTTAGGTTGTATCCCAACACTGCTTTTTTCACTCTATTGTTGACTATGAGGGCTACACAATTTCTTCTATGGGATTCTTGCCCACAGTAGTAGATGTGATAGTCATCTGAACTGAATTCACCCATTCCTGTCCATTTAAGTTCGCTGATGCCCAAGATGTCAATGTTTATTCTTTCCATCTCACGTTTGACCACATCCAGCTTACCCTGGTTCATAGATCTCACATTCCAGGTTCCTATGCAGTATATTTCTTTGCAGCATTGGACTTTCCTTTCTCTTCCAGGCATGTCTGCAGCTGAGCGTCCTTTCGGCTTTGGCCCAGCCACTTCATTAGCTCTGGAGCTACTTGTACTTGTCCTCCGCTCTTCCTCAGTAGCATGTTGGACACCTTCCGACCTGAGGGGCTCATCTTCCAGCATCATATCTTTTAGGCTTTTTTCTCTTTCCATGGGATGTTCTTGGCAGGGATACTGGGGTGGCTTGCCAGTTCCTACCCCAGGAAGTCTTATTACAGGCCTTATTGTCACCAGTGTAATTAGCCTTACAATGATGAAAGCACAGTTCAGCCTGTTTTATTATATATATATATATATATATATATGTTTTCGTAGATTTTCACGGGTATAGGTATGCATGTTAGGGTGGATTCGGGTTTCTTCCCGTGTAGAAATCTGGTTGTTTTGGCGACGTTTCGACGAGGTCTCACTCGTCATCTTCAGGCTGGTGTTCTGGCTTCTTTCTTCTTGAAGCAAAGTGTGGTCTCAGTTGAAGTCCTTCTATAAATACTGCTGGGGGTGTGTGGTTTGCTTGCTCTGTTGCTGATTGTAGGTTCCTTTGTTCCTTTGTTCTTTTGTGATCTGCTGTGTGGCTGAGGCGATCGTTAAGGGATTAACTGCTGATGGCTGTTTAGATGGCTGTTTACATGCTGGTGGGTTAGATGGCTGGTAGGTTCTGGCAGTATCCTGGGCTTTGGTGGAGTGGGGTCCTGTGTCTTGTGAATTCATTTTGGTCTGGCTACGTGTCTGTGGTCTCCCAATGTTTTTTTGGGGTGTGTGAGTGTGCTCCATGTGGTGACTGGAGTGGGGTGCCGCAGTAGATGGTGCAGTCGTGGTTTTGTTATTGGATGGTGGTTTCGTTTCATCTGTGGGAAGGGTCTGGGTTTGTGTTTGGTGTGGATGGAAGGTGGTGGCATCTTGTGTCCTTTTGGACCTGGTGTCAGTCTTTGTGACAGAGGCTCGTCTGTCAAACTCAGCAACAAAATCCACCCAACACTCTGGAACAAATCCAAGCAACTGGCCGCCTGGAGAGCTGAAACAGAGACCTCCCACAAGACAGACACACACACCAACAAACTCCACAAACTGGAAAACGCCAGAAGCCCAACCCCCACACAACAGCCCATGAAACAAACAGTTCACAACATATCAGACAGGACACTCACCATCGCAGAGACCAAAGTCCTTTCCAAAGGATTCAACTTTGCAATCGCCCCCAGACACATCCCCACCGAAAACATCATATGCGGAGTGGAAGCCAGCCTAACCAAAATCAACCCAGATGAAGCCAACAAAATCAGACTCGAAGTCACCAATGTCCTCTGCTCCAGCAAACCACCCAGAAGCAATTTACACAAAGAAGAATAAAAGCCCTCTCCAACCTGAGGAAAGACAACAACATAATCATTCTCCCAGCAGACAAAGGCAATGCCACAGTGGTGATGAACACATCCGACTACCAAGCCAAATTATCCAACCTACTACAAGACCCTGCTTACATACCTTTGAACACAGACCCCACCACCTACCTGGAAAAAACCACCAAAGCCAAAATAAAAGCCTCTCCCTTAAGTGAAGAAATCAAGCCAAGCATCATCCCCAGAGAGAAATCATCCAGATGCCCCAAGCTCTACGGCCTCCCCAAGATTCACAAAGAAGGAACACCTCTCAGACCCATAGTCAGCTCCATAGGCTCACCTCTACAAAACCTCGCCAAATTTCTTGCCAAACAACTCCAGCCCTATGCAGAATCCATCACTTCATACGTACAAAACTCGTTCCACTTCATAGAAATTATAAAGAAACAAGACCTACAACCCAATGACCTACTCGTGAGCTTCGATGTTGTTTCGCTCTTCACACAAGTGCCCATTCAAGAAGCCTTGACAGCTATCCACAACAAATACAACCCCCCCAAACACATCCTAGATCTGACCAACCACTGCCTAACCAACACATACTTCATCCACAATGGACAAAGATACAAACAGATAGAAGGAGCACCCATGGGATCACCCCTCTCACCAGTCATCGCAAACCTATATATGGAACACTTTGAAACCAACGCGTTACAGAAGTCCGAACATAAACCCAAACTCTGGCTCAGATATGTTGACGACACCTTTGTTATCTGGCCACACGGGAAAGATAAACTGAACAACTTCCTCACACATCTCAACAGCCTACACCCCAAAATACAATTCACTATGGAAATAGAAGCCAACAACCAACTTCCCTTCCTGGACGTCCTAATCTACAAAAACCCGACGGCTCCTTAGGACATACCATCTACCAGAAAAAAACACATACAAACCGCTACTTAAATGCACAATCACACCACCACCCTGCACAGATCAACTCCGTAGCAAAAACCCTCATCTCCAGAACCAAACGCCTCGCTGACAAAGACCACCTAAAAACTGAATTACACACTCTCTCGAATGTTTTAATTGCGAACGGATTCCAAAAAAACACCATCACCAAACTAATCCAAAAGGAAACACCCCCAAGAACCAAGAAACAGAAGAGAACAACGGCACCGCCCTCCTCCCTTACATCAAAGGCACCACAGACAAAATCAGCAAAATTCTCCACAAACACAATATCAAGACAGCCTTTTGCACCGACCAAAAAATAGCCAACATCTTAAGAAACCCCAAAGACAAGATTGAGCTAGAAAACCAAGGAGTCTACGAAATACCATGCAAAGTCTGTCCAGCCACATACATCGGACAAACAAACAGGAGAATAAGCGCACGCATCGCAGAACACAAGAACGCAGTCAAAAAAGAAGAAAAATCTTCCTCTCTCTTCCAGCACATAAAAACAACAGGTCATGAAATTGACTTTGAAAGAACCAAACTCATCTCCAAAACTGAACACTTCAACAGTCGAATAATCATGGAAGCCATTGAAATAGAGAAACACCCAAACAACATGAATAAACGTGATGACACCTCCCGCTTGCCTGACATCTGAAACTAGCCCTGGTCAACAGACGAGCCTCTGTCACAAAGACTGACACCAGGTCCAAAAGGACACAAGATGCCACCACCTTCCATCCACACCAAACACAAACCCAGACCCTTCCCACAGATGAAACGAAACCACCATCCAATAACAAAACCACGACTGCACCATCTACTGCGGCACCCCACTCCAGTCACCACATGGAGCACACTCACACACCCCAAAAAAACATTGGGAGACCACAGACACGTAGCCAGACCAAAATGAATTCACAAGACACAAACTCAATCCATAACTGTCTGTCTGGTCAGGAAGGGGTTTAAAAGGCATCCTCCTGAGAGTCAGCTAATTGGGTCATGACTGACAGGGTCAAAATTACAGATTGCCCTAGACTTCAGCTGAATTTTTTGAAGACTGGTTTCAGAAATTTTTAGCAAAAGCACTCAGAGTTGAGCAAACACAACTGGTCTGTGCTTTTGTAATGCAAAAACACTTTGAATGTGCCATACAGAAGTGTATGTTTATTTTCCGAAGATAAATGGCAAAATGTACCATTCTTTAGGATGATTGCCCCATTATTTTCTTTAAAGCAAGGCTATTTTGACCCTTCAAAGAAAACTTGCCTTTCTACTGTTTCTTACCTTCCCTTGCTCTCCAAATATGTCCTTTCCTAGGCTAGAAGATGCAGCAATGTATCTACTTTGGAACACTGTTGCTGGAGGATTAATATTTCAGCCTCTGCATCCTGGATTCTTTCCAAATAAAGTAAAGCTGGTGAGGTCAAGCATTCTTTTCAAGATAAGCAAGATTGATCTTTTCAAGTTGTAAGAGCTATTTTAAATCCGGGGATGTAAAGGGTCATTTCTATCTACAGTACACAGAGAAATAAAATTGTTATTTTATTTTGTTTTTTAAAAATCATAACTCAAAAACCATTTACCCAAAGTACCACAAATTTGTCACAATGCAAGAGCAAACTTCTGACACAGTGTGCCAAAATTGGGTGTTGATGTGAGGTTTCAAAATTATAATTGTTTGTTTGGGTTGTCTCCATTTTTAGTATTGTCTTATGGAATGTTGATTTGCTCTGTATATGGTGGTACAGCTATAATTTAAACAAAATATTGTCTTTGCCTTGTCTGAAGTGCTGATCAGGGAAATGCCCATAGTTGAATCTCTATTATAATGCTCAAGGTGCAACTTTTAGGCATATTTGCTAGGGCAATGGTGGTGAGTCTTTGGCACTCCAGATGTTTTGGACCACAACTCCCATAGTCCATTGTCACTGACAATAAAGGCTTGGAATTCTGGGAGTTTTGGTCCAAAACATCCAGAGTGCCAAAAGTTCGCCACCACTGTGCCAGTGTGTAGATTCCATTATAGTAACTGTTCTTAGGATTGATCTAGTAGAATGATTCCAAATGTTCTAACAAGTAAGGGAAGAGGAGGACAAGTTAATTCAATATGTTGAGAATGCCCAAAGCCCTTTTGGGATGGGTAAACTGTCCTTTGGGATTCAGGGTTTTGGTGTTTCTTCTTTTGCCTATTCGAAAAGGCAATCTGCTTTCTGGCGTGCTTGTTGGCTTTCAGAAGATTCGTGGTGTTTGCCTGATATACTAAGAAATTATTGCCTTTCATATAAACTTATGTTAGTGGCTTGTGTTGCTATGTGCAGTTCTTCCTTCTACAATGTCTGCCTTGCTATAATGTCTAAAGTCTACACTTGTCATTTTAGATTAACCACCAGTGACAAGTGACTGCAATGGGAGGCACCATGCAAATTTTCAAACCTTCATCCTGGCTCATAAGCTTGCCTCGAACGACGCTGAAAAAAGATATTGAAACCCTGAGAAATAGAATTGTCAATAAGTCCACCTTTTGACAGAAGAGTCAAAAATAGTAGTCAAAAAGCAAATGTATATTTGATTTCTTGCATTTTATATTTTTATGGTTATGCCACTTTGGGAACGTGTGAGTTAATAGCTGGATGTCTTTGCATATCTCTTTTTCTTATTCTAAAGTATCTGATTCCTAGCCAACAACTGACGCACTAATACAAATCTAATCTAATTTAATCTACTCTCCTCTACTCCAGCTATCAGGTGATAAAAATAACAAATAGTGCTGGTCTATCAGATTAACTCTTCATTTTAAAAAGAATTGGTCAATTAGATCAACCAGTAAATATCCCTCAAGGTAAAAGAGAAATCTGTAAAGTTCCCAGGTCACATTTTGCACATCTAATGTTCCCTTCTTTGCAGGTCTCTTCTGAGCAATTTTCACAGTTTATGCAAAGATCCACAATGACAGGTTTTCACTCAGAACTCTTGCTCAGCATTGTAGACTCCCCATACTCTTACTGTCAATAAACATAGCATTTTCCCTCTCTAAAAATATGTAATTAATGGGATGCATATGAACAAGCAGGCACATTTTAATATGTTTGCCCAAAGTGTCTGCAATGTATGTATAATCATGGCTCTCCTGAGAGTATAACTGTTTCTAGGTTTTAATTCCCAGCATGTTATCCCTTTTCTGCTTTTGTTCCAGTTCCCAAAGATTGACAATTAGCAATAACTTGCCTTTTCTGTGCAGACTTCAGTGGTTAATATCTGAATATGTGTAAAAGGTGTGTTGGTGTGGAATTTTCTATTCAGTCTTACGCTTGACTTCAGCTGCTTTGTTTCATTCAAGATACTGCGACTGTTCAAGGGACAGCAGCCTACCATCCTAAATGTTAGAGTTGCCTGAAAATCTCAGATATCTGAGTGAA
Organism: Phrynocephalus forsythii; assembly: GCA_029282475.1. Taxonomy (NCBI): domain Eukaryota; kingdom Metazoa; phylum Chordata; class Lepidosauria; order Squamata; family Agamidae; genus Phrynocephalus; species Phrynocephalus forsythii. The sequence goes on from JAPFRF010000004.1 coordinate 14,530,038, forward strand.
AGATGATCCGGATCCAGAAGGGAACTCAGGTCCTCAGTAAAAAGAGACACTAATTCTGCATCTTGAAGCATGTGTCCTAAAGAGGAAAACACTGTCTGTTTCTTCCAAAAACCATCTTGCTTTGGTCTGCATTTGGCAAATTAGCTTGCCTTTGTTTTTCAGTAGGTCAGCTGAGAGATCCCATTATTTTGTTTGCACATCTGATGGCTCTGATGTTCAACTGTGAAGGTTTTGTGAGTCTGGGGTTGGGGTGGGGGATAAGTAAGAAGAGGAGATAAACCTTTGCAGTAATGTATGATCTGATCTGGTTTTTGGATCCCATTGACAAACCCAAAGATTAACCAAGCTCCATTGTAACTTCCCATTCATTGTCACATAGCTTAACCAGCTTGCCACACCAATGTTTAATGTTCTAATGACCAGACTCTTAATGTTCTGCTATTTATCACTGCCATCCTGAGATGTTAGGAATTGACAGTAGACATCAACTATGAGTGAGCTGCTAATATACCTCTAGTTTCCAAAGGTTTCAGTCACTGACTATTTTTCCCTGTCTGGATTTATCGCAGACAAAACAAACAAGCAGAAAGACAGACAAAACAGAACCTCTCCAGTCTTGGTTGTAAATGTCTCATTCAGAATGTGCTTTTCTGTTGACAGAATGGGCCCTGCTGGCCTAGTGATGTTTTCATCTTTAACTGTAGGTATGGAGGGATTCTTTAAATGCAGGCCGTTGTTTGCTCAGTGGGTGTATTTTTAAGGAATTCCAAAACAACAGGAGCAATGTTTTAATAAGCACTTGCCACTTCAGTTGCTGACTTCTGTCATTTGGTAGAACTGAAACTGAAATTGCCCAAGTAGACAATGAGGGGAGGTTCATGGCTGGCTTTCTCCCACTGTTTTTAGTCTCAACCTGAGTCAAGTCCCACTGAGTCAGCGGGAATGTTGCAACATATTGAAGCAGACTGTTGGGGGAAAAAGGCCCCAAGACTGTTTGCTCTTGTGAAATAAGTGAAAGCGCTTTCCCCCCTGCCCAACAACAGCATTTACAAAAGCCCATGTCTTTGTGGTCTAGCTGTTCACATTAAAAAAATCCCTCTTCTTTTTAAAAGACATGCATGTTTTTCTGCTCAAACTAAAAGGTTTCCCTGTCCAAAATACATTACAATATCTTGACGCAAAAATGCGAGTTCCATGATTTATTTTGTTCCCTTTATAGTTCCCTTTCAAAAAAAGGACTACAATGGGGAAAATGCACAGAAACTCTCATAATCCTGCTCATCCGACTGAACGCTTTTCAAACATTCCTTTCTTGGCTGAAAGAATGATGTGCAGATTTACCCTCCCACTTACATATATTCTTCACTTAATAATGTGACCCCAGTTACAAAAAACAAAACACAGAGACCTTCGGTTTTATTCTAGAACTGGGATTGGCAAAGTATGGCCCTATCAGATATGGCAGAATGCATTTATAATTCCTCACCATTATCTGTAGGCTAGGGCTCGTGGCAGTGCAGCCCAAGATCTAAAAACCCACAAGTTCCCCAGCCGTGCCCTATGTTATTAAAAGAGAGGGTCCAGACGGAACAGATATGCATAAAGGAGCCCTTCAGGCTTCTTTTAAAGGGCAAAAGTATAGTTCAGTTTCTTCATGAATCTCCATCATCATGCCTTGTAGACTGGAGCCCAGTCATTTGAGGGGAAGAAATTCAAGGTCATGGAAGATTAAGTGCCAATTTTCCATCAGGGCGCTGCCTTTTCTGGAAGGATCCCAAAATGTCTTTGGGGTATAATGTGCAGATCTGTGGTGCGGAGCGCCTTTGGAAGGAAAATGGTTGTCTCACCTAGTTACTTTCAGCAAAAAATTAGATGAAATGGCAATTTTGTAAACCACCCAGAGTAGCTGTGTAGCTAGTTGGAGCAGTACATAAATTTAATTAATAAATTAATAAATTAATAAATTAATAAATTAATAATAATAATAATAATAATAATAATAATAATAATAATAATAATAATAATAATAATAATAATAATTTCAAAGTTTGAAGTGGAGCTGCCTAAACAAGTATAGGGAGTTTTATGAACCTCTACAAGGTTTCATATGTCAGCCATTTGCTTGCTAGTTTTGTGATGAGTCATTACAGGTAAACAATATGCTCCGCTTCCATGCTAATTATGCAAACGCAAAAGCTTTGAAGAGCAAGTCTCAGATGGGACACTGTTCTTTTGCTGTTTTGTTTGTTGCTTAAGGCAAAATGGCTTGCACTAGCTTTGGTCTTCTAACAATTATATATTTTTGAATAATTCTGAGCAGGGCTCCCATAGTTTGTTTTGGGTTTAAATTTTAAAAAAAATCAGACTGAGGTGTGATTTGATTTGGTCCATTTCAGATCTGATCCAATCTAATTTGGTTCTGCATTGAGATTGGCATTAAGGAATCAAAATTGCTGTTAGAGAGTGTGTGTGTGTGTGTGTGTGAGTGAGTGAGTGAGTGAGTGAGTGAGTGAGTGAGTGAATGAGAGAGAGGGGGAATCTGCAGAGATGGGACCCCACTTTCTCAAATGACTGTTGCAGACAGTCTCCAGATAGGTATGGCCAGGGGTTATCATTCTAAATACCTTTAGAATTTTGATTAAATACATCCATAATATTGTTGGTTTTCCTCCCCAGTAAGAACATGACAATTGGGATACTGTTGCCTGTTGTAAGCTATTGATTCCTGACATTTTGTACAGATATAGCCATGGTTTTTCGATGCTATCTATGTTTACTTAAAGATGCTTAAAGCTTACTAATGCAGTATTACCTCGGATAACAAATGCCTCTGTTAATGAAAAATTCAGATAACATAATGAAATTTCTGGGAATAGGGACATTTTGGTTAATGTATTTTTTCTATGGGATGCCTCAGATAATGTAATTTTAATAATGCTTTGTGAAAAAAGATCACCTAGTATGCGTTGCGCCAGCCCCTATAGTTTGTGGAAGAGTGTGAGAAGTTGAAGCAGGTTCTTCTCCCCTTTGGGGAGAAAGGCGGCATAAAAATAAAGTTATTATTATTATTATTATTATTATTATTATTATTATTATTATTATTATTATTATTATTATTATTATTATTATTATTATTATTATTCATTGTGTTTTGGAGCCATTTTGGACATTTTTTGCTGAGGGATTTGGACCTTTTGAATTTGGAAAGATAGGGAGCCGAGGTTTCCTTGTTTTCTGTTGTGTTTTTGCACTGCTTTTCACTGCACTTTGGGCAGGAACAGGTTGGGGTTTGTCTTGCTGCTTTTTTTTTTTGGTCCATGTTTGCATTGCACTGTGGAGTGTGTGTGTGTTCCGGGGTGTGTCTGTCTAGCTCTGCATGCCTTTAAAGTGCACTTTATAAAGAGCTCTTGAACTTGTTTGCCACCCCCCTTTGGACCTCTGAAACAGATTAACCAGTTTCCCATTCATTTCAATGGGAGACACGTTTTGGATAATGCAATTTTTGCTTAGCGCAATGCCTTGAAGAATGAATTAAATATTTTGTCCGAGGCACCACTGTATATGTTCTGCTTTTCAAGCACTGTGATACTGTCTGTGATTTAACTTGAGTGCTTAGGCCAACTCTGGCTGAACCTGTTGCCAATAGCAGATTGCTGTTGATCAAAAGACTTCCTTTTGCAACTTCAGGGGATGGGCATTCCAAAATTGCAAAAAGAAGCCTTTAAGCAGCATCATGCTGCTGCTGTACTGGCTGCTAATTACTGTTGTTCAGGCGGAGCTGTGCCACAGGATTTTGACCTCTATACGGTTAAACAAACATGGCAAGCAAAAGAGATTGAAGTAAAAGACAGCATTAAAAATAATTAAAATAAAACCTGGTGCCAAAATATGTGTGTGGGGGGCATGAGAGTCAAAGGCAGGGTAAAGCAAAGTGTTCTGCTTATATACCGCCCCATACCACTTCAGTAGTCTCTGGGTGGTTTATAAGCAGAACACTTTGTTTTACGTTGCCTTTCTCCTTAAAAGGACCCAAGGCAGCTCGCAAAAATTAAAATACAATATTTGAAAGATAAAAACAGAAAGCATACAGATACTGTATTAAAAACGGAATTTAGCAAGTATTATATTATATCCCTTCTACTTGGGATTGAACCCCAGGTTGTGAGCAAAGTTTTACCTGCAGTACAGGCATTTAACCACTGTACCACAGGGCAGAAACTATTTACGTAAATAAATAAATAAAAGTTTACAAAAATAACCCTGAGAGGAAAACACAGACTCGTTCAGTTAAACAATGAACAGAAAAAGCAAGAAGGGATGGACTTAATTGGGAATGAATCCGGAAAAGGTGATTGACAATTGGGTACCAATAGGATAATGACAGGAAAACACTACAATAAACACAAAACTATCACCAAAACACAAGTTATTTCAGATACCACAATTGCAAAGTGCTGGTAAGATTGGCCAGGGTTGGCAACAGTGGAAGATAAATGTCACCAAGACTCACACACACTAAGCAAATTACTGCTCAAATAAACAAATTAACAAATGCAAGAAAATGGATTAGCAATAATCCATTAGCAATAAAACAAAAAGTTTCAAACTGAAATGACAGAAGTTAAATAAGACAATCAACAGCCACCAAACCACCATCTTCAGCTTTTAAAACTGATTTATTTTTAAAAAATATTTCTACGCTGCCTTTATCCTTAAAAAGAGACCCTGGGCAACTTACCTCATTAAAAGACAATATTTAAAAGATAGAAACAGAGAATATTCAAAGATTTAAGAAAAATCAAGCAAATACCACCCTAAACATGTTTTAAAAAATTCAACCTTAGAGACACATTCAAAGCAGTAAGGCATAACACTCCAGTTAAAAATCCTGTGAGACAGCCAGTCGTAAGGAAAAACTGATCTGAAGACAAAGGCTTTTGTTGGCTTGCAGAAGGACAGCGAAAATGAGACCAGCTGGACTCCTGTGGGAGGGAGTTCCAGAGTCTGGCTGCAGAGATCTGCTACTAACAGCTAAAGGAGAGGAAAAGAACTGCTACATGACAAATCTGAAGATATAATTTCAGTGACATCATACAGTCTCTCCCAGCAGTCCTTTTCACTGGAGAGGGCTGGTGAGATTCTTGTCCAAGGCCCGAAGGTCAGTGAGCAAACTCCAGCTCACCTCCTACTTCTCCATCACCGGGCCCTGGGTGTTACCGTAATATGACTTCCCCACTCCCTAACCCCAACATGTTGGTGGTGGAATGTGTCTGAAATGATTTGGAATGACCAAGATCCCATTTGACTCTGATCTGGACCACTTCGGTCTGCTTTAGACATAATCAAAATGGGCCTGAAAAGGCCTGATTCCATTCCAGAAGCATGTTGTATATTAGTGGCACAGCCCTATTTCATGAAATTTTCTGTTTGGCAGTTCTTGAATGACAGTTCCATCTCCCCAGCCTCACAAATAGAGATGGGCACGAATAAAAAAAAAGACATTTTGGTTTTTCGTTTTTCGTTGCGGGTCCATTTTGGGTCATTTTTGTTTTTCATGAATTTTTTGAAAAAAAAAATGTTTTGTTTTTTCATTTTTCGTTTTTTGTTTTTACCCACTTTTTGCGTGACTTAAAGCATTTCCACGCGCAGATGTCCCCCAATGCCCCAGACCAGAGGGAAAACACTAAAAAAATGATGCCGGCAGAGACACAGTATAGACTAGGTATGCAGGGAGGCTGCAAAGGCAGTGGCAGGTGTTGCCCAGGGTGTAAGGCAGCCGCAGACTGACTGAACTGCGGGGCAGGGGAAGGTACTCACCGAGAGGTACTCACACACACAGGGAGGCTGCAGGAGAAATCTCTTCTTTATCTCCCCTAAGAGCCAGGCTCCAGCCAGCAGGAACACAGAGACACACACCTGCCTGGCTGGCCTCAAGTAACGAGTCACAGAGACAGCAATCCCACCCTAACTCCCACCACAGACTGCAAGGAGGACGGGGGCTGCCAAAGCTTTTTATGTTCTCTGTGGCTGCCACACCTACCCAGTCTGCAACCTGGGCATGCTATTGGCTGAAATTGTCCAAGAATTTACATGATCCCATCACATGGCTTGCATCCATTTTGTGGCTTGAATCCATTTTGTGTCATCCTTAAAGGGAAAAGAAAAAATACATCACGAAGGGAGAAAGACAAAAACAAACGTTTTAAGGACCGCAACACCCTGGTAGGTAATAATTTCAAACAATTATCACTGCATTTTTATGGATGTCCAGGGTGTTTTAATACCCAAGAAATCAATATTAGGTATCTGGAAGCCATTTTGGGTCGATGGCCCCTAAACCCCCTTAAAGGAAAAAAAATACAGCGATCTGAGAAAAGACATAAATGCACATTTTGAGGACCCCCCCCGGTAGGTATTATCAGGCAGAATAAATAATTATTGCTGGGTTTTTACGGATATTCAGGACGTTTTTTAACATTTAAAAACAGCTCATTTCATTGCACGTCGCCATTCACGAAAACGAAACGTAACGAACCTAATTTTCATGGTTCTGTTCGGTTTGGTCCAATTTCATCACAATTTTTGTTATTCGTTTCGTTACATAATGAAACAAATAACAAATAACAGAATGAATTTTTTTTCCGTTTCATGCCCATTTCAACTCACAAATCCTTCCTGCAGATTGCGGTACCACACGTCTAAATAGCAAGTCAACTGTGATTTTTTTTAAACTGGTAGTTTTATATCTTATCAGGATAAGTAAATTATTTGTAGCACTTCTTTTTTGAATTCATTCTTTACTCTTATCACAGTACAGTTTTAGAACCCTAAAACAAACTCTTACATACTAACTAGCTGGGTCTATAAAAATGAGCAGTTTTTTTTTTTAAAAAAAAGCTTGGATGCTTCCATCACTTGATGGAAATTAGATTTTCTTAAGGCTCTGCAAAGACTGAAAACAGAGGAGGACTTGAGAGTATCCTAGAGGGAGAATATGGGATGCTATTAATGTGTCCTCCTTCTGAAAAGAATTGATCTAAAGCTTTGGGAGTACAGTAGAAGTAACTGTGTTTGAAGAAAGAGACAAGATTGAAGTATTCTAGACAGATCACTAATGTTTTTCCTAGCTAGATGGAAACGTTGACTCAATGTCAGTTGAGACAGATAAGAAAGCTCTCTGTTGGTTATTTATCACTTCATGCATATAAATATAGCTTGGGAATTTATTTGTAAAAAAGAAGAAGTAATTTGCTACAGTTATAATTGTCGGCCTCCAGTAGTTTACTGCCACAGTAGTTACAGTCTTCAGAATTAACTCTTTGCCTTCCAGTTTCTCAAGAACTAAATTAAATATTGTAGTTATTTTTAAAGCATCTGCATTAGGGAAGGGCAGGAAACGAAAAATGAAATGCTGTTTCGTTGTTTTGTTGCATAATGAAATGAAACAAAATGCAACGAGGAAGCAGCATTTAATTATAGACGAAACTAATGTCAATGGCTGGAGCCTATTAAACTTGGCCCAGTCAGTAGCAGGGGGTCCCCCTGGTACTGACTGGGTCAGGTTTAAAGGGCTCCAGCCATTGATAGTGTTGAGACCACAGCAAGCTAATCCTGCTGCAAGCTGTTGGATTTCACAAGAGCCAATTAAAAAATCCAACACAGAGAGATCCAGGCAATATTACCAGTTTATTAGGCCTAATAAAGATGGTAAGGCGAACGGATCACGCAAGACAGAAGTGAGGCGTTCAGCAGCCAGCACATGGAAATCCCAAACTTTTATTGATTTCTCCCCCCTCCCCTCTCTGGGTGGCGCTAGCCCAGAGGATTGGTCAGGGGCAGTTCAAATGACCCAATCAGAAGGGATTGGGGGTTGGTTGGGGGCAGTTCTGGGTGGTCCCTGGTAGCAGCCAGGGCTTATGCAAATGCTAATGGGTCCAGCCAGGGTAACATAATAGGGCTTGGAAGCGTGGCATTGTTCCTGGAAATAGGTAAACTGAGGGGAATCAGTAAATCAATAGTGGGTGAGAGAAAGCAATTATCAGGACCAGGGGGGGGGCAGGAAGGGCTGATGGGATTGCATACACAGGCATTCGGGAGACACAATGATTTGGGTGCACAAAGATACAAGCCATTTTGGGATTACACACAGGTGTTTGGAAAGATACAAGAATTTGGAGGCACAAGAATGTGAGTTCTTACAGGATTACGTATGGGTATTTGAGTGTTTACAGAAACTAGGAACATGAGAATAAGAGTCCTTTCCAGGTGTGTGAATGAAACAATGGAGGGTGTCCTCAGGCTTTGATGACAATCTGGGTTGGCAGACAGGAATGTTGATTTTCTGAAGAGCAGCTACTGGGATACGTGTTGAAGATACCTGGTGATTATGGAGGTTTCCAGATGCCTCTGCCAGCCTGCGAAGTTGCCATTTTCTTCTTGGTGCCTTGCCTTCCTTCAGCCCCAGTTGATGAGAGATGGGGGTCAGGGGAGAGGGTACCTCAGGGTAGTGGGATGAGGGGAGGTTAAACAGGAGAAGAGAATAGAGAGGTGGAAGGGAGGAAAAAGCCTTTTGTATTTTTGGTTGGTGCCAGAGGTAGGCAAGAGGACCAATGTTTTAAGGGTGTTTCTTGGCCCAAAGGGTGAGATGGGTAGTCGCTCCCCCCTTCAGCCTGAGTAGAGAATATAGAAATTGGTCTAAGACTTATTTTGCCCAGGCTGAGTCCCTGGCTGCAGTCCTTTTGGGGTTCTGCTTGGTGAGCAGGAGAGGGGGAAGGGAGAGGAAAGGGTTAATACGGGGGGCGCCTCGCTTTCGGCCCATATCTCGGGAACGGCTGGGTATTTTTAAACGGGGTGAAAAGCAGCTTGCCTTTCTCAGTATGGGGACCAATTGGGCCGTATTGTTGACTTTCGGAACCGGTCCAAAAGTTTTAAAATTTTATTTTTCACAGTGTCTTCACAATAGCTCAGCTGCAGCGCTTTAAAAATGGCTCCCAGAGTCCCAGGCACAAAGCCTGGTGCCCCTAGGACCCAGGGGAGCCATTTCATTTCATTGTGTTTCATATGGAATTTTTAAATTTGTTTTGTAAGAAATAAAATGAAACAAAACGGGGGTGAGCACAAAACGAAATGAAACATTATTTTTCTGTTTTGTGCCCATTCCTAATCTGCACCCTGCAAGCAACCGGCCTGTGGCACAGAGCACATGTTTAATCCTTCTGCCTTAGTGACCACCACAAAAGGGCATAAGGAAGCAACATAAGTCTGCAGGTGAACTATACACTATTCCTCCTCCACCTTTTAGTGAGGGCATAGACCTATAACTATATGATTAACTTAAATTAGTGGTTACATTGTAAAATAAGTTACCTGCTATTAAGCTATAATCATAATGTAGTGTAGTGATATCTCCTTTATTGGAAAAAAATTAATTACTCAGCCTGGAAGTAGCTAGAGTATTGTAAGTATTTGCGTTCCATCTTTCTATAAAGTGAAGAAATATCTTTGTTACTAGCCAAGAGGGTCAGTTGCTATACCTCTGTCAGCTGAAAACACTGGCTGTGATAATTATCTTTTCTAATAACTGGGCACACTTCCTAGGCTAAGCTTAGGAGCATTTGAATCCAGGAAGCACTTGTATGATGAGGTGGAACCCTATTGATTCAGGGAGTTGACAACCAAAATATCTAAATACATCTCCCTGACCTTGTGTTTGAGTGTTGTTGTTTTTTAAAATAAACCTTCAATACAAGGCTGCAGTCAGCTGTTGCCAGAGAATAAGTCACAGTGATGCTCATTTTCCACAGAGAACCTAAAATAATAGGAGCGACACTCATATTTGGAAAGTACTGTTTCCCTGATGTAGCACTGGACTTATATTGGATAGATGTGGATCCAAATTACTCACCCAATGAGCTTACTGAGTGGGTTTGGGAATATAAGTGCCCCTCACTTCTGCGTACCTGTCTTACATGGATGTTGCACATATAACATTAGGGGAAATTCTATGTGTATATTTCATTTAATTGAAGAAAGGAGAAATGTAGGCCTGCCCAAGGCACCAGATTGGTCTCAAATCAGGGCTGCCAGCCTTCACATTATGGCATTGTAACTCCCCTGCCACTGCACTCTATAATCTGTCTCAAGGCCTTCTGACTGTGGCACCTAGTGTGCAGTGCTACCCTTCTTGAATAGTCAACTAATCCTGAGAATTAAGCTTTTTCCACCAAGCTATATAAAGCCTAAACCTCAGGGCTTGGTTCTTATGCATGGGAGGGTACTATGTCTTCTGAACCCTCTCTCTGATTTGGCTGTTCTTTGATTTTTGAGCATAAGCCTGCTTCTTCATCTTCCATTGCTTCCTTAGTACTCAGACCCTGACATTTTTGCCCTATTCAGTTGTTACTAAATTAACGGTGCCGTCAGATGTTAGGAAAGGGTCATGCCCAATTGTACTCAGGTTAATTTTGCAGGGAGCCACTTAAAGAAACCCTTCCATCTGTTGGAGAATCACTCCAGCCCACTCCCCAAAACATCCAGCTTTGGCATAGATCAGGGTCAGGCTGGCGCTCAATTCCCTGGATGTTGAGTGATGACGGCCAGGGAATAGATCGCATTGGATGACTGTGGCAAGGAGTCCAAACTGCGATCTATTTCCCTATGGGAACACAAAGATGAGAGAAGACCATCTTTGAATGAAAGCTTGAACCTTATAGGGTTGACTTATAGTGGTGTCTCTGGCAGCAGAACAAGCGTCAGAAGTGGAATCAACTCTCCCTCCACTTCCCCGCCCTCACACAGCCCTGCAAAAATTCTTGTTTAGGATTAGGAGACCCTCCTTTGTGAGAGCTGAAGTCTTCTTTGGTGACATTAAATGGAGAGTATGTTCAGAATCTGATGTCAGTAAAAAATGCCCATGGAAGTCTTTACCTGCAATGTGTATGCTAGTAAAATCATTGCAACATGTGACTTTTGTTAAGTGAAAAGACACATCTTGGAGCATGGGCAGCTCCTTACAGTTATGAAAGAGGATGAAAGATGGATACTGGGGTCTTCTTTTCCATCATTAAGAATGGGGAACCACTCTTGCTTGTTTGGTGGTGTTGCACTAGGAGACCAAAGAGGGAACAAATGGAATGAACAGAGAGAGAAGAGGAAACAGCTAATCACCACGTCTTCACAGCTTATAAATATAGTTCTGCTGCAGCCATGCCTCCTGCAAATGTGGATGGACACAGCAGTTGCCTTATCAAGCAGCAAACAAGGCTGATTTCTCAATTCCTCTTCTCCCTCCTTTGACTCCTGTGTGGTCAACTAAAGTGAATTCACTTGGGGAAACACAACTATATACATGTGACTTAACACCAGATCCATGTTCTTTCACCCCCATGCTGCAGTTGCACCTTTAGGTTGATCAGTTTAGAGGGATGGTTATCATTCTAAGACAGACATCTTTTGGTTATGACTGGTAATTTAGTACATTACTTTCATACTTTTAGGGTTCTGATGATGATTATGAAAATGCTGCTGCTGATTATATCATGTAATTGTCGGTAATGAGAAGGACTGAAGCACTTGCATTGACAATGAACCAATATTACCTTTACTTCTTCTTTTGCATCTCTGAAGGCTTGACTTAAACAATTAGCTGATGATTTCACTGTAGATTTATGTCTCTGAGTGCTATGCACCTGATCTGTTTATTAACATGAAAACTGCAAATGACTGCAGTTAGCATCCCTAGTGTCAGAGTGGCCTTTAATGAGAAGATGTAATTAGCACAAACTGAATGGGATGGGATTTATTTTGATTGCTCTTAGTTATTATGAGAAAAAGTGACCAAAGTCAAACTTTGAGTTGCCATTTAGCAATGTCCTTGTATGCTGAATGCAGAGATGTCGGTTTGACCTGGTCTAGTAAAACTATTTTGTGGCTCCTAAGCTGAAAGCCCAAAATATAATTTCCCACAATCCCCCTCTGAAGTGTGCAAGAGTATAGTAATTGTGAAGAACACACTTGCATTCTGAATGCACACTGTAATAATAGGTTTCTTTAATTAATTTTTCTTCATGGATCAGACCAGCAATATAATGGAGAACAGAACTCTATCTATCTATCTATCTATCTATCTATCTATCTATCTATCTATCTATCTATCTATCTATCTATTGATCAGTGAATCAATCAATCAATAAAGTCAATAAAAGCCCCATTAATTTCCAGTACCCCATAGTACTGGAGAACAGTACTAAGAAAAAGAAAGAAAGAAAGAACATGGGTGTACAAAAAAGAATCAATTTATATTAATAAGCATAATCAACTATTACATAGAAAATGAAATTACATAAAACAACATTACAGATTTTTAAATAGAAGATAAGAATAAGATGGTGGGACTGCTGGCTTTAGCTAAACATCCACTAAGTTCTGTTGTTAACAGCTCTGGAAATGCCTGCTTATACAACCATATTTTAGTGACCACTTAAAAGTACTCAGTGCGGGGTGCCACGTGAATCTAAGGCAGGAGGTTATTCCAGAGAGAGAGAGAGAGAGAGAGAGAGAGAGAGAGAGAGCAACTGCTGAGAAGGCAAGATTTTTGTTTTTTCTTCTTCTTTCCAAACCTCCCTTGGAGTCAACTGCCGGGCTTAAGAAGAATGGGTAATACAGGCTGATCTCACTGGAAACAGGACCTTTGCCTGGTAGTGAGGTCCCAAACCATTTGGTACTTTGTATTAGGATGGCTTGTAGGTAGCTGAAAAGGGTAGGCACCAGATAAAAGGATGGAGATGTAACTTGAGAACATAGATTGGGAAAGAGAGGAAGAACCTAGTACAGGTACCAATGGAAAAATGAAGGGTCTTGTAATGAGCACAGCTTCCCTCCACTAAAAAACACCCTCTCCCTTTCTCTTTGTGTCTTTTTATGTTTGTATTCGCATATATATTGTGCATATGTACACCCACCGACACATATACACACTAGAGATGGGCACAAAATGAACTTTTTTCGTTTTGTTACGTAACGAAATGAATAACGAACCTGGCGCTGAAAAAGGAATGAACCAAATCGAACCAAGAGAATTAGGTTCGTTATGTTTCATTTCGTTAATGGCAGCGCACGATGAAATGAGCTGTTTTAAATGTTAAAAAACGTCCTGAATTTTCATTAAAAAACCCAGCGATAATTATTTATTCTGCCTAATAATACCTGCCAGTGGGGTTTGGGATCCTTAAAACGTTCATTTATGTCTTTTCTCACATTGTGGTGTATTTTTTTCCTTTAAGAAGAGTTAGGGCATCCACACAAAATGGCTGCCACATGCCTATTATTGATTTCTTGGGCATTAAAACATCCTGGACAGCTGTAAAAAGCCAGCAAAAATATTTATTCTGCCTGATAATACCTGCTAGTGGGGTTTGGGGTCCTTAAAACGTTCATTTATGTCTTTTCTCATATTGCAATGTATTTTCCCCCTTTAAGGATGACACAAAAATGGATGCCAACCACATGCTTAATATTTCTTGGGTATTTAAAAATGTGCAAGGGAGCGAGGGGGGCTTAAAACACGCATTTATGCCTTTTCTTAGATCGCATTAATTTTATTTTATTTTCTGGTATTTTTTAGTCGATTCATAGCTTCCTTGAATTTATTTTTATTTTTTATTTATCCTTATTTTACTATATCATGCATTGAGCACAGTTTCATGGGCTAGCCATGTGATGTGATCATGTAAATTGTTGGACAACTTCAACCAATAGCATGCCCAGGCAGCTCCAGAGGGCATAAAAGCTCTTGCTCCCCGCAGCCCTCCTTGCAGTCTGTGGTGGAGTGGAGTGGAGTCAGGTTGGGGTGGGATTGCTGTCTGCATCGTTACTTTCACTTTAGGCTAGGCAGTTTGTTCAGTTATATCAATTTATTTATTTATTTAGTGTTTTCCATCTGGTCTGGGGCATTGGGGGACGCCCGTGCACAGGAAATGTTTAATCGTGCAAAGCGGGTAAAAACAAAAAACGAATAAAGAAACAACAAAACTAATTTTTTCACAAAAATTAATGAAAAATGAAACGAAATGAAACAAACTCCTCAACGAAATGAAATGAAACACCATTTTTTGATTCGTGCCCATCTCTAATACACACCCCAGTCTACGGTAACATTTTATTTTAACTTACCTTTATGGGGTAAATTGTATTGATTGGAAGAAACCTGTCAAAATAATACAGACAGAACCAATGGGAGTGAAAAGGGAGTGAGGAGAAGAGGGGGCATTTTAGAATATACTGTCTATCTACATCTACAAATGCAAGGACAGGTGATATCTTTATTATACAATTTAAAAAATGAAGCAAAATACAGAGCAAGCTTTTGATGATAACTCATCTTCTTAATGATGTAGAGAGTAGAAATGGGCACGACTAGGGAAAATGATGTTTTCGAGTTGTCGTGTGTCGGAGGCAGTCCGTTTCGGCTCGTTTCCGTTTTTCGCGAAATTTCGCAAAAATTAGTCAGTTCTTTTTTTGTTTTTTCGTTGTCGTTAGTACTGGTTTGGGGGGGTAGCGGGCTCCTGGAGGGAGCTGCAGGAGTCAGCCAGAGCCACAAGTGACAGACTGGCAGACTCTTTGCACCCGCTGTGTCTCACGTACTTGCATGTAGTGCAATGCAAGTAGATCTGGCTTAGGGTTAAGACGGGTTAGCGCAAGGGCTAGGGTTAGGCTAGTTACTGGTGAGGTTAGGGTGAGTATTGGGGTGCACCTCTGGGTGCCTCTCTGACCCACTTAGAAGGACAGTGTACTGGCGTATGGGTTAGGCTTAGGCTTAGGCTTCGGGTTTGGGCTACGATTAGTGGGCTGTTTATGCCCGATTGGCACATCCCAGAAGTCTCTGTGGTCAACCTGGCCAAGTGGCCATGCGATTGGTGGAAAAATTGCATGGTCCACTCCCATGGGCGAGCCCATCATTGCAAATGTGCAGGTGTAAAAAAATAAAATAAAATAAAATAAAATAAAATAAAATCAACGGAGACCTTTTTTTTGCAAGAAAAACCCACTGCTGCTACTGTAAAAATTCAAGCATTTAAAATACCTAATTTTCACATGTTTCTGTGGTGCTTTGGTGGGGTGTTGGGCAATGATTTAAAAAAAAAATATTGTGGTCGCCATTTTGGATCCCCCGCACTGCATGGCAAATGGATGCGCCCTCCCAGCCTGGTACAGTCAGCAAACCCTGGCCATGCGATTGGTGGAATGGCTCCAAAACTTTGCATGGTCCACTCCCATAGCCCATCATTGCGAATGCGCAGTGTAAAAAAATAAAATAAAATAAAATAAAATCAACGGAGCCTTTTTTTTTGCAAGAAAAACCCACTGCTGCTACTGTAAAAATTCAAGCATTTAAAATAGCTAATTTTCGCATGTTTCTGTGGTGCTTTGGTGGGGTTTTGGGCAATGATTTCAAAAAAAATACAGCCATTTTAGAACTGCATGGCAAATGGATGCTCCCTCCCAGCCTGGTAAAGGAGGAGGAGAAGAGGGGGCATTTTAGAATATACTGTCTAAAACATCTACAAATGCAAGGACAGGTGATGCCCTCAGACAGTTTTTACTTTAGGACAATTTAAAAATGGCAAGCAAAATACAGAGACAAATCAGACCAAAATTGCTTTTGAGCTCGAATTCTGACCGTTAACTCATGTTCTTAATGCCCATCTCTAGTAGAGAGCAAGCAGGCTAGCTTAGTTTCTGTTACTGTGAGAGTTCAATTACAATGGTTTCTTAAGGTATAGTTTGGACTGACACAGCACTGGTTGCTTTGGTAGATGACTAATGCAGGGAAATGGATAGGGGATCTGTGTCCCTTTTGGTTTTGCTAGACCTCTCAGCTGCTTTTGACACTATAGACCATAGCATCCTCCTGACTCGTCTCTCTGAAACAGGAATCGGGGGTACAACTTTAAAGTGACTCTGGTCCTTCCTGCAGGATAAGAATGCAGAAAGTGGTGGTGGTAGGTGATTCATGTTTGACAACACGGCCACTGACCTGTGGAGTTCCCCAGGGTTCTGTTCTGTCTCCTATGTTATTTAACATATATGAAACCATTGGGGAGATTATCAGGTCTTTTGGGGTTAGGTGCCACCAGTATGTCGATGATACCCAGCTCTACCTCTTGTCACCTCTGGACTCTAAGTGAGCTACTATCTCAACTTTACATGAGTGTTTAGCTGCAGTAATGAACTGTATGAGGATGAACAAAATAAAACTAAACCCAGACAAGACAGAGGTGCTCCTGGACAGTTGAAAGGGAGAACAAGGGATAGGGATGCAACCTGTACTGGATGAGGTCACCCTCCAAATGAAAAATCAGGCTTGGGGTTAGGGGTTAGCGCAAGGGCTAGGCTTAGGGTTACTGGTAAGGTTAGGGTGAGTTACTGGGGTGCACCTCTGGGTGCCTCTCTGACCCACTAAGAAGGACAGTGTACTGGTGTATGGGCTAGGGTTAGGGTTAGGGTTTGGGTTCGGGCAGTTTTTCAGGGTTAGTGTTTTTTTATGCCCTGGAGGCACCTCTCTGGGGTGGGTGCACTCCAGAAGTCTGAAGTCAAACCTGGTTCCAAGTGGCCATGCAATTGGGTGTGGAATGGCTCAAAAAAATTTGCATGGGCAGAGGCCTCTCCCATGGACAGCCCATCATTGCGCAGGTGTAAAAAAAATAAAAATAAAATAAAATAAAATAAAATCAATGGAGACGTTTTGTTGCAAGAAAAACTTAGGGTTACTGCTGCTACTGTAAAAATTCAGGCAGTTTTAAAACAGCTACTTATGGGTTATGTTTCTGTGGTGCTTTGGTTGTGCTTTTTTTTGGACCACCCAGAAGTCTTCAAAATAAATGCAATTGGTGGAATGGCTCCAAAAATTTGGATCCCACCCCCATGGTCATGGCATCATTGTGCAGGTGTAAAAAAATAAAAGGAAAAATAAAATAAAGGAGAAAATAGGGGGAGGCGTTTTGTTGCAAGAGAAACCACCCTTCTGGTAAAAATTCCCTCAGTTTTAGGCAGGCATATTTTTGCATGTTTCTGTGGTTTTGGCAGGGTTTTTGGGCGATTTCAAAATAAATATTGTGGTCACCCCATTTTCTCTGCCGCGCCGCTTGGCGAGTTGGCGACTTGACAAGGATGTGCACTTTGCACAGCCCAGGAGAGGAGGGGGGAGGCCGGGGACCCCCCCCCCAGAAACCACCCCTCTGGTAGGTGCCCTCACTGAGGCAGGCATATTTTTGCCTGCTTTTTTGGCAGGGAATCGGGTTTTTTTTTTAAAACTTTTTTTCTGTGCCGCGCCGCTTGGCGAGTTGGCGTGGGTGAGTGCAACTCGACGAGGATGCGCACTTTGCGCAGACCAGGAGAAGAGGGGGGAGGCCGGGGACCCCCCCCCCCAGAAACCACCCCTCTGGTAGGTGCCCTCACTGAGGCAGGCATATTTTCGCCTCATTTTTGGCCGGGAATTGGGTTTTTTTATTTTTAAAACTTTTTTCCTGTGCCGCTTGGCATCGCGCGATCGCTGCAATGCCAGGAACGACAACGACAAATCAGACCCAATTTTTCTTTAGTCGGTTCGAGTTCAAGTTCTGGCAGAGTAATTGTCATTCTTTGTTCTGTTACATAACGGAAACGAGAAACGGAAACGGAAATGAGAATTTCGCCAAGTCGTGCCCATGTCTAACAGTGACACATGCTCCAGTGATGTCCCAGATGGACTACTGTAATGTGGTCTATGTGGGACTACTGATGAAAAGTCTCAGGAAACTTCAATTGGTCCAAAATGCAACAGCCAAACTGCTGATTGGGGTGGGGTACAGAGATCACATTACACCCCTATTAAAACATCTCCACTGGCTGCCAATCAGCTATCGAGCTCAATTCAAGATGCTGACCTTGACCTACAAATCACTGTACAAACTGGGTCCTAGCTACCTCAAAGATCAAATCCCACAGTATGAACCGGCTTGGGTGTTAAGGTCATCAGGAGAGGCCCTTCTCTCCATCCCACCACCTTCACAGGTATGTCTCATGGGAACCCATCAAAGGGCCTTCTCAGGTGCTGCACCCCGAGTCTGGAACTCCCTCCCACTAGAGGCCAGGACTGCCTCATCTCTGTTGTCCTTCTGGAAACAGGCAAAGACCTTTCTCTTCAGGCAAGCTTTCCCTGAATGATGGACTACCATGTGTATTTTATATGAATCTATAGATGCACATAGACTTTGTGTTTATAACTACTTATAATCTTGTAGCTTTAATGTAATGTTGTCTATTAATGCTGTAAGATGTCCCTCAGTTCCCTGTTCTCAAAACTTGAACATGTCTTAATTGTACTGGACTACTGTATATTATCCCTCATTACTGTAAGCCAACTTGGGTCCTTTTCCAAGGAGAAAGGTGGGGTAAAAATACTTTAAAATAACATAATAAATAAATATTGAGTCCTATTTAGTCTTGAGACTTATACCACAGCAGTTCTCCAAAGTCTCACCAAAGGATGCCCCCAAACACGTTTAAAACATGACATCCCAGCTCTGGAGGGCTGTAATTTCCCTTTTTTAAGACAAAGCCTTTTTCTTTTCCTGAGTTTCTGTGGAGGGGTGTTTGCAAGAATAATCTCTTGCTGTCATAAATAGATTTAAGGACCACCTTGCTTAATAGTTGATATCGCTGATACGGCTCCTCCGGCCAATTGCTTTCCTGCCGATGCAATTGAGTGTCCTTGTGTATTTCGCTCCCTACGGAACCTCAGACTGCATTTGTCTGATGAAATCTCAAGTTGTAGTTGTCTGGCTTGCTAATTTTAAAAGGGTAGGGAAATAAGCAACAGCATATGTTCATATTTCACTCAAGACAGATCTACATTAAGATGATATTCTACAGTCCGAGGAATTGCAAAAAGGCTGCCAAATAAGCCTATATAAATTTCCGCAATAATATACACTTGCATTGTGGCAAAGAAAAGAATATGTATCATTGTGTGTTTGCTAAGACACGGCGTCAGAGGAAAGCCTATCTGGCCTCTTCAAACCCACAATTTGTCACTCCAGACATTTACATTCGACAAACAAAATACTAATATCTCCTGTGATTTTATGGGAGGATCAGTATTAGGTGAAATGGTTTTCATTCATTCTGTTGTTTTGAATGTGAAGCTTTTAAATGAAAAGACAGATAGGTGGGAATTGTAATCCAGCAAGGAGTTACATATATCAGAGAGTGCTTATTAATTACAATTGAAGAAGATAGACATTGCCCTCCTTTTTGTTGCAAGTTTTTTGATCATGCCACAGTGAAGGCAGCATAAAATTCCCAGTGTAACTACTGTATATCTTCCATGTGTAAGTCAACAGCTCATCCTGCAGAAGGATGGAGTCATGGAGTGCTCAGGTGGCATGTTTTGTTATGAGCACACAAGGAAAACCTGTTATTGGCCTAGAGACCTTTACCTCAGATCATCAGTGTTAAGCTGGTGTTGACTGTAGCATCACGCTTGCATGATTTCTGTCATCTTTACAATGGTCCCCAGTCAGTGGTCTTATCCCCATTTTTATTTAATCACTTACTCGAGTATTAATAATTACTTATTATTATGTGACCACATAACAAGTTATGTTATGGTATTTATGCATTAGAGTTTAACACTACCCAATAACCAGAGATTTTCTGGACAGTGTACTAGTAATGTGAAAACATAACTTCCAAAGCAGGAAAAAACATGAAAAAGAGGCTGTGCTTGGAAGATTGCCATTAGGAAGTAGTTAGTTATAGTTTTATGGCCTTAAAGAAATTGGTTGTAATTTAAAATAACTCTTGACCCACTCATTTCTTGGAAGTAACCTGATGGTTACTTTTAGTTATCTCCGAAGACCCTGTGATGTTATAAGCAAATGGCCAATGGCACAAAACACAGTTTCCTCTCCTTCATGTTGTTATTCTCTCATTACCCAAAACAAATTATGAAGCAGAATGGGAACTGTTGTATGCATCTTCCACCATTTAGTGAGGTCACATCCTTTTATGCAATTTTAAAATTATCGTGAAAGACAGAAGTAAACTGCAAAACAAATGCTATTACCTTTTGTTTAAACACAGCTGTAATATAAATTAGTTGTATCTTAACTGAGTGCAAAAACCCTCATTACATATAATTATTTATTTCTAAGTAGTTACTTCTAAGCTCTGGGGACAGGATATCATAACAAAGCCAATGTAATGGGCTGTATCTAACAGATAGTAGACTGCCATGTTTGCCTTTGAACCATTTTCAGAGTTCCTCAGAGATGTCAGAGATCCTTCAACTCAGGGAACTACATCCTAAAAATGTAACCTTTACAATCTCGAAACTTAACTTGTGGCACTTTCTGTATCATGAGGAATGGAATTGATAAAACCAATCCTTAAAATATATCATTTTGAAAGACCTGATAGGGTCATAATTCTGTCCGTTCTGATTTGAAGACACAACACGTCCATCTTGATACCTGATTATGTTGACTTGGACAGGAAGCTCACATTTTTTTGCCACTTGAAACAAAGTTCTGCTCTGTCTTTTAAGAAAACCCACCCCACAATTTAATGTTTAATTGCTCATTTGGTAAATAATTCATGACAGCATTGCCAAGGAGGAGGGAGAAGAGCACAACAGTCTTCTCCTCATAGCAGAATATTTTTCCCCGATAGCTTCACTGGCCCACTGGGTTTCTGGTGGTGTCCCTTCCAGTTCAGAAAACACTCTGGCCATCACAAATATTGATTGCATCCATATATAATGGAATTCAACCCCCTGTGACTGGATTCGCTCACAGAAAATTAAATGACAAATCCTGTTGGGCAAATCTAAACCAGATCTGATGTAATCATTATTGTGGATGTATCTTTTGACTGACTCTAATGATGATACGCCATGCTCTCACCATTTGTGTGCAAAAACATCTGTACTGTTGAACTTAGGCTTTCTAAAAGGACCAGTAAGAGTTAGAACTTCTTGTTATGTTGGACCCATCCATCTTGGGTGCAGTTAAAATGGGTTGCTGCGGTGGAATCTGTTGCACTACAGAAGCAATGAGGAGACAGGAATCCAACCCTGGACACAAGTTTGACATAAGAAACCACAATGCACAGAAACCTGTCTCAAACCATTTCTGTCAACCAGTCCACTCCTTGAAGAATTTGAAGGTCACCGTCTTAGAACAGAATAATTACAAATCAAGAATACAAAGAGAAACTGCAGAGATAAAATCCATATGCATGATGGACATGCACAAGAATGGATTAAACACAAGCCAAGGTTTCTTGAGTCATCATCAAATGTAATATTATAATATTGCCATTTTTTCTTGGAAATTCATCTCCCACCAACAAGTAAAAACTATGCCACTCTCCCCCCAATCTTCAACCCCCACCCTGCTCTGAACTGGTATCTGTTTTTTGTCTCTTGATAAATTTTACCACATGGCCGTAAAACAACACCTTTGTTGTTGTTGTTTTGTTCAGTCGTGTCCGACTCTTCGTGACCCCATGGACCAGAGGTCGCCAGGCCTTGCTATCCTCCACTCCCTCCTGGAGTTTTGTCAAATTCATATTGGTTGCATCGATGACACCATCCAACCACCTCATTCTCTGCCGTCCTCTTTTCCTTTTGCCTTCAATCTTTCCCAACAGCAGGGACTTTTCCAAGGAGTCCTCTCTTCTCATGAGGTGTCCAAAGAACTGGAGCCTCAGCTTCACAATCTGTCCTTCCAGTTAACATTCAGGGTTGATTTCTTTCAGAATGGATAGGTTTGATCTCCTTGCAGTCCAGGGGACTCTCAAGACTCTCTTCCAGCATCACAGCTCAAAAGCATCAATTCTGCGGCGATCAGCCTTCTTTATAGTCCAGCTTTCACTTCCATACAGCACTACTGGAAAAACCATAGCTTTGACTATCCTGACCTTAGTTGGCAAAGTGATGTCTCTGCTCTTTAGGATGCTATCTAGGTTTGCCATTGCTTTCCTCCCAAGAAGCAGGTGTCTTTTTATTTCGTTGCTGCAGTTGCCATCTGCAGTGATCAAGGAGCCCAAGAAAATAAACTCTGTCATTGCCTCCATTTCTTCCCCTTCTACGTATTTGCCAGGAGGTGATGGGACCGGTGGCCATGATCTTAGTTTTTTTATGTTGAGCTTCAGCCCATTTTTTCCACTCTCCTCTTTCACCCTCATTAAGAGATTCTTTAATTCCTCCTCACTCTCTGCTATTAGAGTAGTATCATCTGCATATCAGTGGTTGTTGATATTTCTTCCGCCAATCTTAATTCCGGCTTGTGATTCATCCAGACCTGCCTTCTTCATGATGTACTCTGCATATAAGGTAAATAGGCAAGGTGACAGTATACAGCCTTGTTGTACTCCTTTCCCAAATCTAAACCAGTCAGTTGTTCCATATCCAGTTCTGACGGTTGCTGCTTGTCCCACATATAGATTTCTTAGGAGACAGATGAGGTGGTCATGCACTCACATTCCTTTAAGGACTTGCCATAGTTTGTTGTGGTCCACACAGTCAAAGGCTTTGGCATAGTCAATGAAGCAGAAGTAGATATTTTTCTGGAACTCTCTGGCTTTCTCCATAATCCAGCGCATGTTGGCGATTTGATCTCTAGTTCCTCTGCCCCTTCGAAATCCAGCTTGTACTTCTGGAAGTTCTCTCTCCACATACTGCTGAAGCCTGCCTTGTAGAATTTTGAGCATAACCTTGCTAGCGTGTGAAATGAGTGCAATTGTGCAATAATTGGAGCATTCTTTGGTATTTCATTTCTTTGGGATTGGGATGTAGACCGATCTTTTCCAGTCCTCTGGCCACTGCTGGGTTTTCCAAATTTGCTGGCATATAGCATGCAGCACCTTTACAACATCCTCTTTTAAGATTTTAAAGAGTTCAGTTGGAATGCCATCACCTCCACTGGCCTTGTTGTTTGTAATCCTTTCGAAGGCCCACTTGACTTCACTTTCCAGGATGTCTGGCTCCAGGTTAGCAACTACGCTGTCTCGGTTATCAGGGACATTGTGATCTTTCTGATATAATTCTTCTGTATATTCTTGCCATCTCTTCTTGATCTCTTCTGCTTCAGTGAGGACCTTACCATTTTTGTCCTTTATCATATCCATCTTTACACGAAATGCCCCTTTAATATCTCCAATTTTCTTGAATAGATCTCTGGTTTTTCCTTTTCTGTTCTTTTCCTCCATTTCTTTGCACTATTCATTCAAGAAGGCTGCCGTGTCTCTCCTTGCTATTGTTTGGAAGTCTGCATTCAATTTTCTGTATCTTTCCTTTTCTCCCTTGCATTTTGTGTCCCTTCTCTCCTCCGCTATTTGTAGGGCCTCGTTGGACAACCACTTTGCTTTCTTGCATTTTCTTTCTTTGGAATAGTTTTCATTGCAGCCTCCTGTACAATGTTACAAGCCTCCATCCATAGTTCTTCAGGTGTTCTGCCCACCAAATCTAGTTCCTTGAATCTATTCTTCACTTCCATTGTGTATTCATATTTGACTTAGATTATACCTGACTGGCCCAGTGGTCTTCCCTACTTTCTTCAGTTTAAGTTTGAATTTTGAAATAAGAAGCTGATGATCTGAGCCACAGTCAGCACCAGGTCTTGTTTTTGCTGACTGTATAGAGCTCCTCCATCTTTGGCTGCAGAGAACATAATCAATCTGATTCTGGTATTGTCCATCTGGTGATGTCCATGTGTAGAGTCACCTTTTGTGTTGTTGGAAAAGAGTGTTTGCAATGACCAGCTTGTTCTCTTGACAAAACTCAATTAGCTTCATTTGCTTCATTTGGAACTCCAAGGCCAAACTTTCCAGTTATTCCTTTTATCACTTGACTCCCTACTTTAGCATTCCAATCCCCTATGATGAGAAGAACATCTTTCTTTGGTGTCAGTTCTAGAAGTTCTTGTAAGTCTTCATAAAATTGGTCAATTTCAGACTCTTCAGCACCGGTAGTTGGTGTTAGAGATGGGCACGACTTAGCGGTATTCGCGTTTCTGTTTCCGTTACTCGTATCCGTTACTCTACGGAAACGGTAACGGGAATTACTCCGCCAGAATTCGAGCTCGAACCGACGAACGAACAATCTGGTCTGATTTGTCGTGCTCGTTACTTGGATCACGGCGATCGCGCTATGCCAAGCAGCACAGAAAAAAAGTTTTTGAAAGTTAAAAAAAAAACCGATTCCCAGCCCTAAAAGTAGGCAAAAACTGTCTGAGGGCACCTACCAGGCCAGAAGGGTGTTTTATTTGGGGGGGGTTTCCCCGCCCCCCTCTCCTTGGCTATTGCTACTGCTGCGCTGCTGGTACCAGGCTGGGAGGGCGCATCCATTTGCCATGCAGTGCGGGGGATCCAAAATGGCGACCGCAATATTTTTTTGAAATCGTTGCCCAAAACCCCACCAAAGCACCACAGAAACATGCGAAAATTAGCTATTTTGAAATGCTTGAATTTTTACAGTAGCAGCAGTGGGTTTTTCTTGCAAAAAAAAAAGTCTCCGTTGATTTTATTTTATTTTATTTTATTTTATTTTTTTACACCTGCGCATTCGCAATGATGGGCTCGCCCATGGGAGTGGACCATGCAAAGTTTTGGAGCCATTCCACCAATCGCATGGCCAGGTTTTTCTGACTGTACCAGGCTGGGAGGGCGCATCCATTTGCCATGCAGTGCGGGGGATCCAAAATGGCGACAGCAATATTTTTTTTGAAATCGTTGCCCAAAACCCCACCAAAGCACTACAGAAACATGCGAAAATTAGCTATTTTAAATGCTTGAATTTTTACAGTAGCAGCAGTGGGTTTTTCTTGCAAAAAAAAAAAAAGTATCCGTTGATTTTATTTTATTTTATTTTATTTTTTTTTTACACCTGCACATTTGCAATGATGGGCTCGCCCATGGGAGTGGACCATGCAAATTTTCCACCAATCGCATGGCCACTTGGCCAGGTTGACCACAGAGACTTCTGGGATGTGCCAATCGGGCATAAACAGCCCACTAATCGTAGCCCAAACCCGAACCCTAAGCCTAAGCCTAACCCATACGCCAGTACACTGTCCTTCTAAGTGGGTCAGAGAGGCACCCAGAGGTGCACCCCAATACTCACCCTAACCTCACCCGTAACTGGCCTAACCCTAGCCCTTGCGCTAACCTGTCTTAACCCTAACCCAGATCTACTTGCATTGCACTACATGCAACTACTTGAGACACACCGGGTGAAAAGAGTCTGCCAGTCCGTCACTTGTGGCTCTGGCTGACTCCTGCAGCTCCCTCCAGGAGCCCGCTACCCCCCCAAACCAGTACTAACGACAACAAAAAACAAACCAACTATTTTTTGCAAAATTTCGCAAAAAACAGAAACGAGCCGAAACGGACTGCCTCCGACACACAACAACTCGAAAACGTCATTTTCCCTAGTCGTGCCCATCTCTAGTTGGTGTATAAACTTGGATTACTATGATGTTGAAAGGACTGCCTTGGAATCGTACCGAAATCATTCTATCATTTTTAGGTTGTATCCCAGCACTGCTTTTCTCACTCTATTGTTGACTATGAGGGCTACTCCATTTCTTCTATGGGATTCTTGCCCACAGTAGTAGATGTGATAGTCATCTGAACTGAATTCACCCATTCCTGCCCATTTAAGTTGACTGATGCCCAAGATGTCAATGTTTATTCTTTCCATCTCACATTTGACCACATCCAGCTTACCCTGGTTCATAGATCTCACATTCCAGGTTCCTATGCAGTATATTTCTTTGCAACATTGGACTTTCCTTTCTCTTCCAGGCACGTCTGCAGCTGAGCGTCCTTTTGGCTTTGGCCCAGCCACTTCATTGGCTCTTGAGCTACTTTTACTTGTCCTCTGCTCTTCCTCAGTAGCATGTTGGATGCCTTCCGACCTGAGGGGCTCATCTTCCAGCGTCATATCTTTTAGCCTTTTGTTTCTGTCCATGGGATGTTCTTGGCAGGGATACTGGGATGGCTTGCCAGTTCCTACCCCAGGAAGTCTTATTACAGGCCTTATTGTCATCAGTGTAATTAGCCTTACAATGATGAAAGCACAGTTCAGCCTGTTTTATTTTGTAGCCTCACTGATCAACCGGGACACAAAAGTAGAAATGTGCCCCATTTATAAGATATTCCAGACTGAGGCGGAAAACAACACCTACATATCAACAAACTGCCTTCAAAACCAACTCCCTCTTCCTCTCCCCCCTCCCCTGTACACCCTCACCCCAGCTCTGTCTCTATAGGAATTTACAATCGGGCTTGCATGGAAATATGCCTACATACAACAGCCAATGAATATTTGCTATGAAACATATATTCCACTACATATTATATTGCACACCTCATTCTGCTGCTATATGTTTGAAGAAGTGGACACATCCACGAAACTTTACATTAAAAATGAAAGTTAGTCTTTAAGGTGCTACATGTTTTGTGTCTTTTGTATTTTTTGTTTTATTTTGTTTTTCTTTGGTTTTTGCCAGGAATTTGTTAACTGGGAAGCTAAAACAAAATCTCAGAAAAGCTCCACACATGCAAAATTGAAACTTGCTATGGAAATATTTCTTAGTTTCTTTGGCTTGCAAATCTTGGCTCTTATATCTTACAACTCTGGTTTCTGGGAATGGAGTAGAAATGGAATGAGATGTCAAACCCATAACTCCTATGGTATACCCGTATTTTTTTCACATACAAGACGCCCCTATGTATAAAATGACCCCCACTTTTCCAACCCAAATAACAGTTTTGCAACCAGGTGGTTCTCTCCTTGGCTTGCTTCCATGTATAAGACATTTTAGTCTAACAATTTCAGACAAAAATATAGTCTTATACACTGAAAATACTGTACTGTATATTGAGAATACATTCGTTGCTTTACATCTTTGATCCGCCTTGCTTGCTCTGAGCTACTAAGGAGCAAATTTGATGTGTCATGGGAAACATAGTTCTCCCATTTAAAAATATTGATTTCAGAACAGCTATGTGAGGCTGCATTTTCTGACCTTTTCTAAAGCTGCTATTCATTGCATGGGAGAGGGGTGAAGTAGGTACAGGAGGAGAACATCAGGCAGAAGAGGACTTATGTTTGCAAATTCATGCTTGGGGGCAAGACTAAACAGATCTTAGACCTTTGGACTTCAACCCCCAGATTCCCCATAAACATCTCATGACAAGGGCAGAGCATACACCTCCTAAACATTAGGGATGAGGAGTCACCCTTCCACCCAAGACCACAAATACCCTAAGGGCCACCCCTAGCACCCAGCTGACCTAGCCAGTGGCCAGGTTGATTACATGATGAAGTTCTCAGAAGTCACCTTTTCCAGCTTCAGGGACTAGATCGAATGGGCTGAACTTTCAGAAGGCTGCAGTTAAACACTGAATACTGCATTTCTACAATGCCACAGACTTGGAAATGGGGGGAGAGGCTAGGCCAGTGGTAGTGAACTTTGAGCACTCCAGATGTTTTGGACCACAACTCCTACAGTCCTTTTTCATTAGCAATATGGGCTTGGAATTCTGGGAATTGTGGTCCAAAACATCTGGAGTGCCAAAGGTTCGCCACCACTGGGCTAGGCTGTTCATTCTTGGAGGTCTTCAAGGAAAGCATGGATAGCCATTTGTTAGGATGATGCTGTTCTGAGTTTCCTACCACAAGTGAAGCTTAGACTAGATGACCTCCAGGACTCCTCCAGTTGAAGGATTCTGGGTTCCAATGGGACATTCATTCTCATGTAAGTACCATTGGACCATTTCTAAGATGGCTCGCTGTGATTGAGACATGGGAGAAAAAAGAAACAGTGTTTTAAAAATACACATTGAACTAAGAATTTCTCTCTTGCTGAACGTGCTCCTATTTTGAGATTAGTGGCTCTTATTCCTGATTAGGAGAATCTGATTGGCATATTAATCAGCTATACAAAACACATAACAGCTGGTACTTTCCTACTGAACCCATTCTGAGTATATGCTTTTGATGAGATATTTGTGCTAGAATAACTGTGCTAGTTGTGAAGGTTTCTAATGCATCAACATTTTTTAAACCATGCCTGGTAGAATTGTGCATAAGGAATGGAATGAGGTGGTTAAAGATAAGAGAAAGTTCAGATGAATGTATGCCGCTCTATACCATCACTTCCCAAAGCATGGAAGGGGGAATCTCAGGATCTGTATGATTTTATGTGCAGCCTTTAACAACCTGTGGGGAATATGGCTGAAGGCATGTGCTTTGGAAATCTTGGGAAATTGACAGCCAGTCCAGACATTCATACAACTCATGTGACACAGTATGGCTTGTCTCCTATCAAGGCACAGATGGCTTACATCCTTTGTCCACCCATCCCAGAAATAAAGAATCTGCCTGGCGTTGAGTCCTTAAATGCCCTTGGCCCTTTTTGAAACCCGTGACCTACTATCCAGGGTTGTGTTGGTCCATTCTGGACCACGTGACAACTGGTCAAACCTGTCTCCCAAGGTCATGTGGACAAAGCTGCCCCTCCCAGCACAGGGCTGGATCAGAGTATCCCTTGAGTCTCTCGCTCTCAGCATTCAGTGGGACCACCTCAAGTAGAACAAGAGAAGAGAGGGGAAGACTGAGCTGGCATGCTAATTCTGGACTACTAACTCAACCATGGGAAGGGAGATTTTGACACAAACAAAATTATTTCTTCCATCTAATTTGGAAGCCTCAGGATGCAGAAATATATTACCACACATTTGGATTTAATATGTGTTTTGGCATTGATATAAATGCATTCGCATTTGACTTACTTCATTTCTTGGCTCTTAAGGCTAAAGGTTCTGTCACATGCTCGGTTCATGCAGGGTAATGCTGGTTCTGCTCCTGAATATGCTAATGGATGAACTCAAACTCTGCTTAGCTTGACACCATCATTACAAGGATAAATGGGGCGGGGTTGGGGAAAACACATGTTAACAGGAGTATGAATCTAAGTACAACAGATCAAAGGTTTGGGGTTGTGTGCGTGTTTTGTGTGTGTGAAATTATTAATAAGCTTTCTGTTTTAAATGGGGGGAGGGAGCTACTTTACCGACTCTAAAAGCAAGGAGAAAACAGGAGAAAAAACAAACCCAACAGCAGTGATAAGCTCAACATCTAGCAGGATGGCTGGACTTTTGTCATTTGTCTAAAATGGAGATGGGGTATGTGTGGTATTCCAGATGTTGCTGGACCATGGCCCCTCACCATTGGGCATGCCTGTGAGAGTCTGATTGGGGGAAAGCAATTTGACCTCCCCCAAGAGCAATTTTATGGGGCCAATAACAAAACATCTGATTCGCAATGGGCTTTTCACATTAATTCTAAATAAATAATCTAACATTAACCTAAACAGATTGGATTTTCATGGTCATGTATAGTTAATGAAACATTAAGCACTTCCTGGAAATCTTCCAACAATCTTTCCGACACAGAGCTGAATCCTCTCAATGAGTGGTTCTCACCCTTTGGTTCTCCTGACGCTTTGGACATCCACTTCCAGGAGCCCCATTCAGCATGGACAATGGCAAGGAATTGTGGGAACTGAAGTCCAAAAAAAAATCTGGAATGCCAGTGGTGGAGAACCACTTCTGTATAGAATAATAGAATCATAGAGTTGGAAGAGACCTCAAGGGCCATCCAGTCCAACCCCCTGAGGGCGAATGGCAGTTGGAGAATGTTGTAAAAGAGGCATCTAAGAAGGGAAGCCTGGTTATAATGGGTGACTTCAATTACCATCACATAGACTGGGTGAACTGTTGTTCAGCACATGATAAAGAGATAAAGTTCCTAGATATGGTAAATGATTGTTCCCTGAAGCAGATGGTTAAAGATCCAACTAGAGGTACAAGAATCCTTGACTTGATCTTGAGTAATATACAGGATCTGGTGCAAAATGTTAATGTGACTGATCCAATAGGGAACAGTGACCACAACACAATTACTTTTAACTTAATCATAGACTGCAAACCACTGACAATATCTAACACAGAGACTTTAAATTTTCAAAAAGGAAATTTCCCAAAGATGAGGAAACTTGTAAAAAAGAAGCTAGAGGGGAAAACTGGGGCCTGGTCAGTGCTGGTTTTATTTTTTATATTTTTCTTTATTTTTGGGTCCCAACCTGGCCACCCCTGGGACCAGGTCGGTGCTCCTTTATTTTTATTTTTATTTTTATTTTTATTTTTATTTTTATTTTTATGTTTTGCTTCCGACCATGTGGCTCACGCTACAGCTGTAGCACGGGCCAGTCAGCTTTTCCCTGCAGTCAGGAAGACCGAAGACCAGCACCAGGTAGGAGACATCACTGCCATCAATGAAAAGAACCAAACTGAACCATTTTTTTCCAGTTCAGTTTGTTTTGTTCTAAATTGCTAACCAATGGTATAAGAGGTGACCTGAATGAAGTTTATAAACTCATACACGGTGTGGACAAGGTAGATAAGGAAAAAACTGTTTTCCCTATTGCACAACACTAGAACTAGGGGGCACTCCATGAAACTTTTGGGTGCTAGATATCAAACAAATAAGAGAAAGTACTTTTTCACCCAGAGGATCACTGGCCTATGGAACTCCCTGCCAGAAGAAGTGGTGACAGCTGTCAGCCTTGACAGCTTTAAGAAAGGATTAGACAAGTTCATGGAGAACAAGGGTATATCAATAGCTATCATAATAGATGCCTAAGGACAACCTCTGGGTTGGAGAGATAGGCAGGATATTTCTCAAACCTCAATGCCATTTTCAAGGAAAAATAAGCAGGTGAAGACATATACGTGGGAATACCCTTGAAACAAATGGTGAGCCACTGAGTGAGACAGAATGCTGGACTGGATGGGCTGTTGCCTGTTCCAGCAAGGCTGTTCTTTTGTTCTTAAATGCATTTCTTATGCAGGAACCCCCATCACAGAACTCCCGACAGATAGCAATCCAGCCTCTGCTTAAAACCTCCAAAGAAGGAGACTCCACCACTCTCCGTGGCAACATATTCCACTGCCAAACAGCTCTAATTGTCATGAAATCCTGCCTAGTGTTTAAATTGAATCTCTTTTCCTGTAGTTTTTATAATGAGTATACTCATGTTTGACATACATTGGACACCAGCATTAATTAAAGTTTAGCCATGGCTCACAAGGCTCATCTAAACGCCCTCAGTCAATATCTCACCTGATCTCCTTTTCTAGACCACTGGAACAAAATATCTCACGTGCCACGTCTTCAGCTCTTAAGACCTTGTACAGGATAACACCTGCAACAATAAAATAAAATAATTCTGGATTTTGAACAATGCCCAGATTAACACTTCTCTTATGGAACTGGGTATTCTATATGTGCATGTGCTCAGATTTGGATTTATTGACCTGCTACATAGACAGCACTGAAAACCTGGTTTCCAGTTCAGATATCATGGGAAACTGTAGTTATGAAACTAGGAGATTTCCTTTCCAGGTTGGGACTCATGAATTGGATGGAAGGGTTAAGATGGAGGCATTCAACTGATAGATGTTTCAAACTATAAGGAAGATTTATTTATATTTTATTTATTTTGTAGCAGTGCGACTGTGCCTATTCTAGAGAGGTAACAATAACAATGAATAACCTGTTTTCCATTAGAGGTAAAATATGCAGTGGGAGGCTTGTTCTTTTAAAATGAAATGAGTTGAAATAAATCTACCTATAGAAGCCATGGCAAATGTATTTACCTGTC
Organism: Phrynocephalus forsythii; assembly: GCA_029282475.1. Lineage (NCBI taxonomy): Eukaryota > Metazoa > Chordata > Lepidosauria > Squamata > Agamidae > Phrynocephalus > Phrynocephalus forsythii. Next base: position 14,561,810 of record JAPFRF010000004.1, read on the forward strand.
TTTTCAAATATCATTCTATTTTAATAGCTTCCTTTTAATAGCTATTTATGCATGAACAAGATTTAATTGCATTTATTGTACATTCTTTTGACGGTTGTGCAAAACGACATTGTTTTCTCGCGCCAAAGTTCTATAAATAGCTGAAGTTATTTATTGAGGTATACAATTTTTCTCCTCGTTGCAAGCAATGTGTTCTTCAGATAAGTATACCTTTTATTTGTGTAATGACTGGTTGGGCTTTGGCACAAGTATTGACAGATATTTATTTAAACAGAATACAAGGAAACATTTTTGGATGCATCTCATATCAAATCAAGAAACAGACAAATTGCTTTGCTCTGGAATATTATACTACCTGGCTTGAATGCCCTTCAGGTAAAAATTGGACCAAGCAATCTCAGGTGGTCTTAACTTCCAGTTCTATACCCACTTATTTAGAGTTATATTTTTTATTTATTTATTTATTTATTTATTTATTTATTTATTTATTTATTTATTTATTTATTGGATATTTTATACCACTCATCTGGCAGTGAAGGCTATTCTGCACTAATGGAGAGTGGTAACTTCAAGGTCCCCTGAAACAGGTTCAGCTTCTTGGATAGCTTATTTGGAGTTTGGTCTAAAAATCGGAGTAAGCTCCTTGTCTGTCCAAACCTAAGAGTCAGTCTATCTTCATTGACCTGAAGCATGAGAGAAAGTGGGTGCAACTACAGTGGTACCCTGACTTAAGAGCAGCTCGACTTAAGAGCAGAAAACTGTTGACATTTTAACTGCTGCCTTATAAATTTTAGATATGGTCTGCTCGAATTACAAATATTGTTTTCAATTTTTTTGATTTTTAAATTATTTTTTCAATTTTTAGATAGGTACCCCGACTTAAGAGTAGTTTGACTTAAGAGCATGCAGTCGGAATGGATTAAATCCGTAAGTCGAGGTACCACTGTAGATGGGGTGGGGGTGGGAGTCTGAAGACCAGTCTGGTTCAAAGTTGTTACTGGTTCCCTGCTGGTTTCTGCAGGTGAAACCACTGTAGCCATAGGAATATGATCAATAATCATGTTGACGGAGTCCCTGGGGACAGAGGCAGAAAGCTGAGGAAAAGAGCCATCTTGGCTGAGATCAGCAATTTCCACTGGTAATTTACTCAGATTTGAAGATCACGTATATGAGGTGGAAAGAAGGCACACTTACACATAAAACTTGAAAGAAGGAGAGAGCAGAATTGTCAGACTCTCCCATCCCATTAGTGGTAGGTACCAACCAGCAAGAATACATACACAAACAAATACATGCCAGCATTGCAAGATGGTGCCATCTTGACGAAGGCAGGTGCTAGTCTATTGATCTGTTACAGGCCTTAAAGACCTGGCTGTTTCATGAGGCGTTTTGTGACTTTTAATTTTAATTTTTTTTGTCCCACTATCTTGCCAGTGAATTTTTATTGTAGTTTTATTATTATGTTTATTATTACTATTATTTGGTTTGTTATTATTGTGTTGTTGTAAGCCGCCTGGATTTCCTCCGGAAGATGGGTGGTATGTAAAGAATAAAATAAATAAATAAATAAATAAAATATTTTCCTTTCCTTCCTCTTCTCCCCTTCCCTTTCCTTGCTCTTTAATTTTGTAAACCACCACCACCAACAACAACAACAACAACAACAACAACAACAAACAACACTGACACTGTATTTGTTTAATACAGTACAACTTTTGGCAGGCATAATAAAATGGCAACATTGTTAGAAGACAAAAAACGCTTAGCTAATGGGAACTGATGTAAGAGCGCGCCCAGTGACACCCTTCTCCCCACACAACCACTCCTTTGCATTGAATCAGGCGATCAAACATGTCTCAAAGTAGAGAAACATACATAATGCCAGCCTCATCAGAGCACAATAAATTACCCCCTGCTGGCTGAACAAAAAGAGACTATTCCCCAATGGAAAACATTGGGCCTCCTGGGTTTAGTTTTATTTTGTGTAGCTGCCCCCTCACTTTTAAATACCCATTTGCCAATTTTATCCATGCCAAATCAAATGCAAACTTCAGGATGAATGCAGTTGTGCCTTCCCTGTGATTCCCTTCTCCTTCTTTCCCTGCTGTGGGGTTTTCATTGCTTTATTTCATTTGTTTGTTTATTTTGCCCTTCCAATAATCAGTGACCAATCCCTGAGGACACCCAGTCCTCACAGATCACTCGAGTTCTGTTTTGTTAGTACCCAGAGCATATTTTTTCCTAAAATATTTTTTTTATAGAATTGCCAAAGGTGGCTCTTCTGACTGCCTTTGAATGTTGGTGACTCTCCAGCAGCACAATGGAGCTGCATGTGGCATACTGGATAAATTCCTGCATTGGGATGGCAAGGCTTATATTGAAGTCTCCACTTGGTCATATTCATCAGGAGACTTTGGCCTAGTCATGTGTCCTGAGCCCAATAGCTAAGGAGAATGACACACTATTTCACCAATGCAAAACATGACTAGAGGAAGAGATATTTTATATCTGGTGCCACCTCTTGAAACACAATAGACCCCATGTCAGAATCTTGGGAGTTTATTTTGCTAAGGTCATTTACCAAAACTGTATTTTCTTTAAACAGATGGCACAAACTTTAATGGCCTGAAAAAGTACAGTATATCCAAACGTTACTATAGGATCAAAGGACAGAGGATCTTATCCAAATGTGTATGAAGTTGTTTGGACAGCATCAGCCTGTTGTGCTTGTTTGATGTAAAACTGCTGGTTTGGACCAAGGGAGGGAGATGGTTTTGTTTGGGACATCTGTGACAAGCCACTGAGCCTTAAGGCTCCTCTAACTGCCTTTCCATGTTGGTGACTTTCCAGCAGCACAGTGGAGCTGTGAAACAATCCAGAAGGATGCTGAGCAGAGCACACATCTTCTGTGGACTTAGAACAGAAGGAGGTTATGGATGGATATTCTCAGCTTCTCATATTACATTTGTTCTTTCCAGTAAAACTATTGCTGATTGAATTAATGCATCTGTAACCTGGCTTCCTTCTTGCCGTTCCCTCTTCTTCTCAAGGCATGGGCCAGAATGTCCTAGCCCTGTGTGCGTCAGTGTAACTATACTTGCTCGGTTGCAATGTCTTTCAAGGCTGTACAAGCCCCTCTTTCCTCACCTCCCAGGGCCTTGCTGGCTGAGGAGCCCCCTTCACCCCCCTAGCAAAAATTCCATGGGTTCCAGCCTGGCTTGGTCACTCATGACAGCCTTTATTAAAGGCACTTTATGACTACCCCTTTCCCCATATTTCCAGGGGGTGGTATTTCTGGCAATAACCCTCATGGCACAGCCAGCCTTCTTGGGATCCTAGTTGACTTCCCTGAGGTCCTGGAAAGGCAAGACCAGGAGATGTATGTGGCTGGGAACTGCAAGTCCCAGGGTGGTGATGGAGACTAGGCCCCACAGCACTAGTCCTCCCGGAGCCACCTTTGCTCTGCCTGTAGCTGTTCACAACTCCAGCAGACTCCGAGGTTCCTGGCTGGCAGCAAGGACACCAAGGCCTGGGTGATGCTGGGGTAAGCTGAGCCTATATGAGCAGAGCCTCCAGTTCTTATCCTCTTCCATGGCCAAACAAGATAGGGCAGGGAAGTAGCTCCCCTTGGCCTCTGACCTTGTTTGCACCTCTGCATGGAAAATGAGGTCCCCATGCTCAAATGCCTCCTCCCACCTCTCTCCTTCATCTGACAGGGTTGATAAAGACCCTGAACCCTACAACTCCCACCCTCTTATTCCTGGCACCAGGCTTTCTTCCAACTGCCCTGCATCCCGGGTGGCCCTTCCTCCACCTGCAGTGGAGGCGCTTGATCCCAGGCTCCCTCAGGAGATGTGCTTGATCCCAGGCTCCCTCAGGTTTTGGAACTGAGGAGGCCAGACAGCCTGCTGTCCCCCCCCCCTTGAAGTGACCTCCTCTCCCCACAGGCTGATACACTCCCAGCCCTAGTTTTGTCTGTCAATACATCTGCTCACCTGCCAGCTGCCACTGTAAGTGGCGTGAAGTTCACTCCCCAAGCAGCAAAGATTGATTTCTCCTTTGAGTAGCCTGCGCTCTCCACAGAAGTATCCTTTCCAGTTATGTTTTGAACGTCATCAGGCACGCTGTTATAAATGATCACTGGCGATTACTGGAGATGCGGCAAAATAATAGTGAGCAGAAGAGCGTCTGTAATTTCCATGGCTGGTTTGCAATCATCACTCAAAATGAACCCTGTCTTAATAGTAAGGCAAAACTTTTCCACTAGCGCTTTCCACCCCACCACCCTTGCCTCTCCAGGTCTGTGTTTTCCTGTTCTCTAACTAGGCTGAAACAGATAGTGTCTCATGCATTTTTATGCAAAAATTCCAGGTTTTCCACTGATCTCTAAGCCAAGCTCGGTGCATGCAAAGTGCTGGTTCTGATGTTGTCCAAGTGAACATTCAGCCTTGCTTGTGACCTGATCCAGAATGACAGGGTGGGTGGGTGAATCTGGTGGGTCTATTGGCCAAACGTGGCAGAGGGGAAAAGGCAGTGTATCACAGTGCTCTGGGCCACCATTGCCACTCTGCTGTATTTGAGCGGTAGACTGGGAATATCCCTCTAAAACAACCATTTTGATTCAATGACCCCTCAGTGTTTAACATATCAGTTTGGATAGCCCAGATCTGGGTGGATGTGGCTGGCCACAAAGATGCCATCAGAAATGAAAAGTGATGGTTTGTGTGTTGAAGGACCACTTGTTACCGTCAGGCATTCACTGTGTAGTTTCTTCTAAGTTCACGCTCAAGCCATGCAAAGAGGTGGGGAGATATAGAGGGTTGTGAGGCAGGTAAGGCATTTGTTGCATTTGTTGCAACAGTGGGCAGGATGTGCTGGAGAAGCATCTATAATGTAGTATCATGAAGCAACTGGTGCAGAAAACTCCATGGAGAGACGCAAAGTGAGCTTTGTGGGGTGGGGAAAAGTTCAGCAGAGAGAATGCAGGTCATCTTGACAAATTAAAACAGGAAAGGGTGTATGATTGGCAATCCTTGATCATTGGTCCAAGGAGAGTCCTTCCCATTCCATTTTGAAAGAAGTGTAGCCATTAGGGATGGGCACAAAACAGAAAAATTGAGATTTGTTTCATTTTGTTTCATTCCCCCATGATTCATTCTGTTTAGTTAGAAATGATTTTTTAAAGAAAAATCATACAAAATGAACCAGTAACAAACTGATTTGTAACTCTATAAAGTGGCTCCCCTGGACCCCAGAGGCACCAAATTTGGAGAGATGTGGGGTTCAGGGGTCCGAGTTATTCAGCTTCAAAGGGGATGCCCCTAGGGAAAACATTTCTAATTGCAATGTTATGTGCTTGAAAATAGTGAGCCCAGGCAGCTAGCAGCGTGAAAATTAAAGTTGAGCTTCCTCCCCCTGAAGGACCCCCCATTTGGAGCGGTTTGGGGTACAGGTTATTTTTCTATGCTAGTAAATACTGAGCCCAGCCATGTGTCTCCCCCAAAGTGACAGGGCTAGCTTCTTCAAGCAATTTTAGGGGACCCTTTGAAATTTGGAAAAAGTTAGGTTTTCTGGGGGCAGAGATATTAATCTCCAAAGGAGGTGGGGGGTGCTTAATGGAAGGAATGTGTCTGGCACATTTTAGCAATGAGTGCCTTTGGTGCACTTTATCATAGAGAGGGGAAGCTGTCAATTAACCCTATAATGGGTAAAGCATGCCAGACACACTCCTATCGGATGTGCTTCTACAGAAACAGAAATTTCTGTTTTGTTTTGTTTCGCTTTTCTTTGATGGGTTGGTTCGTTATTCGTTTTGTTAGCTAATGAAATGAATAACAAATAACAAAATGAATTAAAAATTCATTTCATGCCCATCTCTAGTAATGATGTATTAGTTAGGGATTTTTCTTGGGGGGGGAATGTAAGGGGCAGCCCTGCCCCGGGAAATATTATAAAAAGGATCCCATGATGTAGCCAGTAATAATCTTTCAAAACAGGAAGAAATGGATTGATATAGTTGAAACCAATGGGAATGTTTCTGCTTATATATATACCACATGACCATGGAAATAAATGTATTGGTACTCATTACACCTAGGGGTTACCCATTAGATCTGAAAGCTAGTTTTGTAGATGCTAGTTACAGCTCTCATCGCTCAAAAATAATTCATTACAAGTTAACTAATTGTTTCTTACTTTCAAAATCTGTTGAAGCTGGATTAGATCCATTGTGTGTGCTGCTGTTGTAAGCTTTTCTGACTGATAGCCATTCTTGTGCAGATTAGAACAGCAGTGTATATAATTGGCAGGGTGGACGCTAAGATACTGATCTCCTTTGATTTGAGCCATGCAACTGTCATTCTTCATACTTCACAATGGAATATCTACTGTGGGTTTCACATGGGCACCTGGCCATTGCCCTAGCAGGCAGAACAATGGACCAGATCGAGCATGGCTGTTCTCAACTACTTCCGATAGTCAAATCCTGCGCCAATGATCCATCAGAAATTTGTAAAATGTTGCCTCTCATATGAATTTGGTTTTAAAGGGTGATGCTGTATCTAGCTAGGCATGGCACTATTTTGACACTACTGAGGAAGGCTTAAAGTCATGCATATGTAAGGTGAAATCTTGTAGGCCTAGGTATGCCTTGGGAAGACTGATGACATCTGCAGAGACAATTTTTTAAATGAAGCATTTCCTACTTCGGTCCCAAAGCTGAATTATGATGTCATTAGCCTTCTGGATCCTTCAGCAGGATTTTATTCTCTGCTTTGTTAGTTGTGTCTTCTTTGTATGTCACATCAACTTTGCATTATCCTTTTTTGTTATCGTTCTTCATCTTTGTTGCGTCACATTGCACATGCATTCTTATGAAATACCACACTCATGGGAGAAATAGGGCAAGCAGTGTTTGCAGGTTTCTTGCCATCTGTCAGGGGCCAGAGTGTGCACAGTCAAATGTGCAACTAATACTTAATGTTTGAATGTGCAGAAAACATGTTCAATGCTCATGTACAACATTCTTGTGATTTGGGACCTGTGTTGTGCATATCCAACAGCTTCCAGCCACCGAACATGACGTTTTATACTGCTGTTGCCATTATATGCATATACCATGACAAAAGCAGCATAAAAAGTAATAACTTAACATAACATAACATAATCTCTGTACCAGAGTCAAGTTGTTCCGATTTAAAAGTAGACCCACCTGTTCAAGGCCTACATTATGTTGAGGCTTTTGTTATAAATCACTCATGAGACCCATAACCCAAATGCTCTGGTACAACTGCTTTCTCCCTCATTGATAATGCTGATGTAATATTTCTACCACAATGTTTTAAAATATAATAAGGAAGGCTTGGAAAATATGAAACTTTTTTATTCAATTCAAGGTTTAATGTAGGGCGTGAGCAAAATGCATCCTTTGAATGATGCTGGGTTAATGCTTCCATCATCCCTAGCCATGATAGCCAATGGTGAAGGATGATAGAAAATGTAGTCCAACAACATCCAGAGGGCTGCCCTTTGTCTACTCTATCTTTAATAGATAATGTGCACCTCTTTGGGCCTTACTGAATCTTGCTCACCCTTTGAAACTTCTGAAGACATCTTTATTGCCTGGCAGATTCACTGGGGTGGCGTCTCCCATATCCACCCCAGAAGGTAAGATATTAACGGTGAAAATACCCTTCGGGGACAACTAGAGGCAGAGTTGGAAGGAGAAAAGTTAAGTATGGATGCAGTCAAAAGGGAAACTGTTTGACAAGTGCTGAACTGTAATGATTTTATATGGTCTTGCAACCAGTTAGCTCATTGGTATGAGTATGTGAAGCTCATTCTTGATTCAGATCAATAAATCTTGAACCAACTGAGTTTTTGTAATAGAACTCATTGAAGAAGAAAACTCTATGGATTTGATTGCTTTCCCCACCTTTTGAAACCCAAAGAACAAACGCAATGCTGGAATAAAGATTTTTTTTTATTCTGCTTCAGCTTGAGTCAGTGCAGTGCCTATTAAGTCATTTTGTTTGATTCATAGCTCTTTGTTTCTACCTCGCTGCGAACAACTGGGGCTTTACCGAGCTACAGTAAACAGATTTTGCAAATACGGCTTAAACGATACCTTGATACCTCCGTGTCATCTGCAAGCATCACCATTAGGACTTGATCTGCATATCTATTATGGCATTAAAACAGCTACCGTCACCCTTGATTTATGTTGCACTGCCAAACATTACTTGCAGGGTTTGATGCAGCTCTGCTGTACATTATATAGGTTTTGGCTAATATCCCTGGGCACCATTCCTTCAGTGGTGCCAAAATCTTCTCCTGATGGCTTCAAACACCGCTTTGCTTCTTCAGCAAGGCTCTTAGATGTTGCAGCAAGAACATTCCTCCCATGCCACCTACACATACCCTTGGTTGAAGAGGCATGTTTTCTGTAGTAGCACATCAGATGGGAGGATATTTCATAACATGGATGCAGCCACAGAGGTGTCCTTATTTTGTGTCCTAGGAGGGTGGCAGGTCAAAAAGAAAGGCTCATATAGGGAATCCTTCAGATAGCCTTTGGATGGGGGATGGGGGATGGGGGATGCAATCTTCCATCATATCTGGAGGGCTACAAAGTAGGGGAGGTGGGTGTTGGGAATGGTTTTTGAAAGGATGGGAGAGAACAACAATGCCAGATAAATGATGTTTTTTTCCCAGGCCTAGAGCCAAGGTGAGATACTTGTTGTGTATACTTGCTACCCTGACTGGTAGATGATGTTTTTTTCCAGGGACTATATTTCAGCTTTGGAATGGCTTCCTTAAGAAAGTTAGGATGGCTTCACCTTTTCTGAAGCTTCGATGGCAATAAAAACTACAGTAGGACCTCCGTATCCACTGATTCAGTTATCCAAGGTTGGCAGAAGAAAAATAAAGAATTCAGCAGCTGCAAAGCAAGCTACTCTCACAAAGAGCAGCTGTAAAGCAAGCTACGGTCATAAAACAGCAGCCTTAAAGGAAGATACATGACATTACTGAGGTAAGCACTAAAAAGCATGGTCTTGAGGTAAAGCAAGCTACTGTTGCAAAACAGCAGCTGTAAACAAGTTACTATCACAAAACAGCAGTTTTGGAGAACATTTTGGCATTCTTTCCAATCCATGGTTTTCATTTTCCACGGGAAGGCTTGGAACCAATCCCCAGCAGATACTGGGGTCCTACTGTATAGCATTCTGCTGGGCTTTTGGTGGTCTTGGGTTCATTTTGAATTGAACCAAAAGCCACCTTTTCTTTTCCTGCTTTGATTTATTGATTTTATTGTAGTGTTCCTGCTCTTGATGCCCCTGATGGGCAGAAAAATAATCTCTTTCTACAGACTGAGAAGGGAAGGCAGTACATACATACATACATACATACATACATACATACATACATACATACATACATACATACATACATACATACATACATACATACATACATGTTCTCCAGTGTCATAATTCTGACATCATTGCACCGCCCATACAACTTACATCTCACCTCATATAATCTCAGTGCTTGCCTCAGTAATGTCATGTAATGACAATACTTTTCAGGGGCACTGTGGTGACTGACAAGCACTTAGCATGTATTTTCTTTCATATATTGTAAACATTTAATCATGTGCTATGAAAATAATTTTTGTTCACAGAGGTGAATGGGGCAAGGTGGCAAGGGGAAGGATGGGAACAGACAAATAATTACATTAAAATAAATTAAATGCATATAGGCCACAACTTTATTGATTAAAACTTCCAGGAAGGTTTTACCATAGCCTAGCAGAGATCTCATTATCTCTGACAGTCAATCTGCTAACAATGATATCCCTCAAATGTGTCTTCTGAAGGAGGAGTCCAGAGAGAGAGAGAAAAAAACCTTACTACAACTAATAGCATGGTTTGTTCCTTATCCTGTGCTGTATAGATTTATGTGAGTAGAATTCTGGCTGTTCTGAAACTCTTGATTTATAACTAAGGTTTCTGTGGTCTCTTAAGAGAGTTTCTATTGTATTGTATTGTATCTATCATCTATCTATCTATCTATCTATCTATCTATCTATCTATCTATCTATCTATCTATCTATCTATCTATCTATCTATCTATCTATTTATTTATGTCTATACCACCCGTCTTCCCAAAGGAACTCTGGGCGGTGTACAACAATTGCATATAACAATAAAAAAAATGAAAAACATGGCAACCAATTAAAATAATATCAACAAAAATAACAAAATAAAAGAAATAATAATAGCAATACTCAGCAAAATGGCCGAACAAAAAAAAAAAAAAAACACGAATGGTCGCAAATGCCTCTCTAAAAAGCATGGTCTTAAGTGCATCTTTGAAGGCCGGCAGGGACTGTGCAAGGCAAATCTCACTCGGCAGTTTGTTCCAAAGTGTAGGGGCGGCCACCAAGAAGGCCCGGTTTTGAGTGATCGATTTCTGGGCCTCCCTGGGGGTGGCCACCTGGAGTGAGACCACCTGCAGCATTCTGGTGAGCCAGGCCTCAGTTGACCTCTGAAGATCTGCTCTGTCAGGTACTCGGGTCCCAAGCCGTGGAGGGTTTTGTAAGTCAAAACCCTCCCATGGGTTTTGACTTACAAGTTTCCCATGGGTAATTAAGTTTCCCATGGGTAATATAGAAACCTACTCCTGATCACTTCTTGAGTGTAATTTTTGGTGTTTCAATAATTGAAATGAAGTAAATAATCATGTGCTGCCAAGTCAATTCTAACTTGTAGCTCAGTGATTTAGGTATCTGGCTATGGAGCCAAAGGTTGTAAATTTAGTTCCCCACAATGCCTCCTGAGAGAAGAGAGAGCCTACGTAGTCATGGGTAACCTGCACAATCAATCCCATGACACCCTGCCTTCCCCAAAGAAGGGAAATTGTAAACTATGTCTGTGTATTTGCTACCCAGAAAACCCTAGAAAAGGTCATATAATTGTGTGCCATCAAGTTGGAATCGACTCGACAGCACACAATTTAATGCTTTTCAAATTAACTAGGCAACAATTAATGCATTACCTATAATTTATTATAATTTTAACAATGATTTTAAAAGTTGATACTTTAACTTTTTCAACATTTCTGACATTAATGGACTGAATAATAATTAATGTTCCATGTTATGTTCATTCATGACAACAGCATGACTTCCATTTTTTTACATTTTTACATTTTTGGTGATTTTAATTGATTTTGAAAATGTAAAAATATCACTGAAATGTTATTAATGATTAACATGGTAAATTAATTTTATAATCCTCAATAAACAAATTGGCATGAGCAGATCAATGACTGAATTAGCATAGATATATTCATTGTAACACTAAGGTGCATGAGTTCTGTGGTGTCCCAGCAAATAGTGAATTCTGAGACTAGGCAAGGAGACCAAATACCATGGGGACAACACAGAAGAAAAAATCATTTGTTATGAAGGAAGCAACCCCCCCCCAATAAAAAATCAGCCAACCCACCAAATGAGCCAAAGGGCCAATCAAGAGTTCCTTCCCAGCTGTGCTTTTGAGATTCTGCAATAACCAAAGAAATTGGGATGGAATGGTGAAGCAAGCAGGAAAATACCCTAAATTAACACCCTTAATTTATAGTTGTGGGAGGAACCAGAGTTAAGAGGTTCCCACTTGAGTCTGTTCCCAGTTGTACCACTTGAGCTTTAGGACTGTTGAGATTATTGCCTGTTGTGGTTTGACGAAACAGTGTCCATTCGTGACAACAAATGACTTTAGTTACAATCCCTCCCTCTGCACCCCTTGTTCTCCAGCCACAAAAAGGGCCCTCATACAAGCCAAAGGGGTTCAACAAATTATGGCTTCATCCATAAATACTCTTGCTAGGGAGTAAGTCATATTGTGATGTAAATACGGCAAATTGTTGTGTTTAGGCTTTTGTTGTTTTGTGACCCCCACTCCCTACTCCCTGGACTTCTCCATAAAATTTGTGGCCATGATTGTGCTGCTGTAATGGTTCATATTCTTGTATAATTGAGTATCTTTTTGGAGGTACAATCCATAGGTATCATGGATTTTCTCCTTTGAATGCTGTGCTGTCTTGAGTGAGTTAACAGAATGGACAACATGTATTTTAATAGAGTTACCATAATAGTGTGGTTGGAGTGGCAGACTAGGATGTGGGTTAAAATCCCAATTGACCTCTTGGATCAGTCATGGCCTCTTAGCCTCATCTCTGGTGTGAGGATAAAAATGGGGGTGGGGAAGCCACAAATGCCCCTCTGAGCTCCTTGGAGATGGGATGGAAATGGAAATGACAGTGATGGGATTATGCTTCATGATGTTGGTGATGATGGTACTGTTTGTTTTCCTAACCTGTTGTATCCTAATGATGACCTCTATCAACCTAAGTGCAAGGCCATGGGAGGGATAACCAGGTTGTCACCTGCTCTCTGTTCTAAATGCTTCCAAGTGCCGGGAAATCATCCACACACCTTTTGACAATCTGCTCCAGTGGTTAATGACCTGAACTAATAATGTCCATTACCAGCGGTGTGCTGTGAGTTAGAGAACTTCCTCTTTCTCCTCTCCTTGAACTCATTCCAACATCATTTTACCCCCACCAATGCCCATCCCTAGCGGGTAACTAATTCCTACATCTCGTTAAATCTGAAATCATACTCGTTTCCTATTACGCTCAGATTAATGAGATCCCAGCATGTAGGCATGGTCTATTTTTCCTTCCTTTCTTTCTTTTTAAAATAACTCACCTCTCTTCCCCTGGCCCACTCTGGGGGGGTGAGGGGATGGCTCTGACTTTATTCTAGCCAGAAAGCCACTCTAGCTGCCCTGCTAAAAACATGAGTTTGTTGTTAGACAGCAGTTGCAGGAGAGCTTTTATGCGATGCAAGTCTTTCACCATTCATTATTGGCAGGTGAAGCCAAGTGACGTGAAATCCTGCATCTTGGATGCAAAGTAGCTATTTTCATTTGTCTGTCTTGGTTCTAGAGATACCCAGTATCATGGATTAGGAAGGATATTTTCTTTTTATCTGTGGTCTGTTCAACCCCCCCCCAAAAAAAAAAATAGATGGATGAGCTGCTTCATCCTAGGCTATTCTTTCATTTCTGCTTCTTTTATTTTAATTTGCTTCATAGTCTTATCGCTCACCCAGATCCTTTGTTCTCTGAAATGCTTTCTACACGCATTTGATTCTGTTAGTTAAATCCACAGCCATCACTCCTTCTTCTTCTTGGGTTTGGGGGTTGGGAGGGGGAGAATCCCACCTCACGACTCTCGAATATTTCCTCCCAGATTCATTTAGAGGAATCATTCAGAGAGAGAAAAATGCAAAGCAAATTTCGTGTTTCAATTTGCCGATCCGTGTACAGGGATACGCACATCCGTCCACCTTTGTTCTCCAGACTGTAAGGATGTCCATTAACAGTAATAGGAGCTTGTTAGGCAGGTAGAAAAGACCCTTCTTTTATCTTGTGCTGCTCCTCCAGAATGAGACCATTAAAATGTACGGAAAGGGAGTTCAACTGTAATATGAAAAAATTGAGGGGAAAATTAATTTTGATTTGTTATTGGAATGGGACGGCCAGGCCAGGCCATGAAATCCAGATTGACAGTTGTGGGATATTAAACACACACACACAGGGGGTTGCCAGAAGTGGCCCTCTTCCTGCAGCCCTATCAATTTCCCCCATCCCCTCTCCAGTGATAGATCTTCAAGTGGTAGATGTTTCTCCTCCTTCCTCTTTTAATCACTAGGCCACTGGGGAGATGGGGAGCAGGTGCCAATTAGCCATGCCGAAGTTCCTAGTCCTCCTCTCCCTCCCCCAACCCCAGTGGATAAAACAGAAAAAGTGAAAGTCAAGCATGATCCATGAAGATAGCTGGAGTACCCATCAGGCCAATTGCAACCTACTTTTCTACCAGCCGCAACATGGGGATACAAATGGATGTACAGTGATACCTCTACTTACGAGTGGCTAGACTTAAGAGCAATTTAAGAGTGAAAAAATGTTGCCGGTTTAACTGCTGCCTTACAAATTTTAGATGCAGTCTGCTCCTCCCATCTTTTATCTTTTCAACAGAAAACATGTTTTTTATTCAATTTTTTTAGATAGGTGGCATGGGAGGAATGTTCTTGCAGCAACATCAAAGAGCCTTGTTTCAAGAAAAAAAGCGGTGTTTGACCACCATAGAAAATGGAGAAGATTTTGGCACCACTGAAGGAATGGTGTCCAGGGATCAAATAAACACAAAACCTATTTTATAATTTATTATGAAAGAGCTGCATCAAACCCTGAAAAATTATAAAATGTTTGGCAGTGCAACATAAATTTTTAATATGTTTTTTATTCATTTTTTTTAGATAGGGCTACTCTACTTAAGAGTTGTTCAACTTAGAGCATGCATTCGGAACAGATTAAACTCCTAAGTAGACGTACCACTGTACAGTGGTCCCTTGTATAAAGGAATTAATTCATTCCCAATGAAAATCTGTTAAGCAAATTTTCCTTTATACAAATTTCCCATAGGAATGCATTGAAAACAGAGTAATCCTTAATCGCAACCATTTTTATGTTGTTCAAATTCGCCCCATAGGCAATTCTGTTAAGCAAATTTCCCCTATCTCTGGAATTTTTTTATGTTGTATAGATTTTATGTTATACAAACCGTTTGTTATATGAGGGACCACTGTATAGCTCACTGCTAGCCATCCCATGCCTCCACGGGGAATCCATTGAAAAATAAAATGCCATCTATGCATGTAGACCTGTGTGGTGGAGGGCGGGGGAGAGAACGTTGGATCTTTCTTTTACGTTGTTACTTAAAGGAACTAAGGGCCTTTTCACACGACCCCTAAGATCCGCTGGCCCCTTAAATTCGGACCAAAGATCATAGGGGTTCGTTGCTCTTCCTTCCTCCCCACCAGAGAAAGAGAGGAAAAATGCAGCTCACCTGGAGGAGCTTCCCGGAGCTCCGTTTCTCTTCCGTTTCTCTTCTGCTTGCTTTTTTTCCTTCCACCTCTTCTCTTAAAGGGGCGGGAGGCAAAAAAAAACACAAGCAGAAGCCAGGAGAGCCCCGCACTGACCAGATTAAATCCGGACCTGGGGATTTTCACCCACCTCAAGCAGGTACAAGAAAGTGCAGCTGGGTCGCGCTTAGGTAGGCGGGGTCGCACTTAATTTCCTGCAAACTCCGGAGCTGGTGGGAAAACACTTGTAAGGTCCGGGGTTTGCAGCCATTTGCTGCAGAGTTTAGGGGTCGTGTATAAAGGCCCTAATACTCTGGTTGAAGAAACTCCCATCATAAAACCCCAAGATCCCAAAGAAACATGCCCGTAATGCCCTTTCACGGCTCAGTTTATGGATCATGGTTGTAATCCTATGTGTAGTTCCCTGAAGCTTCAATGCATTCGGTTGCGATGGAAACTCGGGCCAGCATAGGGTGAACTTGTAAAACACAACGAGCTTTAATCACTGCTCTTCAGCCAGGTGAAATGGAATCTCCAGCTTTTAATAAGAAAACCAAACAATATTGCAAAGGAGTGTTAATGTGTAAACTCTCTGTGTGATGCAGAAATGTCTTCAGAGATAAAAAATATCTAGCCAGGATGGATTCAGGGATAGTAATTTATAGTATGGAAAGGGCTACTAAAAGAGCAGGTGGTTCCTATGTCCACCAGGCTCTAGAAAGTGTGCCTCTCAAAAAAATGATCAGTTCTATAATCCCTTTCAGTGCTGCTAGAGGTTAAACCATTCCCAGCCTTTTCCTTCTTCAGAGGCAAATGATGTTTCAGAGTTTTGCATTTTTGGGTTAAAAGTCCCTTTGCTATGCAGCAGAAATACAGAAAGTCACCAAGGAGAATAGATTCAAGTTCCTCAGGTAGTCCACCCCTTTCTCATTAACTGCCCTTTACCATCTCAGCAATACACTCTGAGACGCTAGTGGTAGAAATAATTAAAACATTTCAGTATTTACAGTTGTAAACAATAAACAGCAAACTCATTAAAAATCCCCTGCTGATTGACTTCTAGCAGTCCAAAAAGAGGCAAAGAGAACACTCAGCAGAGAGTTTTTCTTGAGTTCAGAGATGGGAAGGAATGATTGATTAGCGCTAGATAGATTGAAACTCATCCCAGCCCAGAATGGTTTCTTACAGTCAGACTATAGGCAGCATGAGAGGTTGTAAAACTTCCAGCCAATGGTCACTCCCTAGCTTTACAGAGGCTCATGTGAGAGTGTTGAAAAACTCATCTGTGTGTATCTACTAGAGACAGGTACAAGTAAGATAAAAGATGAATTGGGTAGTTCATGATTCATGGCTACCCATGAACCACAAATTACCCACTAAGCCTGGTAAAATGAACTGGTTTGTGGTCCATTTTCTTCCTCCGAGTGGCTGGAGGAGCGAAAACGTCCAACCCCTGTGCCACCCACCCACCTGCTCCCTTCCCATTCCCCTTGTTGCCTCTCCCAACAACCTGATCCTGCCACCTCTTCCTCCTCCTCCTTGTCTTTTGTCACTGCCATCTTTAGAGACAGTGCATCGACACCTGTTTTGCTGAAAATGAAGTATCATGCTGGAAAAAGTTCAATGCAAAATTCAATTTCGGTAAAATAGGATCTCTGAACTAAGGACCGAACCATGAACTAATTGGTTCATGTTTTTTTCCCCTGATTTGGTTCATGCCCATCTCTAGTTTCTACACACACACACACACACACACACACACACACACACACACACACACACACACACACACACACACACACACACACACACACACACACACACACCTATGAACTTAATATACAGTATCTGTCTGTATAACAAAATCTTATTCCCCTGACTTATTTAGGGGCCTAAACCCTGTTGCTTTTCAATTTCTTGATCTCTGAATCAACTATTTCTAGATCTTATTCCTAATTAGTGTATTTTTTCACATGGTTCTCTCCTTGGCTTACTACTGTGTATATGCTGACCCTCAATTTTTAGTCTAACAATGTTAGGTAAAATATAGTCTTATACACAGAAAAATACTGTACATCAATGATATACAATGGGATGTAGAGAATGTCAGCATAGGTTGAAGGTTCAGATCAGGACACAGAGAAAATTATTGCCGTGCAGGCTTGCATAAGAGAATATATTGACGGCAAATGCTCAAGGGAATTATGAGCAGCAATACCCACCTTTCAACTGGAAAGAACCGATGTGGAAAAAAATCCTTTTGTTTGCCCACTTCTAGATTTCATGGGTGCAGCGTGACCTCATTTTCAGGTTTTGCTCTTACCCTGAGATTTTTCTGCCCTCACTTAAAGAATAACTTGCACTTTCATTTCTCAAGAAATCAGGATGCCTGGGAAATTGGTTTCACTTTCAGTTCTTCCTCAGGCAAGCTTTCTGCTTTCAAATCTATAGGTGTAAATGGGACTCTGAATATTAGGAATTATTATTGCCGTACATACATATATTTAGAACTATGAAATTCAAATTTGGATATATTTGGAATTATCTGAATGTTATTTAGTTAATTTTTAATATTTCCAGTCTGAATGCACACCTTCATATTTAATCGGTGGTGGGAAATGTTACCTTATTTGGATTGCAACTACAGTACTCTCTGAGAAATGCTGGAGGGTGTAGTAGCTTTTCCCGTCTCTGGCTTTTTACTCATAAGTGGAGTGGTAGGGTATGGATGGAGTACACAGTCCTCCCTTTTCTGATCAGTCTTAGAAGTAAGAAGGAGGTCAGTACTACTACTATATAGAGATGGGCACGAAACAAACTTTTGGTTCGTTTTGTTACTTGTTATTCATTTCATTACGTAACGAAATGAATAACAAACTGCCCCCTCTAAGAGAAATGAAACAAAACGAAATGGAAATTTCCGTTTCATTTCAGTCCATTTCATTTCCCGGCGGTGTCTCCTACCTGGTGCTGCTCCTGGGATCCCCCGTCCTGGCTGCAGGGAGGGTCCGGGAGCCTCCAGGGAGAAAAAAAAAGGGGGGGAAGCTGACCGGCCATACTACAGGTGGTAGGAGGCCACATGGTCGGCAGGAAAAAAAAAATAAAATAAAATAAAATAAAATAAAATAAAATAAAATAAAAAGATCCTGTGCACGGGCCCCAGCGAAAGTAAAAAAACAAAAACAACAACAACAAGCCAACCGGCCAGCGCTACAGCTGGTAGGCAGGCCATGTGGTCAGCAGTAAAATAAATAAAATAAAATAAAATAAAAATAAAAATAAATAAAATAAATAAAATAAATAAAATAAATAAAAAAGGAGCACCGACCCAGCCCCAGGAGTGGCCGGGTTGGTGCTCTAAAATAAAGAAAATAATCATAATAAAAAAGAAGCACTGACCTAGCCCCAGGGGCCGTGCGGTCAGTGCTTGAAAATAAAATAAATAAAATTGAGGCGCTGGCCCCAAGTCAGTGCTTCAAAAAGCCCCTGCCTCAGGGGCCAGGATCGGCCGCCGCCACCAACCATTAAGGACCCGAACCGGTTTAGATCGGTTCGGGTTCGTACATTTTTTTAAAAAAATTGTATGAACATGAACCCAAACTCAACCAAGAGTGGGCCCAAAACAGATGAACCCGAACCATGGGTTTTCTGTTCATATATTATGTTTATGGACTGGAGATGGGAGGATGAAGCAATCTCTACCACTGCCATCAGATCACTTATTTCCTACACTGGATGTGTTCAGCCTTGAAACCATGCAGACGTGGCTAGTTCTGAACCATCTCCAAGTTGCATGCTGTTTTCCCGTCTTGGTTGCCCATTCAATTGACAGCTAGACCTGAAGAAACGGATGCAAAGTACTTCCTTCAGTGCACAACTCACAACCAACAATCCAGTGGCTGTGGGAGGAGTTGCTGAGCCCCTCATTCCTCTTCTGGCAGTCCTCTCATGAACTAGGGAGGATTTCTGAACTCCTGAAACAAGATGATAAGTCATAGGACCTCACCAAGTTCCACCTGGTGCACACTTTGAAATGGATGCATGGAAAGTGATGGGAAGGAGCAAAACACAGCTACTATGCAATGTAACGTTGGTTCAAATCACATAGGAGGGGGTGAGGAATGCACAAGGCGCAAGGCAGGCCACAACTGTTTACAGACCCATGTTTGGAGTGCAGTAGCTTCTGAATCTATGGGAGTGGGATGCTCCTAGTACCAGAAAGTCAAAGTTTGCTGCCCATTCTTCTTATACAGACTAACTTTGAAAATGTAATCAGTCTTTTAAAAAAACCCAACGCAACATAAGTTCTGTCTGAACAGAGGTAGTCATTACGCAAGCCATATTGTTTCCTCTGTAAGAACACATCTGGAACTGCGCCAGTCTCTCAGTCACAGCACATTATTTCTGTCTGTTAATAGAAACAGGTTGATGGATCAGGCTGGGAGACCTCCCTTGTTAGAGCCTGAGATGTTAATCTGATCAATATTCCATTGTACTTTTTGGGGGGGGTATGCGTTTTAAAAAATTGATTTCCCTACATCACACGTCAAGAATCTGCTCAGATTAAAGGAAGCAAGCAGTGGCTTGAATGGCCCTACCCATGGGCAAAGAGGCGGACACCTACCTCCCAGTTCAGTGCCTCGAGATCTATACTATGTATTTCTGTGTGCTAGTGACAGAGGGAACCTATGCTCATAGATATTGCTCAGTCAGATGAAGAGATGGGCATGAACCACTGGTTTTTTGGGGGCTTCGTGCTGGTACATTTAGTAGCCAAACCCTGCCTTCTCTGGGGGGGTGCTCACACAGAGCCAGCATCCAGAGAGGAGGCAGGAATTTGGGCCACTGCTTCTGATTGGGTGCTTGATGGAGGAGGCTGGGCTTTGAAGTCCCAAACATCTCTTTGGCCATTAAACAAACCAGCATGAACTACTCAACTCAACTCAGATGTGCATCAGGCAGTGATCCTCTTGGTTGCCTTGTCACAGTGCCAACAGAGAGGACATTCCATTTAATCACTTCCAAAGCAGATTGGGATTTATTCCTTTTTATGTAATCCTGAAAGACTGCAAGTCTCCCTCTTTCTCCAAGCAATCAGAAATCTATGGCCATATGACACACTGAATGCATTCAGTTGGACAGAATCACTGCTTGTCTCCAGAGTTTCTCTGTCAATGTAATTCTGAAGTAAAGCAGCAGCACCTGCTTTCCTTCCAGTCCCTGCAAAAATGATATATTTTGACACCTGCTCCCGGAATCATCCAACCAGCATGGGGGATGGTGTCCCCATTTATTTTCGTTTTCATAAGATATGTCGAGGAAGATTCTCAGTCATCCAAGTGAGGTTATTTGGAAGTTGAGTCATGGCAACTGGACTTCTTTTCTTGTGAAATCAAGGTGAACTATAAATTAGAGGCCTTGCCCCTAACTTTCCTCAGACTGACGAAGCTGTTTGGATGAGTAGTGAAATGTTTCAGTCTCACAGGAAAAGAAGTCCAGTTGCCATGACTCAACTTCTAGATTTTCCTAAGATCTTAGCACTCAACTAGCTTGTCATTATACAAGACAATACTCACAATAATGTATTCTCGAAGGCTTTCATGGCTTGATCTGATCTGTTGTTGGTTTTTCAGGCTTTTTGGTGGTGTTCTGGAAGTTTTTCTTCCTGACGTTTCACCAGTCGGCATCTTCAGAGGGCAAGATGCTCAGGGAACTAGGAGTTCTTTCTGTGCTCTGGGGTATAGAATGAGTGAAACTGTGGGTTTTTAAAGTTGCAGGAAAATGGAAAGTTGTCCTATTCAGGAGAATAGGTGTTAGTCATATTATTTATTTATTTATTTATTTATTTTATTTATTACTTTTATGGTGATGTGGAGGGATTAACAACAAACAAAGGAATACATTTTCACTGCAATACATGGTGGCTATCCTCTGTGGTTGATGGGTGTCACTAGCTGTTCCAGTGTGTGAACTGATCACTGGTGCTTGTGCATGAGTGGGAATCAGTGAACTTTGAACTTTGAACCCAGCCACCTGAACTGGGCCACCTGAATTTTGGCTATTCCAAAAATCAAATCAAAAGAGCCATCAAACTGAAAAAACAACACTGAACTTAAGAAGAAAAGCAGCCCTCAACAAAGTATTTCTGCCATACATAACAGGAATCTCAGACTGCATGGACAAAGTGTTGAAAAACACAACCTACAAACAATATTTAGACCCACCACAAAAATACAATAGATGCTACAGTCAGCAAAGGACAAAAGGAGCCCACTTGCCACTGCAGGAATATATCAGATACCTTGTAGTTGTGGACAGGTATATATTGGGACTAGAGATGGGCACAAAACGGAAAATTAATGTTTCATTTCATTTTGTTACTAAACAACTTTTTATTGAATTTTAGTAATGAAACAAAATGGGTAAAAAAATGATTCAGAACTAGCTGTTGCCAACCAGATGAGGTTTTTTTGACAGGTCAGTCTGTTCCCAGTGGCAAGAGTCAGGGCCAGGAAATCAGGATGTGGGTCAGGAGATGCATTGCTTTCACGAAGCACTCTAGCCCAGGTTGCTAGTTTTATCTCAAAACAGAGGATATGCCATCTCCCCTGAGATACCGTCCTACTAATACTCAGAGCTGCTAGATCAGATGTTCCTATGAGCCTTATAGATCCTATCCCTGCTTCTCCTTGCTGCATGTTGCTGCAGAATTCTCCCCATAGCCCTTCTAGGGGAACAAGAGGTTTCTGGAGATCAATCATCCAGCACAGCTGCCAGCTGACATAATGAGCCTGAAGGATCCTCTGCCGGTTCTTCCGCATTTAACCCTTCAAGTTTGTGGTCTGATGCAGGCAGGGTCCTGGCGCTATCTCCCCCCAGGGTCCCCCTCTTCTGATGGGCTGGGTCAATCAGGGTGAGCATCATGGAACTGTTGGACCAAGTCAGGGGTATGCAGGTTGGAGGCAGATTCCCATGACCAATCTTCAGGTTCATAACCCTCCCAGTCCACCAGGCATTGAAACTCATCTCGGTGCACTTGGGAATCCAACACTAGACGGACCTCAAATTCTTCCTTCCCCTCCACTAAGACCGGTGGTGGAGGTTCTGGGGGTGATTGGGGTTGGAGTCTACATCTGGAACTAGGAGGGACCTGTGGAACACTGGGTGGATGTGAAGTATGGCGGGAAGTTGCAGGCAGAAAGCAACTGGTTTGATTTGTTCCAGGATGTGGTAAGGGCCAATAAATTGGGGTTTTAGTTTGTGGGATCGCTCAGGATGTCACAGATAGTGGGCTGACAGCCAGAGTTGAGTACTAATCTAATCTAACTGTTAAACCAAACAAAGTGTCCTGAGATGATCGTAAGGAAGTATAGGTATTTCCATAAGAAAGTTAGTTTTTTGTGTGGGGGAGGCACACAACCCCCTCCAAAATCAAAGTTAAACCATACACTCACACTACAAAACCATCAGTTGTTCTCATCAGCAGTTAACAAATTGCTCTACCGAGGTTGGGAGGCATTCTTACCAACCGTTTTGTGTAGCAACACTAGATTTGCAACATGAAACACTGGTGTTAACCAGAGGTGTAGCTAGCAATTTGAAATTGGCGTGCTCAGCAGTGCAGCGTTTTGTCCCCATACCCATAATCCTCCAAGGCTGATGTAGCATTACCTACACTATGATCACCTGCACAGCAGGTGCAGTTAGATGCTGATAGTTGAGATGCTGATGGGGAGAACCGGCAAGAACTTATAACTAATGAGAAAATACTGTCATTCCTCAGGTAAAACCCAGTATGGTGTAATGTGTGCGGTTGTTAATGCTGCATCACGAGCGTCCTCCGAATGTTACAGAGTGAACATACTGCAGGGTGAACATTCAGTAGCAGCCAAACTGGTAACTTTTGATGTTGTTTCTGATCAAATTTGCCAGAGCCCCTTGTTGTTATTCCTTTAATGGCCAATCTTTATCTCAGACACCACAAGTGGCAACTGCAAGCGGTAGTGGGTGGTGGCATTCTCAGAGTTGAAGAATTTAGAGCGTGATTGCTTTGACAAAAGCGGTCATGTGGCTGGTCTCCATTCGCCCCCACCCCTCTTTCCGTGTCTTTCGAGGTTCTGGCAGTAGTGCGTGCTATTGCCTGCAAATGGTTCAACAAGGGGCATATACCCGGCTGTCACGGTCAGAGGACCTATAAGCTGCTGGGTTGGTTTTTTTGGGGGCGGGGGGGAGAGGCTTCTCTCAGCTTCATCGCCCTGTGTGCCCCGCCGCTCTCTGGGTGGGCGCGCGCGGGGTGTCTTACCAGTTGGGAACTATCTTAGACTTTGATAGCCCCCAGAAAAGATCAAAAGAACGGGTTAACCGAAATATTCACATTTCGGAGAAAAAGTAAGTTTCAACTTTTTAACTGGCCACACGTGAATTTGGATGGCTCCGGAGGAGATTCCCGGCCTCCGGAGGCAACCCAAGTTTACAAGGTTGGCATGCATCCAAAATGGAAGTGGACAAAATGTATTGCATTCTGTATGAATGACTGTAACTGCCAGAGTTGTCATTTTTGCTTTCATTCTTCCACTATGGCAAATGGAAACAAGGGTCATGGCCTCCACTCCCCTATAATGTCACACATACCAGTTGGGAACTATCTTAGACTTTGATAGCCCAAAAGAGTAAGTTATTCACTTTCAACTTTTTACATGGCTCCCACGTCGAGGCAACCCAAGTACAAGGTTGGCATGTACAAGTGGCATGTATTGCATTCTGTATGGATGACTGTATGCATTTTGCTCATTCTTCCACTATGGAAGGAAATCCAGAGTCAGGCCTCCCTCTCCTCTTTGCTAGTGCATATTTCCAGGGAGTGTATCCTACACCCTGAAGATATATTAAGTTAGAGAAGCCAAGAACTGAGCCTTGGCACTTCAGAACAGGTGTAGTCATGGGATGAATGTCAACATTTGGAAATACATGGATATAGCTTTTCTCCCTTTTCTCTCTTCCGCTGTTCAGGTACTCATTGAGTTTGTACCAACTTTGCCTCCGTTGGAATTTGTCCACTTCACCACAGTGCTGTTTATTTCTCTCTCCCAACCACACTTCTCAACAGTCTCTCCCTCTCTCTTCTCCTACCTAGGCGTTCTTCCCACCAGTTCTCTCTGTGTTATGTGCCGTCAAGTTGCCTCCAACTCATGGCAACTCTATGAATGAGCTCTCTTGCAGACCCAACTCCATGGCCTCTTTCAGGGAGAATCCTGTTTTCTCATGATGTGTCCAAAAGTAGGACAACCTCAGGCTCCGAGATATATCAGGCTTGGCTTAATATATGACCCACTTGTTTGTCTTTATGGCAGTCCAGGGTATCTGCAAAGGCTTCCTCCAGAACCACATTTCAAATGAATCTTTTTTAAAAAAAAATCAGCTTTTTTAACTCTCCAGCTTTCACATCCATCCTTGATTATTGAAAATTCTCCCTCTAACTCTAGAAATTAACCTCTCTCTCTTTTTTTCTCTCTCTCTCTCCCTCCCTCCCTCCCTCCCTCCCTCCCCCCACTTCCTTGTCTTTCTCTGGACTGTCATATACATCGTCCTTAAATCTAGGCAGTCACGTGTGCATATTATATAACTTCCAAGTTCGTTACTCATCATGTAATTGAAATTCAAAAGGGTTGACCAACACATTACACAACTAATTTCTCACTCAGACATGCTCTTTTCAAAGCAAATCTAAAACAAACAAACAAAGAAGACAACAAACAAACAAACAAACAATTCCCCCTCCATAGGTGAGGCCATGATGATTCACAGGAGTACAGCAGATTCTGATAGCTACAGGTGGACAGTACCTTTATGAAAATCACTTGTACATTCTCACGTTAGGCAAGCTTCCAGCACTATAGGACTCTTCATCAGGCGGAATGGTTAAAAAGTTGGGCATTGTGGGGGTGGGGAGCAATAGAGGTCCAAATACATGGTCAGGTGTTTCAAGCCGTAGGGTACTACAGTCTAACAAAGTCCCAGACTGGGAAATGGGCTTTTATGCTTCAGAGGTCAGAATCTCATTGTGCATGTTATTCATTGAAATTTATTGATTTAAAATATTTTTACCTCACCCTGTTCCTATAAAAACTCAAGGCAACTTTTATCAACAAAAGTGCCAACAATCTCATTAAAAACAAACCAATAAATAAACATCTTATACAGCCTGAAGATAAGGATGCTGTTATACCGCCTGGCAGAAGGATGTCAAAGATAGCTCCAGCCTGGCTTCCTATGGGAGGGAGTTCCGGAGTCTGGAAGCACAAACAGAGTAGACCCTCTCCTATGTTGCTGCCAAACGCCATCATCTCTTGATGATCTTAACACCCGGATTGGCTCCTAAACGAAGGTGCGGTCTTTGAGATAGCTTGGACCCAAAGCCACCTAGGACTTTATAAGTTAAAATCAGCACTTTTCCCAAGGTACCCTACAATTTCCAAGGCATCTAGGGTGCTTGTTTACACTACATAATTATGCTGATCAAAATTTGAATCTTTCTTTTCTCTGGGTAGCATTAATACTTTCTAAATACCTCAGTGAACTGAAATCCTGGGCTTTCTTAGGAGGGTATCATGACAGTTAAAGAGCATGGAACTGCTACTGTACAGTATAGATACTCCCATTAAAAGTGATGATTCCAGGCTAACCAATGGTGGAAACCAATATAACCAGATGTCAGTTAAAACCCAGCCAATGGAACCATGTGGAGAATACACCTAGGGTGCTTCTCTTTCCCACTCATTTCGTTCTCTCTTGAACTGTTTTGCTCATTTGGTCTTTTTGCTTCCTCGCTGTCATCCTGCCATATATAAAGCAGCAGGGCTTCTCACTCTGACTCCTCAGGTAGACAGACTCAGATATCCTTAGAGTCAGTCCGCTCCCTAACTGGATTATACAAGACAGGAATGAGGTGATTGAATAGGCATGTTTACCCCTTCGCCAAACAGCAGCAAACATTTTAGTTAGATCCAGATTCTTGAGACCTTGTAACCCCTGAGGACTTTGAATTATTTCATTTATTATGATGGACTATGGACATGGAGTCATGAAGAGTCAGTCACGACTGTAACAACACAACACACACACATTATTCTTGCTATTGTAGTTTAATTGAAAATTAAACTTTCTGATGTTGAAAGCTGTTCTATTCACAAATACACAAATAGGTTCTTCTGCTGTTTTTCTCCACTCCTCCAATCCTTCTAAGATCTCCTGCTTGTTATGGTTGAGTGTAAACAGGGAAATTAGCAAAAGGACTGGGGAAGCAAGGGGAAATGGAAGAAGCTGTGGACCTTCTGGCATCTGTCAATCTGGCTCCATTTGGAAGCTCAAGAGAGAACTCTAATGTCACACAAGAACAGTCTGACCACCGTAGCCATTGGATCTGACCACCTCATTAGATGAAGCGACTGGTGAGAAGTTCACTCCAACTGTGAACACACACAGACACAGACACAGACACAGACACAGACACAGACACAGACACACACACACACACACACACACACACACACACACACACACACACACACACACACACACACACACACACACACACACACACACACACACACTTTGAATTTTATACTGCCCATCTGGCTACCAAGACTCCTCTGGGTGGTTCACAGCACAGCACAGCACAGCAACAACACTTTAAAAGGGATTCAGCATAACAACTAGGAAACCAAAATTAAGCCTTGGTCTACCTATACAAAAGCAATGTAAAATTAACGAAAAACAAGTTGAAAATCATTTAAAGGGTAAATTGGCAGAACCATAAGCACTGAGAAAAGCACCACTGTGCTATAATGATGTAGACTCAGGCAAAGCCTGACTAAACACCCATGATTTCAAAGATTGTTTGAAGACTTCCTCAGGGAGGGTCCAGATGAATTTCAGGTGGGATACTATTCCAGAGATGGGAAGTGACTGTCGAGAAGACCCTGTTTCTGGTTTTCTCTTTCCAGGACTCTCTCTGGTTTAGTGATTTCAACCTGCCTGGCTGGGAAGAATAAATAGGTCAAGCAGATATCTTCCAGCAAAAATGTATTGGTCTTGCAAACCTCTTTGTATTCAAGTTGGGAAGACCATGAGTGGTTTTTGTTTGTTTGTTTGTGGAAGGTGGAAAGAAGTAAAACTTGACAGAAGTGATCAAAATCTTGGCTCAAATCCCTGTGCTGAATTAAGATTGTTCTGGGTGTCAAAAGAAGCTCCTTGTCTTCAATAGCAATATGGCAGAGAGGCAGAATATGGGCTTACCAAGGGCAGAAAAAAGTTTATTTTTTTTTTATTTTTAACATTTAAAAATTTCTGCATGCTCAAGATGGAAAGGATGTAAGGTGTCAAAAGTTCAACAGAGGAGAAACTTAAAAAGAAGGACTTGGCCATCTCTTCTCCTTGCATCCCTCTGCAGCCTTCCTTCATAAAGTTGCTAACTAGGGAAAAGTAGTTACCAATCCTCAAAGAATAATGGTGATAAGAATAAAATTTAATCTAAAAATTGGTATTGGTTACATTATAAATTGTCAATCCTCAAAGAATAGCAAAAATTAAAGACAGCAATGCAAATTTAGTCATTTTATGTCCATTTATCTAGAACCTGGAGTGATGGTGAGTGGTCTCCTTTTTATACTTTCAAGACAGAAAAATGAATGTCGTAGTGTGTGGCCTTTCCACCTGGTAGTTATCATAATTCTTAGAAATGGCTTTTGTTTATTCTTTAGTTCGAGATTGTTATCCTTTTACTTGGTTAACTGCCGTGTGTTGCTGCTAACAAAATGGTGCTTTTGGTGCCATAAGATGGTGCCTACTCATGTCATGTGACCTTGTGTTGTCTTCGCTTCCCGTTGGCTCTTATCTCAGTTAACCACAAGTATTTGTTACACTCTACAGGCTGGCATCTTCTTTTGTGTTTATGCCAACCTGACCCTGTGAGCTCATTTGGGTCTACTTATAATATATTTTGATGTTGAGGCATGTTAACCCGTTCCTATCAATGGCAATGCAAATAGTTATTTTATGTCCATTTATCTAGAACCTGTATTACTTGCAAGACAGAAAAATGAAATTGTGGCCTTTCCAAGTGACAGTCAGCTGAGTTTCAGAGGCTCAAAGAGGAACAAAAGAAGGAATTGCCAATTGAGCCCCCAAAGACCCATCAAGTTTAAGAAAGGAGAAGGAAAAAAAGAATTGGAAGTGTGTGTGTGTGTGTGTGTGTGTGTGTGTGTGTGTGTGTGTGTGTGTGTGTGTGTGTGTGTGTGAGAGAGAGAGAGAGAGAGAGAGAGAGAGAGAGAGAGAGAGAGAGAGAGAGAGAGAGGTGGGGAGAGTCTTGGAAGCAAACTGTAACTGTTACATTATAACTACTTTCCTTAGTAGGGTATGATGTATCAGAAACTAATTGGCTACTGAGATTGTGTGAAGATGGTAGATGGCGAGAAAATTGGAGCCAAGTGTCAATGGCGGCACAGCTTCCCAGGTTAAGAACCAGATGAAAAAGTTGTCATGGTGCAAGAAAAACAAAGTTTTCACAATAGGACTCCTGGCTGCCAAAGTTTTTGCTTCCAAAACCTGCAAAGTCCACCCCATCACAGCCAAAAGCAGTCAATGCACAGTGGTGCCTTGTAAGATGAATTTAATTCATTCTATAGGTCAATTCCCATCAGAACTGGATATGGAACAACTGACTGGTTTAGAATTGGGAAAGGAGTACGACAAAGCTGTATACTGTCACCTTGCCTATTTAACTTATATGCAGAGTACATCATGAGAAAGACAGGTCTGGATGAATCACAAGCTGGAATTAAGATTGCCGGAAGAAATATCAACAACCTCAGATACGCAGATGATACTACTCTAATAGCAGAGAGTGAGGAGGAATTAAAGAATCTCTTAATGAGGGTGAAAGAGGAGAGTGAAAAAAATGGGCTGAAGCTCAACATAAAAAAAACTAAGATCATGGCCACCGGTCCCATCACCTCCTGGCAAATAGAAGGGGAAGAAATGGAGGCAATGACAGAGTTTATTTTCTTGGGCTCCTTGATCACTGCAGATGGCGGCTGCAGCAACAAAATAAAAAGATGCCTGCTTCTTGGGAGGAAAGCAATGGCAAACCTAGATAGCATCCTAAAGAGCAGAGACATCACTTTGCCAACTAAGATCAGGATAGTCAAAGCTATGGTTTTTCCAGTAGTGATATATGGAAGTGAAAGCTGGACTATAAAGAAGGTTGATCGCCGCAGAATCTATGATTTTGAGCTGTGGTGCTGGAGGAGAGTCTTGAGAGTTCCCTGGACTGCAAGGAGATCAAACCTATCCATTCTGAAAGAAATCAACCCCGAATGTTCACTGGAAGGACAGATTTTGAAGCTGAGGCTCCAGTACTTTGGCCACCTCATGAGAAGAGAGGACTCTTTGGAAAAGTCCCTACTGTTGGGAAAGATTGAAGGCAAAAGGAAAAGAGGACGGCAGAGAATGAGATGGTTGGACGGTGTTATCGATGCAACCAATATGAATTTGACAAAACTCCGGGAGGCAGTGGAGGATAGGAAGGCCTGGCGAGCTCTGGTCCATGGGGTCACGAAGAGTCGGACACGACTGAACGACTGAACAACAACAACAACAACATAGGTCAATTCATTTTATGAAAAGTTCATCTTACGAAACATGGTCTTCCATAGGATTGAATGGCCCCCAGAAAACCCTATTTTTTTCTCAGACCTCTTTATAAAGTGCACTTTAAAGGCATGCAGAGCTGGCACCCTCTCCTCCAGAGCACCCCACCCCCTGCAGTGCTATGCAAACATGATCAAAAGCAAGCAGCAAGGCAATCCCCAGCCTGTTCCCACCAAAAGTACAATGAAAAACAATGCAGAGATGACTGTGAAGATTCTCAGTCATCCAGGTGAGTTTATCTGGAAGTTGAATCGTGGCAACTGGATTTCTTTTCTTGAGAGATTGAAACGTTTCACTAGTGAAATTATAAAATGGAGGACTTGCAACTAGCTTTCTTCAGACTGATGAAGCTGAGATGAGCAGCAAAATGTTTCAATCTTTCAAGAAGTCCAGTTGCCATGACTTAACTTCCAGAATGCAGAGATGATTAAAAGCAAGCAAGGAAACCCCATCTCCGTTCCTTTCCAAGTTCTAAAAGTCCCAAACCTGCTGCAAAATAATGTCCAGAATGGCTCCAAAACTTGATGAACAAAATTCCTTCTACCTCTCCACAAACTACGGGGGGATGGAACACAACCTGGTTAACTTGTTTCAAAATGTGGAATGGATTTTCTTCTTGCAAAGCACCCTACAGGGAATTTTTGTCTTGTGAAGCAAACCTTTTCCCAGAAATTTCACTTGTCTTGCAAGTTTGTCATTTTACGGGGCATTCATCTTAAGAGATACCATTGTATATAAGAAATGATGACTCTGTGCTCACATCTCAAAGTATTGCCTTTCCCGGGCACAAGGGGAACCATAAAATCAGAGGCGAAAATCTTGTTGCAAAACTTACATTGCACATGTTGGACCGTGTTCTGGAAGTTTTTCTTCCTGACATTTTGCCAGACTCTGTGGCCGGTATCTTCAGAGGGCGAGGAGCTCAGGGAACTAGGAGTACTCTCTGTATTCTGAAAATATATTGCATTGCGCAACCTGGATGATGTCATCAGCCCTGGCAGTCAGACTGGGACCACCAGTGGCAGATTTTGAGCTCCAAATTATCCCATATCCTGTTCTGCTGTTGCTGAAGTCTTCCCTAAAACAATGAGGAGCCCTAGGGGTCCTCTGAAACAGGCCCGGACATTTTATTGTGTCAAAATGGCCACAGCATGGCCATGGTTGATGATGTCATCCAAGCTGCCTGGCATACCCCCATCAACAAGATGTCATACAGAGTATTGTGGAGGCCACGGGGATCATCTCCTCCACCCCACCCCATCCCAGTGCAAGAATCTACAGCTTAAGCCTCCTGTGTCCTTTGGGAAGTGAAATGATCCCAGAGTGCCCCCAGAAGAAGGGAATGGTCAACCAGTTCAGAGTCCTCAGTACCTAGGAAGTCCTGTAAATTGGAATTGACTTGGCAGCATATCATTCAAACTTGAAAGAAGGTTGGCGGGGGATCAGTAGCTACAAGTTCAAGGGTGCTAGGTTTGCTTGTGTGGTTTGCAAGTTGCCCATATGCCCATCCTTGGTGACAAATGAAATTCTGAGAAAGTAATCTGCCATCATCACAAAGGCTTTCTTGAACAGTTGACATATTTGGCAGTGGCAAAGTAAGAGGGGACAATATCTGACTGATCAGTTGACTGGCATGCCAGCTCTGCCTGAAGTCAATTCTCCAAAATGGTGAATATCATGGTTTTAGATAGATAGATAGATAGATAGATAGATAGATAGATAGATAGATAGATAGATAGATAGATAGATAGATAGATAGATAGATATCTCCCAAGCCATAAAAGTGCAGTACATCGTTTGTCATATAGTCAGAGAGTGCAATAAAAGATAAATGTCCTCCATGAACTCTCGATTTAACTGGTACAAGCCAAGGATCATGGAGCATGCTTATGCTTTGCATATCTTGAACAATTTGTGTGTGTGTTGCTATCAAATAGGTCACTCTAACAGTGATACTGTGAGAGTCCCAAATCCTGAAGGCAAGGCCAAGTGAGAGAAAAGCTCCCTCTACTAGAGGTGGTTGCAAAGCTCATGTGGTTCATCTTTCTGAACCCTGGGACGACTCCAATTAGATTTTTCCCTTTACAAGTTGGGCTGTATTGCACAGACCTCTTAGAATTTGATTAAGGCAATGCTCAGTTAAGGTGAGCTTCTCAAGCCATTCAAAGCAACCCGGTTGGGGGTAGGGGAAGCACCCACTGTTACGTGCTTTACACATATATTGATTATTTTTAAAAGGACACCCAATTGTGCCAA
Organism: Phrynocephalus forsythii; assembly: GCA_029282475.1. Classification (NCBI taxonomy): domain Eukaryota; kingdom Metazoa; phylum Chordata; class Lepidosauria; order Squamata; family Agamidae; genus Phrynocephalus; species Phrynocephalus forsythii. The sequence goes on from JAPFRF010000004.1 coordinate 14,593,764, forward strand.
ATTCCAAACTGATTGAATGGAAATTGGCACAGGGAGAGCTGGTTTTTAAAAGTGCTTAAAACTGATACATTTACTGCTTTCACTCTAATTTTCAAAGAGCCATAACATACATAACAGGATAAGTGATGTATTAGATTTCACCTCTTTCTATTTTGAGACTTTGGGTTTTGAGACTTAAGAACTGTATAATTATCTGAATTGTTGATATCGATTCTTTTTCTGCTTCCTCCTTTTTATTAAATATATCCATGTAAACAAATATTTTAAACTTTCATTTATATTTTCCTTTAGTTTTCAAAGTTCCACAGTGGTGTTTAGGGTTGGTAGAGTCCTCACTCTCTCTATTCTGCCATGCCACCAGCTTTAGGAATGGGATTTTTAAAATTATTATTATTATAAAATGCAGGTCAATTCAGATTTTATTTACTTAGTTATTTGATTAAACTTATACCCTGACCAGTTCGTGAACAGGCCACTACTCTGAGTGTCTTCCAGAAAATATTTTAAAAATATACATTTAAAAATACTTAAAATAAAAAAGAACCCCCATTTGGCAAACAATGGAAGCATAAACCATAAAATCAGTATTATAAAACAGTGAGGTTTGCTAAGGCCCAGGGAAAAGCCAAGTTTTAACTTGCTTTTGGGAGCTCAGGAGAGTGGAGGCCAATTGCACCTCCACAAGGATGGAGTTCCAGAGCATGGTGACCACTACTGAGAAGGCCCAGCTTCAAGCTGATGACTTCTGAGCATCTTTCGGAGTTGCCACCTGAAGCTTTGTGGATTGGGAGGTGTATGTGGGGCAGTAGGACAACCAGAGAGAGAGAGGTACTCTGGCAGGTAATAAGGTCCTAAACTATAAAGGGTTTTATAAGTTAACTTGAATTTGGCCCGGAAGTATACTGGCAACTAGAGATGGGCACGACTCAAAAAATGGTGTTTCGTTTGTTGTTTGTCGTTTAGGGGGTCCGTTTCGGTTCGTTTTTGTTTTTCTTGAATTTTTTGCAAAAAAATTCATTTTATGTTTCGTTACGTAATGAAATGAAAAATGAAAACGAAAATGAAAAATTGCTGTTTCATTAGCATTCATTACAGTTCAATGTATTTGCCGCAAAGAAAACGAAACACACAACAAAATTTCTGTTGTTTCGGTTCATTTCGTTTCATTTTGGGGACAAAAATCGTTTTTTGTTTCATTACGTAACGAAACGAAAAAACGAAAATGAAAATGAAAAATTGCTTGTTTCGTGCCCATCTCTACTGGCAACCAGTGCAGAGCAGGTCAGGATGGGTGAAAGATGGTCAAATTTGGATGTATTAGTGACCAAACTGGCTGCCACCTTTTGCACTTGCTGACGCTTCTGAACCACCTTCAAGGGCAGCCCCATGTAGAGGGCATTGCAGTAGGCAATCCTTGAGATTACCAACTCATGAACCAAAATTATTAGGGACTTCCTGTTAAGAAGGGTGCTGAGATCTGCAACCGACCTCAAATGGAAAAAGGCAGATCTGGCCACAGCCAGGTCAAAAAGCACACCAGGTGGTGGGCCTTCACATACCTTCAGGGTGTGTGTGATTCCATCAAGACCAGGCAACAAGCTTCCTAGCTGATCAGGATGCTCTCCCAACAGCAGGGTCTCCATCTTTTCAGGATTCGATTGCAGCCTATTTGGCCTTGTCCAGTCTATAGCCGTGCCCAGACAGTGCTCTAGGGTCTGTACAGCTTCCCTTGCTGAAGAGGAAAGGTAGAGATAGAGTTGTGTGTCATCAGTGTAATAATGACAACACATTCCAGATCTTTGAATGACCTCGCCCAGCACCTTAAATAGATGTTAAACAGCAAAAGGGAGATGACCACTTCCTGTGGAACACTACATTGTAGTATCCTTGGAGATGAATCAGTTTCCCCAAGATGGACCCTCTGGCACCAGTTGTCAAGAAAAGAAGGAAGCCAGCATAATGCTAGGCCTCCAATACCCAATCCCAACCACCAGTCCAGGAGGATGCCATGGTTGGCAGTATCAAAGGCAGCTGAGAGATCCAAAAGGACCAGCAGGGTCACACTCTCCCCTATAACAGGTCTCCTCCCTTAACAAGTCATCTAGCAGGGTGACCAGATGAGTTTTCCAGAACATTAATGCAAAACTTAATTACCAAAGAGCTACACTACTCCCTTCAACAATGCTGAGGTTGTTGTTATTGTTGTTTTTATTTATTTATTTATTTATTTATTTATTTATTTATTTATTTATTTATTTATTTATTTATTTATTTTTCATAGTAATCCTGGTTTTAGAATAAAATAAAAATCAGGGGTTCAAAAAACTGAGGAGGTTCAAGTTCCCCAGATTTTCCTTTATCTGGATGCAAATGCTGGAAACTCAAGGTGCAATTTGTTGAAAACAGATATAAAAATCCTTCTGGATGGGATGGGGTTCACATTTGAGAGCAAAAGGCATGTTAACAGATATAAAAAATCATCAAAAATCATCATCATCATCATCATCATCATCATCATCATCATCATCATCGGTTCCGAAGATGGACATAAAAATAATAAGCAAACCAACAACGGAACCCAAAATTAAAAAGAAAGCTAACAATCAATCAAAATAATCATACTAATAATAATACTAATGTAAGATGGTGAAGAAAAACAGGTGGGCATAATAACTCAAATCCCTACTCAAGAATAAATCAACCCCCGTGGTTGCCAAATGTAGTCATAAAGAGCCAAGTTTTTAGTAGCTTCTTGAATGCTGGGAGGGATTCCGCAGTCCTAATATTGCTTGGCAGATGGTTCCATAGAGTGGGACCAGCCACTGAGAAGGCATGGTTCCTAGTGGAAGTTTTACACGCCTCCTGGGGGGTGGCAATCTGAAGGACATAGGACTGCTGTTGCAGTCATGACCGACTCCTCGTGACTCCACGTCCATGGAGTTTTCTTGGCAGGAATACTAGAGTGGCTTACCAGTTCCTATTCCAGGCGCCTACAGCACCTGGTGGTCGCCCATCCAAATACTAGCCAGGACTGACACTGCTTAGCATCCGAAATCAGGTGAGATCGGATGTGCTCAGTAAGGGGTGTCGGATCTCCACATAGTTCAAGACTTAGCTGCCCCAAACTTATAAAGCAAAAACTGTTGATACACACACACACACACACACACACACACACACACACACACACACACAGAGAGAGAGAGAGAGAGAGAGAGAGAGAGAGAGAGAGAGAGAGAGAGAGAGAGAGAGAGAGAGAGAGAGAGAACAGATGAGTTTCCTGTAACTATGCAGCATGCAGCTGTCTCATAAAGGGTTCTGGCTGGGCCACCACAGTCTGACTGGGGGCCGCTACACTGCCAGCAACAGAGACCTCAGTAAGTCCAACACTCACCTTTCTCGGGCCACTTCCTGGAGAGGAATAGCAGTACAGTATTTATTGAATATTTATTTATTGAAATGTTTATTTATGTATTGAAAAAAGTCCATGTAGAAGCAAAAAAAAAAAAATGCTGCTCATAGGCCTGTGCAATTCAAGAGAGAAGTGTAATGTAAAAATTCACTAAGCTTGAATGAGGTTTTTATGGAAAAGTAATGATGACAACTATGTTCCATGCAGTAAGTAAAATAATTACAATTGGGGTTTTTTGCATGATACATATTCCATAACAATAAGACAGGCTGCTTAGCTATCAACTAGTTCTACATACTGTATACCACTGCCACTTTAGGAGCACAGAAATCATCTAGGTAGGACACCGTTTTCACAACAGTTACCAAGAATTCACTCTCCCTCAAGCCACATGTTTTCCTGCAAGTGCCATCTGCCATTTCTTCCCAATGCTGGTTGCTGTGGATAATCCATCTGTGACCTTGGCATGCTAGCAAGAACCTGGGACACCCAAGGCTAAATCCAATTGCTAGTTTGAACTAGAATACAGCCACCGAATCAGTGGGAATCAGTAAATCATTTTATCAGTCATTTAAGACTCTATGATTCAATGGCTCTCCCCCCTCCTTGGGAATAGCATGGGATCCAGAAGCCCAATATCACCTGACCCCCATTTCCCCTGCTCATGGAAGAACAGTAAATGATACATATAATAACAGAATGCCTGTGATAGAAATGGGTTTTCTAAAAGAAGTGGGTTTTTAAAGAGAAGTCTGAGGTTGTACAATAGATTGATCAGTGGGACGCAAGAAGCCAGTGGCCTTGCTCACCTCGATTAATAAAGACCATTGTGTTTTTCTGCACTGCCTTTTCCCTCTCTTCCACCCACTTGATTGGTTTTTCTAAACAAGTCAAAATTCATGAGCCAACAACAATTTCCAGCTTAGGAGCCCAAGTTGCTTGTGTAGGGAATCAATTCACGACACTTGGTAGCCTGAGGCAAAGAATAAAAATAGGCACCTCTCCGGTTGTCGTCTTTACAGCAACTTCTAAGGGGACAGCCTCATTTGCCTAAGGGTAGGGCTTGCCCTTTACTTGAACAAAACAAACTAAGAGCTTCAGTCCAGATATCACATTAATGTTCCCTGGCTTTTTATCTGCTCATGTACCTGTGTAAAAGAACAGTGGGAATTGGTTTGTGTGTTTGTTGATCTCACCTTTCTTGTTTAGACGGACTTATGCCAACTTACATTATTAAAATACAATATTGAAAACTAAAAACAGTAGGCATACAAATACTTTAAAAGGTACAATCTCAAAAACTCATTCTAGCACTTAAAGATAAAACTGGGGAAACCAGACAGACCAATCTCAAATTCAAAAACTCATAGAGGCATATTATCAGAATCTGTTCAAGCCAGAGACAATAAATAAAGATGCTATTTTTCAATACCTTGAACAAGCCAACTTTCCAAAACTTACTGAAGAACAGAGAGCTTTGACGAATGCCCCTATCACATTGATGGAAATAACAGAGGCCATTCATCACCAAAAAATGAACAAAGCCCCCGGACCTGATTCGATACCGGCACAATTTTACAAAAAAAATTCTGAGATAGTTTCTGGAAATATGAAAAATCTCTTTACATCTATTCTAGAGGGCGAAGATATACCAGACTCATGGAAATCATGCCATACAACACTGATTCCTAAAGAAGGGAAACCCAAAGACCTGATACAGAATTACAGGCCAATCGCTCTCTTAAATGTGGATTATAAAATATTTGCAACCATCTTGGCAAACAGATGGCGGAAGATTCTACCGTCTCTGATATCCCATGATCAAACCGGTTTTCTTCCAAAAAGATGCCTCCAATCCAACATTAGAACTTTCCTTGATGCGTTGGAGTATTATGAATGTCACCCAGAGAAGCAAGTAGCCTTCGCATTCATAGACGCCGAGAAAGCATTCGACAATGTATGTTGGTCCTTACTCAAAACTCAGTTAGATTATTTACAGTGTGGTCACAGAATGCTACGAGCTATAGAACAAATTTACTCCGCCCAAAACACTAGGATTGTAGTAAATGGCTACCTTACAGACAAAGTCAAGGTAAACAAAGGCACTAGGCAAGGATGCCCTCTTTCTCCTCTGCTGTTTATTTTAACGTTAGAGGTACTACTCCATGTCATAAGAAACACCCCAGGTATTTATTTATTTATTTATTTATTTATTTATTTATTTATTTATTTATTGCACTTATATCCCGCCCATCTTCCCCAAAGAGAACTCTGGGCGGCTTACAGCAATAAAAACAAATATAGACAACGAACAAAAAAAGGAGGCAAAGAATCAAGATGGCAGCAAAACCCGGGGGGGGGGGAACCAGACTAACAGAGGGAAAGCCTCTCTGAAGAGGTAGGTCTTCAATGCCTTCTTAAAGGCGGGCAGGGACTCCAACAGGCGCAGCTCACTGGGGAGATGGTTCCAGAGAGCGGGGCCCACCACAGAGAAGGCGCGATCTTGGGTACGCGTGCCTCTCTGGGAGTGGGCAACCTCAGTGAGCGCGCCTGCGCCAGCCTAGTGGGTCTGGACCCAGTTGTCCTTTGGGAGATACGCTCCACCAAGTACTCTGGTCCCAAGCCGTGGAGGGCCTTGAAAATCAAAACCAAGACCTTGAACCTGATCCGGAGGACAACGGGGAGCCAATGCAGGCGAGCCAGGACTGGGGTGATGTGCTCGTATCTACGGGCACCCACCACCAGCCTGGCTGCTGCATTTTGCACCTGCTGCAACCTCCGGACCAGGGACAAGGGCAACCCCACGTAGAGGGCATTGCAATAGTCGACCCTCGAGACCACCAGAGCCTGCACAACTGTCCTCAGGGAGGACTCATCAAGGTACTGGCGGATCTGGGCGATCCTGCGGAGATGGAAAAAAGCGGCCCTGGAGACAGCCATCACCTGGGCTTCCAGGGAGAGCGCTGAGTCCAGGACCATGCCCAGATTCCTGGCCCTGTCTGTAGGCTGGAGGGAAACACACACACCCCCAGCATAGGGAGGGGGCCATTGTACCCAGACAAGAGCGCCCCGAAGAACAGAACCTCCGTCTTCTCTGGATTCAGCTTGAGCTGGTTATCTCTGGTCCATTCCAGAACGGCCTCCAGACACAGATCGAGGGAGCGAACTGCCTCCACTGCAGATGACGAAAAGGAGAGATATGCTGTGTGTCATCAGTGTACTGATGACAGCGAACTCCAAATCTCCTGATGACCTCCCCCAGCGGCCTCATGTAAACGTTGAACAGTATGGGTGAGATTGCCGACCCCTGGGGCACCCCACAAGGGAGAGTCCAAGGAGCTGACAAGGCATCACCCATCTGAACCCGCTGAGTCCAGCCGCCGAGGAAGGAACAGAGCCAGGCCAAGGCCTGACCACCAATTCCAGCTTCCGCAAGCTGGACCAGCAGGTTACCGTGGTCGACGGTATCAAAGGCAGCTGAGAGATCAAGGAGAACCAGCAGGGAGGAGCACCCCCTGTCGGCCTCCCTGAGGAGGTCATCCTGCAGAGCGACCAGGGCAGTCTTGGTTCCGCGAAGGGGTCTGAATCCAGACTGGAAGGGATCCAGGATATGATTTACCTCCAGATATGACTGCAGCCTAAAGGCAGCCACCCTCTCGATCACCTTGCCTAGGAAGGGAGCAATGGCGATCGGACAATAGCTGGACAAATCGTCCGATGCCATGCCGGGTTTTTTAAGGGTGGGTTTCACCACGGTCTCCTTTAAACGGGAAGGGAAACATCCCTCCCCAAAAGAGGCCGTGGCAATAACAGAAACCCACTCGGGCATGTTCCCTTCAGCAGATTTAATAAGCCAAGCTGGGCAAGGGTCGAAGGGAATGGCCGCCGGCCGGCAACAAGCCATGGCTCTGGAGGCCTCCACCGGGGATACCGATCCAAACTCATCCAGGAGGGGAGAATGGAGGGGTGAGGCACCAGAGATCCCAAAGGGTGGGCTAGAGCAGCTGGGGGGGAGTCGGAACGGATGGCCTCAATTTTAGATCTGAAATGGGCTGCAAATTGCTCACTAGGTTAATCACTAGGAGGAGGCCTCAGCTGACTGGGATTGGAGAGGTCCGGAACCACCCGGAATAGCTCCGCCTGGCGGTTCGAGGCCTTGCCAATTCTCAGGGAGGCATAAGATCTTCTGGCGTCCCTGATCGCGCGAAGATAGCGGCCAGTCAGCAGCTTAAGAGCAGCCCTATTCTCTTCCGTCCGGCTGGCCCTCCAGGTGACCTCTAGTCTCCTACATTCTTGTTTCATCGACCGCAACTCAGCCGTATACCACGGAGAGGAGCGGTCTCCACATCGTAGGAGGCGCTTGGGGGCGATCCGGTCCACCACCCCAGTGGCACCCACATACCACTTCTCCACCAGGGCATCGATTGGATCTACAAAGCAGGTCTACAAAGCAGGTCTACAAAGCAAAGGAGAAGTTTATAAGGTGCAAGCCTTCGCAGACGATCTGTTGGTTATTATGGAGGACCCAGAGACCTCCATTCCAGAACTACTAAAGATCTTGGAGGCCTACTCCAAAATTTCAGGACTAAAGGTAAACAGAGAAAAAACACTGTTGCTCACTAAAAATATGACCCCACCTGTGATTGAAAAATTGGTTAACCAGTCGGGCTTCCAACATGCTAGTAAGGCAAAATATCTGGGTTTAATTGTGTCTAACCGCTGCAACACTTTACTTAAAGATAACTATGTCAATGGTATAAAAGCAATCAAAGCTGACCTGGAAACCTGGTCAAGACTTCAGCTATTCTTAATGGGCAGAATAGCTGCAGTTAAAATGAATGTCCTACCTAAATTGCTCTTTTTATTTCAATGTTTACCTGTACTACCTAACTTTAAGATTATTTCAGACCTGGAAAAAAGTATACGTGTATTTATATGGCAAAAGAAAAAAGCAAGGAGTAGAAATGTTTATCTACAGGACAGAACAAAAACTGGTGGTTTTGCCCTGCCCAACTTGGTGCTATACTACAAGGCTGCAGCCATGAGTTGGATTAAAGACTGGATTCTGATGACGAATAATAGAACACTGCAGCTTGATAGTCACGATTTGGATAGGGGCTGGCATCATTACATATGGCATAAGGGTAATATACGTACCCTTTTCAAAAAGCACTGGATAAGGAATGCCTTAGTTAAAATATGGTTAATGATTAAAAAAACAATTTTACCCTAAAGCACCAATGTGGCTATCCCCGTTGGGAGGGGTTACCAGCCGCCATACAAGTGCAAGCCCTAAATTTCCAACTTACAGACAATTTCTGAATGCTGACCTCTCCCTGAAGTCACTAGGAAAATTAGTATCAGAAGGTTATGAGTTAGACTGGTGGAAGTACCAACAAATATATTCACACTTTAAAAATCTCATTAAAGAGGGGGGATTTATGACTAATGATACTCCACTTGACAAAATGCTATCCTCTGGTGATTCAAAGCTTCTCAGTAAATTTTATAGTATTTTGTTAAATGAAAAAATGATCGACACACTGGTGAAAGATACTATGATAAGATGGGCAGAAAATTTTGGTTATTCTATTCATCTAAACAAATGGGACTCTTTGTGGAATACAGTCAAACTCTTTAAATCTATAGCCTTTAAGAAAAATTGTTATAAGATGTTTTATAGATGGCATCCCCCCCCGTTTATCTAAGATGTATAACTGTTCACCCAAATGTTGGAAATGTAAACATGATAGTGGCACCTTTTACCATATGTGGTGGACATGTAAAGAGGCAAAGGCATACTGGACAATGGTAAAATTATTTTAGAAAGATTCCTGAAGATTAAGTTAGAGCTTAGACCAGAATTTTTTTCTATTAAATATATTAGATATTAATATTTCATATGACCAGAAATATGTACTTCATCATGTAATAGTTGTTGCAAGGATACTATATGAGAAATCTTGGAAACAACCAGAAGTGCCAACAGAAAGAAGTTTCCACGAAAAGATAAGAGAATGCATTGAAATCGACAGACTCTCCGGCTTTCTAAAGGGAGACTACGATGAGATTTTCCGGAAAAGATGGCAAGAAGTAACAAACCTATTAGTATTGTGATATTATTTGGTGATTTGTAAATATGTCAAATCTTTATTTTTGGCTTGATATACTCAATGAAATTTTATACTGTATCCCCCCACCTCCTCCTCCACATCTTCCCCCTTCCGTTCCCCCCTCAAAAACCCAATAAAATTATTCAATAAAAAAAAAAAGATCAGACAAATGCCATCCCAAGGAATGAGAACAAAAGCAACACTCAAGCCACAGTCAAAGCAATAAAAGGCATAACCATTAATTAAAACACTCCACTTGGGAAGCCAGTCACTGAGGGAAGACTTGCCTGAAGAGAAAAGTCTTTGGCCTGCTTGCTGAAGGACAGAAAAGATGGACTGTGCGGAAGGACATTCCAAAAACTTCTCCCATGTCCCCACCAAAGGGCACCTGTGAAGGCGGCAGGTCTGAGAGAAAGGCCTCTCCTGGTGATCTTAAGATTCAAGTAGTCTCACGAAGGGAGACCCAGTCCTTGAGGTAGCTTGAAGCCAAGCTGTTTAGGGCCTTATGGGTAAGAACCATCACTTTGAGCTGCGCCCAGGAACAGACCAGCAGTCAGTGGAATTGCTATAAGGGAAGACTTTTTGATCCCTCTGGCCAGTCCCAGTCATCAATCTGGCTGCCGCACTTTGGACCCACTGACTTTTCAGGACTCTGTCCATAGGGACTCCCATATAGAGCACATTACAGTAATCTAGCTGGGATGTAACTAAGGCGTGTGTCACCATGGAATGGGTGCAGCTGGCACACTAGTTTTTATTGTGCAAAGGCACTCCTGGCCACCACCAAAACGCTAGTCTCAGAGGCAAATCCAGGAGCACCTCCAAGCTGTACATGTGAGTTTTCAGAGGGAGTGTAACCCCATCCACCACGGGCTGCATCCCTGTTCCTCAATCTGCTTTGGAATTGACCAGGAGCACCTCTGCATTATCTGGATTAAGTTTTGATTTATACACCCTCAATCAGCCCATTACTAACACAAGACGGTGGGGATATAGGGCTGAAAGAGCTTCCTCAGATTTAGATGGCAAGGAGAAAAGAAGTTTGGTGCCATCCACATACTGGTGACACCAAACCCCACTCTGGACAACCTGCCCCAGTAGTTTCATGTAGATGTTAAATAACACTGGAGCCAAAACAGAACCTTGTTGCTTGGTGCGAAAGTGTAGCTATCGCATGCAAGCCATTCTTTAACTCTGACATCATTTGTAAAGAATATGTTTTGGAGGCATGGAGAAATCTATGAACTGTTTACCTGAGCAGACACATTCCATCTAGGTTTGCTTTTGTTAAACATCACACCAGGGAAGAATAGTTTCTTGCCAGAGCTGTCATTTTTTTCAGAGTCTAAATATTAGTTCAGGTTATGGCACATGGCACCTCAGACAAACCTGTCTGGATGCCTGAGCTTTTCTGCTCACTTATAGCTGCAATTGTGTATTCTAGTTGGTCCTGAAGAGCATTTAGAACGGGGCATCTGAAGGTCGAATTTCAGTACTAATTTAGAACAAGTTAAAAGAATCATATCTAAATTGAACTGGTCCTGATTGGTGAAGAAAAAGATGGGCATCTGTTCTTTTTCTCATAGAGGTTGAGTAACTCAATCAAATGGCTTGACAGAAATAAGATATTTCTTCACACGGTGCACAATGCCAGATAAAAATGTTCTAAAGAAATCCCAGAACCAAGCGAGTTTATGCATTTTTACTGCCACAATCACCGCTTGGAAATATTTTTTCCCCTCTGTACTGAAGTTCCCAGAATTCCCTTGCAAACATGGTCACTAGCTTTGATGGCTTCAGGATTTAGGCTGTTGTAGTTTCTGAGCTGTGGAAGATAAGGTCATAAGTAGAGATGGGCATGAAACAGAAAAATGGTGTTTCGGTTTTTCGTTTGTGGCTGCAACCTGGGCATGCTTTTGGTTGAACATGATCCCACATCACATGGCTTGCCTCCATTTTGTGGCTGGTGGCGACATCCATTTTAAAGGGAAAAGAAAAATACATCGCGATGGGAGAAGACAAAAACAAATGTTTTAAGGACCCCAACCACCCTGGTAGGTATTATCAGACAATATAAATAATTATCGCTGCGTTTTTACGGATGTCCAGGGCGTTTTTTAACATTTAAAACAGGTCATTTCGTTGTGCATCGCCATTAATGGAAACGAAACGTAACGACCACAATTTTCGTGGTTCTGTTCGTTTCGTTTCATTTTAATCACAATTTTCGTTTGTCATTTCGTTACGTAACGGAAACGACAAACGGTAATGGAAACGAAAAATGTTCGTTCCGTGCCCATCTCTAGTCATAAGAAGGACTACTGCCTCAGTTCGAAAAGCTGGATCAGGATAACGGACCGTAGGCCTGTTGTTCTGTGTTGCTACCAGTTTGTTTCTGTTCTACAGCAAGTGCATACATTAATTATTTGGCTTGCAGACCGCTCGACTTAGTGAAATCATTACTCGGGGTGGTTTACACAAGACAAAACAAACCATGGAACCAATGCTCTCAGTAACCTGGCCAAACAACATTAACAGAAAGAACAGGGACAAGGACAACTGACCCCTGTCATTTATAACTAGAACCACAATGGAATAAACAAATATATAATATACCTAGGTAACAAATAATGGATGACCAACAAATCCAAGCCACAGAAACGGGTCATAAAAAATTAAGACCGAATGTTGCCATAGGATTCCCTAAATAATTCTCTCTTTCGTAGTCTTCTGAAAGACTGTAGGGAGGGAACCTGCTGGATTATGACCACAGAGAAGTCTGTCCCGTTGATATAAACTTCTCTGAACCACACATTGTCATTTAAATAGTTGTCACCATTGACACAGTAATGTTTGGTGATGTTTTAGTGCCCACATGCCCCAGATCTCTCTGTCTCCCTCACCATTCTCTGCTATTATCACTATCCTCTTACTCACCCCTTTCACTGGTTTTCTTCTTCTGTTTTAAGGCTTAACAAGTGAAAGAGTGCTGAATTGGCAAGACATGGCAAACATTTGAATTAGTGCCATTTTATTGTAGTACCAGCTCTAGCGCAGAGGTAGCAGCAAAAGCATTTTCAGTAATACAATTTACAAATTGCACTGCAGTTTTAGAAAAGGCAGCTGTGTTTGTCTGTGCCAGCATGTCAGGCAACCCCACTTTTTTTAAAAAGACAAACACCTGAAAGATTAATGGTTATATTTTAATGTGAGCTTTCATGGACATGTCCCCTTCTTCAGACATATGGAGTAAAATGCAAAATTCACAAGTGAGACATTCAAGCTGGCTTTGAAAGAACAGAGGATGCACCTCATACGTGCAGTAATTGTGACTTGTGTTTGGCATTCAGTTCTTTTGAACAAGAGACAAAAAGAACAGAAGGGCAAGAGCAAAAAAGAGGGGGAAGGTGCCCTAAAGACCAACTATGAGCAGGAACATGGCTGCATTTATAGTCCTTACTAGTATGAACAGACTGCACCACGCCCCACTCTGTGCTTCATCAGTGGTGTCCTCTAGAAATGTCCAGACTACAACAGTGCCACAAATTTAAAAATACAAAATTGTTTTTTAAATCACTAATTTGTCAATTCAGATTCATCTTTGTATTCCTCCCCAATGAGTGCGAATTAATGAACCTTTAGCAATTTTTTTCATTCATTAATTCATTGGGTTTAGAGATGGGCACGAAACAAGCGATTTTTCTTTTTCTTTTTCGTTTTTTCATTTTGTTACGCAACGAAAATGAAACAAAATTTTTTTAAAAAACAAAACGAAAATGAAAATGAAACGACCAAATTTGCCGTGTTGTTCGTTTTCGTTGCAGCAGATGCATTGAACTAAAAAGAATGCTAACGAAACAGCAATTTTTTGTTTTCATTTTCGTTTTTTCATTTCGTTACCTAACAAAACAAAAACAAATTTTTTTGCGAAAAACATCACGAAAACGAAAACAAACCGAAACAGACCCCTAAACAACCAAATGACAAACGAAACACCATTTTTTTGAGTTGTGCCCATCTCTAATTGGGTTATAAATGCCCCCAGGCACCTAGAGACACCAAAATTGCAGAGAAGCTTCCCCTCAACAAATTTGGTGAAGCTTAGATTTTGACATCCAAATTATGCACCCTCAAAAACAGCTCCCCCAGGAAGGTGCCCCCTGGTGCCGAGAGACATCAAAGCTTGTCGTGACCCCTCTCTACAATCCCACCAAGTTTGTGGGTGTATAACTTGGATGTCTCGAATGGGTTATTTGCAATTTATCATCCATGTTTCTGATTCGTGCCCGTCTCTAGTTCAGCGATTGCCCCAGAGGACAGATACAAATGATCACCCCAGCAAAAAGCAAGATAAAATAATGTTTCTAGAAATGCTATGTAAAACATGAGCTGTGCTGGCTGAACAAAATACAGTGGACCCTTGTATAACAAACAGCTTGTATAACATAAAATCTGTACAACATAAAAATTCCAGAGATAGGGGAAATTTGCTTAACATAATTGCCTATGGGATGAATCTGTACAACATAAAAACGGGATTACTCCATTTTCAATGCATTCCTATGGGAAATTTGTATAAAGGAAAATTTGTTTAACATAATTTCTTTTGGAATGAATTAATTCCTTTATACAAAGTACCACTGTATACTGCATCCTCATGCAGAAAGATCAGATCTACATACAATTATCCTTAACACTGTGTAGCAGGCAGAATAAACATTGAAAGGAACAATGAGAAATAGGGTACAAGTTGTGGAACAAATGACAGACTTGTTACTCCCTTTGTGATCTTGAAAATTTCCCATCACTAACTCTTCTGTTCAGGTCCTGCAAATGAATGGCTATAGTTTCCTTTAGAGTTAATATACCACAAAGGAGGGTATTCCTCCCCCCCCACTTCACTGGCTTCAACTTTTCCCAGCATTACTGCATATTCCTGTGACTCTTGTCTGCTCCTGATGTGCCCAAAGTGTGATGGCTTCAGTTTAGTCGTTACTGCTTGATTTGATCTTGCACCCATTCATTTCTCTTAGAATCCCATGGATTCTGGAAAGTTCTCCTCCAATACCACATTTGAATGAACTAATACAGTGGTTTGTCTGTCAGCTTTCTTCATCACTATTCAGCTTCCACATAAGTGCATAGGGCATTACATGTTTGCTTTATATGCACATGGAATGGTAATGGATAGTTTTTGCAAGCTTTTGTTGTATGTTCAGTATCACACTGCTTATGACATTAGTTGTGCAATCCAGTGGAATGACAGGGCCTGTTAGGGAAGAAGAAATCTTACACTACTTCTGTTCATCACCAAACAGGATATTTGTTTGGATTTATTGCAACTTACATATGATACCTTTAAGGAGTTTTTGGCTGGGAGGGAGCTGCAAGTAATGCCAATCAATCCAGTAACAGCAGGTAGTTCCCCCTCTACCTCTGATTCTTTCCCCCAGCTTTTTTCCAGTCAGAGTTTTGTCAGTGTTAGCAATGGAATCTGTCAGAAGGTGACAGAGTGATTTGTTCTGTCAACTATGTAACCGGTCAGTTAGGCAATGATGAAGATATTTACTACTGTTAAGCTCAGTGATGTGACAAGTTCACATTTCTACACAATATATTTGTTTTTATTTATGAAGAACTGTAAGCAAACAGAAGCATTTTATTCTTATCATTACCAAAGTCTCTAGTCGAATGGATTGAGACCAAGGTCCCTTGTAAGACATGCACAGATACGGCCATGTGCACCTCTGCCCCCCTCCATGCAGGGCTTTTCCTCCCCCCCTCCATGAACCCACAGCATGTTGTTTTGGTCACTACAAAACCCATGGGAGGTTGGGGTCTCCTTTCACCCTCATTGGGTGTCATTTCAAGTCACAGCTGCTTCTTTCTAGTAATAGTTTGTCATCTACACATCTTCAAAAAGTGATGTTTCATCCACTAATTTCATCTACTCCTTCCCTTCCCCAGCTTTCCACAAATATGACCATTAGCCCCTGAAAAGAGTGGGCAGCTCCAAGTCTGGTGTTTTAATGCTGGCCATTCTGAAGCTCAACATAAAAAGAAAATAACTAAGATTGTGGCCACTGGTCCCATCACCTGGCAAATAGAAGGGGAAGAAATGGAGGCAATGACAGAGTTTATTTTCTTGGGCTCCTTGATCACTGCAGATGGTGACTGCAGCAATGAAATAAAAAGACACCTGCTTCTTGGGAGGAAAGCAATGGCAAACCTAGGACAGCATCCTAAAGAGCAGAGACATCACTTTGCCAACTAAGGTCTGACTAGTCAAAGCTATGGTTTTTCCAATAGTGATGTATGGAAGTGAAAGCTGGACTATAAAGAAGGCTGATCGCCACAGAATTGATGCTTTTGAGCTGTGGTGCTGGAGGAGAGTCTTGAGAGTCCCCTGGACTGCAAGGAGATCAAACCGATCCATCCTGAAAGAAATCAACCCGAATGTTCACTGAAAGGACAGATATTGAAGCTGAGGCTCCAGTACTTTGGCCACCTCATGAGGAGAGAGGAGTCCTTGGAAAAAATCCCTGATGTTGGGAAAGTTTGAAGGTAAAAGGAAAAGGGGACGGCAGAGAATCAGATGGTGGGATGGTGTCATCGATGCAACCAACATGGATTTGACCAAACTCTGGGCGGCAGAAGACAGGAGGGCTTGGCATTCTCTGGGCCATGAGGTCACAAAGAGTTGGACACAACTGAACAACTGAACAACAACAAAAACAACAAAAACAAAAACAACATTCTGTCTGAGGCAACCTCACTACCAAATTAGAGTCATCATGTTCTCAGTGCAGTCGGTCTCTTTTTCCCCTTTCCACCAGGAGAGGCAAGTGTGGTCCAAAATAATTTGATCCTAAGGGCAAAGAGTGTAGGTTTTTCATGGAAAAAGCTATAGGCTGCTTCTCCAGTGCCTTAGATTTGTGTGTCTAGTGAGACTGATCTGATCACTAGATAGAATAAGGTGGTTGCTTCAGATGGCATATGCAGAAGGGAATAATCGTATCTGTCCTCCTGGACATTGTTCATAAATTCTGCAACCATTCATGTCTATTTGATTGTACTTCCCAAGGTGCAATGGAGAAAGGCATCCCATTTCCACTCCCTCAAAATCACAACTGGTTTTTGTACGGGGGATGAGGAGGAACAGCCATCCCCTATGTCATTCATAGGTAGGACAAGGCAGGCCACACCATGTTTTGGATTGGACATCTCACAGGCGGAAAGCACTGCCAGTGCTAACAAGAATGAGAACATCCATCCCCTGTGTCGTACATAGTGGTAAATTTGACCATTATATAATATTCTCATACACAGCTTCACAGAATATACTGTATCTTCCTGTGGAATATCCATCTCAGTTCCGGAACAGGACTGCTGCTCTCATATTTTATGATGAGAGAGCAATAATAAGGAATGGTCAAAGAGCTCATCGGAGGGAACAAAATGGCGGAAATTCCCAAGTCAAATCAGCAGTAGAGGCCCAACTGTCTAAAGATTTTGTGTTTGCATGTTTGTGTTTAGTTAGAAGTGATGTCACAGGCAGAGAAATATAGTGAAGAATCAAAGCCGTGCCCACAATATCAAGGGTGCTTTTTGTGGTGGTGGGGGACTGGGTAAAGTGGGATATTCCTTATTAAATATACTAAAGTTTTACTGGATTACAAATAAGATGGGCCCTTAAATTGTTTGGACCTAATCATTTCATAATGATACATGACTGAGAGGTTGATCAATATTTATGACCTCCTGTAGTGATTTCATGTCATCTCACTCTTAGGAAATCGAGCTGCTCACCAAATTAGCAGTGTTCTCTTTAATTAGAACATTGTCAGACGCAGGCTGTTAAATATTTCTTGGCTGTTTATTGACATGATCATTCAAATGAAATTGTCAGCTAATGAAAGTCCAGTGGATTTGCATCCTGGTGTGTTGTGGAAGACTACCTCAAAGCATTTCCAAACGTCATCCATTGGCATCTCCCCAAGTTCTTCCTGAGAAACAAGCACCAAAGCTTTTGTTTTGTTTTGTTTTTGGTGAGTTTCCTGGAACATATGGTGGTGATGTGCCTGTTCATTAAATCAAGATAACCAACGAAGGGTATGTGTGCGAGAGAAAAGAATGAGTGCACGGAGGGAGGCGGGGAGGCAGAATGGCTTCCTATCCTTCTAAATGAAATTGTCAGCCCAGATAGTTATTGCCTCTTTGCGGAGATGCAAAGCAAAGGCACAGTTACGATGACAAATTAATTCACACCCAGCTTTGATCACTGCATGAAAAGTTTTCAGAAGACACCGGTTTCTAGCCATCATATTCCTTTCTCTCTCTTTTTCTTTTTTTAAACACAAGGATTCAGTTTTGAGTTTTGGATTCTAAACTACAAAAGCCAAAGAAGAAGAAGAAGAAGAAGAAGAAGAAGAAGAAGAAGAAGAAGAAGAAGAAGAAGAAGAAGAAGAAGAAGAAGAAGAAGAAGAAGAAGAAGAAGAAGAAGAAGAGGAGGAGGAGGAGGAGGAGGGGAAGTCAGAAGTGCCTCCTTGTAACTGGTGTGCAATAATAAAAAAGAAGTTATATATTTTTTTGTTTTATTTAAAACACGGGGAACATAAATCTTTTACACAAAGATGAAGTTTCTGACTAACAAATGAGCAGAGCCTTGCATCTGGATATGATATGCGCTGTTAATGGCTAGATGCATAACCTTGTTGTTGTGAGGGCTTTGCTTGTGTACATGAAAGCAGGGCTTGTGTTGGAATGCACCTGTCTCTCTGTCTGGTTGTCATGTAATGTGTCAAATGCAAATTAACAAAAGGGAGAGGCTCCTTGATAAAAATAGAAAAGAATGTGACTTCCCCCCTGGCCTAACAAGGGAAGTGCATTTATAAATATAGTTCACTATATGCCGTTAATGTTTACCACTTCACTACTTATGCCCCAGGCTCAAAATGCATAATAATGCAAATTAGCACATGCCACATGGAAGAGCTGGAATGGTAAAGATAACCATACCTAATGCAGGCGATGACAGAACATCTGCTCTTTAATTAATCTTACGTAAAAGCTAGCGCCCGGCATTAAGATGCAGAGTGTTTATGACAACTGTTTTTATTCTCATCGTTAACATGCTCCTGGCCTCCCTGGTGGAGTTGTTTCTGCTTTGTAACATGCATATAAAAGCTCTGACAAACAACAGCAACTAACCAGGATTTTTTTTAAAAAAAGAAGCATAGAGGAAATAAGTGATTGTTCAGGGTTTGTGTTGTGTGCTGGGGTGGGGGTGGGGGCGGAGAGGCAGAGGCAGGGAAATGATGGGGACAGCAAGAAATTGGAATTATTTGTTCTGATCTTTTTGGCTCATACATGTATGCTCATCACTGGGGAGCTAGAATGTTGATTTGGATTTGCCAGTAAGCTGTCATCAAGGACAGCCTATGATATTCGGAAGCCTGTATTAAGTTTAAGAGGCCCCAATGATAATACTAAAAATATGTGTTGCTGTAACAGTGTTTCAAAATCAATAATAACAGCCACAATATTGTTGGATCTCATCAAAATCTGTGGCTGATCTCAATATTGTAATTCAAGTACCTTGGTTGGAAATCTGACTGATATCAGCTTCAGATGGATGGTTTAGGTCAGGCGTGTCCAAACTTTGACCCTATTGATGTTTTGGAACACAACTCCCAGAATTCCAAACCTGTATTTCCAATGGCAAAGGACTGTGGGAGTTGATGTCCAAAACATCTGGAGGGCCAAAGTTTGAACATGCCTGGTTTAGGCACCCTGAAAGAGCCTCCGACTTGGAAAACGACAGAGGCTACAAATGGTGTCCCACCCAAAAAGGGCCAAAAAGAATCTGATGAATTGATGAATCAAAAATCACTAAAAATTCATTCATTCCTATTCATTGGAGGAGGTTGCATTTGTTGAATTGTTGTTGTCTTGTTGTTACAGTCGTGACTGACTCTTTGTGACCCCATTTCCATGGAGTTTTCTTACAAATTGACAAATTCAGATTTTTGAAGAGATGTTATGATTTGTTTTTAAATTAATGCTCATCTCTAATATGGCGGAATTTTTATTTGCCCTCTGGCAACTGAACTCTGGGGAACTCATTTTGTTAAGTACTGTAGCTACAAAGTAATGTAGATTTTTTAAGAGGGATGGGACTTGTGATTTGACATTGAGGGGAGGGAGATACACAAAATAGGTGCTTTCTTTCATTTTTGGAGCCTTTTGTGGCTTTACGATAGCAATACAAATGATTCAGGGTTCCAAAAGAGAGAGTAACAGAACTATTGCATTTTGTTTGTGTTTTCTCATTCACGTTGCCTCTGTTTGAAACCTGCACACGAAATCACCTCTTTAATATTCCAGCAAAGAGTAACACGAGTGGGGGGGAGTATCAACTGTTAAGAGGAAGAGTCAGACAGGGACTGGGATGGGAACCGAGAGTAATAGCACAGGAAGGGGGTGGTTTTAATGGCCCCGATTTGCAGAGTGGTGATTGTGATCAATGTCTCTGGGCATGGTAGGATTGGGCAATGGTAGGATCAGACACTGATCTTGTCATGTTCAGCAGGACCCTGTGGGTGAAAGGCCAGGGCCTGACTAGGGCGAGCGGAGGGATGTCTGCATGCAGGCAAACCCAAATAGAGAGGGAGGGGGGAAGAAGGCTGTGCTTTATAGCGGTCTACCAGATTCACTGATTTCCAAGGCCGATCTCCATCCTCGTTTCTACCAGACGGGTTACTTGATGATTGGGGGATTGATGGTGCTTATGGTGGTGGTTTGATAAAATAAGTAGCACTGCCCTACATAAGTCTGGTGAAAGTGATGTTGATGATAAAATGTCCCAATGCTTCTCTCTCTCCCCCTCTTTTTAAATTGACTAACCGTTCCCTGTTGATGCATCCATCTAGTGCTGAGGAGGATGTGATGTGATGTAAAGTGTGGCCTGCAGCACAGGGTCTGGTGATGATTTTGGTTTCACACACACTTGTCATTTTGTTGCCTGCTTTTTGGAGTAACTGATTGCCCACTGCTTTGCCTCTCCTTTTAAAAAAAATTAGCTTTGAGGGTTCTGTATCTCGCAATAAAGCGCCAGAAACCTAAATGAGGATGAAAGGATTCCAAAAACTTGGGTCAGTTAAGGTTTACAGAAAAGATGCCTGAATTATCTATAAATAAATTAGGAGCTCCTAGGAAACACATTCTCTCACACACTCCTGAATGAATGCAATCCAAAAGTTTTTTCCACTCCATATCCTGGATTTTGAATACAGTCACCCCCTGCTTATCGCGAGGGTTAAGGACCCGACCTGACCGTGATAATTGAAAATCTGCAATATGTGGATACAGGTTTGGTTGGGCCTGGGGGGCCTAGCTGGGGACTCTTGTATTTACCAACAACCTGGTGCTGCCCCAAACAGGCAAGGGCCTTCCCGGGCCTGTCGGAGGCCCCAAAAGGGCTTCCACCTGAACTGGAAATGACTTCTGGTAAACTGGAAGTGACCTCCAGATTGCCGTCAAGCATTCATGAGGCCTCCAAGAGGACTAGAAAGGCCCGTGGAGGCCTCAGAAATGCTTTTCAGTGATCCAGAGGTCATTTCCAGTTTGCACAGACACCCTTTTGGGGCCTCTGACAGGCCCAGGAAGGCCCTTGCAGGCCTGTTCAGGGCAGCAGGGTAAGAACAGGAGGCCTGAAACATGCCTTTTCCCTTTACCCCAGGGGGCATTTTTTCATATGCTGTGGTCCCTCAATATAGCGGGACTGTGGTATATGAACCACAAAAGGGCGGGAGGTTACTGTATGGAGAACAGCCCTCGACACAGATGTCTGCACTAGCAGTCATTTATTGAAACCTCTGGAACAACATCTGACTTGAAAGAAACTTTAGAAAAGCCCTACCTAACCTGGCCCAGGTTGTTCAAGGCTGTAACATGTCTCCAACAGCTTCAGTTCGATTCTGTCCCAAACTGGAAACATTTCTCTTATTTTCCTCCCAGAAGGTCTGCTGTAACTGAAGCTGAAAAAGCCAGAATATGACAAGGGGAATGTACGATACCATAAAACAATGTTAAGGAATGGCCCAGTATCTTCCATCTATAAGATGTCCCCCCATGTATAAGATGCCCCCCACACACTTTTTCAAACCAAAATTACAGTTTTGCAACTTTGCAGGTCTCTCTTTGGCTTATCTCTGTGTATAAGACAACCCTTAATTTTTAGTCTAACAATTTTAGACAAAATAGAGTCTTACAAACGGAAAAATATTGTGATCAACTTTCTCTAAGCCCTGGTTTATAACATGAGAACATGTGTTTTAGCTTGGTGCCACCTGTCCCTTGCCTTTCTGGGTTAAAACTAGAAGGTCTGGAAAGAGATTGCAGTATTGTTCAAACTTATGGAACAACATAAGGTGTAGGCCTTCAAACCCAAACCCAAGAGTGTTTTACTTTGATCTGGCTGTAGGATGTGTGGTACATTTGCATACAGTGATTTGGCTTGTGTTAACATCAGAGCCCTAAAACAACACAAGCCAAATTACTGCAGGCAATGAATATTTGGTATGAAACTTATATTCCATTGTATATTATATTGCACACCTCATTCTGCCACTATATGTCCAAAGAAATGGATGTGTCCACAAAAGCTTACATTAAAATATGATAGTCTTTAAGATGCCACTTTTTTGTCTTTTCTTTTGTTTTGTTAGATTTTTGCCTGGAATTCTTGCACAGCCTAACATGGCTATCTCTTTCAAAACTTCTGGCATATTAAGAGACGTCAAATGTTGTCTGGTTGAAGTTGCCCAGTCATGTTGGGGTGTAGTGCAGGCACTGATTATTTTATGGTTTACTGATATTTTGGTTGTGGTGAGTGATCAGTGTCAAACACATGAAGATGCCACATATTTTTTTGTCTTCTGCTTTTTAAAATTTTGTTTAATCTGCCAGAGTGACACTACATCAGTCTTGGGGAAACAAAATGGTCGGCAGATGCAGCCACACAGTGCTGCTCTGTGCCTGGCAGACAGGAAAAAAATAAGATCCAAGCTACCCACAAAGGGATTTCCTTGGATACTGGAGTCCTGGCAGCTGCCCAGGTATGCTGATCCCTGATGCCAACTCTGATTATATCATTAGACTCTTTGCCATGCCAGTAATGGCTGTGCATTCCAGAACTTGATCTGGATCTTGGAATGCGCTGGGTCCCACAGCTTTGCTGTAAAGAATGTCTTTTCTCCCTGTTTATGCCACTAATCTTTCTTCTTGATGGCCCCCTTACAAAATGTCTTTTGTCATCTTCCATGACCCTACGTGCCAGGATTATAAGAAGGGAATGAACAAGGGCCCACCCTTGGCAAGTTTTCAGATCGTTTCCACTAGAGATGCACACCCTGTCTCTCCAGGGACGCAAATTAAAGGAGTAATAAACAATGCCAACATGATTAAATTCCCAGTTGTAGAAAAAGCACCATGCCATGCTCTGCACATCTCCTGAAAATAGCAAAAGCTCAAGCTTATGTTTGGGGAGCGAGGAGGAGGAGAGAAATGACAATTTTGCTCAATCAGTGAATTTGCATCGCAGCACATTTATGCATTAGAAACCCCTGATTACAGAGCAGGAAAGAAGTCAAAAAGCCATTGTTGACAATTCCCATGGGAGGATGTGCATGGCAAGGATGGCTTTGATTTCCAGCTCCAACCATCACCCTCTTCCCCCTCTGCTTCTGGGCAGTGAGCGAAGTTGTGGTTTCAGAAAAGGGGTTATTTGTATACTGCTTGCAAACCATGGCTGAGGGGAACATTTAATAGATGGCATTTTGCTTCCATTCTTTCTTCCTACCCTCTCATAAATACAGGTAAATAAATAAATATGATAGTTCCTAGATGAGATGGATATATACATACCATGCTTGCATCTTCTATAAATAGCTTGTTTTTAGTCGGTATATATATCTCAAACATTTATATCAACTGGAATCTTTTTTTGTCAACCATCACTGCTTTTTCTAGTTCCCTTTTTTATAAAAATATGTGGATTTCCTTCATTAAAAAAATGAATTCACTTTGTTTTTTTTAACTTATCAGCTGTCATTTCTTTACTCTTTAACTTCAATCTTCTTTTTCTGCTGCTGCTGAATTATGTACTAGAGGCACCATCCTCTGTTTTTGATTTGGGGATGTGATTTCTTAATGTGTTGGTCAAAAACACAAATCGATTCACAACTATGGGCCTTTTTACACGACCCCTAAACTCCGCTGCAAATGGCTCCCAGCTCTGGAGCTTAAAATTGTTTACCCACCAGCTCCGGAGTTTACTGAAAATTAAGTGCGACCACGCCCACCTAAGCGCATCCCAGCACACTTTTCATGTACCTGCTCTCCAAGGGTGAAAAATCTTCATGCGGATGTGCCAGGCTCTCCTCGCTTCTTTTTGCTGTTGTTTTTTGCCTCCCGCCCCTTTAAGAGAAGGAATCACAACGATGGGGTGGTGTCCACCGGCACTGGAGGTAAGCCTGCATTCTTTTGTCCCCTTTTTTCTCCCTCCCCTCATGCAGCCAGCAGCCAGGAAGTGCGGAGGGGTGGGGACGCACGAAGAGCGACAAACCCCTAAGATCTCTGATCCGAATTTAAGTGACCAGCGGATCTTAGGGGTCATGTAAAAGCTGTTTATGTGAATGGGCAGATGTGGTACTATGGGGCCTTGGCACCTGTGCATACAAGATCCTTTGAATATGTGAAGCTTGGGTGAGCAGTGGGAAAGAGTCAAGCCAGGTAGCATAAAACAAGAATCAAAGTGTTCCTTCTCACTCTCACTGGATTCATGTGGCACTTTCCTGAGTGATTAACCATGGTAGGACATTTCAAGTTTTCTTTTTGACTTTTTGACTTTCAAAATTCAAAAATGAGGGGTGCTAAAAAGTTGCAGTTTGATGGGAGAATTTCAGAAATATTTTTGCTAAATAGATATAATTTGGTTTTGTTTGGTAAAGGAGTATGCAAATATGGTGGGATGTTCCTTCCCCCTACATTTTTATGCAATTTCTGATTAAATTGTATGTTTGTGAAGATTCTCAGTCATCCAGATGAGTTTATCTGGAAGTTGAGTCATGGCAACTGGACTTTGTTTTTTGAGAGACTGAAACATTTTGCTGCTCATCCAAGCAGCTGCATCAGTCTGAGGAAGGATAGTGGTGACTCCTCCATTTTACAATTCACCTTGATTCATGTGAAATCAAGATAAACTATAAAATGGAGGACAAGATAGGTTCTATCAGACCACATCCGATGGCTTTGCCAGATTTGTCAGAACATATCAGACAAGTAAAAAAGAATAAATGACAAGAAGGTGAGAAGACTTTCTGAATATAAGCAGAGAAGTAAGCCAGATGTTTCAATACCATCAAATGACGTTGTTTTCTCGACTGATGAGGAAGCAAAAATGACTGATCCTGAATATGGAAAGGATGAAAGTTATGGAATGTCATTAGAATTTCCAAGAACATCTTATACTTCAAATAAAAATAAACAGCACCACACATTGAGAATAGGCATTAGCCAGTTTTTCAAATGAGAAACATGCAGAGTTAAGGTGAAAGCAGCAGCTGTTAAAATTTGCTGGTTCTACTTGTTTTGAAGATATGAATGTAGTGTTATAAAGGAAGAGAAAGAAACTAACAAGGGAGGGGGAAAGCAGCCTAAACAATCAGAAGACAAAAAAAGCTGAGGCCAATGGCTTGTAGCATTTGCCCACAGACAAATCTGAAATCTATTTCTATAGTTGTATTTCTGTATATGCTCTTACATTTAGACAGGGAACAATAATGGTTGCATACATAACAGTGTCATCGTACAGCATGGGAACAACTTTTTTTAATAATGTAGGGGAAATATACTCTATTCTTCTTATTGTTCTTCTACTTCCATAGCATCACAACTATTCCAACTCCAGGTATGACAGCTCTACATAGTGATGCTGTGTTGCATCCAAACCAATCTAATAGAGATGGGCACGAAACGAACAATTTTTCATTTATGTTTTCATTTTTTCATTTTGTTACACAATGAAATGACAAATGAATTTTGTCTCTAAAATGAAATGAAATGAACAGAAACACCAGAACTTTTGTCATGCGTTTCGTTTTCATTACGGCAATACAGTGAACTGCTTTAAATGCTAAAAAAAAATACAAAACATTGAAATAAATGGTAACAAAATGGTAATGAAACGAATGAAAACAAAAACGAATTTTTTTCAAAAATTCGTGAAAAACAGAAACGAACTGAAACGGACCCTCCAAAGGACAAACAACAAATGAAACACAATTTTTTATTCATGCCCATCTCTACAATCTAATATTTTTCAGCCAAGATTTGTCTCTAACCAGTAGTTAATTGCCATTTTAATTTTCTCTGAAAAATCAGTAGAACTAGTCTGTCTGTGTGTGTATGTACACACACACACACACACACACACACACACACACACACACACACACACACACACACACACACACACACACACACACACACACACACACACACACAAAGTTTTAATTATCACCATGAAATAAAAAACATACAATAGTCACTTGCAGTGATCACAGTTAGTTCTTCTCCATGTAGTCTCTGTGCAGAGTCACACATTTTTGCCAGTGTTTATTAAACTATTTCAAGCCCTCTTTGTAGAAGTTCTCCACTTTGCTCGAAAACCACTGCTCCACTTTGAAAATGACATCCTCTCTGTCATCAAATTGCTGACCACGAAGTGGTTTCTTCATCCCAGGAAAGAGGATGAATTCGCTTGGCGCAAGATCAGGTGAATAAGGTGGATGCTGCAAAAGTTCATAGCCTAAACGGTGGGTGGTGACAACGGATGCTTGGGCCGTATGGACAGGTGTATTGTCAGCCAGGAGACAGATGCCTTTGCTGATCATGCCACAACGTTTTTGTTTCAATGCATCACACTGTTTCTCCAGAAGGTTGCAGTAGTAATTTCTGTTGAGGGTCTTGCCCTTCGGAAGTTAATTGGTTAAGATTACCCCATGGCTATCCCAAAAAATGGACAGCATCACCTTCCTGGCAGATTTCTGGAGCTTTGCCTTCTTGGGAGGGGAGGGAGGATGTTTCTACTCCTTGCTCATTTCTTTGGTCTCCGGATCGTAGAAGTATACACAGCACTCATCCAACTAAAGCAGGTATGTTATCTTTAGACGTTTTTAAAGCTTTTGATTGTGTTCAATGGTCTGCATTAAAAATATTGTTAGAAAAATGGGGATTTGGGAAAAAATTGTTAGGAATAATAAATCAATTGTACTCTGAAGGTACTTCCTCTATAATAGTAAATGATGGAATGACTGAACAAATTACCCTGGGCTGGGGAACTAGACAAGGATGTCCTCTTTCTTCAGTACTTTTTTGTATTGTTATAGAACTTTTGGCAAACGCAATAAGGGACGATGAATCTATTAAAGGCATTGGGAAAGAGGGGGAAATTAAAATTAATTTATTTGCAAATGATGCCCTATTGACAATTTTAGACCCAATAGAGAAAATTCAAAGAGTAAAATTTCATTTAGAAGAATTCGGGGAAATAACTGGATTATGTGTAAATTGGCAAAAATCAGAAAGTTTATTCTTTAATTATGATAGAGAAGATCGTAAGATAATTGCAAATTTGGGGCTGAAATGCTGTAAAAGTATTAAATATAAAGAGTTCACTAAGACTAAAGAAAAAAATTTAAATTAAAAGAAGAGATGAAAATTAAAATACAAAGTTACTCTAAATTAAATTTATCTTGGTTTGGTAGAATAGCAATAGTAAAAATGAAGATATTGCCTAAAATCAACTTTATCTTTAGAATGTTACCTGATCGGTTCTTAGAAAAGGATCTTAAAATTCTCCAAGATATGATAAATAGGTACTGTAATGGTGGTAAAAAATCAAGAATAAACAAAAGTCTGTGGTATAGACCTCAAAAAGAAGGAGGATTAGGTATACCTAATTTAAGAAATTACTATATAGCCAATCAAATTAGTTGTTTGGGGGAAATTTTATTCAAACCAGAGAAGGTAATATGGTGGGAGCTAGAGTCATTAGACATAAAGGGGGATATAAATAAGTTTTTGTTCAGCAATTTTAAAAATTAGGTAGAGATTAAGAACCCCCTTCTGAATGGTTTAATGACTACATGGAAAAAATATCGAAAAATATTATCACCGAAGGGTTCCCCATTGTGTTTAGTAATAGACTTGGAAAATTTTCCTACGAATTTGAAGCATCATTTAGGGCTATTTAAAGCAAAGAAAATAGCTAGATTAAAAGACTGGTTGGGTAAAATTAGAACAAAACAGGACATAAAAAACACTTTCCAACCTAATGATTTAATATGGATAAACTATATTCAGTTAGAAAAATGGACAAAAGACTGGGTAAGAAGAAATAGTCAGCTTAGAGAATGCACAAAGTTTGAACAGTTTTTGTTATCGCTTGAATCTAACCAGGAAACTACAGAGAAAGGATTAGTACGCAAAATATACAAAATAATAGGGGACTCATTGGAAGTGAAGGAGCTAGATCCTCTGAGAGAGGTTTGGAAACAAGATCTTAATGTAGAGATAAAAAAAAGAAGACTGGGGAAAAATTTGGAATATGAGAATCTTGAGATCATTATCGGTTAGGATAAAGGAAAATTATTTTAAACTGGTTTTAAGATGGTATTTGACACCACTTAGGTTGAACAGAATGAATGCTGAATACTCTAAGATGTGCTGGAAATGTGAGAAAAAGATTGGTACATATATGCATCTTTGGTGGGAATGTGAAGTAGTTCAAAAGTTTTGGAAACTGGTTTTTTTAGAGTTAAGAGAGATGATTCAAGTAGATATTGATTGTAACCCAGAGATAGCATTGTTATCCTTGTTAACTAGTAAACATTATGATGTTAGAACAAAAGAATTAATAGCAAATCTTATGACAGCTGCAAGACTCATTATAGCAAGAAACTGGAAATCCAAACTAGATCTCAGGATGGAAGATTGGTATAATGAACTTTGGGATATAGCTATAAATGATAAACTGTCTTGTAGCTTAAAAGTTAAACGAGGAGAGATGAAAAAGGACTTTTTTTATGATATCTGGGGAAAATTTATAGACTTTGTATTAGTAGAAGGGAAGGGGAAAGAACCGACAAATATTTCAACACAGTTCTGGACAAGAGGACTTTAAGAAGAACATCAGAACAATAGACGATGGAGAAGATTTCAAGGAAGAACTGGATGGTCCCGGGGGGGGGGTGCACCAATATTGTTGTTTGTTTGCTTGTTTGTTTGTAATTATTTTTAATAAAAAAAGAAGAAAAAGAGCAGAAGAAAAAAAAGCACTCATCCATAGTGATGAGACAAGCAAAAAAGTTGTCTTCATTCCATTCCAACAGAGTCAAATTCTGCTGGGAAAAGTCATGGCGAGTTTGATTTTGAAGAGGTGTCAACAAGCGAGGTACCCAGCGCGCAGACACCTTATTCATGTGCAGTTCCGCATGAATAATCTTCCACACTGTTCTGTAATTTAGTCCAGTCTCCACCACCACTCTTTCCATGGTCGATCTTCTGTTGTCGAGGATAACGGCCTCCACTTTCTTCACCATGGCAAGATCATCCTTGATTGAGGGTCTACCCGCTCATGGCTTGTCTGTCAGGGACATGTGACCACTTTGAAAGTTCCTCTTCCACCTCACAACCATGTCATACGATGGGCTTTCATCCCCATAGACAGCTTTCATTTCATTATGGATTTGGCGTGCACTGTTGCCCTTCAAATGGAGGAACTTTATGACACTTCGAGCTTCAGTTTTGTTCATCATGCAGGTTGATGTCTTCTACAGCCTATGGAAAGAAAACTACTTTAGATAAAGGTTTGATATTTGCACAAGTATGCATGGCAATGACACTGATTATGCACAAAAAGTTTCATGTAAATATCTCTATAACTTCTTTATTATAATTAAAACTTTAAAATTTCCTCGGTGTTTTGCATTTGTCCTAGAATTTCCCCCTTGATCCAAGAAATTCTTAGTATCTGCCAATAAACTCTCATCTCAGATGCTTCTGTCTCTTCTATCATAGCTTGTTCTACATTCCATTATTCCATGCTTATCGATGAGTCAAGCAGGGTGGATTTGATTTAAATCAAACTGAGCTGAATCACAGTTCAAATCATGATTTAAATAAAACAAATCTGGGTTTTTTGATTATTCATTTTTAAAATGTCAATGTTTAAAATGTAAATAGTGATTTAAATCAATATATTTTTTCAGAAATCATCAATTTTTATCTATATTACCTTGGAACCAAGAATAAATAGCATTCCACAGTGACAATCTCAAAACTATTTTCAAATTATTGTGTCATTTACATCCATCACTTTAAATACCCCTGGATAGTGCAGTTTGCACTGAGGGGGCAGAATATAAATGTAAATAAATAAATTGTTCTGGATCATCTTTATTCCAATTGTTATTAAAAGGTTAGTGTCCCAGGTTTCGCTGAACCTAATTGCAAGGTACTCCTATTTGACGATATGCTCCATCTTGTGTCTTCAAGTGCATTCCTCAGGTTGTCTGCTTTTATTGCTTATCATGAATTTGACTTTTCCTACTTTTTGCCATGCTTATTTCTTACTTATTGGCTTTGTCAAATAACCATTGCCAGCCACTACTAGATTATCTGCATTGGTGGATATCATCTTCACTGGTAATAATACCAATAGTTGAGTTGTCAAGTGCTTCTCTAAAGATGTTCTCACAGAACGAGTTGAAAAGCAATGGCAAGAGCACACATTCTTGTCCTTGTCCTCATATCTTTGTGTCTTCTGGGATCTGACCTTCAAATTCTACTATAGCTTTTTGTTGCCAATAGCAGTTCATACAAATATCTCTTGAACTAACACTTTTCTTTAATAACAATTCCATCACCTTGCTATGTTGAACACTGTCCAATGTTTCCCCATTGCACGCATACAGATCCACATTCAGATAATCTCTCTCCAAGTTCATATAGACAAAAAAATGCTTCTTTTGTCCCAAATTCTTTCCTGAATCCATGTTTCCTGCCCCCCTCTTTAAAATTCTGGCCAGTTCTGGCCTATATTATCTTTTAATGAAGGCCATAAGTACAGGGCTTATTAAATTATTGTTCTGGAGTCACTACAAATTTTGGCGTTTTCCCTTTGGGTAATATAAAAAAGTTGATTTCCTTCTTTGTGAGATAATAATTGGGGTACAATACTAGCAGAGGAAAAGAATGCTGTCATTCAATTGAGGTTAGTATTCTTTATTATTAAGTATTCTTTGTTATTGGCCCAACTCCTGTTTCTTAGCATAGTTAATTGTACTAGAGTAGACCCACTAAATGAATAAGGATTTGGTGAATCCCATCCTTTGAATCAGTGGAACATACAAATGACTTGACTCTCTGGAATCCCCCCCCCCCATTTTATTCAGTGGGCCTACTGAAGTGTGTTTTATTGTGCTAAACAACATGGATCTTGACTACCGTCTTTCAGCCTTGTAAATGCAGTGTTCTGTTTCCTGTTAAAAAGCCATCATTGTAGATCTGGTGAGTAGAGACTAGTGGAATCCAGTTCTACCACCACAGAGCCTACATAATCTGTCTTTGGTGAAGTTCGTTTATTCATTTATTTCTGAAGTGATAGGTTGGTGCATAAAATGTGGCAGTCAAAAACACATTGAAAAGATTCACTACAACATGTAGCTCATCACCTTCTATATTACCTTTAATACTTCTGCAAACATACCATCAAACCTAGAAGCTTTGTCTTTTGGCGGGGGGGGGGGTGAGGGTTAAGCTAAACTATATAGAATTTTGAGTTGGGGATTTTGGTATTTCTGATCAAGTGTTGACATTGACTTCTGGTTAGAGATGTAAAATTACCATAAATTTAGAAGCCATTGGGGTGTGTATGGAAATTTTGCTGTAAAACAGTAATATTGGGGGGCAGACAGCCCCACCCCCATCTCAGCATTTCCAGACATGTTACATCTCTACTTATGGTACCATAAATTATGTTAGTTTGTTATCTTCAAAATGCTGTATAAATGCTAAATAAAATTATTAGCCAATAGCTTAAGAAAAACAGCAAGATTAACTCTATCTCTATATCTCCCCCCACCCTCAATAAGATGAAACTGCTTTCAAAATCAGAAGAAAAAGTGTTTCAGGATAGTGATTTGGTGGATAAAATGGGATGGGAATTCTTCATCATTCACATATAGCTATCATTGTGTGTGGACTATCATGGCACCTAGACAGAGGATGGTAGCTATCCTTCAAAGGATCATTAAGTGCACTTAAGCTTATTGGATTGTGTTCAGTTTTGTTCCTCTTCTGACACAAGACTGTTTGTTCCAGTTTAGGTTTCTAAAGCAGCAACAGAACATTTTTTTTTTATAAAATTCAGGGCTTTAGTTGAATTAGGGCTAAAACTTATAGCTCCCTATGGAGCCAAAAAGTCCATGCCAGCCAATGAATTCTGGGCACTATTGTCTAAAACCAGCAATGTTTCTGATTTGTTTGTGGTACAGAATAAAGGTTTTCAAGGTCTATATATCTTCTTTTCCAGCCCCTATTCGGGTAGCTACTTGCACATCATTTTTAAAAGCAATGGACAAAAAGGAGAACAGAGAGCACATGATATTTACATTTATGAATCACCCGACTTTCAAATAAGGAACTCTGGGCAGTGAACAACATAGAGTAAACAATAAAATGAGACAGTGAAATATAAATCCATATGTTAAAAAAAGCAGAACCCAGCAGGAGAAACAAGATTTGTATAAGATTACATGTGTAAGTTTGTTTTTAATAATTTGGAGGTTACTCCTTCATAGGAGGGGTGTGGTGGCTCAGTGAGCTAGAGTGCTGAAACCTGTCGACTCCAAAGTCAGCAGCTTGGTGGTTCAAATCCCGGGTGCCACACAGTGCAGTGAGCTCCTGCTGTTAACCCCAGCTCCTGCCAATCTAGCAGTTGGAAAGCATGTAAATGCAAGTAGATACAGTGGTACCTCAACTTATGGTGGATGAACGCTGCTCTCTGCTCCACTTGACAGCTGTCAAAGTCAGCTGTCCTGTGGAACGGAGAGCAGCATCCGCTGCCCATTGCCACCACCTCCTTCCTCATGGTTGCAAATGAGATTGAAACAACCAAGAAGGAGGAGGCCGCCATTGAGCCTCCCTTCCAAACTGCTCAGGCTGGCTGAAGTTACATTGTTCCTAGGAGGCAATGGAACTTCGGGCAGCCCTTGCAATGTGCCCAGGCTGGGTGAAGGTCACAGGGACTGATGGATGTTTGGCTAGCGCGGGCATCTTGCAAGGGAAGTGATGGTGGCGGATCACCACTGCTGCTTCCCTTGTAAGCCTTCCAGGTTGTGTGAAGATCAATGGGTCTTTGTTCTGCCCATCAATTTGGTCAGCCCAGGAAGCTTGCAAGGGAAGCGGTGATGGTGATCCACCACCTCTGCTGCTTGCCTTCCAAACCGCCTGGGCTGCGAAGATGCATCCATCCTGGGATGAATGCATCTGCACGCAGGCCAGGTAGTTTGGAAGGCAGGTGTGTCTGTTATCCAAACTGCCAATGCTGCATGAAGATGCATTTGCCCAAGGGGTCTTCCAGCCTGGGCAGTTTGGAAGGGAATTTACAGCAGTGCATTGCCACCACCGCTTCCCTTGCAAGCCTCCCGGGCTGCACAAAGATCAATGGGTCCGTGCTCTGTTCACCACATTGGTGGGCAGAACATGGACCCATTAATCTTCACCCAGCCTGAGAGGCTTGCAAGGGAAGCAGCAGTAGTGATCCGCCACCACCGCTTCCCTTCCAAACTTCCTGGGCTGGCTTCCTTGGTTGCTTGGTTTCACTCCAACCTAGTATGAATAGACTCGATAGTTGGACAATGGGCTGGTGTGTGTGAAAGTATGGGTTGTTATCAGTAGCCTTTCTGGTGGAGGTGTGAAATGGTTCTAATTTGTCTGGAATCCGATAAATGGGAGACATCTTATTATAATTACAGTAAACCCCTGCCTAGTTAGGGACCCAACCTGACCCGTGATAATTGAAAATCCGCAATATGCGGGTGCTGGGTCGGGTTGAGACTGGGGGGCCTCTCTGGGGGGTTCTTGTACTTACCCCAGGCCTGGTGCTGCTCTGAATGGGCCTGCAAGGCGCTTCCCAGGCCCTCGGAGGTCCCAAAAGTGCTTTCTAGTGAGGCCACTTTTGGTTTACCAAAAGTCACTTCCGGTTTGCAGGGAAGCACTTTTGGGGCCTCAATGGGCCTGGGAAGGCCTTTCCTCCTTACCCCGGGAGGCCTTTTTTCATATACAGCGGACCTGTGATATACCAGGACCGCAGTATGTGAGCCGCGAAAGGGCGGGGACAACTGTATTATTATTATTATTATTATTATTATTATTATTATTATTATTATTATTATTATTATTATTATTAGTAGTAGTAGTAGTAGTAGTAGTAGTAGTAGTAGTAGTAGTAGTAGTAGTAGTAGTAGTAGTAGTAGTAGTAGTTTTGCTGTTCCAAAGGCCAAATCCACTTTGTGTCCATTTGCTGTTCCAAAGATCTCTTTCTACATTCTCAAGGAGATGAGTGGACAGAGAAATGGATGAAAATCCCTCTCCCTATTCACAGAAGCCTCCACTGGGTCAAAACTCATCTCCTCAGAGGACAAGAGGCAGCTATGACTCATAAAAATGAATGGACACAATGTGGATTTGGCTGCTGTTCAGTGGGAGGTTTTTTTGGTCCCTGTAACCTCTCATGAACAAAGTGGGAAGTGGTGTTCATTTTAAAAATGTCCTATGTTCCATAAATACGTCAAGGCACATGAATAGAAGTGTGCTTCTTCCTTTCTCCCCTCCATCCTTCAGGAAATGGTATAGCATTCACCTTCATTCTCTAATAATGCCTGACCTTGACTTTATGTGGGCTGGAAGGATTTCAGACTCGGTTTTATCAGGATTAGCTTTTTATTTGCCGAGGAGTACCCCTGCAAGTAACACATCTCATCTCCTCTCACCTTAGACGCTACGGTTTCTCCTTCTAATTTCTAAAATGACAAAGCAAGTCAATGAAATAATTGTGAGGGGCAAAACTCTATGACTTTCATGGGGAAACCAGGGAGGCAAATCCTTAATCTATTGCTAGACTCCAGATCAATGCTTTCAGATAACATCAAATTGATTATTAAAGAACTAATAAAGTCATCAGATACCAGTACCGCATAGCTCACATCAATATATATATCTCATTCATTTGAGCCTCCAGCAATGTCTCTGTAAAGGTTTCCAGTGTGGTAGCTGTGTTAGTCTCGTTTGGCAAAGCCAACTGAAAGTCTTGCAGCAGCTTAACAAATGTTTCTTGGCCTAAGCTTTTGTGGATGACAGCCACCCCTCTAAAATGTGCCAGCCTTGAAGGCCCTCCCTCAGGACTTTTTGTCATTGTTAGCTTTGTGTCAGGGAGGAGGAGGAAGAGGAGGAGGGCTGAGGAAACCCATGCCCACCTTGGATCTGCACCGGTTTCTACATCTCTCTTGAAACCTATATTGGCTTTGTGAATTTGGTTCAGAAAATGAATACCCAGATTGTGGCTCTGTGGTACTTTGTGGTGAAATTGCTTCTCTGAATGAAGTGGGGTGGGGGATTCCCACACGGAATTCCTTTGAAATGAAGTAGCATGATATCCGTGGGGATGAATATCCTGTGGAAATCACAAAGCAAAGAAGACTGAAGGGGATATAAAAGCTTTATATCTTTAAATGTTAGGCAGACTTTGCTGCTGCCTCTTTCTTTGTGACAACAATCAAAGCTATTCCTTCTGATGTTGCTGTACAGTGAGGACCGCATGGAAGCTCCTAGATGCTTATATTTCTGATTCTTGTGTGAGTGTTTTTTTTCTAATCTCTACCATACATCCTCAGTTATTACCTTGATTCTCTGGTTTTCATAAATTCAAAATGTCCACAGTCTCTAGTTTAGCCAAGCTGCTCAATTCTACCATCCACCTTTTGAATTCCAATTAATTCAGAAAACTCACAATAGATTGGCATATTTTGTCCTCTTCGCATAAACCCACAAGGTTTGCATAGGACCTTGTGTGTGTTTGTTTGTTGTGTCATTATAGTCATGACCGACTGTCCATGACTCCATGTCCATGGAGTTTTCTTGGCAGGAATACTGGAGTGGCTTGCCAGTTCCTACTCCAGGTGCCTAAAGCACCTGGTATTCCCTGGTGGTCTCCCATCTAAGTACTATCCAGGGCTGACCCTGCTTAGCTTCCGCAATCAGGTGAGATTGGATGTGCCTAGGGCATCTAGGCAGCTTAGCAAACTTTAAAGACAACATTGCTTCCCTGGTTAATCTTAGCATTGTAGACCTATCAGAATGGATAGTTTGTATACACAAACAATGAGATCCTCTTTCGAGCTGATAGGGAATGGTGTGCATAGGCATTTGGGCATGAAATATGCTGAATGTGTTGTTAAATGCCCATTACCCATGGGCACACTTCTTGGTTCGTAGGTTTGTGCTGTTTCGTACGCATGGCACCACAATATCCACGTGTTCCCCTCCCCTGCCTTTCCAGCCAATGACCCACTCAACACTCTTCTGTCTTCATCCTCTTTGCCTGTTTGATTGGTCCCTGGCAGGAGCATGGGTTTGCCTATCCTGACCGCTCCTCTAAGTGAGTGATCAGCCAAGGAGGCAGAGCAGGGAAGTCTGTGCTCCTGCTGGATATTGTTCAAACAGCTGAAGAGGAGTGCACATTGACGTATGAGTGGGGGGCCCAGCTGGGAAGGTGGGGAAGGAAACAGACAGTAATTGTGGTGCTGTGCATACAAACGGGCATGAATCCTCAAACTGAGTTATGTGCCCATTTCTAATGCCCATTCTTTCTCCTAATGAGGCCTTTTCTTTAGCAGTGCATCCCATCTCTTTGGATTGTTGCCTCCCCACCCTAACCCACCAGCCATGTTAGTGAGATACCCATAAATTCTGTTATTATGTGTTGGGCCATGCTACTGTGGCCTTCCAAATATTTTGGACCTAAAACTCATCTTAGTTCTAACCCCAATAGCTAAAAGTGAGAGATTCTGAGGCTTAGAATGTGAAACACACCTGAAAGATTATGGCTGTCCATCACCAAAGTATAGATATGAAGTTACATGATAATGCAAATACATTTAATTTCTTGTGTACTGTTTTAAGGTTCAGTTGGTAAGTGGAGCTGCAGCCTCTCTTGTCCTGCCAGGAGTCCCTCTCCCCCTCGCTTTTTCTCTCTCTTTCCCACAAACTTTTCCTTTCTTTTTTTTCTACTACACCACTGCGTTCCCTACTTGGGGATTTCACAAAAAGTTTTTGGGGTGGGTGGGTGGATCACCTTATATGTGTTGTGGCCTTTGTCAAATAATTTCTTCCTTGACCTTTTGGAGGAGGGTATTAAAGTTTGTGTGCATGTATGAAATTGGGTCCTGTGTTGGTGGGTCGTGGAAAACCTCTGCTTTCTGAGAAGGGAAGACAAGAAGAAGAAGAAGAAGAAGAAGAAGAAGAAGAAGAAGAAGAAGAAGAAGAAGAAGAAGAAGAAGAAGAAGAAGAAGAAGAAGAAGAAGAAGAAGAAGAAGAAGAAGAAGAAGAAAACTCCCCTACAACAACCCCCCAGGAGTTTGGATTGCACACAACGAACAGCCCTCTTATGCTGCATTTATTTATTTATTTATTTATTTATTTATTTATTTATTTATTTATTTATTTATTTATTTATTTATTTATTTATTTATGTACTGCAGACTGATTTTCCACCAAAGGGAGCTCTGGCCCATTTACATAAAGCAACATATAAAAAGCCAGAAAATTGAAATAAAATTACAATTAAAACACCAACAAATGTGGTATGGGATGCTAGTAAGGCTGTTATGCGAGGCCTCTTTATTCAAAGAAATGCGTATCAGAAGAAACAGAAAGAAAAGAAGCAAAATGAGATTTTAAAAGAACTGGTAGAGACAGAGAAGAAACTGGTGGAGAAGCCAAAGGAACAGAAATGGATTCAAAAATTAAAGATGCTTCAAACTCAGTTGTCGATGATTATCAATCAAGAAATTGAGTGGAAGGTAAAGATGATGAGACAAAGAAATTTTGAATCGGCAAATAAAGTAGGGAAATTGCTGGCTTGGCAGCTGAAATTGAAGCAAAAACAAAAGGTTGTGAACAAATTAGTAGTAGACCAAAAATTAGTGGAAGATCCAAGAGAAATTGTAAAGGTGTTTCGGAATTTCTACAGAAATTTATATACGAAGAAAAAAGAGAATCCGGAACAGATTGACAGATATTTAAAAAAGAATGGATTGAAAAAAATCTCTACAAACCAAGTGTCGATATTGAGTGAGAAAATTACCCCACATGAAGTACAAAGTGCAATAGAGAGGGCGAAAATTGGAAAATCACCGGGCCCAGATGGTCTGACTGCAAAATATTATAAAAAATTGTCAGAAGAAATGTTACCAATAATGGTGGAGGTTATGAATGAAGTTCTAGAAAAAGGAGTCATACCTAACACCTGGAAGGAGGCGTATATAACACTGATTCCAAAGGAGAACTCAGACACAATAGATGTTAAATATAGGCCCATTTCCCTTTTGAATGGAGACTACAAATTATTTGCCGATGTTTTGGCTAATAGACTAAAAAGGGTTTTAAATGAGTTATTACACAAAGATCAAGCGGGGTTTCTTCCTGGCAGACAGATGAAAGATAACATGAGAAATATAATTGATATAATATAGTATCTAGAAGTCAGGAAAGAGAAACAAGCTGCTTTGATATTTATTGATGCTGAAAAAGCCTTTGATAATGTCTCTTGGCAATTTATGAAGAAGAATTTGGAAAACATGGGAGTGGGAACAAAGTTTTGGAACGGTGTTAATGCAATATATAAGGAACAGAAAGCTAGCTTATTGATTAATAATGTGATAACAGAAAGTTTCCCGATTGGGAAAGGTACGAGACAAGGGTGCCCATTGTCCCCATTGTTATTTATTACTGTATTGGAAGTATTGTTAGTCAAACTGAGGGACATGGGGACAATTAAAGGTATATGTGTGGGGGATAAGGAATATAAATTAAAAGCGTTTGCTGATGATTTAGTTCTGACGTTAGAGAATCCAAAAGAAATATTACTGAGCTGATGAAAACAATTGAGGAATTTGGTAATCTAGCCGGTTTCAAACTAAATAAGAATAAGACGAAGGTCTTATTGAAAAATGTAACAAAGAAAGATTGTGAAGAATTTGAAAAATTGTCCGCCCTCTCAGTGGTGAAAAAAGTTAAATATTTGGGAATTAACTTATATCTTACGAACTTAAATCTCTTTGAGGATAATTATAATATGGTATGGAACTCGATTAAGAGAGATCTGGAAACATGGAATAGATTGAACTTGTCATTGATGGGAAGAATTTCGGTGATCAAGATGAACGTGCTACCAAGGTTGTTATTTCTATTTCAAATGATCCCACTACTTAGAGGAATAGGCCACTTTAAGGAATGGCAGAAGATATTGTCCAAATTTGTCTGGCAAGGTAAAAGACCCAGAATAAGATTTAAATTACTAACAGATGCCAAGGAAAGGGGAGGATTTGCCATGCCAGACCTGAGATTGTACTACGAAGTGGCCTGCCTCGGTTGGATAAAAGATTGGATTATTTTAGTTGATGAGGATCTATTGGATTTAGAAGGTCATGATAACAGGTTTGGTTGGCACGCTTATATTTGGTATGACAAAGTGAAAGTACATAAAAGCTTTATGAATCATGTAATTAGAAAGTCACTACTTCAGGTCTGGGAACGGTTGAAACCCCTCTTAGAGAGACATACACCAAGATGGTTATCCCCGATCGAGGCATTGGTGATTAAGAGGAAAGATAAAGAAGGAGTGGGGATCACCTATGGTGATGTGTTATTCTTTTCAGAAAAAGGTCCTAGACTGAAGTCTTATGATATGTTGAAAGAGAAGTTAACAGGCTGGTTTCAGTACCATCAACTAAATGACATTTTTCAGAAAGATAGAAAGGTGTCTGGGTTTGGAGAGAAGGAATCTAAGTTCCAAACCATAATCACGGGCCCAAAAAAGAAATTGTTGACTAGATTATATAATTTTTGTTGGAGTTGAATCTAAAAGATGAACAAGTTAAAGAATGTATGGTAAAATGGGCTATGGATCTGGGTCATAATATTGAGTTAGATGTGTGGGAAAGACTGTGGAAAAAGAATATGAAGTTTACCGCATGTACTTTGATAAAAGAAAATCTGTTGAAAATGATGTATAGGTGGTATATTACCCCAACGAAGTTAGCAAAGATGTATAGGATGAAAGATGACCACTGCTGGAGATGTAAAGAGAAACAAGGTGATTTTTATCATATGTGGTGGACTTGTGAGAAAGTGAAAGAGTATTGGGCATTGATATATGATGAACTCAAAAAGATGTTAAAGTGTACATTCCC
This sequence comes from Phrynocephalus forsythii, assembly GCA_029282475.1. Classification (NCBI taxonomy): domain Eukaryota; kingdom Metazoa; phylum Chordata; class Lepidosauria; order Squamata; family Agamidae; genus Phrynocephalus; species Phrynocephalus forsythii. Next base: position 14,633,885 of record JAPFRF010000004.1, read on the forward strand.
AAAACGACCTGAACTTTTTTCTGTTAGGGTTGGTGGATAATGAAATTAAAGGAGCAGATAGGACTCTATTTCTATATGCAACAGCAGCACGAATGCTCCTGGCACAGAATTGGAAGACAATGTATATACCATCTTTGGATGAATGGAGGGCAAAAATATTGGACTTTGCAGAGATGGCCAGACTGACGTGCAGACTGAGGGATCAAGACAACCAGAAGTCCCAAAAAGATTGGCAAAAATTTAAGAACTACATGGAGATTTATTGCAAGGAATTAAAGACTCTTACCGGATTAGGATAGAGCTCGAAGGACTACTACTTATTTTTCAAATCTTTTTTATAAGTATATAAAGGGGTTTGTTTGAAAGGAAGGCTAGGAGATGAATAACGCTAAAACCACGGGAAGAACAGAGGGAAGCCAAATTTTAGTGGTAGAATGATTTTGTATTGCTAATGTTTTGAACTTGACTTTTTTTGTATACTAAAATTTTCTAATAAAAACGTATTTAAAAAAAAAAGAAATAAAATTACAATTAGGTGCAAGGAAGCTTCCTGCTGATTTCTGTGGAGTGTGGGTCTCTGGGTGCTCTCTCCCTGCTTATTGTGATGTACTTCTTTTCCCTCGTCCATCATCTTTGAAGTCCTTTGCCTAAAAAAAGCTGAAAAACTAAACAAAATGACAAATATGATTTTTTTAAAAGAATCATTTAAAACAAAACAAAACAGAAGGGATGGAATGGAATGAAATGAAAAAGGAAACGAAACACTATTTTAGCGTTTCATGCCTATCTCTACTGCAGATAAATTTCTTATAGGACACAATCTTTGATAGCTAATGTCCATTCTTTGACAGGATGAGGTGGAGGAAATGCCTCTTTGGTGTCTCAGCAATATCTTCATATACAACCATGAAACTCAATTTAAGCCATAGATGTGTTTTTCCACCCATCTCTTCCCTCTCCCCTAGTAAGCAGATGGAATATGTCCCCTCCAGAGCTTTCTGGAAGGTACATTGGGATGTTGGACAGGATTTTCTTGTCCTTGAGGCAGAATTTTTTTCATGTGTTAGGAAGGGTGTGTGGAATATTAAGCTACGTGCTGGTGGTGTTAGTTGTAGCACATAAATAAGAAAGTAATAGCCTTGAATTTTCCATTTTGAATTGACAAAGACAGCCACAGCTGTGGATGCAATATCCACTGGAGGTGTCACACTGTTGAGTGACACCTTTTTATCCAAAGTGAAAATGAAATCGCAAACTAATGAAGTTCTATGAGATTTCCACCAAAGCCTGTGAGAGAAATAAAGCTCAGGGCTGAAACTAGCAAGTTATGCCCCCCCCCCCCGCTTCCATGACTTTTCTGTCATCCTCAGACAAGATGTACATTTAAGAATGGCCATCCTGTGTTTCTGTGTCTGAATGTGTTAATAGTGTATGTGCATGATTGTCAACCTGCATGTGTTTATGCCTTCCTATACATGATGGGTCATACTTTGCCCAAAATAGCACCCACCAAGCTACACATAGAAGATACTGTAGATTGAGGCTTTTGTGACTTATAAGACTCAGGCCATGTCATGAATTGTAGGCATGGGACTTTGTATTTCTTGGAATTCCGCCCCCAGAATTCACTGCAGATTCACCCAGCCAGAATTCTGGGGACTTTAGTTAAAAATTAAAGCCTTCACAGGAGTTTTTAGGAAAACTGGTGGAGGATGAAGGCTGCACCAGCCATCATCTATTTGTGAGCAGAAAGTGGCCACACAAGGGGTCTTGTGAGGAAGAAAGTGGAAATGGCTGGGTGGAGATAAACTACATGGGAGCTGCAAGGGATTGGGGTTTTTTGAGAGGCACCCTGGACAAAGTCTAATTGGTAGACAGGCTAACAGTCACCTAATCAATTACAGGTTCCAGGGAGCTGAGCTTCACCCAGCTATTTCTGTTTTCTTCTGTGAATTCTGGGGCCTAAAGTCTAAGAAATTCAAAATCCCATCCCTCATGAATAGTTAAGTCACTAGAGTGGCAATTGTGTGCACCTAGTGGGGGAGGGGAATACATACCCAAATAAACACCAGGTGTTGTTGTTGTTGTTGTTGTTGTTCAGTCGTTCAGTCGTGTCCGACTCTTCGTGACCCCATGGACCAGAGCTCGCCAGGCCTTCCTATCCTCCACTGCCTCCCGGAGTTTTGTCAAATTCATTTTGGTTGCATCGATGACACCGTCCAACCATCTCATTCTCTGTCGTCCTCTTTTCCTTTTGCCTTCGATTTTTCCCAGCATCAGGGACTTTTCCAGGGAGTCCTCTCTTCTCATGAGGTGGCCAAAGTACTGGAGCCTCAGCTTCAAAATCTGTCCTTCCAGTGAACATTCGGGGTTGATTTCTTTCAGAATGGATAGGTTTGATCTCCTTGCAGTCCAGGGGACTCTCAAGATTCTCCTCCACCACCACAGCTCAAAAGCATCGATTCTGCGGTGATCAGCCTTCTGTATAGTCCAGCTCTCACTTCCATACATCACTACTGGAAAAACCATAGCTTTAACCATCCTGACCTTAGTTGGCAAAGTGATGTCTCTGCTCTTTAGGATGCTATCTAGGTTTGCCCTTGCTTTCCTCCCAAGAAGCAGGCGTCTTTTTATTTCGTTGCTGCAGTCGCCATCTGCAGTGATCAAGGAGCCCAAGAAAATAAACTCTGTCATTGCCTCCATTTCTTCCCCTTCTATTTGCCAGGAGGTGATGGGACCAGTGGCCATGATCTTAGTTTTTTTGATGTTGAGCTTCAGCCCACTTTTTTCACTCTCCTCTTTCACCCTCATTAACAGCTTCTTTAATTCTTCCTCACTCTCTGCTATTAGAGTAGTATCATCTGCGTATCTGAGGTTGTTGATATTTCTTCCAGCAATCTTAATTCCGGCTTGTGATTCATCCAGACCGGCCTTTCTCATGATGTGCTCTGCATATAAATTAAATAGGCAAGGTGACAGTATACAGCCTTGTCGTACTCCTTTCCCAATTCTAAACCAGTCAGTTGTTCCATATCCAGTTCTGATGGTTGCTGCTTGTCCCACATATAGATTTCTTAGGAGACAGATAAGGTGGTCAGGCACTCCCATTCCTTTAAGGACTTGCCATATTTTGTTGTGGTCTACACAGTCGAAGGCTTTGGCATAGTCAATGAAGCAGAAGTAGATGTTTTTCTGGAACTCTCTGGCTTTCTCCATAATCCAGCGCATGTTGGCGATAAACACCAGGTAGACACCTATAAAGACACAAATGCTTCATTTAGAGGTGATTTAGAAGTGGAACCAAAACATTACAATAGTCATTCAAGCCCAACTGTCTGTTCTGCAAAAAAGTTAATGACTGATTTAAAAGGTGTAAATACTGATAATAATTATTTTGTTGGAGCAAAATAATTTATGATTGCCGCTCATTCTTTCATGTCTTGGAAGAATTGGGTGAACTCTTCCTTAAGTTTTGCCCTAGGCTTAAATTATACTCGGTCACTGAGGAAATCGAAATGACTTGAACTCTTAATGGAGATCCCATCATGCTTTTTGAAGAAGGCCTCATCTCGCCAGATAATAAAAATAATTACTTCATGACATTTTTATAAACCAAGTGCTACTGTTACTATAATTTTTTTGACGATAAGGGCAAGGGAGAAAGAGTGGGTGGATGATATTATGGCACATTGGTGTGTACAAATCCGAAAGGTAGTCCCTCCTGTGAATATTATAACACTGGACAAAGTCGCTGACCAGTAAATGATGTAATAGCAAATCTGCTAGAGACAGTTCCTTTGGATCATGGTAGAAGGAACACAGTATGCTGTAATATTGAGAGTGCCTGCATAAAAGAAGCGCTATCACTTCATAGCTAGCCAGCCACGCACTCATACTTTCTCTCACTGTTTCTTTCTTTATGACAGAATTGCTGTGGGAATAAGAACCATGTGCTAGGAGCCCTTGGGGGGGAAAGGGCATGAGTGTAACAAATAAAATCAGTAACATTCTGAAACTTTTTTTCAAGGACCCTCTTTTCCATGAAATATTTGTGGTAAAAATTTGACTCAGGGTGAAGACACTCTGAGGCATTTTTGACCTACTCCAGACTTTGGAGAACTGAACCCAATTCCCTCCACTACCTGAACCCCTGCCCCAAACCGCTGCTAGGCTTTTTTGACCGGGAAATCAAACTGTGCCCTCCACAAGTGTTTGACAGGAATATAATATGTCATATAGGTATGATTTCACCATGGAGCTGGTTTAAGTCTTTTAACCCTACCCCCTTTTAGAAACAGGAAATGACTGTCCAAACAACAACAAGTGGTGGTCTGAGGAAACCTAGGAGCTACACTGAATGCCTTGAAGGAGTTACATGTGCCTTGTAAGCCATGTTTTGCACATGCCTGCTGAACCTAAGGATAATATGTGGATAAAATGGATACCTCTCTTCTAGCGCCCACTGTTCTGCTTTCTTTCCTACGCCCCTCCTTTCTAAGACTAAAGCGACGTTGCCTTTAAGTTTTGAGGCGACATGCTTCTATTTTATTGAGTAGAAGTAAATTCGAGGGCAAAAGCTATACTGTATGTCTACTAGCTGCATGCTCTGCTAGAGCAATGCTGAGCAAGGATTCAACCAGATGATGTGCAAGGTCTCACCCGGCTCTGTAATTCTCTGAGTCTCAGCTCAGAGTAGGTTTAAGGGGTTCATACCACAGGCCATAAAGCTGACCTTCCAAGCATAGAATTCTACTCTGGGTAGACTGCTGAAGCTAAAGCACACTTCTAAGATCTACCTGATGACAACAGAACCAAGGTACATGATATATGGAAGATGAATGAACCCTCTCTCTGCCTTTTTGAAACCGAAAAGTAAATAGGAGGGGGATGCTAATTTCAGAGAGGAAAGCCACAGAGGGAGAGGCATGTAACAATGTCATCTCCTACCATTTGTTATCTCAGGGCTTTCTCTCCTCAAGTGCTTTCCTCCCTGCAGACAAATACATAAGGGGCTCCCACATGTACTTGTTCTTGTTCCTGCAAATTGAAATGTTAGTTGCTAGGTGTTCACTGAAAAGACAGAAGGAAAGGCAAGGGTTAACTATTATTCCCTAAGGGTTTTCTGTTTCTAATTATGGCCCCCAATGTTGCTTTTCCTTTTATAGGCAATTAGGAAACTTTGTATGGCTCTCCAATACTGCCTAGTTCGTTAGGTAGAAGATGCAAATAAATGTTGTTAGTAGAGATGGGCATGACCAGAAATTTTTTTCCGAGTTGTCGTTTTTCGGACGGGTCCGTTTTGGCTCGTTTCCATTTTTCGTGAAATTTTTTAAAAAATTGTCGTTTCGTCATGTCTTGTCGTTACCGCCACTGCGATTTCGCGCGATTTGACATCCCAGCGAGTGGTGTCCCGCCGGCGCTAGGTGTTTTTGCGTCCTAGGCGGTGGGAGCGGTGGCGGGGGGCATGGGCGGGCGGCGGCAGTGGCAGGGGGGAGCGGCAGGCACGCGGGCGCGCGGGCTGCGGGCGCGGGTCCCGCAATGACCCAGAGCAGGTGGAAAACACTTTAAACTGACTTGCTGCACAAGACTGCATCGAATAAAGCAATTGCAATTTTTATTGCAAACAAAGTGGGCAGTGCACCCACAGCAGAGCTGCAGGCAGGGTATGAAAGGACCTTGGCTTGCCACCAAGCAAATGAAATTTTTAAAATAAATCCACACCTCCCCTCCCACTCAAACCTCCCCCCCTTTGAAGCACTATCAGAAAAGAAATCCTAACAAACTGCAGGAGAATAAAAAAGAATAAACTGCGTTGCTATTCCCCACAGCAGACAGAGAATGAAAGGAATTATTATTATTTCCTAAAAATTCAATTGAATCAATTCCCTCCCTGCCTGCCTAACTGAAATCTAAAGGCTCCGCAAAATCGAAACTAGTCTAGCACAGCAGCCAGCTACACACAACCCTCTCCCACCCATATCCAAGCCCGGACTGCGACTCTTCTGGGAGTGCCTCGGCTTTTTATGCCCTCTTGCACATCCAGAAGTGTCAGTCAAAACCTGGCCATGCGATTGGTAGAATGGGTCCAAAAATTTGCATGGTCCCATCCCATGGCCAGCCCATCATTGCGCAGGTGTAAAAAAATAAAAATAAAAATAAAATAAAATAAAATCAGTGCGACCTTTTACTGCTATAAAAAACCCACTGCTACTACTGTAAAAATTCAAGCATTTAAAATAGCTAATTTTCGCATGTTTCTGTGGTGCTTTGGTGGTTTTTTGGACCACGATTTCAAAAAAAATATTGCGGATGCCATTTTGGATCCCCCCGCACCGCATGGCAAATGGAGATGCCGAGGACAGGAGGGGGGGAAGGCTGGGGACCCCCCCCCCAGAAACCACCCCTCTGGTAGGTGCCCTCAGGCAGGCATATTTTCGCCTGCTTTTTTGGCCGGGAATCGGGGTTTTTTTATTTTTAAAACTTTTTTCTGTGCCGCTTGGCACTGCGCGATCGCCGCGCGATGCCATGAACAACAACGACAAATCAGACCCAATTTTTCTTTTTTCGGTTCGAGTTAGAGTTCTGACAGCTTAATTGTCATTACCGTTTCTGTTACGTAACGGAAACGATATCCAAAAACGGAAACGACAATTTCGCCAAGTCGTGCCCATGTCTAGTTGTTAGGATCTTGGTGCCTGAAATCCTGTTGCTTAGTGCAGTAAGTTTCTCTAGAAAAGGCCAGATGAGTCAGTAGGTAGAGATGGGCACAAAACAGAACTATAGTGTTTTGTTTAGTTTCATTTCAGTCTTCATTTCATTTTGTTTAGTTAATAAGGGATTTTTAAAAAGAATTTTGTCATGAAATGAGATGAAACAAAATACTTCATAAGGCTATAAATAATGGGAAGCTTTCCTTTTTTTATTTAACAGGGAGCCCAGTGCCCTAAATCAAATACCCTCCTTAAACCTTCCAATCAATTTGCTTTCAAGCAAAGAATCCTCTGTAAACAAGCAAGAAACCTAATGGCTAGCTGCTGCACCTCAGATCAAGAAGATTGGAGAGATAAGCTCAATAGCTGATTGGCGGTGCAGGAAGGGATGGAAGGAAAATATTTAAAAACTAACCTCTACAGTCATACATAATGAGGAAAGGAAAACAATTAGTTTAAATCAACTTCCATATACACAGCCAGCAAAGGGAAGAGCTCAGCTCAACTAGCCCCATCTCATACCTTTTATTTATTTTTCCACTCCCAGCTACAGCTCAGGCTTTTGTTCCTCACTGTCTTGGCTGATCACCCACTTAGACAAAAGGGGTGTGCACTGAGAAGCCTGTGCTCTAGCCATGAGGAGAAGAACAGTTAAGGAGCAGCTTAAAGCTAGCAAACTGGCCCAGGTGAGTGGTTCTATCGGCTATGGTGGGAAAGGACAGCAGAAGTAGTTGCAGCTGTGCTGCTGTGTTTACAAATCAGGACAAACCAGTTTCTCTACAATCAACTCTTTCAATAAGATGCCTCCTCTGTAGATTTCATTTATTCAAATGGGCTTATTTTGGTTGTGACTTACTCAGCTAAGCAACAGGATTTTAGCCAATATAGTGGAACAAGTGATACCTTTAGGCTACTAGAAAATTAACAAAATGTTGCTAATATTTTGAGGGCGAAACCCTCCTTCCTCAGAGCTGTACCAATAGGTTATAACATGGCAAAAGATGGATTTGCCAAGAGTTATTTCTTAGATGTAACGTTTTTGGCAAGATGGGAAAAAAGCCAGGCAGTTTCTTAGTTGAGGCTCAGAGATTCGAAATAAAGGAGCGAAGTTTTTTATTGTCCCAGTCCTTCCAAAGGCATGTCATGGCTCTCACACACAAATTCACGCCTCTCCTCAATGTGGTTCAACAAGGTCAATACCCCCTGCCTTGCCAGCAAAGGGGAGGGGTTGGTGTAGAAGGCCCATGCATTTCATTTGAGGATTGGGATAAAATTTGGAAAAGTCCACTGGGTGTAGCCAATGGGATCAAATAAAAAGGAAAGACATTACCTAGTGTTGTAGTCTTGTCATGTCTCCATTGCTGGTCCATTTGCCTCTTCCTTGGCACATATGGGGGGGTGTCATTCCTTATATCTTAGTATTTCCAATCAAAGCAAAACAAGTTGAGGAGCCATATAGCCATCACAAAAACCAAATACCAAAGTGGAACAGGTGATAGCTTTAGGCTACTAGACACTTAACAAAAACGTTGCTAATATTTTGCTTCAATTAAAATAAAGACTATCCCTAAAGGAAGTCGAACTATTTCCTTACTCTAGAGATACTTGCTAATGTCATAAAGCTAGGCCTATTTTGGCTCCAGAGATTCTTTTTCCTCCCCATCCTCTGTATCATCTTGATTCTCTTCTCCTGCCACCGTGCTTGTTTTTATGTGGAAGTTTTGCCAACATTATCATTTGCAAGAAGCACATTTAAAATGAATGGGGCTTGCAACATTGCAAGGCACGTCTCACACAGAGCAAGGCTGAAGAACAGATACTAATCAATCTTTGAACTCCCCTTTGAGAGTGAATACCATGCTTTGTCGGTCCCTGCATGCTGATATCGTGTGCTGATGAATGCTCAATGTGCAACAGATTTACTTCCTCAACTGGGTCTCTTTATTGTAATAGTGCCACCACACATCCCTTCACCGTGCCGGTAACGCCGCCCAAGTACCTTTCTTTAGCAAATCATTCATTATGCGCAAGGCATTAGTATTGGAGACTTTCCTCAGTGCTATTTGAGTGATAGGCTTTGTAGTACCAGGAGAGAAGAATACCTTTCTTTCCCTTAACTGCACAACAGAAACATGTAGGGGTGAAAAATGAGTAGCACACCCACCCACTGGATGTAACCAACTGAAGTTACTCAGACACTGCTTTTAAGATAAAAAGAAAATAGTTCTTCACTTACTGAGGAAGCAAGTTGTAGGTTTATTAATAATAATAGCAGCTATTACTGCTGCTGCTGCTGCTGCTACTACTACTACTATTACTACTACCACTACTACTACTACTGTCATCATCATCATCATCATTAAAGAAAGGCTCATTAAAACATATAATGCCAAATATCAAATAAATAATTATTTGATTAAATGATAACCTTGGTGCATTAGCAGTTTTGCTAACATTTCTGTTTTGAGTGTCCCATGTGCATCATCTAAAAGAAAAGTTTCTTTGAAGCAATAATTTTATCCAGTAGCGGATTTGTGTAGAGGTCTTAGGAAAGATTTCATGGTTAACCCATGTTCCTCATCAGGGAAATGTCTTGAATCACAATTTACAAGACCTAAAATGTAGCTCTCTTCCCTTCTTCAGCAGAGCCACACATCAGCGATGGGGAAATGGCTCTTAACTGGTGTCCTGTGTGAACTATGTTATGGTTTCATCAGCTTGTATATTTTGATAAGATAGAAAGTGCTTGTAGAGCAGAAAATAAAAGTAACAATGCCAAAAACTCACTGTTAAGAAGAAGCTTTCTTGAGACCTACCCAGGGCCGGCGCGTCCATTAAGGCGAACTAGGCAGTTGCCTAGGGCGCCAAAATGGACAGGGGCCGCCAAAATGGACAGGGGGCGCTGCCCAGCTGGCTGCCCCCCTGCCGCCCCCGCCCCCGCTGCCCGACCCCCCCGCCGCCGCCGCTGCCGCCCGACCCCCTGCCACCACCGCCACTGCCACCGCCCTACCCCCCGCTGCCGCCGCCCTACCCCCTGCCACCGCCCTACCCCTGCCACTGCCACCACCCAACCCCCTGCCGCTGCTGCCACCACCCGACCCCCCTGCGGCCGTTGCCACCGCCACTGCCTGCCCCCGCCCCCGCCCCCCCACCCCTTGCCTAGGGCGCAAAAAACCCTAGTGCCAGCCCTGGACCTACCCAAATGCCATAGAAGTGTGGAGAGCTTTTAAACCCTTCAGACTCTTCAGCAGGCTAGGTGGTGCCACAAAGACTTTCATTGCCACTGCCAACATTCTACCCGGGGCTTCATGCTTATCATCCGGGAATAGGAATCAGATGGTTGCCGAATGGGCTTCAAACCACACATGGACTCAAGGCTGAAACCTAATGCAAAGTGCAGCCTTGTTGATAAGTATCTGTGTTTCCACCGAATATTTGACAAAGGAAAAATCATAGTTTGAAAGTAAAGCAGAAGGCACAGCACTGCTCGTAATCTTGGGAAATCAGTTTGATTTCACTTGGCCTTGAGCGTTGTCACACAGGCTTAAAACTGCCCAGAACTCTGTAAACAAGGAGCTGGGAGAAGGGGCAGCAAACAGTGGTGGAGCTGTAACACAGGCAGGAGTAGGAGCAGCAGCTGCTGCTGCTAAAAACACATCCTGCTTCTCTTCAATATATTTACGGATGATTCAGCAGAAGAGGTAATCAGTTCATTATGGCTAGGGCTGCAATTCTGTAACTCACTGTGATTTCTTCTAGTACCTAAATAGCCCCATGCCTTCTGCTGGCTCTTGCATCTTACTTAAAACAAAATATGGCACCACACCTAAATGAAATACAGCCTGATGCAACCCAAAATGATAGAGTTGTCTGGAAATGGCACTGCAAACTAGCACGCTTTGGGAGAAGTGCTGGTGGCATTTGGGTCATGGCAGTGATGGGTCACCAGTAAAGGTTCTCATCCTCCCCCGAACCAGGGACAGAGCTTTGCTTTGAAATCTCATTATTATTATGAACATTAATAAGAAGAGGTGTGATCAGAGACAGCGAGGAGGGACATTTTGGAGATTATGTTGAAGAATTGCTGTATCATCAAAATGATGGGGAATTCTAGTTAAATAATAATATTTGGATCAGTTCCTATGCTACTTCCCATAGCTAGAGCAATATGTGAAAGCAGTGGTTTAAAATGATCAACCACACTGCTATACAAACATTATAATACCAAGTGTATAATAGTACTGTGCTATGTAGGACTATGATTTGCTGCAGTACTGTATAACACTACCCATAGTAGTAGTAGACATCCTAATAGTTGATGGCCTTAATTCAAAGACAATAACTTGATTCACTTCCTGTTGTATTGTAGATGGCTGACAGCACAACGTTGTTTACATTTCTTCAAGAGCAAATTCTACTGCTCCTTGGTCAACGTGCTTAGGATTACAGCCTAATAGTCTCCATTTGTGGATATTAATTCAAAAGGAAGCCCATACTTTAACCAGTGGAGCTCAATTCAACCTAATTTAGTATAAGACTGTGGCAGAAGAGCATGAATTAGACCAAAAACTATTCCCTAGAATTCTCTTGAGATTGTGTTGGTGTCAGATGTTCTTTGAAAGCTCACATATTCTCTACAGAGGAGATAGCCACATTTGACCATCAAAAGTTATTTGATTTTATATTTTCCTGTTCTACTGTTCCTATTTGCCTATTTGACAGTTGACAAACAATGCTATTAGTATTTGACAGTGCTGTTGTTGAAACAGTACACTGTGGGGGGGGGTTCAGATTTTGCAAGTTGAGGGAAATTAATCTAATCTTGCTGATGGAACTCCTCTCTATCACAGAGGACTCTGAGGAATATTGCTCAAGAAGAAGAAAGGAAAACAGAAGAAGCCATGGTATGGCTATGGTAAACTGACAGGGTGAAGTTGCCTATGGTAAACTGACAGGGTGACCACCCATTACAATAATTTCATATACAGTAGGGGCAGATTGCTGGGTGGGAAATGGCTATTATGAGTAAGCTTTCTGTCAGGGAAGCTTTTTTAGACATTACTGATCTTATTATGGATTCCTCATGAGAATCCAAAGAGGTTTCAGCCCCTTGGAACATATGGTTGAAAAACGCACACGTGTGTTTGATGCATGTTGTAGTATGGAATACAGTGGACCCTTGTATAACAAACAGCTTGTATAACATAAATTTGTACAACATAAAAAATTCCAGAGATAGGGGAAATTTGCTTAACATAATTGCATATGGGGCGAATCCGTACAACATAAAATGGGATTACTCCATTTTCAATGCATTCCTATAGGAATTTGTATAAAGGAAAATTTGCTTATCATAATTTCTTTTGGAACAAATTAATTCCTTTAGACAAGGTACCACTGTAATTGGCGATATTCGGTATTTGATTTGTTTTGTGTCTGATTTTGTTCTGTTCTGTTTATGGAAGGCTTCATTTTAAATATGTCTGTCCCACAGCAGAGCAATGAAGAGATGGGGGCCTGTTTGGAACATTTCAATTGTGAGGTAAAATGACACATTCCAAATGCAAACATTAGTTTTGAATTTACAGATTCTTGATCTGAACACAAATAGCAAAAGTAAACAAACCAAACAAATAAAAAAACAAACTATGTTCAAATGGAAGGCCTACTTCAAGTCTTACCTAACCCATTGAAGAATAAGAGAGGAGGCACCAGAACTAAAATAAAGAATGCAGGTTTCTAGGTGCACCAAATTTTATTTATTAGGGCCAATGTGTTTTGAATAAAATCTTCCTTGGGGCACTGTAAAACAGCACTCTGTGCTATCTAATTACCCTCTTGGAAAGTGATCTATCTTGCAAAAGACTATTTAGAAACACAGGGTGTAGTATTTTACAGTACCCCTGAGGAAGATTTTATTCAAAATGCATGGGGTCTAATTAAAAATATTCCCAATTAGAGATTTCCTCTTTGTTTCTACAATTGTTATCCCAGTCACAGGTTCACTAGGTAGCTTTGTGTAAACCACTGTCCTTTCTGCTTCAGACCTTTTTCTGCAGTATGGAAACCATCATAATGTCCTGACATGCAGGATTTTTCTAAAGCTTCAATATGATAATGTATTCTAAATTAGAGATGGGCACGAATAGAAAAATGGAGTTTCGTTTGTCGTTTGTCATTTAGAGGTCTGTTTTGGTTCGTTTCCGTTGTTCGTGAAATCTTTCAAAAATTCATTTATTTCATTACCGTTTTGTTACCGTTTTGTTACCGTTTTGTTACCATTTATTCCAATTTTTAATGTTTTTTTAAGCATTTAAAGCCGCTCACTTCATTGCAGTAACGGAAACGAAACACACGTCCAAAATCCCCATGTTTCTCTTCATTTCGTTTCATTTTAGGGACAAATTTTGTTTGTCGTTTTGTTGCATAATGAAACGAACAACGAACAACGAAAACAAAAAATTGTTCATTCCGTGCCCATCTCTATTCTAAATGCTTTAACTAGGTTATATGATATACCGGCAATTGGAAAGAACGAGTAACAAACAGCAAGTTATTTGCTATTATTTCATGGGCTTTTTTAAAATAATGATGCCATAATTAACTTACATTACAGTTACAATGTAAGGAAGGATAAATTAACCCTTTTTGCTGTGTAACTAGTTTAGTTACTTTTCCTAGTTACATGGGAATGTATCTCACCACATAGGATGTATTTTATGCTACAAACCAGTGGAATGTAGCATTCTGATGCATTTCACAAAGTATATAAAGATAATGTTATTTAGGGTGCATTTACACGACCTCTAAAATCTGGTGTCAACTTAAATCCGGACCAGAGATCATGGGGGTTTGTCATTTTTCCTGTGTTCCCACCCCTCCGCACTCCATTGTTCTTGTGTGCGTGAGGGGGGAGAAAAAAAGGAAGAAAAAAATGCAGGCTCACCTCCATCTGCAGCCCCGAGCAGCCCATAGTGATTCCTGACTCTTAAAGGGTGGTGGGTACAAAAAACAAACAAACAGAAAGCGAGGGAGCCTGCCTTTCACAGCTTTACAATTTGCATCAGAAGATTTTTTTACCTCCTGGAGGCCAGGTACTTGAAAGGTGTGCTGGGATGCGCTTAGGTGGGCGTGGTTGTACTTACTTTTTTTAAAGTCCGGAGCTGGTGGGAAAACATTTTAGAGCTCCGGATCTGGGAGCCCTTTGCTTCAGATTTTAGGGTTTGTGTAAAAGTGCCCTTACTTTACAATAATGGGGCCTTGAACCTGAACTCTATTATGTTCCTAAATTGTTATCTCAGCATATACCTTGGTAAAACACACACACACACACACACACACACACACACACACACACACACACACACACACACAGAGAGAGAGAGAGAGAGAGAGAGAGAGAGAGAGAGAGAGAGAGAGAGAGAGAGAGAGAGAGAGAGAGAGAGAGTCCTAAAGGTACTTAAATACTTCAGTGCCCAGATTTAGTCCATGGAAGAACACACTCTCTGGCTATCCTTTTTGTGTGTGTGTGTGTGTGTGTGTGTGTGTGTGTGTGTGTGTGTGTGTGTGTGTTTTAATGCCATGGTGCCCTTCACATAGTTTTTCCCATTTAGAAGGCTCCCAGAAAATTACTTCACAGCACTACTTTTTTCACAGGGCCATCGTTCTGTGTGGTGTTGGCTGAATATCTTTCTGAATTGTGTCCTTCCAGAAACTGGGTTAGCCGGCAGTGGTTACTTTTACTGTTCATTGTCTGTGAAGAGATAACAGAGGAAGGCAGTGCCCTCCCCCCTTATCTGCTAGCAGACTTTGAACAAGTAAGTGTCTGGGGGAAAGTCTTTGAATCTCAGAGAAGAAATTCACAGGATTCTTTTGTGGAGTCAAAGGAAATGCTGCAGTTCCAACCCACAGCTTCAAGCCTGCAAGCTGCTGAATCATCGTTCAGTGCTCTTCCCATGATGCCCAAGGCAGGGAGAAAGAATGATGAAGTGCGTACTGGGAGGGGTCAGGTCAGAACTGCTGCTCTGCCTTTTCAGAAGGAACTTCGTAGGAAAGGTGCCCACCCAAAAAAAAAAAAAAAATGAGGATTTTCTCAGCTGAGTTCCATTACTCAAAAGCGACTAGTTCCCATATCCACAATCATCAGTTGCTTGAGAACCCTTTGATGTCAATTCATGGATGTGAATGATCAAGTGAAATATTAGATGGATGTTTCATATATTGAATTATATAATGTTCATTGTTTTTTAAAGTTGGGGTGGCTACCTGGTGGTCTGCCCACTTAGATTCTAGCCATGAAACCATTTCCCTTGCCTGTGGTGCAGCCACTATATTGTAATCAACAACAGATTATAAAAGTGGGGGGCAGCTATAATTTCCCTCACAGGAAAAGGTATTTTGAAGTACAGTAGTAGGAAAAAACAGGTTGTAGATTACCAAATCAAATTCTCATCCATCTTTATATACCATACAAAGACTGCCTATTCACTATAGGGCAGTATAAAAATGTAATAAACTCATATAAATACAACAAAAGAAGATGTGTCAAAGTTGTGTACATGTGTGAGGAAATCCTTGGGGCATGGAAGACTGATGAAGGGCCTTTGGATAAACATCAAAGGAGAGAGAAATAGTAATGACATAATTGTGGGATGATTTCCACATTTCTCCACAAACACACTTGGACAACATTCTTGATAAAAATAGCAAACATTCAAAGAGGAGAGTATGGCCATGATGGGAGACTTTAATGACCCGAGTATCTGTTGGAAGGACAAGCAAATTCAGACCCAATTCACCACATGGGTTTTGTTATACCAAGCAATTATAAATTTAATAATATGCTTGCACACACAAGCTGGTTTTCTTAAGGAAACACAATTGCATGTGTGTGTGTGTTGTGTCGTTACACTAGAGTTTGACCAAGAGAAACTGAGTTTTTGCATAGCGGTCTCCCATCCAAGAAATACAATTGCATAGTCAACAATATTCAAAGAAATGGGAGTCCATGATGTACCAGCAGGTGTGATATTGAAGGCACAATCACAAAGATTTCATGCAAGGGGAAAAAAGTAGGAGGCATCCAATGAAACCAGGTTGGCTGGGTAAGGAATTTTCAGATGAGCCAAGATTTAAAAGTACTGTATATATAGGAAATAGAGAGAGAAACAAATTGCCAAAGAAGTATCCGAAGGAGTAGTCAACATCTGTAGGGAGGCTTGCAAAAGAAATTTAAAAAGAGTGTGGGGTTCTGCTCTGAGGAAGAGGAAGAACAAGAAATATTATGTTTGTCATGTGGAAAGGTTGAGGGGGGATCCTGATCTGGGTGAAGGATGAACTCTTTCACACCTATATTATTTCCTCCTCCTCTCAAAAGGGAGAGAGTAATCAAGTGCTGAAAATGTAATCAGGGATGCAGGGAGGTTGTACAGTTGAAGATATGTGAAGAGGGAGCACTTGGCTGCTTTACATGAATTCAACGCTCCAGGGCCAGATGAACTCTGTCCATGAGTACACTACTGAAGGAACTTCTAGACATTGCCTCACAGCTTCCATCTGTAATCTTTGAGAATTCTTGGAGAACGGGGAAGGTTCCTGAGGCCTGGAGACCAGTAACTATTGTTCCTATCTTCAAAATGGGGAGCAAAAAGAACAATTTTTGATCATTCAGCTTGACATTAATATTAGAAAGGGTTTTAGAATAAATAAAGATAAAGGCCTTGAGCATTTTGAAGAGGACACAGTAGTTGCTGAGAACCAGTGTGGCTATCTAAAGAAAAAGTAATGACAGACTAATCATTTCTCTTAATTGACCAAGTCACAGGCTTGGCAGATCAGGGAGTGCTGTGGGTGTATAGTATCTTGGTTTCAACTGACTGAGTTCTTGTGGTCAAGCTAGTAAAATATGATTTCAGTGATGCTCCTAATTAGCTGGATTGCTATCTGAGACCCTACACAAAGAGTATTCACCAACGATTTCTCATTATCTCTCATGACATGGGGTGTGTGTGTGTGTGTGTGTGTGTGTGTGTGTGTGTGTGTGAGTGAGTGAGTGAGTGAGTGAGTGCCACATGGTTCAGTCCTATGCTTGGTGTTGTTCAACACCTTTATTAATGACTTGGATAAAGTATTGGAAGGATTGCTCATCAAACAAAGGTGACATTAAGCAGCTAATACTTCAGAAGGAAGTATCAGGATTCATGACAATCTGAACAGACTGGAGAAGTGGGTCAAAGCATAGGAGTTTCAGCTAGGTAAAATGTGAAGTTTTACATTCAGTCAGGAAAAAAAATGAGATGTAGCATTACACCTGGTTTGGCAATAGTACATATAAAAAGGACCTAGGGGTCTTAGTAAACCACAGACTAAATATTAGTCAACAGAGTGATGGTGCAGCAGCAGAACCTAAAAGCTAATACTTACATTTCTAAGCTGCATCCACAGAAGTGTACTGTCCAGATCACAGGAAGTAATATCATTCCATTTTGCTTGTATCAATTGCCACTGGAATACTAAGTATGATTCTGGGCACCTCATTGTGAAAAGAATATCAGATATGGAACTAGAGGAGGTCAACCAAGATGATAAAACTCTTGCTTTCCAGCTGAGGAACAGATGTGGGAGCTGGTTATGATTAGCCTGGGGAAGGGAAGATTGAGAGGGTTATGATTGCCGTCTTCAAATATTTGGACAGGTGTCCTGTTAAAGACAGTGCAAGCTTGTTTTGTGAGGCTCTAAAAGAGAGGAGCCAAGTTAATGGACTCAGTTGACAAGAATGGGTGATTTGAGCTAAACGTTAGGAGGAACCTCTTGACAATAAGAGCTGCTCCATAGTGGAATGGACTACTTCAAAAGACCATGGATTCTCTTTCATCTTAAGTTTTTCAAAGAAACAAATGGCCACCTGTTGAGTGCTTTATTGGTGGATTTCCTGCTTCAGTTGGAGTTTGATTGAGTGACCCTTGGGATCCAGTGAGCTCTATGATACTTGGAGTTTTGAAATACAATGACCCTGATATACTCGGTTGCCCTTATTTTGTTCCTTCATATGGTTCCTGAGTAATCAAAGTAATTTGAAAAAAAGTACTTTTATGTAAATGCCCCAGAATCTCTGCCGGGTATTAAATTAACATATTGTCCATTTGCAGCAGAGGTTGCCTGCAGATTTTTCACCTGTACCCATGCTTTACTTCTTCTTCCTATTCGTAATAAAAGCCTCATGGCACAGTAGTTAAACAGCTGTACTGCAGCTATAACTGTGCTCATAACCTAGGGTTCAATTCCAGGTATCTGGCTCATGGTTGACTCAGCCTTCTATCCTTCCGAGGTCAGTAAAATGAGAACACAGCTTGCTGGGTGAGGTGGGCAATGTGTAGTTTGCATAATTAAAAATTGTAAAGCACTCAGAGAGTGCTTCAAGCACTATGGGGCAGTATATAAGCAGAACACTTTGCTAATATGCAACATGAAGCTCTCTTGTAAATTAGGAAAATGATACTACAGTGAAAGCCACACTGAGGTTTCAATAATAATAATAATGATAATAATCACCTTGTATATCGTGAACTGAATTCCATCTGCGGCTGATGCTTTTAACCAGAAATTCTAAAGAGAAGTCAGAGAAAGGTTGCCTCCATGAATACAAATATCCACATCCATTTAACTAATCCTACATTTAATATGATGAAGTGCTGCAGATTTTGTGTGTGCACAGTGATGGGAACTTGACAGGGAGTTTGAGAAAGTGACAATTTAACTGGCAACTCTTCTCTAGCTATATAGATCAAAGGCACGGAAGAACCGCTAACCTAGAATATGAAGCATACAATAAAAGTGTGACGAGATGCAACAAATAACCTAAGCAGAAAGGCAGATTTTCAGAGTTGTCAAGAGTAGGCAAACCTAATGATGGGTCCTTTTAGCCCACTTCAGCATTCCATTTTGAAACTTTTTTGGCTTAGACAAAACTGCCTCCAAAGGCGGCAGCTGCACAAATTGTCTACATTGTCTAATGGGCAGGTTTGCCTGTGGACCATTTGTGGCTCCTCATTTGAACTTGGGAGGCTCAGGCAAGATTTATACCTGTCTTCTTTAGACGTCAGCATATCCACACATTTGGGTTACCAACGGACTGTCCCTTGGCCTAGGTTCCATACTAATGTTTCCAAGCTGTGTCTTGGCTTTGTGCAGGACCACTCCTGTCATTAAACAAAGTGAGGTGGGTGCCTCATGGAACAAATTTGGAGTCATGAAGAGACAACGGGTTCTTATGATGGGATTTCTATTCCCAGGGATGGAAGGAGGAGTTTATGGGGTTTTCTGTTTTGTGTACCCAAACCAAACGGCCTCAAACCCTTCACCTTCAGGTACTGCATGTACAAGGATTTGCATGGGTGTGATTCACTCTTATATCTCAGATGGCAAAATGCCTTGGAAAGGTCCTGGCTGTTGATCTCATTAGTATTTTACACTTTCTACTTGTTTCCTTCCACGTGGTTCCCCTTGGGCAGCTTCTCTGCCTTTTACCCTCAGCATGGTTTTGGGTAACCCATTTCTGCTTTCATACACCAGCTTCAAGATCTTCATAATAAGGCCAGCCTCAGTGGTGGTCCTTCTGTTTCGGCATATGGAGCAATGTCCCCTAACCCATAACACTCTTCCCATTCTTCAAAGGGGTAAAACTATGCTCAGATTGTGCAACATTGGGTACTAAACTAGATGAAGGCTGCCTAGATGCCCTAAGCAGATCCGATCTCACCTGATTTCAGAAGCTAAGCAGGGTCGGCTCTGATTAGTACTTGGATGGGAGACCACCAGGGAACACCAGATGCTGTAGGTGCCTGGATTAGTACTGCCAAGAAAACTCCATGGACATGGGGTCACAAAGACCACCAGGACACAACACACAACACAAACTATATGAAATTGACCTCTGCCAGTGCCCCAGTAGCCATGGCTTTCATCAGTTGCCACTGGTCAGCCTTTAATCCTGCTGGTATTCATCACTGGGGCCTCCCTTGGATGCTATCAGCCCTGGGTTAATAATCCAAAGACTTACTAAAATGGACTGCTCAGGCAATGGGGAAAAAGAGTATCTTTTGTTCTGGCCTGAGAGAGGCTAGTTATTCATAGGAACCAAAGGCTTCCAGTGCCCACAACATGTCTTTGGTGCAGGAATAAAATTTCCCCAACATTGGAGCTAGAGCACTGTAGATAATTTCCTTCCCAATTTGGGTGGCAGGGAGTTTAACAGGGGAAATATATGAGGAAGAGAAGAAACTCACCATTTTCTATCCTGCCTGTGGAAGCCAAGGGGGAAGTGTAAAACGTTGGTCCTCCACCTTTTCTCACAAGATAGTATATTACAAGGGAAGATGATCAGTGTTGATACTTTTAATATAGGAACTTATCCACACAGGTTGGAGAAGTCCCGTTAGTTAATAATTTTTGGATACAGGGAGAGAAGAAACTGTGGGGGTAAAATGTTGCAGTGTGTATTTTTTTGGTCCTTCCATTTTCTTGTGCGTCCCTCCTGATAATGATGATCTGGAAGCAAAGGGTCGTTTTGCTTCAGAACTATCTGTATAACCTCGATCTAATTCTGTGATTATTTATCTTGTCAGTTTTTTTTTCCATTGAGGCAGCTCTTCAGGCTTTTCCAAAGCTATTGTCTGTTCTAAGTGTCTTTCCTGGTAGTGGATGACAATGCTGCTTGCAGCTATAATGAGGGGATGGATCAATGTTGTCTGGCAATACTAAGACAAGTCTGTAAGTTCACAAAAAATATTCCAAAAGGCACATTACCATCTACACGTCTCCTCTTGAAGGAGGATATGGCAGGTAGTGGCTCAGTGACCATTTCACTTGTAGATCCTGGGTAAGAATAATGCCTGTGGCCATATCCCTGAAAGAATTTGGAATCTCTTCAGCATTGGCAGAAGGCTTCTGCAATACTTCATCATATTAGCATAAGGCTTATGAAATAGTGTGAGAGAACAAGAAAGAAAGACTATCTGCTTTCCTTTCCTTTCTTGTGTAGAATCCTTGCTCTCCATGAAAGATCTTCCTCATATGAACTTTAAGACAACCTGATGGATGCTAATTGTTTTTCTCTTACATATATACACATCACACACACACACACACACACAGAGAGAGAGAGAGAGAGAGAGAGACAGACAGACAGACAGAGAGAGAGAGAGAGAGAGAGAGAGAGAGAGAGAGAGAGAGACAGACAGACAGACACCAGACCTAGCAAGCTTTCTTAAAGTTCATATGAGGAAGACACATACACAGTGCCTACACACATCTTACATTTAAATACATACACACATCTTACATTTTTGTGGGAATAAGCCTGACTGAGCACCCCAAATTACTTCTGAATGAATAAACATGATTAGAACATTGCTACATATGGAAATCAGACAGACAGACAGACACAGATGATAGATAGATAGATAGATAGATAGATAGATAGATAGATAGATAGATAGATAGATAGATAGATAGATAGATAGATGATAGGTGTTCTCAAGTTTTTATTTGCAGGAGAATACCGACCTTTCCAAGACTTATGCTTCTGCGATGTCCATATATCCTGAATTCAGTTACATGTGCACGCATATAAAATTTCTTCTGCCTTATAAATAAATTCAGAAATTCTCTGTAAGCAAGTTTTCAGAGTCACAGAGAAAGGAATCATATTGTTTCCATCCTAGAAGTTTGTGCAGAAAGAAGTACCAATTCACTGGACATTTTTATGATATAATGAAAGGCTCCAATCAAAGTCACATTTAAAAACGGAGGTCATTTTATTTCCACACAATGACCCCTCTTGGTAATTATGCTCTGATATACCCCGAATATATGCTGATTTCACTGTCACTGCCCTGAAAAATATTTGATTTGGGTTGATAGATAAATGGTTTACGTGGCACAACCAATCCTCCAAAAATAAACTGTTGAACTTGGATCTACGACAATCACTTAGAGAGCTGCTGCCTGTGACAGTAAATATTGGCCTTAGATGGAGAAACAGCCATAATATAGAATTAGGATTACACTGCATATTATCAAAAGGTAAATATATTCTGTCACTCAGAATAAGTTCCACAGGGACTGGCTTCCCACATTAGAGCCTGTCCACACTGGCATATTGTTATTGTGTATGGTTCCCTGATAGTACTACTTGGCACAGGGGAGAAGGAAAAAAAGACCTTGTTTGCTTGTGTTTCTACTTAAAATTGACCATCATTCCCCTTTAAGAAGTGGCCTGTATATTTCTGGCACAGGGCAAGGGGCATGCAGTCTTTTGGGGACAAATCACTGAGAAGAAAAACAGCTCCTTGTTCTGCCTTCACAAATAGGTAACAAGAGTTGAAATAGATTGCACTGGAGCTGAGGACCCTTGAAGCACCATCTGGATGGCACTGAATTCCACAGGGTGGACAGGCTCTTGGTCTATATGGGCCTATCAGATCTATCTGGGAGGTAAGCACTCCATCGTGGAACTTATTTCAGAGTGGCTGCTACTTCATACATTTGCCTTTTGATAACCGCCATCCTCAAGTGATGAATTCCACTTGTGGCATAGTTATGAGGAAAGGAAAGTGTGGGAAGTCATCAAGTTCTTATTCCATATCTTTTCAGCTCAGTGAAAAGGTATTGCCTAGGATGACCATCCACTGCACTGCCCATCAAAAAACATATTTTCGCTACTCATCCATAGATTATACACAATAAGAAAAACAACAGAAGGAGCATGAGAGAAATACTGTAATACCTTGGTTTACAAACATAATTTGTTCTGGGAACATGCTTGTAAACCAAAACACTCTTATATCAAAGCAAATTTCCCCATAAGAAATAATGGAAACTCAGATGATTTATTCTGGGGCCCAATAGACCACATACTGTAGGCACAAAATGCTAAAACTCACAAAATATCTTGGCTAGCAGTCCAAGTCCACACCATGGTTTAGGTACCTGGCTGTGGAATCTGCTCTGCTTGGGACTAACAAATGAATTTTACTCTGTCTTTTTAATGTAGCAATAATAAAATGCAATTTGTAGCCATATACATACTTGACTAGCTGCCCTGTGACTAGAAATTGTTTGAAAAATAAGAATGGATGTTGAAAACAAATTAAATATATATAAATATGAAGAAAAATAAAACAAATCTCTGACCTGCACTCCCCTTTGAAAACACTCCTGGCTGGTGCAAGGGAGATCTCCCTTCCTTTCTCTTCCCTCTGCATTGGTGGCTTACGTGAGCTGGAACATTCCAGACTAGAGATGGGCACGACCAGGAAAAATGACGTTTCGAGTTGTCGTTTGTTGGGACAGGTCCGTTTTGGCTCGTTTCCGTTTGTCGAGGAAATTTTCAAAAATTTGTTGTTTCCGTTTGTCGTTTGTGTTGGGGTTGGGGTTGGGGTTGGGGTAAGTGGGCTGTGGGAGGCACCTCTCTGGGTGCCTCTCTGATGTCTGACCCACTAAGAAGGGAAGCAAGGGAAGCGTTTCGCAGAGCCGCCGCGTACCATATATTACATTATGTTAGGGTGGGGTGGCAGAGGCACCTCTCTGGGTGCCTCTGACTCAGTAAGAAGGGAAGCATAGTAGCGTACTGCCGTACAGGTTAGGCTCTGCGAGGCACCTCTCTGGGGGCCTCACTTTGACTCACTAAGAAGGGGAGTGTACTAACGTACTGACATACAGGTTAGGGAATGGGGTAGGGGATAGTGGGCTGTGGGAGGCACCTCTCTGGGTGCCTGGGACCCACTAAGAAGGAAAGTGTACTTGTGTACGGATCTGGGTTAGGGTTGGGGTTAGGGTAAGGGCTAGGCTTAGGGTTATGGTTAAGGTTAGGGTGGGTTAGTGGGCTGCACCTCTGGGTGCCTCTGACCCATTAAGAAGGACAGCGTACTGGCGTATGAGTTAGGGTTGTGTTAGGGTTAGGGTTAGGGTTAGGGTTAGGGTTAGGGTTAGGGTTTGTGGGCTTTTAATGCCCTCTCTGGCACACCCAGAAGTCTCAGACAAAACCTGGCCATGCAATTCGTGGAATGGGTCCAAAAATTTGCATGGTCCCATCCCATGGCCAGCCCATCATTGCGCATGCGCAGGTGTAAAAAAATAAAAATAAAAATAAAAATAAAATAAAATAAAATCAATGGAGACGTTTTATTGCAAGAAAAACCCACTGCTGCTACTATAAAAATTCTGGCAGTTAAAATACCTAATTTTCAAATGTTTCTGTGGTGCTTTGGTGGGTTTTTGGACCACGATTTAAAAATAAATATTGTGGTCGCCATTTTGGATCCCCCCACCGCATGGCAAATGGAGACGACGAGGATGCCCCCCCAGCCTGGTACCAGCAGCCCAGGACAGGAGAAGGGGGGAAGGCCGGGGACCCCCCCAGAAACCACCCCTCTCTGGTAGGTGCCCTCACTGAGGCAGGCATATTTTCGCCTGCTTTTATGGCCGGGAATCGGGGTTTTAATTTTTAAAACTTTTTTCTGTGCTGCTTGCTGGCCTTGCGCGATCGCCGCGATGCCATGAACAAGAACGACAAATCAGACCCAATTTATCTTTATCGGGTCGGGTTCGAGCTGGAGCGGAGTAATTGTTGTTATCGTTCCTCGTTAGGTAATGGAAATGACGAACGGAAACAGAAACGAGGATTTCGCTGAGTCATGTCCATGTCTATTCCAGACAATCACCTACAATCCAGCAGGAGAATAGAAAGAGAGAGAGAGATCCACCATTGGTTCAGTTGTGATCATGTGACCTGCTCCAGTGCTTGTATTGCAAGACATTGTTTGTTGACCAAGGCAAAATTTAGAAGAAATGTTTGCTTGTCTTGTAAACACTCTTAAACCAAGGTACACTTAAACCCAGGTATTACTGTACAATGAATAATTTTTGTCTTGTGGGCAAAATTACCTGAATTTCTACAAGGCAGATCAATGTCCTGGAAAAGGTCTTGTCCTAATCATATTGAGTGATGGTTACCTCTTTCTGTAATGCAGCCTAAGGTGTGATCCATCTTGAAATTGTGTAATTTGAAACAGATGCATCCTCTTTATGAGAAAGGGTATTATTTCTTCTCTATGATGAACATTATTCTCTCTTCACCGTCCCCCCCCACCAGCCCCACTAGTTAATTTGAACATTAAAGATCTTCTAACAGGCAAACGTCTCATCAGCTACAGAAAGCTGTACAAATTCTTAGCTCTGCTGCCATGCTTGGCAAACTATTTATATTTCTGCCCTCATCAGTTAAGATCAGGCATCTTTTAAAAACACACACCTCAACACACACATACACACACACACACACATTCTTAGATTCCAATTCAAGTGAAAATCAAAGAGACATAAGAACATTCTGTGACTTGAAAATGGTTCTTTTCTTGAGGTAGAAAAATGCAGTTGGAGGTCTCTTTCCCCTATCATATGGCCAGAATTACCTGGGGTGATCTGGATTATGCATTTCTTCATAAAGCAGGATTTTCTTTCTTTCTTTCTTTCTTTCTTTCTTTCTTTCTTTCTTTCTTTCTTTCTTTCTTTCTTTCTTTCTTTCTTTCTTTCTTTCTTTCTTTCTTTCTTTCTTATACTTATGAATCTTTCTTTCTTGCCTCAACTTCTATTTTTATGTACAGAAACAGACAGCCTCAAATAATAGCCAGGTAACATGCCCTACCACTTCCCCCCAAAAGGACCACTTTTAACTCAAAATACAGGGAGACTTGTGTCGTGCACAGTCTGTCTTCCATTATGGAACAGTGAGATGTAGTACATAAAACTCCCAGGATCTAAATGTGTCCTACCTGGGGAGTGGGGTGGGTTTGGGTATGTAGAATCTGATTTGCATGCACAGAAAGCAAAGACACTTTAAGCAGGCTTGACTTATCCAAGGAGTTACATATTATGACATATATACAAATTTAATACAACACATTGTAATGGTTCTACTAAGGTGTAATATAAACACAGAGGTTTTGGGCTGGACATGGCTGAAGGAGGAGAACAGGGTGCAAGCATATTCTGAGTACTCAGCACAACAATAAGAAGCATGGGATTTCTTGATGTGACTAACTCAAAATATGACCTTAAATACTTACTGGGTGTTTGGAAGGTTAAAGGTGAGACTTTCACACCCCTTAGGCCATTGTCCACCTAATGAGCCTATTGTCCACTTTATGAGCCTATTTCAGACCAGGGTGATATGAGGTCAACGTGAACTATAAAACGGAGGACTTGCAACTCGCTTTCCACAGACCGACAAAGCTGTTTGGATGAGCAGCAAAATGTTGCAATCTCTCAAGAAAAGAAGTCCAGTTGACATGACTCAACCTCCAGATAAACTGACCTGGATGACTGAGAATTTTCACAGACATATGACCCTAAATTACTCACACTCTTCAGGATATTCTTGTTCCTTGTGATCTGCAACCATGGCTTCAGCAGAAGCACAATTGTTCACAGGTTTGCTTCATGACAGATAAAGAAGCTTATCCCTGAGTGCAACTAATTTAAATACTTCAGAGCAAGTCCAATTGGCTAATATCCACGAGTCATCTTCATTCTCATAACTGACATTAGAGCATAGATATCTCATGAGAATAATCCTTCTGTGGACTCAAACCAGCCTATATCTTGGACAGGTACCTTGTGATAGTGTATAACGGTGAGTCTAAATCTGCTTGCCATAAGGGTGGCCACTGCTCCATTACCAAAAAGGAGAATAAGGAACATCAAGAAGGAGGACATTCTTCATACAAAAAGGAGAACATTTTGCATTATATTTGCATAGGATAATTTTAACTGATAGATTCAAACATGATAACGATGAGACATTGTTACTACAATTTCAGTGGAAATGCATTACTCCTCACTATATTGCATAAGACTATAACTAGGTAACCACCTTGGAACACTGAACTGCGAAAAAGATGAGATATACAGTAAATCAAATGAATAAATAAGGTAGAATGTTTAATACCTCCCTGAAATCTCCACAACTTCTGCTTTCTGCAGTTTACTGTAAATGAATATACTGAATATAGACAAATAAAATAGAGGTCAGTGTAGTTTTGTTGAACTATCTAGCTAGGCAACAATCAGTTATTTCAGAGGACTGGTCTAAATAGTGATTTCAGAAATTCAGAATGTCCACTCCTAGGACTGATCTCTTATCTAAAATTCACACAGAACGGAAACTCTAAGCAATATCCTTTCTGCTATTCATCAGTAGTTAATTTCCAGGCTGTGTGTAGTTTGCATCTTTTTTTACAAAATTATCTGCCCACCCAAAAATACCATTTTTCTTCCAAAAGAATTAGAGGGGTGATAAAATACAGCTTATGAAACACTTTCTCTGCTTGGCCTGGGAAGGGGGGGTCTCTTTGCATGTCATCAAAAAGGAGGGCAGCTTTTGAAATGGAGGACTGTCCACCCTAAAGACCACCCTACTGGTCACTATGATATCCTCTGTAATGCGTTATTTGAAGCTATCTGTACCGAGAAAGCTCATAGGACACCTGTTTTATAAAGTGCCAGTTGGAAAGTTAAAGTGAACTGATGCCCTTTGAATGCCCAAGTCACTGAGGTGTACCTAGCTACTGTCCTGTGATATCTAAATATGTGATGAGTTATTTTGCAGAGCATTTGTGATGAAGGGTGATTCATATAGGTGGATCCATTGGCTTACATTGAGAAGAGGCTACTAGAGATGGGCATGAATTGCAAAATTCATTCAAAATCCCCAGTTCATATGTTCATATTTGTATGAATTGATACCACTTGTTGTTGTTGTTGTTCAGTCGTTCAGTCATGTCCGACTCTTCGTGACCCCATGGACCAGAGCTCGCCAGGCCTTCCTATCCTCCACTGCCTCCCGGAGTTTTGTCAAATTCATTTTGGTTGCATCGATGACACTGTCCAACCATCTCATTCTCTGTCCTCCTCTTTCCTTTTGCCTCGATTTTTCCCAGCATCAGGGACTTTTCCAGGAGTCCTCTCTTCTCATGAGGTGGCCAAAGTACTGGAGCCTCAGCTTCAAAATCTGTCCTTCCAGTGAACATTCGGGGTTGATTTCTTTCAGAATGGATAGGTTTGATCTCTTTGCAGTCCAGGGGACTCTCAAGACTCTCCTCCAGCACCACAGCTCAAAAGCATCAATTCTGCGGCGATCAGCCTTCTTTATAGTCCAGCTCTCACTTCCATACATCACTACTGGAAAAACCATAGCTTTAACCATCCTGACCTTAGTTGGCAAACTGATGTCTCTGCTCTTTAGTATGCTATCTAGGTTTGCCATTGCTTTCCTCCCAAGAAGCAGGCATCTTTTTATTTCATTGCTGCAGTCGCCATCTGAAGTGATCAAGGAGCCCAAGAAAATAAACTCTGTCATTGCCTCCATTTCTTCCCCTTCTATTTGCCAGGAGGTGATGGGACCAGTGGCCATGATCTTAGTTTTTTTGATGTTGAGCTTCAGCCCATTTTTTCCACTCTCCTCTTTCACCCTCATTAAGAGGTTCTTTAATTCTTCCTCACTCTCTGCTATTAGAGTAGTATCATCTGCGTATCTGAGGTTGTTGATATTTCTTCCGGCAATCTTAATTCCGGCTTGTGATTCATCCAGACCGGCCTTTCTCATGATGTACTCTGCATATAAGTTAAATAGGCAAGGTGACAGTATACAGCCTTGTCGTACTCCTTTCTCAATTCTAAACCAGTCAGTTGTTCCATATCCAGTTCTGACGGTTGCTGCTTGTCCCACATATAGATTTCTTAGGAGACAGATAAGGTGGTCAGGTACTCCCATTCCTTTAAGTACTTGCCATAGTTTGTTGTGGTCTACACAGCCGAAGGCTTTGGCATAGTCAATGAAGCAGAAGTAGATGTTTTTCTGGAACTCTCTGGCTTTCTCCATAATCCAGCGCATGTTGGCGATTTGATCTCTAGTTCCTCTGCCCCTTCGAAATCCAGCTTGTAGTTCTGGAAGTTCTCTTTCCACATACTGCTGAAGCCTGCCTTGTAGAATTTTGAGCATAACCTTGCTAGCATGTGAAATGAGTGCAATTGTGCGATAGTTGGAGCATTCTTTGGCATTTCCTTTCTTTGGGATTGGGATGTAGACCGATCTTTTCCAGTCCTCTGGCCACTGCTGGGTTTTCCAAATTTGCTGGCATATCTTATGCAGCACCTTTACAGCATCCTCTTTTAAGATTTTAAAGAGTTCAATTGGAATGCCGTCACCTCCACTGGCCTTGTTGTTTGCAAAAGGCCCACTTGACTTCACTTTCCAGGAGGTCTGGCTCCAAGTCAGCAATTACGCTATCTTGGTTATCAGGGACATCCAGATCTTTCCGATATAATTCTTCTGTATATTCCTGCCATCTCTTCTTGATCTCTTCTGCTTCAGTTAGGTCCCTACCATTTTTGTCCTTTATCATATCCATCTTTGCACGAAATACCCCTTTAATATCTCCAATTTTCTTGAACAGATCTTTGGTTTTTCCTTTTCTGTTGTTTTCCTCTATTTCTTTGCACTGTTCATTCAAGAAGGCCGCCCTGTCTCTCCTTGCTATTCTTTGGAAGTCTGCATTCAATTTTCTGTATCTTTCCCTTTCTCCCTTGCATTTTGCATCCCTTCTCTCCTCCGCTATTTGTAGGGCCTCGTTGGACAACCACTTTGCTTTCTTGCATTTTCTTTTCTTTGGAATATTTTTCATTGCAGCCTCCTGTACAATGTTACAAGCCTCCATCCATAATTCTCCAGGTGTTCTGTCCACCAAATCTAGTTCCTTGAATCTATTCTTCACTTCCACTGTGTATTCATATGGGATTTGACTTAGGTTATACCTAACTGGCCCAGTGATCTTCCCTACTTTCTTCAGTTTAAGTTTGAATTTTGAAATAAGAAGCTGATGATCTGAGCCACAGTCAGCACCAGGTCTTGTTTTTGCTGACTGTATAGAGCTCCTCCATCTTTGGCTGCAGAGAACATAGTCAATCTGATTCCGGTATTGTCCATCTGGTGATATCCATGTGTAGAGTCGCCTTTTGTGTTGTTGGAAAAGAGTGTTTGCAATGACCAGCTTGTTCTCTTGACAAAACTCAATTAGCCTTTGCCCTGCTTCATTTGGAACTCCAAGGCCAAACTTGCCAGTTATTCCTTTTATCACTTGACTCCCTACTTTAGCATTCCAATCCCCTATGATGAGAAGAACATCTTTCTTTGGTGTCAGTTCTAGAAGTTCTTGTAAGTCTTCGTAAAATCGGTCAATCTCAGACTCTTCAGCACCGGTAGTTGGTGCATAAACTTGGATTACTGTGATGTTCAAAGGGCTGCCTTGGAATCGTACCGAGATCATTCTATCATTTTTTAGGTTGTATCCCAGCACTGCTTTTCTCACTCTATTGTTGACTATGAAGGCTACTCCATTTCTTCTTTGGGATTCTTGCCCACAGTAGTAGATGTGATAGTCATCTGAACTGAATTCACCCATTCCTGTCCATTTAAGTTCACTGATACCCAGGATGTCAATGTTTATTCTTTGTGATACCACTAGATTAATATGAGCCAATAATTTTTTTTTTGCAATGTTTGATTCTTTGGGCTATAAAATGACACACACACCCAGCACCTAGAGACACCAACATTTCAGAGAAGTGTCTCCCAACTCTCTTCTACAATCCCTCCATTTGTGGTGGGTAGACATGGGCACGACTTGGCGAAATTCTCGTTTCCGTTTCCGTTTCTCGTTTCCATTACGTAACAGAAAAGGTAACGACAATTACTCCCCCAGAACTCGAACTCGAACTGACTAAAGAAAAATTGGGTCTGATTTGTCGTTGTCCTTCCTGGCATCGCAGCGATCGCGCGATGCCAAGCGGCACAGGAAAAAAGTTTTAATAAAAATAATAAAAAAAACGATTCCCGGCCAAAAATGAGGCTAAAATATGCCTGCCTGAGGGCACCTACCAGAGGGGTGGTTTCTGGGGGGGGTCCCGGCCTCCCCCCTCTCCTCTCCTGGGCTGCGCAAAGTGCGCATCCTCATCGAGTCGCAACTCGCCAAGTGGCGCGGCAGAGAAAAAAAGTTTTAAAATTAAAAAAAAACCCGATTCCCGGACAAAAAAGCAGGCGAAAATATGCCTGGCTGAGTAAGGGCACCTACCAGAGGGGTGGTTTCTGGGGGGGGGGTCCCCGGCCTCCCCCCTCCTCTCCTGGGCTGTGCAAAGTGCGCATCCTCGTTGTCGAGTCGCACTCGCCCACGCCAACTCGCCAAGCGGCGCGGCACAGGAAAAAAGTTTTAAAAAACCCGATTCCTGGCCAAAAAAGCAGGCGAAAATATGCCTGCGGCCTGCCTCAGTGAGGGCACCTACCAGAAGGGTGGTTTCTGGGGGGCGGGGGGTCCCCGGCCTCCCCCCTTCCACTCCTGGGCTGTGCGCATCCTCGTCGTATCGACAACTCGCCATGCCATGCGGTGCGGGCTGGGGATCCAAAATGGGGTGACCGCAATATTTATTTTGAAATTGTGGTCCAAAAACACACCAAAGCACCACAGAAACATGCGAAAATAGCTATTTTAAAACTGCCTGAATTTTTTCAGTAGCAGCAGTGGGTTTTTCTTGCAACAAAACGTCTCCATTGATTTTATTTTATTTTTATTTTTATTTTTTTACACCTGCGCAATGGGCTGTCCATGGGAGTGGACCATGCAAATTTTTGGAGCCATTCCACCAATTGCATGGCCACTTGGCCAGGTTTTGACCGAGACTTCTGGGATGTGCCAGTCGGGCATAAAAAGCCACTAACCCTAGCCCTAACCCGAACCCTAACCCTAACCCATACGCCAGTACACTGTCCTTCTTAGTGGGTCAGAGAGGCACCCAGAGGTGCACCCCAGTAACTCAAAGCAAAGCAAAGCAAAGTGTTCTGCTTATATACCGCCCCATACTACTACAAGTAGTCTCTAGGCGGTTTACAATTTTAATTACAGAGTGCAGGCTACCAGTAACTCTAAGCCTAGCCCTTGCGCTAACCCCTAACCCCAAGCCAGATCTGTGTACTCGCATTGCACTACACAGCAAGTACACTTCCCTTCTTAGTGAGTCACAGCGGGCACCCGTAAGGGTCCTCTGTCACTTCGCTCTCCAGCCCAAGTGCACTGCAGGCAGTGAGTCACAGAGGCACCCGAAAGAGAGGTGCCTCTGCCTACTGCAACTTAATGGTATGCATATCCAATTGGCTATGAATGCCATTTTGTAGCGGGTGAGGAGAGGAGGCACCCACGAGGTGCCTCCAGGAGCCCGCTTTCCCTTCATGGTGGGCCAGAGGAGGCACCCACCCCTGAGAGGTGCCTCCAGGAGCCCCCCCCAAACCAGTACTAACGACAGATGAAAAACTGACAAACGAAATGACAATTTTTTGGAAAATTTCACGAAAAACGGAAACGAGCCAAAATGGGCTGGCTCCGACACATGACAACTCGAAACGTAATTTTTCCTGGTCGTGCCCATCTCTAGTGGTGGGTGAAGACTGGGTTTTGGACGTTCAAATTATACACTCCCACAGGAAAGTGCCTCAAGCACTTAGAGAAACCAACATCAGAAAGAAACATCCCCTGGCTCTCCTCTACAATCCTACAAAGTTTGGTGAAGATTGGATTTTCCCAACCCAATTGCTAATGGGCACTTTCTCGAGGTGGCAATGTGTGGGTGTAAAACTCAGAAGGCTGAAATCCCATCTTCACCAAACTGGGAGGACTTTTAGAGAAGAGTTGGGAGAAGCTTCTCTGCAATTTGGAAGTCTCTAGGTGACCATTTGGGGCTTTTTTGGAGGTGCATAACTTGGATGTCCAAAACCTCATCAAAATTACAGGGCTTGTAGAGGACAGTCAGGGAATGCTTCTCTGTGATGTTGGTGTCCCTAGATCAGTGATGGCGAACATTTACTGCTCCAGATGTTTTGGACCACAACTCCCATAATTCCAAGCCTGTTTTGCCAATGTCAAAGGATTGTGGGTGTTGTGGTCCAAAACATCAGGAGTGCTGAAGGTTTGCCACCACTGCCCTAGATCCTTGGAGTGCCATTGTACAGGGCTTTAAATGCAGAAATGAATCAAGAAAATGATTACGTGAATTCATCAGAAATAATTTGTAAATTCATTACTTGCAATTTATTGACTTTGACAAATCACGAATAAAAAAAATCACTTTTTTCTGATTTATGCCCATCTCTAGAGGGTACATCAGTTAATGAATTTGAACCTTCACTATAAAAATATAAACAGATGAATTGGTTAGGATCCAGAATATGCCACAGGATAGTTTTCTTGGAATTTAATGTTAATGAGGAGCAATTGTAAACACTATGCAAGAGCAAGAGGCTCAAATATTTGTCTGCCTCCAGATAACACAAACAGGCCCTTATATCCTGCTAAAATAGCAATTCAGTGTAAAGTTCACTTCTTTCCTGATAGGCATCCATTAGATATGAGTAGAGATGGGCACGAAACAAACATTTTTAAATTTCCGTTACCGTTTGTCATTTCCGTTATGCAACGAAACGACAAATGAAAATTGTGATGAAAATGCAACAAAATGAACAGAACCACAAAAATTGTGGTTGTTAAGTTTCGTTTCCGTTAATGGTGATGCGCAATGAAATGAGCTGTTTTAAATGTTAAAAAACGCCCTGGACATCCGTAAAAACGCAGTGATAATTATTTATATTGTCTGATAACCTACCAGGGGGGTTGGGGTCCTTAAAACGTTTGTTTTAGTCTTCTCCCATCGTGATGTATTATTCTTTTTCCTTTAAAATGGATGTCGCCACCAGCCACAAAATGGAGGCAAGCCATGTGATGGGATCATGTTCAACCAATAGCATGCCCAGGTTGCAGACTGGGCGGGCAGGTCTGGCAGCCACAGAGGGCACAAAAAGTTCTGGCAGCCCCCGTCCTCCTTGCAGTCTCTGGTGGGAGTTAGGGTGGGATTGCTGTTTCTGCTGCGCCTCTAGCTTCAGTCCTGCTGCCTCCCTGTGTGCGTGCGTGCTGTGTACCTCTTGGTGAGTACCCTCCCTTGCCCCGCAGTGCAGTCACTCTGCGGCTGCCTTGCACCCTGGGCAACGCCCACCGCTGCCTTTGCAGCCTCCCTGCGTACCTAGTCTATACTGTGTCTCTGCCAGCATCCATTTTTTTTAGTGTTTTCCCTCTGGTCTGGGGTGTTGGGGGATGCCTGCACACGGAAATGCTTTAAAAATCACACAAAAGTGGGTAGAAACAACAAACGAAAAAACAAAAAACGGTAATGAAATTTTTCATAAAAATCGTGACAAACAGAAACGAACCGAAACAGACCTCTCAACGACAAACGAAAAACCAAAACGCCATTTTTCTGTTTCATGCCCATCTCTAGATATGAGATTAAACATGTGATCGGAAATCTGCAAAGATACATACTTGAAGGAACCAGAAAGGGATGTTTGAATGGGACCAACCTCCCTTAAACTGGCCTTTGTTGCCTATAGCTGAGACTTTTGGTTTGGGGTATATACACCTAACAAACATAATATGACTCCTGTATTTGGGAAATTTTAAAGGCCACACCTTTATTGGTTACAACAAGCAGTACTCTGGCTGAGTAATGGGGTGGATCCATTGCATCACTAGACCCATTGGTATCCTGTGTCCATTTTCCATGGTAGGACCCTGTGGAGTGTCAATCCCATTAGTGGCCTGTGCCATAAATCATTTGCTGGGGGCCTCCGGCTGTCCCCTCTTTATTAAGCCCATGGCTCCTTCCATCTGATGTGCCCTTGTCATTGTTCTTCCATACAAGCAGGTTCTCATCTGCTACTTTTTCCGCTTGGATCCATCCCAATGCCTGTAACGCTGCCAACCTCTCCTGCAGTTGTAACAAAAAACCAACACAATTCTACTCCAACTAACATTTTGCTACTGGATTGTGTTATCTAAAGGGTGGCTGGGCCAGGATTGCTCCATCTTTTGTTCATAAAAAAGGGGTTGCCGCTTATCAATTCCCTCCTTTATATCTTGCCTGCCAAGCCCCTTGTGAGCGCATCATGCTCCCAAGGGGCCTGGATTGACCCATGGCATGTGATCTTGCCCAGCCCTGCCCATTGGCTAGTCCTTTCTACATGACTTGGTCCTTCCGGCTTTCC
The DNA here is from genome assembly GCA_029282475.1 of Phrynocephalus forsythii. NCBI lineage: Eukaryota > Metazoa > Chordata > Lepidosauria > Squamata > Agamidae > Phrynocephalus > Phrynocephalus forsythii. The sequence goes on from JAPFRF010000004.1 coordinate 14,668,790, forward strand.
TTTCCACATGGTGATTGCCATTTCTCTTTCGTTGACCTGGCACCACTCCGGCAACAATCGGCAAAACTGGGAAGTCGGGTCCTCTTCCTTTGTTGCCTGTACCTGAGCTTTTTGGTTTGTCATGTATATACACATAACAAACATAACATCACTCATGTATTTGGGAAATTTTAAAGGCTACAACTTTATTGGTTACAATAAGCAGTACTCTGGCTGAGTCATTGGGCTGGATCCATTGTTTCAAGGGGCCTGCCTGCCTTTTGATGCTCCTGTGTTCCTCAAGGACCCTTGGGAACACCCAGTTCTTGAACACTGAAAGATCCCCTGGGGTGTCAACCCCACTGGTATCCTGTGTCCATTTTCCATGGCAGGACCCCGAGTGGCCAGTGCCGTAAATCATTTGCTGGGGGCCTCCAGCTGTCCCCTCTTAAGAACATAAGAACATAAGAAGAGCCATGCTGGATCAGGCCAAAGGCCCATCTAGTCCAATCGGCCCTACCAGATGTGTTTGCATGAGACTAGATATCTGTCTCATGCCTCCTGCATCTGGTCCTGAAGTACCCTGGTTTAAAGCCTGGAGATTACACATCTCCATCATGGTTTGTAACCTGTGATGGACTTTTCCTCCAGGAATCTGTCCAATCCCCTTTTGAAGGCAACCATCTTGATTCAGCCTGTGGCCCCTTCCATCTGACGTGTCCCTTTTTAGTGTTTCTTATTTAAACAATTGACTACCTTGATCTGTTGTGACCTAATCAGGTCTTCTTACATTTGGGTCTTCTTACCTTTGCTACCTAAAAAACTTATCAGGCATTTTTGCAGCCCTGTAATGGCACATCCCACATTTTGTCTCTGGCATGCAAATATATTAAATATGTTTAGAATCTTGAGCCAAGTCACAGTTCATGACTTTCATCCCATTAGACTACACACCATGCAGATAACTCAGTGCACTGCCTATTTTGGAAATAATGCAGTGCTTGAATAATGCATGGCTATTATTATTATTATTATTATTATTATTATTATTATTATTATTATTATTATTATTATTATTATTATTATTATTATTATTATTATTATTGTAGTAGTAGTAGTAGTAGTAGTAGTAGTAGTAGTAGGAGTAGGAGTAGGTAGTAGTAGGAGGAGGTAGGAGTAGGAGGAGGAGGAGGAGGAGGAGGAGGAGGAGGAGGATAAATTCTGATCTGTCTACAATTCCTAATGCTCCTGGGACTTGAGTGTGGAGACACAACAACATTTAGCTTACTATATATACATTTACAACACTGCATGGTGTGAAAGAGTGAAATGACTCAGAGTCTCCACTACCTCTCACATAGAGGCTGCTAGTAAATAACAGCCTAAACCCAGTTGTTAGGCACAACTAGAGGAGGCCAAGTTAAAAATTGATAGGTTAACCTTTGGGTAAGTTCCATTGATTTGGTGAGTTGATATTGTTTAGGACAAACAATTGAATTTGTGTCTTTATTTCCTGCTGATGTTAATTTGTCACCAAGACACAGAATGCCATGCCACATTTTCCTTTGGTTCTTTGGAGTCGTTTCCTGAGCGACTATGTCTAAGCAAAAAGTATCTGGCCTCCCTCTTCCCACAAATGAAGGCTGATTTCACTCTGCAGTTTAGCAGTGTCTTCAAACAAATTCTTTGTTAAATTGACTGCTTTATTCACCCCACCTTTCCATAAACACTATATTCAAAGTGCTTTGCAGGAAAGGAAAAGAGAATCCCTTTTTTTGTGGAAGAAAAAATATGAACAGTTTCATGCCAAGTAAATAAAACATCAAAATAAAGCTGTTAATAATTGACTTTCATCACCAGGTTTGAAAACAAAAGAAAAACAGGAAAGGGCACACATATTGGCTTTGCTAGTAAGCCACAATATAAGAAGTGTACAGAGGAGAATAACTCTAGTAGAAAAAGGTTTAGAGAAGAAGCCAGGTCTAATCCAAGGTGGTGGGTAGGTGGAAGGTGGGGGGTTTTGTAGCTTACGTGATCAGGAATAGAGATGGGCACGAAACAAACTTTTAATTCGTTTCATTATGTTCATTTTGTTAGTTAACGAAATGAATAGTGAACCAACCCATCAAAGAAAAATGAAAGAAAATGAAATGGAAATTTCTGTTTCATTTGCTTCATTTTTCATTACCCCTCCTACCTTGTCACCGCCGCTGGAACCTCTGGAACTCAGGGGAAGCAAGTGCCAGCGCCTCAAAAAGCCCTTGGCTGGGGACTTTAAAAAAAAAAAAATAATAATAAAAAAGTGCTGACCCGGCCCCATCGGTTTTCTGTTTCGTGCCCACCTCTAATCAGGAATACAGCTCTTTTTGGTGGTGGCTTCCAAAACAGGCTCCCTCTTCAAATTCTGTTGCTATTTTTCCATCCTTTATACTGTAGTCTGTTGCCATCTTTTGCCTTCCTCTTGACCCTTCATCTGCCGGCCTCTGTGTTATATTGCTCCCTGTATTGTCTTGTTTTCTTTTTCCTTCCTCCTTTCTTTTTTCCTTCTCTGCAATGCCTGAGTTTTTAGGTTGGAACCCCGAAGGAAGGAGCTGTTTCATCTACAAACCATTCTGGAACCTTCATTACTTTAAGAACAGGATAGAAAATGCCCAATGTGAATATGTAGATTAACTAACTGCCTGTCTGAAGAAGTGGATTTGTCCATGAAACCCCAAACTAAAATATAGGAGCTTGTCTTTAAGATGCCACCGTGCTTTTGTCATCTTTTTAAAAAAATTCTTTCGGCTTTCCCTGGCAAACTAACTTCTAGTTTTCGTTGATAGAAGCATCTTGACTGGGTCAGCACATTTTGTAGTGCCTACCTTGGGGCATCACTATTGTCTAAATATTTGTAATTGGGTTTAGCTTACTTTTTAAAAAATACTTTTAAATTTACAATTCTTTTCAGCTACAACTACTATCTACATTATATACGAGAAAATCAAGAAGGGTTTTTGTCAGGCCTTTTTTTTTCTTCCTAGTGACCTTCTGAGTGGCTTAATTGCTGCTTGTTGCTTTTGGCCATCTCTTTTTCCTAACGTCACAAGGAATTTGCACTTACAATTGACTGTGTCCTTCCCTTTTTGTGTTTAGGTATTTGTTTTCTATAAACCCTGTAGGCCTAACTAAGTGGAAATCCTTGTTTGCAAGAGAAAGATTTTAAAGAGGTGATTCCAGGTAGATCTTCACCATTCTCAGGCACCTCATACACATTAGAGCCCATGCTAGGGATTAGAGATGGGCATGAATAAAAAAAAATGGCATGTTGTTTGTCGTTTGGAGGGTCCGTTTCGTTTTGTTTCCGTTTTTGTGAATTTTTGCAAAAAATTTGTTTTCATTTTCGTTCGTTTCATTACCATTTCATTACCATTAATTTCAATCTTTTGTGATTTTTATTTCATTTTAAGCAATTCACTCATATTGCAGTAACGGAAACGAAACATACGACAAAATTTCCGGTGTTTCTGTTCATTTCGTTTCATTTTAGAGACAAAATTCATTTGTCGTTTCGTTGTGTAACGAAATGAAAAAACAAAAACAGAAATGAAAAATTGTTCGCTTCATGCCCATCTCTACTAGGGATATATAAAACCTTCTTATTATTCCACCTCCACCATGGAAAACCTCTTCTACCTCAGTTTTGCCCTTGCTGTTTTTTGGATGCTTAATTCTTCCTAGTGGGCATGCAGCTTCTTTGGAAATACAATGTTCTTGAATGTTACATTATTTCCTGTAGCTTGAATGTGTTTTTCTCTGTCACTCGAGTGACTCATAATTGTTAGCGACATAATCGTGTCCACTGAACATGCTCAAGTTGGCTTCCAACCAATATAAAATGCTTCTATTGTGTTCCAAGCAGTGATAGTTTCCAGGTGGAATATTCAGTGTTAGGGTCTATAAAGATCATGTTGGATTGTGCTGAAAAGGGTCGCTTTGAGGGTGCAATTTTCAAAAGATGTCCCCAGGTGATCTGGTCTGAATCTCAGTGGTCTGTTTTGAAAAAAAAAAGAAGCAGCAGCAGAAGCAGGTTCAGATGGGTTCGTGATCTGGATTTTGTTGTCTGGTTGCTGGCAAATGCAGTGAACTAGATCGTACTGGTCTAAATTTACTTTCCTGTTGTGTTGTTTTGCATTTGTTCCATCATATCTCTGCAATAACAAACCAGATGGGCACATCACATTCAGAATTAAATCTTGGAGGAAAATGGTGTTATCAGTGTGATCAACTGGCACCTAGCCTTTGGAGCAAAGGCTATTAGCATGGTAACTAAGATAACCTATACTATGCATGCATCTCATTTGACTAATTGCTTGCAGTATGATGTTTCATTAACTGGAGTTCACTTCAATGACTCACTCAAGTTTTGTTTAAGAACAGTTTACAAGTTCATCATTGTAAGCCACTTGATTCTTTTAGGGTGTGATAATCTGGAGATCTCTGAAATGCTATATTGTGTTCTAGAGAGCCCCATTCAATCTAAGCACTGCTTCCTTTATTTCACTTTGATGCAGTTCAGAGACTGATAAATACCTGCTCTTTGTTTCATTTGAACCCCAGCCCTGGGTAGAACTAGTGAGCAATGGGAATGCATCTGAGAAATAACCACATGGGGGCTGACTCAAATGATATCTATGCAAAGCCCACAAGCTTTGAAATATCTACAGATACATTGTCTTTAACAGAAAGTACATTACGCTTTAGAGATGGGCACAAACCGCAGTTTGGTGTTTTGTCATGGTTCAGCGGATCAGGCCTGGGGTAGTTGTGCAGGCACCCAGGATTGCCCTGCCTCCTCCCATGGGCACCCTTTCCCATGGAGGCAGGGCAAGAAATCTAGAACCACTCCATATGAGTGGACAAACACGGGTGGAGGCAGGGCAGAGAATCCACATTGCCAGTGCAACACCTGTAGGTCCAATCCATCGAAGCATAGTTCATGCCCATTGTTGCAGGCACACGTTCTGTTCTTTTTTAAAATAAATAATAGTTCATTGTAACATAACTAACAATACATTCAGGTTTCCAGTTGTTGACTTTGGTTGCTATTTATATACAGTGGTACCTCCACTTATGAGTTTAATCCCTTCTGGATGCATGCTTGCATGTAGAACAATTTGTAAGTAGAGCAGTGGTTTCCCATAGGAATGCATTGAAAACTAATTAATCCATTCTGGGGGATTGTGTTTTCAATGCATTCCTATGGGAAGACTGTCCCAATCCCGCTCAATCAAGGAGGAGGTTACCAGTACTACTCTTTGCTCTGTAGTACAGCTGATTTTGACAGGTGGGACCTGTCAAAGTCAGCTGTCGAAGCAGAGCAGAGAGCAGCATTCGCTGCCCATAACCAAAGCAAAAGTGTTGTGCTTATATACCACCCCATACCACTTCAAGTAGTCTCTGGGAGGTTTACAGTATTCTCTGGGTGATTTACAGTTTAATTACAGCATGCAGGCTACACATTGCCCCTAGCAAGCTGGGTACTCATTTTACTGACCTTGGAAGGATGGACGGCTGAGTCAACCATGAGCCTGCTACCTGGGATTGAACCCCAGGTCATGAGCACAGTTTTAGATGCAGTACAAGCATTTAACCACTGCACCAGAAGGCTGTAAAAGAGATCAAAACAACCAAGAAGGAGGACAAGGTGGCCATTGTGGCCCAGCTGGGCGAACATGCACCCGTCCCAGGGATCTAGTGGCTCTTGGTAATGGACCAATTAAATCCAAGACCAATCTCGGAAATGGTGTTGAAATGACTGGTAGAGGGCATAATTGAAAGGACTGGTAGAGGGCTCTGGATTTATCATTTCCAGAACCACGTTTCTGGCACACATCACAGGTTTTACAGAGTAATTTAATCTGTTGTGTTGTCCCATCTTTGGCCAATGAAAATTCTGAGCTACCCTTTGCTTTGTTCTGTAAATTCCCATATGTCCTCCAAATATGTCTCTATGAGCCTTTTCAAAATATTCTCCCTATACTTAGCAGGAACAATTAACTGCTTATGGGCCCTTCTTTTTCCTCCACCAGGAGTTACTAAAATATCCCTATATAGTAAATTTCTATCAATTATGTACCTCTCTGGGCATTCAGGAGTTAAAGGGACGGGTTGTTCTTTGACTGCTTCAAATAAATCACTTAAGCTTTCATTTTCCCTTTGTTCATGTACAAAAGTAGAACTACTTGAGTTTCTTAACAATACTATGTTGCCTTCACCTAAAATATCAAACTGTTCTTTCAAATTCAATACATTGGTTTGTGGTTCACTAGCTAAGGTGTCTGTACCTTCTTCAGCATGTGTAATCTGATTACTCTTAGAGCGTGCTACACTCTAGGCACTTTGCACATGCTCAGCTAAATCCAGCTCAAGTAAACGAGCAGCAGATATTTGATCAAAATTGGCAACTTCCCACATACCAGTCCAATTTTTGTAATTCAGTGCTACTTCAGCTAATTTAAACACCACAAGTTCCACCCCAATTTCCTTCAAAGTAAATTTTCTTTCAATTATATTATATTTTCTTATAATGTCTGGATGGCAAATGGTCATCTGAAAACATGTGTCTCTAAGGCCTAAATATTTGTTCCCATTCATAAAAATAAGCTCTCCTGAACAATATAATAACATATTATCATTCATAATAAGGAAACATTGTAGTACTCTCACCTCCACCAGTTTTGGGCTGTCTGCCAATTCAGTTTCCTTGCCAACCACCTCTCTGATAGGACTCTTTAGAGCCTTTTCTTGTTGCATATAAAATACCTTTTTCTGAGGGGTTGAATTCTTATTTTTGTTAGCTTCACAAATATACTTAATATGCCCAATCTCACTGCATAAATGGCATTTTTCTGTCCTGAATAAGAAGGTGTATTAAATTCTGCTTCAGTTTCATTTCATTTCATTTTATTTTATTTTGCTCCTTTAGGTTCTGTATTGCTATCCCTTGATTGTGTCTGTCTGTGGCGATTTCTATCTGGTTGGGATGGCTTTTTCCTATCTTCCCAATTTTTCTGCCAAATGTTACCCCAGAAAACTCATTCCACTAATAGTATCTGCATATTCAGATGCCTGTTGAACAGTTTTGAGGCCTTTATCCCTGATAAGAAATCTCAAATCTGGTAGTAAAATAGAATAAAATTGTTCTAATCCTATTACGTTTTTCATTTCACCAAGAGAAGTAACATTTTCCTGCTCTAGAAACCTTGTAAGAATTATTCAGCCTATATCCAAGCTGAACAAATATTTCTTCAGTAATTTTGGAAACAGAACTTTTCCCCCTCAGCTCTTCTGAGATTATCCCAGTCCTGGTGTAGCCTAATTTTCTATATGCTTCATAATGTTTAGACTGTTCTAAAGACATTTGGGAATAAATTTCCACCAAAACTCCACTTATTTGTGATCTTAAATATGATATCCTTTCCTCATCTTTCACTCCAAGATCACCACATGCTCTCTCTCAAAAAAAATAAAATAAAAAGGATTCTGCACAATCACCTTTCTTGTACTGAGAGAACCTCTTCATGTCAATCCCAGGAGTGTTTTCCACATTTGAATTATTATTGTTTTTAGTCTGAGCAGCTAACTCTAACATCTTCATTTCTATTTGAAATTGCATTTCGCTATCTCTTTGCCTAGCTTCATGCTCAAATCTTTCTCTTTCTAATTCAATTTCTCTTATTCTGGTTCTTTCTTTTCTTTTATTTCTAATTCCCTTAATTTAGTTCTTTCTCTTCTTTTATACAGTATCTAACTCTTTCCCCCTTAACCTGAATTCTTGTTCCAGTTCAATTTTTCCAATTCCTGGGAGCTTTTAATACTTTCTGAATCTGAGGGAATTATTTGTCCCTCCAAATGTTGAAGGTTTCCATTTCCCTCCAAAACCTGAGACTCCATTACTGCCTTTTTACTCTGCTTAGAAGGCATTAACCAACTTGGTTTTCTTTTAAATTTGAATAGTTCAAATCAGGAAATTTTCTTTCAAAGATACAGCTTTTTTTTTCATGGATTTTCTCTTCCTTAGCAGTTATATAGAAATTCTGTTGCACTTTATTGGCAGCTCACCTCAGCCATCCCCAGTCTGCAACAGCTGAAACACAGTTTCTCAGTCTGGACAGCTTCCCAGATACTCAAACAGTTTTTCTTTTATTCCTTAATATTTTATCTGCCTCAGATTTATACTGGCACCCTTGGCTTTACTCTATCCAATACTGCTATTTTTCACCAGAGCTTTGTCACTAGAGTTAACCAATAGGTACTCCAAATTCTAAAGTACATTTGCTCCTTAGACTCTGTATTCCCTACACCAGTGTTTTTCAACCTTTTTTGGGCAAAGGCACACTTGTTTCATGAAAAAAAATCATGAGGCACACCACCATTAGAAAATGTTAAAAAATTTAACTCTGTGCCTATATTGACTATATATAAAGTAATTTTTCAATTTTTCCCACGGCACACCAGGCAACATCTTGCGGCACACTAGTGTGCCGCGGAACAGTGGTTGAAAAACACTGCCCTACACAATCAGGGTAATTTCCAGATCTGTCACAGAAGCTTTTAAAAAAAAACTTTCCAAGTCTTCTTTGGATAATTGCTGCTTCTCTTTCCCCAGGTCCTTAACTCTCTTAGTCAGGAATATATTCTCAGAGTCAAGAAACAAACTCTTCACCAGAGAAGCCTAATTTTCTTTAGACCTCCCTCATAAACTACACTAAATTTCCTAACTGCAGTTCTTCTTCTAACTGGAACTATTATTTCCTCACTGAATTACTTCACATCTCTCACTGGATTACTTCACATCCCACACTGGATTACTTCACATCCCACACTGGATTACTTCACAATCTTACACTGGATTACTTTGCATCCCTCCACTATGCCACCAAATATCACATGCATTGGTAATTACGCTGCCACCATTTAAATTAACATATATTTGGACTGAGTGTATCACTTAAAATCATGGAGTCTCACAAGTTCTATTCTTTTTAAAATAAATAAGAATAGTTTATTATAACAACTAGTAAATACATTCAGGCTTTCAGTTGTTGACTTCAGCTACTATTTATATATGGTAAACATTTATGATACTATCGGGTCCTAACTTGAAATTTTCTTTGGATAGAAATAGACACTACTGCCCAGTCCAGCCGCCTCCCACAGGATAAATTGGACAACTTTAAAAGGCATCTGTCTGAAACGTTAAATGCCAAGATAACACTAAAGGAACTGCAGGCATTAGTAGGTCATCTAAATTTTGCATGTAGGGTGATTGCACCAGGCAGAGCGTTTTTGAGGCAATTTAGTAATGCTATGACTGGCTTGTGAAAGCCCCATCATAGGAGGCAGGTATCTCCTGGTATGAAAAAGAACCTTGCAGTTTGGCTTACATTTTTGAATGAATTTAATGGCATCTCTTTTTGGGAGAATGGAACTGTTGAGTATGGAGCTTCAGGTTCAGACAGACATATCCAGTAGCTTAGGATATGGCATTATCTTTAGGGACAGCTGGTGTGCTGGTCAATGGCCTCCTCAATGGATTGAGTCGGGTATCACCCAAGACCTTACATTTTTTAGAATTGTTTCCCACCATGGGGGCCTTATGGCTATGGTTGCACCTTTGGGTCAATTCGACTCTAATATTTTGGTGCAATAACCTGGCAGTTGTTAACATTGTACATTCTCTATCTTCTAAGTCAAACAGAGTCAGAGCTCATTAGGGGTTTTACATTACGCTGTTTTCCAAGTTAAACATGTACCAGGGATTCAGAATGAGCTGACTGATGTTCTATCTAGTTGGATTGTTTTAGAACGTTGGCACCTTGGGCCAAGCAGGAACAGGAGGTTCTGCCAGACAAGTTTGGAACCTTGGAGGGCTGAAGCAATCAGAGCCCTGAGTTTGGCATTGGACCGGAGTACTAAGCATGCTTACGCCACAGCCTTTACAGAGTACCAGCAGTTTTGCATTGAAAATGTTTTAATATCATGTCCTGTGTACCCAACTAAATAGTTCAATATGCAGTGTTTCTTCATCACAAAGATTTGGCTTCATGATCAATTCAAAGTAAATTATCAGCATTGGCTTTCTATTCAAAGGTGCAGGGTTTTCCACATCCAATTAGTGAGTTTAGGATCCAAAAATGTTAGAGGACTGGACCAAAGAGGCAGGGAAAGGTACAGATAATAGAGCAGCTATAATGCCTGATATCCTAGCTATCCTTGATACAATTTGGCCTGTGGTTTGCAGGGAGGACTTTGAGGTGAGCCTATTTAGGGTGGCAACTTCAATAGCCTTTTTATTTTTGGAGCCTTCAGAATTAGTGAACTAGTGGCCCACTCAAAACAGGATATAACCCAGGTGGCCTTTCAGATAACTGATGTAACTTTGGCCACTGACCGTGTACAATTACAGAACAGGAAAGGGTGCTGTGATTACCATTTACACCTGCCATGGTGCAAATATCTGCCCGGTTAGGTTACTTAGGGCTTTCATGGCCTGCGTGGCTTAGGTGCAGGGTTCCTATTTAGACATCAGAATGAGGAGCCCCTTACTCATTTTTAGTTTTGGAAAATTACATCCACAGCCCTTAACAGGATTGGCCTGAACCAGTGGCATTTTTGTAGCCACTCATTTTGGATTGCAGCAGCATCCACAGCAGCTATGGGTTATGTGGTGCCCGATGTACAAAATGCAGGACTTTGGGTGTCCAACTGATATAAAGGATATGTCTGGCCACTGCCTTAGAGCTAGGGTGGCTGGTCTGTTTGCTTTGTAATTTCAGGTCTCTGCAGCTGGGCATGACTATGTGTGGTGTTGTGTGGCAACAGTTACATCTTCTGGGTGGCTAAGTATGCCAGCTGTTCCTGTTGGGGTTGCAACCTTGGCTTGGGATCAAAGAATCATGGACTCATAGAATCATAGACTTGGACAAGACCTCAAAGGCCATCTAGTCCAATCCCCTGCCAAGCAGGAATCCCCATCACAGGACTCCCGACAGATGGGTATCCAGCCTCTGCTTAAAAACCTCCAAAGAAGGTGACTCCACCACCCTCCATGGCAGCATATTCCATTGCTGAACAGCTCTAACTGTCATGAAATTCTTCCTAATCTTTAAATGGAATCTCTTTTCCTGTACTTTGAAACCATTGCCCCATGTCCTAGTCTCTGAAGCCATGGAAAACAAACCAGTCCCTTCTTCAATGTGACATCCTTTCAAATATTTAAACATAGCTATCATATCCCCTCTCAGCCTTCTTTTTGTAAGAGTAAACATTCCTAAGCTGCTCCTTGTAAGACATTTCCTCCAGACCCTCAATCATCCTGGTCACCCTCCTCTGGACCCGTTCAAGATTGTCAAGATCCTTTTTAAATTGAGGTGCATAGAACTGGACACAGTACTCCAGATGGGGTCTGACCAGAGCAGAATAGAGTGGTACTATCACTTCCCTTGATCTAGACACAATGCTTCTGTTGATGCAACCAAGAATCACATTGGCTATCTTGGCTGCCACATCACACTGCTGACTCATGTTCAATTTGTGGTCCACCAAGACTCCTGCTTGATTGGAGAGGCCAGAGAGGCCTGACATGAGATGTATTTGAAGATCTCATGTACATGTGGCTATCCTGCTGGTCCATCTGGGCAGCAATGATCTGACACAGGCACTGGGAAAGGCTTTGATCCTTAGAGTCATTGCTGATTGAGGAAGTTTGAAGCCCAGTTCCCTAGTACTTGGTTGATATGGTTGGCAATGGTGCCATGTATTTTGTGGCGTGATGCAAGAAACCCTCAACGTGTGGATCGTGCTTGAAAATGTGTAAATAGAGAGGTAACATTAGCTATGAGAGCAGGGCTAGGATCTGTGATTGAGCACCCAGAGATTTTGGTACAGAGTTTGGAGCTGTACGGAGTGAGCGGATGGAGTACATCTTTCTGATGAGGGCATCAACATATTATTCAGAGACCTGCCCGGGGGGGGGGGCTCCTGGCTGAAATTAATGATTTGGTGGGGGACAAGGCACATACCCTGTAGCCCCTTTGTGTTGGTAGGTAGTGCAAGAATTCTGGTAGTAGTTAAGTTCATGGTAATTGTCCCAATAAGAAAATGGGGCAACCAGTTAAGTTAAGGTTAACAGTTTGAGTTAGCATTAGGTGAGTTGTCATAAGACAACAGGTGGTTATAAAACTGAATTATGGCTGGCCCATGGGGAGTTAGTCTCTGTGAAGGAAAACTGGCTGTGTAAGTATAACAGCTGGTGATCAAATATGAACTCACCATATATTGTTGTTGCTTTATGATTAATTGGGATTTAGCCCAAGTTGACTTGCACTATGGGTGCCCCCCCCATTTTTAGCTATTCACAAATTTAAAGGTTTAATAAAGTTGTGGCTCAATTTAAACTCCAACAAATTTTGTGTCATCTCTTTATTGTGGGGCTGGGGTTGCAATGGACCTCACTCTCCTCCCTATACTTATTGGGTCCTTTCCTGACAAAATTTATTCCTTGGGAAAAGGAAAATTGACTAAAGACTAAAGTTCCAAGCTGTTGTGTCTTGTCCTTCAGCCCAGCTCTGTGGAGTTGGGGGGGGGGGTTGGAGTAGATGAAAAGAAAGATGATTTCATTTTGTTACTTCCCTCCCATTAAATACAGTACTAGATTTGACATAACCTTGTGGTGAAGCAAGCCAAGTGCACAAGGTGTAGCTTAGCAACATGCAGTCTGGCACATTGTGGAGGTTTTATTGAGAAACTACTTGTCATGTTACCTACTTGAGGAGAGACTTGAGTTTCGGATAGTATATGCAGAATTGATTTCAAAGAAGAGTGTCTGAGAAATAGATCTGAGCTTATTGATTATATGTTGCTAGGGAAACCTAAACTGAGAGCAAAATCACATATTTATGGGAATCTAAGATCAGTGAACGGCAGCTTCTCTGCAGAGCTTGGCTATCAATTTGTCCACTGGGGTGACAAACTCCATTTTTGATGTCAGGGTCTAGCCAGCAAATCAGAAAATGACTTCACAGCTGACTCCACCTTCTGAACATCTCCTCAAGCTGCCTAAACTTCAAAATAATCTTTCTGGTTCCAACCGGATGAACCATTTGGAAAACAAGGCTTAAGTTCTGGAGAAAGCATTTGGAGACAAAGGGCAGGGAGCTTGCTTATTTAGGTTTCCTGGCAGAGATGCTCCCCAAAGCACTTCTGAGCTGAATCAAACTATAAAGGCCTACTATGTACCCGAATAGTTGGTTTATTCCCATAGGCACACACACAATCATTTAGTCTTTAGCAACATTCTAATCATCTCTCTTTTTATTCTTTCTCCCCTCTCCCCTCTCACATAGACCAACTGATGAAAGCCATTCTGGGGGTCATAAACAGCCCCTCGGCTATTAGGTTCTCAGCCAATCATGTGCATCATGATTGCCCTCCTGACTCCACTTCACCCCCTGCTACATGACTTATATGCACTCACCCAAAGCGGAGCATAGTAAATTGCACTAGAGTGGTGGTCCCACTAAATGAGTGGGGATTTGTGGAGCCCCCTACTACATACCTTGCACTTTTCAGAAGGCTTTTGACACAGTCCCTCACCAAAGGCTGCTGAGAAAATTGCACAGTCGGGGGATAAGAGGGCAGGTCCTCTTATGGATCAAGAACTGGTTGAGATCCAGGAAACAAAGAGTAGGTGTCAATGGGCAATTTTCACAATGGAGAGAGGTGAAAAGTGGTGTGCCTCAGGGATCTGTCCTGGGACTGGTGCTTTTTAATCTGTTCATAAATAACCTGGAGACAGGGATAAACAGTGGGGTGGCCAAGTTTGCAGATGACACAAAACTTTTCTGGGTGATAAAAACCAGAGAAGATTGTGAAGAGCTCCAGAAGGATCTCTCCAAACTGGGGGAATCAGCTGCCAAAGGCGTTTCAATGTAGGAAAATGTAAAGTAATGTATATTGGGGCAAAAAATCAAAACTTTATCTATCAACTCATGCGCTCTGAGCTATCCGTGACAGATCAGGAAATAGATCTTGGTGTGTTGGTGGACAGCTCCATGAAGGTGTCTCCCCAATGTGTGGCAGCGGTGAAGAAGGCCAATTCCATGCTAGGGATTTTCAAAAAGGGAATTGAAAATAAAACAGCCAACATTATAATGCCATTCTGCAAAATGATACTAAGGCCGCACCTGGAGTATTATGTACAATTCTGGTCACCGCATGTCAAAAAAGACATAGTGGAACTGGAAAAGGTGCAGATGAGAGTGACTAAAATGATTACTGGGCTGGGGAAGCTCCCTTATGAGGAAAGGCTAAAACATTTGGGGCTCTTTAGTCTGGAAAACAAGTCACCTGAGGGGGGGATATGATTGAGACATACAAAATAATGCAGGGCACAAATAAAGTGGATAGAGGGAGGCTCTTCTCCCTCTCACAAAATACCAGAACAAGGGACATACACTCAAATTGAGGGTTGGGAGAGTGAGAACAGACAAAAGAATTTTTTTTAACCCAGCGTGTTGTTAGTCTGTGGAACTCTCTGCCACAAGATGTTGTGAGGGCATCTAGCCTGGATGCCTTCAAAAGGTGATTGGACAGATTCCTGGAGGAAAAGTCCATCACAGATTACAAACCATGATGGAGATGTGTAATCTCCAGGCTTAAAACTGGAGTAGTTCAAGGGCCAGATGCAGGGGAGTGGTATAAAGAGACAGATATCTAGTCCCGTGCACTCCTGGACACATTTGGCAGGGCCACTGTGAGATACAGGAAGCTGGACTAGATGGGCCTTTGGCCTGATCCAGCATAGCTCTTCTTATGTTCTTATGTTCTTATGTTCTTACATTCCATTGATTCAAATGCTCTTACAGTAACTGGAATTTGCTTTAGCATAGTCAATTGCAGTTAGAGTTAGGTCCATTTGAATCAATAGAACTCATAGAGGAGTTGAGTCACTAATACCCCACTGATTCTATGGGCCTGCTCCAGTGCGATTTCCTATGGTAAGCAACAGGATTTTGGCCACTTTCTTTTTTAACACACCACTCCCACCTGCTTCGAAATTCACATGATCTTAATCAACATGCTTAACATCACATGTAAGTTTAACCACAAGTATCATTAGTGACCAAGGAAAATATATGGAACATTTTCCTGGCAAATTTTAATACATATTTTAAAACACAGTTGTTATTTAGGTGCTGAAACAAAAAAGGGAAAGGGAAAGGGGGGGAAGCAAAAGGTGCTGTTTATCTACCACTCTGTAGTGCTCAAAGCACTCTGTGGGTGGTTTACAGTTGAACTATAGAGGCTACACATTGCACTACCCACCCACCCCAGCAAGCTGGGCCCTCAGTTTACCAACCTCAGAAGAATGGAAGGCTGAGTCAACCTCAAGCCAGATACCTGAACTCAGGATCAAATTCAGATTGAGAGCAGTGCCTTTGCTACAGTACTGCAGCTTTAGCCACTGTGCTATGTAGTGTGCATTCTAGAAATAAATGAACTTTTCTGCCCCTTTCAGGTGATAGAATCAATCTAGGCACAAATTAACAATTCACATAGCCAACCAAGAACACTGCAGCAGCATCAACAAGTTGGAGTGTGCTACCATGTGTCCTTATGCGTGTCAGGGAGATAAAAGCAGATGCTATATAGTTTCTGCTTCTGTTACCAAATATGAACCACCTTTACTAGACTGGCAATTTGGCATTTAGAGAGATAAGGCAGAAATCTTTTTTTCACATTAGAATTACCTATTTGCATATACAGAATATATATGAGACCATCTGGATATTGCTACGAGAGTGCACCAAGTTTTTTGCACAGGTGACATTTAGGAAACAAATTTTTAAAATTGGCACTTTGGGTATGATTAATGAAGCTGGTTGCTAAGCGCTTTGATATATTTGGAGTGGAAGTCAGAGAGCTCTGTGCAAAACATATGCATTTCTCAGTCACATTTCACTTTTCGAGAAGAAGTTAAGTGGTACTTCAGACATCACATCGACTTACTGATCCCTAGCACTAAGGTGAACGTTACTCTTGGGAGAAACTTATTATTAATCACATACTGACATTCCAGTGCTGGTTTTTTTTACTAACATTTAATGTCTGATGTCAAGTGACCATTTTGTAACTTTTTACTGGCTACCACACAGTGGGTATGTCCCAGGATACCTTTCACACTGATTCTTATTTTGCAGATTGGGAGTTGGTGTGAGATATCAAACCCACTGTAGATTTTGAACCTGGGTGGTGGTGATCATTCGGTCAAACAATATGGGTCCCACAAAATATCTTTTTCTCCCCATGAAGGATATTTGTACTTCTACCAACATACTATTATGATACCTATAATTTATTAGGTGTTCATAAATGGGCATCAGGACAGCCACTGAATGCCTGCAGGCACACTTACTGTTATCAGGGCATCTTCCATGAAGAACATCTGCTCCCACATGGTCCTCCTTGATTTCACTCCATCAGGTGGCCATGCCAAGCGAGGTGAAGAAGGCTTTTATTAGGTGTTGAGCTTTCTTTTCTGTGGTCTGATTATTATGGAATGGAAACTCATTGGAAATCCATCAGGCCTCTGCCCTCCTTCAAAACTGTGCTAAAGTCTCTATTCTAAGGAAACATTCAAAGTCATCTTTCCCCTGAGGTAGCTGTGGAATTTGGCTCTTCCACCAACATTTGTTCTGAACTATCTGTTGGGGCCTTAGCCTATAATTTTTGGTCTTGATAGTTATATTTAGTGCATTTGGAGTTTTATTTGGTCTTGGAGGTAGTTTGGTGTTATCTAGACATTGTGCACTGATGAGATAAATGCTTGTCACTAGGTTGGCTGTATAGAAATTTCTGGAATGAATAAATGAAGAATAAATGAATAAATGAATATACTACTATGTCAAAAGATCACAGATGAACAATTCAGGAGGACATCTTAAGGGAGAATGAATTCCCAACAACTTATGAAAATCCTGCCCTCCACCCAAACTACTTGTGTCCCACCAGAGGTATGTGTGCCCTGGCTGAGAACCACTGGACTCGAGAACTTCATAGAAAACATTGAGTTTACCAAGAATGTCCCTTTTGGGCAATAAGCCAGAAAGGACCCTGGGACCTTCCTTACTGGTTTAAACAGTAAGAGGACCCTGTTCCTGTCAGTCATGGGATGGCTGGCAGAAACAGGTTATGAGGAACAGAATCTGAAAGAGAGCAGCTCACAAGAAAGGGGCCAGGGAAATTTGCTTAATGTCGTCTTTTAAGAAGAATATACTGTACGAGAATTCTTCAACATTGGGTTGGGGAGAACCTGAAGGGGAAAGATATTCAAGCGTGAGAGAAACCAGACATTAGGAGACGTAGTGTACATTCTGGAATACTTGTGATTGGGCATACTAGTGGCAGGGAGGAGACCTTTCCATTATATGTTTTTGGATCACAATGTCTCACATTCTTCAGCCCTTGGATTGGAGCTGAGGGGGAATTGTTGAATGACAATCCCCAGAGGGCTACCCATTCCTCCCACCTGGTGTGCAGGAGCAGTCATCTGCTCCTACCTTTGCTTGCTTATTTAAGCATCAAAGCAACAAGGCAACATGATCTGTTTTCCTTTCCCAGTCTGACTTGTTCTTTAGGCTGCTGCTCTTCTGTCAACTACTCAGGCACCGTGCCATATAGATGCTATTTTGCCTTTGCTGAACCTCACCCGTCACTCTCCTCTCTTAACAAGGTTTCCATCACAAGCACTGGAGTGTTGCAAAAGGTGCATGTGTCATCTCTGCTCCTAACGTGGCTCTTGCTGGGCAAAACACTCAACCCAGATTGTAGGAGATCCTCCCCTCCTCCACTTCTCATTCTTGCTCAAATGTGCCCTTGCAACATTGAAATCCCATCTGCGAGGAGTGCAGGCAGGTTGTATAGCCTTGGAAGGTTGGGTGCACAAAGATGAGGGCACTCCTCATAGCATCCTTTCCTGATCTTCTGACAGATTATCCTTTGTTGCCAGGGGCATTTCTTTACGATTTACAAATGTGCCGAAAAGCGAATGGAAGCAGACATTGCTTTTGGAAACGCTAGGAGAAAAAGTGAAAGGAGTTTTTCTTACAAAAGAACATTACATAATAGCAAGTCTTGGCATCATTCTGTAAAACTTTGATTTTAGGGGTCTTATTTTTATAATAGATAAGTTGCTGAAAAGAGGGGTTCCTGCTACAAAGAGATTACAGGCTACATTTTGATAGAGAAAGGGGGGGTGGAGAGTAAAAGAAAGAAAGAAAGAAAGAAAGAATAGATAGAAGAATGGACATTATGAGAATAATCAAAAGCCAGTTTCCTCTCTACTTAATTCCCTGGAGCAGAAAACACCCTGTTGTGGGCTTGCGTTAAGTATCCTGCCAGGAAGCTGTATAAAACATGTTAAATGAATCTATTTTCCATGGTTTGTGAAGACAGTGAAGTCGCTGAGTTTACCGATCCCAGTTCCCAATCCATCCAGGTAAAGAAGAATGTGTTGCTTTTGATGCCTGCGTGTGAAGATTGACACCAACACAAGAAGGTGTTCTTAGAAATCCAGTTGGGGCAATGGTTGGTTAGCAGGGCCAACAGCAAGAGATTCACCTTGAGGAGGGGGAAAAACAAAGGGCCTTTTTACACGACCCCTAAGATCCGCTGGCCACTTAAATTTGGACCAGAGATCTTAGGGGTTCCTCGCTCTTTCTCTATCCCCACCCCCCTCCGCACTTCCTGGTTGCTGGCTGCCTGAGGGAGGGAGAAAAAAGAAAGAAAAGAATGCCGGTTTACCTCCGTTTTGTTCCCGGCAGCATACAGATCTCTTAAAGGGGCGGGGCGCAAAAAAAGAACAAACAGAAGCCAGGAGAGCCCCGCACTCACTATCCTTACACCGGATCAAATATTTGTCACATCCAAAAAGCAGGTACAAGAAAACTGCTGTTTGGTCGCGCTAAAGTGGGCGGGGTCGCACTTAATTGTCTGCAAAGTCCGGAGCTGGTGGGTAAACATTTTTAAGGTCCGGACCTTGCAGCCATTTGCGGCGGAGCTTAGGGGTCGTGTATAAATGCCCAAAATTGCACACACAGTTGCAGTGGAGAAATTGGGACCCATTCAGGTTCAGGGTTGCTTAAAAATCCAACCACACATAATTGTTTGTTTGTTTAGATTTTTCACCGCCATCTCCTCAGAGGGGACTCTGAGTGATTTACAATATAAAACACAATAAAAGAATAAATATTAAGCATTCTAAACAGCATCTAAAACTGACAGCATACATATAAATAATTATTGGGGTAAGCAGCAGGTCTTTAAAAGAGGTGAATTCTATGATGTTATCCATCATGAAATCATTCTATTCAGAAGAGAGTTTTAAAGGATGTGTTTTAAGAAGTTAGAGAATGGTGATGGATTTCCTCCAGTACACCCCCCTTCCTGGCTCCATAAACTAAACTCCTCAACAGTTGAGCTAGGAGACCAACCATCTGCATGGTTATGAATACAGGGGAAACTTGCAATTTTTCAGATGAAAGCATTCCTCTCTTAGCAATCACAGGTGGCTTTCTTCAGTTATGGGGTAGTAGTGGACTACAATCCCAGAAAGCAAACTCTTAGGAGGGGGTGGGTAGGGGACACCAGGCAGCACTTAGCCTTTCATTCTTCTGATGACTAACAGGTGGCACCACAAAGAATGTGGCTATGTCTTTTCAAAGGCCAGCTTGTTGAATGACTGGCTGTGAAGGCCTGTAGATGCTCCCATGTACGATCACTGCTGTCCTGGGGCTGAACTAGATGCTATGGAGAGCTTGTTCTTAGAAACACACACACACACACACACACACACACACACACACACACACACACACACACACACACACACACACACACACACACACACACGTGAAAAAGCAGTCAGAGCATAATCCTTTGGGCTTTGGGCAGTCCACCACAGCTACAAATCAACTTCTTGGGTTTTCTGATGGCTCAGTGTGAATTAAATGCCAAGTTAATTGGCATTCTGGTTGTTCTGGGGTGAAAGAGAAATGTGTTAGCTTTTTCTAATGCCACACCGAGTATAGTGTCTAAGTTGACCCTTAGTGTTGAGTTCATGTCACACTTACATGATGTATAATGTATGACCCATCAAGATCAAATCAAGGCTTTAGTTATATGTTTAGGGTTTTTTTGGGAGGGGGGGGTAGATGTGCTTTGATGCACATCTACGCTTTCCTCCAAAACTAACTGCTGCAAAAAAAGGTTCAAGAATAGATATATATATAAGTCACAGACAAGTTAGAGTTTTATTTTGTTTTGTGGGCGGGGGTAGAATTTATCAAAATTTACACCTCACATATTCAGGATGGGAAGGGGCTTGAGATTTTTTTAAAAAAATCAAATGTGGGAGAAAGCGAAATGACAAATTTTCCCCATCCTCCCCCTCTGAGTCACAGGCATACGATCTGGACTAAAGTACTTCTTTCCAACCTTGGTACTTTTTGGACTAAAGTACTTCTTTCCAACCTTGGGAAATCTAGGTATTCTTAGACTGCAGCTCCCAGAAGCCTTTACCACTAGTTGTGCTGGCTAGAGTTTCTGGGAATTATAGCCCCCAAAATTCCTGAGTTACCCAAGGTTGGGAACCACTGGACTAAGGAAATACAGCAACCTGGTGGGATTAAAAATCTGTAAATTAGAAGAGTTGTTGGCAGAGCCTTTGGAATTCTTGGCAAGTCAAGGTTTCTGTGGCGGTGGTGGTGGTCATGGTGGTGGTGGTGGTGGTGGTCGTGGTCATGATTCAAGTCTTCCTTGGTGTCAGTTGTGTACAAATGCTAAGCTTTCTGAAGGAAAGAATAGATTTCCTGTATTCTTAAAAGGGAGTGGGGGTGGGAAATGATTGCCAATGAAGTCTCCTGAAAAAAAAAATTAAATGGAAACGGCATGATTCCTTTATTCCTCTCTCTATGCAGAGCTTTCTTGCTTCTGTAAAAGATTAGTCTATCCTTCCGATTCCCCCTCCTCCCAGTTTTTCTGTCAATGGTATTTATATGCATTATTATGCTCTAAGGTTGAATGGCTTCGATAATAGAGCTGGAGATATCCTAAGGAAATGTGATTATTAGATTGAGAGAATTTTATGCATGTATATGCTGATGATGGCTTATTCGCTTGACAATTTTCACTTTGCAGATTTCCTGCTCTGAGGGTTTCCAGATTCCTTTCTTATGTCTATAGAGTTCAGTATGTCGTGTTTAACCATCTTTCACTTCAAATGTGTACAACTATTAGGATAGCTAAGTAGCTGGCATGTGAAATTATCTTTGATCTCGGCCTACAAGCACTTGTCATTGGGTTGTGGTTTGCTTCAGTTTGATTTGCATCCCTTTGTTGTGGTGGGAAACAAAGAGAAAGGGGGGGATATTGTTTTCTCAGAATTGCTTCCTCTGCTTTTGGAACACGGGCACCATGGCACTGCACAATTATTTTATCAGTTTTACATCACTTTTACACTGATGGCTTCAAAAAGAATCCTGGGAACTGTAGTTTGGCAGTGAGCCTTCTTTATCTGAAAGCTAGCCATTCTCGTTGAATGCCCAACTGCTAGGGTTTCCTGGGGAGACGGAATTCATCAGGCTGATGTAAATCTGCACTGGGGAGAGACTGTGAAACAGAGTGTTTACTCAGCACATTCTGAGCTTCTAACTCATTAAGGGCCATCTTTCTTTCTAATATCTTGCATAGAGCACCATCCTACAGAGCACAACTTGTAAGTAACCCATTCAAATTGTAATGATGTGCCGGGCTGTGATGTTTGGACTGGGGTCATTTCATGCTTTGCATTAGAACATTGTTATACGGTAGAATGAAGCAGTCTAGGGTGACTTGTCATTCTCATTGGTCTTAGAGTTTCCAATAAAGCACACTAGGTTAAGCATTACATCCCTTCAGAGCAAAAAAGGCCAACATGGTTGGTCATTCTCCTTATGTCAGCATTACTTAGAGAGTTTTTTTTTTCTTGGCTTAATAGACAGGGATTTGTTTTCTACCTTTCCTGTGTTTCTGGTGCAACAAGTTTCCACTGACATTTAGCTAACTACCTAAGCTTCAGGATGAATGGATGTCTTAAAACTCGCAAATACTTTAAGACAGGGGTCCTCAAAGTTTTCAAACAGCGGGCCGGTCCACCACCACCCAGACACCACTGGGGGCCGGATCACAGTCCAAAAGCAGCTGCAGAGGTTGGCTTGCTCACAAAACAGGGGGTAGGTGGGGGTGCAATTGGTCCCAGGGGCCGGATTCAGGACCTTGGGGGCCGCATCCGGCCCCGGGGCCTTAGGTTGAGGACCCCTGCCTTAAGGCATTTGTGCATCAATTGTGCACCAGAGAAACCCATTTTTATTCCTCTAACATAGAACATTTAGATGGCTATAGAATATATTTGTGTGGAAACAGTATGCCAATCTGGAAAATTAATTTAAATATTGTACAGTTTCTCAGAACTCGGGAATAAGGTGTCCATTTTAAAACATTAATATTAGAATTGTTATTTCTGTTCAGAATATACAAAATTCTATTAATACATCTCATGTATTCAAATTAATATTATTAAAAAAACCACAGTCATTTAAAGGAAAGCAAAGTGTTCTGCTTATATACTGCCCCATAGCACTTCAAGCAGTTTCTGGGCAGTTTACAATTTAATTATGCAGGCTACACATTGCTTCCTCCCCCCCACACACACACCCTCAGCAAGCTGGGTACTCCTTTTACCAACCTTGGAAGGATGGAAGGCTGAGTCAACCATGAGCCAGCTACCTGGAATTGAACCCTAGGTCGTGAGCACAGTTTTAGCTGCAGTACAGGCATTTAACCACTGTACCACCAGGCATAATGAGGAAGTAAAGTAAAGTAAAGTAAAGTAAAGTAAAGTAAAGTAAAATAAAATAAAATAAAGGAGTGCCAACCCGGCCCCAGGGGTGGCTGGATCAGCACCCTAAACTAAAGAAAATAATATTAAATATAAAACTAGCACAGGCCTGGCCACCCCTAGTGTGGGCCAGGAACCCAGAAGTAATAAAATAAAATAAAATAAAATAAAATAAAATAAAATAAAATAAAATAAAAAAGGATCGCCCCACCGCCACTGCCGCCGCCTGGTAAGATGATGAGGATGAGGAGGATGAGGAGGATGAGGATGCTGCTAGTCCCATTTGTGCAGTTGCAACGTCTGTGGTTTGCAAAGCGGGGAAAAACAAATATCTAATCAATGAACCAATGAAATGAATTATTTCTAAAAATTTTGTTAAAAACAAACTGAACCAAACCAAACTCTAAAATGAACCAAACCAAAACAAATCGCCAGTTTTTTGGTTCGTGCCCTGCTCCAAGCAGGAATGGCTCTTAAAACTAAGCCATCAGCAGTTCTACCCTGCTCAGAGTGTTGTGTGCCTGCGTTTTAATGCACTGTACATTAAATAGCCAGACCTTTGACTTCAATACAATGTACAAGATTGTCAGGCATTAGTTAGTGAAATATATGTATTAGACAGGATGTTCTATATGTCTTTGATATGTACTTCATTGATTTAAAGATGGAGTCTGTAAAAAGTGCAAAGTCACAGTGACTCAGTGTATAGTTTTTTCAAATGGAGTAAAGATGTAAAGAATTAACATAATTAATTTTGGCTGATGCAAGAGGGTTGCAATAGTTGTGATATAATTTAATTTATGATTGGACAGACATGTGTATAAAATGCTCTCTAAATAACTGTTCATTGGGCCTTCTGTGAGTAAAGGCACCCACTTTGTTTCTCTGTTATATATTTTGTCTATGTACTATATGCTATTATGCTGTTATGCTGTTGAATTTTGTATCAATGTACTAATGTGATTTTCCCTCTATGCTATGTTGAACTTTGTAGAAGTTCTGTGTAGACATGGGCACGGAACGGCAAAATTTCCGTTTCCATTACCGTTTTTTTTTGTTCAATTATGTAACGGAAATGGTAACGGTAATTAAGCCTGCCCTGCTCGAACCCGAACCGAAAAAAGAAAAATTTGGTCGGGTTTTTCGTTTCCGTTAGTGGCATCGTGCGATTGCGAAGCCCAGAAAAAAAGTTTTTTTAAAAAAGTTTTTAAAAACCCGATTCCTGGCTGGCCGAAAAAGCAGGCGAAAATATGCCTGCATGAGGCTTAGCCACCTACCAGGGGGGTGGTTTCTGGGGGGTCCCCGGCCTTCCCCCCCTCCTCTCCTGTCCTGGGCTGCTGGCACCAGGCTGGGGGGGGCATCATCCTCATCGTCTCGCCATGCCATGCGGTGGGGGGGAATCCAAAATGGCGACCACAATTTTTATTTCAAAATTGTGGTCCAAAAAGACACCAAAGCACAACAAAAACATGTGAAATTTATTTATTCTAAATGCCTGTATTTTAATAGTAGCAGCAGTGGGTATTTTATTGCAATAAAATGTCACATTGATTTTATTTTATTTTATTTTATTTTTTATTTTTTTAGACCTGCCCATTTGGGCTGGGCATGGGATGGGACCATGCAATTTTTTTGATCAATTCCACCAATGGCATGGCCAGGTTTTGACTGACACTTCTGGATGTCTCGGAGGGCATAAAAAGCCGAGGCACCTTCCAGAAATCGCAGTCAGTGTGTGGATGTGGTTGAGGGAGGTGGGTGGCTGCTGGTGCTTGTGCGATCCGAGGCCTGGGAGGCTTTAGGCTTTTAGGCAGTCAAGGAGGGAATTGAATTTAGAAAATAAGGCCTTTGTCTGCTGAAGGGGCAGTTTATTCTTTCTTTGTTCTCTGGCAGTTTGTCTGATATTGGATAAAGGGGGACCCACAATTTGGTGGATTTATTTTAAAGAACAGAACCTCTATCCTAAGAACAGAGAATATTATTTTACAACATTATTAGTTTACTAATTACTTACTTCATTGTTTGTTTAAACTTGTTGTGTTGTGTGTGCACTGACTGAACACACAGACACATTCCATTTCAGTGGATCAAGTTGAATTAGAATTTAGAAAACTATTTTTATTTTATTCTCTGACAGTGCCTGCATGCACTGCAGTTTTGCTGGCTGAGTGCTGAAGAAGGGAAGAGCAGTTTTCTTCTGGACTTCTGGTCTGGATTTAATTTATTTTCAAATACTACCATTTGCTTCCTGAGAGCAAGAAGAGACACTTTTTATAATCATTTCATTCATTCATTTATTTAGCTGCACTACACCATTCTTAGTTGTTGCCTTGATATACTAACACTATATTTTATTTACACACCAATATCTTTTTGGGGAGGCATCTCAGAGTACCCCCACTCTCCTTTCAGTTCAGGCTTATTTTTGGGGTGTGGCTGAACATCCAGAACAGTGCTGCTGCTTACATTTATATCAGCCTAATCTGTGGGGGGGGGGGCATTCACCCTACCCCTACCAAATCAAGATCATTTATTGGGGGGCTGATTAAATAATAAGGCAACCTATTTCATTTTGCTGCTGCTGCTGCTTTATTATTATTTGGGGGATACAACACTTCCCTACCTCATTGTACAAATTCCAGTCACACACCAACAGTTCAATTACAGGCAGGGAGAGCCTAATTTGCTTGCACACACCCACAATTGGGGGTGCAAGAAACAGACCCTCCTCCGCCGACCCTAAGGAGAAAATATAAATCTTTTACAATATTATTTACTTATTTATTACTCCAGCTCATTGTTTGTTTACATACATACACTTGTTGTGTTGTGTTGTGTGTGTGCACACACAGACAGACACATTCCATTTCAGTGGATCAAGTTGAATTAAGAATTTAGAAAACTATTTTTATTTCATTCTCTGACTGTGCCTGGATGCACTGCAGTTTTGCTGGCTGAGTGCTGAAGAAGGGAAGAGCAGTTTTCTTCTGGACCTCTGGTCTGGATTTAATAGTTTCATTTATTTTCAAATACTACCATTTGCTTCCTGAAAGCAAGAAGAGACACTTTTATAATTCATTTCATTCATTCATTCATTTAGCTGCACTACACCATTCTTAGTTGTTGCCTTGATATACTACTAAACTATATTTTATTTACACCAATTTTCTTCTGGATTTAGTTTCATTTCAAATACTACCATTTGTTTTCTAAGTTTTCCTCCATTTCAGTGGATCAAGTTGAATTCAGAATTTAGAAAATTATATCAAGGGCCATCAGGGCAACATTGAAAGCTTGTACAAAAGAACACAGTGTGAGAGTAACCTTGTGGGTCAAAAGGATAAGTTTATTAGAATAGTTTGTTTACTTAAAACAAATATAATTAGAAAATATATTTCTATAACTTTGAGAAATTAAAAAATGAGGAGGGTTGGCAGAGCCAGAGGGAAGGGCAGGGGGACCCCCACTAAAATAAATAGGGGCACATTTCTGAAGGAAGGCACAGGAAGTAGTGCAGATAGTGATATTGCTGCCACTCCCTCTCCAAGCAGCAGCTGCACAACCAGCACCACCGGACCACCTTCTGTCACTGAGGGAAGCATGGATGACTGCATGCGATACCCATCACCACCATGCTTTGACATGGACACACACCCCCAGTTTATCAGGAGGAAGACGAGGACTTGGAATCAGAAACGGGCTCTTTGCATCAGAATATGCTGGATTCTGAGGACCTGTTGGCAGGAACAGATGAAAGGCAGGCTTCAGGCAGTGATGGAAGGAGCAGCCCTCCTTCCACCCAGGACCAGAGTACCACCAGTGACAGCAGCAGTCAATTGTCCCAGCAGGGTACAAGCCACACCAGTGACAACACCACCAGCACAGCAGCAGCAGGCAGTACCAGAGGGGGCAGTACTTTTCATAAGCCTCATGGCTCTCTCTGGGAGCATTTTGATAACAGCCCGGAAGACTCGAGGCTTGCGGTGTGCAAGAAATGTGGGGTGGTCGTGCGCAGGGGGAATGATCCCAAACACCTCTCCTCAAGTGCCTTGCGTAGCCACCTCATGCGAAGGCACCCTGGGACTCTGCCTGGAACAATGTCAGGCCCTGGTTCCTCAGGGAGGAAGAGGGGGAAGCAGGCATGGGGAAGGCCTCCAGAGACAGCTCCGCTGAGAGTGGGAAGAGCCAGGCCACTCTGCAGGAAGTGGTGCCGCTGTGTGGGAGATTTGTCAGCCAACGAAATAGAGCCAAGGCACAGGAGACCACCACTCGTGTGGTTGGTGAAATGGTGGCCATGAACGGGTTGCCCCTCTCCTTTGTGGAGTCATCAGGCTTCAGGCACATGATGAAGCACATGGCTCCATGGTACGAGCCTCCATCCCATCGTACCTTCAGCAGGCGGGTGATTCCCTCCCTTTTTGAGTCCATCAGGGACATGGTCCGGGCCCTGCTGCAGGCGGCCAGAGGAAGGAAGATCCACTTCACTTCCGACCTCTGGACCGGTGGGCACCACGGATACCTCTCTCGGACGGCTCATTGGTGGCAACCCAAGGGGGTCCTTGACACTAGGAAATCCCAAGAAGAGCTGCAGGGGGAGCCACAAGGGAGCACACCAAGAGGGTACAGGGTGGTGCTTCTCCAGGCACAAAGCATGGAGGACAATGCCAAAGGCATCCACATTGCTGAGGTCCTCAAGACAGCACTGTGAGAGTGGGGATGGGGACCCGAGGGGTGGGTCAATGCGGATTCATGGTACTGACGCAGGACGTAACATGATCAACGCGGTTGAAAGGGAAGTGCTCCAGGGCATCATGTGCGCAGCACACAAATTGGACCTTGTGGTGGGAGATGTCATTGGGCTGAGAGCACCAAAGGACTCCTGGGGTGAGGGGACCCTGGAGACCAAGGCCTTGCTGGACAAGTGCAGGAAAATCGTCGGGCACTTCTCACGCAGCGTCAAGGCATCAAGGATGATGCGTGAGAGGCAGGCGGAGACGGGTTGACCAGAGCACGTCCTGATCCAGGACGTGACCACCCGGTGGAACGCCACCTAAGAAATGGTCAAGCGCCTGGTGGAGCAGAGGCAAGTGGTGGAATACATCATGTCCCACACTCCCGTGCTGCCTGAGGGAAGGGTGTTGGACATTGGTGCTACCGAGTGGCTCACCCTCTCCCAGATGGTGGGTATCCTGCAGCCTTTTTAGGAGACCACCCATGTCCTCAGCAGCTACAACGCCAGCCTGGGCCACGTACTCCCCCGATACATGCCCTTCGCCAACGCCTAGAGGCCAGTATCCAGGAAGAAGCCGATATTCTCCCAAAAAGCAGGGCCTTGGCAGACAGGCTGTTGACCGGCGTGGATACCTGCCTTAGCCCACTGAGGAGGGAAAAGGTGTACCAGATGGCATGCCAGTGTGATCCTCGCGTCAAGGGTTCCTTGGCGAGGAGCCCTGCTGACCTGAACTCCTGGAAGACGGAGCTATGTCCTCAAGTCCGCAGGGCTATCTCAAATCAGGCCCAGCCATTCCCGAGGGTGCAGGGAAGCAAGAGCGATCCAGAAGAGGAATGCTCGCAAGGATCCTCTTCCTCCTCTACTGCAGGAGTGTACACCCAGAGACCAGGTTCCATACCAGCAGCCAACTACATGGCCCCTGCCCTAGCCATGGCAGTCTCCTCCTCAGTGGAGGCAAGGGAGGAAGAAGAACTGGACCCCACTCTGACCATGGTGAGGGAGTACATGGCCGAGCCCCTCCAACCCCTCACCTTGGACCCACTCCATTACTGGGCCAGAAAGGCAGACATCTGGCCCGCTCTTTCGACTCTGGCGTTGGACCTCGTGTTCATCCCACCCACCAGTGTCCAGAGTGAGCGTGTCTTCTCCCACATGGGAGATGTCCTGAGGCCACGCCGCTCTCGTCTGGACTTGGAGACCATGGAAAGGTTGACTTTCATCTGCTTCAACCTTTCCACGTTGGGATTACCCCAACACTCCAAGACCTAGGCCCACAGTTGTTCTTCCACCGGTTCATTCCAATCAGGCCTCCCTTGCTCTAACATGCCCTACCAGAGCAACACTTATGCCTGCCTGCAAGTATGCCTGCCTCCCAGCTTGCCTTCCTCCCTGCAAGCCCAACTTCCTGCCAGCCTGCCTGCCTGCCTGACTGACTGACTGACTGACTGCCTTCCTGCATTCCCACTCAATATGAAGGGTTAGATTACATTAATGCCCAATTTTTCCAGTCGTTGCCTGCCTCAAAACCAGGGAGGACCACTCAATGTGTCAGTTGAAGGGAATCTGTATCGGGTTCGGTACACCCAATTTTCCTAGCCCTTTCCTGCCTCAAAACCAGGGAGGACCACTCAATGTGTCAGCTAAAAAGAATCTGTTACGGGTTCGGTACGCCCAATTTTCCTAGCCCTTTCCTGCCTCAAAACCAGGGAGGACCACTCAATGTGTCAGCTGAAAGGAATCTGTATCGGGTTCGGTACATCCACTTTTCCTAGCCGTTTCCTGCTTCAAAACCAGGGAGGACCACTCAATGTGTCAGCTGAAAGGAATCTGTATCGGGTTCGGTACACCCACTTTTCCTAGCCCTTTCCTGCCTCAAAACCAGGGAGGACCACTCAATGTGTCAGCTGAAAGGAATCTGTATCGGGTTCGGTACACCCACTTTTCCTAGCCGTTTCCTGCTTCAAAACCAGGGAGGACCTCTCAATGTGTCAGCTGAAAAGAATCTGTTACGGGTTCGGTACGCCCAATTTTCCTAGCCCTTTCCTGCCTCAAAACCAGGGAGGACCACTCAATGTGTCAGCTGAAAGGAATCTGTATCAGGTTCGGTACGCCCAACTTTCCTACCCCTTTCCTGCCTCAAAACCAGGGAGGACCACTCAATGTGTCAGCTGAAAAGAATCTGTTACGGGTTCGGTACGCCCAACTTTCCTACCCCTTTCCTGCCTCAAAACCAGGGAGGACCACTCAATGTGTCAGCTGAAAAGAATCTGTATTGGGTTCGGTATGCCCAATTTTCCTAGCCCTTTCCTGCCTCAAAACCAGGGAGGACCACTCAATGTGTCAGCTGAAAAGAATCTGTATCGGGTTCGGTACGCCCAATTTTCCTAGCCCTTTCCTGCCTCAAAACCAGGGAGGACCACTCAATGTGTAACTTTGAAGGGTCTCTGTAGGCCCAATTTCTCTAGCCCTTGCCTGGCTCCGAACCAGGGAGGACCAATCAATGTTTATAATCTTGACCCAGATAACACTGTTTGTGTTGGGGTTGCAACCATGCAACTTCCCCTAACCCTCCCGAACCCCATCGAACCAATGCCTGTATGCCTCCCATCCTAACATTCCGCACCAGCACAACGCAGTTATGCCTGGCTGTCTGCTCTGTCTGTATGACTGCCTGCCGGAATGCCTGAATGCTTCGCCTGCCTGCCTGCCTTCCACCCTTGCCTGTCTGCCTGCCTGTAATTCCACTGCATGCATGGATCTAATAAGGGCTACATACTTAGCCCAGTTTTTATAGAGCTTCCCTGGTCTTCATAGCAGCCCAGGAAGGTTTTTTCTAGGGTCAGTGTAGGCCCAATATTTCCCCGTTAGCCATGGCTGGTCTGAGTGTAGTACACCCTAATACCTGCCTTCTTCAATGCATTCCTCCCTTCCCTAGGGTTTCGGAGCCCCTCTGCTTACAAAGTGGTCGAGATGCACTTTACAACAACCTACCTCAAAGTCTGATTAGCAGGGGCCTAGCTCTCCTTACAGCCTTAAAGAAATAGCCCTGTTCTCCAGCATCTACCCTGTCTCCTTGGTTGACGAAACTCGGTCTCCTGAGGTGTAACCTCACTCCTGCCTCTAACAGGCCGAAAATCCCTAGGACAAGGAGGGGAGAATCCTTCCTTGCACTCCACCCTCCCTGCATGCATCCACTCTGTCTCCACTCTGGGCTGACGGAATGAATGGCCAAGGGAGGCAAACTTCATCAGGGACATCAACTACCTGGAACTAACCAGGGATTCACAGAAATCTTTCTTTTCTTTCAAGGTTGCGTCTGGCTGCCACCAACAACGCAACCAACATTATTATTATTATAAACCCCCTCACAGGGAACGCAACCTGGTCTCCTGGGTAGGCAAAACTGTGGCCTCCGAAGTAGGCGGCTGAAACAATCCCTACCTTAAAGAAATAGCCCTGTTCTCCTGCATCCACTCTGTGTCCTGGGTTCTCCTGCATCCACTCTGTGTCCTGGGTTGATGAAACTCGGTCTCCTTGGGTGGAGAAACTCTGCCTCCCAAGGCAGAAACAATCCTCCCTTCTGGCACTTTGGCTTTGTGACTTCCCTTGCCTGGGTGGGTACCCTGCAAGCCTGCCTTCATACCTGCAAGCAAGACTTCCTTCTTCCCTGCCTGCCTGGCTGCCTGCCCTCCCCTCTGCCTACCTGCCTGCCTGTCAGGCTCCCGGGACACCATGGCTTGGAGGAGGCCTTCCAAGTGCTTCTCCTTCAGCCTATCAGCAGCTCAGTGGTTAAAGTTAAGCCTCCGAGCTGATAGGCGTCCTGTCGACCAGTCTCCTTCACTTGCCGAGGCAGCAACCTCGGCTGCCCCCACCTCCAGTGCCTCTGGGCGGTAAGAGGCGGCAATTCACTTGAGGAGACCAACTGTAATAGGGACACCAACTATTTGGAATTGGGGGACTCTGTCCTCTGACAGGGGGGGTGGGGAAAAGTCACTCCCACCGGTTACAGTCCAGGTTTGGAAATCCCTTGTAGAAGGAGGGGAGATTCCTTCTTGCTAGCACTCCGGCTTCCAAACGCGGCAGAAACAATCCCTCCCTAGAAAACTTTTCTTGCACTCCAGCTTTGTGTCTTCCTGGCATGGACTCTTTCTCCTGGGTTGGCGGAACCCGTTCTCCAGGGTAGGCTGAACTCTGGCCTCCAAAGTAGGTGGCTGAAACAATCCCTTTCCTGGCACTCTGGCTTTGTGGCTTCCCTGGGTGGAACACAGTCTCATGGGAAGGCTAAACTCTGGCCTGCAAAAGGGGGCATCATGCCATTCACACAGGTTGGCATTGTCACCACATGGCATCCGCTGCAGCAGCTTGCCCCTGCTGGATTCAGCAGCCTCAAGTAGTACCCTATCCTCTAGTGTCCTATCTATCCTATAGTACCCTAGTATTCTCCAAATTTCTATTTCTCTTTCTAGCACCCTATTTGTATTTATCTTCCTATTTGTATTTCTATTTCCATTTCTATTTCTATTTCAACAAGTACCCTATCCTCTATGAGGAGGATAGGATTTTAAATTCCTGACCCTCTGGCTTCTCTGCATGGACCGTTTCTCCTCTGGTATGGAGAAACTCGGTCTCCTGCGTGAGCCACCTTAGCATTACTGTTCAGCAGGAAGTAGAGGACATCTAGACTCACAGCACTGGTACTGTGTGTGTAGGACTAAAATGTTGGTGGTTGACAGACCACGGCAAAGAGAACTTCCCTGCCCCTGGCGCTCTGGCTTTGTGGCTTTGCTGCGTAT
Source organism: Phrynocephalus forsythii (assembly GCA_029282475.1). Classification (NCBI taxonomy): domain Eukaryota; kingdom Metazoa; phylum Chordata; class Lepidosauria; order Squamata; family Agamidae; genus Phrynocephalus; species Phrynocephalus forsythii. Next base: position 14,701,272 of record JAPFRF010000004.1, read on the forward strand.
GTGGACTGTGTCTCCACTGGGTTGGTGGAACTGGGTTTCCAGGGTAGGCAAAACTCTGGCCTCCAAAGTAGGCGGCTGAAGGAATCCCTCCCTCAAGTTCCCTTGTGCTCTGGCTTCGTGTCTTTGCTGTGTGCGTGGACTCTGTCACACCTGGGTAGGCAAAACTCTGGCCTGTTGGCCTCCAAAGTAGGCAGCTGAAACCATCCCTCCCCCAACCAACAAAAATTCCCTGGTGCTCTGGCTTTGTGGCTTTGCTGCGTGCGTGGACTCTGTCTCCACTGGGTAGGCAAAACTCTGGCCTGTTGGCCTCCAAAGTAGGTGGCTGAAACAATCCCTCCCTCAAGTTCCCTGGCACTCTGGCTTCGTGGCTTTGCTGTGTGGACTGTGTCTCCACTGGGTTGGCAGAACTCTGGCCTTGTGGCCTCCAAAGGAGGCCGCTGAACAATCCCTCCCCAACCAAGAAAAATTCCCTGGCGCTCTGGCTTCGTGGCTTGCTGCGTGGACTGTCACGAATTGGGCTCAGCTGCCTGCACCCCAACCGTTCAAGGCAGCAGGTCAACCCCCACCACCCGTCCTTCCTGCTCTCTGAATGGCTGCCTTTGCCATTCTGTTCTTGAAAAACCAGTGGTCCCTTTTGCTGGCAGTCCCGGGGGGGTCCTTTTCTTCCCAGGCTGCCCTTCTTGCAAGTCGGCCCCCAATGAAAACAGTTACAGGGCAGAGGGGGGCTGGGGTGGTCCTCTGAAAGCAGACAGCAGCAGCTGAAGGTGGGCCCACATGTCCGGATCATGCTGAGCGGGAGGGAAGCCTCCGCCTGCGGCCGCCTGAAACAACACCGAGGCCACTTCCGGCGACACGGCAGGGAAGCCGGATGGGGTGGAAGGCAGTGGAGGGTCTCTGCCCTGGAGAAGGGCATGGAACTGCGCCACCTGGTCAAGGAGGGAGAAGGTCTGCTCCATGAGCGAACTGGGCTCCTCGGTTGTCGCGCTGGGGCCAAGAATCTGAGACAAAGGACAAACCTGCCCAGGCAAAGGCTGGGCAGGTGGCTCAGCTAGGCCGTGCTGGTATGGCATTTCCAGGGTGTTCCCACCATGCGCTCCCTCTGCTCTGTCCTGAATTTGATCCTTGGGGATTCTGCCAGTCAGCTCCTTGGGATACTCCAGCTGGCGATGATTCACCAAGAGGTTGAGGGGCACTCAACAAGATTAGTGTGTGTGTGGGGGAAGCATCTCTCATGCCTCTACCAGACTGAATCTCTGACCGCTAGTTGACCAGGGTGGCATTTGCTTGGCTTTACAAGGAGTGTCATTGGAGATGGGGACATTGAGAGGAGTAGACCCTCATCCAGATTTGGGGGAGGAACGGAATACTGTGTCTCCTGCTGCCGCTGAGAGGTGGAGGGGAAATGGGATTGATAAAGGCTTCAAAAAAAATTATAACAGGCAGCCAGACCAAGTAGGGTGGCCGGTTCAGTCAGCGTTGACCAAGAGAAAAAAAGAATATTGCATTCTGCCCACTTTGTTTGCTTTATTGCATAGGATGCAGTCTTATGCTATGATATATTTATTAAATATTTTATTCATCACCCAGCTTAAAGTGTTTTCCACCTGCTCTGGGTCATTGCAGGATGCCCCCATGCTCTGGGAAGTCAAATCGCGCTAACGACGAATGAAATGTCAAAATGACAAATTTTCAAAAAAATTCATGACAAACGGAAACGGAATGAAACGGACCCATTCCGACAAACGAAAAATTGAAACGTCATTTTTTCTGGTCGTGCCCATCTCTCGTTCTGTGATGCTGTGATATATTTTGTACATTTGTAATAAAGCTGTTTGGTTTTAAGAAAACTCTGTCTCTGGCTCTAACAATTTATTCATTAAGTATTGCTTTTGCTTGCTGATTATATAGCACATGCTCTGACAAAGATACTTCTTTATTTGCTGCAGACAAGAAATTGCAGTTTGATGTTTGATGCACTGCTACTGCTTCAAAGACTCGGATTTTTTTTTTAAAGTATGGCTACTAAAATTCTGGCTGCTAGAATTATAGCAAATTCTGGGAATTGTATTTTTTTAAAAAAACTGAAAGTCCCATGCCTAGCAATAAATAAAGCATCCAAGCTATGTGAATTATTCACAGTGAGCTACTGAGTGCTCTCCATCCTTATCTCGTGGGCCCTTAAGGCAGTTCCACTCGACGACACTGCACAAACTCATTTGTATCAGAGAAGAATTACTTCCAGTTCTTTCCTACCACCAGAGTGACAGAAGAGGCATTCCAATGAGAATCAACCCGTGTTCAGTTGAACCTGTTCCACATTTTCTAGCACCATTGCTGTAATTGCCATCCTACTTGTTTCAGCAGCATCACCTCCCTAGGAAACTACGAGGCTGATTGGACTACAATCCATCCACGGGGAGACGATGCTTAGTGCTTTCTTGTTCCTTTGTTTAGCCATTTCCTCATTCCAGGGGCCCATCAGGGCTTCGGCAGGATTGGTGTTGGGTGCAAAGCCCAATTCACTATGTACTATTAGATCCGCCAACCCCCTTGAGGTGGAACATCTTAATCCCACACTCATCTTGGGGCTCCAAGTTTCAGTGAGTTTAAACCCAATGAGGTAATGACCCACTCCTGATAACACAGTAGCAGCATGGATGCTAATGTCCTCCAGCATAACAAGCCAAGGGACTCTAGCACTATACAGCTTGCCTAACTCAGGCAGGGAAATGGAAAATACAGTGGTACCGCTACTTACAAATGGCTCTACTTATGAGCAATTCAACTTAAGTGCGGAAATCAATTAGCGCCTTACACATTTTAGATGCAGTCTGCTCTACTTATAATTCTTTTATTTATCTCTCTATCTATCTATCTCTCTATCTATCTATCTCTCTATCTATCTATCTATCTATCTATCTATCTATCTATCTATCTATCTATCTATCTATCTATCTATCTATCTATAAACTGCACTAAGCTGCCTAGATGCCCTAAGCACATCCGATCTCACTTGATTTCGGAAGCTAAGCAGGGTCGGCCCTGGTTAGTACTTGGATGGGAGACCACCAGGGAATACCAGGTGCTGTAGGCACCTGGAGTAGGAACTGGCAAGCCACTCCAGTACTCCTGGAGTAGGAACTGGCAAGCAACTCCATGGACATTGAGTCACGTAGAGTCGGTCACGACTGTAATGACACAACACACACACATAAACTGCACTGATTTTCCCAAGGGGAATTACTTACGGATGCTCTACTTATGAGTTGTTTGATTTATGAGCATGCATTCAGAACAGATTAAATACGTAAGTAGAGGTACCATTGTATATCAAAAGAATCCCTATTCTGTCTCAGTCAGGTAGGCACAGTCAACCCCAGACAATGGGGATATTTAAGCATAACCTGGTGGCTTTCCTTTGCTAGATGCTGACTAGATTGAGGGGAAGTTGGAGATACAGTGACATAGTAATGACATGGAATTTGATCTGATGGTGAAAAGCTGATCTGATTCTTCTGCAGAATGTGGGTATCTCTTGCAGTTCCCTCTTCTGACCAGAAATCTTTATAGAGGAGAAAGGAATCCTGGATTCCCTTACAGTACCAGACACCACAGCTGGACCAAAACCCCTTCTCTTCCAAAATTGTGATTAGGTGTCTGTGTGTTTCCTTGTGTATTGGGACAAGAATTATGAATCCGATCTTCCTTCCCGTCCAGGACCACAGATAAGAGTGTGAATTGGGCCCTGACTTTGGACACCGTGGATATTGGGCTGCAGTAGCAGAGATATCAAATTAATCCTACTACTTCTCTATCCCTCATGCTTGTCCACAGTTCTGGAGTGGAAATATGTTGGATTCTATTTGCTGTTTATTGGTCTAGCAAATTTCCATCCTTCTCTCTGTTCCGGAATCCAGCCAAACCAGTTCCCCTTCTCTTGTTTCTCCCCTTCCTTCCTGTTGGGTTATGGCATTTATTCTACAATACAGCTGCTTTTGATATCTGCTTTCAGCTTGTGTTGAGACATGGTATTATTTTCATTACGTTGACAGCATAGTTCAACACAACAGCATATTTGTTTGAAGTAAGCCTCACAGAGTTCATCCTGACTTACTGTCAGGTAAGTATGCAGAGCCTAAGAGTATGATCCTGTTTGTGCTCAATAATGACTACTCAGAAGTAGTCTGCATTAGTTCCGTGGAACTTACTCAGAGTATAGGTATGCAAGCAAGGGATGTGCACAGCATAACTTCCTGCTTTTCTTTGGATTTTGCTACTTTCAGGAGTGCCTCTTTCATCTTCCATGTTTTTCAGGAACTGGGATGTTCATTTTACATTAAAGGGTAAAGGGAACTCTTTGGGGCTGTTTCATTTTCAGGTCTTCAATTTGTGCTTTCTGGTGCTTCAAAAGCCCTACAGAACTTTTAAAAACTACTCCAAAGCTGGAGAGAGGCAGGCAGCAAAGAATCCAGATGAGGCAACAATACAGGAGAAAGAAAAATCATCACCAGACTTATGAAGGCCTTTTGCAGTTTATAAAGAAAAACTCTGGCAACACTTACCACCACTTCACTGACATTACTGGTTGGTTGGTTGGTTGTATGGTGCGAAAAATACTTCACTCATTCACCAACCAAGTCAAAACGCAATACATCACCTATAAATTAGAAAAGAGAAAATCACAGGGGGAGTTCAATGCCATCCACCCTGCACAAGAGAGACTCGGTAGACCTGGGGTGTACAATGCAAACAAACAAACATGGAAGTATCTTATCATCCACCAAAGCAAATAATAACATCCACTGAAATATTAGGTCAAAGAAGGGAGAGAATGTAGTCCCAGGATGTTTCCAATGACAACAGCATAACCTCGAATAACAGCTGTTCTTGAAGATATGTATATGCTGGTCTTCCCCCACCCCTTTTTGTATTAGAACTGATGTAATGGAGTAGAAAAAATAATTTGAGTTTAATAAGCATGATATGAATAGATAATATTTATGACTACAGAGGAAATCAAATATTATTTTAATGTCCATCTATCCTAAATTTAACATATTTATGCAATACTCCAGACAAGGATATTATTAATTAACATAAGAATATAGGTGTACCTTGGTTGATGAATGCCTTTGTTTATGCAATTTTCGGTTCACGAAAGGAAATCTAGAGCCATAAACACATCTGTTTGTGATCCCCCATGCCTCAGCTTATGTAAGGCATTGTGAAAAAATACCCAGGATGCATTGTGCCCCCAGTGCTTTTCCGGTTTCAAATTTTCCGGAAGACAAAATGTCCCAGGGAGCAGATTAACTTCATCAACCAAGATACGCTTGTACGGGTTAAAAAAATTAAGGATATGCTGTAGAATTATAGATGCTTGAGTTTATTTATATGATGTCCCTAGTAAGTACCAATGTTGTAATTAAAATTATTTTAATGTTGTAAAGCCCCTGAAGAAGGCTGATAGGCCAAAACCCGTCAGGCATTTTATACTGGAATAAAGTTATATTTTATATTATATAAATTTATATTATATTATATTTTTTACATCCTAGGACAGTGATGGCGAACCTTTTAGAGACCGAGTGCCCAAACTACGTTTCAAAACCCACTAAATTTTTGCAAAGTGCCAATACAGCAATTTAACCTGAATCCAGGTGGTTGTGAAGGGGTGATGTCGGGTGTCCACAGAAAGGGCTCTGAGTGCCACCTTTGGCACCCATGCCTTAGGTTCACCAACAATGTCCTAGGACAACAGGTTCCCCTGTTTTTGACCTAATACAGATCACCAAAGCAATACAAGCCACCAAAATATACAACTTTAACAGAATAAATACTGCAGTAAATTAATCAAATAGTAGTTTAAATTATCAGTCAAACAATGAAGGGGCTCACATATACACATGCACAGAGCAAAAAACAAGCAAATAAAGCCATAAAATACAGACATGGAACCCAAACCATTAGAATAGGGAGAAATTGATGCTTTCCTTTTATCTTTATTGTTTATTTTATTTATTTTAGAGCATTTTTACCCTTCCTTTCTCCTTGGAAAAGGACCCAAGGTGGCTTACAGTAATGAGGGATAATATATAGTCCAGTACAATTAAGACATGTTCAAGTATCGAGAACAAGGAATTGAGGGACATCGTACAGCATTAATAGACATTTTGACAACATTACATTAAAGCTACAAGGTTATAAGTAGTTATAAACATAAAGTCTATGTGAACCTATAGATTCCTATAAAAGACACATAATGGTAGTCCATCATTCAGGGAACGCTTGTCTGAAGATAAAGGTCTTTGCCTGTTTCCAGAAAGACAACAGAGATGAGGCGGTCATGGACTCTAGTGGGAGGGAGTCCCAGAGTCTGGGTGCAGCAGTCGAGAAGGCCCTTTCATGGGTTCCCACGAGACATACCTGTGAGGGTGGTAGGATGGAGAGAAGGGCCCCTCCTGATGACCTTAACACCTGAGTCGGTTCATAATGTGAGATTTAGTCTTTGAGGTAGCTAGGACCCAGATCCTAGCAGTTGATACAGTGCTTTGTAGGTCAAGGTCAGTGCCTTGAATTGTGCCTGATAGTTGATTGGCAGCCAGTGGAGCTGTTTTAATAGGGGTGTAATGTGATCAGCAGTCTGGCTGCTGCATTTTGGACCTGCTGAAGTTTCCTGAGACTTTTCATCGGTAGTCCCACATAGAGCGCATTACAGTAGTCTAGCTGGGATGTCACTAGGGCATGTGTCACTGTGGCCAGAGCTAGTTTCTCAAGAAAAGGGGCATAACATGCGTACTAGCCTTAATTGTGCAAATGCACTCCTGGCCACAGCTGTGACCTGGGCATTCAAGTTCAAAGATGAGTCCAAGAGCACCCCCAAGCTGCATACCTGATTTTTCAATTGGAGGGTGACCCCATCCAGTACAGGTTGTATCCCCTTGTTCCCCCTTTTGACCGACCAGGAGCACCTCTTTCTTGTCTGGGTTTAGTTTCATTTTGTTCATCCTCATCCAGTTCATTGCTGCAGCTAAACACTCAGGTAAAGTTGAGATAGTAGCTTTAGAGTCCAGAGGTGATGAGAGGTAGAGGTGGCTATCATCAGCATACCAGTGGTGGCACCTAACCTCAAAAGACCTGATAATCTTCCCCAGTGGTTTCATATAGATCAGGCATGTCCAAACTTCAGCCCTCCAGATGTTTTGGACAGCAACTCCCATAGTCCTTTGCCATTGGCAATCTAAGCTTAGAATTCTGGGAGTTCTAAACACCAGGAGGGCTGAGGTTTGGACATGCCTGATATAGATGTTAAATAACAAGCTGGGAGCAAGAGGCAGCAGGATGATGGGACAGAGAGAAGCTCAATGAGAAACCAAGATGAAAATTTACATCTCTAGCAGCTGCAACCAGAGAGAGCAGGCAATCAGGCTCTCATCCCCTCCCCCCTCTTTCCACTGGTAATTACTTGGGCCATAAAATTGGGAGGCCAGCCAGAGTCTGTGCCTCTGACGTGCGCTAAGTGTGGTGCAAAGTGTGCACAGGAGCAGCAGTAGACAGGCCAGGGAGGCATCAGGAAAAATAACCCAAAGAAAATGTGTGTGTGTGTGTGTGTGTGTGTGTGTGTGAATCCCTCTAAAATAAAGGGGGAAAGTCCAAAAGGAAAGGATTCAAAAGCACAATCCAAGATGAACAAGCAATTCCATTGCCAACAGGATTGTTTTCGCTCACATTCACACTTGTCAAAAAAACAGCCCTGACAATTGCTTTGTGTTTGGCTGAGAGGCAGTTCACTGATTTTTATTAAAAAGGAGCTTGATGTTACAGTACTTGATGAATAATTAGTGACACAAGAGAGTGTTCTAGGCCACCCTAAATGCTGCCACTGATGTTGACAACATTCAGGGTGCCCTTTGCTGCATAAAGCTTGGCATCCATTTTCCTGACAAGAGCACAATCTTGTCCAGCAATACCAAGCCATTTCCTGGCATTTTGAACGTGGGTGCAAAAGCAGAATACCCCATATTCATCAAGTGGAGCTTTAAAAAAAAAAATTTGAATTTCCTGGCTTTTTAAGTACATACATTATACACAAATTCCGACAAACTTCCTTTATGTATACCAGTGATAGAGGGTCCTGGAAGATAAGCACTTGGTCTTTACTATGGTTCTCAGTAGAGGACGGGAGCAAGTACTGCTGGGATATGGCTGTAGCCTCTCTGTACCAAACTATTCAGAAGGGCTGTTTTGGACTTAATGAAAATGGTGAAGCAAATGTATGAGAAACTGTGTGCCACTTAGGGTGAACAACAACTAGCCAGGCTCCTTTGGTCAACTTAGCCAGTGGAAATGAAATTACAAATGGCTGCTAATTCACGAGCAGCTTTAATTAGCAGGATGGTTGCGTTCCTGGTCATGTCCTGGTGGGTACACCAGAAGACTTTGACCAGTATCTTGTTAATGAGTGGGCATTTGTCACCACAACTGTGGCAACTTCATTGGCACCTGCAAATTGCAAATAGGATTTTGAAGGATCCCAACGGAGAGAGAAGAAACAAACCTCACCTTTCTACAACTGCAGTCCTGGTCCAGATAGCCTGCCCACACTTTCTTTTAAATAATATTGAAATGAATGGGCTGAGAGACACACATTATATTTCACACAGACAGTATATACATCATCATCACAACTGGAATTGTGAGAGACACATATCAACTCTGAAACACTGTAGCAGTGGCCACTGTATTTCAAACTGTAGTAAATCAGGTGACTTAACTATTTAATAGACTTCAGCTGGCGGTGAAAGTTAATATCATTCAGTTTGATGTAGTTCGAAAACTTCAGATGCTCTAAGAATCCCTGGTTGTACTTCCCTGAATCTCTAGAACACATCATAGGAGAGCTTCATTAGCCCTTCGTTAATTTCTGGAATAAATATATAGCCCAGATTCTTGTTGGGTGCTGGCAGAGCAAAAAGCCCAACCAGCAGTGCAACAAAGGACACCCTGCTTGCATAGCTCTTGCTCTTATACAAACAGAAGTTCTTTCATTAGGAGCAGCTACGGTCCACACATGTAAGGATGCCCAGGATATCTCATCAACCAAGTGTCACAAAATTAAAACAATTTGCACTACAGTGACTGCACAAGCAGTGATTGCTCTGGACAAGATCCTGGTCTAATAGCATAGGTTGGGGAAAATTCAAGTTTTAAATTTTATTTTCTTCTCTCTCTCTCTCTCTCTCTCTCTCTCTCTCTCTCTCTCTCTCTCTCTCTCTCTCTCTCTCTCAGAGATTCCACCTTAGTTTGAGGCAAGGCACACAAAAAAGGATTTCCTTGGTGGTGTCTTCTGATTTCTGGAATTTGGTCTGGACTCTGGATATAATAATATATCTTGATGGAACTAAAAATCAAAAAATTGATATATATTTCAATGACCAACAACACAAATTGAAGAGTCGGAGACAAGCTCTGTATTTTCCAGTAATATATTTTATACTGTTTTATCATATTATATTTTATTGTATTACAATTTTTGTATTATGTGTGATTTGGTTAATAACCGCAAATAAACGTTCATTCATTGATGGAACTATGCAGTGTAGTTTATTTTATTTTATTTTATTTTATTTTATTTTATTTTATTTTATTTTAAAGTATTTGTTGTTGTTGTTGTTGCTGCTGCTGTTTTTGTTATGTGCCCTTTAGTTGGAACCATCTTATTGTGACCCTAACAGGATTTTCAAGGTAAGTGGGATATTTAAGGAGTGCTTTTACCAGTGCCACGTCTCCAGTGAGTTTCCATGGCAGAGCAAGGATTTGAAAGCAGGCATCATCCTCAGTCTATCATTCTATCCACTTCACCACACTGGGTATTCATGTTTAGAAAAGGATTGTTCTACCTTCTTTGCACATCACTAGCTCTAAGTAGCATGCAAGGGGTGATTTAAAAAAAAATTATGATTCACACAAAGAGAGAAAGATTAAGTGTTCCAATTTGGAAGAAACTCCCCATCCTACAACTACTTTTAGATCAAACTCAAACACAGTTGGAGCTACTCATTGTGTATTTAATGCAGACCTTTTGAGTAGTTAGCTTCTAAGAATGGTGTAGCTTCCTGCAGCATACATCGCTGATGAGGTTCATAATGTATAACCGTTTTTCCAACACAAAGGTAGCATAGAAGTGCAGTAAACAGAATAAATTTCAGTTCAACTACTGTTATCATTATTTTAATGTTACTGTAAAGTGTGTGCTGTGTTTAATTCTTATTAGCTGCTGAGTTGAATGGCAGCTGGCATTCTGAAAAGTATGCATGAACAAAACTAAATGAAGAAATTGATGACTTTGTTTACAGAGAAGGCAAGGGAAAAGTGATGGCACCCCCTCAGCTTGCCCTCTGCCACCTTCTTCCTCTGAGCATGTTACTGGAAAGACCGCAGATGCAGAAGCTGGCTCCTGAACTGCAGGATTTTCCCTCAGAAATGCATAACATTGCCTTTCTGTATGTGCATGCCTTGTTTGATGAGGGTTGCTGCGCTTTCTATTCAAAGATAATGGGCCACAAAAGGTACAAACACTTCTTCATTCTCCCACACACCACCCTCATTCTTGCAAACGCTAACATCTAGGGAAGACAGACAGCAATAGGTAAGTGAAGCTGGTGCTGTCAATGGCTGCTTTCACATGACCACTAAAATCCGCAGCAAACTTTGATCCGGATGATCCCCCGGAGCGGTCACGTGGTTGATGTTGTGGATTGGTTTTTCCCACGGTCATGCTTTGAAAATCTGCAACCGTTCTGATCCCACGACTGAGAACCACAGCAAAGACATCGAAATGAGAGTGAAAAGCAAAGTGTTCTGCTTATATACCGTCCCATACCACTACAAGTAGTCTCTGGGCGGTTTACAATTTTAATTACAGTGTGCAGGCTACACATTGCCCCCCCCCAGCAAGCTGGGTACTCATTTTACCAACCTCGGAAGGGTGGAAGGCTGAGTGAACCTTGAGCCTGCTACCAGGGATTGAACCCAGGTCGTGAGCACAGTTTTACCTGCAGTACAGGCATTTAACCACTGCGCCACGAGTGTGGATTTTGCTGTGTTTCCATGGACTCGAGTAATGGTTTAAAATCCGCATTGGAACAGCGACAAGGATTTTACTAACTCAAGACCAGGCACTTGTAAAATGCACTGGGTCACAAAGTGGGCGTGGCTGCACTTTTTTTTAAAAAAGTCCGCTGCTCATGGGAAAACGATTTTATGCTCCACATCTGTGAGCCCTTTGCATTGGATTTTAGTAGTCATGTGAAAGCAGCCAGTGTCTTTCATAACACATCACGGGGAACTTTCCACCCACTCATGCTAAGCCAAGGAGATGCTGTATCACACTCACTGAATGACGCCTTCTTATGGGCAATGAGCCTCAGCGATTTTTAAAAAATATATTATTGCCTGCAGGGGAGAATTAGTACTTGTGCTTCGGCAATTTCCCTTTTGACTTAGCAGCCTTACAAAGATCCCTTCTTTAAACAGAGTATTACTTGCGGATTATGTCACTTAGCTTGAAAACTTGATAAACCTGTATTTAGAGACCCTCCCACTTATTTGGCAGACAGATGCTCTGGAAAGATCCCTTAAAGCCCTGCCTTAATTGTGCCACTGAGGAGAGTGTTGCTGTCCTTCTCTGATTCGTATACTTTGTCCTGTATATAAACCCATTCAAAGTTCTCCAGACATATTTGCAAATGGAAAACATAACAACTTAGTCGATTATGGTGAAAAAAGGGGGAAGTGACCAAAATTGGTAGATGTTAAAGTATTGAGTCATCTGTAATACTCAGGTTAGTATATTAAATTATTTACATTTGTGATTAGATCCCAGGATCTCTCCTTTTAGAGAATCACGAGTTTCTAGATTCTCTATCTGCACTGATCAATACACATTGCACTTAATCAATGATTAATGTCACACATGTAGCAAGGAACTGAAAACATTGCTGAACGATGAGTCAATGTCTATGTCAATCCAATTGACTGAATCGGGAGGTGCCACCTCTATTGAGGCTACAGAAATCACTTCAAAAGGGAGACCTTTATATCTACATGTACATCTCAAGGGCTTGATCAATATAATGATGAATCATTTCTGGCAGCAACTGCTGGCCGCTGGACCACCACCGGTCCGCAGACCATCAGTTTGAGAAGCATCATAGAATCATAGGGTTGGAAGAGACCTCAGGGGCCATCTAGTCCAACCCCCTGCCATGCAGGAACTCCAACACAATATTTCTGACAGATGGCCATCCAGCCTCTGCTTAAAACCCCCCAAAGAAGGAGACTCCACCACCCTTTGTGGCATTATATTCCATTGGCGAACAGCTCTACCTGTCATGAAGTTCTTCCTAATGTTCAAATGGGATCTCTTTTCCTGTAGTTTGAAACCATTGCCCTGAGTCCTAATCTCTGAAGCCATGGAAAACAAACCTGTTCCCTCTTCAATACGACATCCCTTCAAATATTTCTTTTTGAAAGGCTAAACATTCCCAGTTCCCTAAGCCGTTCCTCATAAGACATTTCCTCCAGACCTTAAACCATCCTGGTCACCCTCCTCTACACCTGCTCGAGGTTGTCAACATCCTTTTTAAATTGAACTGGACACAGTACTCCAGGTGGGGTCTGATCAGAGCAGAATAGAGTGGTACTGTCACTTGCCTTGATCAGTGTGGTGACATTTGAAATGTTGTTGTTATGTGCTGTCATGTTGCCTCGGACTTATGGCAGCACTAAGAATGAGCTATCTCCAAAATGTCATGTCCTCCATAGTCCTGGTCAGATCTTGTAAACTAGAGCCTATGGCTTTCTTTAGGGAGTTGACCTATCTTGTGTTTGGTTTTCCTCTTTTTCCTGTTGCTTCAACCTTTCCCAGCATGATTGTCTTCTCCAGAAAATCCTGTCTTCTCACAATGTGCCCAAAGTAAAACGGCCCCAGTTTCAACATCTTTACCTCTAGAGATCGTTCAGGATGGATTTGATCTAGGACCTTCTTCTTCGTCTTTCTGGCAGTCTGGAGTATCTGCAAAGCTCTCCTCCAGCACCACATTGCAAATGAATCAATTTTCCCCATCAGCTCTCTTTACCATCCAGCTTTCACACTCATACACAGTGAATGGAAATACCAGAGTATGGATAAAACAGAGCAGAATAACAAATACGGCTCAGATTTGGATATGTTACTATTTGGGGATATAGTCAACATGGGCAGCAGCCATACAACCAAGGTATTTTGGGAGTCATCCTTCAAAATACTTTCCAATTCTGATGCAGGTATTGCATCACTGAACATTTCGGTGCATCAAATTAGATTAATTTGGCACACGCTGGCAGTTTTTAGCCTTCTGAAAAGCTCCAAGTTTCTATAAGACTAAGAGCTGGAAGATGGGTCTCTTGCCCCTCCTGTCTCCTGTACAAGTTAATAAACTGGATCATCACGTATGCCTTTCTGACTTACATTTGTAACCCATTCCTTTAGTATCCTGATAGCTGGAGGGGCCTTTTACCCATCTGCTGAGTAGATGGCCGGATTAATATTTTCAATTCATTGTCAGACTGCAGCTCTCGCTGATGCAAGGGGTCCGCTAATGTCTGCCCAAAAGCAGTACATTAAAATAGCTCTTCCCTACCCATCCTCTCTCTTTGAGTACGTCTCCCTCTGCAGCGGAAAAAGCTTCAAAGCAAACTCAAAATGTTTCTTCAGTGGGGCCTTTAGGTTAAGAATGGATTCCCCAGTGCTGCTTGAAAAGCAAGCATGGCTCACTGAAGAATTCACCTTGTTCTTCTACCTGTCCTTCAGTTTGTTTAGAATGCTTGCTCCCTTTTGAGCACATCCAAATGTTTACAGGGGGGAGGCACAATCCTTTTTCCTTGCCTCCCCCCCCACCTACTTGCTGCATTTGGAAATCCCCACAAGACCACTTTCCTGGAAAGAAAGAACAGCTTGACACATCTGGTGTCGGAAACACATAAATTGTCAACTTCTCTTGTGGGCCTACCTCCATGTGTGTACCTGCTTCCTTTTGTTAAATGCAGTGTATTATTTATCTATGCATTTATTTGTTGGATTTTTACACTGCCCATCTGGCAGTGAGGCTACTGTGGGCGGTTAGGCCACTCTGGGCTTACACCCTAAGCCAGTGGTGCCACGAACCTTCAGCACTCCAGATGTTTTGAACCACAACTCCCACAGTCCTTTGTCATTGGCAATCTAGGCTCGGAAGTCTGGGAGTTGTGCTCCAAGTCTTCAGTGCCAAAGATTCACCCTAAGCTGCCCTAAACTAACTCTTCTTCTGCCTCCCATCCTTCTCAATTGAACTCATCCTCACAATTGTGGGAATCTGGTTCTCTTGATATCTCTCTCATGGATGGCTACAAAAATACTAATCCTGAAAAGTTTACAGGTATTGTCAGACTGGAAGAGAAGGAACAAGGTTTTGTGTGAGTGGTTCCTGTAAGTCATTGCTCTGTCTCAAAGGCAGACCCAAAAATACCCAGTCATAAATTTCAGGTTCTCTCACCCTTTTTAAAAAGGTCACAGACTAGCTGATAGATCACTGGTTGAAAACTAGCACTATGTTTTGAATAGAGTAGGCCCTTTGAGCTGATGGGGTTTGCATAGATGTTGACTCACCAAATATCCATTGAGTCAATGAATGTACTTTAGTTGCACCTTGATCCTGGATTTCAACCACCTTTGAAGTAATCTGGATGAAATGTTGGATATAGCTCAGTGGTTTAGGATGTTGGAAGCTCAATTCCCCACTGTACCTCCTTAAGAGGGGCTGCACTCAATGATCCATAGGTCCCCTTTCAGCTCTGCAAACCTAGGATGATGATGGTGGTGGTAGTGGTGGTGGCAGTGGTGGTGGTGGTGGTTGCAGTGATAATGATGATGATGATGATGACGATGATGAAGAAGAAGAAGAAGAAGAAGAAGAAGAAGAAGAAGAAGAAGAAGAAGAAGAAGAAGAAGAAGAAGAAGAAGAAGAAGAAGAAGAAGAAGAGGGGCCATTACAACCTTGCTATGGGATTCTGGAGGCAGTTCTTTTAAATCTAGACTTCTGGTCAAGTTTTGGTATTGTGTTTTGCTGAAGAGTATCTTAAGATTCCCAGAATAAATATCAGCAATCTCGGATATGCAAATGATACTACTGTGAGAGCAGAAAGTGAGGAGGAATTAAAGAACATCTTAATGAGGGTGAAAGGGGAGAGTGAAAAAAAATGGGCCGAAGCTCAACATAAAAAAAAAACCTAAGATCATGGCCACCGATCCCATCAACTCCTGGCAAATAGAAATGGAAGAAATGGAGGGAATGACAGAGTTTATTTTCTTGGGATCCTTGATCACTGCAGATGGTGACTGCAAGCAATCAAATTAAAAGACACCTGCCACTTGGGAGAAAAGCACTGACAAACCTAGGCAGCATCCTAAAGAGCAGAGACATCACTTTGCCAACTAAGATCAGGATAGTCAAAGCTACGTTTTTTCCAGTAGTGATGTATGGAAATGAAAGCTGGACTATAAAGAAGGCTGATCGCCGCAGAATCTATGATTTTGAGCTGTGGTGCTGGAGGAGAGTCTTGAGAGTCTCCTGGACTGCAAGGAGATCAAACCGATCCATCCTGAAAGAAATAAACCCCGAATGTTCACTGGAAGGACAGATTTTGAAGCTGAGGCTCCAGTACTTTGGCCACCTCATGAGGAGAGAAGACTCCTTGGAAAAGTCCCTGATGTTGGGAAAGACTGAAGGCAAAAGGAAAAGGGGATGGCAGAGAATGAGATGGTTGGACGATGTCATCGATGCAACCAACATGGATTTGACCAAATTCCAGAAGGCAGTGGAAGAAAGGAGGGCCTGGAGTGCTCTGGTCCATGGGGTCACAAACAGTCAGACACGACTTAACGACCGAACAACATCTTCATCTGAGGCAATAATGCTTAGAAGTCCCGAAAAATAAGAGGCCTTTGACAATTTTAACTTCTTGGTATTATGATCCAAATCAATTTCTGAGACCAAAGTCGGTCTACTTAGCATAAGTTTAATTTTAGAAGGGTAATATAGACACTTTTCTTTTTTCTCCCCCCCCCCTTTTGAAGCTGGGAGTGTGAAATGCAATGTGATCTCTGCAGAGGGAATACCCCAAATCCATGCCTTTAACAAGTACTGTACAATTCTCAGGCGGGTTACTCTGAAAATGCTATTTTGAGAACATTAAATTTTAAGAGCATTTTTCCTGGAAATGGTCCAAAACAGTAAGAAACTCTAATGTGTTATTTCCAAGCTCTGAGTAAAACCTAGTTCATGTGACCAAGGGGGGGGGGAGCCCTGATAAATCCTTAGCTATGTAATTTAGCCTGCAGCTGCTGAGGAAAGGGCTACATAGAATCATGGAACTTTAGCTTTAGAAGGAACACCAAGCATTGTGTGTTCCAACTCGCTGCTAATGCAAGAAATCTACAGCTGAAACACAGATGAGGAATGTACATCTCTTTTCAAATATCGCAGCATAAGACAAGACTACCAACCTCTGACATAGTTTGTTCCACTCCTGAAGAGCACTTGAAGTTTGGAAATTTTTTCCCAATGCTTAATTGTAATGTCCTTTCTTGGTTTGGGTCTACTCTCTAGAACTGTGGAAACCAGCTGGCACATGACTGTCCTTCAAATATTTGAAAATGGTCCTTGTATCACCTCTCAGTCGTCACTACTCCAAACCAAAACTCTCCTAGCTCCCTCATCTATTCATCTTGCTTTTCATTTGCATTAAGTTTGTAGCAAAGATTCTCAAATACTCTCATTCGCCAAAGCATTCCCCTAGAGAAGACTTGTCTGTTGGCTGCAAGGCTTTTCAGTCCTCTGCAAGAGAGAAAAGAGTAGTTTTCTGGGCAGCAGCCTTAGCAAATTCAGTACATATGTTTGGCATGCAAAGCAATCACCTTTCTATGTTGGCTCCGTAGGTTCAGCCGGCCTACCACTCTACCCCTGATGTTGTTTAACGCCAGGTTTGCATTAAATAAATCCCAGCTTATCCAAGGCTTGATCCTGGAGAAGAACACAGATCTGGATATCAACTGACCAGGTTGGCACTCCTGTTGAAGACCTGGTGGAGGTCTGGTATACTGCCACCACCAGAGCTGGAGGCACAATTGCACCCCAAAGCCTGATAAATTCTCCCCAGATATCAATGAAAATATTCTTATTAATCAAACTCTTCTTTACTTGAGTATTACATGTTAACTTTCCATTAGCAGCTATATTCCAAAATTCTTTTTAACATTTATAACAAGTAAAATTGTTGCTTGGCAATTCCCTGCTACTGGTAATCTTAGCACTGTTCATAAATTTGAAAATAACTATTTCACTGTCCAGCTCCGTTGCTCCTTGTCAAACACTGATAAAAGGACTATATTTAGGACAAAGCTATGTGCTGTATTTAGCTTGATTATTTCATTTATTTTCTTGAAGACTAACTGCTAACATTTCAATATAAATCTCACATTGTTGTCACATATGAAAATAAGCACCTATTTTCTGATAAATTCCCCAACACAACTTAGAAGGATTAGTCTTCAAATTAATTTGTAAAATATTCCCTTTATCCCTATAAACATAGACTGTAATATTCTTTTACCCCATATATTATTCCATGCCCATTTGTTTCCTTTTTCAAATCATGTTACCACAATGTTATAAGAAAAGCTTGTTGCTCCTTTTCTTCTATTCATATCTTGTAAATTATTGTACATTCTTGTAAATTCCAATAAGATTCTATTTATAGCTCCTTCCATTGTCTTATTTTCAACTATCTTTTCCTTTTGTAGTATCATTTCTTCAAGTTTTACAAAACAACTAAATTTTACTATTTCTTTTTATCCGGTCTTTACTCCACTGCTCTAATTGAATAGGATTACACCAAGATATTCATTACATTACTAAAACTACTATTATTTGTTCTTTATTCTTCATCTTTACCAACCAATCTTTTATCCTAATAACTTTGTTATTGGTTAATAAATTATTCAAATCTCATCTGTAATATTTTGGACATTTCTCCTTGTCTACCACTGGGTCTAATGGACAAATTAATGAAATAAATATTTTTCTATTTTTGTTCTAAATTAAAAACATATTTTAGAAAACAGGTTTCAATTTTCTTTACAATTATTTGTATAAAAAGTATTATTGGGGTTCCCACAAACCCCCTGTGATTCCAAATTTAACCATATTAAATTAGTAATATGAAATACAACCTCAGGGATATCTCATTTGATTAGCTTAATAAAATAGCTTTAAAATAGGAAGACCTAATCTTCCTAGTTTTTGAGATTTATACCATCTCAACTTAATCTTTAGGTTTTCTTATTTCAATTGCAAAATTTATTAATCATATTTTGCAAGTATTTCAACTCTCCTTTAGTTTCTTGGTGGCATCATGAAAATAACTTAATCTTGGCTAAAATATTCACTTTGCATACTGTTATTCTACCAAACCATGAAAGTCCAATTTTACTAAAATCATCTAACTTATTTTTCATTTCTTGGTTTATTAAAGCTTTCCTCTTTCAAATGATTTAAATTCTTTGGAATATTTATACTAACATATTTAAATAGTAAAATAGTTCATATACATTCAAATATTTATTATGCTGCTGGTCTTGTCATTTGTTATGAGGGAATTAATTTGTAGTAAAGCAAAGCAAGGTGTTCTTATACTCTGCCCCATAGCACTTCAAGCACTCTCTGGGTGGTTTACACTTTAATTATGCAGGCTGCACATTGCCCCCACCCCACTGCCATTTAGGTGGGTACTCATTTTAGGCTGGAAGGTTAAGTCAACCCTGAGCCTGCTACCTAGGATTGAACCCCAGGTCATAAGCACAGTTTTAGCTGCAGTACAGGCATTTAAACACTGCGCCATGAGGCTCAGTAAGTACTTTTTATAAATGTTTTGTTCTTTAAAAATATAGTTTCTTATTTTTCCTTGTACACCCTCCAAAGTTGCAATTTGCTAGATAGGTGGTATATAAACAAAATTTTAAAATTGAAATGAAATATATGTGTACATATGTGTGTGTGTGTGTGTGTGTGTGTGTGTGTGTGTGTGTGTGTGTGTGTGTGTGTGTGTGTGTGTGTGTGTGTGTGTGTGATGTCTTTACAGTCGTGACCGACTCTTCGTGACTCCATGTCTATGGAGTTTTCTAATTTTTCCCTAATTATTTTATCTTCATCTTTAGCATAGTTAAACATCATATCTGATATACGCCAATTTATCTACAATCACATTATTTCTCCAAATTCTTTCAAATATAATTTTCCCTGATCATAACTATTAATGGATTATCTATTGTCAGTAAAGTAGCATTAAAAAAACTAATCTTTGTTCTATCCTTAAATGATACGGCACAAATTAATTGATCTTCTCTCATAAAATTTGCATACAACTGTATAATGAATGCAAGTAATATCAGATAAAGGAAGGTTATTTGATGACACTGGGCTGATCTCCATGTTTCTGCATCATTCTAAAGGAATAACCAAATTCCCAGAACTCTCCTCTCCTTTTAAAACATTTCTAAACAGACTAATGCCATCAGAGTGAATGAAATTTCTTAATCACAAGTAATATAAGTTCTTTTGTTTTGTGGATCTACTATATCTTGAAATTAACATTGCTTTTATCTGATGAACATGAATATATGAATCAATGTTTATTCATGTAGAATTCTTCAGGTAAAGAGAGTCATCCCATTAAATAGGGTTTTATATGACACATCTCAATATTTATAAACCAAAATCCCATCCCATTCCATTCCATACAATCCCATCATATATATATATATATGACACATCTCAATATTTATAAGTCAAAATCCCATCCCATCCCATTCCATACAATCCCATCCCATCCCATCTATCCAGGTCTTAAGGGAGTTTGAAATCAAGTGGAGAAAAATATTTAATCCACTCACCCTATCAACTTGTCTAGAAATGACAAGTGAGAAATGAGCTGATGGGAGAGGTCACACCATTCACTTGAGACATATACAGCCAAGTGTGTCAAGGCCAAGAGCAAAAGAGGTTGCATGCATCTTCTCAAGGAATCCTGTCAGCATCCAAAAATAGAATGCAATTCATTCCAGCAATCATAAAATGCAGTTACTAATAATAGCCTTCCCAGTATAGGCTGCTAATAACTGAAGCAAAATCTTTGTGATTTTTCAGATGGAAAAGTGACTAGCGAAATTGCCGCAGCTGGCTTGAGATGTTTGGTATTCAATAAGGCTGGAGTTAATAAATTATTTGGACAACATGTACAAGCTAGATGGTTTTCCCTGCAGAGAATGCTAGGTGTTTCTCAGTGTTCAAAGTGATAGTCCAGGAGAAACTACCTTCATCACTGTCTCCATCAGGACATAGCTTTATATAAGAACTCCAAGCCATACATGGTAAGATGAAATGTGTATTTTCTGTCACCTCTTTGTTACTAGATGTTAGCCAGCTTTTTTTTTTTTTTTTGTAAACAATGGGACTCAATAGTATCTTTGGAAAATAGTGGATTAAAATACATACTTGGCTTATTAGAATGATAAAAATAAATGTAGACTGTTTTTACTAGGCATATTACCAGAAAATATAGACAAAATAATACTTATCTAGTATTGCACATTCTGACAAGGATAGTTTGGGCACAACACTGGAAAAATGAAGAAACACCAACAGAAAATGTTGGAATGTGCAGAGATGGATAGACTGACAATGAGAATCAAGGAAAAAGAGGACTCACAATATTACCAAATATGGAACCTGTTTTATCAATGGCTAGAAAAAAGAAACAAAGGATAAGAATAACATAAATGACTGAAACACATGTGACACAATGTGTAACAAATATCACATATATTTCTTTTCTTTTTTTTTGTAGAAAATGAATAAAATATAGTAAAAAAAAAGTGTCTTTGGAAACGAGGAGGACACCTTGAAGTTAAGATCTGAATAATGACATTAAGCTCTTGTGATTGAACAACTGTGCAAGTCAATGGACACCTCTCCCCAAAGGGTTATGGAGATTATTTGGTTCAAGGTTATATCATCCTATGTGCAATGGGGACCAGTTATGAACAGCAACAAATGTTTTTTTAAAAAAAAATATAGGGCTTCATTTGGAAATCTGTGTTGATTATATTATTTGAATCATTTCACACAATCTGTTTAGCTAATTCCAAGGTAGACCAAAATAAAATCCCAAATGTATCATGTCTGAACCTATAACGTAAAGAGAGAGGTCTGTAGTTTTTATGATCCAATCACATGGAATGGGAGTAGGTACTCATATTGGAATTCACTTCTCCAAACCAACAAAATAAATCTGAATCCAGATACAATCCAGATAAAACAGAGAACCTAAAGTTAGGAGGAATATGGGACCAGTTAGAGAGAAACATACCTGGCCTCGATGGGATGATATTCCCTTTGGAGGATTCAGTCCACAGTTTGAGGGGAGTCCTGGACCTGGCACTCTATGGAGGCTCAAATATCTACAACAGCCATGAGTGACTTTTATCAGATTTAGTTGATTGCCCAATTGTGCCCCTATCTGGATTAAAAATTCATATCAACAGTGGCTCATGCATTGGTAATCTCAAAAACAGACTATTGCAATAAATGCCTCGTGGCGCAGTGGTTAAATGGCTGAACTGCAGCAAAAGCTGTGCTCACAAACTGGGGTTCAGTTCCAGATAGCAGGCTCAAGGTTTACTCAGCCTTCCATCCTTCTGTGTTCGGTAAGGTGATTACCCAGCTCACTGGGGTGGGGGATATATAGCCTGCATAATTAAATTGTAAACCGCCCAGAGTTTGAAGTGCTATAGGGTGGTACAGAAGCAGAACACTTTGCTTTCTTCTCTTTGTAGGACTGCCCATGAAAACAATATGGAAACTTCAAAAGGTTCAAAATGTCCCCAATTAGGAGAACTAGAAAATTCAGCCATACATGCCCAGTCTTAGTGAGCCTGTATTCCCTGTTAGTTTCTGTACTGAATTCAAGGTGCTGGTTATGACCTAAAAAGCTCTCAATGGTTTGGGATAGTGATCACGAATCATTTAGAGATCAAACCGAACCAAACTGCTAGTTCTTGGATGGGAAAATCCAGGTGCTGTAGGCGCCTGGAGTAGGAACTGGCAAGCCACTCCAGTAATTCCTGCCAAGAAAACTCCATGGACATTTTTCTTAACGACGCAACACACACACAACCAAACTGCTATTCAAAATCCACTTCTTTCTTTTTCTTTTTTTTTTCTTTTTTTCTTTCTTTTTTTTTTTTTTTTTTGCAAAGTATCAGTGCAGCAATTTAACCTGAATCCAGGTGGCTGTGAAGGGGCGATATCGGGTTCCCACTGAAAGGGCTCCAAGTGCCACCTTTGGCACCCGCGCCATAGGTTTGCCAACAGTGGGACCTCGATAATTGTGAAGATGTATCTCCCAAAAATCAGCTGTTTTACCTACTCCTCTCAATCGACGTTGGTAAAAATGGCCACACCAAGGGAGGAATCAGGCCTTTTTGGTGGTAGCCTCCACTCCCTGGAATATAATATCAGCTGAGATACAGCAGGTTCCTTCCTTCCTTACATTCAGGAAATCAGTAAAAACAGAATTATTCAAAACTGCTTTGAGCAACTGAATCTCCAGGATGCTGTGGTTTTTTTTATCTTTCTTATATTTTTGAAGAATTGTAGACCTTGTGGTTGTGTGCCAATGCCTTGTTTTAATGTTCTGTACTGTTGTATATTGTTGTGGGGGGGATTTGTGGGATTTTAAAATTAAACTTGTAAATTGCCCAGAGTGGTTTTTACACTCAAGGGCTCTATGTAAATCATATACATTCTGTGGGACATACTCCCGACTGTACAGCATAGGGCTGTGCCTCTGTATAGTAGGGGGGGTGGACTGTACTCAGAGGCTGAATTGTCTCTCATCCTGGTACCCTGGTCAGAATGTGAATATGCTTGCTTTGCTGGTGCCGTTGTTCCATTTGTATTCTGCCTTTCCTCTAATGAGTTCTGGATAGATGCACATATGGGTCTTCTCCCAAACATATTGTCACAATGACCAAGTCAGATAGCTTAAGAGTGAGAAGGTGCAACAGGATGTAGGTCACTTGGTGAGTTTCATGACTGAGTTGGGATTTGAAACCAGGTCTTCTGAACCCTAGTCTTGAACACTAAGTCTTGAACACTGGCTGAGGCTGCCCACTTCTCCCTAGGGGAAAAAATGGAGAGTGTGATAATGCTGAGAAATTTCTAGTCCAATTGCTAACCCTATATGTACTCTAAGTGGTCATTGCATTCACTAACGGGCTGGACAGCTCAGTGGTTTAGCTATCTGGCTGAGAAGCCAGAGGTTGGGAGTTCAATTCTCCACTGTGCCTCTTGAGAAAAGAGCCAGCCTGTGTGGCCTTGGGCAAGCTGCACATTCACAAGATGCCTCCATAAGAAAAGAATGGTGAACCACTTCTGAGTAATCTTTACCTAGAAAACCCTGAAAACCATTAAACCATAAATCAGAATTGCCTTGGTAACACAGTTATCATCATCATCATCATCATCATCATCATCATCATCATCATCATCATCATCATCATCAATAGCAGAAGGCAGAGATTCTGACTGCTGCTTTTGTCCATATACGGCTAAGTGTGGTATGTTATAGACAACTCATCACTGGAACACAATTTTTTTTAAAACCAATGACAATAACTTCTTGCCCTAGCAGAAACTTTTTCGCATGCTGTGTTATTTGCAAATTGCCTTCCTTTAAAAAAGAAGTCATAGTGGGCATAAGAATAAGACTTGTTTGCAAGTATTACGGCTCATTTGCAAAGGTCTGCCTGTATCACCCCTGAATATTCACAGATTTCAGCTTCTAAAGATTGGCTATTTTAACATATTTAATTTGGACTTTGTCTCGTATGAACAGTGTATTAAACATGGTTCTTTGTATGAAAAGAAATCCCAGTCCCAAAGATATAAATACAATTCCATGAGCTCAAAGATGTGCTCATTTTTCTGGGTCACAATGAAGAAACAAAAAAGTGTGGAGTTCCTTTGAGAGGAGAGATCCTTTCAGGGTTATTTTCCCCCAGAGCTGTTTTTAAAGGCATACATAGCAACAATAGATTGGTATATCACGCTTATTATTGTATTCATGAATGACAGTCAGTGCTTTGTATGCGTGTGTCATGCTTTCATCCATTATGTATGTCAAGAATGACGTTTCCTTAACTTGCTGGGGTTTTGATTAATGTTTTAGTTCTTACTGCATTAAACATAGAAATCAAGCTAAGATTCTGTTTAGTACTCTTGGTAAGTGTGTGGCAAGAAAGTTCCCAAAATGGAGCTAGTACCTGTGCCAGAGATGTTAGCTACTTCATTCAGAGCATAGCCATTGGTAGAGACCCACAACGCACAGCGGCCTACCAAGATGTGTTGCACCCAAATCCTCACATCCTGATGTGGCTTTCTAATGGAAAGTAAGACATTTAATTGGAACATATGATTTCCAAGCTCTGGCTATGGCCACAAAGCTGCTCCACTGGATGAACTGGGGACTAGGGAAAACACATTTTAGAGGTGACTTGCAAGAGCACCATTTTCATTCCTCTTAACCTTAATTTATAACTTGGCAAAAAGGCTCACCAAGTTGCGTACAGAGCAGAAACGGTGGCAACGTGCATAGGACAGCTACTTAAGATTACAGAATCATAGAAGAAATGAGTTGGAAGGGACATGTAAGTCCAACCCACTGCTCAGTGCAGGAATCCCCCCACCCCCAAAAAGTAGTACTGATGGATAAGATTATATCCTAGGACTGAGTTTTCTTTTATCTCCTCCATGGTATAGTCATTATCATAATGCATTATGTTGCATTTCCTTCCCCTGTAAACTCCAGAATCAGCAATAAACAGAAAGGGTGGAGAAACAGAAAAATATACTGTATGACAGCCTCGTGCATTTCCATAACTCCATGTTGTTGGGAATGGAAGGAACTCAACATTAATTTCCTATTTATTTGTGTGGAACAACCTCATGTACATTTCCATCTCTAGGCCAGAAATTGAATAGCTGAGAACATCCATTTCTCAAAAGGAGCTTCATCAGCTTCTGCTTAATTCCAGCAAAAGCCCACTATTCCCTGAAATCCTATTGTTGACATCTGTTCCCTAAACCCTCTTCAGGTCATCCTTAAATTCATGCTTACACATCTAAGAACCATGATACAAGATGCAAAAAGGGAGGTTTTGTAGTAGCGTGGGTTTTAGTGATTTCAGCAGTGATTTTAGCTCTTAGACATAGCAGGCTGGAGACAGCTTCTAGTGTAACAGCTCTTTATTCAGGGAGAGAACAAGACTGGGGACTGGGGAGAGGAAGCTACTTTTATAGGAGCCAGGACTGGCTAGGAAAAGATACATTTTGGAGGGAACAATTACAACCAATCACAAAGCTGCCTTTTGGCAGAGACCAATAGGATTGAGGATCCAAATGCAGCAACTTGAATAAACCAATAGGCCTGTTCCCTTTGGAACAGGAACAGAAACCAATAGGAATACAGATCAATACACAACACCCTTTCCCCCCTGGTGGGGACAGCACACATAATCCTTTAAATATTGTGGGGCCCTGCGACTTCTAATTGATCTCCTGACTACGGGTGTTGCAGGGGCTTGAGCAGGCAGTGTCTGTGGTGGAGAGTCTACTGTAATAGCTTCGTCTGACACAGAGGGGTTTCAGACAACTCAGTGTCCCTGATCTGTCCCTCGGCACCATGAGGACTTGCAGGAGCAGATTCATTTGCTGAAGCCACTGGTACCTGCACTCCTGGGGCATCTCCGCTCTGATCTTGCAGCTGTGACTCATTCATGGGGGTAGTGTCACTCTCGGGCTGCAATTATCCCACACCTGTACCAACTCTACTGGGCGCTCTGCGCCTCAGTTGGTCCACGTGCCTACGCCAGACCCTGCCATCTTCAATGGTCACGTAATAAGAGACTGGCCCAGACGCTCTGGTGATCACCCCTGGCACCCACAGGGGACCTCTGGCATAATTTCTCACCCAGACCAAATCTTCAGGAGCAAAATACCTTGTAGAGTCGCTCTCTGCCTGTGGAGGTGCTCTAGCATTGCGGTTTGGCATTTTGTCTGGGTGGACATAGTCCAGCACTGTTACCAGCCTTCTACCTAGGAGCAGCTCTGCTGGCGACTTGCCCGTAGTAGTACACGGCATCGCATGCTGCAAGAACAACATTCAGGCAATGCGCGTTGACCAGTCACCCTCCATCAAGTGTGCAATAGATCCTTTGGCTGTCTGCACCATGCGCTCAGCCTGCCCATTGGATGAGGGATGAAAAGGAGCTGAGGTGACCCCTCTTATGAAATTATCAGCCAGGAATGCCCTGAATACTTGGGATACAAAGGCTGCTCCATTGTCTGACACAATGGTCTCAGGCAACCCGTGGTTGCAAACAGCTGTCTCAACACTTTGATTACCACAGCTGACGACATGCTGGGAACCATAGCCACCTCTAACCATTTAGAATACGCATCAACGATAACAAAAAAAACCTTTCCTTGGAATGGCCCAGCAAAATCTAAGTGCATCCGGCTCCAGGGAGTCCGGGCCTGCTCCCACCAGTGGACTGGTGCTCTGGCCACTTCTGGGTGCACTTCCTGACATGCCTTGCACGTCCGTACACATTGTTCAACATCTTGGTCCATTCCAGGACACCATACATAGCACCGGGCCAGCGACTTCATCCTGACCATTCCCAGATGCCCCATGTGCAGTGTATCCAGAACCCTGTTTCTCAGTGGCGCAGGGATGGTCACCCTGTCTCCCCACAGGAGACAGCTCTTATGCAGGGATAGCTCATGTTGCCTTGTTGCATGTGGTCTAAATTTTTCTTCATGCGGGCCACCTGGCCATCCCCTCCCCACCCAAGTGAGCACACAGGAGAGAGCGGTATCTTTCCTTGTTCTCTCAGCTATTTCAGTGGCAGCTACAGGGCTGGAAGTGTTTCCAGCATCATCACTCTTTCCGCTGGGGCAGGATCCGCATCGCTCACATCAGGAATGGGCAAGCGACTTAGTGCATCAGTGTGGCACAACCTTTTCCTTGGAACATGGGTCGGGGTGTACTGGAACACATTCAGGAATATAGACCATCGCAACATTCTGGGGGAGAGAATCTGCGGCGTCTGTTTGTTCGGGTGGAACAATCCTAACAGAGGCTTGTGGTCAGTTTCAAGGAAGAAGTGGCGACCGTATAAATAGTCATGAAACTTTTAAATCCCTGCCACTATTTTATTTATTTATTTATTTATTTATTTATTTTTACAGCTTATATGCCGCCCACTACCCAAAGGTCTCTGGGCGGCTTACAACAAGGAATTAAAACAGTTAAGACATAAAATATCAATAAATAATTAAAACAACAGCAAAACCTTATACTAAAATCATCACTAAAATTGCCATCAAAGGACCCCAGTCTATGTTGTATCAATTAAAAAACTTCTGGAACAGGAAGGTTTTTACCTGGCGCCAAAATGTCATGAATGTTGGCGCCAGGCGGATCTCACTTGGGAGGGCATTCCATAACTTGGGGGCAGCTGCCGAGAAGGCCCTATGTCTACAAGCCATCCCTCTCACCTCCTTGAGGGATGGCTCTTTCAAGAGGGCCCCCTGGCTAGATCTTAATTGCCGGGTAGGTTCATATGGAAGGAGGCGGTCCTTCAGGTATCTAGGTCCCAAGCCGTTTAGGGCTTTATATGTCAAGACAAGCACTTTGAATTGGGCTCGGGCAGCAACTGGTAACCAATGCAGGTTACGTAGAATCGGCGTGATGTGATCTCTGGTGGCCCCACCACTCACCAGCCACGCCGCACGATTCTGAACCAGTTGCAATCGCCGGACCGTCTTCAAAGGCAGCCCCACGTAGAGTGCATTGCAGTAATCAATACGGGATGTTACCAGCGCATGCGTAACTGTCATGAGGCACTGCTCGTCTAAGTAGGGGCGGAGCTGGTATATTTTCCGCAGCTGAAGGAAGGCTCCCCTGGCCACCGAATCCACCTGGGCTTCCAGAGTTAGACCAGGGTCCAGAAGCACCCCCAAGCTGCGGACCCTGTCCCTTAGGGGGAGTGCAACCCCGTCCAAGACAGGGAAGTGGCCCTCTAACCTGTCCGGCGAAGCACCCACTAACAGCACTTCCGTCTTGTCTGGATTGAGTTTCAATTTATTAACCCTCATCCAGTCCATTATCTGGCCCAGGCACGAGTTCAGGACAGAAACCGCCTCACCTGGATTGGTGGAGAATGAGAGGTAGAGCTGAGTATCGTCAGCATATTGCTGACTCCTCAGCCCAAACCTCCTGATGACCTCTCCCAGTGGTTCCATGTAGGTGTTAAACAGCATGGGAGACAGTATTGAGCCCTGAGGAACCCCATGACGTAAACGCCACGGGGCGGAGCAACTGTGCCCCAGCACCACCTTCTGGACACGGTCAGCCAGGAAGGAGCGGAACCACTGCAAAACAGTGCCTCCAACTCCCAACCTGGCCAACCTATCCAGAAGGACACCATGGTCGATGGTGTCGAAAGCCGCTGAGAGGTCCAAGAGTATCAACAGGGTTGCACTCCCCCTGTCTCTCTCCCGGCAAAGGTCATCGTACAGGGTGACCAAGGCAGTCTCTGTTCCAAAACCCAGCCTGAAACCAGATTGAAATGGATCCAGAAAATCCGTTTCATCCAGCAGCGCCTGGAGCTGTCCGGCCACCACCCGCTCCAACACCTTGCCCAAATAAGGGAGGTTCGCTACTGGCCGGTAGTTACCCACCAGCCCTGGGTCCAGGTTGGTTTTTTTTAGGAGTGGCCTAATTACTGCCTCCTTTAAGGCAGCAGGGACCACTCCCTCTCTTAATGAGGCATTTACAGCTTCCTGGACCCAGGTGCGAACCCCCCTGGCAGATCTTTCAATTAGCCAGGAAGGGCAAGGGTCGAGCAGAGTGGTGGTAGAACGGACAGATCCAAGCACCCTGTCTACATCCTCGGGTCTCAATAATTGAAACTCATCCAATAATACTGGACCTAAGCACGGCGCACTGGACACATCCCTTGATTCTGCACCAATAGTGGAGTCCAATTCCCTGTGAATCTGAGCGATTTTTCCCTCAAAGTGAACAGCAAACAAACGTCACAACGGGCTGCTGAGTGATCCAGAACCTCCTCCGTATTTCTCAGTTGAAGAAGGTCCTGGACCACCCGAAACAGCTCTGCTGGACGGCACTCTGAGGAAGCAATACGGTTTGCGAAATATTGCCTTTTCGCCAACCGTATTGCCACAGAATAGGCCCGATAATGGGCTCTAAGCTGTGTTCGATTGGACTCACAGCGGTATTTTCTCCACTTGCGCTCCAGCTGTCTCCCCTCCTGCTTCATTGCCCGCAGCTCAGATGTATACCAAGGAGCCGTCTGGGCTCTGCGCAAGGGGAGAGGGCGCTTAGGTGCGATCGTGTCAACTGCCCGGGACATTTCCCTATTCCATAGGGTGACCTGAGCTTCGACAGGAGCACCGACCATATCAGACGGATAATCCCCCAGAGCTTTCAAGAAACCATCTGGATCCATCAGTCTCCGAGGGCGGATCATCTTAATAGATCCCCCACCCTTGCAGAGGGTTGGAGTAGCTAATAGCCTAAACTTGACCAGGAAGTGGTCTGACCATGACAATGGAGTCAGGACCAACCCCTCCACATCCAAACCACCATCCTCCAATCCCGTTGAGAAAACCAGATCTAGAGTGTGGCCTTTCTCATGTGTCAGGCTGATGACATGTTGAGACAGCCCCATGGTTGTCATGGTGGCCATGAAGTCCTGAGCCGCCCCGGCCAAGGCAGCCTCAGCATGGATGTTGAGGGCCCCCAGTACCAACAGTCTGGAGGTCCTCAACACCAGGTTCGAGACCACCTCCGTCAGCTCAGGCAGGGAGACTGTTGGAATGCAGCAGGGTGGGCGGTATACCAACAGAATCCCCACTCTGTCTCGTGAGCCCAGCATACTATACAGGCCCTCTAGACCTCCTCTCAAGGAGACAGGAAACCTGGTCAAGGAGATAGAACTCCTATAGACTATAGCAACTCCCCCTCCCCGACCTTCCGGGCGACACTGGTGCTGGACTGAATACCCAGGTGGGCAGAGTTGGGAGAGGGGAACCCCACCTTCCTCTCCCACCCAGGTCTCAGTAATGCATGCCAGGTCGGCACCCTCATCCAGGATGACATCATGAATGAGGGCGGTCTTATTTTTTACCGACCTGGCATTCAACAACAGCACCGTGTGGCCCGTAGGTTCGCTGATATGGTCACCTGATACCTTCAGGTTGGAAGTGGAACCAGAAGAGGGGATAGATGTAAGATATCTAACCTCTCTTCTCCTACGCGGGCACGTTCCACCCCCATACCTTCCTCTACCCAGCACAGGCTCAATGGCTCCCCCCTCCATTGCCCTCCTTCCTTCCTGTTCCATCAGTTCCATTGTGAATCCTTATCGCTATCTCAGATGGCAAGAAAATGACAAAAAATGAAATAAAACAAAACAGAATAAGGTAGATAAAAACAAACCACCCCACCATTCAGCTTCAACATCCCACCACCCTCTCCCCTTCACAGGCAAATAATAGAGGTTGGTATCAGCCCGACGCCCCTCCCCCCGCCACACCTCTCAGATGGCAAGCCAGCTAAATTGTCTCTCGTGCCTCTCACTCACGAGGAGACCCAGCAGCGAGCTGGTGGAGACAAAGGGGTGGTGGTTGGAGCAGGGTCCGTTTGGGGCAGCACTTGCTGGATGATGGAACCACAGCACAAGCTTGCAGACAGCTAGAAAGCTGTAAGGCGGAGTCCCAGCTCTCCAGTCCCACCCCTCTATTGGCAAGCTGGCTAGGTTACCTCTCGTGCCTCTCACTCACGAGGAGACCCAGCAGCAAGCAGGTGGAGACAAAGGGGTGGTGGTTGAAGCAGGGTCCGTTTGGAGCAGCGCTTGCTGGATGATGGAACCTGGACTCTTGGGTCAGCAGGAACGGTGGTCTTCTAGGTCCCAGGCAGCTCCCAGGCCGCTCCGCTTTTCAAGCCTTCCCTCCCTCAGGCAGGTGGTGAGTGTTGAGGTGGAAGGCAGCTTGAGCAACAGAGCAAGGGGCCCAGTCCTGACTTGCCTCAGGAGTCCAAGAGGCCAAACTCCCCCAGAGAAGCCACAGAAAGGTCCCCTGTCTCTCACCCAGGGGCAGAGGGAGCGGCAGATGGCACTGGACTCTTGGGTCAGCAGGAACGGTGGTCTTCCTTGTCAATTTGTGTGTAGTTGCGCTCCGTTGGCGACAATGTACGAGAATAGAACGAGATGGGCTTTTCTGACCCATCCGCTTCCCTATGGCTCAGCACAGCTCCCAGCCCATACTGAGAGGCATCACATGCCAGGACAAGAGGTTTTGACTCGTCATAATGAGCAAGGATGCTCCTGCTAGTCAGAATGCCCTGCAAGGTGTCAAAAGCCTTCTGCTGTGCCTGAGCCCAACGCCACACACTCTTTTTCTTCAATAGTTTGTGCAACAGTTCCGCTATTGAAGCTTTCTGAGGTAGGAATGAATGATAAAAGTTAATAAGTCCCAGGAATGACTGTAACTCCGTCTTGTTCCGTGGGCGTGGTGCCTCAGTATTGGCTTTAATTTTAGAGTCAGTGGGGTGGATGCCCGTTGCACCTTTTTTAAAACCCCAAGAAATCCACAGATGGCACCCCAAAACTGCATTTTTCCTTTTTTAGCTGCAGCCCCACCTCTTTAAATTTGAGTAACACAGCACAGATACGCCCAACCAGTTCCTGGGGGTCTTTCCCAGCAATCAGAACAAAATCAAAAAATGGCAAGACCCCTGGCAGACCCTTAACAGGCACTCCATTAGTCCTTGAAAAATCCCTGGGGCCACACAAACTCCAAACTGTAATCTGTTTACTCGGAAAGCCCCTTTGTGTGTTACGATAGTCTGTGCTTCCGCAGATTGCAGAGTCACTGGCAGCTGCTGGTAAGCTTGTGCCAGGTCAAGTTTGGCGAACATTTCCCCCCAGCTAGTTTTGCCAACAGCTGTGAGACGACTGGAATGGGGTATGAATTTCCCCTGAGTGCCTTGTTGATAGTACATTTGTAATCTGCACAAATTTTCACTTCCCCATTTGTCTTAAGGGGTGTGACGATAGGAGTCTCCCCCTTAGAAGAGTCCACAGGTGAAAGAACTCCCTGTTTGACCAATTTGTCCAGTTTCGCCTCAATCGTGGGTTGCAGTGCAAATGGCACTCGCCTTGGCTTGAGTCGGATTGGGGCCACCCTGGGGTCCAGCTCAAAGTCAATTGGAGGCCCTTTATAACAACCCAGTTTTCCACTGAAGAGTTCGGCAAATTCCTGGCCTAACACCTTGCCCAACTCTGGGGAAGTTTGGACTGAGTTGAGTCCCAAGGCGGGAAACCAGTCAGTACCCAGGAGACTAGGGCGACTCCCCTTTGCAATCACCAATTTAAGCACGGCCTGTTTCTCCCGGAATTGTACCCTCACCGCACACATTCCTAGAATGTGGATGCGGCCAGCCGTGTATGATTGCAAGGTTGCTGGGAATGGTTCCAGAGAGGGGAACTTACCCCCAGGAAGAGCCCCCTTGCAGTCTGGTCTGAAACAATGGTGAATCCAGATCTGGAATCCACCTCCATGTCGCATGGTTGACCTTCAATCTTCACTCTGATGGATGTTTTGCCTTGCGCCAGGAACTGCACGGTCTCTCTGTTGATCTCTGTGAGATAATTGCAGTCGTCCAGGAGATGAGTCGTGGTGGATGATCTGCGACGCGTTGATCTAGGTGATCCCGTTGTTCCAGCTGCCACCGACCTACAGGCCCTGATGATGTGTCCTGACTTTCCGCATGTCCTGCACATAGCATTACGAAAACAGCAGCTTTTCTGCTCATGGTTACCGCCACAGCCTGGGCAAGTGCCTCGGCGATCTTTGGGCCGTGCATCAGCCTGACGCACCAACTTGACACCACGGACTGGGCTCTGGCTTGGACTAGCCTCTGGTTCATCCATGGCATGGGCAGCCTCTACCCGCAGCTTTGTGGCCTTGCAACTGGCATTGAGCTCTTCCTGCTCATAATTCTCTGTGGTGGTGGCCTCTTTCAAGGCGGAGGCAAGGGTGACATCTTCCTTTGCCACAATGCGCCTTCGGGCTTTTTTGCTGCTGAGCCCCCCAACAAATCGATTCAAGAGAGTGTCTTCAAGATTTGGGAAGCCACAGTGCTGAGCAAGTTCCCGGAGTCCTGCCAGGAATGCAGCCACAGATTCTCCAGCTTGCTGCTGCCTTTTCTGGAACTCCATCCGCCAGGCCATCTTGGTTTTGGTAGGTGCCAAATGGCTTGTCAGCCGGGCGAAAATGTCTGTGAGTGATGTCTCACTCAGCTTTGCTGGGGCAAGCAGTGCCTTGGCCAACATGAAGGTCTCACACCCACAGCAACTCAGGAACGTGGCCCTTCTTTTGCTGGCATCAGTGATTCCTTGAGCCACCACAAAGAACTCGAAGCATTCAACATAGTCCTCCCAAGTGTGGGGCTCCGATGGCTGGAAGGGCTCCAATACCCATGGACTTTCCATTCTCCAGGCGGGCAGGGTCATCTTCTAAGCCGGCTGGTGAGTCTTGTTCTCCACTGCGATCCGGACTCTGAGTCAGCATGATGATCCTCTGCTTCTCAGCATTCCGGATCCCATCCTCGTCGCCAGTGTAGTAGCATGGGTTTTAGTGAATTCAGCAGTGATTTCAGCTCTTAGACATAGCAGGCTGGAGACAGCTTCTAGTGTAACAGCTCTTTATTCAGGGGAGAACAAGACTGGGGACTGGGGAGAGGAAGCTACTTTTATAGGAGCCAGGACTGGCTAGGAAACGATACATTTTGGAGGGAACAATTACAACCAATCACAAAGCTGACTTTTGGCAGAGACCAATAGGATTAAGGATCCAAATGCAGCAACTTGAATAAACCAATAGGCCTGTTCCCTTTGGAACAGGAACAGAAACCAATAGGAATACAGATCAATACACAAGAAGTTTTACCACTGGTTACTTTTTTTGACATATACATTTAAGAGTACATGGACACATTTATTCATATTAGATAATAAGTTCTGGCCTAGTATGATTACTCCCTTATGATGGACATTGAGGTTAATTCACTTGTTAATCCCAGTTAGAAGAGGCCCATCTAATCAATAAGGTTCACATAAATGTTGGTTTACTAAATCCCATCTATTCAATAAATTTATCTGAAAGACTGTCAACTTGATTTAGCAGTAAACATTTCTGGCTTCACAACTCATGGGCCATATTTGAAAATTTGATTTGGTCAAGATCAAGCACAAACTGTCTGGCCAAAGGTCAGAAATAGATTCCATACACCAAAGGCGTGCTGATTTGTAAAAGTGCTGAACTTATTTCTGCCATCTATTTCTGTCTAAGTACTGTTTCCTTAAGAAGTACTGTCTGGTAAAACTCCATCCATTGCCAAACTGCCATGAAGACATGAAGAAAAAGAGCTAATCCCAAACACCAAATCATTACCTAGATTAGTTTAGAAAACTATAATGGGCACAATACTTTGGCTTTCTTGTACCTTGGCACAGTGGTAAAATGCCTGCAGGTAGAACTGCGCTCACGATCTGGGGTTCAATCCCAGGTAGCAGGCTCATGGTTGACTCAGCCTTCCATCCTTCCAAGGTCGGTAAAATGAGTGCCCACCTTGCTGGGGGAGGCAATGTGTAGCCTGCCTACTGTAAATAAAAGTGTAAACTGCCCAGAGACTACTTGAAGTGGTATGGGGCGGCATATAAGCAGAACACTGCTTTGCTTTGACCGCCACTACAAGTAAACACAGGAATGAGACCCACTCTTCCATATGTTAACAAGAAATGCCTTCTGTTTATTCAATACGCCCATTCAATTATGTGCATTAAACAGAATGTGTGTGTGTGTGTGTGTGTGTGTGTGTGTGTGTGTGTGTGTGTGTGTGTGTGTGTGTGTGTGTGCGCGCGCGCGCGCGTGTGTGTGTGTGCGTGTGTGTGTTGTGTCATTACAGTCGTGACCAACTCTTTGTGACACCATGTCCATGGAGTTTTCTTGGCAGGAATACTGGACTGGTTTGCCAGTTCCTACTCCAGGCGCCTACAGCACCTGGTATTCCCTGGTGGTCGCCCATCCAAGTACTAACCAGGGCTGACCTTGCTTAGCTTCTGAAATCAGGCAAGATTGGATGTGCTTGCTTCCCCCTAAATATTGATCAATTGTACTGGGCTAGTGAAACTTTTATTATGGGATAAAAGGTAAAGGTAAAGTTTTCCCAAACACATGCATGCTAGTTGTGTTCAACTCTAGGGGCAGTGCTCATCTCTGCTTCTAAGCCAAAGAGCCAGTGTTGTGCAAGTCCATGGCCATGTGTCCGGCATGGCCGAACGCATTTCTGCACACAGAACACAGTTTTACCTTCCCGCTTTCTATGGTGTTACCTATTTATTTTGCATTTACATGCTTTTGAACAGCTAGGTTGACAGGAGCTAGGTTTAACAATGGGAGCTCATTCTGCTGTGTGGCACCCGGGATTTGAACCGCTGAGCTGCCAACTTTGCAGCCAACAATTTTCAGTGCTCTAGCTGCTGAGTCACCACACCAATATTATGGACAGGAGTATGCTGCAAATCCCATTTGTAAATGCTAGCACAGTCAAAGTGTATGTTCCATTTTAGTTCTTCCACACCAACAAGACAAACCGGAAATCAATGTAGGAGCTCTTTAATTAGCAGCAATCTTCTGCTGACATCGAACCTGCTGCACCAGTGGAGCTACAGAACAGTATATTGGCTTAAGATGTGTCATTTTAAGGTAAGAACAAGCAACAGATAATTCAAAGTGCAACTCAGCGAGTTACTTTTTTAAGCATTGCAACTAATTATGTGTAAAGCTCTATAACTAGGAATAACGGTTACTTTTTAAAAATGGCCTTTTCCAAACCCTATGCCCCTCTAATTCCTCCCTCCAAAGGTGCTCAGCTCTGTTTAAAAGCATGTGGGAGCAAGACGAGACATGTTTGCCTTTAATTGGTCACAGCTACCTAAAGCTTGAATTACTTTAAGTATGTGATTTGTTGTAGAATATAGTCAGCATGGAAACTAGTGGGTGGAAAATCGTTGGTAGACTACAGCCCTATTCAGAGATGGCTTTGTCTGTGTCACACATGGCTGGCCCTCCTGTTGTTACTTTTCTTTCCGCACAGAAAATGATACTTCTGCAAAGAAGAGGTTCTGCATTGCATGTAAGCTCTCCCTGTGAGAAGAATGGAAAGTCTGGGGTTTTGTTCACATGGGGAGCCAATGAGCAAGTGTTTCTCCTCCACAAGCAGACTGTCCTTGGAGCAAATGACATCAAAAAAAAAGGATGATCTAGAACAATCATTTTCAAACTGGAGTCCCCAGATGTTCTTGGACTAGAACCCCGGAAGTCTTCACCACTAGCTGTGCTAGTCAGGATTTCTGGGAGTTGTAGTCCAAGAACATCTGGGGACCCAAGTTTGAGAACCATTTTTGGACTGCAATTCTCAGAATTCTTCACCACCAACTGTGAGGTTTGTAGGAGTCACAGTCCAAGAACGCCTGGGTTACTCAAGGTTGGGAACAACTGAACTAGATGTGTTGCAGGGAACCAGGTAGGTAACACCTACTGTGCATGCACTCCAAAGGGACTTTAAACTTATTTAACTCTGTGGTGGTGGAGGGAACTGAGCCAACATTACAGAGAAGCAGAACTCAACAGAGATGGGGCATCACTAATGATTTAGCTGGCTCATCAAGTAGACAAATGATGACAGCATCAATTACATCTTGCAGTGGTCAGATTAGACCACTACTAGAGTCAATACTAGAGATGGGCATGAAACATTTTTTGTTTTGTTTTTTGTTTTTTTGTTACGTTCCCTAACGAAGCAAAAAAGGAAGTGACCCATCAAAGAAAAACAAAATGAAACAAAATGGAAATTTTTGTTCCGTTCCGTTCCGTTTTTCATTTTCCCATAGGAATGCATTGCAGCAATGCATTCCTATGGGAAATTGATCAGGTGCAGGAAACTGCAGGCTTTTTTCACTTTTTCCCCCTGCCTGAAGCCCCGCGCACCAGCTGATCGGTGCTCTGGTGGTGGGGGGATTAAAGCCCGTCGTTTCCCCACCTGGCTTTTAAAAGTTTTTCCCCTCCCCCAAGCCCTGTGCACCAGTTGATCAGCGCTGGGATGGTGAAAAAACTCCCCCTCCAGCGCTGATCAGCTGGTGTGTGGGGCTTGGGAGGGAAGGTGGGCTTTTAAACTTTTTTATCTTCCAAGCTCCAGATGCCAGCTGATCCTTTTCCCACTCCCCAAGCCCCACGGGCCAGGATCAGCAGTACACCTCCACTTGAAGGGCAAAGGGCACTCATTCAAAGATGAGGATGTACACATATTAGACAGAGAAGATAGATGGTTTGAGAGAGGGGTCAGGGAAGCCATCCATGGGAGCATTGAAAACCCCTCTCTCAACAGAGGTGGGGGGGGCTCAGGCACAGTCTATCTGCCACATATCAGCCTGTGATGTTAACAATACCCAGACAAATTTAAAAAATACTACACGCCTTCACCACCAAAGGCTATAGCTAAGTAAAGACCCATACTTTATGGATTTCAGCACCTTAGGCCATTGTTCACCTTAAGGCTATTGAGACTGTTGTCTACCTAACAAGCCTATTCAGGCAATTGTTCATCTTAGGAGCCTATTTCAGACCAGGGTGACAAGAGGTCAAAGTGAACTATAAGATGGAGGACTCACAACTAACTTTCTTCAAACTGACAAAGCTGTTTGGATGAGCAGTGAAACGTTTCAATCTCTCAAAAAGAAGTCCAGTTGCCATGACTCAACTTCCAGATCAATACAAGATAGTGCCCCTCTCTTTCACATCTGGATGTTGTTTCCTGTTCTTTTCTTTGTTTGCTTGTCAAGTGACCTGTTGGGTTTTCATAAGAATTTCCCCAGTATATTTTATTTTAACGTTTACTTTTAACCATCTCATGCCTTTATCTACAATTGCCCATGTTAATTTCATTATGTCTTCTAGTTCCCAGTATCATATGAATGGTGTGATTCCCTCATGCCTCTTGCATAAATGATGTGAGAGTTCCAAGCACATTATTGACTTGCAAAGGGGGAAAATAATAATAAACCACTTTGGTTTTGTGGAGCCCTATCCTTGGTAAGAAGTAACAAGTCTATGTGAGGGTTCAACTGTCTGATACATCGGATCCGAAGCGAAATAATGATTGTTCAGTCCTGCAGCTTGGTTTTCCAATAAATATTTATTCTTCAACTCACTAGTGTCTTTCTTTCTTACAACTGGTGCCGAACTTTCTTCCCGCAAATTAACATCAATGTAATCTTTAAAGGTAAACGAATTCTTAACTGAACTGTCCAACAAACTATTAGGCACAAAAGGCTCTGGAGAACTCATAACTGAGGGTAAGATCCCCTCCCATGGCAGGTGATCCCACAATAGGGATGACATGCCCACTGAGCCACTGGATTCTCCCTCACTGGTGGCTGCCATCTCTCCCACATCCTCTCACTGTTTCCCGGCCATCTCACAGGTTGGGCCTCCACTGACCAGGTTAAAGGTTCCAGACACCTTGAATCATCCTTCCCTCTCCATCCACCTCTCTCCTCAGTCTGAACACCAATGTCCCTTCTCAATGGCTTTTTACCTCCTCTAACTGCCACTCCTCGCATGTGCACATCTCCCCTTCATCCCCGCTGTCACTCACACAGAATGCTTCCTCTAATACCTCCCTCTCTCTTCTACCCCCTTCACCCGCTTCTTCCTTCTTGGGTTCTCTATTTGTCTCTAACTTTGCATTATGTTCCTCTTTCTCTTTAACGGGTGCTCTTTCAGACAGCGCACCACCGGCTTCCTCTGCTCTCGAAGATTGATTACTGCAACGCTTTCTACGTGGGGTTGCCCTTGACCCTTGTCTGGAGATTTCAGTGGGTACAGAACACAGAGGCCGGACTGGTGGTAGGTGTGCGTATATACAATCGTATATCCCCAGTTCTGGCTCATCTGCACTGGTTGCCTGTTGCGCTCCAGATAAGATTCAAGGTCCTGGTTTTGGTCTACAAAACCCTCCACAGCTTGGGACCCGAATACCTGTCAGAGCATATCTTCCAAAGATGAACTAAGGCCTGGCCCACTAGAATGTCGCAGGCGCTCTCACTCCGAGTGGCCATGCCCAGGGAGGCGCGGAAATCGGTAACCCGTAACCGCGCCTTCTCGGTGGCTGGCCCCTCGCTTTGGAACCATCTTCCGAGTGAGTTGCGCCTTGCACAGTCCCTGCCCGCCTTTAAAAGAGCACTCAAAACCTTGCTTTTTAGAGAGGCATTTGGCAACCTTTAACAGTTTTTTGTTTTTTTGTTACCCTCTCTTCCCTCAGAGCTGCTGTCTTGCCGAAGATTCTTTTGACTACTTCTCTCTCTCTCTCTCTCTCTCTCTCTCTCTCTCTCTCTCTCTCTCTCTCTCTCTCTCTCTCTGTGTGTGTGTGTGTGTGTGTGTGTGTGTGTGTGTGTGTGTGTGTGTGTGTGTGTGTGTGTTGATTGTTGTACTGATTTTATACAGCTTGTTTTACTCTTTTTTTGTTAACTGCCTGCAGCTCCTTTGGGAAGATGGGCAATATAAATAAATAAATAAATAAATAAATATATTCATCTTTCTCTTTAATGGGTTCTCCTTCAGACGGCACACCACCAGCTTCCTCTGCTTTCTCCTGGTCCTTCTCACAGTCTATTGAAATATACATGTTTGCATGTTTGGATCCCTCCTTAATCTTCAGGATGGGATCTCTCTTATTTGTCAACTTATTGACACCCTGAAGAAAAACAAAGTCCAACACTGGGACCCGGGGCAATGTTTTCAAACTGCAGGAAAACAGATTCCATTTGAACATTAGGAAGAACTTCATGATGGTTAGAGCTGTTCAGCAGTGGAATATACTGCCATGGAGGCTGGTGGAGTCTCCTTCTTTGGAGGTTTTTAAGCAGAGGCTGGATGGCCATCTGTTGGAAATACTGTGATGGGGGTTCCTGCATGGCAGGGGGTTGGACTGGATGGCCCTTGAGGTTTCTTCCAACTCTATGATATGATTCTATGACTCTATGAACACTTCTTTCAGAATTCCTTTCAGTTTCCTTTCAGAAAAAAACTGAGGATGATGTTTAGCAATGTATACACTGCAAATGGCTTCAGAAATGTCATTTCAAGAATTCTTAACATACCCTATAGGGCAAGTCAGTCCTGCAGGGGTGGGTCTGGGACTGAGAAAGAGTGGCTTGCCTAAGACGGTTTGATAGACCTCAGTGCAGCCGTACAGAGAAGCTTCTGAGGTGCTGACTCCCTGTTGATGTACATTGTTTTATGGGATGCATTGATCTTTAACCTGACACTTTGGATTAGTGTATTATTTTGTTCTGGAAGGCACAGCTGACAAACAGCTGCCAAGAACATGATTAACACTCTAAAAAGCTCCAAAGGTACTGTATAAGAACCCAGATAATATAAGCACCATTGCCTTGATTAAATTAATAGAAGTGGTTGCTGAAGACCCAAAAGCCCCGATTCTAAAGCCTACCTCACTGTGACATCACCACCAAGTCAACAGACCTGTGGCAGTGCTGAAAGTCCTGTTGAAATATCTCTCTCCTGATCAGTACAATGAGGTCAAACAGCAACAACCATACCACACACCCCGGCCTAAGGAACCTTGATGATCCTCTTTTCTTATGTATTTTGCTGGGGTCAGCTAGAAGGATGTTATATTAATCAAGAACAAAGAACTTTCCTGCATTTTAGATCCCGGAATGAGAATCAATGCTGTCCCAGTTTTTTGGCCAAGTGTGCTAGCTCGGTGGCAACCAGGTGTTAGGCACTTAATATTACAGCAGGCAGGCAAGTAGGTTGTCATCCGTTCACCCACTCCCAGCTTTAAGGACATAAGAACAGCCTTAATGGAACAGACCACAGCACCACCTCTGACTTTGCTCTTTCACTGCCACCAACTAGCTTCTCTAGTAAAATTGATGCTTTCAGACTAATATAAATTGAATAAAGATAAAAGAAGTTTATTATTACAAAGTAGAATTAAAAGCATAAAGGTTAACATCCATGTTTAGGTACAAACAAAAGGAAAAATATAGCTCAAGCACACTAAAGTTTGTTTTTCATATAATAACATGGCAAAGACTGCTAAAGGTGTTTATTTTGTAGAGTTTTTAAGGATTGTCTTGTTTGTTTGTGTAGAGAGACAGGACAGGTGGTAGGTGTAATAACTGTGCAAGTGGGCTATGTGAGTGATTTTTGTCATTGTTTGGGTGCAATTTAGGACATTTCTCGCTTCTTGTTCTTGGTGTTGTGCTATTGTTGGTTGCTTTGGAGTATCTCTATCTGCCAGGCACTCAGTGCCTGATTAACTTGCTGCTTCCTTGACTTTTTTCTATTGTATAGAGTTAAGGCTCAGAGCATCTGTTGTGCTGGGTAAATGGTGCCAAATTAATACTGTTGCTTTGAATGTGATAATATAAAGCAGTGCCTGAATAGATCTGGTGATTTTTAATGTTAGAATAGGCTAATTCTCTGTTGCCTTGCTTCTGCTTTTTTGGAGAAATTTTAAAGCATTTTGTGCCAGTGGCAGAAAAAACTGATGTGGAAACACAAATGAATGACCTCAACGAGGCTTTCTTTTTCTTAAATGGAAGAACCAGGGAACAAAAATATGAATATCAAATAGGCACTCAAAACAAAATGAATGCAAAAATTTTCAACGTACATGTCCCTAAATTCAATTCATGATCAAAGAAAAGCATGCTGCGCTATTGTCTCTGTACAAACGTAGCTCATAATTGTATGAAAACTAACATAAAAATAGACGCATCCTTGATATTTCATAGTAGGAAAAATGTGCAGAAGATTTATGCCTTCCCTTGAATGCAAAGATTTATAATGGTGTGTAATGTGTATTCATTTCATCCATATTTAAAGCCACACTGGTGCGG
Source organism: Phrynocephalus forsythii (assembly GCA_029282475.1). Classification (NCBI taxonomy): domain Eukaryota; kingdom Metazoa; phylum Chordata; class Lepidosauria; order Squamata; family Agamidae; genus Phrynocephalus; species Phrynocephalus forsythii. The sequence continues at coordinate 14,743,552 of JAPFRF010000004.1, forward strand.
AGTCTTTTACCCATTACTGTAATCCTGTGCAACTTGATCATCAAACGGCTGAACCTTCATTCCACCATGCATTGTGAAACAATGGTTTTTCTTCTAATGTGAACCATGTATTAAACCTGCAACTGATATTATTAAATCTCAACAATCTTTTGCTTTGAAAGACCTGCATGTTTTCCACACATTTTCGCACCGTTCTCACTTTCTGTTGGTCCCCCACCCCCACCCCCGAGAATAATCCCAAAGACACTCACTGCAAAATGCCTTCAGGGAATGGAGAATGGAGGGGGGGGGAGGCTGGGAGACAAAGAATCAGTTAAGCATCATATTTGGACGAATTGCTGCAAATCTTTTACATCTTGGCAAAGTGAAATCTGAAATTGAAGCGGCAGTGACGGCCGTAGCCTCTAGTCACTTAGATGTGAGTTTTTTTAAAAAAGAGAGAGAAAGAAAGAGAAAGAGAAAAGAATTGAGACCAGATCAAAGGGGCCCCCTTGACAGACAGTAGAAATTAAACCCAGATACCATTTCGCAAACATGTTTCGATTGACACTCAACACATGGTTATCATCTAACTTTGGAACACAGCAAATCTTGGCTCCTAAAAGGTTCAGAAAGGAACTGCTCACCTTCAGGAGGAGCCAATCAATTATCACATGTAGGAAAGATTATTTTGCAGTGTATCCTTTTTAAATTTCTAAATATACTATAGGTGCCTTAAGAAGCTGGGGCAAGAATTTGGGGATTGTTCAATTTTTGTGCTGATGTGAAAAGTGTCTTTTAAAAAATGTATTAAAGCTGAATGTCAGGAAAAGGATTAAATGTCATATTTCTCAGATGTTCTCACTGGTATTCATGAGCTGAGATTTTTCAGATATGTCAGTGTTGGCCACTTCCCAGCAACAAAGCACAATGATGCTACAATTCCCTGAATTTCCCCAAGTGAGCATTCTGGGAGAGGTAGTTGTCCTAAACATAGTGTTTCCAAGCTCTCTCCTGCTACAGTTATCTTTCGGTGCCTGGAGGGGGTACCATCTGAGGATGCTGGGCGTAGAGGAGTGGGAGAAAAAAAGCTGCACATCTCTTTCACTGAAGGGACAGGGAGCAAATGGAGGAGAGAGTGACTGTGATTTAGAATCCAAGAGGATAGATATCCCATTGGTAGAACCCAGAGAAAAGTGGGAGAGGCTGGCAGACCCAGCTGCTCAGAGTGAGGCCAAAGGGGTGGGGTGGGGGGAATGTTTGCTTTTCTTGAAGATTAGGGGAAGTCCCAAGACTAACAGGATTCTTGTTGGCAGGAAGGAACAAATAGGTGATTTTCGAAACAAATTATTTACAGTGGTATCCTGGTTTACAAATACCTCGGTAAAAGTAATTTTTGCTTCAAGAAAAGAAGTCAGTTTAAAATCATGCCTCCATTTGCGCATATTCTTTTCTGGAAAACCTCAGTTTACACATTTTCTGAGGGATGCATTGGGCCCTGTGCAGTTCCAGTTTATGTAATTTCCAGTTTATGAAGCATTCGGCAGAACGGATTAACTTCAGAAACTGGGGTACCACTGTATTTATTAAGTAGGCATTCCATCAGCATGAGACATAGCTCCAGCATTCATCCATTAGAGTGACACTTAATAAAGAATACCCTTGATTTTAGCTTGACTGCAATAACAATAATGTTAATCCTTTATGTGAGTTTAAATGTTATGGGTAATAGAAAAGTCTAATAAATAGTCTAAATAAAATTTAATTTTATTTATTTATTTATTTATTTATTTATTTATTTATTTATTTATTTATTTATTTATTTATTTATTCTGTATGCAAAAACTTTGTTTAACTACTGTTGGTCCTCTTCTGTTTGCACCTTTAAATTCAAACCTCCCTTGCTTATTTCAGAAAATTATCAAAGGGATAAATAGCTAGCTAGAGGTAAATAAGTATTGGTCTGCAAAATCGATAGGCTGCTGAATGCCATGGACAGGACAAAAACTAGTAAGATATGAGATTCCCCTTACAAAGATGGTTGAATCGGCAATTGGCATAATAATCCAGACTATTATCATTTTTCTGATTAACTGAATGTTTAGGCAAGTAAGTAAATAAGTAAGTAAGTAAGCCCTAAAAACAGGCTGGGACTTTGTTATCTGTCAGAGAAGCTCCTCCCAGATAGAATGGCCTGGACCACTTGCCCCTCCCAGGCTGGGCATCTGGGGGGTTCCTACAGTGAAGAGGCCTGTAAAACATCAACCAGAAACCAGACCTTCTCAGAGATAGCCCCTCAGTTATGGAATAAACTGTCCGCCGAAAAACACTGGGTTCCCACACTTAATAGTTTCAAGTGCCTATTAAAAACATGGCTATATAGGGTAGCTGTCCCGTGAACTTGATCTTTCTAACTTATAATATCTAGAAGTTTCCCCTTCCACCTCTTGTCATGTTTCTCTGATTTTCTTGATTGGTTTAGTTTATTTGTCCATTTTGTTTATTTTATCATAATTACATTTTATTATTATTACTTTTGCATTCAGTTTGATATAATTTTCATAATATTTGCCTCCATTTTGTGTGATTTATATTCTGGCTTTGTTGTTGTTTTGTTTGTTTGTTTCACTTTGTAAACTGCCCAATATATAAATCTACTAAATAAATAAATAAATTATAAATAAACTGTGTGGTGTTGGAAGGAGGTGCTATGGACAGGAGGAATACCTGACCCTAAGACTCTTTTAAAGAGAAATCACAGCTGGAAACTGCCAGCAGCAAAAGCATAGCTGAATCTAACTGCTGCTTTAAATTTTCTCAGGATATCACAGCAGCACCAGGATCATATCATTTTTCTCTCTCTCCAGTATGAAGTTACTGGAGATATGATTGCAGGTTAACAAGGAATAACTGCACCTCTGTTGTAGTGTTGTGTAACTGTAACATTTGAGTTACTTTAATACTTACAGTGATAGGAATATTACAGGGTACAAATACTGCCTTGTGCTGGGCGTTATGCTGCTCCCTCTATATTGTATTGTATAGGATGCAGTGTTGAGAAGGTGAGCAAGAAAGAAAAGAATGGCTTCTAGCTTTCAGATATGGTTTTGAAAGATAACTAAAAGAAAAAGTAACACGTTGCCTTTAAAAATCTGTAACTATAATAATAACTAAGTCATTTTTCTTGGTTTCATAAAGAAGAGTTGTAAATAACTGCTTTAAAAACTGTTTTTTGAAATGTAACTAAAAAGTAACAAGTCTCTTTTAGAGATAGGTACGAAACAATTTTTAATTTGTTTCGTTATTCATTATTTGTTTCATTAGCTAACAAAATGAATAACGATCCAACCCATCAAAGGAAAACTAAATGAAACGAAACGGAAATTTCTGTTTTGTTTCGTTTCATTTTTTGCTAACCCCCACCTTGTCAGCGCTGCTGGAACTCCAGGAACTCCAGCAGCCACCACGGGCCGGGGGGGGAGCCCCACATCGGGGACTTTTAAAAATAAAATTAAAAATTGTGGCTCTGGCTACAAGATGACAGAGCACCAATGTTCCTGAGGCAACAGCTCGCAATCGCTGTCCAAAGAGGGAATACCTGCTGTGTGCTTGGCACTCTAGGCCAGCTGACTAAATAATGGTGTTTTCTAATAAAGTGATTTTAACCAGCATAATAAAATTTTATATATTTAAAATTAATTAATTAAAAATTAAAAGAAAACCACATCCCTCCGGCCTGTGGGCCAGCCAGCCCAGCCCAGCCAGTCCATTCAGCCGGGCCAGGAGGAAATAAAATATTTTTTAAAAAACCAGGCGTGGGGGAAGGTATCGACTGTAGGGGTGCTGGCCCCAAGCCAGCTATCAAAAAGTCCCCAGATGGGGACTTTTTAAAACAAAAGAAAAATTAAATAAATTAAATAAAAATAATTAAAAAGTGCTGACCTGGCCCCTGGGGCCACATGGTCAGCACTAAAAATAAGGGAAAAGATTAATAAAAATAAAAAAGTGCCGACCTGACCCCTGGGTCAGCGTGGGGGCGTGGGGGACAGGCACCGGGAAGCCAGCCCTGCAGCCCTGGGACTGTTAAGTTTTTGTTTGTTTGTTTGTTTTTTAAAGCACTGGTCCTCCGGAGGCATCAGCGGGACAGTCCACCGCCACTGGCGTGGCTGCAGCCAGGGCTCCCGAGGCGGTGGTGGGGCCTCCCACTGCCCGGTGCGGCTGCTGCTGGGACTCCAGAGGCAGCTGTTGCAGCCGCTGCCACTGCTGAGATTGCTGCTGCCGCCGTCAGGATGACCACTCCCTCCACCATCAGGTAAGACGAACCGGTTTGGTTCGGTTCGGATTTGTACGAATTAAATTCGTAGGAACCCAGACCGAACTGAGGGTGGGCCCGAAACAGAAACAACCAAACCATCTATTTTCTTTTTTGTGCCCACCTCTGGCAGCTTTTAAAAAATCTGTTATGATCATGAATAATAACTAGGTATTTCTCCTTGGTCTCAGAACTAGAGTTGTAAATAACTGCTTCAAAATGTAGCTTTTCAGCTGTGGTGATGATGGTAATAATGATGATGACAATGAATTGGGACTTTGGAGGAAACTCCAGCTTCTCCCACCCCAAACCCATTTATAGTAGGGAGCCCAACAGAGAACATTTTTGTGAGCGGTCCATCAAATTCCAAGCCAACCTCATGCTAGTTGGATTTTAGTGTGTTGCTTTAGGAGCGTATGATTAAAATGGGAAATATATTGTCCTTTTAAAAATCAGTACTAACTTCTGCTTCTTACATGGTATTGTCTAAAAATTTCCTTTTCTTTATCTTCCCAAGGCAATTCTGTAGAGGATAGACAAGTATTTTTGTTTATTTAAATGCCTTTTTCTGTTAAAGACTATATATTTGTATGAAGTTATCTGGGATCAGTTAGCTTATTAAGGGCAGTGATCACTTGATAGCCCTTTTGGTCATCGCTTGAAAATATAATGAAGCCATATTCTCCTTCCTATCATAGCTCTTATTTGGAAGGCGGGCCAGCGATTCCTGTGCTTCTGTCAACACGGAACGCTTTAGAGACAGCTGTTGGTTGTTTGAAGGCATCTACATCTTTGAGAGGGAAAGAACAGCATCCGTTTCCTGCCAGCCTATAAATTTCCCACCGCTTCTGTCATGGCACTTGAAACAGCTCAGGTAACCATGATGCTCAGATTCACCTCAGCCTCAGCAATATGTGTAAGTGGCCATATGCTGCCATGGGTAAATGGCTGACACTGAACAGGTGTATGCCGTCACTGCAGACCATCTGGAGGGCAGAAGTGTCGCAGACACAAAGGTACACTTTTTAATTTACAAAACAACTTGTTTTCAGGAGGATACCCTGGGGCCTTGTGACTGCTCCTTTGGTTTTTGTTTTGTTTTGTTTTGTTTGTTGAGCTGTGTGTTCAAAGGGAACTTGGCATATTAATAGAGCTGGCTAATTGGATTCTGTTACTTTTGGGCGGATGGCGCAGGCCAAAAATGAGGCAGCACAATTCACAGTAGAAGTAAAATAATACAGTAGAAACACAGAAATTAACCTCATTGCCTTTTTAAAAATGTTCTTTGGAAGCAAAGAAAAAACATAGAAAGCTGACACGTGCCATCATCAAACTAAGTCAGGCATCTCCAAACTTCAGCCCTCCTGATGTTTTGGACCACAACTCCCAGAATTCAAAGCCTGTATTTCCAATGGCAAAGGATTGTGAGAGTTGTGTTCCAAAACATCTGGAGGACTGAAGTTTGGACATGCCTGAACTAAGTGCTTCTCTGACTAACTACTGTACATGCTAGTCAGTAGCTTAATCTACACTGACTTGCAGATGCTTTCCAAGCTTCTGGAGAGGATTCCTTCTCTGTCTAAGCTCGAGGATGACACCTACGTCCAGGTGTGTGCCAAGCCTATGTACCGAACCACTGAATTACCATTTCCTTCCTAAAAGACATGCTGTCCATCATCTCTCTTTACAAGCCATCTGCAAAGGCTGCTTTTGGAACTGTCCAGGTGACCAAGCCTAGGCATGTGGAATCTGAGGGTGCGGTCAGAGAGGGATGTAACAGAGGGCTTGATTCGGTGGAAAAGGTTGCTTCACTGAATGTGATCTCCCTTAAAGTGAGCCTTCTATGTACACAGGAATAGATCCAGCACAGCCCCCCCCCAAAAAAAAAAGAGTAGCCCTGCTACAGGATGAAGATAAAGATGATGATTATGGTGGTGGTGGTGGTTATCCAAATTGGACACAGAAGATAAAATAATAATAATAATCTATTGTTATTTTTATTTTTTATCCCCCACCCGGACTGGCTGGCCCGCGGGCCGGACTGACATTTTTTAAGTGAAATGAAACAAAATGGAAATTTCTGTTTCATTTTGTTTTGTTTTTCTTAGAGGGACCTGTTTGTTATTCATTTCATTACCTAATGAAATGAATAACGAATAACGAAATGAATTTTTAATTCATTTCATGCCCATCTCTATTCATCTTATGAGCCTATTTCAGACCAGGGTGACAAGAGGTCAAAGTGAACTATAAAATGGAGGACTCACAACTAGCCTTCCTCAGACTGATGAAGCTGTTTGGATGAGCAGTGAAACTTTTCTGTCTCTCAAGAAAAAGAAGTCCAGTTGCCATGATTCAACTTCCAGATAAACTCACCTGGATGACTGAGAATCTTTACAAAAGTAATGGCATAGGAATGCTTTAAAATATAATGAATAAACTTGACAACTCTAGATCAGATTCTTAGCAAAGCAACAAATCTGACAAGCACTAACTGGACAGTTTTGGGACTGGTTTGTCTTTATGCCACCACCCCAGACATCCCACTCATCATATGAATCCTTGTTGGAATTTTGCAATCAGGAGTAAATCAGGACTTGCTCTAGAAGTCCAACAGAGTGGCAAAGGAATCCATCTCTCCTTGATATGCTCAATGAATTCACTGGCGTTCAGGCTCAATTTGCACCACTTCAGACAGGAAGGTAAAACTGATCGGCCTATCCAGTTGTAAGCTTCCAAATATGCACATATTTTAAGACCCTTCTTGGTATAAGCAGAAAAATAGAGCATGAGTTGAAGTCTTTAGCCAGAATGATAGAATGAGTTTCCCTCTGCTTTTGAGTGTCAAGCTGCTCCAGAAGTTTGCAGTTGGATAACTCCAGGTGTTTCTGAATAAACCCAGTTGCCTGGATTTATTTGAAATTGGCTCTAGATCCCAATCTGTGGATGGAGACTGCTTCTGCTGTGGACAAACCCGTGTTGATTCTCCTTAACTGACCTGTTCTAGGTCTCCTTTCTAATTTAAAGTTAGTGGTACTAGTACTTCCTTGAAGTGTCAGAGCTGGTCCAAGACCACCACCACCTGACCACCAAAAAGCCAATGGAGCTGAGAATTAAGTATCATTTTAACACTGACAGCAGGATGGAATCTGCCTTGATACTGACTTGCCCATCTATTTTGATGGGTGGGTCAGATCCATCTGGCATGTAGGACTCTGTCCTCAACACATGGTGCCCTGGTGAAGGACCATCTCAGAGACCAATTGGTGGATGGGGCATCCTCAGCTGCTACTTTCTACTGGAAGGGTGCATGCTGTCATTAAGCCAAGATGTACTTTTAAACCCTAACCCTCTCCTCAACTCACTTAACTAGGCTCCTAAGCAAAAATAGTCTAGCTGTAAGAAAGGGTGAAAAAACCACAGGTAAAGGAAAAACAAATTTCCACTTGAAATTTTCCCTGCTGTTTTATAGATATTTATAGACATTAGGCAGGAGTAGATCAGAATTCTGAGTGACAAATCTGTAGCCTTTGTCCTATAATTGATTGTTGGCTCTAACAAGTGCAGACCCATTGAATGAATGGGAATTTGCTACATTCAATACCACTGATTCCATGGCTCTTCTCTAATTGAGAACCAGCAGATGGATTTAGACTGTAACATATCACTTGACCTATAAACCCTTTAAGCAAATAGATATAAGCACAATTTTGATTCATATTTTAAAGCATTGTACTCCACATAAAAGAGCAGGTCATCAATCTTGGAGGATAGTTCTAGGTTTTATGCCCCAGGAAACAAGTGCCTTTAAGTTTTTACTTAGCTTTAAGTTTCAAAGCATTTAAAAACAAGGAAGTAGAGTATGTATGCTACTCTAATAATCAAATAATTTAAAAATCACAAATATATTTCTGAAAAAGTCATTGAATTCATTTCTGAACACACGAAGCTGACGAAGTAGCACACACTGAAATCTTTACTAGGGTTTCCATATTGGTATTGAAGCCTTTTAGATTAGTAAGGTTTTTTCAACACATACCCCATAACTTTTTGTATGAAAATAATTTATGCCAGTTGGTGTCCAGTGCTATACATCATATTTTCTATCTATAAGATGCCCCCATGTATAAGACAACCCTCCCTTTTCCAACCCAAAATTACAGTTTCTTAACTGTGTGGTTCTCTCCTCAGCTTACTTCTGTGCATAACATGATTCTCAAATTTTAGACAGAAATATAGTCTTATACACAGAAAAATATATTATGCCAAATATTGTGTGGGCATCACTTCTTTCATTATGCTTCCCTTCAAACTGGTTTGAAGAATATTATTCAATCATGATTTGAACTGGAGATAAAAAAACTTCACAATTGCATAGCTGTAAATTCCCACACCATGTAATAGTGTAGAGTTCATCCATATAGTAGTGTTTTCTTCAAACATTCTGGGCTTATCTTGAGTTGTCATTGTGCTTTTGTTGTTGCAGACTTGGGTAGCTCATCCTAGTATTTGTGTCTAGATGTCATGAAATCTAGCTGCCCCCACACATTTGGAATCACTTTCATTTCTCACACAGATTATCCACTATTCTGGGAGTTTACCTCAGTGAGGATCTATCCTGGGGAATTAATACAACCAAAGTAGTCAGGAAGGCCCAGCAGAGACTGCATTTCCTTAGGGTCTTGCGTAAGAACAAAGTTTGATTATCTTTTGTCCACAGTTGAAAGTATCCTCACATATTGCATTACCGGGTATGCTGGATTGACAGCTGCTGACAGGAAGACACTACAGAGGGTGGTAAGCACAGCTCAGTATATCAAAATGTCTGAGTGCACTGGACGACATCGCTAGGATCGTTGCCTCAGGAGGGTTGGAAAAAACAGGATGACCCACAGAACACTTTTTACCTTGTTACCATCAGGCAGAAGATACAATGCCGTACCAACAGACTGAAGAACAGTTTTTATCCATGGGCTGTCAGACTGCTGAATGGGAAATAATCCCAGGACAAGTATAGAAGAAACCTGTGGGATGAATTCTGTGTCTACACAGGGTGCAATAAGACAAAGTGAGATGGGGGCGGGATGGTGGTGGGGGTGGGCATGGGAGACTCAGCTAATTTCATTGTGCACATGTTGTACATTGACAATAAAGGTATAACTAATAACCACATCTTTCCTAATTTCCTTCAACCCTCCCATCTCTCTTTGTTTTGCCTGTTGGCAGAACATGGGGGGATGGAGATTGACTAGAAGCAGAAAAATGTCTGTGAGGAACCCTCATGAAATAACACCTACCCACAGAACATGCTAATCAGCACAGAACAATGCAGTACAGTGGTACCTCCTAAGAGGAATGCCCCATAAGATGAATTCTTCATAAGACAAATGAAATTTCTGGGAATAGGCATGCTTCACAAGAATAATTTTTGCCTATGGGATGCCTCGCAAGATGAATTAATTAATTTTTGATGCATTCCTATGGGAAACCGCATTAAATTGTGTTTCATAGAATGAATTTTTCATAAATTCATCTTACGAGATATCACTGTACTAGGTACAGATCCTACAATGGAATCAGTTAGAGCCAAGCAGAACAAAAATACACCACCACAGCCTGGTAAGCAAGGGGAATTGTTTTTTGGTCCTGCTATGATTCTGTTGACTCTAGTTTAAAACCTATGTTAGATGGACATTGGGATATGGTATAATGGGCATAAAGAAACTTAAAATAGATACAAAAGAGCTAACTGTTCCACCCACTCATTGCACTCCTTGATGTAAAAATTATGACACCCAATAAGACCAAACGAGCTTACACCAGGGCCCATGCTTTTTAAGTCACGGCCTCTTTCTTCTGGAATATGCTTCCTACAAAAGTTTGTCAGGCACCCATTTCTAGGAATTTAATCAAAACAGAATTATATAGCGGCCTTTTACTACTGTGTTAAACTATTGACCTGAGATGTTCAAATTTGTTTTAAATTCTCCCAATTCTATTTAAATGCAGGTTTTACTGCTTCAGTTAGTGAGAGGCTTTTATTGTGTTTATAATATCTTGTGGTTTTCTTATGTAAGGTTTGCAATTACCCCTCGATGGGTTGTGAACCCTCCAAAGAGCGTTCTCACTAATAGGACAGTATGGAAGTTCAAAGAAAGAAAGAAAGAAAGAAAGAAAGAAAGAAAGAAAGAAAGAAAGAAAGAAAGAAAGAAAGAAAGAAAGAAAGAAAGAAAGAAAGAAAGAAAGAAAGAAAAGTTAAGTTAAGTTAAGTTAAGTTAAGATAATGTCCAATTTATTACTCCAAAGAGGAGCTAGGACTACCTTTATGCATTAACTTTCTTTGAAAGTCTCCAACATCATATGTCTCCACACCAACTGCCATGTGGAATGTGTGCCACTGTCGAAAATATTTATCACCAGAAAAGAGCACACAGCCTTCCCAAAGCATTGCACTGGCAAAATGCAGAGCTCAGTCCACAATTTTGTGGACTACAACTCCCAGAATTCCAAAGCCAACATGATGGCCATGAAAAAAATAAAAATGGAAGCACAAAAAGAGTTTCACAATTTGAAAAAAAAAAAGACACTTTCATCTGCTGGCCAAGGGAGACGGATTCAGGTTGCATCCTTGAAAAGCAAACAGTATGATACATTGGACCTTGGCTGAATATTATTTTGGAAGGGAGGAGAGGCATTCACCAATGTTGCCTGGCTGTTGTGATTTGAGCCATTTTCCAACCAGTGCTTGTGCTTAGGGACTGCTTGCCAGCTGATGCTGTCTCAAGACAAACCGAAACTGTTTCTTCAATCTGGTTGTGAGCTGCATTTGGTCCCAGCTTGTGCAGAAAGGTGGGGTAGAAGAATGAACAAATGAATGGACAGACAGACCAATGAATGAATACCATTTTTTCCAGCTATAAGATGCCCCTTTGTATCAGACGACCCCCCCTCACACACACACATATACTTTTCAAACCCAAAATTATAGTTTCACAACCACACGCTTCTCTCCTTGGCTTACTTCCGTGCACGTATAAAGGTAAAGGTAAAGGTCCCCCTGCACACATGTGTGCTAGTCATGTCTGACTCTGGGGGGCAGTGCTCATATCTGTATTCAAGCCGAAGAGCCAGTGTTGTGCAAGTCCATGGCCACATGGCCGGTATGGCTGCAAGAAAACACTGTTTTACCTTCCCGCTTTTTTACGGCGTTACCTATTTACCTACTTACATTTACATGCTTTCAAACTGCAAGGTTGACAGGAGCTGGGGTTATCAATGGAAGCTTGCTCCTCTGCGTGGCACCCGGGATTCGAACTGCCGATCTCTGCCGACAGTTTTCGGAACCTTAGTCCACTGAGCCAACACACCCTGCACATAAAAGACAACATTCAATTTTTAGTCTAACAATTTTAGACAAAAAAGTAGTCTTATACACTAAAAAATATTGTAATTAAAGTTACACATTTTTACAGAGCAAGTCAGGAGATGATCAGCAGTATGTCAGGAGATTATAGAAGTTTTTCCTCAGCTGTGATTTCTTTAAATCAGGAAGACCACTTTAACAGGCAAAACAGGCAAGAGAGTTGTTGGCATTCAGACCTCTTAATAAACCCAGTAAGGACAGAGCTGTGCTGTGATGTTAGGGGAAAATGATGATGGCTGACACTGAGTCAAGAAGAAGACTAATAAAGGAGCCCTCCTTATAGGACCGATTCAAAGCTTTCTTAGGATAACATATATGAATGACTTTTAATGTGAACCAGAAATGTACTAATGTTGGGAATGAAGTGATATGATCATTGCAGCTTCTAATCCAATGAGGCAGTACAAATGTGACTTCAGCAGATCCAGGAATGCACACAACAAAGGGCCAGATGCTCCTCCCCGTGTCTTCCTCTTCAGAAGTGGCAGTTACATCAGAGCATCCTTCTACCCCCATGGATTAGACTGGTCATTAAAATGAAAGCAATGTCCAGCATCATATGTCAAGCGCTGCTTAGGTTCACTCCTCTGACTTTTATTAAGAGTGGTTTGATGCTGCTCAACCTTTGCTTCTTGTGTCATGATTCCCAGTGGATTTTGATAAAGGGTATCCAAGAAAACTCCATGGACATGGAGTCACAAAGAGTCGCTCACGACTGTAACGACACAACACACACATACATGCAGCAAGCAAGGCATGTAGCAGCTGGGGAAAACCAGCACTTGGAGTTCTTCCCCTCCAAGAATGCAAACATGATTAGAACAAGTATTATTTTTAGAGAGAGAGAGAGAGAGGAGATTAGGTGGTATGAATGGCCTTGAATGGAAAAGCACATTTCATCAGTGACCTCCTACTGTGCTTCATACATTTATTATTCCTGTTTTGAAATTTAAATGCACCCACAGCTTTATTTTCAGAGGTGCTGAGAATCTAAATCTCCAGCTGAAGTTGATATCAGATATAGAGTTTCAGGGCACAGCTGAAAAGAAAAATCAGCTCCTGAAAATTTCTGGGCAGGGGTTCCAATAAGAAACAAATCGGTACTCTTCTAAAAAATCACTGACGTTCTCTGGCATCTTCTGCCATGTTTTGAACTGAGTGGCTTTTTAAAAACAGGAGAGGGTACATTGCCATTTTTACCCTGGAAGCAAAGAGAAATATATGTGTGATACAAGTGTAACTCCACACTACCACTGACAATCACATGGCCGTGGTGGTTGCCTTTATATCTTTCCCTCAGTGTTTCAGTGCTCCTCTCTTTTGAAACCAACCTCAAATTAATTTAAATACACTAATCCCTTAAGACCTTTGTCTTTCACCTATTCATCTGCCTGCCTGCGGGTCCCTTCATCTTGATTTATTTTGTTTTCTCTGTCACAGTTTGAGAGTTGTAATTTCCTTGTGGCAGAAACCTACTTTGTCTGCTAGTGCAAAAGACGGCACACATTTTTATAGGTTGTCCTCCTGGAGCATTCCCTCTAAGAGCTGTGCTGAGCCAAGCTTTCATTCACTGGCAGTCCCACCACCTGCAGGAGTAAGGAAAAGGGTCATTTTTTCCTGCACCCCCCCCCCACTGCAGTCTCCCCTCACTTCCTCTCATCTCTTTCCTTTCTTGGCTTAAAGAAATTCTGGCACCTAGTGGCTGAAGATTGTATTACAAGATACCACTTGATTAATAAATCAAAATTTATTAATGCATTTAAAAATAACCCTGGGATGCACACCATCTAAGATCTCTTAAGTATCTGTGCCAAGGTTCCAATATCTAGAATGCAAGGTCTAAGACTTATGTCAAAAGGCCTTTCCTTCTATCTCTCTCTCTATCTCACACACAGTCAAACTCTTATACTTAGGCAATCAAAAGGTTGGTACGCAAAGAAATCTCAACTCTTGTTATACTAGAAGATCACACTAAGTCTAGAAACAAAATATCTAGAATGTTGGGCCATGTTCTAAATTTAGCCTCATACAACAAGTTCAAGCGGTATCCTAACATTTAAATCTGTTTCCTCTTACCATTTTTACTCGTTTAAGTCTTATTTCTAGAGCAACATAAACAGACTTGCACTCTTTTCTTCCAAACGGATAGCCCTTCAGTTATAGAATGAGATTGTCTTCAGTCATGTCATCCATCTTCTCCCTGCAAAATCTATCCATGTCTTTACGAGACTTCATTTTGAGACTATCGATATTGGTCCCCCTATTCTGGCCGCATTCCAGTCTGACAATAATCTATAAATGCTGACCCTCAAACAGGAATAATCTGTCCAGTTCAGAATGGAAAGGAACGTAATTTTTTTTAATTACCTGGACATTGCGGCTGCAATCTTGTTGGTGACATATGCATGCATTTGATTAAACTATGTGGCTCATTCTAACAAATTACAGCTAACTAATGAACTACTGATGTATGCATGCTCTGGAATTGGGTGCACATGCACACTTCCTAAAATAATCTTTACTTTCTTAATTTGGGGCAATTCATCACTGTGAATACATAGCTTAGTGCCTACACATCTAAATCACCACTGCAATGCTGGCCTATGTTTCCACATAACACACACCCACAGCCCACCTGCCCGACAGAACCTTCAAACCACTATCAAACTGTGTGTGTTCCTTTAAAGCTATGTCATAGTGCTAAGTCATGATATCAAAACTGTGTCAAAACACAAAAAGCATATCTTTGGTGGCTTTTCTTTGGAAGTGACCCCCATTTGTATTTCTTTTGAATCATTGTTTTAGAGGCCTATTGCAAATTGAGAGGCAAGCTTCAGACATAGAACCATGGGCATTAATTAGGCAGGCATTACATTCCAAACCTAAAGATAACGCTGGATGTAGTAGTTTGAGAACAGTCAAACCCTCTTTGGCTGACACAGACCTTGTACTGTTCACTCTCAAATCTGTTGGCACAACTGGATCTCCCAGTACAATTGCTGTTCTTCCTGAGCTCAGCCAGCATAAAAAGAAACAAAAAAATTGTCACGAGAAAAGGTGAAGCAGGGAAAGCTGAATTACACCAGAACCAAGCACATCGCAATCTAGTTTTCATAGCTTCAACACTACCACAAAGTAAAGCTAGGGTCAGGGTAGACCAAAGTAAGTTCCAGCATCCTTAGGCAGGTAAAGTGTTTGGATACATGTTCCCGAGACAGCCCTGTCAGTCGTCAGCCATCTTGGCTATCCTTGCATGTAATATGGACCTTTGGAAGTCTACCTGCAATCCGTACCTACCTACCTACTTTTCATAGGAATTGTTCTGGCTCAGATCATTTGCATACATAGGGGGAAAAGGTGGATAAAGATTGGAAGGTGGGCAAATCAGAGGAAATCAGAGACCAGTAGTTACATTTGGATGTAGGGAAATAACCAGGATTGATGAGGGTAAACAAAATTTAGTGAAGAAAAGCATAGTAAAGTGGTTTGCTGGAAGACCCCTCACCCCTTAGAACTGCCAAATAGCTGGCTACCTATCTCTGTATTGCTTTTGGAAGTGCAGCTAGATTGCTTTAAAATGTTGACCACATAAGACCCCTCTTTGAAGGTAATCACTGTGAGAGGCCCAGCTCAAGTTTATGACTCTGATTATTGTGAGTAACTTTTGTATTCTACCTTTTATCCAATGAGCTTATATATCACCCTTTAACAGTTAAGTCACTCTGTGTTGTTTTATTTATTTATTTATTTATTTATTTTTACAACTTATATGCTGCCCACTACCCAAAGGTCTCTGGACGGCTTACAATCAAAGCAATTAAAACAGTTAAAACATAGAATATCAATAAATAATTAAAACAATAATAAAAACCTTACATTAAAATCATTACACTGAAATTGTCTTAAATAATATTGAGTGCTTGTCTGTCTCGGAGGAGTTTGACAATGAACCAACACTAAAAGAACTAAATGTAGCTCTGGATTCACTTGCCTCTGGCAAGGCACCTGGAAAAGGTAACATCCCTGCTGAAGTTCTGAAGTGCTGCAAAGAGATCATTGCCACTGAACTGTACGAAATCCTCTGCCTTTGCTGGAGGGAAGGGTGAGTACCACAGGATATGAAGGACACTAATATTGTTACACTTTATAAGAACAAAGGTGACAGGAGCGACTGTAACAACTATCGTGGTATCTCTCTTCTTAGTGTTGTCGGGAAGCTGTTTGCACGTGTTATGCTGAAGAGGCTCCAGATACTTGCAGAGAGAGTCTACCCAGAATCACAGTGTGGCTTTCGAATCAACAGGTCCACTACTGATATGGTATTTTCCCTCAGGCAGTTGCAGGAGAAATGCAGGGAACAAGGACAGCCACTTTTTGTAGCCTTCATAGATCTTACGAAGGCATTTGATATGGTTAGTAGGGACAGACTCTTTAAAATACTCCTCCAGGTTGGATGCCCACCCAAGCTCCTTAACATCATTAGGTCTTTTCATGAGTATATGAAGGGCAATGTAGTTTTTGATGGCCTGGTGTCAGATCCCTTCAACATCCGAAGTGGAGTGAAGCAGGGCTGTGTCCTTGCGCAAAACTTGTTTGGGATCTTCTTTGCTAACATGCTGAAGTATGCTTTTGGAACTTCAACAGAGGGTATCTATCTCCGGAACAGATCAAATGGAAAACTCTTCAACCTCTCTAGATTGAGAGCAAAGTCTAAGGTACAGGTGAAGTGTTTGCGGGATCTCCTCTTTGCTGATGATGCCGCCATTACTGCTCACTCTGCTGAAGATCTCCAACAACTCATGGACCATTTTAGTAAAGCTTGCAAAGATTTTGGGCTAGAAATCAGCCTGAAAAACACACAAATAATGGGCCAGAATGTGGACTCTCCTCCTCACATTACAATTTCTGAAAAAGAACTGGAAGTTGTCCATGACTTTGTGTATCTTGGCTCAACTATCTCAGATACACTCTCACTAGAGTCTGAGCTAAATAAACGTATAGGTAAAGCAGCAACTATGTTTTCCAGACTAAAAAAGAGAGTATGGCTCAATAAGAAGCTGACAGAACATACTGTACAAAGATACAGGTCTATAAAGCTTGCATACTGAGCACACTTTTGTATTGCAGCGAGTCTTGGACCATCCATGCCCGACAGGAAAGAAAGCTTAACACCTTCCATATGCGCTCTCTTAGGTGAATATTCAACATTAGCTGGCACGACAAAGTTCCAAATAGCATAGTCCTGAATCGAGCTGGAATCCCTAGCATGTACACTTTATTGAAACAGCGACGCCTATGCTGGCTTGGACACGTTGTGAGAATGGATGACGGTCGGATCCCAAAAGATCTTCTATATGGAGAACTAATGCAGGGAAAGCACCCCAGAGGGAGACCACAGTTGCGGTATAAGGATATCTGTAAGAGGGACCTGAAGGCCTTGGGAATGGACCTCAACAGTTGGGAAACCCTGACCTCCGATCGCACTGTCTGGAGGCAAGAGATACAGCATGGTCTACATAAATTTGAAGAGGCATTTGTCCAACAGGCAGAGGAAAAGAGGCAGGCATGGAAAGATCGAAACTCGAGGACCGGGCAAGAAACAGAATACATCTGCCCCCAGTGTGTTAGAGACTGCCATTCCCGAATTGGTCTATTTAGTCACACTAGGTGTTGTTTTTAGGATCTCCACTCCAGGCATGATACCATAGACTTTCGAGACTGAAGGATGCCAATAGAGATGGGCACGACCAGGAAAAATTACGTTTCGAGTTGTCGTGTGTCGGAGCCGGCCCGTTTCGGCTCGCTTCCATTTTTCACGAAATTTTCCAAAAATTTGTCATTTCATTTGTCGGTTTTTCATATGTCGTTAGTACTGGTTTTGGGGGGGGGCTCCTGGAGGCACCTCTCTGGGGTGGGTGCCTCCTCTGGCCCACCATGAAGGGAAAGCGGGCTCCTGGAGGCACCTCTCTGGGGTGGGTGCCTCCTCTGGCCCGCTACAAAATGGCATGCATAGCCAATTGGATATACATACCATTAAGTTGCAGTTGCAGCAGGCAGAGGCACCTCTCTTTCGGGTGCCTCTGTGACTCACTGCCTGCAGTGCACTTGGGATGGGGAACGAAATGAAAGAGGACCCCTACGGGCGCCCACTGTGACTCACTAAGAAGGGAAGTGTACTTGCTGTAGTGCAATGCGAGTACACAGATCTGTCTTGGGGTTAGGAGTTAGCGCAAGGACTAGGGTTAGGGTTACTGGTAAGGTTAGGGTGAGTTACTGGGGTGCACCTCTGGGTGCCTCTCTGACCCACTAAGAAGGACAGTGTACTGGCGTATGGGTTAGGGTTAGGGTTAGGGTTCGGGTTCGGGCTAGGGTTAGTGGCTTTTTATGCCCGAATGGCACATCCCAGAAGTCTTGGTCAAAACCTGGCCAAGTGGCCTTGCAATTGGTGGAATGGCTCCAAAAATTTGCATGGTCCACTCCCATGGCCAGCCCATCATTGCGCAGGTGTAAAAAAATAAAAATAAAATAAAATAAAATAAAATCAATTGGAGACGTTTTGTTGCAAGAAAAACCCACTGCTGCTACTGAAAAAATTCAGGCAGTTTTAAAATAGCTATTTTCGCATGTTTCTGTGCTGTGGTGCTTTGGTGTGTTTTTGGACCACGCGATTTCAAAATAAATATTGCGGTCGCCCCATTTTGGATCCCTCGCCCGCACCGCATGGCATGGCGAGTTGGCGAGACAACGAAGATGTGCAGCCCAGGAGAGGAGAGGGGGGGAGGCCAGGGACCCCCCCAGAAACCACCCTTCTGGTAGGTGCCCTCACTCAGGCAGGCATATTTTCGCCTGCTTTTTTGGCCGGGAATCGTTTTTTTTTTTTAAACTTTTTTTCTCTGCCGTGCCGCTTGAGTTGGCAACTCAACGAGGATGCGCACTTTGCGCAGCCCAGGAGAGGAGGGGGGAGGCCGGGGGACCCCCCCCCAGAAACCACCCCTCTGGTAGGTGCCCTAAGGCAGGCATATTTTCGCCTGCTTTTTTGGCCGGGAATTGGCGTTTATTTTTGTATTTTTAAAACTTTTTTCCTGTGCCGCTTGGCATCGCGCGATTGCTGCGATGCCAGGAACAACACCGACAAATCAAACCCAATTTTTCTTTAGTCGGTTCGAGTTCGAGTTTTGGCAGAGTAATTGTCGTTCTTCGTTCTGTTACATAACGGAAACGAAACGAAACGGAAACGGAAATGAGAATTTTGCCAAGTCGTGCCCATGTCTAGATGCCAATGATGACTGAAATTGCCATCAGAGGACCCACAATCTATATTGTATCATTTTAAAAACTTCTGGAACAGGAAGGTTTTTTCCTGGCGCTGAAATGTCATCAGTGTTGGTGACAGGCAGATCTCACTCGGGAGGGTTTACGGTTTAACTATGCAAGCTACATGCGTCACCCCAGCCAGCAAGGTGGGTACTCAGTTTACTGATTTTGGGAAGATGGAAGGCTGAATGAACCTGGAGCCGGCTACCTGGGATTGAACCCCAGGTCGTGAGCAGAGTCTGGGCTGCAGTCCTTCAGTGTAACCACTGCACTACAAGGCTCCACTGCACCATGAATCTAACTATCACTTTTGCCTTCCCTTCATGTTTAGCATACATAGTACAGGTACACATGTTTTTATTATGCTATATTGTTTAACTTACACCAGGGGTGTCCAAACCTTTTGCAAGGAGGGCCAGATTTGTTGAGGTGAAAATGTGTGGGGGCTGACCATTCAGCCACATTTGGCCCCCGGGCCAGACTTTAGACAAGTCTCTATAACATTCAAGGAGGCTGGGAGGACACTGCAGCAATGGAGGCAGAGGTGGGTAGGTTGGGCAGGTGACTGGGGGGGGTGGACAGAGGAAGGGAGGGCAGGCAAAACATAAAACTGCAAGCTGATGCCTCCATCCAGTATGGGGAAGGACCAGCTGGCAGGCTGAGCCAGTGGGGAGAAAGAGGCCACGGGCCACTCGAAATTTGTAAACAGGCCGCATTTGGCCCCCGGGTGTGACTTTGGACATGCCTGACTTACACTGTCAATTTAATTAGAATTCTCTGCTTCATTATAATAGACTGGAAAGCAAGTTCAAGACAAATGCTTTGTCTCTACCATTAGGAGTCTGAAAATGTTTTCCTACTGATTATCCAATATTAAGAATAAACGAATATGTATAATCATGCATTGTTTGATAATATCCTTTGTTTGATTATATCCTATTCTCTTAGGATATAATTTAGGTCATGTCCCAGGATGGTACTTTATTAAGGTGACCTATTGATTGGTTTTTTGCTGTTGTTTTCATAGTCTTGTGTGGTTGTTTTACTAAATGCTGTATCAGCTCTAAAATGATTAGACTTAGCTGAAGTGTGGAACTCATAACTTCCTTAAGTCAACAATGTCTGGGCTCTATATCACCATGTAAAAAGTAGCCATCAAAAGCTGGAGATGGAAGAAGTTCAAACAAAAGCTGGAAAATGAGCAATAATGAAGTATGATGTAGTGCATCTCAAAAAACTGAAGGACCAAATCAAAATTTGATTGCCCAGAAGGAAAAAAGAACTAAGGCAAAGTCAAAGCAACATGGATCATATAAATTAAATATTATAAATATTATATAACAGTAATGTTCTGGTTTTCATTATTATGAATAGTGTAATTAATCCAGGCAAATTATTTTTTTAAAAGGCAACAGGCATGGAATAAATTTAGAAAAATGCAAAGGAAATTTTTTATATTTTCAATCTGACCTTCTCAGCAATATACTAATAATTCCAGACAATCTTACAAGGACATTTATTTATTTATTTATTTTGAATATTTTTACCCCATCTTTCTCCTTGGAAAAGGACCCAAGGAGACTTAAAATGATAAGGGACAACATACATCCCAGAACATTTAAGACATATTCAAGTTACAAACAGGGAATTAAAAGAGGCATCTTAGAACATTAAAAAATAACAGTAGAGCTACAATGAGCACGCAAAAAGAAAAGAAATATCCATTAGGAGGAGTGGAAAGTACCATAGAAAACACTGGTGTTCTTGTGAAATCAGTCAATGCAATCATGTATGGTAATCCACATAAAGTTACATAGTAGGAAGTCCCTCATTCAGGGAAAGCTTGCCTGAAGAGGAAGGCCTTTGTCTGCTTCCAGAAAGACAGCAAAGACAGAAGTACCCTTGAAAAACCATGGCCATTAAATGAATAAGGAAAATGATCATAACCTGGTATATATATTATTTTATTTGTTTATTTATTTTATTTAAAATATTTATATACCACCTTTCTACTAAAGGATCCAAGGTGGCTTACCGTCTTAAAAAAAACCAAGTTAGAAGCTTAAATAATAAATTATTATATTTATTTATTTATTATTTATTGGTTGCATTTTTATACCGCCCATCTTCCAGAAGGAACTCTGGGCGGTTTACAATCAAGAATTTAACAAGCATTAAACAGATGTCATATTAAAACTTATAATACTGTAGGAACAATAGCAGAAACACAAGAGAAACAATAAAATAAAATAATACTTTTTTTAAAGAAAAGTTTTTGCTTGTGGAAGACAGTAAAATTGAGACAGCCTATTCAGGGATCTATCTATCTATCTATCTATCTATCTATCTATCTATCTATCTATCTATCTATCTATCTATCTATCTATCTATCTATTAGATTTTTATATCACCCATCTAGCCTAAGGGCTAGTCTGGTTTTGGTATCTGTATCCAAGTATTTTATCAGTCTTCAGTTTCATTGTCATGTATTCTACCTCTAAACTCACACAAAGCCTTTTCTTCACTAATTATGACAATGCACAGAAAGTGTCACAGCAGTGGTGGGCCACGTCATGTAACCTATGCCAATATTTTGATGTCTACAACACAATAGAAAGAAAAGTTGAAACTGATGGAAGTCGTACATGCTGAAAACAACCATTTCAAAAAAGCAAATTTGCCTCTTACTGACTTTGTAAAAAAAAAAAAATTCCCCCAAGGTCAAACCTGGATTCACCTGGACTAAACCACCCACACACTCCGGATAATACTTCCAGTTTTATAGATTCCTCTGGCGTTAATGGCTTGGCTACCAAAGAAAGGGAAGTCAATATGTTCCAAAGGGCCATGAAAGCTAGCAAGAGATCTGTGGTGTAAGGGGGAAAACCAGCTTGAACCCAGAGTATTCCTTCTGTCGAGGGCCTCTTCCCTTCATGGGAGGTACTCTAACCCCATAGAAGCTGTTGTTGAGGGAAGTGGGAGGAGGCAAATTTTGGCGTGTATCTTTTCTATTGATGTTTCCTCACTAGTCCAGGGGATCTCCTCTGAAGCAAGTTGGCAAGGAAGTAGGAAGGGAAGGAAGCAGCAGCAAAAATCATTTCCTCCTCTTTTTTGTTCCTTCAGTAAGGAGTGCCTTGCCAACACAGCTCCCAGCAAAAATGATATCCAGCTGAGCAGAGAATCAGCCTCCCCTTTTAAAAAAACAGCCTTTTTATTTTTTAAAAAAGCTTCTGACTGACTTTCAGAAATCGACTCAAGAAAAGCGGGATGTTGGTGACATGATTCTTTAAGCCGTCCTCCTGCCTTCTTCCCCATGTGAATGGACGACAACTGTAACAGCGGGGATGTGGTTTGAATGACATACTCAAAGAGCTAGTTGGCCTATTGGTCTTGTTCTTCTCCTATAGAAATGCAATTTCGTTGCATTTGCATGTTCTTGATTCAACCCTGCCAATTTGACTGCTTGCAATCTGTCATTATGGTATGCAGAACATATTAAGCATGGCCCAAACTTATTAAGCATGGCCGTGTGTGTTACTCCAGTTTGAAATGGGTTGCTGGTGAGTGTGTCAGATGTGTTAATTGTTGCCATGAAACCAAATACAGCCCATCTTTACCTTTTGTTTATGTCTTGTCAACTTCTCTTAAAGTAAACTGTGACTTGGAATATCATACCATTGCCTCCATAAATCAGTTGAATGCTTCTCTTCCTGTCTCTCTCCTCTTGTTCACTGATCCTACCATTAAGGAAGTACATCAAGCTTTGGAGTTTGCTTGTTTGTTCGTTTTTTACTTTCACCGCTGCTTTCAAAGTCACAGCACTGTAATGATTATGGTCTATGCAAAAATTCAACTAATTTACCATGCATCAGTTCAATAAAACCATTAACAATTTTAGACACAATAAAATTGTTTCAGACAACGTTAAGAGCAAAAAGATAAAATCTGGGAGAACAGAAAAGGTGCAGTGGTTAAATGCCTGTACTGCGGGTGAAACTGTGCTCACGACCTGGGGTTCAATCCCTGGTAGCAGGCTCAAGGTTCACTCAGCCTTCCATCCTTCCGAGGTCGGTAAAATGAGTACCCAGCTTGCTGGGGGGGGCGCAATGTGTAGCCTGCACACTGTAATTAAAATTGTAAACTGCCCAGAGACTACTTAAAGTGGTATGGGGCGGTATATAAGCAGAACACTTTGCTTTGTTCTAATTAACTTCTCATGTTTATTTGTTTTCTGCTTAGTCCCCTTTGGTCATTATGGTGAGTTAGAACTGAAATATAAGGACAGTCATTAAAATCAAGATAAAACCATCATTTGGAAATAATGCCAGATTACGTGTTTGGCCAATTACCTACCAATACAGTTTGGTTTTACCAACTCTTCACACAGCCATTGATGAGGGAGCTTTAAAAATCAGCAATAAAATAGATATCATGAACATTCTAATTATTCAGGGGAAAAGATCAGGCACAGCATGCTGAAATATCAATGCAGTAAGATGATTATGGTGTGGTATTCAGGCTTGAAGTTCAGACATTGACTGACTATCTAGTCATGTTATTGACAGGGGAGACAGAAAGGTTGCAGGTCAAAAGTCAAGGGTTCAGGAAGGTAGCCAAGATGGGTATGTAAGGCTGGATTTCACAGCATTGATTTGAAATAACCAGCCAGATCTTTAGCAATAGGTCTCTGTAGTCTGTGTTAATGTCAGAATCTTCTTGAAGCATTGATCCAGCCTGCCAGGAAATTTTATAACCAGCTTGCAGTGGCAATGTGTAAAGAACCCTCCTTTGATCTTGTCAAATTATTTTTAGAGCTTGAAGCCTTGAGGTAAGTATTTTAGATGGCACTCCAAAACTAGGTTCTCAAACAATGCCATCAACATGGGAACCTCTGCAGGGAGAGCTTCCACAGCTGTTTTTCCCTGCAGCATTTTCAGTCTTCAGGGTTGCTGCTGAGACAGATGGATCCTGATGGTCTTGAATTACACTATCCAGGAAAGAATAATAAGAACACACTGTCCTGGAAAAGTGCAGGATTCCTGTTGCTCTACCAGTGTTGCATGAACACCCAGTTGAGCAATAAATACTAGTTCGATTTAGAGATGGGCATGAACTACTGGTTTGACAGTTGGGCGTGGTTTGATGCAGGATCCAGTTCAGCAGCATCACACTGCCCTGCCTCAGTAGAATGGGCATCCACTGGAGAGAGCAGGATGTGTAACTGGGGGGAACAAACTATGCTGAACTGCCAAACCAGTGGTTTGTGCCCATCACTAGTTGGATTTCTGGAGTAAACCAGCTGGGAAGCACAACTGAGCCACCTGGTCCCTTACTGTGATCCATGTGAAGTAAAAAAATCCATTATCAGAATTGTCTGATGACCCTGTCTTGTGCCTCTGGTCTCCATTGGTTTCCACAATTGCTTACTACACAGAGTGTGTGTTGCATTGTTACAGTCGTGACTGACTCTTCATGACCCCATGCCCATGGAGTTTTCTTGGCAGGAATACCGGACTGGTTTGCCAGCTCCTACTCCAGGTGCCTACAGCACCTGGTATTCCCTGGTGGTCTCCCATCCAAGTACTAAACAGGAACGACCCTGCTTAGCTTCTGAGACCAGGCAAGATTGGATGTGTTTAGTCTACTACAGAGCAGACTTGGGCATTTCATTTTGGAAGGGGTCCAGTTCCAAAACAAGACACAGCAGAACAGCTGTCATTCAGTACTGGGATCCACCTTCCAAAATGAAATCAACCCGTCTCTTACCTTGTTTTGGGTAGCGTGGGGCTAAACTCCAGTGAGGAAGCAGCCTGCAATGCATCATCTTTCACTCTCCCTTGTGCTGGCCAATCAGGAACTGTGCAAGGACATGCATCATCCCATCTGCCTGTCTCATTGGCCAGCACCAGGGAGAGTGAAAGATGACATGTCACAGGCTGCTTCCTCGCTGGAGTTTAGCCCCACGCTACCCAAAACAAGGTAAGAGACAGGTTGATTTCATTTTGGAAGGTGGATCCAAGCACTGAAGGACAGCTGTTCTGCTGTGTTTCATTTTGGAATCGGACCCCTTCCGAAATGAAATGCCCATGTCTACTACAGAGTGAAGTTGCTGTAAACCATCCTTTTTTTCTCCATCTTTGCCAGAACTGTATTTACCAAAAAATCAAAACCAGAACAAAATTAAAATGCAAGAAGAAAAGGGAGATAAATATCTTCATCTAAGGACTTTAAAAAGGAAACATTCTACATTCCTGTATTTTGGATAACCTTTTATCATTTCAAACTGGCCAAGACAATCTGGAAATCCTTATATTCTAATTATTTGAGATCTCTATTATAGAGGTTTCCAATTCAAGATGGGGCATGAGATTAGCAAATATGTCTTGAGCTCTAGATTGCTTCCTCCACTGTTTATGAAATGATTAGAGGGTCTCTATATGAGCCATGTTTACCGGGGAGAGGGCTTGTTGCTTAGGAGAGCAAATTGCATGAGTAATTTCTTGTGTCATTGCTGCCAGATATGACCTGTATTTTCTGCCCTTTGCACTTTGCAAAAGAATCGGGGCTTAAATCTCCTGGGTTTCAGTTGCCACATTTTCTGTTGCCAGAATGAACTGCTTTGTTTATTGCTCTTCCTACCCTTGTTTTTGATTCTGTTAATAGTTCACAGCCTAGAGGTTTGGTTGGGAGTTTGTTTTCCTGCTGTTCCTGCTTGCCAGGGGCTCGAAGAGATGATCCTCAAATTGAGGGTTGGGAGAGTGAGAACACATAAAAGCAATTTTTTTACCCAGCATGTTGTTACTCTGTGGAACTCCCTGCCCCAGGACGTGGTGATGGCATCTGGCCTGGATGCCTTCAAAAGGGGATTGGACAGATTCCTGGAGGAGACGTCCATCACAGGTTACAAACCATGATAGAGGTGTGTAATCTCCAGTCTTAAAACCAGGGTACTTCAAGGGCTAGATGCAGGGGAGTGGTATCAAGAGACAGATATGTAGTCTCGTGTGCTCCCAGACACATTTGGATGGGTCACTGTGAGATACAGGAAGCTGGACTAGATGGGCCTTTGGCCTGATCCAGCATGGCTCTTCTTATGTTTCTTGTGTTTTTTATCCATGGAGTCCCTGTCAGTTTTAAAAGGAAAATTAAATAAGATGCTGCAATATTTAAAAAAAAAGGTTATATATTTACGGGATTGGTAAATGGAATTTACCAATTGACAAATGCAGAATAGACAAAGTATAAAGGAGAAACTAGGAGAAAATATTTCTTGGCTGGATACAAATGGAAAAATGGACTAAAGAATGGATAACCAAAGTAGGAGAGTGCAGAAAATTGACTAGGTTTGAAGCAATTATCAATAGAAGAAATAAGATAGAGAATAAAGAACAGAGGAAAAGTATAGTAAGATATATAAGTTACTAATTCAGGAGGAATATAAAGAAAATAAGTTAAAAGAGATATGGCAAAAATATATTAGCAAAAGAAATAAAAGAGGAAGAATGGGGGTGTGGAACAAAAGAATAGTGAAAAATATTTCAGTGAGAGTATTAAAATTGTTATAAAGTATATTGGAGATGGTATATAAAACCTGTGAAGTTAAATATAATAAATCAAAAAATATCTCCAATATGCTGGAGGTTTTATCCGCTGACCCACGTTTGGATAACACAGACCACTCTGTATTTCACTGCAAAGAATTTGCACAATACTTTGCTGGCAAAATTGAACAGATCTGGACAATCTTGGATGCTGCTATTGATCCAGAGCCTGTAAATAAAACACCCCGCCCTGCTTGTCCTGTATTAATGGATGACTTTCAGCTCCTACAGCCGGATGATGTGGTCAGGACCCTTGGGGAGGTGAAGGCCACCACATGGGTGCTGGATCTTTGCCCCTCATGGATCATATTATTATTATTATTATTATTATTATTATTATTATTATTATTATTATTATTATTATTATTATTATTATTATTATTATTATTATTATTATTATTATTATTTTAAAGAAAAGGGACATATTTACACATGTGGTGGTCATGTGAGATAAGGAAAATGGAATGGACATTAGTTGTTTAAAAAAAACACATGAAAAACTAGGGGAAAGAGTTCAAATGTCCCCACAAATGGTATTGTTAAATATGGTTATGGATAAACAACTGAAGAAAGAGAAAGTGGAATTGGTCATTATAATGATAACAATGGTAAGGCTGATTTTTGCCAAGCATTGGAAATCCAACAACCAAGTAACATTGGAGGAATGGTACAGGGACCTATGGAATATGGTCATTAATGATAAATTGACTTGTGAAATTAAAATCAGGAAAGGTTTGAGAATGTCTAATGATTTTAATGGAATATGGGATAAACTGTTGGTATCTGTATTTCAAAAAGGTAAAGGGTATACACCCAGAGAAGACTCAGTGTATTTCTGGAGAGAAATGGGCTGGTCAATATTTTAAGAGTTGTAAGTTTGTTTAAGTCCAGACTGGGAGGTGGGTTGCATGGGGTCGGTTTATTATATTTGTTTGAGTTTTGTTTAATGCTTTCCCCCTCCTTTGTATAAGTGTTGTTTTACATTTTGTACTGTAGTTTTGTAATTTAAATAAATAAATTAAAAAATGACTGCCAGACATCACCTGTATTTTCTGCACTTTGCAAAAGAATCAGGGCTTAAATCTCCTGGGTTTCAGTTGCCACATTTTATGTCAGCGGAATGAACTGCTTCGTTTATTGCACTTCTTATCCTTGTTTTCAATTCTTTTAATAGTTCACAGCCTAGAGGTTTGGTTGGGAGTTTAATTCTCCACCGCTCCTCCTTGCCAGGGGCTCGAATTGATGATCCATGGAGTCCCTTCCAATAGTTCTAATAATAATGAGGAGGATGATCTTTTATTATGATGATGATCTTTTATGACCTTTTATAGCAGACCTGCGTGCAAGAGGTTTCTGGCTAATGTAATACAACCGGTATTCAGTAAGGGTTCCCTTTACCATTAAGAACTAGATGGAAAACTGGCTGCATCAATAAAAAGCATTGAGGAGATAAGTTGGCAAAACATTGCTGATCCCCCAACAGAAGGACCCATAAACAAAAGGATGCTATTTTTCAATGTCTCAAACAGAAAACAATTGTCCCCCAGTTGAAATAAGCAGTCCACACAGATCACTGGGAGCCATATACCAGGGAACAATTTTGATTAATAACTCTAATGACAATCACTGGGCTCTGGCTAACTTGAATGATATACGAGGATGGGCTAAGTTGATGCAAATTATATTGAAGCCTACAGAATTTTACTAGTGTGATGATTATCTTCATCATAGAAGCATCTTGATACTCAGCCAACACTTTATTCACATATTACTGGAACTCCATATGAAAAGGCTTGACTTTATTGAGGGAACAACTGTCAATTCTTGGGGTTTACCTATTTATTTATTTATTTATTTATTTATTTATTTATTTATTTATTTATTTATTTATTTATTTATTAGTCTTACAAGTTGGCTTAGAACTGAAAACCACCTGCATGATCAAGAAAGGTTATAAACAACAAGCAACAAGAACCCCCAACTTAATGTGCAGATTTATATCTCCTGCTGCCTCAATGCTATATTATAACTATCTGGGTATTCAATAGGTAAAGATTGAGGTTATACTTATTCATTTATTGGCCCATGCTCAGATGGAGAATAATACAGCCCAACACACTTAAGATATATTCAAGTTAAGAACAGGAATTATAAGAGGCCTTTATAACATTAAAAGGTAACCTTAAAGCACAAAGAGCATGGGAGAAGAAACATTTTAATACTGTCAAACAGCTGGGAGAAGAAACATTTTAATAGTGTCAAACAGAATTAATGTAAATAAAAAGCTCCCTATAAAACAGGTTGGGATGCTGATTTTTATACACATATGCTCTCTCTCTCTCTCTCTCTTAACTGCATGCTCCCAACTTTTAATCTATCTCCACTGTTTGGCTATTAAACTGTATTGTTTCTATTTGCTTTCTCATGAAACATAAGGTAGACTTGTATGCATAGCTCCACCAATACAGCAAATTTGGTGTGGGGGAAAATTTACTTTATCCTGGTTTACTATATTCACAGGAGCAATTTAAAAAAAAGAATTTGGAGATACAGGATATTTTGATGTTCAGCAGTAGTTTCTGTTCAGCAGTAGTACCTGGGAATGGGCTGTGAAATGGCAAATGCGTTTTAAAGTAGCCAAATGTAAAGTAATGCATATTGGGGCAAAATTAAAACTTTATCTATCAACTCATGGGCTGTGAGTTATCCCTGATGGATCAGGAAATAGATCTTGGTGTGTTGGTGGACAGCTCCATGAAGGTGTCTACCCAATGTGTGGCAGTGGTGAAGAAGACAATTCCGTGCTAGGGATTATCAAAAAGGGGGGTTGAAATTAAAATGGCCAACATAATGCCATTATGGAAAATGACAGTAATGCCGCATGCGGAGTCTTGTGCACAATTCTGGATTCTGGAAAAAAAGGCACCTGAAGGGGGATATGTTTGAAGCAATACAAAATACTAGAGGGCATAAGTAAGGTGGATAGGAGGAACCTCTTCTCCATCTCACAAAATACCAGAACTGGGGGAGGCTTGTTTGTTTAAAACAGTTGTTGAACTCTTGCAAATTGCTTTCCACCAGCTGACCACTAATGGGGCTGGTTTGTGTCAGACGTGTATCTGCTATGCGTTAGTAGTATTATTAGCTGTTTTCTGCAGCCTGTTGGCACTTTTCAAAATCAAGAAAGTTATCTATTGCTCCCACTCATAAGCAGGATTTAAAGTTGACCGATACTTAATAGACGTGAAATTAGAAAAATGCATATATATCACACATATAACTCAGATTGTGATTGCTCTATAATTACTATACTATTTCCCATTTGGGATCAGAAACCAGCACCCAGGGGGGGCTCCTGTAAAAGCACAGAGTAAAACCTCAACTGAATACACAATACACTCAAATTGAGGGCTGGGAGATTAAGAACAGCCAAAAGAAAATGTTCTTTCGTCCAGTGTGTTGTTAGTCTGTGGAACTCCCTGCCACAGTTGTGTTGATGGCATCTGGCCCGGATGCCTTCAAAAAGGAGATTGGACAGATTCTTGGAGGAAAAGTCCACCAGAGGTGACAAACCATGATGGAGATGTGTCATCTCCAGGCTTAAAACTGGGATATACTTCAAGGGCCAGATGCAGGGGATATTAATTAACCAATTATTACGCAATTATTAATTATTATCAATATTAATGTGCTTAGTGCTGATACTGATTAATTAAGGCTGCCCCCAGCGGCGCCTGGCTAAGAGGCCACTAGCCAAGGGATAGGCTAGCCAACTAATCAAGCCACTCGCCGCTGAGGACAGCGTTGGGCGTTGGGTGGCAATGAAGCCCACTGCCAGGGCCTGGCAGGCAGCGAGCCTACATGGGTGCCTCCAATCAACCGCCCCGGACTACCGCACTGGCGGGGCAGGCACCTCGAACCCGGCGAGCATCCCACCAAAATCACTCCGACCGGCCGCTGCGTGGGCGGGTAAGGACGGCGTGCTTAAAAAGGCCTCGGCGATTCTAGGCAGTATGGGCTGGACACGAGGCAAAGCCAGGCTCCAGCAGTCAGCCAGCCAGGAAAATGTGGGCGAGGTGCGTGGGGCAACCAGCAACAGCGTGCTCCGGTGCGCCCGCGGGGAGGCTCAAGAGCCGGCTGGCAGGCGCCCCGCTCGCGCAGCAACGGCCGCCTGCAGGCTCGCTGGACCCCGTCCTTCCCCTTTCTCTTTCAATCTCTCTCTCTTTTTTTCTTTTCTTTTTTTTTAATAGTTGCCCGGACAACCGGGTCTGTCAGCCGAGAGAGTGGCTCTGGCTGGGAAGGGAAGGTGGTGTGTGTGGGGGGGAGAAGCCTAACGAGCCCTCTCGTATAAGGCGGAGGCTCCCTCCCCTTCCCCGCGCCAAAGGGGGCGCCCCCGTAGGTGTCACCCTGGGCTCGGCTGAAGCACGAGCCCTGCAGGCCTCCAACGTTGCCAGAGCAGGCTCCGCTGTCCTCCTCCGATGTGCAGTTCGACGCGAAAGAGGAGGGTTGTAGTGCAGGCTGCCCTTTTAAGGGCTTTGGTCCCCGCACAGCCCAGGGATCACGTGCTCTCCTCTTTCGCGCCGAAACTACGGCTACCAGGGAGACAAAGCGGCCCCAACTGGGACAAGCCCGGCAGGAGCCTACACTGTCTCAGCTGAGCGGGGCAGTTCAAGGGCCATGGTGCATTGAAATCTCTTCCATCCATAACAGATTAATTGGTTTTCAATGCATTCCTATGAGAAACCGCTGCTCTATTTACAAAAGTTTTTACTTATGAGCATGTGCTCGGAACAAATAAAAATCGTAAGTAGAGGTTTTAGTGTAGTAGCCCTCAGGAACTTTGGGCCAGAAAAAGTAGACCTTGGCCTGTTCAAACTTGAACAGCCCTGTTTTATAGAACAAAACCCCCATAATCCCCTGGGCTATATGGCTGTGTCTGAAGATATCTAGAGCTCATTGGCCATAGGCCATTGGGTAACTGTCCTAAACTCAAGGTATGTCCACTGATAGCAGCATGGGACTAGATCAACTGCCAGTCTCTTTTCTCCTGCTGGTGGTTCCAGAGGTATTATGGGGCTGAAGAGCAGAAAGATTCCTGTTATCCTGAGAGTCCAGCCTTTGGGCACCTCCGACTGTTTAGTCAGCTTAACTGTTCGCCACCCACGGCCTGTTCGGACAGCTTTTCAAACAGAGAGAAAGCAGGAGCACCCACCTGAGTACAAAGCCGGAAAGCTTTGATTTCAGGCAATCAAGCCAATATACTTAAGGTGCAGGGGTCATTTACAGTTGCAATCACACAAGAAGGACTCAACCGAGTGCTGTTTGCTTGTCTTATGAAATGTTGTGCATTTGGTATACACGCCGGGGGATTTGTTCCATTTTAGCAAACCTGGCAGAACCTCGCAGTGACCTAAATAAGAATACCTTGCTCTCTCTATATAAAGCCTGCATCAGGATGTTTCCTGATTTATTCATGAAAGGTTCGCTTTACAAAGGCATCAGGAGCCTTTATAATCTCCAAACACACGATACGTATAACTCACCCTCCTCTGTTGCCATTTGTGCAAATTGCTTTGAAATGTGGCGATAATATATGAAAGCATTCCGCTGCTAATTTTAATACATGATGCCAGCATAAATTGGTTAAAAGGACAAATGAGCCTGAATGTACACTCTCCCCTCCCCTCCCTCCATCTCTGCTACAGCTGAAAGAAGGTTGCTGTCTGAAGTGAATAATTGATGGTAGGGGTTGTATTTTTGCAAACTTAACCTGTTAAGTGGATAAAATCTGCCGGTAATAAGTGGGGAAATGTCGAAGGGAGATCTTCAGGTGATGCAGACTTGCATACCTCTGATGTGTCTCCTGGGAACTTCACCTTTACAACTCTTCTCTTTATAATATTTCATTAGCTCACTCAGGTGCAAAGATCTACCGTGCTTTAATTTGATCATACTGCCCTTCGTTTATTGAGCTCTTTAACCCTGGCCAGGACGAAAGTCTGAATTAATCCCCAATGATTAATGCATATATCCTACATATAGTGCCTATAAGGCTGTTCTCTCTCTCTCTCTCTCTCTCTCTCCCTCTCTAATATTGCGGCAATTTTATTTATTCATTTATCTTTATTTTTATTTTAATGTGGCAATATTTTAACAGAAGAAGAGATGGGGACTGGTTTCTTGCAAGGAAGCATTATTTTGGAGGTTTGGAAGAAACTGGTTTAATTTACAATAGAATGAGAAGTGACATTTGTAAAGAAGGTAACAGTGAAATGCCAGGATCTATTATACTGATAATTCCACAAATGCACCAACATTCTCTGTTGGCAAGTTAATGCTCAGAACCCATCAGCATTAACTTGCTAAACCCAGTGCAACTTAATGGCAAATTTCCAAATTTCTACTCTGCCAAACATATTCTTGTTATGAAGGAGGAGGAGGAGGAGGAATTGTTTATTGCAAGTAAAATTCACTTTTTTGAGTTAGCAAGGTCCTCTGTGGTTCTGAAGCATTTGTTGTTGGATTGTGTATGGCAGAGTAGGGGGGATGTATGGATCTGGGAGTCAAATTCCAATTTAGAAAGAGTTTCAGAGCCTCTTTCCAATAGTGGGCAGTGGGCATGTGGTAGACCTTCAAGGTCCAGTCCAGTTCTATGCAAAACCTCTTGAGCTACAAACCACAGCCCAGCAGCATCATCTATCATCTAACAGAAGGAGGAGGAGGAGGAGGAGGAGGAGGAGGAGAAGGAGAAGGAGAAGGAGAAGGAGAAGAAGAAGAAGAAGAAGAAGAAGAAGAAGAAGAAGAAGAAGAAGAAGAAGAAGAAGAAGAAGAAGAAGAAGAAGAAGAAGAAGAAGAACCTTTATTGGCATATATAATAGTAAAACAAACTAAAACAAACATTTTGATGCTGAGATTTAAAGAAAACTTTCAGTAAAATACAGAGCTACGTTTCCTCACAATTTCGCTGAGAAAGTCCGCCACTGATTCAATAGAGGTTATCCAGTCTACAATTAACATAAAATGAATTTTGTCTAGGTCTGATTTCCCCTCCAGGGCTTGCAAAATGGGAGCAAGATGCTTTGGCTGGAGGTCATGATGAACTGGGCAGTACAAAACCATGTGCACTAGGGTTTCCAGAGCACACTGCTCACATGAGCCGCATCTCGCATTAAGAGTTATTCCCCCGAATTTGCCCCATAACAAGTCAGAAGGCATGACATTGTGTCTGGCAAGGGAAATGCTCTCCGGTTTTGAGGATAACTGAGTAAAGAGAGGTAGGTAGATCTAATATTTTCATCCATCAGCAAATCTTGCGGCAATGGCAGCCTCCAAAAGGCCATGCAGACATGGGCCATGGCAGAGAGATAAAAAGAAATGTAC
Source organism: Phrynocephalus forsythii (assembly GCA_029282475.1). Classification (NCBI taxonomy): domain Eukaryota; kingdom Metazoa; phylum Chordata; class Lepidosauria; order Squamata; family Agamidae; genus Phrynocephalus; species Phrynocephalus forsythii. The sequence continues at coordinate 14,777,561 of JAPFRF010000004.1, forward strand.
ACATACAGACAATGATTTTACTGGTAGGGTTGATTTTTGAAAATTTCTGGAGCCTTGGGATATTTGAGGACAGAGTAGAATTTAAAGCTTTTAACTTCTAAACAATCACCATAGTTGATGACATCTTCAGCCATATGGGGCATGATTTATGCTGCTGATTTTCACTCATGACCCAATGAGCTGCTGATAATGTCTGAGATGAATTCTTAACTTAGGACAATTTGTCTCTAAAAGTTATGCTGTTTACATAGCTGTGCAAGGCAGATTTTGGCTAGCCTAACCTAGCATGCAGAGTGTCCATGTATTATTATATCCATTATTCTATGCATTATTCTGTCCACTTCCCATGCAATCCATCATAGCCCTTATGGTCAAGTCAACTATTTTGTTCCTTTAATCTTCTGTAATGTATGATCTATGTGCATGGCATGGAGTAAATGAAAAACCATTATTATTCACCTTCTCTCAATTAAGTAGCGCAAAATGCATGTGGTCTGTGTTTTTTTTTTTTTTTTCAGGCAAGGCATGAATTATGAATGGAAGACTTTATTTTAACTAAAGTTCTTTTAGGGCACTGCTAACCACAAGAAGGGCAAACAGGTGTCTTTAAACACAAGTCTGCTCTGATCAAGGTAAAACCAGAGGGCCTATTTTTGACAGCGGACCAAGGAGGAGAAGGAGGGGAGAGGAGGAGTGAGAAGGACAGAACTCTCTCCCCACTGGCCCTGTAACTCTGTGCAGTCCCTCTCTGCAAGCACATTGTCCCCAAGGGAGTAGACTTTGGGTAGACCAGCTCTTGGCCGAGAGGTAAACTGCCACAGGGACAGCTGGCAGAGAAGGGGGCATTTTGGAATCTTGATTGACTGCTATCACATGACTGAAAAATGCAGTCGATAGTAAAGTGCACTTCTTCTCCGCTACAGGCCACATGGTTTAAGATGCACACTTTCCGTCCCCACAACAGGAGTTTAATGAGCCACATTTTATGCACCCCCACTACTGAAAAGTGCACCAAAGTGACCGCACTTTAATGAGCTACATTTTTATGCACCCCCATTGCTGAAAAGTACATCAAAGTGCACTTTTAGGATGCAGTACGGGAATCAAAAGGGATGGCCAGTGTGGCTGCAGGGAGGAGGCTGTGCAGGCTATGGTAGGGCTGGCCCGATGCCCCGTGCCTCCTGCCTACCCACAGCAAAGTGCTAGGAACTCCTTCCCCATTCCCTGTGCCTACGGGGTGGCCTGGGGTCATGCAGGGCAGCCATGAGCTTCTGGGGCAGCTGGAATGCTCCACTTCCTTGCCGCACCACTCATGGGGACTGTCGGGGGCTGCTGCAGTGGCTTGCTTTGACCCAGTCTTGGAGAGGCCCCGGGGGGCAGGGGGAGGGAAACAGGGGGAGGGAGAGTGTGCATGTAAATATGCCCCCCTCTCTGCCAACATAATGCTCGGCTCCGGTGAGCTGGCATTTATTTTCTGCGGGGCGGGTGGTGGTGAGTATGTTGGCAGAGAGCCTAGGGGAGGCAGGCTCACTGAAAAGAAATACCAGCTCATCTTGGGGTTGCATGAGCCGAGCCAACTCTTTGGCCAGCAGTCCCCAATTGCCCATGTGAGGCTTGCTGCAAACTCTCCCCATCTGCCTCCACCACCTGCACACACTCACATACGCCTTGGGTTTTGTTTTATTTTATTTTGTAGTGAAGGCTTCGGGAAATGGGTGGTTCAGGTGGGTGGGTTTGTTGCCCTGCCAGGCAAGAAGGCTAAGACTTGGTGATCCTTGGTGGGGAGGAGGAGGAGAGGGAAGCTTAGGATGGTGAGATGCTGCTTGAGCTAAAGGAATAAGAAGTGGCTCAAATAATTACTATCCCCAGAGCCAGGAACAGGAAAACACAGTGGGTCATGCTTCAGGGGGCGTGGCCGAGGCTTTTATTTTTTCAAGCCAGCTCCTGGTGGGGACAAGATTTTTGGATGCAGTTTTTAAATAAATAAAAAGTGCTTTTTTTAAGGGTCGTGTGATAGAGGGCATTTTTAATGCTAGCCTGCTATGACCCTCCCCCTCCCCTCCCATCCACAGTATCTCTTTTAGTTACAATCCTTGAGCATACAGATCTGCTGCCATCACAACTAGTTTGTTCTGCAAACATCCTGGCTTCCTTGGTGATTTATACCCTTCTGATACCTGAGGCTACAGAGTGGCCTGAGGATTCCATTGCAACTCTCAGCCACCTCCACCATAACTACCTGGGAGGTGCTTTGCAGTATCTTTCAACATGCTCTCCGCCTTGTATAGATGGCAGGGAGGGTGACTTGTCTGTCTGGTGAAGCATGCCCATTAGCACTGATTGATGGTGGTGGCGTGTCATCTCCCTCCCCCGCCCCCCGCCGCCGCTGCTGCTGTCCACTACTCCTGCCTTTTAAAGTCCAGGGTTTTGCTGTGACTGAACTAACACTGAACTTCATCTTCTACTCAAACACCTGAGAACCTGGAGTCAGATGTTAAAGGGTGAAGAATCGGAGATGAATAGAGGAGGCAGCATAATGAGGGTTGTTTTGAATTTCCAAGGCAGGATTAGGGGTTCCCTTGGTGCGCTCAGATGGCAAAACCTGTCAGGCTCCATATGCAATTACATTCCTTTCCCTCCCCATTTGAGCCAGCCTCTGTGGCAGAAGGCTGGCAATAAAAAGTAAATAAGATGGAAAGAAAGTTCACTTTGCTTTTCTCCCGTAATGACAGGTCTCAGGAGCTAAGGTTGACTGGGAACTCTGTTACCCACACCAGGTGAGTGAGCTGCAACTTTGTGGTAGCCATCCAAGATAACTTTCTACATAACTTTCTCCATTAGTATAACACTTAAATGTGAATGCAGAAAACATATTATTCACACGATTGTCTCACAGACTGGGCTCTCCCCGATCCCAGGAAATTGTCCTAGTAGAATCAGTTTGGCCAGAATTCTGTTAGCCTGTGCCAATGGGCAATCACGCAAACGGATAGTTCCCTTCACTCTGTGACAGATAGTCCTTCATGCACCCAGTTGCACATGCTTGTGAAATCAGGTACCTGGTTGTTTGCACAACTGATTGTGAAAAGGCCAGTCTGCTAGAAGGGATGGAACGGCTGCACTGTTCCTCTTACACGCATGGCTTTACTCAACAGGAGTTGGGTTGCTGCGTTTTTCTTAACTTGCTTTTTATAACGTGTCTTGTATCTGCTTATGAATATAACAGTATTTCTGGAGTAAGGCACAGGTTGCCTCAAAAGAAAACAAATGTACAAAAATATCTCCAATAAGTCTTGGAAATGTAAGGCACAATTAGGGAGCTTGGTGCCTGGTGAACATACAGAGAAGTTAAAGGTTATTGGATGATGGTGCATCAATGTTTGCAAAAAATATTTGACTTTCATATACCACTTACACCTGAATTGTTTTTATTGAATATCATGCCAGAAAGTTTAGATATGAAAACCAGACATGTTGTGATCTGTATAGTAACAGCAGCTAGGATTTTATGGTCTAAAATACTGGAAGAATGAAGAAATACCTATATTAGAAGAACTGACTGGGAAGATATTAGAAGTAGTAGAAATGGACAAAGACAAATTCTAAATGCAAAAGAAAGCTGGAAACCAGTATATAGATGGAATCAAGACATAAATGAATTAACAAACATAGTAGCTTGTTAATTAAACTCTAAGACCAAAGAATGTGATATACTGTAATTAATATATGGGAACAATTATATAGAAAATAAAATGTTAGCATATAAAATTGTTTGAAAGATGTAAAAAAATAATGACTATGATGTCTCCTCTCTCTCTCTGTAACCCTTTTCCTATTCTTCTCCCATCCCTGTTGCCCCTCCCTTTTCACCTGTAATTGGAAAACCTCAATAAAAATAAATGAATAAAAAGAAAACAAAGGCTATGTACTTAATATGCAATAATTAGGGATGTAGATAATTTTATAGAATTTTTCTTTCCTTAAAATCACCCCAGCTATTTCCCTTCAGTATTTTCATATCTCAGAATTTTATGATAACAATTATCCAAACAAATAAAAGCACATAAAATGCATGTATTGGTCGGACATAAACATAAAAAAATACATAAGGAGACAACACACACAGAAGTGTTTGTTCATGTCATGCAAAGGAAAACAGCATGCAAAAGTATGTGTTATGCATAACTATGTTCAGAAAAAAATATTTAGGTACACCTGCAGACTCAAATGTATGTGGCCTGAAAATATAAGCACAAATGCATAGAGTTTTTCATGCTTATTTTGTTTTAAATGTACTATATATAGATGTGGAATAGAGATGGGCACGAAACGAACAATTTTCGTTTCTGTTTTCATTTTTTCATTTCATTACGTAATGAAATGACAAATGAATTTTGTCTCTAAAATGAATTGAAACAAGCAGAAACACCAGAAATTTTGTCGTCCATTTCGTTTTCATTACTGCAATACATTGAACTGCTTTAAATGCTAAAAAAAACCAAAAAATTGAAATAAATGGTAACAAAATGGTAATGAAACAAACGAAAATGAAAACGATTTTTTTGCAAAAATTCGCAAAAAATGGAAACGAACCGAAACAGACCCCCTAAAAGACAAACGGCAAACGAAACACCATTTTTTTATTCGTGCCCATCTCTAATGTGGAAATCCAAAACAATTTAAGAATGAGAAAGGGGATAATTGAGATAAATTTGCTAGTTTATCCCCCCAGTCTAGTCTTTGCAGACATCATCTGAGAAACACTATAATGGTATTCTCACTTGGGTATGAGAAAAGAGAGAGTGTCTTCATAGACAAAGTGCATATGACTTCCATGGTTTTTGTAAGCACTTGTCTTGCAATTAGTACATTTAAAATCTGCTCCCTGATTAATCAAGGATACCTTTTTAGTTGTTGAAAATGTTGATTAAAGTGACTAATCTAACTGATTAATCAGTTAATGTTGAACAGCCTTGCATTCTAAAAGTGGCGTATCGAGATAAAAGGGAGCAATATGAATATAGTCTTTGCTGGGGGTCAGTGGGGGTTCTGAAAACCTGTACGACCCAGCATCGTATCAGTAAAGGAGCAATTATGATTCAGCTTACTTTTATTACAATTTTCCAAAATTCACAAATGTCAGAAAGAATTTGGCCATTTTAAAAAATATATATAGTGATAGATAAATTGATAAAATCTTGGGTTGCAATCCCTGTGTATACAAGTGTCTGCAAACTGGGTCTCCATTACAAATCATTAACATTCCTGGTTTTGTAATGGGTTGAGCATATTCAAATATGTCCATTTACATGACTTACAGCAGAGCACAGTTTCCCACCACCCACCCAAGAAGCCTGTTTAAAAACTCTTTGGATAGTTTAGTTTAATTATGCAAGCTACACATTGACCACACACACACACACACACACACACACACACACACACACACACACACACACACACACACACACACACACACACACACACACACCCACACACACCAGCAATCTGGGTATACAACTTTATGCAAGCTATATATTGACACCACCCAAACACACACACACACACACACACACACACACACACACACACACACACACACACACACACACACACACACACACACACACACACACACACACACACACACACACACACACACACACGGGCAATCAGGTTACACATATTAGGGAACCTGGGAGAATAGAAACACCACATTATTTTAAACGGATGTCAAAACCTCCAGCCCAGCTCCAAATTCATTTCAATCACACAACTGAATTCTAAGTTGTTGGGTTCCCACTCCACCCCAGATGCTCTCATTTTCAAAACCTATGTGGCAGACAAGTACAACATGATATTTTTTCATGCTAAAAACAATGGTATCTTCTGATTTTGGCTCTGCATTTTTGGTAGGTGAAAGTTTTGTTCCCATTAATTGTTAAAGAATTTGCCAACATTTTCCACATTTTTTCCAACTTAGGATGGAAAGCTTCAATCAATGTTGGCTGTTGTTGTTGAGTACAGCCATGTTACTTCGGACATAGCAATGATGATTGTAGTAAGGAGTTTGAGATATGTGAGTTGTTCAAGGAATGGTTTACAAGTATCCCCCACCCCACCCCAGTGGGTCTCCATGGTTGTGCAGGCATTTGAACTCAGTTCTCCAAAGCCCGAGTTGAAGGCTCTATGTAACAGCACTGATGGTTCGGTTCATTCTGTTTTGTCCCCCCTCAGTTTGTTTCATTTCATTTCATACGAATTTTTAAACACAAATTCGTACAAACTGAACCAAAATGAACTGGTTCGGCTTACCTGGACCACCGGCACTGACACCAGGGGACCGAGGCTGACCACACGGCACCAGGGGCTGGGTGGCACTTTTTTATTTTTATTTTTTAATTATTTTTACAGCACTGACCACACGGCCCCACAGGTCAGGTCATTTAAAAAAAATATTTTAAAAAACTTTTACAGTGCTGACTAGAGATGGGCACAACCAGAAATTTTTTTTCGAGTTGTCGTTTTTCGGGACAGGTCCGTTTCAGGTCGTTTCCGTTTTTTGCAAAATTTTTCAAAAATTTGTTGTTTCGTCATGTCGTTTGTCGTTTGTCATTACCACCGCGATTTAGCGCGACTTGACTTCCCAGAGCATGGGGTTAGGGGGTAAGGGCTAGGCTTAGGGTAACGGTTAAGGTTATTGTACCTCTGGGTGCCTCTGGCCCACTAAGAACACAGTGTACTGGCGTATGGGTTAGGGTTAGGGTTAGGGTTAGGATTAGGGTTGGTGGGCTTTTTATGCCCTCTCTGGCACATCCAGAAGTCTCAGCAAACCTGGCCATGCGATTGGTGGAATGGCTCCAAAAATTTGCATGGTCCCATCCCATGGCCAGGCCATCATTGTGCGTGCGCAGGTATAAAAAAATAAAAATAAAAATAAAATAAAATAAAATCAATGGAGACATTTTGTTGCAAGAAAAACCCACTGTTGCTACTGTAAAAATTCAAGCATTTAAAATAGCTAATTTTCGCATGTTTCTGTGGTGCTTTGGTGGTTTTTTGACCACGATTTCAAAAAAAAATATTGCGGTCACCATTTTGGCCCCAGGATGCCCCTCCCAGCCTGGTACCAGCAAGTCTCAACAAAACCTGGCCATGTGATTGGTGGAATGGCTCCAAAAATTTGCATGGTCCCATCCCATTGCGCAGGTGTAAAAAATAAAAATAAAATAAAATAAAATAAAATCAATGGAGACATTTTATTATTTATTTATTTATTTATTTATTTTTAACTCTTGTATACCGCCCTATTCTCACAATGGAGACTCAGGGCGGTTAACAACATAAAAGTAAAAACAGATAAAATCAAACACAGGCAATAGGCAACAAATTTGCTAAAAACAATTGGATCCAAGATTAAATAGGCGGGGAAGGAAAAGAAAAAAGAAAAAAGGACAGGGTCCCTAACCCTCGCCATAGGCCTCTGGAAAGAGCATGGTCTTAAGGTTCTTCTTAAACACCGCCAGCGAGGGAGCCTGCCGTAATTCACCTGGGAGTTTGTTCCAAATTTTTACTCACTTTTCGGGCTTCCCTCGGGGATCTAGCACGGGTGGGCCGGGCCGGGTCTAATTGTCGGGGAAGACGCTCCGCCAAATAAGTCGGGGCCAAGCCATGGAGGGTTTTGTAAACCAAACCAACACCTTGAACCTTATTCGGGAGGCAACGGGTAACCAGTGTAGGCGAGCCAGGATGGGGGTGGCACGGTCATAACGACGCGCACCAACCACCAGCCTGGCCGCCGTATTCTGGACCCGCTGCAATCGCCGAACAAGGTTCAAGGGGAGCCCCATGTAGAGAGCGTTGCAATAATCCAACCTCGACATGACCAGTGCCTGTACCACTGTCCTCAAGGAGCCCTCATCGAGGTACGGGCGAATCTGGGCGATAAGCCTTAGGTGGTAAAAGGCCGACCTGACCACGGCTGACACCTGAGAGTCCAGGGTCAGATCCGGGTCCAGGACGATGCCCAGATTCCGCACTCTTTGCGCCAGCTGGAGGGCAGACCCGCCCAGACTGGGAAGAGGGCCACAGTACCCCTCCGACGAGCCCCCAAAGAACATAACCTCGGTCTTGCCTGGGTTGAGCCTGAGTCTGTGGGTCCTGGTCCAATCCAGAACCGCAGCCAGGCAACGATCAAGGGTACGGACGGCCTCCACTGCACAGGTGGAAAAGGAGAGATAGAGCTGCGTGTCATCAGCGTACTGATGGCAGCAGACTCCATAACTCCGGATGATCTCAGCCAGTGGCTCCATATAGATGTTAAAGAGCATTGGGGAGAGCGACGACCCCTGAGGCACCCCACAAGAGAGTGTCCAGGGCGCTGACAACTCACCACCCAAGCTCACTCGCTGGGTACGGCCCCCAAGGAAGGACCGGAACCAGGCCAAGGCCTGGCCCCCAATCCCAACCTCCAAGAGCTGTTCCAGCAGGATACCGTGGTTGACGGTATCAAAAGCCGCTGACAGGTCGAGAAGGACCAGCAGGGTAGAGCAACCCCTGTCGGCCCTCCTCAACAGATCATCATGCAGTGCGACCAGGGCCGTCTCCGTCCCGTGACGCGGCCTGAACCCGGACTGGAAAGGATCCAGGACATGGTTCTCCTCCAGGAACGACTGGAGACGCAGGGCGGCGACTCGCTCAATCACCTTGCCCAAAAGGGAACATTGGCTATGGGACGATAGTTGGACAAAATCGTCCACACCCAGGCGGGGCTTTTAATAATGGGCTTCACCACCCGTCTCCTTCAGAAGACTAGGAAGAATCCCGTCTCTGAAGGAGGCCGAGGCAATCAGTGAAGCCCATTTCGGCATGCTCCCCCCTGCGCTCTTAATCAACCAGGAAGGGCAAGGGTTGAACAGAGAGGCCGCAGACCTGCAATGTCCCAGGGCCCTGGAGGCATCCACAGTTGTAACAGGCCCAAACTCAACAAACCGAGGCGACCGAGGCGGCCCGACGCTGGCCACGACAGAGGCCGGGCTAGGGCAACCGGAGCCCAGCTCGGAACGGATGGCCTCTATCTTAGATTTAAAGTAGGCTGCGAATGACTCACTAGTGAAATCACTAGGAGGAACTGGGATTGGTGAGGTCTCGAACCACACGGAATAATTCCGTATTGAGATTCGAGGCCTCACCAATTCTCAGGGTGGCGAAAGATCTCCTGGCCGCCCTTATCGCACGAGAATAGCGACTGGTCATTAACCGCAGCCCAATTCTGTTCAGCCTTCCGCCATCTGCTCTCTAACCTCACCGCTCTTGCTTCATCGCCCGCAGCTCCTCAGTAAACCAAGGAGACGAGGCGGGCTCGGCATCGGATCAGGCGCTTGGGGGCGAGCCGATCGACAACCCCCGCCACCTCCTCAAACCACCGTTGGGCAAGGGAGTCGGCCGGATCGTCATCCAAACCGTCTGGAACATCCCCGAGGGCCTCCGGGAACCGCGCTGGGTCAAGGAGCCTCCGGGGACGGGCCCAGATGGAAGGGCCCAGCTCCCCGCGGGGCGGGGTGGCTACCGCAAGAGAGAAAGTCATCAGATAATGATCTGACCATGACACGGGCCGGGTCAGCAACCTCCCGACCCCAGATCCGAACCCTACGATGTGGAGGCAAAGACCAGGTCCAGGGTGTGTCCACCCTTATGGGTAGGTCCGATGACTAATTGGGACAGGTTCATGGAGGCCATGGACTCCATGAATTCCAGAGCTGCTCCCGACAGTCCAACCTCGGCATGCACATTGACGTCCCCTACCACCAATAGGCAAGGGGACCTCAACAGTGCCGCCTAGATGAACTCGGAGAGCTCTGGAAGGGAGAGTGGAGGGTCTCGGGGAGCACGGTACACAAGCACTACCCCAAACCTGTCCCTCAGGCCCACCATAAGGTGGAGACATTCCAAGCCTGGACTCACCAACATCGCGGATCTACTGACATGAAAAGATTCCCTAAAGACCATAGCCCCCCCGCCCCCCCGCCCCTCTGACCTGCCCAGCTGCTGCACACGGTAGCCCTGGGGGCAGAGAAGGGCGAGAGAAGCCCCACCCCCCTCACCCACACAGGTCTCCGTGAGAAAAGCCAGGTCGGCACGCTCATCCACGATCAGGTCATGGATGAGAGGGATTTTATTATGTACTGACCTGGCATTAATCAGCAGACAGGCCAGGCCAGAGAGGGAACAGACGGATTGGATCCCTGCCATTTGGCGGTGAGCCGACGGGTCAGAACGGGGGACAGGCAATAATTGTCTGTCCCGAGTTCTCCTTATCCGATCGACCCGCCGGACCGGAGCGTACCTCCCACGACCCGACACCACCGTAATGGGGCACCCGGCAGGTTCCATAAGGTCTCTAGGAATCAGGGACCCACTACAAAGCAAAATAACCACAAATAAATACAATAAAATAAAATACACAGTCAAAATATACAATCACAACACAAAATACAACTAACAATTTAAGGAAAAATGAAATACAAAATAAGCAAAACAAAATAGAAGAAACAAGCAAAGAAAACTAACGTATAGAGCTCTCATTTGGCAACTGGTGGAAAAAGCGGGGGGGGGCGAGTCGTAGCCGCCAACAGTGGCTATTAAAATGGATAATCCGCAGCCTACGAAGGCTGTCGGGCCTCCCGAACAGCCAAAGGTAGCGGCAGCAGGCCGAGTTCTCTCTCCATGGGAGGCAGTGAAGACACAAGGTTGGAATCAGTCAAGGCCAACGGCCGAACTACCGCCAAGAAACCGGGTCACAAGGGGGCATGGAGACGCCGACGGCCGGCATGCCGCCCGAGAGCCAAAGGCCCCTCCCCCACCAGGTCAAATTAACAATCCACAGGTTAATGGAGGGGGGGGCAGCCTCCGGGATGATGTTACTCCGGTGGCCGAGCTGCCGCCCGCAAAAGCAGGTCCCACCGGGGGCGATGTTACTCCGACGGCCGGCATGCTGCCCGAGAGCCAAAAGCCCCTCCCCCACCAGGTCGAAGGAACAATCGACAGGTAGATGGAGAGGGGGGGCAGCCTCCAGGGACGATGTTACTCCGGCAGCAGAACTGCCGCCCGCAAAAGCAGGTCCCACCGGGGACGATGTTACTCCGGCGGCCGAGCTGCCGCCCGCAAAGCAGGTCCCACCAGGGACGATGTTACTCCGGCGGCCGAGCTGCCGCCCGCAAAAGCAGGTCCCCACCAGGGACGATGTTACTCCGGCGGCCGAACTGCCGCCCGCAAAGGCAGGTCCCACCTGGGGCTGAATAACTCCGGCGGCCGGCCTGCCGCCCGCAGAAGCAGGTCTCAACATAGATGGTGTAACTCCGGCGGCCGGCCTGCTGCCCAAGAGCTTGGGGCCCACGCCACCTCCAACACCGACGGCCGAACAGTGTGGCTGGAGCAGAGGGTCTCACAGAGTGTGCTCTTCAGTCATCCTTGTTCTCCATGAACTTGTCCATTCCTTTCTTAAAGCTGTAAAGGCTGACAGCTGTCACCACTTCCTCTGGCAGGGAGTTCCACAGACCAGTGATCCTACATTAAAGCTGTTCTGTTTCCAGATCCAGTTCCAAGTGTTAGCCATGATCTCAGTATCCCTATGAACTCTGAGCCAAGTAATCTGAAGGACCTGCCCAATTCTTTGTGGGAGGCTGATCCTTCAGTCTCTCTGCCTTCGTGGGCATGCTGGGTGAGAATGGGAAAGAAGGACTTTTTAGTGACTGCACCCAGGCTGTGCAATCCTCTTTCTTGGGAAAGCCAGATCTTCCCCAACTGCTGTCCTTCAGGAAGCAGAGCAAAGGGAAATCCTTTGAGGTAGTAATACTCGGGGCATGGGCAGCAACTAGAATATCTGCCCATGCCCCGAGTATTTGCAAGAAAAACCCACTGCTGCTACTGTAAAAACTCAGGCATTTAAAATAGCTAATTTTCGCATGTTTCTGTGGTGCTTTGGTGGGTTTTTGGACCACGATTTCAAAAAAATATTGCGGTCGCCATTTTGGATCCCCCCGCACCGCATGGCAAATGGAGACGCTGAGGATGCCCCCTCCCAGCCTGGTACCAGGAGCCCAGGACAGGAGGGGGGGGAGGCTGGAGTGTGGACCCCCCCAGAAACCACCCCTCAGGTAGGTGCCCTCAGGCAGGCATATTTTTGCCTGCTTTTTTGGCTGGGAATCAGGGTTTTTTTATTTCTAAAACTTTTTTTCTGTGCCGCTTGGCATCGCGCAATCGCTGCGATGCCAGGAACGACAATGACAAATCAGACCCAATTTTCCTTTTGTCAGTTTAAGTTCAAGTTCTGGGGGAGTAATTGTCGTTACTGTTTCCATTGCGTAACGGAAACGAGTAACGGAAACAGAAGCGAGAATTTCACCAAGTCGTGCCCATGTCTAGTGCTGACCACGCGGCCCCAGGGGCTGGGTAAGCACTTTTTAATGTTTTCCCTTCATCTTGCAGCACCGACCACGTGGCCCCAAGGCGCGGGTCAGTGTTTTTAAATGTTTAATTTTTTTTTATTTTACAGCACCGACCATGTGGCCCCAGGGGCCGGGTTAGCATTTTTATTTATCTTTTCTTCATTTTACAGTGCCGACCACACAGCCCCAGGTGCCGGGATGGTGCTTCTTAATTTTTTAATTTTATTAATTTTTTTAATATATTTTAATGTCCCCAACGCCGGGGGCTTCCTCCCCGCCACAGCTGCCCTGCTGACTTGTGGACCAGACCAGCTGGCCCATGGACTGGAGGGACATTTTAAAATTATTACTATTATTTATATTATTATTATTTTTAAAAGTCCCCGATGCAGGGCTCCCCCCCCCTCCTGGCCCACTGCTGGAGTTCCAGGCAAGGAGGCTGGCGGCAACAAGGTAGGAGATGGGGGAACAAAAATGAAATGAAATGAAGTGGAAATGTCTGTTTCGTTTTGTTTCATTTTCCTTTGAAGGGTTGGTTCGTTATTCATTTCATTAGCTAACGAAATGAATAACGAATAACAAATTGATTTAAATATTCATTTCATGCCCATTTCTAGTATTGAGGAATCAGGGAAGTAACAAACACATTCTTCATTCTTCATTCTTCTCACTTTGGGCTGCTGCAATTTAATGCTCAATGGCAGCTTTCCAAGCACAATGAAATCCCTTGCCTCCAGGTGAGGGTGAGATAAAGTCTGCATTTCCTCCTCACCAAGGACCTTGCAATTTGCAGAAACTCATATCCTTTTCTTCTGAGAAGCAAGGTCTGGGTGTGTACAAACTGCACAAAACAGCTAGCTGATTGTTTTAAATGATGTAAACAACCATTCTAATTCTTCCCATTCTCTTCTTGGGCCCAAGTCCCTACCAAATAATTCATATTTCCCTGTGGGCTAGTAGAATAATTGGGCAGCTCCTTGCTCCTGCATCCAAGGATGAGATCTACATTGCCCCTCTCCAAATGTCCGCTTCCTGTGCCATTAGAACTAGGGATGGGCATGAAATGGAAAAAATGGTTTTTGTTTCATTCCATTTCACCCTCCTGCATTTCATTTCATATCATAATTAACAATTTTTTTTCAAAAAACAGTTGTTACTTACAAAACAAAACAAAACAGAATGCCTCCTCCCCACCACCTACCAACTGATTTTGACAGCTCAATCCCTGCTGGGAGGTGGAGGTATGAGGAAAGGATCAGTCAGGCAGAAGTGAATTCCCTGCCTGACTGCTCCTTTCTCCCCTGCCACCCCCTCCTCCCAGGGGGGTGTTTTGGACAGGGAGTGCTATGGACAGTAGGGCCAGCCCCCACTGCCCACAGACCTCCAGAAAACCATCCTGGGAGGAGGGGGCAGCATGGGAGAAGGAAGGAGGCAGAGGTAAATTCAAACAGAGCTTCAATTTACCACTGCTTCTGTCCTTCTTCCTTGCGATCCCTGCCTCCCAGCTGGGGCTTTTTGACAGGTTGGGGTTTGGAGAGGGAGCACCCCTCATCCCACACACACACTATCCTCTCAAAAAGCCCCAGATGATAGGCAGGGGAGGGGCAAAAGGCTGACGGAGCAGGGTTTTTTCCTCCATGTTCTGTTCTGCCTTTCACCCCTCCCCCTGCCTCCCAATTGGGCCTTTTTGACAGGTCAGGTTTGGAGAGGGGGCACCCCTCCTCCACACACGCCCTGACCTGTCAAAAAGTCCCATCTGGGAGGTGGTGGGAGGGGCGAAACACAGAAAGGAGCATTTTCCCCTCGCTGCTCCTGTGCTGGGAGTATGGAGGCAATTGGGGAGTTAATACCATAAACTCCCTGATTGCCTCCATGCTCCTAGCACACTTTGCCAATTAACTACCCCCTGCTACTTTGGCACACCAAGGTAAGCAAATTTTGGTTGCATATATTTTAAAATAATGTTGAGTGCAGCAGGAATACCTTCAGAAAGTAACAGGGGTGCCTTCAGAAAGGGATTTTAGAGAACCCCCTGAAATTTGGAAACATTTGGGGGTAAGGGAGCTGAGTTATGAAGCTCCAAAGGGGGTACCCCTAGGGAAAAACCCATCTAATTGGAATCATATGGAAAGCGGGTGGCAGTGCTATCAGCTTCCACGGTGGATCCTGGGAAGCCAGGCTTTAAATAGCCTACAAGGGCAGAATTACCTTTCCAATTTGGAAAAATCCTCCCTGCTGCAGATATTTCTCCTCCAGACCAGAGAGGGAAACAAGGCAAGTTGGCGTGAACCATAAAGTGTGAACCCATTAAGCTTAGCCCTTATGCTGCTCTAAGGAAATGGTGGTGAACATTTCAACAGCGCAACCCTGTTGGATGTTTCTAAAGAGGTTCATTGGTATCTTAGATGCACAAGAGCTTTTGTTTAAGAAGTGGACTTGGGGTGGGTTTGCCTCTCTCATTATTGTGTAACCAGTCACAATAATGTTCCTTAAGCTATTACTGATAGAAAGGGGTAGTCCCAACAAAACGTCTTCATTTTTGAATGATTTCTTGAATGAGGATGACATGTCGCAGAGCAATTGCCCTGTGCCAAATTTGGAAAAGGCTGGACAAGTGTGTGTACTGTTCTCGTTTCTCTTTGGGGGGAAAAAACAACCTTCCCAAATTCCCTGGACCCTGTTTTATTACCATATTTCATGGCTTGTGGTGAATTCAGTAATCATTTGTCAAATGCCTGCCACAGTTTCCTTGAGAGGAACTAAATCTTGCTATACGTTTTTTTAAACTAAAAGCCTGATCCATACTATTGTTTACAAGACACAGGATAGCAAAGATGCTTGTTTTACAGAGAATTGTTTCATAAATTCTGGATATACATTCTTATTGAATTCTTCCATTGGAATTGCCCAAACTTCACACCAATGGTTTAACAGATTAATAAATCTCTATAATTATGGTCAAAACTCCTTATAGTGTTATTCTAAACAGGCATAACTGGAAGCAGTCAATTAGCTCTTTATAAAGCAAGGTTTATAAGCTTGGAGAGCTTAAGACTGTAGCTCCCAGTAGTGTGAGAAAATGTTATCCATGGAAACTAAAGCTTCTTGGTCATATATTGGACCAAGATTGGGTTATGCTGTATAAAAATTATCAAAGGGAAGTAAAAGCCCCTTTTCCTATGGGGACAACGAGTAAATGCTAATTTAACTAATGTATAATAACTAGACATGGGCACGACTCAGCGAAATTGTCATTTCCGTTTTCGGTTATCGTTTCCGTTACGTAACGGAAACGGTAACGATAATTAAGCCATCAGAACTCAAACTTGAACCGAAAAAAAGAAAAATTTGGTCGGGTTTTTCGTTTCCGTTTGTGGCATCACGGCGATCATGCGATGCGAAGCACAGAAAAAGTTTTAAAAGTTTTTTTAAAAAAACCCGACTCCCGGCCAAAAAAGCAGATGAAAATATGCCTGCCTGAGGCTTTGCCACCTACCAGAGGGGTGGTTTCTGGGGGCTCCCCGGCCTCCCCCCCTCTTCTCCTGTCCTGGGCTGCTTGCACCAGGCTGGGGGGGGTCATCCTCGTCATCTCGCCATGCCATGCGGTGGGGGGATCCAAAATGGCGACCACAATTTTTCTTTTGAAATTGTGGTCAAAAAACACACCAACTCACCACAGAAACATGTGAAATTTATTTATTTTAAATGCCTGAATTTTAATAGTAGCAGCAGTGGGTTTTTTTATAGCAATAAAACATCGTATTGATTTTATTTTATTTTTTATTTTTTTAGACCTGCCCATTTGGGCTGGGCATGGGATGGGACCATGCAAATTGTTTGAACCATTCCACCAATGGCATCGCCAGGTTTTTGACTGACACTTCTGGATGTCTCGGAGGGCATAAAAAGCCGAGGCACCTTCCAGAAATCGCAGTCGGGTGTATGGATGTGGTTGAGGGAGGAGGGCTGGCTGCTGGTGCTGGTGTGATCCGATTGAGATTGAGGAGGGAGGCTGGAGGCTTTAGGATTTAAGTTAGGCAGGCAGGGAGGGAATTGAATTTAGAAAATAATTTCTTTGATTCCCTGCAGCTTTGTCTGCTGAAGGGAATAGCAGTTTATTCTTTATTTCTTCTCTGGCAGTTTGTGAGGATTTTTTTCTGATATTGGATAAAGGGGGAGGTTCGACTGGGAGTGGGAGGTGTGGATTTATTTTAAAAATATATTATATACTACCATTTATTTTCTATTTTCCCAACTTCAAGCCAAGAGGTGCAAGCCAAGAACAGAACCTCTATCCTAAGTGATATCCTAACTGCCCACTCGCCCGTCTGCCCACGCCGCCACCCGCCTGCAGCCCACGCCGCTGCCGCCCCCACTCGCGCCCGCCCGCCCGCCCGCCCGCCCCGCCCCTGCCTGCCGCCTAAGGTGCAAAAACACCTAGCACCGGCCCTGATTGCGGGACGCCCCTATGCTCTGGGAAGTCAAATCGCGCTAAATCGCGGTGGAAACAACAAACGACAAACGACAAACGGAAATGATAAATTTTTGAAAAATTTCGTGACAAACGGAAACGACCCGAAACGGACCCGTTCCGACAAACAAAAACTCAAAACATAATTTTTTTCTGGTCGTGCCCATGTCTAATAATAACATTACAGTGGTACCTTGTATAAAGAAATTAATTTGTTCCAAATGAAATTATGTTAAGCAAATGTTACTTTATACAAGTTTCCCATAGGAATGCATTGAAAACGGAGTAATCCCATTTTTATGTTGTACAGATTTGCCCCATAGGTGATTCTGTTAAGCAAATTTCTCCTATATCCGGAATTTTTTATGTTGTACAGATTTTATGTTATACAAACCCTTTGTTATACAAGGGTCCACTGTAATTTAATGCTAAATATTTTCCATTAATGACAATTACATAACTTTTCATTTTACATACATACATACATACATACATACATACATACATACATACATACATACATACATACATACATACATACATACATACATACATACTCCTGGTTTAAACTTCCTCCTCACATCATGGAATTTATCTTCTTCAAAATATGTTTTTAAAAATGCCACCTGTGGATTGTAGTCCATGGAAAAGATTTTAGAAGGTGGAAACAAATGTAAAATATGGCACAGTAACACATTGACTTTCTCTACTAGAATGTTCTAGAAGCTGAATTCTGGAAGAAAACAGCAGTGTGAAATAGAGGGCTTTAAAAACTCTTACCCTTGAGAAAGATGTTGGTTGAAACCCAGTAATAAGTTGCAACTACAGTAGTCCCACTGAATTAATGAAATTTGCAGATGAATTGACTCATCAAACCCCCATTGATTCAGTGGGCTGACTCTAGTTATTAGTTACTTGCTGGGGGGGGGCATAATTAAACTGTAAACCGCCCATAGACTACTTAAAGTGGTATTGGGTGGTATATAAGCAGAACACTTTACTTCTTTACTACTGGATGTCACTCATTGAGTCAAAGAACAGTACACAATATATTTTCAT
This sequence comes from Phrynocephalus forsythii, assembly GCA_029282475.1. Classification (NCBI taxonomy): domain Eukaryota; kingdom Metazoa; phylum Chordata; class Lepidosauria; order Squamata; family Agamidae; genus Phrynocephalus; species Phrynocephalus forsythii. Next base: position 14,795,537 of record JAPFRF010000004.1, read on the forward strand.
AATTAATTTATTGATACTTCACTTCACATCAATCAAAGGTTTATTTTCCCTTGATTTTTGTTGTGTCCATGGTCCAATTTTCACCCATCAGACATGCAGATCTAAATTCAATGGATACATGGAAGAGATCATGTTGTATCTACCTGAAAGCTAGGAGATGAGGAAAGATGAGGGAGGAGCACCTCTGAACACATTCAAAGTCTGTCTTATGGGGGAAACCTGGGCTAAAATTGAGCACTGCTGCCTTTTCTTTGTCATCTCTTACCATTTTTCCATCTCCAAGTTTTTTGCTTTTTTGTTTTGTTTTTGTTTTTAGATTTTCTTTGGTTCTGCCAACTCCAGCCTCTTAGGTAACTTCTGAGTAAAGTTCTATGCGTAGGTTTCCCTGGGATTCTATCAATCTTAAGATATATGTAACACATTAGAATTCTGCAGCCTTTACTGCTTCTTCAAGAATCAAACATGTTCTGTAAAACACACCCACCCACCCCCACACAAAACTCTCCCTGATTGCTGTCTAGGAGGGACTGCATGGTGGGCAAAGAGTTGATATGCATTGGATGCAGATAACTTAAAACCCCTTTGTTGTTTTTATTCAGCATTTTGACCTTCAGCTGTTTGCTTTCTTGGTAGAGATGGGCACGACTTAGCGGTATTCCCGTTTCCGTTTCCGTTACTCGGTTCCGTTACTCTACAGAAACGGTAACGGGAATTACAACACCAGACTTCGAGCTCGAACCGACGAACGAACAATTTTGGTCTGAGTTTCGCGATCGGATAACACAGAAAAAGGTTTTAAAAGTTAAAAAAACCTGGTTCCCAGCCAAAAAGCAGGCGGAAAAATGCCTGCTGTGCCTCAGGGCACCTACCAGAGGGGTTGTTTCTGGAGGTCCCCGGCCTCCCCCCCATCCCCCGTCCTGGGCTGCTCTGGTGGGACTCGCCGCAGGCTCGCAGCCAGCAAAAAGCCCAGTCTCGCCGCCGGCCACCGCAATTAAAGCGCAAGCAAGCGGCACAGACGGCACAGGAAAAAACTTTTAAACTCTCCCTCCACCCATTCCCGGGCCAAAAAAGCAGGCGGAAAAATGCCTGCTTGACTAAGGGCGCAGGGCACCTACCGGAGGGCTGGTTTCTGGAGGGGGGGTCCCACCTCCCCCCCGTCCTGGGCAGCCGGACTCGAGTCACCATGCCATGCGGTGCGGGTGGGGATTAAACGCAATATTGTTTTTGAAATCGTGGTCCAAAAACACACAAGCACAACAGAAAGAAACACATGAAAATTTATAAACTGCCAGCAGATTTTTCACAGTAGCGGTGGGTTTTTTCTTGCAACAAAATGTCTCTCCTCTCCTCCTCTGTCCTCCATTGATTTTATTTTTTATTTTATTTTTTACACCTGCGCAATGATGGGCTGGCCGAGTGGCCAGCCATGTGGGTGTGGACGACCATGCAAATTTTTGGAGCCAATCGCATGGCCACTTGGCCACGGAGACTTCTGGGATGTGCCAAAAAGCCCCCTAAAACCTGCCCTAGCCCCCGAACCCTAACCCTAACCCTTGACTCCTTCCTTACCCATACGTCACAGACTGTCTTCTTAGTGGGTCAGAGAGGTACCCAGAGGTGCAACCCACTAGCCCACCGTAACCTTACCCGTCACTAGCCTAACCCTAGCCCTTGCACTAACCCACCTTAACCCTAAGCCAGATCTACTTGCTTGCATTGCACTACACGCAGCAAGTACAATTCCCTTCTGTGTGAGACATGGCGGTGCGAGAGCCTTGTGCAGGGAAGGCATGACGCTATCACTCTCACTGGTCTCACTGTCTGCACAACTGGAATGCAATATCCATATGGCTATTGCATACCATTTTGCAGCAGCAGCAGGTGAAGAGGGGAGACCCCCATGTAGAGGGGTCTCTTGGAGCTTGCTTCCCCTTCCTAGTGGGAGGATAGGAGGCACCCACGGGTGCCTCCAGGAGCCCACTTTCCCTTTATAGCGGGCCAGAGGAGGCACCCACCACAGAGGTGCCTCCAGGAGCCCGCTCCCCCCCCAAAAAACCAGTACTAACGACAACAAAAAAATGAAAAAACGAACCGACTAATTTTTGCGAATTTTCGCGAAAACGGAAACGAGCCGAAACGGAACCGGCCCGACTAACGACAACTCGAAAAAAAAATTTTCAAGTCGTGCCCATCTCTATTTCTTGGAAATGAGTTTAAAAGCAGAAAGTTAGGGTGCTGAAAGAGCATATTTGTGGTGTTGTTTTAGAGCTTGAACTTCATCTCCATCTTGTATTCAGGGTCCTGGGCAAGTCGCTTTTTCTTTTGCCATTTTCAGTTAGCCATCCAAGAAACGAATGATTTATGATTGGCCGTGCCCATCCTGGCAGCCATTTTGTGAGGGAGCCCATGACACTGTTTGAAACAAGAATGTGTTCACCAACTCTAAAGGGCTCCAGGTCTCCCTGTGTCTCTCCTTGCTCTCATATTTCCGAACAATGGCTTTCCACAAACAATGGCTGAGTTAGAAATATTGCTTCTGGACCGCAACACTTTAGGATTGTGGGCAGAGAGCTGTCTTGCTGACTACATCCTCACTGAAGAGCAGATAGTTAGATACAGAGAACTATTTGTTACCAGGGGAAATTCCAACCTCAACCTTTTCCCTGACAAACTGGTTTTGGGTGTGTAGTTTTCTAGTTTTATTTTGTTTAAACAAGAGGAGACACATTCAGCCATTGTGTTCCTGTGTTGTTGGCCTGTTGTGTTAGACCAAAGACAACTTTCCTACTTCTCCTGCTGCTTGTGTCAGTGAGCTGTACCTTTTGAGGAGGGGGCAATGTTCGTGGAATGCCCAGGTTCGCACAGTGTGCCTGATCTGCTAGTCTTGATAGCTTTGAAAGATCATCTGTGGGTCATCCATTTTCTCAAGCATCAGCTGAAACTGGAAGCTTCCAAATGCTGTAACTCGATCTCCTCAGGAGCTCAAGAGAGTTCATTGTCAAAGTAGAATGCCGGACCTGAAAGCTATGCAGGGATAGCAGATGTTGTGCTGACATCCCTTTCAAGGAATCCAATCACCAGTTTGGGCACTCCCCCCCCCTTTGTCTGTTGGGTAGGGAATGATGGCAATTTTAACATGAACCCTGACAGAAATCAGATGTCTTCATTTTGCAGTGAAAGGCCATCACCAATCAAAGGAATTTCTCCCTATTAGAAGATACCGTGGCTCGACCACCTTCCAGTAGAAGAAGGGGTGCTTTCACTCTGCATTTGGATTGTTCATTTTCTTTGTTGGCACGTATGGAAAGCATGGGGAGAATGACTGGGAAGGCTTTCAAGGAAAGGGCAAAGTTATTTGGAGATGACAAGGGGATTAAGAAAGAAGACATTTATCTCAAAATCAGATGGTGGCAGGGACCGAATTCTGTTAGCAAAAGGAGAAACAGTGACAGCCAGCAGTGCTATTATTGGTAGAACAATAAAATTGTTAATAGGAAAATGATGTACCATTGATTACTGGAACAGTACATTTGGTTTAGATTGCTACAATGTGCTGGAACGTTGGCATTAATTTGTGGGGTAGAATTAGGTTGAAACTGGCTACTGACAGTTTATTTCTTCAGCACTTATAAACACACACAAAGAAAGAATCCATGTCCACTTCTGATATGTGATGGCATTTTTAGAATCAGCAGTCAATCATCCAAGTCTGCTAGTGATGACTAGAGAGGCTCGCCATGTATCTCTGTTCTACATCTAAGAAAGAGAGTTGGATGGTCTTTTAAGATCCTTCATTCCATTTCACCTCCCCAGCCATCATCTTCTTCTTCTTCTTCCATTCCATGATGATGATGATGATGATGATGATGATGATGATGATGATGATGATGATGATGATGATGATGATGATGATCCCAGTAAGGTGGCTTTCTGCAGCTGCCTGATGGTGACTTTGGCCCCGGTCCCACATCCCTTTAAAAGCAGTTTAAATTACCAGATAACCTGTATCTAAAAATGCTGTCCCCACGGCCACCGGGCTTTTTGAAAAAAAAGAAAAGAGAAAACCCGGTAATGCTCCCTTAAGCGAGGTTTCTGTGACTCACCCAAAAGGTAGGGAATTTTTGCCTCGCTTTGAAAATCCAGCTTTTAAGGAGGCAGACGCCGTGGGACCATGCAGATGATCTGGGTTTCTTTTTCTTTCTTTTTTGATAGCACCAACTGGCTGTTCTTGGGGCTGATGGGCTATGTGTTTTTTTAATTGCTTTTCACCTTCAGAGAAACAGGAAGCTCTATCCAGTCCTACAAGTTTTAATTCCCCCCAGCCAAGTGGTCTGTTTTTTTAAATGCTAGCACCACCTGCTGGGCAAGGGGGCTGAACTGCACTTTAAAATAAAAAAACCAGCTTTTGACGTGGGAACCCCTGTCCCACTTATTCAATCACATGATGGGACGAAGAGGAAAAGCCGGACCTTCAGAAGATCAGGATCAAAACCCAGGTGTGACCATGGCCCAAACTCCAATTTCTTCTAAATACTTAGCTCTTTAGGCACCACACCCAGTGTGCTGATTACCACTGGGACCACCTGTACTGGTTTATGCCAGAGTCTCTAAAGTTCAATTTTCAGAGCCTGGTATCGGGTAAATTTTTTATTATTATTATTATTATTATTATTATTATTATTATTATTATTATTATCATCATCATCATCATCATCATCATCATCATCATCATCATCATCATCATCATCATCCTACCATGCATACACAGTTATCTCTAGGTTGTTCTTAGTGAGCTAGACCCTCAGGTTTCTCCCTCTCCACTGGAAAACCGGCTCCCACAAAATACAGATTTCTCTTTTCCTGTTCCTTGGTGTCTCTCTTTTGCTTCCAGCTTCAGTTTGCTAAGAGAGCAGTGGAAAATGTAGTTCTAAATAGTTGCTGAACTTTTTTCCATGAGGTTTGAGCAAAGTGATGAAAGCAAAACAAAATGAAGGGGGAAAGTGGACGTAATAATTCTCACACTGGAAGACAACCTCCACCATTGCATTGGGTGTGTGATTGGGCATAAGGCTCCAAAGAAGGGCAGCAGAGCTGAAATCCAAAGAAAGAGTCAGGAAATAAAATGGCAAGGGATCTGGGAAAACCCAGGAGCAGTCGCTTTGCAAAAGAAACAGTCCTTCTCTTGAGCTTTGGAATGCAAACAGGAAGAAGCTCATAGTTGTTTGGAGTGTGTGCAGCTGCATTCGAGTCTGAAGACATTGAAGGCTCTGCTGGCAGTTATTCAGTCTGCACCTTACAATGGAAGAGAAACACTCGCTTTGACTCGGCATTTGATAACGGTTTTGTAGCCTGAGTGGAGATCCTTTCATTTACTGGGAAAAAGGGAAGGCAGCTGTGCCTGCCTTCAGCTCAACTTGCCATTCTCCATGTGATGGCATTCATTTTCCTTTGTCCTGCCCCCCCACCCCCAAATAAAAAACCCAAAAGAGTAGGGGTGGGGGGGATGCAGGTGGCTTGTTGGTTATGAATCAGAAAAGCATGATCCATTCCAGAATTTCCAAAGCAGCTTTCGACAAACGATGATGCAGCACTGACTGGGACACAGTGTGCTGTTTTGTGTGTTGCTGGGTCTTGTTTGCAACTCTGGAGACGATGGCGCCTTAGAAACAGGAGTTTCCTATCGGATATATGTCAGTATCTCTCCACCTGCCTGCCTGGGAAGCCTGGAGAAATCTGGGAATCATCGTCCAATTCCCAGCTTTGGAATTTGAGTTTTAGATGCAAAAGAGGGAGGCAGTGTGGGCAGGAAGGGAGAAAAAACAACATCAATCAGCGATTACTCCAAGTACTAAACGCTGTACATTCGTATTGTGCAAACTGTGAATTTGCACAATAAGAACTGCTGGATAGCTCAGTGGGTTAGGTATTTGCCTGTGAAGCCTGAGGTTAAGAGTTTGATTCCCCACTGTGTCTCCTTGACAGGACCTGGACTTGATGATCCATAGGAGATTATTATTAGAGATTGGTACTTTGTATGATGCATGAGGTGCTGGTGGCCAACTGTGGCCAATCCCCTTCTCCTGACCCCACCCCAGCTGCCTGGACCAATCACCGGGCTCCTCACACCAACCGTGTCCTTTTCCTATGGCAGCATGCCAATCCTCAGTGGCACCCCAACTGGCTCTTCCCACCTCCGTATGGAATGGACCACTCCTCAGTTGAGAGTGGGCACTCTTCCTCCTGCCTCCCTGACAGGGGGGCCAGCTGTGCACAGAGGTGGGAGGAGCCAGTCTGGACACTGGCAACAATTGGACAGCCACTACACGAAAAGGACCCAGGTGGTGCATGGTCCCCAATGAGTAGGCAGCCAGGGGAGGGTGATTGACCAGCGCTGGCCAGTGGCACTTCATGGTTCGTATGAACCACACATCTCTAGTAATTATTATTACTATTCCTTCTCCATTGCCCTTCCAGTGTTGGTTGGTTCAGTGTCTTACTTTGACCAGCTTCAAATGACATGGTGTCATTTTCCTTCAATGGTTCACTCATTGACCTTCTGTTGGCTCTGTGCTGGACACAGATGACACAAGGGCTTCCTCTTTTTCAAGGGAGTAAATAGCCTGTTTCAAATGGGCTTGCAGAAACAAGTCTTGGCTATTTTCCCCGCACAAGGATTTTACTAGCACCTTTTTGAATCTGCTTGAGATTCTGCTGCAGACTGGGATGGTGGTGGGGAAAATCTATATTTCTGGCTGGCCTATAATTTCAACATCTGTTACTGAGTGGATGGGAAGATGCACAATATTGACACTCATCTGGCTTGACTAAAGACTGTGTAATTTGGTCTCTCTTCCCCATAATTGTGCCCAGAATAAGAGAAAGAGCTGGACTTGCCTTATCGTTCTGGAAGAAGCACTAATACTTTCTCTTCCAGATTAATTAATCCCAAATGAATATCCAATATTTGTTCTGCATGTACATTCGATACATTTGGTTAGAACTGCCATTCTAGGCCTTGACACGCATTCTTAAAATCATCTCAGAAATCAGAGGTTGATACCCCAGAGCACAGAGAGAACTCCTAGTTCCCTGAGCTCCTTGCCCTCTGAATATGCCAGCCACAGAGTCTGGTGAAATGTCATGGAAAAAAAACTTCCAGAACATGGCCAAACAGCCCAAAAAACTCACAACAGCTATGTTGAGAAAGTTCTCAGAATCTCTCAACCAGCCTGATTGTAACACCTGGAGAATTCTGGGAATGGTAGTCTGATTCCAAGTCATGGAATTATGATGTACTTGCAAATTTGTTAGATGCCCAGTGTAGTGTATTTGAACAGAGCAATGGGCTAGAAGTCTGGAAACCAGGGTTTGAATCCCAGCTCTGCCCTGAGAAACCCCAATGGGAGAAGAATTGGTCAAACTACTCCATAAATATCTCGCTTACCATGACAGCCCTATTAGGATCACTATACAGTAAATCAGTTCCAGCTTGATGGTACATAACTCACTAACTGCAAATAACTCACTAACTGAACATTTACTGTATTTATGGTTCATTAGTACAATTCTCTTGGTGTGATGAGGCCCGTTATAGTCCATTGCTTTGTAACTAGTTCCATGCTGATATTAAACTATTTTTCTGCTAAGGACAAAGCTATAGACAAGGAAGAGGTTTCCTGCTTATGAAAGCTATGAATGGGAGCATCTCCATAACCTCATAACCCGTTCATGAGGTACAATAATTTTTAAGAGTGTACAATTTTGCCTCATATTGAAACACAAGATTCTGCCATGAAATCAGACTGCCCTTATATGGACAAGCAGGTGTGGCCGTGGACCCAACAATTGCAGGAGAAACCACAAGAGAAGAAGAGAGTGTTTAAGAAATGGTAAGCGGATAAGACTGGTAAAAAAACTCAACAGAAATTTCGGCTATCTAGGGAGCAACAAAGAAAGCCATTGCCAAAGCCAAGGGGGAACACTACCAAGATGTATAGGATCACCTGGAAACACAAGAAGGGGAGAAAGACCTTTACCAGTTGCCCAAAGCATGAACGAAGGCCTCCCAAGACATCAAGCCCTATATGTGCATAAAGGATAAAGACAGTAAAAGACTCCAAGGTGAACAGGAAATCCTGCAATGATGGTGAGGTTATTTCAATGAAATCTCCAACACAGAATTTCATACTCACCAGTCCTCGAAGGTGCACCAACCTATGGACCAATTATGCCCATTACTACCACAGAAGTCACCAATGCAAGACAATATGAAGAATATGAAAGCCCCTCAAGGTTTGATCATCTGCCCACAGATTTCTAGCTACGACAGGAACCCTACGACGTAGGGATGCCTTTAGCTGACAGAGCTCTCCCATGCCATAATGGATAGTGGACATGCATTGACTGATTTGGTCAATGAGCATAACAGTCCCCATATTCAAGAAAAAGGACAATGCAGCTAACTACACCAGCCATCACCCAATCTACCTTCTGTCCCACACTATGAAGATATATGAGAAAATTCTGGACCAGTGCATTCACAACATTGTCAAGCTCACCACCAACCAAGGTGGCTTTATCAAAGGATATAGAATGGTTAATGCCATATCTTTGCAGCTCTTCAGCTCACAGAGAAACACTAAGAAAAGATCCAACCATTGCACATGGAATTTCTAAACCTGGAGAAGGCAGTTGACCATGTCCCATGTCAACTGATCTGGTATACTCTCCTGCCGGAACCATTCATTAACTGGGTTAAAAATGCTATAAGAACACCAGCATCTAAAGCTGGCCTCTCTGTTTTCTGGTGACATTTGGAGTGCACCAAGGCTCCACACTGTCACCACCCCTGTTTATGCTAGTCATTAATACCATTGAAGAAGACATACAGCAAAATGATCCCTGGAGCAAGTTCAGACATGAAATGACCGCCTCAACCACTTTAGAGTCTGCCTAAACATCAAGAAAGCTGAGTAGCTAGAGACGGTTACCACCCATGGAACATGACAAATAAATTGATAAAACTTAAAGAAAGTGGATATCTCCCTGTATCTAGTCTCCTATCTCCAAGTGGATGGTGGCATCAGTGGCAGTGTGTGAGCAAGCGTGAATGGGGCCTGGTTGCTTTAGGAAGAACTCACTGGTATGATTTGTGACAGATGAATACCAATCTGGTTCTGAAATAAGATTTACAGGACAATTGTTGACCTTGTTGGAATGATCAGCACAAACTTCAGCAACAATGAGGATCAAGATACGTCTCCATGCCATGGAAGTGTGTGCACTCCGTTGAATATTGGGTATGTCCCTACTCAACCACATCACAAGTCATGGTATCCAACAACTAGGAGTGATGTTGATTACAGAGAATATGAGAGAAAGCCATCCTTGCTGGTATGGACATGTTCTTAGAGCAGTGCCTTGCACCACCAACCCATGTCAAAACTGCTTAGCACTTGAAAATTGATGGCCAACAGCCATGTGGGTGGATGAAACAGAGATGTCAGGACACTGTCAATAAGGACATGCAAATTGTTGGCCTGACCCTGAAGATCAGGAAAAGTGGTGTTTTAGGATCTGAAGAGTGGACCCTGTACCTGTGGGGAAATGCTAGGAAGAAGAAGATTGGAGTACACTTGTTTCTTGCTTTGGTGCTGCATCTTTGGCTCCTCAGGCATTGGGCTGAAACTCGGATTATTCACAGCCCACATGGCTAATGCTCAGAGATTATTAGAGCTTCAGGGCAACTACTTTTGGGAACTCAAGGTTGGGAATACAGATTGAGGAACAGAACCCAATGGTGAGACTTAGAAAACAGAAACAGATTTGATTCAAAAATGAATGCAGGCACTAGGAAGGTTTACCCCCATACCATCCTACTGCCATCTTTCATTAGAAACCTATTTTATTTCTGATCTGTATCACTTTTGTGTTTCCTCCTACCATTCCATTTTTATCTGCCATTCTTTTCTTAACACCCTTTAAAATATGCATTTAATTATGTGTTTGAATGTGTAGTTTATCTCAAAATATTTATTTCAGTGCATATCCTGCTGCTTTCGAACTGCAGAGGATGGCACTGCAGCAACCATTCGGAGAGATATGAAATCTGGTGGAAAAGCTACATTCTTATCTGCTGTTTAGTCCAAGAGGTGGAGTTCAATTTATTTTAAGTTGGAATTCATGGAGCTTAGAAATGCTGCTCTCTCTTTTTGACTACAGCTTCCAAAGCGTCCTCCCCATGCATCCACTCTGCCCATTGACCAACAGCTATGCTCTCCAGAAGTAATTGTACAAGATCTGAGAATTCCTCTGAAATCCTCGAGAAGAGAGAGTCTGTTTTACACTAATATTGGAGTATTAGTGTAACTGCACAGAGATACAGTTAGACACTGCATCTTTTTAGACACCCAGGCAGCCTTTTCTCGATCAGTAGTTCTTAATCCAGTAGTTCTCAACTGGTGGGTCCCCAGATGTTCCTGGACTGCAACTCCCAGAAGTCTTCATTGCTCATGTGTACTGGAAGGGGTTTCTGGGAGTTGCAGTCCAGGAACATCTGGGGACCCACCGGTTGAGAACCACTGTTCTTAACCTTTGTGTCTCCCGATGGTCTTGGACTAAAACTCCCAGAAGCCTTTGCCACAAGCACTGTGCTGGCCAGGATTTCCAGGAGTTGTAGGCTGAAAACATCTAGGGACACAAGGTTGGGAATCAACATGCTAGAGCTCTCCAGATGTCATTGGACTGCAAAGTCCAACATCCCCCACCATTATCCAGCACCACTAGAAATTGCAGTCCAAGAACATCTGGAGGAACACTTTTTGTCCACACCTGTGGTGGACAGACAAATAGGTTAAGGCTATTCTTCCTTGCATTGGTACAAGGTTCGACACTGAAGACTACTTTGCTACTCCTTTTGTAAGTCAGACAACTAGTAAGAAATACCTTCTCCCAGGTGATCAAATACTTTAAGTACTGAAATCTGATTCCTGATGCCTATATATGTGAATAAGTTGGGTATTTGTTTCCAGTCAGTTTGTTCCATTAAAAATGGCTAGGTAAGCATAAACTGCATGATATGTGGTTGCATATGCTACTTATTTTTTAAAAAAACAAAAGTTGTGGTAATAAAAGATGCAGAACGACACTGGGGATGAGGAAGAGGCGGGCTAATGGTTCACAAGCACTATCTAGGTGGCCTCTTCTGTGACAGGACAATTTACCTTTTCAGGCTCCCAAAACACCAGGGCTTTGACATGGCATTGGAGGGGCAGTTTTACAGATACAGTGAGGCCGTGGTCACACCTGGGTTTCGATCCTGATCTTCTGAAGGTCCGGCTTTTCCTCTTCATCCCATCACATGATTGAATAAGTGGGACAGGAGTTCTCATGTCAAAGGCTGTTTGTTTGTTTTTATTTTAAAGTGCAGTTCAGCCCCCTTGGCCAGCAGGTGGCACTAGCATTTGAAAAAACAGACCACTTGGCTGGGGGAAATTAAAACTTGTAGGACCGGATAGAGCTTCCTGTTTCTCCGAAGGTGAAAAGCAATTAAAAAAACAGCCCATCAGCCCCAGGAACATCCGGTTGGTGCTATGAAAAAAGAAAGAAAAAGAAACCCGGATCATCTGTGTGTTCCCACAGCGTTTGCCTCCTTTAAAAGCTGGATTTTCAAAGTGAGACAAAAATTTCCCTATCTCTTGGGTGAGTCACAGAAACCTCGCTTAAGGGAGCATTACTGGGTTTTCTTTTATCTCTCTTTTTTTTTTTCAAAAAGCCCGGTGGCCGTGGGGACGGCATTTTTAGACACAGTTTATCTGGTAATTTAAAGTGCTTTTAAAGGGACTTGGGACCGGGGCCTCAATGAGACACCAAAAGGACAACTTGGACGGAATCAATCCTGAACTCTCTTCAAAAGTAGAAATGACTAAATTGAGGCTATCATAAGTTAGCCACCTCATGACATATTAAGAGTTGCTGGAGAAAACAATAATGCTGGGGGAAAGTGAAGGCAGCGGGAAAAGAGGAAGACATAATGTGAAGTGAATGGTTTCAATCAAGGAAGCCAAGGCCGTGAGTTTGCAGGATGTCAAGGAGGACATCTGGAAGTTCACTTGCTCATAAGATCACACGTTAACAACAACAGAAGGAGAAAGAGCAGGGGATATTCCAACTCTGCTTCCTAACCCACTTCACTGATCTAGAAATATTAATGTTGCAAAAGACATTGGCATGGGGTGAGGTCTTTGTCTCCTGTTTCCAAATGCCCTCATTCACTTCTTAGATGACAGAGTCTTTGAGGAGCAATCATCTGTCTCATCCAAGCTAAGGAATAGAAAAGAGCAGAGAAAAGGTACAGTGCTCAATAGGATGGGCCTGCAAGACACCTTGATAAAAGAGGAAAACTTGACAACATTGAAGTTGCCATGGAATCAAAAGCTGCCAAATCAGTGTTTTCTTAACGAGGTTTTCTCCTCTACACCTTTAGTGCCATAATTCTCTTTTGATCATTGCAAGGTGGTTTGTCTTGTGTTGTAAATCACCGTTTCAAAAAAAAAAAAAAAAAAAAACAGATTTCCAATTTGCAGGTTTGGGGGACAAATCCCAGAATGGCGAGTTGTAGTCAAAATGCACAAATCTGCTTACAAGATTTTCTCCACGCACTGTCTCACAAAGGAAACTGCAGACAAGCCACAACAGCTATTGAAGTCACTAACTTATGTTGTATGTGTGAGAGAGATCACCACTGCTGCAGCTGGTGGCAGAAGTTAATTCAATGCTCTGCTTTTCTACGACAGTCAATAGTCAGAGCTGTAATAGCTTTAGAATATGTGACACACCTTGGATTTTGTAATTATAGTATCCAGGCTTGTGTGACTTGTGAACAACTAGTAGTTCTCTGCTATGGTGAGATCCAAACATGTTTACTTTAACAAGGGTCTTACTGTCTCTTCCTTTACAACTGGTTAGAGCTACATCTTCTTTACAAAGGACTGTGCATGAACTACACTCTCACAAACAATGTCCTGCTTTTCTTGCATTACTTAGTTTGGAAATACATGCTCAAAGAGAGCAAATGACCAGTGTTCTATCTTCAAGTATCTTATCCACTTCCTCAGATCAGAATCTATCCATTAAAGAAACAGGACAATATTGCCTATATTGACCAAACCTGTTCTCAAAGTGGACTCTTGTAAGTGAATTCTTTATTGAGGAACTGCCTTGTAGACTGGTCTTCTGAACCAATGGGCCCAAGATGAAAATTGCCTTTCACCCATAACATCTCCATAGGATGACAATGCAACCGACACTGTGATGAGGGGAAAAGGAACAAAATAGTAAAACCTTTCAATGGTGCCATTAATAATGGGGTTATTACTGAATGGACCCATCAAAATGCCTAGAATTGAATAAGCAGAAAGGTATACTCAATATTTCTAAGTATGTTCATTAGAAACTCTTGTACACTTTCAATTTATTCCTAAATGTTTGTATAAGTCTTGGCAGATTCTTCCAAGTGTGACTGTTTGCAAATCCCAAGCAAACTGATGGGGATATCCAAACTCATTGATGAGTCACAAAATGGAAGGGGAGCTTCAGCGTTAGTAAGTCCAAAGTGTCACACACTAAGACAAAAAAAGTAACATGTACAAACTGTGATTGGGTAGTGTGCTTGTGTTTTCCTGTGGACACAAGTCACTTATTGAGCATCCACTGTTTTTTGTGTTTTGACAGTTTTCTTGTTCAGATATGTTCTCCATGTTCAAGCTGTCAAATCGTCCTTTTCTGTGAAACCATTTGTCCACACTCAAAACTTGTAATGGTTGCTGTGGCTATATGGCACACACTATAGATAACATATATGGTATATATTTGTAGTGTTTGTCCAATAGATCAAGTTTTTGCAAAAATTATCAACCATTAGTTTAGGATGAAATCAACCAGCCCTGCCACCTTGGGAAATAGTCAGAATAATCAAGAACCATACTATCATGTTAAGCTGCTATTATATGATTATCATATATGGCATCTCTATTTCAAGCACACAAACATCATTGGTGAGGGGTGATTTTAAGAAAGGGGTGCTTAAGTATGCCAGGAACTTATCTACTATATTATCAGCACCATTTCCAATGATCTTCCATTCCTTTCAACATTACACGTCTGAAAACAGAATTTATAATATTATAAAACAATGTTATACTGTCATTAGAAAAAAAACAAGCTTATTTAATTGTGATAGACTTAAATACAGGTTATTATGTTCTTGATAGTGATTTCTTATCTTTATTTAGTTTGTAACTGAGCAATTAAAATAGATGCAAGATTCCTTTATACTATTTCATAATTAAGTTGCATTTTCTTGAGATGTGTAAAAGTAATTGAGAAAATTAATTTTAGGGGGAAATGTGTATATACAAAACATGGTTATAAACATGGGGATAACCTACATTTCCAAGTTCTTGTGGCATTATTGACTATAAGCAGAACATGAAGGTTTAATGATTGGAAAAGCAGTGGTGTGTATGTACCATATGACTCATCAATAACATTCAGGTTTCTACAACAACACAGTTGTACCAATGAGGAGAAGCATTATTGTACCGTATTGATTAGAACCGGCTCTGGGCAGATCAGTTCATACCATCAAAACCCAAACTGCAGAAGAGAGGGGTATTCCAATAAAGATGAATGCTGGTCCAAATTATTTATTTATTTAATTTATTTAAAATATTTTTGCCCTGCCTTTCTCTTAAAAAGCACTTAAGATGGTTTTCATTATTAGTATAGTAAGTATTAAAGTACAGTACAGTCGAAGTCCTTGGCTCAAACACAGAGAAAGTTACCAATGCTGGCACTTCATTGGGGGAAAAGGAAGTTAATTGTTGCCTAATCAGATGTATTTTTTATTTCAGTAGGAATAAGGCTTGACAGCATTTCTCTGGGCTGGGAGGCAAAGTATTTTCAATTTAGAAGAAAAAGGAGTCTGTTCCTATTGCTATCACTGATATCAATCAGAAAGTTCTGTTGTTTATTTTTTACTCCTGTGTCATTCTTCCAGTTAGCTGTTTGCATCTTTATAAGCAGTTAGTACTCTGGTGAAACCTGTTGATTCAGAAGTAAGTTGTATTGTGTGTGTCCAGCAGAGAGTGGCAATTTTGCAAACTCAGGGCCTCCTTGTGACAGTCCCCATAGACACCCTAACCCAAAACATGAGTCCAAACATTTATTTATTTATTTATTTCTATAACTTGTATGCCGTCCACTACCCAAAGGTCTCTGGGCGGCTCACAATCAAAATAAACAATTCAGACAATTAAAAACATCAAAGTTGCAATAAAATTAAAACAATAAAATATTTAAATACAATAAATACAATATATTAAAATACTACACTAAAATCGCCATCAGGACCCACAATAATCAGTTAAAAACTTCTGGAACAGGAATGTTTTTACCTGTCACCAGAATGTCATCAACGTTGGTGCCAGGCGGGTCTCCAACATGCAAACTAATGCATTCCAATAAAGTAGGTGCTGGTCCTTTATAAAGCTCAAGGCTCTTAATCAGTCAAAGAAAAACCATCCTCAAACACATTGCATCACAAGATGGGCTTGCAACAATATACCATCCCTTGGGAAGATCTAGTTCTGTTTTAGCTACTGTGATAACTGTATGCTCAGAGAGAGCAAAGAAACCTGTGGTAGGGAGACACCTCATGTTATAGTCCCTGCCACACAACTAGGCCTAGGTCTTAGGGCGCTTTTACACAACCCCTAAAATCTGAAGCAAAGGGCTCCCAGATCTGGAGCTTAAAAATGTTTCCCCACCAGCTCCGGACTTTAAACAAAATAAAGTACGACCACGCCCACCTAAGCGCGTCCCAGCGCATTTTCCAAGTACCTGGTTTCCGAAGGTGAAACATTTCTGATGCAGATGTAAAGCAGTGAGTGCTGGGCTCTCCTCGCCTTGTGTTTGTTTTTATTTTTTTGCCCCCACCCCTTTAAGAGACTGAAAGAGACTGGAATGGTTCCCGGAGCAGCTCGATGGCAGAGCGGAGGTGAGCCTGCATTCTTTTCTCCCTTTTTTCTCTCTCCCCTCATGCAGACAAGAGCAAGGAAGTGCAGAGGGGTAGGAACACAGGAAGAGTGACAAATCCCCAAGATCTCTGGTCCAAATTTAAGTTGCTAGTGGATCTTACGGGTTGTGTAAAAGCACCTTTAGAGAGCCTGCAAGCCCCGCCTCACTACCCCAGTAGTTTCAATCTGTCATATGTTTATAAAATAAAAGTTTCACATAAAAAACCCATGCCATGCAGCCTTTACTGAGTTAATCTGTCTCACATGAGGCCTTCCTCTTTTCGTACTACCTTCAGTTTTTCCTAGCAATACTGCCTTTTCCAATTTAAAAAGGTTGTGGACAATCTTGAACGGGTCCAGGGGAGAGTGACCAAGATGATTGAGGGTCTGGAAGAAATGTCTTACGAGGAGCGGCTTAGGGAGCTGGGAATGTTTAGACTTACAAAAAGAAGACTGAGAGGGGATGTGATAGCGTCACATTGAAGAAGGGACTGGTTTGTTTTCCATGGCATCAGAGACTAGGACGTGGGGCAATGGTCTCAAACTACAGGAAAAGAGATTCAATTTAAACATTAGGAAGAACTTCATGACAGTTAGAGCTGTTCAGCAGTTGAATATGCTGCCGTGGAGGGTGGTTGAGTCTCCTTCTTTGGAGGTTTTTAAGCAGAGGCTGGATGGCCATCTGTTGGAAATACTGTGATGTGGGTTCCTGCATGCCAGGGGGTTGGACTAGATGGCCCTTGAGGTCTCTTCCAACTCTATGATTCTATGATTCTATATGATTCCATCAAGTCTTGCCGTTCCACGATGAACCCCAAAGGACAGCAGCCTCCATTTTAATATTAATGCTCCTGGAGAGAGTTTGGGCTGGAGTTGATCTCAGGCCCAGTTCTTTGTCGTTTTAGCTTTCTCTCTTGGAGGAGAAAGCAAAAATGACAGATTTTTCCCATCCTTAGGGAATAGGTTATTCAGGGCTTTGTATAGGGCCTGACCTCGGCTGATTCTGTTTCATGTGACAATATTGGAAAGCTGATCCCACTGTGCTGAGCCCATTCAGGAATGATTTGATGACACAGGCAAATGTTCTCAAATCTCTCTCTCTCTCTCTCTCTCTCTCTCTCTCTCTCTCTCTCTGCCGCTTCCGAATGCATCTCAGTAGAGCCCTCACATTGCTTGTGAGACGAAACGAGAATAAGACTAAAATGAATGCTCCCAAGGAAAACTTTTGAAAAAGCTTACAATGGCATGCTGATCAGATCCCTGGAGAGAGCACATCATCTACAACCGCGCCGGCATCGCACATGCTGATACTATTAATAAAAGTGAATGGCTCAGATCACAGGAATTAATTAGTTTGAAACTCTGACTGCCAGGAAGGGAGCAGGCACACAGTACAGTGGCATCCTGAAGTGTGTTGGTATTAATGATTCTCCGGCTGGTGTGCTGTTGACAGACTCTTGTCTGTTTCAAGAAAACTCTGGAAGCAGCTTTTAAACTTCAGGGGTGCCCCCGTCAAACAGCAAGGGGTCTCACAGTAACACTCTCAGGCGGAAGCTCCTAAATCCTGCCAATAAGAACTCGACAGCATCTCCTGCTGCCGTGCAGGGGGAAAATAACTACCTGCTGGAACTTGAAAATGCCCCTGCCATTTCCAGCAATGGGCCTCTTTTGGGAATCTGGAAAGGAGCTGGGCACTGCTTAAGCTGCCTGTTTGAAAGGCTCGGCAAAAAATCGGGGGTGGGGGCATCCTGAGAAGGACAGGCTGTAGGGAATGGCTGCTTATATATCTATAGAGAGGGGGAAGATGTTGCAGGGGAGGACTCCGCAGGGGTATAAACTGGTGGCTTATCATTAGAACACAGGAGGCTAGAGGGCATATGGAGGGCAAGTCAGACTGCAAAGAATAGGGCTGCACATAAGCAGCTGACTGGCCGCTATCTTCACGCGATCAGGGACGCCAGAAGATCTTTTGCTTCCCTGAGAATTGGCGAGGCCTTGAGCCGCCAGGCGGAGTTGTTCCAGGTGGTTCGGGACCTCTCCAATCCCAGTCAGCTGGGGCCTCCTCCTAGTGATTTCACTAGTGAGCAATTTGCAGCCCATTTTAGATCTAAAATAGAGGCCATCTGCTCCGACTTGCCCCCCAGTTGCTTTAGTCCACCCCCTGATGTCCCTGGGGCCTCACCCCTCCGATCTTCTTCCTTGGATGAGTTTGGACCTGTGTCTTCAGCGGAGGCCTCCAGAGCTATGGCTTGTTGCTGGCCGGCGGCCACCCCCTTTGACCCTTGCCCAGCTTGGCTAATTAAATCTGCTGAAGGGAACATGCCCGAGTCGGTTTCCGCCATTGCCACGGCCTCTTTTGAGGAGGGTTGTTTCCCTGCCCGCTTGAAGGAGACCGTGGTGAAACCCACTCTCAAAAAACCTGGCTTGGCGTCGGATGATTTATCGAACTATTGTCCGATTGCCATTGTTCCCTTCCTGGGCAAGGTAGTCGAGGGAGTGGCCGCTGTCAGGCTGCAGTCATACCTGGAGGCAAATCGTATCCTGGATCCCTTCCAGTCCGGTTTCAGACCCCTTCGCAGGACCAAGACTGCCCTGGTCGCTCTGCAGGATGACCTCCTCAGGGAGGCCGACAGGGGGTGCTCCTCCCTGCTGGTTCTCCTTGATCTGTCAGCTGCCTTTGATACCATCGACCACAGTAACCTGTTGGTCCAGCTTGCCAAGGTGGGAATTGGGGGCCAGGCTTTGGCCTGGCTTCGTTCCTTCCTTGGTGACCGGACTCAGCGGGTTCAGCTGGGTGATGTCTGCTCCTTGGACCCTCCCTTGTGGGGTGCCCCAGGGGTCGGCAATCTCACCCATGCTGTTCAATGTTTATATGAGCCGCTGGCGGAGGTCATCAGGGGATATGGAGTTTGCTGTCATCAGTATGCTGATGACACGCAGCTCTATCTCTCCTTTTCGTCGTCTGCAGAGGAGGCAATTCACTCCCTCGATCTGTGCCTGGAGGCTGTCTTGGAATGGACCAGAGATAACCGGCTCAAGCTTAATCCGGAGAAGCCGGATGTTCTGTTCTTCGGGGCACCTTCGTCTGGGAACAATGGCCCCCTCCCTAAACTGGGGGGTGTTTCCCTCCAGCCTGCGGACAGGGCCAGGAATCTGGGCGTGGTCCTAGATTCTGCCCTCTCCCTGGAAGCCCAGGTGATGGCTGTTTCCAGGGCCGCTTTTATCCAACTCCGCAGGATCGCCCAGATCCGCCAGTACCTTGATGAGTCCTGCCTGAGGACGGTTGGGCAGGCTCTGGTGATATCGAGGATCGACTACTGCAATGCCCTTTACATGGGGTTGGCCTTGGCCTTGGTCCAGAGGTTACAGCGGGTGCAGAATGCGGCGGCCAGGCTGGTGGTGGGTGCTCGTAGATACGAGCGCATCACCCCAGTCCTGGCCCGCTTGCACTGGCTGCCCGTTGTCCTCCGGATTAGGTTCAAGGTCTTGGTTTTGACTTTCAAAGCCCTCCACGGCCTGGGACCTGAGTATTTGGCAGAGCGCATCTCCCAAAGATCAACTGGGGCCAGACCCACAAGATTGGTGCAGGTGCGCTCACTGAGGGTGGCCACACCCAGAGAGGTGCGGAAATCACACACACGTGACCGTGCCTTCTCTGTGGTAGGCCCTATGCTTTGGAATCATCTCCCCAGTGAGCTGCGCCTAAGAGAGTCCCTGCCCGCCTTTAAGAAGGCCCTAAAGACCCATCTGTTTAGGGAGGCGTTTGGCGACCTTTCTTCTTAAGTCTCTCCTGTTTTTTTTTCTTCCGCCATCTTTGCCTTTTCATTGCCACCCCTTGTTCTTTTATTGTTTTTCCTATTTTATTGTTTTTTCTGCTTTTTATTTTTTTTTTTGTTAGCCACCCAGATTTCCCCCCGGGAAGATGGGCGGGATATAAGCTTCACAAATAAATAAATAAATAAATTTAAGACTTCTGGATTTCACCATAAATTCTTTTGCCCCCAGTGAAGCACTGGACCAAGGCATTCAAACAGTGCCTTCACTTTAAAAATCCCATAATCTCAGATGAAACAGATGCCCCTACCAATATATTAAACAATCGCCTTTAATAATATAAGCAGCTCTTAATTGGCCTTCTTCATGTTTTAGATCTTCTTGCTTCCCCCCGGGGAAATCTCAGGACTGTATTTTCATTGGGATATTGTGTTTTGTTTTGTTTTTATTAGAGGCCCCTCTTATCTCACAAACACACACACACAGAGAGAGAGAGAGAGAGAGAGAGAGAGAGAGAGAGAGAATAATTGTAACTAGAGATGGGCACGACTCAAAAAAATGGTGTTTCGTTTGTCGTTTGTCATTTAGGGGGTCCGTTTCGGTTCATTTTCATTTTTGTGATTTTTTGCAAAAAAATTCATTTTCGTTTCATTACGTAATGAAACGAAAAAACAAAACAAAAATGAAAAATTGCTGTTTCGTTAGCATTCATTACAGTTCAATGTATTTGCCGCAATGAAAACGAAACGCATGACAAAATTTCTGTTGTTTTGGTTCATTTCATTTCATTTTGGAGACAAAATTCATTTTTCGTTTCATTACATAATGAAATGAAAAAATGAAAACGAAAATGAAAAATTGCTCGTTTTGTGCCCATCTCTAATTGTAACTATGCAGCCTCATTAGGTAACCTGTGTGAAACTGGTTTAATCTTGATGGCTAAAGTCCTATAGCTTTTCACATACGTTCCAAGCAACTTGCTGTAGCTAATCGATGAAGTGCTGAAAAGCATATCAGTTGTACAGTCTGACATGTGACTCGGAAAGTGGCTAGGCACCCCACCAGTTAAGCACGATCAGCCGCAGCAGGTAACAGTGATCTTAGGTAAACGCTAATAAGATTTTCAGTTCTTAATCTGTTTCTCCCAATTTTCATATTAGTATGTGATTGCCTTACTAAAACTGCAATTATTTTGATCTCCGTCTGCCCTAAACATGCATATTTGGTGCATAGCTTTCCTTAAATCATACATAGTTGTACTCAGTTTTTTTAAAACACAGAATGTCCTTTTGCAATCTGTAGAAGGCACTGTGTTCTGATCCACACATAATTCCAAAAAGCTGCTTGATAGCCCATTATTATCAACCCTGATGATATTGATTCCTCTGATTTCAGAGAAGAATCTTTCCAGCCCTATCTGGAGACAATAGAGGTTGAACTTGGGGTCCTCCACGTACAAAGCATGTGCTCCACCACTGAGCTGTGTCTACACTCAAACACCCTTATGGAAAGGACAGAATTATGTCCCCTTGCTTCAAAACACAGGTCAAAATGATCTGCCCTCTCTCCTTAGCTGGTGCTCCTGGCTATTTAATTAACAATAATTGTGTGTTGTCAAGTTGATTCTGACTTATGGAGATCCTCCTAGGAATTTGTTCAAGGTTTTCTAGTTATAAAAGTCATCTGGCAGAACTTTTCTCTGGAGATGTTATGGAACTGTGTCACTTGTCTGCAGCCACAGGGCATGGAACCCCATCAGCCACACACAATCCAGGTGATCACAGGTTGTCCTCCTCCCAGGAGGCGGAGTAGGGATTTGATCTCTCAGTCCCTAGCTTTGCATTCAGATGCTCCAACCCACTGGGCTGTTTTGTGTATGTTCTATGCTGTCAAGTCACAACCGGCACACAGTGGCCCCTCATGGGTGCTTTCAAGGTAAGTGAGCTATTTAAGGAGTTGTTTCACCAGTTTCACTCCCCGGAGAGTTTCCATGGCTGGGTGGGGATATTAACCCTATTCTCCAGGGTCCCGGTCCATCTCTCTATCCACTACACAACACTGGTTGTTTATCTTATCCTAATTCACAGGTGAACCTCCGTTCTTTTTTCAAGTGACTGCACAATTCCTTCTGCATAAAGGTAGTATAAGGGTTTGTTGTGATGTAGATGATGAAACAATTGTGCTCCTCTGCACAAGAGCACATCTGTTCACAGGTGATGCAAAAAATGGCATGTCCTCTCCCTTGCCAGCTGCTGCAGTTCAGCACAAATGGGCATTTCAGGTTGACTAGCTGTGAGAAGGAAGCACAGAGAGAAGAGAAGGTTGAGTGTGAGCCGTCTGGCAAAGATGGAAGGAAAGAGCAACAGGAGGAAACTGAAGATGTGGATGTAGTAAAAGGAGCAGAAGGTGGAGGAGAACAAGAACAAGATACAGGGAAGACCAAGGAGGTCTTTTGGGTAGAGCAAGAGTTGGGAGATTTGAGAGAGATGAGATTGACAGGTGAAAGCTGGGGTGCGAGATGTGATCACGAGGAGGAGGTTTGGAGAGAAGCGTGTGAGGGGAGAGGAAAAAACGGTTGATGAGGGACGTTAGCACCCAGATGATAAAGAGAGATGATTGAAGAGGGATGTTCAAGGTGGAGGTGGAGAAGGATTGGACATGGCTAATTTACGTGAGGCCGTTATAATGGCCAGCAAATGTACTAGCGAAAAGGGGAAGAGGCAGAGCTATTCTGAAGGAGAGAGAGAATCCCGTGGCCCAATGGGCTCGCCACCCATGCTGTGGAAGCCAATGTCTCGGGAGGGGAACGCCTCGTTAAATACTGTATCTGAAGAGAGAATGAACCCACCCAGTTTAAGCCCTGTTGGCAATCCATTTGTGTCAGATGTTATTGTTGTTGATGAAGAATATGTAAAAGAAACAAGAGCTTCAAAACCAGAGATTAGGTTTGTTGATAAAAATTTATTAGAAAATCTCAACGACGGAATGGACAATCTTTATTTTTCCTCGGAACCCAGACAAGCTGAAAATGAACCCTCACACTAGCATACTGTTATAATTTCTTTTTGCCATGCAGAAAGCCTGGAAGAAGTTAAAGAGCAAGGGTTTAAAGAGAAACAAGCCAAGTATGATTTGGCCTAGGACATTGATGGCAAACCTTTTAGAGACTGAGTGCCCAAACTGTGATTCAAAAGCCACTAACGTTTCCACAAAGTGCTCATACAGCAATTTAACCTGAATACAGGTGGCTGTGAAGGGGCAATGTCGGGTGCCCACAGAAAGGGCTCCGAGTGCAATCTTTGGCACTCGTGCCATAGGTTCACCAACACTGGCCTGGGAGAATCCTGCATGAAGCTCATATACTTTTTTCTTTTGGCATTTCTAACAAAAACCCTTCTGCAGATGGACCGGGCTAACTGCTGGTCTCAAAAGAACAGACCCAATGGAATCAATTGTGGAATGGTAAACCAACCTTTGTGTAAAACTCATTGTCAACCGGGGAATGGTAGGGCAATCTTTGTGTAAATCCCATTGAGTCAATGAATCTACTGTGGTTGGGACAAGTAAATGAGATTCAGATTAATGTATGTTGAGGTACCAGACTCTAGGAACTGTGAAGGCTGGATGTCCACTTGACCCTGCCCTCATAAATACGTCCATAGGGACACACCGTCTGTTTAGTCTTTTCCCACCCACTTATGCTTTTGCTTGGTGAAGGAGTATCACATTGTTCATGTTCCTCGAAAAATGTGGTCTCGCTACCCTGCATTTTGTCTCTCTCTCTCTGGGACCCCTGAAGTAACCTAGTCCCCTTGTCCATTAGCTCACAATTTACTGCAGTGCGATGTGATATGCAACAGACCGGATTCATCTCCTTGAGCCTCAGAAGAGGGGGTGGGGGTGGGGTGTCTGCATTTTTGCATCTTGCCAGTTTTATCTCTGCCATCTGAAACTCATTTTCCAGGACAGACAGAAATTCTTTATAATTACTGCCCTGGGGCGGGTTTCTGTGCAAGAGAAGGAGGAGGGAGCATGTGTTGATCCAAGACCTTCTGACTTTTCTAGAGGTGGAAGGGGGCCCATGGAATGTGTTTTTTCTTATGAAAGCCACTGGCCCATTCGAAACATGTACGCTCAGCTCTGATAATAGTTGTGACTCCATGTGTAAATACTGATTTACACTGACGCCCTCTCCCGTGCCCCACCAAATCACAGAGCTCATTTTAGAGGCAATATGCATGCCACTCAAACATTCCAGGGCTTGCTCTCTTTCCCTCTCCCTCTCCCTTGCTCTGTTGATCCTTGAAAGAAACCAGAGAAAGTTGGTGTAACCGCCTTACACAATTTCCTTACAATATATGTCTAAATCCAAGTATGAGCCCAAATGGAGGCAATAATAAACCATCACATTGACATACTCATGTTCACAAGCTAGTGAGTCTTGGCAGAGCACTGAGGCATAATTCTAAAGACTGAGGTAAAATGTTGGAGGGAGTGACCAGATCCAAGGCTGCATTTGTGTTAGGATCAGGACCTCCAAAGGAGTGAGTGGGCAGGGGGGAAGGGAATTGTGGGTTGCCTTTTGTGCTCCTATTTGTCAAACTTGCTCCTCTTACAAAAGAACAGCATTGAATTCTGGCCCAGATTGAAGTGTTTTGGACTTTGATTTAGCCTTTAGCTCACTGAGTCCCAACCTTGGGTAACCCAGGTGTCCTTGGACTGCAATTCCCAGAAGACATCACCAGAAGCTGTGTTGGCCAGGGTTTCTGGGAGCTGCAGTCTAAGAACATCTCAGTTATCCAAGGCTGAAAACCACTGCTTTGGGGCATCAGAAGAAAATCTATATACTGTATATAGGTGCTTGGAACTTCTAGGAAAGCAACATTCAAGTCGTCACCATTAACATTATTTATTTATTTATTTATTTATTTATTTATTTATTTATTTATTTATTTATTTATTGAGTTTCTATCTACTGTCCATCTAGCTACAAAGATACTCTTGTTAATTTTAATTATGTGGAGGTATTAATTTTAATCATGTTGAGGTATGTATTTAGAACATATAATGACTTATCATTCTACCAGGCATGTACTATGTGAACTTGCACACTCAAAGCTTACAGGAGATGTCTACACCACTGTATTCCACTGGAGGTAAGTGGGATATTTAAGTGGTGCATTGGTGAAGATGCTCTATTGCAGCCAAAACTGTGTTCATGAACCACCCAAGGTTGAGTCTCATCCTTCCGTCCATCTGAGGTTGGTAAAATGAGTCTCCAGCTTGCTTGTTGGGGGAAGGAGGCAATATGTAGCCTGTGCAAATTTAATGTGTGGTTGCACCAGTGCCTTTCCTGACCTAGTGAATTTTCTTGGCCAAGCAGAGCTTAGACCCAGATCTCCTTACTCCTAGTCCATTACTGCATCCAACTAGATACCCACTGATTGTAGCAGTTTGATAGACAGTCTGTTGGGGTTACAAACCTGAACTCACATATTTTGAAGCATATTTTAGTACAGATAGAAACCTGGCTGGATCCAAAGGTTGATCTCATCATTTCATAACCATCTGTGACTTCTCATCTTGGCACTTCCCTTTTCAGTACTCCTCTCTGCCTATTTTCTTTTTTGTCTATCTTCTGATTGTGGACTTCTTTTTCTCTCTCACCCTGCCCTACCTGCTCCCCAGTCCTACAACTTAATTCCACCAAGCTTCCCGAGGCTTGTTCCCTTTCTAGTTGCCTGCTTTTGTATATTCTGAGTTCATGCATCTACTCCTGTCTGTCTGTCTTGCCTTTTCCTAAGACGTGGCCGAGCAACTCAACTGAAGATGCATTTCAGCCAACCATGCATTTCTCTGACATTCTGAAGAGGGATGTTTTCTCCCTTGCAGCTGCTCTATACCCAAATTGGGGCTCCCAGGCTGGTGCCCAACCCATCCTGTACACTTTTCGAGAGATTCCTACTCAGTCCTTGACCTTGCCAGTTCTGTATACTTTTTGGCTTTCCAGAGGAATGAAACACATTCCACCTGTTCCAGCCAAACCTCCTTTTACATCCTATCCAGCACAGACCGGCTCACACAGATTAGAATACATTTCAAGAAGCCTAGCATGAGGAGAAAGTTGCAAAGTTACAAGCAATTGCAAAGTTACAAGCAGTTGCAAAGTCACAGTAAAGAGCAATGCATTACATAGTAACAAAGTTAGTTTCTGAGCATGACAAGTAATGTTCTATGGTTGTTTTCAAAAGTTATTTTTAAGGATATCTTAAGGCATCTTCACAATCATTTCAAATGAGTGTTTTCAGGTTCTGCACCATTCCCTTATTAACAGTTGCAATACAAAAATCCTCCATGTGTCTTTGTGGGTGAGCACACCTATCTTATGCATTTTATAGCTATTTGCAAGGTGCAGGTGGGTCGGTAGAGAAACAAAGAGTGTGTGTTTTCCACCTGCCAGAAATGACAAAGCATTAACAATGCCCAATATAACAGATGACTTGTATGGTCAAAACAACAGTTACACAATGCTGGCTGGTGATAATTGGGTTTTCCAATGCATTGTTTGGTAGTTTGCTTTGTTTTAAAAAATAACACCCAACCCTTCTAGAGTGTTCACCCTTCTCAGAGTGGCTAACAATGAAAAGCAGTCTTAAAATAATATACCAGAATCCTATTGGTACAACCTTGTCCACTCCGTCAATTCTTAGGGATCCCTTTTCACCTGCGGAAGAGGAGTTTAGGGTGGGGAGAGAAGCCTTTAATGCTGAAATTCACCCCACTTCCAGTCCCAGAAAGAGCTGAATCAATGGCTGTTCAGCCAGTAGAAGGGCATCATCCTATAGGAATGTCCCCTTGGGAGATATTAATAAGCACACCCAGCAAGCCTCCTGCACAAGTATCCTGTGGGAAATATTGACCCCCCTGCGTGGGGATGCCCCGGGAGAGGACAATGGAGCCCATGGGATCTAACATTCAGGAAGCAGGCTACTGTTATCTCTTCCTCCCACCAGGCCATGGCATGGCCACAGGAATAAACAAGACCCTTCCTACGTGCACTGCTCACGTCATGGAATGGGATATAAGGGAATAACAAGCTGCTTGGTTATCCATCATCCAGTCCCTCGCCCAGTGACACGTCCAAGTCATGTAAGCCCTTCCCAGGAGTTCATCAGCCTATGGCAGGCTGACACATAGGATATCACACCATATCTGAAACCCTGCCTTTTATAGCTAATAAAAGTGTCAGGCCTCCAGGTTGCAGAGAGAGATTTCAGAAGCATGGAGGCCTGGCTGTGTGAGACCCAATAATGTGCCTATGTGTGGATTCATTTTCCTACATCGTCCTCTATGCATCTTCTCCTCTTTGATCACTGGATACAGAGAAAATCTGGGAATCATAGCTTCAGGGCTTGACACACATCCCCACAGGGCCCCAGTTATTAAGATTGCTTCCAAATTTTCTGTTCCCACAATGACACATGGCTGACATCAATTCATTTTGCCCCAGCAATCAGTTTATTTCCTTTTCGCTGGTAGGATTGTTTTAAAAGAACCAACCAACGTATTCATTCAAATCATTTTGATTCTGCCGGTCCAAATGGTGTTGTCAATTTATTTCCTTTGCAATGGTGCCAGGTTTGGGGGTACTGTGTCCACTTCATGACCAGTGCACTTGTATCCTTTATTATTATTATTATTATTATTATTATTATTATTATTATTATTATTATTATTATTATTATTATTCATCATCATCATCATCATCATCATCATCATCATCATCATCATCATCATCATCATCACCACCACCACCACCACCACCACCACCACCACCACCACCACCACCACCACCACCACACAGCAGACTATGCTGGATTTTGTATTACCAATCACTAGTCAAACACTTCCCAAACATTTAGGACTATGTGATGTATTGGTGAATTATGCGAGCATATCCCAGTAAGGTGGATTTCTGCAGCTGACATATGGTGACTTTGTCAACTCCAATTTCTACTAAATACTTGCTTAGCTCTACTCCAATTTCTACTAAATACTTGCTTAGCACTATAATAATAATAATAATAATAATAATAATAATAATAATAATAATAATAATAATAATAATAATAATAATAATAATAATATCATTAAATCACTTGTTATAGTAGCAACAGCAGCCACAAAAAGAGCAGGAATCTACAGTACTAGAAGGAGACACACACACACCCCTTGTGAGTGGGAAAGAGGGCTTGAGCAGAGAAAGGGCCATTTCCTGTTTGCAAATGTTTGAAGAGGGGGAAGAAAGAGGCATCAGCATATTGACAAATCACTTGCCATAGCAGCAGCAGCAGCAGCCACCAAAATGAAAGGAGGAGACAGCCTTATCCCACATCCCTTCTTTGAATGGCCATCATCCTTGAATTATTTCCCCCCAAGAATAAGGGGAATAATGGAAGGAATTGGGTGTGAAAGTTTGCCAACAGAGGTATCTTTGATTCATAGGATGGTACCCTCACAGAGTCCTTGGATTCTCCCAAGCAATCTGTCATCCAGATTCAAGTATTCCAGTTTTCCCCAAAGGCAGGGTCAAGATACGCAGTCAAAGGCTGCTTTCAAGTCTACAAAAGCCACAAAAGGGAGGGGGAAGGTGTATATTTCCCCACTAGATGTTGCAATAAAAATTTGTGGCCAACCATGGATCTGCCACAGAAGAATCCTGCTTGTTCCTCTGCCAAGAAATTCCCTGAGGATACCCAATGTTCTAGTTTGTCTAAAAGATGTCTTGCATACAGTTTGCTGACTACATACCTAGGACGTTTATAGGGAAGTAGTTCCTATAATCTGATTGAGCACCTTTCTTATAGATAGGTACTAGAACGGCTTAAACTCATTCTGAAAGAAATTCCTTAGATCTATCTATGCAGGTAAATAAGGCAACTAGCATTGGGATCCACCAGTGTCAGTAATCAATCAGGACGTTCAGCAGGATTCCTTTCCTTCTTGGGGCCTTGCCCCTCTTTAGATTTTTAAGTAGCATTACTACCTCCTCCCAGATGGCTGGAAGGTGTGCAGACCTTCTCATGTGAAAAAACAATGGGGTGATAAGTGAAGCTCCCATTCATATGTGGAGGTAGTTAAGTCAGTATGGGTTTGTGACCTCTACAGGAATTTGCAGGGGCTGCAAAGGTTTTATAGTCATTGAGAATGACATTTCTAGTACACCATGTTTCCTGTTGGAAACAAAAGATTTAAGATATATTCTGAATGATCTGCCAGATCTTGTGTGGAACCAACCAGAGATGTTCCAAGAAACACATTTCAGTTAATTCCCTGGGAGTCTCCAATGTCACAAGGAGCCCAAGTGATTGGCTTGCTGCATCAAAGTGTCTTGAGTGACTTGACTGAGTGAAGCATCCAAACATGCTGTACCTTTTGAACAGGCAGCTGCTTGTTGAGCCACAAGAGATCTGCTGGAGAGTTCAACATTTAGATAAACCATCAAAATTTTCTGGGATTTTGGTGGTTCGACCTGACAGCTAATAGAGATTAAGTTGGATTCGGCTGAGATGCTCTCAGTACTGTTTGACTCTACTGGGGTGGTTTCCATATTTAATAGGTTAGATTTTTTCCACACAATTATTTGTAACAATATTCACATCATGATTTGGAACATTCATTTGTGTGGAGCTGTGGGTCTTGCTTAAAGATTTTGGTTGAAGGTCTGAACTATTTTCCTTTTCAGATATAGTACATAGATACATAGTAACACTGGAGTAGGAACTGGCAAGCCATTCCTGTATTCCTGCCAAGAAAACTCGAGGGAAATGGGGTCACGAAGAGTCGGTCACGACTATAACAACACAACACACACATAGTAACATAGGCAGTGGCTATCTTTTTTTAGGGGCTGTAAATAGAATAATTTCTTCCTCTTCATTGGGAAGACTGAGAGTCACACCTACTGGGCTTACTTTTGAACTTAAATTCTTATTGATCATTCCTGCTGCCCTCTTGTTTTATCTCTTATTCTTCAACCTCTCAGGAAGACCAGGTGAGTCCTCTGCCCTTTCTCCTACCCCTATCAGGGCAGCTTCTAAATTTTGATTTTTGGGCTTCTCATTAATATATTCTCCCTAGGATGCACTTGTCATAGAATCAAAATGGAGTTGGATTTTGCATCCATCCATCTGCAACATTTCAGGGAAATATTGGGGAGATGAAATATTGTCAGAGGGAGGGTTGGGTTTCCGAGGGAAATATTGTCAGAGGGAGGCTTGGGTTTCTAGCCCAACAAATGGATCTGCAAAATCCTTTTTATGTTCATCAAATAAAGATTCCTTTCTAACAGTAAAAGTATCAACGTGCATTTCTGTAACAGTCTTCTTCTTTAGCATTTGTCCTGGGTGAATCTCTGTATTGTGACAACACATCTCTAATCTCATGACTAAAAGCATCATGTCTGAGAGCAACTGGCAGGTCTTCCAGATTTTCAGAATTGAGAGTTTAAAGCCATCTTTGCCTGCTCATTCAGGAGTCAGATTTCACCCAGTCATGAGCAGAGAAACGCTTTAACAAAACTCTTGGATAAATCGTTGATTAAAGTTTGCAAAGTCCAATAGTTGGGCAACTCCCAGTCAAAAATGGCCTGGACTTTGCATCCATCCATCTGCAACACTTCTGGGGAGATGACATAGCCTATCAGTTCCATAGAGGACTTGGACAAAGCTTTGCATTCTGAATATCATTCAGATGGGTTTATTTGGAAGTTGAGTCATGGCAACTGGACTTCTTTTCTTGAGAGATTGAAACATTTTGCTGCTCATTCAAGCAGCTTCACCAGTCTGAGGAAAGTAAGTGGCAAGTCCTCCATTTTAAAGTTCACCTTGATTTCATATCCCCCTGGTCTGAAGAGGCTCATAAATTGGACAAAGGCTATGGCCTTGCTGGTGGAGATGTGAAGAGCTTCTGATTTGTCTGGGGATCGATGAAAGAGCAGCTTGATAAGTAGCAGACAGATAGTGTCTGAGTCCCCCACCTCTGTTGAGAAAGGGATCTTCAACACACACATGAATAGCATCCCTGACCCCTCTCTCAAGCCACCTCTGTCCAATATGTGTACAATGATAGAGCCACTTTTTCTCATGGACTGCTACCTTGACTTCTGGACTGAACTCAGGTCATGAGCAGAGTCTTAACTGCAGCACCACAGTACATACTACACGAGAGTTCAAAAAGTTACTTTTTTGGATAAGCCTAAAAAACTGTGTTTATAAACCCTGTGGTATGCAGCAGTTAGTCCCACAGATGCTGTATGCCAGGCCTGCCCAACAGGTAGACCGTGGGCTATTGGTAGCCCGTGAAGGGTTCAAAAGTAGCTTAGCCATCAATTTTAAAAAAGTGGGGGATAAGTTCTCCTCCCCTCTCTCCCCCATCCCAAGGACCACCACTGCCCCAGCAAAGTTCTGGGTCTGCCAGCCCACTGTCTCAGCCGAGTGGGGCAGTTCAAGGGCCATGTTGCTTTGAAATCTGTTCCCTCCAGAACAGATTAATTGGTTTTCAATGCATTCCTATGGGAAATCACTGCTCTACTTACAAAAGTTTTTACTTATGAGCATGTGCTTGAAACAGATAAAATTCATAAGTAGAGGTTTTAGTGTACTAGCCCTCAGGCACTTTGGGCCAGAAAAAGTAGACCTAGGCCTGTTGTTCAACAGCCCTGCTGTATGTCACTGGTTATTTCTTAGAGTGCTGCATTCCCTAGATTTTAAACCCCAATAAAAGAGTACAAATGTATTGTCACATATATAAAATATGCTTAATGCACCTGCTACTTTGTGTAACTGGAGGTGCTATATTATGGCAGTTTAGATAGATCTTTGTGTTTCATATTTTCTAATCATGATTAAAATCAAAGAAGACAGTGCAGCTTCTTCAGGAAGAAAAATGACAAATTATTGTTTCTTGGTCTTCGAAACATGAGTCTTCCATGATAGTTCTTCTATTAGTCAAGTCAGTGATTTTAATTAAAAATGGAATGGTTTGAACATACAGCATAATTAAATAGATGCCTGTTACAGCTTCTGCATTGGTATGGCTCATTTCACGATCTCAGCACAGGCTCTTGCTGGAACCAGCAACGTCACATATCAAAACTATCTCTTTGCATCTATTGATTGAGAGTGACTATTTTTCAAAACTTCCCCTTCTAAGCCAGTGTAGTTTTATCAGTTACTGCAGTGGTGTCCAAACTTCAGCCCTCTAGATATTTTGGACTGCAACTCCCATAGTCCTTTGTCACTGGCAATAGAGGCTTGGAATTCTGGGAGTTGTTATCCAAAACATCTGGAGGGCTGAAGTTTGGACACCACTGAGTTACTGTAAGATTACAGTCACAGCAGATGCAGACATGCTCAGGTTTACTCAAAAGTAAACCCCACTGATTCCAACAGGATTTAGTTTCAAATCCCTTTACGGCTGGCCTCACATGTTTGCTTCTAAGCTTTACTGTATCCAATAGGACTTAAATCCTGACCTAGCCTATGGGACAAAACCTAGGGTGTGATCAGATTTAGGACCTCTGGTGGCTTGGTCCAGTGTAAGCTATTTCCTCACAATGGCACAATACATGGGCATAAGATATCGAGCCAGACCCTGACTCATGCTCCCACTGGACTTTTTGGGTCCAGTGGGAAAGCTACTCTTTTCTAACCCCTTAGTTTTTCAGCACAGGAGCACACTACTTGTGAGGGACATACAGATGGTGGATATGATCCAACTCCAAACTGTTCAAGTATTCTGGTATAGAACCATAGAATCCTTGGATCGGGAGGGGCCTCTAAGACCATCAAGTCCAACCCCCTGCTGCAGGCCGGAATCCAAATCAGAGCAGAACTGACAAATGGTTGTCCAGTTCTCTCCTAAATGCCTCCAGCCTTGGAGCATCCATCACCTCCTGAGGTAAATGGTTCCATTGCCATACTGCTCAAGAACTTTTTTTTAAAATATTCAGCCAAAAGCTGGCTTCCTGTTACTTGGACCCATTTTTACATGTCCTGCATTCTAGGATGGTTGAGAGCAGATCCTGCTCCTCCTCTTTAGGACAACCTTTCAAGAATCTGAAACAGAGGTGGGGGACTCAGACACACTCCGTCTGCTACTTATCAAGCATCCCCTTCATCAATCCCTAGACACCTCAAAAGTACTTCACACCTCCACCAGCAAGGCCACAGCTAATGTCCCATACTTAATGGGTGTTGGGAAAGGTTGAATAGGTGGGACTTTCATGCTCGTTAGACCATTGCCCACCCAACGAGCCTATTTAGATTATTGCCCACCTAGGAAATTATTCAGGACATTGTCTAACCCAGGCCTGCCCAAAGTCTGGCCCGGGGGCCAAATCTGGCCCGTCAGGCCATTCTGAGTGGCCCGTGGCTGACTGGCCTGCCCCTCCCTCCCCCTCCTTCACCCACCCATTCCCCTGCGGTGGCCATGGCACCCTGTGCTTCCTTTGGTCCCCACCTTCCTTCTTTCCTCCCTTCCTTGTTCCCCACCTCCCTCCCTTCCTCCCTTCCATGTTTCCCACCTTCCTTCCTTCCTCTGTTGGTTTCCACCTCCCTCCCTCCCTTCCTTGGTCCCTGCCTTCCTTCCTGTGGGTGGGGTTGCAAGGGGTCAGTGGGTGGGGCTTATGGATCAGTGGGTGGGGCTTGCAGTGGGGTGGCAGGGTCGGGGACCAACCAGCCCCTGACACATTCTCAGCCACCAAATCTGGCCCTCCTTACAAAAAGTTTGGGCACCCCTGGTCTAACCTATGAGACAAGAGGGATGTGAAATCAAGGTGAACTATAACATGGAAGACTCGCTACTAACTTTCCTCAAACTGATGAAGCTGTTGAAGTTTTTACCAACAAAAAGTAAAAACATGAATTAAGGATTGAGTATAGAAAGCTTACCTGCACTGTAGCAGCAAAGGCCAAACTGAGTATGTTTGGGGAGTGGTTGCAGCAGGTGAAGTAATTAACAGAGGTTTCTTGCTGCATCGGGCAGGTGTATGTAGTAGGGATGGGCAGGAAATGAAAAATGAAATGCTGTTGCATCATTTGTTATGTAACAAAAGAAAACAAAATGAGGAAGCAGCATTTCGTTGTAGATGAAATGAAACGGTCATTTTCTCATTGAAACAAACTGACTTGTTCCATAATTTTTGGGCTCCTGCCAAGCTGTCAATGCAGGGGGACCCTATGATACTGACTGGACAGGTTTAAAGGGCTCCAGCCATTGACAGCTCAGCAGGGGCCCTCAGAAAATTGTGCAGAGGGCTATGCGATCACCAGAACTGTCCTCCCGACCATTTTCTGAGGGCTCCTGCTGAGCTGTCAATGTCTGGACTCCTTTAAACATGGCCCAGTTGGCACCAGGGGGTCCCCATCTGCTGCTTCTAGGACCCAGAGGAGTCATTTTGTTTCATTTCATTTTGTTTCGTACAAAATGTAAAAAGAGTCATAAGAAATGAAACAAAATAAAACAGGGGTGAGCACAAAACAAAATGAAACATTATTTTTCCATTTTGTGCCCATCTCTAGTAAGTAGTCAAGCAGCAAGAAGAGTATATAAGCTTGGTTGTGCTGGGTGTTGCTCTGCTGTATTGATAATATGTTTGCTGTATGGGTAAAGTTAAATAGGTTGTGCTGTATAAGTGGAAAATGTTGCATATTGACTATGATTTAACTTTAATCTTCTGTTTGTTTCACTAAGTTAATAGAAGGGTTTACTTGTCTTGCTAGGAATATAAGCAAGTGTGAATGAAACAAGGTAAAAGCTTAGTTGTAAAATGTTTTGTTATCTAGCAAATGTTACAAGAACTAAGTTATATTGCAATTGTGAGTTTGTGAACTAGCATATGCCTGTGATATGTAAATGTTGTTTACCAGGCATTATTTCATTTTACTGCATTTATTGTTGTAAAATGCAAAGAGTATATTTTTGCATAAAGGTGTTTGAATCTTGTTATTTAACCCACATCATTTGGGTATCAACTTCAGTAATGTACACATATAGTGGCCATAGTCACTGTACACTGTCACTTAAAGGTAGAAGCAAGGTTTTATTTATTGACTTTAATTCTACCCAACATTTATGTCATCATTTTTCATCCTACACATATATTCTGACAAAAGCTGCTTGGATGAGCAGCGAAATGTTTCAATCTCTCGAGAAAAGAAGTGTACTTGCCATGATTCAACTTCCAGAGAAAGAATTTGAAATGTACTGTCATATCACATATATTCATCCACCTTTGGAGGACTGATGCCCTCTGGACCTGACTATTAGCCTGGCTCAAAGAGGCCTGAATGAGGCAAGTGTACAGTGCATGGCAGAAATGCTGATGCCCAAGATGGTGGCAGGGTTTCACCCTTCCTGAATCTCCAGCTCTCCCAGGTGCAGCTATGGTGGCACAGGAAAGGAAGAGGAGACCTCTGCAGAGAGATGCCTCTGAGCCCCACCTGAGTCAGTGAAGACAAAACCGAGAAGAGCAAAAAGGTAAAGGAGAAGAACTAGGGTAGGGGGCACAGGGGACATGGGGAAGGTGTGTACCTGGGCTTGAGGGAGAGGGCTCTTCACTGAGGGAGCATTTCTAGAGGGAGGTAATATGAAGGAAGAGTCATCTTCACACACCGAAAAATAAATTGAATATTTATTTATTTATTTTATTTAAGAGTCTTCTTCACACGGTTTACAACTATTAAAGGAACAATAAATTTGACTAATAAAATAAACAAATAAAACAACAAAATGTATCTGCGGTAGAAAGGGAAAAAAAGAGAAAGAAAATTTTAGGGTTTTCAAGGCCTTCCGGAAATAAAAATATATAAAAATACAAAATGTATCTGCATTTTAATCCTTCTCAAATTTTATCTGGTGGAGGCAGATTTACATCTCCCCTATAATTATCTATTATTCCATTAATATTAATATATTAGGTTAGAATTTTATTCTTAAAAAAATGTTTAATGTGTTTTCTTACCCATTAAAATGCCTTTTTATGGGGGTGTGGTGGAAAAATCACAGGTTCCTTCGGTATTATGAAGGCCACAGATGTCACAAATTGTAAAAGGTTGGCAAACACTGTTCTAGTTTGAGCCTGCTAGTCAAAATATACATATACATATATTTATTTATTTGATATATATCCTGTCCATTTAGCCTAGAGCCACTCTGAGCGCCGAACAACAGAGTGCGAAACATAAACATAATACAGATACAAAAATAATCTCAAACAATATAATCATTAACGAAAGCAAGTGGGATATTAATAAAGTAAAACAAACAAGCAAACAAACAAACAAACAAAAGGTAAAAACACATGAAATAAACAGATTAACCAAACAAAGCCAGAAGTTAATAGTGTCAGCTGTTGTCCACTTGATCGGGGAGGGACAGTCTAAAAAACCCACATTTTTAATTATCTTTTAAATAGAGATGGGCACGAAACGAGCATTTTTTCATTTTCGTTTTCATTTTTTTGTTTCATTACGTAACGGAATGAAAAATGAATTTTGTCTCCAAAATGAAACGAAATGAAACAAAACAACAGAAATTTTGTCATGCGTTTCGTTTTCGTTGCGGCAAATACATTGAACTGTAATTAATGCTAACGAAACAGCAATTTTTTCTTTTGGTTTTTGTTTTTTCGTTTCATTACATAACGAAACAAAAACAAAAATTTTTGCAAAAAATTCACAAAAAACAAAAATGAACCGAAACGGACCCCCTAAAAGACAGACAAACGAAACACAATTTTTTTGAGTCGTGCCCATCTCTACTTTTAAATATCTGCAGCAAGGGAGAAAATCTGATTTCGGCAGGCAGTTTATTCCGTAACTTGGGGGACAATTGCTGTGAAGGGCCTTGTCATGGCCTTCTGGGCCTCTGTTGGCATCAGCACCTGCAGGTAGCCTGCCTGAGATGAACTATACATACAGAATCTGCTTATTTTGTTAATTTTACAAAATGTGTGCATGATCTCTGATACAAATCAGAAGTTTAGGTATAAGAGCAAAAACAAAACTGGTATTAAAAAGAGTTTTTAACCCTGGGGGGGGGAGCCGAGAGAGAAATGGAACACATTTTTCAGTTAAACATTAGTCCCAATCCAGATAAGGATCACGTTTGCTTACCTTTCACACCACATTTACGTGTTTAGTGTAACTGAGAAACTTTGGTCTGAATACACAGAGGGGGGAAAACACAACTAAACAGGAAGGAGGTGGGGCGCGGAAGAGACAAAAGGAAGGTAAGAACATGGCCAATATGGGTGAATCAAATTAAATCTGGCAGCTGGATTTCCTATCTCTCTTTCTGTGAAAGTGACTAGTTACATAAACATAGCAAGAAGGGCTGTTTACATGCTTGGTATAGGGCCAACATATTCTATATCCCTGCAGATTCTTTTAAGGATGCCAGGCAAAGTTAACCACACAATTTGAGAGTGTGGTTCTCTTTAGTAAGACAAGACAAGGCCATTAATATCCAGCTTCATCCATTCTAGACCTATGCCCTAACATTAGACCCAGCCCAAATAACAGGGTGGACTCTAATGCATTCTGGTTGCACCCCAGTAAGCATAGCTCTTGCCCTGAATAAGGGATTATAAGTATGAACTGTGAACCAGGACATACCCAGAACCACATAGGAAATCTCACTGTATCTGCAAATCCACAATGATCACAGAATCATAGAATAATGACATTGGAAGGGATTAGAGATGGGCACGAAACGAACAATTTTTGTTTCCGTTGTCATTTTTTCATTTCATTAAGCAATGAAACGACAAACGAATTTTGTCTCCAAAATGAAACGAAACAAACAGAAACACTGGAAATTTTGTCATGCATTTCGTTTTCATTACTGCTATACAGTGAACTGCTTTAAACGCTAAAAAAATCACAAAAAATGAAATAAATGGTAATGAAATGGTAATGAAACGAACAAAAACAAAAATGAATTTTTGTAAAAATTCGTGAAAAATGGAAACGAAATGAAACGGACCCTCCAAATGACAAACGACAAACGAAACATCATTTTTTTGATTCGTGCCCATCTCTAGAAGGGACGAATAAGGTCACTGAGCCCACCCACCTGTTCATGGCAGGAATACAGATCAAAGGATATCTGACAGATGGTTGCCTAAATTCCTCATGAATGCCTCCAGTTTTGGAACATTCACTGCCTCTCAAGAAAACTGGTTCCATTCTTGTACTGCTCTAACACTTAGGATGCTTTTCCTGATAGTCAACTGAAATCTGAAATCTGTCACTTGAGCCCATTGTTGTATGTCCTGCACTTGGAAATAACTGAGAACAGAGTCTACCCTCCCTCTGTATAACAGCCTTTCATGCACAGTGGACCCTTGTATAACAAATTGTTTGTATAACATAAAATCTGTACAACATGAAAAATTCCAGAGATAGAGGAAATTTGCTCAACAGAATCGCCTATGGCGTGAATCTGTAGGACATAAAAATTGTCGTGATTAGGGATTATTCCATTTCAATGCATTCCTATGGGAAATTTGTATAAAGGAAAATTTGCTGAACAGAATTTCATTTCGAACGAATTAATTCCTTTATACAAGGTACCACTGTACTTGAAAACTGCTATCATATCTCATCTCAGTCTTTTCTCAGGACTAAACAAACCTCCATGCAGATAGATAGATAGATAGATAGATAGATAGATAGATAGATAGATAGATAGATAGATAGATAGATAGATAGATAGATAGATAGATAGATAGATGCATTGGAATAGTGGAAGAATGACAGGGAGCAGAAGACGGTCTTCATTCATTCTACCCTGTGTCAAGAACTTGAATAAATGGGTTGTGCAGTACTTCCCCAAGCTCTCTCCACATTTACATAGGTGACTGACTTATCATCATAGCCAGCTCAGACTACCCAAAGGAAGGCCAAACACCTGCATTTCAATGGAGCTGGGAGTGGGCATTCTCTCTTGAGAATGGATGGGAGGGATGAGGGAAAAGAATATGGAGATGTGCTGAAAGATGATTGGATGTCACCTGAAAAGATGGGTGGAGAGTAGGTGGAGATAGAGGAGCCAGCTACTAATATTTAGAGATTGACCCAAAATGAAAAATGGCACGCTGTTTCATTGTGTTGTAACTTTAAGAAACATTTCATAACATAATGAAACAGCAAACAGCGTTTTGTTACGAAATGAAACACCATTTTTACTGGGGAAACAAAATAATTTGTTCTCCCTGGCCGCCCCACCTCCCAGGAGGGTTGTGTTTTTTTTACAGGTCCAGCTGTGGGGAGGTTGACCTGTCAAAAAACACCAGCTGGGTGGTGGGGGCCGGGGCCACAAGGCAGAATCAAACAGGGTTTTTATTGATGCCTGCTCCGTTCTGCCTTGTCGCTCCCACCCCCTTCCCCCAGGAGGGGTTCCCCACACCCCAGCCTGTCAAAAAAAACCACCTGGGTGACAGTGGGGGAGGGGGGCAACAAGACAGAACATAAAAGTTTTTTTACTGCTGCCTGCTCCGTTATGCCGTTATGCCTTGTCGCCCTTCTCAACCAGGCAAGGGGTGGGGGATGTTTGCCTTTGCTGAGAAGGGACAGCCAACCAGGCTTTGTTTTGAATTCCACACTGCAGGAGCACCCTTGCTGCAGTGGCATGGAATTCTAAAGGCTGGTCTGCTGTCCCTTCTCATCCAAGCAAGGGCAGGTGGGTGTACTAACTGCCTGTCCCTTGCCTGGCTGAAAAGGGCACAGCAGCAGGGAGCTGATTTCACCACTCACCACTTCCTGATTTCACCGCTCACCATCTCAGCCCCCTGCTGTGTTGGGGAATCACGGCTTTCAAGGACACAGCAGGGGGCTGACAAGGTGAGTGGTGAAATCAGCACTCACCCTGTCAGCCCCCTGCTATGTCTGGGAAGCCGGGATCCACTTGCTGTGTCATTCCAAATAGTTTCATTTCGTTTCCTTTTGGAAAAAGTCATTACTAACAAAATAAAACAAAACTACTAAGGAAATGAAACAAAACAAAATGAAACAAAACACTAATTTTCTGTTTTGTGCCCATCTCTACTAATAATATACAGTAGTTCTCCATTTAATCATTGGGGGGTACGTTTCCGACCCTCCTGTGATAAAGGAAAATCTGTGATATGCAGACGCCTTTATCTGTGGGCCAGGCCGGGACTGGTAGGCCTATGTGTGGCCTCTTGAACTCACCCCAGGCCTGGTGCTGCCTGGAACAGGCCCCCAATGGGCTTCCCGGGCCTGTACAAGGACCAATAGTGCCTTCCAGCACACCAGAACTGACTTCCAGTAAACCGGCAAACCGGAAGTGACTTGCCGGCAAAGTGACTTCCGGCAAACTGGAAGGTACTTCCAGGCCACGTGGCCTCTGGAGCTTGCCTGAGGCCCAGCACTGCCTGGCCACTGCCCTGCTGCCTGCCCACACCTGCAGTCCCGGAAAATCCACGATATACCGGCACCACAATATATGAAGCACAATGTGGCAGGTGATTAATGTATATGCTTTTTATTGTTAAGGTAGAGTGATTGCAATATGGCTATGCTGTAGGACAGGGTCGTCCAACTTTGAACAGGCCGAGGTCTACTTCTTCTGGGCGAAAGTGCCTGAGGGCTACTACACTAAAACCTCTACTTATGAATTATATGCTCATAAGTAAAAAAAAATTGTAAGTACAGCAGCAGTTTCCCATAGGAACACATTGAAAATCAATTAATCCTTTCTGGAGGGAACATACCATATATGCTCGAGTATAAGCAACCCGAGTATAAGTCGGGGCCCCTAATTTAAACCCAAAAAACTGGGAAAATTTATTGACTCAAGTATAAGCCTAGGGTGGGAAATGCAGCTACTCCTCCTTTTGTGAGCTGGGGCTGTGTGTGATGTTTAAAATGACTTTTAGCCACCGAGGCAAGTGCTTGAGTTGGTGGCTAAAAGTCATTTTAAACATTGTTTTAAAATGACTTTTTAAAAGTCATTTTAAACATGGGGGGTCAGGAGAAGCGGCGCACAAAGTTTAAAATGACTTTTAGCCACCGACCCAAACTTGACTCAGTGGCTAAAAGTATTGACCAGAATATAAGCCAAGGACCCCTTTTTTCAGCCCAAAATTAGGGCTGAAAAACTAGGCTTATATTCAAGTATATACAGTATTTCAATGCATTTCTATGGTAAGGCTGACCATGCACACACTTCCCTTACACCCGCTCGAGCCGGTGTGGATGGGTGCAAGGGTGGCATTTGCATACTTGTGCAGATCACACCTTCTGTTTGCCCAGGCTGCTGGAAGACATTTTTTTAAAAAAAAAGGTGCACGTTCCCTCCCAACCCACCTAGGGCCTGCCTTGACTCTACTTCGCCTCCTGTTTTCCCCCTTCTCCCTTCCAGCCCCCTCGCTGCTCCTGCTACTGCTGCTGCTGCCCATAGCTCTCATTCACCTTTGCCATGTTCGCTGTGCAGCTGTGATGGGCCAAGCCAGCAGCGGTGCAATCACATCGCCACGGCAGCGCAAGGAGGAGGGAATGGCTCAGAAGGGGAGCAGGAGGAGTGGCAGGTCACAGTCTCTGTGAGGCAGCTGTGTCGGTGGGAGGAGGATGAGGATGGAAGGGTGGGAGGAAGGAATTCTCCAGAGGGGGGAGAGGGGGACGTCACCATGCAAAGGGGATGGGCATGCCCATGATCCCGCCCCTCACTGTCTCCTCCACTCCCCTTCCTCTGCTCTGCACCAACAACTCAATTGGTCACGACACAGTGGCACACTAATCATCAGGCTGGTAGGGAGAGCAGGGGACTGTGCCATGGCCCTTGAACTGCCCCGGTCAGCTGAGACAGTGGGCTGGCCGACCCAGAGCTTTCCTGGGGCAGTGGTTGTCCTTGGGTTGGGGGAGGTAGAGGTGGAGAACTTATCCCCTCACATTTTTTATTGATGGCTGGCGGGCTACTTTTGAACCCTTCACGGGCTACTGGTAGCCCCCGGTCTACCTGTTGGGCAGGCCTGCTGTAGGATAACTAGTTATTGCAAATATGTAATGATGGTTGATTTTGTAGTAGTGAGAAGATAACTTTGTTAGCTTTGATTTTTTTCTATGATTCCTTTCCTGAAACTGCTTAGATAGTAAGATGAACCTTTATGCCTTGCTTTGCCTTGTTTTTAGTGTAACTTTGATTTTCATGTCTTTTTTAATCTTTTTTTTTCATTTTTAACAAAATAATAGTATTTTACCATGGTACAGTCCTTGGGGAAGGAGAATGAGTGTGGCTGATGACAGTGCCTTGACCAGAAAGGTAACTTTGTTAACTTTGGTAATTATGGAAATTTTTGTCCTAGCTGACAGGGTTGGCATGTATGCAAGTTTAACTTCTGTCTTGGAAATTCAGGCAGGTTGAAGCTAGCATCAGAAGAGTCCTATGGGCAGTTAGACACGCAGCCTCCAGGGGTTTTACGGAGCCTGGGGCTAAAGGGTGGTGTTTTGGAAGTGTGGCTGAGGTTGTTCTCTTGGTGGATTCTGGAGATGAGGTTTGGTTCCAGGCACATTTCCTGACACACTGTACACAGGAAGTCCCTATGAATGCTCCAGAAAACTGGTCCAGATGGTTGGGGGACCCTATAGAATGCTGGGAGGGTTTCTGTCTAGGAGCTTCAGAGCAACAGAGAATTGGCAATGAATTGACTCTGCCCTGAGAATTTCTCCCATGAGAAATCTCAGTTTATCTGTACCAATTTGATAGAAAAGGGGGATCCAAAGAAGATTTCCGAATAATTTGTTGTGGCCGAGGTTCACAATTTCTGTGCCTCCCTTTCTTAGCAAATGATTGAGAAATGTGTGTGCATGCTTCACCTTTCATATTAAAATCACCTGCAGCACATGACCATCCCTTCGCTCACCCAGTTGCCCACACTCCAGGTAAAGCACATGGCCTTCCTTCTGCGACATGTTTTTTGAGATCTGAAAGTGTTGGCAGAGGAGGAAGCAACCAAGTAAGGAAGAAATGCATCTGAGAAAGAAAAACAGCCGCTCTCCTAGCCATCTTGCAGGGTCACTATAAGGTCAAAAATGATGTACAGTGGAACTTTGACTTACATCATTAATCCGTTCCAGTGGTCTAGACTTCAGTCAAACATGACTTAAGTCAAACGAATGTTTCCCATAGAAAGTAATGGGAAAGCGGATTAATCCATTCCAGATGATGAAAAAGACCCCCAAAAACAGCAATTTAACACAAATTTGACTGGGATAGGAGATTCCTTCTGGGGATGTAAATGAAATGTCTCTTCAAAGAGAGGAGGAGGCAGTGGAATTATAGTCCACAAGTTATATGCCTCCACTTTTTAATGTTCATAGTAACAATGTCTAACATTTAAGTTTTACTGATTTTTAACCTGACGTTCCAAGTTCTGAACAACTCTATGCTTACCATTAGAGTCCCACAACTTTACAGCTCCCCAACTAAAATGCTTCCATTGTGGACCAGACTTCTGCAGCCAGATTTTTTACAAGACTGAGCCGACTGTCTAACCAGCGAGGCCAGCCCCGAGCTCCCGGCCCTTCTCCTCCGGCAGCAGCGGCGGCTTCGTGAGGCTGAGGACCAGCTCCAGGCGCTCGGAGCTGGCCTCGCCGAAGCCGCCGCTGCCGGAGGAGGGGAAGAAGGCAGGAGCAGTTTGGAGGCGGCAGCCACGATGCTGGGTTGTGGCTGCCGCCCAATTCCGGTGCCTTGCGCCGGGGCTCCAGATGTAAGTCAAAGCCTGCGACTCAAGTCAAACAGGCCCCTTCTTGCTGCAAGTCAAATATGATGCAAGTCAAGCAGTATGTAAGTCAAGGTTCCACTGTACTCTGAAGAAACTGTGAAGCTCCTGAGAAGGAGAGTAAAAAAGGAAGCCTCTTTCATGGGAAGGTAGAACTTCTGGGAAATTGGATGACAAATAATACGGCAACATTAACTTCGCTTCCCCCACTTCCTGAAGCCAGACACTCCCTTAAATCTGCAAGAGGGGCTTACAAGGAAGGTGCTGCAATTGTAGGAAAAATGTCTCCACAACAACATCTCCAAATATAACATTTGGGTAGTTGCTGACCCAAATTTCCTTAGAAGAGATTTTCTTCTTTTAATCCCCTAAATCAGTGAGGGCGAACCTTTTAGAGACTGAGTACCCAAACTGCGATTCAAAACCCACTAATTTTTTTTGCAAAGTGCCAATACAGTAATTTAACCTGTATACAGGTGGTTATGAAGGGGCGATGCCAGGTGCCCACAGAAAGGGCTCTGAGTGCCACCTTTGGCACCCATGCCATAGGTTCGCCATCACTGCCCGAAATGCATAAGTCTTATTTGAACAATTATTTCCAAAATTTCCAAATGAACCTTTTGTGGCATTCCCTTTTGTTAATGTAAAGCTTTGGTGTTTAAAAGGGTGTCTTTTAATAAGAATCAACACAAAAAGCATGACAACATATGTCTTCTGCCCCCCTCCCCCTGCCATTAAAAAAAAAAAGTCCAATTTTTACTCTAAATAAATATCTAAGGCAGGTCTGTCAAAGAATCAGTAGCTGTCTCCAGTCCTCCTCAAGATGCTATCTGAGCCTCCATCCACCATTGGTAACCCATGGAATTATACTCTTGGCCTAGGTTGCGGAGTTGCTGAATCTAGCTACAGGGCATTAATCACTTGGAGAAAACACTATGTAAGTAATCTTTTTTTAAAAATGCCATCACAACACGGAGAGAGGCTTATGATTTCTCTCTCACTGCAAAAACATGGCACATTTGGCCTTTTGCTCAGCACTTAGCAGTGTCTTTGTAATCCTGCATTTTCGATGGACAAGAAAAGAGAGGATAATCCAGGGGGCACTTCTACAAAATGTGGCTTAGGCAGAGCGGTGTGTGTGTGTGATAGGCCATGGGACATCGCTCAAAATTATGACGGGACAATTCCTGCCCTTCCTAAGCCTCCTCAGCATTGTTCATTCAGAAGGGATGTTGAAAATGAGGATTGGAGACCATT
Organism: Phrynocephalus forsythii; assembly: GCA_029282475.1. Taxonomy (NCBI): domain Eukaryota; kingdom Metazoa; phylum Chordata; class Lepidosauria; order Squamata; family Agamidae; genus Phrynocephalus; species Phrynocephalus forsythii. The sequence continues at coordinate 14,840,450 of JAPFRF010000004.1, forward strand.
TAATGGAATTACACTAGGGATGGATTTGGCCCAACAAGCTGTGCATATAATGATAATCAGCCGATCCTGGCTCCAGTTGGATGCATTTCGCTCTATAGGCTGGCTGGCAAAAGGATCCTCTGTTTGGCTGAAGGGACTAACAGGCAGGATGGGCCATCCTGCTGATTCTCAGTAAATGTTACATTTAAATCTTCTGACACCCATCCTGGAGGAGTTACATTTGCATTAGACACCATTACAGGGAGTCAATTCCAGCTGTAGCTGAGCCTGGTTCAGTGATGGTGAACCTTTTAGAGACCGAGTGCCCAAACTGCAATTCAAAACCCACTAATTTTTTTTTTTTTTGCAAAGTGCCAATACAATAATTTAACCTGTATACAGGTGGCTATGAAGGGGCAATGTCGGGTGCCCACAGAAAGGGCTCCGAGTGCCACCTTTGGCACCCGTGCCATAGGTTCACCATCACTGGCCTGGTTCATTAAAAGAGAAATCTCTGAAAAGATTGTGGTGTAGATGTATGCACCCAAAGAGTGTAAGCCACATCTGTTTCATTTTGTGTGTTGCGGTGGGGTTACCTGTCTCACAATCCCCTAGAATTTGGGCATGATCATCTAAAAACTAAACTAAACTAAACTAAACTAAAACCTAACTTTCAGATTCAGGCACCGATTTTTCAGCAAGGCTTTGTTACATCAAGCAGAGATTGTCTGAGAATCAAGATGTGGAAAGCTGTTTCATTATAGCCGTGGTCTCACCAGCATTTTCTGTGCATTTTTGCTGTGGTGAACTGCAAAGTAAAATATTGCATCCTAACCGTGAAGGGAAGTAATTTGTTGCCCCGACCGACCACACCCCCGGAAGCGCACTTTCACCAAAGTTTTGTAAACCACCACTAGGGGTTGGATTAAAAAACTTCCCTTAAAGATGCACAGTTCTTTGCTACTCCAACGAGGTGTGACCCAAGAAAATATGCAGTAATTAGCTTCGTACCACTTTTCCTGCCACTTCCTATGGGTCCGGCAATGGAGACTAAGAAAAACGACCCAGGAAAAAGGGAAAAGATGTGCAGTAAGCAAGTAGAGACGGGCACAGAGCAGCAAAATACTACTCTGTCGACAGGACACTAACTGTGCATCAAACACCACGTGACCGACTGGGAAAAAACTACGCATCAAATTAAGATGTGCAGAAAACTTTAGTGAGACCGTGACCTATGAGAGAGAAGGAAGACTGTTGCTGCTCCTTTGCACTGGTAGAGCAGAGGGACAGTGTTCTGGACGCTGGATTCAGTAAGGTGAGGGCCCTGGCCTATCTGTGACTTGTAAAACACAGCGGGGAAAGTGTTCTCTTTCATTTTACAGCAGCTCCAGGGCAAGAGGCCCAGTCCTAACAAAGCAGCCCATGTGAAGGCCAAAATGCTTTCACACCCGCCAGGCTGGCTGGCATTGCTGCTATCACTTCCTTGCTTGGCTGGGAGAAAAAGGTGTGTGTGAGGGGTCTTTGCTACCTCTCCCTCTGCGTGTTGCCAGATCTTTTTCACCTGCTGTCCTCATGAAGACACTGTTACTGTTTTCTAAGCAGACTGAAGGAAGTATGTGGAGTATTTCTTGACTCCAAAAGTACAGTAGGGGTGGGTAGATGGATGGGTGTTTAACAGAGATTCAAGCTTTGGTGGTTTCCTCTCCCCCCTTTCTTTTGCAGAAAATGTGTTCTGATGATCACAACACCAGCCATAAGTTTTCCAATCCACAGATGACTATGCTCTTTAAGCGTGTGTGTGTGTGTGTGTGTGTGTGTGTGTGTGTGCACACACACACACACACACACACACACACACACACACACACACACACACACACACACACACACACACACACACACACACACACACTTCCCCTTATATAAACAGCTCTGAAAGTTGGTGCACATTCTTCATGGCTAGCAGGTTGTGGGAGCCAGATGGACGGATGCCACGCACTTTAATGCTTCATGCGTCTCCTCTTCTCTGCATACCACAAACATTTGGTAGGATCATCAGAATCCTGTGAGACGGGGGAGGGAGAGAGAGAGACAGAGAGACAGAGAGACAGAGAGAGAGAGAGAGAGAGAGAAGCTCTAGGCCCATTTCTTCTTGGATGCTCAGCCAGATGCCCACATGACTTCTTTCTCCTTCTTCCCCACATGAGGTTGAAAGGATGTTGCTCTGGTGGAAGCATTGTGCTCTGTAGAGGGAAGGCAGCACTCATTTCATGGCTTAAGGTCCTGCCTTTCTTCTCTATGAAGCATTTCTGTTCCTTTGTTTTGTACAAGAAAGAAAGAAAGAAAGAAAGAAAGAAAGAAAGAAAGAAAGAAAGAAAGAAAGAAAGAAAGAAAGAAAGAAAGAAAGAAAGAAAGAAAGAAAGAAATTAAAAGCAGACAATGAAACTCCAGTCTGTATCATGTCCATGTGGAAGAGTCGGCCTTACTCCTCCCAACTAGAGGTGGGCACGAAACAGAAAACCCATGGTATGGGTTTGCCTGTTTCGAGCCTACCCTTGGTTCAATTCGGTTCAGATTCGTATGAATTTTTTAAAAAATTGTATGAACCCAAACCGATCTGAACCAGTTCGGGTCGACCTACTGAGCAGCAGCGGGTGGGGGTCGATCCTGGCCTCGGCAGCAAGGTCTTTTGGGGCCAGCGCCTCGTTTGTTTTTTGTTTGTTTTTTCTTCAAGTGAAAATATTTTAAATAGTAAAATAAAATACAATAAAATAAGTTGCTGATAGAGTAGAGGCTCATCTCACCCCATGGAACTTACACAGCGATTGACATATCAAATCCCTGTTGACTCAATGCACTGATTCTAGTGTGATTTACTTGCTAAGCAACAGGATTTGGGGCAATATTTTTTCTCAGGGAAAGAGAATGACACTTGATTAGCATGTTTTCAATCAAAAGCAATTTTTTTAACCACTTACGTATATACCCGAGAAGGGGGGGTCCTATTCAAAATCTAGCTTCCTTTCTTTTAGAAATAAAGCAGGTCCTCTCTCTCTTTTTTTCAAACTCTGGTTTGCCGAATATGCTGCCCAAGTCCCCTCAGAGCTGTAGGTTTTTCTTTTTTCCAAAAAAGGGTGCTAATGGAAATTCTGGGAGTTGTGGTTCAACAGCACAGATCTGAATACTGAACCTCAGTCTAAAGGCAGTTGCCACCTCTCTGAAAGACACAAATACTGTCTATATACTATATAACATAGAGTTGAATTAAACCATAACTGATTTCTGCAGCAGCTTCAACAAAGGCTGATACTTCATGTCCATTTCATCGCTGTTCACGGTCCCGCTGGTGACTGGTACAAAGAAATCTAACCGCACGTCCATTGCGCGACGAGGGGAGTTCGTCCTGACCACGCTCCCTGAACTGCGATCTATGCAGGATGAGAGATTTCCCTCCCTGGCCTCAGGAATCTCCTCATCTTGCTTCTCCTTCCGATACAAGTGCCCGTGAGGTAAGGCTCATAACACAACATACCATTCTCCATCTAGTGGCAGGAGTGTGACGTGCCATTCACCAGTACATTCCCTATGGAGTCAGCAACTCATTGCAAAGAGATTAAAAGACAAATGCCTAAAACTTAGCTCAATAATGCATTGAAGGCAAGGCTTAAGAGAATGAAAATATCGAAAAATGGAAGGTCAGGCGGGGGGGGGACGGAGAACAAAAGCATGGAATTTTTTGCAAAGTGCCAATACAGCAATTTAACCTGAATACAGGTGACTGTGAAGGGGCAATGTCATGTGCCCAAAGGAAGGACTCCAAGTGCCACCTTTGGTACCCGTGCCATAGGTTCGCCAGCACTGGCATAGTGCCAGGACCCTGCCTGTCATAGAACCTGAATGTGAAGGGTTAAATGCTGAAGAACAGCAGGAGGAGCCTTGCAGTTCAACTCAGCAGGCAGCTGAGTCTCAGGACGCAGCTGAGGGCACATCTCCTCCTCCTATGAGGGCTAGAAACAGGATCCTGCAAAGAAGAACTAACAGGAAAGCCAGGGAAAGGATCTTTAATGATAGGTGTAGAATTAGATCTGAAAGCCCTGAGTTCTAGCAGGAGCCTTGCCAGAGATATGGGTGTGTTCCCTGGTTTAGGATAAAGCTAGCAAGTTTACCCTGAAACCTCTGTGGGAGCAACGCATCACTTACCTTGTCACCATGTTCCTGTGTGTATCCAGACTCTGTTTCCTGACCTTGGACCGGCTTTCTGACTATGACGTTTCTCTGTACACTTGAACTTGGCATTTGGTTCTGTAAGGTATTTTGGCTTTGATTCGGACTTTACTTTGTTCATTATCTGGATTACAACTAAAGTTCCTGGCAAAGAACTGAACTTGGCTTGCTGTGTATTCTGTGTGTGGGGCTTCACAGTTTGCTCCCACCCACCAAACGTATTCAAGCAGAATGGAGAAGGAGGGGGCTGTTGGAATGACTCCACTGGAAGCTTTGCAAAACCAAGTACTGTTTTTGTCTCAAACAATTGTTCAATTGCAGCAAGCTCCAGCATCATTACAGCCTCGTTGTCCTTTGCTGCCTCCTGACCGGTTTGAAGGCAAGTTAGAGGAATTCCCTGCATTCTTGGCCCAATGCAAGCTGTTCATTGAGGTGTGGGCTCAAGAATTTCCTACTGAGAGATCTAAGGTCTGTTTCATTATCAGTTTATTGAAAGGTCAGGCAGCTAAATGGGTGACTCCTTGCTCCTCAGTGCTTCACCTTTGTTGGATAATTACCAGGCTTTTCTGAACCATATTTCTTCAGCCTTTCAGAATCCCGTGCAGGCTGCTACCGCCAACAGGAGACTCAGAGCCTTGAAACAGGGCAAAGACTCAGTGTTTAATTACACTACTGCATTTCATTTGATAGCTCAGGATTTGCAGTGGAACGAGCCGGCACTGATTTCTCAATATATGGAAGGTTTGGCAGATGAAGTGCTGGATGAACTCTGTAGGGTAGAACAACCAAACACATTGCAGGAGCTCATTACTCTGTGTTTGAGAATTGATGGACGCCTGGAAAGCCGTTGTCTCTCCCGAGGCCAGAACTGCAACCAGCAACCTCTGCCAGCTGTGTCTCATCTGCAATCCCGGGAGGCTTGTGAAGTAGATCCAGAACCTATGCAACTGGGAGCTGCTCGACCACACCTTACCCCAGAGGAAAAGGCAAGATGACGCTTTCATCATCTCTGCCTGTACTGTGGGGGAGGAGGACATTTTGCTTCTAATTGCCCTTTGAAGCATTCCTCAGTTAGAGCTGCTATCTCTCCAGCAGTAAAAGGGCAGCTCCATCCTTGAAGGAACCTCGAGGAATGGAGCATACCGAAAGGTTCCCAGGTAATACTATTACACCTCAAGGACCTTTTCTGCTACCTGTGACTTTAGGGCTCCCTGATGGTCGGAAGATTCCGGTGTATGCTATGGTAGATTCTGGGGCAGCTCATTGTTTTGTGGATGCTGGGTTTGTGCGGTACCATCGGATTCCAGTACAAAATAAGGACACCCCTTTGCTGGTGGAATCCATTGAGGGTCGGTTACTTTGTTCTGGGCCGGTAGCTCAGGAAACCTGTCCCCTTACCCTTCAGGTAATGGATCATAATGGATTAGCTTTAATGTAACCCGTATGCCCCGGTTTCCTCTTGTTTTGGGACTTTCCTGGTTGCGAGCTCATAATCCACTGGTGGATTGGGTGCAAGGGGAATTATATTTCAAGGTCCCTTGTTCAAAGCAACATTCCTCCACTATCCTGGCATCTGCTCATGATACATCTGACCCTGTCTTGCCCCAGGCATATCAAGACTTTGCCGATGTATTTGAAGAAAAGGGGGTTGACAAGCTACCTCCACATCGACTCTATGACTGTGCCATTGATTTGATTCCTGGGGCACCTCTTCCTGTAGCACGAGTCTATCCCATGTCTGAACCTGAATTAGAAGCGTTAAGGGCTTTTCTAGATAAAAATCTTCGACGTGGATTCATACACCCTTCCAAATCACCATTGTCGGCACCAGTGATATTTGTCAAGAAGAAGGGAGGGGAGCTTCGTCCTTGTAATGATTATAGAGCACTCAACAAGATCACTATTAGGGACCGGTACCCTTTACCTTTAATCTCTGAACTTTTGGACCGGTTAAAAGGGGCTAAGTGTTATACTAAGCTGGACCTTCGGAGGCATATAATTTGGTACGTATACGCAAAGGAGATGAATGGAAAACTGCATTCCGGACCCGGTACGGCCAATATGAACATTTAGTAATGCCTTTTGGTCTGACCAATGCACCCAGTGTGTTTCAGCGGATGATGAATGACATTTTCCAGGATCTCCTAGATCGTTGTGTGGTTGTGTATTTAGATGACATTCTGATTTACTCCGCTGACCCAGTTCAGCATGTTAAAGATGTTCGTCAGGTATTGCAGCGTCTCCAGGAAAACGGACTCTATGCTAAACTGGAAAAATGTGAGTTCAACATTGAAGAGGGTGAATTCCTGGGGCATATCATTTCTCCCCAGGGAATCTGCATGGACCCCAAGAAAGTAGAGGCTGTGTTGTCATGGCAGCGACCACAAAATCGTAAGGACTTGCAGCAGTTCCTTGACTTCGCTAACTACTATCTTCAGTTCATTCCTGCTTACGCTGACATTGCTGCACCTTTAAACCATCTCCTCCGTCCCAAAGAGCCTTTCCGGTGGACTCCTGAAGCAGAGAAGGCTTTCTCTACCTTGAAGACCCGCTTCACTTCGGAGCCTATACTTCGCTACCCTGATCCACAACTGCCGTTCATAGTGGAGGCTGACGCATCTAGTGTTGCCTTGGGAGCAGTATTATCTCAACAAGAGGATCCCTCCCAAATCCCGCGTCCCTGTGCCTTCTACTCTCAGCAATTAAAACCTGCAGAAAAGAATTATACGATTTGGGAGCGTGAACTGTTGGCCATCAAAACAGCTTTTGATGTATGGAGGGATTACCTTGAAGGAGCTCGACACCCTGTGCAAGTGCTAACTGATCACAGAAACCTGGAACATTTACAAACAGCTTGGCGATTGTCTCAGTGACAAATCTGGTGGTCTTTATTCTTTTCCCGGTTTGATTTTCATATCAAGTATATTCCTGAAGCTCAGAATAAGAAAGCTGATGCATTATCTAGAAAACCTGAATATGCGGCACCAGTGAAAGAGACCTTAGTGGCACCCATCTTGCCTCCCTCCGTGTTCACAGCCACAAGTCTGTGTCCCAGCTTGGCAGAAGAAATCCGGAAGTCTCAAGCTCAAGATCCATGGACTCAGCAACGTCTTCAAGAACTTCAAAATGGGGAGCATGGAGAGTTTTCTGCACAACAAGGGTTACTACTACATCGAGGAAGGTTATATGTTCCTGCTGGTCCCCTTCGTAATCAGGTATTGCATCTTTCTCATGATTCTTTACCTGCTGGACACTTTGGAATTTATAAAACCCTGCATCTTCTCACAAGGGAGTTCTGGTGGCCACAGGTCCGAGCTGATGTTACCAGATATGTGGGGTCCTGTGGAGTGTGTTGGCAAGCAAAGGATGTGGTGGCTAAACCTTCGGGTCTGTTGCATCCTTTGCCAACACCCTCTGGTCTTTGGAATGCTGTGTCACTGGATTTCATCACAGATCTTCCTCGCTCCAAAGGATTTACCTGCATCCTGGTCTTCGTAGATTTGTTCACCAAAGTGGCCCACTTCGTTCCTTGTCCTAAACCTCCTACCGCAGCAGAAACAGCTCATCATTCTTTCCATCTGCTGTGACCAGCTGAGCCAGCCAGCCAGCCTAGCCTTTGCTGGAACTCAAGATCTTTAAGTGTCGGCCTGCTTGCTTGGCAGCCCTCTCAGGGCTGAAAAATCACCTGTGCCTCTTTCTGGGCTTGTGAGAGGATCCCAGAGGGAGAGTCTACAAAGGCTGCAGGGGAGGGGCCGTGCAGAGAGACACTTACCTGACAGACCTCGGAACTGGCTCCAACTCCGGCACTTCTTTCCATCTGCTGTGACCAGCTGAGCCAGCCAGCCAGCCTAGCCTTTGCTGGAACTCAAGATCTGTAAGTGTCGGCCTGCTTGCTTGGCAGCCCTCTCAGGGCTGAAAAATCACCTGTGCCTCTTTCTGGGCTTGTGAGAGGATCCCAGAGGGAGAGTCTACAAAGGCTGCAGGGGAGGGGCCATGCAGAGAGACACTTACCTGACAGACCTCGGAACTGGCTCCAACTCCGGCACTTCTTTCCATCTGCTGTGACCAGCTGAGCCAGCCAGCCAGCCTAGCCTTTGCTGGAACTCAAGATCTGTAAGTGTCGGCCTGCTTGCTTGGCAGCCCTCTCAGGGCTGAAAAATTACCTGTGCCTCTTTCTGGGCTTGTGAGAGGATCCCAGAGGGAGAGTCTACAAAGGCTGCAGGGGAGGGGCTGTACAGAGAGACACTTACCTGACAGACCTCGGAACTGGCTCCAACTCCGGCACTTCTTTCCATCTGCTGTGACCAGCTGAGCCAGCCAGCCAGCCTAGCCTTTGCTGGAACTCAAGATCTGTAAGTGTCGGCCTGCTTCCTTGGCAGCCCTCTCAGGGCTGAAAAATCACCTGTGCCTCTTTCTGGGCTTGTGAGAGGATCCCAGAGGGAGAGTCTACAAAGGCTGCAGGGGAGGGGCCGTGCAGAGAGACACTTACCTGACAGACCTCGGAACTGGCTCCAACTCCGGCACTTCTTTCCATCTGCTGTGACCAGCTGAGCCAGCCAGCCTAGCCTTTGCTGGAACTCAAGACCATAAAATATACCAAGATGGCAGACGGCAGCTGCAGCCTCCAGCGCTTGCTGCACTCTGTGTTCCTTTTTATGCTGCCTAATTCAGTTCTTTCTGCCTAATTTTCTTCCTTTGGGCCTGCCAGGGCCTCGAAGGGGGGTTTTAGGGGCGTAGGGTTCCTGAGACTGTCTTCGCTGGTTGGCAAGATGCCGATGTACTCACCTGCTCGGCCTGCAATTCTCCTGCGGTCATCCTTTGCCGCCACCCCTGGGAGGCCGCCGCGGCATGGAGGACCTTGTCTTGGTAGCCTGCCACTGCCGCCCTCCAGAGGCTCCGCCTGCGGGCTGGCACGGTCGAGGGAGTCGGCGCGGCCCCACCACCGCCACCGCCGCCCCGGAGAAACCACCGCCGCAGGCCGGCGCGACCTGGTGGACGTTGCGGTCCCACCTCCGTCGGCACTCTGGTAGACCCCACCCAGGTGCCGTTGGGGCCCTGCCATCGCCGCCCTGTAGAGGACCCGCCCGCGGAATGGCATGGACGGGGGCCTTGGATTTCAATCTGAACCCTCGGGGGGATTGGCCATTTTTCCTGACTGTCCGGACTTGGATCTGTATCCCCCGACGCTCTGGAAGCACCTGTCCCCCCTGTTCACCACCCCCCCTCCTGTAGCTCCCCGAACAGGTCGGTTCGCTCCACCCCCTCTGTGCCACCAGCCGACCTCGTCTCTGTATCTTCTTTCCCCACCCCCCACCCTCCTTGCTCCTCCACACTGCTCTGGCTATGTGCCTAATCTCTTTTGAATTTTTCTTTTTACTGTGTTTTTTAGTTTTATCGTGTTTTGTTATAGTTTTCATTATATATATATTATACTTCTTGTAGTGTACTTTTGTTGCTGTTAATTGTATTGCTTTTATAACATTGTAACTGTTTGGTTGTTTTTTTTTTCCTCTTCCCCTTCCTAGGCCACCATGTCGGCAGGGACTCGTATCTCTGTGGTGTCTGGCCGTGGGAGGTACGCTCTGGACGGTGGGATCGGTCGGGTAAGAAGAACTAGGGTCCGGCATCTAAGGCCTGTCCCCCGTTCTGATCCCTTCGTCCACCGCCATCTACCTGGGTGCCATCCCGCCAGCGCCTCCGGTCTGACCTGCCTGCTGATTAACGCCAGGTCGGTGCACAATAAGACCCCGCTCATCCTCGATTCCATCCTGGATGAGTGTGCCGACCTGGCGTGTATCACCGAGACTTGGGTGGGCGCGGAGGGTGGGGCTTCCCTCTCTCTCCTGTGCCCACCCGGGTTTCGGGTTCAGTGGGCAGGCAGATCGGAGGGTAGGGGGGTGGCCATCGTTTTCAGGGAATCCCTTTACGTTAGCAGGTCCGCGATGATGGTGTGTTCTGGGGTGGAATGCCTCCATCTATCTGTGGGTCAGCGAGATAAGTTTGGCATTGTGCTGGTGTACCGTGCTCCCTGCAACCCAGCACAATCCCTACCAGAGATCGCTGAGTTCATCTCGGCTGCTTTGTTGAGGTCGCCCCGCCTTTTGGTGGTTGGGGACCTCAACTTGCATGCCGAGGGGGAACTTCTGGTGCGGCTCTGGAATTCATGGAATCCATGGCTTCCATGAACTTATCTCAGCATGTTTTATGCCCCACCCATAGAGCTGGCCACACCCTAGACCTGGTCTTTTCCTCCATGTCGCCGGATTCGTGTCTGGGGGTTGGGGACATCTTGCCCCTGCCCGTGTCATGGTCGGACCATTACCTGCTAAAATTTTCCCTGTCGATCGCCCCCCCACCCCGCGGGAGCGCCTTCAGGCTCCTGGACCCTACAAGGTTTATGGAGGTCTTCGGGGGAGCTCTCTGGCGGTCTGGCAGGCGATCCGGTTGATGCCCTGGTGGAAAGGTGGTATGTTGGTGCCGCCGGGCATAGACCGGATCGCCCTAAGCGTCTCCTACGATGTTGAGGCCGCTCCTCCCGTGGTTCACGGAGGAGTTGCGGTCGATGAAGCAAGAACGTAGGAGACTGGAGGTCATATGGAGGGCGAACCGGACGGAAGTGAATAGGGCTGCCCTTAAACAGCTGACTGGCCGCTATCTTCGCGCGATCAGGGACGCTAGAACATCTTATGCCTCCCTGAGAATTGGGGAAGCCTCGAGCCGCCAGGCGGAGTTATTCCGGGTGGTTCGAGACCTCTCCAATCCCAGTCAGCTGCGGCCTCCTCCTAGTGATTTCACTAGTGAGCAATTTGCAGCCCATTTTAGATCAAAAATTGAGGCCATCCGTTCCGACTTGCCCCCCAGCTGCTCTAGTCCATCCTTTGGGTCTTCCAGTGCCTCACCCCTCCGTTCTCCCCTCCTGGACGAGTTTGGGCCGGTCTCTTCAGCGGAGGCCTCCAGAGCTATGGCTCGTTGCCGGCCGGCGGCCACTCCCTTTGACCCTTGCCCAGCTTGGCTTATAAAATCTGCCGAGGGGAACATGCCAGAGTGGTTTTCTTCCATCGCCACGGCCTCCTTTCGGGAGGGTTGTTTTCCTTCCCGCCTGAAGGAGACCGTGGTAAAACCCATTCTTAAGAAACCTGGCTTGGCGACGGACGATCTTTCCAACTTCCGTCCGATCGCCATTGTTCCCTTCCTGGGCAAGGTTGTTGAGGGGGTGGCTGCTGTCCGGCTCCAGTCATACCTGGAGTTAAATCATATCCTGGATCCCTTCCAGTCTGGATTCAGGCCTCTTCGCGGAACCGAGACCGCCCTGGTCGCTCTGCAGGATGACCTCCTCAGGGAGGCCGACAGGGGAGTTCCTCCCTGCTCGTCCTCCTTGATCTCTCAGCAGCCTTTGATTCGACCACGGTAACCTTCTGGCCCAGCTCACTGAGGCGGGAATTGGTGGTCAGGCCTTGGCCTGGCTCCGTTCCTTCCTTGGCGGCCGGACTCAGAGGGTACAGCTGGGGGATGTCTTGTCGGCTCCTTGGACTCTCCCTTGTGGGGTGCCCCAGGGTCGGCAATCTCCCCGTGCTGTTCAATGTTTACATGAGGCCGCTGGGGAGGTCATCAGGAGATATGGAGTTCGTTGTCATCAGTACGCTGATGACACGCAGCTCTATATCTCCTTTTCTACGTCTGCAGAGGAGGCGGTTCGCTCCCTCGATCTGTGCCTGGAGGCCGTACTGGAATGGACCAGAGATAACCGGCTCAAGCTTAATCCGGAGAAGACGGAGGTTCTGTTCTTCGGGGCGCCTTCGTCTCGGTATAATGGCCCCCTCCCTAGTCTGGGGGGTACTTCCCTCCAGCCTACAGACAGGGCCAGGAATCTGGGCGTGGTCCTGGATTCGGCCCTCTCCCTGGAAGCCCAGGTGATGGCCGTCTCCAGGGCCGCTTTTTTTCCATCTCCGCAGGATCGCCCAGATCCGTCAGTACCTTGATGAGTCCTCCCTGAGGACAGTCGTGCAGGCCCTGGTGATCTCGAGGATCGACTATTGCAATGCCCTCTACGTGGGGTTGCCCTTGGCCCTGGTCCGGAGGTTACAGCGGGTGCAAAATGCGGCGGCCAGGTTGGTGGTGGGTGCTCGTAGATTCGAGCACATCACCCCAGTCCTGGTCCGCCTGCATTGGCTCCCCGTTGTTTTCCGGATCAGGTTCAAGGTTCTGGTCTTGGTTTTCAAGGCCCTCCACGGCTTGGGACCAGGATACCTGGCGGAGTGCATCTCCCTGAGGGCATCCGGATCCAGACCCACGAGATCGTCGCAGGCGCGCTCCTTGAGAGTGGCCACACCCAGAGAGGCGCGGAAAACGCGTACGCGGAACCGCGCCTTCTCTGTGGTGGGGCCCTCGCTCTGGAACCATCTCCCTCCTGAGCTGCGCCTGCTGGAGTCCCTGCCCGCCTTTAAGAGGGCTTTGAAGACCTTCCTCTTCAAAGAAGCATTTGGTGTCCTCATTAGTTAGTTTCTCTTTCTTTTCTTTGCTCTTACTGTCTACCGCCATCTTGCCTTCCGCTGCCCTTGCTTGGTGGCCTTGTTATTTTTAGCTTTTTAGCCTTTTTAGCTTTTTAGCTTCTTGCACTGTTAGCCGCCCAGAGTTCCCGTTGGGAAGATGGAGCGGGATATAAGTATTTAAATAAATAAATAAATAATAAATAAATAAATAAATCATTATTTACAACACCTCTTCAGGCTTCATGGTTTACCTGAACACCTTATTTCGGATTGTGGACCCCAATTCACCTCTCGTTTCTGGCAAGCTATGCACAAGGCACTAGGAACCCAAGTCCACCTGTCATCCGCTTATCACCCCCAGTCAGATGGTCAGACTGAGCGCACCAATGCCACCTTGGAACAATATTTACGCTGCTACACATGTTATCAACAGGACAATTGGGAGGATTTGTTGCCTTTAGTCGAATTTGCATACAGTAATGCGGTACATTCATCCATTCGTCAAACCTCATTTATGGCCAACTATGGATACCACCCTCGGTACTTTCCCACCACCCTTCCTTCCACCTCTGTACCAGCTACCGATGCATACCTTCAAGAACTTCATAGCATTCAAAAACTATTAAAAGAACAACTTAATCATGCTAAGGAAGCATATAAGAAGGCAGCGGATAAGAAAAGGCAAGAAGGTCCACAGTTGAATCCGGCATGAAGGTTTGGCTCTCTACCCGATATTTGAGACATCCTGGGTGATCCCGAAAACTAGATCCTCGATTCATCAGCCCTTATCCCATCCTAGAAAAAAATCAACCCAGTGGCGTTCCGTCTGCAATTACCTGCTTCTCTCCATATTCATCGTTCTCTCTTGGTCCCAGCTAAAGACCCTGACCCCAACCGACCACCAAATCCTGAACCTATTGGTAGAAGGAGAAGAGGAGTATGAGGTCCGCCAAATTTTGGATTCCCGGATACATTGGGGGGGGGTTACAATACTTAGTGGACTGGGAAGGGTATGGACCAGAAGATCATTCTCTGGGAACCGGTATCTAACTTGCATGCGCCGGAGTTGATTCAGCACTTTCAAGATAATTATCCAGATAAACCTGGCCCATCGGAAGAGGGGGGGCATGGGGAGGGGGATAGTGCCAGGACCCTGCCTGTCATAGAACCTGAATGTGAAGGGTTAAATGCTGAAGAACAAGTTTACCCTGAAACCTCTGTGGGAGCAACGCGTCACTTACCTTGTCACCACGTTCCTGTGTGTATCCAGATTCTGTTTCCTGACCTTGGACCGGCTTTCTGACTATGACGTTTCTCTGTACCCTTGAACTTGGCATTTGGCTCTGTAAGGTATTTTGGCTTTGATTCAGACTGTACTTTGTTCGTTATCTGGATTACAACTAAAGTTCCTGGCAAAGAACTGAACTTGGTTTGCTGTGTATTCTGTGTGCGGGGCTTGACACATAGATTGTAGAAGAAGCATATTCATTCATTCATTCATTCATTCATTCATTCATTGGTGTCAGGACATTGTAATATACTGAAAACTAGTACTGATGATTGTTTTTAAGACTTTAAAAATCATTAGAAACATTGCACAAGGCTGCATACAAAATTAAATAATGTATGATTATATATTAAAAGAAAGAAATAATATTGGATGAAAATCATCCTAACTTAATTGCATTTTCTATCCCACGGAAAAGATCTTCTTCCACAGAGGTTGCAGGGCATAACAAAAACAATACAGATCCAATTGCCCAATTTCCAGAGCATTTCCCACATCATTCATCAATCTAGTTGCCCTCCTAAGTCTGTCTGCCTGTGAGGGCAGGAAATGGAGGAAGGAAGGAAGACAGAAAGCAGCAGAAGCAACAGTAAGGAAAAGGGCTGTCTCAAGGACCTAGAGATGCAGGGGGAAAACAGTTTGGTAAGGGGCTGGGCTGGGACATTCAGTCCACTGGCACCAAAAGATAAAAGCAGAAGCAGGCCAGATTGTAATTTTCCAACAACGAGCTGGATTGTGAGAGCCTCGGAAATATACAGTGGCACCTTGTATAAAGGAATTAATTGGTTCCAAATGAAATTATGTTCAGGAAATTTTACTTTATATAAATTTCCCATAGGAATACATTGAAAACAGAGTAATCCCTAATCACGATCATTTTTATGTTGTACAGATCCGCCCCATAGGTGATTCTGTTAAGCAAATATTCCCCTATCTCCGGAATTTTTTATGTTGTACAGATTTTATGTTATACAAACCATTTGTTATATGAGGGTCCACTTGTAACTGTATCAAATGGGTTTTATAAGTCATATTCCAAGTGTTGATCTGGATCCAGGGAAAGACAAAGGGAAGAAAATAAACTGTTGACAAAT
Organism: Phrynocephalus forsythii; assembly: GCA_029282475.1. Lineage (NCBI taxonomy): Eukaryota > Metazoa > Chordata > Lepidosauria > Squamata > Agamidae > Phrynocephalus > Phrynocephalus forsythii. The sequence goes on from JAPFRF010000004.1 coordinate 14,855,524, forward strand.
GAACAAACCACCATGAATTATGCAAGAGGGCGCCTTAACCCAAACTTTGGGTTGGACAATATCTAGGGTCTGAATGGATATTTCTTCTGACCAAGCGAGGCTTTGCTATGGTCTGGCAGGAAGAGGATAAGCTCCTGCTTTCTTGCAAGACAGCTCAACAGGCCCTTACATTGTCGGTTCCTACTCGTGATGCAACCTCCCTCTCCTGTTTGTTCTTGTCTTGTGCCTCCCCAGTGAGAAGGAATGCTGGGGTGGAATTCATCCAGGCAACGGGGCTGGTACCCACAAGCAGCTCTCAGCCAGCCCTCCTTTCACAGAAAGGCTGATACTTCACATCCATCTTATCACTGTTTGGGGTCCCTCTTTGGACCGGTACAAAGTAATCTAACCGCATGTCTATTGCGGGACAAGGGGAGTTTGTCCCTACCATGCCCCCTGAACTACAATTTAAGCGGGATGAGATATTTCCCTCCCTGGCCTTGGGAATCTGCTTGTCACGCTTCTCGTTCTGAGATGAGTGCTCGTGAGGTAAGGCTCATCACGCAATGTGCCATTCTCCATCTAGTGGCAGGAGTATTAAGTGCCATTCGCCAGTACATTCCCTATGGAGTCAGCAACGCAGTGCAGAGATTAAAAGAAAAATGCCTCAAACTTAGCTCCGTAACGCATTGAAGGCAAGGCTTCGGAGAATTGAAACATTGAAAAACGGAAGGTCGGGTTGAAAAAAAAATGGAGAACAAAGGCATGGAATTTCACATCTCATCACGGAACGAGGACATGTGGAAACAGTCATGCTGTTATCATCCATCATGCCCATGCGTACACAGGAACAGGGACAGAACCGGAAGAAGATCATGTGACCGTGACCAACATCAACATGCAACGAACTTCCTCCTGGGACGAGAATGGACATGAAGTAACCATCAAAGAGGCTCTGCAGATCCTGCGAGCACAAGGCAGCACAACAAACAGTTTCTCTCTTTTTGCTCCTTCCTTGTGCCCGAGGAAGAGAAGTCCGGATGCATTCCTTCCTCCTGGGGCAAATGTTTTTGAAAGAAGAACAGGTCCTTTCACTCTACTGCCTTGAGAGCCGAGAGCGCCTTCCCTTGTTCAGTGGCGACCGGTTTTTAAAAGTGTCCTTTAGTTCTTATGCGGGACTCCAAGAATTCAAAGCTGGCCTGCAATAAAGGCAACATATTTGCAAGGATTCACCATATGGGAATGTCAGCCTCCTCCGAGTGGCTTTTGCAAGTGTTAACGTTAGTTCTTGATATTCTCTTCTGCAGTCGGATTTTCTCTTCCGTAGCCACATGGCTGCCTTCCCCATTCCTGTGAAAGTTCGTGGGACTCAACACAGGAGGATTTGAAAATGACATTTGTTTCTTATTCCTTTTGTGCAGAACGCCTGCAGATGGACCGTAACTCTTCTGTACCTTTCTTGAGGGGTGCAATGCCATTGTGAGACTATTGGATCTTCCCCATACTTACAATATTTTGAGACCCACCCACACTCCAGGACTGCATTCCTGGAGAATCTATGCAGCAAGGTCACTGTAGGGAGGTGTCCCTATTGTATTTCCAAAACCTGGAACAAGCTGTAGAACTATCTGCAAGCTTTGCATTGGACAGACAATTTATCCCTTGGTTTACACACCCTTCACAACCCAAACTATGTCTCAAATATATTGCAACCTGAAACACACAGAGAAGGAGAGAGGGGTTGAGGGAGAGAGAGAGAGACTTGGCATGCCTTTGGTGTGAAAGGATTATCTGTTCATCTGCCAAAGAATGGGTTCTTTCTAAGATATCATTTCTCTCCTCCTTGATGACACAACTTCCCTTTTGCAGACTCTTCTTCTCCTTTACTCCCACGGTGTTCGACCTTGGGTTGAGGCTTTATGAAGCAACCATAAATGTACTCCACATAAATGGTTTAGTCTTCTATATTGATACCTGGCTAAACAGCAGAGAGCAGAGAGTACAAATAAACAGCCAGTTACAAAAGAGAAATGCATAAAAAAGACAAGTATTGGGACAAGCACTTTTGAACTTTTTCATACATTACCTAGAATAAGCGGAACAGTGGCCCACATTGGCTGGAAACACCACAATATTTAGGGTGGTTAGGAATCCTAGAATGGAGAAGTCTGGGATTTAGGTCCAACTCCCAGGCAACAGATTGTTTTTGTTGTTTCCTAAGTGTAATGTCAAACAGCCAATAGAGGGAACCAGAGTGTATTTTGGTCTGGCCTTTTAAGAGCAGTGCCACACATTGGCAGTTACTACAAAGTAATAAGTAATGCAACAGATCCTCGGATATGATGTACTAAGCTCTGGGCGCATCCACATGTGGAATATTAATGTGTACAGTTCTTGTCATAGCTTCTATCAGATATCATACAGCATGTTAATTTATAGTAGCCATTAAAGGTGTAGAAAAGAGCAGGCAGCATGATGAAGATGTTCAAACATCTCCCCTGTGAGGACAGTATACAACAGGCCTGCCCAACAGGTAGACCGGGGGCTACCAGTAGTCCGCGAAGGGTTCAAAAGTAGCCTGCCATCCATCCATAAAAAAGTGAGGGGATAAGTTCTCCCCCCTCCCCCCCACCCCAAGGACTGCCACTGCCCCAGCAAAGTTCTGGATCTGCCAGCCCACTGTCTCAGCCAAGCAGGGCAGTTCAAGGGCCATGGTGTGGTCCCGTGCTCCCCACCACCACCGGCCAGGTGATCAGCACCTCAGCCTGTTCAAAGTTGGACAGCCCCCACCACCACCATGCATATAAAAAATGGCCAGGTGATCAGCACCTCAGCCTGTTCAAAGCTCACAAACATCCTTTTGGACAGCTAACTCTGCCATCTTCTTGTCACAAACTTCTTCCTGATAATGAAATAGGAATCCCTTTTTATAACATGTTGACAATAATGTGGTTATTTTTTGTAGTTTTACATGTAAGTTACCTCATTTATAACTTGACCTTCAAAAAATGACCAGCTTTTTGCAAATATGCTAAAATACATTGTCTTATTTTCAATGCATTAGTCTGTGGGGCTAAGATACCATCTGTAGAACATTGTCTTATTTTCAATGCATTCCTATGGGAAACCGCTGCCCTACTTACAAAGATTTTTACTTATCAGTGTGTGCTCAGAACGGATAAAATTCGTAAGTAGAGGGTTTTAGTGTAGTAGCCCTCAGGTACTTTGGTCGAAAAAAGTAGACCTTGGCCTGTTCAAAGTTGGACAGCCCTGGTATACAATATTTGGGGTTGTTCAGTTTAGAAAAAATGGTAAGTTAAGGAAGAAAAGAGAGAAAAATATAAAATTAGACTTATGTAAGCTACAAAAGATAGGAAGAAGTGCCCCCCTCCCCCGCCGCCTGCAGCTCATCTCATAATATAAGAGTTTTGGATTATCCAGTGAAACTCAATATTAGTATATTCAGAATGGATAAGAGGAAGTACTTCTTCAGACAGCAGAGTTTAAATGCAATATTTGCTATAACAAGGCATAGTGAAGATGATTGGACCAGTTATTGTGGAACAAGGCAACTCACAGCTGTAAGTTCATTAGCTGAACCTCTCCTATAGCAGAGGTTCAATCATCAATCCAAATGAAGATTGCAACAAAGAAATAAGTAGACCGAGGGCTTATTGACTAGGCTATTTTGCAGCATGCTGTCATGAGCTTCATAGGGTTACTTCAGGTTGGGAAGAGGTCTACTATGCTATATGATGCAATCCTCACATCCAAAATGGCATACCAGATCTCAAGCAACCACATTTAGTCAATCTCCTTCCTCTGGGAATTTCCCATATTGTGAAGTGACTTAAGAAGACAGCCATTTCATGTTATTGACAAATTAAATCTATGAGTCAGGAGGTGGATTTGGCTGATATCAGTTTCTCAATATGTACAGCCTTTTTTTAAAAAGTCACAAAGTAAGAGAAACTTGTCCTGACCAATGACCTGCTCCGGGCTAAAGACAGTGTGCAACCCTGTTAATTCTACCTGCACCTTTTTTCTTATTGCTGTTTTATTCGATGTTTTTTATTCTGTGAACCACCCAAAGTTCCGTTACAGAAGATGGTGCGGTATAAAAATGTAATAAATAAATAATAAATAAATCATTGATCATGGTATCCTCTTGGACAGGCTCCATGAAATGAAAGTGGGAGTTTCTACTCATACTCCATACTATGGTTGTTCCATTCCTATCTTTAGAACCAGTTCCAGAGAGTGGCATTGGAAAACTTCTGCTCAGCCCTATGGCATTTAAGCTGTGGGGTGTCATAGGGATCCACTCTATCTCCTATGCTGTTAAATATTATATGAAGCTGCTGGGAAAGGCCATTAGAACTTTGGGGATTGGGTGACATTAATATGCTGATGGCACTTGGCTCTACTTCTTATTATCTTGGTCAGCTGAGGCTGTGCAGGTACTGGACCTATGCCTGGAGGCTGTATTGGGCTGAATCGCGACAAGATGGAGGCTCTGCAGTTTGATGGTTCCCAGATCTGGGGATTGGTTAGCAGATGTGATCTGGATTGCACTCCCCTTGTAGGAGCAGGTGCATAATTTGACGCTGTTCCTAGATTCTTCTTTGGCATTGGAGGCTTTTACGAGCCCAGTGGCTTGGAGTGCCTGAGGCCAGCTTTGACTGGTCTGACAGTTACAATCATTCCTGGGCAGGGAATGGACAACATAGCTACAGTAGTCCATGCCTTGGTAACTTCCTGACTAGACAACTGCAATGCATTCCATGTAAAGCTGACATAGATGACATAGATGCTAAAGAAGGTGCAATAATGCAGCAGCTAGACTGCTAACGTGCACATCTTTCAAAACCCACTACTAATTTGAATCTAAGGTATTAATGATGGCCAACCACACCCTTAAGAGCTTGGGACTGGAAAAGTTGAAGGAGTTCCTCTTCCTATATAAACCTGACCAATCACTAAGTTCTATCAGAGAGGTCCTCTTCCATGTCCCACCATTGAAAAAGGTTCAATATGTGGAGGCTAGATAGAGTTATCTGGAGTGATCAGGGTTGCATTTTAAAGACTTCAGTCAGTCTAGTTTATCTTGCACTTGGATGATCCTTCTATTCACATGGGAGATGTTTCTTCTCCCATGAAATGGATCCAGATAGCAACTCAGGTTGCTCTGATTTTGATTACTGACATCCCATCCCATGTCCCCATCCCTAACTTTTGTCACAGCTGTCATTCAATGGGGCACATCAACTTTCCCCCCTTTCCCTTCATTTTGGAAGTGGCATAGCACCGCAGCAATACATTAACCTAGCATGGATATTCTCTTATATCTAAAATAACGTACATCACCTAGGAGACTATTTTAATAATAATAATAATAATAATTTTAAGAATTATTATTCAAGATAATAATTGGCAATTCAATGTCATCATCTTTGAATTGGAAAGCTAGACATGACCCGGTGCATCATCAGGTTCTGCCGTTGTTAAGGGGCTCAATGGGGAATTGAACTAGCCTTTAGCTCCACAGTCAGATACTTCAGGCACTGAGCTATCCAGCAATGACTGTGATGGCATTTGCCAAAACAGCAGTCATCTATGCATACCTCACCAGGAAAGTTAGCCTGCTCATGGATTGAGGGCAGGTGGGGTGGGGGTGGGGGGAATAATCCCAACATTTAAATGGGAGATAGCTTCCTGCTGGGGTCACGAGCTGTTTGTATGCCTCAAAATTAGTCTCACTGGCCATATTTCAACTTATCCGTGATTATGCGTGTAGGAGACCAGGTCCTGTTTGAACTTTTATCCTTTCGGTCAATAGGCTAACATTAAAATGCACAGGACTTGGTGGTCCGAGAGGACAAGGAAATTTACACTGGCAAGGAAGGACCCCCTCAGCTTCTGCAGATCCATTCTTTGGGACATAGTTTGAAAAATACTCTTCTCTAAGACCTGTTTTCCTAAAGCCGTGCATAGCCTCTGCCACCCATGTGGTGGTTCTATGAACTTGTGAGAGATAGAAAATGGATTCTGAAGACTTTAAGGTGACTGGAGTTTTGGAGGAGGGGTTGTTAAGTGCAGAAAGTCTGTTTCATGTATTGACTGGACAACGAGTATGTAAGACCCATGCACATGAAATCAGGTGCACAACAGAAATGAAATGTTTCCCATATTCTTTGTTTCAACTGGATACTAATCTGTTACTTCTCAGAAAATACCCTGGTTCGAAACAAACAATACAACCAGCGTTGTTTTGTATGTTTTTAAAAACTGTAATTGCACAGTGTAGCATTTGTTTTCCCCCTTAAGGATAATGAAAGAATGCAAATTCATTTTCTTTTCATTCCCATTTGATGTAGAGGGACAATTTCCTCCACATAGAATCTTGTAATCATAAGGAGAAAGGTTAAATGTTTGTGTTGCTGAGCATAAGATGTCATTCCTTTCTGCCACTTTTTTCTGACAGTGAGACTCTGGTGGTGTCGATGCTGTTATTGACAATGCTGCTGCTGCTGCTGCTGCTGCTGCTGCTGATGATGATGATGATGATGATGATGATGATGATGATGATGATGATGATGATGATGATGATGATGATGATGACGACCAGTTTTGAAGATAGAGGGGGTGGATCATCCAATAATGTTTCCATTTTTGTTAATTATGCTTCCTCCATCTCTCACCTGGCCCCCAGGTCTATTAATGAAAACAATTTCTTTCTTTCTTTCTTTCTTTCTTTCTTTCTTTCTTTCTTCCTTCCTTCCTTCCTTCCTTCCTTGGTGGGTGGGGGCTGGAGAGTGACATTGTTTCAATTTGTGCTGAATTTTGAGGCTCCTCTGAGCTCGCTCCCCTCCCCTCAGAGGTGTACACTGAAAGAAGTAAAAGGTGCTATCCTGACACTTGGGAGAGCCAGGTTGTTAGCTAGTGTTTTCTTTGCTACTGTTTTGTTCCACATCCCCACCGCAAATGTCAATAGACTGTGCTACCTCCGTCTCAGCTGTTATGTGTTGTGCGTAGGTAATGTTCTGGAATCTCAGAATACCAAGTAGCAGGTTTTCTTATGTGAAAGACAGAGAAGGAGAGGGAGAGGGGCAGAGAGAGAGAGAGAAGAGAGAGGAAAGAGAGAGAGAGAGAGAGAGAGAGAGAGATTCCACAAGGGAGACTCATCTGGCCATGGTAGTTTGTGACTGAATGAGAGAAAAGTGCCCTAGAAGCTATTCATTAGGAATTCACTGGAAGCTCTCAAACAAGCCTGGCAGAAGCTGAAATTGAAGTGGTCTCTGACCTAATTTTCTTCTGCATGAAACATCTGCATCAAGGCACTCTTTGATGTATTGCACTTGGCTCTGTCTACAGCATCACATCACATGGCTTCAGCATCGCTTCAGCTTTAAAAGACATTTCCAGCCTGTAGAAGGTAATGTGATGTTGCTGTTACCCAAACTAATCACTGAATGCGCTTCTGAAATAGAAACAATAGAGGTTCAGCCACACTATGCGTCTCACTGCTCCGCTTTTTGCTTGCTTGCTTGCTTGCTGCAACGCATGTCTCTGCTCCCTGTTTCAAACCCAGATCTCTGATATTCATCTCATGTAATTCATCAGCACAACAAGGTAGGGGGATAGCAATCACGCTGAGAAAAAAATATGTCAGAAGAGACAATGCTTCTGCATGAAAGTGCACCAGGCTACATTCTCTCCCCTACTTCAGCAAACACCTCACATCTATATTATCATCATTGAGCTTAATCTGTTAAATATAAAACAGGCCAATGTTGGAGGAAATTATCATAAAGCTTCAAAAGGGGGTGCATCTGGAATTTATTTTGTTGGGGAGTCATTGTCCCCCCATCTGTTGGATGACAAATAAACACACGCACACACCCCAACAACTATAAGGGAGGAAATATATTTGTATGATTGTACAGTACACTTACTCAGAGCAAGGTTTCTGAATACCTCATCTCTTTAGGCAAATTATTAAATCCTACGGCATTCTTGAACTGAGATAAATGACGAAGGACCTAAGGGCCATATTTTCTATAATTGGGATGGTTTCTCGCCACCATAAAGAAAATTGATTTTCCTACCAGCATCTTGATGCCTCACCACTCTTCCCTCAACATATGCAATATGAATAGCTTCTGGTGTCTTCCCTAGTAAGTAGAGATGGGAATGAAATGAACAATTTTTCATTTCCGTTTTCATTTTTTCCTTTCATTACGCAATGAAACGACAAACGAATTTTGTCTCCAAAATGAAACGAAATGAACAGAAACACCGGAAATTTTGTCGTGCGTTTCGTTTTCATTTCTGCAATACAGTGAACTGCTTTAAATGCTAAAAATATCACAAAAATTGAAATAAATGGTAATGAAACGGTAACAAAACGAATGGAAACGATAACAAATTTTTGCAAAAATTCACGAAAAACAGAAACGAACCAAAACGGACCCTCCAAACGACAAACAACAAACAAAATGTCATTTTTTTTATTTGTGCCCATCTCTACTAGTAAGGCTTTCTTTGGGAGAAAGTATAAAATAAAATCCCAAATAAGTACCTTGTTCTCTTCAAAGAGCAGTTAGTGGGGGAAATTTGGAGTACATGTCAGTGCTATATATTTTATATTTCAACTGGCTGTGACTGCATGGTCACATCTTGTAGGACATTCGCACTATTTTTTTTACTGAACACATGACTCAATGGCCAGTTTGAATCATTCTGCAAAAGGGTGGGAGGATGGAGTGGTGCTGGTATATGCAGTTGCTTGCTTGCTGCTTGCTGCTTGCTGCTGCTGCTGCTGCTGTAACAGTCTATGCCAGTGATGGAGAAAATTTTAGAGACCGAGTGCCCAAACTGCAAGTCAAAACCTACTAATTTTTTTTTTGCAAATTACCAATACAGTAATTTAACCTGTATACAGGTGGCTATGAAGAGGCGATGTCGGGTGCCCACAGAAAGGGCTCCGAGTGCCACCTTTGGCACCCGTGCCATAGGTTCGCCATCACTGGTCTATGCAGTTGCACCTGATGTCTAGGGAGTGTAAGAAACTCCTTGTCTGTGATCTGTCCCCTGAGTAACTCCAAGTTGTTGTGTTTTTTCTAGTAAATGAGTCTAGGTCTGAGTTGTTGCATTAATATACAGTACAAGATTAGCACTTCTGCACAGAATTTTTGAAAATAACTATTTGTTTGTTTGTTTGTTTGTTTGTTTATTTTTAAAAAAATATAAAAGGATTTTATATTTATAAAAGGATTGGCAGAGGCATGAGAGAAGGCACCAAGACTCCCCAAAGTAACATGCACTTGCACTCCCTCTGCTCCCCCGTTCGGTGTCTTCCCAAAACAGGAGAGGAAGAGATCTTTGGCTAGCCAGTCAAGTAGTGCCCTAAAAAGAAGTGCCGCCCGAGTTCTGTCTTTCCACATCTTTGGATTCCTATAAAAGACAACTTAAAACATGGCTATTTCATTAGGCTTTTCCTGACTAAAAAGTTAAATGTGTCCCCCCCCCCTGCACATGCATGCTAGTCATGTCCGACTCTAGGGGCGGTGCTCATCTCCGTATATTCAAGCCAAAGAGCCAGTGTTACACAAGTCCGTGGCCATATGGCTGGCATGGCTGCAAGGAAACACTGTTTTTATCATCCCACTTTTAATGGCAGTACCTACTTTTCTACTTGCATTTACATGCTTTCAAACTGCTAGGGTGGCAGGAGCTGGGGTTATCAGCGGGAGCTCACTTCGAATTGCCAAGCTGCTGACTTTGTGGCCAACAGTTTTCGGAGCCTTCATCTGCTGAGCCACCACACCCCTGACTAGCAGACTATAACATCATGTCCAGCCTATTTTTCCCTGCCATCTGATTTTAACTCATCTTATATATGTATTGTATATAGCAGGGCCGTCCAACTTTGAACAGGCCGAGGTCTACTTCTTCTGGGCGAAAGTGCCTGAGGGCTACTACACTAAAACCTCCACTTATGAATTTTATCTGTTCTGAGCATATGCTCATAAGTTTAAAAAAAAATGTAAGTACAGCAGCAGTTTCCCATAGGAACACATTGAAAATCAATTAATCCTTTCTGGAGGGAACATACCATATATACTCGAGTATAAGCAACCCGAGTATAAGTCGGGGCCCCTAATTTAAACCCAAAAAACTGGGAAAATTTATTGACTCAAGTATAAGCCTAGGGTGGGAAATGCAGCAGGGCCTGGCTACTCCTCCTTTGTGAGCTGGGGCTGTGTGTGATGTTTAAAATGACTTTTAGCCACCAAGGCAAGTGCTTGAGTTGGTGGCTAAAAGTCATTTTAAACATTGTTTTAAAATAACTTTTAAAAAGTCATTTTAAACATGGGGGGGGTCAGGAGAAGTGGCGCACAAAGTTTAAAATGACTTTTAGCCACCGACCCAAACTTGACTCAGTGGCTAAAAGTATTGACCCGAATATAAGCCGAGGACCCCTTTTTTTAGCCCAAAATTAGGGCTGAAAAACTAGGCTTATATTCGAGTATATACAGTATTTCAATGCATTCCTATGGTAAGGCTGACCATGCACACACTTCCCTTACACCCGCTCGAGCCGGTGTGGATGGGTGCAAGGGTGGCGTGTGCATACTTGTGCAGATCACACCTTCTGCTTGCCCAGGCTGTTAGGAAGACTTTTTTTTTTAAAGAGGTGCACTTTCCCTCCCAACCCACCCAGGGCCTGACTTGACTCTACTTTGCCTCCTGTTTTCCCCATTCTCCCTTCCAGCCCCCTCGCTGCTACTGCTACTGCTGCTGCCACCCATAGCTCTCATTCACCTTTGCCATGTTTGCTGTGCAGCTGGGATGGGCCAAGCCAGCAGCAGTGCAATCACATCGCCACGGCAGCACAAGGAGGAGGGAATGGCTCAGAAGGGGAGCAGGAGGAGCGGCAGGTCACAGTCTCTGTGAGGCAGCTGTGTCGGTGGGAGGAGGATGAGGATGGAAGGGTGGGAGGAAGGAATTCTCTGGGGGGAAGGAGAGGGGGACATCACCATGCAAAGGAGGTGGGCATGCCCATGATCCCGCCCCTCGCTGTCCCCTCCACTCCCCTTCCTCTGCTCTGCACCAACAACTCAATTGGTCACAAGACAGTGGCACGTCGATCACCAGGCTGGTAGGGAGAGCAGGGGACTGTGCCATGGCCCTTGAACTGCCCCGGTCAGCTGAGACAGTGGGCTGGCAGACCCAGAGCTTTGCTGGGGCAGTGGTTGTCCTTGGGTTGGGGGAGGTAGAGGTGGAGAACTTATTCCCTCACATTTTTTATTTTTTATACTTATATTTTTTATTGATGGCTGGTGAGCTACTTTTGAACCCTTCACAGGCTACTAGTAGCCCCCGGTCTACCTGTTGGGCAGGCCTGGTATATAGTGTAAGGTTTTTGTTGTACATGAAATGTTTCTTTTTTATTGCATTTTTTTGCTGTGCTAACTATATATTTTGTTATTAGTGTACTGTATCTGTTTATTTTGGGGTGTGGTGGCTCAGCAGAATAGAGCACTGAAATGTCGGCTGCAAGGTCAGCAGCTTAGCGGTGGCACACAGTGTAGTGAGCTCCCTTTGTTAAACCTAACTCCTGCCAACCTAGCAGTTCAAAAGCGTATAAATGCAAGTAGATAAATAGGTAGCATCATAAAAAGTGGGAAGGCAAACAGTGTTCTGTGTGCAGAAATATGTTCAACCATGCCGGCCACATGGCCATGGACTTGCACAACACTGGATTTTTGGCTTAGAAATGGAGATGAACACCACCCCTAGAGTCGGACACGACTAGCATGCATGTGTGGAGAAAACCTTTAACTTTTAACTTTTATCTGTTTATTTTATTGTTGTAAGCCACCCAGAGTGGTCTTTTAAGCCAGATGGGCAGGTTATAAGTATAAGAAAGAAACAAAGAAAAAGAAAGAGACAAAGAAAGAGAAGAAAGAGAAGAAAGAGAAGAAAGGCGAGTGGAGGGGAGTAGGGCAGGCTAGCAAGCAGGTGGGATCACAACTAAGTTGGCTAAAGTTGTTAAGGCTGCCATGCATGCATTGTGAGTGCAAAGTCCCTGTCTCAGGGCATGGAAGGGGAGGGGAAAACATCAAAATCTATGAGCATTACCAAACTCTGAGAGGTGACACTCCAGGTGCCCAAGGACCATGGCTGCTTCTTACTCCCATCACATGATCTGGCACATGACCTGGCCTGCTGACCACTTTTGTGTGTGGCTCCATGGGTGCAGCCGAAGCAGTGTCACTGTTCTTGTTATCAAGTGTGGAGGACTTTCCAGAGCAGAACAGCAGCTGATCTGAGAAAGATGGTGGAAAGTGAGCACCGACCCTTGGGAGATTGGCTTCCACCACCACTTCCTCCTCCATCTGGTCTCTGAATGATAAGCACATGTGTCCTAATCTCACCTGAGAGGTGGGGACAGAGGGAAGAAAAGGAGGATTGTGGTTGAAATGTAGATCAAACCATAAGGAACCAGTACAGACATTGGCTCTGAATCAATTCATGGGCCATTTGTGATCACTCAGAGTGAGTGAAATCTTGCAGTACAAACCAAACCATAGCTAGCCCAAATTGCTATGATTCGGCTTGTCAGTCTTATTTCACTTTTCCTGCACAGTTTGGGGGAACTCTAGATGCCAGGGGTTTCAGACATATTCAGAACACCCACAGAAACCTGAAATTCACAGGTCAGTTAAGCTACTGTAAAATAAATGTAGTTTTGCTGTGTGGGTAAAACACACCCAGTCAAGCAAAATGTTTAAAAATCATCAGCAGCAATGATCACAACAACTACAGTATATTTCTAGACTAGGAGGCCATGAGCATAAAAATAATATTATTATTATTTTATGGCTGTTGTAAGCTGAAAATATCAAATTAATTCCATGGAATGGGAGCAGGCCTGGTAATTTTCATGGAATTTGGACTGCTGAGCTTGGCTGCCATTCTTGGATCATTTGTTCCCATTACAGCCCTGGAGTGAAAATGAATCCTGCCCCAAATCTAGTATGCAAGGATTTCAGAATTCTTATCAATCCAGGGGAAATTTTTACTCCTGTTGTGGCTTTTATGTTAGTTTTTGGCCACTGAAAGTGTGACCTCCTTCTAGGCTGTAGGTAGGCAACCAAAGTGCTCCCCCACCCCCCGGCACTTGGCCAGAATGCCAGCAATTGGCATTGTGATATTTTCTGTTTAACACCAATGTTTGGTTTTCTGGAAGAAGAAGAAGAAGAAGAAGAAGAAGAAGAAGAAGAAGAAGAAGAAGAAGAAGAAGAAGAAGAAGAAGAAGAAGAAGAAGAAGAAGAAGAAGAAGAAGAAGAAAGTGTCACCCTGAATGTGGGATTTTTATATTATAACTGTCCTATTGCATCCACTCATAGAGACTGTGTGCCCTTACCCAAATGGATTTTAAACAAAGAAACAAATAATGTGATGTATATATCATACATTATACATATTGAACTTCTACCTATTATTATTATTATTATTATTATTATTATTATTATTATTATTATTATTATTATTATTATTATTATTATTATTATTATTATTATTATTATTAAATATGAGGCATGGTCAATCAAAACTATAAAAATGACTGATATCATATAACAGATACAAGTTTTAACCACAAACATAAGTATCTGTTGAATATTATTTATTTATTTATTTATTTATTTTTATTTATTTAGCTTGTATGCCGCCCACTACCCAAAGGTCTCTGGGCAGCTCACAATCAGAATAAACAGTTAAAACATCAAATACAATAAAATTAGAACAATAAAACATGTAGATGCAATAAATACGATACATTAAAAACACACCACTAAAATTGCCATCAGGGCCCACAATCATTAGTTTAAAAACTTTTGGAATAGGAGGGTTTTTACCTGGTGCCGAAATGTTAGCAATGTCGGTGCCAGGCGAGTCTCATATGGGAGGGTATTCCATAGTCTGGGGGCAGTTGCTGAAAAAGCCCTATTCCTGCAAGCCATCCCCTTCACCTCCTTAAGGGATGGCTCTTTCAGGAGGGCTCCCTGACTAGATCTTAATTGCCAGGTAGGTTCATATGGAAGGAGGCAGTCCTTCAGGTATCTAGGTCCTAAGCCGTTTAGGGCTTTATATGTTAAAACAAGCACTTTGAATTGGGCTCGGGCAGCAACTGGTAACCAGTGAAGGTTATACAGAATCGGCGTGATATGTTCCTTTTACCACTCACCAGTGCCGCACGATTCTGAACCGGTTGCAATCACCGAACCGTCTTCAGAGGCAGCCCCCGTAAAGCGCTACAGTAATCTATACGGGATGTTACCAGTGCATGTGTAACTGTCATGAGGCTCCGTTCATCTAGGTAGGGGCGCAGCTGGTATATATTCCGCAGCTGGAGAAAGGCACCCCTGGCCACCGAGTCCACCTGGGCTTCCAGAGTTAAACCGGGGTCCAGGAGCACCCCCAAGCTACGGACCCTGTCCCTTAGGGGGAGTGCAATCTGATCCAGAACAGGGAAGTGGCCCTCTAGCCTGTCTGACGAAGCACCCACTTTTCCGTCTTGTCTGGATTGAGTTTCAATTTATTAACCCTCATCCAGTCCACTATCTGGCCCAGACACGAGTTCAGAACAGAAACAGCCTCACCTGGATTAGTGGAGAACGAGAGGTAGAGCTGAGTATCATCAGCATATTGCTGACTCCTCAGCCCAAACCTCCTGATGACCTCTCCCAGCGGTTCCATGTAGATGTTAAACAGCATGGGGGATAGTATTGAGCCCTGTGGAACCCCATGACGTAAACGCCAAGGGGCAGAGCCACTATCCCCCAGCACCACCTTCTGGACATGGTCAGCCAGGAAGGATCGGAACCACCGCAAAGCGGTGCCTCCAACTCCCAACCTGGCCAGCCTATCCAGAAGGACACCATGGTTTGTCTACATTTTGAGAGGTCCAGGAGTATCAACAGGGTTGCACTCCCCGTCTCTCTCCCGGCAAAGGTCATCGTACAGGGCGACCAAGGCAGTCTCTGTTCCAAAACCCGGCCTGAAACCAGATTGAAATGGATCTAGAAAATCCGTTTCATCCAGCAGCGCCTGGAGCTGTCCAGCCACCACCCGCTCCAACACCTTGCCCAAATAAGGGAGGTTCACTACTGGTCGGTAGTTGACCACCAGTCCTGGGTCCAGGTTAGGTTTTTTTAGGAGTGGTCTGATTACTGCCTCTTTTAAGGCAGCAGGGACCACTCCCTCTCTTAAAGAGGCATTTACAGCTTCTTGGACCCAGGTGCGAACCCCCTTGGCAGATCTTTCAATTAGCCAAGAAGGGCAAGGGTCGAGCAGCGTTTTCCAAGCACCCTGTCCACATCCTCAGGTCTCAACAATTGAAACTCATCCAATAACACTGGACCTAAGCACGGTGCACTGGACACATCCCTTGATACTGTATCAATAGTGGAGTCCAGTTCACTGCGAATCTGAGCAATTTTCCCCTCAAAGTGAACAGCAAACTCCTCACAGCATGCCGCCGAATGGTCCTGGGCCTCCACCCTATCTCCTGGCTGAAGAAGTTCCCGGACCAACCGAAACAGCTCCGCTGGGCGGCACTCTGAGGAAGCAATACGGTTGGTGAAATACTGCCTTTTTGCCAAACCGTATAGCCACGGAATAGGCTCGATAATGGGCTCTAAGCCGTGTTTGATTGCGATATTTTCTTCACTTGCGCTCCAGCCGTCTCCCCTCCCGCTTCATTGCCCGCAACTCAGATGTATACCACGGAGCTGTCCGGGCTCTGCGTAGGGGGAGAGTGCGATCATGTCAACTGCCCGGGTCATCTCCCTATTCCATAAGGTGACCTGAGCTTCGACAGGAGCGCCCGATCATGTCAGCTGGATAATCCCCCAGAGCTTTCAGGAAACCATCCGGATCCATTAGTCTCTGAGGGCGGATCAACAATGGATCCCCACCCTTGCAGAGGGTTGGAGTAGCTAATAGCCTAAACTTGACCAGGAAGTGGTCTGACCATGACAATGGAGTCAAAGCCAACCCCTCCATATCCAAACCACCATCCCCCAGTCCCGTTGAGAAAACTAAGTCTAGAGTGTGGCCCTTCTGGTGTGTTGGGCTGATGACATGTTGAGACAGCCCCATGGTTGTCATGGTGGCCATGAAGTCCTGAGCTGCTCCAGTTAAGGTAGCCTCGGCATGGATGTTGAGATCCCCCAGTACCAACAGTCTGGGGGGTCTTCAACACCAGGTCCGAGACCACCTCTGTCAGCTCAGGCAGGGAGACTGTTGGAATGCAGCAGGGTGGGCAGTACACTAACAGAATCCCCAATCTGTCTCGTGAGCCCAACACACAATACAGGCCCTCCAGACCCTTTCCCAAGGAAACAGGAAGCCTGGCCAAGGAAATAGAACTCCTGTAGACTATAGCAACTCCACCTCCCCGGCCCACCGGGCGACACTGGTGCTGGACTGAGTACCCAGGTGGGCATAGCTGGGAAAGGGGGACTCCACCCTCCTCTCCCACCCAGGTCTCAGTAATACATGCCAGGTCAGCACCCTCATCCAAAATGACATCATGGATGAGGGTGGTCTTATTTTGTACTGACCTGGCATTTAACAACAGCACCATGTGGCCCGTGGGCTCGTTGACATGGTCACCTGATTCCTTCTGGCTAGAAGTGGGACCAGAAGAGGGGATAGATGTAAAATATCTAACCCCTCTTCTCCTACGCAGGCATGTTCCACTCCTACCACCATACCTTCCCCTACCCAGCACAATTTCAATGGCTGCCCCCTCCATTGCCCTCCCCCTTCCTGTTCTTTCAGTTCCATTGTGGGTCCCAAACACCTACACCTAATGGCAAAAAACAAAAAGCAAAAAATAAAAAACAAAAACAAAAAACAGATGCACCTAACAATTCAGCTAAAAAGCCTTAGGTGGGAGTCCCTCTTCTTCAGCCCCGCCCTTCTGATGTTGTCCGGCTCTACTCCTCCACGTGTCCCTCTCACCGACACAGAGTAGCAGGAAAATATTCCCAATATTGCCTTTTTTCTAGCTCTGATGGTGTTGTTTCTGTGATCTGCAACTGCTAGTATATACTGTGTGAAATTTCTTGAAATTATTCCCTAAGCCACAATTACCACGGGGACCACTGAAGTGTGCTTCATCCACAAGCAAGATGTTTCTTCTGCCAGGTCTGTATTTTGTTAGTTTTTTCCAATTATTTAGCTTCAGCTCTGTCATCCCCTGGAACGGGAATGTCAAATGATCCAGACATTTCTTCATTCTATTACTACATTGTCTGGTGTGTTATGTTCAATGTATTTATCAGTTTGGAACTGGAAATCCCACAAGATCTTGACTTTGTCATTTTCTGTCATTTTTTCTACTTCCCATGGGTATTTGGAAGGTGGCAAGTGATATTAATTGTATAATGACCAGTACACTAATTTTGCCACTCTATTATATCTAATTTTATAGTCTGTTTTTGCAATCTTTGGACATTCAGCTTTTGTTTCTCTTGTTTTCAAAGTATTCTCAATTTAAATATTTTATCCTCTACTTGTACTAATAAAATCATTTAGGCATCTTTTTAACTCTCACTACCTGCTGTATTTGCAGTCATTGAAAATCTTCAGTTTTTCATGGTAAAAATAATCTGTCCATAGACAGAACTGAACATTTATCAATTCTAAATTTCATTCACAAAATATTTAACTGTGTTTGGCAGTGATTCTATCTCCATGGAAATTTTGCATGTAGTTTTAGGCCATGTATAACTATGATTAATTTTTCCTGCTTGTTCTGAAATACAGTAAACCCCCCACTATCGGGACCCAACCCAACCTGTGATAATTGAAAATCCATGATATGCAGATGCAGGGTTGGATCAGGACTGCGGGGGGGCTATCTGGGACCTCTTGTACTTACTCCAGGCCTGGCACTGCCCCAAATGGGCCTTTAATGGCCTTCCTAGGCCTGTTGGAGGCCGCAAAAGTGCTTGCCGGCACACCCAAAGTGACTTCCGGAAAAACCAGAAGTGACCCCCAGATCACTGGAAAGCACTTTTGGGGCCTCTAAGGGCCTTCCTGGGCCTGTCGGAGGCCCCATAAATGCTTTTCGTTAAACCGGAAGTGACTTCCGGTCACTTCCGGTTTGCCAAAAAGCATTTCTGAGGCCTCCGACAGGCCCAGGAAGGCTGTCGGAGACTCCAAAAATGCTTTCCAGCAATATAGGGGTCACTTCCGGTTTTCCTGAAGTCACTTCTGTTTCAACAGGAAGCACTTTGGAAGCCTCCGTCGGGCTCGGGAAGGATGGTGGAGGCCCATCCGGGGCAGCGCCAGGCCTGGGGTAAGTACAGGAGGCCTGAAACGGCTTACCCCAGTAGGCCTTTTTTTCATATACTGCAGTCCCGCGATATACCGGGACCACAGTATACGAACTGCGAAAGGGCGGGGGGTTACTATATGGCAGCCCAATCCAGTTTTATTTAAAATTATTGACATGGTGATGAATGAGATATTGTTGACTTGGCAGTAGTTTCAATCTAACATGCAATTAGCAGTTAAGTTTTTCCAACTGTATGTAGCTAGAGCATATACAGTAACTTTAGTGATAGATGCCAGCTTGCTATTTAATGTTGAAAGGGAGCATAAGCATGTGTCATCCAAGAGGCAGAAAATATGGTCAATTTCAAACATATTCTGAAAATGTATTTGTTTAGACAAGCTTTCCTTGGTCTGTAAAAAGTTTTTATAATGATGCACTCGCCTTTTGATAACTATTTTACTAAGATTTCAATGATATTTAGCATATAAACTGTCTGAAGATTTTAGTATACTAAGCAATATGTAAGTATTGTCTATCAATAAACTAACATATCGTAGGGTATAAATTCTCTAATATATTAGAAACAGCATACATATTGTGTCAATATTGAACAGATACTTAGGTTTTTGGTTAAAACTTGTGTTTGTTAGATGATGTCAGTTAACATTTTTATAATTGTGATTAACTGTGCCTGGTATTTTTGAAAAATACCAATAACAGGTAGAAGTTCAATATGAATAATGTATGATATATAAGCTGCATTCTTTGGGTTTCTGCTTACAGTGCATCTAAGGGCATACAGCCTCATTGTGCTGATGCAATGGGCCAGTTATAACAGAAAAATCCCACATTCAGGGTGCCACTATATGAAAGGACATGTCTCTGAAACTTACCAAATCAGTGCACTTAAAACTTGGCTGTAAAACATGAAGCAAAGACAAAGACCTTGATATCACTCAAAGTCATTTTTGCACCTTCTGCCAAACAGCACCAATTGTGCCAATGAATTTTGGTGGGAAATCTTTTTAAAAAAGAAGGAAATGTTTCTTCTGCTTTTCTTTTTGCTATATTTCATTTTGTTGTTTTGTTTTCCAGGCAGCTGCTAAAGTTTGGTGGAAAACTGCAAGAAAAAGAAATCCAATAAAACTAAGATTTTGTCATTTCAAATAGCATTTCTGCGGTATGGGATAGAGGTGGAGCACAGTCTCCTTTATGGTTACAGGCTGGGGGTGGGGAGTGAGCAGGCCTAAAACTATGATCTTAAAGCCTATATAGGTTTCATATTGAGATGGGCACAAAACAAAAATAAAGTATTTCGTTTCATTTCTCCTTTTGTTTTGTTTTGTTTCTTTATTAACAATTTTAAAAAGATTTTTTTGAAATGAAATGAAACAAATGAAACAATTCATTATTCTATATAATGGCTCCCCTGGGTCTTCGAGGCACCAAATTTTGGGGGTAGCTTCTTTGGACTCTTCCCTCTAAGCCTCCCATATTTAGAGAGATTTAGGGTTCTGGGGGAAGAATTATTAAACACCAAAGGTGGTCCCCCCAGGAGAAAATCATTTGTGATTAAGAGAACTACTTATTTATTTATTTATTTATTTATTTATTTATTTATTTATTTATTTATTTAATCATTTGTGATTAAGAGAACTACTTGAGGAAGCTATCCACATGGGGAGGCTATTAGCGGCTTCTTGACTCAGTTACAATGATTTTCACCAGGAGGGGCCTTTGGAGTTTAGTAACTCAGCTCCCTGAACCCCAAACCTCTCCAATTTTGGGAGACTTACAGGGAATAGACCAAAGAAGCTACCCTGCAATTTCCATGCTATACACCTACTGTATGATCTCTATTTTAGAGTATATAAAAATATGTACTTGAAAATAATGATCACAGGCATGTAGCAGCACAGAAATCACAGTGTACCTTCTTTGGACACTTCCCTGTAAGCCCCCCAAATTTGGAGAGGTCTGGGGTTCTGGGGGCCAAGTTATTCAACTGCAAAGAGGGTCCCCCAGCTAATTGCAGAAGTGTGTACAGTGTGGCGAATGGACAGCACTTCCAATTACTGCACAGGGCCCCCTGAACCCCAAATCTCTCTAAATTTTAGGGGCTTACAGGGAAGAGATTGAGGAAGCTCCCCCATTTCATTTCCCAAACTAGAAAAAGACAGTTTGTTTTGTTTCATCACAAAATGGTTTCTATCATTTTATTATGTAACAAAACAATTCATTCTGTAATGACATGACAAAACAGCATTTCGTATTTTGTTTGGTGCCTATCTCTAGTTTCATTCTCTCAGCTTTGTCATCCTGGGATGCTGCTTCAGCCTTCCATGACAGAAAATTAGCATTTCAGCCAGAAAGCAAGACTATTTTCTGGTATTTTCCCAGTGGTCCAAATTCTGGAGAGTCCCGAGGTACCCACTTCAACTTGCAAGGCTATTGCAAAGGTTAAATGGCTGCCAGAATTTTCACTTGAGCCAGTCCAATCAAATTGGGTCAATCTTGTACCACCCACATTGGTTGCCATTTTGTTTCCTAGCTCCTTTTTGAGAACTGGGTTTTAGTTTTAAAGCCATTATGAGCCTGGAGCCATAATATCTTGAGAATAATTTTGCCCTAGATACAATATTCCATAAATGTTGGTCCACATTTGATACACTGCTTCAGATATGTTTCTCCTCTGATCCTTAGAAGCATGGGAGATCAGCATTCCGGACAAACGTTTTCAGCAAGAATGGCTATGTTTTGTTTGATATATCCTGCTTTACCCCCAAAAAAGAAAAGCATTGTACCTGATCCCTCCCTCTCCATTGTATCTTAACAACTCTGCGAAGGAAGAATTAAGTTGAAAGATCGTAACTGGTTTAAGGTCATATGGGATATGAGCCTGCGGCTTTACTCTAACATGCCAGACTTGATGTCAGACTTGCTTTCTAAAACAGTAGCAGCCTCCTTGGGAAGGCCATCTGGCCCGATCACGACTGGCTGTAAGGTCCTACAAGTTTAGTAAGGCTTTGGCAGACAGTTCTTGTGGAGCTTCGTGGTGCAGTGGTTAAATGCCTATACTGCAGGTAGCTGGCTCATGATTGACTCAGCCTTTCATCGTTCCAAGGTCAGTAAAATGAGTACCCAGCTTGTGTAGCCTGCATAATTAAATTGTAAACCACCCAGAGAGTGCTTGAAGTGTATATAAGTGTGAAAAATAAATAAATAAATAAATAAATATAAGCAGAACACTTTGCTTTGCTTTGCTTTGCTTTGCTTTGCTTTGTTTGGTTTAATGAGGTGCCCCTTTTCCCCTTGTAGGTGCTTGGAGTCTGTTCTATTGAAGGAGTATAACGATTTTGGTTTTGAATTCCTGGATTTTGTCTTCCTTGTATTGTAAGTAGCCTTTACAGCTTTATAGCGGGAAGGAATAAGACATTGTGGAAAATAAATAGATGAATAATGCAGGTTGTCTACATGGCCAACAGCTACCTGGAGAAAGTGTTGGTTATATGTGTTGTCAATCAATACAGTTATTTCCTGGGGGAGAAACAAGCGTATATGGTGCAGAATGCATGGAAAGGGAAAGCTGTCCCTTCCTAAGTGGCATTACTGGTGAAGGGAAAAGGCAAGCCATGTTTAAACAATATAGCAGGCCATCATTTATGATACTCTTAGGACTGCAATGCCAATTGCACATTTGGAGAAGTATGTTCTGAGTAAAGCTTCATTCTGCTTTATATTGGTCAGACCTCACCTGGAATTCTCATTCTGTCCAGTGCTGGGTGCTAGATTTTAAGAAGGAACTCAGTAAGCTGTAATATTTCAGAGGAGGTTGTAAATACTGAGGAATTTTAATCATTATTTTTAGTTAGCAGAGTATGAGGTAGAAAATAACAACAGTGAAGAAATGTGGAGATATTTATAAATGTGTATCAATGTGTAATTTGGTACTTTTAGTCTAGGTGTCATTATTGTTTTATCTTTTTCTAGTAATAGATTGGCTTTGTTTTTGTTTTTTAGTTTAATGAAGAACATAAGAACAAAAGAAGAGCTATGCTGGATCAGGCCAAGGGCCCATCTAGTCCAGTTTCCTGTATCTCACAGTGGCCCCGCCAAATGCCTCTGGGAGCACACAAGACTAGATATCTGTCTCCTGATACCACTCCCCTGCATCTGGCCTTTGAAGTGCCCAGTTTTTAAACTTGTAGATTACACATCCCCCTCATGGCTTTTAACCTGTGATAGAATTTTCCGCCAGGAATCTGTCCAATCCCCTTTTGAAGGCATCCAGGCCAGATGCCATCACCACATCCTGTGGCAGGGAGTTCCACAGACTAATAACACGCTGTCCCCTAGTTCTGGTATTTTGTGAGAGGGAGAAGAGTGGCCCTCTATCCACTTAACTCATGCCCTGTATAATTGAGTGCATCTCAATCATATCCCCCTCAGGTGCCTTTTTTTCCAGAGTAAAAAGCCCCAAATGCTATAGTCTTTTCTCATCAGGGAGGTGTCCCACAACAGTAATCATTTTAGTTGCTCTCTTCAGCACCTTTTCCAGTTCCACTATATCTTTTTTGAGATGCAATGACCAGAACTATTCACAATAATCCAGGTGCAGCCTTAATAGCATTTTGTACAATGGCATTATAATGTTGGCTGTTTTATTTTCAATCCCCTTTTTGATGGTTCCAATCATTGAATTGTCTTTCTTCACCACTGCCACACACTGGGCAGACACCTTCATTGAGCTGTCCACCAGCACACAATATCTCTTTCCTGATCCATCACAGATAGCTCAGAACCCATGAGTTGATAGATAAAGTTTGGATATTTTGCCCCAATAAGCATTACTTTACATTTTGCTACATTGAAACGCATTTGCCATTTGGCAGCCGATTGTATGAGAATCTTCTGGAGCTCTTCACAATCTTCTCTGGTCTTCACCACTCGAAAAATGTTCATGTCATCTGCAAACTTGGCCACCTCACTGCCTATCCCTGTCTCCAGGTCATTTATGAACAAACTGAAAAGCACCAGTCCTCGGACAGATCCCTGGGGCACACCACTTTTCAATTCTCTCCATTGTGAAAATTGCCCATTGACACCTATTCTGTTTCCTGGATCTCAACCAATTCTCAGTCCAGAAAAGAACCTGCCCTTTTATCCACTGACTGTGCAATCTTCTCAGCAGCCATTGGTGAAGGACTGTGTCAAAAGCCTTCTCAAAATCAAAATAGACAGTATCCGCCAAATCCACATGCCTGTTCACCTTTTCAAAGAATTCTAAAAGGTTTGTGAAGCAAGATTTACCCTTACAGAAACCGTGCTGATTTTCCCTCAACAAGGGGAATGTGTTCTATGTGTTTTAAGATTATTTTAGTTGCATTTATTTGACTGCTGTAAACCACCCAGACTGGTCTTGTCACCAGATGGGTGGTCTAGAAATCTAATAAACAAATAAAATAAATATAGATATCAGCTTCATCTCATCACACCTCACCTCTTTGCTTTCTTTTCCAAAACTATAAGAATACTAGAACTTTGTACGATAAAAATCACCCTAGAAGCATTTCAATTAGAAATACTTTACTTACAGCTGCTATTTCTAGTTGCAGTTAGAAGGATTTTTAAAAAAAAAAAGTAAGGGGGAAACTAGAATTCCCATCAGGTTGAGAGATCCTCCCTCCTTGCCTGTTGCTTGCTGAAAGGTCAGAGAAAACATGGTCAACAACAAAGACAATGGACGCAAGGTAAGGTAACACAGAAATACAGGATTTGGGTTTTCCACAAATGTCAGAGGTAGAAAGAAAGAACTTCACCAATCAAGCTAAGATGTAATGGATTAATGCATTCAAGGTGTAGAAATTAATCCCCGTGACAACATTGGACAGAGCTGTGTGTGTTTAGATCAGTGGAAGAGAAGACTGAGATGGAATAGTACAGTGTTAGCAAACCTATGGCATGAGTGCCCAAGGTGGCACTCGGAGTCCTTTCTGTGGGCATTCGATATCGCCCCTTCACAACCACCTGTATTCAGGTTAAATTGCTGTATTGGCACTTCACAAAAAAAATTAATGGGTTTTGAATCACATTTTGGGCACTCGGTCTCTAAAAGGTTCACCATCACTGAAATAGGTTAACCTTCTTCAAATGATTGAAAAGTTATCACAAATGAAGCAAGATTTGTTTTCCACGGCTCCAGAGTGTAAGGTGTGAACCAATGGATTCCAAAAGAAATTTCAGCTTAACTTTAGGAAAGAACATCCTGAAAGTACATGCTCTTTGACAATGGCACAGAATGACAAATGGGAGGTGGTAGACTCGTGGTCACTGGTAGGGTTAGATGACCCTCTGTCACAAATTCCTTAGCTGTGGGTTTCCTGCTATAGTGTTGGCTTGAGCCATTCTCATCTGGCCCCCTGAGGGCCCAGGTACATTTGAAGGAGGTCAACAGGCTGTAAACAATTCTTCACCCACCATCTTATAAGGTTTGTTATGCAGCTTCTACAATCCTGATTCGACCTATGAGTCGATGACCTTGAGAACCTTGAATAACCCAGGTGTTCCTGGACTAAAGTTCCCAAAAGTCTTCACTACCAGCTGTGCTGGCTGGGTTTTCTGGGAGTTGCAGTCGAAGAACACTTGGGTTAACCAGGGTTGGGAACTACTCT
This sequence comes from Phrynocephalus forsythii, assembly GCA_029282475.1. NCBI lineage: Eukaryota > Metazoa > Chordata > Lepidosauria > Squamata > Agamidae > Phrynocephalus > Phrynocephalus forsythii. Next base: position 14,880,535 of record JAPFRF010000004.1, read on the forward strand.
GCTATTTATTTATTTATTTATTTATTTATTTATTTATTTATTTATTTATTTTATGTATGTATTTGATTTATATACCACCCATCTGGCAGCAAAGACCACAGTCTGGGCAGTTTACAAAAGACCAAGTAACAAAAAAGCAAAGTACAGTCAAACAAAACTCAGACAAATTAAATACAAAACAACAATATATTTGTTGTTTTGTATTTAATGGTGTTAGATGATTTTGCATAAATTTACTAATTGAATAGAAGTGTTTTTAAAAGAGAGAGAGAGAGAGAGAGAGAGAGAGAGAGAGAATTCCCCACTTACACAGCCACAAGAATAGGGAGAGAACTGTAGATCTGGTGAAGCCCTGCCTTATATATCATTATTCAAGGCAGGTGACACTTCTGACAATTTTATTGTATGTAGAAGGATGCAGGCCTTGTCAAAATACAGTTAACAGTAGTGCAAAAATCTTAAGAATTGTTTCTGAACCAGGTTATCTCTCTTTAGGAAGATACTTGAGGCAGACATGAATGCCTGGGAAGTCAGCTGACAGAGCCAGGAGCTGCGTTTGGGCAGTGCTCCATGAGCCACCCGTCAGCCAAGGGCCAGAGAGCCATTGTGCCCAGATGAAAATGGAGGAACCAAAATCCATGCCCATTTTCCTGTTTGGGTCCCTGCCCTTGTCTCTCTGCCTGGAGGAAGATCATTTGGCAGGCACCAGCTGCTCTTTCCTCTGGGGCACACTTGTTCTTATGTTACCATGTGTGTGAAGAATGTTTAACGGCAGTAAGCGTGAGTTTAGATAGATAGATAGATAGATAGATAGATAGATAGATAGATAGATAGATAGATAGATAGATAGATAGATAGATAGATAGATATGGACTCACAGATGCAACTGCCTTCCATTTCTGCACACACGGGTGCAGGATGTTGCATTAGGGAGCTCGTTTTTGCAAACAGTAACAAAAGAGGAAGACGGAGTGAAGTGAGGGTGCTGGTTTGCGACAGTTACAATTTTGGAAACATACATCCATTAACAGGGGGCCAGCATTCCTCTTCAGCTCCTGTGTCCCTCAAAGGAGGGTTGAGAGGCTTTCAATGGGTAGATTTCTAGAGAGACACCACGGTCTAATTACAGACAAGGTGGGATGAAAAGCTGAAGGCCTCCACCTCCCTGCTTCTCTCTCTCTCTCTCTCTCTCTCTCTCTCCACAGTTCAGGAGGGAGTGTATAGGGCTGGGGGAGGGAGGGAGGGAAGACGTTGCGCCCTCCGAATAAGAAATGAACAGACTGACCTTTTCAGAGCCGCTGAAAGAGAAAACCAGATGTATTCCTCAAGAGTCGCTATGACTGAAGGGTGATAAAGACTTGCATTGTGCGCCTGAATAAAAGGAAAGCTAACCAGAAAACAGCAGCTGATAATAGTCAGGCCAGGCTGTGCTATTGTACAACGCACAAATCTTCTGCCTCGGCCTAGACCACCACCACGGCTGGTCTATGGAGCACAGGCTAGATTGTAAAGAAACCGGCTCCCCCTTCCCCCTCACCCCTGCTTCCTCCTAGAGAGGTATAAAGACAACAACAACCCAGAGAGAGAGAGAGAGAAATTACACAAGCATAGAGCTATGCCTTTGCACCCTTTTGAAGAGATTTGCAGGGCCACCCTTCCATTTGTTGCATTTCTATGACAGCTACATCAGAAATTCTCCTGCATGTCAGCACCCTAAGTGTTAGCAGACCCAGGGCTGGGTGGTTGTGTGGATCTTTTCTCCAGCAAACCATGCTCACGGCATCTTGTTCTCTTGAGCAGTGTTGGTCTATTTGCCACCCAGTGGGTTTTTAATATTTCAAGTAATGAGGAAGAAAAGGGATCCATATTACAAAAGGATGGAATCAATGCACGAGGAGAGGAGAGTGGAAGTCTCCAGAGGTACTGCAGTGCAAAAGAAACATAAGTTTGAAAAGAGCCATGTGAATGGGGGATGTATAGATAGGACCACCCAACTTTTCTTGTTCTTTTATTACAATGGAGCAATTATAAATAAGGAGTCATGGGGTAACTGAGACAGAATATGACAGGTTGAGTGCTGCTACTGCTAATCCTCCTCCTCATCGTGTCATTGTAATCATCATCATCATCATCTGCTTTTAAGTCAATTCCAACTTATGGTGATCTTTTTCAAGGTTTTCTAGGTCAAGGGTACTCAGAAGTGGTTTATCATTCTCTACTAGAGAGCCTGGTTGTGCAATGGTTAATAGATATGGGCACAAAACGAGCAATTTTTCATTTTTGTTTTTGTTTTTTCATTTCGTTACGTAACAAAATGAAAAATGAATTTTGTCTCCAAAATGAAATGAAACGAACCGAAACAACAGAATTTTTGTCATGCATTTCGTTTTCGTTGCGGCAAATACATTGAACTGTAATGAATGCTAACGAAACAGCAATTTTTTGTTTTCATTTTTGTTTTTTTGTTTCGTTACCTAATGAAACGAAAATGAATTTTTTGCAAAAAATTCATGAAAAACAAAAATGAACGAAAATGAACCCCCTAAACGACAAACGACAAACGAAACACCATTTTTTTTAGTCGTGCCCATCTCTAGTGGTTAAATACCTGTACTACAGCTAAAACTAGCTCATGACCTGGGGTTCAATCCCAGGTAGCAGGCTTGTGGTTGACTCAGCCTTCCATCCTTCCGAGGTCGGTAAAATGAGTTCCCAGCTTGCTGGGGGGGAGCGATGTGTAGCCTGCATACTGTAATTAACATTGTAAACCACCCAGAGACTACTTGAAGTGGTATGGAGTGGTATATAAGCAGAAGACACTTTGCTTTACTTCTGGTGGCAACCTGGGACTTTTCCCAGGGCCACACAGGCTGGATCTTCTCCCAGGAAGAATAGAGGGGGATGTCTCTGGCTTCATAGTCAGATACCTAACTCACTAAGCTATCCAGCCAGCTGGAATAAGGAGGATTGAACAAGGCAGAACGATTTCTTCTTTCAGCAGATGTAAAGCAGCCTTGACATGAGATGGAAGGGGCCAACACATATCTATCTGAACTGGCTTTTGCTCCTGTCCGTAGATACTGTTGAGTCTCAATGCCTGGTGGAAGCTTGATCTCCCGTTTCTCACAGCTTGCCACATCCAACCCTGCAACTAAGGCTGTCCAAAAGAGATCAGGCATGGTATGTGGAAGAGAGGTAGTCCAGTTGCCACACAGGCCTAAATCCAAAACACTGTTAGTGGAGGAAAATGGTGTACTGGTGGAATTCTGTTGTCAACTCCAGTTGTGCAAGTGATGGCACACGCATCCTTGTCATCCTCAGAAAGTGATGGTGGTATTGGTAGTTATGGAACACCTTGTGTAACTAGTTCCATAGCACTGGATTTGTCCCCTCTTGTACATGGTGTGGAATCAGGTATTCTTAAAAATAATGCTGCTTGTGCTAGTGAAAGGACACCATGAAATACATTGCCTGCATCTTTCTATTTCATGTGTATGTGTGTTCTGAAGTGACCATAGCATCCTAGGCTGGTGGCAGCAGTAGTGCACCAAGCATGGACAGAAAACTTAATAGTTTCCTCCTTTTCTATAGTCCTGGGGAACATTGGCATTCAAGAGGAAATCCCTCCCCTCTAGTTTGCTGCTGCAGTTCCAATAATTATCAACTCCTTCCCACAGAGAATGCTATTACACCCACCCGCTCCAAATGTGCACATTAAATACAAACACATTTAACAGTTGTGTCTGGTACAGTCATGAGGATTCAGCCATAGGGGACTTGGAGAGGATGTAACCAAGAGTATCTGTCCACCCTCACACCACCCACAAAATTCACACTCTGCTGTGATGAACTGATACCTCAAATGCTTTATTTTTACACTTTGAGAATGCTGCTGATGGCTTCTGCCCCCTACTTCTCTACATTTCAGAGATCAAGTTTGGAAACTGAAGTCATAGAAGCACACTGAATACATAGACTGATCTAACATAAGCTGGGAAGAAAGGGGTTTGCTTCGGAGTTCTCAGTCAAAGTCAGGGATCAACAACTGTGACCCTCTATGTCTTGCTAGACCCCTACTCCCAAAATTCTTCTAGGGGTCTAGGGTCAATCGGAGTTGCTTTGTCACTGTACAATAGTGGTTTCCAACCTTGGGTAACCCAAATGTTCTTGGACTGCAACTTCCAGAAACCCCAGCCAACAGAATTAGTGCTGAAGGTTTCTGGGAATTGCAACCCAAGAACACCAAGAACACCCTAGAGTTGGGATTCACTGCTGAACAAGAACAGCTGAAGGGCTGGAGTTCATCCAGATCTGTTCTAAAGGGAAAACAGGAATGATGAAGGGGGAACACGTCCCTAGGGTTATTTTTCTTATTTTTAAATGAATTGTCAAGAGGCTGGAGCAGAGAGTTTCAGGAAAAATAAAGGAAGGGTTATGATATAGCACTGTTAAAAGATTGTAAGCCATGCCGAGCTGTTTGAATCAGGTAGAGGATATCAGTGCAGATAAATACATAAATCTTGAAGCATGGCAAAACCTCTGACAAGATAACATTGTATCTCCATGTGAGACTCCAACCTATTGGCTATTTTTGGAATTGGCAAGATAAGCGTCTTTCCATCCATCTCATGCAGAAGCCTATTCTGGCTTTGTGATCATAGCAACATAGAAATCTTTGCATATTTTACAGGCATGTAATTCAATTGCACAACTTTGTTCTACAGGTCCAGGGATGCGTGGGAGGGATTTTGATGGCCTGTTGTTTTTTGTTGTTGTTTTTTTTACATGGTTGCATGGTTATATAAATTCAAGTAATATCTTGGGCAGAACATGTTCCTGGACTGTTTTTGATTTGCTATCCAAGGTCTGTGATTTAAGAAGCACCACTTATTATGCACACTACTGAAAATGTTTAACTGAACTCTTCTTTCTAACATGCTAGTCTGCTTGGGAAAAATGTGATCCCCACTTTTCAGACCCTGCCTCCATGATCATCATCTGAAAACTGCAGAGCTGGCAGGGACCCAATGGATCATCAAGTCCAGAACCTCGCAAGGAAGCACAGTGGGGAATCGAACTCCCAACCTCTGGCACAGCAGCCAGAGGCCTAAACCACTGGTGGACATGTTCTTTGATACACAGTTCCCACAAGCACTAGTCAAGTCTATCAAAGCTGAACATCTGCGGGTGAAGCCTGGGCACATGTACAAATACAGTGGACCCTTGTATAACAAACAGCTTGTATGACATAAAATCTGTACAACATAAAATATTCCAGAGATAGAAGAAATTTGCTTAACATAATCGCCTACGGGGAGAATCCATACAACATAAAAATGGGATCACTCCGTTTTCAATGCATTCCTATGGGAATTTGTATAAAGGAAAATTTGCTTAACGTAATTTCATTTGGAACGAATTAATTCCTTTATACAAGGTACCACTGTATACCCAACAATCCTGAAAGATGCACATTGTTAGGATGTTTTACTATTTCTCTAAACCAACTGCCACCTCACATCTTCTAAAAACACCAGCCAATCAACATTCAACCCTGTGTTCAAAATTCTGTCACTCAACCACCAGTCATTTCAGTCATCAACCTATGGATTCTACTAACCATACATCCAGATGATACAGACTTGTTATTACCATATCACCACTGGGGGAGATTATCAGGTCTTTTGGGGATAGGTGTCACCAATATCCCGGTAATACCCAGCTCTACCTCTTGTCACCTCCAGACTCTACGGACGCTACTATCTCAACTTTACCTGCGTGTTTAGCTGCAGTAATGAACTGGATGAGGATGAACAAAATGAAACTAAACCCAGACAAGACAGAGGTGTTCCTGGTCAGTTGAAAGGGAGAAGAAGGGATAGGGATGCAGTCTGTACTGTATGGGGTCACCCTCCAATTGAAAAATCAGCTACACACCTTGGGGGTGCTCTTGGACTTATCCTTGAGCTTGGATGCCCAGGTCACGGCTGTGGCCAGGAGTGCATTTGCACAATTAAGGCTAGTACACAAGTTACACCCCTTTCTTGAGAAACCAGATCTGGCCATGGTGACACATGCCCTAGTGACATCCCAGCTAGACTACTATAATGCGCTCTATGTGGGGCTACCGATGAAAAGTCTCAGGAAACTTCAATTGGTCCAAAATGCAGCAGCCAGACTGCTGACAGGGGAGGGGTACAGAGATCACATTACACCCCTATTAAAACAGCTCCACTGGCTGCCAATTAGCTATCGGGCACAATTCAAGGTGCTGACCTTGACCTACAAAGCACTGTATGACCTGCGTCCTAGCTACCTCAAAGATGGAATCTCACAGTATGAACTGACTTGGGCGTTAAGGTCATCAGGAAAGGCCGTTCTCCATCCTGCCACCCTCACGAGTATGTCTCTTGGGAACTGCTGTGCCCAGACTCTGGAATTCCCTCCCACTAGAGGCCTAGGACTGCCTCATCTCTGTTGTCCTTCTGGAAACAGGCAAAGACCTTTCTCTTTAGGCAAGCTTTTCCTGAATGATGAACGACCATGTGTATTTTATATGAATCTATAGGTTCATATAGACTTTGTGTTTATAACTACTTATAACCTTGTAGCTTTAATGTGATGTTGTCTATTAATGCTATAAGATGTCTATCAATTCCTTGTTCTCAAATACTTGAACGTGTCTTAATTGTTCTGGACTGTATATTATCCCTCATTACTATAAGCTACCTTGGGTCCTTTTCCAAGAAGAAAGGTGGGCTAACCTAGCCTCCTGAGGGAAGGCATCTCCCCACCTGGGTGGAGCTACTGAGAAGGCCCTCTCTTGCCGCTGCCTCAGTTGGGCCTCTGAGGGTGATAGGAGTGACAGAAAGGCCTCCCCTGAAGATCTTGAAAGTCAAGGAGGGGCATATGGGAGGTAGGCCTCTTCAGATAACTGGGACCGAAGCCGTGGAGGGCTTTATATGTCATAAACAGCATTTGAAATGGTACTGAGAGCATGAGAAATGTGTTCCAGGTCATTGCAAACTTATGTGTCCGCAACATACTGGCATTTAAATTGTGTGATATGTAGGCTTTCCTATGCCCACATATCACACTTCTGCTCTTCATCCTCGCCCTTCCCTGCCATTATCACCACCCTTTTACATTGCAACAGACCCCTGAAGATGCCATTAATGGACTAATGGGAAGTGAAGTGGTGGTGGGGGGACCTTTGAAAACCATGAACATCAAAGTCCTTGGAAGAAAGATACAGTACTAGGAAATGGTCTTTTCTCCAGACCACTGCAATTGAATTTGATGGAGCTGGACCAAGGTCTTACCATTAATTTCTTCATTTTTTTATATTCAACAAGTCACATTTTACCAGTCAAGCATAATAAAAAAGAGCTATGAGAGGAATTTTTGAAGTTGGGGGAAGAAACAGTATATGATCTTCAGAAACGATCAATAATTTCATTAGAAGAAAGCAAACAGCTAGTAAAGTAGCTTGAGAAAAAATGGCCTTTCCTTTCTTTCATGTCCTTTTTAAAATGTTCTGGAGCAAAAACAGCAGAAGGGGGAGAGCATCAGCAAAGAAGCTTGAGGAAATTAATGTTTTAAGCTGTTATATGACCAAGAAATTCAGCAAAAGTAAACAGAAGGTTTGGGGGAAAGTGCATGTGTCATAGTTGTTGCCAGCATCTGTGCTCAAATTTATGTAACAAGTGTTTTGTTTTTAATTACACTGATATTGCACCCTGCTTCCAAGGAATTCATGAAAACAGCATGCCTGTTATTCAAAATTAATCTCAGTTTACCCTCAACACAACTTTGTAAGGGTCAAATTACATGTTACATTTGGAGTGTGAGAGGTCTCTTCGATAATTAGCCCTAAGTTGTGACCAAACAGGACATGTTTTCACACAAGATTGTACCATGTTTCCCCGAAAATAAGACAGTGTCTTATATTAATTTTTGCTTCCAAAGATGCGCTAGGTCTTATTTTCAGGGGATGTCTTATTTTTCCATGAAGAAGAATATGGTACACATTTATTGTTATCTTTTATCGAGGAGGCCTTATTTTCGGGGGGATGCCTTATATTTCAGCGAGAGGCAAAACTGTAACTAGGTCTTATTTTCAGAGGATGTCTTATTTTCGGGGAAACAGGGTATTTCTCCTACTTCATCCTCTTGCACTTCATTCATCCATGCTTTTGAAGCACATTCTTAATACCCAGTCACACTGCCATTTTGAGACTGTCTCTCCAAGTGACCCGATATCCTTCCTGGTTTTCTTTTCCTGGAGTTACTTCCTTTAATCTATTCCACCTAGAACTCTTGTGCTCTGTAGAGGTTACTGAGCTGGATTCAGGAGAGCTCACCTTGGGACTCAAGTCTTTATGACTCTAATTCCCACCATAGGTATGATACCACTGTGTGTTGGGGAGGAGAGTGTTGTATAGTCCTCAGGATCGTGACACCTCTCACCAGCATAGCTAAGGCTCCACAGGAATTGCTGAAGGTTGCAGGCCTACATCTCCAAACACATCTGGAAAGCCGAAGATATTCCACTGTTAAACTACAGGGACTCCAGTGTTCCCTTGAGTTATATCTACTATTCTGCTGCCCCACCCCCGCCCCACCCCACCCTGAGAAATAAGGAATTTACTACTTCTTGGGTAATTTTTCAGAGCTGGGATGTTTGGAGAAGAGGAGGCTAGGAGATGATCTGATAACCATCTTCAGTATTTCAAGGCTTGTCATGTGGACGGTGGAATGAGCTGCTGCTTTGAGTTTCCAAAGATTAGAAGCCACAGTAGGAGATTACAAGAAAGGGCATTTTGACTAAACATTAGGAAGCACCTCCTGACCACAACAGCTACTTTCACACAGAAGAGAAACTGTCATTCAAAGGAGGTTTTTGAACAAAATTTGGATGGCCATCTGTTGGGGATGCTTTAGCTGTGGGTTCCTCTGATGACCCTTGGGTCCTTTCCCATTTCTACCACCCCGTGATCCTGAGATTCTAGATTCTACTTAGATCTATTGAGTGATCTACTGAAGAGTGATCTACTATTGAGTGATCTACTCAGAAGACGTGATCTACTGTAACTACTGAGTTATGGTAGATATGTCAGAAAGGAACTCTGGTGGCCAGGGCACCCCAGCCTTAAGATCCTATCTTTATCACACCAAGTCTCTCACTGTCTTTTCTCAAATGGAAACACAACAGTTGTCAATCTGCCTGTTGGCATTTTTCATTTCTGTTTCCTTCCTGTTTACAGCTGCTTGAAAAGGCTGGCATTGAAATATCTTATTTGCCTCTTATATTTTCTGCCGTCTCTGATGTGTGTGAGTGGCTGCGTTTTTCCATGAGCGTGATTAAGCTACCATTCTAGCTCACATTCTTTCTTTTCTCATTTTTCCTTTCTTTCTTCTAGACTAAAAAGAATGATTGAAGCATCTGTCTTTCTCTCTCTCCCCCCCCAACCCACACACACTGGTCCCCATCCTTTTAAAAGTAAAAAAAAATGCATGGCTTTTGCATTTTGTAAATATATTCCTGCATCAAATATCACCTTCAGTATCCTGACTGACAGGGGAAAGGGGAAAGAAAGCATTTCCGAGAGAGTGCATTTTGATCATTCATGATTCCTTAAATGTGCAAAACCATTTCCTAGGTTTAGGAATGTAACTTGTGTCGCTAACGTTATTGAAAATGCATGTAGGCACTTAGGATACATCATTGTTGCCTGGCTTCGGGCTCACCATCTTGTTTTGTCTCTGCCTCATTTGTATTTTTGTCCTTTTTAAGGGTTGTTCCCCTCCCCCCCCCTTTGACTGACACACCTGTGCCTCTTTGGGATCAGAACAGAAAGCTGCATGCCAAAATAAATGTAATATAAGTACCAAATAAAATAAAATAAAATAAAATAAAATAAAATAAAATAAAATAAATCCTAACTTGTCCTCCTGCTGTCGACAGAAAAATTGATTTGGGGACACACCTCCTTTAACCCTATGTACATAAGAGGGCTTTGCTGTCCTTCCCCAAGTATTCTAAGCAAGTATTCTGTGTCTCTTCTGGTTTCAAAAAAAACAAAACAAAAACAACAGCAAACTTTCGAAGCTCTACATTTGGCTGCTCTGTTCTTGAGGCTGGTTCTTGAGTGCAAGTTTGGTAACTGCAGCATCCAGCGATGAATAACATATGAAGGAGGACCAAAACAGATAAGATGGATAGCTCTATGGTTAGAAGGAATTAGGAGGTGATAACAGACGGAATAGCCCAGTGGGTAGCAGCACCAGGGTGAGGAGTTTGACTGTGCACATCTGGAGATAGATCAGCCAAGATCATCTATTCCAGGTATGTCCAAACTTTGTCCCTCCAGATGTTTGGACCACAACTCCCACAGTCCTTTGCCATTAGAAATACAGGCTTGGAATTCTGGGAGTTGTGGTCGAAAACATCAGGAGGGCCGAAGTTTGGATATACCTGATATATTCTATTCAAGATGCATTTTCAACTTGCCTGTGGTTATTATCACTGGAAGACCACTCTCAAAGCAAAACCATAGCGCTTGGTGACAGGAAAAAAACTGCTCTTTAAATCTTAAGGGATCCTCCTTTTAAATTATGAAGCTGGTTCTCCTCTGTTTCTACCTTCATTTTCTGAACTCATTGGAAAAGTAGTGGCCAAAAAACTATTCGTTAGCCTGCTGGAATTATACATTGGAATTTGTGCAGTCTTATATGCTGCCTTTATAAGGTTTGGTTGGGTGGGAACTAGGGATGGGCATGGAAACAGAAAAATAGAGTTTTGTTTCATTTTGTTTCTACTACCAGTTTGTTTCATTTCATGTTTAAATGAATTTTTGTAAAAAAAAATTGTAACAAAATGAAACAATAATGAAATAATTCATTACTTTATAAAATGGCTCCCCTGGGTCCTAGAGGCACCACATTTGGTGGGTAGCCATTTTACAGAGTAATTAAATGTTTCATTTTCAACAGGAAAAAGAAGTGTTTTGTTTCATTTTGTTTCGTAAATGAAATGTTTCCTGTTTCGGTTTCATTTCCTAACATTACAAAAGCTTACAAAATGACAAAACACCATGTCATTTTTTGTAAGGTGCCCATCTCTAGTGGGAACTTTCTGAGCTTGAGTGACTGTCAAACTATCCAGTCCCAACCAATTTGTCCTTTTTGCCTCTGAATTCAAAGACAGCCCAGAGCTTTTTCCCTCCCTAGAGTCTGCTGAAGTCAATTGCTGAAAGCAATCGGGTTTGTTTGTTTTTGTTAGTTTGCTGTTGATCTGTTCACAACTGTAAGTAGTGAATTGTTTTATTCTTTCTTTTACAAATGTCTCAGAGTGAGACCTTGAGACTGTATGTGCCAGTTAATGGGAAAAGGGGTGGGGAAATTGAAGCTATTCACATTTGTGGATCCCTGCATGTCTGTTGTGCAGCTACTGGAACAAAAACAACTGGAACAAAAATTCAGAGCTCTAAAACAATGCAGTCAGTGCAGCTTTCAATAATGCATTGTTGCAAGTCAAGCAGTCAGCATAGGTATTTGCTGTTGCACGATGAATTGCACTACTCAAAATGCAACAACCAAAGTCTCGTGTGGACTCCATGTTTTGCAGCAATTTGCCCCAGTATTTACACTGATTATACCACACTGGCATAAATACGTAATAGGATTTTTGCTCTTATACTTCCTGTGTGGGAAGTACCCTAGAAGTTTGTTTGTTTGTTTGTTTAATCACTTTTAAATTGGGACTATCAGAGCAGTACAAAATCAGATGGAGAATGCAATGAAAGCTACACCATCATAAAGAGCAGAATGAATTAAAAGGAAGAAGGGGAAAAGGGGGATCTAAACCATCATTGTTAGTGTCAACGACAACCTATAACCCTAAGGAAACTGTGTTTGGAGCTGGTACTGAAACACTGCAGCCATGTTGCTAGTCATACCTCTGTTTTACAGCCAGAACATCTAGAACAAGAAGACCTGTAGTAAGAGCAGGTGATATGGTGAATGTAACGTCCATTGCTTCAATGAGCCAGCCTACTCTAGTTGTGACTTGCTAAATGGCTTTTAGCCAATGTATCTAAGCTGCTTGGGAAAGCACCATCTTCAGTCCTAGCCAGGCTCATTGGAGGGAGCAACATGGTTGCATTTGTTAACTGTGGTGAGTGTTCCTATGGTGGTGTCCTCCTCCAAAGATTGCAGGCAATGAGCAGCAATTATATCAGCCAGCCTTGAGATGAAATTAAACTCTTATTTCTCTTGGTTGTGGGTCTGCCCTACCATTAGCTAAAGCGAGGGAACTGCCAGAGATGGTGGGTGCTGAGGACAGCCGTGGAGGGGGGGGTTCCTATGGATGTTTCCTTTGTGCGCCTGCTCCCCTCCCCCAGCCCTTCCTCTTTGTTAGAGGCTTGTCCTGTTCCTCTACATCAGGGCTGTCCAACTTTGAGCAGCCAGTGGTCTACTTTGATCTCTCCAAGGCCCCCGTGGTATACTTACAGGACTGTGCATGCGGCCTCCTCCTCTTTCTCTTTTGTTGCTGCTGCAGCCGTGAGACCACTCAGTCAGGCTGGAGAGGGCCGAGCACGCACAGCAGGCCGGCCTAGGTCTGCCCCGAACACGCCGCTGCTGGCAGTGGATCAAGAGGCTGGTGGAGATCTGGTGGGCTACTTCCAACGGTCCCATGGGCTAGGGGTCGCCCACAGTCAACACATACTGCAGGCCTGCTCTACACCAGTGGTTCCCTCAACCTTAGCTTACCCGATGTTCTCGGACTGCAACTCCCAGAAATCCTGTCCAGCGCAGCTGGTGGGACAGGGTTCAGAGAGTTTTAGTCCAATTACCACGGCTGGGAACCATTGCTCAAACTGACCTACTGGGAGAAGTTCCAGTGTTACCAAACTGCTTTTATATTTGAAAAGGAATCTCCTGATGGCCTTGTTGCACCAAAGAACAATGTGTTACAGGTAATCCTATTGCTTGGAATGCATTCCTCCAAGCTCTACCTGAAAACCTTGTTAAAACAGTTTAGTGCATCAAACCAGGAGTGTTAGATGAGGAGAAGATATCCCAAGAAATTTGGGGAGGTGGGAGGTTTATGAAGCAGAAAGTATGCAATGAAGGCAAAATTGGGCCAAAGATTGTTTCCTGGTCCGCAGTGGTCCGTTTAAGAGATGCTGATGGTAGTGGACTTCTCTGGCAGAAGGAACTCCAGAAACATTTAAAGCATTAGCATGAAATTGGCTGCAGTAAAATTATGCATTAAATGTGCATTATGCTTAATAATACGATGTTGCACTTCTTGTGTTTACTTGGTGGCTATTGAGGCTGATCCAATTTTCTAAAGTTCTCCAATTGGGTCCCCATCAGGTATCTAGCCAGAAGGTCACATTTCATTTGCTGTTAATGAATATCTCCATTATTTTGCTAAGGGAACTCTGCTTTACTGTCATGATGACTTGTTCTCTTCATAAATGCTGCTGCCTATTCATCCTCTTCTAAGGTCACTGCTCCAAACCAAGTTTTTCCATCCCCCCCCTTTTCCTTTAAAGAAAGACCCTCTGTGGAGGTGCATTTGACATATAAACTGCTGTGTCCATGGTAGCTGTGACTCAAGATTTTGCAAAACCAGAAGCAGAAGGGAGAGAACACGCATCAGAGGTAATTTTATGTTGCTTCTCTGAAGGTGTTTAAATGACCTTTGGGTAATAATGGGTTTCAATTTGGAAACCAGGAGTGTAAGTGGAGAGGTAGGAATGTGTGTTTAGTACAGTATGTGGTCAGGACTGTACCAAACTGGGAGCTGGATTGTTTTAATCAGAGACAATGACAGGTGTTTTCAAGCAAGAAAAATATACATTATCCCCCATCATTTCTCCAGCCTCGAGGTTCATGTAGACACAAGACAAACACAGGACCAAATTTATGGTAAGATCTCCCTCCCTCCCTCCCTCCCTCCCCCTCTCTCTTTTTCATTATCTCCCCCTCTCCTTCCTCCAATCTTGTTCACCACTAGGAAAAATACCCACTTGCTTTTTGTGTATATTTCTCTTCAGTGGAGCTATTACATGAAATGCCTAAATGGATTCTGCATGTCCAACATCACTGTGTCAACAGTAGGAGCATTCGGTGCTCCTTAATAGTTTGGTCCATTGGGTAGAACTAGACAGGGTTGAAGAGAAGGGCAATGTGGTGGTTTTGCAATGAACTCTGTGCTTGGTGTTTCTAAGTAATTAGCAATTAGGAACAAGGGCAAACTACAAAACATCTGAATTGCCTTGAAGAAGGAAAATCTGTAAAAAAAAATATCGAGTTGGTTGAAGGCACATGTCTTTTGTGGAGGAAAGCTGAAAGGCGCATTGAGCTGAGCCAACTAATGGAGACCGAAGTCTTTACCTCAGCAGACAATACAGTATATAGCTTTTCTGGCTTTGTTTGGACAGCCAGTGGGGAACATAGTTGATGTGTGCTTTGAAGTAGAAGTCCTAGGTGCAATGAATAGGGACAAGACTTGCTGGATAACCCAAAAGGGGGGGGGACCTGAAAGAGGCACTTTCTTTTGTTTGCTTGAAAACTCTTTTGTGGCTTTATGATACAAGGGCTCTAAAATATGATAGATTTGGGATTCAGGACCTGAGGGTAACAAAACAATCAAATTTCCTTCAGAGTGCCTTATTTTGTAGGTCAAAGGTCTTGTGAATGGTGATGATGAGATCTGATGAATGCAATTATGCTTCTCTTTCTCTTCTGCACTGTTTCTTGATTAACATGTGATGTGACGTAAAGTGCCTGTTGCATAAGTCTGATTATGATGTCTGTTTCTCAGGCACAGTTGTTGTGTTCCTTGAGTCTGCAGTAGATAATTGTAGGGAGCCTTGACCCTGATTTTTTAGAGTAGCCTGCAGGATTCTGCATGATTTAATTATATCCACCACCAGAGTCCTCAATGTGGAAAACCAAAGCAAAAAGATATGAAAGAGGCAAGCTTTTCCAGTTTTACAAAAAGGACCTAAAAGGACCTGAAAACAAACGAGATTTCTGATAGAACCAGAAACAAACTGAACATTTTCCCCTCTGTACATCCTAATAATCCATGGCATTATTACTTCAAAAATTCAGGGTACTATACAAGACCTCTTTCTGAGACACCCAAGAGCCATTGTCATTCACTTCTACCAGTACTGGTCCAGTGGGATAAATTGTCTGACAAAGCTGGTGTAAGACAGATTCCTGTGCCCCCTTTCCTCGTGTCATCGGTTGTTTCCTTCTTCAAAAGGACAGGGAACATTTTTGTAGTGTTGTGGTGACATAGGCAGTTGGGGGATGTTTAGGGACTTCAAGAAATGCTCACCCTCGCGCTCCGTCCCCCGTGCATCCCAGAATTTTATTTTATTTTATTTCAATAAACAAGTTTAGTATTCGTCTCTTATTAATTTATGTTGATTTTGTGATTATGTTTCCCATCCCAAGAATTTTATTTTATTTTAGTTTTCAATAAATAATAAATAAATAGTACTCAGTGATTGCACTGATACACTAGTTTAGGACTGAATCATCTTGACATGGGAGTGGGGGTATCAACCCAGATTCCATCCTACTTTTTATAAGTCAGGTTCTTTCTGTTTCTCCAATGCAGAAAGAAAAGACCTACTGAGCATATGCACACTCTCTCAACTCTTGCCTCATAAAGGAGGACCAGGAGAGTGTGCATGCACATACATGCACACACACACACACACACACACACACACACACACACACACACACACACACACAGAGAGAGAGAGAGAGAGAGAGAGAGAATACCAGCACTGATATCTCTGCCAAGTCTCTCTCACAAGCCTCTTCTTTTTTTAACAGCTTCTACTGAGCAGATGTCTTGTTTATATGTGCCTGCTGATTAAGTGTGTGTGTGTGTGTGTGTGTGTGTGTGTGTGTGTGTGTGTGTGTGTGTATGTATCTATCTATCTATCTATCTATCTATCTATCTATCTATCTATCTATCTATCTATCTATCTATCTATCTATCTGCACATACAGAGAGACACATGCAGAGAGCTTAATGAGCAGTCCCTTCAGCCAGAGAAGATGAGGAAATTGAGTCACTGAAGATGGAGAGCTTTCTTAAGGCAGTTCCTTTGGATCACACCACCAATGGGCACTTCAAACAGAACTGCAGTTAGAGTTTGGTTCGTTTCGTGCTAAATCCACTCTGAGGTTCGTTATTCGTTTTGTTCTGTAATGAAATGAATAACGAATAACAAAACAAACAAAAAGTTCATTTCGTGCCCATCTCTAATTGTAAACTGAATTTACTGTACTGATAATGCAGCTCTTAGATTTTGAGAGCTCTTGTTATCCTGTTCCTGGACTTTCCAAGAAGGATAATCTTCAGGTGTTCTAATGCTACTGTACAAGTGAAAATGTTTTTGGTCCTGTATCACCCTGGGATTTTTTTTTAAAATTATTGTTGTAAACTGGCCAAAGTAGCCTTGCTGCCAAAAGGGTGGTCTAAAAGTCCATTAAAATAAAATACAGAGCCTTACTTTTCATTTTAAAATGTACAGTATTGGAATGAGCAAATTAGATCATGGGCTTCATCATTTTAAACAGTTAGTCCTGAAATCAGTGTTGCTACTTGGTGATAGGCTTAGAATAAGAATTAAAGGCATATAAAACAGGGCTGATGGTTTCATTGCATTTATTACGGTACTTGGATCTGGTTTAGGAGAGGAGTCCCAATGTGGGAAAAGCCCACAAGTAAAATTTTACTGAAACAATCTATGAAGCAGCAGCACACTGAGACAAGGGCTTGTGCAAAATGGCAAGATTTAGGCCATACAATCTGCATCTGAAACTACTGTATTACTTTTCCTCCAAAGATGTCATGACAAGGTTAACACAGATTATTTTATGATGTGCCCCCTGCAAACCCATGAGTTAAAGGGACAATACAGGTGATGACTGTAGTGTTAACCTCACGAAGAACTGTGTACAGGCTCTCTCATTCTCTCTCTGTCTCTCAGATAAGGAAAAACTTAATTTTTAGAGTAAAAAGTGTGTGGTTTGTTTAAATTTTGCTTTATCTCTAATGTGTCTTGGCACAGATATCGCTGTTGTACTCCCCCTGCCATTTGGTCTATTAAAACAGCAAGCATTAACGGTCTTTTGAACATTAAAATGTAACACGCAGAGAGAGGGAGAGAGAAGGTTTACAAGATCATCATCCAGCCCTGTTGCACTGTGTGGCACAAAGGGCTAGACAGCAACAATGGGCAGAGAGAGCTGCCTCCATGACATGGAAATGCGTATGCTTCATTGGATAGCAGGTATCTCCCAGCTTGACTGCATCACAATGGTACTACCTGAAAGCAAGTAGGTGGGTTGTCAACAACAGAGAAGATGAGAGAAAGCTGGCTTTTCTGGTATGGACCTGTCCTCAGAGCAGCACCTTCCGCCATCACCCAAACTGCTTGCTAGCTGAAAACCGATGAGCAGCAGCTGCATGGGCAACCAAAACAGAGAGGGCAGGATCCTGTTAATAAGAGCATGCAAATTGTTGCCTTGAAGATGTGGTCGATCAGGCCAAATGGTGTTTTCCGGATCTGAAAAGTGGACCCCACACCTGATGGGAAATGCTAGGAAGAAGATACATGCAGAGAGACATATACACAACAGAGCAGATTATGGGGTACAAAAATATTCCAGTCAATGTATTTTCACAATAGGACATACCAAGACTTTACAGCCTCATGATTTGTAATTCCATTTATTTCTACTTCTATTGATTTTTGGATTGGTTTATTGCATACAAGGGCAGGTTCACCGCACATCTACATATGTCCCTAATTCTGTGAGACATCTCCAATGTCGATCACTAATGTTATTTGCTATATGGCATAGTTTAGGTATAAGACCAGCAGCGTATAATCTTAAAACAGTGCTTCCAGAGGTAGCTTTGTATAATGCAAACCTAATTGGGAACTCAAACATTGGGATGAATCTAATACTATTTATTTATTTATTTATTTATTTATTTATTTATTTATTTATTTATTTATATAACACCAAACTTAATTTAAAGAACAACTCCAGGCCATAGTACAATCCTGTACGGTCAACCTCATCCTTTCAGAGGACCTCTTATCTTATAATTTACTGGGTCAGACCAACGTTGAATCAACAGTATTTCAATCTTGCCCAGATTGAGTTTTTTGTTTTAATTGGTTGTAATCATAAACTGAAAAAGATTTTTTTAAACTGCACCTTCCAGAATAGCCTGGTCAGAAGGGCCACAGGTTGGTGGATTTTGGGAGCTGTTATCCAGCAAAGTAACTTTCCTCTTTGACAAATCGAATACCTGGCTGTCTACGACAGCAGCTCCACGGTTTCATCTCAAATTTGTCTCAAAGAATTTGGCATTTGTCGTCAGGCCGGTTGCAGATTTGTGCCATTGACTTGGCCAGATCCCAAAGTGGGCTGATGATAATTGACTAGGATCAAATCCAAAGCAGATCAACTTTGTCCAAAAGTGGTCTGAAAAGCAGCTGGATATGAAGCCACTTGTCAATTGCTGCAGAGAGGCCAGGCATCCTTGTCTCAAACAGGATGCAAAACTGAAGCATGTTAGGGTGAAATGCCAGGGTGTTGGGATGGGGAGGGAAGATCAGAGCCACGGTCATCCACAGCTTTACCATGCCATTTGGACAAAAATCTCTCTAGTGCTTTCCTAGTACTTTCCAATTGCAATGCTTGCATCGTCACTGAAATTGTACACTCAGATCTCTCATGCCACGCTTTGTTCTTGTGCTTTTCCTTAGCTATGAGCAGAAGACTCAACCATTGAGTGTTTTCAATATTTCCTGATTGCCTTGATTAGCCTCATCCTCAGTGATGTCTTCTCCACATCTTTTGTCTTATTCATTAGAATAACCTAGTCTAATCTTATTTTGCCTTTCTTTTTCACTTATTTGACTATGGATGGGTTTTGCTATGTATACATCTTAGTGCCTGGAATCCTGTTGCATAATGGAAGCAAAGTTGCATGCTTTGAGCCTTTCCCTGCCCATAAATAAAGAGATCCTACCAACCATGACTCTTAGGGATGTGTGGAGTGCTTTGTGTGTGTGTATATGCACATGCTGCCCCCCCCACACTCTCTATTTGTTCATGAAAAGCAGACCGGAATTGCAACTTTGCTTGTAATACAATAGGATTTCAGCCAACAGGTTGGGTGGTGACACTTATTTACTGCCACTACCTTCAAACTTCTAATCTGGGTTGGGCATCGAATTTTCTAAAATTCTCTGGTTGTCATTTTTTAGAGCACTATGATATGGTTTGGTGGTTGTTTCGTGTTTACTGAGGCTTGGCTTTTGCCTTCCTTTACCCCATGATGATCCATACTTCCATCCACTTTTCTTTTTTCTTTCTCAGTCCTATTCCCCCCACCCCATTACTTACTGTTTATACATGTTGCTTGTTTTTTGAGTGAGCCTCTGTGTTGGTCACATTATTCCCACCCACCCACCCCTAATATTTTTACTAGGCAGTGGCACTTTCATTTCACAAACACCTTCCACAAAAATGGCACCCAGCCCCAAAGGTTACGTTTGACCCTGTGTTGCTTAACGTGTTTGCTTTATCTTACACTAGATTATGTCTTATTGCACAAGCACAATGCATACATCACAATGCAGAAAACAACTGTTTATGCAGTTTCTCAGAAATCCTGTCAATTCAGAAGAGGGGTTCAGCGCTTCCAATTTTCATTGTGTGAAAAATGAACAGTTACAGCTATTTTTAAGCAAAACTTTCAGACTGCTTAGTACAAAGTCCCCAGGGCCCATTTATCTGAAATTTGGAAGAATAATTCTTAGGGGAAGGGTGAAGCTGCAATGTCTCTGAATTTCATGAATACCCAACACACACACACACACACACACACACACACACACACACACACACACACACACACACACACACACACACACACACACACACACACACACACACACACACAAAGACTGTAAAGCATTTCTAATTTCTCAGTTCATATCAATGATAGGTGTGAAGAAGATTTTTCAGTTCTTAATTTGGGTCTAAATCAGATCCGTTCCAAATCCATCCACATAGAACCAGGCCTGATCCTGATTATCTGGACTGAATCGGGGAGGGGGGACATACACAACCCTGGTCTGAATGCTATGTACAGTTTTTCTTGGTGTGCCCTCCTAGCTCTTGGATATTTTATAAAGCGGGTATATATATATGTGTGTGTGTGTGTGTGTGTGTGTGTGTGTGTGTGTGTGTGTGTGTGTGTGTGTGTGTGTGTGTGTGTGTGTGTGTGTGTGTGTGTGTGCATTCTGTTCACCGAAATCAGATCATATTTTAGTGATCCTTATTTGCTCAGTGATGTTTCATTGGCATAAGCCACACATATTTCAAAGTGAACAGTTGGTGACTGATGGCTGCATGCCAAAAGTTTGCTGGGTAATGAAGGAGTTAAGGAAGTAATTAATAAAGATTTTGAGTTTTCTGCCAACTAAATTAAGGGAAAATAGATAATTAATTCTGATTCCAGCATGGATGCATCCCCCCCCTCCATAAACACATCCAGTTCATACAAATGTTGCATGCTTCGTCTTTTATATTCTGTTCACTTATCTAATGCCAGGATGATGGCCTCCTGAATGGGGCAAATTGTACATCGATCTGAAAGGCCACCTGCATTGTAAATCTGGTTCTCTAGAATGGTAGGCAATGCCAACCTGATCAAGGTGAACAAAACCATCTGGATCAGACCAATTATACATCAGCTGTACCCGAGTCTTGAAGTCCCCCCCAGCCTTTAATTACAGTTCTAACAAGTTACCTTCTGAGACTCCAGCACACAAACACAGACATACAGACACAGAGACATACAGACACATACACACATCCCATGGTATTTGTACAGTCCCGGCACTTTGCAAGCAGAAGTGTCAGTCTCCAATCCCTTCCAGCTGAGGGAGGGAAAGACTCCTGCCTGCCAGTCAGAGTTGACCGAACGGGCCCAGATGGTCCAACTCAGTGTAAGCCAGGTTCCCACTGATTTTATGTGTACATAATGCATATTGCCACACACCGGAGCCTAGTAGTTAAGTTACACAAGGCACTAGATGGATTTTCAGTTTGGGAACTGCCTTAGGGACACTTTTGAAAGTAAAGTAAAATGTCAGTGTCTTTGCTTTCTTCCCCAAATCTTCTGCACAACATTGAGTTATGAATGGAACATGATAGCATGACAGCACCGCAACATCATCCGCCTGTAGCCAACAGCCGAGGAAGAGGTAAGAGCTCTGTGTTTTATTAAGGCAGGTCCTACAAACAGGGGAAAGCAAAAGGTGGTGGGAAAATGCAGACAGTTGTCACATCAAAGCAATCAAATGCATTTTTAACATTGAAGTCCAAGTCAAAACTCCTTGAAAAACTCATTTTTAAAAGGTTTTTTAAAAAGCCTCCGCCCCAATAGCCACTCAATTGACAACAGCTCATATACATTTAGGTTTTTTTTTTCCTTTAAAGTGTTTTTTGGCTCTTAGTGTTAAGGCAACAATTTACCCTCCTTGTGTCTAGGAGTTGAGAAGATCTGTCTTATGTCTTCTGTGAAGGAGGCACTTGATGACCACTTTGCTATTGGCAGACATGCTCTTGCTATAAGAGCAATGTCAAACTAGTACAGGCCCGTTGAATCTGTGAGTCAACTCCTCTGGAAGTTTCATTGTTTCCATAGGCTTATTCTAGGTCAGGCATGTCCAAAGTCCAGCCCGGGGGCCAAATGCAGCCTGCTTTCAAATTCTGAGTGGCCCGCAGCTTCTTCTCCCCACCAGCTCAGCTTGTCACTCATCCCTACCAGCTGGCCCCTCCCCATACTGGATGGAGACACCAGCTTGCAGTTTTACGGTTTTCCTGCCCTCCCTGCCTCTGTCCATCCCCCAATCCACCTGCCTAGACTACCTGCCCCAGGCTCCGTTGCTGCAGCGTCCTCCACATCTCCTTGCATGTTACAGAGACTTGTCCGAAGTCTGGCCCAGGGGCCAAATGTGGCTGAATGGTTGGCCCCCCGCACATTTTCACCTCACCAAATCTGCCCCACCTTGCAAAAAGTTTGGACACCTCTGCTCTAGGTGCAATGTACTATGCTAAGGAACTCGATTTTAGCCATTTCTATTTAACGATAAAGCTGCCTAGATGCCCTGAGCACATCTGATCTTGCCTCATCTCGGAAGCTTAAGCAGGGTTGGGCCTGGCTAGTACTTGGATGGGTGACCATCAGGGTATACCAAGTACTGGAGGCGCCTGAAGTAGGAACTGGCAAGCCACTCCATTATTCCTGCCAAGAAAACTCCAAGGACATGGGGTCACAAAGAGTGGGCCATGACTGTAACAACGACACAACAACATTTAACTTTACCCAAATAAAAACTGCTCATTTGTCTTTCAGCTTAGCAAAACAACTGTACCTACATGAAAAAGAAATGTTTCAACTTATTTTATTCCTTAGTCCTGCACTTTTAAGAGAGAGAGAGAGAGAAAGCTACAGGAAAAGAACATCAGAGCAGGAGAGGAAATGGCAGTCCGACAAGAAGCAAGAGCGAAAGGCAGGGGATGAATCATGGCAGAAATGATGTCACAGACCATTCCTTTGACCAACAAGTAGATACCTATTTGTCAATCTGCAGTACACAATTTGGAGCTGCAAGTGAAGTCAGGAGAAAATGCCGCAAATTAGGTCTCAGAAAACAAACAAGTGGCAGTGCCATCTGGATTTCCTACAGTCAGAAGAACCTAATCACTTGGACCATTTGAGAACCATTTATTTCCCCTCCTTTTTAAATATTGACATATTTGTGTGCACCATCATGTGGTATGCCTATGGCTGGGCCCATGGACGTGGCTGTCAGTGCAATCAGTACATATTTTTTTGTTATTTCTACCACTTCAGTAGGCTACATGTCCCATCTCACAGAAATGCATTCATTTTACACCCCGGCCCTGGTTCCTGCTGACCTAAAATTTTCTTTTTAAAAATCCGTAAGTCACTAAATCAGCATATATTGTATGCTTGTACAGTCATTGTGTAAAACCGTAAAAAGAAGTTTTCGAATTTGATTCCTAGCTGGCCATGGACTGCTCGCCAGTCATTAGGTTTGAGGGGGCTTTATTTCCTGAAAGGCACTAAGGAACAGTGGATACAATAGGAGGATATCAGCTAAGGGTGTTTATACACGACCCCTAAGCTCCGCCGCAAATGACTGCAAGGTCCGGACCTTAAAAATGTTTACCCACCAGCTCCGGACTTTGCAGACAATTAAGTGCGACCCCGCCCACTTTAGCGCGACCCAGAGCAGTTTTCAGGTACCTGCTTTTTGGATGTGACAAATATTTGATCCGGTGTAAGGATCGTGAGTGCGGGGCTCTCCTGGATTCTGTTTGTTCTTTTTTTGCGCCCCGCCCCTTTAAGAGATCTGAATGCTGCCTGGAACAAAACGGAGGTAAACGGGCATTCTTTTCTTTCTTTTTTCTCCCTCCCTCAGGCAGCCAGCAACCAGGAAGTGCGGAGGGGGGTGGGGACAGAGGAAGAGCGACGAACCCCTAAGATCTCTGGTCCGAATTTAAGTGGCCAGCGGATCTTAGGGGTCGTGTAAAAAGGCCCTAAGTGATACATCAGTAAATTGTTGGGGGGGGGGCTGGGAAAAAAGTAAGTGATTTATCACTAAGCATTTATTTATTTATTTTAGGGTGCCGACCAAATGAATAACGAATAACGAAACTAACTGAAAGTTCATTTCGTGCCCATCTCTAGTTATAAGTAGGCATAAACACAGTCTATGTGAACCTATAGATTCATATAAAAGATACATAATGGTAGTCCATCATTCAATGTTGACTCTTTTGGCTTGAATACGGAGATGAGCACCACCGCTAGAGTCAGACACAACTAGCACTCTGGAGGTTCACACGACTGAAACCTGACAATCATGTAGTGTAGACATTAAGACTTTGGTGAAGCAGAAGGAGAGGAGGACCCATGATGTCCTATTCAAGTCTGTTAGTGTATTGGGCAACTGGGGCTTTGCCCATGGGCACCCATTTCGATGGTGCAGCCCTTTCCTCAGACTTCCAAGATTGGCCTGGTCATCTGATCTACTGCCCTAGGAAAAGTTGACCATGTTTCTGTGGCAGAGCAGAGAAAAAGGTGCCCTGTATTCCAGAACCTGCTGGAAGAGTGATGGGCAGCTGCCCTCAGGACTAGGTAGGCCGGGCCTCTGGAAAAATCTTGACAGAAGATTGCTCAAGCTAGGTCTTAGATAGAAATGGCCTCTTCTATTGAAGGGCCGGCCTCCCTGAATCTCACCTGAGCTGTTGTTCTGGACAAAACTGAAAGTCAAGCTGTGTGTGTGTGAGAGAGAGTAGTTTAAACACTTGCAGTTTATTTCTGTACATTTGAGAGGGCTGCTGAACTCCTCTGGAACAGAGATGCTGGGAAAGTGTTCAGCAATGTAGTGACATCTTTTTCACATCATGAATAAAAAAGATTTGGGAGCCCATTGTGCACTGCTGGTAACATTTGTAAGGTATGGCTCTTGCCCTATTACTCAAAAATTGTAAGGCATGGCTCTGGTCCTATTACTCAAAAGTCCTTTTACTCTTTGTCCCCATTGCCTGCAAGTGTAGGAAGAGAAAGAGCACAACTATGGTTGCCTAAGTAGCTTGGTGAATTCAAGAAGAAAGAAAAATCAAAACATGTCATCTGCGTTCTTTCCTTTTTAATGCCTGCTCTGATGCTTCTCCACCCAGAGATCTGTACTTGCAAACTGGCTCCATTTCTCTCTTCATTCTCTGCTTGTCTCCTCCTTAGCAGTTTGCCCGGACCTAGCAGACATCACTCTCAGATAGATGACTTCCAAATGGTCCTTTCCCTTTAAGACGCTTTCTGATACTTCATTCTAAGCACCCGCTTCTACACACATCCGCCATGAAGTAGCTGGTCATTTGCAGTGAATGTTATTTGGATGTGTTGGGTCTAAGACGGCGGAGTATACCGTATGAGCCATTGCCACTTGTGGTTGGGACTCAAAGACTTCCCTCCTCCCTCCTCCCTGCCCCTCCCCCACCCTGCTCCTTTGGTTTGCCAGGTTTTCTGGAAGAGTTGAGTAGGACCAGTTCCATGAGGCATGGTTGAAAACAGCAGGCTTTGGTTAATTAATTACTGGAAGTCCCCCCCCACACACACACCCTGTCATTTAGTCTCCAGGGCATGAGCTTTAGGGAGAAGGAAAAAAAAACAGATGGGAAGACTAGTTCCTTGCAATAGTCATGTCTTCCAGGCACATTCAAAGGCAAGCCTGATCTGTGATGTCTTCATGAGAGGTGGGATCTCTCTGGAGTGTGAAGGCATTACAACTCAAGTCATGATGCAGCTTGGATCCTACAGGAGCTTAAAAACCCTACATTACACCCTAGTCATTCCTGCCTCTACCTCTTCTACAAATTGTAGTCACCCACCTAAATGCAGTCGCCCGCTTCCTTTATAATAGCGGCAACCAGTATATCCCTGCAGCTCTTAAAGTTTTACAGACAAAGACCATGAGCCAATTTCTATATGGTGTCCCAATTTGGATCAAAGCGGCCAATGAGAAAGAAGACCTGGTTATGGTCTCCTTTTTAAGACATATGTTAGGCATCCCTAATATGATTAAACTATCAACTATGCCCCTTGAGTTGGATATCCACCTACCTTTGACCATGGCATGGTCCTTGGCTTTTAAATAACTGGTTAAGCCTTTACTATAAGGTTCCTTACTGTATGATCTTTTAAAAGACCCTTTTACTTCCACTTGGGACAGTCTTTTTGTAATTAAATTTCAAAGCTTAAATTTTACTCTCTATTCTTTTGCAGATATTGAACTTAACAGAGCTCATCTGATCATAAAGACAAGATTACTGGAAGTAGAAACTCAGTCACTTACCTCTAGTCTTAATTCAGTCTGCTCCCCACATTATTTTAATTTACCCCCCTCTTTTGGACAAGACTCATTTTATTTTTGCTAGTTAGTAAACCTAAATAAGAGGTGTGCCTTTATGTTAGCTAGACTTAACATCTTCTCTTCTTCAGTTTTGTCTGGAAGATACCACAATATCCCTCTTGCTCAGAGGATTGGTAACTTTTGTCACTTAGAACCTGACACAGTCTACCATATCTTGTGTTACTGTCCGGCACACAATAAGCTATGCAAACTCTTCTTGGAGCAAATCCTCCTTGATTTCCCAGGCCCTCCTGAAGGATATATGGCAGGCACGTCCAAAGTCAGGCCTGGGGGCCAAATGCGGCCTGTTTTCAAATTTTGAGCGGCCCACGGCCTCTTCTCTCCCACTGGCTTAGCCTGTCATGCATCCCCGCCAGCTGACCCCTCCCCATACTGCATAGGGACATCAGCTTGCAGTTTTATGGTTTGCCTGCCTTCCCTGCCTCTGTCCATCCCCCCAGCCACCTGCCTAGCCTACCCTCCCCCGGCTCCGTTGCTGCAGCATCCTCTCCGCCTCCTTGCATGTTATAGAGATTTGTCCAAAGTCCGGCCCGGGGGCCAAATGCAGCTGAATGTTCGGCCCCCACACATTTTCACCTCACCAAATCTAGCCCTCCTGCAAAAAGTTTGGACACCCCTGATATATGGGCTTACTCCTTCAGGACAATTCTGAACTAGTCACTGCTCAGGTGGCTGGATTTCTAACAGCTGTATTAAAAAATAAAGAGCAACCCTCTGAACTTTAGTTAGACTATTGATGAGATTTATTTTCTAATGTTCTGTGTAACTGTTTAATCTTTATTTGTGCACTTCCTTTGTTTTAATGCCATTAAAGGTTTATGGAATGGTAATGGTAAATTGTTTATTTTTGTTACACTGTTGATTTTTTTTGTTGGTACTTCTTTTATTTTCACTGTTGTAAACTGCCCGGAGTGGCCTTGTAGTTAGATGGGCTGTATATAAAACTAATTAATAAACAAGTGAAGAAATAAATAACCCAGAACAGCTCAGCTCTAACCCTGTGAATTAATGGCAGAAGGAAAAAGATGTCATCAAGGATTACCTGCTACACTGAAAAGGTTCAAGGAGGACAGAATCATATCATGGCTAGGGATACACCCTGGGTTAATTTTAATTATATTTAAATAGATAAATGGATGGGATGCTTGCATGGGAAGATAGACGGATGAACATATTAACAGACAGACGCTCTTTTGAAAATGTTTATCAGTGGCGGCTTGGCATAGACCCATTATAATGGTAGGAAGATGACAGGGCTATCAATGTTTATTAGCCGGGATCTCAGCCTGGACTATCTCTGGAGGCAAAAAAATAAATAAATGTTGAAATGGAGGCTGTCCTATTTTGGGCACATCACGAGAAGGCAGGTCTCTCTGGAAAAGACACTATTGCTGGGAAAGGTGGGAGGCAGCAGGAAATGAGGAAGACCAACTACGAGATGGGTTGACTCCCTCAAGGAAGTCACGGGCTTGAGTCTACAAGAGCTAAACAGGGCTGACGAGAACATTTCAGAGATCGCGCCTTCATAGGGTTGCCATTGGTTGGAGGTGACATGACAGCACATGACAACAGCAGCAGAAGCAGCAGCAGAAGCAGCAGAAGCAGCAGAAGCAACAACAACAACAACAACAACAACAACAACAACAACAACCACTGAGAAACTCACTAGGCAGCCCAAGAGATTTTCTGCCTGAGGCAAAGCACTAAAGGCCATGGTCAAGTGCAGATACTGTACATAATGCAAAGCCAGCTGAGGGTTTTTTGTTTGTTTGTTTGTTTATTTTGGCACAGGAGGCATAAAATCCCGCAAGTGCACTACAGGAAAAATGAGATAACAACACGCTGAGTAACGAACAGCTTGTTGGCCTTTCGCAGTCGCCAAAATCTACTCCTTGAAGGCGGCTGCTTCAGTCTGCCACAGAGTAGAGTGGCAGTCCAGTCCCGATAACTCATTAGATGATGGTGATTCTGTTCACCATTGCAACTAAATACAATCTTGTCAAGATGGCAGAGCAGTAGGCAAGAAATGAACTATACCATCGGGGAAGGGGGAGGGGGAGGAAATCAGTGGCAAAGTTTTAATCTAACAGCATTTGGGGGGGGGATATTTCCATATCGTTGTCTTGCGTCTAGAGTCACACAGGTGTGGGGAGGCGGGGGGGTAAGCAAAGAGAAACATATGTTCTACTTTTCCTTTGAAGCTATGTGCAATTATAAGCACTGAGAATTGAAAGAGACGAGAAAAAGAATCTAAGGTGGTGGAGGGGAGGGTGGCGCTGAAACACTCCAGGAAAAGCACATTGTTAAAAAATACAAAGGAAAGCAGAGTTTTGAGTGCAAAGGGAAAAGTTGGTCAAGGAAGCACTCGTGAAGCTGAAGCCTCCTCCTCCTCCTCCTCCTCCTCCTCCTCCTTGCATTTATGAAGGAAAGGGAACCAACCTAATCCAAAGAAACAAGAGCAGGGAGGAGAAAGGGAAGGAAACAACTGGAGCCTCGGGACCAACTGGTGACCAGACAAGGGGAGCAGAGGAGAGGCATTGTGAGGAGCGGCCTTGCAGCTAGGTGGGCAGTATGGAAATCAAATAAAGAAGCAGGAGAACGTGGCTGCACAGTGGACCTCCTCTACTGGGAAGCAGGAGCACCGTTCTGCTCTCTGAACAAACCACTCTTCTTCAGAGAGGTCACCCAAGCCTTGGCGAGGTCATGGAGGACCTCTCCTCTGCCCTCCCCGTCTTGGATTTCCCGTGACCTGAGTAGGCACAATGACGTTTGTCACCCTACATGTTTTTCATCAGCACTTTAGTGTAAGGATATCTTACAAGTTCCCAAAAGGTGTTTGTTAATCGCACTGTTCACGGTTTCCACATTTGGGTTCCCCCTCCTCCGTACAGAGAGCATTCCTTACCTGCCCAGCTGGAGACCTCAGTGGTTGAGACATTTGAATGCAGAGCTAGGCTTGGGAGTTTGATCCCTCACTGTTCCTCCTTGATGATCCATAGGGTCCCTTCCAGCAATTCCATCCCAAAATTATTATTACAAGTACACCCAAATAGATACATTGGCATCTGCTTTGGGAGGTGACACATCATGCATCTGATAAAATAGGGTGCGGACCATAAAATATTAAGCCAGACCAATTTTGTTCAATTGGTAGGTTTCGTAGTACCACAAGACTTTTAATTGCCCCCCCCGCCCGCTCCATACATCCCATATCCTCTGTCTACTATGGAAGCCCACTATCAGCTTGGCCATTCTTTTGGTTTTGCTAAATGTCCGGGGATGCCAAACACCTGGCCGGTCACCATTCAGGACCCCTTGACTTTCTTTTGACGTGATGGGTCACACCTTGCTCTGGGCTTGATCTCTAGACTGCATGGCCACTAAATGTTCAAAGAGGGCTTTGTTACCTCCATTTTATCTGGTCAGGGCTCGCTTCATTTAGAAGAGCACCGACATGAAATACAGTGCTGAAATACAGAAAGCAGGAAGTTTGCTGACCTACTTCTGGGTCTCTTTCAAAAAATTTTTTTTTTGCAAATTACAACAATACACACTGTGCAGTTTTGTAGTAATTTGATCCTATTTCCTTAAAATGCACTGCCCTCCACCACATTCAAAGCAGTTGACCTTTCTTCCAGGAGGCCTTCGGTTCCCCTCCTCAGGTGCACAATGATGATTTTTATACTGAGGTTATTAATCAATGTGTGGAAACTCTATAGTGATTTTGGATTAATACTACCAATTACAGCTAGTCTAGCTGTAGTGTGCTGAGATAAATTGTGAATATATACTGGAAAAGGAGCCACTGTAGAATGAACATGATCAAAGGGCATATGGATCTGCTACAACTCGAAGAAACACTCAGTGTGATCTTTTCTTTTTCTTTTATTCTAACCCAACAATAAATTGACACTTATTTAAAAAAAATGCATAGCCAGCAAAATAATAAAATAAGTTGGATAACAAGGGGCTTCGGGAATTTAAGAAGCTTTACACTATTTAGGATCTCTTTCTCTTGATATAACCATATTTTGATAATCCAATAATAGATTCTGATAGTTGTTGCTGTTGTTCAGTCATTCAGTCATGTCCGATACTTTGTGACCCCATGGACCAGAGCATGCCAGGCCCTTCTGTCTTCCACTGCCTCTTGGAGTTTTGTCAAATCCATGTTGGTTGCATCGATAACACCATCCAACCATCTCATTATCTGCCATCCCCTTTTCCTTTTGCCTTCAATCTTTCCCAGCATCAGGGACTTTTCCAAGGAGTTCTCTTTCCTCATGATGTGGCCAAAGTATGGGAACCTCGGCTTCAAAATCTGTCCTTCCAGTGAACATTCGTGGTTGATTTCTTTCAGGATGGACTCTCCTCCAGTACCACAGCTCAAAAGCGCCAATTCTGCGGCGATCAGCCTTCTTTATAGTCCAGCTCTCACTTCCATACATCACTACTGGAAATCCATAGCTTTCTGATAGTACTAATAATCTAAAATCAAAGCACTTTGTTTGCTTTCTTTTGTAAATGTCATGGTGTTATAATCTTTGAACTGTAGTTCTGGAAGGGACTCTATGGTTCACCAAGCTTGGTCCCTGTCAAAGAGGCCCAGTGGGTGTTCTAACTCCCATTCTCTGGTTCCAGAGTCAGGTGCCTAAACCAGTGTTTTTCAACCTTTTTTGGGCAAAGGCACACTTGTTTCATGAAAAAAATCACGAGGCACACCACCATTAGAAAATGTTAAAAAATTTAACTCTGTGCCTTTTGGTCTAACTCTTCTTCATTCCGCTGCTGCGCACACTGTGCTCGGGCGGGAAGGAAGTCGGAAGATGATGTCCTACTGTGATAGGTCCAGGCTGGAGTCTTGACCAATCACAGCCCGGACATCAGAAAACTGAGGAGCGCCAATCGGCGCCCCTGCTGGCCAAGGGTGGGGTCAAAAAACCCACTCCTTCATACCCAGGACACAATCCGGCGCCCACCTAGTGGGCGAAAATTCGACTTTTTTTTAAATCTTTCGAATTTTTCAATTTTTCCAACGGCACACCAGGCAACATCTCGCGGCACACTAGTGTGCCGCGGAACAGTGGTTGAAAAACACTAGCCTAAACCACTGAGCTCTCTGGCAGGCCAAACATACGGACAACCAGCAGCGTTGTCTCGAGTTTTATGACTTTGTCACAACAGATGAATAGTGTGGTGTCACTCCGTCAGAGTTTCCTGTAGCTAAGATGGGATATGACAAAAATATGGAGTCATACAATGTTTGAGTGAGGGAACTATTTCTTCTCAATGTGCTCTCAAAGACTCTCACAGCCAGGATCTGATAGCTGTTGTGAGTTTTTCGGGCTGTTTGGCCATGTTCTGGAAGTTTTTCTTCCTGATGTTTCACCAGACTCTGTGGCCAGCATCTTCAGAGATCAAGGAGCTCAGGGAACTAGGAGTTCTCTCTGCGCTCTGGGATACAGGATGAGTGAGATTGTGAGTTTCTAAAGTTGTGTCCTTGCCCTCTCAGGATGCCGGCCACAGAGACTGGCAAAACATCAGGAAGAAAAACTTCTAGAACTCAGCCAAACGGCCTGAAAAATTCATAACAGCTATTCCTTCTCAAACTGGGAGAGGGATTTTAAAATAAGAAGGTCATGATGACCCCCAAAAAAGTGGCTGCAGTAGCAGCAAGAACCAACCTGATACAGCAAGGATGGCCCAGTTTTACTCTTCAGCTCAACTTATTTTTCTATCCCCTGGCCACTTTTATACTAGAAGTGTTATTAAAACTAAGTGCCCCCTCCCTACTGAAGTGGGAAAGCCCACAACACCATCCCACCATGATCCCGTCACCTCCTTCTACGAGCCCACATCCCACAGTGCTGCTGGTTTAAGCTCTGGCCTGCCAGTCAGCTTGTCTAGGAGATGTGTCTTTATGGTATCAGTCCACCCCAGATTCTATGGCCTGTAGATTAGATTTCTTCCTTTCATTCTCTCCTCCTCCTCCTTCTTCTTCTTTTAAATGGCTGGGCAACAGAAGCCCTGCCCTCAAGGGGTTGGGGACCAAACCCTGACAGCTGGCATGTATAACCCAGACAAACGTTGCTGATTTATCTTCCTCGCCAAGCCTCCTGGGCTTTGAGTCTCAAGCAAATCCATATCGAGAAAGTCTCTGGCCTCCCTCTGAATTAATCACATCCAAATCCACCTTTAAATAATGACAGGGTGGCAGCTCCAGCTGATAAAAAGCCAAGGAAATCCACCTCCAGGCTGACAGTCCCTCTCCAACCTAACAGGCGAGATAGAAGCCCACATTCTCCCCAACACCCCCAGCTGTAAAAAAGAAAAGGAATCATCAGCCTTTTGAATGTCCTCTCACCACCACTGTCATAGTCTTTCACTATATATATATATATGCACACTCTGCTTAATATATACTGGGGATCGCACATTTTTCTCTAAGCTCTCTTAGCAAGAGACGTCACTGCTTGACAGATGGTGGGGGTGGTGGGGGTGGTATGGTGGGGGTGTTTGTGATGGATTGTTCTGGATTTCTTCCAAACATTATGTCTAGCCTTAGTATGTCTAAAGAAGAGTTGTTGATTTTTTAAAAAAATCCAAATCAAATTTCTTTGTTGGCTTTCCCTCCCCCCCCTTCTAAATTACCTTTTGAAATCATGGATAGAATAGTTCACCCTGGTTCTCATTCTTGCTGTGCTAAACAACTCCCAGACAGGAAATGCTCAGATAGCGTAAGCGCAGAGAATTGGCCCATTTCTCTAAAATTGGATCCCTGCCATCACAAGGAGAAGGCTCGTATTAACCTATATACAAGAGGGCTACAACCTAGACAGCAACACCACCACACAGGAGATGGTCTGATTAAATATCTCTGTGAGTTTATGATATGATATACAAAATAACTGGCGTTGACTGTGGCTGCAACCAGACAGTTGCTGTAGAGGCAGTCATTATCGCCATCAGGATGAGGCTCTAAAGACAATTGTTTTGGGGTGAGCTGGACACAGGCTGGAATCCCGGAACCATCATGTTGCAGAAATCATGTTAAATTATGCTGTAGCCTTTTATCTCCTCTGTGGAATAATTAAGCATATTTTCAAGGCATCACTTTAAAAGCCGTGAACAGAGGTTTTTAAAGGCAGAGGCTTACTATGGGCAGCAGGCCAGGCGGAGTCCTACCCTTCTTGTTTTCACATTCTCCATGCACCTACAACCTAACACAACATAGCGCATTCCACTGTCAAACCCTGCTGAAGGACATGAGACAAGTCAAATTGTGTTGCTGCTGACTTAGTTTTGTCTGCTCATGAAGTGCTACCATTTTAAATTCACTGAGGTGATGGTGGTGGTATAGAGTTGCTTGGAGTATAAAATTTGTTAGTTTCAGTAGGGAAGGACAGCCTCTTGGATTTACTGCTTATTTGTTTTGATTTCCCCACAAGTGCTTCCCCTTCTGAATTCCCTACGCAATCCATCTAATCAGTGCTAGAATGCAGCACCTTTTCCATAAAAATCATATATATTTTCATAAGTCATCTCTATGCTTATTCACATCTTTGTTTTCCAAGAGTGTGAGTTAAAATTAATACATGGGACATAAAATGTCACTTCTCATTTTCCTGCAAGTCTATGGGTTGGAAAGGAAAGCAAGCAACAATAAATATTATACTGCCCACATTTTCACATCTCATTCAATATTATCTGGACACTGAAAATGAAAGTATAAAGCTAGAAAATGAATACATCGCCATTGCTTGTATACTGTATATTAAGATACTTTCAGGTAAGCTCTTTGCCCCCCCACCACCTATAAAGGGCAAGATGTGAAATTGGCACATTATTCTTCCTTATTTGTTGTTATATATGTAATTGGGCAGCTAGGCTGTCTGAATATTGATGGCTCCTGCAGGTGAAGACTGAAAACAGGAAACGAATCTAGAAAATATACCGACTGAGGTCTTGTCTAGACAGTGATGCACTTTGAGGGATCGGAAGCAGCTGCTGTGTCCCCTCATCTGAACTAAATCCTAGGGCAAAGCATTCTACTTTAAGAAAAATTATGTTCTGTAATCTCAACAAATCGTGCTAATTTTGTACATGGGGTTGTTTAGTGCAGTCAGAGAGAAAGACCTTGGGAAGTTGTTTCTTATCAAGCCATAATACTCATGGATCAGTAATACTGACCTCCTGAACAACAACAACAACAACAACAACAACAACAACAACAACAACAACAACAAACCTCTCCTTTTGACATCAAGCAGCCCTGTAATTTGTTCATCCCAGGATGCGCAAGTATTCCAGCTTTATCACTGGGATCGTCCCTATCATCAGTTATTGAATTGGGAGAATAGTAGGGTTTTATACATATGTACTGGAACTTATTTATACTGCACAGAGTATAAATACGTTCCAAGAAGAACAAGGGATCAGCCTGAGACCCAGACCGACGGAAGAACCTGGCACACTGCTTTGTTACAGACCACATTGATGCGGTGGACCGTAATGTTAAGTTCACTAGGGAAGACACCCAAGACAACAGGCTGGCTTTCCTGGATTGTGCAGTCATTATCAAAACCCGTGGCTTACGAGTAGAAGTTTACAGGAAACCCACCCACCCAGATCAGTACTTACTGTTTGACTCCCACCATCCATTACAGCACAAATTAGGAAGCCTCAGGGCCCTAAACCACAGAGCAGACAGCATCCCCACCTCCACAGAAGCCAAGAAGAAGGAAAAGAGGCGCTTAAGGCCTGTGGATATCCAAAGTGGGCCTTCAACAAAGCAGTGTGCCAACCCAGAAGAACAAAGGATCAACCTGAGACCCAAACCTGATGGAAGAGCCTGGTCATTCACTACATGGATGCTGGAGTATCTGAGAAGCTTAAAAGGATTTTTTTTTTTTTTTGCAAACACCACATCCCTGTTTATTTCAAACCACAAACACACTAAGGCAGAGGCATGTCCACCCAAAAGGCCTGATACCAAAACAAAAAAGGAGCAATGTAGTATATGAAGTCCAATGCAGTGAGGAGTGTGCAGACCTCTACATTGGAGAAACTAAACAGCCATTAAACAGAAGGATGGCCCAACATAAGAAGGGTAACACCTCAGGACCAGAATCAGCAGTACACCTCCATTTGAAGGACAAAGGACACTCATTCAAAGATGTGGATGTACACATATTAGAAAGAGAAGATAGGTGATTTGAGAGAGGAGCCGGGGAAGCCATTCATGTGAGCATTCATGTCAGCAGGTGGGGGCCTCAGGAAGTCCATCTGCCTTATCAGGGTGTCTCAACAATATCTAAAGGCTTCACTACCAAGGCTATAGCTAACGATGCATACTTTATAGGTTTCAGCACCTTAGGCCATTGTTCATCTTAAGGCTATGGGTACTATTGTCTACCTTACAAGCCTATTCAGGCCATTATTCATCTTATGAGCCTATTTCAGACCAGGGTGACAACAGGTCAAAGCTATAATATGGAGGACTCGCACTAGCTTTATTCAGACTGATGAAGCTGTTAGGATGAGCAGCGAAACATTTCTATCTCTCAAGAAAAAGAAGTCCAGTTGCCCTGACCCAACTTCCAGATAAACTCACCTGGATGACTGAGAATCTTCACAGTCATACAGAAGTGAACCTGTTAATCTCTAAAGTGCAACAATATATTGTCCTTAAAAAAATCCTTTTGTCAATAGGCAATTAAATGTTCTTCCTCCAGAGATGCATTCCTTCAGAGCTGCTGTGTCTACACAGTCAACTTGCTAATGAAGCCTGCCATTTACCTCTCAGTGTGATCGATCAACAAACAAAAGGAAAACTAATTTGTAACTTGGGAGATATGGCGCTCTTCCTATAGAATAATTGAATGCCCTTTCATCATTGCTTCAAGAATGCTGTAGTAGTAGTGGTGGTGGTGGTGGTGGTGGTGGTGGTGGTGGTAGTAGTAGTAGTAGTAGTAGTAGTAGTAGTAGTAGTAGTAGTAGTAGTAGTTGTTGTTGTTGTTGTTGTTGTCATCGTTTTTACATATACTACCCCATAGAACTAGAGCACTCTCTGGATGGTTTACAACATAATTATGCAAAGAACACTTTGATTAAAAGAATGTTTTGGCCCTTAAAAAAATCATCATGGCACAGTGGTTAAATGCCTGTACTGCAGCTAAAACTGTGCTCACAACTAGACATGGGCACAGAGCGGCGAAATTCTCGTTTCCTTTTTCGGTTCTCGTTATCGTTACTCCGCTCCAGCTCGAACCCGAACCAAAAAGGAAGAATTGGGTCTGATTTTTCATTGTCATTCATGGCATCGCGGAATTGCGCGATGCCAAGCAGCACAGAAAAAAAGTTTAAAAAAACCCGATTCTTGGCCAAAAAAGCAGGCAAAAATATGCCTGCTTCAGTGAGGGCACCTACCAGAGAGGGGTGGTTTCTGGGGGGGGTCCCCGGCCTTCCCCCCTCTCCTGTCCTGGGCTGCTGGTACCAGGCTGGGGGGGGGGTATCCTCGTCGTCTCCATTTGCCATGCGGTGGGGGGGATCCAAAATGGTGACCGCAATATTTATTTTTAAATTGTGGTCCAAAAACCCACCAAAGCACCACAGAAACATTTGAAAATTAGGTATTTTAAATGCCTGATTTTTTTTAGTAGCAGCAGTGGGTTTTTCTTGCAATAAAACGTCTCCATTGATTTTATTTTATTTTATTTTTATTTTTATTTTTTTACATGCAATGAGCATGGGATGGGACCATGCAAATTTTTGGACCCATTCCACCAATCGCATGACCAGGTTTTGACTGAGACTTCTGGATGTGCCAGAGGGCATAAAAACCCGAACCCGAACCCGAACCCTAACCTATACGCCAGTACACTGTCCTTCTTAGTGGGTCAGAGGCACCCAGAGGTGCAGCCCACTAACCCACCCTAACCTTAACCATAACCCTAAGCCAGATCCCTAACCCCAACCCTAACCCAGATCCGTACGCAAGTACACTTTCCTTCTTAGTGGGTCACAGGCACCCAGAGAGGTGCCTCCCACAGCCCACTATCCCCTACCCCTATCCCATTCCCTAACCTGTACGTCAGTATGCTAGCACGCTCCCCTTCTTAGTGAGTCAGAGGCACCCAGAGAGAGAGGTGTCTCTGCCACTTACCCCCCACCCTAACGTAATGTATGGTACGTGGCGGCTTCGCGTTACGCTTCCCTTCCCTTCCCTTCTTAGTGGGTCAGATGTCAGAGGCACCCAGAGAGGTGCCTCCCAGAGCCCACTTACCCCAACCCTAACCCTAACCCCAACCCAAACAACAAACGACAAACGGAAATGACAAATTTTTGAAAATTATCGCGACAAACGGAAACGAGCCGAAACGGACCCGTCCCGACAATCGAAAACTCGACACGTCATTTTTTCTGGTCATGCCCATCTCTACTCACAACCTGGGGTTCAATCCCAGGTAGCAGGATCAAGGTTGACTCAGCCTTCCATCCTTCCGAGGTCGATAAAATGATTACCCAGCTTGCTGGGGGGGCAATGTGTAGCCTGCATACTGTAATTTAAAAAAAGTGTAAACCACCCAGAGACTACTTGAAGTGGTATGGGGCAGTATATAAGACACTTTGCTTTGTACGTGGGAACGGAGATCCCACATCTTCACTCGTGTGACCAAGAATGAAGAAAAGCCAGACTTTCACAACATCTGGATCTTCCCCCAGGTGAGATAGCAGGCTCTGAAGACTTACAGCCACTCTCCAAGAATTCAGATTTCCCCCTCAAACCTTACAATCCAAAATGAATTGCTGGTCAGGCATTCTGGAAAACAAAATTTGAGATCATCCCAACGCAGACTTGATTAGTCCAAGGGATTTACAGACTCAAGTGTTGCCTCTGAAGTCCCCACTGACTGGTTCTTGCTATTACATTCAGAATGCTAAAACTTCAGGAAATAGAACCTGGATCCATAAAGAATTTCTTCTTCTCAAAACATTTAGACAGACTGACCTTGCTTTACAAGCAGAATATGAGTCCTGTGTAGATGATCTATGTTTTGCCCATTCTGACAACCTGACCTGCACGAAGGCATGGACCAGTAGCATCAAATTAACCTTGAATGATGGGGTGGTAGAGGAAGTATCTACATTAGAACAGGCACACTGGTTTAGACCATGTGTCAGCCTAATCAAGCATCCAATTTCCAGCAATGCCTAACCAAGATTTTTCTTCAAAGTCTCCCAAATCAGAATGTCAAAGCCACAAAATCACATCACGCCGATTCTGCGTAACCTTCATTGGTTACCAGTTGCTGCCCGAGCCGAATTCAAAGTGCTTGTTCTGACATACAAAGCCCTAAACGACTTAGGACCTAGATACCTGAAGGATCGCCTCCTTCCATACGAACCTACCCGGCAATTAAGATCTAGCCAGGGGGCCCTTTTGAAAGAGCCATCCCTCAAGAAGGTGAGAGGGATGGCCTGTAGACACAGGGCCTTCTCGGCAGCTGCTCTCAAGCTATGGAATGCCCTCCCGATCGAGATCAGCCTGGCGCCAACACCGATTGCATTCCAGCGCCAGGTAAAAACCTTCCTGTTCCAGAAGGTTTTTAATTGATATAATATAGATTGTGGGTCCGCTGATGACAATTTTAGAATAATTATTTTAGTGTAAGGTTTTTTATTGATGATTTATTGATATTTTACTTTTAACTATTTTAAATTGTTTTATTCTTTGGATTGTAAGCCGTCCAGAGACCTTGGGCAGTGGGCGGCATATAAGTTAAATAAATAAATAAATAAATAAATAAAATGGAAAAAATAATTTTAGCATTATAATTGAACCAACAACAAGACTGGTTGGAGTTTGCTGAGACCTGGAGTTCAGTCAAGATAATAATAGTTTGCCAACAGTCAATTCTGACTTATGGCAATCCTTTTTTGTGGCATGTACAGAGTACTCAAAATGGTTTATTATTCCCTTCTTCTGGAGGTGCCCTGGAACTATGCAACTCATCCAAGGCCATCAAGGGTGGCTCTTCTTTCTGGAACCACAGTGGGGAATTGAACGGCCAGCTAGATACCGGCCTCACTGAGATAGATATTCAACCAGCATCAAGCAACATAGGCAAGCCCTACATGTGCCAGTCAGTTACATAGCTTGATGATACACTGTGTAATCAAGCACTGAATCCTCTATCTGCCAGTGCCAGTTCCATGAGGAGGCCTGGACAGAGAGAGAGGGAGAGCACCATTCTCTTTATATATGAGTCACATTCTCTCTCTATACAGTATGAGTTATGCAGTGTTATATATCCCCTGCCCTTCCATTCATTATTTCGTTGTGTTCAATCATGTTCTACTATCTCCCCTTCTTCCTCTGCCTAGTTGTCTCCCCCCCCCCAGCCTACCTGCAAGCTCACTGTGCCATACTAAGTTGCTGTACTAACAACATGGGAAATTACTATGTCTGAACAAGTGCCTACACAATACAAAACAAACAAACAAACAAAACACAGTGAGCAGAAGAGAGAGAGAAGAGTTAATTATGTACATCAATTAGCTGGGTAGTCACCAAGCAATAGGAGCATTTTAACTAGCTATAAAAATGCTTTGCTCAGGCTGGACCCCCTGTTCTCCTGTATATTTGATGGCTTACAAGCCACTAACTATGCAACTATGAAGAGAAATAATCAAAGCCAGTAATCCTTTTATTGCTCCTAATTAAACAGCTCTTTGTGCCATATAATAGGCTAATATTATTAGGGTTATTTCTGTCATGGTGACATTCACAGGCCTCTTGTTATGATTAAGGCCACACTGGACAGAGTCACAGTCTGAAACCTTCTCTACAGAATGCAAAAGTCAACCTACGAGGTAGTTTGGGAAAAAATGAAGCAAAGTTGACAGTAGTAGTAGAAGAAAAAGAGTATGCCAGTCTGATAATGAATATCTGAAGGACAGGGATAAAGGCTAAATAGTGGCTGTGCTAATTGCTTTCAACTCAAAATTAAGCATATGTTATAAAGTGGAAAAAAACCTTGTTCGTACATGTGCAATGTAGCAAAGAAGGTACATCGATGTACAGTGGCTCCTCTTAAGATGAATTTAATTCATTCTACGGGTCAATTCGATTTACGAAAAATTCATCCTACAAACCCAGTTTAACGCGGTTCCCATAGGAATGCATTGAATTTGTCTTGTGAGGCATCCCATAGGAAAAAATTTGTCTTACAAGGTTTTCCTATTCCTGGAAATTCCATCCGTCTTGTGAGTTCTTCTTATTAAGAGGCATTTGTCTTATGACGTACTACTGTAATTAATTATAAATAATAATCATTTGGAAATACTTCCTTTTTGCATAGCAATGATACATTATGCAACTAGAGATGGGCTTAAACAAGGAACTAGTGGTTCATGATGGCTTGTGGTTCATCACTATTCACAAACTATGAACCACAATCTTTCTGATAAAATGAACTGTTCCATGGTTGGTGCAATTCAGGACTTTCAGGCGCAGTAGAACTGCCACCGCACAAGTTAGAGATGCCAAACCCACAGCCAGATTTCAGTTGAATCTCCTCTCCACCACCTCCGGGTTTGGCAAAGATTGGATTTGAGATGTCCAAGCAACAGTGCTTCCACAAAACTGGTCCCCCAGAAAAGTGCTCTAAAGCCAGCTTTGAGGGGCTATAACACAGACATCCCTAAGCCAATCTTTGCCATACTTGGTAGCGCTGGGGAGGAGAGCCAACCCAAGTGCCAGTCTAAGGGCCTTTTCACATGACCCCTAAAATCCACGGAAAATGGCTCCCAGATCCAGAGCTTAAAATTGTTTCCCCACCAGTTCCGGAGTTTACAAAAAATTAAGTGCGACCACGCCCACCTAAGCGCGTCCCAGCGCACTTTTCAAGTACCTGCTCTCCAGGGGTGAAAAGTTCCTGATGCCGATGTAACGTAGTGAGTGCTGGGCTCTCCTCGCTTCTGTTTGTTGTTGTTTTTGCCTCCCACCCCTTTAAGACTGGAATGCTCCCTGGAGCAGAGCGAGATGGCAGAATGAAGGTGAGCCGGCATTCTTTTCTTTCTTTTTTTCTCCCTCCCCTCAGGCAGGAGTGCAGAGGGGGTGGGAACACAGGAACAGTGACAAACCCTCAAGATCTCTGGTCCGAATTTAAGTGGCCAGCGGATCTTAGGGGTCGTGTGAAAAGGCTCTTTGTTTGGCAAAGCTTGGATATGGGATGTTCAATTTATAGCCTGAGTATGAATCCCCAATGCCACTAATAGTTCAGTATTTCCTTTCATTTTGGGCAAGTGCATTTCCCCAAAGCACCCTGAAACCAACCATGAAATGGACTGATACACAGAGTTTTTTTGTTTTGTGGTTCATTTCATGCCTGTCAGGGCCAGGAACTAAGTCTCTGAGGCAGGACCAGAACAACTGGAGCAGGCAGGAACATAGAGAAGTGAGGTAAGCGCCACTGGAGCACACAGGGAGCTCCAGGAGCAAGGCGAGAACCTAATTCCACACTGAAGAAAACACAAGTGATCCAAGATCAGATCTTGGGTGAAAATATGGATCCAGCATGTATAATTGAGACGCAGATGAGCACAGAGAGTGATATTGCTCTGTCTATGCCAGTGTTGGTGAACCTATGGCACGGGTGCCAAAGGTGGCACTCAGAGCCCTTTCTGTGGGCACTCAACATCACCCCTTCATAGCCACCTGTATTCAGGTTAATTGCTGTATTGGCACTTTGGGAAAAATTAGTGGGTTCTGAATCGCTGTTGGGGCACTCAGTCTCTAAAAGGTTCGCCATCACTGCTCTATGCTCTGCCTGCCCAGATATTCCATCATTGACCAAGTTCACTTTTAAAAGCCTTTTCTCTTAAAGGAAGTTTCTCCCAAGGAAATTCTGATAAATTCTTTTGATAATAGAGGAGAAATCTACTTTCCTCCTGAAAATTTTTTTGTTAGGTTAATTGAATGGGTTGAAAAGCTTCGGATTGGGAAGCTGTGGCTATGGAAGTGAACCTCTGTCGAAGTACAAAATGCTGAACAAACCTGCAAATTGGCAGATGTACTTCACCAAATTACTCAGAGTTGTGGGTCCCTTCTTTCCACATCCATAAAGTTTACTCTTTTCAAAAATTCCAAAAGAAGGAGGCAAAGAACAGGGTATTTTATGGGGTTTTCACAAATGCAGAGCCCTCAGGTTGCCTTTTAAAGCAGAACTTGGGTATATGTTGCCCTCCTGATGATGTTGGCCAACAATTCCCATCTCCTTTGGCTGAATAAGCAATAACACCACATGGAAGATCGCATGTTCCTCATCCCTGTCTAAAGCCCTGTTAGACATTTACAGTGAGCTCTAAACAAGAGTCTTTGATTTAAAAAAAAAACTGATCAAAAGTAGTGATTATCATACAAACTGTTCATGTATTGTTTCATCCATCCTACAAAAGGAAGCTATACTTACAACTGCAGTTTAAATCTAAGCCTAGGCCAAAATTTTTGAGACTGGGCTCTCAGATTATTCAAAGCAGAGCAAAGAAGCTAACATCCAATAATTTTGCTGAATCTTAAACCATTTGCATTTCTAAATAATCTCTTCCACACACCCTTCCTCTCTCATAATAGCTGAGTAACAAGATGTCTTTGAACTACTGCACAACTCGCAATGCATGCGCTTGCCAATCTTCCGTTCCAGATCTTTGCCTTCACACTTAGATCAACAATATTTTGTTGCAGGAGCCAGTGAAAACAAAGACGCTCTAGCCTTGTCACTTGCTGCCAATGGAACAGTATCTTCCACAGATTGTCAGCAGTGTCCCTTGTGTTTCTGTGGGTGTCTGTGTTGCCTAAAGCAACAGACAACATGGGGAGGCAAGGGGAAGGGCCGTGTTTTTTTATTACCCACTCACAGAATGTGGCTACAAGATGCTTCTTTCACTGCCAGAAAAAAACATACCCTTATTTCCATTCCAATGTATATGTTTTTTAGGGTTTTGTTTTGTTTTGTTTTGTTTGAGGTCCTATTCTTGTTCACTCTTGAGTTACTTTCATCAAAAGTTTATATGCAAGACCAGAGGATCAAGCGGAAGGTCATGTTTTCCATCAGTTCCCTCATCTAAGCTTGTTTCATGCCTCGGGAATGACCACAAAATTTTGAAAACAGGCTCCAGGAAAACCCATCATGTTATAGGTACAATGAAACTCCTCCCTTGGGCCTTAAGATAGTTTGTGATGGCTCGTTACTGGTTCCATTATCTTCCCTTAATGGAGTGCTATGGTCAGTTTGTTGTGCTGGGACATGAGAAATCAAGGGTCTAGTGACTTCCGAATCATGACATTAACTGGAGGACCTTAACTTGGGCCACTGACTCTCTTTCAGCCTAATCTACCTCACAGGGTTGTGGTAAGGGTAAAATGGTGAGGAGGGGATCTCTTTCTCTCCTGACGGGATGGAGCTTTAGGGGGAGAAGGGAAGGGAACCTGAGAAACCTGCAGGGGGCAATATTTGCCAACGGCACCATGTGGACCAAGGTAGGGGATAAAGCACCAGAATCATCACTCACAAGCCTTCTTGTGACACAAGTTCTTTCAGTAACAGAATGTGACCTGAAGGAAAGACATTTCTGTCTTGTCCGGCCCACTTCTTTGACTTCTTAATGGTCTGCCCCCAGTTATAGCTTTATCCCTGACTTGGCAAGAACCTGCTGACCTGGCAACCCTAACTGCATTAGGCTGGAGGTGAAAATCATAAGGCATGCCAACCAGCACCTATGAAGTTCAGGCAGCTGCTAGGGCATGGACTACACTTCCCACAAAGCATCTCCTCTGCTGGCCCATGGAAAATCAACAGGGCAAATAGCTCTGGACATAAA
This sequence comes from Phrynocephalus forsythii, assembly GCA_029282475.1. Classification (NCBI taxonomy): domain Eukaryota; kingdom Metazoa; phylum Chordata; class Lepidosauria; order Squamata; family Agamidae; genus Phrynocephalus; species Phrynocephalus forsythii. The sequence goes on from JAPFRF010000004.1 coordinate 14,924,523, forward strand.
CTGGCAGTCTTACTGGCTGTAGGGAGTGGTAGAATATAAATTCTTCACCCTGGAAGTAGGTCAAATATTTCTGAGTATTTTGTCATGCTAATCATGAGAAAATAGAGAGGAGTGCAGTAGTAAAGGGGCGGGGAGCAAGCACGGAACTTGGTTGTACCAACAGAAGTACAGTGTCCAGGGTAAGGAGAGTAATAATTTATTCTGCTTCGGTCAGACCTTAACTGGAATGCTGTGTCAGCCTTGAGGGAACCACAGTGTAAGAAGAAGAATAGGTAGGCTGGAATAGGTACAAAGATGGGCAACCAAGATGATAAAATAACTTCTTCTTCTTCTTGCTTTGGCAGTTCAATGTATTTTGTATCATGGCTGAACAGGTGGATCCATGGTTCATCAGCAACCCACCCCTCCTCTCCTCAACCCCCTCTGCTCAGCCCTTGAAGACTCATAAGAACATAAGAACAGCCTTGCCGGAACAGGCCATAGCCCATCCAGTCCAGCATTCTGTCTCACACAGTGGCTCACCATTTGCTTCAGGGTATTCCCAAGCAGGGTATCCTGCCTCTCTTAAGGTTGTCCTTAGGCATCCATAATGATAGCCATTGATACACTTGTTCTCTATGAACTTGTGTGAGGGGAACTTCTCTGATGGGAAGGGAGGGACCCCTGCACGCCCAGCTGAGATGATGGAGGAGCCAAAGAAACCTGAGAATCTAATGAACCTTTCACCTGTGGAGAGGTTCATGGCACTGAAGGGCTACTATGATGCCCTCAGGGATAAAGAGAAGGAAGAGAACCTGAGGGCAGCAGGAAGTAAAAAGAAGGACTTGGCGGGGAAAGGGGACCAATCCACTCCTGTGGAGGTGGGGTTTGCAGCCTGTAAAAAGGGAGGGAAGAGAGAGCTTCCAGAAGGATGGGAGTGGGTGTGGATGGAGAACCCATGGACGGGAAACTGGGAACAAATGATGATGCCACGCAGAGAAGCTGAGAGCTACAGGGGCAGAGCACACCGCCAGAAGTGCTCTTACTGGGGTGAGAGAGCATATAGAGAATACAACCGCAAGCTGAAAGAGATTCGTAAGGACTTGGAGCTAGAAAGATGGCTGGTAAAGATTTGACAGGAGATCGAGGCAGGGACTTTGGACCCCCGGGAGGAGTTGAGCAAGAGACCTGATTACCCCTTGTGTACACCCAAGCCGAGACCACGTGGTCCCAGATTCACTTCGGAAGTTGGAATACAAGTGGGGACCCCCCAAAAAACCTCCATGAAGGAGATTGGGATGCAGGTGGAAGGGCTGAGGCTTTCGGAGAGGGAGAAAGAGAACCGTGGTGGAACCGAATACCCACAGGTGGTGGTGGGGAATTTGATCAGTTTCTAGAGACCCCAACCTATGGAGAGAAGAACCCATTTATATCTGATGTTAAAGAAGTTGACACTGTTGTTAGAAGAAAAACTCTGTTTATTGTTGATGAACCCAATAAAAGTTCTGTTTCCTTGTTACGAGAGATGCCTTCTTTGAAGTTGGAAGGGCGGGACGCCTGGGCAAAGACTGAACCCTTACAACTTGTCCAATCCTTTCTTAAAGCTGTCAAGGCTGACAGCTGCCACCACTTCTTCTGGCAGGGAGTTCCAGAGACCAGTGATCCTCTCGGTGAAAAAGTCCTTTCTCTTATTTGTTTGAGATCTAGCACCCAAAAGTTTCATGGAGTGCCCCTAATTCTAGTGTTGTGTGATAGGGAAAACAGATTTTCCTTATTTACTTTGTCTACACCTATGGTTTCTTAAAGGAGAATATCCCTTCATATTTCCTACTGCTTTCCACCAATGGTTGGGTGAACATGATTTAAACAAATAAATAAAATGTCCCACAAATGTGAGAACCCACCAACTCTTGCTTCATAATGAAGAACCCACCAAGTCTTCTGTGATAATCATAACGGATTCTGATGTACCTCCAATGACAATTCCTAAGGAGGAAAAAAAACAGATGTCATTTTAGTATAAACAGTGCCAGTTTGGCATTTGATACTGAACTGCATGTCTGCCATTCTACATTATATACAAAGTAGACAGCCAGGTCTATGTAAATAACCTAGCTGAATAGTTCTCGGTCTTGAACCCTCCTGGTGTGTGTGTGTGTGTGTGTGTGTGTGTGTGTGTGTGTGTGTGTGTGTGTGTGTGTGTGTGTGTGTGTGTGTGTGTGTGTGTGTGTGTGTGTGTACTTCAGCATCTGGAAGCCTCAGCCAGCACAGCCAATGGTCAAAATATTATTCAAGTAAATTCATAACATCTGGAGGTTCAAAGGCTAGGAAGCTCTGGCCAAACCGGTGAGTGTTGCTATGCAGCATATATTGTCTTTAGGACTCCAGACAGCTTATTCAGATATGGTACAGGAGTGTCTGTTGAAGAGAACAACTACTTTCTCATGAAATCTCCTTCTGAACCAGAGGAGGGGAACCCTTGATCTTCAAGATAGGTAGACCTATGATGCTCACAGTCATTTGCCGTTGGCTGTGCCAGATAGAGCTGATGGAAGCTGCAGGCCAAAGCATCTGGAGGCAAGCACATTCTATTGCAGGACTATTCTAAACTGCACCTCATTTTAATTTACAAACAACAATGGGGTGGAGTGCTACCCAAGCCCAAAGGCCTACTTGTGCCTTTCAACATTTTCGATTTAGATCTCAACCCTACAGTCCTCCCAGACACAGTAGCATACCATCCGCACATTATCCCTCTAGATTTCTTGCAACTCTGAGTCACATATCAGTGCTGGCAACGCCACGTAACTGATAATTATGATCCATTTATAATTTCTAATCATTGTGGACTTGTCGCTGCTATGTTTCCATTTTGAGTGCCAGTCCCTCTTCTTCCACAGCTTAAATCCCCTACCTTCGCTGTCATATTTATGGTGCTTGCCGGATCTGGAAAGAATATGCAGGCACCTGTGACAAGTAATTGGGAGCTACAAAGCCAGGCTTCTGAATGCATCTCTCTGTGTCGTTTGAGGACATGCAAATTGTTACAAGAAAGGCAAGAAATTCTAGCTTGTCAAGGTTTTTTTTTTTTTTAAGAGAAAGGAAAGGCTGTTTTTAGACAAATGAATTTACTGCAACCCACAGTGTCAGCCTCTGTTCTTTCTTCTTCAGTTTCACATTGTTGAGGTCTGCAAAACATTATCCTTGCCCAAAAGTGTTTCTTGCAATGTGGTGAACAAAAATTTACACCACTTAGGATGCAGTTCATGCTGGGGGCAACCCAGTGATATGTTTTCTCTACAATAACCTATACAATTCTGGAGCCATTCATGATGTACTGGTTGCTCAGCAGAATTAGGAAAAGGTTGTGTGGTTCAGGATAGCACCAATGCAAGGGTAAACTGATACCTTTATTGAAGCATTACAAGTCACACAAATTGCAAGCTTCCATGGGGTAAAATGCCTACTTCCTCAGTTTTTCGGCACTATCCATGAAGACTGGTGCACAGCCTGAGGAAGTGGGATTTTACCCATGGAAGCTTGCAATTTGTTTGGTTTTTTTTTAAGGCTCAATAAAGGTATGAGCTTACTTTTGCATTGGTTGCTAGTAGACATGGGCACTGAGCAGCAAAATCTTCGTTTCCGTTTTCGGTTTTTCATTTCCGGAAGTAACGGAAACGGTAATGGTAATTAAGCTGTTACAACTCGAACCCGAACCAAAAAAAGAAAAATTTGATTTTTCGTTTCCGTTTGTGGCATCGCGGTGATCATGCGATGCAAAGCACAGAAAAGGTTTTTAAAAGATTTTTTTAAAAAACCGACTCCTGGCCAAAAAAGCAGGCGAAAATATGCCTGTCTGAGGCTTTGCCACCTACCAGAGGGGTGGTTTCTGGGGGTCCCCGGCCTTCCCCCCTCCTCTCCTGTCCTGGGCTGCTTGCACCAGACTGGGGGGGGGTCATCCTCGTCGTCTCACCAATGCCATGCATCTCGCCAATGGCGACTGCAATATTTCTTTTCAAATCATGGTCAAAAAACACACCAAAGCACAACAGAAACATGTGAAATTTATTTATTTTAAATGCCTGAATTTTTTAGTAGCAGCAGTGGGTTTTTTATAGCAATAAAACGTCGCATTGATTTTATTTTATTTTATTTTATTTTATATTTTTTTAGACCTGCCCATTTGGGCTGGGCATGGGATGGGACCATGCAAATTTTTTGAACCATTCCACCAATGGCATGGCTAGGTTTTGACTGACACTTCTGGATGTCTCGGAGGGCATAAAAAGCCGAGGCACCTTCCAGAAATCGCAGTCGGGTCTTGGGCGTGGTTGAGGGAGGACTGTGGTGGAGGCTTTAGGCTTTTAAGTTAGGCAGGCAGGGAGGGAATTGATTTTATTAGAAAATAATTTCTTTGATTCCCTGCAGCTTTGTCTGGCGAAGGGAAGCAGTTAGACTCTTTTCTTTGTTCTCTTCTCTGGCTGTTTGTGGGGAGAGGATTTTTCTGATATTGGATAAAGGGGGAGGGTCAACTGGGAGTGGGAGGTGTGGATTTATTTTAAAATATATTATATACTACCATTTATTTTCTATTTTTCCCAACTTCAATTTGCTTGCACACACACACACATTTGGGGTGCAAGCCAAGAACAGAACCTCTATCCTAAGTGGAGAATATTTTACAATATTATTTAGTTTACTAATTACTTACTTCATTGTTTGTTTTTAAACTTCTTGTGTTGTGTGTGCAATTGAACACACAGACACATTCCATTTAAGTGGATCAGAAGAATTTAGAAAATTATTTTTATTTTATTCCCTGACTACAACTACTAAACTATATTGTATTTATTTACACCCCAATATCTTTTTGGGAGGCATAATACCACTACTCTCTTTTCACTTCAGGCTTATTTTTGGGTGTGGCTGAAGCCACCTGTCCAGCTGCTGCTGCTGCTGCTGCTGCTGCTGCTGCTGCTTACATTGATATCAGCCTAATCTGGGGGGGGGGGATTCACCCTACTTACCCCTACCAATTCAAGATCATTCATTGGGGGGGATGATTAAATAATAAGGCAACCAATTGCATTTGCTGCTGCTGCTGCTGCTTTATTTGGGGGAGGGGGGAATACAACACTACCCTACCTCATTGTACAAATTCCACTGACACACCACCAGTTCAATTACAGGCAGGGAAAGCCTAATTTGCTTGCACACACCCACAATTTGGGGGGTGCAAGAAACTGAACCTCCTCCAAAAGGGGACAAAATAAGTCTTTTACAATATTATTTATTCATTACTCCAGCTCATTGTTTGTTTGTTTACATGCATACACTTGTTGTGTTGTGTGTGCACTTGCACACACAGGCAGGCACATTCCATTTCAGTGGATCAAGTTGAATTAAGAATTTAGAAAACTATTTTTATTTTATTATCTGACTGTGCCTGCATGCGTGCAGTTTTGCTGACTGAGTGCTGAAGAAGGGAAGAGCAGTTCTTCTAGACATCCGGTCTGGATTTACTTTCATTTCAAATACTACAATTTGTTTTCTAGGTTTTCCTCCATTTCAGTGGATGAAGTTGAATTCCGAATTTAGGAAATTATACCAAGGGCCAGCAGGGCAACATTGAAAGCTTGTACAAAAGAACACAGTGTGAGAGTAAGCTTGTGGGTCAAAAGGATAAGTTTATTAGAATAGTTTGTTACTTAACACAAATATAAAAAAATATATTTTAATACTTTTGAGAAATAAAAAAAATGAGGAGGGGTGGCAGAGCCAGAGGGAAGGGAAGGGGGACCCCCACTAAAATAAATAGGGGCACATTTCTGAAGGAAGGCACAGGAAGTAGTGCAGATAGTGATATTGCTGCCACTCCCTCTCCAAGCAGCAGCTGCAGAACCAGCACCACCGGACCATCTTCTGTCACTGAGGGAAGCATGGATGACTGCATGCGATACCCATCACCACCATGCTTTGACATGGACACACACCCCATTTATCAGGAGGAAGGCAAGTACTAGGAATCAGAAACGGGCTCTTTGCATCTGCATATGCTGGATTCTGGGGACCTGTTGGCAGGAACAGATGAAAGGCAGGCTTCAGGCAGTGATGGAAGGAGCAGCCCTCTTTCCACCCAGGACCAGAGTACCACCAGTGACAGCAGCAGTCAACTGTCCCAGCAGGGCACAAGCCACACCACCAGCAGCACAGCAGTGGCAGGCAGTCCCAGAGGGGGCAGTACTTTCCATAAACCTCACGGGTCTCTCTGGGAGCATTTTGAGAACAGCCCGGAAGACTCGAGGCTTGTGGTGTGCAAGAAATGCAGGGTGGTTGTGTGCAGGGGGAATGACCCCAAACACCTCTCCTCAAGTGCCTTGTGTAGCCACCTCATGCGAAAGCACCCTGGGACTCTGCCTGGGACAGTGTCAGGCCCTGGTTCCTCAGGGAGGAAAAGGGGGGAAGCTGTCAAGATATGTAAAAGTTGATAAAATATATGTTATGTATATTTAACAGATAGTGAAAAGAGAGTTGTAAAATGGAGGCAGTTAGATTCTGCAGTCTCATGATGTTAATCCACAAGTGTAAGAGATAAGTAATCACAGGCATGTTACGTGATGAAGCACAGGTGGAAGAATTTATAACATCATGGTTGCATCAGATTGAATCAGATTGTAATTAGTGATGACTCATATCTGATGGGTGCTGAACTGTATAAAAGCACTAGCTTGCCATATGTTAGGAGGGTCTGTCTATGGTGAGAGACAGAACCCCACACTCTGTTGTTTATATATATTGCTTGGATGTTATGCTGTGTATATAATTTTGATGTATATATGAATATATGAGTTTTTACTCTACCCATTGTCATTGTCTTCCATTAACCTAACTCTGCAATACTTTATATCAATACTGACATTTTATCTGCACGCTACTGCTGCACTGCTCTGTGCCAAACACATTTAAATATTATATATTTTTTGCTTAAATCTTGATAGAAGCAGGCATGGGGAAGGACTCCAGAGACAGCTCCACTGAGAGTGGGAAGAGGCAGGCCACTCTGCAGGAAGTGGTGCCACTGTGTGGGAGCTTTGTCAGCCAACGTAATAGGGCCAAGGCATAGGAGACCACCACTCGCGTGGTTGGTGAAATGGTGGCCATGAACGGGTTGCCCCTCTCCTTGGTGGAGTCATTGGGATTCAGGCACCTGATGAAGCATGTGGCTCCATGGTATGAGCCTCCATCCCGTTGTACCTTCAGCAGGCGGGTGATTCCCTCCCTTTATGAGTCTGTCAGGAACATGGTCCAGGCCCTGCTGCAGGCGGCCAGAGGAAGGAAGATCCACTTCACTTCCAACATCTGGAACAGTGGGCACCATGGATACCTCTCTCTGGTGGCTCATTGGTGGCAACCCAAGGAAGTCCTTGACACTAGGGCATCCCGAGAAGAGCTGCAGGGGGAGCCACAAGGGAGCACCCCAAGAGGGTACAGTGTGGTGCTTCTCCAGGCACAAAGCATGGAGGACAGTGCCAAAGGCATCCACATTGCTGAGGTCCTCAAGATGGCACTGCAAGAGTGGGCACCCGAGGGGAAGGTCAATCATGGATTCATGGTTACTGACGCAGGCCGTAACATGATCAACACGGTTGATAGAGCAGTGCTCCAGGGCATCATGTGCGCAGCACACAAACTGCACCTAGTGGTAGGCAATGCCATTGGGCTGGGAGCACCAAAGGACTCCTGGGATGAGGGGACCCTGGAGACCAAGGCCTTGCTGGACAAGTGCAGGAAAATAGTCGGGCACTTCTCACACAGCCTCAAGGCATCAAGGATGATGCGTGAGAGGCAGGCGGAGACAGGCCGACCAGAGTACGTCCTGATCCAGGACGTGACCACCCAGTGGAACTCCACCTACGAAATGGTAAAACGCCTGGTGGAGCAGAGGCAAGTGGTGGAATACGTCATGTCCCACACTCCCGTCCTGCCTGGGGGAATGGTATTGGACATTGCTGCTACCGAGTGGCTCACCCTCTCCCAGATGGTGGGTATCCTGCAGCCTTTTGAGGAGACCACCCACATCCTCAGCAGCTACAACGCCAGCCTGGGCCACGTACTCCCCCTGGTAAATGCCCTTCGCCAACGCCTAGAGGCCAGTATCCGGGAAGAAGCCGAACTTCTCCCAAAGAGCAGGGCCTTGGCAGACAGCCTGCTGACCGGCGTTGATACCTGCCTTAGCCCACTGAGGAGGGGAAAGGTGTACCAGATGGCATGCCTGTGTGACCCTCGCATCAAGGGTTCCCTGGCGGGCAGTGCTGCCGACCTAAACTCCTGGAAGACAGAGCTATGCCGCCAACTCCGCATGGCTGCCTCAAATCAGGCCCAGCCATTCCCAAGGGCGCATGAAAGCCAGAGTGATGCAGAAGAGGAATCCTCGCAAGGGTCCTCTTCCTCCTCTACTGGAGGAGTGTACACCCAGAGACCAGGTTCCTTACCAGCAGCCAACTACCTGGCCTCTGCCCTAGCCATGGCAGTCTCCTCCTCAGTGGAGGCAAGGGAGGAAGAAGAACCGCTTGGACCATGGTGAGGGAGTACATGGCCGAGCCCCTCCAACCCCTCACCTTGGACCCACTCCACTACTGGGCCAGAAAGGCAGACATCTGGCCCGCTCTTTCAACTCTGGTGTTGGACTTTTTCTCCATCCCACCCACCAGTGTCCAGAGTGAGTGTGTCTTCTCCCACATGGGATATGTCCTGGGGCTGCACCGCTCTCGACTGGACCCGGAGACCGTGGAAAGGTTGACTTTCATCTGCTTCAACCTTTCCACGTTGGGATTACCCCAACACTCCAAGACCTAGGCCCACAGTCATTCTTCCACCGGTTCCTTCCAAACAGGCCTCCCTCGCTCTAACATGCACTACCAGAGCAACACTTATGCCTGCCTGCCTGCAATTATGCCTGCCTCCCAGCTTGGCTTCCTCCCTGCAAGCCCAACTTCCTGCCTGCCTGCCTTCCTGTCTGTCTGCCTTCCTGCATTCCCACTCAATTTGAAGGGTTCGATTATTGCCCAATTTTTCTAGGTCTTGCCTGGCTCAAAACCAGGGAGGACCACTCAATGTGTCATTTGAAGGGAATCATACTGTATCTGTAGGCCCAATTTTTCTAGCCCTTGCCTCGCTCCAAACCAGGGAGGACCACTCAATGTGTCATTTGAAGGGAATCTCTATCTTTAGGGCCAATTTCTCTAGCCCTTGCCTGGCTCCAAACCAGGGAGGACCATTCAATGTGTCATTTCGAAGAGTCTGTTTAGGCCCAATTTGTCTAGCCCTTGCCTGGCTCCGAACCAGGGAGGACCACTCAATGTTTATAATTTTGAACCGGACAAGACTGTTGGGGTTGCAGCCGTGCAACTTCCCCTAACCCTAACCCTAACCCAATCTAACCAATGTCTGTCTGCCTCCCATCCTAACATTCCACCATAGCAATGTCTGGCTGTCTGCTCTTTCTATATGACTGCCTGCCTGAATGCTTCGCCTGCCTGCCTGCCTTCCACCTTTGTCTGCCTGAATGCCTGTAATTCCGCTGCATGTATGGATCTAATAAGGGCTACATAATTAGCCCTGTTTTTATAGGGCTTCCCTGGTCTTTATAGCAGCCCAGGAATATTTTTTCTAGGGTCAGTGTAGGCCCAATGTTTCCCTGTTGGCCATGGCTGGTCTGAGTGTAGTACACCCTAATACCTGCCTTTCTCGATGCGTTCCTCCCTTCCCTGGGGTTTTGGAGCCACTCTGCTTACAAAGTGGTCAAGATGCACTTTACAACAACCTACCTCAAAAACTGATTAACAGGGGCCTAACCCTCCTTACAGCCTTAAAGAAATAGCCCTGTTCTCCTGCATCCACTCTGTCTCCTGGGTTGACGAAACTCGGTCTCCTTGGGTGGAGAAACTCTGCCTCCAAAGGCAGAAACAATCCTCCCTTCTGGCACTTTGGCTTTGTGCCTTCCCTAGCCTGGGTGGGTACTGTGCAAGCCTGCCTTCCTACCTGTAAGCCAGACTTCCTGCTTCCCTGCCTGCCTGGCTGCCTGCCCACCCCTCTGCCTACCTGCCTGCCTGTCAGGCTCCCGGGACTCCCAGCTTGGAGGAGGCCTTCCAGGTGCTTCTCCTTCAGCCTATCAGCGGTTCAGTGCTTCAAGTTCAGCCTCCGAGCTGACATGCGCCCTGTCGGCCACTCTCCTCGACTTCCCCAGGCAGCAACCCCGGCTGCCCCCGCCTCTAGGAAGAAAATCACTTGAGGAGACCAACTTTAACAGGCACAGTTATCATCAACTATTTTGTTTAGAATTGGGGTACTCTGTCCTCCAACATGGGGGGGTTCACTCCCACCGGTTACAGTGCAGGTTCGGAAATCCCTTTGCAGAAGGAGGGGAGATTCCTTCCAACTAGCATTCCGGCTTCCAAAGGCGGAAGAAACAATCCCTCCCTAACATTTGCACTCTGGCTTCGTGGCTTTCCTGGGTGGACTGTGTCTCCACTGGGCAGGCAAAACTCTGGCCTGGTGGCCTCCAAAACTCTGGCTTCGTGGCTTTCCTGGGTGGACTGTGTCTCCACTGGGTAGGCAAAACTCTGGCCTAGTGGCCTCTAAAACTCTGGCTTTGTTGCCTCCAAAACTCTGACTTCGTTCCTGAAAGCTTCGTTGAGAGAGAAAAGTACCAGGCTGGAAACAATCCCTCCCTCAAGTTCCCTGGCGCTCTCGCTTCGTGGCTTTCCTGGGTGGACTGTTTCTCCACTGGGCAGGCAAAACTCTGGCCTGATGGCCTCCAAAGTAGGTGGCTGAAAGAATCCCTCCCCGAACTTCGCTGCCATTCTGGCTTCGTGGCTTTGCTGCGTGCATGGACTCCACTGGGTTGGTGGAACTCTTGTCTCCTGTCCTGGGTAGGCAAAACTGGCCTTCAAAGTAGGTGGCTGAAACAATCCCTACCCAAGAAAAATTCCCTGGCACTCTGGCTTTGTGGCTTTGCTGCGTGTGTGGACTCTGTCTCCACTGGGTTGGTGGAACTCTTGTCTCCTGTCCTGGGTAGGCAAAACTGGTCTTCAAAGTAGGTGGCTGAAAATATCCCTCCGCGAACTTCCCTGCCGCTCTGGCTTCATGGCTTTGCTGCGTGCGTGGACTGTGTCTCCCCTGGGTTGGTGGAACTGGTCTCCTGGTTTGGAAAAACTGGCCTCCAAAGTAGGCGGCTGAAAGAATCCCTCTCCGAACTTCCCTGCCGTTCTGGCTTCATGGCTTTGCTGCTTGCGTGCGTAGACTGTGTCTCCACTGGGCAGTCAAAACTCTGGCTTCGTGGCCTCCAAAGCTCTGGCTTCGTGGCTTTCCTGGGTGGACTGTGTCTCCACTTGTAAGGAATTTAAATTTATGAGGGTCCCGTGCCAGCGTGCCTGCGCTTCATGGGCTGCAAAAGACCAAGTCTGAGTCTCAGGAGACGAGAAAAGAATTTATTGATTGATCAATCAGGGCACTTCCACACTTTTTGGTGGTGAGAAGTCCACCCAGAAAACGAAAGGAGATATTTTTATAAGGTTTTTCCAGCACTCTTTTCCCCTCCGCCCATCCGAATTTACGTCATATACATTTGTTACATGCATCAAACACTAATTGACATCTTTGGTCATTTATTTTGTATTCCTGACACTTGCCTAAAAGTTCTAACTGGTACGTTTGATCTCCTCCCTCACAGGCAGGGAGGGTAGGATCATCCTTATGTCCTTGGACATTTGACAGTTACAAACCACAGACGCTGAGATAGGGCCTCCTGGTACGCCTTGGACACACGTTAATTGCTAGTGTGTGATCCTCAAAGCTTAGGAACTTAATTGGATCCTTGAATTCATAATTGCTTTTGCTGAATTAGCGGAAGTTCCTTTCTCTATTCTAGCCGGAAAGGCTTGACCAGCGTTTGTAGGAATAAAGAATACATGTGTGAATAATAATATAAATGAAATATATATATATATATATGTATGCTTAGTAACATCATTACCTCTAAATATATAATTTGTGTGGCTTATACTTTGCAAGGCATAGCCTGAAATATCCCATATAGTACAGGGTATAGCTTGGGATATAGATTGCCATGAGGTTTTTCTCTATAGGCTTTGATCCATACCTGTGGTTAGTAAAGCAGCCATATATATTTATAAATATATAATTAGTCAAATGTCCTCCCTTACACTCGGCCCTGAACGGATTTCTGGAAATTTATGCCAGTAAATTTCCCAGAAAACGTCATGGACTTGTAAGGGACGAACAAAACATATCAAAGGTATATGTACAAAAGTGTGAACATTGCGTGAGCCCCCCCTATGTCATTCCTGGGGTGAGATGGTCTTCATGGCTCATGGAAGGACTTTCTATTTTCCTGACAAAAATTTAGGCAGGGCAGTCAGAAAAACATTCTCAGTCCTTTTTCCCCAAAGGGCTTATAGACACAGTTCAAGAAAATGAATTATCATAAAATGATTTGTGGCGTCTCAAGTCAGGGGGACGCATCAAATAGGTGAAGGCCAAGGAAATACCCCTTAATTCACTCGGGCACTTTCTAGAGTAAAATGTTAAGTTAACAGATGAAGTGTTGCCATGCTTGGGATGTAAGAAGACCCCCCCTGGTCGGACCCACAGACTGCAACGGATGGATATGTTCCATGGACCACAGCATTTAAGTTTCCCCTGTTGAGAAATGCATCGTGGTCACAGCAGTATCAGGTAACCTCCCAGGCCATGTTGTACACTTCTCAAGGATCCCAAATTCTCAACTGTTGAAGGGGGCTGGCATAAGAATTTTTGATAATATTGTGATAGACTTGGATATCACGATCCCCGTCCCAAAGCGATAATTAAACATGCTTTAAACAGCAGATTTGTTCATTACCTTATTTTAGGACAATCATGAAACCCAAATTAATTTGCCTGCCACAGCAGTGCACATGTGAGATATCGTGTTTGTGTGTTTGGTAGTCAGGCTGAGAACCCTGAATTCTAACAAAGCACCACACTGTAGGTTCATTTTGCAAACCAAATACTTATAAGGAAAATATGCCCTTCTTAGCCCACCAAGGAAATATGTGGGCCAGGCTACTTTGCCAGGTTTTTTCCAACCTTATTTAGGTGTGTGTGGTGTGCATTCAAACTCAGATAATAGCAGGCTGTGCAGAATCACCCAGTTGTGTGTGCATTCTCAATTGATAGACATTTGCAATGATACTAAATAAAGGTAATATACATATCATGAAGGCTGAAAAAGGCATAAGACACATCTAGATGGTGCTTAGAAAACCCACCTTGCGCCATACATTCTCATGGTAAAGTCATGAATGAGCCGTTGAAATCCGGTCAGAAATGTCTCTGTGGCTGATAGTTTACACACAAAAATCTGCCCCGTAAACATGGGGCCAAGATTAGTTCATCAGTGTCTTTGGTGAAGAAAATAATGTAGATATAGCTACTTCATAAAGCCCTTTTTTCTTTGGTATAAAGGCTCGTGAACACCCATGGGCACCAAAATGTCTCTCATTCAATACAAATTGCATAGAAAGGCAAGTCATAATCTCTGGCACTCAATGCTTTGTGAGTAAAAAGCATTTTCAGTGGCCAAGCATGATCATTACATAAAAAGGCACATCCAGAGAAGCACTTCAGTAAGAGTTTTCACAGTGACTATCAATAATAGACAATAAACACTATCATAATAGAGCCCAGGGTAATGTAAATATGTGAAGTTGCTCTGAAGCCTACCGTACGCAGGAGAAAAAAAAATAAGCGCTCACTATGCTGGGAGGCTGGTGTGTGCGTGTGTGGCAACACAAGTTCATGGTGATCCAGGGCACGCGCACAGGCATCAATGAAGGACTGAAAGCAGTAGTTAAACCCCAAGTCTCTGTCCCGGTGAAAAGGGGTTAAATTGCAGACGTGAAGTCTGTTGGCCATAATCCAAAACAAGAGTCAGTGGCTGTTTCAGACCCACTCTCTCCCCCCATAAACAAACAGAAAAGAAAAGAAAAAAAAGAGAAAATGAGAGACAGGAAGACAGGATTTTAATCTGTCAACCTGAGTTGAAAGTGAATCCGCAGGCTGCTTTGGGACCCTCCGAAGTATCAAACGCACGCTGTCATCTGGGGAAGGATGGGCAAGGATGCGGTGACCACAGGTCAGGTTCATGTTGTCGCCCGCCGTCCAGGGTGAAGTCATCTAAGGCATAGGGGCAATCTACAGCAGAGGGCAGAAGGCGTCACCGGTCAGGCCTCACTCCCTCTTGGTCGCGGGGTACGGGTCACGCTGGGTGAAAAGGCTGACATCACTGGATCCTGGAGCCCGCATCGATCGAACTCGCGGAGCGAAGTCATCACGAAGATGGCATCATCAAAGGCATCAAAGGCGGGGAGGGGAGGTCCAGGAGGGATGGCAGAATGGAGGGCAGGAGGGTCCCCATCTGAGCATCTACGACCGGCGGCGTCAGCTTTCCAAACCCGACCGACTCCGTGATCCAAAAATAAAGAACGGGTGGGCGTTTTTCCCAGAGCAAAAACCCGACCTCCAGGATGTACCTGGGTAAGAGAAGAACAGACACACGACCACAAACAGACAAACACAGAACACAAACACACACGAAATGCCCCCGCAGCTGTCTTTGTGCTGCAAGGCAGGGTGGCACAGTCTATCTGACAGTCTTAAAAACAGGAAGGAGAGAAAAAAATGTTGCAAAAGGTAGGATAAGGCTTCCGTTTTTGTAGAACCAGTCTGTGAATGGGGGAAGCCAAAGTTTATGGTGAGGATGCATCTGTAGTCGGCAGTGTATGATGAGTGCTTGCAAGATGATCTCGCAGGATCTCACAAGCGAGGGGCTCAGGCGTTCCCAAACAGGCACCTGAGATAGATCTCAGCCCCAAAGTCAAATAGCTCTGCTACATGGGGACAATCAAAAATGGAACAGGCAAAAATGTCCCAGGGTCGCAAAGTGATCTCTGAGCATGAAGCAAAATGCGCCAGGGGGAGATGGGCTTGGAATGTGGCGTGGTATAGTCTCGGAAAAAGTCCGGCTGATACAGGATTGGGGAAAAATAGGAGCAGGCACCACATTCATATTACTACCAAGTCCCCAAGGGCACGGCGAGAAAAAAAAAAAAAGATGGTAAAAGAGAATTAGTGTCTCTCTGCAAGGCTGCAAAGGCGCCAATCTGTCCTAGTGCGTGTCGGGGGCTGGTGTGTGTGTGTGTGCGAGGCAAGACGAGCTCTTCTGGTTCATCACTCAAGAAAAAAATACATGCAAACACCCACGAGTACACAGCCTCACACATGTTGGCATCTGCCATGGGTTTAAAAATAGTGACGATGTCACCAGGTTCAAAAACAGCTAGTTCTCTATGCTGGCGCAAAAGGGTATAAAAAGGGTGAAGTTGCTGGCCTGTCAGCCTCACCTCAAAGTAAAAGTCAGGTGCTTGCAAAAGCCCCCATTCCCCCCACAAAACAATAGAGAGAAAAAAAGGGGAAAAAAAAGGCAGGAAGCCCTCTCCTAGTGTCTCTGCTGGCTGGTTAGGAGTGACACATGCCATGGCACAAACTGCTTGACCACACATAGATAGAAAGAGAGGAAAAAGGCTGATAGTAGTTTAATAGCTATCAAGCAACTAAGAGTCTATTTCCAGCAGGTGTCCTACTTGGAAAGGAAAGGGTTAAAAAAAACTCAGACGGAAATAAGGCTAAGTGAGCAATATTCTGGGAATGAAGAGCTGAAGAGGAAACTCCACCCCTTTGGGAATCAATGGCGGCAGCCAGGGGAGGTGAAGAAGGAAACAAAGCAAGGCATTTTTTTTTCCCTTGGCTCTTCCAGGCTCAGAGAGGAAGAAAGGGCTCGCCGTTACAAGCAAAGATCTGAAATGGGATGCCTATGCAGAAACAGGCACATGTCCAGCGAGAATCTAAGGCTTTAGTCAGGCTGTATTATTAAGTCAAAAAGGAGAACGTCTGCTCGAGATTTTTAGGAATATAGGATGTGAAAGAGGTGTAAAAAAAAATCAGGCTGGTTGCCAGCATGCTTGAAATTCCTGAGGGAAGAGGGATGGGGTCAACTTTGTGAAGGGGAAGGAGGGGGGTGAAGGCAGAAAAAGGAAGGCGGGGCAATGGACTTTTGAATTCTCCCCGCAGGCTGCATTACACAGCCTGAGGCAGGAAGGTGAGCCCCTTCAATTACCCTGTAATTAGGTGAAAAAGGGCACTAAACTAATTAAGGCAACCTATTATCCCTGTGGTTTGTGAAGTTATCTACTTAAGCCTAATTTGGGATGCATGGCTCTCGTACAAAGAAACAAGAGCCAGAGTGTGAGACCCAGCGTTATTGATACGCCTTAAAAAAAAAAAAATGTCACAGGCGTTTCCAGCCAGAGTGTGAGAACAAGAAAAATGATTTTATTTTATGTTATTTTTACCTTTTTGGCGGCTTTTAAGAACCCCTTCGTATTCTAAATAAAAAAAAAAACCTTGTCCTGCTCTCAAAAACCTGTTAGCAGCTGCTTTAAAAAGAGGAAGGAGTCCCTGCTTTGGACCACTTCCAGCACAGAAGTCTCAGGCCCTTCGTTTTCCTCATGGAGCTGCCGTACTACAAGGGATTTGGATAAAGATTCCATATTCAGAGATTTAGACAAATTTTGTTGGGGAAATAGGAACTGTCTAAAAGCTTGGATTAAATAATAATAATAATGGGATACAAATAGAGCCTCTGCTTCTCAATTGCTGGTGCGTTCTGTGGGTTGCTGCCTCAGTCTGCCCATCATGAACCCTGCCCATTCTCGTCCCTGACTTACACTTTCCTTCTACCTCGTTTCCTTTAACTATTTCTTTTCTCTCTCTCTCTCTCTCTCTTTCCCTCCTTCTCTCTCTGTCTCTTTCTCTCCTTTCCTCTCCCGTTCTAATGGCATCTCCAAGGTCCTGATCTAGGTAGGAGATGGGAGGGAATTCTATTTTCAGTTGCTCCTAAGAATCTCCTTGTTCCAAATTAAATTGTCTTATGGTTCCAGCCAGGGCTTACTTGCAAGGGGGGGAAAGGCTGCCCTAAGCCTTTTAGGTGCAAAATCTTAAGGAATGATGTTATCACTTGGTTTTTTTAATTGCTAGCTCGCTGGGCTATGAGTACAAAAATGCTAGCTGTCTTTTCAGAGCACATAGTCGGTCTGAAAGGGGTGGATGTTCATTTCACCCATGGGACCGGCCGTGCTAAAAAAACGTATTTCTCAAACACCCTGTGATGATTTCTTCTTAAAATGTCCCTATAGGTGGTGAATTATGTTGTGTAACAAGCCAGGCTAAGTTATACAAAACATGCGGCTTGAGTATTCAAAAATATCTTCTTGCAGTGTCTATACTTCCCTGGTTTATAAAATTGGGGTCTTCTCATTTTGGGTGATTTTTACTGCCTCTGGACATATTAACAGGCAATACGTGGCTTGCCACCCTCCCCTTTTTGAGGGCTAGAAACTTAATCTTTGGGATGTTAAAGTCCTGCCTTTGTCAGAGGGGACTTTCTTGAAATTTACATTTGTTGCATTCAATATCAAAATCAGGTCTCCTTATGGCAATGTGCCAATCTTGCCACAGGGTTCCTTAACAAAGGGCACAGAAGCTGAATTAAGTTATGCCCATCTACCTTTTTGTTAAAGGTTTAGTAGTATGCTCATAAATTCTCCCGCATACCAAACGGACTCACACTCAATTAATTACACATCAAGCACACACAACAGTTGATACTAAGATTTGATTTCCCTGCTTTTGACTATTAATAGTTCAGAAATAACGTCCCTACCTGTCTCCTCATGTGGTGCATAGCAACCCTTAGTTCTGTTTAAAGCTTCCATATCCAAGGAGTTGGGCATTGGCGTAGCGGGATGGAAGTACCTCCTGAATGCTTGAATAAGGCAATTCAGGGTACGCATCCCCATCTAGCACTTCCTGTCCCCTCAATGCTCCGTGCTCTCCTCCTGTTCCCTCAACATCATACCTATCCATCCCACTTCTGTCTTGCTGCCTTCCTTCTACTATTTTTTTCCTTGTAAAATATCCCTTCAGCTGGTAAATTTTGTTGCGTGACCAGCCAGTCACAAAATATGCGGGATGTTGTTTATCCCTGAGTATTCAAAAGTATTTTTCTCACTGCCCATATTCCCCCTGGTATTATCAAAATTGCTGGAGGGGTCTCCTAGTTGGCAGAGTTTTTAGTCTCTTATATTAATTAACTAAGCACGTCCTTGTACATTCACACACCTCTTGCTAGCAGGTCATAATTGGTCTGTCCTCCCTGAGGGCTAGAATCTTAATTTGAGATGGTAAAGTCCTGCCTCATCCTAGTTAGAGGGGTTCTTCTTAAAGCTCACTCATGTTCCATTTAATACTAAAATCATTACTTCTGGTGGCAGAATTCCAATGTTACCACATCGCACATCAAAAGGGGGTGCATAAACTGCACTAATTTATCCCCATAGGTTTACTTTAAAGGTCTAACTGTGTTCCTATGATTTCTCCCACACAAGCATCAAACGGACTCACACCTCAACAATCAAATGCACATCATACATGCCAACATGTGATTCAGCAACCATACACAACTCTCCCACATTTCTGTTTCCCCAGTTAACTGCGATCCCTTGCCTAAGAATAGATCTTTCTAACTTCTCTAAAATCAAACGAAGATGGTGGAACTTCGTTGGTATTGTAGGGCAAAGATTGCCAGTCTTTGCCCCTGCTTAAGACACAGGGAATGGCCACTTCCCCTGTGGTTACCAAAAAGAATTCAACTTAACACCCACATATATATTCAAACATTAGTAAATCCTCTGAGGAAGCCAGAGCAGTGCTCTGCTTCTAATTCTTCAAACACTTGGGGAGGGGGACACTAGGGTCACTCGAGAGAAGCTCTCTTCCACCCTCGGGGGACCTCAGAGTCTCTCAACTCTTAGTCCTCCCTGGTCCACGGGATGCTAGAGACACACAAGTGTCTCTTCTCGTCTTCCTCCCTCCCCCGGGGCCGACTCATAAGAATCCGCAATCTTCTCCACTCCACAGAGCTGTTAGATTCGAACTCACGCCACCCCACAACTAGTTTTCTCTTCTTACCAGATTTCTTTTGCGCAGTCCTCTTACAGTTCCTCCGTTGTTCTGCCGGCTTTGTTTTCTCCTTAAATAACAGTATTGTGTCCAATGCTGATAGAACAAGTCTCCTCTCAAAATCAGAGGGTCCGGACTAGATTTGTTCCAGGGTCAGCATGAATTCTTACTGTGATTTAAGTCAGACTCCCAAGAGCGCTGGGGCAGTGGCACTTTTCCCGGGCAATGCACCAGAAATGTAAGGAATTTAAATTTATGAGGGTCCCGTGCCAGCGTGCCTGCGCTTCATGGGCTGCAAAAGACCAAGTCTGAGTCTCAGGAGACGAGAAAAGAATTTATTGATTGATCAATCAGGGCACTTCCACACTTTTTGGTGGTGAGAAGTCCACCCAGAAAACGAAAGGAGATATTTTTATAAGGTTTTTCCAGCACTCTTTTCCCCTCCGCCCATCCGAATTTACGTCATATACATTTGTTACATGCATCAAACACTAATTGACATCTTTGGTCATTTATTTTGTATTCCTGACACTTGCCTAAAAGTTCTAACTGGTACGTTTGATCTCCTCCCCTCACAGGCAGGGAGGGTAGGATCATCCTTATGTCCTTGGACATTTGACAGTTACAAACCACAGACGCTGAGATAGGGCCTCCCTGGTACGCCTTGGACACACGTTAATTGCTAGTGTGTGATCCTCAAAGCTTAGGAACTTAATTGGATCCTTGAATTCATAATTGCTTTTGCTGAATTAGCGGAAGTTCCTTTCTCTATTCTAGCCGGAAAGGCTTGACCAGCGTTTTTAGGAATAAAGAATACATGTGTGAATAATAATATAAATGAAATATATATATATATATGTATGCTTAGTAACATCATTACCTCTAAATATATAATTTGTGTGGCTTATACTTTGCAAGGCATAGCCTGAAATATCCCATATAGTACAGGGTATAGCTTGGGATATAGATTGCCATGAGGTTTTTCTCTATAGGCTTTGATCCATACCTGTGGTTAGTAAAGCAGCCATATATATTTATAAATATATAATTAGTCAAATGTCCTCCCTTACACACTGGGCAGGCAAAACTCTGGCTTGGTGGCCTCCAAAGTAGGTGGCTGAAACAATCCCTCCCTCAGGTTCCCTGGCGCTCTGGCTTCGTGGCTTTCCTGCGTGGACTGTGTCTCCACTGGGTTGGCAGAACTCTGGCCTTGTGGCCTCCAAAGGAGGCCGCTGAATAATCCCTCCCCAACCAAGAAAAATTCCCTGGTGCTCTGGCTTTGTGGCTTTGCTGCGTGGACTGTCACGAATCGGGCTCAGCTGCCTTCAGCCCAAGCGTTCAAGGCAGCAGGTCCAACCCCACCACCCATCCTTCCTGTTCTCTGTATGGCTGCCTTTGCCATTCTGTTCTTGAAAAACCAGTGGTCCCTTTTGCTGGCAGTCCTGGGGGGGGGGTCCTTTTCTTCCCAGGCGGCCCTTCTTGCAAGTCGGCCCCCAATGAAAAGAGTTACAGGGCAGAGGTGGGCTGGGGTGGCCCGCTGAAAGCAGACAACAGCTGCTGAAGGTGGGCCCACATGTCCGGATCATGCTGAGCGAGAGGCAAGCCTCTGCCCACGGCCACCTGAGACAACACCGAGGCCACTTCCGGCGACACGGCAGGGAAGCCGGACGGGGTGGAGGGCAGCGGAGGGTCTCTGCCCTGGAGATGGGCATGGAACTGCGCCACCTGGTCAAGGAGGGAGAAGGTATGCTCCATGAGCGAACCGGGCTCCTCGGTCGTTGCGCTGGGGCCAAGAATCTGAGGTAAAGGCCAAACCTGCCCAGGCAAAGGCTGGGCAGGCGGCTCGGCTGGGCCACGCTGGTATGGCGTTTCCAGGGTGTTCCCACCAGGCACTCCCTCTGCTCTGTCCTGAATTTGATCCTTGGGGATTCTGCCAGTCAGCTCCTTTGGATACTCCAGCTGGCGATGATTCCCCAAGAGCTTGAGGGGCACTCAACAAGATGAGTGGGGGGGACAACTCTCATGCCACTACCAGACTGAATCTCTGACCGCTAGTTGACCAGGGTGGCATTTGCTTGGCTTTACAAGGAGTGTCATGGGGAGGGGACATTGAGAGGAGTAGAGTAGACCCTCATCCAGATTTGGGGGAAGAACGGAATACTGTGTCTCCTGCTGCCTCTGAGAGGTGGAGGGGAAATGGGATGGATAAAGGCTTCAAAACAAAACAAAACAAAAAGTATAACAGGCAGCCAGACCAAGTAGGGTGGCCGGTTCAGTCAGCGTTGACCAAGAGAAAAAAAGAATAGTGCATTCTGCCCACTTTGTTTGCTTTATTGCATAGGATGCAGTCTTGTGCTATGATATATTTATTAAATATATTATCATCACCCAGTTTAAAGTGTTTTCCACCTGCTCTGGGTCATTGCGGGATGCCCCCATGCTCTGGGAAGTCAAATTGCGCTAAATCGTGGTAGAAACGACAAACGACAAACTAAACGTCGAAATGACAAATTTCTGAAAAAAATTCGCGGCAAACGGAAACGGAACGAAACGGACCCGTTCCGACAAATGAAAAATCGAAACGTCGTGCCCATCTCTCTCTAGTTGCTAGACTGGATTGCTTCAGGAGATAGAAATTGAATGTTCAGATGTCTCATCACAATTAAAAGATTGCCATGAGTTGGAGGTGATTTAACAGCTCACCACAACAACTGAGAAACTTACCAGGTAGCCAGAGAGATTTAGGCTGCCTAGTGACAACAATAGCAACAGTAACAGAGTAACAGTGTCCTTTAGTACCATCTGAACTGCACTTAAGTATCATACAGCTTGGTACAGCAGCTGGCTACTGTAACTAGCATCTCCTTCCTTCCTTCCTTCCTTCCTTCCTTCCTTCCTTCCTTCCTTCCTTCCTTCCTTCCTTCCTTCCTTCCTAGAAGAAAAATCATATATTTTCCAGAACGAAACATAACTCCATTAAGCTAATATTTTCTATTCTGTTTTGCCTGCCTATAATTTTTAAATGTTGTTATATTGGTTTTAAATGTCTTGTGATTATTACTTAATATGTTGATTTTTAAACATTCATTCATATTTTATTTTATTAGATGTTGTCATTATATATTTGCACTTTGTTGTACCTTGCCCAGAGTGACTTTGGCTGCCAGATGGGTGGTATCGAAATCTAATAACCAAATAAATATAAGCCTTCCAGGCTACCCATCACATGCTTATTTTTTGGAGAGGCTCCAAGATCTATCCTTAAATGTGGATGAGTGCTTACAAAGTTGATCTTCGACTCTGTGTTTAGGCAACAGCATACTAGCCAAAGAATTTTCATCTGGCAGTCTCTCCTTTCCAGTGCTCTGGTGTTACAGATTAAAAACATATCCCCTTCTGTTGTGATAACATGAGGAGAGCCGAAGAGTTAAGAAAGCATACAAAATGAATAACTCAGCACACTGGAGTCAGTATATACTGGACCATGATGTACTTCTGTTCCTCTACTATGGTTATAAAACAGAGATCAAAACAAGATAAATCTTGGTATGGCAAAGTACAGTAAGTAGACATTGCCTAAAAATATAACATTTAACCCAATGTTTGTTGTTCTGTGCCATCAAGTCAGAAATTATTTATAATGACACTAATAGGGTTTTCAAGGTACATGAGATATTTAAGAAGTGGTTTTAGCAACTCTCATTGAGCTTCCATGACAGAGCCAGGGAAATGAAACCAAATTTCCATGGTCCTAGTACATTAATCTCTCCACTACACCACACTGGATACTAATCCAGTGTTAGTGACCATTAAAACAAAAATTCAATGGAACCAATGGAACTTGTGTTACTTTTTACTGACAAATCCTATTCATTTCAGTGAGTCTCCTCATCAGATTTTGCCCAAGATACATAGACATCTCTTTCTGTTTAATTCCAAAGGACATGTATGATGTCTGAAAAAAGTTCTTAAAATGTATGTAACACTGAGGCAAAATTCAATGTACAAATTGGCTCTTAATGATATGGTGTTACACCAGGAGAAACCACCATGTTGGTTACTGCCTAATGAAGGGAAAATTTAACTTCACATCCAGGAAATTTATCATGACAAAGGTGTTGTGGATTTTGGCAGGGCTGTTTTACAAAAATTGTTTCCACCGCAGTACTGTTAATTTGAACAAGAGATGCAAAGCAATAAAATGAATGAATGTTTAAATTTTTATAAAACAGTAAAAAAAATTCTTCTTTTTTAAAAAATTTTGTCAGTGTTCCAGAAAACATAGTTGCTTCCTTTTTCTAATAGTTAGGGTAAAACTAGAATCATAGACTAGATGAATTTGAAGGAGCCTGTAAGACCATCAAGTTCAACCCCATGTTCAGCACAGGAATCCAAATCAAAGTAGATCTGACAGATGATTGTTCAGTTTTCTCTTGAATGCCTCCAGCATCACAGCACGTTGTTGTTTTGTTGTTGTTGTTGTTGTTGTTGTTGTTTTATTGTGTTCTGGGTTAATTTTGTAGCTCTGGAGATATGACCCTGGTGGTGAAGGATTGGCATTGCATGGGTCAAATACTAGCTTGTGCCACTGCCTTATTGAGGGTGTTCAAGCAACAAAGCAGACAGGAAAACAAGGCATTTTTCACCACAGTCTAGCAGCCTGATGGTTTTTAAAGGCAACTGAAAAGAATGATATTTGTGACCTTTCAGAAATGGAAAAAGAAACACTTACTAATAACTTTGAGATACATAAGTTTATAACTCTGCCAGGTCAGAACTGACTTATAGTAACTCTACCAGGACTTTCAAGGTAAGTGAGATATTTAAGGAGTGGTTTTACCACTTTTACTCCCCCAGTGAGTTCCCATGGCAGAGCAGAGACTTGAATCCTGGTCTCCTGAGTGTCCCAGTCCTTCACACTTCGTTGTATCATCACTCTATCCCTCCCAGAGGAGGCCAGCCTGGCCCCATCTTTGCTGCCCTTCTGCCAAAGACCTTTCTCTTCAAAGACCTTTCTCTTCAAGCAGACTTTTCCTGAGTGACTGACTGTCTAGGAGACAATAAACAAATGGTTTATATTTTGTTGCTTCTGAATCCACTTTCAGTAATGTTTTTAAATATCATGGTATTAATTCTTTAACATGTGAAAAACTTGCTGTTTTTAGCATTTATATTGTGTTTTTAATTGTGCAAATGAGGGCTGCCCTTTTTACGGGAAAGGTGGAGGTAAGAATATTTTAAATAAGCATATAAGAAATAAAATATAAACATATATGCAGTATAAGGAGCTATATCTGTAATTAACTTCTTTTTAAAAAAGCGACATGCCCAGATCTGCAAAAGGATTATGTGAAACACTTAAAATGGCATGATTCTCTACCTTTGAACCTGAAAGAATGCTTGTTCCCTTATGCACCCATCTCACAAATGAGCCAGTGAGCTGTTCCGGTCATGCAGATTGTTTTTGAAGCCTGAGTAGAAACTCAGCGCAATGTCTGTCCTTGACGGCCTTTCCCATAGGCTCCAATGAGCTTTTCAGGGAAGGCATGTGAAGCAATCCTTAAGTAATTCTTCAGATCTAGCATATCGCAGTGATACATGACACTATAGGATGAAAATGAATATATTTAGCATTAACCTACTCTGTTGTAATTAATACTGTACCAACAAACTTGAAATCTTTGCCAGTGGGAATTATTAATGAAACACACTCTCTCTAGTCTGATTAACAGCATGTGAGGAGACCCAAATCATGCATGCTACAGGGTGGGGTGGGAGTGGGAAATTTAAAAAATTGTCTGCTAACAATAACACCATAAGAGGTCATTTGAACATGAGGAACTAATCTTTGAAGCCGCCTTGATGAGATTCCACTTGATACACACAGTTTTGAGACATCACTGGGTTCTTTCTCCTGACATCTAGTGGGTATGGATGGATGATAATGACTCCATCAAGTGAGGGGAGAGGGGGCTGCTGAATGAATGAGAGAAACCTCCAGTCTATACATTTTTGATAAATAGATAAATGCATAGATAAATAAATGGATAAATAAATAAATAAATTTTATTTATTTATTTATTTGTAACACTTCTATACCACACCATCTTCCATAGGGAACTCTGTTCAATGCAGCGCCTCAAGAGAAAGGAAAAGGGGGTAGAACTTCCCCACAGCTTTTGTAGAGCCCAGCGTTAATTTTTGACAGACAAGGGAAGAGTGAACTGAGGTGAAAATAATTCCCTTTCAATTTCAAAATGCTTATTTTATTTTATTTTATTTTATTTTATTTTATTTTATTTTATTTTATTTTATTTGGGCCTGTGGAGAAAAGAGGAGTTTGTGCATATGGTGGTGGTGGTGGTGGTGATGATGATGGTCATTTTAACTTTGATTGCTCCTTGCTACATAAATGGAGCCATGTCATCGGCACACATTGAAAGGGGACTAATTTAATTTTGCGCCAAACGAAAAGTGCTGCTATTGTTCACACTTTAGGTACAATGAGGTCAGGTATTTGTGCATCAGGAGAAGGGAACTGAATCTCTCCAAGACAGCTCCCAAGAGACCAAAAAAAAAAAAAAAAACCCTGGCTGAAATCCAGAGTTGTCTCCCATCACACAATAGCAGCAGGAATTTCATTTCAGCTTCTGTGGCAGACGCGGCTGGGCTGTGAGCAGAGTGAATAGCACCCCATAAGGCTTAGTGTGTGGATGCTAGAGATTATTACCTAGCAACCATACATTAAGCTACCACTGAACCTTAATGGATGCTTTGGCATGTGTTCTCCGGCTGGCAGATGCTGCAATGTGAGCGTTTCTGGGCTGAATGGGGTTGGGGAGGGGAGGCTGGTGCTAACATGACCCAGGAAAGGGATAACAGAGCTAGAGTAAAAGGGGCCTCCTTACAATCCTTGAGTAACTATTGAGAGGACCTTGGCCTAGCTATTTCTTCTTAGCCACTCTGGCCCATCTCCAAAATGGAACATATTTAACATCAAGTCAATGCCAGTAATGTGGTGCTGGTTGTACAGCACAACATAAAATTGTGGACCACACTCCCCTGTAGACCAAAATCCAATATGCAGCAAGGTATAGTTTTCTTAAGGAGACTCACTCTTTTTTTTCTGGACATTTTTAAAAACCCATTGATTGAAATGCACTCACATGTGCTTGACAAATCCATGGAACATAGGTTTTTGAAACTTTTTAACTTTTTAACTCAGCCAAGGGGTAACAATGATTTTTGTGTTGCATTTCTCATAATCCCTCACTGCTAGATTTTATTTGTTTAAAACATTTTACCCTGCTTTTTTCATTAAAAAGGACCCGAGGGGGCTTCCATCACTAAAACAACAATACAACACCGAGAGCTAAAAAGAGTAAATTATTCAAAAATGTATAAACGAGTTAAATAACATGATGTTGATCATTATAGATGATACCTGGAGGGAGATGTATTCCATCAAAACATGGAGGACATAGTTGTCCACCCCAGCAGATACAACCAGAATTATGCCTTTATGGAAGTAGAGTAAGATTTATTTACAGTATTTTTCTGTGTATAAGACTATATTTCTGCCTAAAATTGTTAGACTAAAAATTGAGGGTCATCTGATACACGAAAGTAAGCTAAGGAGAGAACCACATGGGTGTGAAACTAATTTTGGGTTGGAAAAGTAGGAGTCGTCTTATACATGGGGCATCTTATAGATGGAAAATACAATATTTGTAGTATTTTGCTTTTTATAAGACCTGGGCATAAGCAAATAATTTGACTATGCATAATAGCATGCATGTCCATTTTAGCCTTAATTTGTTCTAATCTTTCAAAAAGCATTCTTATTTCTATTAAACATTTTAAAAATCCAATGTAAAGCATCCTGGATGTAAAAGGTAAGCAAGCATGCTTAAGGGTGGTACTAGCTGAAGTTGTCCAAGTGTTTTCCCTCAGCACCATGGGGTAGGGTAGTCACTTGCGTGGCACCAAATGGAGACCATGTATCATCATAAATGATGCAAAAGGAGCATCAGATTGAATGAAGTGGCATTTGTTAATTTAGATATACAGATATATATTTAGAAATTATTATTATTCAAATAATTTGGGCAGAATCACACAATGCACCTTGCCTAAATGGGGAAGATGGTCACCAAGGAAATGTTTCCGCTCATTGACCCCACTGCTCCGGTTCCTAGAATTGATGGGTATCTTCAAGGTCACTGATTTCCCTGTAAGATCCTTTAGCTTTAATCCATGCTTGGAGTGGAGAGCACTCCAAACAATCATCTTCAGGAGGACTGTTCTCTGGCAGGTCTTCCAGTGAGTGCCATCTTCCTTGAAAGAGAACATATAGCCATCCTATGGTTGGAGTTCTGTCAGGAATGAACAGGCTTGTGTGAGGTTTTCAGCCCCTGTAGTGGCACAACATTTGACAAAACTGAAAGAAGGCATGGAACTAAACAAGAACAACATCAGACAGGTGATTACACTCTTTTTTTTCCAACTCTGATTATTCATACTAGCTGATTCACGCATGCTTTGCATGCCTAATGATAATATTATTATAAGGTCGACAGTCTAATTTTAACTATCTCCACTTATGAGGATTATAAGTCAGTTCCAATGGAACAGCACAGAACGCACACACACATACAATGCAAGTCAGCCTGGAATTCTCCCCCTCAATCCATTCTGTTTTTCTCCACTGCTGGGGCTTCTGCTTTTTTTTTAATTGAATGCCTTTGCATTGTTTCTGATTATTTAGCAATAATCCTCATGGAATAGTCTTCTGGTGCAGTGGTTAAAATGCTGTACTGCAGCTGTAACTCTGCTCATGACCTGGGGTTCATTTCCAGATAGTAGGCTCAAGGTTCACTCAGCCTTCCATCCTTCTGAGGTTGGTAAAATGAGTACCCAGCCTGCTGGGAGGGGGCAGTGTGTAGTCTGCATAATTTAATTGTAAACCACCCAGAGAGTGCTTGAAGCTATGGGGCAGTATATAAGCAGCACACTTTGCTTTGAACCAAAGCAAACTTACTAACTTACTTACTTACTTACTTACTTACTTTCTATGGGCGTTTATACACGACCCCTAAGCTCCACTGCAAATGGCTGCAAGCTCCGGAGCTTAAAAATGTTTCCCCACCAGCTCCGGAGTTTGCAGACAATTAAGTGCGACCCCACCCACTTTAGCACGACCCAGCGCACTTTTCTTGTATATTCTCTTTGGAGGTGAAAAATCTTTGATGCGGTGCAACAATAGTGATTGCGGGGCTCTCCTCGCTTCTGTTTGCTGCTTTTTGGCTCCCGCCCCTTTAAGAGCTACTTTTACAGAGAAGAGAGGCAGAATGAGGTGAGCGGCATGCTTTTCTTTCTCTTTTTCTCCCTCCCTCACGCAGCCAGCAACCAGGAAGTGCGGAGGGGGGTGGGGACAGAGGAAGATCGACAAACCCCTAAGATCTCTGGTCCGAATTTAAGTGGCCAGCAGATCTTAGGGGTCGTGTAAAAAGGCCCTTTCTTTCTTTCTTCTCTCTCTCTCTCTCTTTCTTTCTTTCTTTCTTTCTTTCTTTCTTTCTTTCTTTCTTTCTTTCTCACTTTTGAGTTTCTAACTTGCTGAACAGAACTCAAGCTTGTATATTTAGGGCATGGCTGATCTTAATAAAGATATTTTCCACTTTGGGAATTGAGGCTGTTGCCCTCACTCTGTTCAATGGTACAGCCATTTGTTTTCACTTTGATACCAAGGTTTTAATGATTTAAAAAAGCCCTATTTATTTATTTATTTATTTATTTATTTATTTATTTATTTATTTATTTATTTATTTATTTATTAGAGTATATTTACCCTGCGTTTCTCCTTGGAAAAGGACCCAAGGCAGCTTACAGTAATGAGACAATATACAGTCCAGTACTATTAAGACATATTAAAGTTTGAGAACATGGAATTGAGGGACATCTTACAGCATTAAAAGGTGACATTACAGCTACAAGAGAATGCGAGTAGTTAAAGAGAGAGTAAAAATTTGATGTAATCATGCACAGTAGACCATCCAAAAGTTATGGGGGATGGAGACTACATTGAAAACATAGTATCAATGCAATTACACAAGAGAGATATAAACGCAAAGTTATAAGTGGTTATAAACACAAAATCTATGTAATCTATGTATGGTAGAGTCATATAATTAGATATGAGCATGAAATGAATTTTTTTTCATTTGGTTATTCGTTATTCATTTCGTTACATAAGAAAATGAATAATGACCCTAGGGGCAAATTTAACACAAAACTAACCGAACCGAGAAAAATTGGTTCAGTTAGATTTGTTTCGTTAATGGGTGGGTGGAGATGTCTCCTACCTGGTGCTGGTCCGGAGGTCCGGTCTTCCTGGCTTCAGGGATGGCGAAGGGGGGGGGGGCTGACAGCCACACTACAGCTGTAGCACGGCCATGTGGTCGGTTTGGCACAGTAAAAAACAAAAAGGGGCGACGACCAGGTTCCAAGGGTGGCCTGGTTGGCACCCTAAAATAAAAAAAATAATTTAAAAGCCCAGCACCGCCCAGGCCCCAGGGGCCGTGTGGTGGGCGTTGGGGAAAAAGCAGGTAAAAACAAATAATGAATTAATGAACCAACAAAATGAATGTTTTTGAAAAAATTCGTTAAAAATGAAATGAAACGAAATGAAGCCTTACGAAACAAAACAAAACAAATCACAATTTTTTCGATTTGTGCCTGTCTCTACATATAATAGATACATAATAGGTAGTCCATCATTCAGGGAAAGATTGCCCGAAGAGAAAGATCTTTGCCTGTTTCCAGAAAGACAGCAGGGCTGGGGCAGTCCTGACTAGACATGGGCACAACTTGGCGAAATTGTCGTTTCCGTTTTTAGTTATCATTTCCGTTATGTAACGGAAACGGTAACGATAATTAAGCCGTCAGAATTCGAACTCGAACCGAAATAAGAAAAATTTGGTCAGGTTTTTCGTTTCCGTTTGTGGCATCACGACAATCATGCGATGCGAAGCACAGAAAAAGTTTTAAAAGTTTTTTTTAAAAACCCCGACTCCCGGCCAAAAAAGCAGGCGAAAATATGCCTGCCTGAGGCTTTGCCACCTACCAGAGGGGTGGTTTCTGGGGGGTCCCCGGCCTTTCCCCCCCCCTTCTCCTGTCCTCGGCTGCTTGCACAAGGATCGGAGGGGTCATCCTCATCATCTGTCTCGCTGCATGCCATGCGGTGGGGGGGGATCCAAAATGGCGACCGCAATCTTTCTTTTGAAATCGTGGTCAAAAAACACACCAAATCACCACAGAAACATGTGAAATTTATTTATTTTAAATGCCTGAATTTTTATAGTAGCAGTAGTGGGTTTTTTATAGCAATAAAATGTTGTATTGATTTTATTTTATTTTATTTTATTTTATTTTTATTTTTTTAGACCTGCCCATTTGGGCTGGGCATGGGATGGGACCATGAAAATTGTTTGAACCATTCCACCAATGGCATCGCCAGGTTTTTTGACTGACACTTCTGGATGCCGGCACCTTCCAGAAATCGCAGTCGGATGTATGGATGTGGTTGAGGGAGGAGGGCTGGCTGCTGGTGCTGGTGTGATCTGATCAAGATTGAGGAGGGAGGCTGGAGGCTTTAGGATTTAAGTTAGGCAGGCAGGGAGGGAACTGAATTTAGAAAATAATTTCTTTGATTCCCTGCAGCTTTGTCTGCTGAAGGGAATAGCAGTTTATTCTTTATTTCTTCTCTGGCAGTTTGTGAGGATTTTTTTCTGATATTGGATAAAGGGGGAGGTTCGACTGGGAGTGGGAGGTGTGGATTTATTTTAAAAATATAATATATACTACCATTTATTTTTATTCTCCCAACTTCAATTTGCTTGCACACACACACATTTGGGGTGCAGGCCAAGAACAGAACCTCTATCCTTCCTAAGTGATATCCTAACTGCCCACTCGCCCGTCTGCCCACGCCGCCACCCGCCTGCGGCCCGCGCCGCCGCCTGCCCACTCACCGGCCCGCGGTCGCCGCCCACCCATGGCCCCCGCCACCGCCCCCGCCCGCCCGCACCTCCCCCCCCCCCACCCCACCCGCCGCCTAGGGCGCAAAAACACTTAGCGCCGGCCCTGATTGCGGGACACCCCTATGCTCTGGGAAGTCAAATCGTGCTAAATCGTGGTGGAAACAACAAATGACAAACGGAAACAACAATTTTTGAAAAATTTCACGACAAACGGAAACGAGCCAAAACGGACCTGTTCCGACAAACGAAAACTTGAAACATCATTTTTTCTGGTCGTGCCCATGTCTAGTCCTGACCTCTAGTGGGAGGGAGTTCCAGAGTCTGGACACAGCAGCCAAGAAGGCCCTTTCATGTGTTTCCATGAACATATAATACTAGAGCAGCTAGGTGACCAAAGGATGAGGGTAGGAGAAGAGCAGCAGGATTTGGCAGAGAGAGAGAAGGAAATTTTAACTGACTTTATCTACTCTGTATGAAATGTACTTAGTGGAAACTTGGCATGGCTGTACACCTCCTCCAAAGCTAGACCAGAGATTAGAAAATTAATTTTTAATAGTAATTTGTTCTTGGTAAAGTTATCCTATTGGTAGCAATTTTCAGTAATTAAAGATTTCCTTCTCACATCCTGCAGTCTCCACAGGTTTCTAAGAATGATAGGGAATACAGAGGACTGGTAATGACCTTGGATGAAAAGTAGGAAATATTTAATGTCCAAAAGATTATCCTGCCTGATTACATTGACTGGTTTACACTGCATAATTTACACAAACAGGATTGCACGCATTTAAAATGTTTTGTAATTCAGGTTTCAGGGGAGGAGGATTCTTGTATCTCAAAAGACTGAAAGCTATTGAACCAGAAGTTGAAGTTCAAAACCATGATACTGGCTTCTAACGTAGTATTGTAAGCTGGCAATTTCCCATTATAGTGCTATAGTTATAGTGAACAGTAAAGGGAGAGAATTCCTCTTAACATTTCTTAGATATAACTAATATACCTTACACCTTGTATGTACAACTTATTAGTTATAAATAAATAAAATAAAAATTAGATAACATTCTTTTCCTGTTACGGGTTTTTAAAAATTAAGTATTCATCTGGTTGTTAACCGATTAATTAGATTTACAGGTTACCAAGGTCACAATATAGGATTTTTTTAAAACTAGTGAAACATCTTATAATTGAAGCTCCCATTCAGATCTAGAACAAAAGGTTGTATTTTGATGTTGTCCCCAATTTACAGTAAAATATGAAAGCTAAAGGCACCTCACAAACATACACGCTTAAGAATGATGAAAACTGCCACTGAATGTAGTAGCTGATGATGAATGTAATAGCAGTTGCAATAATATGGGAACCATTCTTTTCCTACGATTCTAGATTGAGCCATCTGTTCTCAAATTTAACTAGCACTAGATGTACTGACATTGAGGGCAGACTGCATGGAAACTTATCCCTTTTGTACATTTATATATTAAGTAATGAGCCATTGTGGAAGTACATGTGTCAAATTTTGTTTGGTTATAAAGTCCTCTGAGCAAAGAAGGAACTGGTTTTGTGCATAGCACTGACTGGTTGGGAATGATGACTTCACTATTCATCATCTCTAAATAAGTGTTTCAGATGTTTCTTTTCCCCCCAAATATTTTTATCTTCTACATTAAATCAAATAAAACAAATATATTGCTTGTCTCCTGCCGTGTTACCAATCCAATCACACTTTTCCCAACATTTGAGCCCAATATAATTCATATCTCCTTTCCCAGCTTAAATGAACATACTTTCATACTTAATTTCCTTACTACCATTATCTCATCCATATTCTATCAATCTTTACTTACATCTATTTTAATACAAAGAATATAGCCAATCTAATCTCAACAAGCTATTCAATCTTGCTGTTTAACTCTTCAATATTAAGCAATTTTGGATAGCTTTGACTGACTATATATATTCTATATGTCATCCACAGTATATTTACCTATTCTTCCAAAGAGTGCCTATTTTCAGAAATCATCTCTAATTCAAGTTAATACTTTATGGGCTTTTATAGAGAAGCTACCTCCTGGTCTATATGTTTTACTTTATGCATAGAAGTTCTTGTCTATACCCAACTGCAACTATACTTTTAAAATATAACAAATTAATATTTGTTTATATACTAGGTTGATCTTCACATTTATATTTTCCATTTCCCATATCATGCCAACCAACTAGTGACCTTAGACAATCAGAATACAAAAAACATTTTTATGTAATGCATTCACTAAGCTAAAAGTTCTTTTTCTTAATTTTCTCTTGCCAGAAATTTTTTTCTTGGTTTTCTCTTTCTCTGCCAAGTCAATTATCTTCATAGGTTGTTCTTTTATCTTGATGGTAATCTTGATAGTTGCTCTGTTGCTGAGAAAGACCCACATGTTTCTCTTTTTTGTATCGATATTGAGTAAAGCAGATGCATTTATCATGCTTCGTGATTTTGGCATATCCAAGGATTTATCCTGTGGCGATCTTGTTGTGTTTATCTGCGGATTAGAATCAGCTCTCTGTTCTGTGTCTGGGTCTTGATCAAAACTAAGTTCATCCTCCACAGTTCTTATTGTTGTTGTCTGTAGACTAAAATCATTTTCTGTTCTGCCTCTGTATCCTTATCAGGATTAAAAATCTCTGTATCTTCAGAAGGTGAATCTGTCTGTGATGTGTAGATATCTACTTTTGTAAACCTGATAAGATTATATTGGCAAACTGTTCTGATATATTTTTCCAATCCATAGTGCTCTTATAGCTCACAGCAAAGAGTTAATATTGCCAGGGAGTCAAGGAACAGAGACTTCAACAGTTGTTTTCAATACATGAGCCAATCCAATGTCATTCTTTGAGAAACAGCTTTCCCAGTGCTGCTCTTAGAATTATATTTTTAAATCGACCACATACAGAAAGCAAAAAAATTAAATGTGGTTTCCTCGGGGGTGTCAATGAGCAGAAAGACAGATTCATAAAATAAATATAAAAACAATCTTTTCTTTGAGTTACTTGTCTTTCAGAATGCCCACAATTCTTTGCTAAGAGCTGCTTTCAGAAAGGAAGGGTTGGTGCTTGATTGAAGAAAGTGTTCCAAAACACCACGGGGAAAGCTTCGTGTAGAGAGTCAGCAGGGATAAAAGCAGTTCTACCCACAACCTGCCAAATATTTACAGCTTATTTACAGCGTCCAGCACTGACAGCTATCCCTTTGTCAGAATGGCATTGGTCTTCCACCAGTGGGTGAAAAGGCATTTTCCTGCTTCTACCAAAGTTCACCACCAATCCCTTTATGTCTGCAGGTGCTGCCTTTTCTTCATTTCCCTTCAAGGGAAACTTATCCCCTTGATGTTGTTCAGTTGTTCAGTCATGTCCGACTCTTCGTGATCCCATGGACCAGAGCTCGCCAGGCCTTCCTGTCTTCCACTGCCTCCCGGAGTTTGGTCAAATCCATGTTGGTTGCATTGATGACACCGTCCAACCATCTCATTCTCAGCTGTCCCCTTTTCCTTTTGTCTTCGATCTTTCCCAACATCAGGGACTTTTCCAAGGAGTCCTCTCTCCTCATGAGGTGGCCAAAGTACTGGAGCCTCAGCTTCAAACTCTGTCCTTCCAGTGAACATTCGGGGTTGATTTCTTTCAAAATTGATAGGTTTGATCTCCTTGCAGTCAAGGGGATTCTCAAGACTCTCCTCCAGCACCACAGCTCAAAAGCATCGATTCTGAGGCGATCAACCTTCTTTATAGTCCAGCTTTCACTTCCATACATCACTACTGGGAGAACCATAGCTTTGACTATCCTGATCTTAGTTGGCAAAGTGATGTCTCTGCTCTTTATCCCCTTAGGGTCCCTTTTATCTGGAGGAATTCAACTTATTTATTCATTTTTATTTTTTTGAGTATCTTTACCCCGCCTTTCTCCTTGGAAAAGGACCCAAGGTGGCTTACAGTAATGATGAGGGATAATACACAGTCCAGTAAGCTGGAGCACTTATCAAGTTGTGTTGCCGAGGTGTAGCCGGAACCAGACAGTGTTTCAGAAGTTTCAAGCACTGACTTTTCTAGAATGGTGGGACATATTTTTTTCATTTGAAGATATAAAGTATATAAACTAATTTAAAATGTAAAGATAGAGACAAGTTGTGTGAAGAAAAAGGGGAGATGAAAGTCTGATGATGGAATCAGACTTGCCAGTATTCGATTCACTGGCTAGTCTTTCTATTAAATTGTAAAACCACCAACATGTTTCACAAGAGAATGAAAGACCCACGCAATCTACAGTGATTCCTGATTTGCATTTACATCTGTAGATACTGAGATACTCTTATTTTACAGAGTTTTAAGACAAGGAAAAGAGGCAGTAAACACATGTTTTAATACAGCAAAAGGCTTGGATAGATGATGTTGGAAACTGCACCGCAACCTATATAGCAGATGATCAGAGCCAGTGTTATGAGATGTTTGTAAAATAGATAAATAAGCAGGCAGGCAAGGAAGGAGGGAGGCATTGTTGTTCTGCTCTAACAGTTAGGGCATTTCCCCTCATATTCAACTGAAATCAAGCTTCCTGTACATGTCCTGCACTCTGGGTTAATTGAGAACAGATCCTTCCTGCCCGTTCTCTGTATAACAGCTAGAGATGGGGGGGGGAATGAAGAACAAGTCATGTTTTCTGACAAATTTGGCAAATTCATCAAAAGTCATCAATTTGTATTCATCATAAAGTTCAGCCAACAAATGTGAATTGATTATTTTTTTGAGTCAATATTGATTCGTTAATTCATTGGACTATAAAATGGCCCCCGAGGCACCTGGAGATATCCCATGACTCTCCTCTACAATCCCTCCAAGTTTGGGGGACATTGGAATTGTGATGTCTGAGTTATGCACCTCCAAATGCCGCCCCCCCCCGGGAAAGCTCTCCCAGGTACCTAGAGACTCCAAACTTCCAGAGAAGCTTCCTCTGACTCTCCCCTACACTCCCTCCAAGATTGGTGAAAGAATGGGTTTCCCTAAGCCAGTTGCTAAAGGGCACTCTCCTAGAGGGGCTACCTTTGTGGCTGTATAACTCAGATATCAGAAACCGAATTTTCACCAAAATTGGAGGGATTGTAGAGGTGTAATGGGAGAAGTCTCTCTGAAAGTTTGGTGTTTTTAGGTGCCGGGGGGGGGCTTTACAGGGCAGTTCTTTGGGGGTACATAGCACAGATGCCTGCACCCCAACCCTCGCCAAATTTTCAGGGCTTGTAGAGGACAGACAAAGGAAGCATCCCTGAAACTTTGGCACCTCTAGATGCTAGTGGGGCTTTTTGGAGCATTTTAAAGGGGAAAGGAATCAATTTGTCAATCAATTGATTCATCACTGGGAATTTCTTGAGTCACTGAATTGTCAGTCCCAATGAATCACAAATCTTGATGAACCCCCATTTTTTATTCATCCCCTTGCAACTACAGTCTCCTAACAAATATTTATCTGGAGTTTTAGAATGTTTGCCGAAAGGGAGGTGATATTGTTGTCTCCATGCTGCAAATATAGATTGAAGTGAGAAAATATTTGCTTTGGGTGCCTCCAAGATACAGGCATGATTCCAGATAAGGTCTGCTGCTGATAGGTCAGTTCCTGGACTCTGGTAAGTGGCTTTCAGCTCTTAGTTCTCCTAATATTTGTGACAGCAACTCCCAGAAGGCACAGTGAGTAGAGATGGGCTTTTCATTTCAGAAGTGGTCTGCTTTTGAAACGAAACTCAGGAGCCCAGCTGGCATTTGAAACTGGAGGAATGAAACCAGCCAATTCCTTACCTTAAGCTGGGGTCATGCGGGGCTGAATTCCAATGAGGAAGAGGCCTCCAACGTCATTGTCCCTTCTCCCTGGTGCTGGCCAATTAGACAGGGAGACGAGATGATGCATTTCCCTGCACAGCTCCTGATTGGCCAGTGCCAGGGAGAAGGAATGATGACACCGGAGGCTTTTCGTATATGTCTAGAAGAGTTTAGCCCCGTGTGACCCCAGAGCAAGGAAAGGGAATGGCTGATTTCGTACCTCCAGTTCCAAACACCAGATGGGCTTCTGTGTTTTGTTTCGGAAGCGGACCACTTCTGAAACGAAAAGCCCATCTCTAGCAGCCAGCACTGTAAGGAATTATGGAATCTGAAGTCCAAATAACAAAAGAATCTGGAGGAAGAAAGTATGCTAGGTGAACTCAGGTAAACCCCATTGAACTTACTTATTTATTTCCTTCCTTCCTTCCTTCCTTCCTTCCTTCCTTCCTTCCTTCCTTCCTTCCTTACTTACTTACTTACTTACTTACTTACTTACTTACTTACTTACTTACTGTGAAGTCCACCCTAGGCAGTTTACAGCAATATAAAACAACAGTCAACAACATACTGTAAATTATAACAACATAGGCATCAAAATATAAAATAATCAGCATAAAAGAAACATTACAACTTTAAAAATGAAATTTAATATAGCCATTCACTTTGCCACTCATTAAATTATCCTCCAGTGTATTCAGAGCTTGGAGCAGTGATCACATTGGCTAAAAGATTGTGGGTTTTTTAATTAAAAACAAATGCTCCCAAGCCCTGGATTTGCCACCCACAGCAGACCCACTCCTCTTAAAGTGCATCAAAACCTAGAAGTAGGCACAGAGAAAGAACACTGCTTCTCCATAGGTTCTCTCTCAGCCTCCAAGCCTGGAACCCACTAAGACAGTGGTGGCGAACCTTCAGCACTCCAGATGCTTTGGACCACAACTCCCACAGTCCTTTGTCATTGGCAATACAGGCTTGGAATTCTGGGAGTTGTGGTCCAAAACATCTGGAGTGCCAAAGGTTAACCACTACTGCTCTAAGCATTGGTTCCTCTCCTGGGACCACCCAGGTACCCTTGAACTGCAACTCTCAGAAGCCTCCAACACAGGTTGTGCTGGCTAGGGTTTTTGAGAGTTGGATAAAAGATGCCAATGGGGCTTTAGTCTTAATGAATAGATGTTTTGTCCTTTCTTTGCTTAATTCTAGGACATTGACTAATCCAGTACTTTAAAAAAACACCTCTCTTGATTTTTTACGATTGTTCTCCAAGGCCTGCTATTTCTCCTGCTATGAAGGCAGACTGTAAATGGGGTGTTGTGGATTAAGTTATCCTCTCCTCTTCTGGCCACTCTTCAGCTAACAGAGTTTTGTTGATTAGCATCAAAAGGAGATAGTTTCATCTAATGTCTGGAACTG
The DNA here is from genome assembly GCA_029282475.1 of Phrynocephalus forsythii. Taxonomy (NCBI): domain Eukaryota; kingdom Metazoa; phylum Chordata; class Lepidosauria; order Squamata; family Agamidae; genus Phrynocephalus; species Phrynocephalus forsythii. Next base: position 14,962,931 of record JAPFRF010000004.1, read on the forward strand.
GCTCTGAGAAAGCATTTTCATACACAGCTGAACTACAATGCAAGCAGAGAATTCTGAATTGGCATTAATAGACTTGTGCTTTTCCTTCCTTGCTAAGAGTAACACCCATATCCATGGAAGATCCAGGAACTGTGGGTCACAACTACAACTCCTTTTTGCTCATAAATGCTGCCAACTAGAGAAGAAATTAAAGAACAATGACATTGTCACTGCATCCCCATATAAACCCAATAACATTCAGCTCAAGATCTGTTGATCAGTTTAATTGTTCCAAATGTGTAGTCACTGTCAGAAGACATTAATTCTTTTTGTTCTGTACTAATGCAAGAGCTAAAGCAACCCAGAGTGCCAGTTTTAATAAACCATTTTTTTAAAAAAAAATCATTTATTTCTAATGCAGCTCCTGTCTCTTAGCAGCGTCTTCTTCAAATCCAGATTAACACACCTACTAATTTCAAAATGTAAGGGTAATCCACATGGCCAAAATATGCTTTCTCATTTATTTTACCTGCCTAAGACAAATCGATACAGATTCAGTGTGGAGTAGAGATGTCACAAATGATACTACCTGACAGCTGCTAGGTGTGGTATCAATAAAAGAGAAGATGAGAGAAAGCCACTGGTATGGACATGTAGTTAGAGTAGCACCTTCCAGTGTCACCCAAACCACCTACCATCTGGAAATCAATGACTAGCAGCCACACAGGATAACCAAAAGAGAGATGACAGGACATTGTCAGTAAGGACATGTGAATTATCAGTCTATGCCCTGAAGATGTGGTCATTCGAGCAAAGTGATGTTTCAGGATCTGAAAACCAGACTCCACACCTGCCGGAAAATGCTAGAAAGAAATGAGATGAGAAGAGATGGGCATGACTAAAATGATTACTGGGCTGGGGGACCTCCCTTCTGAGGTAAGGCTAAAACATTTGGGGCTCTTTAGTCTGGAAAAAAGGTGCCTGAGGGGGAATATGATTGAGACATACAAAATAATTCAAGGCATGAGTAAAATGGATAGAGGAATGTTCTTCTCCCTCTCGCAAAGTACCAGAACTTGGGGACATACACTCAGATTGAGGGCTGGGAGAGTAAGAACAGACAAAAGAAAATATTTTTTCACCCAGCACGTTGTTAGTCTGTGGAACTCCCTGCCACAGGATGTGGTGATGGCATCTGGCCTGGATGCTTTCAAAAGGGAATTGGACAGATTCCTGGAGGAAAAGTCCATCACAGGTTACAAACTGTGATGGAGATGTGTGATCTCCAGGCCTAAAACCGGGGTACTTCAAGGGCCAGATGCAGGGGAGTGGTATCAGGAGACAGATATCAAGTCTCGTGCGCTCCCAGATGCATTTGGTGGGGCCACTGTGAGATACAGGAAGCTGGACTAGATGGGCCTTTGGCCTGATCCAGCATGGCTCTTCTTATGTTCTTATGTTATGTTCTTATGAACTACAAACCAGAAAAACTGACAAATCAGGCTGGTTGGTGGTTTGTGACCCAGTTCAGTGATCGTGTCTTGCTGAAGCAAAACAAAGCATTGAACTTTTTTCTCCTTGGCACTTCATTTTGCTTTTGGGAGGGGGGGTATCCTGGCTTACCCTCTTCCAACTGTTCCCATTGCCTCCCTACCTGGTCCTGCTGCACCTCCACTGCTGCTCCCACCTCCATTGATGCCACCATCCTCAGAGACAGCAGGCCAGCTTCACTTCCAGGACACCCACCCACCAAGTGTTGTTGGTTTGTGGTGGCTAACCATGATTATTTCTGGTTTGTGCCCATCTCTAGTGATGAATCAATTACCGTATATACTCAAGTATGTCGAGGCCCCTAATTTAACCCCCAAAACTGGGGAAACTTATTTACTCGAGTATAAGTCTAGGGTGGGAAATACAGCAGGGCCTGGCAGCTCCTCCTTTGTGAGCTGGGGGAGCGGTGTGTGATGTTTAAAATGACTTTTAGCCACTGATGCAAGTGCTTGGGTCAGTGGCTCAAAGTCATTTTAAACATCGCACGCTGCTCCCCTGTGATGCACAGGGAGGTCATGCGAAGCGGCACGCAATGTTTAAAATGACTTTTAGCCACCGACCCAAGCACTTGCCTCAGTGGCGAAAAGTATTGACCCAAATATAAATCGAGGGCCCCTTTTTTCATCCCAAAATTAGGGCTGAAAAACTAGGCTTATATTCAAGTATATACAGTAATCTCTTGTTCGGCATCTTTTTATAATAACATAGTAAGGTCTGTGGAAGCCCTTTTGACACCCAGCTCTATGATAGGTCTATAGAAAGAAGTCTAGTGGCCTACAAAGAACAAACCCGAAGAGTGCTCCTTGGTTCCACCACGTTTAAGAACCACTGTCCTCTACAGTATTTATATGAGATGTTTAACTGATATATATCCAATGTTTTCTCCAACTATGACACTTGTGCCTAATTTTAATCCATGCACTCTGCATTGGCTGCCCGTGGTACTCCGAATCAGCTTCAAGGTCCTGGTTTTGGTTTACAAAACCCTCCACGGCTTGGGACCCAAATGCCTGTCGGAGCGTAACTCCCAAAGGTCAACTAAGGCCCAACCCACTAGAATGTCGCAGGCACTCTCACTCAAAGTGGTCACGCCCAGGGAGGCACGGAAATCACTTATACGTAACCGTGCCTTCTCTGTGGTTGGCCCCATGCTCTGGAACCATCTCCTGAGTGAGTTTCACCTTGCACAGTCCCTGCCCGCCTACAAAAAAGCACTTAAAACCTTGCTTTTTCTGGAGGCATTTGGCAACCTCTAATTTATTTAATTTTTTCCCGCCTCTTGCTGATGATTTTTTACTTATTATTGTTTTGTTTTTCCTCTTCTTTTCCTTTTCAATTTTTTTCTTTCTCTTTCTCAATTTTTGCTGATGTTACTCTGCGTTTTATTGGTTCTTTTAACCATTGTTGTTAACTGCCTGGAGTTCCCGGGAAGACGGGCAGTATAAAAATAAAATATAATTAATTAATTAAATAAATAAATAACAAGTTGTCAAGAAAAATAATTTTGTTTTGGTTTAGTTGATAACAGTGAAGCCTGTTGGCCTCTTTGAACCTAGGCCTCATCACTTGTATCAATATTTCCCCCTCTACACTTTGCAAGGGAAATGGCTGTTTCCATTTGTTGCTGCAGGACAATGTGACATGGTATGTAAAAACTTCATGGACCCATGAATAAATTACATCTCTTACCAATGTATGTGTCTAGAAGAGATGATTATAAAACTAAATTACTGCCACCCTTGAGCAATGCTAAGAGTGAATATCTCACACAAGACTTGGCTAAAGGAATCAATCCCTGTTTAGCTACATGGAAACCTATATGATCTCTCTGTGTCTCTGTCTCTCTCTCTCTTCCTTTCTGCCTCTCTCTCTCCTTTTTCATCTCTAAATTCCAAGTCACGCTATTAACCAATTGTGATGAGGAGCCAGAGGCACAATGAAAGTCTTTGAATTCAGGAGTAGCATCTGAGACAAGTAATTTATACACTAATCCAACTCTTATTGGGGAACTGCAACTCTTTCTGCCAGTTAGAATAGAGGATCGGATGAAGAGGATGAGTACTCAAGAGCAAAATAATAGAAGTGGTAGAAATGGAAGAGTTGTCATGGTTTAATGTTATTCAGCTGGAGAGCTGGACTAGAGAATAGGTGAGAAGAAATGGTGAATGTATGGCGCTTACACAGTTTGAAGACATCTTGCTACTGATCAAAAAAGAAAATGGAAGTAAAAGAATGGAGGGATGAGGAGCAGAATTTATAAAATATTAATAGAAGTAGAGGATTAGCAAGAGGTTTTAAAGATGCTATGGGAAACAGCTTTGAGAGAGGAAACAAGTATTGAGAAGTACAAGAATTTATGGAATAAAAGAAATTTGAAGTGTAAGAACAAATAATGTTTAAACATAAATTGGAGATAGTCCTTAACACCAGTGAAGTTGAATTACATAGATAAAAATTATTCCAAGGTATGTTGGAGGTATGAGCCAGAATTTGGAACCTACTTCCACGTGTGGTGGGAATGTGAACATATGATAATATTTTGGTTGTTGTTTTTCAGACATAAATGAAATGTTACATTTAAATGTAAGAATATGCCCTAAAACAGCACTTTTATTGATATTAGAGAGCGAACCCATCGATAATTAATGATAAATTTTAACAATGGCTAAATTAATTAGTATGACCTCCAACTAATAAAAAGTACAAAGAAGTGTAGAATACATCTATTAATGATAAATTAACATGCAAAATTAGAGTAAGAAAAAGAATGGTATACTGTATAAGAGTGTATTTTAAGATATATGGAGAAAACTTATCAAATTTGTATTATCAAAGGGAAGGGTTGTATACCTTCACAAGAGTCAATGCATTTTTGGAAGGGGAATGGGGGTCCATAAAGGTAGGAACTGATTATCCACTGGTCTTGGTGAAGGGGAGCACAGTAAGTATATGCAGATTTTCTTTAGTTGTTGTAGTTTTATGTACATCATCATCATCGTCATCATTTTTAAAAGCTCCTTCTGCCACTTCTAGATTTCAGCCATTGATAACTTAAATGCTTTGGGAGGGATTTTGCACAATAACAGTAACTTTTTAAAATATAAAACGTCAGTTTCTAAGGTCTGGATAATGTAAAACCCTGCTACATTTTCTCTTTTGGGTACCTACCATTTTTCACTCTCTGTCTCAATATGACCCTGAGTATCAAGCCAACCACAAAGAAGGTAACACTAGACTTAATCACAAGTGGCACCCAGGATTTAATGTGAAATACAAGTGTTGCTGAACTTATTGGAAACAGCAAGCATAGCATTATTGAATTTAATTTGTATGTAAGTGCAAAATTGGTAAAGAAGTCCATCACAGCCAGATGCAACTTCAAAAGACAAACTTCTCACAGTTCAATAGATTGATAACAAGGAGGCTGAGAGGGACAGTCAAGAGGTTCAGAAATGAGTAGATTAATAATAATAAAAAAGAAGTTGAAAGGGGCAGTCAAGATGTTCAAATCTCACCACATATGGGGAGGAAGCTATTTATGGCTGTAATCATAATAAGGTCAGCTAGAATGTATACCTTACCGGCCATGAGGAAAACAAATGGTCACCAATATAGTCAATGTGCAGTGTTGATGAACCAGTTAGAGAACAGAAAGATCCCATCAGAAAATGAAGTCTTGCCACTGGTAGACAGAGGCAGAAAGCACCTCACTCCCTCATCAAAACTGTGGAGAACAGTGGCCTGATGCAATGTATAGACTGGAATAGCGGGACATCTCACCCCAGACCTGAGGAGGAAATGCACCCTTGCAGGGTCACAAGATGCCCATATTTGCCTACTTTGACTTTATATGAACCTACTAGGTCTTTATATGAATCTACCATACATGGCTACACAGACTTTGTGTTTATAACCACTCATAACTTTGTGTTCATATCTCTCCTTGTGTGATTGCATTGGCACTATGTTATCAATTGTTAGTTTTAAAGTTGCCTTCTAATGTTGTAAGATTCCCCTCAATTCCCTGTTTCTCAAACTGAAGATGTCTTAATTGTAATGAACTGGATATTGACTCTCCTTACTGTAAGTTGCCTTGGGTCCCTTTCCAAGGAGAAAGGTGGGGTAAAAATACTCAAAACTAAATAAAATAAATAAATAAATAAACCAGAAGAGACAAGAAAAGAAACGTACACGAAAGCCATGAAATTAGATAACAAGGGACAGTCCTTAAAAATGTGATTTTGAGGAACATGTTGTAAATGACATTAATAGTAACAACAAAGAAATATATAAATATGTCAAGATTTGTATATCTTCACATTCAACCCTGGGAAGACTGAGGTTCTGCTCCTCAGGGGATCCCCAGTTTGGGGGCATTGACCCTTCAGCTGGTGGACAGAGTGAGGAGTCTGGCCATTGTCCTGAATCCAGCTTTGTCCCTGGAAGACCAGCTGGCAGCTGTTTCCAGGGCGGAATTTTACTAATTTAGGCTTATCACCTAGATTTGCCATTACCTTAGGACGGTAGTCCAGGTGCTGGTGATCTTGAGGACAGATTACTGTAACAGTCTTTACATGGGGTTACTCTTGACCCTTGTTCAGCAACTACAGTGGGTGCAGAATATGGCGACCAGGCTGGTGCTTGGTGTGGGCAGGTTTGACCACATCACCCCCATCCTGGCTCGCCTGCATTGGCTACCCGTTGCCTTCCGAATAAGGTTCAAGGCAATGGTTTTGGTTGACAAAACCCTCCATGACCTGAGACCTGACTATCTGGCGGAGAAGATCTCCCAGAGGTCAGCTTCGTCCCGCTGACCAGAGTTTTGCTTGCCTCTTCGCTCTGGGTGGCCATGCCGAGGAAGGCCCGAAGGGTTTCTGCCCAAAAGTGGGCCTTCTCAGTGGCCGCCACAACACTTGGGAACAAACTGCCCATGGAGATTAGGCTTGCAAAGTCTCTGCCAGCCTTCAGGAGAGCATTAAAGATCTGGCTCTTTAGGGAAAGCTTCGGTGATCACTGAGTGTATGATTGTTTGTCATTGGATGGTTGTATTATTTGTCCCAGACCTTTTCTTGCCTGATTCTGTGCTTATTTTGTATTACTGTTGTTGTTTTTATGTTTTTATATTGGATTGTTGGTTGGGGGTCGTGTTCTTTTTTTTTGCAATTTGTTGTACACCATCCAGAGTTCCCAAGGGAAGGTTGGGTGGTCAACAAGTACAAAAATAAATAAATAATAAATAATACTAATTAGGGGAGTAACTAAAACCCTAGGTAGCAACAAACATATAAAAAGTGCACTAAAGGAAGATAAAGCAGTTGCGGAGAATGTGAATGAAATCACAGTAGATGTCGGGCAGATTAAAAGTTTGCAGGGGAGATGTCTAAAGTAATGAGGTAAATAGGAATGAACATTTCAGTATTAGTTGATATCAGCATAACAAACAAGTCCTCAGGTCCAAAGATTTTGACCCAAAAGTTCTTAAAGAAGTCAGACATAAAGCAAAACCTGTTGTGTTCTATCAAAACACAGAAGCATGTGATTAAAATTAGCTTCTTTACAAAAAAATGACCAAAGTAATGTCAAACTGTAAAAAGAAGACCTCAGAAATTAAATGCTGGGTAGCTTACAACTCCCAGAGTTGTCCGTGGATGCATGTACATGGGTATATGGATGGGAAGTGTTATTTTAAATTAAATCGCCAAGCATACATATAATGTAGTTTGTTTGTTAGTTTGTTTGGCTGAAGAACGAAAATAACATCTGCCAATATGGGTATCACTAATGAAAGTCAATGTCTATGGATCATGTAGATAATCATATTTTGATAGATTCGGGGTGGGGGCGAATTTGAGCAAATTTAGAAGTTATTTGGGATAAGAATAATGGTCTTCTTGTGGAATTGCAACTGTTTAAACAACAGGAAGCAAGATTATAAATACAGTGGACCCTCGTATAACAAACGGTTTGTATAACATAAAATCTGTACAACATAAAAAATTCTGGAGATGGGGAAATTTGCTTAACAGAATCGCCTATGGGGCAAATCCGTACAACATAAAAATGGTCGTGATTAGGGATTACTCCATTTTCAATGCATTCCTATGGGAAATTTGTACCAAGGAAAATTTGCTTAACATAATTTCATTTGGAATGAATTATTTCCTTTATACAAGGTACCACTGTAGATGTTTCCCACAATTTCATTCACTTAATAATTAATTGTTAAGAAATACACAAAGGGGGGGGGAGAGAAAAAACCCCTATTTCACATGTACATATGATGCCTTCTTTCATTACCTTGGAACGTTAATATGCTACATCAAAAGAATGCTGAGGAACATCAAAGGGACAACCTACTAAGATCTATGATGTGGAACTTCCCATTTATTATGTTAAGGTGTCACCTTATTTTTTAGAATTAATCAGGATTCTGCAGAAGCAGTTACCGCATCTAGAATTCCATCTGTTAACCAAAATGATTTATGATCAACACATTTTCAGGATGATTTTTCCTCAACAAACATCACTGATAGAGTGAATTGGTTGTTACTCCTTACCACTCTTATGTCAGACATACACTAGTAATTCTTCAGTCCTACATTTACAGTGAATTTTAAGTATCATTCTTAAGGAAAACAGTGGTGATTCCTGCCATGCAGATCCTGTGCACAACTTAGGTACTCTGTATAGAAAGTTGTTTATTTGTTTGCTTGTTTAGTTTGTATGGTGCCCCTTAGTACTCACATGCTCTCAGGAGCTTACAACACATTAAAAGCACATTTAAATGCAATAAATATCCAATAATTCATACTTAAATAGATAAAACCCTGTCCCTAGCTGAAGCTTAACTTTCAATAAAATTAAACAGATTAAAACATATTTGCACACCTCAAGTAATTAATAAAAGACAGCTTTGAATAATATGTTGTGTGTGTGTGTGGCATCATTACAGTCTTGACCGACTCTTTGTGACCCCATGTCCATGGAGTTTTCTTGGCAGGAATAATGAATTGGTTTGCCAGTTCCTACTCTAGGCGCCTACAGCACTTGGTATTCCTTGGTGCTCTCCCATCCAAGAACTAACCAGGGCCAACCCTGCTTAGCTTCCAAAATCAGGTGAGATCGGATGTGCTTAGGGCATCTAGGCAGCTTTGAATAATATATATTTTACAAATTTCTTAATAACAGAGAAGGAAGGAATCTGACAAACCTCTATTGGAAGTTTATTCCAAAAAGAAGCACTGTAAAGGAAAAAGCACAGTTTTTGTGTTGCCTCTTTTGCCCTCTTTCAGAGTCATCATTTTTAACACCATGGACTACAAGTGGGTGAGATGAGTAGCTGTTTTGATGAGAGATGTTCCAACAGATATCAAGGTCCTAAACCATTAAGAGCTGTAGAGGTCATGATAACAGCACATTGAACTGGGCACAGAAACTAAAAAGGACCCAATAAAAGAACGACAAGACTGAGGACATGTGTTCATATCAACTAATACCTGTTTTCAGTCTGGCTGCAACATTTTGTTTCTGTACTAACTTCAAGGGCAGCCCTATGTAGAGAGCTGCAGTAGTCTATGTAAGATATTACCAATGCATGAACCACAGTTGTTAGACATTTCTTCTCCAGATTCGGAGGAGGGAGCTGGGTAATCAACTGAAGCTGATAAAAGACATTCTTGGCCACAGCAGGCATTAGTACTGCATATCCTACATTTTGTATTGTTATCCATTTGAAAGAGTTATTGGCCGGCCCATAAGGAAAGAGTGATAGATGAGCAACATGCACATTTAACAGCTTTTGGAATTCTGTCTACCAGATGCATCTCTGGCTTTAGCTGAAATGCTAGCTGAAAGCTGGATTAGAGAAATCTGTTTAGCAGGTGTGTTAAATATCTGGCAGAAAAGCTTGGTGTGAGTGCAGTGCCACTGAGCAAGCCTGAAAAATCTTCTGTGTTGATTCATAGACTGGCTAGTGTTACAGAGCATGAAAGGGGAGTGAGTGTTGGAGGGAACCAGAATCAAGTATATCTAAGCGAGCAGTAGCAACCGAATTACCAGAACATTCTTCCAGCATTTCGCACTCTCATAAAACAATGAGCCGCAGACATCTGTTCATTCTCTGAGTTAAGAAGTGAATACCATGAAGCACCATGAAGAAGACTTGTTTTGCTTGGCTACAATTGTCTGGATAATCTAACTCAACGTCAGCATTGAAGTAAAATTGAGCAGATTTTTAAAAAAAAAAACAAACAACTTTATTTCAATCCAGAGGAATATTAGCTGTGATTCTAATGTTATGTATATTACTGTTTATTTCTTATGCCTGTGCTTTGTCCTCAGGACTGCCAGCAGGGTTTTGGAATTTGGGGGCCAAAAAGTACTCCCCCCCTAAACTCTAGAAGGTGCATACATATGTTTTCTCCATTTTATCTTCACAAAAGCCTTCTGAGGTATGTCTAAATGAAAGGTGCTTCTTATAAAGCTGCCTACGAGGTCTCATGATTGGTTGGGAGAAGGTCTTTGTGGTCTACTCTCACCCTCTGTCATCTTCGAAACAAATCCACCGAATTTTGCAAGTGGAGTTTGAGATCATCTTTTCCAACTTTCTGCTCAATACATGAAATCTAGAAACACAGCATCCACAGGCCTGCCTAAACGAAGAGCACTGGAATCCTATCTCTTGAACAGCATTTTGTTTGTTTCAGTCCATTGTTCCATATGGATCATTTTTAGTTGCACTCTCATCTCCTGAAGGGTTTCCCCTCCTAGTTTTGCATTATTTGATAATGATTTCCTCCATCCCTTTGTCTCACTTGAAAAAATAAAAATAACCTGTAGCTCCTCATTCAAAATACCTCTTCTGCATGATGAAGCATTGATGGCAAATGCTATTGAATATGGCTTTCCAGTCAGCTGTAATGGAATCATCATCTTTCTAGTCCATATTTAGCCATTTTGCTAAGCAAGGATCACAGGGGACCTGCGGTACTTTCAAGCAGAGGATTCCTAGCATTGCCAGCCAGCGGGGAAATGTAGTTATTATCTTTGGGCGTTTATACACGACCCCTAAACTCCGGGGCAAATGGCCCCCAGCTCCGGAGTTAACAGGAAATTAAGTGCGACCCCGCCCACTTTAGCGCGTCCCAGCGCAGCTTTCAGGTACCTGCTCTTTGGAGGTGAAAATTATTTGATCCAGTGTAACGATAGTGAGTGCGGGGCTCTCCTTGCTTCTGTTTGTTGTTTTTTGGCTCCCGCCCCTTTAAGAGCTAGTTTTACAGAGACGAGAGGCAGAACGAGGTGAGCGGCATGCTTTTCTTCCTTTTTTTCTCCCTCCCCTCATGCAGCCAGCAGCCAGGAAGTGCGGAGGGGGTGGGAACGCAGGAAGAGCGACAAACCCCTAAGATCTCTGGTCCGAATTTAAGTGGCCAGTGGATCTTAGAGGTCGTGTAAAAAGGCCCTTTCTCCTCTGTTCCTCCCCTATATTTTCTATGGTGGGGGGATTATCAATGGGGAAACAATTATTGGTTATAAATGGAATATGACAGTGTCTGAATCCTCTGTTAAATTTCACAGAATCATCAAAAAGTGAAGGGGCCTATAAGGCCATCAAGTCCAACCCCCTGCTCCATCCAGAAACACAAATCAAAGGATGTCTAGCAGGTGGTTGTCCACATTTCTCTGGAATGCCTCCAGTGTTGGAGCACTCACCACCTCTTGAGATAAAATTGGGTCCATTGCCATACTGCTCTAACAGTTAGGAAGTGTTTCCTGATATTCAGCTGAAAGCTGGGTACTCTTGAGCCCATTGTTGTACGTCTTGTACTCCTGGATGATCAAGAATAGATCATGCCCCATCTCTGTATGGCAGCGCTTCAAATATTTGAAAAGTGCTATCAAATCACCCCTCAATCTTCTTTTCACTAGGCTAAACATGCCCAAATCTTTCTGTCTTTCCTCCCAGGGCTTGGTTTCCAGCCCCTTGATCATCCTTGTTGCCCTCTTTTGAACTTGTTCCAATTTGTCAGGATCTTTCTTGGAGTGTGGAGTCCAGAACTGGATACTACACTCAAGTTTAGGCCTAAGCAATGCTGATTAGAAGGGGATGAGCATCTCATGGGATTTGGAAATTATACTTCTGTTAATGCAGCCTAAAAGAGCATTTGCCCTTTTTGTGGCCACATCACACTGTTGGTTCATATTCAGTTTACAAAAAATCCAAGATCCTTCTCACTTGTAGTATTGCTGAGCCAGGAGTCCCCCATCTTATAATTGTGCATTTGGTTTCTACTTCCTATATGGAGGGTGCAGTACTTTGCACTTATCACTGTTAAATTTCATTCTGTTGATTTCAGCCCAGTGCTCCAGTCTATCAAGATCATTTTGAATTCTATTTCTGCCTTCCAAGGTATTAACTATTCCACACAATTCTGTGTCATCTGAAAATCTGATACTCCCTCCCTCCACTCCCTTGTCCAATTTGTTAATAAAAATGTTGAAGAGTACCAGACCCAGGACTGAGCCTTGGGGGTACCCCACTTGTTGCCTTCTCCCACTAAATATATTAATAAAATAGAACAATTGCACAATAACAGCATCATCACAAAACCTACTTTGAGTAATCTGTAATGCTTCACTGAAAGTCACACCTATGTAACCCTTCCCAACACCCATTAAGTATGGGTGATTAGCCAAGCTTGCCTGGTGAATGTGTGCAGGGCTTCTGAATTGTCTGGGCAGCATGATAAATGGGAGACAGAATGTGTCTTGAGAGAGGGATTTTTATTATACACATGAATGAATTAGAACAAAGTATAACTACTGGGAAAGAACTCTTCCTGGTCTTGGCTAAGTGAATCATTGGGTTCAAAGGAACATATATGATGATCATCTCAATAATGAAAAACTCATATGGAAGAAGAGGTCTATGAGATAATCCAGGTCCCAAGATCATATGGGATACCACTAGGATTTTGAACTGGATCTAAAATCGGCCTGGAAGTTAATGGAACTCGTTCTGCAAAGAAGTTCCTAATATAATATAGTAGACTGGGTAACACATTTTAAAACAAGCAACACTTAGGACATGTTTGGAGCACAATTTTTTTAAGGCGAGGTTACACATTGAAAACAAAACTTTTTTTAAAAAATGAATTAGTATGCTTGAAATCAAAGTTTAAAAATCCAGCTACACATTGCATAGGGAAGCAAGGTTTTTTGTTTGTTTTTGGTTTTGCTTTGCATAGGAAAATGTTCTTTGGGGAGGGGTTGGAAAGTGAGGTATTTTACTCTGCCATGAGAGGGTTGTACACATGGGTCAGGCTGCAGAGAAACCTAGCTGATCTGTTTTAATTTGTTTTCCCATTTCTCATACTGAACTACTCCTAAAGCCAAATTGCCGAAAAAATAAAAAAATAAAAATGCAGTAATACCGCAGCAGCAGCAGCAGCAGCAGCAGCAGCTAATGGCTGTGAGAGGCAGCGAGCAAAGGATGGAGCCTCAATTGCAAGGCTTTTAGAAGGCCATGTAGTCCCCTTGACTAATATATAACATAGTTTAAAAAGGGATTAAAAGTTTTCCCCAGAGGATGCAAACATCGACCCAAAAGACACATGACTACTATGTGACTTTAAACCAATTTCAATAATCCCAATCCATCTCCCATTTCATTTTCATAGTGTAGCCATGCCCTTAGTTTATCATGAATTATAAAACTAATATTAAATCACATCTTCATATCACAGTTTGTGCCCCATCCTTTAAAATGTGGCTTAGATATTTAGATGTAATAGCCACAGTTCAGGTAGCTACCTTATAAAAACATTTTCCCTTGGAGTTGCAGTTCTTCTTGACTGGTAATGCATCACATGGAACGACAGTATTTTTCTGTGTTAAACTAAAAATGTTAGACTAAAAAATGAGGATCATCTTATACATGGAAGTAAGCTGGGAAGAGAACCATGTGGTTGCAAAACTGTAATTTTAGTTTGGAAAAGTGTATGGGGTGTCTTATCGGTGGGGGTCATCTTATAGATGGAAAAATACAGTCCCTTTGGTTACTAAGATATATTGGAATACCCTTCAAATGCTAAGCTGTAATATGCTTAACATTTACTGGTATATCCAGATTCCTTCCTCCTTCTACAAGCAGCCTTTATGATTGAGGTGGAGACGAGGTGTGACTAAGGGTGGTTCTTCACTGTGATTAAGGTAATAGAGTTCGCACAGAGTAAAACAAAGGACGTGAGAAACACCAGTTTTAGAGGAGGGGAATCAATTTACCTTTCAGGTAAATGATAGTCCTTTAGGGTGCAATCAGGTCAGGTGAAACGATTAACTTAAAACAATAATTTGCCTTTTACGATTTGGCTTTGTGATCTGGCAATTAATTAGCAGAGGTTTAGTCAGCATTAAGGTTATATCAAATTGGAAAAAAATGTATGGTCTCAACCTCTGGAAGCTGTGTCACATTATATTCTTTTACATAGGGTTTAAAATGCAGTTTATGAATTCGAAGAGCATGTCGGGTGGGTGTCGGATGGGGCATTTTTACTGTATTTTTAAAGACAGGCAAATGGACGTATCCATCCTATTCTTTTAGGTCTGAAGTAGGTTTAATTGATTGGCCTCCCCCAGACTTGGAAGCCATTATGAGTATGAAGAGTGAGAAGCAATTCAAGCAGCTTTATTGCCATTGCCTAGTAAATGACTAGTTTAGATGCCAGACCTGCTGTGTGACAGCAGGTTTCCAGATAGTGGCTATGCTGACTTGAGCTTCGAGAAGAAAGGAAATGACTGGCGCCTGAAAGCAGAAACAGCTGCGCGGATCCTTACAGGCATGTCCAAACTTTGGCCCTCCTGTTGTTTTGGACCACAACTCCCAGAATTCTAAGCATAGATTGCCAATGGCAAAGGACTGTGGGAGTTGCGGTCCAAAACATCTGGAGGGCCGAAGTTTAGACGTGCCTCCTTACACAGATAGGTTTGTTAGCTGGCTCCAAGAGTAGCAGATGCAACAGTTAAGAACCATCTTGTAGGATTTGTTTGTTTGGCCTATGGGTAGCACCAGAGTGTTCAGAAGGGGCACCATTTAGGCAGGAAAGGATCAGGTCCTCCTCTGCTGTATTTTCTGGACTATACACTTGGTTTGCACAAAGAGTGGCTTTGGGCAATCTGGAAGTCACTTCCGGTCTTCCAGAAGCTTCTTCTGGTTAACTGGAAACCACTTTTGGGACCTCCAACAGGCCCCTGAAGCCCATTGGAGGCCTGTTCAGGGGAGCACCAGGCCTGGGGTAAGTGTAGGAGGCCTTAAACAGGCCCACACAGCTTGCTACAGGAGCCCTTCATTTCATATAATGAGGTCCCAAGATATACCGGGACCACAGTATATGAAACACAAAATGGTGGGGGACGACTATAGTTCTCTTGTCTCCATGTGACAGTAGCTGAAAAGTTGCATTCAGACTTCAGACCCAATTTCTATCCCTTTCTCACCTGTCCTTTACAACCTTAAGTGTTTCTTCCATTGTCGATTTGCAAGGAGGAAGAACTCAAACAGTAAAGGCAAGCTCATACTTGTTCCAAAACAAGGTACCAAATAGAAAACACAGAACAACATCCAACATCATGCTAGCTAGCATCCACTCATACAACTGACTTTCCATTCACCCCCTGTACATCCTCCCAATGCCTCCCACCTGATTTTCTCCTGAGGATCCCCTAACTCTCTGGAGACAATTTGCAAGGTACCAAGAAAGCCTCTTCTGTCACTGGATTCAAAAAAGATGGAGTTCACTCTCAGAAAAAGGGAGGGACATGTAATTAAGGAGATGGAGGACTTCTCATTAAGGGTTAAAAATTGAAACTTATATGGAATTGCAGGAGGCCAGCAGAGCTGAATTACAGTACTTACTTACTTACTTACTTACTTACTTACTTACTTACTTACTTACTTACTTACTTACTTACTTACTTACTTACTTGAGTTATATTCCGCCCAAATGTCCTGAAGGATACTCAAAAGTACCAATTATAAAAACATCAACCAACAATGAATACAATATTATAATACAGAAAATATGGAAATAAAACCAAAATCAAGCATAAATTATAAATAACAAAGTCAACCAGAGAAGAAATCAAAAAGAAAAAAAAAAAAACAAAAAACAAATCAGAGGCGGATAAGATGGATCATAATTAAGTGTCTTCATTGACAACGTATTTGGGGAAGGCCAATCTATAAAGCCAGGTCTTAAGCTGATATTTAAATAGTTGCAGTTAAGAAGCCAGGTGAATTTTCATATGAAGACTATTCCAAAGTTGAGAGGCAGGCACCAAGAAGGCCCAACTCCTCCTCCTCATCACCTTTCAAGCCTCACTCGGAGTGGGAACCCTCAAATATCCTACCCAGGATGAACAAGTAACATGGGCATTACTTCTTGGGAGAAGCCCTCCTGACTAGTAGTGAGGTCTCAAACCATTTAGGGCTTTGAATGAAATCATTAAAACCTTGGTGTCAATGTGGAAACAAATGGCTGTACCATTGAACAGAGTAAGGGCAACAGCCTCAATTCCCAAAGTGGAAAATATCTTTATTATGATCAACTATGCCCTAAATATACAAGCTTGAGTTCTGTTCATCAAGAAACTCAGAAGTGAGAAAGAAAGAAAGAAAGAAAGAAAGAAAGAAAGAAAGAAAGAAAGAAAGAAAGAAAGAAAGAGTGGGGTAGGGAGACCACAGGAAACTGAAAAATTCAGATAGGTTTGTCAACCCATGGACAGCTGCAATCAATCTTAGCCTCATGCTATAAAGTAGAGCTTTGATGAGTCATAGAGTTATGTAGCTCGTGAAATGAATGATGCTAAAGCCCAATAAGAAGGAAATACAGTAATATGGACACTGACTTCTGAAAAGATCAGAAAAACAGGAAGGAAAGTGACATCAAGGTATAGAAAGAGGTAGCAATGACAGTGGCATGTGCTTGGGGGCTACGTTCTCTAGATGTTCTCTTCTAACAGAGGGTAGAACAGTCCATCCCCACATGATTTTCCCCCAAAGCCCTGAACTTCCTGCTGGTTCGGAGGGGTTGCCCATATCCTCAAATGATAGTCCAGTCACCTTTTGCATGTGGGTCCTTCGCCAACCCCTGTAAGCATAATGAGGAAGGGAGGAGGTGTCATGTGGTCACATGGCCACGGAAGAAAGATTGCCTTCTCGAAGCAGTAGGAACCAACTGGAAAGGAAAACTACGTGGCAGTAGTAGGATTAATTAAATCACCAAGCTGTGACATATATCATTAACTGTACAGTGTAGACTTTTCATAGAGGCTTCTTGCATGCAAACAAACAAACAAAAATTACAACCCACCTGCGTTTAGAAGCAAAGTTGGGGTTCTTTATTTGAAATGAAATTGTCATCACATAGACTTTTTATCACAGTTGATTGAAAGAGGCTGCACTGGAATAGGACAGATAATATCTGGGTAGATAAAAGTAATGAACATAACAAAAATAATAGATATTGCTATTTCTTTTTTCTTTTCTTTTTTTCCTCTGAGGGGTGGGGGACTCAAAGAGAAAGATAAAAGGAAAGAGAAGTATCAAAAACTGAGACTAGATTAAAACAGTTCTGGAAGAAAATCAGGAGAACTGACAGCTGTTTTTCTTTCAGGCCTTATACAGTATACAGAATTGCCCATATTTGGCATTTCATGTACATTAGTGTTTCTATGAGTAAAGATAATCAATTTTTGCACACCTTTTACCTTGTGTGAATACTTGAAAGTTTGGTAAGTCACATTCTGATTCTGTGGCAGGATCATGGAGAGAGTTCACTCAGATGCCCCTTCTTTTGCACATTTTATTTCGCTATATAATTACCAGATCTCTGGCATGATGCTGTTTTTCTATTTCAAAAATGACAACACTGTTCTGGGGTGAAAGGCCTCATGTCCTAGAGATGGTTTATTGCTGAGAGTTCAACACAGATGCCTTTTTTCAAGACACTAAAGGAAACGAGAGATACCTCTGGCCTAATATACAAAGACACTATCAGGCTTAAAATTCAAACACTTCAAATTTATTTTGTATAGGAGACATGCGGGCACAATCTCTATATTCATACTGAAAGAAATGATTAACTTTAGCTGGATTGTGCTTGGCATTATTAATGAAAATGCTCTTATGTTCTAGTCCCAATGATTAGTTTTGTCCTGTGTGATTGAATTCCATGTATCAGACGATGGGTTTATCTCTCCCCCCTCACCGTTAAAAAACCCGAGTAAGTATCATTTAACTTCTGAATCCGCAAATAACTTTTATATTATGTATGTATAATGTTAATGGTCCCCCTCACCACCTTAAAAGTTCCCATCAAAGAGGATAGGGAAGTTTAGAGAAGCTTGTGAATCAGCTCAGATTCTGAGGAGGGGGAAGAAAAGAAGGAAGTGAGTGAGTGAGCTTTAAATCAGCTTTTAATATGGAAAGAAAACAGCACACACAGAGAGAGAGACATGGAACATTTGGGCCAAATGGCTACCTGGTCAGTAAAAGAAGTCCTTGCTAAAAGGAGCAGTGGATTGTGTGGTCAACTGGGGCAAGGATTCAGCTGAGTCGAATCCTTCTCCTGGCTGCTTGGTAAAGGGGTGGTACTGGCTATTCCATCCACGAAGGCTGTTTGTGGATATTACTGAGATCAGGTGCAACAGCTTGAACTTTTGGGCCTTCCAATTCCTGTCTCTTATTTGTTTGTTGTCATAATGAAGCAGTGAGATAAGAGGGGACCCAAATATTCCAAAAGGGGCCCGTTTGCTTGCAGATGAGGCTATTATTCTGTTTCATACATGGGATTTTACAAGTAGTCCAGAAAACATCATCTTGATTTTGCAACCCTTGTCTTTTCCCATCTATTATTTCAAAACATGCACATGCACATACACATACACATACACATACACATACACATACACATACACATACACATACACATACACATACACATTCAATCACTCACTCAATCAATCAATCAATCAATCAATCAGTGTATTCTCGAAGGATCTCACAGCCAGGATCTGATAGCTGTTGTGAGTTTTTGGGGCTGTTTGGCGTGTTCTGGAAGTTTTTCTTCCTGATGTTTTTCCAGTTTCTGGGGCCTTCATCTTCAGAGGGCAAGGAGCTTAGGGAACTTCCCCTTTCCCACAACTTTAGAAACTCACAATCTCATTCATTCTACACCCAAGAGCACAGAGAGAACTCCTAGCTCCCTGAGCTCCTTTCCCCCTGAAGATGCCGGCCACAGAGTCGGGCGAAACGTCAGGAAGAAACAACTTCCAGAACATGGCCAAACAGCCCAAAAAACTCACAACAGCAATCAGTCACTCAATCAGTCTGTACAGGATGAAAATATGCCATAGCTGCCCAATGCCTTTTGATCAATATTGCTCAAAGGCATCCATCTGGAAGCAAGCTCTGTTGATGAATAAGGAAGTTGCTGCAAGAATCAGGAAGTCGGAAAGGATGAGACAATTCTCCTCACCACTTCGCCTGGCAAGGCAGATGATTAAGCTCTCCCAGGCTGAGAGATCTCAACCTAGGAGTGCTTGACTGCTTCACAGTAAATCGAGGAAATAATATTTCTACAAATGGAGGTTTGTAATTGTCATTAAAAAAAAAACACAAAACCCTCCTAACACAATACGTCTGTGAAGATTCTCAGTCATCCAGGTTCGTTTAACTGGGAGTTGAGTCATGGCTACTGGACTTCTTTTTTGAGAGATAGAAACGTTTGACTGTTCATCCAAACAGCTTCATCGGTCTGAATACAGCTAGTGCAAGAGGCTGTTTAGTTTCTCCAATGTAGAGGTCTGAACACTCTTCACTGCATTGGACTGCATATACTATATTGCTCCTTTAGAATCGGATCCTTTGGGTGGACAATCTGCCTTAGTGTGTTCATGGGTTTGAAATAAACAGGGATGTGGTGTTTGCCAAAAATCTTTTTCCCGCCATGTAGGGAATGACCAGGTTCTTCCGTCGGGTCTAGGTCTCAGACTGATCCCTTGTTCTTCTGGGATGGCCCACTGCTTTGTTGAAGGCCCACCTTGGATATCCACAAAAGGTGCCTGTCTTCCTTCTTGGCTTCTGAGGAGGTGGGGATGCTCTCTGCTCTGTGGCTTAGGGTCCTGATCTAGTTTGTGTGGTAATGGATGGTGGGAGTCAAACAGTAAGTATTGATCTGTGTGGGTGGGTTTCCTGTAAACTTCTACTCCTAGGCCACGGTCAGGTCTGATGATGACTGCACAATCCAGGAAAGCCAGCCTGTTGTCTTGGGTGTCTTCCCTAGTGAACTTAATATTAGGATCCACTGCGTTGATGTGGTCTGTAAAGGCCTCTACTTCCTGCGTCTTTATTTTAACCCAGGTATCATCTACATACCTGAACCAGTGGGATGGTGTTGTCCCTGGGAAGGTGTTGAGTGCCTTCTTCTCCACTTCTTCCATGTTTGCTACAACAGAAGAATGGCCATTCTTCTGTTTGCTACAACAGAAGAATGGCCCAACATAGGAGAGGTAACAGCTCAGGACCAGAATCATCAGTACACCTCCATTTGAAGGAAAAAGGCCACTCTTTCAAAGATGAGGATGTACACATATTAGAGAAAGAAGAGAGGTGGTTTGAGAGAGGAGTAAGGGAAGCCATTCATGTTAGCATTGAAAATCCCTCCCTCAACAGAGGTGGTGGGCTCCGGCATAGTCTATCTGCTACTTATCAGGCTGTACTTTCCAAAGTACCCAGGCAAATCAAGGAGCCTTCACCACCAGGTCACAGCTAAGGACCCATTCTTGATGGGTTTCAGCACCTTAGGCCATTGTTTACCTTAAGGCCATGGACACTAATGTCTCCCTAACGAGCCTATTCAGGCTTTGTTCATCTTATGAGCCAATCAGACCAGGGGACAAGAGGTCAAGCTGGCTATAAGAAGGTCTCTTGCACTAGCTGTATTCAGACCGATGAAGCTGTTTGGATGAACAGCGAAACGTTTCTACCTCCTAACACAAGCTTCATCCAGAGAGGGCCAATGTTCTCCCAGTTCTCCAAGCAAGGTGTCATGAGATATGGCCTTACCAAGGTGTGCATCCAAATGTCATCTTTAAAAGCCCACCCCCAAAAAGTCATCTTCCTTTCAGGAATCTTAGGGCGCTTTTACACAACCCCTAAGATCCGCTGGCAACTTAAATTCGGACCAGAGATCTTGGGGGTTTGCTCCTCTTGCTGTGTTCCCACCCCTCCGCACTCCCTTGCTCCTGTCTGCATGAGGGGAGGGAGAAAAAAAGGGAGAAAAAATGCAGGCTCA
Organism: Phrynocephalus forsythii; assembly: GCA_029282475.1. Taxonomy (NCBI): domain Eukaryota; kingdom Metazoa; phylum Chordata; class Lepidosauria; order Squamata; family Agamidae; genus Phrynocephalus; species Phrynocephalus forsythii. The sequence goes on from JAPFRF010000004.1 coordinate 14,983,810, forward strand.
CCTCTACTCTGCCATGGGGAGCTGCCCCGGGAAGCATTCCAGTCTCTTAAAGGGGCAGGGGGCAAAAAAAAAAAACAGAAGGGAGGAGAGCCCGGCACTCACTGCTTTGCAATTCGCATCAGAAATTTTTCACCTTTGGAGACCAGGTACTTAGAAAATGTGCTGGGACGCGCTTAGTTGGGCGTGGTCGTACTTAGGTTTTTTTAAGTCCAGAGCTGGTGGGGAAACCATTTTAATCTCTGCATCTGGGAGCCCTTTGCCTCAGATTTTAGGGGTTGTGTAAAAGCGCCCTTACAAACCCTGATATAAATGTGTACAAAGATCATCAGCTTTTTATAGCAAAATTCAAACTTAAACTGAAGAAAGTAGGGAAGACCACTGGGCCAGTCAGGTACAATCTAAGTCAAATCCCTCATGAATACACAGTGGAGGAGAAGCATAGATTCCAGGAAATTGATTTGGTGGACAGAACACCTGAAGAACTATGGATGAAGGCTTGTAACATTGTACAGAAGGCAGCAACGAAAACCATCCCCAAGAAAAGAAAATGCAAGAAAGCAAAATGGCTGTCCAACGAGGCCCTACAAATAGCGGAGGAGAAAGGGGAAACAAAATGCAAGGGTGAAAGTAAAAAATACAGAAAATTGAATGCAGACTTCTAAAGAATACCAAGGAGAGACAGGATGGCCTTCTTGAATGAACAGTGCAAAGAAATAGAGGAAAATGATAGAAAACGAAAAACCAGTTTAAAAAAATTGGAGATATTAAAGGGGCATTTCATGCAAAGATAGATATGATAAATGACAAAAATGGTAGGGACCTAACAAAAACAGAAGACATCAAGAAGAGATGGCAAGACTACACAGAAGAAGTATACTAGAAAGATCTGGATGTCCCTGATAACCAAGATAGTGTGGTTCCTTACCTTGAGCCAGACATCCTGGAAAGTGAAGTCAAGTGGGCCTTAGAAAGCACTGCAAACAACAAGGCTAATGGAGGTAATGACATTCCAGCTGAACTATTTAAAATCTTAAAAGATGATGCTGTTAAGATGCTATACTCAATATGCCAACAAATTTGGAAAACTCAGCAGTGGCCAGAGAACTGGAAAAGATCAGTCTATATCCCAATCCCAAAGAAGCGCAATGCCAAAGAATGCTCCAACTACTGTACAATTGCACTCATTTCATACGCTAGCAAGGTTATGTTCAAAATTCTATAAGGGAGGCTGCAGCAGTATGTGGACAAAGAACTCCCAGAAGTGCAAGATGGATTTGAAAGGGGCAGAGGAACTGGACATCAAATTGCCAACATGTGCAGGATTATGGAGAAGGCTAGAGAGTTCCAGAAAAACATCTACTCCTGCTTCATTAACTATGCCAAAGCCTTTGACTGTGTAGACCATAACAAAAGGAATGGGAGTGCCTGACCACCTTATCTGTCTCCTAAGTAATCTATACTAGAGATGGGCACAAATAAAAAAAAATATGTTTTGGTTTTTCATTTGTCATTGAGAGGTCTGTTTCGTTTTGTATCCGTTTTTCGTGAATTTTTGGAAAAATTTCATTTTTGTTTTTTGTTTTTTCATTTTTCATTTCTACCCGCTTTTTGCATGATTTTTAAAGCATTTCCATGTGGGGGCATCCCCCAACACCCCAGACCAGAGGGAAAACACTAAAAAAAAATTGATGCTGGCAGAGACACTGTATAGACTAGGTACGCAGGGAGGGTGCAAAGGCAGTGGCGGGCGTTGCCCAGGGTGCAAGGCAGCCGCAGAGTGACTGCACTGTGGGGCAGGGCAGGGTACTCACCGAGAGGTACACAGCGCGCACGCACACAGGGAGGCTGCAGGACTGAAGCTAGAGTCACAGAGACAGCAATCCCACCCTAACTCCCACCAGGGACTGCAAGGAGGATGGGGGATGCCAGAGCTTGTTATGCCCTCTGTGGCTACCAGACCTGCCCAGTCTGCAACCTGGGCATGCTATTGGTTGAAGGTGTCCAAGAATTTACATGATCCCATCACATGGCTTGCCTCCATGTGTGGCTGGAGTGGCGACATCCATTTTGTCATCCTTAAAGGGAAAAGAAAAATACATCGCGATGGGAGAAGACAAAAACAAACGTTTTAAGGACCCCAACCCCCTGGTAGGTAATAATTTCAAATAATTATTGCATTATCACTGCATTTTTATGGATGTCCAGGGCGTTTTAATACCCAAGAAATCAATATTAGGCATCTGGGAGCCATTTTGGGTTGATGTCCCCTAACTCCCCTTAAAGGAAAAAAATACAGCAATCTGAGAAAAGACATAAATGCACGTTTTAAGGACCCCACCCCCGGTAGGTATTATCAGACAGTATAAATAATTATCGCTGGGTTTTTATGGATGCCCAGGGTGTTTTTTAACATTTAAAACAGCTCATTTCATTGCGCGTCGCCATTAACGAAAACGAAACGTAACAAACACAATTTTCGTGGTTCTGTTCGTTTCGTTCCATTTTCATCACAATTTTCGTTTGTCGTTTCGTTACGTAACAAAACGAATAACAAATAACGGAAACAAAAAAATGCCCATCTCTAATCTATACATGGGACAAGCAGCAACAGTCACAACTGGATATGGAACAACTAACTGGTTTAAAATAGAGAAAGGTGTATGACAAGGTTGTATACTGTCACCTTGCCTATTTAACTTATATGCAGAGTACATCATGCAAAAGACAAGACTGGATGAATCACAAGCCAGAATTAAGATTGCCAGAAGAAACATCAACACCCTCAGATACGCAGATGATATTGCTCTGACAGCAGAAAGTGAGGAGGCATTAAAGAGCCTCTTAATGAAGGTGAAAGAGGAGACTGAAAAAAATGGGCTGAAGCTCAACATCAGAAAAACTAAGATCATGGCCACTGGTCCCATCACCTCCTGGCAAATAGAGGGGGAAGAAATGGGGGAGGCAATGACAGAGTTTGCTTTCTTGGGCTCCTTGATCACTGCAGCTGGTGACTGCCACAATGAAATTAAAAGACACCTGCTTCTTGGCAAACTTAGGCAGCATCTTAAAGAGCAGAGACATCACTTTGCCGACAAAAGTCCGGATAGTCAAAGCTATGGTTTTTCCAGTAGTGATGTTTTCCAGTATTGATGTATGGAAGTGAGAGCTGGACCATAAAGAAGGCTGATCGCTGAAGAATTGGCACTTTTGAGCTGTGGTGCTGGAGAGTCCCCTGGACTGCAAGGAGATCAAACCTATCCATCCTGAAAGAAATGAACCCGGAATGTTCACTGGAAGGACAGATTTTGAAGCTGAAGCTCCATTACTTTGGCCACCTCTTGAGGAGAGAGGACCCCTTGGAAAAGTCCCTGATGTTGGGAAAGATGGAAGGCAAAATGAAAAGGGGACAGCAGAGAATGAGATGGTTGGACGGTGTCATCGATGCAACCAACATGGATTTGACCAAACTCCGGGAGGCAGTAGAAGACAAGAAGGCCTGGCGTGCTCTTGTTCATGGGATCACGAAAGAGTCGGACACGACTTAATGACTGAACAACAACAAAGAAATCCACTTCCCTGCCAGTGTGTCACTTCCAGAAGTTTGAAGGTGAGGGTGACTGACCCTGCCATAAAATCTTCTCTTCACAACAAACTGAGGCTGAAAATAAGCTCCCAGGAAGCATTTTAAAAAGCAACAGAAATGTCACTGTGGGCCTTTATACACGACCCCTAAACTCCGCAGCAAATGGCTGCAAACTCCGGATCTTACAAGTGTTTTCCCACCAGCTCTGGAGTTTGCAGACAATTAAGTGCGACCCCGCCCACCTAAGCGCGACCCAGCTGCACTTTCTTGTACCTGCTTGAGGTGGGTGAAAATCCCCAGGTCCGGATTTAATCTGGTCAGTGCTGGGCTCTCCTGGCTTCTGTTTGTGTTTTTTTTTTTGCCTCCCGCCCCTTTAAGAGAAGAGGTGGGAGGAAAAAAAGCAAGCAGAAGAGAAACAGAAGAGAAATGGAGCTCCAGGAAGCTCCTCCAGGTGAGCTGCATTTTTTCCTCTCTTTCTCTGGTGGGGAGGAAGGAAGAGCAACGAACCCCTAAGATCTTTGGTCCGAATTTAAGGGGCCAGCGGATCTTAGGGGTCGTGTGAAAAGGCCCTAAGTTAACCAAGACAAAGGGTATGGATGGTGAGAAATATACCAATAACTCCCCTAATAGATCAGGTATGTTATGCAGAACAAACAATCCATTTAGAAGTGCCCTCAGTAAGAGAAGTTAAACTATATTTTTCTCTTCTAGTTTCAGTTGTGTTTGTCATCTGCTTGCATCCTGTCTTCCCCCGTCTCGCACTGTCACACACAAACATTTGGAGCAAAAGGTCTGTCCCATTAAATCAGTCCCATCCATTCAGCCAGATGTTGTCCCTGTAAACTGTTCTAACAATGCTTTCTCAATTTACTTATCAACTATCTTATAAAGAGAAACAGCTCATCTTGCATTGCATTCCACCCTCTTTAATCCTTCCTTCTTTCCACCCAGAAGGACTGCTTAATCTAAAATCATAATCTTTAAGCTCTGAAAGTCTAAAGGCAGTTGCCTTCATAACTATGTTACATGTATTACTCGTTCAGAATTATGTCACTTATTGGTTTTCTTTTCTTCTTCTTTTTAAAATGAAAGATCGGCTTGCTAAGCCAATCCTTTATAACACCAAAGGGCTCAGAGATACACGGCTGCACTTAGTTTCATATAATACCGCTGTGTAGAAGATCCAGGAAAGAGGTGACCTCCATTTGGAAAAACAAAGCACCCTTTTTAAATGAAAGGAAATAAGAAATGTTTCAAGTAGCAAAATGACCACTTGGAACCCAGGAGGAATTATTCACACCACAATTTTATTTAGTTAGTTTGGATGGTTAATCAATTTAGAGGCCTTCTTTGAGTCAAGGCTCCCAGCATGAGGCTCAGTTCAATGTACCTTCTCCTTGGAAGGGACCCAGAGAGTTCAGAACAGTTGTGCTGTTACTTTAGATGAAAGCTTCCTAGTGTTCTTTTTAGGTAAGAAGGTCCGGCCCTATCATTGCACAAAGTGAGGCACTTGCCTTGGGCAGCAGAAATCGGGGCCAGTTGCCAGAGATTGGAGGACAAACTTGTGTGCACCACCTGGCCTGTCCCAAAATTCCCAAAACAAGGCTGCTAACCCTGCAGCCGAGTAAAAAGGAACCACCCATTGCCTGCACTGGAGGAAGACTGAATTCCTGATCAAGCAAGCTTCTACATATGCAATGAAAAAGGACACAGTTATGACTGTTCTGGAAGTTGAGTCATGGCAACTGGACTTCTTTTTCTTGAGAGACAGAAACGTTTCGCTGCTCATCCAAACTGCTTCATCAGTCTGAATAAATTTAGTGTGAGTCCTCCATCTTATAGTCAGCTTTGACCTCTTCTCACCCTGGTCTGAAATAGGCTCATAAGATGAACAATGGCCTGAAGAGGCTCGTTAGGGAGACAATAGTATCCATAGCCTTAAGGTGAACAATGGCTCAAGGTGCTGAAACCTATAAAGAATGGGTCGTTAGCTATGACCTTGGTGGTGAAGGCTTTTTGATTTGTGGAGGACTCGCACTAGATTTATTCAGACTGATGAAGCTGTTTGTATGAGCAGCGAAACATTTCAGTCTCTCGAGAAAAAGAAGTCCAGTTGCCATCACTCCACTTCCAGATAAACTCACCTGGACGACTGAGAATCTTCACAGACATATAATTATGACCGTTATCCCCAAGTGCAAGCATCTGGGGTTAAAGAATGCACAACGATCTTACACTACAGTAATGGACAGATTCTGACCCTTAGGGCGCTTTTACACGACCCCTAAGATCCGCTGGCCCCTTAAATTCGGACCAGAGATCTTAGGGGTTTGTCGCTCTTCGTGCGTCTCCACCCCTCCGTACTTCCTGGCTGCTGGCTGCGTGAGGGGAGGGAGGAAAAAAGGGACAAAAGAATAAAGCCTTACCTCCCGGTGCTGGTGGAAGCTGGGGGAAAGCCCCGGTCACTTCCTGGTTCCTCTTAAAGGGGCGGGAGGCAAAAAACAAAAAGAAAAAGAAGCGAGGAGAGCCCAGCACATCCGCATCAAATATTTTTCACCTCCCAAGAGCAGGTACAAGAAAAGTGCGCTGGGTCGCGCTTAGGTGGGCGGGGTTGCACTTAATTGTCTGCAAACTCCGGAGCTGGTGGGGAAACATTTTAAAGCTCCGGAGCTTGCAGCCATTTGCGGCGGAGTTTAGGGGTCGTGTATAAACACCCTTAAACTTTGACTGGAGTACTTGGAACAATTGTATCAGTCAGTATAAGCCTGCATTTTAGATTGATAGCTTCCTTAGACTTATTATGTGGTACCATGGCAAACATTTAAAAAAAAACCCTCAGATTTTTCAATGAATGTATGCATAAGCAGACAGTCTTTGCTGCTGTGAACTTCATAAACCTATAGCATTAAAGAAAAAATCCCTTGACCATAGGTTGATTATGATTATAACTGATGGCTGTGGCATTTGTCATGCTGTTTGCGGAACAGAGAGGTGGGATGCATGTTGGAGATGGGAACAAAGCATGAGGTTGTATATTGCGACCCAGCAATCAGTGTCTTTAGCACCTCTTATTGCCCCATCAGAGCATTCTGCATAGCATTCAAAGCAGAGCTGCATTCTCATAGCTCTGGAGCATTTCTTTTGAAGCAGTCCTTAAGCCAGATTCCAGCCACATGTGCACATGTGGACACTTCCCCCCCCCTTTTCAAAATCCTTCTTGGCTGGATTTTTTTGCTCAACTTTGGAATGGCCAAAGGAGAAACAGGAAATGGAGTGGGGATCTTTGCTTCTTCCCTGCTGGAAGGCATGGACACACCCCAACACAAAGACATCCTTAGAAATGGCTTCAGCTGCTCAACACAACAGATGATTCAGCGCTGGGTCAGTTTGTCTTCCAGGTGCCACAAAGTCTTGTGTATTCTTTATTTCTTTAGTTTTCTGTTGATATTCATAAACTGAACCCTTGAAAAGGACTAGCAGAGATAATGTCTGGGGAAGACATGGACATTTGTCTCTTAGTGTTGTGCTTAGGAGTGGTACAAAAATGTTACTTCACGTCTGTCACGCAACTACTGAAATTTGTCTCAACCACACCCTCGGAACGGGTGCTAAGCGTGACAATACTTTACCTGGTGATGGGGTGGGGTTTTCCCTTGTCACACTTTGTTCCTGCTTTCTGTTCCAAGACAAGACACTATGTAGTAACGACTGTCACACAACAAAACATTTGTTTTTCTCAGAAAATTGTGTCCAGTTTTTTTAACTTTTCAGAAGCAAAATATCGAAAAATAATTTTAACCCCCTTCCCCCCCCCCAAAAAAAAGGAAAAGGAAGCTGGACAAATTCAGTGTTTGTCATGGTACAAGACCATGAGGTAGCACTTGTCACAAGACAAGTTATTACAACCATGGGAACACAGAAATAGGGACAAAATTACGTGATCGTGACCAACGCTGTCACGGTACAAAACTAGTCGTGGAACAAAGGATGTGAAGTAACCGCCATGAGCTACTGCATAGAGGAACAGACCTAATTTACAGTGCATCTTCCTGGGGCTACTAAACATTTTGTGTCTGGATGGCCACAAAAATGTCAGCCAGTACAAAGTGCCAGCCTGTGGTATACAAAACATTGTGTCAGTCCAGGATGACCTCTTGTTCTGTCACTCCCTGAACTCAAAATCCATTCATTCTTCTCCTGTTTCTGGAAGTGTTTTCCTCTATATGAGCATTCACAAAACATTTAGGTTCTCACTTTTATTCCTCCATTTCAATTAAAAATATATATCATTCTGTATGCCAGTTTTTCTCCTTAGGTTTCTGATCATTAGTCACAAGCCGTCAGTATCCAAAGCCTTTTCTGAAATTTCACCGTTTCATTTGTTCTGAACGGAGAGCCTTGCTTGTAGGTACATCAGCATTTTCGCCTGTTTCATCCATCACAACCTCAAAACACGGAGAACTCTTCTAGCTCCCTGCAAAAAGCTGCATCATCAGTTTCAGCCCAATATAATTTGGGAATGATAGTTTACTCAATCACATTCGCAGCCTTCTACATTATTTTGTGTTGCCTAGATGCCCTAAAGCACATCCAATCTCTCCTGATTTCGGAAGCTAAGCAGGGTTGGCCCGGGTTAGTACTTGGATGGGAGACCACCAAGGAATACCAGGTGCTGTAGGCGCCTGGAGTAGGAACTGGCAAACCACTCCAGTATTCCTGCCAAGAAAACTCCATAGACATGGAGTCACGAAGAGTCGGTCACAATTGTAATGACACAACACACACACATTATTTTCTAACGGATGGTAACTGAGCATTTCACACACAAAAGTCTGAAAGGCTGTGCAGTTTTGTGGTTCTGTAATCCAGTAAGCTACGGTACAGGTCTGCATTTTTCCAGATCAGATTTCATCGTAAACCTCCATTGTTACATTGTCCTTTCTTTGGACTGTGGAAATAATGGACTCAGTGAAGTGCGCAAGATCTTGTGCTTTTGAAAACGCCCTCTGGAGTCCAGACTTCTGGAGTCCAGCTGAGAGACTCTCTCTCTCATTCTCAATTTCTTCTGGCATAGGATGATTTGCAAAATGGATTTGCTGTGTTTGATTTCTAATTTACTTGTGATGAAATCCTCAAGCAATCATTGTTTCTCTCTCTCCCTTTTTTCAAATGGTAATTAACCAAAAGCTTCCCCTTAAGGCATTTTTTTTTCAGGAAATTCATGAGGGGACATAGGTAGTTTGAGATCTTTGAATGGGAATATTTAACATAGGGCACAAGACCTTGCACTTAAGTTTTCAGTCTGAACACATTTGCCTCCGCTCTGTTATACGTGGGGTGTCAACACCAGTGTGTTTTAGGTAGGGTTGTTGGGCCAGTAGCAATCCATTCTTGTGATGTCACAGGGGTGAATTGCAAGGACTTCAAAAGGCTGAGTTAAGTGACTGACTATTTAAAAATAAAGCAACACATTTGAAGGCCCACCTGGGAATTCCATCAGCAGTTCTACAGCATATCAGAAAGGCTAAGGCTGCTTCTGAAGATGTCCCCGTGGCATGTTGTTCCAAAGGAATGAGAATGAAGCGCAACATCTAAAGTTCCCGGGATGACAGTCTCCATTCCATGAGATTTCAGAGCCAATCCTTAGATCTGGAGAATGGATCCCAAAACCCAAGTTTTTTTTTTTTTTTGAGAGATAGAGAATCACACCTAAATTGGTAGCAGAACAGCATTAACGTGTGATTTTCGGAACTTTTGAGCTTGGAATGATGACCTGAGCCTTCTTCTTCTTTTGTAACTGAATCATGCCCATGCTTCTTTCTAAGGTTGCAACTACATAGACAGACTGTCCCAGGCTGGATTGAGCCAAACAGGGTTACTCTGAGGTTTGGTGTGCCACTTGGTGTGATGCTTGCATCCATGTCCACATTTTGTGTGGTTTCCGAGCAGGAAATAACACTGCAACTCAAATGGCCCGACTTAGCCCATTCACCCTTCCCGGTTGAAGAGAAACTCAAAAAACAACCAACCAACCAACCAACAACAACAAAAAATATATTCCCTGGAGCTGTTTCCCTCCATGCATACTTACAGTAACACTTTGGTTCCTGCTCTGATTATGCCTTTGCTCTTTGCAGACGCTTGCTTCTGCCATTCTACCATCCTGGGAAGCTGAAATGCTGCCTCTGAATTCAGCTAACATTATCAGGTAATTGTGTGTTATCCTATTGATTGTAATGGAACCCAGGCAGACCTGACTCTTGCTTGGAGTGATGCACTGATTAGTGAGAGCAATTCAGTTTGATTAAGTGGACTTTTCACAGAGGCAAGCAGCCCATCTCTTCCATCTGGTAGGCCATGTTCAGTCTGTGAGGCTGTCTCAGAGTCACACGTAGGAACTATAGGTGTGGTATAGGGGGGAAAGTGTGCCTTGTTTTTGAACCAGCATTGATATATAAGACAACAGCCTGGTTAACTGGAACTGCTACAATGATGGCACGTTGAGGCTAGGATTAATGACTTAATGACTTCGGCATTAAGAACATAAGAACCATCATATGAGCAGACCAAAGGCCTACCTAGTCCATCACAAGGTGGCAGACAATCAAAATATAGGGTGCAACAGCAACTTCCCATTATGTATACTAGAGATGGGCATGACCAGAAAAATCCCCTCGAGACCGGGACAGGTCCATTTTGGCTCGTTTCTGTTTAAAGGATAATTTTCAAAAATTTGTCATTTCCGTTTGTCGTTTGTCGTTTGGGTTTGGGTTGGGGTTGGGGTTGGCGTAAGTGGGCTCTGGGAGGCTAACCCACTAAGAAGGGATGGGAAGGGAAGCGAACGCGGCCGCCGCGTACCACCATACATTACGTTAGGGTGGGGGTAAATGGCAGAGACACCTCTCTCTGGGTGGTACAGGTTAGGGAATGGGATAGGGGTAGGGGATAGTGGTGGGCTGTGGGAGGCACCTCTCTGGGTGCCTGTGACCCACTAAGAAGGAAAGTGTACTGCAATACGGATCTGGGTTAGGGTTGGGGTTAGGGTAAAGGAGGCTTAGGGTTATGGTTAAGGTTAGGGTGGGTTAGTGGGCTGCACCTCTGGGTGCCTCTGACCCACTAAGAAGGACAGTGTACTGGCATATGGGTTCCGTTAGGGTTCGGGTTCGGGTTAGTGGGCTTTTTATGCCCTCTGGCACATCCAGAAGTCTCAGTCAAAATCTGGCCATGCGATTGGTGGAATGGGTCCAAAATTTGCATGGTCCCATCCTGGCCAGCCCATCATTGCGCAGGTGTAAAAAAAAATAAAAATAAAATAAAATAAAATAAAATCAATGGAGATGTTTTATTGCAAGAAAAACCCACTGCTGCTACTATAAAAATCAGGCATTTAAAATACCTAATTTTCAAATGTTTCTGTGGTGCTTTGGTGGGTTTTGGACCACAATTTAAAAATAAATATTGCGGTTGCCATTTTGGATCCCCCCACCCATGGCAAATGGAGACGACGAGGATGGCTCCCCCAGCCTGGTACCAGCAGCCCAGGACAGGAGAGGGGGAAGGCCGGGACCCCAGGTAGGTGCCCTCACTGAGGCGGGCATATTTTCGCCTGCTTTTTGGCCGGGAATCGGTTTTTTTAAACTTTTTTTCTGTGCTGCTTGGCATCGTGCGATGCCATGAACGCAGCGAAAAATCAGACCCAATTTTTCTTTTTCGGTTCGGGTTCGAGCTGGAGCGGAAACCATTTACCCTGGGGAACCGAAAACGGAAACGAGAATTTCACCGCTCCGTGCCCATGTCTAATGTATACAATACAGTAATCCCCTGGACCCAACACGGGATAAAGGAAAAACTGCAATATGCGGATGCTCGGTCGGATCAGGACTGGGGCCCTGTCTGGGGCCTCCTACACTTACCTGAGGACTGGGGCTGTCCCAAGCGGCCCTCCGACGGGCTTCCCAGGCCTGTTGGATGCCCCAGAAGTGGTTTGGGGCAATCCTGAGGGCACTTCCGGTTTTTTGGAAGTCACTTTCGGTTCACTGGAAACCATTTCTGGGGCTTCTGGCAGAGCTCCAGAAGTTGATTCAGGTGATCCGGAAGGCACATCCAGTTTTCAGGAGTGACTTCCGTTTTGCCGGAAACCATTTCTGGGGCCTCCAACAGGTCCAGGAAGCCCATCGGAGGCCTATTCAGGGCAGCACCAGGCCTGGGCTAACTGGAGGAGGCCTCAAAAAGGCTCACTCAGCTTACCCCAGGGGCATTTGCCTTCATATACTGTGGTCCCGCAATATACCAGGACCACAGTTTATGAACCACAAAATGGCTGGGGCTGACTGTATAATATACATATATTACAGTGGTACCTTGGTTTAAGAGCAGTTTGCAAGACAAGCAAACATTTCTTCTAAATTTTGCCTTGATCAACAAGCAATGTCTTTATAAAGAAGCAATGGAGCAGAGCACATGATTACAAATGAGTCAATGGTGGCTCTCCTTCCCTCCCCTCTTCTGGATTTTGGGTGATTATCTGGAACATTCCATCTCAGGCAGCATCCAAAGCAGAGCAAGAAGAAAGGAATAGAGATCTTCAATGCACCAGCAAGGAACGTGCAGGTTAGGGTTTTATTTTTCTTTATATTTATATTTTTATTTAATTTCTTTTCAACATTCTCATTTTTTCAAACAATTTCTAGTCACGGATCAACTAGTCAAGTGTGTATAGAGCTACTAATTACACTTTATTATTGTCATATTGAAAACACAGAGTAAAATCCAGTTGTTAGTCCCAAGCAGAGCAGATTCCACAGCAAAGTACGTAAACCATGGTGCAGACGTGGGCTTCTAGCCAACTTCTTTTGTGAGTTTTGGCATTTTGTGTGTACAGTATGTTGTCTATGGGCCCCCAAAATGTATCATCTGAGTTTCCATTATTTTTATGGGGAAATTTGCTTTGATACAAGAGTGTTTTGGTTTACAAGCATGTTTCTGGAATGAATTATGCTCATAAACCAAGGTATTACTGTATATATATTTATATAGTATCATATCTAGTATTTGGAAATACCACTTTCCTGTCTACCTGTTGAATAAAGAAAGCACATTTGTAAAGATGTTATAAATGTCCATAAGGAAGTGGTAAAGAAACAAAAATGTCAAAGTCATTCCCCACCTAAACCTAAATGGACTGAATTCATGATGGATGTACACGGATGTAATATCTTGAGTATCAATAGCCACTGAAATTGCGTGGTTCCAGGAAGAGGTCTTGTGAGCTTCCCTAGGAGTGGCAATTCTAAGCATTAGAGCCTGGGATATTCTGGTTGGTTGGGCCAAGGTAGATCTTGGGATGATACGCTCCATCAGATATTCTGGACCCAAGCCATGGAGGGTTTTGTAAATCAAAACCAATACCTTGAACCTTATTCAGGAAGCAATGGGTAACCAGTGGAGATGAGCCAGGATGGGGGTGATGTGGTCCTATCTTCCCACATCAACCACCAACCTAGCCATTGCATTCTGGACCTGCTGCAGTCACTGAACAATGGTCAAGGGGAGCCCCATATAGAGCATGTTACAGGAATTCATCCTCAAGATAACCAGAGTGTGCACAACCATCCTTAGGAGGTCACCATCAAGATATGGGCAAATCTGGGTGAGGAGCCTGAGATGGAAAAAGGCCAACCTGGACACGGCATCCACCTAGGATTCGGGGTCAATGCTGGGTCCAGGATCACACCCAGACTCCTCACTCTATCACCAATCAGAGGGAAATCCCATCCAAACTGGGAAGAAGGCCACAATTACATTGCCCCGCCCCACCAAGGAACAGTACCTCGGTCTTCTCGGGGTTGAGTTTGAGCCTGTTAGTCCTGGTCCATCTGATTCTACTAACAAACAGGGGCTTTAGAAGAGATATCCATGCCAGTCTGTGCTAGCATACTAAGCAAAAACAAAAGAAGACACCTTAAAAACTAACTGGGTCTGAAGAATACTTGTCCCCAAAAGCTGACATTGTGGTTAGTTAATCAGCTACAAGTCATTAGAAGCCATTGCTTATGATCTCAGGCAAATTACATTGTATCATAATTACTGGAATTGGTTCTTTGTGGGTTCATGATACACATGAGGAAAGTCCTGGATTCTCAACTGGTATAATATGGTACTGTATTATGATGCTAACTAGTTCATGGTATTTTATGTAATTTTAATGATTTTATGGTTGATCTCTCCTTACTGTTCTATTTTTATAACTGTTAGACACCTGGAACAGTACCTAGTATAGGACGTACAGAGTATAAAACTAATAAATAATAAGAACAATGGTTGTTTAAACCTTGTTGTGTTGTGATGGTTGTCCTCTACTTTTTCCAACTGGCCACTAGACATGGGCATGACTCAGCGAAATTGTCATTTCCATTTTCAGTTATCATTTCCGTTACATAACGGAAATGGTAACGATAATTAAACCGTCAGAACTCGAACTCGAACCGAAAAAAGAAAAATTTGGTCAGGTTTTTCGTTTCCGTTTGTGGCATCGCAGCGATTGCGCAATGCGAAGCACAGAAAAAGTTTTTAAAAGTTTTTTTTTAAAAAACCCGACTCCCAGCCAAAAAAGCAAGCGAAAATATGCCTGCCTGAGGCTTTGCCACCTACCAGAGGGCTGGTTTCTGGGGGGTCCCCGGCCTTTCCCCCCCTCTTCTCCTGTCCTGGGCTGCTTGCACCAGGCTGGGGGGGGTCATCCTCGTCATCTCGCCATGCCATGCGGTGAGGGGGATCCAAAATGGCAACCACAATTTTTCTTTTGAAATCGTGGTCAAAAAACACACCAAATCACCACAGAAACATGTGAAATTTATTTATTTTAAATGCCTGAATTTTACTAGTAGCAGCAGTGGGGTTTTTTATAGCAATAAAACGTATTGATTTTATTTTATTTTATTTTATTTTATTTTTTATTTTTTTAGACCTGCCCATTTGGGCTGGGCATGGGATGGGACCATGCAATTTTTTTGAACCATTCCACCGATGGCATGGCCAGGTATTTGACTGACACTTCTGGATGTCTCGGAGGGCATAAAAAGCCGAAGCACCTTCCAGAAATCGCAGACAGGTGTATGGATGTGGTTGAGGAAGGAGGGCTGGCTGCTGGTGCTGGTGTGATCCAATCAAGATTGAGGAGGGAGGCTGGAGGCTTTAGGATTTAAGTTAGGCAGGCAGGGAGGGAACTGAATTTAGAAAATAATTTCTTTGATTCCCTGCAGCTTTGTCTGCTGAAGGGAATAGCAGTTTATTCTTTATTTCTTCTCTGGCAGTTCGTGAGGATTTTTTTCTGATATTGGATAAAGGGGGAGGTTCGACTGGGAGTGGGAGGTGTGAATTTATTTTAAAAATATATTAAAGACTACCATTTATTTTCTATTTTCCCAACTTCAGTTTGCTTGCACACACACACACATTTGGGGTGCAAGCCAAGAACAGAACCTCTATCCTAAGTGATATCCTAACTGCCCACTCGCCCGTCCGCCTGCGCCGCCACCTGCCTGCGGCCCGCACCACCACCCGCCCGCCCACTCGCCCACCCGCGGTCACTGCCCGCCCATGGCCCCCCGCCACCGCCGCCTGCCTGCACCTCCCCCCGCCCCCCACCCCCTGCCCCGCCCACCACCTAGGGCGCAAAAACACCTAGTGCTGGCCCTGATTGCGGGACACCGCTATGCTCTGGGAAGTCAAATCGCACTAATGACAAATGACAAACGAAATGACAAATTTTTGAAAACTTTCGTGACAAACGGAAACGACCCGAAACGGACCCGTTCCAACAAACGAAAACTCGAAACATCATTTTTTCTGGTCGTGCCCATGTCTATTGGCCATTATGAAGTGGCAGCAGACAAAATGGATGTTGAGCAACAAACTGGGAACAAACTAGATTTAAGGTATGTAAGCTACAGTTCATTTCATTGTCTGGCATGTATTTTTGGCTTAAGCAACAGTGAACCAGAGTTAATATGGCTTGCTGCCACATGTGATGTTCCTTTTATGCACTAGAAATATGCATCAAAGTGCAGAGGGTGCTACAGAAAGGATGTCCATGCATATAATAAATTAGAATGTATTAACATAAATGTGAATCTGCATGATTGTAACTTTGCATTTATCAAATATCTGAGACTTTAGAACTCTAAAAAATGGATGAACAAGAGGGTTGATTTATCGGAAAGAAATAAAAAAATCCTGAGTCTGTCATAGCTTGAAGTTGGGGCCTATGGTAATGCAATGGATTTTGGAGAGCCAAGGGCATGAAAGACATCTAAACAAGAGATAACCCTTTTGGGCCTCCAGACCCTGAAAAAAAAAAAAAAAAAGGAAATCATCTAGTTTTCTTGAAATGTAACTAGCCAATGACGGCCTTATCCTCCACGACTTCTTTAACTGTGCACAGTGGACCATAATCCTTCTTTTTTCTGTTGCAAAGTTTTCTAGATGAGGGAAAACAAGGGGGTAAATTTAATTAGAAGCTGCATGTAGAATAAGGCCCAAATAGGGCATTTGTGTGAGGGAAAATGATTTATTAATTAGTTTATTTTATGTTCTTTAACATAGTTTGGCTCCGAACCAAACTCCGAAAGGTTTGCCAAAAAAGACGCTAAAGATGGTTAACTGAAAAACGCATGAGCGGACTATTAAAATATAAATTTAACACAAAATATTGACTAAAATATAATGAAAAAGCAAATAAATTTAAAACACAGCAATAAAAGATGTAATTTAAGCATGCAGGAAAAGAGAATCTATCTTGGCTAAACACAATTAGATAATTAGACAAAAAAAATGGAAGGCCAAGAATGGACCAGGAAGGCTGTTGACTACATTTGAAGAATTCATTGGAAAAAAGAGAGAATATTGATGCCAATGAGAACAGAAAGGGAACTGTGAGTGTGACATACAAGATGTTGACCCAGACATGTACTAAGACAACAGATCTAAAGAAAATATGGCAAGAGGAGTTAGTAACAGAGCTTGAAGAGGAAGAGTGGAATTCTATGTGGAATAAAAGGATTATGAAAAACATGTCAGTAAGGGTCAAAGATGATTGCTTTAAGGTAGTGTGAAAGCAGTATTTAATGCCTGTGAGAATGAATTCATTAAATGGATCGATTCCATCTTCTTGCTGGGAATGTGAAAAAGGAACCTATTTACACATGTGGTGTGGCTCTGAAGAAAGAAGAGTGGATTCAAGTACTGTATTTCAGGAAATAAAGAATATATTGGGAAAGGGGGTGCACATGTATGCTAAGACAGCCTTGTTGAACCTGGTTGTAAGAAACAAGTAAATCAAGTAGAAATAGATTTATTTCTTATTATGGTAATGGTAGCAAGGCTAATCATGGCGAAAAAATGGCAAGCATGTGGCCAATTTAATATTGAAGATTAGCATAAAGAAATTAAGTGGGATATGGCTTATGATTTGAAAACTAGTAAAGGGGTATCCCATGCAAATGACTTTAAAGATATCTGGAGCCCATTTTTGACACATATATTTGAGAAAGGAAATAGATATACTCTCAGTAAGGATTCCATTTATTTCTTGAAAGAATGGGTGCCACATTTGGAAAGATGTCACCCAACAAAGCAATAATATAATATGCTGATTTGGAACAAAAGGATAGCCCTGAAGTTGATGGGTGCACAAAGTGTCATAAGTTTTTGTGTTGTTTGTTTTTTGTTTAGTTCATATATTCTTGTCTCATTTATGTTTTGATATTTTTATGTTTGAATATGAATGACTGTAATATTGTATGAAACGTCTATTAAAATGTTTATTTTCTTTTGTATAATTTTCTCTAATAAAAAGGAAAAAAGAAAGAAAAAGGGAAATTAAAGATGACATTTCAGAGATTCCTGTAGTTGGAATCTTATGACATCTGGCCCCGTATGCTGTCTGAATTAAAGAGTGTGTTGGAAGCGATCTTGTGGTCTACACAGGAAAGAGCTGGGGTTTATCAGTGTAATAAATATCACACCCACAGGGGAAGAAGAAACGCTGATGTCCTTGAAAGGCAATAAAATGGGTCCAAAGAGGAACCCCAGAGCAACTGTACCTGCTTTGTCCACATGCACGCTTAATCTCTGAAAACACTTTCCTTCATGTCCAGTATGGAAGTTGTGATATTTTGGCATATATTTTTAATCCATTTCCAAGATAAGCCATCCTGCTTTCAAACACTGCTTTTCTGAAGTTTTGTCTATAACAGCACCTTAACTAACGACAAGGCCATGCTTTTCTAAAGTAACCAAGATGTTGTCTAAAGGTTCTGTTTACAGCTATCACATTAATGTTGATGATAATGATAATGGTGATGAGTAATATCCTTATATAGCTTTTACAGCCAGTTAGCCTGGTCCACTGGAATGTCATAAAGATTTTTATTCCCCCTCATGGTCAGGTTTTTAATAAGGACTGAATCCAATAGTCAATCTCAGCTAAAATAGTCTACCTTTGTTAAATCAACACATGTGTAAGTCTTATCAATTAGCTGGGCCTCCTCTACTCAGGACTGTAAATTGGATTTAGCTAGAGGGGTGCTGATATGTGTTTTTTGGATTACAGCTCCGAAAATACACACCTGCAACCTTGGCCTAAAGTTCATTTTTTTATAATTATCCTGAAGACTAATATAATCTACATTCTGTTTCCCTCAACCCTCTTGTATGCATAGCAAGTCAGTGAAGAGCTAGTCAACGAAACCTTAAGTTGTTTTGAGAATGTTGTGTTGTAGAGCAGCATACATGTTAAATACCTTGAAGAGTTGTGATTTCACTAGTGCAAACGGTAAGTGTTCCACGCTGCTGGGTGCTGTGCTTGTAGTTCCTCTGGCCAATTCATCACCTGGTGGCCAGCCTTCTAATGACTAGCTGTCCTGTGTCATGTTAGGTCAGTCCATGGGCAGAACAACATCCATCACGCACATAGTTGAGTCATTCTTTGTCATCTCACAAGCCTGGCAGAAGCTTGGACATAGTGGCATAGAGGGTCACTTGCCAGGTGGGCCAGAAGGACTTTGTGAAAGAGCTGATATGCAAACAAGAACACTGGTTACATGCTGTCAAGTCAACTCTGATGTATGGCAACACAGAGTACGTAAAAGTGATTTGCCACTGCCTTCTTCTAGAATGGTGCAGCATACCCAAGGCTACACAGGCTGGCTTTTCTCCTGGAAAACACTGTGGGGAATTGAACTCCCTGCTAGATACTTAACTCAATGAGCTATCCAGCCAACTGGCATATAAATAAATAATAATAAATGTGTGCTGTCAAATCATTTCTGGCCTGCAGCAAGCCTTTTAAAGGTTTTCCAGGTAGACAGCACTCTGAAACGGTTTGCTGTTCACGTCTTCTTCTGGGGTGTCCTGGGAGTGTGTTGTTTGCCCATGGCCACACAGGCTGGTTCTTCTCAAAGCCTCAGTGGGGAACTGAACTCCCAGCTTCTCCTAACTCACTGAGCTCTCCAGGCAGTTTGGCATATAAGTAGTGTGCAGTTAAAAGAAATACAAACGATAAAACCATGAGAGGTCACAATAAAAACATCCCTTAAGTTGTTGAGTGCTATTATTAGTTTATATTTTTTTACATTTGCATTTTATTTTCTCTGTATTCTATGATACATCAGAATTCCATCAAACAGAGAGGCAAGATATATAAGGTAATTAGCTAAGAGCTGCCGTACTCAGTGACAGCATCCCTCTCCTTTTAAAAGAGTTACATAGAGAAAGGGATGTCCGAGGGTGTACCTTGCATTAAGAGCACTGTCTGCTGAAACTTCATTTTCTAAGCAAATATTAAAGACATTGGGTCCCTGCCCTCTTTTTCATCTGGTCACCCTTGTGGTACATGAACAGAAAGTTTGCCTCCAGAAGCCTGTATGGTTTTTTCTAACTGGCAAACACAATCAAAACTTCAGTGGCCCAATAGAGACCAGCAAGTTTGAACTGGCCTTAGCCTTCATGGCCTGTGTGTGTGTGTGCTATGCTGTCAAGTTGGAATTGACTGGCCCTGACCCTAATAGGACTTTCAAGCTAAGTGTGCTCTTCAAGGAGGGCTTTGTACCTGTCCCACTCCCCAGCTCTGCTTCCATGGCTGAACAGGGATTTGAACTGTGATCTCCAGCGTCCCAGTCCCTCACTCTATCCACTACGCCACACTGGGAATCTTCATGGCCTGCACTGTAGCTCCATTGTATAGGGCTCATCTGCGTTTGAAGAACTGGGTTGCAGTCCACAATGGCTTGTAGCCAATCAAGCACCTGTCTGCCCTCCCTATTACTCAATGTGTTGCATCATTGCAGTCATGACCGACTCTTCGTGATTCCATGTCCATGGAGTTTTCTTGGCAAGAATACTGGTTTGTCAGTTCCTACTCCAGGCACCTACAGCACCTGGTATTCCCTGCTGGTCTCCCATCCAAGTACTAACCAGGGCCAACCTGCTTAGCTTTCAAAATCAGGCGAGATAGGATGTGCTTAGGGCATCTAGGCAGCTCTATTACTCAGTGCCTTCTATCTAAAAGAATCTGTTCGCCAATCCTGGGGATGTATCCTACTTTAAGACTGCCATGAGCATCTATGTGGCTTTTTCTATTTTTGTGGTTCGTTTGGGGACATCCCCTGTTATGAGACTAGATTGCTGGGCTTTAGGGGAAGCCCCAGCAGAATGTAAATAAAGACACTGCTGGCATGGTGGTGAGTCATCTCATCAGGAAAGCTGAAGAGCTACTAAGTGAAGTGCAAACTTTGCCTATTCATCCTAATGGGCTGTTAATTGGAGAGGTTCATTAAAAACACTTGGGTGTCAACTGGCAAACGGGGACAAGAGGTAATACGATCCTCTCAAGTCTGGATGGGGAGATTTGCCCCATCACATGCAGGCAGTCTGATTGCTCCTTACAGAACAGGGGAAGTCAAGCTCAACTCTTGCCAACCCCACTGATTTCATTGGGGGCAAGCAGGTGCTGCAATTCTCCTTTCTAAATAAACAAACGGTTTATATAACATAAAATCTGTACAACATAAAAATTCCTGAGATAGGGGAAATCTGCTTAACAGTATCGTCTATTGGGCAAATCCGTACAACATAAAAATGGTCACACTCGTGATTAGGGATTACTCTGTTTTCAATGCATTCCTATGGGAAATTTGTATAAAGGAAAATTTGCTTAATATAATTTCATTTGGAACGAATTAATTCCTTTATACAAGGTACCACTGTACTTGGATAAGAGACCCAACAGGGAATACCAGGTGCTCTAGGAGTAGAAACTGACAAGCCACTCCAGTATTCCTACCAAGAAAACTCCATGGGCATGGGATCATGAAGAGTTGGTCATGACTGTAATGACATCACACACACACACACACACACACACACACACACACACACACACACACACACACACACACACACACACACACACACACACACACACACACACACACACACACAAGGGCACTGAAGATATTTGGTTTGGCCTTCCTCCTTCTTTGAGCATTGCTCCAGGGAAACCTTTGTAGAGGGTGGGGTAGGGTAGCGTAAGTGGAGAGAAAGATCACTGAAATCTTATAATGCTTTTGATTATGCTAATGTGCTGTTAATTATGTTGTAAAACAGTGGCCCTTCCCTTCCCATCCCACCATGTCTTGTACATTAGGAGGGATGAGGGGGTGATAAGTTTAAACAAGCCACATCTAAATGCAAGCAGGAACATATGCTTAAGATTATTTAATCAGTTAAATTTTAACTGTTTCAAACATGCCAGTTTTTTTAAAAGGTGACATCCTTGTTTATTGTCTCTTTGTTGGGATGTTGACTGGCCACATTCAGCGGAAGCCAGAGGCAGAAGGGTAGACTTATTACCAAGAAACCACTTAGGAAACCGTAGGTGCATTTTCCATCTTGTGTTCACCCAAGAGTATTGTAAACACCCATTTTGATGCTAAGTCCTGTAAATTAAGAAAATAGGTAATCTCTCCACTCTGGCTTGGCACTTCCAAGAAAGACTTGATTTTTTTTTGGAGAGATGCTTATTTCCAAAGATGCATGCTAAGCAATGATGTCGAAGTGTAGGAGCAGTTGGGCAGGATCAGTTTCAGAAATTTGTCAGCACTTGGACTCCAAAATTGGTTTTCTTTTTACTACCAGCCAGCAGCTTCCAAACCATGCAACCTCCCATGATTCCTCTTCCCGCCAACCCCGCTCTCTCTCATTCTTCACACCAAGGGTTCAGAGTGTTGCAGCTGCTCCCCACACCTCCCTGCCAATTCCTACCCCTACTTCCAAGTGCTACCATGTTTTTTCTTCAATGGTTAACACCATTGCAGGTCATTGTCCCATCATCAGTGATCAAGCCATGTTGAAGAGCTGGGGAACCTATGGGTGCTTTTACACGACCTCTAAAATCCGCCTGCAACTTAAATTCAGACCAGAGATTGTGGGGGTTTGTCCCACTTCCTGTGTTCCCACCCTTCCGACCTCCATTGCTCCTGTCTGCAGCGAGGGGAGGGAGAAAAAAAGGGAGAAAAGCTCACATCCGCTCACCTCTGTCTGCCGTCCAAGCAGCCCCGAGCAGCCCTGTAGGAATTCCTGTCTCTTAAAGGGGCGGCAGGGACAAAACAAACAAACAAACAAACAAACAGAAGGCTCCCAGCCCGGCATCCACAGCTTTACAATCCGCATTGGAAGATTTTTTTTTACCTCTGGAGACCAGGTACTTGAAAAGTGTGCTGGGGCATGCTTAGGTGGGCGTGGTCATACTTTATTTTGTTTAAAGTCCTCAGCTGGTGGGAAAACATTTTTAAGCTCTGGATGTGGGAGCCCTTTGCCTTGGATTTTAGGGGTCATATAAAAGCACCCTATGTTGGGAAATCACAGAGGCACCTATAGAATCGATTTCAAACACTGTATCTTCTTGGCATACTACAGTTGGGTATTGCAGCGACCACCCACGCATCACACACAAAAAAAGAGGAAAACATGCATCATTTTAAAAACTAGGGAAAATTTTTTTAATGATTTTTTAAAATTTTCATATGTGAAGTTGCAGGTACGGAGGGAAAACAAGAAAGGGCTTCTGTAATTTAAACAGATTTGCAATGCATCTCAATCAAGCATGATGACTAGTAGATGACTACTAGTAGCTAGGAATGGGCAGTTGCAATGACCTTTGTGTTAATCCTTCAGACCGGCATGTGGTATACCATTGTATTGTGATCCAGTAGGCGGAAGATACTTCTTTTAAAACAACAGGCATGAAAATGCAGGCAAAGTGATGAATATTAATGCAAAAAAGAATGTTTAGCCATTAACTTCATGGGGGGGTTAACTGAAGCACAGGATAAACTTAGCTTTCCTCAAGATGGTGCCTTCTACATATGTTGGAGTACAGTTGTCATCATTCTCATCTGGGACCAAATGAGGAAAGCTGGCTTGGTTCTTGTCCTGACATTCAAGGGAGGACTTGAAATTGCTCTGCTTTTGCTATACCTGGGGCGTGGTGTT
Source organism: Phrynocephalus forsythii (assembly GCA_029282475.1). Lineage (NCBI taxonomy): Eukaryota > Metazoa > Chordata > Lepidosauria > Squamata > Agamidae > Phrynocephalus > Phrynocephalus forsythii. The sequence continues at coordinate 15,006,941 of JAPFRF010000004.1, forward strand.
CAAGAATTCTGCATCAAGTTGGTCTACAGTGAATCAGCCTCAACATGTGGAACTCCCTGCCACAGGATGTGGTGATGGCATCTGTCCTGGATGCCTTCAAAAGGGGATTGGACAGATTCCTGGAGGAAAAGTCCATCACAGGTTACAAACCATGATGGAGATGTGTAATCTCTCCAGGCTTAAAACCAGGGTACTTCAAGTGCCAGATGCAGGGGAGTGGTATCACGAGACAGATATCTAGTCTCATGCGCTCCCAAACACATCTGGTGGGGCCACTGTGAGATACAAGAAGCTGGACTAGATGGGCCTTTGGCCTGATCCAGCATGGCTCTTCTTATGTTCTTATGTTATGTTAACATCAAATTCCTTAACAACAAATTCCTTAAAATTTTTGTCTCTTCTCCCTATTGTACAAGGCTTTCTAAAGGAATATACAGTATTTACAGTTCAAGGGCCCATGGATGTGATACACCTTCATAACCAATTTAGGTAGACAGCATTTTGAATGTTAAGGAATAGCTTTACACACATTAAACTCATATTTTGGAAAGGCTATCTAGTCATAGGGTCACCCTGCTTACTGTTCCACCCAACACAAAAATTGTTTTGGGTTGTCCTGCATAATATATTTTCATAGAGTCATAAAATCACAGAATTATAGAACTGAAAGGGAGCTCAAGGCATCATTAACCAATGTAGGAAATCCACAGCATTTTTAACAGATGCCCAACTGGGCACTTGTTAAAATCTTCAAATGAAATGCTAGTTGTTGAGGTGAGAGGAGACTCAGGCTGGGCATATGCTGCATGAAATACATCATCCTTTTGTTCCTATGACCAACACCTTCTCTAGATGGCAAGGGTGCAAACAAAGGTCTCTCTAGGAATACATATGTACATGAGGAGAGTGTTGGTGCATAACATGTTTTTAAACCCCTACCCCTACCCAAGCACACAACATTCAGGAACATAGAGAGGTGCTTAATAACAAAACAGGGTTGAGCAAAGGTATCTTTTTTGGACAATAATTCCCAGAATGCCAAAGGCAGCATGGCTCTTACTGGCTGTGAGCATCTGGAAACAGCTTCTTCCCAAACTTTGCAGTGTCTCTCCTGTATTTCAGGGCTTGAGTTGTACTTTGGTTGTATCATTTATTGCACACACACATGATACACTTTTCACTTTATTTTTATTTTTGCTCCCCCTCAGATGCCCTATGTTTAAAAAAAATTGAGGGGGAAGAGGTTAAAAAAAAGTCACTTTTCACTTGTATAAGTTTCCAGAATCCCTCTTATCTCCTCCAGGAACCCAAAACTCACGAAAATGAAACTGGAAATTGAATTTTAATAACTTTTGGTTTGGTTCTCCCCCCCCATACTTGATGCTAAATTTTGAGATAGTATTCCATTGGCAGAAAACTGTGCTTCCCCTGACAGCCCAAAATTTCCCACCTTTTATTACTCCAGATTGTTCTCCTTGGTATAGAGTTTACAGCATTTGGCATTTGTTTTATTTTGAGTTACAAGCTCCTAGCCGCTGCCCAACACACATTTTAAGCAAAGAAGTTAAAACACACAAATGATCAGCTGTAACAATCTGGTGTGAAAGCCGGCCTTTTGGGACTGGTGCACTGCATGCCTGGGAGTAACAATTAAATAATAAAAAGGGAATGATTCTAAAGTCCTGGAGTTATTTGTGGTGGGGCTGTTGGGTGATGAGTGGGAAGTCTCCTAAAAATATATATCCACAAATTTACACCCTGCAGGAAAACTGAGGGCCTTGAGATTAGGTGGTAGATCTGAAACAGAGGTCCTGCCCTCCCCCTCTCCAAATCCCATTAGCTCTGTTAATGTTTGTATAATGCTTTCAAGTGTTCCTTCATATGCATTATGTTGTGATCCTTACAACAATGCTGCCAAGGTATCATTATCCCTGAATGGCAATCGGAAGGTTTTTAGGGTGAAAGAGAGTACCTTGCCTGAGCCATTTCAGCGAGGTTTATGGCACAAGCTAGAGTCAAAACCAGGGACTTTCTGAATCATGCTGGGGGGGGGAGTGGTCCTGATCATTTGCACCAGCAGCAAAAATATCAGAGATTCATGTGGCATCTGAAACTAGTTTTTAAAACCCCCAAACGTTAATTGGAATAAGCTTTCATGGACTGTAGCCCAACCCTTCCTCCATCTTTTCCTCCATCTTTGCCACCCAAGCCTGCTTTGGGAAACATCAGATGCACAGAAGCCAACAGGAGTTTCACACAAGGAATTTTGGCTGTCCTGGGTTAGAACCTGTCTATATCAATCTGCCCCAGCCAAAGGCATCCAACTCAAGGGCATTCAAAGGGCAAGTGAGAGCCAGCATCCATGTCAATAAAATTCCTTGATGTGCCAGTTTTGGGGAGTGGGGCACTAGGCAGACAGGTTTCTCAGACGTTTCTCAGATGTTGAGTACCAGCCAACCCCACCGTGCAACGGTACAGCCCTTTGTGGTTCTTCAGACCACAAATGATAAACTGTAAGAAGCCCACCCACCCCTCCTTCAATACTTTCCATGGCACAACCGTGTCTTCTCAGCAGCACTGTGTGAAGAGTGACTTTTTGTTACAGCTCCTACGCACTAGCATTATTCACGCCATGCTCTGAGCAGTTCTACAGGCCATCTTGGGCTCTACAAGGATGGTCAGACGCCAAAGGTTCTACATCTGGATCCACCCGGAAGGCACTGCATCGTCCTTTCTTAGACTTCTGATGCTCCTTGACACATTTGTGCTGCTAATTTGAAGGGAAGGGTTGGGAGAGGCTGGTGCTGATGTGTGCTGTATCGGATACTGCTGAGTCAGCGTCTTTCCCCGACTCCAGCATCAGCTTTCCAGCTCACAAAACATTTCAGTGATTGCTGTGTGGAGTATGGGAGGGGAACCACAGGCCACACTGAGGGCTCTGAATGGGTCTGATAGAAGACTATTGGCAGCATCTGTCGGGAAGACCTTTCCTAAAGCTTTTGTAAACATTGTGAGCCGCTGTCTGTGACAAAGGATGCTGTTATATGCTGCCCATATCTCTTTTGCTAGCTTGGAACGGGTGCTGAAAATGGAGCATTTGGTGACCTGGTATCAAAGATGGGTGGGAGCAACAGGAAGATAGAGCATTCAGGTATATTTCCCCCTTCTTGTCTTTTCTACAGCCATGTTTAGGTTGTTCCTCTTTGGCTCACCCATTCCTGAATCTGGATTTGCAGAAGATGTAAATATGGGTTTTCTGTGCTTTATGCAATTATGAGTTTCTTGAGTAACCACTCTTGTTCAGTTCTCTTAATGAGCTCAGCACTAGCCTGCTGTACTCTGCTGTCAGTGTGAACACCACACTTCATGAATCTGGTGAATAGTACCTGGAGATCCACACAGTCTATATTACTGGTCTATGATGCCCCTCTTTTCCCTACCCTATTTATATGGAAATACTGGGAGAGGACATCAGAGAGTTTGTACTGGAGTATATTGTCATCAAAATGCAGATGAGGATTATGTGGTTCTATTTATTTTTCACCAGGTACCAAGGCAGCTTATGGTTCTAGTTTTACTAGTTCTGCTAAGGTTTTACTAGTGTTGGCAGGTGCTAAGAAACTGAAGCTTAGTTAAGGCAGGATAAGAAATAGGAGACAGACTCCAGATTAAGGATCCATCCTTTCTTCATACCTTAATTCACCCTTTTGTTTTCACAACCTAAGCAGGGTATTTAATAGCAGGACCTTTTGGGAGCTCTTAATTCACAGGGTCACCATAAGCTGACTTGATGGGACACAACAACAGCCTTTTCTGAGTAGGGATGCTACCCTTCTTCAACACCAGCAGTGCAGCTGTGACCTATTTGGCCTGGCATTTATGTGGCAATGGTACTGATCAGGACCAGTGGCTACTGACATGAGCCACACTGATGCACTAGCTGTACCCAATCATAACTGCCAATCAAAACACATTCCGTAGCCATCTCAATATTGTGTTGCTGTAAACAGCATTTTTCAACCACTGTTCCGCGGCACACTAGTGTGCTGCGAGATGTTGCCTGGTGTGCCGTGGGAAAATTGAAAAATTCTAAAGAAATTCAACCCAGGGCCGGCGGGCGGCCCACAGCTGGGAGGCGCTATAAATAGCGTCCAAGGGCCAGCTTGGCTCCTCCCCCGAGGCCCGCGGCGCTGGCGTCACTTCCTCCCCAGCCGGACCTGGCCCCGCTCATTCTCTTAGTGTTTGCCCTGTGCCTGCCACCGCCGCCGCGACTCGCTCGCTTCCCTCTCTCCCCTCCTTTTTTTACCCTGGACCACCACCACTCCTTTCCTGGGAGCTACCAATGGACTGAGCCGCCTGACAGCCCGCCCGCCAACATGAGCTGGCCCGGGAGCCCCAGCCCAGAACAATCCACCAGGTGAGGGGAGGGGGAGGAGGGGTGCCCGGCTGCCCCACGAGCACCGCGGCAGGGCTGCGAGGAGGAGGGGATGGAGGAGGACTCCGCCGGGCCTGGGCTGAGGAGGCGGGCGAGGGGGGGGCTACTGGCATGGCTGGCTGGCCGGCCGGCCAGCCTTTAGGGTCCGGGAGGGGAAGAGCCATCTCTGAGGGGCCCCACGATGGGTTCCTTGAAGTCTTGCCCCTTTCTTTCTGTCTTGGGTCGCCCTCTTCTCTCTCTCTGTCTTTTCTTTCTTTCCCCCCCACCTCTCTCTTTCCATTCGTACCCTTTCCCCTCTTCATAGAAACGTGCTCATTTCTAGCCTGCATATGTGTATGTCTAGCAGCCTGCCTACTGTAATTAAAACTGTAAACCGCCCAGAGACTCCTTGAAGTGGTATGGGGAGGCAGACAAGCAGAACTCTTTCTGCCTTCTTTCCTTCCTGCCTTCCTTCATCCTCCTCCCCTCCTGTCGCTGGACTTGCTGAAGGCATCTGCCTTGGCCACAGTGTGGAGAGCAAGATGGGCTTTTGGGTCTTATTTGTGTTCCTGGAGAGTCAGTGCCCCTTCTCAGGTCTCCACTGGACACAGAAGTCCATGCAGGGCAAAATGTCTTTAAAAAAACAACACAGGTAAGTGGGAACTGGTTGCTAGAGAGTGGGCTGCCTCAATCTGTGGCCCCTCTGTCCTGCTTCTCCCTATACCAGCAATGGTGAACCTTTTAGAGACTAATATAGGCACAGAGTTAATTTTTTTAACATTTTCTAATGGTGGTGTGCCTCGTGATTTTTTTCATGAAACAAGGGTGCCTTTGCCCAAAAAAGGTTGAAAAACACTGCTGTAACATACTCCAGACGGAAGAAGAGGAAGTGCATGTTGCTCTAGGACCCGTCAGCCAGTTTGTTAGTGAGGTATGGAATCAGATGATACTTACTTCTAGCATCTGCATCAAGGGTATGCTCTGACCCAGGGCCAGTGCTAGGTTTTTTTGCGCCCTAGGCGAGAGATGGGTGGTGGGGCGGGTTGTGGGCGGGAGGGGCAGGGGGTGGTGGGGGCGGTGGGTGGGCAGCGATGGGCGCGGGGGGCAGCGGGTGGATGGCGACGGGCAGCAATGGGCGATCGACAACGGTCGGCTGGCAGGCGGTGGGGGCGGGAGGCGGGGGCAGTGGCGGGGGGCGGCGGGAGGGGGCAGCAGGCTGGCCAGCGCCCTCTCTCCATTTTGGCCCCCTAGGCAACTGCCTAGTTCGCAGGCCCTGCTCTAACCACAAGATTCAGCCCTTGATCTGGTTGTTTTGGAAGGTGGCGGGATGCAGTTCAGAGTCAACTGGAGAGAAACTGACTTCCAGTCCAGAGCCTACCTGAAGACATGGAAACTCAAAGGATCCTGCCTCCCATTGATTCTCATTGCGGTGTGGGGGGGACAACACTCATCGGCACTAGGGATGGTGGTTGTGGTGCTGGGAATTGCAGGCTTCTCTCACCCTTAGGAAGATTATGCTGGCATAGTGTAGGCATCTAGACAAAGCAGGGTTTTCATGGTTACTACTGTCATGTGCCATCCAATCCTTTCAAATGTTGAGAACTCTGATGAATTTATGACCTCCAAAAGGTTGTATCATTAACATGTCCTACAAACTAAAGGCAATGGCTTGACTTTCCAGAAATCCATCTCAGGTTGTCATTGACATATCCTGTTAAGTCAGAACCGATTATTGTAGCAACCTTAACAGGGTCTTCAAGGTAAATGAGAGATGATTAAGGAGTGGGTTTACCAGTTCCACACCCCTAGTCAATTTCCATAGCTAAGTGAAGATTCAAACCCTGTTCTCCAGAGACTTATTCCATCACTCAAGAAGACTACGCCACCCTGGGAACTCCATCTCAGGTTAGAGATGTTACTTCTGTGGGGTTGGCTCCCTTAGTGCTAACTGATTAGTTTCAGTCCAGATGGGGAAAATCACTGGATGAGAAATTATATAATTTGGGCCTCTCGCAAAGGAGTTGGCTGTGCTCAATGCATACTTATGTCTGGTGTTTTTGTTCTTGTTCTTGTGTGGTTTTGCTGCTGATCTACGTTGTTTGTTTCTTATCTGTTGATCGTATTCAAAAGCATTATTATTTCTGCCTAAAGTACTGTTGGAGGACACCTGTGGTATCAGAAGACAGACAGACCTCCAGAAAGACAACTAAATGTGTTCTTGATCAAAGAAAACCTCAATTCTTACTAGAAGCTAGAATGAGTAAGTTGAGGCTATCATACTTTGAACATAGAATGAGAAGACAAGGCTAATTGGAAAAGACAATCATATTAGGAACATTAGCATCTCGTGTTAAGTCTCCCATTTTTGCTACTTTTTGTTTGACCAAGAACCCATTTTCTTGTCTTGCTGGAGGCCCATCTCTCTCCTCATACCACGGCTGTCTTCCAACATTAGGTTAATGTGGAAGACGTTCAATAATCTGGCAGGCACAGTTGTCTCTTCTGAGGAATAAACCTTCCCATGGCATCAAACTAATAAGTGGAAGCAACGAGGTGCAACAGAAGTCTTTAGATCTGAGGGGCCTTCAAACCAATGTGTTCATCCTTTTAGGTTCCTTGCAAAGAGTTTCCAGAAAATCGCAAGCAACACAAAGTAGCCCTACATCACAAATCTAAATCTTTCAGAGGAACTGGTACAGAGGTCTATGAGGAAGAGAAAGAGAAGTGAGGAATGATTTACTTGTCCACTCTCATCTCCTGTTTTGGTGCAATTTGCTTAAAAATGGCATTCACCCCAGAGGAGTCTGTGAGGGAGAAACATGAGAAGTTGCAGAAGGAGACATTAAAGGGTTAGTATTTGTGAATTATTTTAAGTAATATATAAATTTAGGGTAGATGAGAGAAAAACTCTGTTGTCAACACCCCCTGTGCAAGACACCTATGAGAGGAGCATTTCAGTAGCAGAGTGAATCCTGACTATTCCTTTCTTTATTGACATGACATAAACATTTATTTCTTGCTTTAATGAAATAGATAGAGAGACAGAATGTTCTCTCAATGAGTGAGATAATTATTTAAGCATTGCCATGACTTGGACTTCTGCTGTTGTAAGAGAGAAACATATTTCTCAGGTTTTCAAAAAAATCAAATCTAAAAAGAATCAGTACTCGAAGCTGTACCATTGTACCATCCCACACATACCTGTTTTAGGTATTTGTGAAACTTTCTTTGGTTTCAAAGAAAGCAAATAACTCATATTTTTCTCCAGCTCTGACTTATTATTGATTTACTACTTATAAGTTGGATCTAGACACATGTACCAGGGTTACTGCTGCTGTTGTACACTGATTTTTCAAAACTATCCAACCCTCCCAAGCTAGTTCACAAATTTTTAAAAAACAAATGTCAAATAAATTGAAAACTTGTGAATTCTATCAGCAATTGTTCAAAAGCAGCTCTGAACAACCAGGGATGAACAATCATAGAATCATAGAATCACAGAGTTGGACAAAACCTCAAGGGCCATCCAGTCCAACCCCCTGCCATGCAGGAACCCCCATCACAGTATTTCTGACAGGTGGCCATCCAGCTTCTGCTTAAAAACCTCCACAGAAGGAGACTCTACCACCCTCTGTGGCAGCATATTCCACTGCCGAACAGCTCTAACTGTCATGAAGTTCTTCCAAATGTTCAAATGGAATCGTTCCACCTTTAGAATGGTTTCCATGAGAAGAAGTGAGAACAGCCATTCCCCCTTCTAACTGCTGTACACTAAATGGAAATATGGGAAGCAAGCTAGAGCAAGGTCCTTGTTCTGGCATAGAATGTGCCTCTAAAATCAGTTCATTTCCAGTTGCTATTTAATGTTTGCATGGAAGCCCTGAGATGTTTGGGGCGTACCATAACCAAAATGCAGATGATTGCATGGCTTGATCCCTCTTTGCGGTGGTGGTGGTGATAGAGTCCTTTGGGTCAAGCATTTACCTGGCCATTCTATCCCATGCTGCTGAACAGCAGTACCAACAAGGTTGGCTCAGCCAGCATCTTATAAATAAGTGCACCATGCGTTGTCAGTTCTATGGAGTTCTTGACACCGCACCATTTAAAGAGATTCACGGCATGCCACCTGGAGCTAGGATGTTCTGGGAAGATGAATCAGTGTTTTAGAATGAAGACTTGGCCTCAATCTAATAATCAATCTTAGGTCCAACAGGGGTGACTGCTGAATAGTCCTGATTGAGGTACCTAAAACAATCTGTACATAATTTTGCAAGCTGAGCTACCAGGAACACAAAGCCCTTGTGGGCATTTCAAGGGAAATGAGGTCAGTGAAGAAATCATATCTGAGAAGATTGGCTTTTTGTGTTCTCTCTCTCTCTTCTCTCTCTCTCTCTCTCTCTCTCTCTCTCTCTCTCTCTCTCTCTCTCTTAAAGAATTGCTTTCAAAGATCACAAGATGGATGGGGCTCCAGCTTCCCATGGCTGAAGTCAAGTTCCATGCTTCCTTCTGTACTGTAGTTCATATTTACCAGGATTCCTGGCTGACAAGAATACAGTAGTCAGGATTCATTTTCAAGAGACAAAGAGACACATTATCTGCTCGAGTGCTGAAGGTACGTGAAAGACTTTTTGTAAAGCCCTGGCGTTCCTTTCATGAGAAGGAATGATTTATAGAAAATTGCTGCTGGAACACATGCACATCTTGGCAGCCATAAAGGCTGTCCCCCTCCTTTCCTTAATGGTCTTTTATCAGCATCTTTGGAGGTATCTGCTACATTTGTCTGCATAGAACTGAAAAAGTCAATATGAATTTTTTGGCTGGTCTTTTTCCAATCTGATTCTCTGAACCCAGCCAGGACTCCTGGTAAATCTTTCTGTCCCCATGCTTTTTTCTCTCCTGATGGAACAGTAGGGTTTTACACTCTGGGCCAGTGTTGGCGTACCTATGGCACAAGTGCCAAAGGTGGCACTTGGAGCCCTTTCTGTGGGCACCTGACATCACCCCTTCACAATCACCTGTACACAGGTTTAAATGACTCTATTGGCACTTTGTGAAAAATTACTGTAGTGGGTTTTGAATCACAGTTTTGGCACTCAGTCTCTAAAAGGTTCATCATCACTGATCTAGGCTCAAGTATAGTATACTTGTTGTTGTTGTTGTTGTTGTTGATTGATGATGATGATGATGATGTGGTGGTGGTGGTGTATTGGGATGGTTGAACAGACTCAAGAAGGTGCTGAAAAACAGATGAGATGCTTATTAACACCTTCAATAATCTTATCTATATCTTAGAAATCCCTCAGTTGTGTCTTGTGGGGTTTAGGTTGTTATTACTTTGTTTATAAGACATATTTTTGTCAGAGGACATCCAGAATGACACGAAGCATTTTTTTAAAAATAAATAAATTAATTTTCCATCCTCAGGTGAAAACTTGGAACGAACATTACCAAAGGATTTGCAAGTGATAGGAGAAATTTTTTTTTAAATTAAAACAAGCCCACATAATCTAAAAATAAGAAAATACATCATTTTGATGTTTGGCACTGTTAAAATGGGAATGCTGGTTGACTTGAATAGGTCTCAAGCCATGCAGGGTCTTAAAAGAAATATATACTAGCCCTGAACATTTTTTTTCCTATTTGACCTCAATGGACAGAAGAGCTCTTCTGTTGGGGTTTTAGTGACTCTTACAGCAATTTAATATTTTTGAACTGTCCTTCCTATTCTTTATCACTATTTTCCCCCTCCACATACTAAAGGCTCATGTGTTTTAGGTGCTGCTTCAGTAGGAAGCTTCGATCACTTCTGCTCTCTCTGATTAAGCCAAGATCAAAATCACACCTCACGGAGCTCCAACATCTACACAGACTGAGAGGAATATACTTCTGCTTAATTATATCCAATGGATGCTAAGGAAGAAGAGAAGTAAATTATTATAATAACGATGATGTGAGAACATTTTAAGCTCTTGTTCTTGCTAGCCATTAATATTTTCTGAAATGAATTCCCATGGGTTTTAAAGAAGTGGAATATACCTGTTCTTGTACGATTCAATGGGGAACAGTGTCAGGAACATGGCTATGGAAGGATTTGGGTAGATTTCCTACTTCATTTTTCACTTATTCAAACAACATTGTTGCCTTCAGCCCAGTTCAAGAATTACTACTACTGGGGAGTTGACTCGCCTTTCAAACTGGAGTTGAACCAGCTTCAGTATCTTAGATTGCATACTAATAAAAAGAAGGAGATTCATTGTTTTTTCTTTTCTTCCAATGTTTTTCATTCCATGGAGAGAATTCCTGGCTCCCTCAAGAGCAGATCAGCAGAAGCTTTAAGTCCCCCCCCACCTCAACTAGAAGACTTCAGTTTGAGGACTTGTGGGGGGGGGGGAGAGAAAAATAGGCAAGCTTCTTCAACTGTGTCACGTCTTCCAATTCAAATTGCTTTCTCCTTCGCCAGAGTGTTTATTGATTTTTTTCAATGCTAACTTCATCTCCCCCCACTTCACCAGATTAAAGTCGGGAAGGTATTAAATTTGGCATGGGAGAAGATGCAAGAAGGCAAAAGGGAGACGCTCCTTCGTGCTCACACACACACTTTTGGCTTGCAGAAGATCTTGAACGACTCCTTTGGAGAATGCAGAGCGAAGGCTGTAATAAGTTCTCATTTGCTTCTTTCTTGCCTTCAAGGTGATGGCACCTCATCCATGTTGATCTGGGAAGCTCGCTTGTTCCTTTCTGCCAACGATGCACGAAGCCAGACAGCCACAGAAAGGCATACAAGGAAACGCGGAAAGAACTGTGTGTGTGTATGAAGGGGGGGGGAGGTGGCACCAAAGTTTTATTTTTAAATTTTAAAGTGGGATGCTTTGATGGTCAAAACCTGGCCAGAGAGCTTCCCAAAGTAACAGGAGCGCCTGGTCCTCCGCCGCTGCAAGCGTTCTTCCTTTGTGTGTGCCTATCCCTGTGTGTGTGTGGCTTGGGGAAGAAAACCCAATGACAAAGAGTCTTTATTTCCGGGAGAAGACTTCAAAATACGTGCTAGAAATGGACAATTTGAGTCCTTTCTCTCTTGCTGCCCCCCACCTCCCATAAATGCAAGCTCAAAGAGGAGAGGGAGGGGGAATTAAAATCAACCACGTGGTAGACCTGTGCTTTTCTTTCTTTTCTTCACTCACTCTCTCTCTCTCTTTTCTAAATACATTTTTTTTGCAACCTCCACTTCCACTGATGTTCTTTCACCCGGGCTCAGGGATAAGGGATTAAGGCGCTCTCGTAGAGGAGAACGTGGATCTCAGGGATCAGCCTGGAGGTGGTGGGGTGAGGGCAGAGACACACCACCACCAGGCGCATCGCTCTCTCTCTCTCTCCCTCTCTCTCTGCGGGCTGGGAACCCGGGTGGCCTCGCTTTGATGAGAACTTGCCATGGCTGGCTGGAGGAAAAGGCGGCGATGACCCCCACAGCAGGAGGAGAGCTTGCGGGCGAAGGGCTTCTCAGAGCATCTCCAAGGCTAGTAGCGAGGGCTGAAGGCAACAGCTTGGACCTAGGACGCCCCCACCCCCCCACCCCCGTTTAAGTCGCCCTTTCTCCTCGCCCGCCTGAGGGAAGCCTGGGAGTGCCTCAGAAAGCAGCTCCCAAGAGGACTTAAGTTTGTAGCCACCTTCCCCATTCCCTCATCTTCACCACCACCACCTCCTCCTCCTCCATCACCATCTCCTCCTCCTCCTCCATCTCGAGCTATCTTGACTCCCTCCTTTTCTCCTGATTCTGCCCCCCCCCCCTTTTCCTCTTTCTCTCCCACCCCCCTTTCCACGTTGTTGTTGTTGTTAGAAAGCCTTCTTGCACCCCCTGGTGCTCTTGCGTTTTGTGTGGTAGGCAAGGAGATTTGTCTCCTCTCTCTCTCTCTCTCTCCCTCTCTCTCTCTCTCCCTCCGGTTGCTCATTATTCAGAGAGAGACACACAGAGGGTTGAGTGAGAGAGAGAGACGGATATCTCAGGTCATCTGCAGCTGCAGCAAGCCAGTGAAGGAGAGAGGGGGGAGAGGGGGAGGGAAAAAAAAGCAGGGAAAAAGATGGCGATCCTCCATTGCCGAGACCTGGCAAGGAGCACAGGAGACTAGCAAAAAAAAACAACTTCCACAACAATTGCAAGAAGGAGGAGGAGAGGCAAGAGGGCAGACGAGAGATACCAGCAACCAGCACCGGGACCTTCCTGTAAGTTCTCCCCCTTTAAAAACCATCTCGGGTGGCACCAATCGCGAGTGCGAGCAAGAAAGAAAGAAAGAAAGAAAGAAAGAAAGAAAGAAAGAAAGAAAAAAGAAGAGAGAGAGAGAGAGAGAGAGAGAGAGAGAGAGGGAGGTCTTCTTTTGGTGTCCCACCACCTTTTTTTTGGAGGAAAAGAATGAAAGAGATCTTCTAGAAAACCCACGCTCCATTCATTCAGCCCAGCCAAGGGAAGGGAAACCGAGGTGGCGGCGGTGGTTTTGTTTAGAGAGAGAGAGAGAGAGAGAGAGAGAGAAAGTCTCTCTTGCCATGGGGGAGGAGAAGGAGGAGGAGGAGGTGGTGGAGCTGGTGCTGCTCCTGGTGGGAGGAGGAGGAGGAAGGCAGTTAATTAATTTTTGTTGTTGTTGCATTACGGGTGGCGGCGTGTGTGTGTGTGTGTGTGTGCGCGCGGGGGAAGAGATAAGTCGGAGGAGAGGCGCTCCGAAGTGTGTGTGGGGGCAGTTGGGGGTTTGCTTGTGGGGAAGTGATTGGATCGCAGGCGGGAGAGGTGGGAAAAAAGAGCGAGAGCGAGAGCGAGCTCCGAGCTGGCTCAGCCCAGGCAATCCGGTGACCTCTGCCTCTCTCTCTCTCTCTTTCTCCCTCTTTGCTTTCTCTTTCTCTCTCGTTCTGTTTCTCCTTCTCTCCAGGGCGAATCTGGTCCTTCTTTCAGACCCGGGAAGCGCGCGTGCGCGCGCGCGTGCGGGCGCGCGGGGGGATTTGATACACTGGACCTTTCCCCCCATACACCCTACCTCCCCAAACCCGGTCTCTCCCGCGTCTCCTGAAGTTGAGAGAGCGAGAGATGGTGGGGGGTCTCCTTTGGCTGGGGCTTCTGCAAGGGTTGGCTTGGGAGAGACCAGCGGTGGAGCTGGAGAGAAGCCATTACACCCGGTCCTGCGCCTTCCCTTGGAGAGAGGCAGAGAGAGAGAGAAAGGGGAAGAAAGGAGATGGGGGAGACCAGGAAAAAGAAATGGGGGGGGGCGAATAAAACCGCTTCACTTCTTGTTCAGTTCCCTGGTCGTCCATGGCTTTCCAGGGAATGAGAAGCAGCTGAGCCTCCCCCTTCAAAGCCCTCACCACCACCCCCTCTTCTTTCTTTATGTCCTTGTCCTCCATTTGCAAGCTGTCTGCTTTGGTTCCAGTCCAGACTCCAAAACACAAAGCTACTTCTCTTTCGCACCCCACCAACCACCCGTGTCTAGGCTTTCTCGTTCCTCCTCCTCCTCCTCCTCCTCTGGTGGAGGCACCCTCTTTCTGAGCTTGGTAGTTCCTCCTTAGGCAGAACCTGGGCAAAAAAAAAAAAAGGGGGGAGGAAGCCTTGCAGGAGATGATCTTCAGCTTGCTCTCTTTTTTATGTGTGTGTGATCTGACTCTCAGCCTTCCCCCCCCCTTCCTTGCACGCTCCCCGCAAGAAAGTTTTTCTCCTCTTGGTTTTGGGGAGGACCTTCTGGTCGCCAGGAGTGTGGTGGAGAGGACGGTTGGGGGTGGGGGTTTCTGCTACTGCTGCTGCTGCTTTGTCTGCATGCCCTGTTTGTCTCATGAAGCTCCTTGTATGTATGCCTGAGAGGAAGTGAATAGTTGGACAGAGGGCTGCGATCTGAGTCAGGTAAGCCATGTCATGTTCTCTAGCTCCACCAGAAAATGGAGGAGAGGGAGAGCCAGGACAGGCTTTTCTACTAGACAAAGCTGAGATGGGAAGTGCTGGGGCAATTATGGATGTTTCTCCATTTTTTTTTCTCCTGGAGCTTTGTGGGCAAAGCTTAGGTTGACCATTTTTCCTCCCTCTTCAGTGAGCAGGGTTTATCATTATTATGATTTTGAGGTCTCTTCTCTTGCTGATTCCAGGAAATGGATGATTTGAGGAAGTTTCATAGATTCTTTTCAAAGATCCTCCAGAGACACAAAGTCCTCCTGTTCTGAAAGGACCTCTCTCTCTCTCTTTCTCTCTTTTGTTTTACAGTTTCATTTTGTAACCAAGGCTCATTGCCACCAGTCCTTCAGCTGTTGTTATTTTTATTGTTATTGGTAGAACTTCATGGCTTGCAGGTGGCTGAATGCAGTTGACCAAAGGCATGCTTTGATTTTTAAAGAGAAGGAACAGGAAAGTCTAGGAGGGTGACTGCTGACTGAAAAGGACATCAGATCAATGCCAATCAAGCAAAAATTGTGATGGCCTGGCAGGAGCCATGCCAACTGATGGAACAGTTTAGTGTCTTCTGGAAGCATTGTAATTTGGCAAACACTGGGATTTCTTTTATTTCTAAAAAGCCAAATCAAGCTTTTATGAGCTCTTCTGAAATAGTGTGTGGTCTCTGAAGGACATTTTCATTACGCTTTAAGGACTAGTCCCAAAGACTTATCTTCTGGAGGAGAGAGGTTGATATTTCAGAAGAATTCTCATCTTCATACCAGCCATGCATAGTTAAATACCATTAAATGCCATGCTTGAATACTATAGTTTGCATGTAAAAGTTACAGTATACTCCTGTACATGTCTACTCAGGAGTAAGTCATGAAAAGCTCAGTGAGGCTTACAGCCAGCTCAGTGGCAACAGGATTGTAGTCTCAAGAGTGTACTTAAATCAACAGGACTTCAAATTGCTCTCATATTCCTGAGATCATGAACTTTCTCTCGAATAGCAATTACTAGAGACAAATGTATTTCAAATACATAATACTGTACCAGTTTGGAAAGGGTGTGGTGTCCTTTGTTCCTGAGTTTTAATTTGCAATGCTTCAGGGGTCAAAGTTCATTATAAAGAGATTCAGGCTATCTAACAGATTCCTGTGCATCTTAAATTCTCTTAAGAGTTTAATTTAAATAAGAGTCTATTTGAGAAGTTGGTAAACAGAAGATGTAATAATGAAAGTACTGGTAAGTTAATCAGAAGGTTTGAAAGGCGTGAAGAGGGTTGGATTTATCTAGTAAGTAGTGAAACGCCAATGGCAAACCAGATGGTGCAGGTAGTTAAACCTAACTACTTGTTAAACTAAAACATAGATAATTATAGGTCATGGCAAGATAAGGTTCATGCCACCTGCATTTACATGGAAGCAACAATAGTCATTTCTAAGTATGTTACATTTGGGATGATATAATTGAATGATTTTAGCTAAGTTAAAATCTTTCCTACTTTCTTGGAGCATTCAGAGGTCTATCTCTGTTTAAAATTCAGCTAAGTCGTTGATGGAGCAGTTAATTCTCTTTTCACTTTCAAATCCATGTAATGCATTTGGTTGTAATAGATAACTTATGGTTGCAGTTGGATATGTCTTTCTCAGAGTTGTGAGGTACCCATCTTTATAGTGGACAAAACACAATAGTGCAGTGAAAAATGTATATTGCCTTCAGAGAACCACCATACTGTTCTGACCACAACATTAGCTTATCTGTTTTCAGAAGCTAAGAAAGGCTGGACTGGGTTTGTATTCAATGGGAAATTAGCAGACAGCAATGAGGATCTCTGTGTAGGTTGGTGGAACCACTATGATTTAGTGTATAGAACAGTCTAGGACCCAGGAGATGGAAGCACTCTGAAGATGGACAATGGTATAATCACTCCTTGAGTATCTCACAACCCTCACAATCTGAGATAAGTCAGATGTGACTTTGATGACACATAAAACCAAGAACTGTATATTATCCCTCATTACTGTAAGTGGCCTTGCTTTCTTTTCCAAGGAGAAAGGCAGGGTAAAAATAATCTAAAATAAAATAAATAAGGTTAGAAAATCCAGAGAGGTGTGGCCAGTCAGAATTGACAATACTGGGACAGATGGACCAATAGCGTGCCTCAGTATAACACACCTTCCTGTTTTCCTGTGTTTAAAATGTTCATGTAGACTGGTCTGAGAGCAGGCCTTGTTGCTATCAATTAACTACTTTTTGATTTCTTTTATTTCCTTTTGTGATTAATGTCCCTTTGTAAGGGCATGGCTTACCAGCAAGAGGATTTTCCCTGTTTTTAAGATGGAAATCACTCAGGCACAGTTTAAACCAGGCTTACACTAGATATACTGAATTATTGCTATTGGCATACTAAATGGTCTTTTATGAGTCATTTTTTAAATTAGACACCTTCATCATTCTGATTAATATAGTTTTTTTAAACGGAAGAAAACACAATGTTTTTTCCTGCTAGTCAAACTAGTTAATGAAGACCATTTATGGAAGGACCCAAGCTGTTCACTTTCTCAGCAAACTAGAAATCCATGTGTTGCTTTAACTTGGTTGGGGGGGTGGAGTTGGTCCCCTTGGCATAAAAGTGGCTGTGCCTGCTTTGAGATGGAAGATATGCTAAGCTGGTCCACAAAGAGGAATCAGCCATCCCACCAGCATGCTGTTTATGACTGATAAACCAGGGTTCCTTGTGGAGTTGGGTGCCCACAACAGACTCACCTGGATGACTGAGAATCTTCACAGGCATAGAGTAATTGCATTCTGTACTGTACATGTACATATATTCCTGTATGGCTGTTTGGCGATGGCTCTTGACTTAGACAAATGTGGATTACTCCCTTTGATGTGTGTCATTTGATCTTGGCTGTTTCACATATGGAGGTTCTCAACTGAACTTGCAGCCATTAAGGGGTGAGGAAACTGAGCCTTCTCTTGAGGGTCTTTTGAGAGAATTTACTCATACCTGCATAATATAATCACCGCCCAGTTTCTTCTTTCTATTCAACTGGACAACTTCACATTTTTGTTTTTTTTTCCCCTTTCTCATGTTCAAAAAAAGGGCGACATGAAAGATTTCTCTCCTTCATGCTTATGGGCATTTATAGGCTTTTCATAAGATAAATACTGTAATTTGCTATGTAGATAACCAAGTGGCTGATCTAGACATTTTATAAAAGTAGAAGACCATAATAGTTTCAAGAGACATAGGTTTGTGATCTAATAGCAGCAGCAACACCAGAAGCAGAGACATTCAGGGTGTATGTATGTAAATCAATTCTCTCATATTTCTTTTTGGTTTCCTGTCCTTCATGTTCCTCTCTTCTCCAGCTTGCAACACCTTCCATTCTGGTGAAGTGTGGCTTCATTTATTTTAAATTTGAGGCTTTTAAAAAAATAAAATAGGGGTTAGTTGGCCAATAGAAGTGACTGCAGAAAATGAAACATGACATGTTTAACATGTTGGGAAATTAAATGGCTTCCAACAGGATGAAAACAGTAATTTGACAACAGAATAGATGTCCTGGTTAAGTTAAGGAGCTGTTAAATATTTGTTATTTTTGTTTGTTCAGATCTTTGGCAGATGTTAAGATGAAGAGAAAATATGGCTATCAGGCTCCAGAAGAATTATTATTTATAGCTTTGGAAGCTTTCTCTGCATAGTTCTGTCCCCCAAAAATAAAGAATAATTTTGAATACAGATTCATATTTTATATTTAATATCATGTTGCCAGATGCCTACAAAAAGTTTATAAAGTAGAAAGGAAAGTATATTTGACCTCAATATATGATTAGTGAAGGTTTTTTTAAATTTTAGTCACTTGGCTTTGATATGAAAATAAAATGACTCAGTTAAAATAAAACAACTGTCTCTTCACATTTCAGTTAACAGCAGAAGCATCAGTAATCACAGTAACAACATATTTTTATACCAGTTATTGACATGAAATATTTGGTGGCACTCAATGGTAGAAAGAAAGAGATACAGTGTGTTCTATTAGGGTTGTTAGATGTCTGGCATAGACAAACCTTTGGGCTCCGGAAACTATGGCTTAAGTTTAGTCCTAAAAAGGATGTACTGAACTCTTATTAGAAGAGACTAACTTTTGGGGAAGGCTACTTGGAAGAAACAAAGGTAGTCCATGAGGTAAACATTCTGTTTTTTTGTGTGTGAGGAAGAAATAATGGAAGTAAGCTCAAATAAACAGTGATACTATATTGGTTTGAATTATTTGGAAAATGCCATGGTTAGGATTGCAATATTTAATTTAAGAATCATCCAATCTTCTTTGGAAGATTTTTTGTTTGCGTTGCATCAAACTTTTCAGGTAAAATTAAAAAGCACCATTCTCCCTTTGGTAAAATTATAGGAGGAGGAATAAACACAGAATGACATATGTGGAAACTGGTGAAGATCTGTAAAATAAAGACAAGCACAATGACCACACGTAAATTGACAAAAGCACAAAGCACAGTCATGGTTCAGGCTTGGAAGAAGTGGGTGTTAAGGTCTGTATACTTAGCTGCATTTACAAAGAAGAGGCATATATAGAATAGTCCCCTGCCTTTGGCTCTCAAATAAGAAAAAAATCCTCCATCCTGATTGCATCAAATTCTGAAGGAAGTAATAGGTAGCAGATCTTGGGATCAGCTGTCTCTTTTCTCAGTACGTATGAAGGGACCATGGACAAAACGTTTTTTGTTTGGGCAGGTGCAAGTGTTTCTGCCCAAATTGGAAGGCCACCTTTGATGTGATGTTTATATGTTACGATTCATATAATAAAAGATTCATGGGGAATTCTGTTACTCAGTTCTACAGGACTGTAGCATTTGTTTATTGGTTCAATTTATTTAAAATGTTTTTATCCTGCTTTTTCTCCTTAAATGTCCCCAAGGGGGCTTTCACCATTAAAAAGATAATATCTAAAGTAGGCACATCCAAACTTCGGCCCTCCTGATGTTTTGGACCACAACTCCCAGAATTCTAAGCTTGGATGGCCAATGGCAAAGGACTGGGAGTTGTGGTCCAAAACATCTAGAGGGCTGAAGTTTGGACATGCCTGATCTAAAGGCTAGAAACAGTATGCATGGAAATGTTTAAAAAGATGAGATCGGTACTAAAACACCTTTAAAAACAACAGGGCCCAAGAATCCATTAAACCCTCTCAGACACCTCTCAGGTGAGGAGTTCTAGAAAAGAAAGTGATATTGTGATGTGCGTTTGGGTGCATAACAGGCACTGTTGATGTAACAGATACCTTACTTAGTAAGGCTTACTACCACTGAAATCCTCCACATCTTTTTGATGCTTGCAGGATCATCTGGGCAGTATCTAATATTTTGGTATTCAGTGAACAGTTTTTGTATACTGATTTCAGTATTGGCACCCAAATAAGCGCGTCTGTGTTTTCAGCCAGCTTCTTGTAACTGTGGAACAGCAGCTACCATGTCTCCAGAGTCTCGCCATTTTTCGGAATGGAATGATACTTCTTAAATAGCATGCTTCTGAGATTTTTTTTCCTGCCAAGTGAAACACAGACTGGTCCTAGGAATCCCAGTGCATCTTCACTGCTTTGGGGAATAATCTCTGCATCAATAGACAGTATTGTCGAGTTGGGACTCCAGAGCGCAGTGGGACATAGTTGCCATAACTGATTGTGGTGAAAGCATCCAATGTAGTGCTTCAGTTTTTCCAAGATGGACTCCTGGCTCCTGTTGTGCTGAGTTGGAGAATTAAGGGACAATCAAAAATGAACCCATTGATTGATGTTGTAAGTAAGGATGGTTTTAATATAACACCAGTATATAGGACATGACATGCTGATTTGTCCATGATTATTGAATGGTAAAGAAGTCATATTTCCTGTGGCACCTGCATATGGCTTGCTGCAGCCCACAGTATTTGCACAGCATATCCTTATCTATGCAGACTAGGACTAATCAGTCTCAAAGCTGAAGCCATATGACAGCCATGTCATTGACGATCATTGATACGAGAAATTAGAAAAGCCACTCGCATAGGTGATTTGGAGAAGTTTATGAAACATGAATTACATAACAGTGAGTGGAACATCTTGGATAATCAGATGGACAGGATGTTTGTTATTTTTGCCTCTCTCACCACTTGTAACTTCTAGAAGATTCAGGGTATGGAGGAAAATCATCTGATAGAGTATGGAAGGGTTACAACCTAATCTGTAAAAGAAACTCTTAAAAGAATCTGTTGTTATTCTTGATATTGAATCTTTTGACCTTATAAAGTATATGGAGGCTTCTTGTACTTCAGACTTGCAGTTTTGTGGTGTCAAGGGCAAACAGTGCTTTTGAAATAGATTTTAAAATTATTTTGATAGCTATTACATGATCCTCTTGAATTTTCCAATTCACAATACAGTATGTCCGTTTCTAAAGGCTTAGGCTAGACAATAGTATTACATGGAAAATGCAGCAAAGAGCACTATTATGTCTTAAAAATGAAAACATTTACTATAGCATGGCCTTCTGGGGGAGAGGTCCATTTCATCAGTTGCATGACAGGTTTCCTTGAATATTAATTACATACGAAATATACATAGTTGTGGGCAGGTAAGTAGATAGTAATGTGGGGGTGGGAATTAAATGCTAACTGCATTATTGGCAATGATGAGCAAGTATAATACATTTTTTGAATGTATTGGCGATGGCTGCTCTTGGGAGAGAGACAGTTAACATTATCATGGATGAACTTCAGTGTGGCAGTATTCCAGACGAGTTGACTGTTGAAAATAAAATGTTCCAGGAGAACTGGGAGAACAGGAAAGAAGTTAAAATAGCATGGTTTGTATGCCAGTACTGAGAGAAGAAAGAGGAGGGGAGAGACAGACAGAAGATAATTATCTTAGGTTCAGCTGTCTTTGTTGGTTGAAGGGGGAAAAATTAGCCATGTGTTTGAATGATTTCTTTACTTCATCTTTCAGTATTATCCCAGAAGTATTCTGAGAATAAAAAATCAGGAAATAGTGGTGATTCCTAGCACTCTGAGATATAGTCTTTTTAAAAAGATCAAGAAGCAGAACAAAAAAAAAACTTTTAAGCACTGCACGGGAAAGGTGTTCAAAGACAATTGTTTCTGGCCCACATGAGATATCTGTACAAGTAGGATCTTGAGTAGATCCTTAGTGTTACAGGTTTGTTGATGAGCTTTGGAGGGTGCAGGAAAACCCCTTGTGTAAGGCTGAAAAACTCAGTATCAACAAAAATCTGTCCTTACCTTGGGAGATGTGTTCTGATATTGTTTTATTCAAAAAGAACTCAAGAGCTTTACACAACACCTTATCAGATCTCATGGAGGGGACTCTACCACAAATAGGACAGACTGTGCAGTACAGTTGTACCTCTACTTATGAGCAGCTTGACGTAAGAGCAATTCAACATCAGAGCAAAAAACCCTTGCCGTTTTAACTGCTGCCTTAAAAATTTTAGATGTGGTCTGCTCTACTTACATTTTCCCCTGATTTATTTTATTTTATTTTATTTTTGATTATTTAGATAGGGCTGCTCTATTTAAGAGTTGTTCGACAAGAGCATGCATTCGGAACGGATTAAACTTGTAAGTAGACGTACCACTGCAGCTCTAACTCATGGGTACCTCTTGCCTTTGTCTGAGTAGTACGCCACATGGCCTAAAAGTATGGTCCGGTTGGGGCAGGCACTTGAGGTGGTACTCTCCCTGGGCAGAGAGACCGGGGGGGGGGGCTTTCAAGGTATTAGGTGTCTGCTAACAAATTGATGTATGTGTACAATATGTCCATGTGACCCTAAGTCCATAAAATTTTGCAGCAAGGGGATTTCATTTTTGCCCTTGGTTTTGGATGACTTCATGATGTAATTATAGCCTACTACTTGAAGAAGACCAAACATTTTCAGTGTTTGAGAACATTCTGGGGTGGTTAAGGTGAAGGTAGCCAGCAGATAATATTTAGATGGTTGAGTGATTCAGTTCAGTGAGTGTAACACTGAAGATCAGGGTTATAGTGAGAAAACACTTTTTTTAGCCACCAATGTGATTGTGCTCACTTGGTAGTAGCAACATTCCTAGAGCTTTGGTGAAGAGGGTTTTGTTTGTTTGTGGTTATGTATGCTAACTGGGGATTCTGGGAGCAGTAGCTCAAAAAAGTAAAATTTCCAAACTCTGTGTACTCCAGTAAAATTTCTCTGTGAGTACTGTACGTACTGCGGCAGAAATCTACAGAAGACTTTAGGCTGCAATCTTTAATGCGACACCAAGTCTCATAACGTGAGAAGACGTGTAAACGATTGTACTCTTGTTTAAGAGTAACTTTTATTCCGTTGGTTGTGCTAAGGCATACACATAACTTTATCTGGATTAAGGCCTGTCTGCAGGTGAAGAGTGGCTGGCTTTAGTAGTCATTCACTGTTTGTCTTTATGGTTCTAAGGAGAATAACAGCTAAGTTGCAATGCTCTACATGTAATTATTCCTCAAAGAGAAAAATCCCTTCAGTTTAAAGCAAAAAGTTATGATTGAAACTGTACACCCAGTGGTGGGGAGATCGAGGCAACAGATCCTGCCCAAAACATGGGCACACATGGTCCTGCATGCTCTGAGGTGTTCATAAATCTGTCCCCAATGAAAAGTTGGTGTGCTGTTCAGCATTGCCTCCTGCAAAAGCACTGTCCAGGATCAGATGTAGTACATCAAAAGTAGGAGTTGTTTTGGGATGGGACGTACATCAAACTACAGTTTCCAGCCCATAATTGGGCATATAATTTGTCTATCTGGGTAAGAAACACAAATAGAGATTTCCAGCTTTTAGAAGGACTGAGAGGTAGAACTCCAGGATCATTTAATTATAATAATGATAAAAGGAAATGGAAAAGCACAATATGCACTGATGGTTTCTGTGGAGAAGATGACTTAGGAACCTGTCAACAACCTTTGACTACAGAGGGACTAGATTAACAAGTTAATTGGTATTGTTTATTCAAAGAATAATTTCATGAGCTCCCATTGGCCAGTATTAGTAATGCTGTGGTGGCCTCCTGTAGGATTGGCATTTTTAAGTTGTTACCTTTTGGTTTTGTTTGACTGATCCAGGGATCATTTAACTGCTATTTTAACTTTATAGGAGTCTCTCCCCCCCAACATGGTTTGCATGAGTGGTTAACATTCGGTTGACAGAGTCACATGAGGGTCCTGACCATGGAGCTGGCAGCATCTCATATGGGGGGGGAGGGCAGTTTGGAAAAGGAAAACAATTCTAAGATGCACAGATGGATCTTGGGTCATGAGTGAATTTTGAGCAAGGAGTTGTATGCCTTAGCCTCATAATTCTCAGTTCCTTATCTGTCCAAGTTTGATTCACCAAAGCAATTGTAACACTTACGAAGAACTAGTGGAGCTTTCTGGATAATATATGCTCCTTGAAGAGGAATAAGGAAAGTGTTGGACTATAACTTCCACCACAGCCCATAATGAATTCGGTATTCTGGGAATTTTAGTCCAAACAAGTAATTCCTGCACTCTCATATATTGCCCATGTTGCAATGGCTGTGAAAACAGTAATGTATAAACAACCTTGGCTTGACTGTATAGCTCATTAGAACCTCATCTAAGGCTCCAGGTGGGCTCCCAAGCATTTCTCAGAGCCATTTTTGTTTTGGCTTGGAACAATGGCATTTTACCATGTGGCATCAAACTAGTATCTTGGCTGAAGGCATCTGAAATATTCCTTTTGGCTTCCCTTTGTGAGATACAGTGTGGATACAAATGTTTAACGAAGACAGAGCTCATACATTGTGATGTAGGATTGAGTTTTGTTGGGTGATCTGTTAGTTCTGATGTTCTGAGTGAGTCATTGGTGGAGATAAAATATAGAAGGGAAAAGCCACAAACTCTGAAGGAAGCCCTAAGTGTTCTGAGAAACTCCCATTGTTTTGTGATGGATTGTGCAAATGATTAGCAAGAGAACAAAGCTATTGTTTGTTATTAGAGGAAGTCAGATGTGTTGTTGCTAACAGAAATCACTGATGAGCGGGTGTTGAAGTCATGTTCTTCATTTCCTTGGAGCTGAAACTCATGTAAACCTCAAGAATCCAGTATTGGTTTATTTAAATCAGTGCAAACACACCAGCCTGAGTCTTTAATAAATTGCCTTCTAAGGCCATGCATCTGATTGTCATAGCTGTGAAGGCACTTCAAAGACTGGCATATCTTGACAAAAACTGTTTGTTTTGGTTTAGAGTGCTCAAAAGTTATTTCCATCCCTCATCAAGAGAGTCCTGCAACAACCTTGTAATGTAGTTCAGTACAGGAAAAGATCAAATGCAAGGATATTTTACAGGAGACAAAGATCAAAACCTTCCACACTATTGCATTTTTGACTACCCTGCATGGGTATGAAACCTGGAGAATTAAAAAAAAATGAGATGACAGAGGAATCATTGGTTTATTTGAAATATAGTTCTAGAGAAGAGCTTTATGGATACTATGGACTTCCAGAAAGACAAACAAGTAGGAGGCCCTGGATCTAATGAAGCGCGAACGATCTTTTCCCTGGATGTAAAATATGTTAAAACAGGAGCTTGCCCTTCTTCAGGCACATCATGAGACAACAAGATTCTCTGGAATAGACATTTGTGTTGGGAGAGATTAAAGGAAAAGAAGACCAAAAATGAGATGGATTGACCCCTGAAGGAAGCCACTGGCTTCAGTTTGCAAGAGCTGAGCCGGGGTGTTGAGTATAGGACATTTTGGAGATTACACGTTCATAGGGTCATCATGTTGCAGGTGATTTGACGGCAGAGAGCAACAAATTAGTATCCCAGGATTGTAGGCAGGGATTCAGAGAGAGGCCAAGAGCCAAGCTCTTGACTAGTTGAGTGAAATGGTTGAGATGAGAATAGTCTCAAAGTTTCAGGGCCACATTCACTCAAGTTAAGCATCATTGAGTAAGAAGATGGAAGTGGGCAAGGATCAAAGTACTTCTATGAATTCAGAAACCTTATGCACTGAGGAGGCCTTGACATGTTGGTTTGGCTGTTTTTAAAAATGTTGTTTTGTTTCTCCTGATCTGTATCCCTGCTAACTTTTGGAGGAAGGAAGGAAAGGCTGCTCTATTCTCCTTCCTGCTTGGTCTTTTGTTTCTCTGTCCTTCTTTACTACTTTATATTGCAGTTAATTACTTAGTAATTATCAAGGGAAAGGAATGACCTGTGGCATAACATTCTTGTGAAACCGTCTGACATCTCGTAAAGCCGTCTGACACCCGAAGCATCGAAGCTGTCTTGGAAATTAAGATATGTGGCGTTAAAACCACTGCAATGCCTTGTTATTAATGGAAAGCCTTGGAAGAGGCCTTAAAAAATTGGAACCTCAGCTGATGCCAACAGAGAGGGTTGGCTTTCAGAGGATGCATGGATCACTGTCAAGAGAAGGAAACAGGAGACACAGAAGGAGAAAGCAGACAGCCCCGTTGAGCAAGGACAAAAGTAGGTTAAGACATTCCACAAGCAATGTGTAGTGGAAACTCTTTGGTAACGGAGCTATCTCTGTGTTGGGGGAAAGAGAAACAGTCTAAGGAATAACGGAGCGGAAAAAGGAGGTAGTATTTTGTAAAAGATTTTGTAGAAGGACTCCCAACAGATTCAAAGTGAGGGAGCTTCAGATGACAAAGAAGATTTTCTTGTTTAAAATGGCCGATAAGTACTAAATGTGGAAGGTAATGCCATGCATGATCATAGTCTGGTTCCATGATATTTTGGACAGCTGGCAAAAGAACAGGAAAAATAAGCAGCCCCATCATTGAGGGGGCTTGGAAATTTCAGCTGCGACCGAGAACTGAAATCTGTAGTTGCAGAAGAAGCTGCATCGCAGATTTTGAACTCTTATATACAGTTAATTCCAGGTTAGCAGCAACATTTCTTGGGAGGATAGCGTTCACAAAGATTTGATAAAGCTCCATTCCTCACCTCCCAGGTGGCTTGCTGCCAAGGCCCACAGCCGCCGTGTACCTCTCAGATTGGCTTTTGGGGCAGGAACAGGTGGGATCTGAGAAGGAGCTGGTTCTAGCCATTGGTTCCTGATATGAAAGAATGCGTGCGTGTGGATTTTTTTAATAAGTGGGTCTTAGGACTTCAGATTCAGGATTTAGCCATCATGTGTGTTTTCACCATGTACTGTTGGGAAATTTGCTGTTCGCACAAGATGTTAGCTAGTTTATTGAAGGTGGTGCTCTGAACTGAGTTTGTAAAACCCAAGGAAAGAGGATAGACAGAGCTCTTTCAACTTCTTTGCCCTGCCATTGAGATTTGGACTTGGTGGCCTTGTAGACCACTTCCAACTCCACTGTTCTATGATCCCGTCTGCCTTTTGAATCACTAACCCCCACCCCACCCCTCTGTACTAGGTCTGGAGCATATCAGATGTGATCCATAAAAAGTGACTGCACTACTTATTCAAAGTGTAGTAAATTTGTAAAATAATGCATTGCATCTCTTCTTGGAATAATTTGTAGTCTTGTGGTTAAAAACCCAGAGCTCTTGATTGTGGAGACATTGGATTTGTTACTCTCTGCCTGCTCTAGACAATACAGTGATGGTTGGAGTTCTGCCCTACCAACATGCCTGGGAGCCTGATCTGAAAAGTCTTTATTTTCCTTTGTTTATGTTCTCACCCATTCATCTGGAAGTGTTAGAAGTGGGAGAGTGGAGAGAATTTCTCACTTTTTAAAGTTGACTATCTCCTTAAAGGAGATTGCACAGGGCAGGTTGTGTGGTTCCTTTTCTGTCTTACTTCTCTTCCGTGCAGTTAATTTTCTTGTAAAATCCACTGGGGTTAGTTAGACATTTATTGTTTGCAGGCATGTGTTAATTTTACCGAAGATCATTCTGTTATTGGACTGGATTTTTTTTTTTTGGTAGCATGTAGGCTGCTATGAAAGGGTTATACTTGAAAAACAGCCTAAAATGTTGTTGAAGAAACATTGTTTTCGCATTTAATAGTAAAGAAAGCCAGAGTAAAAGGATAATCAGCTGGGTCAAATAATAATTGTGTGCTGTCCAGTTGATTCCAGCTCATGGCGAACTTTTCCAGGGTTTTCTAGGCAGCAAGTATTTAGAAGTGGTTTCCTGTTCCCTTCTTCTGTGGGTGCCCTGGCACTGTGCAGTTGGCTCAAGGCTATACAGGCTGGCTCTTTTCCCAGGAACGACAACAGGGAATCCCACTCCCAACCTGGAGCTCTGCAGCGACATACATATACCTCTGAATTACTTAGCCAGCCTCCGTTTAATTCAAGCATTCCACAGTTCCACATTTACAGCACTGGATTTTGAATCACAGGAGCACGTGCCTTAATGTTCTTCGTCTCTTCCACTTAGATTCCCCTGAAGTTTCAGCTTTCTGCCACGGTTGCTTATTATGCGAATGCCTGTTGATGTCATCATTTCAACAGGCAGTTGATCAAACCTTCCAATCTTGTCTAGGGTAGAGGCGGGTCTGGAATATTGTTCTTGTTATTACTTGCCAATTTTGTAAGGACTGTGATTTAGGGTAACAGGGTAGTTTCAAGATTGCTTGATTTTCAGGCAACAATTTAAATCACCAAGAAATTTTTAAAAAGTCTTGTTTTAACTTAATATCCTTGTTCTTTAGTTGCTATGATCATAAAGAAAAAAAAATAATGGCGAATAAAAGGCTATCTTTATACTAGCTAAGAATGTTACCCAGACCCTCTGATACACAGCACACATGTGCCTTATGTGCGTAGAGATCACTATTGGCCAGTTGCTGGGCTGTTTCTCTGCATATGCAAGGGAAGAACAGTGCCCCTGTACTTATCAGAAACAGAGCCTAAAGTTGAAAAGACAAGTCAGTGTTTCTTCTATAAGATGGAAAATAGGGATACAACCCCAAGTTCCATATTTTAATAATTGTGGAAGAACGAAATATAGCATGACATGTGCAGTGCAAAGTGGCTATTTGTACTCTTTGGCTGGTATGATATT
The DNA here is from genome assembly GCA_029282475.1 of Phrynocephalus forsythii. Taxonomy (NCBI): domain Eukaryota; kingdom Metazoa; phylum Chordata; class Lepidosauria; order Squamata; family Agamidae; genus Phrynocephalus; species Phrynocephalus forsythii. The sequence continues at coordinate 15,035,297 of JAPFRF010000004.1, forward strand.
TATGTTGTTATTCAGTCGTTCAGTCGTGTCCGACTCTTCGTGACCCCATGGACCAGAGCTCGCCAGGCCTTCCTATCCTCCACTGCCTCCCGGAGTTTTGTCAAATTCATTTTGGTTGCATCGATGACACCGTCCAACCATCTCATTCTCTGTCGTCCTCTTTTCCTTTTACCTTCGATTTTTCCCAGCATCAGGGACTTTTCCAGGGAGTCTTCTCTTCTCATGAGGTGGCCAAAGTACTGGAGCCTCAGCTTCAAAATCCGTCCTTCCAGTGAACATTCGGGGTTGATTTTTTTCAGAATGGATAGGTTTGATCACCTTGCAGTCCAGGGGACTCTCAAGACTCTCCTCCAGCACCACAGCTCAAAAGCATCAATTCTGCGGCGATCAGCCTTCTTTATAGTCTCACTTCCATACATCACTACTGGAAAAACCATAGCTTTAACCATCCTGACCTTAGTTGGCAAAGTGATGTCTCTGCTCTTTAGGATGCTATCTAGGTTTGCCATTGCTTTCCTTCCCAAGAAGCAGGCGTCTTTTTATTTCGTTGCTGCAGTCGCCATCTGCAGTGATCAAGGAGCCCAAGAAAATAAACTCCATTTCTTCCCCTTCTATTTGCCAGGAGGTGATGGGACCAGTGGCCATGATCTTAGTTTTTTTTGATGTTGAGCTTCAGCCCATTTTTTTCACTCTCCTCTTTCACCCTCATTAAGAGGTTCTTTAACTCTTCCTCACTCTCTGCTATTAGAGTAGTATCATCTGCGTATCTGAGGTTGTTGATATTTCTTCTGGCAATCTTAATTCCGGCTTGTGATTCATATGATATTTATAGTGTGACATAATAGTATGACACTAGTAGCATGTGATCTCAAAAATAAAAAAATCTTCAACATATTTCTTGATTTTATGTAAAACTCTTTTAATTCGGTGGTGTAGTACCAGGGTGGATTTGATTTTAATCAACTTGATTTAAATTGCACTTTACATCACTAGTCAATAAAATTTTTATTTTAAAAGCCTGATCTAAATTTTAAATAAATTGTATTTTAAAATTATCTTTACTTAAATCAGATTTTTAAATAAAATACTATGATTTAAATGAATTTGATTTAAATCAAATTCGTCCTGTGTAGCACAGATGCAGCACTAACAATTGCTTACTCTCCTTGACCTGAGGCACGATTCAAACTATTCTTTCTCTCCATAATAGGGAAAGATAAGAACAGGTTTACATATTGTTCTCCATTTGCATGCTGTTTCCTTTACACCATAAGCAATCGAGCCAGGTTGTTTCTAATTAATTATAATTTACTGTTTCATCTGAATTGCATAATGATGTTTACTATCTGCAGAACAAGCCAAAACATAAAAATCTTAATGTCATGTACTAGTCAGGCTTGTTCTGAAGGTGGTAACTGTTGTCTTCCAATTTGGACCCTGTTTAAACTTGAACCTAAAAACACTTAACACGGGAAATTGGCTAATTACAAATGTTCTCACTGCTTGTGCTCTGAAATGCTCAGGACATGATTCCACTTTTATTAAATTTTGATAGAATCAATCTATATTAAGTTTAGATAGGATTTATTGAATTTGAATAGAGTTGTCAAAAAGTCGCCATAGATATGTTTTGTGGCTTGAAGCAGAATTACTATCTTAACAATTATACTGTTTGTGAAGATGATACTGAACTACTTTGACTTCATGGTAGCCTTATGAACAGAATATGAAGGTAATAGTTGTGTTTTTTTGAGTTGGGAGTGTCAGAGAGAGTTCCATTTGCACATGAATATTCCATGTAGCAGTTGTAGCTGTGAATTCTTGATTGTCCATCTACAATGGACTTTTGCATTGTTCATTAAAATCCTCTTTTAACATGTGACCGTGATAGCATTTTGAAGTAATGAGTTTTGTAAATTAAGTATGCTTTGCGCACAGAGACCCATCCATTTTGTCATCCTTCCATTTGCCACAAGGTCACAGTAGGAGAAAAGGAGACAATGTTTGACCAGTGGGATCTCATTAGAAACAGCCAAGGTTGGCCTCACATTTTGGGAGAGTCTGTGAACTTCTCTGAGTTGATGTTCGTAATATTTTGCTTTCCAAGTCTTGATGGCTTGCTTATTTAAAAAAAATGAGAACCCTACTCTGGTTGTTAATCTGATGTGCATATTCTGAAAGCAGAAGATGTTGAGACCATGCATACTTTGAATGCTGTTCTTGTGCTAAAATAGCCTGCTTGTATGCTCCTTCAGGTGGCTCTCAAGTCATTTCACATAGGGTGAAATAGGGTGTGACAGCCTTCTGGTCTTCTCCATGGAGATGTTTATTTTAAGAGTTCATGTCTACTTAGCTTTGCTAATGCTATACTGCAATATCAGATGGTCTCTTGAGACTTCAAGGGGTAGGCAAGCTATTTTTAGTATGCCTGTTTGGTAGATGATGTTTCAGATTGTGGAATGGTACTTTAGAGGTTCTGTTACCAGATAGAGATGTCTGTTGCCCCCCTTTTTAGGTGACTCTCTTTTTGTGTCTGTTTGCATCTTATGAGTAATTATTATGTTCTGCAGATCAATGAAACAATTTCTTGAATGGAGTTTTGCAGTTGTGAATCTTGATTCCTCATGAAAATTAAGCCCATACCGCCTAATCTTATGACTATTCTTTAAAAATATGCAAAGTGTTGCCTTCTTCCTTTTTTCCTGGTGAAACACAAGTTGGAAAAGTTTCTTTTTCTTATTTTAAAGGGAAAATGAATATATAATGACGTATAAAAGTCAACCATAGTTGAACTATAATAATATTGTGGGGCCCAGACCATCATCTTTCCATTGCTCCATTCTTGGAAGGTTTATAATGCTTTATAATCATCCTTTAGAAAGAAAAATTGTCCAAGTTGTGATGAAACAAGAACATCAGCAGTACCCGTGGTGCTCTACAGAGCATTGATTTTTAAAAACAGACTACTTCCTGGCCTGAGAAAGCTTGAAATTTAAGTTACAAGGATGGGGGAGTATAAAGGTGGGGGGCATATTATATTACTTAATTACTTTGCATGCATTACACAGTGTGCCAGTTATGATCTCAGGGGGATGGATCAATTTGTGACAGAGCTGCTGATTTAGTCAAATCAGGTGTGGAATCTCCTGCTCCTAGAGAGCATTCTTGTTAGTGCCCGAGGCTGTCCCAACTTGAGCTTTTGCTTTGTTTTTGATAATCGACTTCTTGTTTCCTTTGGCATCAGCACCTACTATATGCTGCTTTTATGTTTATATAGAACTTGTGTAAACTAGTGGCTTCTCCTCCATAGTCTCCCAGCAGCCCGTTCTAGGTGTCAGATCCAAGGCACTCAAAAGAAGGGGGGGATTTCTTGAAAGTGTTTGTAGTCTTGAGTGCACAAATCCAGTGGGTTGGAGTTGAATGGGAGGCGAGTTACAATATGGGTCTTGATCTATGAATGTTGTACTTCCAACATACTTCCAACACCTTCCAAACTCTTAATTTCTCTTTGTTAGCTGCCCCATGTGAAGCAAGCCGTGGAACCTATGATTCTTTGGGAAAGCAACGCTATGAGGATGCACTGTAGATAAGCCTTTGGGACACAATGCCTTGGTCTGAAACAAAAGCGAGTCCAGTTCTTGTAATCTTCTTGAGGCTTGTACTTTAATTTATGGGCTTCATGTTGATGGCGTGGAGGATCATAAATTTCCGTTGAACTCAAAGAAACCCATGTGTGTGTTGCTGCAGCGGCACAAAATTGTGGGTAGAATAGAAAGCACTTTTTTCCTCCGCTGCTTCCATCTGTACTCAATGATACTCTTTTCTTTCATCACCCTTGTTTATATGGATGAGCCTAGTAGCAAGGGAATATCACAAAGGGCCTTCCTTGACACATCGTTTTGAATTTGAATACGGCCGCAAAAGCTACCGCTGTGGTTGGCAACTAAAATACTGAAATGCGAAGTAGATGAAAGGGAACCGTTACCAGGGCCTTATGATGGAGAAAATATGTGATTGTTCATAGTACAAGTAGCTAGCCATGTGGTTTGCATTGTCATGGTACTTAATCTGGCTGATTGCCTCACCATTTCCCCCACTCCTGCATCTTTTCTCTAGAAGGTTCTGTGTTGGTGTAAATTATGGCTTCCAATTATTTTTTAGGTCATGTTCCTCTCAGCGGTCCTGTTGGAGATGTCCCAGGCACGCTGTCTGCACACGAGCCCTCTGTTAAGTCTGGAATTCTGGTGTGTTTTGTGTGGTTCTCTCCTCCTCCCCTTTAATGAAATAAACTTTTAATGGGTCTGATCCCAGGAGGAGGTGGGGTGGGGGAGAGACCATCTGGATAACAGAAGGTCAGGCTGAGGAGAGTGCATTGTGGAGAGTGCCCCACAGACTAACCCCAGAGTCTCTGGTGAACGTGTCCAGTTGCCGCTTGCCTTTGAGCTTTGAAATGGTGCCTCTCGGATCTGCAGAGCCAGCAGATCCGTTGCCACTGCTGTGACGCAGGAGATAATTCTGTTGGGCAAGCAGCAGCATGGGGGTGGATCTACAGCACAGGATGTGTAATGTCAACATGAAGCCTTGGAGCTGGCACTCAGAAGAAAAGCAGCCATTTCATGCCAGTGCAGGAAGTCTAAATAGATCTCCTCCCTGCTCCCAACCCATGGTCTGCATCTTGTCCTTTTCAACTGCAGCCTTCTCATTCTGCAATAAAGCAGCACCTTTTGTGTGTTGTCAGTCTGAAAAGTTCAGCCCAGCGGGATTTCTTGCCTTCCACCCCCCCTCCACCTTCTCCTCCTTTCCCCCCCCCAACCTGCCTTTTTATTTCTTGTGAAGCAATTGAAGGATATTCCAAAAGCATTGTATAATGAAGGCCGGGAAGGGAGGGCTTTCACAGATCTGGAGAAAAGGAAGCATTCAGTCATGTGAAAAAGTCCTAAGCTTCTGATGAAGCTCCATTGTGACATGCAGATCCTTTTGTCTCCAGTGCAGAGACGGGTTTTTTGTTCAATAGCTGCAATCATCTGAGAACATTTGTGTTGTAGCTGTGAAGTGGAGAAGGCTACCGAATGCTGCAAATGATATGGGATAGACCATGCAATTATGTATTTGCGATGTAACAGAAGAAAGCTGTCGTGGTTGTCTCCTGTTGGGAAGGCCCTATAGCTTAAGAGACCTTTTCTTTCTTTTATACACAGCCATGCCGTTCAATTAACAGGGGCACCAATATGTGTGGTGCTACTAATTAAGAAAAACCCTGCACAAATTGCAAACAACAAAGTTCCAAAATGTTTAAGGGAAGCTCTTCCAGTTCTTCAGAATGTATTGGCTTCCATGCCTCCCAGTATCTTTGCCAGGTACATCTAACATTTAGCTCTATCTATCTATCTATCTATCTATCTATCTATCTATCTATCTATCTATCTATCTATCTATCTATCTATCTATCTATCTATCTATCTATCTATCTATCTATCTATCTATCTATCTATCTATCTATCTATCGTGTTTCCCCAAAATAAGACACTGTCTTGTATTTATTTTTTCTCAAGAAGACACTCTAGGACTTATTTTCAGGGGATGTCTTACTTTTATTAAGTATGATATGCTTGAATGTCAGCCCTGCACACAACCATAGCCAAGCCCATCACTAGGTCTTATTATCAGGGTAGGGCTTATATTTAACAAATGCATAGAAATCCTACTAGGGCTTATTTTGGGGGAGGTCTTATTTTCGGGGAAACAGGGTATCTGTCTGTCTGTCTGTCTGTCTGTCTGTCTGTCTGTCTGTCTGTCTGAGATCCAGGCACAGCATGGAAGATTCTGGAGCTTACTTGGTTAGGACCAATGAAAAGCCTTCTTGAAGTATGTTTTTTTATTTTTCCTTTTTTGGTTGCCTGGTCAGCAGGATTTTCAAAGAATAATATTGCAGCCATCCATGAATAAATAGCTACTTGTCTGAGATGTTTCTTCAGGATGGCTAAATTCAGCTGTTCATGAGACCCCAGTATGAGGTGTGGCCTGCATTTTCTTTAGGAGCACTTGGGTTGAGAGCAGTACACATTGCGTGTGTGCATGTGTTTGTGTTTGTGTGCGCGCTTGTGCATGCACATCAGTTCTTGTGCACAATCTACCACCTTCTCTAAGAAGGTCCCCTCCCCCCTTACGAAGCATGAGTTGACTTTTTATCTAATCTCTGGGGTTGACTGTTCAAAGTTCACAGTGAGATAGTGGTCATCTCATATAGATACTTGATGTGGCTGGAATACAGGAAAAACAATTTTGGTCACACTACATGTTGATCACCTCATCAATATGTTTGTGTTACCCGATAATGTTTCATTAATGGCCATTGTTAAAGTAATTATGACTTTCTATACTTTTTAGCGTTTCTGTCAAACTCATTTGGATTGCTTTAGTTTGTATACCATATACAGTAAAGGTCTTTGGGAGTGACCCTGATATGCAAGGAACTAAATCTAGCCGACGTGTGTATAGAGCAGGCATGTCCAAACTTCAGCTCTCCAGATGTTTTGGACCACAACTCCCACAGCCCTTTGTCATTGGCAATATATGCTTAGAATTCTGGGAGTTGTGGTCCAAAACATCAGGATTGCCGAAGTTTGGACATGCTTGGTATAGAGTATAGTGGAAGTAACGATCATGATAATACTGTATTATTGAGTTGATTCTGTCGGATGATAACTGTTCCCAGGGTTTTCTAGATATAAATTACTCAGAATGGGTTTACCAGCCCCTCCTTCTGTTGGTATATTAAGATCATTTGGGTTGCCAAGGGCTTACAAAGGGTGGCTTCTGGGAGACACAGTGGGGAGTGGGCAATCACGTGTCCCAAACAGGAGTAGGTTGAAGCCACTTGGGTTTCTTCCTTTCGCAGATGCAGGTACGTGTAGTATTGTTAAAGGTGGCTGCTGCTGAGTCAGGTTCTGGGAGTGAGCCAAGGTTAGAGTCTGAGAAACTGGTATTGGACAGGCACAAAGAGAAAGTACAGTGTTCTTGTAGCTCATACCTGCAAGATGCCAAAGCTTTTTCCAAATGAACTACCCCAGCCACTTGCTCGTCAGAGGCAAAATGTGGTGCCTCCATGCTTCAGTTCTGCCATGTGCATTGAGTGCTGGATTTTTGAGGTCACATTGCTGCTTGGCCATCAAATGTACTGGGGTGGTTAAATCTGCATCCTCAACCCAGGTAGCAAAGACTGCAGGCTACCCAGCCTAGCCTGCATGCTTCACTGCAGAACACTTTGCTTTGCTTTCACTGCCGGCTTTTGTGATTAAGGGCTGATGGGAGTTGAAGTTCAACCACCTACGGAGGGTCACAAATCGCTGACCTTGTCACAAAGTTTTTAGAAGGCAGAATGAGATGATTCCACGAAGGAGCAGGCAATATACAACCGTGACCTTCCTGTGGCTATGCTTCCAGTGATTTCAAGGGGAATATTGACTCAGATAATTAGTTTATTATTAATGGCTAAGGGGTGATGCTGGGGAGATGTCAATTAGTTAATTATGATGTATTGGCTGAGAGGAAGTAACAGCCTTAATGCAGAGACCTAGTGTCCATTATTCTGGAGATATCACAAGACTAAGATTAATATCCTGGTGCATTCCAGTTTGGTCACGAGGTTAGGCATTTCAGCTTCGGAATAATATGAAGTACCATATTATTATCAGTTCTCCTTCTGCACTTGCAGAGGCTTTCGTGTGGTTTTACATGAGTGTATCCTGTCCGTATGGACAAACATGATCAAGTGTTCTGCTTTCCTTCTTACTTGTGTTTATGTGTTCAAAGCCACTTCAGTGGGTATTCATTGTATAGGATGCTTACTTTCTCAGCCTCTAATCTCTGTAATCCACACAACCCCACTGTCAGGAGGAAGATCAGAATTATAATTCCCATGCTGACCTTGGGGTTAAAAGAACACAGTGGCCTGTTAATGTGACCTAGTGAGTTCATGGCTGAGGTGACGTTTAAATCAGGAATGACTTCTTGGTGCATAGGTTGCCCATTGACTCACTGTTCAGCACGTGTGAAAAAGGAGAATTTGATTACTAACTGAACTAAACTGAAAGTATACTTAACTATTTTTATCTCCTGCAATTTTTTTACCCTTGGCAATGAAAGACTTTTCTACTGATTTTATTTTTTCACTAATTAGCGACACCTTCTTGGTCATTTGGTTTTTTTTTAATTCATGCATTTAAATCTTGCTCTTCCTTTCAAGAGGTCAGTGTATCTGAAATTAGGGTTTAGAGTAGCAGCAGCACCCAAGCAGTTCAGAAACCCCCAGTCTTGCTTTTACTTCAGCTGCAGATTTTTGTCACAACTCTTCAAGACTTTCTTTTCGTCAGTTTTTTCTTTTCTTTTCATCTAAAACCCTCATTTGGAAATCACATTCTGTTGATAAATCTGTTGACATAAGCAATTGCAGGGAATAATTATTAATAAGCAGACAGCAATAAGGCCTGGTTTGGTTCAGAAATGTTAGTTTTGTCCAAGGCTAGTTTGTTAAGGAAGTTGATATTCTGTATCTGCTCAAAAGCAACTGTTTACCAAAATGTAGGGGATGAATTTCAGTTTCTGTTTCTGAACAAAAAGGATCTGCATTCTAATAGCAAATCTTAAATCGAATAGCACATGCTTTGTGTGAACACTATGTACCTGTTGTTTCAAAGCCATCAGCTGTTGTTCTTTGTTTGTATATAATGGAAAGCCCTGCTTAACTGCCTTCTTTATCTCTTCCTTTTTGCTGTGAAGTGAGAACCAAGATGGCAGCAGAGAAGCTCTGCTTAGGTTCACAGGGCTTGCATGTTATCCTGGATTTAATTATTCATTTAGCACAGGTCTTCTACTCTGTACCTCTCAGGCTTAAACTTCATAGTATTGGCATTCGGACTGTTTTTGTTGTGTGCTGTCAAGCTTGTGACATACACTGTCTCCCAACAAGGGTTTTCAGAGTATGTGAGATGTTCCAGATTGGTTAAGCATTGTCACACACACCCAGCTTAGTTTACATGGGGATTTGGACCCAAGCCTTCATTCATTCATTCATTCATTCATTCATTCATTCATTCATTCATTCATTCATTCTCCACCTTTCTTCTTAAAAAGCATCCAAGGTGGCTTATAGGCTTACATTAGGGAGTATACAAAAATACAAAAGGATCAAACAAATACACCCCCCCCAAAAAAAAAACACCACTAGGAACACCAGAACACATTCAGAGCAGTAAGGTAAATGTTCCTCTGTGCACTGCATCATACTCCCTGTCATTGGTATTGACACAGAGCAGCAGTTTGAACCCTAAGGTAACCCAAGTTCTGCCACTGCCATTTTGAGAGGTCTTCACCAGCAGCTTTGCTGATCAGGGTGTCTGGGAGTTACAATCCAAGAACAGTTGAGTTACCCAAGGTTGAGAACCATTGGCATACAGGGTTAACATTTAATGATGACCAAATGTAGTATCGATTTCTAATAAATGGCGTCTGTAATGGGCTGGAGGAGGGCAAATAAATCCAGAGAAGACAGAGGTGCTTCTGTCCTATCAGAAGGCAGATGAGAGAATAGGGATGCAATTTATGCAGGATGAGGTTCTACTCCCCCTGAAAACTCAGGTTTACATGTTTGGTATGCTCTTCTATTCATCTCTGAGCATGGAAGCTTGGGTTTCAGAGGTCTCCAGGAGTGAATTTGTATAGTTAAAAACTTTTAATAACCATAACCAACTCCATGAATGCTGGGTTCTAGCTTATTAAGTTCGTTTCTAAAGTTTTAAAGGTTTTTAATAATTCAAAGTCTGTTTAATTACTGTTATAGCTGAATTATTTTTAATATGTAATCATTGTGTTTATAATTCTATTTATTGAATTCTATTTATAGAATTCTATTTATGGAATTCTATTAATTCTGTTTATAGGGATGGATAAAAAGAGATGTTTCATACAACTCTGGCAGGCAATTCCTTGAGAGCTATGAGCTGATGTGAGCCCCCTTTGTAGGGAGAAAGACACCCTAAATTGCCCATTAAATACATTAATTAATAAATTAATTTAATATATTAACCAGAAATAGAATACCCTGGGCTGCTGAGGACAGTAAAAAAATAAAATAATCATAGTATTTAATAGCTGGTTCTGCTGGCCACCAAAGAGACATAAACATTAATGGTCGTAATACAAACTAATGCCCAAGTCCCTGCATTGTTTCCTGGGTTATGATGCAGGACAAACAACTACGATTCTAGCCCCTAGGAAGGTTTGGGGGATAACCAAATTTCTTGAAAAGGGAAAGAGTTAGTGCGATAATATGTGCCATATTAATATATGAATTTACTTTCTTGGAAAGAAAAATCCATGGAACTCAGTGGGACTTACTTTTGAATACATCGTATTGCATGGCTACTGAGATATATTTCATTGTGAACTGTGTACAACAATTCATTTGTGCCTAGATGCCCTAAGCACATCCGATCTCGCCTGATTTCAGAAGCTAAGCAGGGTTGGCCCTGGTTAGTACTTGGATGGGAGACCTCCAAGGAATACCAGGTGCTGTAGCGCCTGGAGTAGGAACTGGCAAACCCCTCCAGTATTCCTGCCAAGAAAACTCCATGGACATGGGGTCATGAAGAGTTGGTCATGACTATAATGACGCAACACACACATTCCACTTTTTAAAGAAGTATTAAACATAATAACCAAATTACGTATATGTCTCTCTTCTGTGAGAGCCCATCTTGTACCTTAGGTCCTATACGGAATAACATGCGTGCATAATCTGAATACTCAGGTTCCACTCCCATCAGGTTTGGGAGACAACTGAATCCATCAACACCTAAAAATAGGCCTGAAGGACAAAACAGAAGAGAAGCATGTTGTATGAGAACAAAGGCTTTTCTAATCAATCATTCTGTTTCTCCCAGTGGCCAATTAGTTATCTCACGAAAGGCTATATTCAGGATATGAGGGCAATACCCTATATCCATTGCTTTCCTCTAAGCATGAGTATTCAGAGGCTATGACAACAGTTTTTCAGAACATTTTCCCCACCTGTTTGAAGAGGCAAAAATTAAGTTTTGGAATCTGGAAGGATTACACTTCCTCTCTCAAAGAATGGCCATGCCTGTTTTTTCCCTCTGGACAAAACTGGAGCAAGGAACTCTCTAATTCTGTTCCAGTTTATTTGCAAGCAAACTCAAGTTTATTTCTTTTAGAGAGGAATAAAAAAAGTTTCATGCAAGGGCAAAAAAAAGGGACTCTGGCATATCCCCTCTTATTGCTAAATGTTTTCCTTAGAAAACATATCAAAATTCAAGTTATTTTTTTCCTTTTCCTTTTAAGAAGTGATCGTGTCAGTGAAATATGAAGGAACATGCGAACTCTTGGCCCATGGAAATCAGACTCAAGAATGAGTTTGTGGAGATGAGCTCATTGAATCTCACGGTGTAAGGAGTTGTTCTGATTCAGAAGTTTTGATTCTACCAATCTTACTTTTTTGTTTCTTTTTAAAACTTTATTGAGTGACCATTTCAGGTTGGCCTATCCAGAAGCTTTCTAACGCCGATCAACCCAGCCACATTACAGAAAATCCATGGAAGTCGTGGACGTTTGCCTTACTGAGAGAAATGTTCTAAAGAGCTAGCCCATTTATCAGGCTTTTGAAGGGCATCCTTTGCAGAGCTGCTACCCGTTTTATTTGGTTAATGGTTGACCTAGTTCTACTATTATGTTTCCTGGAATGCACTTTAATATTGAGTATGCACTAAGCAACATGAGGGAAATGGCAAGAGAAGTTAAATCCATGCTAAAAGTGAAATCCTGCCATTGTTGGCGTATTTGAAGCACATAGTAGGCTTTTGCAAATGGTTAGAACTTCTCATAGATATGGGTTTGTTTTCAAAAGTATTGATGTAGTAGCATTTGCGGTTCTCTCTCACGGACTACAATCTACAGATTATTCTATGCCGCTGAGTATTCTTGTGTGTGGTATGTTCTAGCTCTCACACTGAAAGTCATAGTGGTGCAATCTCCTACAGGTGTACTAAGAAGAAAACCCCACTGAATTCTGAAAAAATATGTAGTAAGGATTGCAGCCTTGGTTGTGTTAATGTTTTTGAATAACAAGTGAGAAGTATTTTTCTTTTTTTCTTTTTTTTTCTTTAGAGTATTACCATTTTTATTATGTTTTGGGTTGTTTGATAAATTATTATTGTTAACCACCCAGAGTTCCTGTTTGAGGAAAATCGGATTGCGGTATAAAAATATAAAAATGAATGAATGAATGAATGAATGAATGAATGAATGAATGAATGAATGAATGAATGAAAATGTCTTGAGGTTGTGAAAGAGATCACATTTTGGGTGGGGGGGCATATTGACTGTTTTACAAGGTGGATTTGATTTTTAAATTGACAACTTAAATCATGATTTAAATAAAATCATTTTAAGCTTTTAAATTGTCATTTAAATTGTGGTTTTTCTTAATAATTGATTTTAATCTACCCCTGTGTTATTTAAATGGCCAGAATGACTTGACACAAGCACCCCTGGCCAGGTGGGCTACAAAGAAATGTTGAAGGACTAGCAAAACTTTGCTAAATATTTGTCAGGCTTTTTCTATGGTAGTCATTTATTTGGCCATTAATAATCTGCATTTTCTTGGGTTCCTTGATCACTGCAGATGGCGACTGCAGCAACGAAATAAAAAGATGCCTGCTTCTTGGGAGGAAAGCAATGGCAAACCTAGATAGCATCCTAAAGAGCAGAGACATCACTTTGCCAACTAAGGTCAGGATAGTCAAAGCTATGGTTTTTCCAGTAGTGATGTATGGAAGTGAAAGCTGGAGTATAAAGAAGGCTGATCGCCGCAGAATCGATGCTTTTGAGCTGTGGTGCTGGAGGAGAGTCTTGAGAGTCCCCTGGACTGCAAGGAGATCAAACCTATCCATCCTGAAAGAAATCAACCCCGAATGTTCCCTGGAAGGACAGATTTTGAAGCTGAGGCTCTAGTACTTTGGCCACCTCATGAGAGAGAGAGGAGTCTTTGGAAAAGTCCCTGATGCTGGGAAAGATGGAAGGCAAAAGGAAAAGAGGACGGCAGAGAATGAGATGGTTGGACGGAGTCATTGATGCAACCAGTATGGATTTGACCAAACTCTGGGAAGCAGTGGAGGATAGGAAGGCCTGGCGAGCTCTGGTCCATGGGGTCACGAAGAGTCGGACATGACTGAACGACTGAACAACAACAACAAATCTGCATTAAAACCAATAAATTGATTATGCCCACAGTAACATTTAAAATACATGAAACTGAACTAAAACCCACTTTATTGTCACATAAGTGTATCCGTGTGGCCTCTGTTAGAGTTTTTTGCCATGTGAGTGGAGAGAGCAAGGTGTTCTTTTCAATGGTGGCACCTGTGCTGTTAAGCAGCTTGACAAGAGAGTTCTCCTTCTTTGTTTGAATTTTGTCAGAGACTAAAGCCTAGATGCCCTGAGCTCATCTGATCTCGCCTGATCTGGGAAGCTAAGCAGGGTCAGCCCTGGCTAGTACTTGGATGGGAGACCACCAGGGAATACCAGGTGCTGTAGGCACCTGGAGTAGGAACTGGTCAACAACTCCAGTATTCCTGCCAAGAAAACTCCATGGACATGGGGTCATGAAGAGTCAGTAACAACTGTAACGACAACACACACACACACACACACACACACACACACACAGAGAGAGAGAGAGAGAGAGAGAGAGAGAGAGAGAGAGAGAGAGAGAGAGAGACTTTTAAAAAAATCTTAGAAGCATTTTCTGTTTGAAATTATAGTAACAGACTCCATGTCCCTCCTTGGGCTTTTTCGTTTGAGTATAAATAGCTTGACAGCAGGATGGTCGTGCTTTAGTTTTATGGTAGAGGCTCACTTTTATTTTTTAGGTGTTTCCTAAAATTGGCCAACCACAAGGAGAATGTCGATTGGGAGGTTTAAGTTTTAGGGAATGGAGGTGTGTGGCCTTTCATTTAAACATCCATTCTTGGATATTCATCACAGTATAGCAAAACTTTCTTCTTTTTTTGGGTTTGCAGTCTACCGTGAGAAGTAGTATTTCTTTAGTGATCTTAAAATCCAACTAATTTTTGTTATTACAATTACATAACAACCACTGTGTGTGTGAGTTTTTGAAAAAGCACCACAGCAGATTGTACAATCCCCACCCCCACCCCCAAAGTAGCATACTGTATGCACTTCCCCAAGTATTTAATATTAAAAGCTCATATGAACAAGATACACTTTGTCTGGCATTTAAAAGACAATAATACTCATGCTGGACAAATTGTCTTAGGAGAGATGGTGCATGTGAGGTTTTAGTGAAAAGCCACTTTTCCCCTATAAAAGAGCCTCAGGAGGAGATCTTGAGGCCATGTCCTTCTGTTACAATCTGGTCCTATGAACAGCAACCCCCAAAGCAAGACTAGGATAAACCAGTGAAGGGATCGGCAACAGAATGTTCCAGTGTGCATTGGCTCTGTTGAGTGCTTACAGGGGACCCAAGCCAATTCCATGCCCTCTGGAGTCCAGCTCTGGCTTGTTTCTTAGCCCCTCTTCAGCACTTATTTCTCAATGGGCTGTTTGGGGCATCCTTAAACCATGCTGCTGTCTTCCTCCTGTGTGTGGCCGGTGCCATTTTGATTGGAAATGGATTCAAATTCAGGAGATAAAGAATAGAAAAAGGATACAAGAATAAAAAGAGCAACTTTAAGTTACACATTCATTTTTGTTTGTCTTTAAAAGCAAGAATGATGACCAAAGCACAAGTAGATCAAGGTCACGGATTAGACGACCAACTGGCTGGGCTCATGGTACATGAGACCTTAGAAAACTGAGCTATGGGGTGATAAGGCATTAGGTACTCTACAACGCCTTTGCATTATAACATTCCCTGCAGACAAGAGTTATTTTGGGGAGTTGGTGGAGCACGCTGTGTCTATCATATGAAGCCTCCTGAGTACAAACTGAAACTGATTATAGGAATCTGGTTTAAGAGTGTGTCCAAGACATGTCTTTCTGGTTTGAGTTACTACAGTACAGATCTGCTGGGGCGCCTCTCTCTCTCTCTGTCTCTCTCTCTGCTCTTAGAAAGGAGATCTTTGTGTTTTCCATAAAGCCCAGCCTGACAGCTGTTCCATTTCAGAGCAGCCATTGGAAGGCTGTCTCCAAAGGAAAATGGACATGCCAACCAAGTGCAGTAGTACTCACGTGCCTTGTCAAGTACAGTGCCTGGCTCTTGGCCCAAAAGGTTGCTCTTTTTTGGAAAGTGGGTTGGGGGGGGGAAGAGGGTGGGAAATGCATTGTTTGCCACTGAGACAACCCAGGGAGCAATCCATAACGGCTCATGTCTTTGTGCAAGTGTCTTTTCCAGATGGTGTGTTTTCTGTCTTCAGCATAAAACAGTTTGAAAAACAGTTGGATTGTAAAATTGGGCTTTTAGCTCTGAAATGTTTGCCAGTTGCTGATTTTAGGGCTTTCCTAACTGGTTCCATCAGCCCTTCGGAGAGCGAGAAAGCATTTTGGGTTCTGGGCACCACAGTTCAGGGGAGGACCTTGGCCCATGGCTTCAGACGCAGTGGATCCATTTTGTTCCAAAGGGTGCAAGAATTAAGCAAGCATTTTATCGACGAGGGAAATTTTTGCAGCCTGTCCCAAGGCAGAGATGGGAAATGTTTGAGTGAGGGCTTTTTTTGGGGGGGACAGCGGAATCTTAACTACGGTGAGGATTTCTATCAAAAAACAGGGGCTTCCATCTCTGCAAACAGAAGATGGCCTACCAGACAAGTATGGTAACTTAGCAGAAGCTCAGGAAGCCCCTCCAGTGAGCCCCCCCCCCAATTACTGGCTCTCACTCAGCTCACATTACAGAGCTGGGTTAACGGCAGCTGGCTTGTTGGGTCACAAGTTGAAACCCAAACTGGATTAGACCAGGCCATGTTAAGTACAGTAACTGCTGCCTAGATGCCCTGAGCACATCCGATGCCGCCTGATTTCGGAAGCTAAGCAGGGTCGGCCCTGGTTCGTACTTGGATGGGAGACCACCAGGGAATACCAGGCGCTGTAGGTGCCTGGAGTAGGAACTAGCAAACCACTCCAGTAGTCCTGCCAAGAAAACTCCTTGGACATGGGGTCACAAAGAGTCGGTCATGACTCTAACGACACAACATACATGTTCAGTAACTGGCATTCCAGTGCTAAGGGAACAGGATGGTGTCCCCTCTGGCTCCTGGTGTGGCCTGTGGTCAACTCTGTGCCGTTGTAATCTGAGGGAAATGGGCAGCAAATATGGCTGTGAATCTGTTTGCTTGGTAATAAACATCTGGGGTCACTTAAATAATGAGGAGCCCCACTCTTATCTCTGAAGAAATGGACTTGATCCACGGAAGCTTGCATTAAAATACTGCAGTTTAGTTTTTAAGGTGCCACAACGTTGTTGTCATCTTTATTTTTTATTTTATTTTCTTTTTGCCTCAGTAATAAAGCAGCATTTCCTAGACCATAGTTGGTGTGGGAGCTCTTTTCCATTTATTGGTAGTGCCCTTTCTGCTGGAAGATGGAGTTTTGCATAGGAAATGAGATGCAGGTTAATTATGCTGCACAGATTGTGTGGAAAAAAGCATTTCTCTGTTTTGGTTCTAAACCCAAAGACGGTACATTCCTTCCTCATCTCTTTGGGTTTGCATTTTGATACAGAACTCCAGCTCCCAGTTCACTTTAGCTTTGTGATATTTTTACCTTTTACTTCTCTCGGACGCTCTTTGGCACTTTTTTCTAAGACAGCTTTTTTTTGGATGCCCTCCTTTATTGCAGGATGTATTTTCTAGCCTACTTTGATGTGTTAAACCTCTGGAGGAGTACCCTCCTTCTCGGCTGAAAAGGATGGTTTTTGGCATACTCATGAGCAGAAACCAAATGTGCGGTGATGGATGTGGTACGAGCAGAAGATTGCTCTCTTGGGGAAATGGATTTCTAGAGGTACAGTGGAAGCTTGACATACGTCCCTCTTGACTTGCGACATATTTGACTTGCGTCCACTAGGGGCCTGTTTGATTTACGCCGCGGGGCTCCGACTTACGTCTCAGGCCCCAGAATCGGGCGGCAGCCAGGACCCAGCATCCCGGCTGCAACCTCCAAACTGCTCCTGCCTTCTTCCTCTCCTCCAACGGAGAGGAAAAAGGACCAGGAGCTTGGGGCTGGCCTCACCGGGGGTTGGCCTCGCTGAAGCCGGTGGCGGTGGCTTCGGCGAGGCCAGCTCCGAGCACCTGAGTAAGTAGCTGAGGAGACAGGATCTTGGCCCCCTGCCTAAGGACACCCTCCTGAGCAGCCTCCGAGGCAAGGAAAAGGCACCCCGTTCGTCCTCTCCAGGGGCTTCTCCGCAGGAAGCACCAGTGGCTGGGATTCTTTCACTCTGAAGCAACTGGCAGAGGGTCCATTTTGTACGAGGCACCAAGGCAAGCAGCGCCGGCCACACCAAGCGCCTGGGACCACCCAACCCTCACCGGGAGCCGGGAGCTGAGGAGGGCTTGAGGCGACTTGCCCAAGGCGGCGCTTCGGAGGGGCGTCAGCGCAGGGAGGAGGGCTGGGGAGGAGTCGAGGCTCAAGGGGCTGGGTGTCCTCACACGGGCCTCCCCTTACCTGCCTCCTCCCGGACCGATTCCTCTGGCGCAGAAGGAGTTCCTTGGCTCCACGCAGCTCCCTTTCCGTTGCTAAGGAAGCAAGGGCGGCGGCGGCGACTCGGCCTGGATGCCTTCGCTCGGAATTCTGGTCCCTCCAATGAAGAAAAGGCGAGCGCAGACGCACGCAGACGCGCGGGCAGGGAGGAGGGGGTGCAGCGTTTTAAGAGTGGCAAGAGCGGCGAGAAGCTTTCGCGGCTGCCTTGGCTGAAGGGCTCTTCTGCTTGCTTGGAGGCTGCCCAGTTACCCTGCCCTCGCTCCTCCGTAGCTCTCTTGGCACCTGCACCATTTAGACAGGGGACACGATTGATCTCGCTCTGCCAAACTTTTTTTTTAAAAATCAGCTCTCTTAAAAAGGGGTCAGTTGTGGGTTTCTTGTGTTGCTTTAGTTTTTGCAGAGCCATCAGCGACGGGCTTGTCAGAATAGAAAAATGCTTCAGAAAAAAAAACCCCAGCAAGCAAAATGTCCTGTTTATAAACAGTAAAACATCAGTCCTGAGGTAAATGCCTCAGTTTGGGGTGCTTTGGGAAAGTAGCCGCCCCCAACCTGTGGCCATGTTGGCTTCTGCAGGTTCTGGGAGTTGCGGTCGCCCACGTGCCTTTCCCAGTTTCTGAGAACAACCTGGGCTGAGGATGGGGAGGCGGAGAGAGAGCAGAGAGAGATGTAGTTATGGGGCACATAGGAGATTCCCACTTGGCGAGGAAAGTGTGTGTGTGTGTGTTGGGGGGACAGTCAAATTTGTGTTAAATTGCTGTTTTCGGGGGTCTTTTTCATCGTCTGGAACGGATTAATCCACTTTCCCATTACTTTCTATGGAAAAGATTTGTTTGACTTAAGTCTTGTTTGACTTGTGTCTAGACCAGGGGTCCTCAACCTAAGGCCCCAGGGCCGGATGTGGCCCCCCAAGGTCCTGAATCCAGCCCCCCGGGACCAATTGCAACCCCCCCACCTACCCCCTACTTTGCGAGCAAGCCAGCCTCCACAGCTGCTTCTATTGCTGAGGCAGTTCAAAGCAGTGGGCTATGTCACTTCTCCCACTCCCCCAACTACCGCCTAGATGATCAGCATGCTGGCTAGTGGGGCATTCAAAGTGGGAGGGCTATGGCAAGGTCCCCTGCTCCCCCCACCCACTGTGGTCCGGCCCCCAGTGGTGTCTGGGGTGTGTGTGAACCGGCCCACTGTTTGAAAACCTTGAGGACCCCTGGTCTAGACCTATGGAACGGATTAATGACGTAAGTCAAGGTTCCACTGTACTGTAATTAACTGTATGTAGAACAAAAAATAAATATATTACTAGCTTTTTAAAATATCTATGCCCCCAACTGCCTTGATATTTCTGTATCCTCAAACAGTATTTGCTGTTTGAAATTGGACAAATTGCTTTTCAAATTGAGAAGATCTGTGTCTAAAAAAAAGATGGGAAACTTTTTCGGAGTGTAGTTTCCTTGGCGCTGTGCTGTGTTGGCCGGGGGACAGTGGGTAGAGTACTTCAAAGACTGGCTTTCCTCATCTCTGGGGGGATAATCATAACTATATTTGAATTTTTGACTGGGAAATGTGACTTTTTAGGAAATAAATATTCACAAAAGTCCATCTATTGTATGTGAATCTCTGTTATTCTGAAAAAGTGAAAAGTATGACTGAGTATAAGTTATCACAGAGCTCCTGACCACTTTCTGAGAAGAGACTCCCATAGTGTCAGCATAATCCTTATAGCTTCTCCTTGGGCCCCTTCTGTGAAGTGGATTGAGTCCATTCTCAGGCAGAAGATGGCCATGCAGGGAGGGGTCAACACACTAGTGTTCTGAAGGAAAATTTAATGGATAACTTGTCTAAAGTTCAAATAGTATGATTGTAATTGGGATGCTTCTTCCAGAGAAGATGAAGGCATGCAGACTTGAGAAGATACCTTGAGATGAATCCAATTCAAATGGAAGGGCAAAGTTTGACCTGTTATTTGTCCTCTTCTTAGATTTTGCCATGTTTATTTTATTCATTTTTTATTTCATTTCATTTCATTTCATTTCATTTCATTTTATTCATTCATTCATTTATTTATTCATTCAATCAATTGATATACCACCCATCTGACAGAAAGCCACTGTTCACAGCATATACCAGCCATCTGGGTGAAGACCACTCGGGGGCTGTTTACGGCATGTGAAACCATCATGACCAAAATATAATGGTGGAAAATAAAAAATAAAAATGAATCTAAATATAGGTCAGCGTAAAACAAATGGAATATTGAACCATTTGACATGGCATCCCTAATCAAGTAGGCTAGGTTGGCTCAGATGAGTTCATGGGTATAACATTTTTGAATGCCTGCTTACAACGTACCCTCTTAATTTTTGCCCTCACTGCTCAGGATTCTGCTTTGCCTGCTTGTGCCTCTCCCGCCCTGCAGGTTCTGTTGAGACTGGAACAACAATTGTGATGGGTGTGCAGGGTGGAAAAATCCTGCGTGTAGGTGGGCATAGGCACATGCATGCCTTAGAGAGAACTTTGCTTGCCTAAATAACCAAGGTTTTAGTGATTTTTAAAAGATCACCAGTAAAGGGAGCCATATGGATTGCAGGGGGGGGTTCATTCCAAAGCTAAGGATCAACCATTGAGAAGGCCTGGTTTTTCATCTTCTCCCTCCAGTTCTCTCTCTGGATTAAAATCCTCATCTGGCCTGCTTGGGATGTTCTTGTAGGAAAAGCAGAATCTTTTGGATTTAGGTGTTCTGCCAGGATGTGAAGTCCCAAACTATCTAGGGCTTTATAGGTTAGAACTATCACTTTGAATCATAGAATCATGGAATAGTGAAGGTGGAATGGGCTGACAAGACCATTAAATCCAACCCACCAGTCTATGCAGGAATACAAATCCAAGGATATCTGCCATGTGGCTGTCCAAATTTCTTTTGATGGCCTCCATTGTTGCAGCACTCCACCACCTCTTGAGTGCTGCAATACTCAATAGTCACTCTAACATTTAGGAAGTTTTTCCTGGTATTCAGCTGAAAGCCCATTGTTGTGCCTCCTGCACTCTGGGATGATCGCGAACAGACAGGTAGCCAGGGTAAGGTGGCCATCATAGGTCAAGGTTGTGGAAAAGTTGTGAGATCATGTTGGTCTTTTTCTGTAATTTTCTGTATAGACCCTGCCACTCTTGATAAGAATATCTTCTGGGAAATAATATGACAAGATTGCAGGAATCCTACTGGCAGCACTCATCACATGTTAAGGAGACACAAAGTGATTACAAGAAGGAGAAAACTAGTGATGTTGAAAAGCAAAAAATTAAAATCATAGATTGGAAAGCATTTTTGGAGATCCACCTGTTGCTCAATGCGTGATGCGTGGACCGACAGATGGCCATCCCACTTCTTTCTACTTAAATATCTCTAGCAAAGAAGAAGTCACTGCTTCCTTGGGAAAGTACTCCAAATTGGTAACTACTAGAATGTTGCTTATGGCATAAAAAAAGCTCCCATCACCACCTTGAAAAGTCCTGGAACAGTCAGGAAGCAGCTACTTGGACATTTTAATAGCTGCTAATAATTGAGCCAGTTTTACGAAGACTTACAAGAACTTCTAGAACTGACACCAAAGAAAGATGTTCTTCTCATCATAGGGGATTGGAATGCTAAAGTAGGGAGTCAAGTGATAAAAGGAATAACTGGCAAGTTTGGCCTTGGAGTTCCAAATGAAGCAGGGCAAAGGCTAATTGAGTTTTGTCAAGAGAACAAGCTGGTCATTGCAAACACTCTTTTCCAACAACACAAAAGGCGACTCTACACATGGGCATCACCAGATGGACAATACCGGAATCAGATTGACTATGTTCTCTGCAGCCAAAGATGGAGGAGCTCTATACAGTCAGCAAAAACAAGACCTGGTGCTGACTGTGGCTCAGATCATCAGCTTCTTATTTCAAAATTCAAACTTAAACTGAAGAAAGTAGGGAAGATCACTGGGCCAGTTAGGTATAACCTAAGTCAAATCCCATATGAATACACAGTGGAAGTGAAGAATAGATTCAAGGAACTAGATTTGGTGGGCAGAACACCTGAAGAACTATGGATGGAGGCTTGTAACATTGTACAGGAGGCTGCAATGAAAAATATTCCAAAGAAAAGAAAATGCAAGAAAGCAAAGTGGTTGTCCAACGAGGCCCTACAAATAGCGGAGGAGAGAAGGGATGCAAAATGCAAGGGAGAAAGGGAAAGATACAGAAAATTGAATGCAGACTTCCAAAGAATAGCAAGGAGAGACAGGGCGGCCTTCTTGAATGAACAGTGCAAAGAAATAGAGGAAAACAACAGAAAAGGAAAAACCAGAGATCTGTTCAAGAAAATTGGAGATATTAAAGGGGTATTTCGTGCAAAGATGGATATGATAAAGGACAAAAATGGTAGGGACCTAACTGAAGCAGAAGAGATCAAGAAGAGATGGCAAGAATATACAGAAGAATTATATCGGAAAGATCTGGATGCCCCTGATAACCAAGATAGCGTAATTGCTGACTTGGAGCCAGACATCCTGGAAAGTGAAGTCAAGTGGGCCTTAGAAAGCATTGCAAACAACAAGGCCAGTGGAGGTGACGGCATTCCAATTGAACTCTTTAAAATCTTAAAAGAGGATGCTGTAAAGGTGCTGCATAAAATATGCCAGCAAATTTGGAAAACCCAGCAGTGGCCAGAGGACTGGAAAAGATCGGTCTACATCCCAATCCCAAAGAAAGGAAATGCCAAAGAATGCTCCAACTATCGCACAATTGCACTCATTTCACATGCTAGCAAGGTTATGCTCAAAATTCTACAAGGCAGGCTTCAGCAGTATGTGGAAAGAGAACTTCCAGAACTACAAGCTGGATTTCGAAGGGGCAGAGGAACTAGAGATCAAATCGCCAACATGCGCTGGATTATGGAGAAAGCCAGAGAGTTCCAGAAAAACATCTACTTCTGCTTCATTGACTATGCCAAAGCCTTGACTGTGTAGACCACAACAAACTATGGCAAGTCCTTAAAGGAATGGGAGTGCCTGACCACCTTATCTGTCTCCTAAGAAATCTATATGTGGGACAAGCAGCAACCGTCAGAACTGGATATGGAACAACTGACTGGTTTAGAATTGGGAAAGGAGTACGACAAGGCTGTATACTGTCACCTTGCCTATTTAACTTATATGCAGAGTACATCATGAGAAAGGCCGGTCTGGATGAATCACAAGCCGGAATTAAGATTGCCGGACGAAATATCAACAACCTCAGATACGCAGATGATACTACTCTAATAGCAGAGAGTGAGGAAGAATTAAAGAACCTCTTAATGAGGGTGAAAGAGGAGAGTGGAAAAAATGGGCTGAAGCTCAACATCAAAAAAACTAAGATCATGGCCACTGGTCCCATCACCTCCTGGCAAATAGAAGGGGAAGAAATGGAGGCAATGACAGAGTTTATTTTCTTGGGCTCCTTGATCACTTCAGATGGCGACTGCAGCAATGAAATAAAAAGACGCCTGCTTCTTGGGAGGAAAGCAATGGCAAACCTAGATAGCATCTTAAAGAGCAGAGACATCAGTTTGCCAACTAAGGTCAGGATGGTTAAAGCTATGGTTTTTCCAGTAGTGATGTATGGAAGTGAGAGCTGGACTATAAAGACGGCTGATCGCCGCAGAATTGATGCTTTTGAGCTGTGGTGCTGGAGGAGAGTCTTGAGAGTCCCCTGGACTGCAAAGAGATCAAACCTATCCATTCTGAAAGAAATCAACCCCGAATGTTCACTGGAAGGACAGATTTTGAAGCTGAGGCTCCAGTACTTTGGCCACCTCATGAGAAGAGAGGACTCCCTGGAAAAGTCCCTGATGCTGGGAAAAATCGAAGGCAAAAGGAAAAGAGGACGACAGAGAATGAGATGGTTGGACGGTGTCATCGATGCAACCAAAATGAATTTGACAAAACTCCGGGAGGCAGTGGAGGATAGGAAGGCCTGGCGAGCTCTGGTCCATGGGGTCACGAAGAGTCGGACACGACTGAACGACTGAACAACAACAACAAATAATTGAGCAGTTATTAAAAAAAGTAATCAGGTTTCTGATTCATTGAATTTCATTAAGTAACATAGTAACGATCATTGGACTCTCCAAAGTCTGACCATGTTTATCACTGGTTCAGTCATTTGATGTAAGAACTTTTGGCTACCTTTTATAGTTTTGCTGTTGCGGAAGGGAAGACTTTGAGATCCCTTGAAGTGCCCCATGGCATGTGTTTTAAGGTGAAAGGCACTCATGATCACTCTGTACATTTCAAGGCCCCTTTGTCTCGTACTGACTTTTTGTTGACTTTTTTTTTTCTTGACTGGTGTGACCTGGTAAGAAAGCTTTTTTTTTAAAGGACTTTTGTAGGCATACAGTATTTTGATGTACAATATTACCTCTACTTACGAGCGGCTCTACTTATGAGCAATTCGACTTAAGAGCCGAAAACCGTTGGTCTTCTAACTGCTGCCTTACAAATTTTAAACGCGATCTGCTCTACAAATTTTTTTTAGTTTTTTCAATTAGTTACTTAATTTATTTTTTTATTGTTTTAGATACAGCTGCTCTGTTTATGGGTGGTTCAACTTATAAGTATGCATTCAGAATGGATTGAACTTGTAAGTAGAGGTACCACTTTACATGAAAGGGGAGACCATTTTGGTCCAGTGATGGAGATTGTAAGCCACACTTACACAAATGAGCAAAATGGTCCTTAACTCTGGATGGATCTAAGTAGGGTTGTGCTGTGGGACTGCTTATGCAAGAGCAGGAAGGTCAAAGTGCTGGGGGACTTATTTTCAATGTTATTCTGGGTCTTATGGGGAAAGGGACACGTTTAACTTCTGTATGTCTGTAATACTAGAACTACAAAAACAGAGGAAACCTCTGTATGTTCCTTGACATCATGGAAGCATGTCAGTCACTGCTTCAAATTTTTGTCTGAATCTGGCCTTAGTCTCCAAACACATGAGTTCTCCTCCTCCTGTTACAGTTTTTGTTCCTTTCTGGAGCGCTTGATCTTGTTCCTCCTTTGCTCTTGGCCTTTGTACCTTTTTTATATGCTTGCTCAGTCTCTTACCTGCAGCTTCTTCAGAAGGTCTTCCTCCAACCTGGATCCCTGAAATGCTGCCTCTTGGCTTCCTTTAGCTTTCATTTCTTAAGATTTCCCAAGAAGTATGCATGTAACTCTTGGAATAAAGGATGCCATGTGAAAGAAATGGGGGTGGGGGCTGAACTTTGGCTGCTTTTACACGACCCCTAAAATCCGCTGGCAACTTGCAGATCCCCCAACGTGGTTTTTGTTCTGCTTCCTGTGTTCCCACCTCCCGAACTCTGATTTCTATTGCTCCTGTCTGCGGTGAGGAGAGAGAGAAAAAATGCAGGCTCACCTCCGCCTGCCATCAGCAGCTGTTAGGATTCCTGTTTGTTAAAAGGGGGGGACTCAACAAAAACAAACAAAAAGCAGAGGAGGGCCAGGCATGCAATGCTTTAAAACAGCAACAAGGAACAGCAACAAGGATTTTACCTCCTCCAGACCAGGTACTTGTAAAATGCGCTGGGGCGCGCTTAAGTGGGCGTGGTTGTACTTTGTTTTTTTAAAGTCCGCTGCTGGTGGGAAAACAATTTTATGCTCTGCATCTGTGAGCATTTTGCAGTGGATTTTAGGGGTTGTGTAAAAGCAGCCTTTGTTTCTAACTGGCTATCCAGTCCATAGCCATTCTGGTTTTTGGTAATAGGTTGCCCTTAGCTGTAGCCTCATTGAATGGAAGAGTGGAGAGCCAAAACAACTCTCAGTTTGCAGTAGAAATTACAGTGCGAAACAGCCCCAGCTTAAACTAATTTTTTAGCCATCTGCGGATGTGCTGTACTGGAATTCAGAGCTTTACCTGAGAAAAGAACAAACTTTTCCTGACATGTCATGACATGTAACCTGTAAGTCTGAATGCAGGCAGAATGTGGACATTTCTACTCTGTCTGGCTTTTTATTTTATTTATTTATTTTGAATAATTTCACCCTGCCTTTCTCCTTTGAAAAGGACCCAAGGCGGCTTACAGGAATGAGAGACAATATAGAGCCCAGAACATTTAAGACATACTCAAGTTAGGAATAGGGAATTAGAAGAGGCATCTTACAACATTCAGAGGTAACATTAAAGCTACAAAGAGCACGTGAAATAAAACCCAGCACAAAAGAATGTGTGGACTCCCTGATGCTGTTAGACTGCAACTCCTATTATATCTAGCTAGTAATGGTAAAGGATGAGGGAAGATGTAGTCAATAATATTTGGAAGGATAGTCTGATGGTGCTTTAGCAGGGGTTGTTATGCCATCTAGAACCAGGAAAATGTTGCCAAACTTTCTCTACTTTCTTCTTTTAAAGAATCAGATCGCTTCCCTAGGAAGAGATTTTTCAGGGGGCTGGAAACCAAGATCTAGGACAGTGTTGGCAAACCTATGGCACGGCACTCAGAGCCCTTTCTGTGGGCACCCGACATCGCCCCTTCACATCCACTTGTATTCAGGTTAAATTATTGTATGGGCACTTTGCGAAAAAAATAGTGGGTTTTGAATAGCAGTTTGGGCACTCGTTCTCTAAAAGATTCGCCATCACTGCTCTAGGAGGAAAGACTGAAAGAACTAAGCAAGTTTAGCCTCGAGAAAAGAAGACTAAGGGGCGATATGATGGCACTTTTTATATATCAGAATGGCTGTCATACAAAGGAGGCGCAGGATCTGGTCTTGATCATCCCAGAGTACAAGATGCGCAACAGTGGGCTCAGGTTAAGAGAACTCAGCTCTTGGCTTAAAATCAGGAAACATTCCTTGCTATCAGGCAGTTGGTGTATTTTCCCATCTATAGGTCAAACCCCCCACACACTTTTCCAACCAAAATTACAGTTTTGCAGCTGTGCAGTATTCTCCTTGGTTTACCTCCATGTATAAGACAGGGCTGTCCAACAGGTAGACCGCGGGCTACTGGTAGCCTGCTAAGGGTTCAAAAGTAGTCCACCAGGCATCAATAAAAAAAGTGAGGGATAAGTTCTCCACCCCTCCCTCCCCCATCCCAAGGACCACCACTGCGCCAGCAAAGTTCTGGGTCTGCCAGCCCACTGTCTTAGCTGAGCTGGCAGTTCAAGGGCCATGAGCATTTGCTCGGAATGGATAAAATTCGTAAGTAGAGGTATTAGTGTAGTAGCCCTCAGACAATTTAGGCCAGAAAAAGTAGACCCCGGCCTGTTCAACGTTGGACAGCCCTGGTATAAGTCAACCCTCAATTTTTAGTACAGTAATACCTCGGTTAGTGAAAACCTTGGTTAGTGAAAAAATCAGACAATGAAACGAAATTTCCGGGAATGGGGATTCTTCGTTTTTTTTTGGGGGGGGATTCTAGGACCCAGATAGGCAGCGAGGAGTCACCTTGCTGGGTTGGGACTGCAGCCAAGTGGGGGCTCCTCTGTGGGCAAGTGCGTGAGTGGTGGCGCCCGGCCAGACCCTGTAGAAGTGGAGATGGTGGCAGTGGCAGGACTGGGAGCAGCCAGACCACCACCAGCAGCAACGGCAGATGCGGCCTCAACCAAGGCCCCTGGGTGCTTCGCAGAAGGTGGCTGCGGCACTTTGCAGTGGTCCGCTGCCTGACACGGCACAGCGTGGCAGCGAGTGCTCCAGGTCCAGAGTCGCCGCCAGATGCTGGAGGATTGCAGTGGTGGTGGTGGGGTCAGTGGCTAGGCGTGGCATGCTGCCCTCAGGAAGGGACTCAACCAGGGCTGGGAGGCTGGGAGGGTGAGGGGCAGGCGGCTGCAGCTGCCAGTGCACAAAAGAAACAAGCGGTGGCAAGCGAGCCCCTCTCCCCGCTGTGCGCCTCCTCCTCCTCCCCCACTAAGGCTTGGCAATTCTAAGGGGAGCAGCGAGGGTGGCCCTCATCACCTCCCTGTGTTTAACCCTTTA
The DNA here is from genome assembly GCA_029282475.1 of Phrynocephalus forsythii. Classification (NCBI taxonomy): domain Eukaryota; kingdom Metazoa; phylum Chordata; class Lepidosauria; order Squamata; family Agamidae; genus Phrynocephalus; species Phrynocephalus forsythii. The sequence goes on from JAPFRF010000004.1 coordinate 15,063,001, forward strand.
ATGCGCCTGCTCACTCCTTGCTGGGTCGGAACAGATGGTTTTGTGCTACTGCAGCCCCAGGACCGAAGTGGGGCTCTGCTGTGGGCAAGTGGTGATTCCTCGCCTCCCGGCCGGGTCCTAAAACAACAGAGCCCCCACTTCAGTCCTGGGGCTGCAGCAACACGAAACCAGCAGTCTCAACCCAGCAAAGGGTGAACAGCCGCACCAAAAGGTTAAACGAAGGGAGACGATCAGATCTGACCTCTGACAGGACGGCAGTGTGAAAGCACAACATTCCAACAGGCAGGAGATGCAAGCCTAGCCACTGACTCCCCCACCCTCCACCCCTATTGCAGTCCTCCAGCATCCTGTGGTGGCAGCGGTTCTGGACCTGTAGCACTTGCCGTCGCTCTGCGCCATATCAGGCGATGGGCCACTGCAAAACGCTGCGGCTGCATTCTGTGAAACACCCAGGGGTCTCAGTCGAGGTGGCGGAGGGGGCTGCCAGTGTTGCTGCTGGTGGTCCAACTGCTCCAGGTCCTGCCGCCGCTGCCATTGCCCCTTCTCCAGGACTAGGCGGCGCAGCCCCGCTGGCCCGCATGGATCCCCCACTTCAGTCCTGGGGCTGCAGCACCCAGAAGCTGGCAGTTTCCCATAGGAATACATTGAAAACTAATTAATGTGTTGCCTTTTTTGACTTGTTCTGCCCCCCTGAAACAGATTAGAGTGCACCCTTGTATAACAGTTTGTATAACATAAAATCTGAACAACATAAAAAATTCCGGAGATAGGGGAAATTTGCTTAACACAATCGCCTATGGGGAGAATCCGTACAACATAAAAATGGGATTACTCCGTTTTCAATGCATTCCTATGGGAAATTTGTATAAAGGAAAAATTGCTTAACATAATTTCATTTGGAACGAATTAATTCCTTTACCAAGGTACCACTGTAATTGGTTTTCAGTCAATTCCTATGGGAAACTGCATTTCCGTTAACGAAATTTTTGCAAAACAAAACGGCCCACAGAATATATTAATTTTGTTAATGGAGGTACCACTGTATAACAGTTTTTAGACAAATTTATTTATTTATTTATTTATTTATTTATTTATTTATTCAATTTTTATACTGCCCATCTGGCAGTGAGGTCACTCTTTTGGTATAAGACAAAAAAGTCCTGCACATGGAAAAATACTGTAAGTGTGCACTCTTGCTTGATCATTCTCAAATCTAACACAGAAGAATGTAAGGAAGCGTCTCAAGGCTTGCACTATATTTTTAAAAGCTTGATAGAATTTGCCAGACTTCCCTTCTGTTTGTGAGTCCCCACTGGTCTGTTTCTTAAAACATTTAGTTACTCTTGTGTGTCTTTGTGTTGTGTTGTTATAGTCATAACCAACTCTTCGTGACCCCATGTCCATGGAGGTTTTCTTGGCCGGGACACTGGAGTAGTTTGCCAGTTCCTACTCCAACTTTCCATCTTGTGGTATTCCCTGGTGGTCTCCCATCCAAATAGTAGCCAGGGCCGACCCTGCTTAGCTTCTGAAATTAGGCGAGATCGGAGGTGGTTTTAACTGCAGAACTTCAGTAACTGTAAATAGAAATGTGCCTTCTCCCCCAAATAAGACTGAACTCTCACAGTGCTAAGCAAACAGCAGTAGCTGCTGTTGGAGGGATTACTCAGAAAGACACACATTGTTTGCTCTGCTCCTTTCGTATGTTCTTAGAGAAGGAGAACATGTAACACTGCTCTCTTCCCTCCTTCAACCACAAAAGCTTACATTCATCAAGGGAAATTGTACAGCCATATCCCTAAGAGCATTTCCTGGCTCTGCCATTTGCTGTGTGGTGGACTGAGTCATTTGGCCCCTTCTATCCGTCTCTCCAAAAGTCACACCAGTGGAAAAAGGGGGGAGCAAATTTGTCCCCAAACTTATCTTGAATGAATTCCCAGCTTCTTCCAACTAGGCAGGTTACAGGTACATTTGGCTGTATTCCCACAGGTTTAAATGAGAGACAGGCTGAAGCATCTGGAGGGGACACCAGGTTGTGTGCAAGTGGGTGGCACAGAAAGTGAACCAGCTTGGACAGTATTGTGGTCCTTGAAGGCAAATGGCTATGGTTGTCCGCTGGAGAAGTCCATGAGCCCTCATACAGTAAACCCCCACCTATCACAGGGGTTAGGGACCCGACCCCACCTGCAATAATTGAAAATCTGCAATATGCAGATGCTGGGTCAGGTCGGGGCTGGGCTGGGCGGGTTCTCTGGAGGCTCTTGTACTTACCCCAGGCCTGATGCTGCCCCAAATGGGCCTGCAAGGGGCTTTTGAGTCCCCCAGTGATCTGGAAGTCACTTCTGGTTTACTGGAAGTCACTTCCGGTTTGTGGGGAAGTACTTTTGGGGCCTTTGACAGGCCTGGGAAGGCCTTTCCTCCTTAATCCAGGGGGCGTTTTTTTCATATACTGCGGACCTGCGATATACTGGGACCGCAGTATATGAACCGCGAAAGGCCGGGGGACAACTGTACTTTAAATGCCTATTTCAGAAAAAAAAAAGAAACAAAGGGCTTAGATATGGACCACTGCGCTTGCCTGACGGGAATTTGATATTCATATTGAGCGTGCACAAGCTGTAAGGTTCAGATAGCTGAAGACCTGAACCTAGGAGAGATCATGGACTCTCCTTCACGCTGCAGCAGCATCTGTTGTACTTAACTCTGCTATGACCAGATTTGTGGTGGCGGCAGTGAGAGGGATAGAGATGAGAAAAACGATGAGAAATTTACTTTCTCTTTTGGCCCAGAAGAACCCCCAGAAATCCCTCTATTCCAGGAACTGTTGTGTAAGAAAGTAGCTTTGACGTGTTTTGAATAGCAGAAGGGCAATCCTATAGGGACAAAAGAGCAACTCAGTCTGGAAAAGGTCTTGTATGTTCTGAATTTCTAATTACCTTGAAAGAAAATGACTTGGTGTAGTTGGGCTTAGTAGATGTGGATGTGGCTGCATGCATAAAAATGCAATTGTGGTAGCAGATGTTTGCGTTGTGTTCAGACACAAAACCGTCAGATATGTGGGCTGGGCAGTTTAAAAATAAATAATGCAGTCTGTTTCTCCGGCTATAGACAGTAGCATTCAATGTGCTGGCCTTCCCCATTTATTACAGCTGTACTAGTTCTGAAACTTTGGCTAAAATATCATAAGAAACGATAAAAGAGAAGCTTTTTTAAAAAAATTCCTTAATGTAAATGGCTTTGGGTCCTCTTAAAGATAAAAAGGTAGGGTAAAAACATTTTTAAAAGTAAATAAAATAGATAATTAAGTTAGTAAGTACTATAGTTAAAATATCATTCTGATTGACATTATTTGAGTTGCAGTTAATATATAGCAACTCTGAAATCATACTAGCATAATATCAAGTTATTTTCCATTTTACCAAATAATAGAATTCTCAAGACACATTTCAATTCATTTCTCTTCTCACTCCCAGCCTTTTAAAAAAATCGATGGCAAAATTGAATTAATTCTTCTGTAGATACCGTGTTTTAATTTGACTTTTTCCATCTGCTGTTCATGAAATTCTTGTTATCCACTCAGTTTGGTTTTAGTCTTTGTATTCTTGAAAGGGGCTTGTTCCTAGTTCCGGGCAGCTTGTGGACTGAGCGGTGGCATTTAACCTCCAAAATCAGGGCAGAAACTATGCTTTGCTGAGCTGTTCAAGATCGGCTCATGCTTCTGTAAAAACAAAACAAAACTGTATCATATTGGAATGGGTTCAGTATTTCTGTAGCCTTGGGGTTTATTCAAATGTTCCAGCATAATTCTCTCAAGGAATTGTACTGCTTCTAGGAAACAAATACTGTAGTAGAGGCTCATTTGAAATGTCCACCATATATCAACATCTTCCTAGATATGGAAACCTGGCTGATCAAGGAGAAATAAATCCAGACTTATCTTCTATGTCAGTGATGGCAAACCTTTTACAGACCAAGTGCCCAAACTGCAATTAAAAATCACTAATTATTCACAAAGTGCCAATAAAGCAAAAAGTAAAGGGTTCTGCTTATATACCACCTCATACCACTTCACGTTGCCTCTGGGTGGTTTACAGTTTAATTACAGTATGCAGGCTACAGATTGTGCCCCCCCGCAAGCTGGGGACTCATTTGACCGACCTGGGAAGGATGGAAGGCTGCTATCTGGAATCGAACCCTAGGTCATGAGCACAGTTTTACCTGCAGTCCAGGCATTTAACAATTGCACAAATACAGCAATTTATCCTGAATACAGGTGGGCTGTGAAGGGGCGATGTCGGGTGCCCACAGAAAGGGCTCCAGGTGCCACCTTTGGCACCCGTGCCACAGGTTCGCCAACACTGTTATATGGTTATATGGTTATATGTTATATGGACCTGCTTAGTCAAGTAATGCTTTTCTTTGCCTGAATCCTCAGGGTGCCATATGCAGCTTGTAGACTTAATTCTCTTGCCTTTGTGCATTGGTTATCTAGAACAGGGATAGCGAATGTATTGCACTCCAAGTTGTTATTTGTTAGATCCCATCTCCAACAGCCCTAACTGGCATAGCCAGCGGTGACGGCCAATGTGTAGTTTCCTATCACTTGTTTTAAGCATCTCCTAGAGAGGTGAATGGAATGATATTATGCCTTAAGATTCATGCTTGGACAAACAGGGACAATAAAAACTTAAAAACCAGTTTATAAGGAAATCACATCAAGCTGATTCCCAGCTTGCTTTTGAATGAAACAGTTCTAGCTGAAGGGAAACCCAACACCATCATCATCACTGCTGCCACCATCATCACACTTGCATTGTATTTCTGGAACATACATACATAGATGACTCCATATTTGTTTCTTTTGAAGAAGACAATTTTTTGTTCTTCATATCCTGGGTTTCAGCGTGGCATGGTTTATTAAGTGATCCTTTCCATCTGCTGGTTTGCACTTACAACATTTTCGTGTGTTCCTTGCTCTTCTTACAACATTTTTGTGTGTTGCTTAACACTTGGCTTCCACGCATCCTGTGATGGTTCTCTTCCAGTATTCTAAGTCTCTGGAAATGTTTGCAGGTCGAGGGAGCCTGTCTAGAACTAAGAATTGCCAGTGACAGTGTTTGAATTAGCAGTTGAGTGCAAAAACAGAGGCTTCAATATGAACAGACAGCAAACAACAAAACCAGCCTTTCTGAGAACTGCACGCCTCCCCAAACTAGGGACTTAACTGAAGTTAGCCACCTGGAGTATTGTGTACAATTCTGGTCACCGCATCTCAAAAAAAAAAAAAAAAAAAGACATAGTGGAACTGGAAAAGGTGCAGAAGAGAGTGACTAAAATGATTACTGGGCTGGGGCACCTCCCTTATGAGGAAAAGCTAAAACATTTGGGGCTCTTTAGTCTGGAAAAAAGGCGCCTGAGGGGGGATATGATTGAGACGTACAAAATAATGCAAGGCATGAGTAAAGTGGATAGAGGCATCTTCTTCTCCCTCTCACAAAATACCAGAACTAGGGGACATGCACTCAAATTGAGGGCTGGGAGAGTAAGAACAGACAAAAGAATATTTTTTCACCTGGCGTGTTGTTAGTCTGTGGAACTCCCTGCCACAGGATGTGGTGGTGGCATCTGGCCTGGATGCCTTCAAAAGGGACAGATTCCTGGAGGAAAAGTCCATCACAGGTTACAAACCATGCTGGAGATGTGTAATCTCCAGGCTTAAAACCAGGGTACTTCAAGGGCCAGATGCAGGGGAGTGGTATCACGAGACAGATATCTAGTTTCGTGCGCTCCCATAGGCATCTGGTGGGGCCACTGTGAGATACCGGAAGCTGGACTAGATGGGCCTTTGGCCTGATCCAGCTTGGCTCTTCTTATGTTCTTATGTAACAGTGCATGTGGCCTTTTAACACTGTAGAGCACTGAGCTAAGCTAACCAAAGAAGCAGAGGGATGAGCTTCTAGTTGTCTATTCTGAAAATTTTGCCAGAATTTCTGGCCTCTTTGCAAGTCCACAATAAAGTTTAGAGGCTGCTGAAGATTCAAGTAAGAGATGAGTGCCGTCCTGGGTAATAAGGGCCTCAGACTCTGCACCAGTTTTTTTTTTTTTAAAAAAACTTTAAAATAATTAATTTATTAAAAGGCTGTACTGTATAACCAAGTTTAGATTTTCTCATAAAAAAAATAAAGCTGTGAAAATGCAGTAGCAATAGAAACCTCTTCGATACATAAATACTCCTTAAAGACGCAGGTTGGACAGAGTAAAAAAAAAAACCATTGTAAGACTAAGGCAGATTTAAAAGCTTGGGGAAATGAAAAGGTTTTTCTTCACCTGCTGTACTTCTTTGAAGGGGCTTCTATTCATTATGCCCATTGTGTGGCTGAACAACAGAAGGCATAAAGCTCTGAGACCCACTTGGTATCTTTTAACGATTGAAGGCGATTACTTGGCAACATTTCACGTATGAAGTATTTTTTTTTTGTTATAATTTTAACGTAATGACTTTTAAAAAAATCTTTTCCTCCCTCAGTATTAATCACTATTTTTCCCTGGGCCCCTTCGCACATGCTGTTTTTTGAAACTTGTTTTCTCAATGGCCTGTTTTCTTTCTGGCTTCATATCTGATCCTTCTTTTTCAGTTTCTACATTCCTTTCTCACATATCTTCCCCACCTCCTGAGGTGGAGATCATCTGCAGAATCTGCACTAAAGATTTCTTCACAGCAATTTCTTGGAGCCTTCCTTCCTTCCTTCTTTCCTTCCTTCCTTCCTTCCTTCCTTCCTTCCTTCCTTCCTTCCTTCCTTCCTTCCTTCCTTGTTCCTGCGTTCCTTGTCCACAGCCTCTCTGCTTTGCCCCCTTTCTGTTGTCCGCCATTTCCTGCTCTGTTTACCCTTACAGCTATTTCCATTAGCAGTGGCATACAAGGTTCATCCATCTTGAGGACACACTACTTTGATTATTTGCCTGTGAATGTTCTTGTGTGTGTGTGTGTGTGTGTGTGTGTGTGTGTGTGTGTGTGATTCCACCATGTCTGTGAATCAGGAGGGGGCCCCATTCAACCATTATCTCATTTTTGCCTCTGCTTTGGATGGGCCTGGCAGCCTCTGGAGTTGCATAAAGGGTAAAGTAGAGAAGAGGATGCAGTCCCCACAGGCTTTACACTGGGCAGATCTACAATGCAGATTACGTGTGAGCAGGTCCTACCTAGGAAAAGAAATTTCAGATACAGATCTCATTGTGCATTCTATTGATTTTGCACTGAAATGTCTGCTTTCCAAAGTAGATCGCATCAGGAAAACAATGTGGCATGAAGAGGGAGGCTCCATAGTTAATGCTCTTTGCTCTCTAAGGAAGTTGCATCCATTCCTACAGTACCTATTTCCCATTGGGAGCAACGCCGATTGAATTAAATGGGTTGTGTTACTGGGGTTGTTGGGGAAACATGATGTATCCTGATGGATTGTCCCAATTTGTAAACACGTGCTTGCAAGCTAGGTGTAAATCAAACAATAATAATAAAGAAATGGGAGGAAGCTTTGACTACATAATGCCTGCCTGTGCAACTTTTACTGCGTTTCTGAAGGCTCGTACACTCCGTTTTTAACAAGCAGCTCCTCCCGCCCCCAAATGTATCAATGCATGTCTCCCTCATGGAGAGGACCATAGAATGTGTACTAAATGTTAAGAAAGCTGAACAGACACACATAGCATGTCCCCCACACTCCAAGGATATCTGACTCCAGGTCCCAGATGGTTTGCAGACCAATCTCAGCAATGAGAGGCAATCTACATGGCTTCCTTGGAACAAAAAGCAGTGCTTGTGTGACTGGCAATGAGATCAGTTCAGAATGGATTTGAAAGAGATGCCCTTGATAATAACACAGAGAGCTCTATTGTAAGTCTATATATGGGCTTGCCCGGTGCTCCCTTCCTCTCTCTCTCTCTCTCTCCTTGCTCTTTGCAAACATGTGACCCAAGCCCCACAGTTCTGTATTGCTTCAGCAAAGTTGGGCTTAGCTGCACCATGTGAATAACCTGACCTTGATGACGTGTAGGCAGCATTTATTATTTTATAAAGGTCTTTTGGTTGCATTCTGGGCGCACTGTGACTTGTTATAAGGCAACCCTGACTTGGAATAAATCCCTGAGAGAAACTATCTACACGCGGTGGTTCTCAACCTGTGGGTCCCCAGATGTTCCTGAACTGCAACTCCCAGAAATCCCTTCCAGTGCAGCGATTGGTGGAGGCTTCTGGGAGTTAAAGTCCAGGAACATCTGGGGACCCACAGGTTGAGAACCACTGAACAGTATAAGGTAGTGTTGTGTGAAAGCAGAACTCTGTGTGCATTAAGATACCTCACACATTGTTGTTGGCCTGTTGGGATTGAGCCCCAAAGCACCCTTCATCTGCAGAAGTGATGCATTGTGCATCTCAATCATCATCATCATCATCATCATCATCATCATCATCATCATCATCATCATCATCATCATCATCATCATCATCATCATCATCATCATCATGTATTTAGAAGAAATTGGCGTTGACAAAGTCACCATCAGACAGCTGCAGAAAGCCACCTTACTGGGATCTGCTCGCATAGTTTGCCGATACATCATGTAGTTCTAAATACTTGGGAAGCGTTTGACTAGTGATTTGAAATATTAAATCCAGCGTAGCTATCTTGTCTGCTGGATGATGATGATGATGATGATGATGATGATGATGATGATGATGATGATGATGATGATGATGATGATGATAATAATAATAATAATAATAATAATAATAATAATAATAATAATAATAATAATAATAATAATAATAAAGTAGACAGGAAAGGCACAACAAGATGTGTGGTTTTTTTTCCACATCAGGGAGCTTGCCTGTCTCCTTATATAACTGACAGCAAGGTTGGCTGAAGAGAGCAAGGTTAATGTTGATGAAACTTCCACTTGACCAGGTTCCCTTGCCTTCCTGCTCAGATTATAGTTGCTTCCTCCGTCTGTCTGGAAACCCTCGTTGTGCAAGCCCTGTTGAATCGCACGCGGCACAAAGCCAGAAGCGTAGCCGCAAAGCTGCTCCCTTGCTTTACGGTGGCTTGAATAGGGTTAGAGTGGAGGTACAGGTGCTGTTAAATAATCCATTTTTTTTTAAAAAAGCACCGTTTGAGCTGCTGGGAGCTTTCTCCTTCATATCGTCTTGAAGAGTCCTCCTTTCTCTTTGTGATTTAAAACGAGAAGTTCCCCCATAGCATAACAGGCAAGAGGCTCTGTTGCATTGTGGTGCTGCCTTCCTCCCTGGTGGGCAGCTTGAAATGTGTGTCTGGGGCCAGGCAGGCCCTTGTTCCTAGAAATGAGCTTTGTTTTTCTCTTTTGTCTCCTGCTGAGCAGATATGCTCAGCTGGTTGATTTGTCAAAGCAGGTATTTTAGACTTGAGTTATCTTTAGGGGTTTCCTGGCTTTATTTTGGCTTGGTATCAAATTCTGCTCGCTCTAAAGTGCCTTTTGCTGCCCTTCCTGTTACTTGAGCGTATGAAGATCAGTAGAAGGCCGTCGGAGTCCGTTGCATAGTTGATGCTGATCAGTTTCATCCACTCATAGACTCCGCATGAAGTTGGTAGGGGCCTACAAAGCCATGGAGCCCACCCCCTCTGCTCCGTGCAGGAATACCATACAGATCTTGGAAAAATTACTTTACTGGATTACAGCTCCCTGTCGTCAATGTTTCTATTTCTGGTTAGTTTTCCCCCTCTCCTTTTACTTTGTTGTTTTAATTCTTCTGAAGTTCTAGGATTCAAGGCAGTGATGCATACTTGTATGCAGGCTCAGGTCTTCCACCCGTATTTGTTCTTCAACCTCCCTAAAAGGAGTGATACATGGAGGGTGACACACATGCAGTGATTCAGCCCCATACGGTTTGTTGAGAATTTCCGGTTTCATTTTCTAAAAAGCATCTTTTTTGTGACTCCTGTGATCTGCTTGAAAACACAATGTTACGGGTGCCTGTTGACAACTCGGAAGCTGGAGGTGTGATTGAAATAAAGATGTCCAATTAAATTTTTGGGAAAGGGTCTCAGTCCTTCTAAAAAATCATAACTATGAAATAAGTTGGCAAAATAAGCTCATAGTGGAAGTTTGCCCAGTTCTCTGGATTTGTACAGCCTATTGGGTTTGTCCTTTTTCCGTGCTCTTCCTGGATTCCTTGGCCTTACATCTTCAATTATAGTAAGATGTAGAGATGGGTTTCGGAAGGGGTCCGGTTCCAAAACGAAATATGGCAGCCCAGCTGCCATTGGGTACTGGCACCCACCTTCCAGAACAAAATCAACCCGTCTCTTACCTTCAGGGTGGATTTGATTTAAAACACTAATCCGTAAGGCTCGATTTAAATCATGATATTCTACATAAAGACTCATTTTTGCTGGAGTTGTTTTAATCTTAATATTTATAACCAGATGAAGGTTTCATTTTTTAGAAGAATAACTTTTCAAATTAGTTTTACGGTCATATCAGAAAAGTACTGATTTGGTGGTTATATACCATTAGAAATACATAGATAATTATGAAATTATTGCAAGGTGAACCATCTCCAGTTTAATAGGTTAATTATTCATATTTGAACAACTGTTCTGTTGTTCTTTATTAGAAGGAGAAAAATAATCATTACCTCAATAATAACAATTTAAATGGTTTTATCTAACCAAAACAGTAACATTATATAGCATTATATATGCTTGTATTTGCTTAAACATCCATGTTTGTTAACTGATGTGGTTAAAATATCTTTTAAAAAACTTAGACTGACAGCCATTGACTACATCTGCCAGGTCCACATGAAAAACTTAGAATATACTGTCTTCTGCAGCTCACTAGTCTTCTTCATTTTCTTGTTCAAAATCTGAACAGGTAAGGGAGGGGGTTGATTCTTTGTACATAGGTTTGCAGAGGAACAGTGGGATTGAGGTCTTTTTCTTAATTCCGATTGTGTGTGTGATTAGGGATGCAAAATTTCTTGAAATTTTGAAGCTGGGGAAAAAACCCAATTTCCCCCCTTTTCCCAGAAAAAACAATTTTTGGAAAAATTGAAAAAATGCTACATTAGCACACACACTGTTTTTGCAGCTTGGAAGTCATTCTGTTACTTTAGGAACATGAAATATGACTACGGACAATTTGACTTGGCATAAAATTATCACAACTAGCGTATTAAAATATAGTGTATCCAAATGATTATTACAAACAGAATTTATTTTTTGCATAATATTTATTTGCAGTTGTAACAAATGGAGTAATAAGCTCCTGAACTGTTTACTAGTTTATGTGGAACAAAAACACCTCTACAAAACAATGTTTAAAAATCCAGAATTAACAATTATTCATATTTCCTCTCCACAGTATTAGATAAAAATAAAATAAACACTGCAATCTCAGAAAAAGAATTGCATGTATAGAATGTACATGTATAGAAGGGAGTGGTAGTGAAGAGGACAGAACAGAACCAAACATACCCACCACATGCAAAAACAAAAGTGAAACCTTTTTCTTTTTCTGGTGACAATAGCAGCATCTCTTAAAACAGGCCTGCCCAAAGTTTGGCCCGGGCCATTCTGAGTGGCCCGTGGCTGGCTGGCCCGCCCCTCCCTCCCCCTCCTCCCCATGTTTTTTTTTAAATCTTTGCCAACACTGACACCGCTGGGAAGCTTGGGCAGCTGGGCGGACGGGTGGTTTGCCGGCACCGGCACCGCAGGGGAAAGTGTGGGGGTGGGCAGGCCAGTGGGCCTCTGCCACCACCAAGGAGCTTTGGGGTGGGCTGGCGGGCGAGCCGTTGTCACCGCTGGGGAGCTTGGGGGGGTGCAAGGTCGCACAGATCGCCTCTTCCAAGGGGCGACCTGTGGCCACTGTGCTTCCTTTGGTCCCCACCTTCCTTCTTTCTTCCCTCCCTTGGTCCCTGCCTTCCTTTCTGTGGGTGGGGTTGCAAGGGGTCAGTGGGTGGGGCTTGCAGTGGGGTGGCAGGGTCGGGGAGCAACTGGCCACTGACACCAAATCTGGCCCTCCTTACAAAAAGTTTGGGCACCCCTGTCTTAAAGGAAGAAATGTACAGTGGTCCCCCACCCTATCGTGGTTCGTATACTGCGGTCCCACTATATTGCGGGACCATATTATATGAAAAAAGCCCCCCTTGGGTAATGGGCAAAGGCTGTTTCTGGCCTCCCATACTTATCCCAGGACTGGCGCTGCCCCAAATGGGCCTGCGGGGGCCTTCCCAGGGGGCTCCAGAAGGCCTGGGAAGGCCCTCGCAGTTCCATTTGGGGCAGCGCCAGGCTGGGGGTAAGTACAAGAGCCCCCAGTTAGGGCCCCCACACCCAACCTGACCTGCATCCGCATATCACGGATTTTCAGTTATCACAGGTCAGGTCAGGTCCCTAACCCCAGCGATAGGTGGGGGGTCACTCTATCTTGTTACACTGGAGAGTTCAGTTTGTAACCTAGGAGTTTCTTGTCCTCAGTGCACAGAAATTAGAATAATCTGATACTATGCATATTTTTAGACATGATTTGGAAAATATTTGAACGCCTTGTCCTAAATTACCAATATTTCAGGGGGAAAAATAGCCAAAAAGGCTTCTGGAATAAAACTTTTCCCCCTGAATTTTTCCATTTTCCCCCAGACCTTCATATCTCTAATTTGGGATTTTATTTTGTAACATTGTTTGCTATGAAGGAGGCATGTTATTGTTGCAGACCCAAATGCACAGTTTTGAAAATAGCAAATCCAAGCTTCTTTGATAATAACTTCTAGATAGAAAAATTGCCCCAAATAATCAGAAACCTCTGGGAGAACATGGCATTGTGAATGAATTAATACAGCCTTATGCTACATAATTAAAAACTAATTTCATGATGAATAACCTTTGGACTATAATGTATCTTAACTAGAACACAATCTTTAGACATTTTTCCTCAAAAGCATTTAAATTATAAAAAATTCAATTTAAATTTAAAAATCCAGTTTAAATTAAAAAAATCCGATTTTTAAAAAAATCATTGATTTTTATCCACCCTGCTTACCTTGTTTTGGTTCACGTTGGGGCTAAATCTAACCAGGAAGCAGCCTCTGATGCGTCATCTTTCACTCTCCCTGGCAAAACAAAATGTCTAGTAGGAAGTATTTGCATTCTGAGATATATGAATTGCCTTTGATAAACTGACCATTGGTCTGTCTGCCATTATTAAGCCAGAAGGCAACTTTCAATGGTCGACAGCAGAATTCTCTGCCAGTAAGATAAGATGCCACCCTTTCATTGGTGATGGGCTTTTGGCTGATCTCCTCCCACCAGGAAGAGCCTCATCATGGAAACACTTAAAAGGAACTGTTTTCAATGGGATAAAACACTTGAGATCTCCGCTTTCCCAAAGAGTGCCAGAAAGAACTAGCAATTATATACATGGATGAAGTGGATCGCTACTCCTGCTGCCCCTGGGCCTCACTATTTAAGTGTATGAGATACAACTTTAATGAAGAATATGTTGGCAAGAGGAACGTCGGAAAGAATTAAGTCTTGGAGCATCATTTGTATGCACGGGAGACAACATTCCACGCCAAGTGTGTTTGGGGAGAGTATATGATTATGTGAGAAAGGATGTTGACCTTCCCATTGGCAACATATGGGCGTCACACAGACACACTGAAAGTAGAATTATGTCTTAGTTATGACTAGGCAAAGGAGGGAGGTAATGGTTTTGACAGCTGAGATAACTCGTCCCTTAAGGAAGCTGAAACCGTCTCAGCTGTGGTGCATGCAGTTCTGCTGTGCGTCAAAAGGAGTTGTGTGTTTCCCCCATGCTATTCCATGTAGCAGGGGAACAAGATTCGACATCATTTCTATGTTGCACTGTTGGCTAGAAACCCTGATTTCTGAGGACCTTACTGTTCTTCTGCATTTTCTAACTTCACATTTTGTATGTTAGAGTGGTCTAGGTTAGCACCTTTCAGATGTTTCAGAACACAGTTCCGAGAATTCATAGTTATGGTGGCTGACGTGGAGGGAAAGTTGAGCTAGAACCATATCTGTCAAGTGTACTGTTTTGGCCGGGACTCTACCATTTTTCAGCCTTTTCCCCGCCGTCTTCCAGGAACACTTATTTTCCCGGAAATGTCCCGGGCCGGTAGTTGACAGGGAGGCTTTTTGCTGACGTAGCGGTGAGCCACCAAGCAGGGAAAGCGGTGCCTGTGAAGCTGCCCCGGGTTTGGCTGGGAACTAGGTAGAGGGGGTATGAGCTGGTGTAGCTGTGGCTCAGCAAGGCGGGAGGGGCAAAAGTATTCTGCTTATATACCATCCCATATCACTTCAAGAAGCCTCTGGGCGGTTTACACTTTAATTATGCAGGCTACACATTACCACCACCACCACCACCCAGCAAGCTGGGTAGTCATTTTACTGACCTCGGAAGGATAGAAGGCTGAGTCAACCATGAGCCGGCTACCTGGGATTGAACCCCCGGTCATGAGCACAGTTTTAGCTGCAGTACAAGCATTTAACCACTGTGCCACAAGCTGTGTGTGTGTGTGTGTGTGTGTGTGTGTGTGTGTGTGTGTGTGTGTGTGTGTGCGCGCACGCGTGTGCGTGGGCGTGGGCGTGGGCGCGGGGGGGACGGCATTTGTGTTTGTGTTCGCATGCACACATTACACCTCTCTCCTCCCATCCTGGCCAGCACCAGGGAAATCTTGACAGCTGTGGCTAGAACATCGGAAGAGTGTAGATTGCCTACCTGCTATACGGACAACAGACAGAGATGGAAGTTTACCTTTTCTGAGCCTCTGTATTTCATCAAAGCTTTGTCCAATCATTGTGTTGGCTTCAGCATTCAACCCCCTTTCAAGATTATAATCCAGGTAATACAATATATGTGGGAGACAGACATCTAGAAGCTTGCTTCCTGTTTCTGCTTTAGCTTCTGCTTCTGTGGAAAACAACACAGGTGTTTAATCTTTCCTCATGGTTTGGAAACTACAGACTTCTCTGGCCTGCCTGTGAAAATCAAATGCCAGCATAATGTTGATCATCTTCTTTTCCTGTTCTTCACTTTTAAAACAATAGAAGACAAGAACCATGTAGTTTAGTGAACAACGGCTTTGGCTTGGGCCAGGGGAACATCATTTCACAATGCTGCTCAGCCATGGCACTGGGTAGTCACTTCAGCCCCATTTGCTTCACTGGGTGGTGTTAGCTGTAAAGTGAGATGCCCTTTGCGCCCAGCAAGCCAAACACTTTTGCTAGGCTCAAGAAGCAGCTTTGATGGAGCAAAAAGATTTGTCCCAACATGTTTTTATGGCCAATTGTGTTGTGCTGTAAAAGCGGCTTCCTGGAGTAGTTTGGTTTGCATTTTAATGTGGTGCCATCCTCTTCTGTATGAACAGTGGCACACTACAGGGGCTGCTTAATTAACGGTTAATTAACAACCAGTGCATGCAGTGAATGCTCTCTCTCTCTCTCTCTCTCTCTCTCTCTCTCTCTCTCTCTCTCTTTTGGATCTGGTCTTCAGGAGCCTTTTCTGACATGTTCGCCTTTTCAATTAAACATGTTGTGCGTTGTGACTGTGTATTAGCGTTCCAAAAGTTTTTAGGAGATGCATCAGTGTTCGCTCATGTATTGCATCAGGAGAAGTCAAAATATGTTCCTCTATTCTCCTCGCTTTTAGCAAGTGTCTGTCTGACACCCGGCAGTGAACATATAAAGCAGTTCATTGTAACTTCCACATTGTTATATTTTTGCTAGAATGATATGTTTTGTCACATTTCCTTTTCTTTGGGTTTTTTTTTTCCTGTTTGCAGTCCTCAATCCACTCGCCCACCCCTCCCCTGGTAAGACATATGGTCAAATTGTGAATCTGGTGATGGCCCAGGGTGACTACAATAATTAATGAGCTGTTTGGAAATTTATTAGCATCTGCTATTCTAATTTGGTATTAAGCGCAGCTGCAGATAGGAAATTTCAAGGTATCCCAACTGCATATTCCCTTCCTTGCAACTTATTTGCTAAAGGGTTCAATTTCAGCTGTATCAAGCAGGTTTGGATTTAATACATGGAGACAATAAAACTAATGCATACCCTATTATTCTGCGTGTGTGTATGTGTGCTATCAAGTCAATTCCAAGTTATAGCAAGCTTTTCCAGTCTTTTCTAGGTAAAGAAGACTCAGAAATGATTTACCACTTCCTTCTTTTAGGGACAACCTGGGACCTCCAGCTGGCTCTTCTCCCTATAAAGACCTAAAAATGATTCAGATGTGGCCTGACTGTATACATGTTTATTTGGAAGTCCCACTGTGTTGTATCTTTGTTTTAAAGTAATGTGTGTGAAAATGCAGACATCATTTGTTAGGAGATTTGGAGAAATGCCTATTCTGTGGTATGGAAGGATTTGCAATTGCAGTCTAGACATTGGTAGGCTAGTGATTAAGCTACAGTGGTACCTTGTATAAAGGAATTAATTCGTTACAAATGAAATTATGTTAAGCAAATATTCCTTTATATAAATTCCCATAGGAATGCATTGAAAATGGAGTAGTCCCATTTTTATGTTGTACGGATTTTCCCCATAGGCGATTATGTTGAGCAAATTTCCCCTATCTCTGGAATGTTTTATGTTGTGCAAATGTTATGTTATACAAGCTGTTTGTTATACAAGGGTCCATTTGGGGGGGTGTTGGGGCAAAAGCTTTCACCCTGGCACCCCACCATCCCTTCCTCCACCATTATCCTCAGATAAGAGTGCTTGCTGTTATCCACGGATTTCATTATCCGTGGGGATCCTGGAGCCAATCCCTTGCATATACGGCGCTCGTCCTTTATATTGTACATAAGCTGAAACAATGGCATGGCCTACCTCATGGCTGTGAAGACCTGCCAAAAGCGTTGTTCCCTACACATGTATGTAGTGCCATTGGGCAACAGTACAAAAGTGGGCCTTCCCAGAGGTCAGGTTGACTTTTGGAACAACCTTCTCTTGGAAGCTAGCTAAGCAGGAACAGTGGTTTGGTTTTTAAATGGAACCATATTTGTCCATGCAAACCAGTCCCAGCTGATGATTATTCTTATTGCTCTTTGTTTCTGGTGTGGATTGCAGATTTATTTTATTTTATTATGCTAAATGTTTTGCATTGATTTGTTGCTACATTCATATGATCTTACAGTGGTACCTCTATGGGGCAATTCATTTTACGAAAAAAAAAATTGTCTTGTGAAGTGCCATTTCCAATAGGAATGCATTGAAAACCAATTAATCCATTCCGGAGGTAGGTTGTCCCAAACCCCCTCAATTAATGGACATCCAAAGGCTGTCTCCTCCCCCCTTCCCCGCAGCCAACAAACAGCTGATTTTGACAGCTCCAAGTTGTCTATCGTGGCTGTGTCGACCAGTCTTCGGCTGCCAGTGAGTGAGGGGTTGCACCTCCAACCCAGCAAAAGATGGGTTGGGGCAGGGGAAAAGCTTCCCCCCCTTTTGTTGGCTGCGGCTCCCTGTCGCTTCCTCCTTTTCAGGCGCCCGAAAGCTGAAGGGAAGAGGGGACAGGGAGCAGAAGCCTTTGGGGGAAAGATACTCTGAGCACCCCAAAGCAGCTCGGTGCGTCTTTCCCCAGCGACTTCAACAGTGAAACCCAGCCACCGCCAGCCCTGCCGCCGTGGCTTTCCCCAGCCCTGCTGCCGCCGCCGCTTCCTTTGCAAACAGCCCGGGCCATGGAGACTGCCGAGCATCAGAAGCTGCTGCCCGGGAAGCACACCTCCCGCCTGGCTTGCTTTCCGTGAGGAACGCAAGGCTCGCTTACTGCTGCCTCCGGCATCGCCCATCTACTGCTGCTGCCGTTGCTGTGTGGGAATGGAAAAGAGCCGTGTCGGCGCGGCTGGGAACCTGGGAGAAGAAGAGGATTGACTCACTTGCTGGCTCCCTGGACAAGACGCTCCAGCCACGAGGAGCTGATGCTGCCGCTGCAGCAGCACTTCTTTGGAGGCTGGGAGTCACATCATTGCCCAAGAAGGCAGCTCAGAACAGGCAGGAGCCTCTTGCCTGCAGCTCTTTTAGACCCCCCAATGAAGCCTCAGAGAGGTCCAAGCGCCATCTCGGAGCCCAAGGGGATCCTGGCTGCAACCCGGCACCTGCTTATGTTGCCCACCGGGTGGGCGAAGCAGGGACACAGTGATCTTTGCCCAGCCCCGCTGCCGCCGCCGCCACTTCCCCCAGAAAGTCCCCCTGCTTCCAGGGATCAGATGCTGCTCACCACTTGGTCTGCTGCCGGGGAAGTTCCAGCAGATCGAGCGGTGTGCAGCACCCGATCCGCTGCTCTGCCTGGCTGCAGTGGTACCTCTTAAGACAAATTTAACCCATAGGCGTTTTTCGTCCTTGGAAGCATGCCTGTTCCCAGAAATTTCATTTGTCCTACAAATTATTCATCTTACAGGTCATTCATCTTAAGAAGTATCACTGTACACTACTGTATATTTGTGTCTGAGAGATGGAGGGAGGGAGGAAGGGAGAGGTGCTTGAAGGTCTCATGAAAATATTATAAATAAACATTTGTAGTTATCAAGGCCTGTTCTACACTCACGCAGAAGAGATGCCGTGTTGTATATTAAACAATAGATATGAAATTCTCAGTAATCTATTAATTGGGAGCTGAGACGAGCAGGTACAATTCTGCAGTTGAAGACAAAGTATCATCGTTACTCTCTCATACGTGGTGCTAGACCAAGGAAAAGTGAGGGATGACCATTCTAGAGGCAGAGGAAGTAATAAAAACAAAAGTTATGTTGTTTTAATAATAAAATATATAATGAGATGTATTAATGCAGCACTTTGGAATGTTGTATTTACACACACAATAATAATAATAATAATACACCACCCCCTTAGTGCAAACTGCATATATATATATATATATATATATATATATATATATATATATATATATATATATATATATATATATATATATATATATATATATATATATATATATATATATATATATATATATATTTGTTTTTCGTAGATTTTCACGGGTATAGGTATGCATGTTAGGGTGGATTCGGGTTTCTTCCGTGTAGAAATCTGGTTGTTTTGCGACGTTTCGACGAGGTCTCACCGTCATCTTCAGGCTGGTGTTCTGGCTTCTTTCTTCTTGAAGCAAAGCGTGGTCTCAGTTGAAGTCCTTCTATAAATACTGCTGGGGGTGTGTGGTTTGCTTGCTCTGTTGCTGATTGCAGGTTCCTTTGTTCCTTTGTTCTTTTGTTATCTGCTGTGTGGCTGAGGCGATCGTTAAGGGATTAACTGCTGGTGGCTGTTTAGATGGCTGTTTGGATGCTGGTGGGTTAGATGGCTGGTGGGTTCTGGCAGTATCCTGGGCTTTGGTGGAGTGGGGTCCTGTGTCTTGTGAATTCATTTTGGTCTGGCTACGTGTCTGTGGTCTCCCAATGTTTTTTTGGGGTGTGTGAGTGTGCTCCATGTGGTGACTGGAGTGGGGTGCCGCAGTAGATGGTGCAGTCGTGGTTTTGTTATTGGATGGTGGTTTCGTTTCATCTGTGGGAAGGGTCTGGGTTTGTGTTTGGTGTGGATGGAAGGTGGTGGCATCTTGTGTCCTTTTGGACCTGGTGTCAGTCTTTGTGACAGAGGCTCGTCCAAAAGGACACAAGATGCCACCACCTTCCATCCACACCAAACACAAACCCAGACCCTTCCCACAGATGAAACGAAACCACCATCCAATAACAAAACCACGACTGCACCATCTACTGCGGCACCCCACTCCAGTCACCACATGGAGCACACTCACACACCCCAAAAAAACATTGGGAGACCACAGACACGTAGCCAGACCAAAATGAATTCACAAGACACAGGACCCCACTCCACCAAAGCCCAGGATACTGCCAGAACCCACCAGCCATCTAACCCACCAGCATCCAAACAGCCATCTAAACAGCCACCAGCAGTTAATCCCTTAACGATCGCCTCAGCCACACAGCAGATAACAAAAGAACAAAGGAACAAAGGAACCTGCAATCAGCAACAGAGCAAGCAAACCACACCCCCAGCAGTATTTATAGAAGGACTTCAACTGAGACCACGCTTTGCTTCAAGAAGAAAGAAGCCAGAACACCAGCCTGAAGATGACGAGTGAGACCTCGTCGAAACGTCGCCAAAACAACCAGATTTCTACACGGGAAGAAACCCGAATCCACCCTAACATGCATACCTATACCCGTGAAAATCTACGAAAACAAATATCCGACCTCTACGGGGAGGAAACCTTCCAGCTGACCAGAACCTACGAGAAACTAGAAGTCCGAAGAGCCACCATCTTATGTGACATTGCATTCCTACGCAACTGCCGAGACAAAAATGTGATCCCCACAAGCTTCCAACTGAAATTCCACTCAAAAACCCCATCCAGCGAAAGGATCCTGAAAAGAACAGAACTAGCCCTAATCAGAAGCGAACTACACAGGAAAAGATACCTACTAGATCAAACCAACAGAGACCTACTCA
The DNA here is from genome assembly GCA_029282475.1 of Phrynocephalus forsythii. NCBI lineage: Eukaryota > Metazoa > Chordata > Lepidosauria > Squamata > Agamidae > Phrynocephalus > Phrynocephalus forsythii. Next base: position 15,083,538 of record JAPFRF010000004.1, read on the forward strand.
CTCTCCACCTCAAACTCAGCAACAAAATCCACCCAACACTCTGGAACAAATCCAAGCAACTTGCCGCCTGGAGAGCTGAAACAGAGACCTCCCACAAGACAGACACACACACCAACAAACTCCACAAACTGGAAAACGCCAGAAGCCCAACCCCCCACAACAGCCCATGAAACAAACAGTTCACAACATATCAGACAGGACACTCACCATCGCAGAGACCAAAGTCCTTTCCAAAGGATTCAACTTTGCAGTCGCCCCCAGACACATCCCCACCGAAAACATCATATGGAGTGGAAGCCAGCCTAACCAAAATCAACCCAGATGAAGCCAACAAAATCAGACTCGAAGTCACCAATGTCCTCTGCTCCAGCAAACCACCCAGAAGCAATTTACACAAAGAAGAACAAAAGCCCTCTCCAACCTGAGGAAAGACAACAACATAATCATTCTCCCAGCAGACAAAGGCAATGCCACAGTGGTGATGAACACATCCGACTACCAAGCCAAACTATCCAACCTACTACAAGACCCTGCTTACATACCTTTGAACACAGACCCCACCACCTACCTGGAAAAAATCACCAAAGCCAAAATAAAAGCCTCTCCCTTAAGTGAAGAAATCAAGCCAAGCATCATCCCCAGAGAGAAATCATCCAGATGCCCCAAGCTCTACGGCCTCCCAAGATTCACAAAGAAGGAACACCTCTCAGACCCATAGTCAGCTCCATAGGCTCACCTCTACAAAACCTCGCCAAATTTCTTGCCAAACAACTCCAGCCTATGCAGAATCCATCACTTCATACGTACAAAACTCGTTCCACTTCATAGAAATTATAAAGAAACAAGACCTACAACCCAATGACCTACTCGTGAGCTTCGATGTTGTTTCGCTCTTCACACAAGTGCCCATTCAAGAAGCCTTGACAGCTATCCACAACAAATACAACCCCCAAACACATCCTAGATCTGACCAACCACTGCCTAACCAACACATACTTCATCCACAATGGACAAAGATACAAACAGATAGAAGGAGCACCCATGGGTCAAAACCTATATATGGAACACTTTGAAACCAACGCGTTACAGAAGTCCGAACATAAACCCAAACTCTGGCTCAGATATGTTGACGACACCTTTGTTATCTGGCCACACGGGAAAGATAAACTGAACAACTTCCTCACACATCTCAACAGCCTACACCCCAAAATACAATTCACTATGGAAATAGAAGCCAACAACCAACTTCCCTTCCTGGACGTCCTAATCTACAAAAAACCCGACGGCTCCTTAGGACATACCATCTACCAGAAAAAAACACATACAAACCGCTACTTAAATGCACAATCACACCACCACCCTGCACAGATCAACTCCGTAGCAAAAACCCTCATCTCCAGAACCAAACGCCTCGCTGACAAAGACCACCTAAAAACTGAATTACACACTCTCTCGAATGTTTTAATTGCGAACGGATTCCAAAAAAACACCATCACCAAACTAATCCAAAAGGAAACACCCCCCAAGAACCAAGAAACAGAAGAGAACAACGGCACCGCCCTCCTCCCTTACATCAAAGGCACCACAGACAAAATCAGCAAAATTCTCCACAAACACAATATCAAGACAGCCTTTTGCACCGACCAAAAAAAATAGCCAACATTTTAAGAAACCCCAAAGACAAGATTGAGCTAGAAAACCAAGGAGTCTACGAAATACCATGCAAAGTCTGTCCAGCCACATACATCGGACAGACAAACAGGAGAATAAGCGCAATCGCAGAACACAAGAACGCAGTCAAAAAAGAAGAAAAATCTTCCTCTCTTCCAGCACATAAAAACAACAGGTCATGAAATTGACTTTGAAAGAACCAAACTCATCTCCAAAACTGAACACTTCAACAGTCGAATAATCATGGAAGCCATTGAAATAGAGAAACACCCAAACAACATGAATAAACGTGATGACACCTCCCGCTTGCCTGACATCTGGAAACTAGCCCTGGTCAACAGACGAGCCTCTGTCACAAAGACTGACACCAGGTCCAAAAGGACACAAGATGCCACCACCTTCCATCCACACCAAACACAAACCCAGACCCTTCCCACAAATGAAACGAAACCACCATCCAATAACAAAACCACGACTGCACCATCTACTGCGGCACCCCACTCCAGTCACCACATGGAGCACACTCACACACCCCAAAAAAACATTGGGAGACCACAGACACGTAGCCAGACCAAAATGAATTCACAAGACACAGGACCCCACTCCACCAAAGCCCAGGATACTGCCAGAACCCACCAGCCATCTAACCCACCAGCATCCAAACAGCCATCTAAACAGCCACCAGCAGTTAATCCCTTAACGATCGCCTCAGCCACACAGCAGATAACAAAAGAACAAAGGAACAAAGGAACCTGCAATCAGCAACAGAGCAAGCAAACCACACCCCCCCAGCAGTATTTATAGAAGGACTTCAACTGAGACCACGCTTTGCTTCAAGAAGAAAGAAGCCAGAACACCAGCCTGAAGATGAATCAAAACAACCAGATATAAAATCTGTTTTAGATGGTTCCAAACTTGGGGACCCACATAATCTTGTACAACAGCTACTCGAAGCCTTGACCATTGGTGGTGGTAGAGAGCACTTGGTTAAGAACATTATTTCTGCTTGTAGCTATGCATGTTTGTGTATGAGGCTGATGCATCTCCATTCTGCTCATTTAAATCCAGTGCCTTTCAGTTTTTAGAAGAGGTAGTCATGTTAGTCTCCACCATGAACTCTCTGGGTGGCCTTTTAAGTGCTCTTGCTACATTGATTAGTTCCATTTTCAAGATATTGATCGGACAGAAACTATTTCAGCCTACACTTCACCCACATGGAACAAGGCCTTTCATAGACGGGGTTCTTTAGGAATCATAATCCAAGACTCCCAGGTTTTGGAACCACTGATCTAAGTTAATCGTTGCAGCAATGTAGAAGAGACATGTTATTTCCACATTGCTGATTTTGAGGAGTGGGGTGTTAAGATGGTGGTCTAGTTAAGATACAGAATCTTGCTTGAGAGCTGTAATATCACTATATTCACTTATATTCATAGAGCAAGATAGATGGCTTCTTAGTACATTTGAAATGGGAATGGGAAAAGTGCTGTTATACACAACATTCTTTTCATCAACTTGTCATCTGTTTTCCTTAAGGGGGTGCTGAGTGCAGTGTAAACCATATGGAGCATAACTCAAAAGCCCTTTTGTTATATGTAGAGTAAACATAAAAATTAAGCACTGTAGCCAGGACAGTCCTTGTCTCCTCACCTGTCAATTATCAAGTGCTGAAACTTATTTCAAAGGACCATCTTGGCCAAATATGGAATGTATCAAGTGTTTGCTTAATTTAATAATTACATGCTGTCAAGTTTGGGCATAGTTTAAGACTATGCAGCTTATCCCGGACTACACAGCTTCTGGCTCTAGAATCAATTTCCCAAGGCAATGAGACACCCAACTCGCTTAACCTAATCATAAGGACTAACCCATTCATTTTGTACATTTATATCCCACCTGTCTTCCACCATGAAACTTGATACCAATGTATTTGTGGTCTCATAATCTTCTATCTCAGGGCTGTCCAACTTTGAACAGCCCGCGGTATACCTGGATCTCCCAAACATCCCCCGTGGTCGACTCTACTTTCAGGCGTGTGCGCACATGCACACATTTTGCTGGTGCTCCAAATGAGCCCTCTGTAGGGAGCCAAGTGAGGGGGTGGAGCGTTGTGGCAGCAGGTAAGGAAACAAATCCGGACTGAATGTTTGGCCCTGTGGGCGGGCCAATTGCCCCCCCCAAGCATGCAGCCAATGGCGGCAGATCGGAAGACCATAGGAAACTTCACAGGTTACTTCAAATGGCCCTCTGGGCGACCATTCGCCTGCGGCTGACGTGTTGAGCAGGCCTGTTCTATCTAGATTGGGGTTCTCCCATTTCATCATATTTGAAGCTTGCATAGCCTTTAGGCAGCTGGCAAATCTCAGATATTGTGCTGGCAACAGACATCTCAATTCTTTGGACTAGACTCCCCACCCCCTACCCCATAGTGGCTTTGAAAGTAAGATATATTTAGACTTCGTCCTGTCTGCTGTCTGTTACCAACCATTGCCAGAACTCCAGTGGACAAAACCATGCTTGATTTTTAGCATTTGGATATTTACTGTGCCTTCCCCCAAAAGGCTCAACACTTTTTTAGCAGCCTGATTTATTTTACCGCCAAGGGTAGACTCCTGTCTCAGGCAAGCAGCGTGGCACTTGAAGAGCCTTTAATGTTGAAACCAGTTCCTAATTACTGCTGAGCAGAGAAGTCTACAGCGGTTGCTTTGAGTTAAAAAGAAATCTAATTAAGTCATACGGCTCAATCAGACAAAAGTCTCCATGCGTTCCAGTAAAGCCTATTTAAACCTATCTTCATGGGAATGAAACCCAGTTTCTTTCTTTTGAATATGGGGAGAAAAACACATTGTGTGCATAGATGTCTTCGCTAATGGCCATTTATTAAAGCCTCCCAGGACAGCCAATGACTGAACTGAATAGGCCCAGGATTCTCCTGGCTTTTGAGGTCATGGTGCAGACCTCTGCCTGTCACTTTTGCCTGCTCCCTGGAATTGCAGGCATTACCTTTCCTTACTCCCACAAGGCTGGCTTTGGGCTTGCCTCTTAAAAGGGCAACGCCTAACATTTTCCATATCTCTCCTTCTTAATCCCCATTTCACTAGCTAACCTAGAAACCATGGCACTGTGATCAAATCTTAGTCCTTTCTTTTTGGTGCCTTGTAGGTGTGTCATCATTAAACAAGTGAGTACAGAGCCCTCCGTAAACCTTATCGCTCCACGCCAGTGACCCCTACAATATTACGTGTCCAGACTTTTATTGCCATATCACTTTGACTACTCTGCCTGGTGTAGTTTTGCAACGAGCAATCTGGTTGCAAGACTGTGATACTGGGATTTTTGATTGAGAAGTTTTTCTGCCGCTGATGATCTGACTGGGTTTAGTACGCAGTAGAATGGAAATGATCTTCTACTGGATTTGTATGGAACCCTCTCAGTGTATTCCCTCTTTCTGCTGCTGCTTTCTCTGTATTCTATGGTAGCTAGATAAAAAGGAGAATACAGATCCAGTACCTTATAAGAGCTAGGTGGAAGAGTAGATTTCAGCCAAGGTAGCTTGCATGACAGACAAAATAAGCTGATATTCCCTCCTTCAAACAGCTATCTTCTTTTTCCTGCGTCTGCTTGAAGACAGAATCTGATCATATTTGTGGCAGGAACTGAAGGAGGTGGGGAGATCTGTCTGTCTGTCTGTCTGTCTGTCTGTCTGTCTGTCTGTCTGTCTGTCTGTCTGTCTGTCTGTATGTATGTATGTATGTATGTCTCCCCATAGGGGGACCAAAGGTGGCTTCTAGCAATTAATACCATAGAACAATACATTTAAAATGACTTATGAAATTAAAAATGAACCATTTTGAAAACATTTTAAAATATCTACATTTCAACTTGTGTTATACAGTGTTCCCCAGACAAATATTGTTTAAAGGCCTGCCTAAAAAGGAAGGCCTTTGCCTAATGACAACGGGAAGGCCAAGAGGGCAGTTCATTCCAAAGCCGGAGATTAGCCACTGAGAAGGCCCTCTGTCAGGTCTTCACCAAATGAGCTCAAAAGGGTGGTGGGACTGAGAGGGGGGCCTCCCTAGGAGGTCTTAAAAGCCTAGTAGGATCATATGAGGTGACCTTGTGGTCTTTCACTCCACCGACCTTGCCTGCTGGAGTTTTGTTGCCTCTTAATGTTGTCAGCATTACAGACTCAGGAATAAGGGTCTCTAAATCTGGATCGTATTATCTATTCTGAGAAGCTTGTTTTGGGACAAGACAACAAAGGAAGGCAAATTCTTGTATCTCAGTGGTGCCATTTCTCTTGTCTCTTCTGTATGGCCCCGTTGTAATAGGCAGGATGGTGCTCGCTAATCTCAAATAATCATCAGCAGGATGGCAGTTTTCCAACCCACTCTTTTCCATGTATGCCAGCCCACAAGTCTTTCTGTGTTTGGTGAAGCTTATTTCCGGCAGAGGGTGCGTGGGATCGCTTACGTTCTGTGCCGGGTGGTCTATATACCTGCGTGAAACTTTATACAGTATGTGCTTCCTTTCATCAAGTAGAGATGTTTGCCCATTAACTTTTTTCATTTTGAGGTCTAAATCAGCCTTATATGGTCTGATAATGTCCACATATTTTGGACTGCAGTACCTAGAATTCATAACTATCGGTCATACTGACTGGAGCCAATGAGACTTGTACTTTAGAAGGGGCACCATATTGGAAGAGGCTGGTTTAAATTACTGAGAGTTAATCTAACACCTCTTGGGTATTGTCAGTCTCCCAGAATTACCTTGCATTAACAGCAATAGGCTTTTTTTCTTCATATTTTGAAGTTATGCCAAGCTTTAGCTAGGCCTGCTCTGAAAAATGAAATTGTGGAAAGATGTACAGTGGTACCTTGATTTACGAATTTAATCTGTTCCAAATGCATGCTCTTAAGTCGAACTACTCTTAAGTCAGGGTATCTATCTAATTTTTTTTTAAAAAAGTTTAAACATTGTAAGTTGAGCAGACCATATCTAAAATTTGTAGGTGGCAGTTAAAATGCCAACAGTTTTCCTGCTCTTAAGTCAAGCTGCTCTTAAGTCGGGGTACCACTGTATATCTTTAGACCAGGCCTGCCCAGAGTCTGGCCTGGGGGCTAAATCTGGCCGGTCAGGCCATTCTGAGTGGCCCGCGACTGGCTGGCCCACCCCTGCCTCCCCCTCCTTGACCCCATGGTTTGTTTGTTTTTTAAAAAATCTTCTGCCAACACTTACACTGCTGGGAAGCTTGGGCGGCTGGGCAGACGGGTGGTCTGCCACCACCGGCACTGCAGGGGAAAGTGTGGGGGTGGGCAGGCCAGCAGGCCTCTGGGAGCTTTGGGATGGGCTGGCGGGTGGGCCGTCGCCACCGCTGGGGAGCTTGGGGGGTGCAAGGTCGCACAGATTGCCTCTTCCAAGGGGCGACCTCTGGCCACGGCTCCCTGTGCTTCCTTTGGTCCCCAACTTCCTTCTTTCCTTCCTCCCTTGGTCCCCACCTTCCTTCCTTCCTTATTTCCTCCCTCCCTTGGTCCCCCCTCCCTCCCCCCTTCCTTGTTCCCCACCTCCCTCCCTCCCTCCCTTGGTCCCCACCTTCCTTCCTGTGGGTGGGGTTGCAAGGGGTCAGTGGGTGGGGCTTATGGGTCAGTGGGTGGGGCTTGCAGTGGGGTGGCAGGGTCGGGGAGCAACCGGCCCCTGACACATTCTCAGCCACCAAATCTGGCCCTCCTTACAAAAAGTTTGGACACACCTGGTTTAGACGGCTGACTGTGATTTTTCTCATTTTACAACTTATAGAAATTACAGTACTACCCCTGTATCTGCTGATTTTCCATCTACAGATTTACTTACCTGCGGTTGGCAATCAGGTGGTGGTGGGGTGTCCGGGGTGAAAGCTGTGCCGCAGCCTGGGCAGCAGCCTGGACGGCGCTTTTGCCCCCATCACTCCCACTGGGCAGGTCTGCAGACTGGACTGCAGGAGAGACTGCCTTCATGCTGCTCGGTCCACCTGAAGGTGCAGCAGGACAATGGACCGGGTGGAGTTAAGGCACACTCTTCCGCCTCCCGGTCTGCCAACCTGCCCAGTGGGAGTGGTTGAGTGCTGGGAGCGAAAGCCGAGCGGTGCAGCTTTTACTCCACTCCCGCTGGGCAGGGTGACAAGGTGCTGAGGGTGAAAGCTGCGCTGCTTGACTTTTGCCACCGGTACCACACCACTCTTATCAGCACCATCACTCCCAGATAAGAGTGTTACCTCTTATCCATGGGTTTTGATATCCACGGGCTGGCCCAGAACTCATCCCCTGCAGATACGGGAGTCCTACTGTATAGTAATGTACAGGATATCAGCATTGGGTATGTGCTGATGAAAAACGCGAAGGTTCTGAAAATCATGGGCAGATGTACAGGCCAGCATCCTTTTTCCAATTGGTTTGTGTCCCTGGCATGGCTTCTAGTTCTTCTTGTGAACTGAAACATACCTTTCTTTGGGTGATATCCCTGCATTTAGTTGGGGAGGGGGGGAGTTGAATTCATTGGCTCTCTAGGCTCCTTTAAACTCAATTATTCAATTATTCTATTCTAATGATGATCCATTTACATGGTGGTGAAGCATGCAGGACATGTTGGGAGTTTTTTTTTAAATGTTCATTGGAGTCACAGTCAAGTGCACACTTTCTTGTTTGTTGTTACTGTGGTGGCACCCAAAGCCTTCATTGGGGTTTTCTTCAAGCTTTGCCTTTCATTCACAAAAATGAATGTTAAGAAGCATATTGAAACCAGGCAAAGAATAATCAGATCTCAAGAGCTACAGACTAACTCTCCCTACTGTGCCACTTCTAAGTGCTTGGATAAATCATCTGGCCCTTTATGCCCCATTATATGTACAAAAGAAGATGTAGTGAATGGCTGAGATGAGGCTACTGAAGTAGCCTGCTTTGGTTTTTAAAAAAAGCCTAATTATTTTAACATTTTAATTTGTTTTTAATTTGTACCTTTACATCATATATACATCCATAATATTAAATTGTGCAGCACTCTTGACACGAATAAAGAAAGAGTGGATGTTTCCATACAGATAGATAACATATATTGTATACTATTTTATTTATATCCTGCCTTTCTCCCTATACAAGGACTCAAGGCAACCTAGTACAGTGGATCCTCATATAACAAATGGTTTGTATAACATAAAATCTGTACAACATAAGAAATTCCAGAGATAGGGGAAATTTGCTTAACAAAATCGCTTATGGCAGTGTTGGCGAACCTATGGCACGGGTGCCAAAGGTGGCACTCAGAGCCCTTTCCGTGGGCACCCAACATTGCCCCTTCACAGCCACCTGTATTCAGGTTAAATTGCTGTATTGGCACTTGGCAAAAAATTAGCGGATTTTGAATCGCACTTTGGGCACTCGGTCTCTAAAAGGTTTGCCATCACTAGCCTATGGGGTGAATCTGTACAACATAAAAATGGTTGCGATTAGGGATTACTCTGTTTTCAGTGCATTCCTATGGGAAATTTGTATAAAGGAAAATTTGCTTAACATAATTTCATTTGGGATGAATTAATTCCTTTATACAAGGTACCACTGTATGTCTTTTCCTTGGACTATAGTTGAAGTAAAGAGAGGGGTTTTTTTCACCTTGCTATACCGGTTGTCTTTGGGTTCAGTGAATACGATAAAACATGTTACACTGCATGCTCAGTATTACCCATGGATTAGTCATCCAGTAGGATCAGCCTTCCACAAACCGATGCTCTCCACCAGTTTCCATGGCCATCCACTCACGATGAAGACATCAGTCTGGGCAATAATCGAGTTGGGGAAGGCCGCAATGTGATGATCTGCTCCCACTGTTGAATACCGAAGCGCGTGCACAGGCTGAAGCTGTGAGAATGACTTATATGTGACCTTCTAGTGAGAGATGGACTTTGATCTGTGAATTTCCTGTTCACACCTCAGCCTCGTTTATTTAATGCAGCTCGCTCAGTTTAAAGGAGTAATAGGAAGAATTGTGGTAGGCAGTTTCAGTCATTCCGAATGTTTGGTTTTTTTTTTTGCCAACACCAGACCAGACCACAAGGACAGCAACAAGCTTGGGGTGTGTGTGAAATGCTCATACGGGCTCTCATATTCACTGATTAAAAACCCACATGTGCACGTCTTGCTTTGCATACAAAAACACTTTTCTCCTACTTACCAAGGTTAAGAATGTGGAACTAAAGAAAAGCAATTCAAAGTTGATGGCGATACCTTTATTAGACCATTTTTTAAAAAAAAAATTACAAACAGAGGCTGGCTTTTGACCTGTATCTGTTTTTATCTGACTGGTCACCACCGTACTGTGGATGGTGCAGAAACCAAACCAAACCAAACCCGTCGCAGTCCTTAAAATCACAGCCAGATGTGCCAGCAAGCTTCCTTTGTTAAAAGTAAGTTTCAAAATGGGGACTACCAGCCTCGAAGCAGAAGCGTAGTTTCAGATTTCACCTCTGGTGTTGACTGGAATGCCTGTCCAAGGCCTGCTAGACAAAGAGCTGCCAGTCATTCAGCGTACTACTGGCCTCAGTCCTGTCTGGAAACACAGTGAAAAAAGAGGTTTGGAGCTGTGCAGCCATTAAAACAATAGCAAAACTCGACTATGGGTGATACCTCATAGGCTGCTAGTAGAAAAATTTAAAAAAAGTTGCCTATGAAGGTATCACCCATAGTCCAGTCTTGAAACACAGTGTTCCTTTTTGGCTGGGGCATGAGGATATAGAAGCGTGGTCAACCCCTTCTATGAGAAGTTGGAATAGAATTTTATTTTTCCCAGTAGGTGATCTGGCTGGAAGAACAGTATTAGTTGTGGTGGAAGGAAGGAATTGCCGTCCTTGGGTCATAGTTTTGCTTGAGTAGTGTTAAAAAATCATGTTATTGGGAGAAAGGTGATGTCGTCGGCGTCACATACTGCTCCAAGCCGAACTCAGAAATAACACCATCAAAGCTACAACAAAATGGCAATATTAAGAACAGCATACATAGTGCTCCAATAAGGTTTTTTGTTAAAACTTTTTTCTGTTATATATGATACCAGCCAATGCCTGTATAATTTTGATAGACTTTGCCTGGTATTTTTTAGTAGTAGTAGTAGTAGTAGTAGTGGTGGTGGTGGTGGTGGTGGTGGGGATGATGATGATGATGATGCCATTGGATTGAAGATGGGTCTCTGGGGGAATTTGAAGCCAGATCTTCTCAGCCCAAATTTGACCCTCAATCTACTACACTACACTGGTTCTCAGGGAGCCTCTGTGTGCACGTTGTGTCGTTATAGTCGTGACTGACTCTTCGTGACTCCGTGTCCATGGAGTTTTCTTGGCAGGAATATTGGAGTGGCTTGCCAGTTCCTACTCCAGGCATCTACAGCGCCTGGTATTTCCTGGTGTCTCCCATCCAAGTACTAACCAGGGCCGACCTTGCTTAGCTTCCAAAATCAGGCGAGATCGGATGTGCTCAGGGCATCTAGGCAGCTTATCAGGGAGACTACTAACAGTTAGTTACATTTATCTTTCCCATCTCTGGCCTTCAACTTGATTAAATCCTACTGGCCCCTCTAGCTCCATGGCCTTAAATATTGGAAACAGGAAGAGTTGGCAGGAAGATTTCATTTAACTTATCCACTCATTAAAATATTTGTAGGTCACCCTTCCTCCTGAAATCTGTATTTCAGGTATGCAACAAGATTACTTATCTACAATGGCCTTCATTATTTCTGTCCTTACAGCTTAATAGTCCTAAAAAACGCTCTCCCACAAGAAGCACCTCTACCGAATATTTATGCTCCCAAAACCAAATATCCTCCTCAAATTCCTTTGTGCCAAAAAAAAAAAGAATCTCGTTCTCCGTTTCCCTGTTCACTGGCTACCATTTGCCCTTCCTCAGCTGGTCAGTATGGTACGCAAAAAGCTGCAAAGGCAACTAACTCTCTTTGCTCCTCGTAATTACTCGTAGAAGTCTTTGGCAAGCCGAAAGAAGGGCTCAACCTGCCTGAGAAGCTGAAGATCTAACCCGACTCTATTTCGCAAGGCACCATTCATGCCTACTGTGGTCATCCCCGTTCTTGACCCCTGACGACTGAGGTGGGTCAAATATGTTTAAAATCATTTGAGATGCTGTTCTTTGCCTCTCAGGGTTCAGCCTTCTCACTGCTGTGTTTCAGACCCCTTTCTAATTATGGCTCGGGAGCAACAATATCTGCAGCACCGCACGGGCTTGTTTACTGACTGATTATTTTAATCACCATCAATTAACTGATTTATGGTTTTAAAGTGTGTGATGCTTTATAGACTAACAATATAAGATGTCAGAGTCTTGCCCCAAGCAGATTAAAATATGAAACTGTTGAGAAGGGAATTCAAGGGAGGTGAAGATTATCAGTCAGTAACTTGGCTTTGGATTGTCTGCAAGGACACAGGACTTGTTTCTTTTTTGGTTCGTTAATTTCTATCTCAGTCACAATGATTGTGAATCCTTTTCTCCTAAGCTTCCTATACCTGTTGAGAGATAATCAGTAACTGACCTGTCATGGGTCCAGTCTGTTTCTCTTGTCGGTTTCAGCAGAGGAGAGAATAAGTAGGCTACAGGCTGGTAGTGGAATCAAACGGGACTCATCAGTTCTTTTATGATTCTCACAGCGGCAAAAGCAGAGTCTCTGGAAACATATTATGGCCACTTGCTGGCTGCCAGATCCAAGAGATTTCTGATTAGATTGGACACAAATAATTCTGAGATGAAGGCCACAAAATTTTGAGTGTGTCTCCCTCCAGGGGCTCTGCTACTGTCATTAAGAGCTGTCAGGTGTCAAAACACCCCTCCTTTCCTACGCAACCAGGCTGGAACACCATGACTTTCTTTCTGTTGTTTAAGCAAACACCTCTTGCCTTGAAAAGCAGTTTCTGTGACAGTAATAGCAAGTTAAAGAAAGTTGGTGGCTCCATGCTTTGCCGAACTTCAGCTTTCACATTCGGTCTCTTCCATCGGCTTTAATTCTGTGTAGAAGCTAGCTTGATTAGAAGATGCTTCCTCCAGCCGAACAACTAGACCATAACAAGATCCCATCTCCCATTATGAGCCTGCTTGAGTGTCAAGATCACCAAAGGGAGGCCTTTTTCTCAATCTCGCCACCTTCACCAGTGCTTTTGGTGGGGACATGGAGAGAGGGCCTTCTTGGTTGCTGCTCCCCAACTCTAGAACCCCCTCCCACAGGAAGCTACAGGCTGGCTCCGTCTTTGCTGTCCTACCACAAACAGGCAAAGATACAGTGGTACCTCATATAACGTAGGGTTTGTATAACGTAAAATCCATACATTGTAAAAAAATCCAGCCAGGAACCTTTGTCGCCTCCCCCTTCACTGTTCATCAGCAGGGGAGTGCAGGCAGGCTGAGAGAGTGGCAGAGAGGGAGGGAGGGAGGGGAGAGGAGGAAGGGGAGGAGGATGCCTCCTTGGTAGCTGCCAATGTCACCATTGCTGTGGTAGCGCCCACGGGAGGCACGTGTGCCAAGCTGGGTGAGGAAGTGAGCCAGTGGCTGGGCGGTTGCTGTCCCGGAACCCTGCACCCTCCCCAGGGGCCGGCTGCAGTTCTTGCTGCTGGAGCGCGCCACCGTGTCCCTGCTAAGAGGGCCCGTCATTGGGGCCACCAGCAGCGGCTCCAGAGAAGTGGACGCCTTGGTGGCAAAGCTGGGCGAGGGCTGCAGTTGAACGCCCAGCACTGGCCGCTGCCTCCTCCTCCTCCTCCTCCTCCTCCTCCTCCTCCTCCTCCTCCTCCTCCCTCCTCCTCCTGCTATTGCGGTTGCCGTGACTCCTTGCCTCCTCCTCCCTCCCAAGAATCACAGTCCGGACCGAGCGGCTCCCTACGTGCTGCCGAGGGGACTCGGCTTCTTTGCCTCCCTTCCCCGCCACCCGCCGCACTCGTCTCCCCATCTGTTGCTGGTGCTGCTGCTGCCGCCTGCTCCCCCACCGCCGCTGCTGCCCACGACAGACGCGCCCGGAGGCAGCCGGCGGGTGGCCAAGCAGCTGTGCGGCCGGGGCTGGTTGTGGAGCACTGCCCGGGCGGGGCGAAAGAAGTGGCAGCACTACCACCACCACCACCACCACCACCACCACCATCATCATCCTTACCCCTTGCTGTCTGCGGATGACGACGATGACGAAGAGGATGATCCACACTGGCTCCTGCAGCAGTTCATCCTCTCTAGCAACCTCATTAGCCTTGGCTATGCACTGGAACGGATTAAATCCATTTTCAATGCATTCCTATGGGAAATCATAATTTGTTCAAAGGAAAATGTGTATAACATAATTTGATTTGGAACGAATTAATTACGTTATACAAGGTACCACTGTAATTTTTTTCAGGAAAGCTTTCCTTGAGTGATGGGGATGCTTGAGTGGGGTTAGAAATGGATTGTAGTACCTTGCTGCTTTGAATGTGTTTTTTCATATTGCTGAAGTTTTTTCATATGGCATTTATTTGATCCTTTTGTATCTTTAAAACCACTGTTAGCGTTATATATTGTCATTCGATGTGAGCTACCTTGTGCCCCTTTTAAGGAAGGAAGATGGGATAAAAATACTTTAATTTGTGTGTGGATGGGTGCGTGGGTAGGTAGGTAGGTAGGTAGCTCTGCTTATGCTTTCTTCTTTGATCTGTCTCCTCAGTTTTTAAAAAACACTCTTGGCAAGCCATAGAAAGACCCATTTAAACATTTCCATTTCCAAATCTAAGCTCCGGTCCACTCATGCTGGCCAAAAGCATGTCAAAGCAGGAGGCATGGCTAGGGCAAATAACCACCTCTCTAGGCTGTTCTGTTGTTCGCCTTGGTGTGGTAATATACAGCTTGCCCTTGGTCATACTTTTACTTTCACTTTCTGCCACTTGCTGACTCAGTTGTGTTCCTACTTGAGCAGGGCTGTCCAAACTTTTTCTAAGGAGGGCCAGATTTGGTGGCTGAGAATGTGTTGGGGGCCAGCTGCTGACCTTGCCCCCTGCACTGCAAGCCCCGCCCACTGACCCATAAGCCCCACCCACTGATCCCTTGCATGGCCCACCCACAGGAAGGGAGGGAGGTAGGGACCAAGGAAGGAAAGAAAGGAAGGAAGGAAGGTGGGGACCAAGGGAAGGTGGGAGGGAGGGAGGGAGGAAAAAAGAAAGGCCCTCAGCAGCGGCAACAGACGCGGCCCACCCGCCCGTGCATACCCCCAAGGTCTCCCATGGTCGCGGCTGTGACTCCTGGCCCACCTGCCCGCAAGGTCTCCGGTGGCCGCGGCGGCGCCTCCCGGCCCGCCCGCTCACGCACCCGCAAGGTCTCCAGCGGCGGCAGCAGCTCACAGCCCGCTCGCCCACAAACACCTCCAAGGTCTCCGGAGGCCGCGGCGGCGGCTCCCGGCCCACGCACTGGCACACCCCCAAGGTCTCCCGCAGCTGCCGCGGGGACTCCCAGCCCGCCCGCTCGCGCACCCGCAAGGTCTCCGGCGGCTGCAGAGGCGGCTCCTGACCCACGCACTGGCGCACCCCCAAGGCCTCCCGCAGCCGCAGCTGCAACTCCCGCCCCGCCTGCCCGCCTGCAAGGTCTCTGGCGGCCACGGCGGTGGCTCCTGGCCCGCCCGCTCGCGCACCCGCAAGGTCTCCAGCGGCAGCGGCAGCAGCTCACAGCCCGCCTGCCCATGAACACCCGCAAGGTCTCTGGCGGCCATGGCTGCGGCTCCCGGCCCGCCCACCCACACACCTCTCCCAGCTCTCCGGCAGCAGTGGTGGCTTGCCACCCTCCAAGCTCTTCGGCGGTGGTGGCAGAGGAGGCTCGCCTGGCCGCCTGCCCCCCCTCCAGCTCACCTGAGGCACCATGCAGATCACTCTGCGCTGCCCCCGGGCACCTTCTCTGCAATGAGTGCTGTGTCGGGAGGTTTTTTTAAAAAATCATGGGGCAAAGGAGGGAGGGGGAGGGAGGGGCGAGCCAGCCATCCATCCATCAAAATGGCATGAACGGCCGGATTTGGCCCACGGGCCGAACTTTGGGCAGACCTGTACTAGAGGTTTCTTTTGCAGTATAGTAGTTGTCCCAGTTGTGGAGGCCCATTAGATGTTGACAATGGCCTGTTTCTGGTAACAAGCTAAAATAATAATATTTGGACTCCAGAGCCGGGAGAGAACCTGTGGATCACTGAGTTCAGCCCCCCTGTCAAGGAGGCTCAGTGAGCAATTGAACTCCCAACCTCTGGTTCTTCAACCAGAGAACGAAGTCCCCGCTATCTAGCATGTCATGTGACCCTTCAGCCAAAACTTTGAGGACTGGGGCTATGATTTGACCCTGATCTACCAATGGATGTCTATCCATTTTTCTTCTATTCAGTTATTTTAAATTTTTCTATAATTGCTTGAGTTGCCTTGTCATCTCAAGATGTAAGTTGGAATCTTCATATGTATCTACTGTATATATAGAGAGAGTACATGAATAATTGTAGTCACTATGTTCTGAGTTCCCTCTGTAAGCACAGTAAATTCCGCTAGAGTTTTCTTCTAGATTATCTGTGTTTGGCAACAGGTCTAAAGTCATGTTTTGTGACTAATTAGACTAACCAATACAGGAGCTGCATAGTGGTAAAGCTGTTTCTCATCTTGTTTGAAAATATGCCCCTATTTTTCTCTCAAGCAGCCTGTGTAGAATCTGTTCATGGTCACAACAGTCTTGGCTGTATAAGGCACCAGGGACAAGATCTTAGTAAATTCACACTTGCGTCCCCTCTCAATTGAACTTTTCCTGCCCAGGATTCTTCCTGCAATCTGAAATGATAAATAGATGAGTTTGGTTGGAATGTTTGGTGCAGTGTCACATGTGCAAAAGTTCCTTATATGAACTTTAGTTGTCTGGAGAGGTTGATTGCTTGGCTGCACAGCCAGAGCTTGCGACTTTGATTTCCTAATGTTCCTGCCAGGAAGAGAGCCAGCCTACACGTGGCTTTGGGCAAGATGCACAATCCCAGGATTCCCCCCCCCCCCCGGATGGGAATGATAAACCACTTCTGAGTATTTTATACCTAGGAAACAGTGGAAGGGTTCTCCATGCATTGGGATCAACTTGATAGCATGCACATATTATATTAATGCTGATCTTTGACCTTCATTGCAATAGTTTTTTTCTGAGTCAGATGGAAAGTCAGACAGCCAACTTGGCATGGCTTTGCTAAATCTTAGGCTGGCAACTGTCAGGTGGCACCAGCAGGAGGTCTCTTAGAAAGAGGATGGACCCTGAGCTCACTGAAAAGAGAGGGCAGAAAGAGAGTATAAATGTATTAAAAATAGTAAGAATGCTCAATTCAAGCGTTACTTGGTTGGTTGATGACATCAGGGGAGCAAATGTTCCCTGATTCTGGAAAGTGCTCAAACGTTTTTTAGTAATACAGTTGAAACTCGAAAAATTAGAATATGGCGCAAATGTTCATTTATTTCAGTAAGTCAACTCAAAAGGTGAAACTAATATGTGAGATAAACTTATTATATGCAAAAGTAAGATATGTCAAGTCTTACTTTGGTATAACTGTGATGATTATGGTGTACAGCTTATGAAAACCCTGAATTCACAATCTCAGAAAATTAGAATAGTCTGAAAAGGTTCAATATTCTAGGCTCAAAGTGTCCCACTCTAATCAGCTAATGAATCCATAACACCTGCAAAGGGTTCCTGAGCCAGTTTAAATGGTCTTTCTGGCTGGTTCCATAGGAATCACAATTGTGGGAAAGACTGCTGACCTGACAGTTGTGCAGAAAACCATCATTGACACCCTCCATAAGGAGGGAAAGCCCCAAAAGGTACAGATTGCAAAAGAAGTTGGATGTTCCTAGCGTGCTGTATCAAATCACATCAATAGAAAGTTATGTGGAAGGGAAACGTGTGGAAGAAAAAGGAGCAGCAGGAGCGACCACAGCCTGGAGAGGAGTGTTAGGAAAAGGTCATTCAAAAGTGTTGGGGACTTTCACAAGGAGTGGACTGAGGCTGGAGTAAGTGCATCAAGAGCCCCCCCCCCCCCGCACAGACATATCCTAGACATGCACTTCAAATGTTGGTATTCCTCTTGTCAAGCCGCTCCTGAACACTGTTGCTCAGTGGTCCAAAGTCCTCTTTTTTGATGAGAGCAACTTTTTGCATCTCATTTGGGAACCAAGGACCCAGAGTCTGGAGAAAGAAAGGAGAGGCACACAATGCACAATGCTTGAAGTCTTGTCTGAAGATCCCACCGTCTGTGTTGATTTGGGGAGCCAGGTCATCTGCTGGTGTTGGTCCACTGTTCTTCCTTAAGTCCAGGTTCAACACAGCCGTCCGCCAGGAGATTTTGGAGCACGTCATGCTTCATTCCGCAGACAAGCTTTATGGGGATGCTGACTTCATTTTCCAGTAGGACTTGGCATCTGCTCACACTGCCCAAAGTACCAAAACCTGTTTCAATGACCATGGGATTACTGTGCTTGATTGGCCAGCAAACTCTCCAGACCTGAACCCCATAGAGAATCTATGGGGCTTTGCCAAGAGAAAGATGAGGGACATGAAATGGAACAATGCAGCGGAGTTGAAGGTCGCTATTGAAGCATCCTGGTCTTCCACAACACCTCAACAGTGCCACAGGCAGATAGCATCCATGCCATGCCACATTGACGCAATAAGTGATGCAAAAGGGGCCCAAACCAAGTACTGAGTACATATGCATGCTTATACTTTTCAGAGATCCAATATTGTTCTATTTCCAATCCTTGTGTTATTGATGTCATGTAATATTCTAATTTTTTGAGATTGTGAATTTGGGGTTTTTATAAGCTGTACGCCATAATCATCACAATTATACCAAAGAAAGTCTTGACATATCTTGCTTTGCATGTAATGAGTCTATCTCAGTGATGGCAACCCTTTTAGAGACCAAGAACCCAAACTACCATTCAAAGCCCACTAGTTTTTCACAAAGTGCCAATACGGCAATTTAACCTGAATGCAGGTGACTGTGAGGGGGTGAAGTCAGGTGCCCACAGAATGGGCTCCGAGTGCCACCTTTGGCACTTGTGCCATAGGTTCGCCAACACTGGTCTATCCCATATATTAGTTTCACCTTTTGAGTTGACTTACTGAAATAAATGAACATTTGCATGGTATTTTAATTTTTTGAGTTTCACTAGTAAATAATGTTTATAAAGTCCTTGAAATGATAGGTGTTTGTTTTGTTTTGCATTCACTTGGTAGGTTTGCTATCTAGTGAACAGAGCTTCATTGTCGTTAATGACTTCCTTATCTTTAAACACTGTATATTAAACTATAGAAAGCATTCATTAAGTCAATATTCCATGTGTTTAAATATACTCCCATTATCTACTAACAGCATTAAAGATTTGGATGCCTGAGAAGGTTTCCAGGAGTGCTTTGGCCTGATCCCCAGAATTTCCTTTTGTAGCCCTATGTTTGGTTCAGCCCATTGTCTACTTTGGAAATTTTTTAAAAAAAGATCTATACTTCTCCTTACAAAGTAACAAACATTGATCTTTCTGCTTCTTAAGGGCAGAGGGAAAAACAGCTGCCAACAAATGGGGGTAAGAGCCAATGATGCTGGCCAGCCTGCATTATGGTTGCCTCCAGTCAATGAATGATAGACCATTGTGGCTTTCCTAGCATCAGGGACCAGGGCCCTTTGGCCTGACAAAGCAAGAGAGCCAGAGTTCGACCAACCTACCAGTCTCCCATCTCATACTCACTCACTGGCACAGTAAACTGGGATGTAACCCTTCACCAAGGAACTCTGTGCCTGTCTCTATGTGTGCAGAGTGTTGCAAAGTTTACCCAGCGCTTTTTGAGTGTAATATACTTCCAAAGACAGGGTCTGTCCTTTAAGAAGTTTAAGAAATCTTTCGTTAAAAAAAAAGAGGCCTGTTATCTTTTAGTAGGCATGGTCTTATTACAGTCGTTCATTACCATTAGTGTAGCTAATCTGAAAGTTGCCACAGTTAATCAAAGATAACCGGCCAATGACCCTAATTCCAGTTGGAAAGGAAGTAATTCAAGGGAGGGACAGTGAGAAGCAATTTGACAATAATAATGGGAGTGGGAGTAGAAATATTTTACAGAGGGTGTCTGGGAGTAAAGATGATCATAAATTATAATGACTTCTGAAGACTTGCTGGTACTTGTGGATATGGCAGTAGGAGGGATACGAGGCTGCTCTGACTTAGGACTGGCAAAGAAAAAAAGGAAGGACAAATCTCTAAAGAAGTTTCGATCCCAGAGTCTGTATCACAAAATAAGAGGTGGGCAGATAGATATAGAATAATCATATAAAAGGCACATGGCAATTAAGATAAAGTGTAAATTGCATGCTTACTTGGAACCAAATACTACTGAGATTGGCTGACGTTGCTGTTGACCGGCTAAGAGTGACTAAGATTGGAGCCTTGCAAAGCGCAGTGTTTGAGAAGCCTTGCAAGATCCTTGTCTTTTGACAAAAAACAGAGGTGCAGGAGCAGTTGATTTTGCTATGGAAATACGCGTATTGTCCTGCCAGTGCACACCAACTCACATTCTTATAGGTCAGATTTCAAGAGAGACACTGCCTTGCATCGTATTTTGACACATGACTTCTCCTATCCGGGTGTCATGTGAACATGATTTTCTTTCACTGAATTGTTTCATCCTGTTGTAACATTCAGAGTGTTCAGTCTTACCAACAACTTTGTAAACAAAAAGCCGAACAAGCCAATTAAAACCTCTATTGCTTTGCCAATAAACGTTTGCTGTAATGAACTGGGGGGAAAAGCCGTAGTTAAACTTCCTCATAGCGCGAAAGCTAATTTCCCGCAATGGACAGACCAAAGCAAACAATGTTTTCTGTGCTGTATGCCGTACATAGAGCTGTAAAATCTTCTTGGCAGTGATGATGAATCAGCTAGATTTCATGAAAAGATTGTCCAACCAAGGGGTAATAGCAATATCAACTATTGTGAGCTTTGGAGACAGGATAGGAAGAGAAGGTTAAGATTGGGTTGACTTGGGCATTCTGAAGCAAATGGAAGGTAGGCACAGTGTGCAATTTATATGGGTTCTTCCAGTAAACATTCCTCTCATTTAGGCATATTTTTGGGGGATGAGAGTCCCTTCTACCTTGGGCCATACACAGCTAATGGTTAAAATCCAGCTGAATGCCTGAAATCCGAGATTTCCATTCCACAGTGAGCAAAGGAATTAGAGTTGTTTGTTTTGTACAGGCTGTGTAGTCTAGGGTGCTTTCTACCATGATCTATGTAAGGTCTCTACAGTAATTCCTTGATTGAAGAGTAACTTGGTTTAAGGGCGTTTTGGAAGACAAGCAAACACATTTTCTAAATTTTGCCTTGATCAACAAGCAATGTCTTGCAATAAAAGCACTGGAACAGGTCACATGATCAAGTGAGCCAATGGCCTGTCTCTCTTTCTTTTCCCCCTGCTGGATTGTGGGGTATTGTCTGGAACCGTTCCACCACAGGCAAGCCTCAAAAGCAGAAGGTGGAGAGAAGAAGGCAGATCTCCCTTTCACCAGCCAGGAATGTTTTCATTGGAGAGTGCAGCGTAGGGGGTTGTTTTATTTTTCTTTATATTTTTAATATATTTTCAACCTCTTTTCTTATTTTTCAAACCATTTCTAGTCATGGGGCAGCTAGAACTACAAATTGCGCTTCATTATTGTCAGATTAAAAAACACAGAGTAAAATCCAGTTGTTAGTCCCAAACAGAGCAGATTCTGCAGCCGGGTACCTAAACCATGGCGTAGATGTGGACTTCTAGCCAACTTCTTTTGTGAGTTTTGGCATTTTTGTATGTCCAGTATGTCAGGCATGTCCAAACTTCGACCCTTCAGATGTTTTGGACAGCAACTCCCACAGTCCTTTGCCATTGGCAATCTCAGCTTAGAATTCTGGGAGTTGTGGTCCAAAACATCAGGAGGGCCGAAGTTTGGACATGCCTGCAGTATGTGTTCTGTGGCACCTCAGAACGAATCATCTGAGTTTCTAATATTTCTTATGGGGAAATTGGCTTTGATATAAGAGTGTTTGGTTTACATGCATGTTTCCGGAACAAATTATGCTCATAAACCAATACTTGTGTATCTATCAACTTGCTTCCCGTGCCACATGAAAAACCAAGCCACATGTATACTATATTAAAATATTTATAAACAGCAATGGCTTACCACAGGGCTAGATTCAATTAATCAACAATTCAACACAAACTTTGTATCAGCTGAGTGGTAAATTGGAAGGATTGTGTCAGGACATTTTTAAAATAAGAGTGTCCTGGTTGCTATTGTATATACCTGTAAACTTGGACATCCCAAGTGAAGGGATCTTTTGTGCAAACGTAAGGTTCTGCTTCTATTGGGGGGGAAATATTTGTCCCATCACAGCTGATATAAAGCGTCTTTGTTCTGCGATAGTATGGTTTAAGATTTCTTTTGAAAGGCTGAAGACTTTGCATGCTAACCAGTAACTCAAAATCTCATCTTAACACCACACTGACCTCCTTCTTTTTATATACCAGTTGGATCTGTCCACTACAAAAGGCCAAATCAATAATGTATCTATTCATTGCAATTCCACTGGCGTTTGATAGCTTTGTACCATGTATCACCAGGAAAGATGTGGGTCTGTGGTTATTGAAGTGTGTTTATGTGTGCATGCAAATACCTCTGGTATCTTTTTTAGCAACAAGATATCTGAGTATAAGCTCATTTTATACATTAGGAAACTTCAGCCCATTCCTGTGAAGCCACAGATTGTAGTTTGGTATTTTCTCCAGTGTTCATAAGCTGCTTTTAACTCACTCAGCATCTGTCTACTTCCTCCTTTCTGCTGGTCCTTCACCATGTTAGATCTACGTGAGGCAGATGGCCTGTACAGTGGTACCTTGTATAAAGGAATTAATTCGTTCCCAATGAAATTATGTTAAACAAATTTTCCTTTATACAAATTCCCATAGGAATGCATTGAAAACGGAGTGATCCCATTTTTATGTTGTACGGATTCTCCTCATAGGCGATTATGTTAAGCAAATTTCCAATATCTCCAGATTTTTTTATGTTGTACAAATTTTATGTTATACATGCTGTTTGTTATACAAGGTTCCACTGTATATGTTAAGGCTTCTCTTGGGCTTATGGTCACCACACCAAGAACCTTGCTGCCTTTCTATTTGTGGTAACCACATCCTGTCACCAATGTCTGCTTTCTCCCCTCAGCAGTAGTAGAAATGGCTAATTCTCACCTCTCTAGTAAGCATGTTGAAGTCCTTTAAATATTTCATGCTCTCCAGAGGTATAATGTGGACTCATTAAAGGCATCCAAAGAGGTGGATTTATTGCTCTCTTTTTTTTTACTGTAGTTGACAGTTGGTGTGGATCGTTCACTCGTGTTGCAAACAACAAAAAAGAAAGAAAGAAATGTCTACCAATGGCATTTGTGTGTTTAATAATTCCACATGTGCCTATAATGTTGATTGGTATGCTGGCACGCTTCCCTCACAAATGAGAAGTTGAAAGTTTTGAGTTGGAGTGAGTTTTGAAATCATTCTAGGGAAGTAACTTAATAGCTTTGCACATGTGGTGCAAACACTGTAGTAGTTGAGCTGGCTGTGATGTTCAAAAACAGAAGGAGAAAGAATACATGCTGGGTCTAGCTTCCAAATAACCAACTCTGGTGGTTTTCAGGATGCCGTGTTATATCCACACTGGGCCTAATGTGATAATGGTATGCCAGTTACAAATTAAAAGTACCAACAGTGGAGAGCTTTGTGAAAGTTCAGTTGATTTCTCCTGAAGATGCCGGGGGGGGGGATCCCATGAAAAGTCCTTCATTCCCAGCCTAGAAGTTGTCAGCAGAAAATTTTTGCAGTAGTAAATACTGGTGTTCTGTGGTTTTAAATTAAAATTTCTGTGGGAAGAAAAAGAAATAAATAAATGCAGGCCCTGTGGTATTTATGGTCCTTCAGGATCTATTTCATGAAGGTTTTGTAAGGTCTATAATTAGTTAGCTGTTGAAATGCATTGCCGTTTCAAAGTTTATTTCTGGTAGATTAATCTCTCTAGCACAGAGAGAAGATTAGACCAACACGGAGGCCTTCTGGATTCTGTTAGGAGAGGTTTGCTCAAGTGTATGGAGGAGGCAAATCCACAATTTCTTCCAAGCATATGTTTGGTGAGTTCACATAACCAGTTTTATTCCTCCACATCAGAATTCCTTTGTTCTCATCCACCTGTCTTCCTGTGTAGAGCTGGAGGATCTTCTTGAAATGGGTATTAACAAGATATTCAACATGCACAAAAAACTCAATTTCATTTAGAAAGAAATATTCAAGTGTGGGAATCTGGAGGATTGCAGCTTGTGTGGACATGCGTATATATGTCTGATACAGTACCTTGGATTGCTGAGGAGACACATGCTTTGAAGCTTTAAAAGCTTCAAATGTTAGAATTTTTTTTTCAATGCTTGGATCCATGCAACTGCTTACAGTAATGTAAAAGTACTTGGCCTAGGTTAGTGGAGCATCTGAACCATAGCATTTTTACGCCGTCTACTTCCTTTTTTGGTCTCCCAGAGCTTATTTTTTATTTATACATGCCTTTGAAAGGATGTTCTGGTCTGCAAATACAGTACCTCACTATCTAGAATGAGAAGGGGCTGCTGTTTCAAAAGAAATATGCTTCTTCACCACTACATCGTAGTGTATCATGGTTCATTTTCTCAAGCAGCATTAGTATCATGATTCATTTTCTCAAGCAAGAAAAAAAGCTTGATTAGAAATTAGTGTATCTGTTGTGCTTGCCTTTTTGTTTTTGTCAGTTTCTTCAAATCAAGGTCTGATTTCCAGTATTTTAAACCTTTGTCACTCTTGCTATTTTGGACTACAACCCCTTGATCATTGGCAGTACAAGCTTGGGATTCTAGGAGCTGCCATCCAAAACGTGCCAAAGGTTTGCTATCCTTGGGTACAGCTTTTTGTTGGTTATAATTAGACCCGACTATTGTCTCAAGCCATTTCTAAAATTATTTCCAGTCCTCTATGCTATTCATTCATATTTGCATAGTTGTATTCTGGGTGCTAAATGGAGACGGTTAACACAAAAATCTGGTTAATCTTGGAATCGATTTATGTATATGTGGCAGAATGTGAACTGTGCTGGAAATGTTGCAACTGCTGTCTTTGTCATTATGGACAAACATGCTGATATTGTTTCCATAGATCTCTCTTTCATGTGCATCTTGACAGCATATTAACATCTGCAGTGAAAATGAGCTCCCGTTCTTCGCCTGACAGATGGGTCCTTCTGCTCTTTATTTCCCATAGACCAAAGAAAAACGCAGACCTCGTATTTTGAATTTCCTTGATTATTTAAACCCGTTTGGTCTTTGGGGATTCCCCACCCCTCGTCTTGAAATATTTGAGCCGTGACAAGAAGTATTTAGATAGCAACATTTCTTCCGTTGTTTTAAATTTTTTTGTGCAGCTATGAAGGCAGTTGAGAGATGTGTACCTGACAGGAAATAGTGAGGGTTACCTTTGGAAGATGAATAACCTTTCCCACGATTTGGAAGTTGGGATATGTTTTGAAATTGTTTCCTGGTGTCCCAGTCCTCCTTGGAGGACACCACTACCAGTATAAAGGGAGAGGAGCTATGCTAGAGTACATGTAGTGTGTGTGTGTGTGTGTGTGTGTGTGTGTGTGTGTGTGTGTGTGTGTGTGTGTGTGTGTGTGTGTGTGTAAGGCATTGCAATGGGGGCGGGAGGGGGCTGTTCCAGGAGGATTATCCCCATTACGACCTGGTGGTCAGTTACACAGCTCTTGAATCTGGTTTTGTTTTAGAACAAGAGGCCAACTTAGTCTGTGTGTGCATGACTGGGGAGGCCCCAGTTAACACCCTTAAAAGGTAACTTCAAGGAAAGGCCAGCCTATAGTCTGACTCTTTCTCTGTTGGTTTTCTACTGCTCAGCAGAGGCTGTGTGTTGTGTTGTTTTTTTTTACCTTGTGGGAGAGAGAGATTTCCCCCCTTCTCCCTTCTTTTGTTTCCGGAGCCAATCGGAGGAGGTTCCCAACAAGGAGAAACAGGAGAAGGCCCTTTAGTCATTTTCTTCCTGAAAGGACTCCAAAGCATTTAAAGGAAGAGAGTCCACCCACCCCACCCCACCCCCTTGCTCTCTCTCTCTCCCCTCTTGGTTTTTTTCCAACACAATGGAGCTTTCAGAGAACCTCTCTCCAAAAGGAATAGCTCCAGCCTTTGTGTTGAAGGGTGTGCCTATTGGCGAGGCTTGCTGAGGCAGACAGCTTGGCTGGTGATTAACAAAGGTCATTAGACTTTGGAATCTGGCAGGCCGAGTCAGATGGTATGTCTTCTGTGCAGAGGAGAACGACTCCCAAGAGGATGAAGCATGCTGGAAGGCTTTTCTTCCATCCTATTTTCTCTTCCATCCTATTCTTCCTTCCTTCCTTCCTTCCTTCCTTCTTTTCCTTTTTCTTTCTTTCTTCCTCCCTCCCTTCCTTCCTACTCCTGATGCCTCTGCCCTCAGTTCTGTTGTCGTTCAAGGGGCTTACTTGAGGTGTCTTCCAAGAGGACAGCTGGGGTCGTAGCCCTTTTGGCTGTCGCTTGAACGTTTTGTGGGGTCTCTAGAGAAAGGGGACCTTGTGGGAATATGTTGCCTCTTGGCTGGGTTCGGGGAGGATGCTGGCCTCTGACTGAACTTCTTCAGGCAAAGGCTGCTCCTTCAAGGTCCAACTCACAGTCTGCTCCTCTCCCATGGTGGCAGCCTGGGTGGAGGAAGAGAGAGAGAGAGAGTGGGGAGAGAGAGAAGGGGGAAGGGAGGAGAATCTTGTATGCGGGAGAGGAGGCTGAGAGGAGTGAAGCCATGTTGTGTGTTGGCTACAAGCTCTGAGCCTCTCTCTTTCTGAGTACATGACTTGTCTGAGCTAAAATGGCTGCACTCTCCCTCTCCCTCTCGTTCTCTCTCTCTCCCTCTCCCACTCCCTTAAAGCTCAGAGGACTAGGGCAGCTTAGTGAGTCTTAAAGCTTCAGTGACGCAGGAGCTCATATCTCGTGGAAGTGTGATAAAAACATTCAAGCAGAGCTGGGGCTTGTTTGGCTCAACTGTAAGGACTGCACTTGGAGGGGGAGGGAGGTCAGCAAGATGGCAGGGGAAACTGGAGGATCTGCTCCTTTCTTCTACTTGTTTCTCTGGAACGTTCTGAATTCAGGAGTCCTTGTGCAGCACCATGGTGGCAACAGGGGTGGGAGGGGTGGGATTGTTGTGAGGTCTAATGGACTGTGTTAAAGGACACTCGTTGGGTGGGGCCACGGTCCTCCTTGCTGTAATTTGATCCAGAGCAGATAGCAACCTCTTCCTCACAGCCTGGTCTGGCATGCTTGCACATAAAAAGATTGAGTATCTCGATTGTTCTTCACTTGGCCAGCTGAAAAGGGAGGCAGCTCTGTTCTTTTGGTACAAGGAAGGAGAAGGATGCAAAGAGGAAGGACAACTGGGGAACCAGCCCATTGCCAGTGTGCAGGATCCAGTTGGTGGACATACCGTTGTGCTTACTGTGTCCAGAAAAGTGTTCTAAATAAACAAACAGCATGTGATCTGGATGAACTTTCTTCTGATGCAGAATCTTGACAGCAGTTCCTGCTACAGGAACATAAATATGGTTCAGCTTTGAGTGTGTTGTAGAAGCAACTTTATATTGCACGACAGTAAGAGAATGGGATTTTCATCATGGCATGTTTGGGCTGTAATTCCATCTCTTGATCTTGTTGAGCTCCTAATGTGAATGTGACCTGCAGGAGTATGTGAGGAAAGGTTTAAGAAAGCTTTTCAGTTAAGTAAGGTCTTCCCTGGTGTTGGATCCACACAACACTGAAGCACCATTCTGGCTTGTTTGTTTTAATCTTGTCTTTTATGTATACATTACTTCTTTCTGCAGAAAGTGATACGTATTCACTTAGACAGTCATCCCCCCCCCCCCAGAATTACAGATAGTACAATAAGTTTTTAACAGAAAACTTGCAGAAGTTGCATGCTTACCTTGAACACCAGAATCATATGGCCCACAAAATATTGGGGGTAGGTGGGGTGGAATGTAATTCCTGTCATCTTGTTGTGAGGTTCATATTGTATCGTGGAAGGAGGACTAGATGCTGTCTTCTTTCTAACTCCTTACATGATGTTTCAAAATATTTCATCATCATTAGAAACGTCAATATGAGATCATAATACTGAAAGTAATGGACTGGAAAGTGAGATACCTGTAGGTGCTTAAAATGTTTTGCACCAAAACTAGAGTGCTGCAGAAGGCTTTTCCAACACTGTTCCCCCATGCTTTTCTGTGTTACAGTCCCTATTATTATCCTTAACAAACATGTCAGTACAGATGTTGACTGACATCTGAAGGACATGCTGTTTAGGACAGCTGTGCTAGGTAGAGTACATGAGTTTATACTCTGAAATAGGTGGGTGCAAACCAGGTGACCTTGGACAAATTATATTTTCCCACCCTAGCCTCTTTGTGTGGTTGTTGAAAAGGATTAAATGGGATGGGACGTATCATATATGCCACCTAAGCTCTCTGATTGCAAGCATGGGATGAAATTTCATAAGTAAACCTGCATCTGTTTTTAACTGAGTGCTTGAAGCTTTTAATAATATCTCTGTTGCATTACTGTTTATTGCAAATGGCTTCCTACCATATTCTTCCTTTTTCTTAGAGAAGGACTGACGTTAATGGTGGGTTGTGCCCATAAAGTAACTTTGATACACACACCAAAATATTTCTAGAGTGGCTGAAGGAATGTGTTGCTTCTTTATTTTGCTGCTGCTTTGAAGGTGAACGTTTCATGTGTTCGCTTCAGACAACAACTTTTTGCGATGAATCAGTAAGTCATACATGAATGACCCACCAACTCCAAATGGTACATGGTTCTCTAATAATGTTCTTCTTTCTGCTTTTCAGGATTTCCTGATGTAAAACTTACCAATAAGGACTATGGAGGTGCTGCAGTGTGATGGCTGTGATTTTCGAGCACCATCCTATGAAGATCTCAAAGCTCACATACAGGATGTCCATACCGCGTTTCTGCAGCCTACAGATGTTGCTGAGGAAGCTCCTAGCCAGTCAAGGTTTAGTTCCATGGATAGCAGTGACCAGGCTGAGGTGGAATATTCTTCGGTAAAAGATGAATTTGCAATTGCCAATGAGATAGCAGGTAAAAGTAATAATCTTCATTTAATTGCACATGAAGTATTCCTTTTAAGAGGCAAACATGTTTGCTATGTTTGTCTCTTATAAAAGGATATAGTGGTGCCTCTGCTTATGAATTTAATCTGTTATGAATGCATGCTCTTAAATCGAACAACTCTTAAGTAGAGAAGTAGAGGTACCATATCTAAAAACTTGAAAATAAAAATAAAAATTGAAAAATTTAAAAATTTAAAAATTTAAAAAAATTGTAAGTAGAGCAGACCACATCTAAAATTTGTAATGTGGCATTTAAAACGCCAACAGTTTTCTGCTCTTAAGTTGAATTGCTCTTAAGTAGAGATACTTTTTTATTAGAGGTACCACTGTATAAAGGTTTATAGGATTTTTTTCTTGCAGATGGACTGCCAGTTGTGACATTTGTGTACAAGGAGGTTGCTATGATTTTTTTCTTGTCAGAACTCATTTGCAAACCTTTGTTGGATTTCTTGTAATAACCATTTAAACTACAGCTCTTCTATTTTCCTTTAACTTGATCAGCAATGTGTTTCTCTCCATAACCTTTGTTCCAATTGCTGACCAAAAACAAACAAAAACACACAAAAAGCCACCATCATGGGGTGGGGGTGGGGCACCTGAAAGAGGTTATTATTTTCATGTTTTTGATTCTTTTGTTCAATTTTAACTCAAGAGAGGATCATACAAGCTTCAGAGTCTTTCATGCTTCTCCCTTTTGGGCGGACCTGCCTTAAACGCTTGTCTGTCAAATCACCTTGGAAAGGCTTAATCAGACACCATTGCAAGGCCTGTGGTCAGCAGCTAATCCAAAGGTCTGGGACAGAGAGGAAATTTAGATTTGTAGAAGGTCCTTGGAACCCAATGGAAAATGTTACTTCCTTCAGTTGTTCCTTGTAGACAGTATCTGTGCTGCTGAGCTCTATCGTGCCATCCATCTTGACCATGTTCTTCATGGATTTTTTTTTGCCTTTTCCCTGGATTTTCTTTGGTGGGGAGATACACCACCCCTTTAGGATTATGATTGCTATTGTTGCTCCCAAGCAAGTAGCTTGAGATGCCAAACATAATTCCCAAATTTCTCGAGTATCCCCTTGCTTTCTCGCTTTCCTTTCCTGGATTATTTTGCCCCCGGTGCCTGCTCTGCATGCCAGTGATGTCCTGCCATGACATCATTGGTAGGAGAGAGAGAGAGAAATTCTTTATATCCCACTGGTTTTGGCTGAGAGGAGGGCTTTGACTATACAGTGGACCCTCGTGTAACAAACGGTTTGTATAACAAAATCAGTACAACAAAAAGTTCCGGAGATAGGGGAAATTTGCTTAACAGTATCATAAATGGGGCAAATCCGTACAACATAAAAATGGTCACGATTAGGCATTACTCTGTTTCAATGCATTCCAATGGGAAATTTATATAAAGGAAAATTTGCTTAACATAATAACATAATTTCATTTGGAATGAATGAATTCCCTTTAGACAAGGTACCACTGTATTATAGCTTTTATTTGCATCCTTTCTTGGGTTTTTTTGAGAACGAGGGCAGTGTGTATATATTTTGTTTTCCATTTCCTCCCCTCCTGTGTGGGTGTGAGTGCGAGTACTTCCATGTCGAATTATTTTTTTAAATTGTGGTATAGTATTTGGTTACTTTACTGTAGACTTGCCAGCTTTGTCTCCGCTTGTGTGAAGTTTTTTTAAATTGTTTTAGGCCCTCTGAGCTGATTCTCTGCTGCCTATCATGCCCATGTTTTTTAAAGTATTTCAATGGATCTTTAGGGCTTTTGGGCAAGTGTCAAGTTAGAATATAAATGGGGGGGGGAAATGAATAAATGAAAGACCCAGAAGAACTGGTCCCTTTTGTGCTTAACAAAACACAGGTGCCCAAGGTACCTGAAAATAAATGAGGCACCTGACTGAAAGATACCAGAATAAATCAAAACTGAAGAGTTTCCCCCATGGAATCCCCGATTGTTGCCCCCATGTGATACTTTTGTGCTATAGCATTTGATCCACTCATATCGCTTACTTGATGCATTGAGGAATTACATCATACTTTCTTGTGAGCTGAATATACATATTTTGCCTCCAAACCGATAATAGACACACATTCCAAAAATCTGTATTGATAGAACTGCTTTGATAAACAATAATTTTGAGAATGTGTTTTTTTGGTATTGTTTTTTGCTACTCGCATTGCATTGTTATGTTTACGTTGCTGTGTGAAGTGACATTGACACTAGAGTGCCATTTTATTCCATGGACACAACCATTCGTCAACTTCTGTGTCAAATTGGATGTGGCATGTGTAAAAATTGCCCAAAAGTTTTTCTTGTTTTAAACAAACAAACAAATGAAAATGAATAACCCCACCCCCAAGCCAGGAAAAAATATAAATAGCTATTTGCATTTCATGTATAGTTATGGCTTTATCAGCAAACATCTGCACCACAGAACTATATGTGATAGAAATATTTAATTACCTCATACAGCTCAGGTGTCGTTTTACGCTATCAAATCATTTCCAATTTAATGCAATCCAGTAGTTCTTTCAAGGTATGCGAGATGTTCATGAAATAGTTTACTATTACCTTCCCCAAGAGATTTTGCATGGTGAAGCCTGATTTGAACACAGATTGCTTGAGTTTTATTTATTTATGTATTTATATATTCATTCATTCATTCATTCATTCATTTATACAGCTTATATGCCGCCCACTACCCGAAGGCCCCTGGGCCGCTTACATTTCAAAATTAAAATGAACAATTAAAAGCAATTAAAAATTAAAATACAATGCAATATAATACAATTAAAATACAAATGCTTAGCTTATAGCTTAACACTCAGTTCATTATACCGTTCTAGGTCTTACAGAACCTGACACATGTTAATAGAAGTAATTTTTGTTCTTTATTTGTGTGTGTGTGTGTGTGTGTGAGAGAGAGAGAGAGAGAGAGAGAGAGAGAGAGAGATGGGACAATTTCTAAAACAGTGTTTCTCATTTCTTCTCTTTTTTAGGGCAAAATGTAGCTCAGCTGGGAACTGGAAATTACTATAGCCATAGCCAGAATTATTATGGCCAACATATGCTCTCCAAACCAGCAAACAAGTTTTTCCAATGTAAATTCTGTGTGCGTTATTTTAGATCCAAAAACTTGCTCATAGAACATACACGGAAAGTGCATGGGGCTCAGGCCGGAGGGTCTCCGGCTGGTTCACCTAGCGCTGGCTCCTTGAATTACAACATCATGATGCATGAGGGCTTTGGCAAAGTATTTTCTTGCCAGTTCTGCACTTACAAATCACCAAGACGTGCCAGAATTCTCAAACACCAGAAGATGTACCACAAAAACAGTTTGAAAGAGAGCTCTACTCCTCCGGCCAGCTCAGCTGCTCTATCCGAATCAGCATCTACATCCATATCAGTACAGGATCCGTGCAAGGAGCTGCCTGCTGAAGTTGTAGAACGCAGCATCTTGGAGTCCATGGTCAAGCCTTTAACCAAGTCAAGAGGCAACTTCTGTTGTGAATGGTGCAGTTACCAGACGCCTCGAAGGGAACGTTGGTGTGACCACATGATGAAGAAACACCGCAGCATGGTGAAAATACTGTCCAGCCTGAGGCAGCAACAGGATGGGACCAATATGCCAGAAGGATCAAGCAAGAGTCCACCAAGCCCCACCTCAAACTCTAATTATATCCCCATGAACGCTTCTGGGCGAGAGATGCCTAATGCAAACATCCCAGCCTACAGAGATTCCACGAACAATTCCCTTGCCCGGTCCAACTCTTCTTCAAAGTTTTCTTCTGTCTCTTATCCTCACATGAAACATAAGGCACCTCACAACTCGCACATTGTTAATTTGTCTGACCGATCCCGTTACAGGATGGCTGACATGGCAAATTCTTCTGCCGATATGGATGCAAACAGTATGCTCAATGACTCCAGCTCTGATGACGAACTCAATGAATTAGACAGTGAGAATGGGTTGAACTCCATGGATCACCAGACCTCAGGACTCACTGCAGAGCAGCTGATGGGATCCGAGGGCCACAAGTTATTGGAAACGAAGGGAATACCCTTTAGGAGGTTTATGAATAGGTTCCAGTGCCCCTTCTGCCCTTTCCTCACCATGCACCGGCGGAGCATTTCTCGCCATATTGAAAACATCCACCTGTCCGGAAAGACGGCGGTCTACAAATGTGATGAATGTCCGTTCACTTGTAAGAGCTCGTTCAAGCTAGGAGCTCATAAACAGTGCCATACTGGTGCAGCATCCGATTGGGATGCCGTGAACTCCCAAACGGAAAGTATAGCTTCTTCTTTAAATGAAAGCACATTATCCTATGAAGGGGGCAATATCAATGGCAGGAAGTCTGGAGGAATGATGGATTCCATGCAGCAGTCTCCGCAGTCTAATTCACAGCACCCTTACAAATGTACCATGTGCAATTACTCCACCACGACTTTGAAAGGTCTTCGGGTTCATCAGCAACACAAGCACTCGTTTTGTGACAACTTGCCAAAATACGAGGGCACGTCATCGAATCCCCCACAAGATGGTGAGCTGGACGCTCACACCTCTCCCAGCACTGTGAAGAAAAGCCAGACCTCAATTCTTGGACTGTCGTCTAAAAATAATTTTGTAGCAAAATCGTCTAGGAAGATGTCCAATGATTTCCCCCTGGATCTGTCCCCGGTGAAGAAAAGAACTAGGATCGATGAGATAGCTAGTAACCTGCAAAGCAAGATCAGTCAAAACAAGCAGCAGGAAGATGCAGTAATTAATGTTGAGGATGACGAAGAAGAAGAGGAAGACAATGAGGTAGAGATAGAAGTTGAACTGGACAAGGAGGAAGAACAAGCAGAACCCCTGATGGAAATTGCCTCTTTCACTTCCCAGCAAATGTGGGGAAGAGACGCCAGTGAATCTCAGAAAGAGTCCAACTACAGGAGCATCATCCATGACTACAGTTCCACGAATGGGGCAGAGATTGAGCTAACTATCTCAGAAGATGAAGAGGACTATTACTGTTCTTCAATGGGCTTGAAGGAGCAAGGCCTGAATTCGTCTGCTTTGGGCAGCCAGTCAAGTATCTATGGATCTGATCAAAACAATGACAATTCTGATTATGGCGATTCCGGAAGGCTTTACTACTGTAAACACTGTGACTTCAGCAACAAATCTGCCAGGAGTGTTAGCACTCACTACCAGCGGATGCACCCTTACATTAAATTCAGCTTTAGGTATATTTTGGATCCCAATGATCACAGCGCGGTGTACAGGTGTCTTGAATGTTACATTGATTACACCAACTTCGAAGACCTGCAACAGCATTATGGGGAGCATCATCCTGAAGCTATGAATGTACTAAATTTTGATCATTCCGATTTGATCTATCGCTGTCGCTTCTGCTCTTACACCAGCCCAAACGTTAGGAGCCTCATGCCACATTACCAAAGAATGCACCCCACGGTTAAAATTAACAATGCCATGATATTCTCAAGCTATGTGGTCGAGCAGCAAGAGGGCTTAAGTTCCGAATCGCAGACTCTAAGAGAGATCTTGAACTCGGCCCCCAAAAGTATGGCCAATTCCTCTCCCGTAGCACGTGGAAGTGGCGTGCCGTCTCCTTTTAACAAAAATTCCTCGAAAGGCGAGAGCCCAGAGTCTGAAAGCCAGAAGGAGTCATCGGCAAACAGTGTTGTTGTTTACGACTGTGACGCATGTTCTTTTGCAAGTCCTAATATGCATTCTGTTTTAGTGCACTACCAGAAAAAGCATCCAGAAGAAAAAGCTTCATACTTCAGGATTCAGAAGGCGATGCGCATAGTATCTGTTGAGAGGGGTTCTGCCCTGGCTCAGATGGCTTATGAAATGGGATCGCCTGTCTCCCCCAAAGTGTCTAACTTGTCTTCACAGCTGCCACCTCCTCCGCCTCCAGACCTTACCATGGAGCTTTACTACTGCAAGCATTGCTCTTACAGCAACCGGTCCGTAGTCGGTGTGCTTGTGCACTACCAGAAGAGGCACCCAGAGATCAAAGTGACTGCAAAATATATCCGGCAGGCTCCTCCTACGGCGGCAATGATGAGGTCTGGAGAGCTATCCCGTGGCATCCCTCGGCCGCCAGCATCTATGCAACAGCTGAATAGGGGCGGCTCAGAGAGCGCTGCTGCTCCCCCAGAGAACGAGATGTTCTTCTGCCAGCACTGTGATTATGGAAACCGGACTGTGAAAGGGGTGCTCATACATTATCAAAAGAAGCACCGGGATTTCAAAGCCAATGCAGATGTGATTAGGCAGCACACTGCCACAATCAGAAGCCTATGCGATCGTGGCCAGAAAAATTCCCCCGGGGGTCTGCAGATGCCAACTCCAAATGAGCGAGAAAAGGCTAAACTGAGAGCTCTGAAATGCAGGCAGTGCTCTTATACCTCTCCTTATTTTTACGCACTACGGAAGCACATTAAAAAAGACCATCCCAGCTTGAAGGCCACTGTCACATCTATTTTGCGATGGGCATTTTTGGATGGCTTAATAGAAGCTGGCTATCATTGCGAATGGTGCATCTATTCCCATGCCGAACCCAGTGGCTTGCTTGTTCATTACCAAAGGCGGCATCCTGAGCATTATGTAGACTATACATATATGGCAACAAAGCTCTGGGCAGGGCCAGATCCTTCCCCTCCTGCCTTACTGATTCCTTCGGAGATGAAAACATACAAATGCAGAGATTGCATTTTTGAGGCCTCGTCCATTTGGGACATTACTAATCACTACCAGGCTTTTCACCCTTGGGCTATGAACGGCGATGAATCGGTATTGCTAGATATCATTAAGGAGAAAGATGCTGCCGATAAAGCCAGCCCAACTGCCAATGATGCAGGGGCCAGGGTAAATATGGAGGACCAGGTGGCCGGACCACAGGTGGACCAGGAAGCAGAATATGCCGAAGATTCAAGCCTTTCCCAAGACAAAACGATCCAGCTCTCTTCCGTGAACCCTGCCATATCCTCAACTCCCTACCAGTGCACGGTGTGCCAATCGGAATACAACAATTTGCACGGGCTTCTGACTCACTACGGCAAAAAACATCCTGGGATGAAAGTGAAGGCTGCAGATTTTGCACAGGACATCGATATTAATCCAGGAGCCGTGTATAAATGTAGGCATTGCCCCTATATTAATACACGCATCCATGGTGTTCTTACACACTACCAGAAAAGGCACCCTTCTGTAAAGGTCACCGCAGAAGATTTTGTCCACGATGTGGAGCAGCCAGCTGACATGAACCAGAACGATGTGGAGGAAACCAGTAGGATTTTCAAGCAAGGTTATGGTGCTTACCGGTGCAAATTGTGCCCGTATACACATGGGACTTTAGAGAAGCTCAAGATCCATTATGAGAAATATCACAACCAGCCCGAATTTGATGTGTTTGCACAGTCGCCTCCTAAGTTCCCTGCTTCCATGGAACCCGAAATCGTGACGGAAATGAAGCCCTCTCCTGAAATGGTTCCGGAGGAGATCATTGGGGAGGATACGGTGCCCCCTTCACACTTCTCGAGTTCCCACTTGGTCTCTCACACTGTGTTCCGGTGCCAGCTCTGTAAGTATTTTTGCTCCACCCGGAAAGGGATTGCTCGGCACTACAGGATAAAACACAACAACGTCCGTGCCCAGCCAGAAGGCAAGAACAATCTCTTCAAATGCGCTTTGTGTTCCTACACTAACCCCATCCGCAAAGGGTTGGCTGCCCATTATCAGAAGCGCCACGACATTGACGCTTACTATACCCATTGCTTAGCCGCCTCCAGGACCGTGAGTGACAAACCCAATAAAGTGATCATCCCCTCGCCCCAGAAGGAAGATTCCCCTCAGTTAAGCGAGGAGCTGAGAAGAGCCGTGGAGAAGAAGAAGTGTTCCCTCTGTTCCTTCCAGTCGTTCAGCAAAAAAGGCATCGTGTCTCATTATATGAAACGCCACCCCGGGGTCTTCCCTAAGAAACAGCATGCCAGCAAACTGGGGGGTTACTTTACTGCCGTGTACGCGGACGAGTATGAGCGGCCGCAGCCTCTGCCGGAGGAGCCGAGTGACTTGGAGAAGCCGGAGGTGGAGGTGGAGGCTCCAGAAATGGAATGGCTTCCCTTCCGATGCATCAAGTGCTTCAAGCTCTCGTTCAGCACCGCCGAGCTGCTGTGCATGCATTACACGGATCACCACAGCAAAGAATTGAAGAGAGACTTCTCCATTCTGGGGAGCGGAGCCCATTTCCAGGACCCCGTCGTCTACCAGTGCCGGCACTGTGACAGCAAACTGCATAGCACGGCGGAGCTGACATCGCACTTGAACAGCCACAACGAAGAGTTCCAGAAGCGTGCCAAACGTCAGGAGAGGAGGAAGCAGCTTCTGAGCAAGCAAAAATATGCAGATGGTGCTTTTGTCGATTTCAAGCAGGAGAGGGTAAGGATCTGTGGTCACATTTTTTTTTAATATTTGTATTTGGTGTTCTTTCTCGTTTTCTCTACCCTCAGGAGATTTCTCATCACTGGCATCCAGACGCACATGTTTCCTTCGGCAGCAAAGAAGCTCCTGGCTCACCAGTGGCTTCGTCTGCCAATAAGCCTTAATTAAGTCAATTAAACAATGGAGCTGGATTACATCTGCCTTTTTTTAAAAAAAAAAATCTGCTCCTTTCTGGGGAGGTCCTGGGGCATTCCCCCCTTCTTCATTTGGAGGCTAGATTCCCACTGGCACCCAATTCTATTAATTGTCTGATATGAGGAATTTGCTGCTTTTCCTATTTGTTCTCCTAACCCCTCCAAACCCCGTATTGAAAAAGCCAAAATTTAATTTTGTTCCTTAGCAAAAGTCACCAAGAATTCATGGAAAATCCCTGAGAAGAAAGCCAGAAAGTCCTTGAAAGTCCATGGCTTTGAAGCATATTTCTGATGAACTATAGACCCAGGGTTTCTTTAGTTTAGTGGATAGACAGAGAAACAACTAATCTCATTTGGTATGAGTTATGGTTAGCAGTAAACCTTATGCGGAAAATAAGAAATTTGATGTTTCCCCCCAGTTCTGCCATGTTGGTCCTACGAAAAGTGTAAATGTGTCTCATGGTGGATTGATAAATTTTAGTTTGCAAGACAGGTAGTTTTTCATGCAACATCCCAGGTGAATTGGATCCTGAGACTGCTTGCCGTGTTCCTCCTGCACATGGAATTAGATTTAGGAGAAGAGTTAGATTATTCGTAGCATAAAGGCTATAGGAGTTGTGAGCCAAGAATTATTTAACAAGGCTCAAACAGGTCTAGACAAGGGAGCAAACATTATGTGGTCACAAGTTCTAAACAGAAAGCCCACAAACAGGATGACCTCACACTGAACTGGATCGGGGCAACTTCAGTTCAGCTACTAGAATATTTGGAATAGAGCTAGAAGCCACACTGCTGTCTTTATTATATTATATTATATTATATTATATTATATTATATTATATTATATTATATTATATTATATTATATTATATTAGGTTCCTCTTTTGGTGACCGATCCTGTGAACTGTTGATTAGGGTTAAAGGTTTTCATTTAACAACATTTGATAAACAAAATATAATGAGTGAACAGGCCCATCATTAACAATTGTAATAGCCATTTGGTCAGTGACTGACACAGATAGGAGAATGGAGTATTTTATTTGTCTTGACATGCAAAACATCTGTGTTCTGTTTTTTAGGATTCATAATCTCAGATAATTTTACAGGAGCGTCTTCCATTCAGAAAAATCATTTAACTGTTCCACTTGTATGATAGCTCAAAAAGTCCAGAATCTTTGATTGTGATGGCATCTCCTTTATAAATGTTAAGAGCGATAATGAGTTCTTTTAACAAATTCTTGGAAATGTTTTGTGAGGAGGTGTTGATTAGTTTCGGTTCAGCTTGTGCAAGGGCTTGAGTGTACATGAGGAAGCCTTGGGATCGTGTAACCCAAGACTTCCTTGAAAGTCCGATTGGTTTTAAACTGGCTACATCAGTAATGTAGAGATGGCCAAAGTGGGGAAATGCCAGTTTATCTGCATTACTGTTCTCTTGCTATATAGAAATGCAAGGGTATGCCTTGATATTTTTGTATCCAGAGCAGAAAAAGGCAAATCCTATTTGTTATTTTCTACATGCCCCAAGAGCTTGGGGTAAGATTTTAATGACATATTAAACCTATATAGCAAACTTTAAATATCAGCATTTAGAGTCAGCATACACCACCTCAATGGTTTATTTCAATGGTGTCCAAACTTTGGCCCTCACAACTGTTTTGGTACAGGTGAAGAGCCTTGTGGCGCAGTGGTTAAATGCCTGTACTGCAGGTAAAACTGTGCTCACGACCTGGGTTCAATCCCTGGTAGCAGGCTCAAGGTTCACTCAGCCTTCCATCCTTCCGAGGTCGGTAAAATGAGTACCCAACTTGCTGGGGGGGGTGCAATGTGTAGCCTGCACACTGTAATTAAAATTGTAAACCCCCAGAGACTACTTTGTGGTATGGGGCGGTATATAAGCAGAACACTTTCCACAGTCCTTTGTCATTGGCAGTACAGGCTTGAAATTCTGGGAGTTGTGGTCCAAAACATCTGGAGGGCCAACGTTTGGACATCCCTGGTTTATTTATACCAGTGGTTCTCAACCTGTGGGTCCCCCGATGTTCCTGGACTGCAGCTCCCAGAAACCCCTTCCAGCACAGCGAGTGGTGGAGGCTTCTGGGAGTTGCAGTCCGAGAACATCTGGGGACCCACAGGTCAAGAACCACTGATTTATACTAACAAGCTTAACGTGGTTCCCAATTCTATTTGTGTTGCTGCCCCAAAATCCATTGCATTTATTTCCAGAAAAGAATATTGTTGCAGGTTTTAATTCTATCTATCTATCTATCTATCTATCTATCTATCTATCTATCTATCTATCTATCTATCTATCTATCTATCTATCTATCTATCTATCTTGTGGCCTTCCAGCCTTTTGGTAGCTTGGAGGAAGTTTCAAAACTGAAAGAGCGGAAGGTGGTGGGATACAAGTGTAAATTCTGTGTGGAAGTTCACCCAACACTTCGGGCCATCTGCAATCACCTCCGAAAGCATGTCCAGTACGGGAATGGCTCCGCGGTGGCAGCTGCAGTCAAGGTGAGCAGGTTTAAGAGCTAGCTTGGGAACAGAAAACATAGGACTAGAGAAATGAGCCAACATACCAGTTGATTTCAGGTGTGTTGCTGGTCAGGTGATGTAATAGTGATCTGTTACTGTATTTCCAAAAGGAGGATTGAAATGCTTCCCCCCTTTTAAAGTTTGTGTGCTTTTCTTCTTCTTTTATTTTTTGCTGATATGCCTAATGAATATCATGCCATGTAAGTTGTATGGGCAGCTTTAAAAAATTCAGCTTCCTCTTGAATCTCTTTATTCTTCATAAGTGATTTTTTTAAATCACTGAGCATGAAGCTGTGCTGGAGGTAGAGGGGAAAGCACCTGATCAGATGCCAGAAGGGTTGGCCTGGCCAAATAAGGATTCCAAGAGAGTGGGTTAGGGCTTTGATCACCTTGATATATAATCCTTCTTCCTTTTCCATGCCCCTCTTTCACCACCTTACTAGCAGAAGAAGACTACAGTGGTACCTCTACTTACGAATTTAATCTCTTCTGAATGCATGCTCTTGTCGAACAACTCTTAAGTAGAGGTACCATATCTAAAAAATTGAAAAAAAAAAATAAATAAAAAATAAATATAAGTAGAGTAGGTCACATCTAAAATTTGAAATGTGGCAGTTAAAATGCCAACAGTTTTCTGCTGTTAAGTAGAGCCACTCTTAAGTAGAGGCACCACTGTAGATGACAGAGAGACTGCATACATATTTGCTGAATTCACAAAGCATATCATAATTCACCTCTTGTTGCTGTGGAAAATTTGGTCAATAAATTAGGTAAAAGAAACCAGGCAATTGGCCTAAACCACTGTTTTTTGAGAAGAGCAATTAATATATATTTTTGTCTTCCTGATGTTTCTTTTCTTATTTGTTACCAAAATGTCCTTAATAATAGATATTATGCTACTATCAGAAAACTCAGGATATATAGACAGTGGATGACATAGAGTTGCTTATGAAGCAGGTTGAGAAAATATTAGTTTTGATTGTACTGCATGAAGACTTGAACATTAGTGGTGTAGTACCCTGTCCCAATATTACTTTAGGAAGATGAGGAAAAGAGGGACAGATCCAGTCATCCTGTGTACGAAAAGCTGGCATTTGCTTTAAAAGTGCATTCTTTCCATCTGATAAATTGAATCATCATTTCATTGGCAGCCTTGTTAAATGATGTACCCAGCATTTTCTTTGACCACTAAAGTAGTCATGGCTGTGTATTTCTTCAGAGGCACCTTTATCACTGGGAACGGAAGGGTAGCATTATGGGTTTGTTTATAGTTGGAAGTTCTAGAAAAAATTACTATCAGAAGAAAACCAAAGATATCCATAGGTTGAATGGTAACTGTAGGGCAGAAGGGAGAGAGAATTGATGGCTTTGGGGGGATGTGTGTCTTTTTAGCAGGAAGCTGAAGATCCTTCACATGCAGCTTTCTTGGAGGGTGTGGAGGGAACCAAAGACCCTGGCAGTGTGGCCACTGTGGAATTTACCGAAGCTGAATCTGGACCATCACTGGAAGATGAAACCAGACCTGGTGGCTACCACTGCAGCCAGTGTGACCGGGTTTTGATGTCTATGCAGGGTCTACGATCGCATGAGAGGAGTCACTTGGCATTGGCCATGTTTACTCGTGAAGACAAGTACAGCTGCCAGTATTGTTCCTTTGTCTCTGCTTTCAGGCACAAGTAAGTCTATATTAGTTACTCTTTCTGCTGCTGGCATTTAATTAAGACTGTGTACTGTAATGCACGTTTGTATGTATCTATGTGGGAACATATATGGTGGTTTTATGGGTGCACTGATAGGAGGGACAAAAATCAAGAGCTTGATGCAACACAACGGCACAACAAGTGAAACCACAAGTGGTTCTTTCAACTTTAAGAAGATCACAGTCCTCTTTTAGAATTATAGGCTGCAAAGGTATCCATAAATTTCAAACTTCAAGTTGAAAACTCAGTTGAAGTCATCATCTGTTTCAAGGTAGAATGGGTTAAATCACCTCATAGATGTGCATCTGTGAACACCTGGTCCAGTGGGAAGTCCATTCTTTTATGTACAAATAAGTTGATTAATTTCACGTTTCCATTGCTAACATCAGTCTTCCAAGACAGAGGAAGACAACTGAATCCTCTTTAAATATTAAACTGCTTAGAATTTGAAACACTTTTAAGTCCCTGGTTTTGGCCTTTGGCCCCTGTCTAATGTTGGCTCATTGTAAAACTCATTTTTGCTGTCATTTTGGATAGACCTGGGATATCTGTTAATGAAATTTCTTTTTGACATTTTCAGTCCATGCCTCAATAAAAACACATATAGGTGGAGTTAGAGAAATCATATTTGCAGGAATTAGTATATTGAATTGGTTTTAGTTACTTTTTGTCATTCTCTACTCTCTGGATGAATCACTCAATGGAAATCACAAAGATTGTAGTATAATTGCATCTGTTTAAAGTTGGTGCCTTGATTTCCTTTTTCTCCAGATTCAGAGATTTTCCCCTTTGACTCTGCTTACTCATGTTATCACTGCTGATTCATTAGTGGGTGGCCTCTTCAAATATATACTGCTGGCTCCATGTCTTCCTTGCTGCCTGTTGCTCTTCAGAGGCATGGACCATTGTAGGTTTATTGTCCAGCAAATGCTGGGAACTGTTTCGGGAAATAAAAGAAGGAAACAGCAGTCCGCAGTGTGAAACACCCCAACTAAGGTGTAATAGCCATTGAACACAACGGTTCCGATTAAACATGATTAGGATTGAGCTGTTTGATGCTGCTAAGAAAGAAAAGGGGGTGCTGGAGCATCCAAATTTAATCTTAGCTCTAGGAAATAGATTTAAGGATGCTTTTTAGGTAATAAAACAGTTTCAGTTCTTTCTGCCTTATTCGGTCAATGGACTTGAACTTACCTGGAAGGTCTATCACAGTCTCTTGGAAACAGATTTCCCCCTTCTACATCAAATAAAAATACATACTAGGGGAAAAGTGGAAAACACCTTCCACACAAGCATGCATTTTGTATGGGATTAGAGCAGTGTAGCCATTCCTGTCCTTAAATACTCATCATCTATAACTAAACTTGATATACGGAATTTAAACATTGACTCTAAGGTGTTATTTGCCAAAGGAAAAGTAGGTTTATGGAAATCTGAACATTTATTTTTTTTTTTTTTTTTACAAACTCAAAAAGATTTTCTGGGGTACCTCTTT
This sequence comes from Phrynocephalus forsythii, assembly GCA_029282475.1. Lineage (NCBI taxonomy): Eukaryota > Metazoa > Chordata > Lepidosauria > Squamata > Agamidae > Phrynocephalus > Phrynocephalus forsythii. Next base: position 15,126,900 of record JAPFRF010000004.1, read on the forward strand.
TAGGTCTCCGTTTGATGTGCAGAAGACATTACATTTTGTTTATAATGTATTGAAAGGCATCAGTATGTTTTCAGTGAAGAAATGTTCAAAACAAGGACGTGCTCTGTGGAAAGATTTAAGTGTTGCTTCCCAGCACCGAATGAGAGATTGAACACACTGTGGGGTGAAGCCAGTCTATGTTTAACAAGAGTAGGAGACATCTGCTCCTCTGGGATACTGTTGAACTACAATTCTTATCCGCCTTAGCCAGCCAGCCGATCCATTATGAGGGGATGATAGGAAGTGACCATTATCCCACCTATGTTTGGAAGGCCAAGCACCTTCCTTTTTCAGTATAAACATGGCCGCAAGTCTTGAAGGTGAAAACAGAAGGATATTAACAACGAGGCGACTGACTGAAATAGTAAACCTTTCTGCTGCACATTCATGGTCTAGAATAGTGATGGCGAACCTTTTAGAGACCGAGCGCTCAAACTGTGATTCAAAACCCACTATTTTTTCTCAAAATGCCAATACATCAGTTTAACCTGAATACAGGTGGCTGTGAAGGGGTGATGTTGGGTGCCCACAGAAAGGTCTCCGAGTGCCACCTTTGGCACCCATGCCATAGGTGCGCCAACACTGGTCTAGAACAGTCTTTCTCTTCAGTGCATGTTGCTTTCCACATTTCTAGTGGGCGGGGGAGCAAGTGTACATTTCTGAGTCTAAGAAAGAAATCTGAGTGTTCAGTTCGATTTCCTGTGGAACCTGCCACTACTGCCTTAGGACTCGAAATATTATTTTTTTCGAAGGAAGGGAAGTTGCTGAAGCCTTTATCTGCAACAACCAAAGACTTCATTTTCAAGTGCTTTATTATTATTTTTATCCCCACCCCCAATTAGCAAAGATAATTTCTTCCAGGCCAATGCGGGAGCTCCCATTTTTACAAACGGATCTGAATACAGGTGGAAACATAAGAGTTTGCGTTCCCAGGGGATAGCTTATGGCAGGCATCTCCAAACTTTGGCCCTCCAGACGTTTTGGACCACAACTCCCACTGTCCTTAGCCATTGGAAATGCAGGCTTGGAATTTTGGGAGTTGTGGTCCAAAACATCAGGAGGGCCAACGTTTGGACATGCCTGGCCTATGGGAATATAAGATCAGCAGCTTTGCCTCATCTGCAGAGAGCTTGAAGTGTGATAATCATGCCAGGCTGCACACAATTCATTTTCCATTCTCGAACTCAGAGCTGGTCTTGATCCACCATTATTGTCTCCCACCTCAAGAGTCGTAGATGTTTTAGAGGGTAAAACATCCTTGGTAAAACATCAGTGACATTTTGGGCTTATATTTCTCTTTCAGGGAGGTGTTTGGATGTGGGTGCGTTCCTTTCAGGCATTATTCATTAAACATTATTTAAACAGGACAATTAGTCTGGATATACCTGCGTGTGAATTCTTCCAAGCTTCCAGCCTTACTTTGAATCCCGCTTTTTATTGTAATGCCCACCCCATATTTCCTTTCCATTCCATCACCACAGCCACCTGCCCAGATAATGAAATGTTGGCAGATGTGCTAATATTGCATAATAATTAATGAATTTCCTGGGATTGCAAAATAAGTAGAGGTAGATCTGTTTTATTTTAAAAGCCAAACTAATCTGAGCAGTAAGGCTCGGCCTGCTGTATTTACCTGGATGTGCTGAGAGAAAGTCTTTGTGTAAGAATAGAGATCTGTCAAATTCACCAGCACTGCTCTTAGGTTCTGTTGAAATCCTGAAGGGTGTGGTGGACATACTGGGCAGGATGTAGATCCCTGGTTATTCTTCTCAGTCCTCCTCCACACACCTTAAATGTGAGTAGATTTTCTTGCTCTTGGACTTTTCTCTCTCTCTCTCTCCCCGTCGCCAGTCTGGCATGCTTCCTCTTAATTCTTGTTGACTTTTCTCCTGGGACAACGGATGGTGATTTTTCTCTCATCTTCTCTCCAATGGAAACATGGAGCCACTAGGGGGCTGCCTTTGCAGGGCGACCAGAATCAGATTGCTGTGGTATTTATTTTTTAAAGGCTTTGGAAGGCTGTGGCCAATTTTGTCCACCCCACCCCACCCCACCCCACCCCCCTGGGCTGGTGTCAAGTGCTCACACTTGGCTTTGTATTGTGGTCACTGGTTGGAATAGTGGGGAAAGTTCCTGGATTATTTTACTTCTTGTTTCCCAAGGAGATGTAGAATGGCATTTAGCAGGGCCTCTTCAATATATGAGCTCTCTGTTCACCCTGAGGTGATAGCATTTTGGAAGTATAATTTTTCATGCGCATTCTTGGCACGACATTCTTGTTGAAACTTGAGTATTTCTACGCATGGTACTGAGGGCATTCCCCGTAGTTACTGTCTCGATGTGGTTCCCCAAGCTGTTCTTTTGTGAACTGTCTACTTCTGTTACTTTTTTTTTTGAGGCTGTTGATAGGTTGTAATAAAAGGATGGTGGCTCACTTCAGTTTTTAGTGTGTTGAGTTTGGGATAGAAATTCTGTAAGCAACAGAGATAAACAAAGAGTTTTAATGTTTTATTTGGCATAATAATCAACTCTCAACTAAACTTTTTCCCAGTGTATATTCCTGGATAACCAATCAGTATTGTATTCAGTTCAAAGTTCTGAACTGAATATGTATATTTATTAAAAGCTGGGTTGGCTGTGATGATAATTTCACTATAGACAAAACCTATGCATCGACAAAGCTTGTTTGTTCTCAATTAAACATTGCTTCATAATGATAATTATAGTGACCAAGGCGCTCTTCTGAAGTGTGCTTTTTTCCTGCACAGGCACAAACTTTTTTCTAGAGAGCAAGAACCTGTCAGGCACCTGCTAAATTTTTTAATACAGCTGATAAACATTAAAATGAATGACAAATCAGATAAAGAGACTTGAAGTTGCTGCACACTTACATAAGGATTAGCTACAGGAACTCAGCCACCACTTTCCCCTCATATCAGCTTCCTGATATCATAGGGCGTTTATACACGACGCCGAAGCTCCGCCGCAAATGGCTGCAAGGTCCGGACCTTAAAAATGTTTACCCACCAGCTCCGGACTTTGCAGACAATTAAGTGCGACCCCGCCCACTTTAGCGCGACCAAACAGCAGTTTTCTTGTACCTGCTTTTTGGATGTGACAAATTTTTGATTCGGTGTAAGGATAGTGAGTGCGGGGCTCTCCTGGCTTCTGTTTGTTCTTTTTTTGCGCCCCGCCCCTTTAAGAGATCTGAATGCTGCCCGGAACAAAACGGAGGTAAACCGGCATTCTTTTCTTTCTTTTTTCTCCCTCCCTCGGGCAGCCAGAAACCAGGAAGTGCGGAGGGGGGTGGGGACAGAGGAAGAGCGAGGAACCCCTAAGACCTCTGGTCCGAATTTAAGTGGCCAGCGGATCTTAGGGGTCGTGTAAAAAGGCCCATAGTTGGAGTGCATGCGAAGGGTTTTGAATTAGAATTGCAAGGAGAGCTGCTTAGAAGGATTTTAGAATTCTGAATATTTGTTTTCCCCCAGCTTTTATTCAGTTCTTTTTTGTTTTTAGCAGAAGGTAACATTTGAAATTGAAATTTGTTTTAATTTTGTTTGAACAAGTAGAAGGACCTTGACTTGAAAAAATATTTCTAGATTCAGTAAACGTAAGGCAAATCCTGAACTAGAAAAAACACATTTTGTACCCGAACAAATTGGAAACCTGAACAGTTATTACTGGGTGGATAGCTCATTGTGTTAGATGTCTAGCTCTAGGGCCAGAGGTTGGGATGTACATTTCAGAAGAGCCAGCCTGTGTGGGCAAAGCAGCACAGTCCCAGAACGCCTCCCCCGAAGAAGGGAATAGTACAGAAATTCTGCATACTTTATTACCTAGAAAACCCTGAAAAGGGTTGGCATATGTCAGAATTGTGTATACACACCAATACACAAGGTGACCATTAAAAAAGAGGAGGATGAGCAGCCCAGCATTAAAAAAAAACCAGCTTTTAGGTAGAAGCTAGATACCCATTTGATGAGGGTGGTCTAATTCTTCGCTTCCTACATCAGGCTGGACTAAATAACCTACAAGACCCCACCAGCTTACAGAAATCTTGTTACTTGGCCATTGCCACATTTACAGATTTCCAGCACAAAACCAAGAAGAGTTTCTTAGTCTTCACATGAACTTGTTATGTAATTTCTCAGACAAACGTGTTTTGGGTGACTTTGTACCCTTAGCTACATCAAACGCTGTGCCTCCTTGTCATTATCATTGACTTAAGTAGCTAAACCAGATATGATCCTATTTGCTTGTTTGGTTCTTCAACTCCTGCACTGCTTTTTTGTGTGTTGTTAAAATTTATTTTTGAGGATAACAAGCCAAAGAAAACACCTTACAGATAGCATGATATATATTATTCTGCCCAGTCCTGTCTGAAATGATCCACGCATTTCTTTTTTTTTCTCCCCTTACACTTCTCACTGCTGTTTTTCCTGTGACAAGTTTGGATCGTCATATGCAAGCCCACCATGGACACCATAAACCATTCCGCTGCAAACTCTGCCCATTTAAGTCCTCATATAACAGCCGGCTGAAAACTCACCTCCTCAAAGCTCATGCTGGTAAGTCCTTTTGCCCCCTCTGTTTCATAGTGGGGAAGATCTAAAGGAAAAGAAAAGAACTATACTATTTTGCACCCTGCAGCTTGTAAGTTTATCTGTTTGTCACCTCGATATAGGCATCCGATCTAACCAAAATAAAGTGTGGTCATGGTGTTGGAACTAAACCAGCACAACATTAAGCAGAACTAAAGTTTGAGGTGAACTAACACTAGGCTTATAAGTGGTTCTAAATTCTAAAGTAGTCAGGATTGGAAAATTAGATATAGAAATTAAGCTTTTGTGGGCATGAAAAGGAGGGAAGGAAAAAGAAAGAAAAGACTTTGGGATGAAGATAGGCCTGCACAAATGCTTGGAAGATGTTTCTAAGCATTGGAAGAGCTTTCGTCAGATATGTCTAGTTGGAAAAAGTGCTAAGGTCTCCCTGAAAGGAATTTAAAGCTTGCTCCTTGATTGTGTTTTGAACCTCCTTATGCCCTTTGCTAATGCCATGTTACATTGTTTCACACTATGAAAAAAATAATAACAAATGATTGAATGGCATCTTTTTTTATTTTCGCCATGTATATCCCAGCCAATCAGAGAATACATGGTAAAAGCATGATGATGTCATCAAGGCATCCGATGAGGCTATTGAGATGACTGTGAGAACCAATGACTAGAAAGAACATGAGAACAGGTCATTCAAGGACACAAATCTCAGCTACAGGATGTATATTTGATTGCACCATTCTAGTCATGTTTAAATGTACATTTCAAGAGGCTAAATCCATATATACTCTGATAGGTCTATCCAATGTACTTTTTACTTCATGGCCTGTGTCCAACAGGGCACTTTCCACTCGTAAAACGTGTTTTGAGAATCAGAAGGTGGTATCATAGAATCATAGAGCAATTTCCCCAGGTCTATTTCCCCTGGCCATTTTTGGTTTGTATTTTATTATGCTTTTGCATTTTTATGATGTTCTGTGTTTGATTATATATTGGGATTATAGTTGGGTAGTCGCTTTCGGTGACGTGCTGTACACCACCCAAAGTTCCCTATGGAAAAATCGGGCGGTCAATAAGTACAAAAATAAATATATAATAAATAATTGTGTTGGAAGGGACTTACAAGAAAGACTGTTGAGTCCAATGCAGGGATCCTAGTCAAAGCAGATCTGGAAGATGGTTGTCCCAATGTTCTGTTTTGTATGGCCCATTGCCCCACCTCCACATACTAGAAACCTAAAACCCACTGGAGCAAGTTTTCATACCAGTGGAGGGCTGGAGGGGAAGCCAAAAACCTGACACATCCCCCAGGAAAGTATTCCGTTTAGTTCAATTCTGTTTCAATTTGTTCCATTTTCTTGCTGCAGTGCTTCAAAAACAAGAATTGCCTGGGTTGCCAAGGTGACAGAGAAGTTTTTCTTCTCTTGCAAACACTTATGTACATCTTTGAACAACCTTTTTAAAAAAAAAACCCCACATTGAAAATGTGATGGATATGAAAATGTTCGCAAAACTAAAATGCACTGGATTAATTTGACTGTTTAAAAAAAAAAATCAGAACAAATCAGGGTGGAGGCTGTTTGTTGTTGTTTTTTCAAGTCCAGCATAGTGCAGTCTTCTCTAGGCTGGGAAGGTGTACCTGATAAGAAGTGAGTTTGACAGCAGCAATGTTTCAGCCATAGTCTTTGTAAGCAACATTGTAAAAAGAAAGGGGCGGGGAGAGAGAGGTGGAACAGAGTTGGCATGAAATGGTTGATTCACTAAACTCATTGGTATTTTGGCATTCGTTCCAAAACCGGGGTTTCTGTTGCCAACTGTAGAGGTACCGTATCTCTTCTCGGCTGAACAGCAGGAATAATTTTGTTGCGTTATGTTGGGGGTATCATTTTCTAAGATAAACATGGCGAAAAGCTTCATGCCATCTCTCATTTTAAGAAATTCCATTTCAGCCACATTTCTCATTTCAGATGCTAATCGATGTGTGTGTTATCTGAGCCTTCATAATTGTACTCACGCCAAAACCTGTTCATGTGGTTCGCAGTGCCTTGCAGTGTGGCTTTTGTGCTCTGCTCTTTTATGGGTTCATCCCCTGTGCACAGCCGTTCCATCTGTCAAATAGTCCCAGATTGGATCTTATTTCTTGCACAAGATAGTGGATTGCAGTAGCCTTTTGTCTAGAGGAGCGTGCATTCAAGGTTAAAATTTCTAAGCTGCGTTAGACCAGATTATTATTAACGCGCGTTACTGGATGTGTGAAATAGTGTGTCTCCCACCTACCCAAAGGTCAATTTATTCAGTTCTTTTTGTTTTCCTTACAGTATTGTTTAGGAAATGGATGAACCACCTGTATAAACACAGGCAATCCAGAAGCTTTCTGCTCCCCATCAGTCTGGTGACATTTTTCATAACATAACAGTATGATTCCACAAAATTCAGTATAGCTCTTGACAGTTTGGTCATATTTTGACTGTTTGAACCGCTGTGTACTAGCAGGATTGTAATCCCCTTCTTCCCCATTTACTTTGTCTTCCGAGAAGTTGTGCTCATGAAACCATTCTGTTCTCATTGCAAAGATTTATAAAATAATGAAAGCTGTGGCTAGGATGGCAAATAAAAAAAAAAGAGAACTTCAGATAACCCAGACTTATCTTCAGAACAGGAGCGATATGGTATTTGGCAATCAAGCTGTGTAATTTTTTTTAAATGTGCTAAATTCATAGAGAAGACCCCCCGTGTCCATTGCTGTTTTTTTTAAATGTGCTAAATTCATAGAGAAGACCCCCCGTGTCCATTGCTGTTAGCAGTGATTCTTAAAAGAGGGTTTCTCCCCCAAAGCCGTGTGTTTCACGCATTGCTTGTATCCCAGCACACCACCATTAGAAAATGTTAAAAAAATGACACATACTGACTCTCCAGAACACAAATAAGGGCTAAAAGGGCCGCTGTTGCAGACGTAATGGTAGACTGAAGGGACTTTTCTTATCATCTGGCGAGGCTGCTTTTGTGAGCTCAGGGATGCTGCATTACATGTGGTGCTAATCCTGCAGTCATTGTGTTAAAACTAAATGAAATCTGGAATGTTAAAAAACCAGGAAAATGTCTGGGCGTGGTATTCTCATCTGAGAATGAGAAATGTTTTTGGTTTTTTAAATTAACTTGAGATAGATAGATAGACAGACAGACAGACACACAGAGTCACATCAGTGGTGAACTGGCTGAGACTGCACAGCTACACATTCCGCTTAGACTTCTTCATTTGACTCTCTCTGATTCCTTTGTTTGGCTACTGCAAGATTCATTATCTAAACTGTGCCTTGCTACCAATCTTCTTCTGCTTTGTGTACTACAGAAGTAGGGGGCCATTGTTAGATGTCTTGGCCCTCCTCTAATTCTTCACTGTTTTCTGTGTTGCCTTAATGCTTCTGGGAGCGGAATGGCAAAATGCTGCCAATTCCCATGCTGGCAGTATAGGGTGAGGAACTGTCAGTCTACAGAACCCTATAAATGACTGTAATATATTCTCTCCCCCTCGCCCGCCCCCAAACTGTTAATTTGAGGCAAGGTGGAATTGTTTATTACTCTTCCAAATGCAACCTCAGATGGCAGTTGTCTGGAGTGGAGCAGCTTAGTGTAGCAGGGTGCAAGGGAAGTAACATAAATCCTATTTGTATGGATGATGACTTTTAATATGTCCTGTGGGCTATGAAGGTCCTTTCTCATTAACCCGGTCCTACAGACCAGCCCTCCATGCCAAGATCCAGCTGGCATGTGACCCCTGGATATAGTACGAAAACCACACGGAGTCCAACCTCTCTAACCCAACAATGTATGATAGTTTGAAAGCAGTAACGTTGGGAGGGAGGGATTTTGGTCCTCATTTACAGACTGTGCTTTATTAGGAGTTGTGTCACTAAAGATTTTGGGCATGTCGTACCTGGTTAAATATGCTTCGGACTGTATATTACTATTTTAATAGAGGAATTGGGTGATCTGTGTCTGTATCATACAAAAAGCATTGCCTCTCACAAATACACCCCATAGCATTACGTCTTGTGATGCCTGCCTGTCTGCCTGCTTTTGTGAAGGACTCTTCATTTTGCTGTTTTAACTGATTGGTTTTTACACCATCTTTAAGATTCCTGTTCTTTCTCTGCTTCATATGCAAATGATACATTTCTTTGAAGCTTCCCTTTTGCCTGAAAACCTGGAAGATAGACTCTCCAGTTGTGGACGTTCTTGGCCTCCGTGCTGTCTTGATCAAGCCTCCTGAGCTGCCGCGTTGTATACGAGGATGGTTGAGTAAAATGTGCTTGCTTGTGTCTGCATATTCCTCTCAGAACAATTTTTTTTTTAATGGAATCATTTTGATTTCTTTTCCTTTTAGTCATCACACTTCCTCCAACACAGGCTCGGTGCAGTGGTTTTGTGGCCTGTGTGTGTGTGTGTGTGTTTTTGTGGTTACGCCTGTTATAGCAAAGGGAAGGCCCTGGCGACTCAGTTTGCACCCTCCCTCAAAGAACTTGCTTCTGACCGTCTTTGTAATCCTTCCTCATTCCAGTTGAAAGTTGGGTCTCACTGACTTCAGTGCTATGTCACCCTCCCCTTTTCAAATTTGCTTCCACAAGGTATTAAGAGTCAGTCTATTAGTTTGCTCGTGAAGTTCTCTCAACAGTGGAGAGAAATATTTGGGGGGCGGGGGGCGGACAGACTGGACCAAGTGTGTGTGAGGAAGCATGCAGATCTGAAGCCATGTCTTTCTGAATATAATTTTGGCTTTGAAGGGAACATCCTTGAGCAGGACAGGTGCTTTCCCCTCACAGTCCTCCATGAAGTGATGTATAGTTTGGTGCAAAATCTGTCTGCTTTCATCAGTTTAAAAGTTAGAACCTTTTTTTAGCGGCAGTACAATTATCCACAGTAGATACTGAGATATTAGAGGACAGCCCTATTAAGTCTGAAAGTGAGATAACTTGGACTAGATGGATATTTTTTTACATCAGAGTTCCACGTTGGACACTTATTTCCATGTCACTTCCATGTAGGCCTTAAAACCTGCTTTTGATATTTCTTTATTTCTTGGGATGTGATTTCTGATCTCTCCCTCCCTCCCTTTGCTTCCTGTAGCACCATTTCCACCTGGCTTTGTAATCTTCTCTGCACATGTCACTTTCAAGTCTTCTCATCACAAATCTGCTCTGACCCACAGATACGGTTGTTCACCATGGTCTCTGTGAATTCACACATGTAGCTGCTTTCTGCAGCAGGCAGAAAACTCCCTTGGAACATTCCAGAGCCTAAGAAATCTTTTAAGCCGACTCCTTATGTGTGCATGCTCTGCCACCCTTCCATGATTCCTGAGTTCCTTTTTAGCTGCCACCAAGGAAACCACGATTAAAGCATTCCTCTGGAGCCTTCACATCAGAAAAAAACTATTGATATTTCTTGTTAATAGTTCTGTCCTGCTATTGTAGGTTTTTCCTGCCCTTTGTCGTCATTGTTGTCATAAGTCTCCTTAAAAAAAGAAAAGAAAATTATGGTAACTACCATTTGTTGTATTCAAGGACTTTTATCCTCAAATACAACAAATTCCATCGCCAATCTGGGCCCGTTTAAGAAGCGTGTCACTTTCATTGATAAGTTTCATTCACCAACAGAAACTCAGAAGTGTCTTGACTCTTTGGGTGAAGGGCATCAAACACAGCATAATGGATTTGTCACAAATTCACTAAGTTGCCATAAAGAGCTGTCATTCTCACCTAGCATGTTTTTGGTAGGAGAAATCACTGCAAGCCTTATAAACAGTTTTGAAAGAAACAATAGTCTCGGACTCAACACCTGCTGTTTGCGAGTCCCTGTCTAAGCAAATACCGATGGAGGCAATCCGATCCAAGTCCCCTTCAGCTAGATCTCAATAAAGTGGTCCCCCACCTATTTGCAGTTCATATACTGCGGTCCCGCTATATCGCGGGACCACAGTATATGAAAAAAGAACTCCTGGGGTAAGGGGGGAAAGGCCTGGGGTAAGAGGGGAGGGCCTGTCGGAGGCCTCAGAAATGACTTCCAGTTCGCAGGGAGGCCCATTTGGGACCTCCAAAAGACCCAGAAAGGCCCTCACAGGCCTGTTTGGGGCAGCGCCAGGCTGGGGGTAAGTACAAGAGCCCCCAGCTAGGCGCCCCAGGTCCAACCTGACCTGCATCCGCATATCGTGAATTTTCGATTATCGTGAGTCAGGTTGGGTCCCTAACCCCTGCAATAGGCGGGGGGGGGGTCACTGTATCACCCAGCTTCTCATGAGATGCAGGTTTACCCAACACACACTTTTCCTTGATATGAAGGGCAGGCCCTCAACTTCAAGATCCATGTTAGTGCCTTTGGCTTCTCTTTAGCCTCCAACTCACTGATGCCGGCACATTTACTCCTGTTGGTACAAGATACAAATGGGATCGACATTGAGGTCACCAGAAGTGAGGCATAGACATTCAGGCTGCAAATCACCGATATCCAAAAGACCTTGCAAACCCATTGTAACCATCCTGGTTCCAACAGCTCTAATGGCTGCTGATCCATTTCTGGTTACAATTCAAAGTGCTGGTTCTAAGCTATAGAGCTCTAAATGGCTTGGGTCCAAATTACCTCAAAGACTGTGTCTCACATTATGAAACTTCTCAGTTCCTAAAATCACCGGGAGAGGCTTTTCTCTTGGTCCCATCCCCCTTTACAGAGGTAGTTAGTGGGGACAAAGGACAGGCCTTCTCCGTTGCTGCTCTCAGACTTTGGAACTCCTTCCCATAGGAGGCCAAACTGGCCCCATCTTTGCTGTCCTTCCACAAGTAGGCAAAGACCTCTTCAGGCAACTTATCTCTCAGTGGCTGGCTGCCTGAGTGGGAATTTTAAAATGGGTTGTTATGTTTTCCTCCTTTGAATGTGTTTTTTGGATTGCTTTTGTTTACCATTTGTCGAGAGTGGTATTTGTTTTATCCTTTTTAGTACTTATATATAGAGATGGGCACGAAATGAAAAATTCCATTCTGTTTTGTTTCGTTTTTAGTTTGGGGAGAGGGAGGTTCGTTTCATACGAAACAATTTTTTTAAAAAAAAATCATTTCGGATTTCATTTTTGTTTGGGTTCATTATGTGTGTGCTGTGTGTGGTGTGGTGCTTGTGTATGACTTTTTGGGGGGGGCAGCACCGATCAGCTGGCTGCTGGGGCTCCTTCCTTTTCCTGTGCCAATGCGGGGGGGGGGGAGAGTTCTAAACTTTCCCAGGCAGGGAAAAGGCAGGAGGTTTTTTATTTATTTATTTGTCCCCTAGCACCCATCAGCTGTCTTGCGGGCTGGGGGAGGCAAAAAAAAAGCACCACAGCAATTCCTCATTGGAATGCATTGAACCCCATCAGGCGGTGAAAAGGCTGGAGTTTTGTTTTTGTTTTTGTTTTTTCTTCCCCAGCCCACACGCCAGCTGATCAGTGCTGGGAATACGCTAAAAGCCTGCGGTTTCCCTTGTCCCATTGGGCACATTTGGGAGGGGGACTTTGGGGTTTCCCCCATAGGAATGCATTGCTAATGCATTCCTATGGGGAAACGGAACGGAATGGAACAGAAATTTTGTTTTGTTTCGTTTCCTTTCTCCTCCAGAGTGGGGTTCATTATTCATTTTGTAATGTTACAAAATGAATAACAAAATGAATTAAAAATTTGTTTCATGGCCATCTCTACTTCTATACTTACTTTTATTGCTTTAAATATTGTCTTTTAATGATGTAAGCCGCCTTGGTTCCTTTTTGAAGGAGAAAAGCGTGGTAAAATGTTTTAAACAAACAAACTAAGGGCCTATACAGAATGAAGCCCATCCTGGTGGTCATAGAGCCTTCTTTATCTTTCCCCTCAAATTCCTTTACTACACAAAGTGGTAATAAACCTTTGTCAAGAAAAGTAAATGCTGTAGTTACTGCACCTTGGTAGCTGCAACAGCGCTGGTTTGCAGCCCTGAAACTCATAGCAACAGTTCCCCATCATCCCGGAGTTGATAACTCAGAGCAAAGGGAAGGTTAAATTATCAAGATCTCACCAGGCTGAAATGGACAGCATGGAGAATTCACCAACAATAAAACAAATTGTACTTGAAGCCCGGAGGCCACCAACTAGATAGAACTATAATTGGAATAAATTCATAGGTTTTGCCAAATTGAGAGAGGTGTCTCATATCTTCCACCTATCTTGCATATCATACTATGCATTCTGTTGCATTTGGAAGAACAGGGTCCATCACAATCATAACTAAAATTCTATCTATCAGCACTAGTAGCTTTTCAGTCTCCAGGATGTCCTGCATCTTGGTGTTTGTTTGTCCCCCCCCCTCCCCAAATATCCAACCCTTGTCTTGAGAGGTTTGAGGAACATCTGCTGTGATGGGTGAACCCCACTGCCTCGATGGCAACTTACACAGGTGGTCAGTGACCTCATGAAGCCACTGTTTGAACCAATGACAATTATAGACCTAAGACTTATTTCATACAAGATACTTTTTCTCATTGCTATCGGCACGTTGACCTGGTGAACTATGCTGTCCAGCAAGGGGCCATCTTCCCAGATATGCCCTTCCCTCCCTAAGCTGGCATCTGACTTCTACATCAACCAACCCTTGGGACTCCCAGCATCCTTCCCATCTCCCTCCTCAGAGCTGGAGAAGCCACTTAATACATTGTAGAGCCCTGTCATTCTGTGTCTCAACGCAGGCTACTAATGAGTTATCAGGAACCAAGAAAATGTGAGCAGAGCAGATCAAAACGCATATCAGAGTGGATAGACACCACTGTTGTTCTGGCATACCAGTCAGCAAAGGGGCCAGTCCTAGAATCTGTAAAAGGACGTTCTACCAGGGCAGTTGCCACACCCACAGCTTTTCTAAGAGGCATTCAGCTTAACAGTGCTTGTCAACCAGCAGCATGGGCGCAGCCATTGACTTTTCTCAATAATGACAAAGGCTGGATGTCAGAGCTCAACTCGTAGCAGCACTGTGGAGAGTGGTCATCTCTTCTGTGTTGCCCTGACATCCCGCCCACCACTAAGTGAGCTTGTCAGTCACCCAGATGTGTGATTCACCGAGGTCACTCAAAGAAGGGCAGGTTGCTTACCCGCCACTGTGGTTCTTGGAGTGGTCCTGTGTGGATTCCCACAGGCCACCTGTCTTCCTCTTAGTCTTTCGCCCAAGTTTCTTCCTATTCTGTTGGCCGGTAAACTGAGGGAGCTCAGGGTTCGTCACAGGGTGGGGGAACATGGACAGTGCAAGGAATCAGTTTAAGAGATTTTTAAAGGCTCTGCAATATTTAAAGGGAGTTTTGCACAGGAACAGAAAGAATCTACGAATGTAAAATCACAGGTGACCACTCAAAAAACCACATTTGCAGGTAATTAACCAGTAGTCCCTCACTTCATGGTGTAAGGATCCTATAATCAATCCCATTCAACTGACTGCTGATATGAGAAGCTAATTGGTAGAACACAGGTAGAAAATGCTACTTGGGGTGGCAGGTTCAGCTCCCAGAATACACTAGCTAACCTATCCAGTGGCCACGCTAATTAGAGTATTATGGGAGTTGTCGCTTTCCTCATATTTCATCAACATTGCCTCTAAACTGGGCACCTGCACAGTGCTGCCTCGGTGCCGTTGTACCCACCAGCCTGTGTTGCCACCCATTTAGTTCCGGTTGCAGCCCAGCACTGGTGGAAGATGAGAGGGAATGTTGACCCTGTCAGGTAGGCTAAGCTGAGAAAGAATAATAGGCTCCGCAGTGCTTGCTCTGATTTTCTGCCAGTGCTGGGCAAAGCTCCCCGACCACAGTCGGAAACAAACTGGCAGCAACACTGGGCGTTTATACACGACCCCTAAGCTCCGCCGCAAATGGCTGCAAGGTCCGGACCTTAAAAATGTTTACCCACCAGCTCCGGACTTTGCAGACAATTAAGTGTGACCCCGCCCACTTAGCGCGATCAAACAGCACTTTTCTTGTACCTGCTTTTTGGATGAGACAAATATTTGATCCGGTGCAAGGATAGTGAGTGCAGGGCTCTCCTGGCTTCTGTTTGTTCTTTTTTTGCGCCCCGCCCCTTTAAGAGAGCTGTATTATGCTGCCGGGAACAAAACGGAGGTAAGGGCATTCTTTTCTTTCTTTTTTCTCCCTCCCTCGGGCAGCCAGCAACCAGGAAGTGCGGAGGGGGGTGGGGACAGAGGAAGAGCGAGGAACCCCTAAGATCTCTGGTCCGAATTTAAGTGGCCAGCGGATCTTAGGGGTCGTGTAAAAAGGCCCACTGTCTGTTGGGTGCATGACATTGATGCAGCACCACGTGGCTGCACAGCTTGGAGAGAATGTGGTGTCTGATATTTTGTTTATATAAAAATTGTTTTGGATTTTATGGGAAGGCTTTTCTCCCCCCCGTCACGTTATTTTCCAGAAAGAGAATAAATTAAACAAGTAGTTTAATTTATTCTCTCTTTCCCCACCTTTTCTTCTGATTAAGCATTCTATAGGAACATGGAAAGTCCTTCAACTCTTATGACGAGAGAAGGGTGCCCCATACTTTGTGCAAAGCACTGCTGACTAACTGTGGCCAGCCACCCTCCCCCTAGCCACCTGGACCACTCATTGGGCTCCGGGTGCCTGTGATTATTGGCCTGTTGCCGTAAGGAAAGGACCCTGTGAGTGGTCTGGGTGTCTGGGGGAAGGGTCATTGGCCCCAGCTGGCCAGAAGTGCTTAGTGCTTGGTATGAAGTGTGAAACCCCTGTCTCTACTAGTGACCTCAATGGCACACAAGTTTCTTCCGTCTGCCATTTAGAGTTAACTTTGTTGCCTTAATGCTTATTGCTGTCTGTTCTTCCCACACACAAAAAAAAAAAAAAAATTTCACATGAGCGCTGTATCTTGCTGGTGAGGTCCACTTCAGCCCTTGGTATCTCCTCTTTTTTTTGAAGACTGCTGATTGACCTCTTTTGCCTCAGGTGGAACCTGCTCACTCCCTTCTTACCAGCCTTTCCCTAATGACCTCACTGGCGGTTTGGGGTTGCAGCTTTGCCAGATGGTGAATAAATCAAGTTGGCCCCTGCGTCATGCATCCAGCATCTAAAAGTTACATTGATGGATTACAGCTCCCAGAGTCGGTGAGTCAGGAGGATCCCTGGCCAGTAGATGCTGGGAGTTATAGTCCAGGTGCTGCCATGGGCAGAAGAAGAATTAACAGCTGCCTCCCTGCTGGCGCCAGTTGTGTGCTTGGTCCCAGAGACCATGGGAAATAGAACAGTTAAAGTGCTTTTGCTCTCTTTTTAGGACCACCCAGAGGAGGAACCCACAGGATTCTCACTGCTGAGTTTAATAGGAAAAGAAAAAATTCTGCCCCCTCGCCGCCTCCCTGTCCTTCTTCCCCTCCCCTCTCCTGTCGTCTTGTGAGCTGATGACTTGCCTGTTATTTCGCTCACCCAGGTGAACATGCCTACAAATGCTCCTCCTGCTCATTTTCCACCATGACAATCAGCCAGCTGAAAGAGCACTCCCTGAAAGTGCATGGGAAGGCACTGGCACTACCAAGACCACGCCTTGTCAGCCTTGTCACCTCGCATGCTCAACATGCCTCCAAGAACCACTCTACTGCTGAAGAAGTGGAAGACTCTAATGGTAAGAGGCACTTCTTCCAACAAATAAATCCCTCCCAGTAACCAGCCTGTAGAGAAGAAGAGAGGGATTTGATCCTACTCTTTGTGGCCGTGGGGAAAGAAAGGCAGTGGAAGTAAGTCATTGTACATCTAGGCCCAAATCCTCTCGCTTAGTTATGCTGGTGTAGCACAAAGTTCATCATGTTTGGAAGCGAACCGTTCCAAGTTAAGAAATCCCCAATGGCAATTCTCAGTGCCCCATTGAGATGTGAATTACAGTGTTGGCACAGCTACGCATTTGGATTTTGGCCTTTCTATTGAGGGGAAAAACCCTTTTCCAGTCCAATCCAATTGATGTTAGTAAGCTCTGGAACAGCTTTGCTCATTCATAGTCGAGCCTTTTAACTGGTGTGCTAATTATTTTGATTTGCCTGCATTTCTCATTGAAGATCTTTGGATCCTGTGTTAGTAATACTTGGTTACTTACAAGTTACAAACAAAAAGGCCTTCCCCCAGCTTGGAAATAATACAAAGTAGGCTTATTGTTCTTGTTGTTGTGTGAAATATTTTTCCATGTTTGGCTATCACCATTAGTGTGGTGGAAAGTGTTCTGCTTGTGTTGGTGCTTGTGTTGATGGTGGGACAAACCAGTGAATTTACTTCTGAGTAAGCCCATTTGGAGCTAGTACAGATGTGGTATCTATCTTCTTGAAGTACGGTTAAGGGATCGACCATGGAACTGCTGTTTTTGTATTAATTACCGTGCTTCTGTAGATTTCCTGAATTTCAAATCCTAGTTATAAGGGAACCAAGCCAGCTTGAACTCTTTTTTCCGACTCCTTGGCAGTTCTTGTGAAAAGTGGGAGAAGGGATGTTCAGTCCTCTGACTGGCCTGGAAGTTTTTCAAAGGACAATCTCTGTTTCTGTTCACATTGTCCTGGTGACTTCAATAGCGTTGTGAAAATTGCACTTGACTGGCAGAAATCCAGTTGCAAGAAATCCAGAATAGGCCCATTGAGTTGATGGAACTTACAGAAGAGTTGACTCCTCAAATCCCCGCTGATTTAATGGATCTATTCTAGTTGTAGTTTAACTACTGAATTTTAGCCTTTGTGTTTTATCAGAGTAATGGTGAGTTGCTGGCTGGCCACTTTTTATTTGCATTGAGTTACTCTTTCTTCTTGAATCACTAGGATGTTTTTGGTTTCATCATGGTTAATTCTTGTAGGGCTCTCATGTGGTGTACAGAAGGTAGAACAGGCTGCAGTTAGTACATTTTGTTTCAGTTTGGTTAATCCTGATGATCTTACTTGTCCCCAAGAGTCCGTGAGTTGTAATCTTCTTGCAAGCTGGAGAACATCAAATGGACACTTCTCAGAGTCATTAGACGGTGCAGTCCTCTCTCTTTAGCAGAGGGGTGAACAAAGGACATCCTTACATTCTCATGCACCCCCCCAACATCCCCAGCTATTTTGGTGGCATTTTTTTTTTTGCATTCCAGAAAGAAAGAAGCATTTTTTAGGCTAGTGGAATTATAGAGGTATGTCCTGTTACTTGCTTTGAGTTTTTCATACTGAGAAGGTAGACCAGTTCTTGGAGTCTTGCACAAAATACTAAAATGGATGAAGGAGGTCCTGAGAAACAGCTGGGCAGAATATATATATATATATTGTCAAAATGTTTAATATTAATAGATTTGCCAATTTTTGCCTTACATTTCAGATAATCCCCCAGTCTCCATTGCCAGTGACCATGCTAGGTAATGATTCTGGGAACTGACTGCCAAAATCAGGTTTTCCAAGGTATATATATTTGAGGTGGCTGTAACTACCTAATAATGAGAAGTCAGCTCACGTATGATCAGGAAGGATGTCTCTGTTAACCAAACAGTTTTCAAACCGGAGACAGTGGGTTGCAAATATCCAGTCACCCCTTTACTAATAGGTTTATTAATCAAATTAATTTTGACAATTATGGAAGCAACCTACTAAGGAGACTGTCAGACTACAGGTGTTGTGGAAATAATCAAATTGACATTCTCACTTGATAATGGAAGAAATCCCTCTTGTAATTTTATGGACCTCATGGTGCTGGTAAAAATTGTTATGAATCGGGACTGAACTTAGGGGTATGATATGCTTTTGAATTTTTAGAAGGGAGTTGCACAGCTAGGTGACTCTGGAGAGTTTATAGAATCATAGAGGAATGAAGTTTGACGGGTCCTGTAAGGCCATTGAGTCCGTCTTCTTACTTGATACAAAGCAAAGTGTTCTGCTTATATACCACCCCATACCACTTCAAGTAGTCTCTGGGCAGTTTACAGTTTTAATTACAGTATGCAGGCTACACATTGCCGCCCCCGGGAAGCTGGGTACTCATTTTACCGACCTCGTAAGGATGGAAGGCTGAGTCAACCATGAGCCTGCTACCTGGGATTGAACCCCCAGTTGTGAACACAGTTTTACTGCAGTACCGGCATTTAACCACTAAATTACACGCTGATGGGAATAGATCAGTGACACATGACTACAAATAAACAGAAAGCAGAGGGAATAGATATGGGTTTTCCTGTCAAGATAAAGAGAGTAAAGAATAAATACATTTAGGGGTCATACAGCAAACATTCCCTGGATGTATTGTCGGAACAAAATTAGGTTTTGCTGCTTTAGTGTATACGATGAACAAACTGTATTTCAGAATACCGTGTATACTCGAGTATAAGTCGACCCGAGTATAAGTCAAGCCCCCTAATTTACCCCCCCAAAAAAACTGGGGAAACGTATTGACTCGTGTATAAGTCTAGGGTGGGAAATGCAGCAGGCCTGGCAGCTCCTCCTTTGTGAGCTGTGTGTGTGTGTGTGTGTGTGTGTGTGTGTGTGTGTGTGATGTTTCAAATGACTTTTAGCCACCGAGGCAAGCGCTTGGGTTGGTGGCTAAAAGTCATTTGAAACATCACACCCCCTCCCCCGTGATGCAGAGGGGGGTCAGGAGAAGTGGTGTGTGATGTTTAAAATGACTTTTAGCCACTGACCCAATCGAATATAAGTCGAAGGCCCCTTCTTTCAGCCCAAAATTAGGGCTGAAAAACTAGACTTATATTCAAGTATGTACAGTATTTTGTGGTCTAGTTAATCTTCTGATGGTACCAGACTAGATCAGAATGAGACAAAGCTGTCAGCATTGGTGGGAATGATTTTTTTAATGAATGGGGAGAAAAGAAAGCTATAATTGAACCATTAAATGTTAATATGCAATATTAATCAGTATGGTTCTGTTTTCTGCATTGTAGGGCACCTTAGCCAACGTATATGTCAACAGAGATCTGTAACATTTTATCTGGTACAATTTCTAAGACTCTTTTTTACCATATGTCATATGAAGCTGCTTATAAATTTTCTATTAACTGCAGTAGGTGTTACGCCCACTGTTTAAATGTCCTGCAGTAAAGTCAGTGGAGGGAGGATGGCCACTGTAGTTGTTCAAACTATTAAAAGCGGCATCTAATTTCATTTTTACATTATGCTCAGGCAATGTGATAAAAGCATCTCCAAGTCAGACTTCCTTCCACATGTAGCTTTTCACAGAAATCAAACTGCTTATGAAACATTACTTATTTCCCAGTTCTTCTGGTTTCATAATCAAGTCTACAGATGCCGGTTGGGATCACACCTGAGCCGGCAGCTCACTGTATTAATCCCCACATCTATTATCTGTCCTGTGTTGTGTTTTTCCATAGGGAAATTTGAGACGGCAGTGAATAACTACCCCTCTCTGGTGAGCCTTGCATGATACCAAGGGAGGGACAGAAACAATTATCCATCTGTTCAATTTCTGTTTCGGTCCTGTTCCAGCTAACAAACAGAATAAAGGATCCGGCCAGAGGCTCAGAGCCAGAGAACTTTGCAGATCTGCAGAAAGGTGTCAGTGGCTGAAGTCCAATAGTAAGTCACAACTAGAGTAGGTTCATTGAATCCTTCAAGTCCTCTACAAGTCCACTACTAGATTTCAGCCTCTGTTTCAGATCTGAAAATAACTGTTAATGTTTCCTAGTATATTCATTTGTATTTCCCAAAGGTAGGGATTTCGTTCTTATGGAATGAACAACTTGGAAAAGTAATAATAATAATAATAATAATAATAATAATAATAATAATAATAATAATAATAATAATAATAATAATAATAATAATAATAATAATAATAATAATAATAATAATAATAATAATAATAATAATAGACTCTGAGATTTCCTCAGACAGCATGGCCTGCTTCTAGCTGGGAGATTGTGGGAGTTGTCATCCAAATAGACAGAACGTTAGAGAGGTCTGTGTTCTACACCCATGGTTTCCAGCCTTGGTTTCCCAGATGTTCGCGGACTGCAACTCCCAGAAACCCTAGAGTCTCAAATTCAAAGGATAGGTCAGTGTCAGAGTTAGAAGTTGTACAGTACTTCCCCATTTATAGCCGGGGTTAGGTTTCCAACCCACCCATGATAAAGGAAAATCTATAATACACAGACACCTTTATCTGCGGGTTAGACCAGGACTGGTAGGCCTCCTGTCCTTACCCAACACCTGGTGCTGCCCAGAATGGGCCTCTAGTGTTCTTTCTGGGCCTGTACAGGGCCCAGAAGTAGCTTCTAGTGAACCAGAAGTAGCTTCTGGTGAACCAGAAGTGGCTTTCGTGGCCTGCTCTAGGTCTCTGGACCCTATACAGGGCCCAGAAATTGCTTCTGGCAGACCAGAAGTGACTTCCAGGCCATGTGGTGGTCCTGCACTGGCCCTCTGGAGCTTGCCCCAGGTGCAGCACCACCTCTCCACCCATCCGCTTCCCTGCCGCCCGCTCACGCCTGCAGTCCCAGCAAATCCGCGATATACCAGGACTGCACTATATGAAGCGCAATGTGGCGGAGGACAACTGCACTGGGTTGCATAGCTGTTATACAGCAGAGATGTGCTACTCTCCGTTCATGCTACAGGTCAGGAATATTGCGTTTCTTAGCAGTGGAATCTGAGAAGTTGCTGGACCTGGAGTCTCCCTTCTTCTCTGTTGTAGCACAAACAGCTTTGCAATCTGGAAGGGTCTGAAAAAACAATTGGTAAAAGCATTCTAATTTGTGTGTAGTTTTTTTGGTTACGTGTGTGTGTCGAAAATAATGCTGAACAGGCATGTTGAAATGGCTTGCAGTTACTCATGCTGAAGTCTTTTTGGCCCACAAAAGTGTGTGGAATTGTATACATCATAGTCTTTCAAATGCTACATGGTTATTGTATTGATAGGAATTTAATCTGCAATATGCAAAGAAGGACAATTAGAAGAACAGAGAACTGCTGCCTAGTACTGAAACAGATATTTAAAGCAGAAATTCTTGCCCCATAAGCTTCTAAATTTCAAATACATACTAGAATGCATTGGGGATCTTTTCAGGAAATGTTGTCAGAGAGGTTATTAATGTTTCCTATTAGAGATGGGCATGAAATGAACAATGGTTCGTTTCTGTTTTCGTTTTTTCGTTTCGTTACGTAACGAAATGACAAACGAATTTTGTCTCTAAAATGAAACGAAACGAACAGAAACGCCGGAATTTTTGTCGTGCGTTTCGTTTCCGTTACTGCAATATGAGTGAATTGCTTAAAATCCTAAAAAAAATCACAAAAAATTGAAATAAATGGTAACGAAATGGTAACAAACGAACGAAAACGAAAACGATTTTTTTGCAAAAGTTCACAAAAAACGGAAACGAACCGAAACGGACCCTACAAACGACAAATGACAAACGAAATGCCATTTTTCTAATTCGTGCCCATCTCTATTTCCTATTTTTGATTTATAGTTATATAATTCCTGGGGGGGGGCTTAGTATTCATAGATGATATCATGTCATCTTACTTTGTGTTTTATAATGTAGAACCAGTGTGACAACTATATTCTAATTTATACTTTTTATTTGGTATCTCACTTCAATATAAAATACTTGCTTTACAGTCTTGCACTGTGTATTACGAGTTGGACTTGGCAATTCATTATTTTTATGTATTCAAATGACAATATGCAAAGTCCCAAATAACATGAATATTTTTATTATACCAGTACAAAATTCATGCAGTAATGCGGAGTGTACACATTACAGAATTGTACGGGGAAATGAGTTTTTAACTATTTTGTTCACCTTTAGAGACTGTTTTTGTTTCTGGTGTATCTAAAAAGTTTAAAAAAACATTTTTGGAGACAAGTTTTCAAGTTTGTAAAGATACCAAGACATGCACTTTGTGTGCTTACCTATTCCGGATGCTCCAGCACTTCCATTTTGTTTTGACACACTTGTCAAAATGTGGGCATTTTATAATACAGTAATACCTTGGTTTACAGGCATAATCCATTCTGGAAACATGCTTGTAAGCCAAAGCACTCTTATATCAAAGCAAATTTCCCTATAAGAAATAATGGAAACTCAGTTGATTGTTCTGGGGCCCCATAGGCCACTTAATGTACACACAAAATGCCAAAACTCACAAAAGGAGTTGGCTAGAAGTCCACATCCACAATGTGGTTTAGGTACCTGGGTGTGAAATTTGCTTTGCTTGGGACTAGCAGCTGGATTTTACTCTGTGTTTTTAATGTGACAATAATAAAGTGCAATTTGTACCCCTATACACACTTGATGAGTGGCCCCATGACTAGAAATTGTTGGAAAATTAAGAAACGATGTTGAAACAAATTAAATAAAAATATAAATATAAAGAATAATAAAATCCTAACCTGCACTCACCTTTGAAAACCTCCCTTCCTATTTCCTCCCCCTGCTTTGGAGGCTTGCCTGAGATGGAACATTCCAGACAGTCACCCACAATGCAGCAGGGAGGGAGGGAGAGAGTCTGATCATGAGACCTGCACCAGAGCTTGTATTGCAAGACATTGCTTGTTGATCAAGGGAAAATTGATCGGAAATGTTTGGTCATCTTGCAAAATATTCGTAAAGCGAAGAACTCATAGACCAAGGTATGAATGTACTTTGGAAGGGGAGTATTCTGACAGGAATTAGGATTATTGCTAGGGCCCTCCTGACATTTTGGATTCCAACTCTCATCAACTGCAACAGCCAACCCAAGCTGAATTGGACTGTTGTGTATATATCTGGGACTATATTGTACTTCCTGATACATGGGGGGCACCATGCTACCTGCCCTTTCTTTAAGTAGTTTTTGCTTTTGCTTTGGGTAAATGTTTTGCTTTGTTTTCCTTCCTCCAAGTGTATATGCTGCACATACATTTATGTGTCATTGTTTGTTTAGTAGTATCCCCATACCAGTCTCATTCCACAGATGTCTAAACTTGTTGAACTAAGTTTAAAAACTAATTTGCTGTTTGATGTGAATGGAAAAGTGTTCTTTTTAAAACAAATCCTCCTGGCAGACATGATACCGTCCAAACCTGATTGCTTAACCCGATGTAGTCATCTGGGAGAGCCCTGCGTAATTTTTCACCCCCTCCCCTTTTGTATGCACCGCCTCCTCCATCTTTCAGTTTGGGAACAATCTACAGTACCCAGTGTGGTTTAGTGAACAGGGTGATGAACTAGGGTTCTTAACACCTAAGTTCAAATGCCAGTTTGGCCATGGAAACTCAAGAGAGGGGAGATGACACTAGTAAATGTAAACTTGTTAAATATCAAACCTGAGAAATCCTATCACAGTTGCTATATCTTGGATGTGACTTGACGGCACATAACACATATACATGGTAGGTAGCCTTAAGACCATACACTGGTATTTTCACTGCCCATAGTGGAGGCAAATCACATTTTACATTTGTGTTTGGAAACAGGTTTGCAAATGATCGTTTGTGCTGCCTATGAACAGTGTTGTCATCTGATGTTGTGAGACACAACCCGTAATAGAAAGTTATCCACACCATTAAAAAGGCTATGGGATTGCTTCACCCCCTTCGACCCTTGCCCATCCTGGCTAATTAAAAGGGAAGAATGGGCTTCTGTTATGAACTGGCCTCCTTTAGCGAGGGTCTTTCCCTGCCTGAAGGAGATGGTGGTAAAGCCCACTCCTGGCCTTGATTGTTCTCCGATTGCTAGTTTATGGGCAAGGTGATCGAGAGGGTGGCGGAGTCCATGTTGGAGGATCGGCAGTGCTTTTGCCAGTCCGGGTTAGGCCTCTCGGGGACTGAAACAGCTTTGGTCGGCACAAGATGACCAACAACATTGCTCTACCCTGTTGGTTCTCCTGGACTTTTGGGGGCAAATGACCACAGTATCTTGCTGGATTGGCTCTCCGAGGTGGGAATCGGTGGCACTGCTGCAGTTGGCTCCGTTCCTTCCTGGAGCCAATGTTCAGCATGGAATCGGCCCCTTGGATACTCCCTTGTGGGGTTCCACAGGGGCCTTCTCTGTCCCCCATGCTGTTTCCAGCTAGTAAACTAGGAGATTTGGAATCTGCTGTCACCAGTACGCTGATGACACGCAGCTCTATCTCTCCTTTCCACCTCTGCAGTGGAAGCTGTGAGGATCCTTGATGAGTGCCTGGACACCGTACTGACCTGGACTGGGGCTAACAGGCTTAAGCTCAACCCCAGTACGGAGGTTATGTTCTGCTTGCCATCTGATATGGCATCCGGCCAGTGGAAGTTCTGGGCGTGGTCCTGGACCCGGCGCTGACTATGGAGGCTCAGGTGGCGTCGGCGACCAGGTCCACCTATTACCATCTTGCCACATTGCCCAGATCCGCCCGTACCTGGATGCTGACTCTCTGAGAACAGTGGTCCAAGCACTGGTGATTTCGAGGCTGGACTATTGCAACACCCTCTTTTGCCCTTGACATCATTTTCCGGCGCTGCACCAGACTGGCCAGGCTGGTGGTGGTCGTGACCACATCACCCCTCTGTCCGCCTGCACTGGATGCCCGTTGCAGCCCGGATTAGATTCAAGGTCTTGGTTTTAGTTTATAAAACCCTCAGAGGAGAATACCTGTGAAGTATCCATTGACCTTTTGTTTTCATCCTGCGGGTTGCCACTCCTTGAGAGGCCCAGAAGACGGTTACCCGGAACTGGGCTTTCCTGGCAGTCTTTTTGGGGGAAAGACTGTGCTCTGCAGAGTCCCTGCAAGGAAAGCTTTGAAAACATTCTTATTTCGAGAGGGGCTTTAATTTAATTTTGGTGTTCAGTGTTTACTAATGTCCACTTGTATTCTGTATTTAAACCCCTGATAAATGCTGGCGCGTTGGGGCATTAGGTTTTTAATATTTCTACAATGTCTTTTCATATTGTTTGTTTATTGCTTGCTGTTATTTGATTGTCTTTGTATTGTAAGCAGCTGCCTCTTGAGACTGTTTTGACGCCGCTTAGAGTTCTGCCCAGAAGATAAGCGGGATATAAATACAACAATAAATAAATTAATTAATAAAAGAGATTGTCAAGAGAAAAGGGAAGATGTGGAACTTTTATTTTATTTTTAAACACAAGTTTTGGGGTTTCATGGTAGCAGTTGCACCCTGCCAACAAAGTAAACCTTTTGGGGCAAATGAACTGTAAAAGCATGTAGTCAGCCAATGTTCATCTTTGATTACATGCCTTGGTCCTTCAGTTCCAGCTAGTAAAATCCTTATTAGTGAGGCCAGAGACTGGGGCATTCAGTGTTACATCTGTGTTGATATGGAGTTATAGCATTTCATGCACGCTGGTATGTGCATATTTCTGGAGTTTTGACTGAAAACAGACTGGTAGATGTGGTGTGTGTCTGTTGTGTGTGTGTGTGCATCAGAGGAGCTGGTTGAAGTAATTGATTTTGCTTTTCACCCGCTGCTCCTTGAAGCCGCTCCTTAGTCTTTTGGGGGGAAAGACTTGCTCTACTGCGAGGATTGTCCACTTGAGGAGGAGGTTGGCGTACGTAGGGGCAGATTGTGGCCCAGTGAAAGCCCTATGGCAGAGAAAAACCTGTTAAATGTTAAGGGGCCACAACTGTTTTTGATGAGATGACCCCTTACCCTGGGATTTTATTTTATTTTTAAACACATTCCCTTTTGACAGCTCAGTTTCTCTTTGAAAGGTCCCCAGGACTGTCAGTGTTACTTTGTGAGTTATAGCTCATGAGTGGGAAATCCAGAAAACAGCAGGGGTGTGTGTGTGTGTGTGTGTGTGTGTGTGTGTGTGTGTGTGTGTGTGGTGACCTCTGCACCTTTACATGCCATGCAGGAAAAGGTATCATCATTTGAGAAGTGGTGCTTTAAAAAGAAAAAGAATTAACCTTCTGTTTCAGAAAGGAAGAAATAATCTCTGTTTCTGTCTGTTTCTGTGATCATTTACTGAGTTCCCATAGTATGTTTTCTTGGCTCTGTCCAGTTGTTGGAAGGGGAGGGAGACAGACAGACAGACAGACAGACAGACAGACAGACAGACAGACAGACAGAGATGACCAAAAGATCCTCCTCCTCCTCCTCCTCCTCTTATTATTATTATTCTTTTATTGTATATTTTGATCACTGGAATGTTGTTGTTACTGATAGAATTAATCATATACAGTGCTCACTTCATTGCTGAAACTTGGTGGCCAAGTTCTCTTACACTACAGAGGCCAAGAAAAATATTTGCTCCGTATAATGTTCAAAACAGAAGCCTCTGAGTTTTCCCCCCTCCTTCCCTTCCCTTCCATTGTTTTATTTCTTCCTTTACTTTCTTCCAAGTTTTCTTTATGGCCAGAGTTAATTTTTATTCCTGGAAAGTCTTGGAGAAGAGGACGTGAAGAGCCAGCAGAGGGCAACAGAAACAGACTTTTGCCCATATCTTTCCAACTGAGTTCATTAGTTAACTGGAACACCCAAAGCTATGTGTTTTGTCTCCTCTCAGAGGTTTGAGGTTTCCCTTTTGGAAAGCCGTTTTGCCACGAGGAGCTTGAAAGGAAGCCCAGTTGCTGTGATGCATCAAAACTGTGCCTGATACAGCCCCTTCTTTGGTATGCTGCTTTCTCCTAAGCTGTCTACCCACGGGGACTTGGCATGCGTAATGGGTGCTCCTCAGCCACTAAAATCCCTCTAGACCAGTGCTCCCCAACCTTTTTATCACCGGGGACCGGTAAATGTTTGATAATTTTTCCCTGGCCCACTTGTGGGGGGGGTCGCGGCGGCGGCGGCGGCGGCGGCGATGGCGGGGGTTCGCGGCGGCGGTGGCACGGTGCGGGGAGTCGCGGCGGCGGCGGTGATGGCGGGGCGATGGGCGGGGGCGCGGCGCGCGGCGGCGCGGCGATGGCGCGGGCGGGCATGATGGCGGGGGTGGCGGTGGCGGTGGCGGCGCGGTGCGGGGGTCGCGGCGGCGGCGGCGGCGATGGCGGGCGGGGCGATGGCGGGGAGTCGCGGCGGGCGGCGATGGTGGCGGCGATGGTGGGGCAGGGTGGGCGCGATGGCGGGGGCGTCACGGCGGCGGCGGCGGCGTGATTGCTGGGGGGGTCGCGGCGGCGGCGGCGGGGAAAACACCCGGGCCGGCCTGCGCCGCCCCCCCTGCCCACCTCAACACAGGCGCGGCGGCGGGGAAAAGACCCAGGCCGGCCTGAGACGCCCCCTCCCCCTAAAAAGAGGCACACATGCACGGCGCTGGCCGGTGGGGCACCTCTGCTTGCCTCCGGCTGCGGCCTTCGGGCAGGCGAGCGGGAGGGGGGAGGGGAGGGAGGCCGGTGGGGGGTGGCGTCTCCGGCCCGAGGGAATCGCGGCCGAACCCAGGCGGCTGCCGTGGCCGCCGCGGCCGTCGACAGGAGGAGGAGGCAGGGCCCGCCTGCCCAGGAGCCCCGGGCTCCCCCCCACCCCGCCCGTGCGCCGCGGCATCCGGCCGCCCGCGGGAGAGAGGAGGAGGAGGAGGAGGGCGGCGGAGGAAAAGGGGAGGAGCCTCCGCGGCCTCCCCAGGCGGCCCGGTGCCAACCGGTCCACGGACCGGCACCGGTCCGCGGCCCGGGGGTTGGGGACCACTGCTCTAGACCAGTGATGGCGAACCTTTTAGAGACTGAGTGCCCAAACTGTGATTCAAAACCCACTAATTTTTCTCAAAGTTCCAATACAGCAATTTGAATGGGTGATGTTGGGTGCCCACAGAAAGGGCTCTGAGTGCCCCCTTTGGTACCCATGCCATGGGTTCCCCAGCACTGCTCTAGACCTACTACAACGTAATTTGGCTGATTTGATTTGATTTAATAGTATTTTATTTTATAGATTTTTTTTCTCTCCACATTTCTAAGGTATTTTTCTCCCTTACAGATAAATTTCCTAGACATCAACTGGAGAAAACAATCTAAGGAAACTTTTATGTATTTGACAACACACATGTTAGGTACTATTAAAATAACAGCTACAGGTAAAGCCATAAAGTAAACCTAATGCAGTAAAAACAAACATCTTTAAACAGATAGTTTAAAGGCCTTTTTTAAAAGTCAAGCAAAGCAAGGGCCTAACTATGCTGTCTGTCTCAGGAAATATACCACAGAAAGGAGACCATCAAAGAGCTAGAAGGGGTCCCAGGTCTTATGAGAACCTGTCCTCTGAAAAAAAGTAAGAAATTGACAGCTGAAGCATGCACAATAGATTGCTATCTGCCTTCACGTTTAACCAAAATCTTATTTGGATCTATTACTTTAGGTCAGGCATATCCAAACTTCAGCCCTCCAGATATTTTGGACCACAACTCCCACAGTCCTTTGCCATTGGAAATACAGGCTTGGAATTCTGGGAGTTGTGGTCCAAAACATCAGGAGGGCCAAAGTTTGGATATGCCTGCTTTAGTTCCTACTCTTGGGAGCTCCAGATGACCCGCTTGCTCCGTCTTTACCATGAAGGTCCTTTCAGTAGTCCAGTTGGGGTGTCAAATCGCAGCTCAGCCTTCTTTCTCACTTCTCGACTAAATGTATCCTGCTTCTTAAACCATCTTTCATAAGGCTCTGTCTCTAGACCTTCTACTATGCTGGATTAGTTACCGTCTCATAGATATATTCCAGTTTGCCGGTAATTCTACTTAAACTAGGATGCCCAGGAAACAGAATTTCATGCGAGGCAGAATAAACGGATCCTGTTGCTTCCTTTGATCAGGGCACAGTGCCTTTGTTGATGCAGAAAATGAACAACAACTGAAAATCGGGGTGGGGTGGGGAATCGTCTCTGCCGATACTTCCCATCAGGGCTTCAGGTGCAATAAAGACTTCAAATGTGGAGTGCTGTTGTGTAGTGTGCTCTCCCCTAAGTGGGTGGGAGCCCTCAGGCATGTGAAAAGAACTCTCGGGATGGTGGCATCAGGCAGTTTTAAGATGAGCACATCAGCTTGGGATATAGCATGAACTCGCAGCTGTCGTTAAATACCTGGGCTCTATTTCTACTTAAATGATACGCTGTGTAGATCTTGAACGTTTTTATGGGTAAACCCAAGTGGCAGCAGACACAAAGGAAATTAACACGTTGAGTTTTCTGCCGGAAGCAAGGCTCTACAGAAGCAAGTACGGTAATTCAAAATGTAAATATTGCAGATCTGAATGCAAGCAAAATGTACAGATGTTTTTGAAAAATGTCAAAGTTTGTGTTGTGTGTATGATTTCTAGAGTGAAATTATTGGGTTGAATTGTCATCTACCGTAGTTTTGTCCTACATGTGAACAAATGTCACAGTTCCTGTAAGAATTGGATTCTCTCTCTCTCTCTCTCTCTCTCTCTCTCTCTCTCTCTGTGTGTGTGTGTGTGTGTGTGTGTGTGTGTGTGTGTGTGTGTTGTCGTTACAGTCGTGACCGACTCTTCGTGACCCCATATCCATGGAGTTTTCTTGGCAGGAATACTGGAGTGGTTTGCCAGTTCCTACTCTAGGCGCCTATAGCACCTGGTATTCCCTGGTGGTCACCCATCCAAGTACTAACCAGGGCCGACCCTGCTTAGCTTCTGAAATCAGGCGAGATCAGATGTGCTCAGGGCATCTAGGCAGCTAATTGGATCCTACTTGTGAAATCTAGTTCTACAGTGCACACTGTGGAAGGCTGATGGTGTCACTTTTTGTAAATAAAAAAACAAATTGATTTCTTATCCCAAAGTCCTCGAGGCTCCTGTTTGGATCGCTTTTGTCATTGGAAGGCTGTTGGAGGCTGTGCGACCAAGACAGGTGCTTTTAATTTCTGAAAATATATCCAATCATCCTGGCGGTGACAATTTCTAAAATGTAAAGACTCCCCCAGCCCTTTGTTATTATTTGCTCTTTGTCTTGTTTTAATTGTAAACCGTCCAGAGTTCCGTCCAGAAGATGGGTGGTATAAAAATATAACAAATAAATAAATAATAAATAAATTAAGTGTTTGCTCACAATGGAAATGATCCCACGGATAGGTACTGTAATTGGAAATGTATTTGTTGCCAAAAATATCACACATGTAACTCCATGAACAAGATTTCATAATCAGCCACGGATTATGCTCTCTTTTATGCACCAGCTGGCAGTAGAAAGATTGGAGGTGGATGTTCAGCAGAACACCCAACCTTTTTACATGCCTGGAGGTGCAGGAGTTACAGAGATGTTGTAAACTCATGGGCAGCCATTGCAGCAGCTAAGACACTTAACGTCAGTAATGTGTGAATGAATGCTACCATTTTCTTCTTCTTAGGAAAGGTGCAAACAAAGGAAAAACTGGGTTTGGGTCTGAGAAGCAGCAAGGCCTAGCAATGCCAACATTACTTCCAGACACTGTACAAAGAAATGAAAATGTAAAATATGTTAGGGAAAGTTTGAAAGGACTTCTGACTCACAGTAGCCGAGAGGAGAGAGCGTTTTCCCCCAACATCTGTTCCTGCCTGCACTAGTGCCCTGTTGGGTTTTGTGTGACCACTCGGCAGCTTCCGTAATACGCTGCTTGCTCCTAATTTTTCTAGGCAAAAATAGCAAGCTGTGTACACATAGTAAAGAGTGATTGATTTGAAGTCGGAGGACATAAAGAAGCAGTGGGACAGGTTGCCAGGTTAAGAGACACCAGTCCTTCCAAACTGTTTTGCTTTTTTGAATTCCTCGTTTTGATTTAGGACCGGAGCTGAACAATCAGCATGGAACCACAAAAGATAGGGGGGAAAAACAATAGCCCAATACGGTTGAGTTCAACGCTTTGAGTGTCCCATTGATTTTGAGTTGGAGAGATCTGATAAGAGGCTGGGCTTTCCCATTGAAATCAGTGGAATTTTTGAGGACTTTGGTCGGACAGTCTGGCTTTTCCCATAAAGATTATTGTCAGGCCTTTCCTCCTTGTATTTGTGATTGCATAGAACTCTTGGGAGTGTGTGCTTAGTTAATGCAGAGTCCTATCTCAGATGTTGTCTCATAAGTATCTCTGTATTGCTCTTTAAAAGGTGTGGCATAGAGAGCATGGTGACTAATTGAGCATTTCCAAATGTATCTACAGTAGACCCCTGCCCGTTCGCGGTTCATATACTGTGGTCCCGCTATATTGCGGGACCGCAGTATATAAAAACAGGCCCCCTGGGGTAAGAGGGAAAGGCCTGTTTCAGGCTCCCATACTTACCCCAGGATTGGCACTGCTCTGAACGGGCCTGCGAGGGCGTTTCCGGGCCTTTTGGAGGACTCAAAATGGTTTCCTGTGAACCAGAAGTCACTTCCAGTTTACTGGAAATCACGTCTGGTTTTCAGGGAGGCCCTTTTAGGGCTTCCAGAAGGCCCGGGAAGGCCCTCGCAGGCCCGTTCAGGGCAGCACCAGGCTTAGGGGTAAGTACAAGGGCCCCCAGCTTGGGCCCCCAGGCCCAACCCAACCCGCATCCGCTTATCGTGAATTTTCAATTGTTACGAGTTGGGTTGGGTCACTAACCCCCACAATAGGTGTGGGGGGGTCACTGTACCCTGTGAAATATTATATTCTTTTTAGTTTTCCTAAAATGCAAGCAAGACTTGGGGAGCAGAAGATGAAACTGATTTGGGGTCTTCTCCTCCATCTCTTGTTCCAATTTCTTTCTTTCTTTCTTTTTCCTTGTAGGTTTATAGAGATAATGCCAATTACATTTCTCTGTAATTCTATGACCCAGCACATTGTAACCTTTTATACAACTTTTGGGAAAGAAAAAGAAAAGAAAAGAGGGGGAAAGAATAATCAATAGGAAAGAAATTTTTTAAAACTTCAGACAGAGCAGTATGGGGCCAGATGCCTTCCAAATTCATTTTAACTTTCTTTTAGATTAAGTACATTTCTTTTCTAGGCAAATTTGACACTTGTGGAAGACATTGTGTAGCGTTTGTCCTCTGTCTAATCCATTCAAACCTGCACACGTATATAATTCAAAGGGGGAAGAAAGATTAAAACATTTCAAAGGAAGTCAGATAACATCTTTCCAACCTTTCTGAAGAGCGAACATTCCTGCAGTCCACATCTTTTGGTTGCCCTCTATAGCACCTTCGGTACACCTACAATATGTCCTCTTTTTTAAAAAAATGGCCATAGATGATCAAAGAGATCCAAATCAAGCCTTGAGAGGCTGTGATATAATTTCTCAGTAGATATAAAAAGGAGAGTTGAATATATATATATTCCTGTAAGATACTGTTAGTTGTCTTGTCTTCAGCTCTCTGAACTTTTATGAGAAAACTTCATTTTCTCCCTTATGCTACGCTCCACATTTTGCCCAAGCTTCTTCTTTTGTAGTGTCTCACCTTCCGATATTGCGTCCTTGCAGGTGGACACATGTTTACTTGGCATATCCTGCTAATTCCTATGTTCATAGTTTCTCCCCAGCCCACACGCTGTGCATACACATTTTTGGTTGTGTGATGGTGATGACCCCATGTCATAAAGTAGGAGGCAAGACTTGGCTTGGACCAAGAAGAATTGCTTTCAACAAGTGTTAAAAAGTTGCCCATTCGGGAACAAAAGAACAAAAGAGTTGGAAATTCTTTCCATAAATGTTTATTTCTTTTTATAGCAACTAAGGAGCCAGGTATTCCACAGAAGACCTGCAAGTGTTGGAAGAAGGGTGGATTGTTGTGGGGCCTTCTGCTCTGTTTTTCCTCAATTTACTGTGCAAATGCAAGCAAGTTCCTCTAAAGAATATTATCAAACTAATTACAGCAGTTGGACAAGGCGTCTGAAACCAGTATAACAACTTTTGATGTTAATGATTTATGTTCTGTACCCTAATCTGCTCTTGGTCCCATTTTGACAAACGTACAGCTTTTTTTCTGCCTCCAGTTATGTAGTCTGGTTGATTTCTGTGTTGGTCAGCTCATGACACCCGTGTGTACAGTCGTCTGTTTGGCTGTCTGAAATATATATATTTTTGTAACAGAAATAGTTGGCTTCACAGAATTCTGAGTTGTTCTTCTGCTTCATCTCTGACTCCTAGAGACTTCTCAAACTATATTTAATTTGCCTTCTTTCCTCCCATTGCATTCCAGTCACCTATAATCACCAGATTATTATATCCTGATTTTGTGTGTGATGGTTTTCCTCCAGGACAGTGACATAAAATATCTCTGTCATGCTCTTCAGCATCTGTAGTGGGAGCATAGATCTGAATGGTAGTTATATTGATAGTTTTTCCAATCTGATTGATATCTTTCTATCAAACGTGACGTTATAGGCCGTAACTGCTTGAGCTATGTCTTTTACTTTATTAGAACAATCCTGTTTCTTCTGAGTTGGTTATATCAAGAGTATATTTTGTAATCCTCTGTCTGGTTGAAAATGTCCTGACCAGGCACTTTAGTTTGTTCACACCAAGTGTTGCAATGCTTCAATGTTTCATTTCTTGCAGTTTTGAGTTCACGTTGACTTATCAATGTGATGCTGTATCAGATTTTCCTTTTGCTTCTGTGCACCTTGGCAACTTGCTATTCTTTCAGCTTTGATCCAGTTGCGTCATTAGTAGCAGCACTTCTTGCAGCAGTACTGTTGTCTTTTACTTTTTCCTAGCAACCAAGGGCTAGAAATTCCATTTTCCAACACTACCTTCTTATTCTGTTTTCTACTTCTTCACCATCACGTTTTAACATAAGAACACAAGAACACCTTTGCTGGAACAGGCCACAGCCCATCTAGTCCAGCATTCTGTCTCACACAGCAGCTCACCATTTGCTTCAGGGTATTCCCAATCAGATGTCTTCACCTGCTTACGATTCCCTGCAAATGGCACTGAGAGATATCCTGCCCATCTCTCCAACCCAGAGGTTCTCCTTAGGCATCCATAATGATAGCCATTGATACCCTTGTTCTCCATGAACTTGTCCAATCATTTCTTAAAGCTGTCAAGGCTGACAGCTGTCACCACTTCTTCTGGCAGGGAGTTCCATAGACCAGTGAAACTCTGGGTGAAAAAGTACTTTCTCTTATTTGTTTGAGATCTAGCACCCAAAAGTTTCATGGAGTGCCCCCTAGTTCTAGTGTTGTGCGATAGGGAAAACAGTCTTTCCTTCTACTTTGTTCGCACTGTGTATGATTTTATAATTTTCTATACCCTTCCTAATGATCCCTAGCATTGAGTTTGCTTTTTTCACTGCTGCGGCACACTGGGTTGACACCTTAATTGAGCTGTCCACCAGGACACCAAGTTCCCTTTTCTGGTTTGTTTATTTATTTATTTTTATTTATTTATTTGACTTTTATACCGCCCATCTAGACCAAGGGCTACTCTGGGCGGTTTACAACATGTAACAACAAACAAAGGAATACATTTTAAAAACCAAAATACAATGTACAAAATAAAAATATATACATAAATCAACAACAAAAACTAAAATGAAGCTAAAATGAAACTAAAAATGGCAAGAGATTTGATAAAATGGTTTAAAAATAGTGCCTTACTAAATGTTTAAAGAATCAGGGAATGCCATTCTATAGAACCAGGTCTTCAATAGTTTTTAAAAATTTGAAGGGGCGGTGCCAGCCAAATTTCAGGGGGTAGATGGTTCCATAATTGGGGAGCAACCACCAGAAGGCATCCTCCTCCTGACAGCTTTCCGGGCCTCCTCAGTGTTGGGACTCCCAGGTGTCCTGCCTGGCTGGCAGGGTGATCCTGGCAGTTCTTCTTGGGAGGAGTGTGTCTGTCAGATACTGAGGTCCCAAACCGTTTAGGGCTTGCAGGGTTAACGACAAAACCTTGAAGTCAATGTGGTAGCGCGCCCAGGCGGAGGAGGTGGAGGGCTGGCCAGCTAACAGTAATATGTTGGTGCTTTCTTCTCCCCGCTTAGAAGTCCCCCAGCTGTATTCTGCACTAGCTGCAATCTCCTCCCCATTAACCTCAAGGGCAGCCCCACGTAGAGAGCACTACAGTAGTCTATTCTCGAGATTACAAGTGCATGAACCAGCGGCGCCCAGCGCCCTGATGTCAAGGAGGGCCCGCGAGAGGGGGCAATCGAGTCCCCAGCAGCCAATGGCGGAACGGACCACTGGCGCCACCTGGGTTTCCATGGTCCTGCCTCCTAGGACACCCAAACGGCGGCCCGAGGCGGAGAGAGTCGCCCCCCAAAAGTGAGGGAGTGCCCCCCAACCCGCAGACACCGCCTTCGCCACACGGAGGATCTCCCCTGGCCGGGTTCAACCTCAGCCTATTAGCCCCCATCCAAGCCCCGGGACCCCCACCCAGGCAGCGCTCAAAGGACGGAATGGCATCCACTGCAGAAGATGGAAAGGAGATATAGAGCTGGGTGTCATCCACAAGGCATTGGTGACCAAGCCCCCCCCCCCCCCTTATGACCCCTCCCCCCCCGGCCTCATATAAATGTTGAAGAGCATGGGAGAGATGACCCCATCTGTGGCACCCCTCCCCAGAGAGACCAAGGAGCAGAGGTCATCACCCAGCTTTTCCGCTGGGGGCGGTCCTCCAAGAAGGAACGGAACCACTGCAAAGCAGATTTTCCTTTTCCCCTTCTGAGCACCTCCCAGGAGGATATTCTTTCAGCTTTGATCCAGTTGCTTCATTAGTAGCAGCACGAGGAGCACCAGTACTGTTGTCTTTTACCCTTTCAGAATGCCTCAAAAGGTCAGAAATTCCATTTTCCAACACTACCTTCTTATTCTGTTTTCTACTTCTTCACCATCCCGTTTGAAAACATAAGAGGGCAGACACCTTTCATGGAAGAGGCCACAGCCCATCTAGCCAGCATTCTGTCCAAGACCAGCTCACCATTTGCTTCAGGTCTATTCCCAATCAAGATGTCTTCACCACATTAGGTTTTTTGCAAATGGCTAATGAGAGATATCCTGCCCATCTCTCCAACCCAGAGGTTCAAGGAAAGCATCCATAATGATATTACATTGGCCCATTGTTCTAATTGAACTTGTCCAATGTTTTTATTAAAGCTGGCAAGGCTGACAGCTGGTGGCCTTCTTCTGGCAGGGAGTTCAAGGGCTCTGTGAACATCTGTCAAAGTCACTGGTCTGAAAGCTGGAAAGCAATGCCAAAAGTTTCATGGATGCACTGGACATCTAGTGTTGATCTACTGTTTGTAAATCTTTGGTTCAGGTTTGTTCGGATGGTCTCCATTTTTAATTTTAAAGAATACCCTTCCTAATGGTCACAGGAAATTGAGGGAGGCTTTTTCACTGCTGACCAACACTGGATTGACACCTTAATTGAGCTGTCCACCAGGACACCAAGTTCCCTTTTCCTGGTTTGTTGCAGAGAGTTCTGACCCCATCAGTTTATAAATGTAATTTATTTCCCCAACGTGCATCACTCTGCACTTACTAATGTTGAAGCTCATTTGCCACTGGTTTGCCCACTCTCCCAGTGTCAAGAGATCCCTCTGGAGCTCCTCACAATCTCTCTCAGTTTTTAGTGCCCTGTATAATTTAGTGTCATCGGCAAATTTAGCTACCTTGCCATTTCCTCCTACTTCTAGATCATTCATGTAAAGGTTGAAAAGCAGGGGTCCCACTGACATAAAACATTCAGAAATGATTGTCTTCTGCTGTCTTCTGTACCGTACTAACAACAATTAGTTTGAGCATCACTGGGGATGTCTATGAAGATCTTCTAACAGTGTCACCTTTCACTACTGCTTGCAGGCCACAAGCTCTTCTCCAAGAGTTTCTCCACCACCTATCATCATGAGAACTACCGGTGTCCATTCTCTTCTGCTGGTGGTGACTGTTAATTTTCAAGCAGGATGGAGATACTCTTAAGTGGTACTCTTGTAATGACTATTCTGCTTTGAAGAAGCCTACTAGGAGTCTTGACTTCTAACAGAGTCTGATCTCCTGATGATACTACTCTCAGCTGCTCTGAGCCTCGGATACAAAACACCCTTGCCACATTGAGGTGTGGATCCAAAGGGACACTAGCTGTAAAGGTTGTGGTTTATGTTAGACAGAATGGTGAGAATCCTGTTGAGAAAGCATGGAACAGATGGGCAACCACACACAAGCAGCTTTCCCCATTCAGTGGGCTGCCCACTCGCACAACCCACCTTGTACTGGGTGTGGCATCAAATACACTAGGGGCAGATGTTGGTCTTTGTGCTTTGCCTGGAGAAGTCTGTATGAAGAGGTTCTTGGTTGCATCAACAGAGGCATAGTGTCTAGATCAAGGGGAGTGATAGTACCACTCTATTCTGCTCTGGTCAGACCCCACCTGGAGTACTGTGTCCAGTTTTGCACACCTCAATTTAAAAAGGATGTTGACCGCCTTGAGCAGGTCCAGAGGAGGGCTACCAAGATGGTTGAAGGTCTGGAAGAAATGTCTTATGAGGAGCGGCTTAGAGAGCTGGGAATGTTTACCCTTACAAAAAGAAGGCTGAGAGGGGATATGATAGCTATGTTTAAATATTTGAAAGGGTCTGGAAGTTGAGTCATGGCTACTGGACTTCTTTTTTGAGAGATAGAAACGTTTCGCTGTTCATCCAAACAGCTTCATCGGTCTGAATACAGCTAGTGCAAATCCTCCATCTTATAGTCAGCTTTGACCTCTTGTTACCCTGGCCTGAATTAGGCTCATAAGATGAACAATGGCCTAAATAGGCTCGTTAGGGAGACAATAGTATCCATAGCCTTAAGGTGAACAATGGCCTAAGGTGCTAAAACCTATCAAGAATGGGTTGTTAGCTATGGCCTTGGTGGTGAAGGCTTTTTGATTTGTCTGGGTACTTTGGAAAGCACACACTGATAAGTAGCAGATAGACTATGCCGGAGCCCACCACCTCTGTTGAGGGAGGGATTTTCAATGCTCACATGAATGGCCTCCCTTACTCCTCTCTCAAACCACCTCTCTTTGTCTAATATGTGTACATCCTCATCTTTGAAAGAGTGCCCTTTGTCCTTCAAATGGAGGTGTACTGCTGATTCTGGTCCCGAGCTGTTACCCGTCCTATGTTGGGCCATCCTTCTGTTTAATGGCTGTTTAGTTTCTCCAATATAGAGGTCTGAACATTCCTCACTCCATTGGACCGCATATACTACATTGCTCCTTTTATGGTTTGATATCGGATCCTTTGGGTGGACAAGTCTCTGCCTTAGTGTGTTTGTGGGTTTGAAATAATCAGGGATGTGGTGTTTGCCAAAAATCCCTTTAAGCTTCTCCGACACTCCAGCCATGTAAGAAATGACCAGGTTCTTCCGTTGGGTCTGGGTAACAGCTCAGGACCAGAATCAGCAGTACACCTCCATTTGAAGGACAAATGGAGATTGCATTTGAACAATAGGAAGAACTTCCTGACAGTTGGAACTGTTCAGCAGTGGAATATGGTGCCATGGAAGGTGGCGGAGTCTCCTTCTTTGGTGGTTTTTAAGCAGAGGCTGGATGGCCATCTGGAGTACTGTGATGGGGGTTCCTGCCTGGCAGGGGGTTGGACTGGATGGCCTTTGAGGTCTCTTCCAACTTGTTTGATTCTATGATTTTATCTAGTCTAGGTGCTGAAGAAAACCACATTTTATATTTGTGTTGCTGAAATTAAGCAAGCTGGGTTTTTGTGTAAGGACATGGCATCTGTATCTTAGTTGGACTGAGCTGTTCATAATTCTTTATTTCTGTAAGTCTGATCGATAGCAGACCCACCTCAGATCCCTTACGAGAAACACCAGCTGCTTTCTTGTGTGTGGGGGACTGCAGGAAAGTGCGGAGGTGGCAGAGGGGAAGACATGGGCAAAGAGCTGAGATCCGGCAGAGGGATAAGCTTTCTGTTCTTGTCCATGCTGGGTAGATGAGTGGTTAAATAGTTCTGTGCCTCGAGGATGGAGGCGAGGCTGAAAATCTAAGGTTGCAGCGCCTTCAGCCCTTTGCTTAGCTGCAGGCATTATAAGATCTTCCTGCGCTTCTCTGCTCTTCTGCCCTTTCCTCTCCAATTTTACTTTTACCTTCCTCTCAAGCGCCTCCCCCTCCCTTGTGGCGGTGCAGCAGGAAATGAGCAGATCTGTAGTGATCTTGAACTCTGCTTCGTCCTTACCTACTTCCCACATGGGGGGCTGCATGTGATTTTCTGCACCGATTTCTCCGCACTCTTTAATGCTGGGAGGGTTTTGTATGGGAAGAGAACAAGGGTGGGGCTCATTTCTGTGCTCTGCTTGCTGGTGGGTAGAAATAACTCCAGGGTTCTGTTTCCCTCCATCCCCCACCCCCAGCCTCTTAATAAATTCATTTGCAATAAATTAGGTTCAGCTCTCTTCTGAATGTAGAGCCCATATTTATTCTAGGTGTTCATGGAATCCCCTCACTTCACACTTTACATGTGATGGGTTCCTGGAATATACAAGTGTACCACATGCTGAGAGGTAGGTTCACCCCACTTTTATTTTTATTTTATTTTAGTTGGCCACTTGAGTGTGGATTTCATGTGGTTTGGATTCCTAGCTATATGAAGCACCAGAGCCACTGACAGCCATACTCCCCTGCCCCCATGGTACTGTCTGCTGTGATAGGTAGCAGGCACCCTTGATCCAATTTTAACACATGCAGAGCTTGGAAGTTACATTTAAAAGTAAAAACAGTAGCGTTACTTGAGACCTGTTAACTCTTCCAATAAGGTGGGATTGGCCAACTGTGTTAACTTTTAACCTGTAAACACAATGAGGTGCAATTTGGGTCACATTATTGCTGCAATGACTAATACGTATTTAATGCCCTAAGGCATTATTATCAGCTGAACTGCATTGTGAAACAATTTGGGCCATATTTAGTAGGACCAAGGTTTGGTCACCCTAGATGTATTATGTGGTGTATATTTGGAAGCCTGTACAGGCTACTACTTACTGGCTGGATAACTCAGTGGTTTAGATGTCTTGACAACAGAGCCAGTGTTTGGGAGTTCATTTCCCCACTGCGCTTCCCAGGAACAGAGCCAGCCTGTGTGGCCTTGGGCAAGCTGCATAATCCCAGGGTGCCCCAAATGAAGGGGATGGGAAACAACTTCCGAGCATTTCTGTACCTTAACCCTAACCCATGAGCCAGAGTTAACTTGTTGGCCCATGACGATGACTGCTATTACAGACCACAAGTCCAGGTGACGTGACGGATGCCAATTGCCAAGGCTTTGTGAGCATTTGATGCAAGGATGCATTTGTATAGTGGGAGTCTTCCAGTACCTGGAAGACTGTCAGCCCAGGTCCCCATCCTTTTGTGGTTGGATAAATAGCCACAGAACATGGCAGCATGCCAAGATATCTGCGGGTAGTCATGCATTTTGTGGCATCTGAGCAGCCACCCGCCAACTATCACTTACCCTGCTTGTTTTGGGAAAGCAGTGTGAGGGTGTCACTCTGATGAGCTATAGTTCCCTGCCAAGAGAGGCAACCAAGCACCCCCCTTACTTGGGGTGTGGGGCATTTTATTGTTCTTATTTATTGGCTATCCTGGCCATTGTCCTTCTCAGATCCTGCTGTACTTTTTCCCTCCGGGACGGACACACACACACACACACACCACACTAAAAGTATCCCAAACTCTGCCAGAGCGTGTTTTTAAAATGGCACACATTTGTTTGTATTATTTGAGTTACCTTTCCATGCGGCAGCAAGGGCTGTTAAACACATTCTCTGAGGTGTTGCAGACACATTCAGCTGGAAATATCTTGGCAAAGCACTGCAGCCATCCGAGGGAGGGAGTGATAGCTGCTAATTATAGCCTGCCTCAGCCCAGAACGAACCTTGTAAAAGAAATGACGGTAAACATTCTGCCTCGCTATTGTTTTGCTGGCTGGACAGCTCAGGGGAATTAGGCATTTGGCTGCGAAGCCGGAGGGTGGGTGTTCAGTTCCCCACTGTGCCTTCTGGGAGAAGAGCCAGCCTCTTTGGCCCTGGGCAAGCTGCACCGTCTGTCCCAGGATGCCCCAGAAGAAGGAAATAGTGAACCACTTCAGAAGACTCGCTACATCCGGAAACAAGGGTCTCTTTAAGGTGTGCGGGCCTCCAGTCCCCTCTGCGCAGGGCTTTCCCATACTTCCAGGCCCCCATTTTTGTTCTGGTCCTGACGGAACCCATGCTCACAAGACATCTGCACACATGGAGAGTCCCGCACAGGGTGGACAAAAATGGAGGGTACATTGCCTGGAAAACCCTGAAAAGGCTCTCTATAAGTCTCAGCAATGACTTGATGGGATGTAGTAGTAGTAGTAGTAGTAGTAGTAGTAGTAGTAGTAGTAGTAGTAGTAGTAGTAGTAGTAGTAGTAGCGGCAGAGGCAGCGGCAGCAGCAGCAGCAATAGCAGTATTAATTCTGTAGTTGAGCGAACTGCTTGGCCCTATAATAGAGCACATAGAAACATTGCACCAAATCTGATCATTATTGAGCCGAGTTCTGTATTTTCTACCTTAGTTGGTGCTGCTTTTATGGGGGTTCAGTGAGGAGGCTGATCCCGCTATACCTGGAGACGAATTGGCTAGATTGAACTTGTATCCTTCTCTATGCAAAGGACATGCTCTCCCATTGTAGTGTGCTAGGATGTTGTGTCCTAAGTCACCTAAGCAAGCTGAGCTTCCCCTGTGTTGCATGTCGCCTTGTTCCAAAAGAACAAGACTTGGGAGGAGGAAGATGGTCCTATTGTATAGAATGTTGGGCTTAGAGGATGAAATCTTATATGGAAGTTGAGTCATGGCAACTGGACTTCTTTGCTGGAGAGACTGAAATGTTTTGCTACTCATCCAAGCAGCTAGAAGCCGTTCATGTCTGTATTGAAAACCCCTCTCTCAACAGAGGTGGGGAACTCAGATACAATATGTCTCCCATTTATCATGCTGCCCTTTTATCAGTCCCGGGGCAAATAAGAAGCACTTCACACTTCCACCTGCAAGGCCATATTCACACCTCCACCAGCAAGGCCATAGCTAATTACTCATACTTAATAGGTGCTGGGAAGAGTTGCATAGGTGGGACTTACATGCACCCTGGGCCATTGTCCACCTACGAGCTTATTCAGGCCAAAGAGCCTATTCAGACCATTGTCCAACTTATGAGCCTATTCAGACCAGGGTGATGTGAAATCAAGGTGAACTATAAAGTGGAGGACTCGCCATTAACCTTCTTCAGACTGATGAAGCTGTTTGGATAAGCAGTGAAACGTTTCAATATCTCAAAAAAAAAGAAGTCCAGTTGCCATGACTCAACTTTCAGATAAACTCACCTGGATGACTGAGAATCTTCACAGGTTCTCTTCAACTTTGAACCTGGCAGGGTAATTTGTGGGCCAAATTCTGACTAGATGTCTTTTTCTGACTTGCAGCACAGTTGTGAAGGAAACATCTGATTGGGGGAGGGGGAGCTCTGTTTGTCATTCTTATTATGTTTCAGCTTCTGTTCTGAGGAGGATAGCATGGTCACATGATCCAGGGCGTCTCTGGCAAGTTTTTGGAATACTTTTCCCACCATATGCTCCCTATCAAACCATTTTTTGAAGAAGGAATTTTAAATGGTGGCTTATGATGATATGGTTCCAGTCCCGGTTGGAAATAAACCATCACATTGTGGATGCCCAACCTCTTGATTTTACCTTGAGCAGAATCCCTTGCCATGGTGGCTGAAGGATGGTCTGGAAGTTCCAGTCTTTAAAAAGTAACTTATCTAATATTTGGCCTTCACCAGTTTGCCTGATTCCCCCCCCCCGCCGCCTTTTTGGATATGGTGGTTTTTAGAGGCTTTGGACTACTGTGCCCATCAACCCAAGCTAGAAAAGGAGAATTACAGGAAGACTTAAATTCCAGACTGGACTTAAAACTCAGAACAGGGCAAAAGTTTGTATTTATAAGAAAGCAGTGTTGTGTAAGAAGGTTGGAAATCTAGTAAATTCAAGAACATATAAGATTAGAGAACATGTTGACAGACACATGGTTTGCTTGTGTACATGGCACTTAGTCTGTTATCCATGTGTCATGGAAACAGGTGTATTCTTTGGATTAATGCCTAACCGATAATAGCCTTCTAGGAACTGAATTGAAATGAGAAGGCACATTGCTGAAGAACTAATTTTTGGTATTGTAATTTTACAGTACAGTGGACCCTTGTATAACAAACAGCTTGTATAACATAAAATTTGTACAACATATTCCAGAGATAGGGGAAATTTGCTTAACATAATCGCCTATGGGGAAAATCCGTACAACATAAAAATGGGATCACTCCATTTTCAATGCATTCCTATGGGAATTTGTATAAAGAAAAATTTATACAAATTATAAAAATTTATACAAATTTAACCACTGTGCCTCGT
This sequence comes from Phrynocephalus forsythii, assembly GCA_029282475.1. Taxonomy (NCBI): domain Eukaryota; kingdom Metazoa; phylum Chordata; class Lepidosauria; order Squamata; family Agamidae; genus Phrynocephalus; species Phrynocephalus forsythii. Next base: position 15,170,767 of record JAPFRF010000004.1, read on the forward strand.
GGCGCAGTGGTTAAATGCCTGTACTGCAGGTAAAACTGTGCTCACGACCTGGGTTCAATCCCTGGTAGCAGGCTCAAGGTTTACTCAGCCTTCCATCCTTCCGAGGTCGGTAAAATGAGTACCCAGCTTGCTGGGGGGGCAATGTGTAGCCTGCACACTGTAATTAAAATTGTAAACCGCCCAGAGACTACTTGTAGTGGTATGGGGCGGTATATAAGCAGAACACTTTGCTTTGCTTTTAACATAATTTCATTTGGAACGAATTAATTCCTTTATACAAGGTACCACTGTAGTTATGATTGTTACCCAAATGCTAGTTACATACAGTATACAGTGGAACCTTGACTTACATACTGCTTGACTTGCATCATATTTGACTTGCAGCAAGAAGGGGCCTGTTTGACTTGAGTCGCAGGCTTTGACTTGCATCTCGGAGCCCCGGCGCAAGGCACCGGAATTGGGCGGCAGCCACAACCCAGCATCGCGGCTGCCGCCTCCAAAGTGCTCCTGCCTTCTTCCCCTCCTCTGGCAGCGGCGGCTTCGGCGAGGCCAGCTCAGAGCACCTGGAGCTGGTCCTCGGCCTCACGAAGCCGCCGCTGCTGCCGGAGGAGAAGAAGGGCCGGGAGCTCGAGGCTGGCCTCGCTGGTTAGACAGTTGGCTCAGTCTTGTAAAAAATCTGGCTGCAGAAGTCTGGTCCACAATGGAAGCATTTTAGTTGGGGAGCTGTAAAGTTGTGGGACTCTAATGGTAAGCATAGAGTTGTTCAGAACTTGGACCGTCAGGTTAAAAATCAGTAAAACTTAAATGTTAGACATTGTTGTTATGAACATTAAAAAGTGGAGGCAGATAACTTGTGGACTATAATTCCACTGCCTCCTCCTCTCTTTGAAGAGACATTTCATTTACATCCCCAGAAGGAATCTCCTATCCCAGTCAAATTTGTGTTAAATTGCTGTTTTCGGGGATCTTTTTCATCATCTGGAAGGGATTAATCCGCTTTTCCATTACTTTCTATGAGAAACGTTCGTTTGACTTAAGTCATGTTTGACTTAAGTCTAGACCTCTGGAACGGATTAATGACGTAAGTCAAGGTGCCACTGTATATCTGTGGCTTCCTGCTTTAATGTTGCTTCTAGTTGGCTGATGTTCTTTGGACATCTGTGTTGATATCTTTTCCTCACTGTTGCAAAACCAGATACAATGACTTCTGTGATCAAATATTGCCTTCATTAGGATCTCAAATCTTGCCTATGTTGTTTCCATTTGTAAGCCATAGTATCTCCAGGGATTCGTCCCATAATTTTGCAAGGGATGTTCAAAGTATTTCAGCATTACAAAATTGCAGAACAGTTGTGTTTATCCCAGCTCTGAGTGCTTTTAGTAAACATTCTCTCAGGATTCCTGAAACTAGGTTTCTGATACAAGTCTTCAAATTAAAATCAGCTCCAGGTCCAGGGCAGTTTGACCCTGTCAAACAGGACCCAGTTAGTTGACTCTCAGGAGGAGAACTTTTTAACCCCTTTCTGGCCAAACAAGCATGGGTGCTGGGAAACAGATACTGTGTCTGGTTGTAAAAGATTTGAAAGTGTATTTTAAAAACAATAGAGAACCAATATTCCAAAGCTCTTTTGTTTAAATAATAAGTTGTGAAATTACTGTATTTTGGTTTGTAGCCAGAAATGGTCTTACTTGGTTCTACCAGAGCTTTGGTAGCTATACCCCAGGCATGTCCAAACTTCTGCCCTCTTGATGTTTTGGACCACAACTCCCATAATTCTAAGGTTAGACTGCCAATGGCAAACGACTGTGGGAGTTGTGGTCCAAAACATCTGGAGGGCCGAAGTTTGGTCATGCCTGCTATACACTGTTATAGTTTCAACCACTTGTTTAAAAAAAGGGGGGGGGGAATGGGAGACCATGACATGTTCTTTGTGTTTGCATGATAAATGGTTAACTGATGTGGGGGGGGGGAGAACAGTCAGCTTCTGGTATTTCTTTGTGAATAGTAGCAGGCATAAGGGTATCCTGTGGATCATCCTAACTTGTGCCATTATTCTTATCAACATTCAGGCTGCCCTTTGCTATGTAAAGCTTGACATCCTTTTCCCTGCTGGCAGCTCAGGCAGGGGGGTATTGTGGAACAATACTGGCCCATTTCCCTGCATTTGAATTGTGGTACAGTCTCCCACATTCATAACCGAGAGGTGGTTTCCCCCCCCCCCAAGAACTGAATTGTTCTGATGCATGTAAAAGAAAGAAGATTTGTGATCCTAATCTCATATTTTAGTCTGCAGAGTTTTTGCAACTGGAATTTTTTTACTAAAACTTCCCAAAAAAAGAAGAAGAAGAAAGCCTCTTTTTTTTCTCCCAGAAAATATGGAATGGTCATAAGTGCACTACAATTTAACAAGGCAAATAAAGATAAAAGCTAGAATGATTAGTAGTTTTTGTCATTTCCCCCCCTCACCACACTCCTTCAGTAATAGAGTTGTGAGACCAAAAGAGTTTGGAACAGCATCAACGAGGTGGAGATTTTGTGTAGCTCAGGGAATAGAAGAATCTACAACTCTAAAATATATATTGTTTGGTTGTTAGCTAGAGCCTTAACTGCATTTTAACTTCTGACTGAAACCAACCAACATTTCTTGAAAAAAAGACATATTCTGTTATCTCTGTTATGCTTTCCAGGATGTTACTTGATTATTCAACTGCATGACATTGAAAGCATTTGTGTCTAAGCTGACATGACATGATTTTTTGTTTGTTTGCACTGATTAGTTTCATTTGCACGTGCAAGTACTTAGTGGGCTTTGCTATCAACAAGTGGCAAAAATATATGATGAACTGGCCTTTTGACTTCAGGCATCCTAGAAAGAGATACTCATGAACAACATGCTTTGGTTTGACCAAAAAGGACTTTAAAGGATTTCTATTTCAGCTCTCATACTTCTTAAATCAGATTTTACAAGTCATATCATAGAAATGAAAGAACCTAGCTGGTCAGAGAAATAGAGTGACTGAAATTTAAAATATTCAGCTTAAAAATAATCAGCCAAAAGCTTGTTGTGTAATTGTGTTGGTGAAAAGCTTGCAACAGCAAATTGCTGCTAATTCACAGGTTGCCGCTTGGGTTCCTGGTTTTGCACCAGTTTGACCAGCTGGCACTCAGTGAGGAATCCAATTGAGCTTGAGGCAATTTGCAGCTGTAAATTATGCCACTTCCCTTCCACTATAATAACTAGACAACCGGATTTTGGGCATCAGTGGCCAAAGTCCTATTTGTGCAAGTATAGTCATGGGCAATTTTTTAAAATATAGAAATAAAACATGTTGATTTCTCCACCCATGGTCCTAAGTCTGTGGAATCCCTTTTATTGTGATGAAGCCATGTGGAGGCCATGGGGCAGGGGGAATATTTAGTTTCCAAAAAGCAGAGCCACCAGGATGACTTTACCAGGCACATTTTAACTGCGATACTGCATTTGCAGATGTGTTTTGGACTACATGACCCTTGGAATTTCTTTCATCTCTGTAGTTCTGTGGTTCCGTGAAGAGGCAGATGGATGTGGAAGAGGTTTCTTCTTTTTATATACCCTAGGCCAGTGGTGGTGAACCTTCGGCACTGGCAACACAGGCTTGGAATTATGGGAGTTGTAGTCCAAAACATCTGGAGTGCCGAAGGTTCACAACCACTGGCCTAGGCTGATGCCACTTTGAGGCTAGAACTGAATTCCACCCAGAAATGAATATTCAGTTGTCAAGATCTTTAAATGCTATTATGATGTATTCAAAGGAAACAACCCAGTCAACTGCTACATAATTTTGTTCCAATTCCAGAGGTTCCAGAACTAAATGGATGTGCTTGTGCTATGAATAATAACAGCTACATGTTGTTGTTTTCTGGTCAGGAGCAGAGCTAATGGGAAAATACTGAGATAGAGAGACACCACATTTTACATTATATAATAAAATCTATCTCGCTGGACCAAGTCCCAACAAGGCAGTAAATAAAAGGCCAATCTAAAAATAATCAAAACAAAACTATATTTCTGATCATTTTACAATGCAAGGCAAAATCCATAGATGTGTGAAATATAACCTAGAATGCAGTAAGAAACACTTTGATAGCTGCAGCAGTAAAATATCAGTCAAACACATTGGTTAAAAATTTACGAAGTTTAGAAATGCTGCAGTTGAGGAGGCCATGGGGCCCATCCATTGTTAAGGGGTTGGTTGGATTTTTTTAGCAGTAGCAGCAGCACTGGGCCTACCATGTCTCTCCAGCTGCAAACCTTGCTTGATAGAGGTAGGAGAAGTTATGTTTTGGGACTAAAATCCCATAGGATTATCCTAGGAATCAGAAGTTCCTAAAACTGTATTTTCCCCTATCTTCCTTTGATTCTTGAGGAAGATTGATCCTGTCTGTTTTACAATGAAGGGATAATCTGTTCAACAACAACATGTCTGCTTTTCAGGACTGAACTGGTTTTATCATCCTGACTATTAGCAGTCTAGCTGCCTAGATGCCCTAAGCACATCCGATCTCTCCTGATTTCGGGAGCTAAGCAGGGTCGGCCCTGGTTAGTACTTGGATGGGAGACCACCAGGGAATACCAGGTGCTGTAGGTGCCTGGAGTAGGAACTGGCAAAACCACTCCAGTATTCCTGCCAAGAAAACTCGAAGAGTCGGTCACGACTGTAACAACACAACACACACACACATTAGCAATCTAGAGCAGCTGGCTCATTCAGGGTATGCATGGCGTCACCTGAGACTTCGACAAAGAGCTTTGAGAACGGAGTGTCCCCTGGATGATATCCATGGCCTGAACTAGTTGATCTCTTTTCAGTGGAATCCCATGGCTCTTCCATTAATTTTGCTATTACCAGCAATTTGCTGGGCCGACTCCTTGGTTTTATTATGAGCCGTCTCTAGTCATTGTTTTATCAGTTGAAGGAGGTGGGGTATTGAACATGTCATACATATTTTACTACACTGTTCCTTCTGTTGTGATCATTTGCTGTGTTTTTATTATACCCTGATCATTGAAAAGGTCTTTTTTAAATAGACAAATAACTTGAATGAGTGGCATCTTTCCCTCCTCTTTTCTTTCTGACCCTCATGCCCTGATGACTGAACAAGTGGCTGGATTTTGTGCCACTGCTACTATTCGTCGCTGGTATTTTGTTTATTGGTTCACCAACTAGATTATGCATGTTCAATACACTGTTATTGAAATATATTTCTGTGATGGTCTTTGGAATATAATGAAATTTTACTGCTACTGCATTTTTAATGGACTGCCCGCTGTCCGAAGAACTCCCGCGTTCAGAAGGTCTAAAACTCAATCAATCAATCAATCAATCAATCAATCAATCAATTGGTCCATCTGTCTGTCAGTCAATCAGTCTTCACTTTTCCTCCACAGACTCTTCCTATTCAGAGCCTCCAGATGTCCAGCAGCAGTTGAACCACTACCAGTCGGCAGCTCTGGCCAGAAAAAACAACAATATTAGCCCTGTCCCACATTCTGGAGCTGACCAGAAAGCGGAAGCCACCCTTAAATGTGAATTTTGTGAATTCTCTTCGGGTTATATTCAAAGCATTCGGCGACATTACCGGGACAAACATGGAGGGAAGAAGCTGTTCAAGTGCAAAGATTGTTCCTTTTATACTGGTTTTAAGTAAGTAGTAGACTAAAGAAATCCCCATACTGTATATGTTTTTGTATGAATCCCAGTGCATTTGGGAAGATCAGTATGCAGTAACATTAAATGATAAGAATTGATCGGGTTTCTCTTGTCCTGCATGTTTTCCCCTTGAGAATGTGGACTTAGAAATGGATGCCCTAAGCGCATCCGATCTTGCCTGATTTCAGAAGCTAAGCAGGGTTGGCCCTGGTTAGTACTTGGATGGGAGACCACCAGGGAATACCAGGTGCTGTAGGCGCCTGGAGTAGGAACTGGCAAACCACTCCAGTATTCCTGCCAAGAAAACTCCATGGACATGGGAGTCACAAAGAGTCGATCACAACTGTAACACCCCCCCACACACACACGGCAGGGGTAAGGCAGGAAACCCGCCTTTTTTGGACTCCTCAGATGGGCCCCGTCCCCTTCCCAATGATACCACCGTTTTTGTGTGGGACCCGCCTATCCACCTCATCCCAGGAGGTGAGAATTCCTTTCCTGAGGCTTCCAGAATACAAGATTTTCCTGGGAATGTTTGGCTCTGCCCTTTTGGCTCCATTCATGACTGGAATGTAGCCACCACAGGCGTCCTTAAAACTGAATTTTGCCTTCAGAACGGCAGGAGGTTCTCCACACCACCCTTGCTGTGTAGGCTCTAGTTGTGTTGCATGCTGCAGAATTTTGTAGATGTCTGGCTCCCGCTGTGGAAAATCCAAATGTGTGTAATTGATGCCTTGTAATTAAAGGTAATTGACCAACAGAGCAGTAAATCTGCTTCAGCTCAATGGGTCTCTGTCCTAGCTAAAATGAGTATAGGATAGCAACCACAGAGTTGTTTTTTGTTTGTTTGTTTGTATTTATTTATTTATTTATTTATTTATTTATTTATTTATTTATTTATTTATTTATTTTATGCATTTCTTGACCACTCTGATTTCCCAGAAGGGACTCTGAGCAGTTCACACAAAAGCCAAATAAAACAGTAATTAGAGGCAAAACAAGTCAATAAGCAGCAAAAGACATAAACAGACAACACAATTGCATACTAAAAACCCGGCAAGAGTTAGAAAGTGCCATCAAAGAACTGGTTCAGCGAAATGACCCTGTATACCACACAGCTTCTACTGCCTTCCAAAGGCATCAGGCCTTTTCCCCCTGCCTATTTTCTGGCTATTTTCTCCCTAAAAATTACCTTTTCTTCCATGAGAAGTATGTAGTTGCTACCCAAATACATGTAGTACAGTGTGCTTTATACTCCCCTTCCGCTAGAGGAGAGTGGAAGATACTTGAATTCAGTGTAGGGAAACAGAAAGAGAGAAGCATTACACTCATTGTTCCCTGTCACTTTCCTTGCTTCAAGTTTCTCAAAACGGTCTGCTGCCTTCTAGACGTGTAGGACTACAACTCCTTTTATCCTTACCAGGGAGTTGTAATCTGACACATCTGGAGGGCACCAGGCTGAGAAAAGATGGTTTAATCCGTTTTAATCAGTTGGGTCTTGCCTGCCTGAGTGTTACCAAGGTGTTCTTAGATGACTAGCAAGTGTACACTCGAGTGTGTCTAAATGGCCATGAATTTATTAGTGGGTGCTTCTTACTTAGAGTATTATAGTCCCGATACAATATAAATCTGTTGAAAGAGTATCCTGTTACCAGCTACACTGGGACTTGAAAACATTTAAGTAATGTAATTTACAAGACAGAGATCTGGCTGAAACTTCAATGGGTTAGGCAAATTTCGGGGTGCATATAAAATGTTCTAGGAAAAAAATCACAATAGATAGCGACATTTTTATACATATGAAGGGAAATCTCCTTGGGTCTGCTCTTGCAAGCAGAGGGGTGGGATTTCCCCCCAATAGGATGTTGCAATACAGTCCAAAGCAGAAAATGGTTGTTTCAGGGGTGATCCCTGTGCCGCCTGGAAAAGGGCCTGGGGGAGTTTTCCTCACTGCCACTGATGTGTGCTCTCTTTGGAGCATAGATGCAAAGAAAAGAAACAAATTCTCTACTTCTGCTCCTCTTTTCCCCTCTCTTTTAATGAGAGGTTGACACTTGACCTAAAGCAGGAGACATTTAGAACCTAGCCTAAGGGGAAGTAATAGTGAACTTGTATTGACTGTGTCATGTTCTACAGTCGGCAAAATTTTCATGCTCCAAACTTTGGAATCCTTGAAGTAGATTTTCCTCAAACTTTAAAATGAAATGTATCATGTACAAAGAGTACATGGGGAGACACACACAGAGACACCCATGAAATTGGGGTTGCAGAGCATGTCACTGACCGACAGACAAGACCATTTTCATAAGTTTGTCCTTCAGAATTAATCATTCACTTTTGAAGTTATTTTGCATGTCTGTGCCATAATTTGGGCGAACTCTATAATTCGGGCAGCTTGTGGCTTCGAAAACAGGGGAGCTCTGTTTGTGTCCCCATCCCCCACTCCCCCCATGGAATTATGTACAATTCCTCAAGGAGATTGTTTTTAAATCCCCTTGGGAATCTTTGCATCTATCCTGAATATGGACCATAATCCAAAGCACCAGTGCCCGCGTGACCCCATCAGAGGATTATGGATATGTTCCTCTCTGCCTGAGGATGTGAGTCCCCTTGCTATACACCAGAACCCAGGCCTCTGTGGCCTCGCGTTCTGTTGCCACAGCAGCCGACCAGATAATGTCTGGCAAGGCTTGTGTGCAGAACAGACCTCCCTGGGCCTGCTTCCCAGCAATGGCTGTTGAGAAGCCTATGTCTTTTGATATTTGATGTTAGGTATAGCCATCCTGCCTAGCAAGTAGTAGTGGTCCTCAGCAGCCTAGCTCTTCATAAACACATTTCTCATCCCCTTTTAAACACACTGAAGCCCCATACTCACAGATTTGTGTGCTGAGCCAAATCACAGCCTTGCACAGTCCCTGCCCGCCTTCAAAAAGTCACTTAAAACCATGCTTTATAGGGAGGCATTTGGCGACCTTCAATTTCATTTACTGTTTGATTGTCTCTCCCCCCCACCACCCTTTTGACGCCTCTTGCTGAGGGTTTTCCCTCATTTATTGTTTTGGTTTTATTTGACTTTTATTCTGTGCTGTATTGCTGTTTTTAATCCTACTGTAAACTGCCTGGAGTTCCCCCGGAAGACGGGCGGTATAAAACATAAATAAATAAATAAATAAATAAATAAATAAATAAATAAATAAATAAATAATGTACAGTAGCTGTTTCCCATTTGGGGGAATTAATGTGGTTTCACAGGGATGTCTCCCATAAAGCAAAGCGTTAGCCACCCAGAGACCTTTGGGTAGTGGGTGGCATGCAAGCTAAATAAATAAATAAATAAATAAATAAACAAACATGTTCTGCTTATATACCGCCCCATACCACTTCAAGTAGTCTCTGGGTGGTTTACAGTTTAATTACAGTATGCAGGCTACACATCCACCCCCCAGCAAGCTGGGTCCTCATTTTACAGACCTCGGAAGGATGGAAGGCTGAGTGAACCTTGAGCCTGCTACCTGGGATTGAACCCCAGGTCTTGAGCACAGTTTTACCTGCAATACAGGCATTTAACCACTGCACCATGAGGCTATACATGTCCACCCACTCCTTCCTCATTTTGCTCAAGGTCCCGCACTGAGAATAGAAATAATCCTCATTAGCTCTCTTAGCCTTTATTTGATTCACACTGAAGACTTGGTGCAGATGAAGCTGCTTTATTTCTGAGGTTAGGCCTCACAGATTAGTTGAAGAAAATCCTGGTTATTTGTTTTGTTTTGTTTATTTTACTACCCTATGTGTAGTGCTGAAGCAGTGTTCTGGGCAGTTTACAAAACAGTTAAAATCATCAGATGGTCACACCACTTTGAAGTTGGGATGTACTTAAGAACATCGTTAGCAAAAAGGGAGGGCTCATGAGAGTAATGCTGTGGTCCCTACTCCCCCCTCCAACAAACTCTCCTACTACATTGTTAAAAGATGATGCTGGGTCTGTGACAGCTGTGTTAGGGATTGCTGCTTGACTTGAGATTGGTTATGGCAAACACTAATAACCCTTGTTTTTAAAGGAATAGCAATGGAGTGATATCTGTAGCTTCTGCAACCTATGAACATTACCCAGAGATTGTGCTTCCACAACTCCTGAGCCTGTCCACTACTCCCTGTGTTTGTAGATCCGCTTTTACTATGCACGTGGAAGCTGGGCACTCAGCAGTCCCCGAGGAAGGACCCAAAGATCTCCGCTGCCCTCTCTGTCTGTACCACACCAAATATAAACGGAACATGATCGACCATATCGTCCTTCATAGAGGTAAAGGAAACCCGCAGTGATGTACCTGTGGCCCAACTGGGCCAGTGCTAAAAAAAAATGACTCCTTTTCCTCATTGGAAAGCTTGGTGCCTCCAGGAGAGTTTATAAGCACGGTCGCCTCTTATCATCATGGGTTTGTGTTGAGTATCTGGGGAGTTAGATGTGACGAAATTGAGAGGATGTAGGGGCTTGTTGTTGCCTGCCATTGTGCTTCTGATGGGACTCTTGAAATCAGAGATTTGGCCCAAAGCCTGTTACTTTACATGCGCTAGGACAAAGCGATCGGCATAAATCCCATTGATGGGTTGCCACATGTTAAGAAGTTAGCATCGGTATTTGCTGTTGCATGCCAACTCGGCGCTTAGCAGCAAATTCGTACACTAATTCCTTAGCTTTCAGCCAGTTCATCAGCGAGATTTACGTTGAGTGTCTTGTGCCCACAGAAAACAATTAACCGGGTTTTGGGATACGTGTGCTTGCATGGGTGCACCCGCAGGCACACAAATGTGCCCTTGCAGGCATGTGTTTAAAAAATGATGGCTCGGTTCTATCTCGGCTTTATCTTGTGCCTAGAATGTCTTTCTCTACCAAGCCTGGTCTTTCAGGGCAGAATTGCAGACATGAAACCTCTCATGAGTCCCCCCTACCCCTACTCTTCCAAAAAAAAAAAAAAAAAAAATGAAGAAAAATTTCAGATTCTGTTGGCGGCAGAATTCTACACTCTCAGGAGACAGCTGTTTGGGCTCTTCAAGGCTGGGAATTGTGCCATTAGTTATCGCACTTGACGCTTAGAGATGGTCTGTTGGCTACTGAAATCCATACCCATGTGTTGGAGTGGCATTCTGCCTGATCACAGCCTGAGCAGCATCCACACAGCAGGGTATTGCTACTGAGGTAACGAGAGTGGTATGTGCCATCTCTTCTACCCCACAGGAAATCGCTTCGTTTTTGTCTTTGGTTTTTGTCGCCTGCATAGGGTAGCATGCCACTTCTTTACAAGCCTCCGTCACTTTATCAGTTTAGAGGTGTGCCGTTCATCAAAGAGATGGGAAACAGTTGAGTTAGCTGTTAGTTAACTGTGAGTCCAAAAATCTAATTAAGTTGAGTTTAAATTGGAGGGAGCCATTGTTTCATAATTAAGTAGGTGCTAAATTGCCTATCTGTGTTAGGTGACGATGGTAGCTGTAATAAAAGCTTTACCAGGAAAAAAATATTGAAAAATCCTGTCCATCATTTTATATCCACCCACATTCCCATTTTGAAGTTTGGAGAATAGGAAACAGTTGTGTGGATTGTTGGGGGAAAAACTCATTTTCCACTCACACCACCAAAACCCTGCTCTATTCCTCCTATTCTATGTTTTTTCCTCTTCCTTTATGATTTCATTATCTTTCCCACTTTGAACCACCCTACTGCCCAGCTGGATCCTAATAGTCCCAAGGAGTCCAAATTAATTTTCTGGAGCGAGATGCAGAATCTCAATATGGTGTCTGACACAGAACACGGGGCTCCCCATCTTGATCCGAAAAAAAGAGAGGCTGCCACCCTTATCTGAGCTGTCCTTTCGACCTGCTGGCTTAAAACTGTTAATAAAGGATTGTCATGTTTTATTGACTTTAATCCTCCCTTTTCAGGACTGGAGATGCAATTTAAAAACTGATCGATTAGGTATGAACAAAACAGTTCTCAAATGCTCATCTCTCAACCAAGAGAAGTTTTCTTGTCATCCAAAGCCAGACTCAGGGATGAAAGCAAGGATGACCTCCTCCTTTTCCCTCCCTCTGTAATCTTGGTTTCTCAGGTTTTGCTGCCTCTCACAGAGATATGCAAGGGAGTGGGGGGTGCGAAGCCAGTGGAGACTGTAGGAAGTGTGTGTCTGTGGTTGAGTGACTTTGTAGCCATCAACGCTGTGTCTTGGGTCTTCAGTGTGATAAGGTAATGTAAACCAATGTTTAAGGTTTTGAACTTGAGATATCCTTACATCAGTGCTCCCCAACCTTTTTATCACCGTGGACCGGTAAATGCTTGATAATTTTTCCCTGGCCCGCTTGTTTTGGTTTAATAAGATAAAAAATGTAAATGCCCCCCCGGCCGCTGACGCACATGCGTGCTAGTCGTTTCCCACTCTAGGGGGCGGTGCTCATCTCCGTACTCAAGCCAAAGAGCCAGTGTTGTGCGATGAGTCCTTGGCATCGCTGCAAGGAAACCCTGTTTTTACTTCCTCGCATTTTTCCCCCATGGGCTTCCTCATTTTCTTTCTTTCTTCCTTCCTCCTCCTCCTTTCGTTCTTCCTCTCTCTCCCTCACTCCTTCTCTCCCTTTCTTTTTCTTTCCCTCCCTCCTTCCTTTACTTACTTACTTTCTTCCTCCCTTCCTCCTTCTCCCTCCTTCTTTCTTTCTTTCTTCCTTCCTCTTGCTCTCCTTCCTCCCTTCCTCCCTCCCTTCCTTCCTTTCTCTTTTCTTTCTCTCTCTCTCTCCCTTCCTCCTTCCCCCTTTCTTTCTTTCTTTCTTTCTTTCATTCTTTCTTTCTTTCTTTCTTTCTTTCTTTCTCCCTCCCTTCTTTCTTTCTTTCTTTCTCTTCCCTCCCTCCCTCCCTCCCTCCCTCCCTCCCTTCTTTCTTTCTTTCTTTCTTTCTCTCCCCCTCCCTCCCTCCCTTCTTTCTTTCTTTCTTTCTTTCTTTCTTTCTTTCTTTCTTTCTTTCTCCCTCCCTCCCTCCCTCCTTACTTACTTTCTTTCTTTCTGGTCGCAGCGGCGGCGGCAAATGCGGGGGTCTCGGCAGCGGCGGGCGGGACGGGGGCGGTTGCGGGGCGGTGGCGCGGTGGGTCGCGGCGGCGTTGGGACGGGGGTGCGGGGTCTCAGCGGCGGGCGCGGCGGGATGGGGGCGGTGCGCGGCGGCGGCAGTGGCGGGTCGGTGCGGGGGTCGCGGGGCGCGGTGGGGGATTGCGGCGCGAGGGGGATCGCGGCTGCGGCTGTTGCGGGCGTGGTGGCGGCGGCGGGGACGGGGCGGTGCGGCGGCGGCGGGCGGGACGCAGTGCGGGGGTCGCGGCGGTGGCGGGACGGGGCGGTGCGCGGCGGCGGCGGCAGCGGCGGGTCGCGCGGTGCGGGGGTCGCGGGGGATTGCGGGGGGGTCGGGGGCGGCGGGGGATTGCTGCTGGGCCACGGGGGGGCGCGGCGGTCGCGGCGGCGGGGGGGCGGTGCGGTGAGGGGGTCGCGCGCGCGGTGGACGGGCGATTGTGGGGAGTCGTGGTGGCGCGGCGGGACGGGGCAATTGCGGCGGGGCGGCGGCGGGGCGGTGCGGGGATTGCGGCGGGGGGTCGCAGCGGCAGGGGCTGGGGCCGATGGCGGGGAGTGTGGCGGCGGGGCAATTGTGTAATGTAAACCGGTGCCGATTCATCCAAGGTTTTAAACTTGAGATATCCTTACATTACTGAAAATAATGGTTTTGTTAACTCAGTTTCTTTCTGTTGCTCTGCTCTCTTCTCATTCGCCATCATTTCGATGACTGTGTTGGAAAGACAATGCAATGACTTTCTCAGATGCCCTTCTATTGTATCTGTATGCATCTCTCTGGGACTCAACATGCGTGGACCAGAGCCAGCTTGGCAAAAGCAAGAGCTTGGCATGCAGTGGTTTCTGGTGTTGAACTTAGCCTCTGAAGGAGTATTTGTGCCAGCCGGCCAGATTCTGTCAGTCTACAGGATATTCTGAGAGGTTTATCTGTTTTATAAAGGAACAGTTGATACTATTTAAAAAAATAAACAAACAAAAACAATGAAACAGCAAGCTTTCAATGATAATTCATTTTCTTCAGGCCATGAACCAAGTTCTTACAGGTAGTTTCAAGATTATCTGTTGGCAATTGTGAGGATCAGATTTGTTTCTTAGATGGATAAAAGGTGGTCTGCAGAATTTATAAGGATGGATGGTATGTTTTCAAATCCCTCCTTAGCCAGTGGTTCAGAAATTATCACTCAGCCCTTTAGATGAGAGACCAGCCTAGCACTTTGCATCCTCTTAATCTTTCCCTCCTGCCTTCTTTTTGAAACTCAAAGAATGTCCTGATTTTTTTCTGAATTATTTTATGAGGTTGTTTAAGATTCAGGGGTGGGGGGAGCACAGAAGGTTCACAAACCAATGATAGTTTTGGTTGTGAGTTTTTTGGGCTGTTTGGCCGTGTTCTGGAAGTTTTTCTTTCTGATATTTCGCCAAACTCTGTGGCCGGCATCTTCAGAGGGCAAGGAGCTCATGGAACTAGGAGTTCTCTCTGCTGTGGGGTATAAAGTGAGTGAGATTGGGGGTTTTAAAGTTGAGGAAACATGTCCTAAATAGGTGTCAGTCATTGTATTATGATGAACACCTATTTTCCTGCATAGGACAAGTTTCCTCAACTTTAAAAACCCCAATCTCACTCACTTTATACCTCAGAGCACAGAGGGAACTCCTAGTTCCCTGAGCTCCTTGCCTTCTGAAGATGCCAGCCACAAAGTCTGGTGAAACGTCAGAAAGAAAAATTTCCAGAACACGGCCAAACAGCCCCAAAAACTCACAACAACTCTCAGATCCAGGCCGTGAAAGCCTTTGAGAATACAATGATAGTTTTGTGTTCTATGTGATCTTTAGCAAACAGTGGATCAAGAGTGCTGGATAGCTGAGTGGTTTATGTCTTGGGTTGTGGAGCCAAGGGTTGGGAGGTGAATTGCCCCACTGTGCCTCCTGGACAGGACCTGGACTTGATCCATAAGGTCCCTTCCAGTTCAGCAGTTCCAGGAGGAGGAGGAAGAGGGAGGGAGGGAGAGTTAGTTCAAGGCATATTTTCTGCAGTGGTTTTGGTATGTGGAATATGCAGCGGAAGTAATTTTTGCATTGCAAATAAGTGTGGTTGGAGTAATGCCCCAAAGCATGAATGAAAGCCAAACAACCGAAAACAAACCACACCCACACCCCACCACCTTTGCTTATAATCTTTGCTGCCTTTGATTCATTGAAAGGAAACTTTCAGGATTTCAGCTAATCAGATCTCTTAATCTCTCGGAGAGCAGCCGCAAGATGACTTTTTGGCCTGCCCCAATGGCAGTGCCGGTTCTTCAGCACCAAAGTCTCTCCCTCGGGCTCCTCTCTCATCCAGCAGCCCCCTTGTGTCATCTCAGACATACACACAGGGTCGACTTGCTGGAGAAATGCCACACAAAATGGAAGAACAGAAAAATCTGTTCATTCGTTTTAAATACTACCCTCCTGTCTCATATTTGAAGTCGTCTGTGTGGGTCACATAGTGGGGAGATAGAAAACATAAAGTGCGAGAGCACAATAAAAACCCAGAACCGGGCCTTCTCTGTGGCGGGCCCCACTCTCTGGAACCATCTTCCTAGCAATCTGCGCCTTGCAGAGTCCCTGCCGGCCTTCCGGAGGGCGTTAAAGACCTTTCTCTTCCGGGAGGCCTTTGGCGACCTAGTTTCGTTTAGGTTCCCCCCCCCTCCTCTGCCATCTGTCGATATACCCCAAGCTGCAGTTTGCTGCCATCCTGCAGATCTTGCTAGGTGGCTTATTTTAAAATTGTTGCTATTGTTATTGTAGTCTTGTTGTGTCTGTCTAATTGGCTGTATTTGATTTAATGTTGTGAACCGCCCAGAGTTCCTACGGGAAGATGGGCGGTATAGAAGCCCAATAAATAAATAAATAAATAAATAAATAAATAACATGGAAGCTAGACGTGGGCACTTCGTATTACTATCTCTGGCATACAGATGCAAAGCGGGGCACCACATGCGCCAGGGAAGTCTGTTCCCCCAGAACTGGCTGGTCTGCTCGCTGGTTGGTGTGCCTCATAACGAATGTGCCAATCGCAGAAGTAGCTAAGCCGGCACTTCCCCGCCTCCCTGCACAGCCCCCCCACTCCTTCCACAATTGGTGCGTTTATGACAAGGATGGGTGCATGCCAGTCCAGCCGGTAAGTGGTCTGGCCAGTTGTGGGACGAGGACATGGACCTCTGGTGCCTGTGGTGCTTCGCTTTGTATTCGTCTAGTCCGGGAAACAAATATGAGATGTTCATGTCTAGTGGAAATAGAAACAAATACAAAATAGCTACAATATCAAATAAAATTAAAACTTAGCATCAAAGGACTGCAAAATCTAAAAAAGCCCTTTTAAAACTGAAGTCTGGAAGCAAAAAAAAAAAAAAAAAATGTGCTTTCAATGGATACGGAAAAGTATAGAACAGGCATGTCCAAACTTCGGCCCTCCAGAAGTTTTGGGCCACAACTCCCACAGTCCTTTGCCATTGGAAATACAAGCTTGGAATTCTGGGAGTTGTGGTCCAAAACATCGGGAGGGCCAAAGTTTGGACATGCCTGGTATAGAATGTTGGTACCAGGTGGACCCTCCATAATGGCAGAAAACATGTTTGTCCCCAAAAGATTAAACAAAAGTGTTGCTTTAGCCAAGAGAAGGCCTACCAGCACTACTACAGAAAATACTCTCCCCCTAAGTCCTGTTTCAAACAAGCTTTAAATATCCTGCCAAGTTGGTAATATTTGGCTTCTTATCTAAGATTCATGGGTTGAATTTGTGTTGCTAAGTCCCAACTCCAGTAGCCCAGTGGGTTTTGGTGACTCATCTTCTCTGCAAGTTCCATCGATTCAGTGCAAACACTATATCTGTGACCTGCGATGTTAAGAAACAGGATTTCAGCCATTCGTTCCCACATTTCTGCAGATGTCCCATTTGACCACAGTTGGCCCAGTGATGTCATCCACTGGTGTGGTGTCATTTCTGCTCTGGGCACCTGCTCTTACCTCATGGAGCTCCCTTCTTCTTCATAACTGGGGGTCCCTCAGCAGCCTCCGTTCCAGTCCAGGCTGCTTCCGGAGCACTGGTGTGAATGGTTTTTAGGCCCACCTCTGAGGATGAATCCTCCAGTGGAACTAGGCACGGCAGCTGCCTTAGGCACATTCAGCTAAAGCTCTGCCCTGCATTGGAGGTGGTTCCCAAGCCTTCATTTACCTCAGAAGGAAATGTCAGAAGTTGCTTTCAGAAACTTGAAAAGTCCTACTGCACTATCCCCAGTAATCTCTGGGCATCTTTTTTGCGTGAATCTCTTAACAGCATTTCTGTTTGTCTTGTAGGACCAGTTAAGATGTCCTAGATCTCACTTGGCCTCAAATGATTCCTTATTGTAAACATGCCCAAAAAGGAACAATATGGGGTCATATTTGAATTTCTAATCTGTTAGATAAGTATTTACAGTAGATTATGAGAACAGCTATACATTGTAGTGCTATATTACTATTTCAAGGTGGCCATTATACCAGATTTGTTGACAGATTCCTGCATTAATATTTAAGATTAGCATGCATTATATCTTGCTATACAAAGTTATCCTGCTGTTCATCATGATCGTGTCACCTCTTTCTTGCTACAAGATCTAATTATCTGCCTGGTAACATTAAGAAAAACAAGAAGACCCTTGTGAAAAGACCTTAAAGACTTTTTAAAAATTATTTGGCAGAATGTGTTCATATGCTGTATCCTCCATTTTCTGATTCATCTGAAGAAGTTGGCTACACCCTCTTAGTCTTTAGGTACCACAGGAGTCATTGTCATTTTTACTGCAACAAGTTGCGATTAACAAACTGTGATTCATTTGTTGAAAGATAACAAACTAGCAAAGAAAACATGCACCCAGTTTGTTTCACATCCGTTCCATCATTTTTGGGGGATATTGCCATTTAATTTCCCCAATATTAAATGGCAATACTGTTGAAAATTCTAATTTGCCAAAAATATGGCAAACATTTATTTAATAGAATCTGTAGGCCCATCTGTCCTTCACCCAGGACAAGTTTGCAAGTTCAAGTTCCCAGGATTTTCTAGGGATAAGGCACTGTGATTAAGTCATTTTTTTTTCATCTTTGCTGTAGACCAGAGCTTGGGAACATTACTTTTACTCAAATTCTTAAGCCAGCCTGGCCTGACTGTGACAACTGCTTTTTTAAAAAAGAACTTTGGTCTCCAAAAGGGCATTGCCAGCCTGTGTTGACACTTCTGCCTTCCATCCAGAAACCCTGACCTCAGATCAGGCTGTAGAGCAGGGGTGAGGAACCTTTGGCCCACACCAGATGGCAATGAGAAGGGAGGATAGGAATTGTAATCCCAAACGTCAGATGTTTCTATACCTCCCCTCAGCTAGAAAGCCCATTACCAATACACTTTCTGTGGAGTCTGACATCTCTCGGCCTATATGTCTGCTGTGAATTATGCTTAGGATGGCTGGCCTGCAACGGAAGCTGTTGTAAGCTTGGCATTAAATAGACGGTCAAGGGAGTTAGGTGGGTGTTTTCATTAAGACGCAATTAAGGCATAGTGGTAGAACTTAATATGCAGCTGATGCAATTTACAGTCAAGAGTCTTGAGCTGCTGGGGGAAAGAAGTGGAGCTCCTTTTAAAAATAGGGATGTGTTCCTCATTAAGCTGCTGCAGGATGTTCGGCCTCCAAGAGCACTGTCTGCGCGCTCAATTCAGGTCAAGCAATGTGAGCACCGCTAGAAGTGAAGTTTTAACTCGCCTTATATGGTCACAGTGGGAGCTAGGACTCCATTGTGCATTCATACGTCTTCCAGGAGGGATTTTTAAAAGCCCCAAAGTGGATGTTGCACCGACACCTTGATGATAAGGAGGAACGTCTGGCTTATGGATGGGAACTTGGAGTTTCTAACACCGTAATCTCTGGAATGCTTTTAGGGCACACCCCTCTCCGGATCCACACCTCTGCCAAAGCTTGTCAGCTTTTCATTGAGTCCGGATAATGCAATTAGCTGCCGTTATCTTCTGATAAGTCATCCCCTTCTTGACTTTGAATAAACGCCCTGACGTTCTTCCAGCGCCAAATGTAGTTAACGAAGAACAATATGCCTGAGGCCATAAATGTTTTTTTCCTAAGCCAAATTGCTGCTTTACATTGCTCAGCAGAAGAGGAATAAGGATTATTTTTGGTTGCTTCCTTTAAAAAAATAAGCTCTCTTGAAAACCTGTCCCAGTTCTTTACATTTGTTTTAAATATTGGTTATGCTAAGCGAAAATCTCACGCAGCCTGATTATGAAAACTGGTTCACAGGGTTTTGTGGATTTTTTTTTTTTTTTGTGCAGTGCACTTGAGATAGTTTTGAGAGAAGAAAATAAAGGGCTGCTATATATTTGGTTCACATTTTAATGTGAACTGACCTAATTTATTTACGAATGTAATACATCAAGCGTAACGTAATTATCATCGGTTTTCACAGTTCCTCAAATTTTATGGTCCACTTCTCTGAGAGAGAAAAAAATACATTTACCTGTACACAGTTTGTATGAAATCTTCTTTATGTATATTTCTTCCAACAAAGATTGCTACTGTGAAGCTTTGTATGGGTGGCCCACCCTGCCGAAACTAATAGATGAACAAGATGAAATGAATGTGTGCTTCAGAGTTGAAAGGCTGAAGTTCAAGCTAAAAAAGATAATTCAAATTAAAATAGACCATTTTATTTGTTTATTCCTTAAAAGTATTTCTTTAGCCTCTTTCTGTCCAATAGGGCTCTCATTGTGACTTACAATACATTAAAATTATTAGGAAGAGATTTTCAACAAATCCATCTAGGCCTAGGCTGAATGTGATCTTTTTTTAAAGAGCTACTCGTTACGTCATGATCATCAAAACTTTTAATATTACCCAATCACTAACCTTCCCCGTCTGCATTAATGAACCATGTCATTACTCTTAAGTTAGTGTTGCTTTCAAGTTCTTGGTATCTGCAGTCCCATAGGTGTTCCTCATATCTGGCCTGCGAGAGATTGGGGGGCTACATGGGAAGATGGGGAAAGGGAAGGAAGCAGGAACTCAGATGTTGTCTAATAAATCTTAGATAGACCTTGCTGACTGTTCTTTAATTTAATGTTAGTTGTTAACTATACAGGTGAAACTTTCAAACAGAATATCGTGCAAAAGTTCATTTATTTCAGTAATGCAACTTTAAAGGTGAAACTAATATATGCAAAGCAAGATAGTTCAAGCCTTAATTGCGATTATTATGGCTTACAGCTTATGAAAACCCCAAATTCACAATTTCAGACAATTAGAATATTACATGAAAGCAATAAAACACGGCTATCCAACATTGAACGGGTCGAGGTCTACTTTTTGCGGCCCAAAGTGCCTGAGGGCTACTCATCTGGCCAGCGCCAAGGGGGGGGAGTGGGGAACTGTGCCATGGCCCTCCCGGCGGTTTTGTCAGGAGCGCAGCTGGCACCCCAATTATCTGCCTGGCGGGAGGGGAGTGGGGAACCACACCACAGCCCTCCTGGCAGCTTCTTCAGGTCCACAGCTGGCACCCTGATCATCTGGCTGGCGGGGAGGGGGATCAATATATGAATCTATCTCATATATTAGTTTCACCTTTAAAGTTGCATTACTGAAATAAATGAACTTTTTCACGATATTCTAATTTTTGGAGTTTCACCTGTATCTGATTATGTTTATCCTTACTATCTCTTAAAGACTTCAAAATAAACGTTTTTGACTAGCTGTGGGCACAAATTGCAAAAATAGTGATTCGTTATGAAGGTTTGATGGATTATTATTCAAAAATTTACAAATAATTATAAACAAACTGACAAATTGATTTGTCAGTTCAACTCAAACACACACACACAAACAAAAATAAAAAGATGATGGGGCAAAAAAACAACAACCCCAAACACAATGAAGAGTTCCATAAAAAAATAACTGCTTCATATTTGTTAGGGTTGTCACTTCGAACGAATACACATCACATTTTTTTTAGGATTCATGTCCATCTCTATTTGTGACATTAGTTCTTGACTACATGCATATGCCGCACACCCTTGTACAGAGGTAGACATATGTAAACAGAACCTTGCCAACTGCAGGGCATGGCCATTCACATGTCAACACCTAGGAGCTGTTTGGGTTGGCTTTGGGAGGATTGAGGTCCAAATAGCAGGGAGGAGAGGGGACTCCCAACGGTATTTTAATGTGACCTTTACAGTTGTCTGTTCTCTATCTCATAACAGAGTAGGCAATAAGGTGAAGTGACTTAGTCCATTTGCAAAATGAGAACGTGCTTTCTGTTGAAGATGACCACTTTGAGACTGGGAGGAGAGGATGGTTATGAAATTGTGTTCATGTTAAAAAGCAGTCTGCAAACAAACAGATGGGTTTGAAATAAATGTTGGAGATGTGGCTGCATGGGAGCACTTGGAGAACTCTGGAGAAAAGGTAGTCATGTCCTCATTGATCTACTACCCCCACTGTCTCTTTTTCCCTTCCAACAGAAGAGCGAGTGGTTCCTATAGAAGTCTGCCGTTCCAAGCTGTCCAAATATCTGCAGGGAGTCGTCTTTCGCTGTGACAAGTGTACGTTCACCTGTTCCAGTGACGAGAGCCTACAGCAGCACATAGAGAAGCACAATGAGCTTAGACCTTACAAATGCCAACTCTGCTACTACGAGACCAAGCACACGGACGAGCTGGACACTCACCTCCGAGATGAGCATAAGGTGAGTTCCTGCTGGCTGCACCTACTGCGGGCTGCTCATGTGATACACACAGGTATCACACAGCTACAGAGAGATGCTGGTTGCCCCATAATAAGTGCCATTATCCCACATACATTTCAGGGCATCTTTCTTGAAGGTATAGTTACCATATTTTTCCACATACTGTATAAGACCCATGTATATGACAACCCCCACTTTTCCAACCTAAAATTGCAGTTTCACAACCGTGTGGTTCTATCTTCTGTTTAGTTCCATGTATAAGACAACCCTCAATTTTTAGCCTAACAATTTTAGAGAAAAATATAAATTTATAGACAGAAAAATATGGTAATTTTCAGAATTCACTTTCAATAAGAAACCCTTCTGGCTTTTAGGAATGGGAAACTTTGGAGACTACTTGCTACTACTCTTAATTGCAAACTATTCCCATGAAACCAGTTCAGAATCTTAAGAAGTTTTGGGGTTAAATTATGTTTTTAAAAAAACCAACCGTACAAGACCATTAACAGAATTTGAATAATATTGTATACAAAAAGATAAAAGTAAAAGAATAAGACTGACTTCATTAATATATAAATGTATTATTGAGAAAGAATATGGTAAAGGTAGAGGAGCTAAAATAGCTTGGGAAACAAATTTAAATATCAATATACCTGCGAATATGGAACAAATACCAATATAAGTAAAATTCAGCAGAAAAGAAAGAAATGGTTCTGAAGGTTGTTAATTCTCCCAACGTCATCCCACACCTACACCCAAAATGCTTTTCTTTGAAAAGGCTTCTTTGAACTTAAGAAGCTGAATGACAAAAGCTGGCCCTACAAAGTTACATAAATGTAATAAAGAGATAGCATATAGGTGTTGGAGGAATTGTGGACAAAGGGGGGGGGGATGGAACATGTGGATTTTCTGCCCCAAAATAGAGGAATATTGGCATGAACTAATTAATTGGCTAGAGGTCCTGACTAATCAAAAAACAATTATGAATAGAAACATTACTATTTTTTCTCATTATTTACTGGTGAAAATGAGAAGCTGGCTAATAAAGAGATAATTGCGAACCTTATAGGGACAGCAAGGTTTGTGAGAAAAATAATTCCTGGAGAAACGCTCAGGATCTTTCACCACAGACATTTATGAGCGGGACATGGCAAACAGTGCTGAGGGAGAAACTGACTAATAAGATTAGAATATATAAAGGAGAAATAAACCATGGTCAATTCATGGAACCCTGGAAACCCTTACTAGAATATATAATGACCTAAATGAGAAGAGACACGGTTTAAGACATAATCTAGATTGTTGATCTCTTATTTTTTAGGATGGAAAAAGGAATTGGGAGACTAATTTTAACCCTGTTATTCTGTGCAAATAGCTGGTGCCTAAGATGATTAATTAATAAGTAAGATTACAGTGTATGTTACTATGTTATGTTAAGGTGTCTTTTGTCTTCTCCCTTTTGTTTATAATGTGGAGAATTGTTAAAATAAAGGGAAAATTTAAAAGAAAGAAAAAAGAATCATTTTGTGCCATCCTCCCCAAACTAGTTTTTTCTATAGAAACAGGGGAGTAACTTGTTCCACTGCCTTATGAGTAATTATTCCAATGCATGGAGAATTAATACAACTGTAACTACCAAGTTAAGATTATTTCAAGCTGCAACAAAAAGATCGCAGTACAGAGAGCTGCTGCCCACAGTCTTCCTGTCTACTCTGTTAAGACCCCCTGCTTCATCTCCTCTGTTTTGCCTCTTCCCAGTATTCTGAGCATGTTCTGTCTTTATTGGGCCGCTTTGTTTCCCTCATGCCCACTTTAGGCTTTCTTTGCAGAAAGATCACTGAACAGAAACATGTTGTTTGTCCAGGGTTAAGCCTGCTGTTCCTGCTCATAAACCCTAATCAATCTTCACTGCATAAAGAATTAGAAATGATCACACAATCTCGCCTTGGAAAATTGGAAAACAAAGAGCTGGACTGTTGCACTGATGCCCCAGTGCTGTTTACTGACCATGCTGACTAGGGGATTTTGGGATCTGTAGGTTTTTTTAAAAAAGCTTTTCTGAGATCTGAGCAGAATGTAGTCCATGCCAATCTGCTTCTCCTTCTCATTTACTGTTCTTGGTACCACCTTTCTTCCTTTTTACAAAAAAAAAAAAAAAAGCAGTTCAATGTTGCTTAACATTTCCAGAATCGTTACTTTGTCTGTATAAACATCTTTGCTATGGCAACATTTGAGATTGTCTATCGAATAACGATGTATGGGTAAATGGTAATAGCTAGAGCATATACCAAGTGCTTTTGGACCACTGGAGACAGTGGTCCAAAACAATAAGGTTCCACTATGTTGTTTCCTTCCCTAAAGGTCAGTCGCAATTTTGAGCTGGTTGGACGGGTTAACTTAGATCAGTTGGAGCAAATGAAAGAAAAAGAAGAGAACTACAGCAGCGATGAGGAAGAGAAGGAAGAGGAGATGAGCCCCAAAGAGGAAGAAAGAGGTCAGTAGGGTTGCCTGCAGAATTTTGCATCCTGAGGAGTTGCCCGTCTAGTCTCTTCACAGTGTTCCGGGGGGTGTATAACTAAAGTCTGAACATGTTTTGGACTATAGCTCCCACAGTCCTAGTGACTAGGAAATCTGGGAGTACTATTTCCAAAAATACAACATTTCCGTGGTCTCTAGGTAACAGGGAAACTTTTCTTTCAAAGTCTGTCCAAAACAAGCAATCTGGTTTCTTAATTACTTTGCCTAATTCAAGTAACATGAAAGCATCAAGATATCAGAATAATGGCTAATCACGGTTATTTGTAATATCAAACACTACACATGTATATGTTTCCTTTTAAACCTCATAATGCTAGCGTTAAATAGCAGTGACACAACTATGGACCAGTGGTTTTTCAAGCTCTAATTTGCTAATTAGATGATCCTTTGAGGCAAGCTTGAACCTACTGAGGGGATGGAAGTGAGGATGCCTTTTTTTAAATAGCTTTACATCTGAAGCTAGTTGCATAACCACTTAAAGGTCTGTGAGAAAACCTGAGCACGGTTCAGCACATCCCACGCTAGACAGCCTTTCAAAATTCTGCCATTCCTGATCACTGGCAGCTCTAAGGCTGATGGATTGTAATGGAGAACTTCTGAAGTGTGCCAGATCAGAGAAGGCTAAGATTGATTCACATGGGGAAGAGAACCTCACATCCTAAATTGGCCAAGAAGATAACTGGAGAAACATTAACAATGCAGCTGTGCATTAAAATACATTTCCAGGTCTTTGGAAATAAAAATGTCTCTTCCTAGTACCAGAAAGATGCCAGATTTGGCGCTATTCAACTCTTTCTGAATTCCATAAACGGAGTGCCAACATTTGAAAAGGCACCGAGAAGCTATCACTTTGTTATCATTTGAGGGGCTGGATTTCTGTCCAGTTTGTCCTCAGTTTCCCTAAACTTTGTCCAACCAATCTGGAATTTCTGAGAATCTGCAGCATTAAATGGCCTGTCGTTGCTAAGGGACAGGGATGCTGGGAGGTACACGAGCAGTTTGGTGTTGCAAAGATGTGCTGGTTATATTTCTCTCATTGATGAGTGCTTTTAGAAGCCAAGCATGGTCAGGCCTGGCTAGGATTTGGATGAGAGACCACAAGGGTATACCAGGCTTGGAAAAAATCCAGCCTCAGATCCTGAAGTGAGCCACTGCCAGAGTTGACACAGTTGGGCTAGATCAGGCATGTCCAAACTTCGGCCCTCCAGATGTTTTTGGACCAGAACTCCCACAGTCCTTTGCCATTGGAAATACAGGCTTGGAATTCTGAGAGTTGTGGTCCAAAACATCAGGAGGGCTGAAGTTTGGACATGCCTGGGCTAGATGGACTAATCAGCTGACCCAATATAATGTAGGAGACTACATGGGACCATTGTTTCTAATGGTCCCATGTAATCTCCTAGGGCAGGTCCACAAAGAGAAACCCCAGGAAGCCAAATAGAAAACACAAGAGCTCCATTTAGTGGGTCAACGTGCATATTCATTTGTTTGTTCTCAGATAAATAGAAGGTCTGCTTGGATGCAACACCTATAATAGCACTTAAACTTGTTGATGATTTTGTGACTCTTTCACATGCTGTAACTCAGTAATCTTTGCAATCATGGATAGAGTACTGTAAATAGTCAATATGTCTATGAAGATTCTCAGTCATCCAGGTGAGTTTATCTGGAAGTTGAGTCATGGCAACTGGACTTCTTTTTCTTGAGAGATTGAAACGTTTCACTGCTCATCCAAACAGCTTCGTCAGCTGTTTGGATGAACAACGAAACATTTCAGTCTCAAGAAAAACAAGTCCAGTTGCCGTGACTCAACTTCCAGATAAATAGTTGATAGTTCAGATGGGGTAGAGGGTGGTGGCAAAAGCCACTTATAATCCATGGTAGATGAATTGTGAAAAAAAGACATCTTAATGTATAGCTAATTCTGTACACGGACTAAGTGTTTCCCATTGTTTTTGGTTTAGCAGGTATCCTTGGTTTGGAAGAGTTGTTTTTTTATTTCAGTAATTTAGAAAAAGCATGTATTAGTTTTTCCCTGTCATGTAGTATATGTCTGAGCACAGAACAAACATCCTGCTCTTTCCTGTCATAACAACTACCATTGACATATATCTTATGGCTATCAACCATTATCAAGCTATTCCCTTCATTTTCCAATTTACCCCTCTCTCCCAGTGTCAAATAAATCTGGAGGCAGGAGACAATGCAGAAATCATGAAATTACGCATGTAACATAGAACAGGCTTATGGAAGTGAATGTCTCTCCTTTGGATATAGTTGCATCCAGTAGCAGAATTTGGGGTTTATGTTTTGGGTTTTTTTTAGTAAAGCTGTAACTAGCCTTTCTGCTGTTCTTTCCCATGGTGTGGGACACATATTGAGCGTGTGGACCAAGCTAAGAAATACCAAAGTGGGTAAATGGTCAGCATTTTGCAAAAGGCCTTTCTTCTTAACATGAATGGGCCAAAAAAATCTCCCTGGAGGAATGTTTGCTCTCCTCTATAGTTGGTTTTAATGATTAGTGCATGGGAAAAGGCTACAGGGAAGAAAATGACCATATCTCTTCTCAGTGCAGGAACTGGCATGCACGCACACACACACACACACACACACACACACACACACACACACACACACACACACACACACACACACACACACACACACAGAGAGAGAGAGAGAGAGAGAGAGAGAGAGAGAGAGAGAGAGAGAGAGAGAGAGAATGTCAATGGCTTAAGTTGGCTCATGAGCTGTGTACATTATAATAAAACATGGAAATGAGACAAGCAGAGATCAGCGGTAAATGAAGCAAAATCCCCATTTCTTTCATTATGTACTTTAAGGGGACCCGGGAAGGCAAAGACATTGGCATTCTGTTGTTTCCTTGCTCAAGATAATTCCCGCTAAAGAATTAATGCTTGAAACAGATGGCACCGTCTCATTTTCAGTGAAAAGAATCAAGCGAGATAAGTCTAAGCAATCATTTTTAATGGCCTGTGTGGCGATCATCTTAATTTTTGTGAGAAAACATTTCATCTTTTGTTTGTGGCCAGCTCCCTTGTTCACGCGAGGCCTGCATTTCAGTCTTCGGTGAACGTCTACGGTGACTTCAAGGTGTTGGAAGTGCTCAGTTGTAACTTGGACAGGACACAATGCAGCCAGAGCTTAACCACTGCCAAGTCCTGTTGGTTTAAGCAGACAATTAGCTTTCTTCCCACCAAAACTTGGGAAAACCTAAGGAGTGTTTAAACTTGGGCTGGATCTTGCCTGCAATTTTGATTGACAAGGCGTGGCTGGATTAATAGCAACACTCTATTAGCTTCTACCCTCTACAAGGAATACCTTGTCTATATGGTGGAATTTCTTACAGCCAGGAAAACTATGTCAGCAGTCCAGGGCTGATTAAAGCTAATGGCACAATCCCCATTCATTTTAGTGTATCTGGATTATGCTGTAAAGCTCAGCGTTCCCAAACTGCCTTGCCAGCGGCTACCCCTGTCTTTTGAGCTGCTTGTTCACATCTCATTGAAACAAAACATGTTTGCACATGCAGAGAAACCTAGGGAAACCCCTTTGTTGGTCCCCTCCAGTAGGTTCTAATGCTATAGATGTAATTAATTTAAACCCCAAAGAATCCTTGAAAATTTGTATTTTCTGAAAATGGCTTCCAATTATGGCACAATTGTTGTCTGCCATATGGTTGTGCATGGAGTTCATTCGCTGCTCCTTTTGCACTTAGTGAGTAAAACAAATTGGACACAATTTTTTTCTAAAGATACAACAAACTAATGTCCTGGGTTTGGGCTCCCAAATAAGCCAGGATTCATATGCCAAGAACAACGTGGTTTATTCTTAACTTCCAACCTGACATTTGAGGGAGTAACAGTTTTAATTTCAGTATGCAGGCTACACATCCCCCCCCCCAGCAACCTGGGTACTCATTTAACCGACCTCGGAAGGATGGAAGGCTGAGTCAACCATGAGCCGGCTACCTGGGATTGAACCCCCAGGTCGTGAGCACAGTTTTACCTGCAATACAGGCTTTGAACCACTGCCCCATGAAGCGCATATTTACCAATACGAAGGGTGAACTATTAAGCTATGGAGGGCCAGGATAATAAGCCAGATATTCTGGTTTATTGTTCTGTGCAAATACAGCCAACTGGAGAAAATGGGAAGTACCGCAGGTTCCTCATGGCTAGTGCTCATCTATGCTTCTATTTCAGATGAGATGGATCTCTTGCATCTATATCATAGAAGACAATGTAGTAGAGATTGAGGGTACCTATTTTGTACAAGATAGAGCTGCGAAAGGGCAGGATTATTGTAACATTGAACAGTGATCTCCAAAAGTTGATAATTCCTCCTTAAACATCTGTTATCGTGCAGACAGAACTAGACTTTCCAGATTTTCTTGGAAACAAGCCGGTAATAGTTTAAAGACATTTTGCCTATAGTATTGAAATGGTGTCCTTCCATCTAGAATTGTTTTCAAGAGTAATTAAGGAAAAGTATAATTTAAAATGAAGACAGAGATACAGTGGAAACTATGAGATAATGACTAGCAAATTATATTTGCAGTGAAAGACGGGCTTCGTAAATCTCAAAAGATACATTTGTGACATGAAGTAGTCTAATCCAATGTTCATGTTTCTCAAATTCCATCATGCAAAAATTGGCTCCGTCATATTTATCTCAGTGGAATCTGCTGCGTATCCATCATGCTGACTGTATCCAAATTTACATATCTCTTAAATAAGCAGTTTGAACGAGGTTTGGGAATCCTGAGTGCCTTTTGAGGACTGAATTGCTTCTTGGGACTCCAGTTGAACTGGATGACGATGAGGATGCCTAACTACATCCATGGTTCTGTGCACAATTTTTGCATGGAGAGTGAAAAGCAGTGGCTTCTCCAGATTGCCAGCTGAACGTATGGCCGGCTTTGTTCCACTCTCAGTTTTCCCTGATTGCAAAAGGTGAAGGAGTGGAGTACACTCAGTTCGTTTCTCAAGGCACAGAGTACCAAACCAGCTTTGCTTCGTCTTCCTCTTGTGGAAAACAATTATGAGAGGAAGAGCACTCCTTGAGCTGGCGGTGCAATCTCTCCCCCCCCCCCCGCTTCCTTGAATGGGACAGGACTTCATGGAGGAGAGAGTTCACCCAACACTTCTATAGGATAGACCATAGGCCCATCTGCCTCTCATCCTTGATCCAATTTCATGTTGATGATTGTACTAGATCCCCATTGATTTACTTTCTGTTAGACTTCCAAAGAAACATCATTTTCTGTTTTCTGAAGAAAAATAGAAGGGCTCTTACTCAAGGCTACCCTATGCTTTGTTTTCTCTAGAGTTCTCAGAGAATGGACCACCAGAAAAACGCTTCCCATGTGAATTTTGTGGTCGGACATTTGCAGAAGGTTCTGAGTGGGAACGGCATGTATTGAGGCATGGCATGTAAGTTGGTTTTAAGATCTGCAGCTATTAATGATCAAGAGAAATAAGTACTGGCTTTCATAGTAAATATGATTAAGCACACCACACAGTAGAAGAGTTATTTCCAACACAGGAGGAAAACTTAGAATTCACCATGGTTTCCTAAATGACACTCTTGTGTGTTTTCAAGAGATGTTGAAGTAGCAAACTGAGTCACAGCATTAGAAACTCAGACAGGAAGGGAAAGCTGAACAGAAAGAAGCAAGGAAGAGCAACTAGAAGTAGGAGAAATAATTTTCACAGTTCTTCTTAACTGCTCACTCTTAAATCTGGACCATTTTGTCACTATAAGACTAGTTTAGATGTCCACCTTTAAGGGGAAGAACAATGTACAGTGAGACCTTGACTTACGAATGACTTGAATTATGGAGGGAAATCCACTCATTGCCAAGCTGTCAAAATCACCTGGCTGTCAGAAGAATGCCAGGTGATTTTGACAGCTCTGCAGCCACAGTGCTTT
The DNA here is from genome assembly GCA_029282475.1 of Phrynocephalus forsythii. NCBI lineage: Eukaryota > Metazoa > Chordata > Lepidosauria > Squamata > Agamidae > Phrynocephalus > Phrynocephalus forsythii. Next base: position 15,200,803 of record JAPFRF010000004.1, read on the forward strand.
TCCCTTCGTAATTCAAGTTATTTGTAATTCACGTGCTTTTTCCTTCTGCACGCCAAGGCTGTTTCTGCAGCCCGACAGACAGCTGCCTTTGACAGCTCCGAGCTGTCAAAATCAACTGGCTGTTAGGCTGTGGGGAGCAGCCTTCCTGCTAGTTGATTGAGGCGATTTACCTCCAGCCCAGCAGTGCGGGAAGGCTCTTCTACTGCTTTACTGGGATTGGGGCAGCTCTGCTTTTAATCCCCTCCATCCCTGCTTTCCTACCTTCCTTCCCCACTTTTGTCCCCACCTGCTTTTCTTCCCTCCATTCCTGCTTTTGTCCCCACTTTGTCCCCACCTGCTTTCCTCCCCTCAGTTCTTGCTTTCGTCCCCACTTTTGTCCCCACCTGCTTTCCTCCCCTCCATTCCTGCTTTTGTCCCCACCTGCTTTCCTCCCCTCAGTTCTTGCATTCATCCCCACTTTCGTCCCCACCTGCTTTCGTCCCCTGAATCCCCTTTCTGACAGCCCCTGCTTTCCAAGCATGCAGTGAAGGGAAAAGCAGTGCTTTTTCCTTCACAGTGCCTCCAAAAGCAGGGGCTGCCAAAAAAGCAGATGGGGACGAAAAAGGGGAGGATAGGGAAGAAAGCAGGGATTCAGGGGAGGAAAGCAGGTGGGGACAGAAGTGGGGAAGGTGGGAAGGAAAGCAGGGGTGGAGGGAATAAAAACAGAGCTACCCCAAACCAGTAAAGCAGTGGAAAACCCTTCCCGCGTTGCTGGGTTGGAGGTAAATCGCCTCAATCAACTGATAGCAGAAAACTGCTGGCAGCCCAACAGCCAGCTGATTTTGACAGCTCGGAGCTGTCAAAATCAGCTGTCCGTCAGGTTGTTTGCTGGGTCGGGGCAAGCTTCCCATAGGAATGTATTAAAAACCTATTAATCTGTTCCGCCCCCTTTTTTCTGCCTTTTTTTCTGACCTCTGGAATGGAATGTTTGTGGTAGTCTTGTCAAATCAAGATAAAAGGCTAACAAATATATTGTGGGTTTTTTTATTTTCTTTCTTTATTTTGTGGGATAGAATCCAGGTCACTCGTATATGAAGATGCCATCTAAGTGGAAGGTGGATATACAGTATTTAGACAGAGAGCTGGGTAGTGAGAGTAGTGATGGAAGAAACACAAAATTTGTGTAATATTATCTTTGAGAAAGCAATGCCAGTCAGCTGGGCCATTGCAGAGATAGTCGCAGGCGAGTAATAGTATCGTATGGAAGTTTCTTAATAGAAGATGCAGTCAGCTTGGATGTGATCTGCTCCTGACTAGCAGCTGTGGAGAGTGAATAACAATTACAACATAACTCATGCAAATAAAAAACTAATACAATTGTACTTTCTGTAGTGAATTAGAAATGCCTACAATCTGTTGAAACTTAAATCCACAGTGTTAAACTTGCTAAGACTTTCCAATTCAGCATCTATGTATAGGAGTCTTCCCTTGAAGGTTTTTCTTGAATCCAAATGAATTTCGGTTTTCTGCAGAATTACCCAGGAGAATGAAATGGATCTTCCCCCTTCATTTCAGTGAATCTTCCAGTTGCTGTGTCTGTTCACCGTTAGCACCCCCAATTTTCTATTCTGTTGAATTCTGCAACCTTTTCGCATTCTGCCTAGTATTTTGACACAATGACTGATGTTTCTTGAGTTATTTGACCTTTTGGTTTAATTTTGTCATATGTAAGCAGTTATCCTTTTCTTTCTGTAGTTAAGAGACAAACATCCCTTTCATGTAAATAAGTGTCTTGTGCATGTGACACCCATGAAGGTTTCACGTGTATTCTTGTGGATGGCAAAAAGCTGTGGTTCTTTGTTTTCTGCTGGAGTCAAGCATGGCTTCCTTCTCAAGAACTTGTAGTAGCACTGCATATATCTAGCAAGAAGGTCTTCTCCGTCACAGTTTAATACATGCTCATGCACCTCTGTGTCAAACATGTCTCCTTTCCCTATTTTCCGGATTTCCAGGGCTGTTAGTGAAACCAACCGGATGATCAGTGAAGAAAGCCAGCCAAAAGAGAATGCAGAGAGTGTGGAGGTACCATTGGCAGAAGAGATGGAGAGCAGCACGGAAGTGGTAGTGGACTACTCCCAGCAAGAACCTGCCATCTGTATTGTTGCTGCTGTCAATAAATCACTCCCAGAGAACGCAGAGGCCAAAAGCGAATGAGCATCTGGTGTGGTTTACAAACAACCTACTTGAACCATTACGGATGGGATGGGGTGGGGCGGGGGGGAACAAGGAAGATTCAAAGCTGCTTTTAGGACTGAATGATCTATTTTCAAAGCACTGGTACCGTGTGTGTGTGTGTGTGTGTGTGTGTGTGTGTGTGTGTGTGTGTGTGTGTGTGTGCGTGTGTGTGTGCGCGTGTGTGTACATATACTAAATTTATTTAATTGAGGATAATGAAATATGTGGTTCCATTACATCTCTGCAACTCTTCTGGATCTAAACAGTGGGAAGTTACGTTCATCTGGACATGAGAAGCCAACTTCCAGATTTCCGAACATTATGCCATTGCTTTGCCATGGAGACTTTGGATTATTTTGAGGACGGAAGAGTGCAGGGAACAATTTTCAGCGCAGAGTTGGGCGCTTTTTTTCTAATTTTAATAAACATATGCTTTTACAAACTGACTGACTTGCTTTAGAAGAAGATGAAGAAGAAGAAGAAAAACAAACTGCTTTGTCTTAAAGCAGTCACCTGTTTCCTAGTACCTCAGAATTAACCAAGGGAAATTAAAAAAAATACAAATCTCTGCATTTGTCAGTACTACCTGTTGTTGTTGTGGTTAAATGTAGAGGCAGACTGCTGGGCAAGATGGTGAATGGAAGAAAAAAAAACCCACAAAGTTTTAAAAGAGAGGAACACAACATTGTGTGCAAAATCCCTGTGGGGGGTTATTTCTTAAAATACTGTGATTTTTTTAATTATTTTAGTAAAAAAATACAAAAAAGAGAGAGAATTCCTAGATACCTGTCTGTGACTTGTCATCTTTTATTCCAGGTAAGCTGTTTGTTAGCGTTCAGCAATGATTTTAGGATGTGTGTGTATGTGTGGCTATTTTTTTTTAAAGACATGTGACTGATTCTGTGTCGTTCTTGTTTTGCCCCATGTCTATGTCTGCTCAGCCTGAGGGATTACAAATACAGCACAATTAATTAAGGTTTTAGTTTGTTTTGTTTCCATGTAATATTATTCCTCACCTTGGTCCCCCACCCATCCGGGAGACAGGGTTGGGCAGGGGGATTATGTCTTGTGAATAAAATTTCTTTTTCTTTCTTTCTTTCTTTCTTTCTTTCTTTCTTTCTTTCTTTCTTTCTTTCTTTCTTTCTTTCTTTCTTTTTCTTTCTTTCTTTCTTCAGTTTTAAAAATGGAAACATCTAAGAAGTACCTTTTTAAAAATAATAATAAAAAACCTTTGAAACTAAAGAACCAAACTTACAGCACAGCTATGCAGGTTGTGGGGCCAACCAGATGGGTCCTCAGTCATTCTGTTGCTTGTCAAACTGAACATCACTCACTGGAAATTATTTTGGTTATAAAGAATGGTTGCCTTTTCTTTTTATGTGGCGTGTCTTCTTTGGGCGCAAACGGGGGAGGGAGGGAAGGAGCTGACAAACACATTGTTTTGAAAGCTGGAGACGACCCAGTTCTAGTGATACTTGGGAGTGAAAAATACTTGTATTGCCACCTCCTGTGAGCTCTTCACATGAGGGGTAACGGCGGCGTAGCGTAAATAGGAATCTACACACATGGAATCTTGAGCTTCCCTTCCTCATTTCATGCAAGAATGTCATGGGATGTTTTGCGTGAAGATGAAGTGGAAGGAAGGTCAGGGCCTATGGGTAACGGCTTGATTGTGAAAAAGGGGTTTCTTTCCAAAAAGTAGAAAGTACTTGACCTGAAACCTAGTTTTAGAAATGCATGTGTCTTTTTGGATTGTTTTTCATTTTCATTTTTCCTTTTTTTTTGTTTTCGCGCTTTTTTTAAGCTTTGGGGCTGTAGGGTGGGAGGGGTGGAGAGAGATACCGTTGTGAAGTCAACCTCCAACAGGCCCTCTCTTCCAGTTGATAGCAAACAAAGCGGGGTGGAGAGAGAGGAAAAAAAGAAACAATAATACTGTTGCATTTGTGAAATAAGTGCTACTTGAAAAGCATGGTGTTTTGATTTTGAGGATATTTTGTGGGCGGGTGGGTGGGGTTTCTTTTTTTTTTAATTATTATTTGGAGGGAGGGAAAGTCATGTGGAAAACACATTGGAAGGACAAGTATAAATACACATTTTGTGTCTGAATGTTTTCTTTTTAAATTGGCCTGATTTCAAATGTATTTAAACAGTTTCCATACCTGGATTGGGTGTTTGTAATGGTTACCAAAAATGAAAAAGATGAAAAAAAAAAAAAGAAATAAATGAAATAAATGATTGTGACATGCTTTTATCATTACTTTATTTTTCAAATAATATGTAAATATTGTAATCCATTTGGATTTGTTTTTTGTTTTGTTTTTTTGCTAACCTGTTAATAAATATATGGGACCATTATCCTTTTTAACAAGTCTAGAATGTCATATTTTTCTTGTGTTTTTTTTCCTTCCCAAATGTATACCTTTATATATTGTGAACCCACATTTTAGATGCATTATTATGTTTCTGTTGGCTGTAATGATGACCTAGGATTGAGAATAACATTTTTTTCATTTGTTTAATTTATACAGAGGACTTTTTCATAGTTTGACAGAAGGAAATAAATAGAAAAATGATAACCCACTGGCTTCAGAACTCAGTATTTCCTAATTAAAATTAACTACTGCTCAGTGTTTGGTGGATGAGGAGTGGAAGTTCTGAAATGTTGCACTGATAACTTTTTTAAGGCAAAAGAAACCGAATAAAGAATTTTCAAAAGTGAGTGTGTGTATGCTTCTATCTAGCTGAGAATTTTTAATACTCCTTGTCTGCTTCCTTTCTAATCTTGGTTTCAGAGTAATTGGGGGTAGGAATTGTGTCAAAATATTTCATCTAGCTTTTTTTTAAAGGCAAACAATGTACATACCTTTAAAGCTTTTTTTGCTTACTTTATCAATTGATGGCATTTTCTTATTGATATTTATTGCAGCTAAAACATATTACTTCAAGGGGAAGAGTCTAAGACTGCTTATGTTGAACAATACCATTGGGCTTAGTAAAACTGCCAACCCATATTTGGGGTTACTCTATGATTTCCACTGAAATTATTGGGACTTTGCAAGTCATTGACTTTGTCATTACATTAACTTGGTCATTTTCATAAAATTCAGTCTGAATTCTTTTTTGTAGTCAAAATGTTTTTGACAGGAGCTGTGTAAGTAAACAGAATTTTTAGCCAAAGGTGGCGTGCCTACTAAGCATTTGCATAGCAGTCATGCCATAAAATATAAAAATAAACTAAAATTCTACTTCTATTTCACCAGTTCAGTCATTCAGTCATCTCAGCAGTTCCCAAGCTGTTCCCTATCACACCATTTTGATCTTTGAAAGTCCCACTTCTCCTTTACATTGCCCAAATGCATTAGAGCAAAAAATAAATTTATAATTTAAAATTCTTTGCTTGCCTCTCTATTCCCTAAAGAGGGGGTGAATAATTTGGCAGAGTGGTGCTTGTTTCCCTAGGTGGACTATTGATGTTGCTTAGAGTTCCCATCAGCTAGCAAACTCTGTGCAGGACTCTGCTCCAGGAAGCACCCCCTCATTTCCACTTGCCTGCTACTGCTGCTTCTCTGTTTGTGGGAGGCACCAGAGGCAGCCAGCTAGACTGCTGTCAGAGGGGAGTGGCTGGAGAGGAGGGACTTCCGTCCCACAGCTTTTTCACCTGCCTCCCATCCTTTGCTGCAGATTCCGTCAGCTATCGAACTCCGTGCCGGACTCTGCTCCAAGAAGAGCCCCCTCGTTCCCACCTGCTTTTGCTGCTGCTGCTTCTGTGTGTGAGAGGTGCACTGGAAGTAGCTGGCCAGCACACCATTGGAGGGGGGATGGAGGAGGGACACCTGACTGACGCCATACTTTGATATCGTGGGCCCCACTTGGGGCCCAACTGGTATCCGGTTGATACTAAGATGTAACGTAGTTATAAAGGGGGTGGGTGGGTGGGACTATGGAGCTGAATGGCTGGATGGTTTTTTTTCTTCCCATGTATAGGAGGTAAGGACCCACAACAGAACTGAGAGAACAGGAAGGGGGTCAACAGATGGGGTAGCCATTAAGATTGTGCTGGGTAGGTGAAGATACAGAGGTGGGAATGGAATGTGCCTGCATAGAAGAGCGATTAGATAGCTTACATCTATCCCCTCTTCTGGTTCCACTCCCAACCAAAAGGTATCAGGTGATCATATCAGTGAGCCCACGAGCCACACTGTGCTGTTGTTGAACACCAGGTTGGTACAGAATAAGATCGCCCACATCCATTATGTCATTCTGCATGAGGGTGTCAATTTGACATGTATCACTGAGACCTGAATGGGAGAGGAAGGTGGGGTCTCCCTCTCCCAACTATGTTCACCTGGGTACTCTGTTCAGCACCAGTGTCGCTCAGAGGGAGGGGGAGTTGCTGTAGTCTATAGGAGTTTTGTCTCCTTGACCAGGCTTTCTGTCTCTTTGGGAAGGGGTCTGGAGGGTCTGTATTGTGTGACAGGCTCAGGGATTGGGGATTCTGTTGGTGTACCGCCCACCCTGCTGCATACCAATGGTCTCCCTGTCTGAGCTGATGGAGGTGTTCTCAGGCCTGGTGTTCAGGGCCCCCAGGCTGTTGGTGCTGGGGGAACTGAACATCCATGCTGAGGCTACCTTGACTGAAGCATCTCAGGACTTCATGGCTGCCATGACAACCATGGGGCTGTCTCAATATGTCATTGGCCCAACATGAGAAGGGTCATACTCTGGACCTAGTCTTCTCAATGGGAAGGATGGAGGATGGTGGTTTGGATGTGGAGGGGTTGGCTTTGACCCCTTTGTCATGATCAGACCACTTCCAGGTCAAGTTTAGGCTATTAGCTACTTTGACCCTCTGCATGGGTGGGGGATCCATTAAGATGATACATCCTCAGAGACTATTGGATCTGGATGGTTTCCTGAAAGCTCTGGTGGATTATCTGTCTGAGATGGCACTCATGTCAAAGCTCAGGTTGCCCTATGGAATAGGGAGATGACTTGGTCAGTTGACATGATTGTGCCTAAGCACCCTCTCCCTAAACACAGAGCCCAGGCAGTTCCTTGGTATACATCTGAGCTGCGGGCAGTGAAGCAGGAGGGGAGATGGCTGGAGCACAGGTGGAGAAAATATTGGTGTTAGTCCGATAGAACACAGCTTAGAGCCCACTATTGGTCCTATCCCATGGCGATACAGTTGGCAAAAAGGCAACATTTCACCAACCAGATTGCTTCCTCAGAGTGCCGTCCAGTGGAGCTGTTTTGGGTGGTCCGGGAATTTCTTCAACTGGGAGATATGGCAGAGGTCCTGGACCATTTGTCGGCTCACTGTCATGAGTTTGCTGTCTAGTTTGAGGGGGGAATTGCTCAGATTCACAGTGAAATGGACTCCACCTTGGGTGCAGAACCAAGGGATGTGTCCAGTGTGCCATGATTAGGTCCAGTGTTAGTGGGTGAGTTTCAGTTGTTGGTACCTGGGGATGTGGACAGGGTGCTTGTATCCATCTGCTCTACCACCATGCTGCTCGACCCTTTCCCTTCTTGGCTAATTGAAAGATCTGCCAAGGGGCTTCGCACCTAGGTCCAGACTGAATGCCTCTTTAAGAGAGGGAGTGGTTCCTGCCGCCTTGAAAGAGGCGGCAATTAGACCACTCCTTTAAAAATGTAACCTGGACCCAGGGCAAGTAGTTAACTACTGACCAGTAGTGAACCTCCCTTATTTGGGCAAGGTGTTGGAGTGGGTAGTGGCCGCACAGCTCCAGGAGCTGCTGAATGAAAGAGATTTTCTGGATCTATTTTGGGCTGTGTTTTGGAACAGAGACTGCCTTGGTCACTGTATACGTATACGATGACCTTTGCCAGGAGAGAGATAGGGGGAGTGTGACCCTGTTGATACTCATGGACCTCTCGATAGCTTTCAACACCATCAACTGTGGTGTCCTTCTGGATAGGCTGGTCAGGTTGGGAGTTACAGGCACTGTTTTGTGGTGGTTGTCCTCCTTCCTGGCTGACAGTGTCCAGAAGGGGGTGCTGGGGGACAGTAACTCTTCCCTGTGGCATTTACGTTGTGGGGTTCCACAGGACTCGATACTGTATCCCATGCTGCTTAACATCTACATGGAATCACTTGGAGAGGTCATCAGGAAGTTTCAACTGAGGAGTCAGCAATATGCTGACGATACTCAGCTCTAACTCTCATTTTCCATCAATCCAGGTGAGGCGGTTTATCAGCAAATTTAAAGCAACAAATATATAATATTTACTTGTGCTTGACACAGAGCAGTGCAGCAGTAACGTAGATAAAATGTTAGTATTGATATAAAGGGTTGCAGAGTTAGGCTAACAGAAAGACAATGACAAGGAATAGAGTAAAAACTCATATATTCATATATACATCAAAATATACACAGCATAACAACCAAGCATTATATACAATATAGCAAACAGACAAACAGAGTGTGGGGTAAACTGTTCTCACCATAACAGTCCCCAGTATCAAATGGCAAGCTAGTGCTTTTTATACTATTCAGCACTCATAAGATCTGATGCAATCACTAATTAACAATCTGATGCAATCTGATCTAACCATTACAAATCATGATGTTATAATCGGTTCCACCTGCACTTCATCACTTAACATGCCTGTGATTACTAGTCTCTAACACTTGTGAATTAACATCATGACACTGCAGAATCTAACTGCCTCCATTTTACAATTCTCTTTACACATTCTGTTAAATATACATAACATATGTTTTATCAACTTTTACATATCTTGACAGGTTTCTGTGCTGAACTCGTGTCTGGACCAGATAATGGACTGAATGAGTTAATAAACTGAAACTCAATCAGACAACATGGAAGCGCTGTTAGTGGGTGCTTTGCTGGACAGGTTAGAGGGCCATCTCCCTGTCCTGGATGTGATTGTACTCCCCCTAAGGGACAAAGTCTGTAGCTTGGGGGAGGTGTTCTTGGACCCCGGTCTAACTCTGGAAGCCCAGGTGAACTTGGTGGCCAGGGATGCCTTTCTTCAGCTGCAGAAAATATACCAGCTGTGCCCCTACCTGGACGAGTGGAGCCTCAAGACAGTTACATATGCACTGGAACATCCTGTATTGATTACTGCAATGTGCTTTTTGTGGGACAACTTTTCAAGGCAGTCTGGTGATTGCAACTGGTTTAGAATTGTGCAGCGTGGCTGGTGAGTAGCCGCCAAGAAACACATCACCAATTCTGTATAACCTGCATTGGTTACCAGTTGCTGCCCAAGCCCAATTCAAAGTGCTTGTTTTGACATATAAAGCCCTAAATGGCTTAGGACCTAGATACCTGAAGGACCACCTCCTTCCATATGAACTTACCCAGCAATTACGATCTAGCCAGGGGGCCCTTTTGAAAGATCCATCCCTCAAGTAGGTGAAAGGGATGGCTTGTAGGTATAGGGACTTTTTGGCAGCTGCCCCCAGGTTATGGACCGCCCTCCCAAGTGAGACCCGCCAGGCGCCAACAATGACATTTTAGCGCCAGGTAAAAATCTTCCTGTTCCATAAGTTTATTTAACTGATATAACATAGATTGTGGGTCCTGATGGCAATTTTAGTGTATTGTATTTAATACATTTAAATTTTTGTATCAAATTAATTTTATTGGCATTTTAATGTTTTAATTGTTTTAATTGTTCATTTTAATTGCAAGCAGCCCAGAGACCTTTGGGTAGTGGATGGAAAATAAGCTAAATAAATAAATAAATGCAGCCCCTGCCTGCAACACAAAATGCAGAAATATTAGGGCTAGTACTACAGAAATGTGCTTAAGTTGAAAGTGCTTTCATATTCTTATACTCCCTTTGGAATATTTCCATGCCCCCTCTGTGGCACATACACATATCCCTCAATTTCGGATCCATTGACTTAATTCATCTACTTCTAATTCACATTCTAATTCAAATCCACACTGATCTCCATTTCTGTTCAATGCCCAGGACTTCCACTGCTCCTTGAGAATTATATTTTCAAATCAAATCAACCTTTATTGGCATTAAAATAAAATAAAACAACACAACAAGAGAAAATGAGGTACAGCAAGGAGGGTAATCGAACACGGAACCGGTGATTCTAATATATGCATTAGCTACTTAAGCCAATGAGATGGGGAATAGGGAAGCCCTGGTCCTCGTGCTGCTATAATCTCAGAGGCAAAGGAGGCCACCTCATCCAGATAAGAGGTGACTTGCGTAGAGAGAAGAAACCTAAGCTTAACCAAGTCTTCCCACCCTTGCATTCTATCGAGGATGGAGTATAGATATTTCTTACGAGGTGCATCGTGAGTTGGGCAATGAAAGAAGATGTGTTCAAGCATTTCAACGGCTTTAGTTTGACACGGACAGATCCTCTGGGAGTAAGGGATTCCATTGAACCTGCCTGACAATAGTGCAGAGGGGAAGGAATTACATCTGGCAAGTGAATAGGCTCTGTGCGCTTCAGGACATGTTAGGTAAGTCAGAAAAAAAGCAGGCTTCCCAGGTAGTACTGGTATATTAAATTGAAGTGAGGAGCTGATGGTATTTGCTTTGCTGCACAGTTCTTGCCATTCAATGTTCAATAGCCTGTCTTTAATAGTCCTATATGCTTCAGATTGACTTAACATGCCAAGCTGCTCAATGTCCAATCCTGCTACTTTAAGAGTGGTAAGAACATCGGAGATCTCGACTGGGAGGTCAGGATCTATCAAAAGTTGATATAATAAACTGGTATGAACTGGGTTGTAAAGGATTCCAAGACAGAATTTAATAGCTCTTAATCTGGCCAAGGTCTTCAGCCTTATCATGCCAGTTTCTAAGCAAAGAACGGCATATCAGACACATTTAGGTAGGCCTAGGATTCTCCTCAAAAAAGAGGCTTGAATACTCTCCACTGTGTGATCTATAGCTTTATACCAAATTGGTGATGCATATAAGATTTGAGATAGGGTTTTGGCCTTAAATATTGTCAGGGAAGCTGGTACATACCGATTGCTATAGCTAAAAAAGAATCGTGAAATTGCGCTAGCAGAGATCTTGCTTGAATTTAGGACATACTTGCGATGGGAGAACCAGGTGTGCCTGTAGTTGTAGTGAACACCCAGGTACTTAAATGACTTTACCTGCTCTATAACATTACCCTTACAAAGCCATTTGTGGGCAGTCCATTTTCTCGCAAAGACCATTATTTTAGATTTGGAGTAATTGACCTCCAATTTATTGGCTAAGAAATAGTCAGTGGCACTATGAAGTAAGCGTTTAAGACCTATCCTAGTGCGAGACAGAAGTATTGCGTCGTCAGCATACAAAAGCAATGGAACTTGTGTCTGACCCAGTTTTGGGCAATGGCTATTCACATTCCGCAGATAAGGAGCTAAGTCATTTAGGAAGAGGTTAAAAAGTGTTGGGGCCAGAATACAGCCCTGCTTCACTCCTTTATTTGTTTTGAAGGGTTGAGTTAGTTTGCCATTCTGAGAGCATCTAACCGTACATAAAGTATCGGCATGCAAGGCTCTAATTAGGAGAAGTAGCCTTTGATCAATATTCCATCTGGATAATTTATCCCAAAGTAGCTCTCTATCTACAGAGTCAAAAGCACCCTTCAGGTCAAGGAAAGCCACATAGAGTCTAGCCTTAGATATCTTGACCTGTTTATAGACCAGGTGTGAAAGGATAGCGCAGTTATCCAACGTGGATTTGCCCTCACAGAATCCTGATTGCTCAGGGCCTAAGATGTTCTCGGCGTCTATCCAGGAAGAAAGTTTATTGCTTAGGTATTTGGCATAAACTTTGCCAAGTACCGATAATAGGCTGATAGGTCTGTAATTCTCTGGGGAATTAGGATCCCCCTTTTTGTAGATGGGAACAATTGTGGCAGTTGTCCAATCTTTGGGTATAAAGCCAGTTTTATTGATTGTTGTGAAAAATGGGGCTAGTAGTAAGGACCACCAAACTGGATCACATTTTAGAAGTTCAGGGGGTATACCATCAGGGCCTGCAGCTTTACCCGACCGTAGACCTACAATAATTTTATAGATATCCTCAGGGCATACTGGAGTCCACTCGGGCAGGTTGGGGGAGGAAAAGTCAGGACAGTTAGCTGTGGGCTTATTCCTATCGAAGAAAACGTCAGAAAAATGTTGAACCCACCTAGATGGTGGGACTGCATCTGAATCCTCCACCTCTGATCTTGAGAAGCCCGTAACAATAGACCAGAATTGTCTAGTGTCGTTCTGACCAACAGCTTGAAATAGCTTATTCCACTGGTTATGGGAAAAAATTGCTTTTTCTTAAGGAGTAGGGCCTTTAATTGTTGATGATACTGAAAGTATTTTACTAAGTCACCTTGGGCATTGGTCTGCCTGAAATCCATGAAAGAGGTGTGCAATAGAACCTTGAGCTCTCTGCATTCATTGTCAAACCAATTAAGGTTATTATGGGGTCCCCCATAGCAGCACAGTGTGGGTTTATGACTCAAGGAATGAAAAATTAGGTTTATAAAGGATTCAAAGAATTTAATTTGGCTGGAATAGTCAGGGTTCACTAGAATGCCTTCTAGAAGTTTTCTGCTTCCTTGGGCTATCACTAATTGATGGGATTTGGTGGACAGATCTTTATTGAACGGGATTTTAGACCTAGGCATCAAATTATCAGCCTCCCCGGTGGGCGATGCCCTATGCTCTAGCAGATTTAGAGGCAGTATTAAAGGAAGGTGGTCACTGATGACATAATCGCCAACTGCAAAGTGTACTACTCACTGTTTTGTTGATGTCGAAACTAGGAGATAGTCGACAACGCTGGAGCCTCGCGGGGATACAAAAGTATGTTCGCCAGCATTAGGGAAGTCAAGTAGACCATTAAGCCAGATCATACTGGTGCAAATAGAAAATCTGGCAAGGGCTAATCCAGCAGCATTGTAAAACGGATCTTTTGACCTCCTTGTCAGTCCACATAAGGGAGGCAAGAGTGTTCATCCTCAGCCATCCCTGTTTTATAAAAGATTTGATTAGTGGTCCCAACTCTTGTATTGAGCTGGGAGGAATTATATTCTTATTTATAGATGTCAGGAAAACAACTCATGAAGCAAGGATTAGAACAGTGAATGGCTGTAAGCAATGTCTGTGGGGTTTTTTTCCTGCCTAGAGATGAATAAAAATGCAGGAGTGAGGGCCCTAAACAAATCACTTAAGCACTAAACATACATATGAACATTTCTGTAGAATAAGAAGGATCCTCAGCAGTTCCCATAAAGACAAATATGAAGAGAGATGTATCTTTTTCCTCCCTCCCTCCTTTTCATTCCTTTCTTGACACCTGTATAAACACCTGTGGACACCTTCATTTCACTCACCTGGAGACAGGCTAAGGCTTCTTCTAGGCCTTATTTCCTGCTACAATGCTTCCTGGGGGTAGTAGCCTCACTGCCTATCATGCTCTAAAGAAGGCTTTTCCTGAAGAACCACCCCTCTCTGGAAGCACTGCAGCAGGAAAATGAAGGCCTACCAGGAGGCCTCAGCCTTATTTAAAGTAAGTGAAATGAAGATATATGCAGGTGTTGGGAGGAGGACTTAGAACTCCCTAGAATTCTGCTCAGGGAATTCTTAGAAAATTAGATGAGGCGTCCAAATGTACACAAAGAAAACATGAATAAAACATGTCTCATAGCCAAGTAACGAGAGATGAAGGAACAGGGATGGAAGAAAAGCGTTGAAGAGGTAGGTAGCTGCAAAAGGCTAGGCTGGGTGAGCAGAGCTCTTCCTAGAAGAGTTGCAGGGGCAGAAGAACCAAAGTCATTTTGTTCTGAGAGAGAAAGAATGGGTTGGATCAAGGGAAATGTATGTCTTGGGATAGGGAACTCCCCTGTCCCAGTCCACGAATTGCCCCTCCCCAACAGGGTGGGTGGATCCATCAATGTGCTGTCTCCTGCAGAAAACCTGGTCTGCTTTTTCAAATTCTGGTTGACGAGTAACGCTATGGCCTGCACGTGCTTTTGATTTAATCACAATGTAATAACTTGAAACACTTTACAGCCTCTAAATAGCAAGGTAGCTTAAGAGGGCGTGAATAAATTTAAGCTAAAGCAAAGCCCTTTATTTTAGTTGCCTATGAAATCACAGATACAGTATTTTTCCATGTATAAGACTACATTTTATCTGAAATTGTTAGGCTAAAATTTGAGGGTTGTCTGGAAGTAGGCCGAGGAGAGAAACTTATGGTTGTGAAACTGTAATTTGGGTTTGTAAATTGTGTGTGGGGAGGTGTTATGCATGGGGGCATCTTTTTTTTTTTAATTTTTTTTTTATTGAACATAAAAAAGACAAAACAACAATGATAAACAATTATATAAAAAAAAAGTAATAGGCAATCATAAACAGTACAAAGTCTCCCCACCCCCAAGAAAGTTCCAGTATTCTTGCATCTCTCTTTCTTCTTCATCTTTTTTTTTCTTCCAAAAGGCTTCTTAAGGTCCTTTACGCCAGAACTGTGTTGGGTTAAAGTTGGTTGTATCCCTTTCCTTTTAATAGTACATGATCTATAAATTTCCCCAAACATCATAGAAAGTATCTTTTTTTTTTCACCTCTCAAAACTTTTATATTACAAGATAGTTTATCATTTAGTGCTATGCAACTTCCTTATACCACAGCAATTTGGAAGGTCTGATTTCAGTTTCCAGTTCCTAGCAATAATCAGTCTAGCTCCTGTCATAAGATTTGCTATTAATTCTTTAGTTTTCACATCATATTCATTGATAGATAATGATAAAAAGCAATTTCTGTACACATTTAATATCAGTTTGTAGTATTTCTCTTATCTCCTCAATAATCTCTTGACAAAACTTTTGAACTATTTCACATTCAGATAAATGAAAATAGGTACTATCTTTTTTTAGCAGCAGAGCTTGGAATATTTTGGATTCATTCTATTCATTCTGACTGAGTCATATACCATCTTAAAACTAGTTTGAAGTAGTTTTCTTTTATTCTGACTGATAATGACCGTAAAATCCTCAACATCAAATTCTTTTCCATTCATCATTATTTATTTCTTTCTCTATGTCTTGTTTCCATCCTTATTGTGTCCTGTTCCCTATTCTCAAATGAATCTTGAATTATTTTATATAATTTGCCAACTGTTTATTTTCCCTGTATTTCCTTTCTCTGATTCATATGTTGTCAGAAATTGCTCAAATTTTGTATATCCTCTAAGTTGTGTATTTCTCCTAATCCATTCTTGGGAGGTCCAGCTTTCAATGGCGTAAAACCTAGACAATTCCTGAGTTTGCAGAATACGTTTAATTTCTTGTTTTGATGTCATCTTTTTGCCAATCTTTTAGTCTTGCCACTTTCCTTAATTTAAATAAGTCTCCCCATTTCTTGATGTTCGTGGGGAAATTTATCTGGACTATCAAAGAAGGCCAAGCGGGAACCTTCCTGTATCAATTTCTTTCCATACTTTTTCCAAGTGAGCAATAGGGAACTTAGAAGAGATTTTTAATTGGGACTTTTCCTTTTTGGGGGAAACTAAACACATATTTATTTATGTCTTCATTTAGTTCCTCTGATTGAAGTTCCACCATATTGTTTTTTGAGGTTTAAATAGTATTTTGGGAGCTAAGCTGATTAGCTATGTAATACATTCTAAGATTAGGTATGCCTATACTCCCCTTTTGAGATCTGTACCCTTTTATTTATTCTTGCTTTTTTTCCACCATTGCAGAATTTATTTAAAAGATCTTGATAAACTTTAATTTCAATTTCTGTGTATTGAATAGGTAACATTCTAAAAAGAAAATTTATTTTAGGAAGTATTTTATGGGGGCATCTTATCTATAGGAAAATGCAGTAACTTCTCCAATAAAATTAATAGGACAAATCAGGTTGTAGTGTTGCGACCAGGAATTAATAAAAACCAACAGATTCAAGTGAACCAAAGTGATGCCATGTTGATTCCTCTGTAATTGCCTGTATCTGTACCTTATTGTGCTTTGTAAGCTCTCTGAAACTGTTTCAACTTTACTGGAATGTTTGTGCCTTGGCAAAAGAGAAAGAAGAGCCTGTGTTATATGTTCAAGGACATCAATGGGGGTGCAAGGAGAATGAGTTAGGATGTTTCTAACAAAGAGTTACAGCTTGCCTAAGGAATTTTGTTGATTGGGGAGAGGGCATCTCATGCTTTCTGTACTTAAATGTGTACCCTGCCTTTGCTAGTTGTGATTTTTTTCCTTCGGCTTCAGGGGGAAAGGTCAAACCCTTCCTTTATCCAGCTGAATAAATGAATGGTGATTTGGATCTCTGCTTGCCTCAGAATTTTTTGGCTAAGTTATTCTGATACAAGAAAAAGTTTGGGATTAGCCTGAACTCAACAGTAGGATGGGCAGCACATACAGGAGGAGAATGTTGGACAGAGGCCAGGGATGCACATGGTACTGCCACAGAGTTTAACATTTATTTATAGAAGAAGGGACCTGGACAAGAAAAGTGAGGAAGTTTATTTACCCATTATCTCAGAACTGAATCTGTAACCTAGCACTCGGGCTACTACACAACGTTTACCTCCATCATTATCTAAGTCAATGACTTAAGATAAACTGGTCCATGAGCCGCAGGCTTCTCTGCTGTAACACCTTATTTAGGGAATGTCCTTCCTTTAGGTGCTTGTCCAATGCCAGTATGAATCTCATTCAGCACCAAGTTAAAACATGGTTATTTGCTAAATCCTTTAAGTAATTAAGGATTATAGTTTTAATAGGCTGAGCAGGCTTCTTGTTGCTGGCTTGAATGTTTTACGGAGTTTTTAATGTTACATTTTAAAAATAATCCTTTGTTTTGTATTATATTCTTGTGCTCTTCCCTGAGATTCAAGAACACAGTGTAGAATATAAATATTTTCCCATCCGATCTCGCTTGATTTTGGAAGCTAAGCAGGGTCGGCCCTGGTTAGTACTTGGATGGGCGACCACCAGGGAATACCAGGTGCTGTAGGCGCCTGGAGTAGGAACTGGCAAGCCACTCCAGCACTCTTTCCAAGAAAACTCCATGGACATGGAGTCATGAAGAGTCGGTCATGACTGTAACGACACCACACACACAATTAACAGAGAATTAAGCCTGACATGGTGGTTTTACAAAAAAGAGTACAAATTGTTGAGCCAATGTAAGATAAGCATTTTGAACACTCACCAATGCTGCGTAGATGCTAAAGAGGATGATGACCTTGGCAGAGCTTTTTTTCTTATCCTGCTGGATGTCTGCTTCCTAATGATGAAGAAAGTTGTGATATTGTAAAGTTAGGTTGATCCCTGTTGGTCTTGGAAGATAATGAGGGCTACCCCTTGCTCAATTCAATGAACAATCCCTAATTACAGTTAGGATCAATCAGTGATAGCTCAAACTCAGTATAAAGTGGCTAATTTGTGGTTAGAAAAGAGGCAATGATTTCCTGTACAAGAGACATTTTGTAAAAAAAAAATATGCCTGTGAAGTTTTTAGTTAAATAGCCCTGTAGCAAATGTGAAAGGCATAGTTGAGTGCTGATGAAAATACTTACAAAAATCTGATGGAGGGCAGAGGTATGGAGTGGCAAGGAGCTTATACAAATTAGTCATCCTCCCCCATTTGAATTATATCTTTTCATGGTCTTTGTTGATTGGAGTGGTTTCTATTTTTCTCTTCCCTGCGAGGGACAAAGATTGGAAGGCCATATGTTACCAAAGAAAGCTTTTGCTGCCATGTCGAAAGATAGAGTTTGTTTAGACCCATTACAGCCAATGCTGCTGAGCTGAAGGTTTGGTGGTTCATTTACAGCCAGCACAAAGATGATTTAAGATTGCTGAATGGTGTGCCATATGATGTTGATAAAGTCTACAAATATATGCAATGTGCACTTTTAAATATAAGTTGTAGACCAAAGTATTCCCTTCAGGACTGGCATCAGTGATCATCAGCATCTTGGAATATCTGCTGGTGTCCCATTGTCTATTGTCTCTTGGACCTAGTGCTCCTGTCCTCTTCCTAGCAGTGTCAAGCAACTGTGAAATTACACAAGGGAAACAGAGGAAAAAGAAATGGCAGTCATGCCATCTCTTGGGTAGTGCTGTGGACTGATTCCAGGGGGAGAACCAGTGAACAGTTTTAAAAGTTCCAAGGAGGTCCACCTACTGAAAAGTATCAATAGTGGACACTCTCAACGAATGCTACCAGTGTCTTTCTGCTTATAAGTGTTCTGCTTATATACCGCCCTATAACACTTCAAGTAGTCTCTGGGCAGTTTACAGTTTTAATTACAGTATGCAGGCTACACATTCCCCCCCCCCCAGCAAGCTGGGTACTCATTTTACCGACCTCGGAAGGATAGAAGGCTGAGTCAACCATGAGCCTGCTACCTGGGATTGAACCCCAGGTCATGAACACAGTTTTACCTGCAGTACAGGCATTTAACCACTGTGCCACGGGGGCTTCTTTCTCTTACTGTGGTCAACAATGCAGTCAGAAACCATCTGATGGAGCCCTCCAGATGAGCTGCCATTTCTGTCTTGCTCTGACAACCCCCTCAGAATGAGATAGGTGGTGTTAGAGAAGAAGATCTGGAGCAGCCACTCCTCACCTGTCTTGCTCTGATATGGATCTGCGTGCAAAACAGGTCAACGGCTGCTCCAGAGAGAAACCTACCCTTTGCCTCATGCCAAGGACTAGAGATGGGCACAAAATGCCAAAATGGCATTTCGTGCTCATTATTCGGGCCCTGGGGCCCGCTTCAGCTCGTTACCATTTTTCAGGCCCCAGGGGCCCATTCCGTTTTTCGGGCGTCATTTTTCGGTGCCCGGTGGGAAAGGGTTCTGGCAGCCGCCGGGAGCCGTCCCGGGCCAGGCGCTGCTGGATCCGGCGGCAAGCCTCCTCGGAGAGCCGTCCCGCAGCCGTGGGGAGCCCTCCCAGAGCCGGACACCACTGGAGCCGGTGGCAAGCCTTCCGGGAGAATGATCCCGCAGCCACAGGAGTGCTCTCCTGGCCGGCTTGACGGCACCGGCGGTGCCCGGAAAGCCTGTGAGGTGATATAAAAAGCCTGCTCTTCCCCCACCCCATCAGGTAGGAAGAGAGAGCGGGCTTTTTAAATCTTCTCCCCTCCCGAAGCTAGCACCGAGCGGCTACTGGGTGCTGGCTCTGGGAGGGGGGAAGTGGGGAGAAGGGGGGACTCGCAGGGATCTTCCCCGTGTGAGTCATGGCAGCGCTGGGTGCTGTCATGATGACCCAGGCGGGGAAGATCCCTTTCAGACTCCCCTTTGCCCCTTTGTGTGTACGCAGAGGGAAGAAGGGGGGACTCGGCTTCCCCACGAGGCTCAGGTGATCTCCTCTGCCCCAGGTGACAGCTGCCCGGCCGCCACCCGGGGTGGTGGAGATTGAGCCGCGGTCTTGCCTCTGCGTGCAGAAGCGAGACCACGGCTGATCCTATCTCCTCTGCCCCAGGTGACAGCTGTGCTGGCCATCACCCCTGCGTAGAGGAGATTGAGCCGTGATCCCGCCTTCTCACGCGGAGGCGAGACCACGGCCGAGCCTCAGGCCGATCTCCTCCGCCCGGGGTGACAGCTGTGGTGGCTGTCTTGCACCCGCGGCGGAGATTGCTGGAGAGGAAGCCCCGGTCCCGCCTCTGCTTGCGAGGCAAGAACGGGGCTCTCTCTGACAGTCCTCCCCACCGGCAATGACAGCCAGGCTGTCCCAGAAGTGAACCCAAACTTACGGGGTTTTTCACTGCCTTGCCGATCACATGGCTGCGCTACAGCTGTAGCGCAGCGGTAGGCTTTTTTCCCTCTTCCTGGTCGTTGTCTTGCTGCCATCCCGCCATCCCTGAAGGACTTCCGGGGCCGGGCCAGCACCAGGTAGGTCATTGTGCAGCCATTAACAGAAACAAACAGAACGAAGAAAATTTTATTGGTTCTGTTCGGTTCAAGCCTGACCTGTCCAAATTGTTGTTCTTCATTCTGTTACGTAACGGAACGACTAATGACTAATGGTAATGGTAATTTCGTCGTTTCATGCCCATCTCTACCAAGGACATTCCCAGAGAGTGGGCAGGCTCTCTGTAGTGGCCCATCAACTAGAGAAAATGGCTGTTACAGCTCTTCCGAGAGGTGGCCCAGCCCCAAACATCTGGCTTTGTGGGGGCCATTCCACAGAGCCAGGCATTTTGGAAGAGATGTCTGACAATGTTGCATGACGACCTAGTAATTGGTAGTGGCAGCAAAAGAGGGGTGGGTGGCTGGGTGGGACAAAATGCAGCTTACAATGGAAACCTGATACATTGACATACAGGCTTATTTTTAACGTTATGTACTGAACAGGGCTTTCATGGTAAGTGAGCTTTTTAAGGAGTGGTTTTACCCGTTCCAGCCCTCAGTCAGTTTCCATGGCTGGATGGGAATTCAAACTTGAGGCCTAGTTTGTCACTGTTATCCACTACACCACATTGGGTATCTCTATAGATATATAATAAGATGGAATTGGGTGGGTGAATTTCACCCTTTCATGTAAGGGAAATGTTTAGCCATCTAAGTTTACTGACCTAATCCACCTTGCCAGTCCCCACCAGCAACACTTTTATGAGCCAGGAAGGCTAAGAATCATGGACATATCTGGTCCTGTCTCCCCCAAGGATTCCATTCACATTCTTGTACAAACTGAAAATCAAAACCAGAATGAATGGATCTAATTTATTTATTTATAAAGTTCCTTTGGGAAATGGGAGCGGTATACAAATGCAAAAATAAATAAATATAATTTATTTATTTATTTATTTATTTATTTATTTATTTATTTATTTATTTATTTATTTATTATATTTCTATACCGCCCATCTTCCGGACAGAACTCTGGGTGGTTTACAATTAAAAGAAAACCAACAGTGTATAACAAAAAAGAACAAGAGAGTGCTGATAAAATAAGGAGGGGCAAG
The DNA here is from genome assembly GCA_029282475.1 of Phrynocephalus forsythii. NCBI lineage: Eukaryota > Metazoa > Chordata > Lepidosauria > Squamata > Agamidae > Phrynocephalus > Phrynocephalus forsythii. The sequence goes on from JAPFRF010000004.1 coordinate 15,221,970, forward strand.
ACCCTCCACAAGAGACGACGCGGGTGGCAAAAATAAAATAAAATGAAATGAAATTTTTTAAAAAAATTAAAATTAAGTAAAAAGGTCGCCATATTCCTCCTTAAAAAGGAAGGTTTTCAGAGCCTTTTTAAAGGGAGGCAGGGACTGTGCTAGGCGCAGCTCAAGCCATGGAGGGTTTTGAAAATCAAAACCAGGACCTTGAACCTTATCCGGAGGGTAAAGGGCAGCCAATGCAGGCGAGCCAGAGCTAGGGTAATGTGATCGAATCTACGAGCACCCACCACCAGCCTGGCTGCCGCATTCTTCACCCGTTGGAACCTTCGGACAAGGTTCAAGGGCAACCCCACGTAGAGGGCATTGCAGTAGTCGATCCTCGAGATCACAGAGCACAACTGTCCTCAGGGAGGAGTCATCAAGGTACTGACGGATCTGGGCAATCCTGCGGAGATGGATAAAAGCGGCCCTGGAGACCGCCATCACCTGGGTTTCCAGGGAGAGGGCTGAATCCAGGACCATGCCCAGATTCCTGGCCCTGTCTGTAGGCTGGAGGGACCCCCAGGCTAGGGAGGGAGCCATTGTACCCGGAAGGAATTTCTCAGGTGAGGTCATTTATGGCTCCTCTGTTACAATGTACCTGACAACCAATTTTCTTAGTGCAAATCAGGGGTTACTGTAATGTTGGAACCACCTCTAAAATCAAGTTGCACCAAATGAGAGGATGGTCTATGTACGCTTAACTGACATTAAACTACTAAATGCCAATATGGAGCTCCCAATTTTAATGCTGACCTTAGCGCCACATGCTAGAGGTCCATTAACAGGCTGATTAAATAGATCAACAAGTGCCTTAAGCAATAATTTGATATTTAATGTTTGGTTTGCTATTAAAATGCTAATTAAATGTTTTAACATGCCACACATGTTTTATGTATTAATAAGCAATAAGCATTCAAGTTACACTTCTTGTGTGATTTAGAATTAATTGAAGGGTAGTGAGGGTTTCTCCTCTATATACCTATTAAACCCCTGTAACTGCTGTTTTTACAGTTGATTGGTGTTCATTTTACATACCATAATTGCTCTTTAAATACGTTAAGTGAGTCTTTGAGAGAATTTACAGTGTTCGTGTTTCCTCAGCAGTATTCCTCAGAGGTCTACACAAAGCAGCTTCCACGCCAGAATTCTCAGGAAGTGTGTGGTGTATCTTTTCCCTCTTGTATTGTGAACAAAGTATGAGGGCATTGGGACACACTCTCTCTCATTCTTTCTCTCAGCAAGCCGAGAACCACAGTGGGAAAATGGGTTCCCTTAGTGCCAAAACAATCACGGAGCACACCTGCTGGTGGTTAGGTGAACATGGGCCATGGGAAGCAGGTGTTTTTCAGTGGAAAGTGAATTAGGAGTGGTGTAATGTACTGGTATCTGTGCACTCCACAATAAAGATGTTTCTCAGTGTGATGTGATGTGTAGAGACGGGTGGTGTGTGTGTGTACAGCATCCAAAACTAGAAAAAGACCTTCGGAGTGGACAGTGTTGTTTGGAAGGACAACAACTTCCAGAATTCCAGGTTCTGGAAAGTGTTCCAAAATGCAGACTTCCCCTGTCTCTGCCTGTGACTCTTGCGAAGTGTAGGAAACACAGGAATGAAAATTGTTCTACGTTTTTCCTCAGCTACGTGCTACTGATGCTCTGTGTTATAGCAATACATGGCAAAATGTACCTTTCTGTCACTCCGTTATTCTCTTTAACGCAAGCCTGATTTTTGGCTCTTTAAAGAAAATCTGTCTTTTGATGGTTTCTGCGACCTTTCATCCATTCTGGTCCAGGATGCTGCAGCAGTGTATCTACTTGGTAACACACTTGCTGGTAACCCTTCTCTATGTACACTCATTTTATATCATAGCATATTTTTCCATCTATAAGATGCTGCTGTATATTACATGCCCCCCCACACTTTTAAAACCTCAAATTAACAAAATTAATAAATCCTCCTTGAGGTCCCCACCCTGAAACCCTGGAATAGCCACTGGTAGAAGAGAACTGCTCTGTACATGCTCAGAGATACCTTGCTTCTTTGAGATCACTTGCTGTTGACTATCATGACACTTTCTGGTCTAGCAAGTAAAGCCCTGTACTTGTATTCCATGTTCCTTGTCCTGTGTTGTTTATTAGTATGACTTCTATGCGTAGAGTTCTTTGTTGATATTCTGAAATATTTTTGGCTAATGTTACTGCTGCCAGACAAAGGAATGTCCAGGATAAATGCCGAAAGAAGAGTTTGTGCAGTTGTTTGAACAGGCCTTTTGTGAAACAGCATGTTTTCCAAATAGCATGTAAATCCCACCACCACCACCAAAAAGGTATCTATGTACTGTGGGTGGTTCTGTTAGTGACATATCCCTCAAAAAATCTCTCCCATGGGACGACAATGAGCCCAAGCTCATTAGTCCTGGTAAGGACTAACTATCCTACAATTAAAAGCACTCCCACTTCCTTTCTGTTAATGAATTCATTGGGAATGTCCAGTCCCTTACACTACTGATTGTGGAGGTGGGAGCAGATGGAAATAAGTCTCACAAGGAAACAAATCCAAGGATTAAGCACTTTTGTTTCTTGGACACCCAGAGACACGAGTGGTAGTTGAGAAGTACAGGCCGTGAAGCTTGTAAGAACCTTCCACCTTTTCACCACAGAGATAGACACAGAGGCTGACCCATTTTCCAGGCCTCATAGGGACAGAGCAGAGCTGAAAGTCAATGCTCCTTTGCCAGTTGTGCCTCTCTTTTTCTCCTGACCTGGGTCTGACCTGCAAGTGATCTTGGTGGCAGTGAAGAAGTCACCATCACCACTAAGGCAGTGTTCAGCAAAATGAGGCAACTGCCTTAAAGTGGCAAGAATTCAGGGACAATTGTGTCCTCTGTCCCCCCAGGTCATGCCATTCCATTGGAGACCAGAACTGTAAGCGCTCAACACCTCTCCCATGCCCCCAAATGAGCCTGGTACCCTCAGATCTGGAATAGATATCAGGGGCATAGCTTGGGGAGGGCAAGGGGGCGGGGTGCCCCGGGAGCAGCAATTAGGGGGTGCCAAATTGCTTTCTGACCCCCACCCGCCACTGCCCCCCCCCACCCAGATTATATTTTGCAATGGGGGGGCACAAAAACTGAGCCTGCTGCCCCAGGCTCTGGATGACCTAGCTATGCCTCCGATAGATATTGGCCTATTATCAGTGTTGAAATAAAACTGAACACCTCCTAGGCCTATTTGCTTCTGCACTTAGACCAGTGCAGGTGCAGCCTCGTTGTCCTTTGCCTCTGTGTTGGAATAGAGATTTGTAAACACACATTTTGAACAAGGAGCGCAAATCTGAGGATCACAGGTTCCCCAAGGTATGCCATGTGCCTGTCTCCCATTGTTTACAAGGATGAACCCACATTGTACTCTTTCAAGATATTACCCTCTTGGGCACTGATGCTTAGACACAGTACTACAAGCCATACTCGTCCCTGATTGCCCCACTTCTACTAACAGGCAGCCTTGGTCAGGGACGGTCAGCAGACCTGGGACGTCAGGTATGATGAACCAGCTGTCATTCTTTTTTCCCCTCCAGTGTGTCAAGCAGAAAAACACAGACATATACTCTCCCTAATGAAGTTAAAGGCTGGCATACACTTTTATGGCATTAATTTTTAATGCCCCAGGCAGATGAGTGGAATTAGCTTGTCACTATAATAAATCTATCGTGATCTTATTTGTGAAAGAATGATGCCTGCTTTTGACACAATACCCAACAAGATGGGGAGATGGAACTTAGAATGCCACCACATTTTCTTTGCCTGCCAGAATGAATATGCCCTAATGAAACAGAATGTAAGGGATGCCTTCATGTACCATTAGGCTTCATGGCCTTTTTTTAACAAATAAAATGACTGGATATCTGCATCCATGTACTCCAGGTTTTTCCCAAAAGTGTAAGATACCCGATAGCTCTGTACTGAACTTTAAGGGTTGACAGAGCCCCAAGTCTTCAAAACATTGCTTGTCTAGAGAGGTCCTTCTAGATCAGGGATGGTGAACCTTTTTGACACCAAGTGCCCAAACTCAGTGATGGGGACAGCGTCGGTGGCGGGAGGTGGGACCAGTGGCAGAGGGGGCAGGGGAGCGAAGGCAGCAAGGGCGGTGGGGCGGCGGGGTCGGTCATCGACGGCGGGAGGGGGCAGGGATGGCAGAGTCAGGGTTGGCGGCAGCAGGGGCGGCAAGGGCGATGGGGATGGGGATGGGGACAGCGGGGGTCGGGATCAGCAGCAGCAGGGGGCAGGGGGCAAAGACAGCAAGGGCGACAGGGGCGGCGGGGGCAGGGATAGTGGGGGCGGGGCGGGGGCAGGGCGGGGAGGCGGTGGCAGGGGGCGGCAAGGGCGTTGGCGATGGGGACAGCATCAGCGGGGGGTCAGGATCGGCTAGATGAAAAAGATGGTAACCTTTTAGGGGCATAATCTCCTTTGTGAGAGTGAGATTGATGACTTGTCCCCTTACTTGGTCCTGTCACAGACAGGTCCTGGCACATCATGAGATGGATGTGGCTTAATCATCTCCCTGGTAATGTATGAGAGGGTCAGTGTGGAAAAAGGTGCAGCCTTTACAGGCGAGAATGAATGAGCAAGCAACAAAAGCCAGCGTAAACTCTGCTAGAATCTGTCTAGCCCCCCCCCAAAAAAATTCAGCAAGCTCAGATATTGCCTTTGCTAGTCTCTCTTCTGAGCAACACTGATGGGCGGCAGTCAGCTGCTTTCTCAAGCCTTTTTAGGTCTCACAAAAATTATGCATGGGATGATGACCTCCTCAGCGACCCTGCCATTCAATCCCTTTGTTCCAACCAGATAGTTGTGTAACACTTGTCCAAAGGACTGGCAGTAACTGAAGACAACCCAACAAAGTTACAGTGGACATCTTCAGCTAAGATACATCTTGACTGCAGACACACAAGGCAAGGGACAAAGCTGGAGCCAATGGTGGTTGGAGCCAGTCCCATGGGATTCTGGATTATATCCCCATGGCCTTATTATTATTGGTCCAAAATATTAGAGCTCACAGGACTCTCTCTCTCTCTCTCTCTCTCTCTCTCTCTCTCTCTCTCTCTCTCTCTGTGTGTGTGTGTGTGTGTGTGTGTGTGTGTGTGTTTTGAAGCTCCACGGTCAGCCATGACAGTTTTGTCCCTTTTAGCTCCAAGTTCAGGCTTTGATTTTTATTATGTGGACCAGTAAAAAGCCTAGAGGGATTAATGCCAAGTCAAGATATTTTGGTGACTGCAATGAAGCCTCCAAAGAGATGGATACTTCTTCCATCCATTTTAGAAGATGGCCATTCCGCATCCTCAAAAAGGTCTATCCAGTGTGTTGGGTGGTTTGGCTTCAACAAGAATTGAGTGCATTGAAAGGAATGTTTTTACATTAATTACTTGCAGTTACCCTTCCAAAGGCCCCCACCCCTGGTAATTAGTTACTGTCAGAAGCACGGCACAAGCTGCCAGTTGAACCATGTGGTGTTCTTACTCTTCTATAGAAATCCCTAAAAATTACACATATATCACAGAGTGGCATGTAGTTGTACTTCTGCCACTGGAGAAAGGGGAATTTTCATGGCAAGTAACTCAAGTTGTTTTTGAGTTCTGGGGTTCGTCCGAGTCGTTGGAAAAACTCTCTGAGATGTTTCAGCAGCTGACTGCATTTGCTCATGTGTTCCAGCAGTGACCTTCTTCCAAGATCTAGTTAACTGGGTGTGTTGAACTGCAAATGGCTCACTTGAGAAGTGGGTCTGCTGCTGCGTAGGCACAGCGCGCGAGAGCCCTAACTCCATGGGTTGAGCATTACTTGACACAGCAGTATTCATCGCGCTGTGGAACAAAGGTATTTGCATTATGAAAGCTGAATGCAGGGTTTTGTCACTGTAGACAAGAAGTGCACCAGCACTTGACACCACAACGTGTCCGACAGGCATGCAACCTTTTCGTTTGAAATTAATCTCTTGCTCTTGTAAGAGGGACTGAAAAGACAGTATCAAGAGGTGGCATGTTGACGGCAGCTTTAATTGCTTCCATTGCAGACCTGTTCGCTTTGTGTGTGTGTGTGTGTGTGTGTGTGTGTGTGTGTGTGTGTGTGTGTGTGTGTGTGTGTGTGTGTGTGTGTGTGTGTGTGTGTGTGTGTGTGTGTGTGTTTCTTTTGCTGTTCATTTCGAATCTGCCACATCAGATCGGAAAGCAAAGGGCCTTCTGTGGCTTATCGTGAATTACTAAGAGGAATGCAGAGCAGGCACAACACTTCGTTTTACCACCTCCACGGCACTCACGTTGCCTACTGCCTGCACCACCAGATTGACCAGATTGCCTTTCTTTGCACACAGACTCTTCCATATGCTGCTACATTACACACCAGTCTCTCCCTCTCTCCCTCCCTCCCTCTCCCATTCCCTCTCTCTCTCTCCTTCTCCCTCCCTCTCCCTCTCCCTCTCCCTCTCCCCCCTCTCTGTCTACTAAACATGTCTCAGAAGGGGGGAAATAGGATTCAGTCTGTGGATGCTCATAAACTCATCTCAGACTGTGCACTTCCATAGATGTTCCTTACTTCTTGGCAGAAGACTGCAACTACTACTACTACTACTACTACTACTACTACTACTACTACTACTACTACTACTACTACTACTACTACTACTACTACTACTACTGGTGGTGGTGGTGGTGGTGTAGAATTGGAAGGGACCCTATAGATCACCAAATTATCCCCAAGGCATAGTGGAAAATCTATCTTCCAACCTCTGGATCCACAGCCACAGACCTAAACCACTGAGATTGCAAATAGTTCTGGCATGGCTCTTAGGTGAGAGAACACTGAAGACCTAGCAGTATGTTTGCAGTAAAGCATGGCATTGTACAGGCAGTAGTGCTTATGTGTATAATAGGAGGACACACAGATTTTTACATAAACTCATGGCTTGTTTTTAAGATTATTTTTGTCATTGTCAAGATGTTTGGGTTGTTTCCTTCCAAAGACAAAAATGGAGAAAGTATCAGAAAATAGTTTGGCCTGAGGTCTTGCAGCAGATGCCATCATGCCCCACAGAGTGTCTTCTCTCTGTCTCCCAGACCCTGAGTACATTTGCTTATGTAGTTAAACTGGGTTACTCAAAGAAAAGAAAAGTGCTCTGCTTATATACCGCCCCACAGCAGTTCAAGCACTCTCTGGGTAGTTTACAGTTTAATTATGTGGGCTACACATTGCCCTCCACCAACAAACTGAGTACTCAGAAGAAGCACCAGCGATCTTGGGGGAACCTTAGGATTTACAAGAACACCAATAACCTAGCAGGGAGAAAGCCATTAAAGCCCCTCCAAAAACAGCCCAACAAGATCAGGGGTGAAAGAATGAGGCTAGCCCAGTGGTTCTCAACTTGTGGGTCCCCAGATGTTCCTGGACTGCAATTCCCAGAAACCGAGTGGTGGAGGCTTCTGGGAGTTGCAGTCCAGGAACATCTGGGGACCCACAGGTTGAGAACCACTGGGCTAGACAGTTGCAGAAGGGGAATGGAATGCAGTGGCCCAAATCTTGCAGTGCACTGCATCACACACAAACATTTTGTTCGAGGACCTCTTTTCCTTTCTAAATCCATGGGTTCCATGTTCCTTGTCCTGCTTTTGTTCATTAGTATGACTTCTATGCCCAGAATTCCTGGTTGAAATACAGAGATTCAGTCTAGTTACTTGAGGAAAACACACAACTATAAATCCCACCACTGACATCAATCCGTTTAATATGCTGTACTTTTCCTTGAACCTAGAACAGGTGAGAAGAACTATAGCAGCTCCAGAAGAGAGTATTATGCTCCCTAGATCTTTTGGGGTAGGGAATAGCAGGGGAAGTAGAAATGGTAAAAATTCCGCTATCATATTTTAAAGATATGAGCTCTTAACTTTGTTTTATTTCTTTACTTAAACTAGTTTTACCTCACCTTTCTCTTCAAGGAAGACCCTGTTTTACTATGCTCCAGTCCTTCACGCTGCTTGTGACAGGCTTTAAGAAACGGCAATTCAATTGTTGTTGTTGTTGTTGTTGTTGTTGTTGTTGTTGTTGTTGTCGTCATCGTCGTCATTATAGTGTGTGTGTTATGTCGTGACAGTCGTGACCGACTCTTCGTGACTCCATGTCCATGGAGTTTTCTTGGCAGGAATACTGGAGTGGCTTGCCAGTTCCTACTCCAGGCGCCCACAGCACCTGGTATTCCCTGGTGGATGCCCATCCAAGTACTAACTAGGGCCAACCCTGCTTATCTTCCAAAATCGGGCAAGATCGGATATGGTTAGGGTAGGGGAAACCATTCTGGGGTGGAACTTGACGGACGTTCTTCTGGGAGGTTTCCCACATTGTAAGGCTTCTCAAGTATAATCTACAGCAGTATTTTTTTTTTAACTGTGGTGTGTGTATTTTTCACTTGGCCGAATCCAAAGCTGTCTGAACATAAAGCAACATGGGTCATCTCTGGCTCTGAAACCAAGAAGGACAGCCAACGTTGCTTAACCCACTGTTGATATCTGAACAAAATGAAAAATCAATGCAGTTTGTCCCAACCACGTGAAATTATTGACTGTGAGTTTTTGTGGAGAAAGGTGTATAAGGTTCACGTTTCAAAAGAGAGAAATGGCTGGTGGACTTATTTCCCTGTAAAATGCTCATGGAATCTTTCTGTTTTGCCTCTGCTGTGTCTTCAGCAGAGACATTTAATGTGCCAAAAACAGTTACAAAATCAAATACATCTTGCGTATAGTTATTCTAACTAAGGTATAATCTGGTATTATTTGTCTTGTTTCGAACCTTTCTTTGCTTTTCTGATTAAAAATTATGCATACATTCTGGTTTTGATTGACACATGGCGATATTGGCAGGCATCTGGATTTTTGCATTTATGTTCTCTCACCCCTGTGCACTCAGTGACTGGTTGATCGTTTGAACCATGTGTGATTCAATACTTCCCATTTTAAAGACAGTTGGCTTCATAACATGCTCTGTGCATATTGTGCTGTTGTTGCAAAGTAAATTTCATTTTGCTGCTATTTCAAATTATGCTGCTAGAAACCCTTGGGATGTGGGATAGTCCTAATATTAGCTTGACTGCCTCAATATTTGATCAAATAATTTTAGAAAGTAACAGCCAGTGTAAGGAGTTGCCATTAGCGATCTTGTCTGCTAATACTGATATTAGGGGAATAAATGCTGGAGTTTATTACATACAGGATGATTTGGATTCAGTAAGTTATAAGCCTTCAAGGAAATACTTTTGAGAAATCTGCCTGACTTATCTTGAGAGGCTTGCACGTCAGCCTAAGCTAACACATAAACAACAGAATGTGGTGGTAGTCCCTTCAAACTGATTGTTCATTTACAATATCCCATTTTTATGACACTTCCCTATATTAAAAAATCCAGCAAAAAGAAAGCTAGCAGAGAGGGGATGTGGGTGGGCTAAAAATATTCTTTCTAATGATTTTCAGGAAGCGTTGTTTCTACTGTGGAGGAAACATTCAGAAATGGTGCATCCTGAACTGGTACACTTGATTCCATCATTTGAACGTCCTGCTGCCTAACTCTCATGGCATTATGATCCATGTCTAATTCTCGACTATGGGTGATACCTTCATAGGCTGCTAGTAGAAAAATAAAAAAGGTTGCTGAGCTTTCGAGAGCACATGGCAAGGGATGTAATTTGCCAGGAGAGAGTTCTTAAAAGTTCACGTGGCAAGATGGACGCCAGACTTCTTCTGGGAAGGCACAGCAGCATGGTCTAATGGGGCTGGACTTTACAGCCTCAATAATTCTGCGTCTTTGGTCATGCTACATAGGATTGTGGTATTCAGAGTCAAAGGAGATCCCCCAAAGTTGTCGGGTTTACTTTTCTTAACTGAGGACTGATTACATTGGCCAGAAGATACCTTGGTGTGGCAATCAGTTTGATGTTAATATAACAATACAATACATGGGAGGGATGAAGGCACACATGCACTCCCATTGTGCCTTGCCCGATCCCTTGATAACTAGAGTGACGATCTGGCAGTTGACAATTAGAACAGCCTTCACCAAAACTTTGTGATGTCAAATAAAATGAACCCTCTGCCTGAGGTGTTAGATAAGCAATGTTTTGTTCGCACATGCAAAACATTCCTCTATATTGTGTACAACATCACACGTGAATCAGCCCACTGGGAGAAAATGCCACTGAGCAATGCAATTACCTCACTCTGTGCCATGCGACTTTCATTCAGAATGGCTTTTAAATGGTTGACTACAGCATATTTTCTCCTGTGTATTCATTTGCAAACAAGTTTCTAATGGTGATTATTTTGTCTTTTGAAGGGTCTTGCTAAATCCATCCAATTACACTCGAATTGTCTGCACAGGTCACATGTGGGACTTCTTCTGGTTTTCCTAAACCGTGAAAATTCATGCTTATCCACGTAGGAGGGCCAGCCATTCTATGCAAGGGGGGCTTTAGAAAGAAAGAAAGAAAGAAAGAAAGAAAGAAAGAAAGAAAGAAAGAAAGAAAGAAAGAAAGAAAGAAAGAAAGAAAGAAAGAAAGATTCAGCCACAGGATTACTCCCATGTTAGCTTTTTCCCCTGGGAGCTGCTTTAGCTCTAATAATTATAAAAACGATTATACCAATATGAAACTATGCCCTAAGCCTTTATACTGTATTGGTTTTCTTGCTCCTTGCCCATTAGTACTGTCCAGAAGGGCAAAAATGGAACTTTATAAGAATTGTCTATATGGCAAGAAAAGTACAGTACCATGCCACATCCGCTGATTCGCCATCTTCGGATTCAGTTATGTGCGGTTGCCGATCAGCGGGCAGTGGGGTTCATGGGGTGTTGGGGTAAAAGCTGTACCGCTTTACCCCAGCACCCTGCCACTCCCGCTGGGCAGATTGGTGGACTGGGTGGCAGGAGAAAGCACCTTTGTGCCGCCTTGTCCATCCAAAGGTGCAGCAGTGCAGCAGACCAGGTAGAGTGAAGGCATACTCTCCCATCACTTGGTCTGCCGACCTGCCCAATGGCAGTGGGTTCATGCCAGGGGCTAAAGCCACACAGCACAACTTCCACCCCCAGCACCCCCCACCATCCCTGTTGCCACAATTACCCTGGGATAAAAGTGTTTTCTTTCATCCACAGATTTCAGTATATGCAGAGTGACCCAAAACCGGTCCCCCGCAGATATGAGGTCCTACTGTATTGCCTTTGGAACTAGGGTTCAAACAACAAATACTGTAGTTGGAGATCTTATTTCTTCTGTTAAAAGGTAAAGGTAAAGGTTCGCCCTGCACATGCGTGCTAGTTGTGTCTGACTCTAGGGGCGGAAAGCCAGTGTTGTGCAAGTTCATGGCCATGTGGTTGGCATGGCTGCAATGAAACACTGTTTTACCTTCCCACTTTTTACAGTGGTACCTATGTATCTACTTGCATTTAAATGCATTCGAACTGCTAGGTTGACATGAGCTGGGGTTATCAGTGGGAGCTCCCTCTGCTGCGTGGCACCTGGGATTTGAACTGCCGAGCTGCCGACTTTGCAGCCGACAATTTTCGGAGCCTTAAGTCTGTATTAAGTTGGTGTTATGTTCAGTCACTTCTGGTCTATGGTGACCCTAATAGGGGTTTCAGGCTATGTGAGATAGTTGTTCAAGGAGCTGTCACCCATCACTGAATTTCCATGGCTAACTATGAATTTGATCTCAGATCTCCCAAGTGTTAGTCTGACACTCCTGTCTATGATACTTCTCAAGTTATGAGATAAACATATAGCCCATCTGTTGTGACTCAAAAGAGCAGAAAAGAAAGACTGGCAACATTTATCGGAAATCCAAGTCCAAAGCGATACCAGCAGTGTTTCAGAAGTATCATTAAATTTTGCACAGTATTTATCCTCAGCTGAGTTTGAGCTGCTAGTTGTATGACCAGCGATAGGTATTCTCTGTTGCTTTCTTCATATTATTTACCATAATCAGGTCTAAAGTATTAAAATTAATTACACACTATGGATCTGGAAGTTGAGTCATGGCTACTAGACTTCTTTATTGAGAGATAGAAATGAAATATGAGGATGTACACATATTAGACAAAGAAGATTGGTGGTTTGAGAGAGTAGTAAGGGAAGCCATTCATGTGAGCATCGAAACCTCCTCCCTCAACAGAGGTGGTGGCCTCAGGCATAGTTATCTGCTACTTATCAGGTGTGCTTTCCAAAGTACCCAGACAAATCAAAAAGCCTTCACCACCAAGGCCATAGCTAACGACCCATTCTTGATAGGTTTCAGCACCTTAGGCCATTGTTCACCTTAATGCTATGGATACTATTGTCTCCCTAACGAGCCTATTCAGGCCATTGTTCATCTTATGAGCCTAATTCAGACCAGGGTGACAAGAGGTCAAAGCTGACTGACTATAAGATGGAGGACTCGCACTAGCTGTATTCAGACTGATGAAGCTGTTTGGATGAGCAGCGAAACATTTCTATCTCTCAATAAAGAAGTCCAGTAGCCATGACTCAACTTCCAGATAAACTCACCTGGATGACTGAGAATCTTCACAGACATACACACTATGGAGCATATGCTATAACCAGATGCAAGGTCAGATCACAGATCCACTTAGAGCCATGCTATCTCTGCAGCCATTACAAGCTTTATTTATTATCCAGATAAAGCTACCAGACACTTTGGATCAGAGCATGTAAAAATTCCATCATTGGACTATAGAACCCAGAATCCCATCAGTCATGGAAACAATTGGAGAATAAGTGCTCCAAATGCTATTTTTTAAAATTCTGCCTTGCACACACAAAATGCCTGTTTCTTTTGGTGGTTGTTGTTGCTGTATTACGGTGCATTTATTGCTGGAGAAGAACTTCCTGTAGAAAGGTAGGGCTGGAAAATGCTTGAATTTTACAGCAGTAAGAGGCAACTCTGCAAAGACACAGGGTATTGTTGTTGAATATTACTATGGGCGTTTATACACGACCCCTAAGCTCCGCCGCAAATGGCTGCAAGGTCCGGACCTTAAAAATGTTTACCCACCAGCTCCGGACTTTGCAGACAATTAAGTGCGACCCCGCCCACTTTAGCACGACCAAACAGCAGTTTTCTTGTACCTGGTCTTTGATGGTGACAAATATTTGATTCGGTGTAAGGATAGTGAGTGCGGGGCTCTCCTGGCTTCTGTTTGTTCTTTTTTTGCGCCCCGCACCTTTAAGAGATCTGAATGCTGCCGGGAACAAAACGGAGGTAAACGGGAATTCTTTTCTTTCTTTTTTTCTCCGTCCCTCAGGCAGCCAGCAACCAGGAAGTGCCGAGGGGGGTGGGGACAGAGGAAGACAGAGGAAGAGCGACGAACCCCTAAGATCTCTGGTCCGAATTTAAGTGGCCAGCGGATCTTAGGGGTCATGTAAAAAGGCCCTTTGTCAACTCCCTTTTCTTCCCAGCCTGGTCAGTTAAAACCAACATTGCTGAATCCCTCTCCCCCCACTGCCACTGTTCCTTTATTGGAAATGGATCCCATAACAACGACACCCACAATTTCCTATTCCTTTGATGGAGAACTGCTTTGGGGGACGTTGTCACTGTCAAGTATTCATCTTAAATCACATGCTTGATGTAACATATAATTCCCAGGGAGTGTATGTTGTGATTTGGATTGCTTTCTGAAAGTACAGAAACCTTTCATATATATACATTCCAGTGTTCTTCTGGTCAAGTTATTTCTGTTTGACAGTGTGTATTTTCTTTTGCCACTAGAGGTCTGTTCGACACAGTGAAATCCATATGCTAGTCTTATATTGCATTACCTTTACAGTGGTAACCTAGTATAAAGGAATTAATTCGTTCCAAATGAAATTATGTTAAACAAATTTTCCTTTATACAAATTTCCCATAGGAATGCATTGAAAACAGAGTAATCCATAATCACGACCATTTTTATGTTGTACGGATTTGCCCCATAGATGATTCTGTTAAGCAAATTTCCCCTATCTCCAGAATTTGTTATGTAGAGATTTTATGTTATACAAACCATTTGTTATACAAGTGTCCACTGTATTTTAAAACAAAGGTTAAGTCATTCTCCAGGTCTTGATGGCTCTATGTATGTTCATCAAATTATTCCTGGAATCTGACAGCCTTCTCTCGGTTTTCTCTTGAAAGAAGAACATGATCCATTTCTTCTCAAGTTTATCCTGTAGTGAACTTCTCAAGCTCATTTCTTCTCAGGTTCATACTAGGACAAGACTAATCCATGTTCTAGATTCTAAGGATCACTGCCTGTCTCCTTCCGCTATCACTGGCACCATGGCTCAACAACATTTCCTCTCCAGGTGTGAAATACAAAATCACTCCAGACTAGTTTTGATATCAAGAAACACATATCTTGATCGCAGCCAAATTAATGGTACAAATTGGGACCTAAGCTGCATCATCTGAGTTAGTCATTCTCCTCCTCCTCCTCCTCCTTCATCACCTCCTTTTTTTTTTTTTTTCTCTATTTGCATATTCCCTAGCTTCCAGGAATGATGGGTTCCTTCCATAGCAGACATCAACTGGTTATTCATGTGGCAAATAACTACTCCCATCTCTTGTGTGAAGCATGTTGTGCTGTGTGATTCCTTGCAGTGTGAGCTCGCTTGATGCCAAGTGGCCAAAACCTCAACAAATCATACCTTTCCATTCAAAATGGGCAACATATTCACCATGCCAGGTACGACAACAACAGGAAGAACTGTTCCTGTGACCATGCTCATCACATCCTAGAGGATCATGGCTTTAAAAACATCCCTGGTGGCTTTGGGGGTGGAAAACTCTTGCTATGACACAAAACAGTCTTCTTTATTTTTTCAAACAAACTCATCAGTTATCCATAAAAGGGGGAACTTTTGAAACCATGTGTCCACACACATGTGACAATAGCCACACTGAACCCAGAAGAAAGGGAAAGTAGAAAGCACTTGAAATGTCATAGAGAATCTCCCCATTAACCTTTGGAGGAAAGTCTAGCAAGAGAAAGAACTAGATCCCTACAAAGCTTAAGGAATGTCAAAGACCAGAGAATTAATGTTGAACAGTAAAAGAGAGAGATTCCTACCAATGGATATGCAGAAAAGGCCCCACTCCAGAAAACACTCAGGAGCTGGAAACCAGACACAAAATGAAACCAAGAAAGATGCTTGAAGGCATAGCAAAACCTGTTGGCAGCTTTTGCCTTCCAGAGGGACAAGCTCCTTGTTTCCTCGACATTTCCACTTAAACAAAGAGGGAGCCCATCTTTTCCTGCCTGGTCCACTCGCTTGCTGACTGAGAAGGTGTAGAAAGGGAGCAGAAGCAACAGTAACTGCTGTTGCTTCATCTGCACATTCTTGGTATCATATAAATGTGATCCTAGGCATCACCTGTCCTAACGTCAGAAAGAAATATCAGTGGACTAGTCCTAAGCAAAGATGGTGAGTTGGTACATGAAGCATGAAGCACCACGGGACAGCCACTCCTAACCCCCTCCTTCCCCCAACCACTTACTGGGCTCTGCACACTGTTGGGGTCCTTCTTCATCTGCAACGCCCATCAACACTAGAGTCTGGCCAGTCCTTCCCCACCTCTTAGGTAACCAGACACTCCAGCAAGGAGAGAAGAGCCTCCCCATACAGCCAATGAATGGGCTGCTGCCTGGGTAGGATAGGAAGCTCCAGCATAGACATGGGGTCACAAAGAGTCGGACACGACTGAACGACTGAACAACAACAAAGACAGAGAAGGGTCCCAGCAGTGCACAGAACCCGGAAAGTCGATTGGGTGACTGTAGGGAGGAAGATTAGGGACAGTTGGGCAGTGGGGCTTTGTGCTTTGTCTCTAGCCCTAAGTAACCATGCAGTTACCCCAAACAGAGTTGCATGCTACAGGCACTGCATCTCCACTTAATGTGTACTAATCCATCCTCTAACATTGCCGGAATACCTTTCCTCTTGTGTTCCTAGTGATGCCCACCAGACTTGGGCTTCCTGCCCTCAAATGGGAAATGAGGTGTCTGAATTACCTGATCTAAGATTCTCCTTTGGAGCTCCAGGTTTGGCAATTTTGGTTTGCACTTAAGGTACACCCGATCATGTCTCTTGCATACCTCTGGTTCCCATCTTGCGGAAGCTGTTCACAGCCCGACAAACCATGAGGCACACATATACACTCACATATCCCGGCAGCAGCAAGATCCAAATAATTACACGGCAAAGCTTTGCCAAATGGAACAACAGGCAGAGTCTCTGGGAGATGCCAAAGCAGCGCTCTTTGCTTTGCTTTCAGGGCATGTATGGTTTGGCCCTTGCCCCTTTATTGATGCTAATATAATTCTCTGGATCTAGTCACTAACACTTTCTCTTCCGCTTGGCAGAGAGCAATCATTTGCTGAACCCAAACTGAGCATGAATTCCAATCTAGCTAATCCCGCTGCTCAATTTGGAAGCCTTCCCAAAACAACACACTCCTCCGCTCATGTTTCCAGCCAAACTAGGACATGCCTTCCAATGGTTTCACCATCTCTCTCTCTCTCTCTCTCTCTCTCTCTCTCTCTCTCTCTCTCCCTCCCTCCCTCACCCGCTCCCAATAATGGAAGAGCTAGCCGGGTATTGGGCTGGACTCGTTCATTTTGAACATACTGCTGCAGAAGTGCATTAGCGCAAGAATATTTGAGAGGATTCCGAGCCCTTCCCTTGCAGCACAGCTTTCCAAATGTTTCTTGGGAAAAGGAAATGACTCTTAAACCAGTCTGGAATATAAATATAGGCTTAGTCTGGGGAAAAGATTAGAGGAGGATAGTTGTTATCTTCATTAGATATGATGTGACCAGCCGTCTCTCACTTGCCATTTTCTTTTTCTTTTTTCAGTTGATTCAGGTGTTTCCCATATGTGGACAATGGACAAATAAAGCGTACAGTTATTTATGCATGTTGTTGTCATTCAGTCGTGTCCGACTCTTCGTGACCCCATGAACCAGAGCTCGCCAGGCCTTCCTATCCTCCACTGCCTCCCGGAGTTTGGTCAAATCCATGTTGGTTGCATCGATGACACCGTCCAACCATCTCATTCTCTGCCGTCCTCTCCTCATGAGGTGGCCGAAGTATTGGAGCTTCAGCTTCAAAATCTGTCCTTCCAGTGAACGTTCTGGGCTGATTTCTTTCAGGATGGATAGGTTTGATCTCCGTGCAGTCCAGGGGACTCTCAAGACTCTCCTCCAGCACCACAGCTCAAAAGCATCGATTCTGCGGCGATCAGCCTTCTTTATAGTCCAGCTCTCACTTCCATACATCACTACTGGAAAAACCATAGCTTTGACTATCCTGACCTTAGTTGGCAAAGTGATGTCTCTGCTGTTTAGGATGCTATCTAGGTTTGCCATTGCTTTCCTCCCAAGAAGCAGGCGTCTTTTAATTTCATTGCTGCTGTCACCATCTGCAGTGATCAAGGAGCCCAAGAAAATAAACTCTGTCATTGCCTCCATTTCTTCCCCTTCTATTTGCCAGGAGGTGATGGGACCAGTGGCCATGATCTTAGGGGTTTTGGGGGTTTTTTGATGTTGAGCTTCATCCCATTTTTTTCACTCTCCTCTTTCACCATCATTAAGAGGTTCTTTAATTCCTCCTCACTTTCTGCTATCAGAGTAGTATCATCTGCGTACCTGAGGTTGTTGATATTTCTTCCGGCAATCTTAATTCCGGCTTGTGATTCATCCAGACCTACCTTTCGCAAGGTGACAGTATACAGCCTTGTTGTACTCCTTTCCCAATTTTAAACCAGTCAGTTGTTCCATATCCAGTTCTGACGGTTGCTGCTTGTCCCACATATAGATTTCTTAGGAGACAGATAAGGTGGTCAGGCACTCCCATTCCTTTAAGGACTTGCCATAGTTTGTTGTGGTCCACACAGTCAAAGGCTTTGGCATAGTCAATGAAGCAGAAGTAGATGTTTTTCTGGAACTCTCTGGCTTTCTCCATAATCCAGCGCATGTTGGCAATTTGATCTCTAGTTCCTCTGCCCCTTCGAAATCCAGCTTGTAGTTCTGGAAGTTCTCTTTCCACATACTGCTGAAGCCTCCCTTGTAGAATTTTGAGCAGAACCTTGCTAGCGTGTGAAATGAGTGCAATTGTGCGATAGTTGGAGCATTCTTTGGAGTTTCCTTTGTTTGGAATTAGGATGTAGACCGATCTTTTCCAGTCCTCTGACCACTGCTGGGTTTTCCAAATTTGCTGGCATATCACGTACAGCACCTTTACAGCATCCTCTTTTAAGATTTTAAAGAGTTCAATTGGAATGCCGTCACCTCCACTGGCCTTGTTGTTTGCAATGCTTTCTAAGGCCCACTTGACTTCACTTTCCAGGATGTCTCGCTGCAGGTCAGTAACTACACTATCAGGGACATCCAGATATTTCTGATATAATTCCTCTGTATATTCTTGCCATCTCTTCTTGATCTCTTCTGCTTCAGTTAGGTCCCTACCATTTTTGTCCTTTATCATATCCATCTTTGCACGAAATGCCCCTTTAATATCTCCAAATTTCTTGAATAGATCTCTGGTTTTTCCTTTTCTGTTGTTTCCCTCTATTTCTTTGCACTGTTTGTTCAAGAAGGCCGCCCTGTCTCTCCTCACTATTCTTTGGAATTCTGCATTCAATTTTCTGTATCTTTCCCTTTCTCCCTTGCATTTTGTGTCCCTTCTCTCCTCCGCTATTTGTAGGGCCTCGTTGGACAACCACTTTGCTTTCTTGCATTTTCTTTTCTTTGGAATAGTTTTCATTGCACCCTCCTGTACAATGTTACAAGCCTCCATCCATAGTTCTTCAGGTGTTCTGTCCACCAAATCTAGTTCCTTAAATCTATTCTTCACTTTCACTGTGTATTCATAAGGGATTTGACTTAGATTATATCTGACTGGCCCAGTGGTCTTCCCTCCTTTCTTCAGTTTACATTTGAATTTTGAAATAAAAAGCACAGTTTATTTATGCACAGTTACTAACATATTTAGCTTTTTAAGAAGAAGGAGGAGGAGGAGGAGGAGGAGGAGGACCATGTATGTACTTGAGTTCCCAGTGTGTTCTACTGGGACTAGAACTGTGGAGAAAAGGGTTCAAATCCCTGCTCAGGGAGCGAAATTCATAACAACACTCCTTAAATATCTCAGTTACCTTGAAAATCCTGATATAGGGCCACTCTTTTAAGTAGGCTCTGACTTGACAGCACAGAATACATACATGTGCTCGAGTATTACTCAAATGCATCAAAACTATTAGCATTCCCTTGTGGCTCTTATCATTCCCCAGAGTCTGATATTCCCTGTAATATGTCTGGCTTTCTATTACAAATCTGCTAAAACAGTTCTTCAGATTTGGCAAGGAACCCAAGAGCCTTATCGGTGTGCTTTGCCCATCCTTGCATACTTCCATTCCCTCCTGGTTTGGTTTCTTTCATTTGATGTGTTTTGCGGAGTTGTAGAAACTTGGAAAAATCTGCCTGGAAAGGAAACCCACCCCCTTCTCTCTCTTTCCCTCTCTCCCTCTCCCCACCCCTCTAACAAAATCAGAGTGTCAAGCTGATGCATCAAGGATAATTTTTAACTCTTTAGGGATTCTGGGCAGGTATCCCCATTCTTTCCTCCTAAACAAACATGCAGCCTACAGTGATACTCTTAAAGAATTAATTACAATCCAGGGAGAAAAGAAAGAGAAAGATAATAATAGTAATAAAATCCCTCCTTTCCTTAGATAAAACCATCAGTGGTTTGTGAATTGGGAACCAAAAATCAATGTTGAACATGCAGTTGGTTTGCTGTAAAAGAGAGAATATCATAATGCATACCTCTTGCAAAATTATACCCCAAGATCTTCAACAGTATATTTCAAAATGGCTTTATTTCATTCCTGCATTGCCTTCTGACATAATCCCTACAAAAGTGACATGTAGGTGGAGCAGCTTGGTGTATATAATGTAAACTAGTTTGCAACTGTCACTGGCACTTTATTAATGTTCTGGCTAGAGATGGGCTTGTTGTTGTTGTGTCGTTGCAGTCATGACCCCACGTCCATGGAGTTTTCTTGGCAGGAATACTGGAGGAGCTTGCCTGCTTCTACTCCAGGCGCCTACAGCATCAGGTATTCCCTGGCACAAATCACCCAAATGGTGGTTCATCGTGCTTTAGCGGAAGAAGAGGTGGAGGCAGCAGGACATAATAATATATTGTTTTATGTCACTTTAATATTATTTTTATTTTTATTTTTATTTTATTGTGTTACTGTTTTGTGGTTTTATTGTATCAAATTGTTTTAATCTGTTAATTGTTGTAAACCGCCCAGAGTGACCTCGCTGCCAGATGGGCGTTATAGAAATTCAATAAATAAATAAATAAATAAATAAATAAATAAATAAATAAATGTAGGGAGGCATCAATGGCAGTAGTAAAGGTATGAGGGGGTAAGGGGATTGGGAGGATGAACCAGGATATTTGTTAAATTGGGGAAGAGTTCATTGGTTTGGGAAAGTTTGTGTTCTCAAGTCTGGACAAACCTGAAACAAACTGAATCAACGAACCAGTGATTTCTTTCTTTCTTTCTTTCTTTTTTTTTTTACAAATGTCCTGGTTCGTTTTTGGTTTTTGTGCCCAATCTCTTCTACTTGTGACACACTCCTAGAAGGCCTGCACCACACTTAGGGCGTTTATACATGACCCCTAAACTCCGGGGCAAATGGCTCCCAGCTCCGGAGGTTTAAAATGTTTACCCACCAGCTCCTGAGTTAACAGGAAATTAAGTGTGACCCCGCCCACTTTAGCGCATCCCAGCGCAGCTTTCAGGTACCTGCTCTTTGGAGGTGAAAATTATTTGATTCGGTGTAACGATAGTGAGTGTGGGGCTCTCCTTGCTTCTGTTTGTTGTTTTTTGGCTCCCTCCCCTTTAAGAACTACTTTTACAGAGACGAGAGGCAGAATGAGGTGAGCGGCATGCTTTTCTTTCTCTTTTTCTCCCTCCCCTCACGCAGCCAGCAGCCAGGAAGTGCGGAGGGGGTGGGGACACAGGAAGAGCGATGAACCCCTAAGATCTCTGGTCCGAATTTAAGTGGCCAGCGGATCTTAGGGGTCATGTAAAAAGGCCCCTAGAGATGGGGCTGAACTAGTAGGGTCCCAAATCTGGGAGGGGGGATTCACTTTCTCCTTCAATCATGATGGACTATCATTCATTTATTTTGGGGCAAGGGATAAATGCACTTGGGAAAACTATTTTCTTCTTCAAGTGTCATGTCCACATAGAACGTTGGCAATCAGTAGCCTGAACTGGTTTCTATCTAAAGCTATTCAAAAGAGAGCAACTGTGCTCACAGTTCTTAAATCCTTAAGCCAGAATGTTCTACACCCTGGGCCATGCTTCCTGTCTATTTTTTCTTGAAGTCTAACTTGCAGCAGATGTTATGTCTTATTGCACACTATGCATCTGAAATACTGCAGTTTTCTTCTCTTTACAGTATTGAAGATTTCTAAATTTTTGTCCATGTGCTGTAATACAGCCAAGTTAGTGACTCTAGCTGTCCAAGGTATCTTCAGAATTTGTCTGTACATCCACATTTCGAATGCTTCCAGCTTCTTGCATAATGTGTCTGTAAGGGTCCAAGCTTCAACACCATGGGGAAGTATGTTGAATACATAGGATCGAAGTATTCGAGTATGAAGTCTGATAGATAAGACCTGGTTTGTCAAGACTTTCCTCATTTTCTGGAAGGAATTTTTAACTTGTCCAAGTCTACAATGGATTTCACATGAAAGATCCCAGTTATCCTTGACATAGCAACCCAAGTATTTATAAGATGATACTCTCTCAATTATATCACTGCCAATCTTGAGAAGGTTCTGTGAACTATTTTGTTTTTACTGATAACCATGCATTTTGTCTTCTTCATGTTAAGTCGCAATCCCATGGCACTGCTTTCTGCAGCATCAGGTCCGTTTTAATTTGGCTAAATGTTTTAACATAATTGTCTTCTTTTATGGTTGTACATCTTGCAGATAAAAACATTCCCAGATATTTCACTTTTTTAGCTACTTCCTGATAATTGATTTTTTTATCACCTGTTAAATTTTTTACTAGTATTTTAGTTTTTTCTTTATTTATTCTTAATCCTGCCACTTCTCCAAATTTTCCAGTCTTCTCCAGTAATTTCAGTATTGTTTCCAGTGAATCTTCTAGGATGAAAACCAGGCCATTTGCAAAGGCTTGTATTTTGTAATCATCATATTTTCTTCTAGTTCCTTTAATTTCTGGATCTTGCCTCACTTCTCTATTCCATTTTGTTTCATTTCATTTTTAGTTTGGGGAGAGAAAGGTTTTTTTTTTTGTATGAAATAAATTTTTTTTAAAAAAGTTTTGTATTTCGTTATGTGGTGTGTGTGTGTGTGTGTGTGTGTGTGTGTGTGTGTGTGTGTGTGTGTGTGTGTGTGTGTGTGTGTGTGTGTGTGTGTGTGTGTGTGTGTGTGTGTGTGTGTGTGTGTGGTGCTTTTTGTTGGCCCCAGTGCTGATTGGCTGGCACATGGACTGGGGGAGGCGGCAGGGGAGGCCAAAAGCCTGTGGTTTCCCGTGCCCCATCGGGCAGATGGAGGGGGGGTGTGGAGTTTTCCCCATAGGGATGAATTGCTAATGCATTCCTATGGGGAAACGAAAAGAAACAGAATGAAACAGAAATTTCTGTTTCATTTCATTTTGTTTCTATTCCAGAGTCATTATTCATTTTGTAACATTATGAAATGAATAACGAATAACGAGATGAATTAAAAATTCATTTCATGCCCATCTCTATTATTCAGTAAATAGTAGAGGTGAAAGTGGACCTCCTGGTCTCATTCCTTTCTTAATATTGACATTTTCTGTTAGGTCCCCATTGAATATTATCTTTACTATTTGTTCCTTTTAAATTGTCTCAATTACTTTAATGACATTTGTGCCAAAATCCATTATTTTTAATTGCTGTATCAAGAATTTCCAATTCACATTATCAAATGCTTTCTGTGCATCCATGAATATTAAAGCCATTTGCTTTTCTGAGTGTGCCTCATAGTATTCTAGGATAGCCATTATTACTCTCAAGTTATATCTCAGCTGCCTTTTGGGTAGAAATCCATTTTGGTCTGGATGAATAAATTTCATTAATTTTTTCCAACCTTTTGTGTGGGGGGGGGCAAATTAATTTTAAAATAATTTAAACAGATAAAGCAATCCATGGGTCTTTAAAATTAACATTTTAGAAATGTTACTTTAAAAGTGTTATTCTTTAAATGCATTTGACGGCTTCTTCTTCCATTACTACAAAAGTAATGTTTTGAACATCAACCCATTAGATCTAATGCACAATTTCCAGGTTCTGTATCTCTAACTATAATTCCTGCATAGCATGCAGACGTATTGTTTGTAGCCAAAACTCACAATATACTGTGACCTAATTTATTCTAGCTCTAGGGATTCACACCTTTAGCATTTATCTTATGTATATCAAGTTAAGCCACTTCCTTGGGTCCAATGGCCAACCCCGGACCAAAAAAGTAGCTGGGGCCACATCTGCTCACTCCTGCCAATACTGACATGGCAACATTGTCAAAAGCTAACCATTCTCCCCCTGCCTTTTAACACTACAGTCCCGAATATCTCATATAGCAGTGGTGACAAACCTTTGGCATTCCAGATGTTTTGACCACAACTCCCAGATTTATGAGCATATATTGTCAATGACAAAGGACTGTGGGAGTTGTGGTCCAAAACATCTGGAGTGTGGAAAGTTCACTGCCACTATCATATAGCTTCCTTCTAAGGTTCAGAGCCCATCTAAAAGCCTTGCCAAAGTACTGTTGTTTCCAAATCCCAGGTGTCTGAGGCTCAGGCATCTTGTTTCTAAGGCTAACTGGAATGTTTCCAGAAGTTTCCTAGGAGTGCTGCTATCTTCGGAGGCAAGTCACATGAGTCCCCTATGGGGAGGAAGGCAGCGTATAAATAAGTTAAATGTTTTAGCATGCTCCAGGAAAGTAGGAAAGTTTTTAAATAAATATATTTTTAAAAGTTGTTGCATTATTTTTTTTCCTCCTCAAAAGATGAGAAAAATCTGTGCCTCCATCATGACATCCATTTTGTTGATAGAGGGCTTTTGAAAGGTTCTGAGCAGCTGGTTGCAAAATACATGGAACTGCATAGAGAGACCTACCTTATTCCAATATATGTGCATACATTTATTTATGAGCAATACCCCTGTATTTAGCCAATCCAGTGAGGTGAGATTAGTGTATGATTCAAGGTATGGCCAGTCAGCCTTAAAAAAATACACAAAGCAGATCACAAACCAAAGAGAAGTCTAGGTTTGACAATCATTACCGAAGACTAAGGGCGCTTTTACACTACCCCTAAGATCCACTGGCAACTTTAATTCGGACCAGAGATCTTGGGGGTTTGTTGCTCTTCCTGTGTTCCCACCCCTCCGCACTTCCTTGCTCCTCTCTGCATGAGGGGAGGGGGGAAAGGGGGAAAAAATGAAGGCTCACCTCAGCTCTGCCCTCCAGCTGCTCCGGGAACCACTCCAGTCTCTTTCAGTCTCTTAAAGGGGCGGGCGGCAAAACAACAACAAACACAAGGCGAGGAGAGCCCGGCACTCACTGCTTTACATCCACATCAGAAATTTTTCACCTTCGGAGACCAGGTACTTGGACAATGCGCTGGGACGCGCTTACGTGGGCGTGGTCATACTTTATTTTGTTTAAAGTCCAGAGCTGGTGGGAAAACAATTTTATGACATTCTTAAAATATCTTAAAATGATGATAAGACACCAGTACCTGAGAAGGTTTCCAGTTATCTCTGATGATCCCATTTTATCTGTCTTAACTCTTTCCCCTTAAGAATGGCCATTAGCAGGGGGGGACAGAAACCACCTTTCTTTCATTTGAATGAGGCCTCGTGTTGGGCTAACTTTATTAACCCTACACTTAACCCCTACCAAAATTTCCCTATTTGCGGTGAGCCTCTGACATATGCATGTGATTAACATGGCTCTGCTGTTTCTCTCAATAGCTTTGCTGGCAGTTGAACTTGGAGCGGTTGGAAGATGATTGTTTGGCCAGGAGTCAGCCACATGGTCTGAACCAGCCAACACCAGCAATCATCAAATTCTGGAAAGAGTATCCTGCGGTATGAATATTCATCGGTGTTCTACTAACCCAGTTTTCATGGTGTTAATACCACTGGCTTCAGCGGAACAATACAGAGAGAAAATGAAGCCCTGGTATCCACTGGAATGTTGGACGGATCGCTTCCCCATCTCATATCACACTGTTCAATCACATTAACAAATTTGGATAAAAAGCCCCTTATTGTACTTTTGGCATGTTTGCAGAATGGCACTCATTCGCTGCAGTGTTAATTAATGCTGAACAATTGCCACCCTGGATGCATCATTAACATGAACGGGAATCCCCCTTTGGCTCGCTCCTCCAGCAAAACAAACGTGGATTGGGAGATTGTTTTTCCTGTCTGCGTGCCTTCAAGTTGCCTTTGACTTATGGTGACCCTAAGAATGAGAAATCTCGAATGCGTCCTGTCCTCAATAGCCCTGTTCAACTCTTGTAGACTCAAGCCCGTGGCTTCCATGAGGGAGTCAACCCATGTCGTAGTTGGGCTTCCTCATTTCCTACTGCCTCCCACCTTTCCCAATATTATTGTCTTTTCTAGAGAAACCGGCATTCTCATGATGTGCCCAAAATAAGACAGCCTCCGTTTCAACATTGTTGCCTCCAGAAATAGTTCAGGCTTGATTTGCTGTCTGGCCCACTTGCCCATCTTTCTGGCATTATGGGATATGCACAAAGTTTTCCTCTAGCACCACATCTTAAAATATTTTTCCCCTTGTCCATTTTCTTAACTGCACCCCCAAAGGTCTAATGCGTGGTTCCCATGGGAGGGACTGCCTGCTTACTGAAGGCCGGCTTCAAGGATCTCATATGGTTTCACCATGATTAAAAGAACCTGGAATAGGAGAATGCAGGTGAAGGAAGACTTAGATGTTTTACTGCTGGGACGGATAAGGGGCAAAGCACGCCCCATCCTCACAGCTGCCGTTCAACTGTATTGAGCAAAGTAAAGAACGGCACTTGCGGGTGTGGGTGTTCCCTCTTATTTGTGGTGCGTGGACTTGGGTGACCGGACAGCACCGACAACCACCTCTCCCTTGGTCTCAGCCTGTCACTGACCTCATAGTGCTGAGTTCAAAGCAAAAACAAAGCAAAGTGTTCTGCTTATACACCGCCCAATACCACTTCAAGTAGTCCCTGGGCGGTTTACAGTTTAATTACAGTATGCAGGCTACACATCCCCCCCCAGCAAGCTGGGTACTCATTTTACCGACCTCAGGAGGATGGAAGGCTGAGCCAACCTGGGGTTGAACCCCAGGTCGTGAGCACAGTTTTAGCTGCAGTACAGGTGTTTAACCACTGCACCACTAGGCTCAACTGGAATGACCATTAGAAAAATGGGAGAGGTGGTTGTGGTTGAGGTGAGGGGGAATGGAAGGAGAGGGAGAAGCAGGTTGGAGAAGGGAGAGACAATGGAGGATTAGGTGGTCTAGCATAGTAATGGGAAACTCAAGGTTTGACTGTGCACTAGCTGAGCGGCGGCCATCTTGTGTTCAAGGTTTACAATAAGCATTTGTGATTTAATCGCTTAGTCTTTTTGGCCAGGAGTGCTATTGGTTTCCAGGAAGGCACACAAAGAGCGTAGGAAACACACAAATCTATCCCTTAGTGAAGTTGCCTTATTTCCTTGAAGAATCCTGAGGGAAGTTCCAGAGGGGGAAAAAACAAGCTGAAACATAGGAGCCCTAGGCAAAGAAGAAGGGGCCATTATGGGGCCTGTTGTTCACAGGCATCCTCTCATCAAGAAAGCAGTTGCCCCTTTTCTTAGTGGGTTTCACTTCCTATCAGCATGTGATAATTTTCCCGAGGGCTCTGCACTGGCTTCTTTGCTGCTGAGCCAGCTTCCTGGTTTTTAGGTTCAGTGCCCCAAGTCCCCAAACAACTTAGGGGCAGGTTACCTGACAATGCACTTTCTTCTATACCGTCCTGGCCAGCTGCAGTTTTCTGAGGAGATGCTGTTAGTGGCTCCCCTTGGGGTTGAGATCCACCTGGAATCCAACAGGAGTATGAGCTCCCATCTTGTCAAATGTCAGTCCAACTGAGATAAAGCACACACCAACACTTCTCTGTCTCTGGTCTCTGGTGAAGAGTTTTCAGAAAAGTGTTTCTTGATGGAGGAATGCATTGCATGTACTGCTTTATTAATGTTCTGTTTCATACAGTTCTGTGGCATTCTGCTGAAGTATTCGGGAGTTTTGGAGCAAGGGTGGTGGAGTCTCCTTCTTTGGAGGTTTTTAAGCAGAGGCTGGGTGGCCATCTGTCGGGGGTATTTTGACGGGAGTTCCTGCATGGCAGGGGGTTGGACTGGATGACCCTTGAAGTCTTTTCCAACTCCATGATTCTATGTTCTCTCTCTATTGTACATGATTCTACCATTTGTTTTGCGCAACTAGACAGGTTGTATGTTCACTGAACGTATGAGAGGTATATGTGTGTGTTTCCCATTTGAGCAGCTGTATTAGGTGTTCAGCTATTGGGCCCGACTCACCAAGTGCTTGTAAAAAGAATGGAAGTCATGCAACCGCTGGTTGTGGTGGGTTTTAAACTCCCATTCCTCCCCCCCCCGCTTCATGTCGCTATTGTGCATGATGATTATATCTCTGACATTTGCAACTTGGAGGGGGGGAGAAATCAAGAAAAGTTCATTATAGTAATTAACACTCAGAAAGTGGGGGTGGGTGGGAAGGAAAATTATGATTCTAGTTTATAAAAATGCAAAGAGGGGAGTTGCTCTGATTATGATTGATTATTTTTCCTAACAAGATCTGACAGTAATCAGAATATGCTGACTGACTAGGATAAGAGGAACAGTGGTGAAATTGTAAATGTGCAGATCACCTAAAAGGAATCGGTTGGAGCTTTTTCACTCAATTTGGTAATCTCTTCCTGTGTTCACTACTCCCTCCCTGCCTGTGCTGTACATACACCCATCCATAATCCCTCCAAACCAACAGCTATCCTGTCTCTATGCTTCCATATTACTCACCTGGGAAAAGGCCTAGCCCTCCAAGACTCCATCAGATTCTAGGCCTTCATTGGAGGAATAATCATGATCCTGCAGTAGGGGGCTGCAGCTTGCAAATATTATTGCCAAGAGAGTAGTCACTGGATTCAAGATTCCTCAAAAAGGCTTCAATGGATCCACCTTTCAAATTCTTCAGTCTCTGCCTCCAGAGATCATATTGTGCTGGAATTGGCAGAAAGATCCCACGGAGTTGATAGTGAGCATGGCGGAAATATTCATACGCAGCAACACGACCAACATTTTCTCTCAGCAAAAACAAATCAAAATGTCTTGGATAAGCTCCGCTCTTTTAAAAAGGAAATTTCTGGCTTCAAAGCAACACTACAGTCTATTGTCTTCCTCATAGAACTGTTAGTTTTCAAAAGCAACACCTCCACCAAAACCCCTCTGACACAGACCCAGAAACCTGTCAGGTAGGAGATGTGCTGGATACATCAGAACCAAGAGAGAAAGATGTTTGGCCAGCCTTAAAGGTGAACTATAGGTGAATTATAAATTGGAGGCCTTGCCATTAACTTTCTTCAGACTGACGAAGCTGCTTGGATGAGTAATGAAACGTTTCGATCGCTCAAGAAAAGAAGTCCAGTTGCCATGACTCAACTTCCAGATAAACTCACGTGGATGACTGAGAATCTTCACAGACACTCTAAAAGAAACCAACTCGTAGCCACCTCCTATAGTGGCAAACATGCAGGAAAAAAAAAAACAGCGATGAACAATCTTCAACTACATTTCTCAGGGGAAACAGGCTCAGATATTGGTGGGTTGCCACAGATCGAAGTCTCAACTAATTCTGAATGCCATGTTATCATTTTAACTGGCTGCTAAGAAAGCCAGATAGGACTCCCCATGTGTAGTGGACAGTGTGACAGACTAGACCTTGGAGAACAGGGTTTGAATCCCCACTTGGCTGTAGAAACTGTCTGGGGAAGTGGAACTGGGTAAAACCACACCTTAAACATCTGACTTACCTTGCAAGGCGTATTTGAGCCATTAAAGTTAGTTCTGACTTGATGGCATAGAACATGCACCTTCTAATCTGATGTTTTACAAGCCCATTGGTAAGGCTCCTATATGCTATGGTAGTTCATTTTCAAGGTCCAACTCAGATCACAGAAGGAAGGAAGTATTCCTAGCCAAACTGGAACCATTACTGAACTTGTTTCTGAATGGCATCTGGGCAACAAATATACTCCTCTGGCAGCCCCTTCTCTAACTGTTGGTGGGTAAGAAAGAAAGGCGACCTCTGAATCTCCTCTCCTGGAATACTGCAGGATAGAGATGGGCACGACCAGGAAAAATGACGTTTCGAGTTGTCGTGTGTCGGAGCCGGCCCGTTTCGGCTCGTTTCCGTTTGTCGTGAAATTTTTCAAAAATTTGTCATTTCGTTTGTCGTTTGTCGTTAGTACTGGTTTAGGGGGGTAGGGTAGCAGACTCCTGGAGGCACCTCTCTGGGGTGGATGCCTCCTCTGGCCCCCTACAAAGCGAAAAGGAAGGGTACATGACCGTGTAGCCATTGCGTACCAAGTGGCACTGGCAGAGGCACCTCTCTTTTGGGTGCCTCTAGCTCACCAAGAAGGACAGCATACTGGCGTACAGGTTTGGAGTTTTTGGGAACTTTGGACTGTGAGCGAGGTGAGAGAAGAATGCCTCTGCTGGGCGCCCTCTGACTCACTAAGAAGGACAGTGTACTTGCGTGTAGTGCAATGCGAGTACAGATCTGGCTTAGGGTTGGGGTTAGGGCAAGGGCTAGGCTTAGGGTTATTACGGGTAAAGTCAGGGTGAGTTAGTGGGCTGCACCTCTGGGTGCCTCTGACCCACTAAGAAGGACAGTGTACTGGCGTATGGGTTAGGGTTAGGGTTAGGGTTAGGGCTAGGGCTAGGGTTATAGTGGGCTTTTTATGCCCGACTGGCACATCCCAGAAGTCTCAGTCAAAACCTGGCCAAGTGGCCATGCGATTGGTGGAATGGCTCCAAAAATTTGCATGGTCCCATCCCATGGCCAGCCCAGCTGGTGTAAAAAAATTAAAATAAAATAAAATAAAATCAATGGAGACGTTTTATTGCTAGAAAAACCCACTGCTGCTACTGTAAAAATTCAAGCATTTAAAATAGCTAATTTTCACATGTTTCTGTGGTGCTTTGGTGGGTTTTTGGACCACGATTTCAAAAAAAATATTGTGGTCGCCATTTTGGATCCCCCCACACCGCATGGCAAATGGAGACGACGAGACTGATGCCCCCCAGCCTGGTACCAGGTCCAGCAGCCCAGGACAGGAGAGGGGGAGAGGCCGGGGACCCCCCCAGAAACCACCCCTCTGGTAGGTGCCCTCAGACAGGCATATTTTCGCCTGCTTTTTTGGCCGGAAATCGGGATTTTTTTATTTTTAAAACTTTTTTTCTGTGCCGCTTGGCATCGCGCAATCGCCGCGCGATGCCATGAACAACAATGACAAATCAGACCCAATTTATCGTTTATCGGTTCGGGTTCGAGTTCTGACGGCTTGTCGTTTCCGTTTCTGTTGCGTAACGGAAACAAGGAACGAAAATGGAAACGAGAATTTCACCAAGTCGTGCCCATGTCTACTGCAGGATGGAGATACAAAGTGTATGATCCAGCCTTTATTCAGTACAGTGAGACATTGGAAATAATTGATTTTTTTTTTAAAAAAACTGGCTCTTTAGGACATAGGAACATTCTTCTGACCAGAAAATTTCCACTTCAGGGTGTGGCAGTGGGGGGTTGGCTATCTCAGTCTTTTCCACCCTGGAGGTGAAGGTAACGTAGATAGCTGACTTAAATTCCATTACCGGCAGATTTTGATTCCATGGTTGCAAGCCAAGTCCTTTGATGTGTTGTTCAGTGTTCATTTCCCACCAAGACCCATTGATTATTCCACAAAGGTCCAGGCTCAGACTGAAAACTTATTTGAGACTCTACTTACTGAGTAGCTTATCCATCGTATTTCTTTTATCCTGGGTTTAATGCTACAATGGGTAATCACTATTATACGATGAAAAAAGCCCTAGGACATGTTTCTGGAGGGTGGGGAATATCAACATCTCTTGAATTTAAGATAAGATCATCGACAAATGTGGTCAATTTTTCTTTTGCCTGATTTATTCATTCCAACGTGTGGTTCCCATTTGGATCACTCGAAAGTTTTTTATATGTATGTCACTTATATGGGAGTCATTGTGATTGATTACACTCTGGGATCACTTGTTCTAATATGCTATGTGCAGTCTTTGACTATGGATCTGTCAGTGACCATCTCCTACTGCGAGTGATCCTAAAATTTCAACAAATACAGTCTACGGTCTTAAAATGTCAGGTCACATACAAGGAGTGAAATGGCTTCAATAATCCCTCAAAACTGACAACAATGTAAGGCAGATGTTGGGAACAGACAGACTTCAAGAGTTATGATCATATGCTCTCTATAGGGCTCAAATTATTTGGGGGATACCGTATATCAGGACATAATATATGTACTTAAGCTGTTCTGACTACTACAGGGCCATATTGTTTCCAGGCACTAACAGGGTGGATTTGATTTAAATCAAATCAATTTAAATCTCAGTTTAAATGCAATTTAAATCACTTGTCAGTAATTTATATCATGGCTTTCTACACAAAGACTCTTTCTTGCTGGTAAAATCTTAATATGTACAAACAGATGAAGGTTTCATTTCTAGAATACAATAACCCCCTGCCTATCTCCAGGGGTTAGGACCCACCCAACCTGCGATGACTGAAAATCTGCAATATGCGGATGCAGGTGGGGGGGCGCCACCACTGCTTCCTGGGCTGCTGGAAGACTTTTTAAAAAGTCTTTCAGCAGCCCATGCAAGGGCGGTGGATGATCTGATCCACTGCACTTGCTGCAGGGCTATTCCTCCCCCAGCCAGTGCCAATCAGCTGGTTGGCGCTGGCTGGGGCCAGCATTCCCCGCAATCTCCATTGAAATGCATTGGCTCAATGCATTTCAATGGAGAAATTTTTCCCATTGGAATGCATTGGCTCTGAATGCCATGTTATGGGGATTTTGGAGCAGCCATGGTGAGTGACGGAGGGGGATTGTGTCTGCCACCTCTACTCGCCGGGGCTGCGCCAAGGCTTTTGGAGTAGCACGGTGAGCAATGGAGGGGGATCGGGTCTGTTTGGGGAAGAGAAAAAAAGTTTTAAAAACCCAGACTTTTAAAACCCTTTCTCCCCCACTCCAGCGCTAACCAGCTGCAGCCCCAGCATGTACTGCGGTCCTGCGATATAGCGGGACTGCAGTACATGAACCGCGAAATGGCAGGGGGTTACTGTACCCTTGTCACGGCTAATACATATTCTTTAGCACTTAAGGTTTGACTCTGGTACCAGATATTGACAATATTTTCTGAAAAAATGAGCTGGAGACAGTGCTTATTGCACTTCTTTTTCTAAGGCTTGTAATTTAATTGTATTAGTGTGTGTGTGTTGTTCTGTTTTCAAATGCTCACTCAGTTCCTTCCAAATTTCAACATCATAAGCAATAGGCCAGCTATTTCTCTGTACTTGGTTTAAAGCTTCAGAAATGGGTTTCAGGCTGTTCTGTGTATGTTCAACATTTCTCTCTAGCCCAATGCGGAGGATTATGGCCATGACAATGCCACCTATTTTCTTTCACACTTAGCTTCTTATGCACAACTATTCCACTCCCAACAATCTTCTATCTTATAGCTGTTGTGAATTTTTCAGGCTGTTTGGCCGTGCTCTGGATGTTTTTCTTCCTGATGTTTCACCAGACTCTGCGACCTGCATCTTCAGAGGGTAAGGAGCTCATGGAACTAGGTATATACCCCAGAACACAGAGAGAACTCCTAGTTCCGTGAGCTCCTTGCCCTCTGAAGATGCTGGCCAGAGTCTGGTGAAACATCAGCAAGAAAAACTTCCAGAACACAGCCAAACAGCCTGAAAACTCACAACAGCTATCAGATCCCGGCCATGAAAGCCTTTGAGAACACAATCTTCTGTCTGTCTATCTGTTCATTTATTTATGAAACACAGCACTTAAGAGGTGAAGGTTTAGTTCTGTATACATTGATTTGCAAAGGAACAATGGGATTAAGGTAGTATTTTCCTCAACTTTATATGTTTATTCAATAACATTTTTGGCGTGAAGAAGTGGCATGTGATCTCTGCAGACACAAATCCACAGTTTTAAATACTGTAAAACCAAGCATCTGAGATAGTATCTTCCAGATTGAAAAATAAACTTACAGAAACCTCTGGAAAAGCATGACATTGTGAATGGAGTAATGAAAGTCATTTACTGAAAAACCTTAAATGTTGCATGACTATACACACTTCTTATTTCATGATGTACAAACCTTGGACTATATCTTCAACAGAGCACTCTTTTAGATTGATTTTTCCTCAGAAAGCATTTTTTAATTTAAGAAAACTCAATTTAAAAATTAAAAATCCATTTTTAATTTTTTTAAAAAAATCATTGATTTTAAACTGCCACAGGCACTGTCTGACCTTTCCACAGCCTTGCAGAGCTTTTACAGAATTTAGATTCCAAGAGATGCCTTCTGCATACCTTGAAGGGCTATATCAAAGAATTCTAGCTATAGAACATAAATGTGCTTTTTGGCTGTAATCAGATTGAATATAAACTTCACTATTTATTTGTATGTCCCTTTCTAGGTTCTGTGGGCTGTTATGGACAAAATGGAGCCATAGACTACCTGTGGTTTCTCAGACATTCTGTATCCCATTAAAACTAACAAACAAACAAAAATTAGAGTCTCTAAATTTAGAGTCTAAAATTGACTCTCTAACTTTACAACTTCAAATTCAGAGATGCCCTTGGACAAGTGTACACAATGCATTTTTTAAAACCAATTGCTGATCTGTTTGATGCTGCAGTATACTATGGATGCTCTCTGTGGAATACGGGTGCAACTTTCTGTGGAATACAGGTCCAGTGGAGAAAAGGCAGAGTTACCCGCTGTGAATTTGTGCCAAAAATCAGGTTTCCCTGGGTGAATTTGCTTTAGCAGATTGCACAAGTGTCAGTGGGGGAGGGGGGGCAAATTGCCAATCTGCACTTGTTAGCAACTTGTTAAACTGGTTGGAATGCGGCCTTCCAGATTTACTGGATGCTGGGTGACAGAGCTACCTTAACAAGGCAAAAACAAAGGCTGACTGCCAATTTCCTCCTCTCTGCCAATTTCCTCCCTGCTTCCCCCTCTAACTCCTCCCCTGCCACTGCTTTAGATCACTAGCACTAGCCCTGAGCCTTAATAATGATTTGGAGAGAAAGGGGTGTTTGGTTGAGGGGAACTGACCTCACCAATGAGTGCCTCTTTCTTTCCTCTTTTCTCACCTTAAACCTAGGAAGCTGGGACTGCCAGCTTCTCGCCACCCATTGCATTGGTTCAACAACCAGACTGCCTGAATCAACGCGGACACATTTGATCTGATTAAAAGAAGATGCCTCAGAGGTGGAGCAAAAACAAGTACAGATGCAGAGGAGAACTCCGGTCTGATTAGCAATGACTTGTGCATCACATAATCAACAGAATATATTGCAAATCTGGCGATCCCAACCCTGGAGTATTTTCCAAATTCCATTCCCCACCACCCCTTGAGTCGTGTACAAGATCAGCCTGAAAAGTATCAGGGTTCATATCTAAGTCAAACATGGTCTGATTGAGATGGTCTATAGAGCAGCATGCTTAGCAGGGATGTTTGGAATTTATAAAGCAAGAATACTTATTCAGAACCCTTAAACAATTGAAGCTATATCAAACATTTCTGAATTTGCCTTCATGACAATCTTTGTCCCAGAAACCTCTGCCCTGCTGGATCCTTTCTAAGACTCCAGGAGCCATGGAGTATTGTTGAAGTGGGCAGTGGTGGTCACCAATGAACCAAATACTATCCGCTTCCCACCACTAATCTGATGGACTCCAGAGGCTGGGTTCTCGGAAGGAGCTAAGGGACCAAAGCAAGGAACTTTTTAACAGCTGTACCAATCTAAGAACAGAGATTCTACCAATTATTTTATTCCGTCTTGCTTACCGAAGAGCCTGTAAAATGCACACCCTACCTGCATATGCACATGAAACAATGTCTAGCCATGGGGCCAGCTGTTCTATCTTTTTTGTTTCTCTCCATCGCTAATCATTCAAACCAAAGCTCATTTTTTAAAAATGATATTGGCTTTTGTTCTTTTTAAAGAATGGGACCAACGTTGCAGTTGTACATTCCATGCACACACATGCCTGTCTATAACATTCAGGCCAAAGGGAGTTGTATTGATTTTTCCTCTTGTTTCAGTACAACTGTTGTGATGGATTACTCAGACGTTTAAACTCCCTGCTGCCCGTTTGGGGTTCTCCTCCTCTCATCATCATCTTCTTTTCTTTCCTTTCCTTTCCTTCGTTTTTTAAATCTCTGCTTGGGTAGCTTTCTTCATTCTGACATTAAGGATGGATTGTGTCAGTCAATTCCACAACTAAAATTCAGGAGAAGTTTTCAGCTGAGATCCCTGCTGTGCCTGCTATGAAACCATTAGTGAAACTGAAATGGACAGGGCTTCAACAGCGGGCTTCAAAGCCTCCTGTGGAGGTGGCTGCTGCCACCTATAGGCTTCACACTCATACGTCACCCATTTCAGTGTTTCAGAAACCGTAATGGTGAGCATCCTAGTCGTCATTTATTGTACAATTATATGAATAGTCGACTTAGGGCGCTTTTACACAACCCCGAAGATCCGCTGGCAACTTAAATTCAGACCAGAGATCTTGGGGGTTTGTCGCTCTTCCTGTGTTCCCACTCCTCCGCACTCCCTTGCTCCTGTCTGCATGAGGGGAGGGAGAAAAAGGGAGAAAAAATGCAGGCTTACCTCCGCTCTGCTGTCTGCCCCAGGAAGCATTCCAATCTCTTCCAGTCTATTAAAGGGGCGGGGGCAAAAAAAACAAACACAAGGTGAGGAGAGACCGGCACTCACTGCTTTACATCCGCATCAGAAATTTATCACTTTCAGAGACCAGATACTTGGAAAATGCAGTGGGACGCGCTTAGGTGGGCGTGGTCGTACTTAATTTTTTTTTAAATCCGGAACTGGTGGGAAAACAATTTTAAGCTCCAGATCTGGGAGCCCTTTGCCTCAGATTTTAGGGGTCATGTAAAAGCGCCCTTACATGTGCAAACGTAATCAACTGGTTTGAACCTGAGTTCATGAACAAACAGAATGTTAGATCTCTTGCTGCGATGTACAGCCCAATGCACACCTGCTCCTTCATCTTTGTCTACTATTGCCTCTGGGGCTCAGTCAATGTGCTGTTTTCTCTGCTCGCCTATGACTGAAAAATTGTGTTTGGGATCAGTGGGTTGAATCAAAACAAAGGTCTGAAGGCTTTCAGAATGAGTTTGATAACACAATCTGCTTCAACCTGAAACCTTTTACCATGAGATACATCTTTTAACAATAAAACAAATAAGAAATTCATCAGCTGATGCTTCCAGACAGGAGCATCTACAGATAGATAGATAGATAGATAGATAGATAGATAGATAGATAGATAGATAGAGAGAGAGAGAGAGAGAGAGAGAGAGAGAGAGAGAGAGAGAGAGAGAGAGAGAGAGAGAGAGACCTTGTGCCTCCCTTTCTCTCTCAAGGGGTAAAAGAAAAATGGCAGATGCAGGAATAGTGCACTTGATGGAAAACAGCACCAGCTACAATGCAAGCAGCCTATAAGAAAAATGGGAAGAAGGGCATGCAGGAATAGTCAACCAACATTTGGAACAGAGGTTGTTCCTGTGTCTTCAGAAGAGCCAAGCCAGGGAAGAGTGGTGGAATGATGATGGAAGTTGCACACAGAACATCTGGAGGGTACCAGGTTGAAGAATAAACTTGGAAATCCCAGAGTTTTAATGCAGATGTGACTTGGCAGTGCTATATCAAGCAAAGAAACCCAAAACAAAACAAGTAAAAACCAAGGTAGGAATTCATTATCTTTCTCTCACATCGTGGGAAGAAATAGAATGCCGTGAAGTGTTTTATAGTTTACATGATTATGTCAGCTGATAACTGTGTTGAAATTTTTAACCAGACAGAGTGCAGGGAAATGGTTTGGTTTTTACTGGAAGCTGGGCTGGAGGAGAGGTAGGTATGCTGTCTCTTTTTGTGAAACAATATATCTCCCTTCCGGTGACAAAAATGTTAGGAATGCAAATTTCAGGCAGAAATATATTAAAAGGAAGAATCCAAATTTGTAGTTTCCCAACATTTCAAGGAAGTAGTCATGTTAATCTGCTGCAATAAGAACAATAGAGCCTGGCGGCACCTTACAGACTAATAACCAATCATATATGGCATGAAGTTTTGTGGACTGTAGCCTGCTTCTAGCCTCAGTACGAGAAATATATTTATAAAAAGATGGTAAGGGAATGGGTGTAGGAATGGAAAAGAAAAAAGGAGTGTGCCGCCTACTCCTAAGAAGTCCCAGGATATCACGAAGGCTGAAGCGAAACAGCCAATGGACAGAATGGACAGAGAATTTGATTTCAAATGCATGGGCCTTCTACACCAACCCCCTGTTGCTGACAAATCAGGAGCTTTTGGTTTCGGCAAGTCACATTGAGGAGAGGTGTGAATGTGTTGTACGTGAAGGACTGGGATAATTAAAACACCTCCCTCCCTGCAATTTGGATGCAGCCTAAGAACATCCAAGCTCCGTGCTTGAAATAAACTGCCTGGCTTTTCCCCCATATCTGGCCAAGGACTCTACATCTAAAGAAATAACTCCTGGCAAAGCCATATTTTGCCATGCTAAAACCTATTGGTACTGCTCTAATGAAGGAGGTTTTGCCCCCGAAATATTAGCAATGCTTTGTTATTTTTATAGTAGCCTAAAGGTATCACCTGTACCACTTTTGTATTTGATTTCAAAGAGGAAGATTTAGGGGGAAAAAAACCTGACAGATCCTTTACCACCAGAGGGTGCAGTTTTGCCTGGAAGGAAGGGGAATGAATAAGAAGGGCAAAGGGGGTGTGAGGAAGGAGCATGAGGAAACAGAAGAATGCAGGGTGGATGAAGTAAGTGCCAGACGGTTCTACCTCCACATTGTGGAGGTAAGTGGTGAAATTGTTAAGGCTCTTCTCCCCGTCTTATTTAAATGCTTCCTCTTCCCAGAGTTGAAATTTTAGAAACGTTATCCTGTCAAATTATCAACAACAACATTACTGCTACCAGCACAGCTTTGGCTGAGAGTGGGTTACACAAGCCATGCAAAGCAACCTGTTGTTATTAACTTTTTTTGCAATCAGGGCAAGGGGAGAAATTAGAGACATGAATGACCATCCTGGACTGTGGGCTATAATCCAGTCTCCGGCTGTGATAGTTTATTTTTAAAAGGGAAATGCTTTGCATACATGTGTGCCTGTGAGGGTATATATGTATATACAGATATAACAAAGTATTCTCAAAGGCTTTCACACCCAGGATCTGATAGCTGTTGTGAATTTTTCGGGCTGTTTGGCCGTGTTCTGGAAGTTTTTCTTCCTGACGTTTCGCTAGACTCTGTGGCTGCCATCTTCAGAGGGCAAGGAGGCCAGGGAACTAGGAGTTCTCTCTGCAATATAACTAACTCGAAGAACAGAACAATATATTAAAGGTTGAGGAGGACTTGTGATGCATGTATATGGGCATATAAGTACAGTATAGGATAAGCTGCATGTATTAGTTTCTCATTCCTCCTGGAGACCTCTCTGCGGTCTCTTCCTGCCTGTCACTATCTCTCTTTGATGCATGCCTTGGAGCTGAGACAGTGTGCCATGCTTGGAAGTTAGTGTTTTCATAGCAATCAAGAATCCTTTTGTGAAGGTACTTGACTCTCTTGTGGGTTACCTAGAGAGCAGACCTTAGGGCTATACTGCAAGCTGAGCAGCTTAACTTCACCTCCTCACAAATCAGCTATGCACTAAGGGGTGAAGGAACCTTCTTAAAACCCTATGTAGAATTACATTGCTTTACTGTATCTTTTAGCCACTGAAAAACAACAGCAGAGCAGAACAGCTATTCAGCAGTGGCAGAGATCCACCAGCCCACTAACAGAGAACCCCCACTTGCAGAAGCAGTGGCAGTATACAAGGGAAGATCATCTTGAAAAAAAGCTATCCTATATGTGCACAGAGGTTGCTAAAGACCTCCTTGCCAAGCCGTGAAAAATGCAGACCACTTGCTTGATGTCCACTGCACGAGTGTTACCAACAAACAGCATCCTGGTCAAGGTCTTTTCTCTCTTCCCATCACCATCTATCAGAAATTACAGAGCTTTTATTATATTGGCATAAGCTTGCATCCAAGGATGATTCTGAAATAGCTTTTCTTGAACTCTTGAACATTAGGTCACTGTTCATCACCAACTATTTATACATAAATTCTGTACATATTTACTTACTTACTTATTATGGTTATATCCCACTCATCTGGCCATATGGCCACTCTGGGCAACTTACAGAAAATAACACAATAATAAAATAAATACAACATAAAATTATAATACCAATCAACTAAACAACATATCAATCCATGGATAGCTGTCTAGAAATCTAAAAACGATTGTCACCACAACTTCAATACAGTAAGAAAGTGAAATAAAATTAAGGCAGTGGGAGAAAACTTAATTAAATTGGCCGACCAGCTACTAGGGTGTTAATTAAGTAGTTGGAGAGTTAATAGTTCGGAAAGGC
This sequence comes from Phrynocephalus forsythii, assembly GCA_029282475.1. Lineage (NCBI taxonomy): Eukaryota > Metazoa > Chordata > Lepidosauria > Squamata > Agamidae > Phrynocephalus > Phrynocephalus forsythii. The sequence continues at coordinate 15,262,003 of JAPFRF010000004.1, forward strand.
CTGCCTAAAGAGCTACAGTTTTAAAAGTTTTCCTAAAAGAATCCAGAGAGGGGCTGATTCCATAACATAAGAGCAATCACTGAGAAGGCATGAATTTTGGTTTTCTAATCTAACCAAGGATTATAAATTAACAAAAGTCATAGCATCATAGCAACCCTCCTGCAAAACTGCAGATTTTTATTCGTTTTTCAAGCACTGCAAATGGAGGAGTCAAAATAATGGTCTAATTTACACACACAAGCTTCTTTTTTTTTTAAACATCCACAAATACCGTATTCCAACTGGAAAATTACCTATACTGTAGGCTACGAACTCTGCATTTTAGAAACTACACTATTTCACAACTATTCCATTTGACTCAATGGCATTCAAATACCTGTTGGCTTACCATTCACCAGTTGATTCATATGTTGGGACTTGCACTATGATACTGGCCATAATGTAGAAATTTGGGTGTTATGGGATCACATTCATTATTAAGACTTCTAATTATAGGCACATCTCATCCATTTTTAATAATATCCATTAATGCAATTTTGGTTCTTGAATTTACTGAGAAACAGAGAAATCATTTTCTTAATACACAGAGTTTTCCTGAGTTTTGGAATGAATGTGCTGAACTGAACACAGCCATATTAGCATACACAATATCCTGTGTGGTCTCCTCTTCAGATTATGCAGTTGCTAGCACTTACAACCATTCTTACTATATCACACTGGCTCTCTCTGATTAGTACATTTGAATAACAGGAAAAAAAAAACTGAACCTCTTAGATTTTGTCCATAAAATCAACATTGGTACAATTAGGGCATGCCTTATTATGTTTATATTTATACAGGTTTACAGCTGACCTTGTTCCTAGGAGGATCCCTGTGACAGCTCTGTAATTATAATTGGTGACAGACATTATCACTGTATAGTGGTACCTTGTATAAAGGAATTAATCCATTCCAAATGAAATTACGTTAAGCAAATTTTCCTTCATAAAAATTTCCCATAGGAATGCATTGAAAACAGAGTAATCCCTAATCGCGACTATTTTTATGTTTTACGGATTTGCGCCATAGGCGATTTTGTTAAGCAGATTTCCCCTATCTCCGGAATTTTTTATGTTGTACAGATTTTGTTATACAAACCATTTGTTATACAAGGGTTCACTGTATTTACACTTCTAAAATGGGAATGGGTTTACACCAGGTAGCCCAGGATGGCATCCATAGATTTATCCCACTTCTTTGTCACAACAAACAGATGAGGCAGAGAGATGGTACCGTATATACTCGAGTATAAGTCGACCCAAGTATAAGCCAGGGCCCCTAATTTAAACCCCCAAAACTGGGAAAATTTATTGACTCAAGTATAAGCCTAGGGTGGGAAGTGCAGCAGGGCCTAGCAACTCCTCCTTTGTGAGCTGGGGGTGGGTGTGATGTTTAAAATGACTTTTAGACACCGAGGCAAGTGCTTGAGTTGGTGGCTAAAAGTCATTTTAAAAAATATTTTAAAATGACCTTTTAAAAAGTCATTTTAAACATGGGGGGGTCAGGAAAAGTGGTGCACAATGTTTAAAATGACTTTTAGCCACTGACCCAAACTTACCTCAGTGGCTAAAAGTATTGACCCGCATATAAGCCGAGGACCCCTTTTTTCAGCCCAAAATTAGGGCTGAAAAACTAGGCTTATACTCGAGTATATACAGTAATTTAAACCAAGACAAGTGAGATTAATGACAATTTGAACACATGTCATTCTAATCCAACACTCTCTAGCAACTATATTACAGGGGCAGCGATTTTTTAAAAAAAAACCTCTGGTTTCTAACTCAAAGCTTAAAATAGACTGTCAGTTATATTATTTATAAAAATAATTCTGTATACATTATCTTCATTATTTTAGAGTATTTTTACCTTGCCTTTCTCCTTGGAAAAGGACCCAAGGTGGTTTAAAAAAATGAGAGATTACTGCAGTTATAACATAATGTAAACAGAAGGACAACTAATGTAAAAAAGCATAATTCAGGAACATCAAATCCAATTGAATTTTTTTAAAAAATAAAGAGCTTCCCTTAAAAATACTGAACGCACAACAAATGCCTTGAATATTTTATTTATTTTATTTTTATTTTGAATATTACCTCACCTTTCTCCTTGGAAAAGGGCCCAACGTGGCTTTGGACATTATACATCCCAGAACATTTAAGACATAGAGTATTCAGGTTAAGAACAGGGGATTAGAAGAGGCATCTTAGAACATTAAATGGTGCATAGAGCATGCAAAAAGAAAAAAAAATCCATTATGAAGGGTGGAAACTAACATGGAAAATACTGGTGTTCTTATGAAACCAGTCAATGTAATCATGAATGGTAATTCATATAAAAGTCACATAGTAGGTAGTCCATCATTCAAGGAAAGCTTGCCTGAAAAGGAAGGTCTTTGCCTGCTTTTAGAAAGACAGCAGATACGAGGCAGTCCTGGCCTCCAGCGGGAGGGAGTTCCAGAGTCTGGGAACAGCAACAGAGGAAGCCCTTTCATGTGTTCTTGTGAGATGCACCTGTGAAGGTGGAAATCAGCCCTTTGAATTGTGCCTGATAGCTAAATGGCAGCCAGTGTAGCCGCTTTAGTAGGGCTGTAATGTGGTCTCTGTAACCCATGCCAGCCAGCAATGTGGCTGCTGCATTTTGGACTCGTTGAGCCCCACATAGAGTGCATTACAGTCGTCCAGCCGGGATGTCACTAGGGCATGTGTTGCAGTGGCCAGAGCAGGTTTCTCCAAAAAATGGCGTAACTGGTGTACTAGTTTTAATTGTGCAAATGCGCACATGGCCACAGCTGTGACCTGGGCATCTAGGCTCAAGGATGAATGTACTGGCAGCCTTTCAACATGTATTATACACTATATTGTCTATGTGGGTTTCCTGTAGCAAGAGTAATTGCTTCATATTGTACTAGCCAAATCATGTATCATCTCAAAGGGAAGCCCCACAAAAAGCATATTACAGAAGATGTCCTAATAAAGGCTCACTTTTAGTTACCTTGAAAAATGGAAAACTTTCATTAACTCTTGCAGATATTTTTTTTCAGAAGTATACATTGGTTCTGCAGTTACCTGTGTTCCAAGTGAAGCTGCTAGATTATTATATTGACATGAAGGTGTTTTGTCTAATATATGGTACCTTGAAAACATCAAAGAGAAAGTAAAGTGTACTATACTAAGAAATAATTCAGAAATCCAAATTTGTCCCTGGATGCAGCTGTCACTGATCCAGTCATCCAGCGCATATATAAGGTATGCTGAACTCGAAGGCTAAAATCCAGTTGGAGAAAATGCACAAAACAGCAATTGCATTGTGTTTTCTCACCTCCTGTGGGCTCTGTTCAGTGCAACTAGGTTTATGACCAATTTCACAACCAGTGCAAGGTCAAGTATTTGAAGGAGAGCCTTCTTTGGAGAGGGTATGTAAACAGAATTCTGGCAAAGGCCACATTTTCTAACAGCCCAATTTCAGACTGCACTTCCCACTGCAAATAACATTGGACACATTAGTACTGTAACTGCTGCAATAAATTTGTTTCTTAAGTCTCAGGAGGATATACACATTTATTTAGGGTAAATCCAATTTAGTTCTCAGAGTCATAAGTGCAATCCTACGCATGCCTCTTTAGAAGGCAATACCACTAAGTTCACTTGGAGCTACTGCTAAATAAGTGTGATAAGGACTTAAGGCAAAGGATGTAAGGCTATACAATCATGGCTGGGCACAGAGTGTGCACACTCCACTTTTACAGGAGTCCAACATGCCAGGGATGTATTTAAGGGTGTCTGTGCCCTTACCTGAGATGGGCCGTCACTCCAGTGGGGCAAAATGCTTCTAGCCTTAACAGCTGCAAAAGTTTGCCTGGAGAAGTTCAGTGAATCCAATCTGTGTGAAACTGGCATAGTAATAACAAAAGGACTTGCTGGGGGGGGGGGTTAAACCAAAAAAGATGGTACAGGAACAGTACATTTAATGCTTTTTCACATTTCTTCATCTATGGTTTCACATTTTTTATAATAAGCCGTGATTTGAACACAGTGCAGATCATACCTATATTTGAAACACTATCTCAGGACATTTTCTGAGCATTAACTACAATATTGAATCACAGCTGTATAACTCCACTTCCATCTGGTCATTGAATAGCAATGTCAAATTACTGAAACGTAGCTAAAATGAATATAAATATATACACATACACATGTGCTTCATAGTATTTTGTTTTCCTTACATGCGGATAAGACACTCTGGGTGTGTGTGTGAAAAAAAACACTGTACTCCATTTCCCTCCTCGTATTGGTACTGAAATGACTGTGGAATTCAACTGCAAGTATTCTGCACATGGGAATGGAGGGAAGGCTAGGGAATCCCTTAAAGATCTTCAGATAGGTACCCTGGCTTTAGCCAATAGGTTCTATTGACTTTACTTGCCCTTGATGTCATGATACTGCCAGTTGTGTTACATACAAGATTTTACTATGATTCAGACAAATTAAAAGAATAAATATATGCCACTAAAATCTATTTTGTTGCACTTCTGAGACAATGTACTAAGAAGCATCTCTGCAAGTGACAAAGCATGATTAGAAATGCCCTGTTAAATGGGTATCTGGAGATTCTCCAATTATTCTTATTACATTACTTTAATTGATTGCTTTTTGAATTAATCTTCCCTGACTATTCTTATAGAGAGTAGAAACTTATTTCAACGGATAATGGTAGATTTGAGCCCTATATTAAACTCGTACTGTATAAAAAAAAAAAAGAAAGAAAGGGGTTTATTGTGTAAAAATAACCATGTGCTATCAAGTCAATTTTGAGTCGGGGTGATCTTTTTGGAGTTTCCTGGGTACAGAATATTCAGAAGTTTTAGATCATTCTCATTTTCTTCTGGAAGCATCCTGGCATCGTGCAGCTTCCCCCAAACCACACAGGCTGCCTCTACTTCAAAGGCGGCAGAGTGGGGGAACTGAACTCCCCACCTCAACCACTGAACGATCCAGTTAGGTACATTGGTACCTTGTATAAAGGAATTAATTCGTTCCCGATCAAATTATGTTAAGCAAATTTTCCTTTATACAAATTCCCACATGAATGCATTGAAATGGAGCAATCCCATTTTTATGTTGTACGGATTCTCCCCCTAGGTGATTCTGTCAAGCAAATTTCCCCTATCTCTGGAATTGTTTTATGTTGTTTTTATGTTATACAAGCTGTTTGGGTCCACTGTACTGTCTTAAGAGGACTAATTACAGTAATTTGAATGGGTCTTTCTTCCATGATATGTACAGGACTCAAACACAGAGGCTTGCTTGAGAATGAAAACAGCAGGGATGGGTGTTCAAGGTCTGGGATGAGCTATCAAGTCAGACTTAAGTTGCAGGTGCGACTCAATATTTTTTACCTTCCACTCAGTCAGACTCGACAGCGAGTCAGAACCCACCCACCTTCCCTTTTCTCTCCCCCCCCCGGGGGGTAAAAATAAAGTTATTTTTAATAGAGACTCGGACCTGGGGCTCACGACTTGGTACTCTCGGACCCAAAGACTCGCCAACATCCCTGCGAAATAGACCCCCGCAAGCAATAGGGGAAAAAAATGGCTTCGGATCCCTTTGCAGTTTGCACGGAGAGAGCCGAGGCAGAAAGACCACAGAACACACACTTTATTGTCGCCTTAGCTTCAGTTTAATCATTTGTGAGCCGCCTTGGGTACCTGCCTTGGAAATCATAAACATGGAAATAAACGATAAAACGCCAGCAGTCTGTACATATATTGTAGCGTCTTTTGTTTTTGTTTCACTTTTCCTCCGCAGAACTCAACTTCCTGCCTCAAAATAAGCATTCCCCCCCCCTTGTTTTTAACCATTTAAAATCTCCTGAGAGGAAGGTGAACGCCACGCCAGCCCCGTTACCACAAAAACCATCTTAAACCGCCCCACCCCCACGAGCAGGGGGAGGGGGGAGAGGAAGCCCCGCCCACTTTATCCGCTCCGAGGCAGGGAAGGGTGTAAAGAGAACCAGGATTGGTTAACGCTTTTAAAAGAGTCACGAGGCAGCGGCCTCGTCCTCCGCCCTCCCCTTCCTTTTTCTCCCGCCTGCTCCTCCGGGCGAAACGAAATACGCGCATGCGCAGTTTTATCAGCTTTTTTTTTTCTTCAAACAGCGGCTTCCTCCTCCTGCTCTACCCCTTCCCCTCCCCCGCCCCCGCCCCCGCCATCTCGCTCAGGTCCGTAACGCCTTCCCTTTCCCTCGGGGCGGTCTCGAGGCCCTCCCTGACGTCATCCGCGTCGTCGCCGCCGCCGTAGCTTTTGGGGCCCTGAGTCCCGCGCGAGGGTCCTCCTCCCCCTCCCCTCCGTCACGCGCGCGCACACACACACACAGAGCCACCACCAGGCCCGTCCACGCCCCCTTATTCTTCTCTCGCGCGCGGGAACCCGCGAGCGGACGTTAGCGTCCTCTTGGCTCCGCCTCCAGCTCCTCCCTCGCGGTCCCCCACCTCCTCCCTCCTCCCTCCTCCTCCTCCTCCCCCCCTTCCGCCGCCCGTCGGCCACTTTTCTCCCACCAGAACCCGAGGAGCCGAGCCTAGGCCGCGAGCGAAGAGGGAAGGGGGGGGAGAGAGAGGAAGGGGGAGGAGGAGGGGGGGCGGTCGAGCGGAACTGCCGCCTCCGCTGCCCCATCGCCCGTCCTGAGGCCGCTTGCGACGTCGGCTGGGCCGGGAGAGGTGGTGGTGGTCGGGGGGGGGGCGCGCCTCGGAGCCGAGCGGCCGCCATGCAGGTCACTCTGAAGACGCTGCAGCAGCAGACCTTCAAGATCGACATCGACCCTGAGGAGACGGTGCGGCCTGAGGGAGGGAGGGAGGGAGGCGGGCGGGGGGGGGAGGGGAAGGGAAGAGGAGGAGGAGGAGGTGGTGGCGATGGCGGCGGCGGAGGAAGAGGAGGAAGAAGAAGAGGCCCCCGGGAGTGGGAAGAAAGGGCTCCGAAGGCGGGAGGGACGACGGGGGGGGGGCTGCGAGGGCCAAGTTGGGGGGGGGAGAGGCCTTGCCCCAGCAGTTCGGGTTCACGTTGGGGTGGGGGGTGGGGAAGGGAAAGTTGGGAGGATGATTATTATTATTTTTATTGTTGTTTTATTTGGGTGGCGGAGCTGAGATAACTCCGGTATGGGGGGGGCGAGCGGGAAGGCGGCGGCGGCGGCGGCCTATGGGACGGAAGCCCCGAGCGAAGGTGGGGGAACTTGTGGGGGGGGGAGAAAGGCGCGGAGGCCGAGGCCTGGTGGGTTCTGTGGGGGGGGCTGCCTGCCTTCCTTCCTTCCGGGGCTCCAGAGGCCTTTGGCCGGGCAGAGGCCTCCCATTTCCCTTCCCTTTCCCTTCTTTCCCCTCCGGGAAGCAAGGCCAAGAGGTGCCTCTCGGGCTTCCCTTCTCTCCCCACCCCCCACCCCTTCAATGGCCCTCGTCGAAAAGCGATCCAAGGCGATCCTCTGCCCTCTTGGGAGCCCAGCGGTTCGTCCACCGCCGCCGGGGGGGGAAGGGAAGGGAAGGGAAAAGGGAGTGGGGCCCGGAGGAGGGAGAGAGAGAGAGAGAGAGCACGGGCTGCCTTCGGCAAAGTGGCCCGAGGGGGGTGGGGGAAATGCGGGGCTGTGCCATGACGGTGCATTTATTCCGCCTTCTTGCACGAGGAAGGGGGTGTGTAGCTCGCTCGCTCGCTCGCTCTCTCACACTCTCTCGCAAGGGCAAACTGAGCGAGCCCGCAAAGGCCCGCCGTACCAGGCGAGAAGGAGATTCCCTCGGCTGGGCCCTGCTTTTCCAACTCTTCAGATCAACAACTTGCAGGCAACTTGGAATATCAGGATGTCGAAAGAGATCCAGGCCTGGCTTCTTGCTTCATGGCATTTTGTCGAATCGGAGTGCTCAGTACTGTACTTTTTTTTTGAGGAGGAGGGGCAGAGAACGGGGGACAGAGAATAAGTGCTTTTACCCAGGCTGCAAATCTTCTTTGCCTGCTAAATACTGTATAGAAGTATTTTTTTCAACTTAACATATCGGACACAATGTGATGTGAGTCTCTGGTCTGTCCTCCCTTTCCCCCATGGTAAGAGCTTTTATTTTTTAAGTTAAATAAGTTTTAGAAGTAAGGGTCGTTAGTACTGTTTTTATTTAGATTTGACTGGCTTAATTCAGAAGGTTTCTTTAAAAAAACTTAGTGTATGGGGATTTGCAGTAAAGTTATACTGTATCTTCAGTTTCGCTGATTACAGCAGGCTGGATACAAGGGATTGGTGACTTCTGTTCTCTACTCTTTCCCTTTTGTGTGTGGAGGGTAGTTGTTGCACTCCAGTGGTTTCAGAGAGATTAGTATTGGACCATTATATACCTTAAAACTCAGCTTCAATTCCCAGTTTAAAGTACAGTGGACCCTTGCATAACAAAGGGTTTGTATAACATAAACTCTGTACAACATAAAAAATTCCGGAGATAGGGGAAATTTCCTTAACATAATCACATATGGGCTGAATCTGTACAACAGAAAAATGGGATTACTCTGTTTTCAATGCATTCCTATGGGAAATTTGTATAAAGGAAAATGTGCTTAACATAATTTCATTTGGAATGAATTAATTCCTTTATAACCACTGTAAGTTCCTGACTGGGAGGTGAATTTGAGTGGAGAGAAGAAAAAAACTTTATCTGCAGGGGGGACACAGCTTTCCTTGCATTGCAAGAACAGAGTCTCTCTTTTTTTTTAATTCAGCCAGTTGTGTCTGCAGCTCTAGAGATGTCAGCAGCAAATTCTGCAAGTCATGCCCCCAAAGTTGCAAAGTGTGCTAGTAACTTGATGGAAATATGCAGGATTCTTTACTTATGTAGAATTGTTGAAGTTCTCTTGCCTTTTCCTGAGATTGTTTTGCCCATTCCTATTCATATCTACTCTGAATTAACAGCATCTGTACTTAGTGGAGCGTAAGATTGCAGACTTGGCATTCTGTTACAACTGGGATGTTTTATTCAAAGTGGTGTTGAAGCCTCTCTTTTTATGCCTCTTTCTGCAGCAGTCTTCTGTAATTGATATGCTTTTGATATTTTGGACCATAACTCCCTTCAGCCCGACCTAGCATCTTTGGTCTGTTATAATGGGAATTGTAGTCCAAAATATCTGGAAGGCATTGAAGTGTGGAAACTGTTCTGTAGTGTTGTACATTCTAAACTGTTTTACTTATTTGCCAGTAGAACAACTAGAGATGTGAAGGCCCAGGGGAAAAACCTCCCCCTCCCCGTTTTTACCCTGAAACCTCTTGGGGTTTTTTGGGAAAAATTGAAAAAAGAAAAATGATTATGGAATGTTTTATTTTAGCATGATGAATAAAGTATTTTAAGACAGGGTTTTCTAATATTTTCCAAATCATTAAGGACAAGCAAGTCCTAGGTTACAAATTGAACTCTTCAATGCAATAACAAGGTTCATTTATTCTTTTAGGAAGTGGTGCTATTGTCACAAGAAAAAGAAAAAGGTTTCACTGTTGTTTTTGCATGTGGGTGGGTGTGTTTTGTTCTGTTCTGTCCTCTTCATTAGGCCTCAAAGCACTGGAAGAAAATCCAGAGCAACTAAAATGATTCAGATTAAATTTCATGTCCATTCATTGACATGTAGTCCCACACCCTTCTATACATTTTCCCCTCTTCAATTCTTTTTACGAGAATGAGGTTTTTATTTCATTTTTATTCAATACTGTGGAGAGGAAATAGCAATGGTTAATTCTGGATTTTGGTTTGTAGAGGTTGTTTTGTTCCATATAAACTAGTAAACAGTTCAGTTCATTTGTTACATAAAATTACCAAGAAATATTATTTAAAAAGTAAATACTACTTGTAATAATTGTTTGGATACACTATATTTTAATATGCTAGTTGTGATAATTTTATGCCAAGTAAAATTGTCCATAATATTTATGGTCTTAAAGTAACAGAATGATTTTCAAGCTGTAAAAGGGGGTAGGGAGTGCTAATGTAGCAATTTTTTTCAATTTTTCTGAAAATCCATTTTTCCTAAAAAACAAAAAAATGTTTTTTCCTAGCTTCAAAATTCCCGGAAATATTACATCTCTAAAAACAACTGATTGGCCCTTTTTGGATGCTACTTGTTTGTTCCAGACTTGAAAAGATATACTTTAATGCTTCTTTCTGTGTGTCTGGTTGTTATGGAAGATTATTCTGTTCAAATTCTGTAAGGATTAGGTGCAGCTTGAAAGATACTGCCTCTTCTTTGTTTGCTATATAATTGTGTACATTTCTCTTCTATTCCTTGTGCATTTGAATTCATTGCTAAGGAAGAAAGATAAGCAGGGACACAAATTATGTATCACTGTCAACTCTTTCCTTCTGGCAGCCTTGGCCATTACAGTTCCTATACCAGTATAAGGGGCCGCTGCTATCTCCACTACTGCCACAGCAGCCAGCCCATGGGCCTGGCTGCTGAAGAGGCGGAGACGTCCCTGGTGCCTTTAAGGATGATGTAGGGGAAGGCCAGACGAGGGGGGGTGCTTGGCTCCCATTCTGTGGCTGAAGTGAGGGGGCTTCTTTATTACCTGCCAAGCTCCAGGCACAACATGGAGGTTTTTTTGTCATGCCTAACAGGAAGAGGCGGAGGGGGAAGGTGGGGAGGCAGGTGTCAGGAGTGAATGGCAGAGCTTTACCCTGACATCTCTGCCTCCCAGGGGCAGGAATGGCTATCTCTTCAGGTGTCCTCCCTCCCTTTGACACAACAGGAGACACAGCCATTCCTAGTGTTTGAGCTCCACTGGGGAGCGTGTCGGACCAGGTGCTGCCTCGCCCTATTTGCCACCCAGGAACCTCAAACAGCCAGGGGTGTACCCCACTGTTTGAACTTCCCGGGTGGTGCAGCAGCGCACCTTCGAGAGAACCAGTCCCCTGCTCTGTTCAGCGGCAGGGGTGGCGGTTTGTCAGGGGCAGAAGGCCTGCGCTGTGCAGCGTTTGCCCCCTGCATCCCACCCCCTGCGCGCTGATAGCCAACTGTGGATTACTGAATCCGTGGATGATGAATCAATGGATACGGGGGGCGGGGTCTAATGTAATACAAGTTGGTTAGGATACATGTGGGATAAAAGATCGGTGGCAAGACGATTTGGGTAATGAATTATTGGTGGATGATTGGAATAAAATAGGGAACAAAGGAATTATGAAGAATATGTCCATAATGGAAATTGTATTTAACACCAGTACAGAAGAATATATTAAATAAGACAATATCATATGTGTTGGAGGTGTACAAAAGAACAAGGGACATATTTTTATATCTGATGGTTACTTGATATAAGGAAGAAAGAGTGGACACAAGTTTTCAAAGTAATTAAGGAAATAATTGTATATGATATTCAAATGTCTCCATCAACTACTTTATTGAATATGGTTAAGGCTAGCCAATTGAAGGAAGAAGGATTAAATTGTTATAACTGTCATAGTGGCTAGATTATTGTTCGCAAAGAACTGGCAAAGTAATAATCAAATTAATATTGAAGAATGGTATAGAGAATTGTGGGATATGACAATTAATGATAAACTGATTGTGAATTGAATTTATATATAATTTTTAATGGAACATGTGTTTTGCAAAGTGATGGGGTATACACCAGGAAAAGAATCAGTGTGTTTCTGGAGAGGAAGGTAGCAGGAGGAAATGTAAAAAATTTAAAATTAGAACCTAGCCCCGAAGGTGAAGGTGGCATAGGTGAAGCAATAGGTGCAATAAAAGTGTATTAATGTAACACAATGTAGAAATGTTGGCTGTTTGATATTTTATAAAAAGAAAGAAATATTTAGTTATAAACCCAATTGCCCCCACTTCAGTAGACTTGTTGAATCAGTGAATAATACAGTATATAGGTGTTGACTTGACATTCATCAAATTGATTCAGTATTTCTACTCTGGTTGGGACTAGCAGTTGGAAGTAAGCTTCTATGCTATATTGTCCAATTATCCTTGTAAGTGCTTCACACACCCTGTCATATTGAACCTAGAGGAATCTTTGAGAATGGAAGAATCTAGCCTAAGTAGTGTGCTATTTGGTTACTTAGGTGTTAGTTAACTTTGAAAAAGGAATGTTAGTTGGGGTCAACAGTTTTGGCAACTTTTTTTTATAAGTTGCTTTGAGGAGTTTGGTTTTACCCCACACCCCTTTTTAAAGTGGTAGTCATTTGCTATGACTAGTTACTGTTCAAAGGTCAGGGTCTAGAAAGTGAAGGAGATTACTATGTGGTGCAAGTAGGAATTCCTGTTGTCTTTCATCCATTTACTATTCTGTTACTGGTCAGGATGGTAGGGGATAGAGGAAATCTTTGCATGAGTTTGGAATAGGGAAAGGATGCCAGGACTGTATCCTCTTTTTTAAAAAGAGAAGACATTGAGCATTCTAAAGTGATAAGACACCCCTATGTTTTGTTGCCCTTGAATTGTCTGTTTCTCAGGACTTTGAGTTGTTTCTTAGTATTTAATTGGAATTGCAGAAATGCTGGATGTGGTATTGAAGCTGAACAAAAATATAAAGCTGTCAAAATTTTGGACTTTAGATGAATATATGAACATTTTCCTGTTGTCCACTGAGGCAGTCTTCATACCTTTTAAGACACTGTTAGGTAACTTGTGGTCTCCCCTGTGTTCTTTAATAGCAGTCCCTTTCTTTAATTATTGGTTGTCTTGGCTATACCTGATGTCAGCAGAAAAGTACAATGCCTTGAAATGTTGAAGCAGGGAGAGTGGCTTTACCCAGAGGGTAAACCTGATGGTCCAAACTAAAATCAGGAGTACTGAATTAACCTTAATTAAAAGGAAAGCGTTTCCTCTTCATAGCAGTTTAAAATGGTACAGAACCCCATACAAGTTTCCAAAACAAAGTGTTGATTTGATGGAGTATCTGTTAGGTATTTGAAGGGGGTTGCGTGAAGCATATATATGTACTATGAGATGTTTATTTTGAATGTATTTACATTTCCTAAAAGGCACAAATCTAAATGTGATCTATCTAAATCCAAGAATATCTCCAAAATCAGTTTAGTTCAGTTTAATGCAGTTCCTGTGAAATATTCCAAGGAATCAGTATTCCAAGATTAATAATGACATCTGAGCAGGGCTGTGGAGTCGGTAGATAAATGTTCTGACTCCGACTCCTAAAGTTTTTTTGTACTTCCGACTCCGACTCCTCTGTATTAATATGCAAATGTATTTTATACATTCCTTGACGGAAAGAAAGGCAACATACATGTCATTACCACAGGACTACTGGCTGGGAAGCCAACAGTCTACTGTATTGAACAGTTTAAACAAAAGACAAACACAATGAAAACAACAAAGTTTTATTAATTTTTTTATTAATTAATCAAGTGGCTGGATAGTAGCAGCAGGCATAAACATCAGGAACAGGAACTTTACCAGTTCAAAAATACAAACCACATTATTTGGTTATTTTAGAACAAAAACAAAGCATATCTATATGAACCAAAAACAAAATCTGTAAAACCTAGAAATTGTTTATATTAATCTTGAAATGTAGTTATAGGCTTAGCAAATGCAAATCAATTCAATGTAGAGTTCTAAGGAAGAGAATTGCCTCTGCCAGAACCTCTTTCATAGAGGCTCTTAAGTCAGACTTTATTATTTTTAGGGTTGAAAATAATCTTTCGACACTGACTTGGGTGGGTGGCATTGCAGTAACTATTCTGGCCACATCACTAACGATCTCTGGATAAACAAGGATGGCTTCTTCAACAGTAAGTTTTGATGAGCGATCATACTTTTCAACTTCTTTTAGTGCTTTATAAAACTCATGTTGGAATTTTTTCATTTGGACATTTACTGGTTCTGTAACGGTTATGCGACGTCGCTTTCCTTTAGCAACTTAACATGTTCGTTTTGCGGTTACGTGAGGCACTGCATGCATTGGTCTTTATTCTTACAGTAGAGAAGTCATTAATTATAACTTTTTGTGAATTGGGACATTTAAACTTGCTTTTTAAAAAAAATTCCAATCTAAATTTAGTCGGAGTCGGTGCATTGTCTGCTGACTCCACCTCCAGGTACCCAAAATTTCCTCCGACTCCGACTCCACAGCCCTGCATCTGAGTACCACCCATATTGCCAGTCAGAAAAAAACTGTGATATAGTTTCCTATTGGCAACAAGTTAGATTTTGTACAGTTAATTGAAAGCAGGACCAGGTTACAAGTGATACCTTGATAGGCCAGTAATAATGATATAAAATCATTGCAAGCTTTTGTGGACAAGATCTACTTCTTCAAAGTAAGTATCAAAAGTCCAAACATGGCAAGATGGGGTTTGCTATGAGGTTAATCTTATATGTAAAGTTCTTGACAAGATAATTTTTGCCAGGCACATCTGTCTTGGGTGAGGCAGGGAGCAGGAGTGCTGTTGTAAAATTGTGTTGGAAGCAGAGGATTAGGTTTCACACTCCAGTCCTTCAAACAAAGGGGCATAGGGCATGCACACCCACCTAATCTCCTCTCCATTTGGCTCTTTTTCAAAACATACATGCTCCTGTTTAGCCAGTGAGGGTTGGGGTTGATGCAGAAAACCCATGTCATCTGTTTGGGGCTAGGGAGTAGCTGGACAAGCTGTATCTGAAAGCATATTAATTACTTCAGTTATTCTGTAATGGAAGAATCAGTTTCATGGATAAACAATAAAATGTTGTCTGCATAAAAATTATTTTAAATTCATTTGAATGTTGGAGAGATGCATGAAGATTAGATTTTAAGCAGTGGCACAAACAAGTCATAAGCACAGATCAAATGTCAGGTGAAAGGGCAGTCTTCTCTGGTACATTTTAAGAGGAAATGGCACAGAGAAAATATCATTAGGTAATACTGAATTAAAACAGTTAAGATATCAAATATCAATAAATAATTAAAACAACAGTAAAACCTTATACTAATACTGTACTTTGAATCTTGAAACGAATAAAGAATCTGAATTAATTTTAGAATGGAGGAAAATCAGATTTAGCAAGTACAACAAAAATGGACTGCCAGTGAATTTTGTAAAGAGCATTTTCTGTATTGAAGGGGGAAAATAGCATCCTTGATCAGATCTCATCATTCAGAGAAACTACATCTAATACCAGTCCCAAATTATCAATGCCTTTTTAATCTTGTTTAAGTCTAGCTTGCTCTGGAAGTACCAGGGTTGTTATTAATTTTTGGAGCCTGTTGGGCAGTATATCAGTTAGTCTTCAACATTCATGAATTCAGTACCATATTTTTCCGTGTATATATTATTTTTTTCTAATAAAATCATGGCATGAAAAATTAAAGGGTGTTGTATACATGGAAGTAAGCCTTTCTGGGTGTGGGAGTGGAGTAGGGGAGAAGCCATACTGAACTTGCTGCTTTCTTTCTGTCTTATGAAGACTCTTCTCTCCTTTGTTTTAGCAAGGACCGGAGCTTTCGGTCCTGCAGGGAAATGTTTGGGGTAGAGTAACCCATTAAGAAGTTCATATTCATGTGAAAAAGAAAGGTTCAATCCTACAAGAACAAAGCACAGAGGAGGGCAATCAAACACTCCTGGAAAGAAAAGAAAACAGCGGGCGGTGGGTGGGGTGGAGGAGAATTGAAATAGGAGAATCCAAACAGACCTGGCTGTTTCATTTCTCCTCCAGTTTCTAGCTTCCTTAAATTTTAGGCATTGCAATTGAGACAGTTGAGCTTTATTTAATCACAGTGAACAGGTCCTGTGATCTGTAATAGACTAAGACGACTATGATTGATTAGATTTTACCTTTAAGGATTGTAATGTGTTCCTGTGTCCAGATTTTACAACTGGCTTTTCAAGTTTCAACGCTGGCCTGACTATTTGTTACTAATTTTAGTTGTTTGGATTTTCCCCTTTTGATCTACAGCTGTTATTCCTGCTATTGTAATCTTAATGCTACATCACCACAACCCCTTTAATTATATCTAGAAGAAAGCAAAACAGCCTTTTTGCCTTAAACTTTAGCCTCAAACTTGTGTGCCATCAAGATCTAAACTATTCCATCTAGCTGCGTAGTGACAAGAATAACATATGAGAGTGAGTTCAGTGTGTGCTTCAGAACTAAAGAATGTTGCCTAGGAGACCTTCAGAAATCATCTTTGAGTGGTGCTGTAAAAACTTATTTCACAACTTTTATGTCTGATTTTTTTGTCTGAAATTTTATATCTTTACCATTTAGTAATTGAGATAACTGTAAGAGTTTGATTTCAGACAAAGTCTAGTGGTGATAAGATAGTGAGATGAGATAACACAGTTACCAGTTCTCAATAACAGCTTTTTTTCTTGCTGGAAAAAGAATTTGAGTGATCATAGGGAGTTTAGAAGCTTATAAACTTGAGAAGTTCTTATAAATTTTTATAGAATTTATTACACGTTAGAGCTCCATGAACATCACAGTTACTACAGTAATATTTCTATGCACATAGTTTTGTATTTATCCCTTTATCCCTCTATCCCTTTATTAATAGTCATTTCAAATCAGATGCTATGATCTACCATTAATAGGTCATTTGCATCCCCTAAATCTTTTAGTTTCTCTGGTGGCCAGTGTATTTTTGCAAATGGATACCTCTTCCTTTTGTGAATTGATCTTGAATATGTGGCATTTATTTGTCAGTTCATGGTAACATATACAGTGGCATCTCAAGATACAAAATCAATGCATTCCAATGGGATTTTCTTATCTCAAAATGTTTGTATCTTGAAACACGATTTCTCATAGAAATGCATGGCAAACCAATTAGTCCATTTCAAGTGGGAAATCAACCCCCCCATGCGAAAAGCAAAATAAAAGCCATGGAAACGTAGCTCAGCTCCCTATCTTTCAACTGCTTGAGAAATTCACCAAAAAGTTCCAAAAAGTCCACAAAACGGTGCCAGATGTTTCCAGAACGGCTCCAAAACGTCCTAGGGAACTGCAACTAAAAAAAAGGTTAAATAAATTTCTGTATCTTGAATTTTCCCCATGCCCACGGATTTCCCTTCGTATATTGATTTTTTCAAAATTTGGGGCAATTGTAACTTGGGGTCCCACTGTACTCATGAGCCATCCTTTGCATTAAATTACTGAAATCTTAGGCATTTCCATTGGGAATTTTAATCTGTGAGCCACTGTTCCATTTTTCCTATTTTTGGCATGACTTCAGTAGGATATTACTAGACAAAATTGAAGGTAATAATAATCTGCCCTTAAATGTTCATCTTTAAACCTTTGGATGAGCCAGTCCATTAAGAAATATACTGTGCCTTAATACAGTGGGCTGACAGTTTCCTCCCTTGTTGATAAGTTTCAGTTCTCTAATCTGCTTGAATTTATATTTATACCCAGGTTGGGAGGTAGGGGGAAATTCTTTTGTTATACATCATCAGCACTGGCTTGACTATTTACCACAAAGAACACAGAGTTTCAGGGTTTAATCTTTCCTGGCTTCATCTCCCATCTTCAGAGAGGCATGCCATATTTTGTTCATTTGTGTTTGTATAAGGATAAAGGAGTCAAATTTAGGTTTTTTTCTGTTTATTATTTGAATCATTCAATACAACTTAATTTAGTTATGAGATAATTCTACCCAATTGTATTCGACCCAAGAGTGTTTGGAATGGATTTGAATTATAAATAACTGACTATATTTGATGTCGTTCATATTGAGTGCTATGGTTTTATTGTTAGATGCCTATGTTATGGTTGTTGCAGTCATTTGATGTCTTCTTTTTAATTCATCTGATTTTTCATTCTAACTATATAAGCAGTTATAAAATATGTTTGAAAGGTCTCTTTGCCCAACATGCCATATACTATATTTCTCTTCCACTCTTGACTGTTGGTTTTGGATATGGAAGAAACTAACTTTCACACTTGTGTTTAACTGCAAAACCCCACTGATAGGCTTGATTTTCTCACAGGCCTAAGTCTTGTTGCTTAACATAAGTTGTACTAAAGTAAACCCACTGAGTCAGCTCTTCTGTAAATTACTAGAGCTGTAACATGTTCTAGTGAGTCACAATTAGAGTAGGCCCATTTGAATCAATGGAATATATAAAGAAGTTAGGGAAGAGGAGGGGGTTGTACTGTCTGTCAAAGTAGAGTACAAAGGTTGTTCGCATATCCCTTTGTAGTAGTCAGGAAATCAGAACATTCCTAAACCAAACTAATGTTTTGAATAAGGCAATGGCAATTTTGAAATTGCAGCTTACTCTTAGCTCTAAATTAGCACAATGCTGATGCTGGATGTGCTTTGGAGAGTTTTATTCAAACATCTGTGCTTTGTTTTATTCATCAAACAAAATATATATGCAAATTTTAAGTTAGTTTTCTTTTTTAAAAAAATGCCATCTGAGAATATTTTTTTTTTGGGGGGGGGTCTTACCTGAATTGGAGATCCTCTCCAGTTTTAATATGCCATTTATTAACTGAACAAATAAAAATACTAATTGGTCAGAACAGTTAAAAAATTTAGTTCGAGACGTCTGTGGCTTCACACAGTGGGTTCTGCTGCGCCTGCGCAGTAGTCACCGGCATGTCTTCAAGCTCTTAGTGCATAGGACCTCCCCCTCTGTGCACATGCTCCTCCTTTCCCGCGCAGCTGATCTTAGTTCCATTTTTTCCGTCGCTCAGTCTGGTCACCTCTCTTTGAGCTCCTGCGGAAAGATTTACAATTTGAGTCTTAGACTCCGAGATTCCTCTCTTTTCCTTCCTATTTTATTTTCACCCTTCGGGGTAACTTTTTCTCTCATTTTGGACCTCCTCCTCCTCGACTCATCAGTCGGTGAGTTGCTTCCCGCCCTTTCCCAACTGCCCTGTGCGCCATTTTATGGAATCTGCAGCCCTCTTTAAGAGGTGTTCCGCCTGCCCGAATAAGGTCCCCCTGGCAGACGGCCACGATTTATGCCTTTTTTGCTTGGGGGAGGCGCATCAACTTAACCAGTGCCAACACTGTAAGCGCCTCACAAAAACTGCCCTTAAGCACTGGCTGGGAAGACTTCGGGCGCACCTGTGGGAGAAATCATTGGCCCCTATGGAGACTCAGCCAGAGCAATCCACCTCCTCTGGCTCCTCCCACCCGCTCAAGCAGAAGCCTCAACAACGGCCTCAGCCTTCTTCCCCAGCCACGCCGGCTCCCCCAAAAGACAGAAAAAAGCCTAAAAAATCGGCTTCAGTTCCTCCACCGGAACATAAGGAGGAGGCGAGAACTCAAGCCTCGCCCGCAAACGCTGCCCGGTCTGCCCCCTTGGCCACGACCGCTTCTTCAGGGGAAAGCGAGGACGAACATCTCCCTCCCAGTCAACAGCCGCCCACCTAACCGTGGTCCCCACATTCTTCAAACTGGGGAGATGACTCCCATGATTTTTCAGCCACGGCCGAATTCCCCAATAGCCCCGCTCTATCACAGCTCTCAGGGGCAGACTCCACCGCACCCCTGATGCCGGACCGCTCGACTCACCGACCTCCAGCCTACTCGACTTCTACCACTGACACCGCGGGCGCTCTTGCCTCAGCTGACCTCCAGCAACCTCTACCGAAACGTGAGGGCAGAGACAAGAGAGTTCGTCTACAGCCCCATGCGGCAGATCGTTCTCTAACTCCAGAGCGCCGTCTTCACGCACCGCATATTGACACCGCATTACAGAGCAAGACAGATCACTCTCGTCACGACCGTCGCTCCCCGACTCCGGTGTCACCGCCTCGCTGTCGCCAACCCCTGGACGACCACTCCATCCACTGGGACGTTGAGCACTCTCCGCGGCGAACAGCCCACCACGATGTCCAGCACTCCCCACAACGTCAAGACCACCTCGACGTCCAGCGCTCCCCGCAACGTCCAGCCCACCACGACGTCGAGTGCTCCCCACAACATCAACTCCACCACAACTTCGACAACTCCCCACGACGTCAAGTTCCCCACGACGTCAAACGTTCTCCACCACGCCAAATCCACCATGACGTCACACATTCTCTGCAGTGTCAAACCCATCGTGACGCCGATCGTTCTCCACGACGCCTCAATCAACACGAAGTCGACCATTCTCCTCGATGTCGCTGCTGTCATTTTGACTCTCCCCCACGGCGCACTACATGCCGTACCACCTCGACGTCACCATGCCCTAGGCGCCATGTCGACGTCGATACTCATGGGGAAGCTTCTGATACCTCTCAACCACCTCCTCCCCAACGCACAAGTGCGGACGCCGACACATATGCTCGTCACCCAACAGATGAGCCTAAATTTGACCCCCTTCCACCTGCTTGGAAAGGATTTAAATATATTCAGGTCCCTATCTCACCAACTGAGGACCATGGTCGTGACCGTCGTCGACCTCCTCCACCTCATCCTCCAGCTAAGCGACAGCACAATGAGCGGTCGAATGAACGACCAAAGACGGCCGAATGTTCTATCCCACATTCAACTCAGGCACCCCGTAGGCCACCTACAGCATCCCCACCTCATCTGGAGGCTCAGGACTACTACGATCACCGACCACAGCCAGAGTCTCCGATGTCTATGGATGAACCAATACCAGAATTTTCTGATTATGAGGATGATGATTACTCCTATTGCTCTGAGTCATCCTCCCCTACCAACCTGCCTACTCTGAAGTCGGATGTAGTCGACTCACAACCTCCGTCACCTGCCGAGGATATGAAACTACTCACAGACCATACACAAGATCGCCAAGGTCATGGAGTTGCAGCTCCAACAGGATGACGCCTCTGGATAACGACAGATTCTTTGGACATTTAAATAAAAATCAGGCCCCTCCGCTATACTTGGCCTTCATCCCCTCCTTACTTAAACGCATTAAAGAACCTTGGGATACACCTTTCTCCATACCTCTCATGTCTAGGAGGGTTGACAATATGTACAGGACCCATGGAGAGGGGACAGCCTTTCTGGACAAGCACCCACTCCCAAACTCAGTCATAGTGGATGCTGTCCAAAACTGCGCTAAGGGCCGCTCTGCTGCGGGACCCAGTAATAAGGAGGGCCGAAAACTTGATCTCATCAGCCGCTGCCACTACTCCTTGGCCTCCTTTTCTCTCCGAGCATCTAACTATGCACTATGGAGGCCTATACTCGTCATCTCCTCACAGAGGCTCTTCCCATCGTCAACTCTCTCCCGGACTAACACAAGACTAAACTCCTTCCTTTTCACACTGAATTCATGTCTCTACTGGACTATGAGACAATCACAGCAAGGCACCTGGCCGATGCAGCTTCTAAACAACTCGCCACGGCCATCCACCTCAGACGTCACGCCTGGCTGCAAACCACCAATATAACGGATGACACCCGCAACAGGATTGAGGACTTGCCATTCGATGGCGATGGACTTTTCGCATCCACCACTGACCAAGGCATTGACAACCTCATTAAAATGAGGAAGAATGCTAAGTCTATCTCTAATCAACCTTATCAGCCTCATTCCACTTACAGTATTGTTGTTGCTGTTGTTCCTCATCATGAGCAAAGTCATGGAATTTGTATGGTCTTTCCTAGAAAAGCAGAGTTCAACCAAGTTTCATCTGCATGACTTGCTGGGGCCATTTCTCACTTTCCCAATCACTTTTCTCAGTGTTTGTTTAGGCGGGTGACCAACGTACTGATTAAACTGTCCAGGGATCAAATGAGATCATACAGCAGAGCTAGGGGCAGGAAAATTCCCTGCCAGTTCTCTTGCACAAACCTCATTCTCCAAGCAAGCATCCCTTCTATACACATGTAAGAATGCTACACAAATTCCTAAGCCACAAGTAAACCATTATTATAAAGAAAGAACAAGTTTAATGCAAAAAGGCAATTGCACTGTACAACCAGAGCAACATATGATTACAGATAACAGAAAATGTCATTAGAAAATGGAGGTTACCTACCTGTAACGGTAGTTCTTCGAGATCACGTCTGTGGATTCACACCGTGGGTTCTGCTGCGCCTGCGCTGTAGTCGCTGGCATGTCTTCAAGCTCTTAGTGCATAGGACCTCCCCCTCCTCTGTGCGCATGCTCCTTTCCCGCGCAGCCAATCTCAGTTCCCCAGTGATCCACCGCTGAAAAAGAGAAGAAACAGTGACAGAGAGAGGGGAGGCGGGTGGGAGGTGTGAATCCACAGACGTGATCTTGAAGAACTACCGTTACAGGTAGG
Source organism: Phrynocephalus forsythii (assembly GCA_029282475.1). Lineage (NCBI taxonomy): Eukaryota > Metazoa > Chordata > Lepidosauria > Squamata > Agamidae > Phrynocephalus > Phrynocephalus forsythii. Next base: position 15,284,220 of record JAPFRF010000004.1, read on the forward strand.
TAACCTCCATTTCTTCTTCGAGACATCTGTGGCTTCACACAGTGGGAGAGTAGCCAGCTCACTTACTGGAGGAGGGCCATCACTGCAAAAAAGCAGAAAGACCTGGCCCTAGTGTCCAGTCTGTAGTGTTTAATAAAGGTGGACGGATTGGACCAGGTTGCCGCCTTGCAAATGTCTTCAATGGCTACTCCCCTGAGGAAGGCGGTAGAAGACAACACGGCTCTACTGGAGTGGCCATTGGGCACGTCAGGCAGGGAAACAGAGGTGGCCTTGTACGCCAATCTAATGGTGTGTGTAATCCATTTAGAAATAGTTTGTGAACACACTGGGTTTCCCTGCCCAGGGAGCTACTTAGCCAGCTCAATGATGAGAAATACAGGTGTCTTAACTGGAGCAATTTGTTGCTGTGTTTCTAGTCATTCAACTTATATTTTCACATGCAAATAAGAGGATTTGGTCACTATTTTTTTCTTTTTGGTTGAACAGCTGTGCTGTTCAAACTGGTTTAGTTTGCAGGTTGGATTCAAACTGGTTTGGTTTGCAGGTCGAAGATTGTCTTAGAACAGTGGTTTCCATGTGTCCTTGTACTGCAGCTCCCAGAAAACCTGTAAGGCACAACTTGTGTTGCAGGCTTCTTGGAACTGCACTCTGAAAACACCTAGGTTACCCCAAACTTCTCAACAACTTGTCTTAGAATGCCAAATGGTTTGCACTGTAGTCAACAAACACTAAACTTCGGCTGAAATCCAAAGTAAGGCATAACTCAAGTAGGCTTATTGAATCAGTGGAACTTGCAGGAGTTGATTCACCAAATTCCCCACTAGGCTTACTCTGGTTTGATTTTAATTTTTATTTCCTATTTGACCCATCTGGATTTGAACTGAAAGAAAACTGTTCTTAGTAATCCAGTATATTATTTCAAATGTAGTCTTTCCACTGTGATGTCAGAAGAAGGTAACAGTTGATGTATACATGTAAAATATACAAAGTGTTGGTCTTGGTACAGGAACCAAAAACCCTGTTATTTTTCATATAAATGTCCCTGTCAAAGTTGTCTCAATGTTTACATATGTAAAACTATTATTAATATGAAGGAAAGTATCCGACCTTTCCTAACTAGAACTTTATGTTGTAGGTGAAGGCATTGAAAGAGAAGATTGAATTGGAAAAAGGGAAGGATGCATTTCCAGTGGCTGGCCAAAAATTAATATATGCAGGTAACTACTGCTTCCATACCTTATGAATGTAAATATTTGGGAGAAAACTCTGATTGCTTGGTTTAGAAGAATTAGACTTGACCTGTTTTGTTCTGCTATTAGTGTTACAGACTTGTAAATTTGTGACTAGACAGGTTGCACACAATAGGCTATGTGAAAAGGAGGAGTGGTTTGTCTTCTCTACTAAGTATGTTATGCAGTACAGAAATAGGTAAAAACATCTGAGAAAACCTGTGTGGAAAACCTGCTATTGGGCTAGGAGCCCAAGTTCTCTGTTTTTATATGTAGGCCTTATGCTTGCACTGAAAAGGTTGAAGAAGAAAGCCATACCCACAGACTTTTGTAACCGTTACACAGAGTTACTCCTCAAAATGGCACACATCTTGAAGACTTGTTTTGCATATATCCCATCATTTTTCAATACATTGAACTTTTATACTATTATTGTACTAATATTAAGTGAGGAACCTGTAACTATCCTGGCTGCGTATGCAAGGGTTTTAATTTTTTTTATTTAAGTTGAAGGCTGTCTTAGGTTATCTTTGTTAATCAAAACAATTATATTCTACAATAATCAAGCAAGAATTAAAACTCCATTTGAACCAGTGTTCTGGGTGTTTTCATTCTTGCTAGGACCATTTAACTACACTAGTGTTTTCTGAGTGCATCTAGTATGACAGGCAAATTTATTTTTAACTATATAATGGTTGGTTAAATGCTGGGAAATTCCTGTGTAGAAGCACATGTGTCTGCCACACTACTTGATTAAGTTTAGTAAATGCTGATTTAGCCCGGAGTATGTGTAGCGCAGACAGCTGCCACAAGTAGTAGAATTAGAAAGCAAATGTTATTTTGAAATCATTTCATGAAACTCTTGCTAACAGTGCTTTCTAATACATGATTTAGCCAATGGTTATGTTGGTTTTGTGTAATAGGTCATTCCAGTTAGGTAAACATCTCTGCTTTTTCTGTTAATAAAGTTTTAAGTCAGTAGATGTTATACAAGAAGTAGTCAAACGGTTAAGGCAATTAGAAATATTTCTGCAAACAACAAATCATATGTTAAGTGAAATATGGTTGAAGGTCGAATTTAAGAATGGACAATTAGAAAGAAAGGAACAACTGCTTGTAGTGTCAAATTGCTTGTATAGAACTCATACAGCATGCACGGGGACCCTGGTACCCCCCCCCAATAGCTTGACAAATAGGGATTTGTCATTAATACTACTTTTCTGCAAGCTTTTATATGATTGTGATATGTTCATTGCATTTATATACTGCCCATCTTTTGGAAAACCATTACTCTAGGCCAGTGTTAGCGAATCTATGGCATGGGTGCCAAAGGTGGCACTCAGAGCCCTTTCTGTGGGCACCCGACATTGCCCCTTCACAGCCACCTGTACTCACGATAAATTGTTGTGTTGGCACTTTGTGAAAAATTACTGGGTTTTGAATCACAGTTTGGGCACTCGGTCTCTAAAAGGTTTGGGCACCCCATCAGCTCACCATAAAAGAAACAAAGAAATAATCATAACAAGAAAAAAACCCAGAGCTGACAGTGACATTTGTTATTTTCAACTCTGCTATCCTTTTCCCAGGTAAAATTCTTAATGATGATACTGCTCTTAAAGAATACAAAATCGATGAAAAGAACTTTGTGGTGGTTATGGTGACAAAAGTAAGTTCCTGTTCATAATATTAACCTTGAGGTTTTCAAAGTCTAGTCATTTTTTGTATGAGCTCTGCTACAATATAAAAATAATGGAACTTAAACTGTAAGAAAATGTTGAGAAATTATTCACTTCCAGTGCAGTATGTGCATGAAGCAGCCATGATCCTCTTTCATGAATATGAAGAAATAGTCACCTAAATTTGATTTGAATGTTTGACCTTGTAAATCTTGGAACCTTTCTTTTGATTTTTTTAAATGTATCATTTAGAAGTTATATCTACTTTCTTGTAACTAATTTAAAATGGTTTCACTGTTATCTGAAGTTCTGTTAAGCACCATTTTCTCTGTCCCACATATACCTTTATTTTTCATGTAAAATTGATGTGGGTGGACAATTGACATAACTGCAAATAGTCTGTCTTTAGAGCAGACTCAATACATTTTACAACTGATTGCATTATAAAGTAATAGTCTGGCTTTAAAATTATGATGCAGCATTTTGAAAAACTTCTATGAGGTCAAAAATGATCTGACTCCGAAATAGAGCAGTCACTGCTCATACAGGTTCAGTGTGCATTGATTTTGCTGTTTAATCAGCAACAAACTTTCATCATTCACTATCTAAGAATGCGCTTATCAAATATTTTTGTAGATTGCAATGAGCTAAACACTGGAGTAGATTGTATTAACTCCTGTCTGCCTGAACATCTTCCTAGTTGTCAGTTACCATTTCTAATGAACTGGCTTTCAAACATCCTAACATGAAAACAAAGGAGAAACATTTATTAATACAGTAGTACCTTGGTTTACAGGCATAATCCATTCTGGAAACATGCTCGTAAACTAAAATACCCGTAAATCAAAGCAAATTTCCCCATAGGATTTGTTCTGGGCCCCAGTTTCCATTATTTCCTATGGGGAAATTTGCAGCAGTAAAGCCAAAATTATTAAAAATGTTGCTCGTTTTGCAAAATACTCATAAACCAAGGTACCACTGTAGATTGCTGTTTGAGTTAGTATATAAAACTGTGTAGGCAAGCGTTTCTTTTGTATCTTTTATATTTATTCCTGTTTCATAATCTCCACAAATCTGTCCAATATTCTTTTATGATATTTAAGATTTTGGATCATATGTAGAGATGCGGGCAAATGGCCATAATGGTGGTTCATTGTGATTCGCAATTTGTCAAGGTTGATGGACCACAAATCCCACACCCATGAACTCATAAACCAACAGATTGGTTTGTCAGTTAGTGGTTTTCCCCCTCATTTTTAGACAATCCTTGGTTGTTGTTTCTAAAAAAAGAGCCTCCACAAACCAAACAAATCCTCCTTATCTTTATTGATGGGACCACCCGGCACAGTTCCCTCTATGCAAACCACCACCTCTCAGCCGTGACCCGGGTGCTTGTCTGGAGCTGGTGGGGGGGCACACTGTCATCCTGTGAGGCTGGGGCTTTTGCTGGGAACCCACTCCTGCAAAGGAAAAAAGTGGGGGTTTTGTTTATTTTTTGTTTTTGGACACAGGAAAGGTTAGGAGGCAACAGGACTTTAGTGGGAGAGGAGGCTCCTTTTTGGGGGGTGGAGAACGGCCACAAGCTGCCTTAAAACAACAACAACAACACCTAGGCAGTGGGAAAATCTGTTTCTCCTGGAAGGGATTTCTACCCTCCCACCCCCACCCGTGCACCTGTGCCTCCCAGGAACATGGAGGCATATGTAGAAAGGGAAGCCCAACGAAGGGACTAATTAAATGGGTAATTTTCATTACTTGGTATTGGCATGATATCTTTAATACACGATCCTGGGTAGCTCTGTTGGCCCTGCCTCTTGCTGTCTATGGATTGGGAATGTCCTGTGAAACATCTCCTGCATACCTTCAGCTGCATGTTGCAGTGCAGGTTTGGGAATGGTGGGCAAGGAAGCTTATTTGCTACTACTGATTCTTCACACTGAGCATATGATAAACAGGCAAGAAGATAGAAGGTGGTCTGAAATGCTGGCTGTGTTACCAACAGCACTGCTTTGATGTGGATTATATGACCTTAGTCTAGGAAACTTAGGAGGGGAATACGTTTGTTCTGTATGTAAATCCTTTAAAGAAACAAATGGCTGAGATTCAGGGGGAAATGACCCCCTCCAATGGGATTGGGTTGTCCCTTCTAATCTCATTGATAGGCTTGAGCTGTTGGCTCCCTCTAGTGGTGAGGAGAACCCAGGGCTCCCGACAAGCTCTTGCCTCCCTCTTGATATGAAACTTGTTGCTCATTCCTTCTCTCACTTCTCTCCTTTGCCTATTTATTAAAAGAAAAATGATTCGACTCGTACTCTTCCTTTCTTCTGTCACTTCATTCCTTCTGTCTGATCTCATGCACCTTGGCTGCCAGTACATCAGGCCAGGAGGATACCCTGAAGTTCTCAGTGGATTCACACACCACCTGAGGCATTCAGCAGTTGAATCCAAGGTGGAGTCTTGGTCTACCACCAGGCAGGAATGGGAGTTTTTTCGAGGGGGAATGGGAGAAATGTCTGCTACTTCTAGAGCAGCCATTCTCATTGGGGGCCACATAGTCCTCTGGGAGCCCCTGGCACATTTGAAGGGGGCCACAGACTGAGGACAATTCTTCAGACACCAAAAGAATTGTTTGTTACACAGCTTGTACAATTCTGATTTAGCCTATTTTTCTTACTGTGTTTATGGCCATGACCAAAAAACTTGAGAATCATTGCTCTGGCGTCTGCCCTCACTAGATCAAGAGGTTTTATTGTCTACCAGACCTGGACAGACTTAGAGGTACTACTGGTGGACACCCCGTCACATATCTGGTCTCCTCTGTGTGCACTAAGGATGGAGCAGATTCCTTTAAAAAACAGGATGACAAAATTTCCCTTTAAAAAGTTCATGAATTCCTTTCCACTGCCATTAATGTTTTCACAAGATTGGTGTCATGGTGAAGGCAGTGTTCCTATCAGTAAAAGACACCCGAAGATACCTCCCCAAATCTCCTCAGTGTGAGGCTGAGAAAGGGCTTTAACAAGATTATCGGGGTTTCTAATGTTATTGTTGATGTCATCCAGTTTAGCACTAGAGTACAGGTGGTGGTTCTTCCAGTCCAAAGGTGAATGGGAGGGGCAACTCCTTGCAAGAATTTCCATCTCACTTGTATAAAATAAATGCCTCATGAGAAGTGCCGGTGTTACTTCCTCCATGGCAATGAAGAGAGTACATTTAAATCTGCTGCAGACCTATACAAGAATGGTATAATCCAGCATAAGAAATATAGATGAATTTAAAGTATATGTGTCCTTTGATGTATCTTCCCTATGAGCCCTGAGTTGGTGAAAACAGAGATGATCATTAGAGCATATTACAACTTTAAAAATAGAGAGTTTGAAATTTTCAGTTATTTAGACCTCTTCATCTTTGTAGCCCAAAACAGCAGCTGCTCCATCTCCATCCCCAACTACAACTCAGCAGTCAAATGATACAACAACTACTGTTAGTTCTTCTACAATAACTGCTGCAGCTCCAAAACCAGCACCTGTCCCAGCTCCTGTTCCCGTTTCAACACCTGCACCAGCTGCTCCCACACCAGCTGTGGTGGCTAGTGAACCTGCACCTGTAAGTGCCACCATAGAAGAGAAATCGGCAGATAAGCCCGAAGAGACACCAGTTGCCACCAGCCCATCCTCTACAGACAGGTATGAGCAGATAGTTTGGAACTAAAGTCTTACTACTTCTCAAGACTAAAATTACCCTTTGGTCTAATTGGGGGACCAAAATCTTTAATACAGTAGGACCCCCATATCCGTGCCATCCCGCAGATACTGAATTCTGCGGACAAGAGTGAACGTTCTTATTGGGGGTGACAGTGGGGACGGGGGTGATTGGGACCTGGGGGCAAAGGCTTTTACCCCAACACCTCTCAAATGCTGGGCAGTGCGAACGGCTGTGGACCTGCCTAGCCAGAGTGGGTTAGCGCTGGGGTGTGTGTTTGAAAGTTGAAGGAGGCCATGCAAAGAGTTCTCACAGCTGTGGTGGCTGCTGCAAGGCCGCACGCTCGCCCTTCCTTCCGGGCACTCAGGCAGGAGGAAGCCTGAGAGTTCTCATCACACTCCGGACCACCTGCTGCCTGGCCTGGCATTCTTCCTCCATTCACCTCCTTTCTCTTCCCGAAACTGCTCTGCCTTTTTTCTCTGCTGCCGCACAAGGCAGCCTGTTTCTTCCCCAGCCATGGGAAACCACACAAGTTGAGGGAGCTGGCTAGGCGTCAGTTTTCCAGGGAGAGCCAGCCAGCCCTTTCACTGGCCTATGAAAGAGAGCAGAGGAGCAGAACGGAAGGGGAGAAAGGAGCTGAACGTGAAAGAGCCCTTGGCGGGATGGCTGTCTTCTCCCCCTCCCTGCCCCGTCTGAGGCTCTGCATCATCCTCCACCCCTCCCGTGGGTGTTCGGGTGCCCACTGCCAGTGGTGGCGGCAGCTGCGAGGGGCGGAAGAAAGCCCCCCCCCCCGCTGAAGCCGAGCGGCAAAGAGGAAGGGGGAAAACTTTCTTCCCTGCTTTCTTCCCTGCTTGCAGCCCCTGGCGGCAGCTAAGGAGGAGAGAAAATCAAAATTAAAACTTAACTGCCCTGATGCCCGTTGCCTTCCTCCTGGCCACCAGCCACCTGGCCTTTGAACTTCCTGCTCAAACATCCGATCTGCTGCCAGGGACCTGAGTGGGAAATTCAAGTTCCCCACCCCACCCACCCCTCCAGAGGGTGTCTTGCTGGTTTGTCGCACTGGTGGCGACAGTGGCAGCAAGGAGAAAGGCAGTGGACATTGGTGGGGGGGGGAGTTTAATTTTAATTCCCCCCTCCTTGCCGCCCCCCGCACGCTGATCACCAATCACGGATAACTGAATCCGCGGTTAGTGAATCAGTGGATAAGGGGGTTGTACTGTATGCAAAACAGAAATTAAATTAATTCCCTATTGTGTATAATTTTTTAAAAATAAACAAGTAATGTCAAAATGCCTATTGTGGGGATGTTTTAGTGTTGAATTCACATAATGCAGTGTTGTAGTTATAGATGCTGTTGGATCTTTTTGAGCCTTTACAAGTGTTAATTATTGGCAGCTTGCAACTCTGTTCTAGATGTTAAGCATGTTCTAAAATAATTAAATGTGTTGCTGTCACTTTTCTAGTAGCAACCAAGAATGGCCAATTTTGTCATCTATTTCTCACCCATATTCACGTTTTATTAGTTCACTGTAACACAATTAATGCCAGTAAATGTTCCTCTTTTTAAAGAAAAGCGGCTAGATGGAGTACTGTAAGATTAAGATGTTAATTTGAAAAATAGTGTGAATTCCTGATTAATTTCATTAAATAAAGAACTGAATCAGTGCAGAGTAAAGGAGATGTGTTTAAATATACTGTAGATTACTTGAACCTTGTTGACAAGCAGAGCTTAGAAGAGTTACTTTTTGTATAATACCTCTCAGAATCCCTCAGCCAACATGGCTACTACCTATGCTAGCTGGGAGATTCAGAGAGCTGTAACCCAGACAAAACAAATGCTCAAAAAAATCCTTTCAAATCTAAACAGAGGTCCATAGATAAATAAATGCATTATATGTGTCCTAAATGTGCAATTTGTGTCAATGAGTCATATTCTTAAAACATTTGAATGAACTCCTGTTGTGAGCAGCTCAGTAAAAGTTAAGAATTTTTCATAGTTTATTATGCATCTCTTACGGTTTCCATGAATGAGGGAAGGAAGATTTGGACTGTTCTCTTTATTGTTTTATACATCGTTTCACAGATTTCTGTGAGAAAAGTTTTAATAAGTAATGCTTCATGTAGCTCAGTGAGTTCACAAGCTTCTGCAAGGAGGGGACATCCGTTGACTGTTTCTGTTTCTCTTTTTGTAACAGTACAATAGGTGATATATCAAGATCAAATATCTTTGAGGATGCTACAAGTGCACTTGGTACGTTTTTTTCTGAAAGCTTCAATAGGCTTTTTAATATGTTCCATTTCCTTCTGACAATAGTATCCTCATTCTGTAAGCACTTTTTAAAATACTGCTTTTAACAAGCGTTCTCTTTCATATGGCAGCAGTTTTTTTAAAAAAAAACCTGTTAAATCTTCTACCAAGGTTTGTTTATAATTTCCTTGGTTTCTCCAAGCTGTATTTGAAGGATAGTGTTGGGGAATCTTGCATACTTCATTAGCAATTTATATTGATTACCTGGAGTAAATGTTTCATATTCTTTCTGGATTTCAGTTGTCTTCATGTTATGCATTTATTGAATTGTATTGAATCTCTGCAGTCAGAACTGTACATCATTAAGGCGAGTTGTCTTGTAACAGATGCTGAAAGTTGTTGGCTTTTCTTCCTCGGGCTTTAATACGCTTTATGTGAATGTGAATGTAGTTTACTACTCCTTTTTTTAAAAGAAGGATGAATACTGGATCTTACACCTTTATGAAAAACAAAACAGTGGCCTATAGCAGGCCTGCACAACATGGTAACCACGGGCGACTGGTAGCCCACAGGGACGTTAGAAGTAGCCCGCCAGGTCCCTGCCAGCCTCCCGATCTACCGCCGCTGGTGGCATGTCCCCTAAAAATCCCCCCCCACACTGGGATGTTAGGTCCAGATTTGTTCCTTCACCTTACTGTCTGCTGTCGTGCCCCACCCCCTTGTTCGGCTCCTCCATAGGAGTCTCCACCTTCCTAATCTGGAGCACTGGTGAAGCCAGGAGCCGTGGCTGGGACCAGCGCCGCTTCCTTGAGCTGCTGGCCAGGTGGCACACATGCACACCCTTCTGTCAGTAGACTGCAGGGACATTTGGCAGTTTTAAGTAGACCGCGGGCTGTTCAAAGTTGGACAGCCCTGGCCTATAGAATAGAACACTCAGTAAACATTCCAGTTGTAAAGAAAGGAGAAATACTCTAAAATAAAGAAAGTAACATAAATAAAATACAAGCTTGCAGTAACTATAAGACCATTGCATTAATTTTCCATGCAAGCAGAGTGAGGCTAAAGAGTTTACAATAAAGACTTTTACCAGGTGGATGAAGAAATACCAGATGTTAACCTTGATTCCTAAAAGGAAGAGCACATATTGAAAATAAACGATGCCTGTGAGGCATGTCAGGGAATTTCAAAAGAAAATGACTCGTTGCTTTATAGAGTCCAGTAAAGCATTTGACCAAGTAGATCATGAAAAGCTATGGAGCATTCTAATTCAAAGGGATTAATCAAAATATTTGATTGTCCTGGTACATAAATTATACTCTGGGCAAGAGACTACTGTTAGGATAGGATACAGAGAAAGAAAATGGTTTCCCATTGGAAAATGTACCAGACAAGACTAATTTTTTCTCCCTAGCTATTCAGCCATAGACAAACCTATATGAGATGCAGGTGAAACAGGAGTTAAAATTTAAAGGAAGAAATACGTGTAATTGTGCAGATGATGCCACATGAGCAGCAGAAAATAACAGTGGTTTCAGACAAATTCTAAACAAGCATAAAGAAGAAAGTGCAAATGCAACATTATAGTTGAACATTTGAGTAGAAGAATAAGTAAAGGATTGAAGCTGAATGCTGCTCCTGGCAGCCATACACCCAGCTAGTTTTGACAGCTCAGTTTTCCAGGAGCAGCATTCGGCTTTGAGCCTGGCTTTCCCAATTGTGTAGACCTCAGTCTGTGGGTGCTTACACAGTCAGGCAAGTCAGGATTGAAGCAGCCCCCCATTTGCCTGGGTCTCTGCGCCGAACTGTTTAGGTGCAGAGACCCAGGCAAATGGGGGAGCAGGAGCAGCTTGTTTATTCTGCAGCTATTCCGCTCTTGGAATGCCCAGAGTGGCATGGCTTTGGAGCAAACTGGGGGTTCAAACAGGTCCACAAGCCACTGCTGCTCCTCCCTTTGCCTGGGTCTCTGTGCCGAAACAGTTTGGCACAGAGACCCAACAGTTTGGCACAGAGACCCTGATGTGATGTGGGCTGGGGCAGCCAGAAAAAAAAGAAGGAGGGGTGGCTGCCCTGATGTGATGTGGGTTACACAGTCCTTGGGGACTGTTTGTCGGTTGCGGGGAAGTCTTCCCAGTTGATTGAGGGGGTTTGGGAAGTCTTCCCATAAGAATGCATTGAAAACCAATGTAATCTGTACCTCCAGAATGGATTAATTGGTTTTCAATGCATTCCTATCGGAAACTGTGCCTCTTAAGACAATTTTTTTGTAAAATGAATGGACCCTTGTACCACTGTACATGTCTTTGTTATCAATGGAGAAGCTGAAATAGTTAAAAGATTATATCTCAACTGAATAATCTGTCTAAATGGACTCCAGCCAAGAAGTCAGAAGAGTGAGATTTGGAATGGCAGCTATGAAACAATTAGAAAAGACCTTCAGGTATAAGGGTTTTTTGCTAGAGGCCAGGACGATCCATACTGTGATATTATTCCTGTGATGTTATGGATGTGAGACCAGGACTGAAGGAAGCAGACCAGGAAAAAACTCAGTTTCAAAATGTCGTGTTGGAGGAGAGCAAACCTTACTCATTAGAAGCTAAAATAACTAAACTGAGACGATCATATTTTGGGTATATTATAATAAGACTCTGTGGAAATGAGTGCTTAGAAAATTATAAAGCCACAGGTCAAGGGGAAGACCAAGCCTGAGGCAGTTATGAAATAAAGGAAACAATGGCCTTTAATTTGCAGAAAAGGAGGGAGCCTTTAATGCAGGCATGTCCAAACTTCGGCCCTCCTGATGTTTTGGACCACAACTCCCAGAATTCAAAGCCTGTATTTCCAATGGCAAAGGGCTGTGGGAGTTGTGCTCCAAAACATCTGCAGGGCCGAAGTTTGGACATGCCTGCTTTAATGCAAGGAGCTTTTAGGAATTAATAATTGAAACTTTTTTCTCTACTGATGTCTGGGAAGATTCTCAGTCATCCAGGTGAATTTATCTGAAAATTGACTCATGACAAGAAAAGTCTAATTTCCATGACTCAATTTTCAGATTTCTCTCCTGATGGGTTTATTAGAGATTTATTATTTAGAATAAACAGCCTTGACACCTCAGCCCCCTGTTCATTTGCTACACTAGAAGCGCAGTTAGTAATACATTGAAGAGACAGCTTGCCTTGGTATAATTACGGCCAGTTGTTAAGATCTGCAGAAAAGACCCTTCTGAGGATAATATGACTTACAGATGTCTCTTGACAGGCCTGCATTAGAAAGCTTCCCAAACTGTAAACTCTCTAAAAGTTGAGGCTGTGCTCTCTCTCTCCCTCTCTCCCCTCAGCAATTAGAAAAAGTATCAGAATTTTTAATTTTTTTCTTTTGTATATTGTGCTTTGATGGATTCCTTGCTTTCATTTTTCAGAAATGTGGTTTGGAAATATTAAAAATAAAAACACAGATATTGAGATATCTGAAATAAAAACAGATTTTGCCATGTCACTAGTATTTGGGTTACTGTAATGATTGTTCTTTTAAAAAACAATGTCATTTTCCTGACACTAGGAAACTTTTTCTCTCTCAATATTTACTTTCCTGGCTTTTGCAGTGACTGGTCAGTCCTATGAAAATATGGTGACTGAAATCATGTCAATGGGATATGAGAGAGAACAAGTAATTGCTGCACTGAGAGCTAGCTTCAACAATCCTGATAGGGCGGTGGAGTATCTTCTAATGGTGAGCATGGTTTCTTATTTCTCATGATGCGTGTTCTTATCCTTGACTCCTAAACAGCTCTGTGTCAGACAGAGTCCTTGAGAGCAGGAGAGGCAAGACCTGGGGATGATACAAATGAAAGCTTTCTTCCAGTTATTCATTATTTATTTAAAGTTGTCTTAAAGCTTCTTTTAAGGGTAAAATCTCCACGTGGCTTAGAATTTCAGAATAACATTAAAATATCAGTATAGGGGAGAAAACAGCAGTTACAAATGAAAGCCGTTTAACCTTATAAGATTGGCAGAAACAGGTAGATCGTCACCATATTCCTGAAGGCCTCCAAAGATGAAACATGGCAGACATCTAATGGAGACATTCTAGAAATATGCTTCTACCTTATACATGTTTCCTGGTACAGTGGTACCCCAACTTACGATGTGCCCAACATACGGAAATCCCAACTTACAAGGGTGATTACATTTTTAAAACCCCATTGCCTTACGAGCAAAACAGGGTTTCTCCGACTTATGGTTTTTTTTTTTTTTTGAAAACTGTTTCTCCCGTGGCGCTTTGTGTTTGGGAGGTTTTAAAATACCCGTGCCATTTTCCTGCACTTCTGCGAGAAGGGTAGCTTGATATTTCCCTCTGTTATTTTTATATACTGTACTGTAATTTTTTGTGTGCGTTTGCCAGGGGTGGGTGGGTAATTTGTGGTTGGGTTTTTTTTTTTTTTTTTGTAATTTTTAAACAACCTGCACTTTCCCTCTCAGGCACATTGTGGGGAAAAGCGCAGCTTGTTTAAAATGTCTCTGAGCCACCGAGCCAATCGGTTGCCTCAATGGCTTAAAGACATTTTAAACCACCCGCCACTCCCCCCCTCCAGGCGCATTGGGGGGAGAAGCGGCGAATGGTTTAAAATGTCTTTAGCCACTGAGGCAACCACTTGGCTTGGTGGCTCAAAGACATTTTAAACCACCGCCGCTCCTCCCCCACACACACACAGGGCACGTTGGGAGGGGGGAGAAGCGGCGTGTGGTTTAAAATGTTTTTAGCCATGGAGACAAGTGGTTGCCTTGTGGCTAAAGACATTTTAAATTACTTGCCACTTCTCCCCCCAAGGTGCGGAGAGGGGGAGCTGCCGGTGGTTTAAAGTGGCTGGGAAATCACTCCCCGACTTATAAGCTAATCAATTTACGAGTATATGCTCAGAACGGATTAATTTCGTAAATCGGGGCACCACTGTACTCTTCAGTCTAACCACACTTGGAGGTGGATGAGTGAAAAGATCCTAAGGTGATCTGAGAAGGCAGGCAGATTGATAGGCCTCAGCCAGGAACCTGTTCAGACAACAGTCATAGTAAGAGAGAGATTATTGGTGAATAGTTATTATTTAAAAAATAATAATGTTAGTACTAAAGAAACGGAAAACCCCTTTTCAATGAATGTACTTGAACTGCGGAAGATCTATAGAAAATAAGCCCACCAATCTCACCATTAAGTCAGCTAATTTAAAAAATATAAAGAAAAGTTGATGCAGTAGGGAATTATAAAATAAAAAAATGGATAAACAAAATGTACAACAGACCAGATATGAGGTACGTTAGGAGAAGAGATAACTGGACAAAAAAAAACCCAGAAACCCAAAATGGACTAGAGAAGCTTGACTAAATTTGAAGAATTAATTGAAAAAAAAGGAAAATATCAATTTTAATGAGAATAGAAAGGGAACCATGAGTGTGATATACATATGTCAGTGAGGGTCAAAGAGAATAGTTATAAAATAACCTGTAGATGAAAAGAATTTAATAAATGGGTTGATTCCATCGTTTTGCTGGGAATGCAAAAAGGATCTATTTACACATGTGGTGGCTCTGAGGAAAGAGGTAAAAAGAGTGGATTCAAGTATTTCAGGAAATAAATTATATGTTAGGAAAGAGAGTGAACAAGTATGCTAAGACATCCTTGTTGAACCTGGTTAATAAGAAAAAAGGGAATCAAGAAGAAATAGATTTAATAATTATTATAGTAATGGTAGAAGGTTAATTATGACTTTAAAGATATCTGGGGCTCATTTTGGCACATATTTGAAATAAGAAACTGATATACTACTATTAAGGATTCACTTTATTTCTGGAGAGAATGAGGGCTACTGTATGAAAGATGTTAACTGACAAAGCAATAATATAATAAGCTGATTTGGAACAAAAGAATAGCCCCCGAAGAACATGGGTGCAGAAACATAATACGCTCCTGTATTGTTTGTTTTCTGTTGTTTGTATAATTTGGTCTTATTAATGAATGTATGTTTCCTTTTATTATTTGTTTAATTATTTAATTATTTAAAAAAATAAGTAATTTTTTTAAAAAAAATCAGTGATTTTTTTACAGTCTTGTTAGATCTAATCTTTAATGTACTTGTACTCATTTTAGGGTATCCCTGGAGATAGAGAAAGTCAGGGTATGACTGATCCCCCTCAAGCAGCTGGTACTGGTTCTTCTCCATCGTCAACAGTAGCAGCTGCAGCTGCAGCTGCAGCAACTACCACTACAACCACCACCACAACTAGTTCTACAGGAGGTACGATAACCACGTTTCAAAAGACCTTGCTGCAAATCTGTAGAACCATCCCACTTGGGTAATGTATCTTTACCTAGCACTTGCCAGCGCCATTCAGTTAGCTCATCTCCCCTAATACGTGGATCTATGGGCACATTTTTTTGGAATAGGTTCCATGACACAACTTTTCTGATCAGGCTGCTTAATGAATCCTATGTTCCATTACTGTTGGTTGTGATAAAAACCAGTCCGAGTGCCAGTGTGTGATTAGACATGTTGAAACATCTACATGGGAATACAGATTCTTTAATTTGTAGAGATCCACCTGCAACTATTCAAGCCTTTTGTTTACACTTTCTTGAATATATTGAAAATTCAAATGCTTGAAAAGATGTTCCCGCAAGAAATACATCTCACCCCAACTCCCGTCCAGATTGCTCCTCCAGTGGGTGGCTGCACAATATGTCTGTTGTTTTTATTTTGGGATGTGATTCCACAGATACTTCAACACCCTGTCATAAAACACAGCTAACCCAATCTTAGTTAATAAAGAGAGAAGGTCTCTTTATTACATGAGTCAGTTATCAAGGAGGTGAGGAGCTCGGTCAGAGGATATGAGAAGACACAACACCACCCGACCACCCTCGCCTCCTTATCTCCTAAGCACTTCCCAGTGGCCATTTCCGGTCTCTCCACACAAACAGACAAGGTAGAGAAATTGGTCCTGGGTCAGTGCTTGGAGGAGCACCTCCAAACACTCGCAGGATACATGTGTGGCTAATTCTGTGCCAGTCACTTAGAAAAAGCCCGTTGATTCACTGAGCCTTCTCCCGTTGGAAATGTGAGGATTCAGCATGTCGCCTTATGAACGTGAGAGCCAGTATTAAGTTTGTGAGATAGATTATGTTGTTGAGTTTGTTTTGTAGGTTTGTGCATCAGAGTGAACGCTTAATGTAGTACAGCTGGATAATAGTTGCAGGTGGATTTTGTGGGTCTAAAGCCTGTCTTTTGATCTAAATTCTGTTTAGTAATTAAAAGTGGCAATAAGCATCACATTTTCATGATCAAGTGAACATTTGCTCTTGTTAATGCACATCACTGTAGATACTGAGGAATTACTTTCCTTTCTGAGATGATTTGTCATTTCTAGTGGAAAGCTCTAATAACTTAAGAGGTACACCACCAAAAGTAGGATAGAAGACATAGCAGGCAGTTTCACTCTTGAAGTCCTTTTCAACTACTGTATTTTTCATTTATAAATATCAAATATCCACTAATCATATATTTTTAAAAAATGCCTTTCGCTTTCAGGACACCCTCTTGAATTTTTACGAAACCAGCCTCAGTTCCAGCAGATGAGACAAATTATTCAGCAGAATCCATCTCTTCTGCCAGCATTGCTACAACAGATAGGCCGGGAAAACCCTCAGTTATTGCAGGTGACTTTTAAAGCATCCTGAGTTGACCTGTGGAGTTGTAGGCTACTTTTATCAAGTATAGGGGAATACATACTGTTGGCATTTAGGCAGTACATTAGGTGAGTGTTGTTAACATTAGTTAAAGAAGTTATCTCCACTTATAAATGTGAATCATGTGAGCTGTGTTGCATCCCAAAATTATGAAAAAAATGCAGTATAAATGAAGCATAGCTAAATGGATAATAATAGAACATCAGTAGCTACTGCACTTATGGTGATGCCTCAAGTTATGAATGCTTTGACAACTGAAAAGTTCAGCTTGCAAAAGCTCTCCGCAGCTGTGCCAGACAGCTGATTTTGACAGGTCGGACCTGTCAAAATCAGCTGTCTGGCAGGGCTGCGGAAAGCATCCTTCAGCTGTCCTTGATTGAGGGAGATCTCCCCCCTTCTCCTCCTGGGTGCTTCTATCTCTGCAAAAGAGGAGAAGCACCTAGGAGGAGGAGGAGGAGGCAATCTCTGTCTCTGTTGCCTCCCCCCTCCTTATTTGATTTCCTTGTAAGCTGCCAAGGCTGGGCGAAGTCAATAGGTTCCTGCCCACCATTTGGGACAGAAGGACTCATTGATCTTCGTCCAGCCTGGGTGGCTTTCAAGGGAACCAGCAATCGACCCTTGCCTTACAAGGCGCCCAGGCTGGGCGAACATCAGTCAGTCCCTGCTCTGCCCAACAGATTGGTGGGCAGAGCAGGGACCCATGGATCGTCACCCAGCTTGGGCGCCTTGCAAGGGAACTGGCAGTCCTCACTTTCCTTGCAGGCCGCCCAGTCTGGGCAAAGATCAAAGGGCGATCTCCCTCGAATCAAGGGCAGCCTTTGGCTTTCGTCAATTGATGGAGATTAGGACAGCCTTCCCATGGTAATGCATTGAAAACCATTTAATCTGTTCCCTTTTTTCCAACCTCTGGAACAGATTAATTTATTTTCGATGCATTCCTATGGGAAACAGCAATTCGACTTATGGAACAGTTTAATTTCGTTAAGTCGAGGTGCTACTGGTTTTTTTTTCCTTTCTGAATAAGATTCTACATTCACAGTACCAGAGTAATTTTAAGCCTATCAGCTGGAGTGAATGTGCTTTATTTCAGTGTATTGTTTCCTTTTGTCCTCCCATGCACCACAGCAAATAAGCCAGCATCAAGAACATTTTATTCAGATGTTAAATGAGCCTGTTCAGGAGTCGGGTCAAGGGGGAGGTGGCAGTGGAGGTGGCGGCGGTGGTGGTGGTGGAGGTGGAGTAGCTGAAGCTGGAAGCCGCCACATGAACTACATTCAAGTAACGCCTCAGGAAAAAGAAGCTATAGAAAGGGTAAGTTGATCAGGGATTTTTGTTTTGTTTTGTTTTGTTTTGTTCTTCCCTTTTCATGTACAGCAGTGGTTCCCAACCTGGGGGTCATGACCCCTTTGGGGTTGAACGACCCATTTCGCAGGGGTCACCATAAGCCAGTGAAGAGAAAGGCACAAACGGCTTGGTTCTGGAGGGGGAGGAAGGGGGGAAAGAGTGAGTTACAGCTTGATAGGTTGGAAGGGATGTCAGTCAATGGCACTGGAGGCTGCGATTGGCTGAGGGTGCCTGTAGAGGGCAGTTCTCTATAGCACCTGCGGCAATGGCCTGCCAGAGGGGGCTTGTGGCCTCTTCCAAGCAGGGCAAGGGGGGTCACCACAACATGAGGAACTGTATTAAAGGTTGCAGCATTAGGGAGATTGAGAACCACTGATGTAGAGAATAACTTTCCCCTTCTATTAGTTCTTCTGTTTTTGAAGTTCAGCAGTGAATTGATTTTTATGTAGACACAATAACAAGATTCAAGCAGGAGTTTTGGAAGACTAGGGGAAACTCAGAGTTTGCAGAAGCAATTCTGCTTCTCCCCCCCCCAAGCCCCCACCCCCCCAAAAAAGAATGCTGAATGGAGAGGTCCCTTCCCCTCAAAGCACCAAGTAAGGATTAAGTGTACTCAGACTTGGCCACAGAATTCTGGTTAGCAGCAGAGGCACCCGTCTGCCACTGCGTCATATCATTGATTCATCAAAGCATGTATTGTCAATTCTAAAATGCTATGGCTCTCCTGGATGATCCCAGCCCTTTTCCCAAGTACTAGCCAGGCCCAATCCTGCATAGCTTTTGTGAGTAGGCACGGTTGGGTGTGCTCATGGTGCCGTGGTAACTGGGGGTGGGGGTGGGAAATGCAGTGGAGTGTATTGTGGGGTGAGCATGGGTGACTTTTTGGAGCCTTGAACATACTGCTACGTTTTTGTACAGGTGCCATTTACAGTCAGAACTGGCTGTGTCATCATGCTGTTTAATATGAATTTTGCTTTGTTCTCACAGAGCAGAGTTACAAGACTAATAACAGCAAACATCTCCTACTATTCTTAGTAAGCTGTAAAATAATTCAGGAATTATAGTTGTCTCCCTTACAGTAAAGTTACAGACAGAAACAGATGCTGACCCCTGTCAAACCAATAGGTTAAAAGTGTGAGATGTTGTAATGCTTTTATCTTCACATTTATATATGCCAGCAGTGCTAACATCCCTAGCATGGTTTATACATAGCACATTATTTATCTTCCTTCACGCTGGCTAAGTTTTTGTCTAGAGAACTGTATGATGAACCTTGCCTTAATCATGGAAGTTAAAGTGAAGTGAAACCATCTTCGAAGTGGCAAAACCGTATTTTTCACTGACACTGTAGTAGTGCATTGTTTTTCCTGCAACACGGCAGTGCCTATTAACCATTTTCCTATGTAGAACTTAATAAGTTACCTCACAGTTACATTATGTATTTGAGAAACTTTAAAATGTGATGCCTCCAGTCTGTTAAAAAGTCATATTCTACTCCTTGTTCTTTCAAAAGTTATAGATAGTTTCAATTGATAATTCCGAAAAGGAGAATTAAAAATTGACCGCCTGCTTTCGTGTATTTTATCATAATTACGGAATGATTTTAATGTCTGCTGTGTGTCAGGATTCTGTTGTGGAAACACAATCTGTTTTAACCAAGAATGTATTTCAGAGCACAGAGAGATGCTGTTAATCTCTTGCGATACAAAAGCATGCTGGGACTCAGAATTTATTGTAACAGTTGAAGTAATGTTTGCATGCCGTGTAAATTTTAATCATCTTTTCCTTCCTACAGTTAAAGGCACTAGGATTCCCTGAAGGACTTGTGATACAAGCGTATTTTGCATGTGAGAAGAATGAAAACTTGGCAGCCAACTTTCTCCTACAACAAAACTTTGATGAAGATTGAAAGGGAGAGACTTTTTAAAATCTCACACATCACACCAGTGCATTACACTAGCTATTCACTGGATTGTCTGGGATACTTGGGCTCATATCCATGATATTTGGTGTAAGGTCGGGGTGGGGGCGGGGAGAGGAAAATATAGAAAGGATGCAAGGAAAGATAAGCGCATCTGTCCATAATAGGCAGGTGTAGCAGATCAAAGTGTAAAATATACAACCAAAAAAATCAGCTTTTTTATTTTTGGCAGGTATTTAGTTCCTTTCTTCTATAAACTAAGTTCACCTCCCACCCCCAGAGTTTCACTCTTTTATGTACTAGTTCCCAAAATTAGTGTGGTGCCCTGCTTTTGTTTCTTTTTAATTAACATTGGTCTTGAAGATAGCGAAGGCTACCTAGAATTGAAAGTCTGTATTTCAATGGCAACACTGGATAATGGCTTTGTGACTTTAAGAGAAGTATATTTGAGTAACTGTAAAAATATGCCAAAAATGTAGGTGCTGGGGGTTTTGCTGCTTCAAATGTCTCTAACTGCAAGAGACCCATTTCCATAAAGCGCTGGATTAAAAAAAAATCAAATTAAAACCACTCGTTATTTTCGATTTTGATCATTGATTTTGAGAGCTGTTTTCTTGTCCCTACTCCTTCCTTTCGTAACAAATGGAGAGGCTATATACATACAGAAAGTTAAGCAAATACTACAAGGTTACCTAATTACTGCTTGCTTCAATGTTGGGTTACAATAAAGCTTTTTTTCTTTTGAAAGAAAAACAGTTGCATGTTTTGAGTTTGATGTATCCCTCTTTGTGAATTGAGCACTTTTTTATTGCCACTGAAGAAAAATGTAAACTCTCCATGCTAGTGAAAGTATTTATGAAGAAAATCAGATTCCATCCTTCCTATATTTTGTTTAAAGTGAAACTGACCTGATGAATAAATACAGCTGCAAATATTTCAAAACTAGGTGTCTTAAATGCTTGTAATCTTATAGTTTCAGTTTCTGAGACTAAAGGCTATTTGTCATTTGTATTGCTTTACAAGGACTGTAAGATTCCAGTAATTTGCCTTCTCTTCTGTTTAAATGCATTGTGAAAAATATTTTGGTCTTGAAGAGATGTTCAAAAACCGGGAAAATAGATGAACAATCAAGTTTATTGGATCCCCTAAAGATTATGCACATCCCCTTTTACTTCCTATTAAAAGTAACATCTAATTGTAAAGCTTTGAGTCTTGCTTCTTTCTCAGAAAAGGATGTCCTATTGCTTAGGACAGTGTTGGCGAACCTATGGCACGGGTGCCAACGGTGGCACTCGGAGACCTTTCTGTGGGCACTCAACATCGCCCCTTCACAGCCACCTGTATTCAGATTAGATTGCTGTACATATGAACATGAGAAGAGCCCTGCTGGATCAGGCCAAAGGCCCATTTAGTCCAGTTTCCTGTATTTCATAGTGGCTCCACCAGATGTGTCTGGGAGCTCATGAGACTCAATATCTGTCTCCTGATGCCACTCCCCTGCATCTGGTCCTTGAAGTACCCCAGTTTTAAACCTGGAGATTACACATCTCCATCATGGTTTGTAACCTGTGATGGACTTTCCCTCCAGGAATCTGTCCAGTCCCCTTTTGAAGGCATCCAGGCCAGATGCCATCACCACCTCCTGTGGCAGGGAAGTTCCACAGACAACGTGCTGGGTGAAAAAATATTTTCTTTTGTCTGTTCTCGCGATCCCAGCCCTCAACTTGAGTGTATGTCCCCTAAGTTCTGGTATTTTGTGAGAGGGAGAAGAGTGTCCCTTTATCCACTTTGTACTGGCACTTTGTGAAAATTTAGTGGGTTTTGAATCGCAGTTTGGGCACTCGGTCTCTAAAAGGTTTGCCATCACTGGCTTAGGATGATTGTTTCATGGCAGCTTGGACTAGCAGTCTTCTTTTCCACTGCTTCAAGAGAGCAGTTGGTCTCATCAGTAAAAATAAGCCCATAAGCCAGAGGTATTCCTTTTGAATAGATACCCGTTTTTCCCTCTTGACAAATTGGACATGTGGAGAGAATGGGAGGCATTACGCTGGACATCTAAAGCGTATCTGGCTTGGGTCAGGTTTTAAAGTAAAGCCAGTGCAGTGTGATGTCTCTCCAGGCCTGTTGTTAATTTTAAAATATACTGAAATTGTGGGAAACTAAGTGGTAGACTCGGAATGCTCTAATTTTGCACTGTGCCACCACAAACGTGTAAATGATAGGTCGCATTTGAAAGCCTCCTTCCATCCCAGCCCCTCTGATCTATTTGAAAGCAGACATTAATTTGAGAGCCCGCTGCATCCAGAGTAACTGTTTTATTCATATGCTTTTCTGCCAAAGCTCGGGGTGCGATGTTTTAAAGAACTGATGCAAATGCTATCTAGAAGTATCATGTATTGACTCCCAAGAGAATAAGAATCTTGTAAGTTTTTCCGTTAGCCCTCGGAGAGTAGATTTTGTAGATTGACGTGTCCACCACAGGTGAGTTTCACGACATTTTCTAAATATATTGTAGACCCCCAATCCCCCCCCCCCGGCCGTGGGCTGATCCTGGTACGCAGCCTGTTAGGAATCAGGTCCCTCGGTGTCCAGCAGGGTTCCTTCAAAAGGCATGCCCAGGCAGGGCACACACACACTCATCATCCCCCACTCCACTCAGGGTCCCCCCCCCCGCTCACCTGTCTTGACTGTTGCGTGGGCGTTCATGCTTGCACACAAGCACAAAGCCAGTCTCTGGTGACAAAAGGATTGGGGAGCACTGTTGTTTCTCCTATAGGAAAAAGTCGCTTACATTATAGCATAAGGAAAGGAACATTTGTAGCCAGTCACTGCAGATGAATCCTGTTCTGTGTTTAAATTACTGTAGTGGGTTTGATTTACTGACATGAGTATCTTGTGATTCCAATAGATATTTCCCTTGTACGTATACAAGTGTGTAAGCTGGGACGTCTGTATTAAGAGTTCCTGGAATCCACTAGCCATTTCTGTGATGGCAACTACAGTTTATTCAGCAGGCAGCACTGATAGCCCAGTGTAGACAGAGCCTATGTTCATATTTATTCGAGCAGTTGTATGGAATGCTCAGTTGATATCAGTGTTGCGTGGGTTTCACTTAATGGAATAAAAAAACCCAGTCCCCATTTTATTTATTTTTTAAAATTTATGTAAAATGTTTTAGCCCCTTTATCTTTAAAAGGACCCAAGGCCTTCTGTATTAAATATACCAGGAGTGTACATTTCTGATCTTTTAAGACACATATTGCCAGACTTCTCTGTTGCATCTACTGGTTCCCTTAGGCCCTATATTTAATAAACCCTAACTCTATCGGATGTTCTGCATTTGAGTTCTGACTCCAGCATGCTTGGTGAGAATTGATCATTTGGTGTCAACTAGCTCTATAGTAATTCACATTTACTTTGTTACTTCCCCTTGAGGAAAGGGCGCTAAAGCTCTATTTTAGGCATTAGAAAAATGGACTGTTATCCCGTCTGTTGTCACTCATGCAAAGGTAACATGTCTGAAGAGGAAGGCCCTTTAACCAAGGACACTGCATGAGCAAGAACACAGAAAAATCACAATCCTCAATCGCATGAAGAGCCTCCGTCGGTAGAAGCCTTTGTATAACGCGAGGAGTCCTCGCCTCGCATTTGTAGAGCACTCTGTTGCAACAGCTAAATAAGGCTTCTTAAGCCTTTAAACATAGCTTTTGAAGATACTTGTTAATCATTGTTTCTGTTCTTAAAGGCTTACATCTAGAGATAGGTATGAACCACTGGTCTAGCAGTTCCACACGGTTTGTTTTCTGGCCAAACAGTTGATCTGCAGTTCACCATCCTGCCCCCTCCAACAGGCACTGACTAATGTAGATTCTTGGTAATGTATGGAGCTTGTTAAATTCTAAGTAAGTTCCATTGACTTCAGTGGGCCTGTACTGAAGACTAATGCAGGCTTTAGCTTTTTATGTTGCACCAACAGGTGTTATCTTGTCTAGAAGCTAGTTTCCAGTCAAGACAAGCTCTTTTGCATGGAGGAAGTATGCAGCCTTCTGATGCTATTATTCCTTTGCTTCCTGGGTGATGTGGAGTTTTCCTTCATATTGTAATTATAACTGATTGAAAACAAACAAAAGCTTGCAGGCATATTCTTTCTTTCACTGGTTATGTGTGGAAAAAGTTACTACAGTGGGATTTTTAAAATGAAAAGGTTTTTATTAAGAAGACCCCTAGTGCAGTGATGGCGAACCTTTTAGAAACCGAGTGCCCAAACTGCAATTCAAAACCCACTAATTTTTTTGCAAAGTTCCAATACAGCAATTTAACCTGTATACAGGCAGCTATGAAGGGGCAATGTCAGGTGCCCACAGAAAAGGCTCCAAGTGCCACCTTTGGCACCCGCGCCATAGGTTCGCCATCACTGCCCTAGTGCCCCAAAATGATGTTTAAAAATGGCATGTAGGTTTTTGGGGATTGGGTTGC
The DNA here is from genome assembly GCA_029282475.1 of Phrynocephalus forsythii. Classification (NCBI taxonomy): domain Eukaryota; kingdom Metazoa; phylum Chordata; class Lepidosauria; order Squamata; family Agamidae; genus Phrynocephalus; species Phrynocephalus forsythii. The sequence continues at coordinate 15,308,547 of JAPFRF010000004.1, forward strand.
CTTGAAGTTTTTGAGACCACGCCTTGGCCACCCCTGGTGTCAAAGAAATGGCTGCTAGATAAACTGAGCTACTGTATTTCATGTAAGGGAGAAGCAGTAATATATTGAAATCCTGTTTCATCTACTACACAGGTTCAAACACATTTGCTGCAGACGGTATAATACAAAGCTCCACTTTATTGCGACACTTTGAACATTAATATGTGTTTTTGGCTGTCTCGTTATTATAGTAGCTTTGCAGTATGTGTTCCAAAAGCCTTGCCATAGCATAGAAGGTTTCAGTGTGGAGTGGATGTGCTCAGAGTTGCAGTCAGTTCAGCCAACTTCCAAGAACCTACTTCTGTTACTCTCCACTCCTGTTCCATTTCTACCTTAATTTAAGCAGCCAGACAACATTCAGTGGCTACTTGGTCTTCTCCATTAGGGTGATTAATTGCTTCCCTTGACTTCATGTGCTTTTTATCCTGCCCAGAGGACACCAATAAAGGTTTTGCATTTGCTCTGCTAATTTGTTATGTGTCCTCAAGTTGTGGTGCTGCTGAGAATGAGCGACCACCAGAATGTTTTATTGTTAACAGTCCTGCTTAGTTCTTGCAATCTCAAGGTCACCGCTGCTTTTATTAAGTCAAACTATCTCATATTTGGTCTTTCTGTTTTTATGCTGCATTCAACTTTTCCTAGTCTCAGTTTTAGCTTTTTTGCCTCTGGAGAGAGTTCAACAAGAGTTGATCTAGGGCCCACTTGATTTATTTCTTGTGGCCCTTGGTATCCACAAAACTCTCCTTCTTGCATAGTAATAGCAGTGTGCATTATATTGGCCTTTGTCTCAAGTGACACGTCCTTACACTTGCTAGTTCCTTCCAAGTCTCAGTCTCACAACCTTTTTCCAGACCACATACCCCTACTGTAACCCAAAAGATGATTCAGACTAGTTTGACTCACAGTTCAGTGGTGTAGCATTGTGCAGAAGAACTGTATCAGTCTGTAGGTAGTGGTAGGCCAATTTAACTCCCTAAGCTTGGTTTTTACTGAATAAGTGTCGGATCCTGCAGCATGGGTGCTAAAAGTGTGGTACAGTTGGTGAAAATGAATGGAAGATCTCGGAGTATTCCGGAAACCTGAGAGGCAATAAAGACAGCTCTGCACTCTGTGCCTCCTGATCCTTAGATTAGACACCAAAGGCCAGGCTGTGATTGGAAAATGCTATAATTGGAGACGTTCACTCAGCTTGAAGTACATTTGTCCAAGGGTTGTCCACCATGAGCAAACATACCCATAGGACCATGTAGCTTTTCTATTGGCCACATAGGCTGTCACTTTTCCTGCAAGGCATGGTGTGGAATCAAACTCCTGATCTCCAGGTGCTTCAAGTCACTAATACTTCCAGCTGCCTAGTGCCAACTACCATACCCTAGTAATATGTAAGAGTGGTTCCAGGTGTGTGTGGTGGGGTAGGTGGGCAATTAGTTTAATAAACATGGCAACCCAGATCACTAAACAGAAGCAGGGGCAGTATACTTTGGGAATACCCATTGCTGGGAACCAGTGAGAGTCAACAGCTGACACCTTTCATAATCCTAAACACTTTTATAACGTAAGCGACTCCTGGAGAAGAGCTGACTATGGATTGTGAGTCATAGCTTGTAGGCCTGGAGCAGCCTTCTCCCAAATTGGTATCCTCCCAGTTCCCATCAGCCCAAGTCAGAATGCCTTAATGGCTAGCTTGGTTTTGTTGTATGAATTTCCCTCTGCCCCTTCCACCACCACTTCCAAGTCAGAAAGGCTCAAAGGGCAGCTAATACAAATCTAATTTATCCCTGCCCTTGTGTTTCCCATGTTATCATTTGGTATACTGACTGAGGCTGCTGGGTTTGCAATACAGCATGTGGAGGAACCTGACTGGGCATAGCCACTTGAGGGTGCAATGGCCAAACATTCTGGTCTCCTCTTCCCAACACAAACCCTATTATCCAGCAACTGGTGTACCCCTGCCAATGGGCTCTGCCAAGGAATCAACTTCATTATTACCAGGGGGACAGGAAACACTCCCTCAGCTCATTCCCTTCCTTCATCTCCTTCCCCTGTGATGTCCTGCTGATGTCTTTGTTACGTAGAGATGCAAGAAGCTGGAAATGCATACATTTTTTGTTTGCTAAAGATTCTGTAATAGAGGTATTGTGATTGTCCTATTAGCATTTTGGGTACTAGGCTCAATTGAAGACTGATTATTTTCCTAGTGCTTTAAAAAAACTATTAGTTTTAAATGAGTGAGGTTTTGTAAAAATTAGCACCCAGAGGGCAGACATCTGGAGTACCTTAGGTGAGAACACTGTCCCAGAAATACAAAACCTTGCTTCAAACTGAAGGGGGGGGGTTTGCTGGTGGATGGTCTAAGCTTCTCCCTTTGAGCATGGCCCCTTGATTCCCACTCGGGCTCTCTTTCCAATTTTAATGGTTGTTTAAGGCCAAAATATTTGCCTCTACATGAGCAGATATGGGGCCCATTAAATGTGCCCTTGGCGGTTTTCCTCTGCCCAAGCAGCATTCTGTTTCATCCCTGGGGTTTTGTGCTTGCTGTCAAAGGTTTCAACAAGGCACAACCTTAGGGCCTAAGGATCCCCCCCCCCCAAGGCGTAATCAATCTGGGTGGGAAATGAAAGGATCAAACAACAGGAAAGAGTAAGTTAATGGTAACCTTTACAGGAGGACAGTAATCCTGCCCTTTCCCCCCTGGGTTTCACTTATCGGGGCTGCCCATTTCCTAGAGGAAAATGCTTTGTGGTTTTGTCTTTCTAACTGAGTGATAAATCAAGTTAATTAGTCACCTCTGTAGACATATGATGCTTATGTGTGTTGGGGAGTGAAGGTGACAGCCCAGTGACCTGCTTTGCAGAGGGGAGTCCTGGGTTGGGAAGGGCTGACTGCTCTGTGTGAAGAGGCATGGAAAGGGAGACCAGGCCGGGCAAGCAGGCAGTTGTAAGTTTGCGCTCAGACAACTATCTGCCACCCTAACTAAGCATTAAGAGGAAAGTCCATTCTGCATCCATTCACCTTTCCCTTCCTCAAGGGGCTTTCCTCAGGCGGGTGCGCCTCAGTCATCAGACTTGCGGATTGTGCCTGTATTGACCTTAATAATGGCCCATCGGAGAAATAAAAATGAACAAATACACAATACAAAAGAGAGGGAAACCTGCCATGACAACAGGATGTTCTCTGCCACATGAGGGAGCAGTTCTTCTAAAAATGGTGGGGCTCCTAGCCTTCTTGAGGGCAGGTGAACGGCACCTCACAGACCGCAGGGTGTTCCCAACACCTCACCGCCACAGCCGTTTCAAATTGAAATCAAGTTGATACTCTTTCCTCTCCGGCATGTTTCAGGCACCAGGGAGAGAAGCCTTGTTAAATGTCTGAATTAACTCTGGCCATGTCTGCTTAAAAATAAAATTAAATTAAAAAGACTCTGCCATAGGCCTGACCAGAAATCTGAATTTATGGAACATACCCCATGGGTCTAAATCCAGTATTCAATCTTCCCGGTCTAGGGTGCCCTCTGATCACGCAATGCAATCACCTGGTTACACTTTTCCACGCTAACAGGCACACTGCAGTTCTTTAAAAACAGTATTTCTTCCTCGAGTTGAATTTGGATGTTACATCATCTTAGAACTGCAGAGTCCTGTCCCTTTTCAAGGAGGCCCAGTGGGAAACCGAAATCCAAAGCTTTGGGTCTACCTTAAACCATGGAGCTCTCCAGCAGTTCCATAAATCTCAGAAGCAGTAGCAAACCTTAGAGTCCTCGTCTAGCTAGTAGCTGGTGGGGTATACAGTAAATGTAAATAAAAGAATCAGCATATCTTGCTTTCATGCAGTTTGGTGTGCCCCTCTGTATCTTGGGGGTCTGTTTGGTTTGGTCTGGTTGTTTGGTTTTTGTTTGTTTTATCCTACAGCTTCTGGGATATCTGGAGGCTCTGCAGATCTTTCCCAAATCTCGAACTTGCCTGGAGCCAGAGAATGGCATTCCATCGTGATGGCCTTTCTCTCCCTTGTGAACCTCTCTGCGTGTTTGGAGATGAAAGGTGCTGGGGGAGTGGGGGGACAACTCTGCAACTCTGGTGGGCCAACACCTCCCATACTCTGCCCAATAAGACAGAGAGGAGCAGGCCTGGCCTTGGGTGAGTTGCCACGTGGCTAGTTGACAGCAAGGAAGGTGGGCATACCCGCAGCCTGAGGGATTTTCTGCTGTTCTTTCCCAACACTCTGAAATCCCTTCTCTTAAAATTCCCTCAGCAACCCTCGGATGCCTTCTCGTTGCCTGCTGGACTACAGCTTCCATCATCCCCACATAGGGATGGTGCAGCCTAACCTGTAGGAGTATAATTTTTCACCAAACTTTTCACCAAACTACCCAGTCTTAATCTTATCCCCCCCTTCCTTCCCCTTGTAATCAACAGAATCGCTGAGACTGATCTCTTTGGAATTCCGTTTTTTTTTCTTTTTTTCTTTTAATTTAAGACTATGGTTGCAGCAATAATCCAATTCCTTTGGGGGGCACTATAGCATAGCTTTTCGGCCTGTTTGCTTGGGAAAGCTATAAAGAGACCTGGATTTTCCCTTTGAAAAGAGGTAATTATGTTGTTGGTGTTCCTTCCTCCTTTCCTTCCTGCCTCTTCAGGTCTTATTTAGTGAAAGATCAAGAGAGGTATGCATTGGTAATGACAAGAGATTGCAATTGCAGTCAAGATAAGAGGATTGTCCTGCACTGCAGAGATTTGTATAGTCAGTGTCATTTCCTACTAGCCTTTGGTTTGGCCAAATGGGTAATCAGATGATACCTTCCCAAGGCCTGTCTTGGCCCAGGGGCTTCCAGTTTCTGGCCCATGCTTAATCCAGGCTTCCTTGTCAGCCCTCCTGCAGAGGTCTCAAATACATCACTGGTTCTTTGCATCATTAATACCTGGCCTTTCTTCATTTGGTGTTATCAGCCTCTCTTCTGCATTAAGTCTGTTGTTGTTGACGACGACGATGAATTGATGATGATGAAGAAGAAGAAGAAGAAGAAGAAGAAGAAGAAGAAGAAGAAGAAGAAACATCTTCCTGTTGCAAAGCTTGTAAATGTTACTTTGTTGTTCTGGAGGATCCTGTGAGCTGTAGTTCCAGAAAAATAACTTTTCCACGCCCCTAGAAGCAACCCTGGGCAGGGTAGACTTACTGGCTGAAGTTCTCTTACTTATTGTAGAAAGTTGAACCCGTGGAGACCCATTTGAATCAATGGGATTTATTGGGAAGTTGGCCCACCAAATCCCCTCTGATCAGTGGGCCTACTCTAGTTGTGACTTAGTACACTACACAACAGGATTTCAGTGGTTTCATACATGCATGCTGTGCTTTGAGGCTGCCTTCCAGGCAATCTCACAGTTCTTTTAAAAAAGCTGCTCTTGCCTCTTGTGTCCCTTTTGTAGATGTAATGTTTATCTAGGTATATTTAACCCATGTCTCCCCTATACTTTTTTAAAAGCGTACCCGAGTTCACCTCTGGTGAAAGACATGTTTGGGCGTGCTGGTTTCGTGAATGTTCTGAGGGAACTTTACCATCCCTAATTAAATGCACTTGGAAGGCAGATTGCCCTGGTGATAATTTAAACTTCTCTGACAATTATGTAATCTTTAATCCTTTGTATTGAAATATGATTGGGTTTGCCTTAGCCTCCTTGCTTCCCAGCAAAAGTGCAGGTTAGTTTAACATATGCAATTGCTTGAGGTCAGACTCCTGCACCACTGCTGTTACGCTCCTTCAACAAATTGACTGAAGAACTCTTTCCCTTGCTGCTCTGCTTGTTTGGTGGATGAGGAATGCTATTCACTTGCACAATATATCTGGTTTTATCCCTTGTAGCACCTAGAGGTTGAGAAAGTTTTCTTTCTTTCTTTCTTTCTTTCTTTCTTTCTTTCTTAACAACTTCAAGCATGAAACTTAGAAAATGTGCTATTTTTGTGGGGGGTCCAGCTGGTTTGTGTAATTTTGCGGGTTGTAACAACAGTGTAACTCACATTGCTCTTTTGGCTTGCAATACTTTTCCAAGGTCTTCAGGAAGTCTTTTCCACTGCCGTGATCCTTTTCACTTCCAGTACCAGTGACTACCGCTCAGAACTTCTGTTTGCAAAACCTTTGATCTGCAACCAAGGCCTAGCTGGTCCACGTTTATTTATTTTATTTATTTTCGAGTATTTTACCCCGCCTTTCTCCTTGGAAAAGGACCCTAGGCATCTTGCAGTAATGAGCGACAATATACTGTCCAGTATGATTAAAACATGTTCAGGAATTGAGAACAGCAAATTGAGGGACATCTTACAGCATTAGTAGACAATATTACATTAAAACTACAAGAGAACGTGAGCAGTTAAAGGGGAGTAAAGTTCCTTGTAAAGCTAAGAGTGATGGAAACTAACATTGAAAACATAGTGTCAATGTAAACCCATAAGGTTATAAGTAGTTATAAACACAAATTCTATGTGATCCTGTAGATTCATATAAAAGATGCATAAAAGGTAGTCCAGCATTCAGGGAAAGGTTGCCTGTAGAGAAAGGTCTTTGTCTGTTTCTGGAAAGACAGCAGAGATGGGGCAGTCCTGGCCTCCAGCGGGAGGGAGTTCCAGAGTCTGGGCGCAGCAGCTGAGAAGGCCCTTTCATTGGTTCGCACGTGACGTATTTGTGAGGGTGGTGGGATGGAGAGAAGGGCCTCTCCTGATGACCTTAACACCCGAGTCAGTTCATACTGTGAGATTCAGTCTTTGAGGAAGCTAGGACCCAGGCCGTACAGTGCTTTATAGGTCAACTCAGGTCAATCAGAGATGCATTTCCTGGAAAGCACTGCAGTATGAATACATAGCATCTTCACACATATTTTAATATACATGGGATTACTCTCCACACATTACTCTCCTTGACTCTATTTAGCTAAATTAGGTCTGGGAAGCATGGATGCAGAGTGAAGACTAAAGGAAAATATCCCTGTCTTTAGCCTACTCTCCACACTTATATTTTTCCCTGTAAAAGCCATAATTTTAATTTTTGAAATGCCAGTATACATTCTTAAAATTTACTGAGCTAGGGCAATGGCTGCCTGTCCCTTGAACCACACGTGGTCTAGCTATATGGATGGATCTATCTCTTATCCTTCAATGAATAATTTTAACTGAAGCATCCAAACATTTCTAATTCTGTTATGATCATCATTATTGCAATTTATTTTTTTTGATACTTCTCTATATGATTTACTATTTCCTTATTTAAAAGATTTGGATCCTGAAGAATTCAAGCACCTTACAGCATTAAAAAAAGATTAAAAGCCATATCTATCTATCTATCTATCTATCTATCTATCTATCTATCTATCTATCTATCTATCTATCTATCTATCTATCTATCTATCTATCTATCTATCTATCTAAAGCACTGAACACAGCCTTGATATGTGCTAAATGTATTGCTTGATGTGAACCCTAAGAACCCAAGGGGAGGAAGTTTGAAAGCTGAAGCGTTGATGTGGGAACACCTATCCCGTGCAGGTGGAGGATGGGATGGTGCCCCTTCCCTAACTGGACGGGCAACAAAATGTTACTTCAGCACAGGATAGGGTCTTCAGTCCCAGATAAAACAGGCCACTTTAATAGGCCTAGGAGAGGCCAATGGCCCTTACTCACAATCTCCTGAAGTACAGGGTGATAGTCAATGGCTGAAAAAGAAGAGCAGTGGCCCCCTCCAGCACCTGATGTCCCAGATGTTCACTCCTGCCATCTCCCTAATGGTAGGGCCAGCCTGTTGCGCTGACAGTATGACTACCGGGATGCCTACCACAAATAATATAGCACAAACAAATTCCAGAACAAAGAACAAAAAGGAACAAAGGCCTGTTAACAAATTCTGTTAGAAACTGCATGAATTAAGCCTGCTCAATGTTTTTTTTTTTTTAAAAAACCCTGAAATATATTTGTGTAGTAGGGGATGGGTTAAAAAAAGAAGACTTGAAAAACTAGGTGTAAATGTTTGTGCTACTTCAAGTTGGAAAGGAATGTATTATGTTACTAAATAAAACCCAGCCAGAATTACAGGCTTATCACAGTATTGGGAAAGATCATCAAATGGGAATTATCAGGTTATTTAAAATACCTGAGCGCCTTTCAACTATGTTTGTCAGTCACTGTACTGTTTTGAGCTATTTCTGTAAATGTCAGCCTGTAATCCCTACAGATAGTCCTTCCCCTTCTGTTTCATTGAACAGTATGTTTCCTTGTTTGTACCTGTTGAGTACTGCATAAAACATACGGCTGTTGTTTTAAGCAAATACACTGTCTCTTTGCCAACAGGAAAATCCTGTTTCAGACTGCTTTCTTTTACCAAGATGCCATGATGCATGACAATATTGGTGTGTTGCCACATCAGAATCTGAGACTGCTTTTCCAAGCATCTCCTCTCTCTCCCTTAACGCTGGAGAACAACCCCAGTCTGAAGTCAAGGAGGATGTGGAAACCATCTCAGTTCAGTGGCTCGCACTCCCGGCCGATCGTATTGGACACCTGCTTTCAATTTGGTATCTTCCCTTCTTCCCCTTTTTGTTTTAGTTAGACTGACTTGCTATGTTCGCATCGCACTACATCTGACTCTTTTTGCAAGGCCTGTTGACCCCGCCCACAATGTTCCAGTGAGGTTAGCCATTTGTTCAAAAGCAGCCCAGCCAACCTTTGTGTATGTTTTTTTTTTTTAAATCCTGGAGCTTGTTGCCAAAGATGCTTTATTTCTAGGGCTTGGGTCAGGCACGCTTTCTACCAAGCAGGTGAAAGTCATACTCTGCTTTGTTCAGAACTAGAAATAATTACATACAACTGGAGCAGCTTTGGAGCTTTGGCTGCCCCATGTCCTCCAGTGGGGTCAGAGATGGGGTGAGAAAGAGGAGAAGCAGCAGAAAATGGCTGCTGCCTCGATTTAGACTTGGCTTAATCTTAAACTCCAAAACTGCACACCCCTGCTTGGCAGTAGGCTTCCACTGAACTCGGCAAAATTTACTTCTGAGTAGATGTAGCCCAGATGAAAGAGATTGAGAGAGAGAGAGAGAGAGAGAGAGAGAGAGAGAGAGAGAGAGAGAGAGAGAGAGAGAGAGAGAGAGAGAGCACAAAATCCACCTTTGGGGCAAGCCGAATGGAAATTGGATGTAGTTCAGTGAGATGCCAGTTTGTGGCTTTGGCCTCAGGTCTCCTAGGAATGCAGCTGTGAAGAAAGAAAGAGTATTGGTCTGCCAGTTGGGCACAGCTCTTGCCTTCAGATTTGTTTGATTTAAGAATGTTAATGGGTAATGAGGAGATGATAAAACTGTGTCCCCAATGTGGTTGGCAAACGTACACAACCAGCATGCTTTAACACTTTAAACACGGTTGAGGCATTTTGAGAGGATGTTTTCAAGTGTGGTGCTATTACTCATCCTGGTTTTTATTATTATTATTATTATTATTATTATTATTATTATTATTATTATTATTATTATTATTATTATTACTACTACTACTACTACTACTACTACTACTACTACTACTACTACTACTACTACTACAGTGGACCCTTGTATAACAAACGGTTTGTATAACATAAAATCTGTACGACATAAAAAATTCCAGAGATAGGGAGAATTTGCTTAACAGAATTATCTATGGAGCAAATCCGTACAACATAAAAATGGTTGTGATTAGGGAGTACTCTGTTTTCAATGCATTCCTATGGGAAAATTTGCTTAACATAATTTCATTTGGAATGAATTCCTTTATACAAGGTACCACTGTATTATTTATTTATTTATTTATTTATTTATTTATTTATTTATTTATTTATTTATTTATTATTTTTACATTTATATACTGCACTGATTTTCCCAAAGGAAACTCTGGGCAGTTTACAAATAGAACAATATAAACAATTTTTAATTTTAATTTTGTTTATATTAATTTGTTTATCCAGGATCACCACCAAACCACTCTCCCACTGTTGGCCCCATCTCTGTCCCCAGACTGTACACCAAAAATCATGGCTCCGTCATACCCTCAGGTGCAATGGGGGGAAAAAACAATGCCCTCTTCCCCGTGGCAACCCTTCAGGTATTGCAGGACTGCTATCATATCTCCTCTCTGTCTTCTCTTCATCAGGCTAAACATGCCTAGTTCCTTTAATCATTCTTCATACAGTTTATCCTCCAGTCCCCCTCTCATCTTTGTTGCTCTTCTCTGCACTTTTTTTCTAGGGCCTCTGTGTCTTGTTTGTGTATTGTAGTGACCAGAAGTGGACACTGTATTCCAGATGTGGCCTCACTAGGGCAGTATAGAGATGTACTATCATTTCCTGTAACCTTGATGCTATCTCCCTCTTGATGCAGCCTAGGACCGTGTTCACTTTTTGGGCAGCTCCAACACACTGCTGCCTCATCCTTAGGTGGTGGTCCATCAGGACACATAAATCCCTCTCACTGGTACTACTGTTGACCCGGGTATCACCTATCCTGTACCTATGCATCCAGTTTCTCCTGCCTAAGTGCTGGGTCTTACTTTTCTCACTGTTGAACTGCGGCCACCTCTCTCTTATGTGCCATTCCCTTGCTCGGCACCAATTTCGCCCCTCAGCACATGTTACATTGTGAGTGTCTTGAGGCAGCAACTTTTAGGCTTGCATAAGTTCAACGTAGAGTGCTGTCCCTTGCTTGACTTCCATAGGAGAAGCTGAGAAAGAGGAGTCCATCCTGGAAAGATCCTCCCCATCTTCTTGCCTCGGGCCTGTTGGGCATACACTAAGTGGGCTCTTCTTTCTCAGCTTTGTTTTTTAATCTCTTGTGCAACCCTAAAAGCCCCTGTCCCGAGATGCTCACAATCTAACATGTGCTGAAAGAGGATCCTACACTGCCAGCCTACAATGTATAAGACGACCCTCAATTTTTAGCCTGACAATTTTAGGGTGGTGGTGGGGAAATAGCATCGTGTAAATGGAAAAATGCAGCAAATAGATAAGCCTACCAAATTTGTTAAGGGGCCTTTCTATTTGTGTAGAAACTGCTACATTTCTGAGTGAGGTTTGGGATGAAAAAAGAGTTCAATCTTTCCCTTTTGAAAGAAGGCAATAGATAAAATGGAGTGGAATTTGATAGAATCCACTGTTTCTAAATTCTATACCCCACTGAAGCTCTTATTTAAGAACATCCATAATCAGCTCTGATTGCAGGCTCATGCTCTTTGCAGTAAGCACCATTAAGCACAGTGGGCTGGGCTGAACAGGTAAGGGCGTGGATACCCTGATAATTTGATTGGTTTCAGTTCTGACGTTTTAAAAACTGATTTTCAGTCACATGGTTTTTGTAATGCTGCATAGATTCATTTTGAAAATTATTGTTCCAATATGATGCAGGGGCTTAAAACCACTATGGAAACTACACATGAGATTTTAAATTACTTTATCAACCAGCATGTGTGCAGACTAGAAATGGGCATGAAACAACCATTTTTTTGTTTCTGTTATTTGTACCATTACGTAATGATATGAATAATGACCATTTGGCCGGGCCAGGCTCGAACCGAACAGAACCAAGAAAATTTTCTTCGGTTCTGTTCGTTTTCGTTAATGGCTGCATGATGAATGAGAAAGAATGTCCTACCGTGGTGCTGTTAGCCTTCCTGGTCCAGTCTTCCAGCTTCTGGCTTCCTGGTCCAGTCGGGGGCAGAGTCGAGAAGGGGCTGCCATCCAGTCTCCGCAGGAGGCCAGATAGGAGCCCCCTCTCGCCACCCTCCACCCCACAGCCTGACAGCTCGGTGGGCTGCAGGCTCTGGGGCGGAGTCGGGAAGGAAGGGGCTGTGATCCAGTCTCCACGCACAGAGGCCAGGTCGGAGCCTCCTCTTGCCGCCCTCTGCCCCACAGTCTGACAGCCCGGTGGGCTGCAGGCTGTGGGGTGGAGTTGGGAAGGAAGAGGCTGTGATCTGGTCTCCACGCGCGGAGGCCAGATTGGAGCCCCCTCTTGCCACCCTCTACCCCACAGCCTGACAGCCCGGTGGGCTGCAGGCTCTGGGGCGGAGTTGGGAAGGAAGGGGCTGTGATCTGGTCTCCACGTGCGGAGGCCAGATTGGAGCCCCCTCTTGCCACCCTCCACCCCACAGCCTGACAGCCCGGTGGTGCCAGGTGGGCTGTCAGGCTGTGGGGCAGAGTTGAGAAGGAAGGGGCTGTGAGACCGCGGCTCAATCTCCTCCGCCCCGGGTGATGGCCGGCACAGCTGTCATCCCGGGCGGAAGAGATCAGCTGAGCTTCGGCCATGGTCTCGCCTCTGCGCATGGAGGCGGGATCACAGCTTGATCTCCTCCACCCGGGGTGATGGCTGTCATGACCTGCACGGGGAAGCCGAGTCCCCCCTTCGCCCCTCTGCACTCAGAGGGGCGAAGCGGGTGTCAAAGAGATGGCGCCTGGCCCTGGGAGAGCTCCCCGCGGCTGCGGGACGGCTCTCCCAGGAGGCTTGCCACTGGCTCCGGCGGCACCCGGCCCGGGTGGGCTCCTTGCGGCCGCTCCTTGCCCCAATTGATTAATAAGAATGGATTTCACAAATGTGTTAAATTAAGACACAAACACCCACACCGGCTGGCCTCTTAAAAAACAAAACAACCTACCTTTGTGGCCAAAAGAACCCAGGTTTCACCATGCATCGTGTAGTTGAGATATTTTTCAAATTGATTTTAATTACACAAAACCTGATTGAAAAGTAGTTCCAATTGTCAGTGTAACTGTGCCCTACTGCTGTTTGAAGGCCTCAGTTATGTTCTTCGCAGCCCTCCAGAGCAGTGCAGAGTTATACTAACACTTTGCCTTACTGGGCATTCCTTCTTTTCGGTATTTACGGTTTTAAACCTTGGGCTTAATCAGGTACTCCAGTTCCTTTTCAACCTATGGTGCCCAGGCAGAAGCAAACTGGCAACAATTTTATCCTCCCCCCCCCACAAGTGTTTTTTTTAATTGTAAGGACCAGTAGCCCTCCAGATGCTGTTTGATTCCAGTTACCATCAGACCAAGATAACCAGGCCAATGGCAAGCAATGACAAGAACGATCCTTTTCCCAGAACTGGAAAAAGTTGCCCACTTCTGGCCTAACTGAGGATCTATTGGAATGGACTTCTTAAGTATGGCTCATGTAAATCAACCTGCCACTCACTGTCTATGAGTCGCAATAAACCAAACGATTCCTTCATTGCCACCCTGAGATTTAGAAGGGCAGCAAGTAAGGAATTAGAAAAGAGTGTCAAGTGTAAGGATGTGTCATTAGAGACAAAGGCTCAGGGCATCCACACTCTTGCATTCCTGATCACCAGGTACAGGTGAGAAAGAGATCGGGGAAAAGAATGATTTGCTTGAAATACAATACTGGACTACTGGAAAGAGGAACAATTTTTAAAAAAGATGAAACTGAGGCTGTCCTGCTTCAGGACATCACAAGCTGGTGAGATTCTCTGGAGAAGACAATAATGGTGGGAGGAATTGAAAGCAGTAGGAGAAGAGGAAGACCCAATAAGAAGCCACAGCTGTAAGTTTGCCATTGCTGAGAAAGACTGCCGAGCACAGGACATTATGGAGATTGCTCATTTGAAGAATTGTCATAAATCAGAGGGAACTTGATGACATATAACAACAACAAGCTGATCAGTGTTGCTGAATGTTCCAATATTAGATGATTATCATGCATAGAATGTGTCCAAAAGCAAATATCTGTTGATTTAAGTTACCTCTGCAGTAAAGAGTCTTGAACAGAAACAATGACAACATCTGATTCTGGTCCTCTTGACAAGTTTATTTCTGTGTTATGTCAGAAAAGTGCTTTCTTTTGGCTTTGTGTTTCAACTCACTGTTTCAGGATGCGTGGCAAACAGTAGACTGCATAATTTGCAAGAGCCGGGAAAGGGCATATTGCCCTCTATTGCTTTTCTTTCCCACTCTTACAGTCCAGTATATTCAAGGCTGAGATGCAATTGAAGAAGCATGGATACTCCCAATGACTGATCTGCTTTCTGTCCCTTCTATAGGATTCTCTCAGGATCACTGCCCCGGGAATCAGACTTGCAAATTTTCTGTGTCCCAGCGACCAGTCCCAAAGCAACACATGCTGCTAAGTAGAGATGGGCATGAATCGAAAAAATGTCATTTTGGTTTTTCGTTTATCGTTGCGGGTCCGTTTTGGTTCATTTTCATTTTTCGTGAATTTTTTGAAAAAAATTCATTTCTTTTTTCTTTTTTCATTTTTACCCGCCTTTTGCACAACTTAAAGCATTTCCGCACGCGGACGTCCCCCAGTGCCCCAGACCAGAGGGAAAACACATACACAAAAATGATGCTGGCAGAGACACAGTATAGACTAGGTACACAGGGAGGCTGCAAAGGAAGTGGTGGGCGTTGCCCAGGGCGTAAGGCAGCTGCAGAGTGACTGCACTGTGGGGCAGGGAGGGTACTCACTGAGAGGTATGCATGCACACAGGGAGGCTGCAAGAGAAATCTCTTCTTTCTCTCCCCTAAGAGCCAAGCTGCAGCCAGCAGGAATATAGAGACACACACCTGCCTAGCTGGCCTAAAGTAACGAGTCGCAGAGACAGCAATCCCACCCTAACTCCCACCGCAGACTGCAAGGAGGACGGGGGCTGCCAAAGCTTTTTATGCCCTCTGTGGCTGCCACACCTACCCAGTCTGCAACCTGGGCATGCTATTGGTTGAAATGGTTCAAGAATTTACATGATCCCATCACATGGCTTGCATCCATCTTGTGGCTGGAAGCCATTTTGTGTCATCCTTAAAGGGAAAAGAAAAAATACATCGTGATGGGAGAAAGAAAAAAAGTTTTAAGGATCGCAACCCCCTGGTAGGTAATAATTTCAAATAATTATCACTGCATTTTTACAGATGTCCAGGGTGTTTTAATACCCAAGAAATCAATATTAGGCATCCGGGAGCCATTTTGGGTCAATGTCCCCTAAGTCCCCTTAAAGGAAAAAAAATACAGCGATCTGAGAAAAGACATAAATGCACGTTTTAAGGACCCCAACCCCCGTGGTAGGTATTATGAGGCAGAATAAATAATTATTGCTGGGTTTTTACTGATATTCAGGACGTTTTTTACCATTTAAAAACAGCTCATTTCATTGTGCGTCGCCATTAACGAAAACGAAACGTAACGAACCGAATTTTCGTGGTTCTGTTCGGTTTGTTCCAATTTCATCACAATTTTCGTTATTCGTTTCGTTACGTAATGAAACAAATAATGAATAATGGAACAAAATTTTTTGGTCATTTTGTGCCCATCTCTACTGCTAAGTGCAAGATATATAGGAAACAAAATAACATGGAAAGCATAAACCAATGCCTTTCATCACTTGGAAGATTATTTTTTTTAAAAAAATCTAATCTGAATTTGAGTTTTTCACCAACAAGGTAGAATTACGGGTTTCTCCCAAGGCTGTGGTGAAATATAAACAAGAGTGTTGTCAGATGAAGAGCTCATTTGGAGGCTAAGGTAGTTTAAATAATTGTATTGCATCAAATCAATGATGATTAATGTTGAGCCTTTCTGTGCCTCAGGTAATCAGAAGTGGTTTACTAGCCCTTTTCTTCTGGGCGTACTCTGGGACCATATAGACTGTACCTGGCAATACAGGTTGATTCTTCACCTTGCAACCACCATGGGGCATCAAACGACTGACCTCTGGCTCCACAGCCATGTCGTCAACTCTCCAAACTCTCCAGCCAGATGTATTCACTCTACATAGATACAAAAACAACCAAGTTTTATAGACTACCTTTAATTGAAAGTTGGTGTACATATTTGGTGAAATCCAACCACACCATTTCCAGCTCCATGGACTTCAAATTAACCATATCTAAAGTACTATGAGTTGACACCCATCAGTTGTCTAAACAGGAGTGATCACATTGTGATTCAGATTAATAATTAGGTGACACCCCAACAGTGCTGAATTCCAGCTGTGAAAGACTTGTATAAATTCCTCTTCATCTAACCCAGAGCAGATTTTAGTATTGTATATGGATGCATAAATACCCTACTTGAATTTATGTATATCTGAGAAACCTTCAGGGCTGGATATTTATAGATTCATGTAAAGGGCTAAAGGACCATCTGTTGTTGGAATTGATTTCAGAACCAATCATTCTTACAACTTGGATTAAGATGATTTGACACGAAATATCAGGTTTTGACCATTTGAGAAGAGCTTGCACGCATTTTGCGGTGGGGGATGAATATCTCAAATATGCAAATATATTCACATCTAAGAGAAGATGTAAAGCCCCTCTTGGCTTCCTTTCTCCAACCCCACCAGTCAAGAGATGCTGAGCGGAAATGTAGATGATCCCATCAATTGCATATGGAGAGCATCAGGGTACATAAACAAAGCAGACAAAGAGCCTCGTGGCACCTTAAAGAACAATGTGCTTGATTTGGCAGAAGGCTCCATGGGCTGCACTCCACTTTGACAGATGTCCCCAGCTGCACTCGATGAAATGGTCTGCAATCCATAAGTGCCACAAGACTCTCAGATCTTTAATTTGTTTTTACTGCATCCGTCTCAACAGAGGTAGAGTTCATGCAGTCTTGCTGAGGTTGTTGGTACACTGACTCTTGCCAGTCAGAATTGCAGCCCATCTATATCTAGAGTCCAGTTTGCTTACCCCTGCATTGCTGGAAAGCTGGTGATAGGAATGGATTGGCCAAATCCCATTCATAGCATCACAGAATCATAGAATAGTGAAGTTTGAAGGGGACTATAAGGTCATCAAGACCAACCCCCTGCTCCATGCAGGAATATAAATCAAAGGACATCTGCCAAGTGGTTGTCCAAATTTCTCTTGAATGCCTCCAATGTTGGAGCACTCACCATAACTTGAGGCAATTGGTTCCATTGCCCTTCTGCTCTAACAGTTAGAAAATTTTTCCTGATATTCAGCCGAAAGTTGGGTTCTCTTAACTTGAACCCATTGTTGCATCTCCTGCACTCTGGGAAGCTTAGCCCATGGTCCTAAAATCCAGTAGTCATGTCCACTGGCTTAACACGCTCTCCCTTAAATCTCAATTGCTGCAAGTTATGAAATCCGTGATTGCATTTTGGTACATGCTTACATTGACTTATTCAATTGATGCAATTCACTGTTAAGCTTGTCATTAATTACATTAGTGAGTAGTTAATCACTAATAGACTTTTGGCCAATGGGTGATCCTGTTCTTTACTGAATCTCCATGCTAGGTGTTGTACTGCTGTTTGCCTTCATAGTCATTTGACTTTATTTAAATGTTGTTTGCATTTAAATTGGACTCATGAAGTTAATAATATTGAGGTTATCTTGTTGGATAATTCCAGGTACTCTTGGGTAGAAAGGCACCTAACTAGTATTTGCAAGTAACTAAAGAATAAATTGTACTGCTTGGAAAACGTTCTCAATATAGGAACTCACATAATAACATGTCATCATATTATTGCATGGTTTGAATATTTAGGGTTCGTGTGTTTGGCTATGTATTCCCACCACAGCGAAAATGTGTTGCATAGGAGGTGACTTTCTGTGTTGCATGTTTACATTATAATGCTAATTTAGATGCAAAGGCCT
This sequence comes from Phrynocephalus forsythii, assembly GCA_029282475.1. Classification (NCBI taxonomy): domain Eukaryota; kingdom Metazoa; phylum Chordata; class Lepidosauria; order Squamata; family Agamidae; genus Phrynocephalus; species Phrynocephalus forsythii. Next base: position 15,326,212 of record JAPFRF010000004.1, read on the forward strand.
GCACATACAAGTAAGGAGTTGCTGAATTTGGCAACACATGCCCAAGGCCCAGCGGATTAAGTTCCAGCCTGCTCCTTGAGGCAATTGTTGCAATTGTAAGGCTTACTCTATATTCCATGAAGAAGTGATGTTTCCAGAGTTTTTTTGCAACACATTTGTATGCATAAATTCTTTCTTTTTTAAATTGAAATCTGGATTGGGAAGAGTCAACAAGAAAAGCTAAGAACAGAGAAGCTAGTGAAGGAAGGGGAGAAGGAATTTCCCTCAGGTTATTTTTTTTTCAGGAAAAAAAATCCTAGCCCAGTTACATTTAGGTTGATTTGGATTTGCTCTATCCAGTTTATTTTCCCAGACTCAAATCAACATTAATATCTAAATTTAATTTCAGATGTCAATTACCTTGACTAGTTTAATTTGAGTCATGAATTGTTCAAATAGCTTACAGTCCAGTGAGTTGAAAAGTAATCACTTCTTAAGTTAATTGGTCATCTAGATGTATTCTACAACCTGTAAACCCAGATAAGAACATTACAGCTTTGGTAGATGAAATCAACCATCTACTTAGTTCCTCAACTTGTTTCCAGCAATGGCCAGCTAGATGCCTATAAAAAGCTCATAAACATACATGCAGCCAATAAATAGACTTTTCTCATATATTTGACCCCTGCCATTGGTACCACATTTGAATGGGTGGGTGATAGATTTGCATTAGGGCAAGTAGCTGTTGATAGACACTTCTGTAAAATATGGATCTAATAAAGCCTCAGAAACATAACTGGCTATTGTTATATCTCATAATAAATCATGCTTAAATATGTAGGTTCTTCAGCTGCTATTCTATCACCACTTATCTAGGATTTTACCCACTCTTGGGTTCAGTGGAGCAAAACAATTTTCACAGGGCCTTTTAGTTAGACATTATATTTCTCTCAACAATGCATTTTTATAGCATTGTGTTATTTCTTTATAGAAAGAAGCCACACTGTGGCATGAATAAGCCATCTTCCACCTTAGTGTGTATTTTTAGAGGGTCTGAGCCAGTTCTTATTAACAATAACAGTCTCAGGATTGCAGAGTTGGAAGGGACCCAATTGATCAATGAGTCCAGCATCTGTCAGGAAGGCGGTGGCGTGGGGGGGGAATCAAACTCCCACAGCCAGAGACTTAAACCACGGAGTTATCCAGCAATTCCTGTTACGCTTTCTTATGCCTCAGTGAGGCAAGGCTAAGCCAGGAGATAAACACTAGCCATGATGTCACATGTGGAATGCACAGGTCACTAACAGTCATACAATTAAGGTGAGATGTGGTTTGACACAGAAAGTCATAAAGAGCTCTTGGCTCAGAAGCAGGGCATCCATGTTATTAAATGTCGATTCTTTTCCTTTTTCTCTGATACCCGCTTTCAAGCAATAAAAAAACAGTAGCTCGTCACAATAACCATGATACTTGAAAAGAGCGGGGAAAAGGAAGAAGACAGAAGTTGTCTGAACAATGGCCACCCATGAGACAATGTCCAAAGACACAAAGCCTCTTCAGTAGTTTCACATTATGAACATGGGAACTCTGTCAAAGCAAATGTTAGTTAAAAAAAAGCTGTTTACCAAAGGAAAGGCTGTCAAACCTCTTATACAGAAGGCTGTGTTGTTATCACAAATCAATAAAATGAGGAGAACATGGATGGTAGTACAGCTGTAAATACCGAAAGCTGACATGAGGTCACCACTCGGGTTGGAATTCATGAATGCAGTTTCTAGGTGATTTTTAAATTTTGGGGGAGGACCTAGCTTTTCACACACACATACACACACACACACACACACACACACACACAGAGAGAGAGAGAGAGAGAGAGAGAGAGAGAGAGAGAGAGAGAGAGAGAGAGATGATTCCAATGCATAGTACACTAGCATTTAAAAGATCTGTGGAGATCGCAATGAGTGAAAGATAAATGATTTTGTCTAGTATTTTGGGGGAGGAATGAGAAAAAAAATTACACTCCTGACAATCTGTAAAATGCTATCAAGCTTAGTGGCAGCTAAACAGTGATTTTTACCCACTATTGTTGTCTTCTTGGCAGCACAGTTAATTTCACTCTAACTCTAAGCAATCACACGGTGCAAAGCTTTTCATGTCTCCATCTGTTTCTATTTGCACCTTTTTAGTTCACTAGCAGGGGCTGATCCCCCTCTGGTTTGAATGGAATTTCTCCCAATATTCAGGTATATATTGGAAGGGACTAGGCAAAGCCCTTCTGGAAGATGGTTCCATAATGGTTGAAGCTGTCACAAAGAAGGCCCTATGTTTATAACCATTAGAGATGGGCACGACCAGAGTTTTTCGGGATGGGTCCATTTCGGGTTGTTTCCGTTTTTCGCGAAATTTTTCAAAAATTTGTCACCGTTTGTCGGCCGATTTAGCGTGACTTGACTTCCCAGAGCATGGGGTTGGGGGGGGAAGGGCTGGCTTAGGGTAAAAGGTTAGGGTGGGTTAGTGGGCTGTACCTCTGGGTGCCTCTGGCCCACTAAGAACACAGTGTACTGGCGTATGGGTTAGGGTTAGGGTTAGGATTAGGATTAGGGTTGGTGGGCTTTTTATGCCCTCTCTGGCACATCCAGAAGTCTCAGCAAAACCTGGCCATGCGATTGGTGGAATGGCTCCAAAAATTTGCATGGTCCCATCCCAAAATAAGGTGTAAACAAATAAAAATAAAATAAAATAAAATAAAATCAATGGAGACGTTTTATTGCAAGAAAAACCCACTGCTGCTACTGTAAAAATTCAAGCATTTAAAATAGCTAATTTTCGCATGTTTCTGTGGTGCTTTGGTGGGTTTTTGGACCACGATTTCAAAAAAATATTGCGGTCGCCATTTTGGATCCCCCTGCACCGCATGGCAAATGGAGACGCCGAGGATGCCCCTCCCAGCCCGGTACCAGCAGCCCAGGACAGGGGGGGGAGGCTGGAGTGGGGACCCCCCCAGAAACCACCCCTCTGGTAGGTGCCCTCAGGCAGGCATATTTTTGCCTGCTTTTTTGGCTGGGAATCGGGTTTTTTTTATTTCTAAAACTTTTTTTCTGTGCTGCTTGGCATCGCAGTGATTGCTGCGCTGCCAGTAACGACAACGACAAATCAGACCCAATTTTTCTTTTGTCGGTTCGAGTTCGAGTTCTGGGGGAGTAATTGTCATTACCGTTTCCATTGCGTAACGGAAACGAGTAATGGAAACGGAAACAAGAATTTCGCCATGTCTAATAACCATTTATAACTGTGGGTGATGGCATTGTCACTATGTTTCCAATGTTGGTTTCCATCCCTCATAACGTTTACATGGAATTTTTACTGTCTGTAACTGCTCACATTCTCTTGTAGCTTTAATGTTGTCTTCTAATGCTGTAAGATACCCCTCAATTCCCTGTTCTCAAACTTCAACATGTCTTAATTGTACTGGACTGTATATTGTCCCTCATTACTGTAAGCTGCCTTGGGTCCTTTTCCAAGGAGAAAGGTGGGGTAAAAATGAATGAATGAATGAATGAATGAATGAATGAATGAATGAATGAATGAATGAATGAATAATGTCTTGTCGTAGACATACGGGCCTTCCTTGGGGTGCCACCTGGAGGAGCCATGTTTGATATTATTGTGGATTCAATAGATGACATTTGGGAAAGATGTTCCAACAAATAACATGAAGGGCTTTACACATGAGTGTCAGGGAAACATGCCTATGGATTCTCACCTCTCCACCTCATCCTTTCCTGGCTTCTTCTTAGCTCATTACTCCACCATATTATCCCTGTCCTTGCCGCTCTGCACTAGCTGCCTATTCGCTACCACATTGACTTCAAGGTTTTGGCATTAACATACAAAGCCCTAAATGGTTTGGGACCTCAGTATCTGACAAAACGGCTCCTCCTAAAAGGAACTGCCAGGATCACTTGTTCAAGCCAGGCGGGTTATCTGCAGGTACAAACCCTGAGGGATGCCCGTAAAGTAACAACAAGGAACCGAGCTTCCTTGGTGGTCACACCCCACCTATGGAACCAGGTTGTGCAAGAGATTCGCCTGGCGCCCTCACTACAAGCCTTCAAGAAATTACTGAAAACCTGGCTTTATAGGTTGGCCTTCCCTGATCATTCTGTTCCAACTATATAAATAGGATGCTATTATTTCTCTCTGCCTTATGATAATGTTCTATTAGTTCTTAAGTTTTTCCATCTGTTCATAGTTTGAATTGTTAAATGGTTTTGATTTATCGTATTTGTGCCTATTTGTTCTTTTTATTATGATGATTGATTATGATTATTTACCTCATGTTGGTCTGATTGATTAGTTTTTTATTTGCTATTTTAAGTTTAATCTGTTTTTTGTATTTTGCTTATGTATGTAAGATGGTTGCGGTATAAAAAGCAAATAAATAAATAAATAAATAAATAAATAAATAAATAAATAAATAAATAAATAAATAAATAAATGCCATGAAGGGATTAGAAAAGGCAGTCTAGTGTACAGGCGTATTACTGCAGAACAACACCAAGACCATCCACACTGTTGCCTGTGAAGATTCTCAGATATCCAGGTGAGATGATCAAGAAACGGAGTTATGGACACTAGGTTTTCTTTTCTTGAGAGATCAAAACATTTCGCTGCTTTTCTTGGTTCGCTCGCTTAGATGAGCAGCGAAACGTTTCAATCTCTCAAGAAATGAAGTCCGGTCACCATGACTCAACTCCCAGATATCCACGCTGTTGTATCCCTGACTACTATGTTTGGGTGTGAAAGTTTGAGAAGAAAAAGATTGCTAGAAAAAGGATTCTTTTGAAATATGGTCCTACTTTTGGGGCACATCAGGAGAAGGAAAGGTTTTTCTGGGAAAGACAGTAATCCTAGGGAAAATGGAAGAGAAAGACCACATGGGAGGGACCTTGGTTTCTATAAGGGAGTCACAGGCATGAGCACCCAAGAGTTGAGTAGGGATGCTGAGGACAGAACAATTCGCCAACACTCATCCATAGATTTGCCATATATGGGAAGCAACTTGAGGGCACGTCACAACAGCAACAAACCTCTCTGCTTCCAGAAGCCAAGAGGTGCAAGTGGAAAAGGGAGTGGGTGGAAGAACTGAGATGGTTTATTGCAACAGTGGGAAGGAGTTCTCTGCTGCCCTTCCGTGAAGGTGATCAGGTGATTGCAACATAATCAGAGAGGCACACTGCCATTCCCAGATTCCCGCAGTAATCCTCCTCTCGAAAAGGAAGCATATATCTGGTGTGGCTTGCAACCTGTCATAAACCCTGCAACTTTCATTTTGCTGTTTTCAGACATGGAAGGGGGCTCCTTTCAATGCAAAGACGCCACTTTTTCTCTGAATGTCAGAAAAACCTCATCATGAAGAACTTGACAAGCAGGGCCGAGCAAGCGTTAACATGTACCGAAAGCCAGCGTGCAGAGTCCAAAAGAAAATTATGCAAAAAAAGGGGGGGGGGGGTTTCTTGGTTGCTGCATGATGGCTCTGCCGATATGGCAATTCTTGGCTTCTATTGTCTTTGCAATCTGTTACAAGTTCTTCTGTGAAATACAACTTTATGTGCCCATGAACAAGCACGCAGCCACATTTACAGGCTCCTGTTCCGTCAAGAAAGGGTGGACTGTAGTTTCATTGCACTTCCTCTTTTCATTGCAGCTCTTTCCCTCAAGTTTACGAGATGAGATTTCTGGAGTATCAAGCTTTTTTTCAGGGGGTTTAAAATGGCCCCCTCCCCACAGAGATAGATCACAATTTCTGTAGTGTGAAAATTGACAGGTCTATGGTTCAGATCCAGTTTAGGAGTTTATAAGATGTCCTGTGATGTCATGTGGACTGTGAAGATTATTTCTCAGTCTCTTTATTCAGCCAGAAAATGCAGGGAATTTGTATGCAGTATTCAAAATCAGGGAATAAATCAGATTAAAAAACATCCCTAGAAGAACTGTCTGGAACACTTGTGCTAGCCAGGCAGGACATTTGGGAGTTCCGGCCCTGAGGGAGCACTGAAGAGTTCAGATAAGGGGCTGACACTGTCTGAGAGAAGGTAACAGTTAGGGACCTACACTTACTGAGAAAAGATATAGAGGGTCTGATTGAGAGACAGTCAAAGACTAGAGAAAGAAGAGATAGGATTTTAGAACTTCTGTGAAGAAAACTAAGTGCTGAGTGTCTGTAAACTTAAGAATATGGTGTGCATGTGAACAACTTTGTAACCAAACTTATAGGGTATTTGAGCTATATTCTTTCTTTTTGTTTGCCCTTTATGAGTTTCATTCTACTTTGTAATAAATAAACTTCTTTTATCTTTACTCAATTCAAAACCAGTCTGAAAGTGAAACTAGTTGGTGGCAGCGAAAGAGAAAAATTAGAAGTGGTGCTTCTTTTCAATAGTCTGTGAAAGGGCTGGGGGCAAACGATGGTCATGCCACAGTACATAGTGCCAAAGATGTTCATACTAAATACTGACTTTTGCCTGAAGAAGCCATTTTGGTCTGAAATCTGTGTTTTTAAAATATGTGGTACATATTTTCTGTTCATATCTTAATATTGATTAATATAGATGCTCATTAAAACTTTGCTAAAACCATAAAGCTAGTGATGGTCTAAGAATTTTGTGCAGTATATCTAAATCTATATATTTTTAGCTCTGGATTTAGAAAAAGATGGTAAAAAGATCAGGAAGAGATTTTTTTACCCAGATCTGGATCTACATCTGGATATGGAACCCCTTGGGATTCTATTTTAAAACCATTCCATCAGGCACTTTCCATTTCTAGATCCCTTTCTAGATCTTTATCTGGATAGGCATTGTGAGGGTTCTTGCTTTTCCCAGGCAACCCACCCTTCAGGTTCCAATAAAGATGCATTTTTGAAAGAATAAACAGGTGTTTTGTTTTGTTCTTCCACAACTAGGGAGGTCCTTTTCTTGATAACAGTTCCAACATCTTTAACATCAACAGTAAATGGATTGTTCTTAGACTCATAAAATGGAGTAAACACAGAAAAATCCAGACCCCCTCCTACTCTTGGGGAGATTTGGTTCCACCGCTTTCCTTCCCCTCCTTCTCAAAGAGGTTCGGTTCCCCCACTTGCACCCCAATCTCCGAAGTGAGTTTGGGCCTGGGATGCCTCTGGTGGCAGGATTTGAAGGGATAGTCGTCTCTCAAAGTCAGACCCCTCCCGGTACACATCTTCTGGGTCCTTTCCTTCTCCTCCTTCAGCTTGGCTAGCCATTGTTTCCAGATCAGTTCTCGCCTGATCTCTTTTCGTTTACGGTTGTATCCACGGGCCTCCTGTTAACCCCAATAGGAACAATGTTGGTGATGGGCACGTCTTCTATAGCTTTCAGCCTCGGGCTTTGGCATCATCATCTGCTCCCAGTCGCCCGTTCATGGGTTTTCCATCTATACCCAGTCCCAGTCTGGGGGCAAGACATGTGGCATTCCCTTTTTACATTGTCCAAACCCCACCTCCACCACTGCTAATTGGTTCGGGCTTCCCGCCTTTTCTGGTTCCTTCTCTGTCTTAACTGGGGTCTTAGCCCTTCCCTCCTTCTTCTCCTTTTCCAGTATCTTCAGGAAGTCATTGAATTGTTTCCATAGCATCTCCCACTCTTGTGCTTCTCTTCCTCCCTCATCCTTTGCTTCTCCAACCACTCATCCCTCTTGTAGTGCAGGTGTCACTCTCCTGCTCACAGCCCATTCAGGGTGGGTTCCCTCACAGGCATCTAGATATGTTCTAGATTCGATCTAGAACAACTCTAGAAGAGTTTCTATATAAAACTCTAGAAAGGGATCCAGAAAGAAGTTTTCTAGATAGGCTCCTAGATCTTTCTAGATTTCTTTCTAGATTCCTTTCTAGATCTTTCTAGAGCTGATCTAGAAAAGAACCCAGAAAGGAATCTGGAAAAGACTCTAGAAAGATCTAGAAGCATAGCTAGGAAACGTCTTTCTGGATCCCTTTCTAGAGTTTTATCTAGAAACTCTTCTAGAGTTGATCTAGATCAAATCTAAAACCTATCTAGATACCTATCCAGATAAAGATCGAGAAAGGGATCTAGAAAAGATGGCCTAAGAATTTTGTGCAGTATAGCTAGATCTATATATTTTTAGCTCAGTATCTAGAAAAATCTAGATCTTTCCCCGGTAATGTTTCTAGATCTTTTCTAGCTATGCTTCTAGAGCTGATCTAGGGGCATTCTAAAAGTGTAGGCCTACCCAATTGATAATGTGGATAAGGGAGTGGATAACATTATTAGAAAATCAACAATTCTGAAACTAGAAGGACATGACTTAAGCATGGGATGGCAAACATTTGTGTGATACAGGAAGCTAACCAGAAACATTTTGGAAACCATATGGTGAGAAAAGAACTTTTTTGGCCAGAATGGATGTCTCATATGGAAGCATTTACACAACCAATATTGATGAGTGAAAATAAGTTACTGAAATATCAAGAGATATTAAAGAACGAACTAAAGTTGGAGGAAGCACTCCAAAATAAAAAAGTGACATTAGGTTGGTGGACGAGGTCACAATTGACTTCGAGGTTTGGTAAATATAAGAAAGAAGGCTTTGATATTCAGATAATTGAGTTTGATAGGTTATTGGGGAAAGAGGAATAATTGATTCAGAAAATGCATAAATAATATGCCAGAACTGAAAACTCAGGATGAAATAGTGAAAGACTGTACAGTGTAATGGGCCCAACATTTAGGACATGATATTGAATTAACACATTGCAGACAGTTATGGGAGAGTTATGTAAAATTCACAAAAGCAGCAAATTTAAAAGAAAATATATACAAGATAGTACATGACACCTCAAAATTAGCAAAAATGTATGGAAAAGTTTCATATAAATGCTGGAAATGTAGTAACAAAAAAGGGACCTTTTACCATATGTGGTGGACGTGCGCTATAGCAAAGAGATATTGGAAAATGGTCCATGAGATATTGCAAAAAATGTTGGGCTATATTGTACCATTTAAACCTGAAATATTTTTAGAAAATATTATGCCAGAAATTAAGGATGTTAAGTAGAGATGGACACAAACCAAAAAAAAATGGGGATTCATTTTGGTTTGGTTCATTTTAGGGTTTGGTTCATTTCGTTTCTTTTTTACAATTTTTTTTTCAAATATTCGTTTTGTTGGTTTGTTTGAATCGTTATTCATTTTTTCCTGCTTTGCTCAATTTAATCCATTTGACAGCGCTCGGGCGGGAAAAAACATTCAAAAAATAAAAAATAAAAAGACACAGACAGACGTTGACAACAGCACAAACTGGACTGGCAGCATCCTCATCCTCATCATCCACATCATCATCTTCAAACATCATTGATCACATCATCCTTACAGGGTGGTGGCGGCAGTGGCTGTGTGATCCTGCCCCCTGTGGTAAATAAAAAAACAGGGCCAGTGCCTTCTTTTTTATTTTTTTCTTTATTTTGGAGCACTGACTCAGCCACCCCAGGGCTGGGTCAGCACTCCTTTATTTTATTTTATTTTATTTTATTTTATTTTATTTTTCAAGCACTGACCACGCAGCCCCTGGGGCTGGGCCGACACTTTTTAATTTTTTAATTTTTTAATTTATTTTAGAATATCATATTTGATTAATTTTTATTATTTATTTATTTATTTTTTACTGCCAACCATGTGGACTGCACTACAGCTCTAGCACGGGCCGGTCGGCTTTTTTTTTAAACTTTTGCCGGCCACGGACTGGTTCCGTGGCCAGTGGGCTGGGGCCGGTGCTCACAGCCCAGGTCTGGTGGTCGCAGGCCAGTACTGGGCCCACATGCCAGATTGGTTTTTTTTGCCAGCCCACAGGCCGAGTCCAGTGCTCGTGGGCTGGTACTGGGGCCCGCAAACTGGATCTTTTATTTTATTTTATTTTATTTTATTTACTGCCAACCACAGCTGCCTACCAGCTGTAGAGCGGCTGGTTAGCTTCCCCCAGTCGCCCCCTCCCTGCAGCCAGGAAGACTGGACCATCCAGGAAGGACCAGAACCAGGTAGGAGACATCTCCGCTGCCATTAACAAATCGAACCAAAACAAACCAATGTTTCATTCTGAGGTTTGTTATTCATTTCGTTACATAACAAAATGAATAACGAATAACAAAACAAACTAAAAGTTCATTTCATGCCCATCTCTAATGTTAAGACAAAGAAATGTGTAGCTAAATAACTCCAACAGTATTATGAATCTTATAGCCATTAGTTCTAATATAGAGAAACATTGTAAACATGCTACTTGAGCTCTCCTGTTTATATCTTTAGAATTTCCACCTCACCCATCCTGTGTAGGGATTCCCCGTGATACGGGGGAGGGGGGAATCATTCCTACATTTGGATATCAAACCATTCCCAATCAGGCACTTTCCAGAAGGAATGGCATGATGCAGTCGTCCATCCACCATATTTCATAGAAGGCCACTAGCTGAAGGTCTGGGTCCAGATCACTTCTAGACATACTTCTAGATATTTTCTAGATACAAATATTTTCTGCATCAGGTTATCATTCCCGAGCTGTAACATCATTCCCAATCAGGCATTTTTTTCTGAAGGACAAATCAAAACCTTTGTGTACTTTCTGTCATTTGTGATCCCGTCAATATAGACAATATTGCCAACTTCACTGGCAAAAAATGAAGTTCCAAAACAGGACAGATCTTTCCCCATGTTTCACTGAAAGCTGCAAGATATAGATGGATTCAAATTCCTTTTTTAGATACCTTTCTAGATACATGTCTGGATCCCCTTCTAGAATCATCTCTGGGGGAGAGCCAAGAAAAAGATCTAGAATGAGGTGTAGAAAAGGATCTAGACCCAGATCTTGTTCTACATCTGGATTAGCTGACGGGCAGCTGGTGGTTCCGGGAGATAACATGCATTTTTACTGAAGCTATCAATCTAGCTTCCAATTCAAAAAGGAAAAACAATTCCTTATATATAATGAACTGAAGTTCATTCTTTGTCTAATATACCTAATAAACAGGTTCATTTGATTTTTAGTAATGCAATCCTGAGCAGGTGTTTGCCTCTTCAAGGGTGTCCTAGGATGTCTTGTCAGGAACAAAAACCAAGTCTTTAAAGCAAGAGTGTCCAAACTTTGGCCTTCCAGATGTTTTGGACCACACACAACTCCCAGAATTCCAAGCCTGTATGGCCAATGACTAAGGACTTGTGGGAGTGGTGGTCCAAAACATCTGGAGGGCCAAAGTTTGGACACCACTGCTTTAGAGCAATCAGACCTCTTATTTAATGCATCCCTCCCAGCCCTTGCGTTTCCATGTGTATAATGCCCTTGTGTTGAGGCTGTTCTTTGTCCATTAACTGCGCTAAAGGACAGATATAGTGACTGACTCACACTGGCTTAATTACCGGTAAGTCCTTTGGTTCATGTCGGCAGCAATTAGAATCTATCTTCACAAGAGTAATAGGTCTCCAGGAAAGGGGCTGAACCGATTAAGGCAAGCGTTGTGCCTCTCAGGGAGCAGCCCAAGGCTCTTGGGTGGAGATACAAATAATTAAAGTGTTTTAGTCCATATGGGATATGCTTTGGGCATTGTGCACATAGGTAAGATTGATGTAGAGCACTGTCGCTCATTGCCTTGGATTGGTTTCTTTTTTCCCTTGGGCTTTTTTGTTTTGTTGGGGAGAGGAGGAATTGATAGCTAATTGAGCCACCACTTCTTCTTCTTCTTCTTCTTCTTCTTCTTCTTCTTCTTCTTCTTCTTCTTCTTCTTCTTCTTCTTCTTCTTCTTCTTCTTCTTCTTCTTCTTCATCATCATCATCATCATCATCACCGACACCAAACAGTCATGTGTCATACTGTACTGGAGAGCTCATATATCTTTGCAAAAGGTGGCCTGCATTGTTTTCCTATTTGCTGTGTAGTGACATAAGATTTGCATTTTCTAATCTGGAAGCTTTAGGCCAGCTTCAGATGAATGTTGGCTGAGTTCAGACTCTGCAGATCTGGTTGCAGGTGGCTAGTTTCATTCCCTAAGAGGCACCCTACCACTCACTCACGCACACACACACACAAAACACACACAACACATGTACACGCGTTTGCCTTATCTAAGAAGGAAAATATCGGACCCGACTTACCGGGTCCAATGTTGTGGTCCGCTGCCCAGCCGGACCAATGGGAGCCGCAAGATGGCGCCGGCCAGGAACCACCTACATGGACCCAGCCGTGCTGCACCGGGCGCCAGAGCCAATTCTGGGTGTCCAGTAGGCTTTGTGGCCCCGGGCATCCGGGCACTGGCCGGCCCGCACAGGCGCACAGGATTCACCAGTGCCGGCCCTTTAAGAGGGTCTGCGGCCACCAGAATGCCGCCATTTGGTCCCAGCGGCAGCAGCGTTCCCCACCCAGGCACCCCTTGATCATGGAATCAGTTTACTGTCTGTTGGTGTGTTAACTTGTACGGTTCTTCTTGTTTTGTCACAGCTTGGGTGGTTTGGAGGCATTGGGACCGGATCCAGGCAGGGGTGGCTGCAGGATGGTGCCTGCGCGACATGGAATCTTCAGGTGGTAACGGCGGACCCAGGAGGGAGCTGCGAGTGTCCCAGCTCGGGAGGGACATCAGATGGCCTCTCCGCTCAGCTTGGGGAAGGAAATCTCGAAGGTGTCTGCGCCCACGGGGTTTCCGGAAGCTGAGTAACAAAGGGTGCTGCCACCTGGTGGTGCCACCATGCACATTGGGGGACAGGCGGGTTCCCCGATGGTATTGGATCCGACCCAATGCCTGGCCAGATTACTGCAGATTGTAACCATACCAATAAAGCTGTGGCCTCCACAATTTTCCCATAAGTTCAAGAGTGTTGGTGTGCTCAATGGGTTTAACAAACAACAGGGCGTGGGTGCTGGACCACAACAAGTCTTCTGAGTGACCCGTTAGGTATAGCAATGAGCGAGCCATTAGAAGCAGCATTTCTGAAAGGTGACTTGTTTGTCACTGCCTGCGCTTTCACTCTGTCATACCTTGCCTTCCTTTCTCCTTCGTGATTGATCATCGTTAGGTAAACATGGCTTGAGTTTCTTGGGGAGAACAATGCCCAAGGAGGAATTCACAAGCTATCCATTTCTACACACAAGCTGAGCGCTTCGACTCTAAAGCAAACAGTTTAAGAGGGTTGACCACATTAGCACAAAAGCAGCTTTCTTGTGGCCCTTTAAATGTTAACGTCCCCCCCTTTGACATGAGATTCCAGGGGCAGCATGATGGGGGGGGGGCAGTTGTTAATAGAGATGGGCACGACCAGAAAAAATTTTTTTCCGAGTTGTCGTTTTTTGGGACGGGTCCGTTTTGGGTCGTTTCCATTTTTTGTGAAAATTTTTTAAAATTTGTCGTTTCGTTGTGTCGTTTGTCATTACCGCTGCCGCGATCTCGCACGATTTGACGTCCCAGCGAGTGGCGTCCCGCCAGCACTGGGTGTTTTTGCACCCTAGGCGGCGGGCGGGGTGGCGGGGGGCATGGGTGGGCGGCGGCAGCAGCAGGGGGGAGGGGTGGGCGCGCGGGCGCACGGGCGCGGGTCCTGCAATGACCCAGAGCAGGTGGAAAACACTTTAAACTGACTTGCTGCACAATACTGCATCGAATAAAGCAATTGCAATTTTTATTGCAAACAAAGTGGGCAGTGCACCCACAGCAGAGCTGCAGGCAGGGTATGAAAGGACCTTGGCTTGCCACCAAGTAAATGAAATTTTTAAAATAAATCCACACCTCCCCTCCCACTGAAACCTCCCCCCCTTTGAAGCACTATCAGAAAAGAAATCCTAACAAACTGCAGGAGAATAAAAAAGAATAAACTGTGTTGCTATTCCCCACAGCAGACAGAGAATGAAAGGAATTATTATTATTTCCTAAAAATTCAATTGAATCAATTCCCTCCCTGCCTGCCTAACTGAAATCTAAAGGCTCCGTGAAATCGAAACTTGTCTAGCACAGCAGCCAGCTACACACAGCCCTCTCCCACCCATATCCAAGCCTGGACTGCGACTCTTCTGGGAGTGCCTCGGCTTTTTATGCCCTCTTGCACATCCAGAAGTGTCAGTCAAAACCTGGCCATGCGATTGGTCCCATCCCATGGCCAGCCCATCATTGCGCAGGTGTAAAAAAATAAAAATAAAAATAAAATAAAATAAAATCAGTGCAACCTTTTACTGCTATAAAAAACCCACTGCTGCTACTGTAAAAATTCAAGCATTTAAAATAGCTAATTTTCGCATGTTTCTGTGGTGCTTTGGTGGTTTTTTGGACCACAATTTCAAAAAAAATATTGCAGACGCCATTTTGGATCCCCCCGCACCGCATGGCAAATGGAGACGCCGAGGATGTCCCCTCCCAGCCTGGTACCAGCAGCCCAGGACAGGAGAGGGGGAGGCTGGGGACCCCCCCCCCCAGAAACCACCCCTCTGGTAGGTGCCCTCAGGCCGGCATATTTTTGCCTGCTTTTTTGGCCAGGAATCGGGGTTTTTTTTAATTTTTAAAACTTTTTTTCTGTGCCGCTTGGCATCGCGCGATCGCCACGCGATGCCAGGAACGACAACGACAAATCAGACCCAATTTTTCTTTTTTCGGTTCGAGTTCGAGTTCTGACAGCTTAATTGTCGTTACCGTTTCCGTTACGTAACGGAAATGATATCCGAAAACGGAAACAACAATTTCGCCAAGTCGTGCCCATGTCTAGTTGTTAAGGTGCTGTGAAACTCTTCCTAGTTTCAAAGAAGAGGCGGCTGGGATGACAACTTGGGACATAACAGCCTCGGTAGCTAGAGTGTGTGTGTTATTTTGACACTTATTTCCAAAAGGATCCTAGTATGGCTCAAGGGGTAGACTTTCTGTGGTTATTACCTATTGAGTTGCAGTGAAAAAGGCTATCCCCTCCCCACCACCACAAAAAAATCTGATTGGCAAACCCTGCACCAATCCCTCTCAGGGTCAAAGTGGAGATGATGATGATGATGATGATGATGATGATGATGATGATGATGATGATGATGATGATGATGATGATGATGATGATGAACTGCTAAATTGATTCTGGCATTTGGCAAAACTTTCCAGGGTTTTCTGGTTTTAGATTGTACCGAAGTCTGTTGTATTGTTGTTTTAATCCTATTGTTAACTGCCCGGAGTTCCTTGGGAAGATGGGCGGTATAAAAATAAAATAAAATGATAAATAAATAAATTCCCTTCTTCCAGGGGCACCATGGGACTCTGTAGCTTGCCCAAGGATACATAGGCTGACTTTTCCCCCAGGAGGTACCATGAGAAGTCTGGCCACAGCCAGATACCCAACCTGATGGACAATATATATGCCTTTGTGGTTTGTTTGTTTGTTTGTTTGTTTGTTTGTTTGTTTGTTTATGCTTTAAAGAAGTGGTGCTCCCTCAAGTGGTGAAAGTTGTCCATTTGCAGTGGACAATGCGCAGCTCTCTTAATACAATGGTGGAGAAATTTGAAAGGCCTGTGGATTGTATTCACACACATGCATTGTGGTCAAGATCTCTGGGTCCAGCTCATGAAGACTGCCAGCTTTCATATGTGCAGCAACGTACACACAAACACAGAAGCATGCTGCCCTGTTCATGAAAAACAAAAACGAACCGAAACGGACCCACAACGAAAAATGAAAAACCAAAACGTAATTTTCTTGATTCGTGCCCATCTCTATTCCCAACATAGAGTCCTTCAGGTTTTTCTTGTCTGCCATTTCAGGACTAAAGAAAAAGATATCAGAGACACAGCAAATGGGGGAAAGTGTCACATTGTGGAATTAGCAGGCATTCAAATCCATATCCTTAAGAGGCAAACAATCAGTCCTTATGTAGACAGACGGGGAATCTATCTGCTTTAGTGTCGATCACATTTAGATTTTTGAAACCTTTTCCTCTTGGATTTAGAAGAAATTCATGCATTTTAGTACATTTTCCAAAGGCAAATGGGAAATGAAAGTCTCACACAACTTGAGCTGCAACTGTGTTAGGGCAAGAGGCAATTGGTCCCCAAAAGTTCTGGGAGTGCAGTTCCCAGAATCCCATGCCACTAGCTGCACCAGCTGGGGCTTCTGGGAACTGCAGTCCAAGGGGGACCCAAGGTTTGGGAACCACTGCATTAGAATAGGTGGGGAGCTGAACCACCTCATTCTCAAGGTTCTCCCAACCGCTCCATTCTTATCTGGTTCCTTACTAGAGGTGGAGGGCCTGTCTGTGTATGTCTCCTGATTTGTGTAAGTAAATGGGCTAGCTTTCTTGCTAGCCCATGTATGCATGTGTGTGCCAATGCCAACTCTTGACCTTGGGTCAACATGGCTCCATCCATCTGCCCTGTGCCGTTTATCTTGCCAGTCACTATGATAAAGTGTAACTGAGGACATGAGGATATTCCACCAGCATGGACTGGGTAGGGTTTTTTTTTAAGTGTTATCTGGCAGGGACCATCTGTCCACTTTCCCCTCTTGGTTAAAATGAGAACTCCCTAAAATGCCTAATCTGATTGTTTACAAGGCTTTATTCTCATATGGTGGCGCTTCAAGTGCTGAGCTGCCTTTGGAAATGAGACATCACAGATCACGTATCACAGCCCTCACTTTCATGTCACCTGAAACACCATGTTTTTGAACTGAGTTCATTCCTGCTGTCAGACGAGAAACCCAGCCAGATGAGAACCAGCCCTTATTGCTTAAGTAGGGGAGCTCATTATATTTGCGAGCTGAATGCCAGGGTACTTCTCTCTCTCTCTCTCTCTCTCTCTCTCTCTCTCTCTCTCTCTCTCTCTCTCTCTCTCTCTCTCCTCCCTCCCAATGTTCTTGTGCATTAAGATGATTTCATGCCCTCCCCTACTCAGCATGTTTTTTTAAATGATGCCTTTGCAAATGGCTGCATTGTTCTTCTGCCTGTATGGATGAGCTTGTTGCCCCAGGAGCTGCTGTTTTATAATGGGACAGGTGGCCAATGCCATGTGTTATTTTTAGTTACACCTGCCTTTTGCGCTACAGCCGCTTGGGTCGATCTTCTTCTTCTTCCATGCTTGGAGAAGCCGTGTCCTAAAGAACAAGGCCTCCCTCTGCAGGGCCTCCTTCTGCAGGTTTCTCACATGCTGGAAGGGAGTGTTAGGTGGCACTCATCCAGAAAAATGTAAGTTAGCTTAAAAAAGAAGTTTAAAGGCACAGTTGAGTACTCAGCGCATTGAACGATAGTGGATATACTTCAATCTTTTTTTTTTTTAAACCATGATGACACAAAGTAGGGAGTCAATTTCAGTAAGAAGAAAGGAGGGGAAAAAGAAGTATTCGTTTAAGTTTGAGGAAAATGCAGCAAAAAATGTTATATTTTGTGGCGACATAAGGCTAGGCCATAAGGCAGCAGCCAGAGAAGACATGTAATTGTTTTCTGATTCGTAACACATGTATTGTTTACCTTAACAGCCAGCTGTTGTTAAATTGAAAAATGCAAAGAAACCAAATGTCGTATCAGAAGACTCCACATGCTGTTTTGAATAATAGAAAAGTACTAACATCTTGTCCCATGACGCACTCAAACTAATTTCTCCACCCACCTGAATAGCAGCAGTAAGATACTTTTTATCCTAGATCATTTTATAAAATTATTTAAGTATTAGTTGATTTTTATCTTGCTGCTCTTGTTGTTGTTGTTCAGTCGTTCAGTCGTGTCCGACTCTTCGTGACCCCATGGACCAGAGCTCGCCAGGCCTTCCTATCCTCCACTGCCTCCCGGAGTTTTGTCAAATTCATTTTGGTTGCATCGATGACACCGTCCAACCATCTCATTCTCTGTCGTCCTCTTTTCCTTTTGCCTTCGATTTTTCCCAGCATCAGGGACTTTTCCAGGGAGTCCTCTCTTCTCATGCGGTGGCCAAAGTACTGGAACCTCAGCTTCAAAATCTGTCCTTCCAGTGAACATTCGGGGTTGATTTCTTTCAGGATGGATAGGTTTGATCTCCTTGCAGTCCAGGGGACTCTCAAGACTCTCCTCCAGCACCTCAGCTCAAAAGCATCAATTCTGCGGCGATCAGACTTCTTTATAGTCCAGCTCTCTACCTTGCTGCTCTACCTTGAAGTAAATGGAGAACTTCTGCCTATTGGATTGAATCCCATGTGAAGATATGAAGCAACAATCTATCAGCCCCCCCCAAAAACCCCACATTTGGTTGATGCTGTGCAAGAGACTACACTGCTTTTTAAATGGCCTTATAAAAAGACCTGGGATTGGCACTCTGATCTATCCATGTCGGTCCTGATTCTGTCTTCATTATGTCCTTGTCCATAACCATCTTGACTGGAGATTTTCTCCATTTCTTTATGGCACAGTGCTGCAGCACTAAGGACATTTAAAATAAACATCTTTCCATCATGTGTTCAAAGAGAAACAATTCCTTGAAGAAAAGTGGCAATATCCCTCATGCTTTCAATAGTGTGGTTGTAGCTGGGAAATTTTGAATTGGTTTGCATCATGCTAAACCCAGATCTATCGGAGGAATATATTTCAATGTAGTCCCATTCTCGGTAACAAAAGTATCTAACTTTTCTTTTTGACTCGCTAAACGTATGCTTCCCAAACTGGCACCTCCCACCAGCTATGGGTGTTTATACACGACCCCTAAGCTCTGCTGCAAATGGCTGCAAGCTCCGGAGCTTAAAAATGTTTCCCCACCAGCTCTGGAGTTTGCAGACAATTAAGTGCGACCCCGCCCACCTAAGCGTGACCCACCACACTTTTCTTGTACCTGCTCTTAGGAGGTGAAAAATATTTGATGCGGATGTGCTGGGCTCTCCTCTCTTGTTTTTGTTTTTGTTTTTTGCCTCCCGCCCCTTTAAGAGGAACCAGGAAGTGACCGGGGCTCCCCCCCGACAGTGTCCACCAACACCAGGAGGTAAGGCTTTATTTTTCTGTCCCTTTTTCCCCTCCCTCCCTTCATGCAGCCGGCAGCCAGGAAGTACGGAGGGGTGGAGATGCACAAAGAGCAACAAAGCCCTAAGATCTCTGGTCCGAATTTAAGGGGCCAGCGGATCTTAGGGGTTGTGTAAAAAGGCCCTATGTTAACAATGCTCTTTAAATAATTGTAAAAATTCAGTCAGAGTTTTTGCATGAGCATGCTATTCCTAATTTCCATTCATGTGCCCTATTTTCAAAGCATAACATTTATCTAATTCCCTGGCCTCTTTTTTCAGTGTCTTCACTTTCCAACTGTACTATCTGCCTTCTACAGCACACTTTAAGATGACAATAATATCATGTCTTTTGAACTGGACAGAAGTTATGCTGGGATAGCACACAGTTACAGTATTTTGAAAGCTGCCAATTCCAAAAGGATTTCTTTCATGTGGAGAATTCAGACTTACAGGATACCTTCTTGAATAAGGCTATCATATTGTTTGCTCCCTGTGATTATTGACATCTTCTTTTTGGAAAACATCAACCACACGTTTTTCTCTAGACACCAAGAACATGGCCTCTTTCCAAATGAAAATGACTCTATCAAAAGTACGAGTACTTCAAATCAAAACAAACTTGTTGAGGGTTGCCGTGAAGCCTGGCCAAGCAAACTGGATTCAAATATAATAGAAATGTTAAGTTGTACTGCATTCCAGAGGTTCACTTAAAATGATGAAGTTTCTTCTGAATCTTGCATTATCAGCAACTGGAAATATGATCTCAACTTCTCGATGAAATCAATCCTCTGCGTGTATATACCTGTTGATGCAAGGCAGAACGGCAATGGCCTTTTACCTATTTTAAGAACTTTAACATGTTGTTGCTTTTTTAATGGTAGCATGATGAAGGCCACCTGATCCCACATAAAAACAAGTTCTAAAAATGTCTTAGATCTGTTAAGATCTTTCTGAGAGTTATATTGACCCAGTATCTAACACATTCTGGAGAGTTCCTAGTTCAGATGTTACACACACAGAGCCCAATTTCCCTTCCCACCAAACAATACAGAAGTACAGACCTGCTTTGCTCTCCCAGAGCCGAAGTGAATACACAAGACACCAGCAGTTGGGATGGAATCGGGCCAGGTTTATTTGCAAACCAAAACATACAGTTAAGCAGTACCATCAAATAACACCACAAGGAGGGGGCTGACATAGTGCAGATATGATGTGGGTCCAGGGGGCATAATCCATCCCATACTTTGCAGGTTAGGGTGAGAAATTAGTCCGCTCGGGGTGCCACTCGGCTGACCGACACCCCCCACGGGGAGTTGCTATATTACCCCTGCCGGGCTAGAAGGTGCCATCACAGAGCCGGTCCCCGCCCGCCAGTTGTATTAATAACCCCTTCCCCGTACGCTGTAATCCCCAGATCCGCAACGCCCGGGGTTGGCGTTTATAGCTTATTGTTTATTTACCTCACCGCCTGCTTACATAATTCCGCACTATCCGCCAACTCTCCATACCTGGCCCTTTCCCTGCCCCCCCACCCCCAGTATCAGTGCGGGATAGGCAAAAAATCCTCTAGCCCAAATGCCAATCAGGGCTATCGGCAAAAATTCCTATCCAGCCCCGGATGGCAACCAGTAAACTTGCACTGAACTGTTGTGTGTGTGTGTGTGTGTGTGTGTGTGTGTGTGTGTGTGTGTGTGTGTGCGCACGAGGCAATGGCGGCACCTCCTTAAATAGGGGAGGCACTCTCGCGTTGCCTCGGGCCTCAGGAGACCGCAAGATCTCATCTCGTGATCCCTCGGCCCGGGAACGGCAAAGGAGCCCTGCTGGCACATGTGCGCTGCGTAGCCAGCTTTATTGTCAGGACTGATATACCAAGAACTCAGAAAGTTCAGTTAATTTTGCTAACAAGGCACCATCATGTTTGCTTACCATGTACAACATCTTTATGATTTTATTAGACATGTTTGTCTTAGTCCTCCATGGAAACGTGGTCAATTCTCTCATCCTTCCCAACAATCCACAAGAGTTAAGTCAATTATTTGGGTTACTTTAAAAGAATAACAATGTTTGAAAACTGAGACATATAAAGACTTGTTTTTAATATACGTGTGGCCTCTATGTCAGGTCCATCAGTTGCAGTCTTAGAATTACATGAAATAGCAGGCAATATCACTATTGTGACCACCCATGAATCTCTGGGACTCATCTGGGTTATTCCTGTTGGAAGCAAAATATTGGACCACATTGCCCCTTTGTCAAAACATTAAAAAGGAAAGATTTGATGCCCCTCTCCATCCAACTGAACTTAGGCAACAGTAGCTAAAAAGCAAATGAAGTAGCCTGATTCAGGTAAAAATAGTTTAATTATTTTAACATTTTAATTTGTTTTAACATTACCTATTTTAATATATGTCAATTATTTTAAATAGTGCAATGCTCCTAATATGAATAAAGTAAGTAATTAAACAGCTTTACAGCTTTAGCTTGTACTTGATGGAAGCAAGTGCAACTGCGATCCATAATACTTATTTCCTAATGATTGTGGTGATGTACTTTATAAGTTAAGCTTCACAAAACTTAGTGGGCCTGGCACAGAGGACTGGACTCTGAGCAATAAAATCATTCTAAAAGACAAACATACCTATGGTCTTTAAGGAGTAACAGAGTTATTGCCAGCCTAAATGGATGTGCCATTGTAAACATAGTACCAGAAGAAGAGCTGGGAAAAGCCATTCAGATAAAATAAGTTTATTTCAAAGTTATTTTCAACAAAATGAATATGCAAAATACGAACTCTGACAAATGTTCATTTTTCACTTCATAGTTTACAAATATACAAAATAGAAGTCTCCTTAAATTTATATTACATATTTATTAAGTAAAGAACTATATAGAAAAAAACATTTGTTCTGCTTAAGGCATATTTGGGGCTAAACCATTGTACAAATTATTGCACATTCGAAACCACAGTGCATTACAGACTGTCTGCATAGAAGATTAAAAGATAGACACACAAACACAAATAAACCAGGTTTATGAACCTGATTTAGGTCATCATTAAACATAGATCGGAAGACAAATGCATTTCCTTGTCAAATATGCAGCAGTTTGAGAACTTTGGCTTCTTTTTTTTTTTGGTACCTTAAGAACCAAAAGTCATTCAGCACCATGAAAACATACTTTCCACCACAACTTTGTACCTGCATTTCTTCTCCTCCATTTGACATAGTTTACTAATGGCTTTGGGAAGGAAAAAGAAACAGCAAGCCTACCCACCATGTTTACAATATTGCATTGAAAAGAAATCTTAAGGGAATGTTGGGTGAAGACAGATGCAGCATTCAAGATTTCCTTCAGCTATGGTGCAAGCCAGGCTTTCTTGTGGCTTTGGAATTTGCAGTAATGACTTCTATTTTTGGCAATATCGCCCCAAACCCACCCCTTCCTTAAAGGTGCTACTTCCCTTTACTTTTTTATATTGGCAGGGGAATGGGGGGAGGAAGAGAGAAAATCATCATGGGCATTAGCAGGCCAGAGTAGGCTTTTGCTACGGCAAACTTGTGTAACCTTGTTTTTCAGACCTCAGCCTTGGAGAGGAAAAATGCTGCTTGGACTCAACGAGATGAAGGCCCTTTCAAAACAGACCAAGTATTTTACAAATGTCACATCTGTCTTCACCCATAGAGTCTCCCTACTAGGGATGGGCACGAAACGGAAAAAATGTGTTTCATTTTGTTTTGTTTTCCCCATGATTCATTTCATTTCATTAGAAACATTTTTTTAAAAGAATTGTATAAAACAAGCCAGTAATGAACCAATTCATTACTCTATAAAACATTTTACAGCAAAATGGATCGGTTTGTTTTAAACAAACAAACAAACAAAAACATTGCTTCCCCATTTCATTTCATTTTGTTTCTTTACGTACCAAACTGACAAAACAGCATTTTGTTTTTCGTTTGGTGCCCATCCCTACTTCCTACGTAATTTCCCATGGTCCCATCCCTCAACAGTTTTTTTAACCCTGATATCCTTGACTTCCAGTCAATCCTTGGCATTCTATAAAATCCAGAAAGATTCAAGTCAGATTTTTTAAAAATAATAATAATAATATAATGGAATGATGATACAAGATCCAGTCATTGTTCCCCTAATTTCTTTTCCTTTGAAGTCCCACAATAATTTTAAATTGTCCATTCATTTCTACATATTTTCTCCTCCTTTTTTCGGGGAAGACTTCACTGGAATTCCCCCCTCCTTTTTGTAGTGCTTTCAGTGGAATTCTCCCTTCTTGTAGAAGACAGTTTCTCCCTTTCTCTCTCTTTTTGCTGTCCAATACTGAATCTGTCATGGCAGTATAGAAAAAGTCCAACTTCTCCTGTTTAAAAGTGTCTCTTCATGTGTAAGGCAAGGTGATCAGATCTGGAGAAGGCTCTGTCGCACCTCTGGCACTGGAATGGGCGGTGGCCCGTATGCTTTCTGTAGTGACGCGTGAGTTCATCGGAGCGGGCAAATTTCCAGCCACAGCCTTCCCAGTCACAGTGATAGGGCTTCTCACCTTCAGAGATAAATAACCACATCAGTTAATTCTGTATTTTTACAGACTTCCAACGTTTTGAGCAGATCGAGAGGCAATCGTCATCATACCACGGAATAGGCAAAAGCCTGCTCTAGCAATTATAAGGATCAACGTCTTTAAGCGATTAAACTTCTCTTACTGTAGCCACACATTCTGGAGTGCTGAGATGCTGTTACCTCAATACCAGGAAAAAAAAATGTCCTGCAGATTTCTTTCACCTTAGACACCCTCATTTTTTTTTTACATTGAAGGTGGTATAACAAAGAGATATCATTTCCCCGTGGTGCACCTACACCTATCCCACAATAATTTACTAGTTTTGCTGGTTTCTGAAGAACCAGTAGAACTTGTTTGATCAGAGACAGTGGGCTAAAAGAAAAAAAAAGACGTGTGTATACTAGGCTTGCAAATTACACAGCTGCTTACCTAGGCACCTGTGGCTAATAAGAACTGCCTTTTGGCAAGCCGGCAATGACATTTTATGTAAGCTTTCTCTATCTTTCAGGTCAAAAATGATTTGGATGGAAAGAAAATATCTGCGGACTTGCAGTGTTAATGGTCCAATATGTAAAGCTACTGTTCAGGATTGCCAACAAGCCTCCAGCCATAACCTTCAACCTGAACAAAACTGTCCCTTGTTGCCAACCAAGAACCCACCTGAAAGGGTAACAGATCGGTAACATTTGTACTGCTTACAAAGCGATATGATCAATCACCATACTCTCCCTGTCTTGATATTCTCCAAGATTACTTTCACAGTTAATGCTACACTGTAAATATGGAGACTATTAAAAGACCTGCATCCAGTGAGTCAGAGTGAAAGCCTGCACAGTTACAGAATTAGTAAACGCTTAGTAATTAAACTATTGTTATCCGCACATTTCCCAGATAAAGGAAAGGAAAGGAATGAAAGCGGACGGATGTCTTTCCTTGTTCAAATAATTGGCATCTCCCTTACTGTTTCATGACCTGAACCAGAGCTTGAACATGTTGACCTCTACAGGGAAGTTCGTTTCCTTAAGTCATTTGCGGAAACTGAAGCAGCTTCATGTTAGCCTTAACTATGGCACTTCTTTCAATACAGAGTACCAATATTAGAGCCATAAATATATTTTCAGTAGTTTGGTGGTAAGTGAATGACTGCGAGAAATCAATGGCACTGTTTTTCAAATCAACATTAAGATCCTTCAATATGCTTAGATGGCAACTGCCTTGTTTAAATGATATACAGTGATACTTTGTATAAAGGAATTAATTCATTCCAAACGAAATTATGTTAAGCAAATATTCCTTTATGCAAATTTCCCATAGGAATGCATTGAAAACATAGTAATCCCTAAATGTGATTATTTTATGTTGTACGGATTCACCCCATAGGCGATTCTGTTAAGCAAATTTCCCCCATCTCCGGAATTTTTTTATGTTTTACAGATTTTATGTTATACAAACCATTTGTTATACAAAGGTCCACTGTACTTTACTGTGCTTTTATTATACTTTTTAAAAATAAAACCTTATAAAAGACTGACAAAGCTGCTTGGATGAGCAGCAAAATGTTTCAATCTCTCAAGAAAAGAAGTCCCATTGCCATGACTCCACTTCCAGATTATAAAACCTTTCTTTTTCTGGTTATTTGGGGAGGGGGGTTCAAGTTCAGGCAAATATATCCTGTAGTAATATGAAAAGCATACATCCACTGCTATTGAAGATAATTTTACTCAAAATGAGGCCCCATTGCAAACAAGGAAACTTGCCTTCTTCCAAGTAATTCAGGTTAGTATCAGGGGACACTGGTGTTTTAGTAATATATATAAACCTTAGTAGCAAGTAGCTAAACATTAGCAGCAATTTTTATCACTTTATACAGATGTCTGGAAAATCCAGAAGTGAGTATTTTCTGAAGCTAATTAGCCAAGTCTGTTGCTGACTGGCAGCTGCTTTTAGAATTGAGAAGAAATTGAGTCCAAGCATTTGTGGGAGGGCTGCCTTTCTTCCCAATTAAGTCAAAACAGCCCCAAATTAGAAGCGGCTTTCCATGATCATAGCCCATTAAGAGGCACTTGTTGACTTACAGCAAATCAATACGAGATCAAGATCTTAAACTAAACAACAACAAAACAATAAATGAATTGGGACTATTTGCAACATCCATTCCCCCTAACAAAGACTTCAATGGTGCGATCAGGATAAACATGCCTAATTCACCCTGGATATCTAGCTACCTTATAATTAACTAGCCACATGCCCATAGCCTGATCAGTAATGCACATGTGTCTGAAAAATAATTCCTATGCTATGTCTGAGTCATTTAGAGCTGCTTTAACCAACCTTTCCAATCTGCAAGCAAAGCCATAATTTTAATGGGATTTTGATATTTAAACTCTTATCTTGGTTAGAGCCACAGCCTGCTATTTAACAATCTCCTGAGATGGAGCTAGTCCTTATCTTTTTTTTTTTTGTATTTGTCTTAATACAGTCATTGTGTTTAAACTTGATACCACAAGAATACATACAAGTTGAATGCTGGCAATTGTGTGTTTTTTTTTTCCATGAGAACCGAACATGGTGTCGGGGAGGGAGATGGCTGCTCGAGGCTTGGCCCAACTTTTGCCTTTGGTAGGCAGGTTTATATATATATATATATATATATATTTTTAAAAACTCATTTAACCAGAAATGAAAATGACACAAAAGTTATGTCTTAGTGCGCACATGCACACAGATCTACGGGGAACAGATCTCTTACGCAAAACATTTCCTCCTTTTTATTTGGCTCGAGATAAAGAGTATTTTAAAGCTGCATATCTAAGCCCACTAATTAAACACCGAGAGAAACTTCTGGCTAAAAATAGCTAGGGTTTCGGCTATAAGAGAGTTCAGAGGTACGAAAGGGGTGCAGCTGCCTGGGATGTACAACTTCATCCCACTAGCACATCTTGTCCATTGTGCCCCATGTTCTTCTGAAAGATTGCACACACTCGCCAGAATCATGGATGAAACCGACAAGGACATAGCATGGAGAATTCTGTCTCTGTGTCACCATTCCTGGCATGACACATCATTTTGGGCCACCTGTGGAACAAATATTAGCTTGTACTCATTGGAAGGGCCTTACCTGTATGGGTCCGAAGGTGTGCTTTGAGGTGTGAGCTTTTTGTGTAGGTTTTGCCGCAGCCTGCATAGTCGCACGTGTGCGTAGCCGTCCTTTTCCTCGGCCATGACCTCCGGCCCCGCTTGGGCTTGGTCTCCTCAGAGAGGCAGCTCCCCGAAGGCATCAGCTCTAGAGGTGAAGAGGGTGGAGTCAGCATCATCCCTTGTACCAAGCAAGGCACATTTAAAGGCTCTCCAAAAACATTGCAATAGCAAGACTGACCTTGATACTGCAGGGCACTCGGTGGCAGTTGGTCTGGAAGGAAAGGAGGATACCCTGGGCCAGGATGGTAGCCTGGAGGAAGAGGAAGATTCGGGTGGCTTAAAGTCTGTGAAGAGGGGTGGCAGTCTCTGTTGTTCATCATCTCCTCCGGAGTCAAGGGAGGGTTAGTCCTGCTAGGCAGTGGCCGCCCCAAGGTGAAATCGTGCGGAGGGGCCCTTGGGGTATTTCCATGAGCCTGGCCAATGGTGCAAGAAGGGGCCGCCTCCTGCTTGATTTTGGGGCACATGCGAGGCATATGGTTATAAACAGGGGGCGGCACGGGTCCGTCAGCGCATGGGGAAATGGCAGCGGCATTGTTCTTGCTAACACTGATGTGGTTATTGTATTCCCCCATGTTCACTGTGGCTTTCACCACAAACTTCCCATGCAGGCTGCCCAGTGGGGCCGGCGGCGGAGGTTGCTGCTGCTGCTGCTGCGGGGCGGCGGCGGCTGTGGCAGATAAACAGGGTCCAGATCCGGCCTCATCAGTTCTGCTACAAATCCCCCCGACGGGGACACATCATTGATATCGGACAAGTTGAAAGGGGTGGCGGAGGCCTGTTCCCTATTGTAAAGCAAGCCCCCTCCTCCTGCTCCGGTGTGATCTCCCCGCTGCAGCTGGTAAGTGAAATCACAGGCGTTCACAGATGGGCAGCTGCTACTGGTGACCGACGGTGAGGAGCCAGGAGCGGAGCTTACCACAGCGGCGGCGGTGGCAGCAGCCATGGGCTGTTCCTGAGGCATCAGGGAGTTGGAGAGGATGAAGTCAAAGTCCAAAAGCTCATTCAACTCCTCCGTTTCTCGCCCTGACATAACCCCGAAGGTGGTGGTGCTGGTGGTAGTGGTGGTGGCCCCCGTGTTTTCCAGTTCAGGGGAGAGGTCGTAAGGTCGTCCTGTCAGCATAGAGGGTATCCGCTTGAGATGGGACAGCTCCTCCCTCCACTTCTGTGAGAAGAAAAGATACAGTGTTGGTTGGAAAAGTTTTTTTTTTTTAAAACCGGGCAAACATTTCCTGGGAAAATACATTATGCTTTCAGTTTTCAGGCATCAGGAGCGTACCAAAACCTCGGCACTAATGAGAAGTACACACCCAAGCAGGGTCAAAAGCAATTAATGCAGCCACCCTTGGGGATATATTCTTGAATTTGTAGTTCCCAGCCCTCTTCCGACTAAGGCAAAGCTTCAGCTAGTAGTAGTCACATGACTCAATCAAATACACTCTTTTTGATTTCTGGTATTCTGAACTTCTAGGGCAAACCAGAAGCAATGTTCAAGTCATGGCATGTTGCAGAGAATTGTTCATTTTTCTTCTCCATTTTCTGATGTGTTTTTTTTAAAAAGGATGTGCTATAAAATCCATTTAAGAATTTACAGGATTGTTAGGATCCCTGATGGACACAGAAGTCCTAACCAAGAGCAGCTCATAGGTCACTTGTGTGTGGAGGGGTGCCCCTCCTCCCATCCTAGTCATGAAGCACCTACCCTAGAAGCCTTGTGGTTAAAAAAAAAAAAACCCACAAAACCTTCCCATCTTATCTATTTTGTGAAAAACTCTACTGATTAATCACAACCACTGGTAGAACTAAAGGCGTTAGTTCACAACTATCATTTAAGAAAAACACAGATCTGTTGTTGTGCCACAGCCACTTTCATAGTCTTATAGCCAGGTTTACATTTACCTATTTCTTAAAACTTTTCTTCTAAATACCTCTGACAGATGATCACGATGCATGATAGAAAAAAAAAATGTATATATCAAATCATAATGTGCCTTTATGAAGTAGTCGCACATCTGAGGAAGATTAATATAAATGAATGGATTTTGAAATAACTGCACATACAACATTAATATGTCAGATTACCTGCATTTAATATTAGACCTATCGGGAGGTGTTTCTCTAAAGCAGCAAGCATTATACAATAAGCAGCTGTAGTTGCAAGCCATCGGCCCCAAAGAAAAGAACGAAAAGAAAATCAAGGCACATGTGTAGGTGTGTATATTTCCAAAGGCTGCCTATGTATTAAAGATAAGCACCCACACCCATGATTCGGCTTTGCGATATGCTGCATAATTCAGCTTCTTATTTACAGTGTGTTCACTTCTGATATATTCTTCTGTCCCCGTTTATTTCCCCCTCTCCCCATGCCGTAGGAGATCGTTGGTAATGGCTACGCCCTTGGAAGAGGTAGAGAGGTTCTCCTACTTCTTTTTGCCTGTGTAATTTGAAGTTCCAGGGAATAACAATGAAAAGGTAGGGGTAGGAAGGTAGATAGGCAGGTGTGTTTGTGAGAGAGAGAGAGAGAGAGAGAGAGAGAGAGAGAGAGAGAGAGAGAGAGAGAGAGAACAGTAAGAAAGGTGTTGCGTCTTTCCTTTTTGTCCCGGGATTGTATCTCAGAAGTTGCAATCTCACTACAAAATCACTCCACGCTCATCTGCATGTGGAGGTATAAAGCCAAAAATGGCAAAGGAGTGCTTTTAAATAGCTCCCTGGCTTGTTTTATCATCCACAGACCTGAACAATATCAAAAATGCTGGGTGCTTTTTGTTTTGTTTTGTTTTTGTTTTCAAGCTCTGCTCAGACCTGCCCACTTTGCGCATTCCATAGTACTGTAGGAGTCCATCTTTCATCTTGACTGCGTGCCCTACCTCCATCTTCTAACAATCATCACTCACTACCAATACACACCCTTGACCGTCGACAACTTCTCCTCCCCCCCCCCCCCCCGCCGCACTTAAAAAGCCATGTTAGGAACAGGTTCTGGGCGCTGTAACCCTGGCACCCCTTTTGCCCATGCCTGCGAAGTTTCTCAGTCCACCTGCTCGTGGACTTGGCTTCTCTCTGCCCCTAGACGTCCTCTCCCCCGGCCTGGAAAACAGATGTTGCCACTGAAGCCGAATACACGAAAGGGTGCCCCAAGTTCTTCCGATCGCGGGCATGCAACCCACAAACCCTGCCCGATCCTCATTACACGGGGGTGAAGGTGGGTGGGTGGGTGGGTGGAGGGGGGTTGTTACTCACGTTATTGGCACTTGCTTGCCTTAAGATCTTCTCCCTGCCGCCGGTGCCCGCCGCGAAGGTGGAGATGGAAGGGAGTAGGGTGCTGCTGAGCGCCATGTCAAACTCGCCAGGGGGCGGCTGCCTGCAAAAATGTCAGAGGAGGAGAATCAAACAACCGGCCGGTTGGGACGGGCGCTCTGGTTGCATCCATAGACCAAGGGGCGGCTCCATGCGATCGGGCGCGCTCACACTTTAGATCCAAGCATCCTCGAAAAAGGAGGAGGAGGAGGAGGAGGAGGAGCGGGGGAGGGTGGAGGAAAGAGGGGAAAAAAAAAGGGGGAACGCCACCCACCTCATTCACGTGTCAAGAGCCAGCGCTCGGTTGAAGGACGCAGGGGATTTAAAAAAAAAATGGTGGTGGTGGTGGTGGAGAAAGCAGAGAGATTGGTTGCAACGGAATAGATCTTTCTTTAAAAATAAAAATAAAAATAAAAAAGTGTCCTTTTTGAGATGCAAAGTGGCGAGGGTGACTTGGAGGAGCAGCTGTGTCACGGAGCAGCAGCAGCAGCAGCAGCAGCAGCAGCAGCAACAGGAGGAGCCGCGAGAGGCGCTTCGCGAGTCGGCAGCGGCTTCAGGAGGAGCAGCAGGCGCAGCAGCAGCAGCAGCCGCCGCCACTGGACGGCGCGAGGCAATTCCCGGGGATTCCCTGCTCGCGCCGCTGCCATCAGGGGAGGCCCGGAACCTCCCGCCGCCGCCGCCGCCGCCGCCGCCCGTCCCCCTGGCTGGCTGGCTGGCGGGGCTGCCTGAGTATCGGGCGGGCAGGAGGACGGGCGGGGCTGGCTGGCGCTTCCTTTCTCCCTCTTTCTCCTTCTCTTCTTCTTCTCTTTCTCTTTCTGCCCGCTCGGGCGCACAGAGTTCCGTTCTCTTTTTTTCCCCCTCCCTTCCCTTCTTCTTCTTCTTCTTCTTTTTCTGCTGCTTCTGCTTCTCCTCCCGTCGGCGGCCAGGCTTTGCCCGCGCCGCGTTCGAACCGTCTCCGGGCCCTTCCCGAGCTGTCAAAGCCGCGCGCCGGCCGCCTCCTGACTTATAACTTTCCCCTGGCCCCGCCCCCCTGGAGGCCACGCCCGCCCGCGCGGGGAGGGCTCGAGGCTCAGGCTTTGTTGCCCCGGCAACCGGGGAACACAACAAACTTTACGCTCTTTCCAACACGTGGGGGAGGACGAAGAAGGTGGAGAGAGAGAGAGAGAGAGAGAGAGAGAGAAAACAGGGATGGGCCGTGACGTCAGCAGAGCAGCTGGCTGGCAGCTCGCGCCCCGCGCTGACGCCAGCAGCGAGGAGGAGCCCGCGAGGCAGCAGCCGCGAGCCGCGGCCGTTTCTGCCTCTCGCGCTCGTTTTCTCCCCGCGCGCCACTGGGCAGCGCCCGGCCGCCCGCCCGGCCGCCCGCCTCGCGCGCACCTGAAAGAGGGGAAGGGCCGCTGGGGCGTTTTATGTGGAGAGAGAAAGAGAGATAAAACGAAAAAGGGATGGGATGAATTGGGGGAGGTGGACTCACACACCGAGAGAGAGGTTTATCTTTCGAAGTACAGTGGTACCTTGTATAAAGGAATTAAATTCCTTCCAAATGAAATTATGTTAAACAAATTTTCCTTTATACAAATTTCCCATAGGAATGCATTGAAAACGGAGTGACCCCATTTTTATGTTGTACGGATTCTCCCCCCTAGGCGATTATGCTAAGCAATATCTGGAATTTTTTATGTTGTACAAATTTTATGTTATACAAGTTTTTGTTATACAAGGGTTCACTCACTGTACGTTATGGATTAGAATGTGACTATTTCCGATTCAAGGGTGATTTCGCTTAACTCTGTGGCGAAAGTCAAGGGGAAAAGTGAAGCCTCTGGAAGATGGGCGGTCTATAAATACAACAAACAAACAAACAAACAAACAAGCCCGGCTTCGAACTTGTTCCCCTCGTTCCCCTCAGGTCGGGAGCCGAAGGGACGAGGGGGACGACGTGAGGGAATGCCTTCCTGCCGCCACATGGACGGCGCCCCGCCAAGGCAGCGTCGGTGGCGGTTGGCAGCGGCCAGGAGAGGTTTTCTCTTCTTCTAAAAAATGGCACAAAGGAGCGCCTTCCGACGGGCTGCTGCTTCCTCTCTCACAACACCCCCCCTCACACACACACACACACACACACACACACACCTCTGGAGAGTGGCAGAGAGTGTGTTTACGGTTTGTTTGTTTTTTATATATGCCTGCCTTCCGAGAACATCAAGAAGGACGTGCAGCGCTAGGAACCCAAAGCGCTGCCATCTATAACAAACACGGGAAAGCTCTGCACTTACCAGACACTCCGAGAATATCGATTTTTTTTTTTAAAAAAGAGGAACACCGCCGGAAGCCTCGCGTACGAATCTCTCCGGCTGTTTGTATTTTGTATTTTTACAACTTTTTTTTAATTGTATCCTTGAGAAACGTTTCTTTTTAATTGTATTCCTGCATGAAAAACAATTTCAAGTCTAATTCGTCCCTGACATACATGTTTCCTATCTGGGACTAGAGCTGCCTGACATACATGTTTCCTATCTGGGACTAGAGCTGCCCTTCAGGTTAGGGGTCCATCAAAAGGAATGGGCCACTGTCTCTCATTGAGCTCAGGTTATGCTCTCAGGCTGGCCATTTCTGTTTGCTTCATCACTACCATCCACACTTGTTGAAAAACAACCCTGACGATTGCTTTGGGTTTGGGTGAGAAGGGGTTGATTGATGAGAAAGGGATTTTCCCTTGCGGTGTCACTTGGTGAATGGCAGTAAGCACAAGAGAATACAGTTCAGTATTCTGAGTAGACCATATAGACTGCTGCCATGGATGTTGCACAGCAATATTGGGCTGTTTAAAGCTTTTCAAATTGTGGGTATAAAACAATATCCCACATTAATACATTAGAGTTTTGTTTTGTTTCAAGAATAGGATTATTATTATTATATCTCATAAGAACATAAGAACAGCCTTGCTGGAACAGGCCACAGCCCGTCTAGTCCAGCGTTTTGTCTCACACAGCAGCTCACCATTTGCTTTGGGGTATTTCCAAGCAGATGACTTCATCTGCTTACAATTCATTGCAAATGCCACTAAGAGATATCCTGTTTATCTCGCCAACCCAGAGATTGTCCTTAGGCATCCATAATGATAACCATTGATTACCCTTGTTCTCCATGAACTTGTCCAATCCTTTCTTAAAGCTGTCAAGGCTGACAGTTGTCACCACTTCTTCTGGCAGGGAGTTCTACAGACCAGTGATCCTCTGGGTGAAAAAGTACTTTCTCTTATTTATTTGGGATCTAGCACCCAAAAGTTTCATGGAGTGCCCCCTAGTTCTAGTGTGCGATAGGGAAAATAGTTTTTCAGGTCACCTCTAAAACGCTGTCGTTCAAGAGTGAAGAGGCCCAACCGTTACAGCCTCAGATGGTAAGGAAGGTGTTCCAGTCTCCAAATCATTCTGGTTGCCCTCCTCTGCACTTTTTCCATTTTCATAATATCCTTCTGGAGGGTTGGTGACTAGAAATGTACACAATACTTCTCTGTGGCTGGCCCCACCATGTGGAATCATCTTCCAACAGAAGTGCGCCTAGCAGAGTCCCTGCCAGCCTTCCGGAAAGCTTTGAAAACTCTCCTCTTCCGGGAGGCATTTGGTTGATTCAATTAAAGTTGTATTTTTTTCCTTTTTTCCTGCCCCGCCATCTGCAACCCTGGTTTTTATTGTTTTGTTATTTGGTTAACTCTGTGTTTATTTTAACTGTTATTTTGTTACATTGTTTGTTGTAAACTGCCAGGAGTTGCTTCAGGAAGACTGGCGGTATATAAGCTCAATAAATAAATAAATAAATAAATAAATAAATACTGCAGATGGGGCCTCACCACAGATTTATAGAGGCAAAATGTCACTTGCTGACTTATTTTCTATACCCTTCCTAATGATCTCTACTCTCTAGCATTGAGTTTGCTTTTGCTTTTTTTTTTTTTTTACTGCTGTGGCACACTGGGTTGACACCTTCCTTGAGCTGTCCACCAGGACACCAAGGTCCCTTTCCTGGTTTGTTGCAGAGATTTCAGACCCCATCAGTTTATAAATGTAATTGTCCCCAACGTGCATCACTCTGCACTTGCTAATATTGAAGCTCATTTGCCACTGGTTTGCTCACTTCCCCAGTGTCAAGAGATCCCTCTTGAGTTCCTCACAATCTCTCTCAGTTTTTACTACCCTGTATAATTTAGTGTTGTTGGCAAAAATGGCAACCTTGCTATTTACCCCTACTTCTAGATCATTTATGAAGAGATTGAAAAGCAGGGGTCCCAGTACTGAACCTTGGGGGACTCCACTCTTTACCTCCCTCCAGTTGGAGAAATGTCCCATTTAGTGCTATCCTCTGTTTCCTGTCCCCAGTGATTGGCAGTCTATGATTAAGTTAAAAGTAATTATGTTGTGGTCACAGTTCCCTATAGGATCAGTCACATTAAGTTTTTGCAGCAGATCCTGTGTATTACCCAGGATCAAGACGAGGATTATTGTACTTCTACTTGGGTCTTCAACCATCTGTTCCAGGGAACAATCATTTAGCATATCTAGGAACTTGATCTCTTTATCATGTGCTGATTGCTGAACAATGGTTCACCTCAGTATATGTGAGGGTAATTGAAATTCCCCATTATAATCAGGCTTCCTTTCTTGGATGCCTCCTTTACAACATTCTCCAACTGCCAGTCTCCCTCAAGGGCAAGGGTTGGAGGCTGATAGCATATGCCTCCTGTTAGACCATCCTTGTGGCCTGATACTCTTACCCACAGAGTTTCTAATGGTGACTCTAAATTGTACAAATCGACTCCAAATCGTACAATTCCAGATTGTACGATTTTATCATTTCTTTGACATACAAGGCTACACCACCTCCCCTTCCTGTCCTTCCTATACAGTTTATACCCTGGGATAACTGTATCCCATTGGTTATCATCTGTCCACCAGGTTTCAGTGATGTCAATATCAATGTTTTTATCTATTGCTAAATATTCCAGCTCACCTATTTTGTTCCGGAGGCTTCTGGCATTTGCATGCAAGCATTTATAGATGCTTATCTGATGCAGTCTTTTGGTCTCCCATCTTCTGGTCTGAGGGAGTGGTCTTGTCCACAAAAGCCCACATGAAAATGCAGCAGTCTTTATAGTGCCACCACATTTTTGTTTTTTCCTGACCTGCTTGCACAGAGTAATATGGCTACCTCTTTTAAATTGTCAGTGCCATGACAGTCTTCAGAAGGAGAACTTACAAAGTCCGCCCCACCCCGTAAGGAGAGTAAAATCTGCAAGCAGCTCAAATTGTCCATTTGAACAACCATATAATTCTACTATGGTTTGTGTCACCAGTCTTCCTATTTTTAATTTGTGCTATGGTTCAATGTCTATAACAGTTATATAATTTATATTTTTGTTATCTATCTCCCAGAGTAGAGATTGGCTAGATGGGCAATAAATACTGTGAATCAGTCCATCAGTCAGTCAGTCAATCAAACAACTGGGGAGCAGGTGTTTTATAAAGGGTTTGGCTTTTAACTACCTATGAAGACAAAACTACCTTCAAATTTTTTTACATTACAATAATACTATACTTTTGAATAATATAACGGCCCTGAGAAAATTTATTTCTGTCCCACCTAGTGCACAGCTATTATTAGAAATAATAGTAAAGACTGAGGGGTGCAGTGGATGATATTGCTCACCAAGTCCAGAACACTGCCTGTCTTCGTTGTCCATCTGAACTCCTTTCCCCTACCTGGAGGCAGTGGGGGAGGAGGCAAAAGGAGGTAACCATACCTTCATCTACCACTGGTTGTTCATTCTGTTACATTACTATCGGTACTCACTGTGACTGCTCCAGACTCACCTTGATATTCGTATCCCACGTTTAGCCTACTGTCTACACTAATCACTAGGATAGGTGTCTTAATATTTATCACTTCTTTATTAGTCCTCTAAGACATTCAAGTTTGCACATATGGGACCATAAGTTATGTCAACTGACTTGAGTTCCAGTCCCAGAAAAAGATGGGATATAAATTAAATGATCAAAACAACACTAAGTGTAGGTTGAACTGTGACATTTGCTCAGGGTTCCCAAGGAGTTCATAGATGAGTGAGGATATCAACATTATTGGTTTCTGTAATACAAATCCACCATTTTATTCATCAGCACAATAGTTGATTAAAAAAGCTTATTTACTGGAAATTTGTCCAAGCATGTATGTTTGACTGCATTAACAGCAAACCATACTCGATATGGTCAAAAAGAAACACAAGTAAAAAATGGGCTGAAGCTCAACATCAAAAAAACTAAGATCATGGCCACTGGTCCCGTCATCTCCTGGCAAATAGAAAGTGAAGAAATGGAGACAATGACAGAGATTATTTTTTGGGCGCCTTGATCACTGCAGATGGTGACTGCAGCAGTGTAATTAAAAGACACCTGATTCTTGGGAGGAAAGCGGTGGCAAACCTAGGCATCATCTTAAAGAGCAGAGACCTTTGCTGACAAAGGTTTGGATAGTCAAAGCTATGGCTTTTCCAGTAGTGTGATGTATGGAGGTGAGAGCTGGACTATAAAGAAGGCTGATTGCCACATAATCAATGCTTTTGACCTGTGGTGCTGGAGGAGACTCTTGAGAGTCTCCTGGATTGCAAGGAGATTAAACCTATCCATCCTGAAAGAAATCAACCCTGAATGTTCACTGAAAGGACAGATTTTGAAGCTGAGGCTCCAGTACTTTGGCCACCTCTTGATGAGAGAGGAGTCATTGGAAAAGCCCCTGATGTTGGGAAAGATTGAAGGCAAAAGGAATAGGGGACGGCAGAGAATGAGATGCTTGGACGGAGTCATTGATGCAACCAGTATGGATTTGACCAAACTCCGGGAGGCAGTGGAAGACAGGAAAGCCTGTCGAGCTCTGGTCCATGGGGTCACGAAGAGTCAGACATGACTGAACGACTGAACAACAACAAAGGGATCATATTATGGCAAATACTATATTATTTTGGTATTTTCTGTATCAGTTGTTTATCATGTCCATTAAGATTAACTGTTCCTAATGTGACATTATTCCAGATTTGCTCACTTAGCTTTTCAAATGCTATAGTAGTTGTAAAATCTTTTCACAGGGCTGACAGTTCTGAATGACTTCAGGAAATCTTGCTCTTTAATAAGGGCTCTACTCCTAATAGCGAAATAAGACACTATTCTGTTATGGTGGCCACCATCTATATGTTGGATAGAGTCTGCCTTACTGTTCAAAGCAAACATAGTACATTAAAGCTAACATTAGATGCAGGAATTAACAAGGAATGTATGAAAGAAAGAAGGAAAAGAAAGACTAGGTTGAAGCCATTTAAAAGAGAAGAGAAGGATTTTCTTCTGTCAAGAAATTACATCAGCTTCAGATCATCCATCTGTGTCACAACTTTGGATGTGTCACTTAATTGCAATTAATTGTCCTGTCCTTACTTTAGCTGTTGAAAGGGAGAAGGAACATCTTGTCTTTTTTCAGGCAACAGACATTTCATTATTTCATGAGGAGTTTTTCTCTTGTTTCCATTATTGTTTTCTCTTCCAATACATAGCTGCCTGGAGTATGCTGGTTTTTTTGTCATTTTTAGCTTGAATTGATGTGGTTCTATTAAATTTTACAATTGCTTATTGGGATCTGAAGTGCAATAGTGACATTAACCAGATTCGTGATGTTACTGATACTGTACTATAGATTCACTGCACTGGATTTTTTTGTTTCTTAATGTAGCCTGTGCATATGATCCTCAGCACACCATAGAACAATAGAAGAATTGCGTAAATACACCTGTAAGAATCCAGTGCAACTGACTGGAACTTATTTCTGAGAGATAGGCATATAATTGATTTGTTATGCAAAAAAAAGCAACAAAAATAAAAAGAAAGGTATTACTGCTTCTCAATATTAATACTGTAGAATTATTTCAGTGTGAGCTTTCATGGATTACAGGCACCCAAATAAACATCCATATTATACCAATGCACTGTTTAAAAGGAAATATTGCACTAATTCTTCACTAATTGATTGAACAGTTGCCAATCAGTACTTTTCCTATGATGCTTTGTTTATGGTATTTACATTTTGTTTTTCTAAAGGCGTCTCTTTCCTTACCATATAAATATATGCATGATTTATAGTGAAAGATCAACAAAAAATGTACAGAACCAAGTCCATAAACTTTACATTGGATAGCATCTGTATCTATAGTCCATGCAGCTGTAGATATTAAACTGCAATAATAAAAACAATTAACGAAAACCAGAATGAGATATTTTAATTCACTTGTCTTGATAATATACAATGTCAGGAATATAAATTTCTCAATGTCTTAAAACTGCAATCCTATAAGTGCAACTTGAGAGTACAGTATTTTTCTGTGTATAAGACTATATTTTTTCTAAAATTGTTAGACTAAAAGTTAGGGTTGTCTTATACTTGGAAGGAAGTAAGCCATCAAGAGACCTGTGCAGTTATGACATTGTAATTCTGGGTTGGAAAAGTGGGTGGTGGTGGTGGCTTATACATGGGGGCATCTTATAGACAGAAAAAATATGGGTAAGTTCTATGGATCTTAACTGAATTTATTTCTAAATAGACATGCATGAGATTGCATTGAAAGAAACTTAGAAACAGATGAATAGAGAAACCCAAACCATGGCACTGTAAATGTAAATGACTAGTAAACTGATAGAACTGGAATTATAAATAAATAAAACTTGAGCTATAATGATGCAGTCATAGTAGCTGGCAGGCATTTTGTGTCGGATGGTATTTTCCAAAACCATTTCCTCTTAGTTTTTATTGCATTATGTTGTCCATGGCAAATAGTCTCAACTTCCCATCTTTAGTGCAGTGTGTTGTTAGTTAAAGTGGGATGGGCAAAGTACAACCATCCAAATGAGAGTTTCAGCTACAATATGTGGGCCTCCAATTGTTGATGGATTGTAACTCTCAGCATTCCTCATTACTGGCTACGTGGGCTGGGGTGGAGAGTTAAAGCTTTTTGAAGAGTGTGATCCTAAAGTTTGCTCAGAAATTAGTAAATGTGTTTACTAATTGTAGTGAAGTGATAATAGCAATTGGTCCTGTAGATTTCAAGCTCACTGAATTCTTCAGTGAACAAACAAGAACATAAGAACATAAGAAGAGCCATGCTGAATCAGGCCAAAGGCCCATCTAGTCCAGCTTCCTGTATCTCAGTGGCCCCACCAAATGCATCTGGGAGCACAGGAGACTAGATATCTGTCTCCTGATGCCACTCCCCTACATCTGGCCCTTGAAGTACCCCTTGTTTTAATTGTGAATAGGGTTTTAAGCCAAGTAAAACCACACATGCTCACAACTTATTCTTCCTTCTCCTCTTCCTTGTGCCTTCGCTCTCACATTCCTTTGTCTCTTTCCTGTTTCCTCAGAGTAGTTAGGAAAAACTTTGCTTTTAGCACTCTTCAGTCCAAAGAACATGCTGTAGAGCCTAAACAGTGTTCAATATATTACATTATTTGGCTGTTTATAAACAGTAAGGTGGCTGTTGCTATTTTTGTGCCTACAGATTTGGGAAGTGGACCCAAAGATTTGCCAACATCCCTGGCTCTAAGTCTAGCCCTTTGGTCCCTTGTACAAACAGCCCAAAATGTGCAGAATCTCATGTTGTCTGAGGCCTTAAAACTTGCTTCGCCCTTTCCTTCTACTCTTCCTGTTTCATACCTGACAATTAGCAACTCTTTACCTACCTACCTCCTTTCTGTGACTGTTATGAGGAAGAGCCGACTCGTTAAGGCTGATGGTTTGTTCTGCCAACCAGGACCTCTTTTATTTTTTAAAGTTTGTCATAACAACTCATTTTTAACTTTTGTCTGCTGACTATTTCCCCGTATTTTGAATGTAGTACGAGATATACTTTGTGTGTAATACTTCAATGTAGGAAATGCATGCTTAAAAACCTACATACAAGTTTACTGGGAATACACAAATGTGTATGCATTTGCATACCTGTGAGAATCAGGGCTTTATTAATAACAGATTATTTGATTGACAACACTTCTACAGAATATTCCAAACATTTTGCTTTTAGGTGAAATTTGATTCTCAGCTATAAATTTTTTGAAGAATAAAGGGGCTTGCCTCATAAATCAGGTTGGTCAGACATTTACGTTTATAAACTTTTCTTCGTATAATCTATTATTTTCTAACAGGTTAATCTGGGAGAGTTAAATTCTGCTCTATATAATTTAAAGACATGACAGTGACTAACTTTGAAGACTAAATTAGACCATGAAATTATGAAATGCTCAGATTTCTTTCAACAATCTAGTATTTCCAGTTAAACCATATTAAAAGTCATTGCCTCTTGCCCTTGAGAATTTAGCTTTTTTACAGTAGAAAAACTACTTCTTATGATGAGAACTGTTTCTCTTTCTGCTTTTTGGCAAGACAATTAATTCAGAAACATGAGAAATAAAAGACTAAAGAAAGTCCCCTCCCCCCTTTTTTTTTTTTTACTAAAGATTGGACCTGTGTCTAAGACTTACACTTTTCCCTGCTTTTGAATTTTAGGGTGCATTACATCCAGTAATTTTCTGTGAGCTACAAATTATTCAAGGAGCTGACAGAAAGCATACTGTACTCCACATTGTATCACAATTAATTATATGCTTGCTCCCCCCCAAAACTGAAATTATACCTCCCCCTGTTTACTTTATTACAGAACCATTTTTGAGCAGCGAATGTGAACAATCACATCTACCTATTGTTCATCACTCCTTATATTGGTATACATTTTTGTTTTCACTCTTTTTTTGGATAAAGTATCCCTGTGTCTCAGACAGACAAGGAATAGAGGTCAAGGGCTGGGGGTCCATAAGCCATGACATCTGTAGTATTTTATTGCTAGATACTATACTTACGAGGTAAGAGTAGACCACTCTCAAGACCAGGTGAGATCAACATATTTATTTAAATATATATTTACTTTGCAGTGCAGTAAAACTCTGAGAGCTGTGCTTCCTGGACCATGATTCTGATAAAAATAGCTTCACACCATCTCTGCTATTGGCTTCCATTTCCAAACTCACCAGAAGTTAGCCTATAAGGATGTAATGGGTTGGTATTGGTATACATTTATTATATATTCTGTCTAGCTAAAAAGAGATAAAATATATGTACATATTTTTTATTCTACCTATGGAATGATGGAATGAAGAATCCAGTGCTAAGCTATATTTAAATGGCAACAAATTACACTGCTTTTCATGGAGTTCTCTTGCATATAAGTATGTTTGGAAAGGGGGCCTTGCTTTCTCTAATAAGAATGGAGGAGTGAATAGATGTGTCCTGTTTGGAAAAGAAATATTTTGCTTCAAGATTTTGCCTTAAACATCTCCAGCTTTGCTCTGGCATTTATGTAGCAGCAGGAGACCATTATCCTATGATAACATTCTCTTGCACAGACATGATAGTTTAATTAGAGCAATATGGGAACAACTTTAGTATCGTTGACATAGATTCTGCATAGTGAGTCATTGATACCATAACCAAAGGCAGATTTTTGGCATTGTAATCTACAGTAGGAGAAATATTTGGAAATATACAATTCTCCCTCACTGTAATGGCAGTTCTCCAGGTCAGGGCAACTATAGGGGGTTGAGGGCACATCCTGGTGGTTTTTTTTCCAGTTTCAGAGGACTTGGTGGATGTAATTTGTAAAGGGCCTTCAGAGTCCCAGAGCTGGAAATACTTGTAAGATATTGTAAATAGTGCATGAGCCTTTTCTGTTTAGCCAGTGCTTACCTTTCCAGCTCAACAGGACTTTGGGACTCTGCTTACATTGGACAGAATTCACCAAGCATTTGCTCTGTGCCAGCGCCATTGAAATGAGACTATTGCAAAGTTCAGACCTATATTATTGTACAGATTAATTTCCTTGGGTTTCACAAAGCGTGGGGTTTTGGTGAGTGGTGACTGTCGTGCTGCCACT
The DNA here is from genome assembly GCA_029282475.1 of Phrynocephalus forsythii. Lineage (NCBI taxonomy): Eukaryota > Metazoa > Chordata > Lepidosauria > Squamata > Agamidae > Phrynocephalus > Phrynocephalus forsythii. The sequence continues at coordinate 15,368,246 of JAPFRF010000004.1, forward strand.
GCTTTTACATAGGCCCTTACTTCACGAGGCGCGGCGCTCCACTGCGATATTGCCTTCGATTTGAATTCGGAGGCGGTCACGTGGCAGTCACGTGTTCTCGCTTCGCTCCCGCCCCTGTTTCTTAGTACTCACGAGCTGCAATTTTAGGACCGATTCCAGCACAACCTCACGTGCTCCCTTCGCATTCGCATGCCACTTTTCAACGTTTGTTATTTCCCATCCGTCCTTTAAAAAAATTCCTACCGATGGCGTATCGATGCACTGATGCTGGACTGTCAGTTGCAATGGCTCTACTGATTTCAACTGTTTCCTGGCATCATTGGCAGCCCCCCCCGCCGCCGCCGCTGCTACTCGGGGGGAGCCCCGCATGGCACAGCCGCCCGCCCTCCGCCGCTTGCACGCTGCCTGCCCCGGGTGCCCTGCTCTGGCCGGGCGAGGCGGCAGCGGCTCCTCCTGCTCCTGCCGCCGCCGCTACTCGAGCGAGGAAGTAACAGCGCAAAGCGATGAAACGATATAGCGATGCATCGATATCCCTGTTTGAATATTTTTTTAAAAAAACTTGAAATAAAAGCCAAAAACCGAGACCACACGTCACGTTGGGAGCGAAGCGAGATGCGAAGCGAAAAGATTCCCGGCAGCAGCCAGGGGCACCACTCGCCCCGGTTGGAGCACGGTTAAGGGGGAGTGGTCGGGGCGGCACCGAATCTAAAATGGAGGGGCGTGCGGACTAAAACGATCGATTCGGACAGAAAAGAAGGCTAGCCGCGAAGCGAGCGGCTCGTGAAGTAACGGCCATAGTTGCCATTATCTCTTTGAACCAATGGCTCCGCAGTTGTTGATGGACCCCAACTATGCCCATTCCAGTCAGCATGCCTAATGATTAGGAAAGGTGGGAGTTGTATTACAAGAACATTTGGGCGTGTTTTGACAGACATCTTGGTTGCTGCTTAAGCAGGGTAATTTAAGGCTGAAAGTCAGGTACAGTATACTGTTTGTGGATGATCCATCAGTCCATCTAAATCTCTTTTACCCCATTTGGAAGAGTGTTACTGTCCATTCAGGGCACAGTTTGGGGGTGTTTTTAGATTCAGCATAGTCACTATAAGTATAGATGAATTTGTTTACCAATTTAGGCTGACATGTTAACTATGGATTATACCTAAACAGAGACAGTCATTCATGATTTGGAACATCCTGTTTGGATCCCTTCAATATAGCTGAAATCCACTAGTAAGTAGGATGTCACAATGAGAATAGGCCTGCTGAATCAGTGTATGTTGCAATGTTTTACTGATGATACCAATTTTATTCTTGGTTTTATCATGCATTGCCTTTTTTTAAAAAAAATCTGATGTCATGTGCCATAACCAATATACCAGACATGTAAACTAAGGGCGTTTATACACGACCCCTAAGCTCCGCCGCAAATGGCTGCAAGCTCCGGAGATTTAAAATGGTTCCCCACCAGCTCCGGAGTTTGCAGACAATTAAGTGCGACCCCGCCCACTTTAGTGCGACCCAGCACACTTTTCTTGTACCTTCTATCTGGAAGTGAAAAATATTTAATGCGGATAAGAGTGCCGGGCTCTCCTCACTTGTCTGTTGTTTTTTTGCCTCCCTCCCCTTTAAGAGCCCCTTGAGAAGGAACCAGGAAGTAACGGGGCTCGTGGCAACTTCGACCGGCACCGGCAGGTTAGTAAAGGCTTCTTTTGTCCTTTTTTCCGTCCCTCCCCTCACGCCGACAGGAGCAGGAAGTGCTGAGGGGTGGGGACGCAGGAACAGAAACGAACCCCCAAGATCTCTGGTCCGAATTTAAGGGACCAGCGGATCTTAGGGGTCATGTGAAAAGGCCCTAAGAATGTGTGGAATAAGCAAACTGCAGGGCAACAATTTCCCTGTTTCTGTTCTAAGCAGTGCCAAGAGGTAATTTATGCATCCTTGCTTTAAGATTGCAATGCACTATTTGAATATACATTAGTGACTAATAGACAGTGACTGTCCCAGGCCATACACTGCTTCATAGCGTATTGGGTATTTGAATATAAGTCTCCCTAGTCCTACCCAAACACTCTGATTCGTAGGCACCACTGCCTCTCTACCTATACATTTACACAATGTGGCCGGAATGGAAATGGTTTTTCTCTCGCCACTAGATTTCTCAACAGTGACAAGGAAGGATTGCTTCTTGGCCAGAGCTATTTTGGTAAGGGGCAGGGAAAGCATTGCTGACCAGCAGTGCAAATAATCTGACATGACCACTAAATTACTAGAGATCATGAACTCAGATGCTCTGCCTTACTTTCATTTAGCCAAACATGGCATATGGAATAATGCTTTTGTTGTTGTTGTAGATTAAGGACAAGCATTGCCTAGATTTAAAAATAAATATGCACTGGAATTTCTATGAAGAAACCCAATAGATTATGGGCAAAGCTGTAGAATGTACAGAAATGTTGAAGTTGTAGGGAAAGGTATATTTGAGATCTTTTGTTTTTCAAGGGTGTGGGAGAGAATTTTGGAAAGGATGGACATACATACTGCTTCTTAATTTGTAAAGAAACTCAGTCTTAAATTCAGCATGAATTATGTGAATACAATTTGCATGCGTAACAAAAGTGACAGAGCAACCATATGCATGATTATTCAGAACGGTTGATTTATTTATTTATTTACAAGATTTATAGCCACCCCACTACCAGTTCCTCTTGGGGTGTGTGTGAATATAACTATTTATTTATTTATTTATTTATTATTTTTATACTTGCTAACCACCTGATTTTTCCCGCAGGAACTCAAGGCGGTGTACAACACATTGCAAATAAACAACTTGCCCAAACAAATAAAACCCCAAACAAACCAAATCAAATTACAAATAATAATAATAATAATAATAATAATAATAATAATAATAATAATAATAATAATAATAATAATAATAATAATAATAATGAGAAAAAATGCATATAAAAATAAAAATAAAGATGGAAATGGAACATTAGCAGCCATATAACATAAACAGGGTCTGGAAAGAAAGGGCTGGGACCAGCAGACAAACAACTGACAACAAACCACTGTGCACTCGATGGTCACACAAAGCATTCCCCAAAGAGCCAGGTCTTTAATGCCCTCCTGAAGACCAACAGCGAATCTGCCAGCCTAATCTCCATTGGCAGTTTGTTCCAATGTGCTGGGGTGGCCACTGAGAAGGCCCGATTCTGGGAAGAAACCCTTCGGGCCTCCCTAGGTGTGGCAACCCGGAGCGAGAGGGAGAGTGAAGCTCTGGTCACTGGGGGTGAAGCTGATCTCTGGGAGATCCTCTCCGCCAGATAGACAGGTCCCAAGCCATGGAGGGTTTTGTAAACCAAAACCAATACCTTGAACCTTATTTGGGAGGCAACGGGAAGCCAAAGCAGGCGAGCCAGGATAGGGGTGATGCAGTCATACCTGCCCGCACCAGCCACCAGCTTGGATGCCGCATTTTGCACCTGCTGCAGTCACCGAACAAGGGACAAGGGAAGCCCCATGTAAAGTGTGTTACAGTAATCTGTCCTCGAGATCACCATTGCCTGCACAATCGTCCTAAGGGAATCCACATCCATGTACAGGTGAATCGGGACAATAAGCCTAAGTTGGTAGATGGCTGCCCTGGAAACAGCTGCCACCTGGGCCTCCAGGGACAAAGCTGGATCCAGGACGACGCCCAGACTCCTCACTCGGTCCACCAGCTGGAGGGTCAATCCCTCCAAACTGGGGAGAGGGCCACTGTACCCATCCGGGGATCCCCCAAGGAACAGAACCTCAGTCTTCAAACTATAGCTTGTTTTCCACACATATCTTCAAAGCTTTATTTCTGTGGTATGGTAACCACAGCACATGTATTAAAGGTCCTTCTGCACTTGTTGCAGGGCAATAAACCTAAAGAAGGATGCCTTTGTCATAGTTATGTGAAGGGAAAGGTGGATCTAGGGAACAGGGGGAAAGAGACCATCAAAAATGTACAAGAGTAGAGTCCCTGCATTTCTCTTTAAAAAAGAAATCAAAGTCCAATATATTGTTATTGTTCCATTCTGTTGTTGTTGGCACTGTTGTGAACCACACAGAGTGGCCTTGCTGCCAGATGGGCAGTATATAAATCCATCAAACAAGCAAGCAAGCTCATTGCCCTTTTAAAATCCTTCCCGCCTTCTCAAACTAGTGGTGTTTTAGGAAACCAATAGGTTTTTCTTCATGTGGCTGGAAATATAAAAATAAAAAGAGCATCTAGCTCTGCAGATTACCACTGGTACCCTTCTGTCTATGCCATGCATTCTACATTCTTGCCTTGCCATTTGTGTTTCCTTATTTGCAAGAATCAGGCTTTTATGGAGAACCATAAATGCATAAAGGCTATCTTGGACTCAGACAAGGATTGAGTCAGAGTGTCCTCAATTTGCATACCCTTTATTTGGTTACAAACGGGGTTACCGAGCCTGTATCTATCTCATGTAGTGATTATATGCTATTTTGCATCAGTATGCCTTATCCTGTGGCCTTAGGCAAATAATTTCATTTGGAGAATTTATGCTGCACCTCCGGAATATTGCAGATGTTAACTCTTTATATAATAAACCATGAGATGCCAATGAGTCTATTCAAACTAGGGTGGTGTGAAACCAGGGTGAACTATAAATTGGAAGCCTTGCACCAGACTGACGAAGCCAATTGGATATGTAGAGAAACATTGTGATCACAAATAAAAGAACCCCAGTTTTCTGTCAAGTTCCAGATCGTTTTAGTCCGCGCCCCTCCATTTTCACAGATATACCCCGACCACTCCCCTTAACAGATATGCTCCAACCACTTGAGTGGTGTAGAGCTGCTGCCAGGAATCTTTTTGTGCATCTTGTTTTGCTCCCAGATTGACATGTGGTCAGGATGAATTTTGGAGTTTTATTTCAAGTTTGAAAAAAATATTCAAACAGGGATAGTGAAAAAAAAATACAAATCTTTTCATTGATTCTTCCTGTTCTGAAACCAAATTCCTCGTGGCTAAGTAGTGGCATCATTGAATGATGAAAATCTGCGGCTTCCAGCAGGCAAAAACTATTTTGCCCCCCAGCCTGAAATAAGCAGGGCAACCTTTTGGGTTAAACAAGGGCAGGCTTTATTAAAATCTTATTAAAAGCGGGTGGAGGCGGGCGGCTGTGTGCAATAGGTTGGGCTTTTTAACTCAATAAGAGATCCTAATCCCAGATGGGGCTGCCATGAATGCCAGGAAACAGTTGAAATCAGTAGAGCCATTGCAACTGACAGTCCAGCATCAGTCCTTCCTTCACCTGTGTTCCAATAAAATCCTTTTAATGGCCGGATGGGAAAGCACCCACGTTGAAAAGTGGGATCTCAACTGACTTATTAACACGTGAGGTTGTGCTGGAATGTGACCAAAAACTGCAGCTCGTAAGTCTTTAAGAAATTGATAATGGGATGGGCGAGAACACGTGCCACCCAAAGTCCAATCAGGGTGGCAGCCTCCAAATTCAAATCGAAGGCAAATAACCAGCTAATCTCATTATCAACATTCGTGAAGTAAGGGCCTTGGATATGTAGAGAAACATTGTGATCACAAATAAAAGAAGCCCAGTTGCCATGACTCATGTTCCAGATAACTTCACCTAGATGACTCAGAATCTTCACAGATATAGTATAAAGGTTAACTTCACAGATATAAAGGTTAACTTCACTTGAACTTCTGTAGAGGTGACTTATATTTGTGCTTCCTCCTTTCCACTCCAGATTTAAAACTACAGGATGAATTTGGGAGTTGAATTTAAGCAATGAAAATAAAGTGAAAGTGAAATTACCAGCTGACTAGTGTGGGAAAAAAATACAAAACTTACTGAGGTTAGATTCTTCCTGTTCATGAAACCAAATTAATGTAATATGTGGCTAACTTTACCCCACATCATTGAATGATGAAAATCTGTTGCTTCCAACAGTTGCAAAAACTATTTTGCCCCCATTTAAGAAAAAATCAGAGTTAAGACAACTGATTTGGGTTAAACATCTTGACATCAGATTAATTAAAATCTTATTAAAATTATGATGGAGATATATGATCTCAACACCGTAGTGCAATAGGTTGAATACCATTTTTAATTATCAATAAAAAACAACAAAAATCCCAGATGATCTCTTTATTTCCATGAGATTCCCGTTAAAGGTCTAAATACATCAGGGCTGAAGCTGGACCTTTAACTAACTTCCAATTTTATCTCTTATTTTCACCTGTGTTCCAATAAAATTTTGTTGTAGTCCATTGACTAAAGGGCAACCAAGCACCCATTGGATGCAGATCTGGGATCTCAACTGACTTATTAATGTTTTACATTCGCTGTTGTGACCAAGAACTGCAAGGCCACTGTGTTCTTTCTTTTTAAAATTGATAATGGGATGGGCGAAAATATCTCTGCCCTTGTGCTCTTATCCAATCAGGGTGGCAGTCTTTCTCCCATTTTTAAAAATGACCAGCTAATCTCATTATCATCTGATTCGGGGAGGGAGGGAGGGGTTCTGCAGTGTTATGCAAAGTCTGTTACAGGTTGGGGCAGATTATCAGACTGCCCCACAAAAATGGATGCTGGGAAGAGCTGTGATGAGCCTCTTTCAGCATAAGGCGGGGCAAAGATCAAAGTGCCAGACTGCAGCCAGGCCTGCAAAGGTTTATCATTAGTTCAGTGGATTTCAACTACTGTTTTAAGTGACTAGCTAGATGTGGATCTTCCAGTTATGGAAGATCCACATTAAGGGTTAATTCCAATTATTGGAGTCAACAAATGTAGACACACTGAATGAATGGGATTTGGTAAGTCAACACATGCAATTGCCCATTGGTTCAAAGAGTGTACTCTTTTTGGATTTAGCCTTAAAGTCATAGCCCAGCTTAAACTGGTTTAAAGTCACAAATGCATGAAGGGCTAAGAATGCTGTTGTTTATAATTCATTACAGTCATAGGAAACTTGGTTGTAAAAGAATGATGGGTATTTAAGAAAAATCAGAGTTAATTAGAAGACTGTCTTGGATTCAGTGCATCTTGACATCAGATTAATCAAGATCATTCAGTATGCACAGATGCAGATTGTCTCATATGATCTCAACACCGTGTGTGGAATAGTGTTGAATACCATTTGTTGGAAAGAGATTATGCTAATTTAAAAAACAACAAAAATGCCTTTTTCATCTCCTTTATTTTGACAAGCTTCCACTGTGACCCATTTATTAATTTCAATGCAAGAAGCTGGACCTTTAACTCAGTACTTCCAGCATTTTCCTCTTATTTTCATTATGGGTTTTCAGGCCACCTATTTTGTTGTAGTCCATTGACTAAATTTCAAGGGCATTCATTCTATAGGCATAATATAATTCTGTGCCAAGCAGGGATTAATGTTTTACATTCATGGGTTTCACTCTAGTGCTTCCTTTACCAGTGTACTGTGTTCTTTCTGCCTAAACTTTCCATAGCATCATCCTATATCTCTTCCTTGTGCTCTTATTTTCTATTTGGCTGTCTTTCTCCCTATTTTTAAAAAATGCTCTTTTCCTTGCCAACTCATATTCATCTGATACTTGTTGCTGTTTTCAGTTCTCGTGTTATAGTCTGTTCCCTTAAGGGAGATTATCAGATGTTTTTGTAAAATGTCACTGCAGCCGGAAGAGCTGTGATAGCCCTTTCAGCATAAGCCGTTTTTGTTCCCTTATTTACAAAGTTTAAACACTGCATTTAAATTTGTGCAAAGGTTTTAAGCTTTTCAGTGGACTCATCTGATTTTATATAGTGACCAGAATTCTATTGGGTTTCTCCAGTGTAACCCCAATATTGCATAAGTGCTGCGCCTAACTATTCCATCTGTCTCACGCTCGGACATATTTAGGTAGTGCACCCAGTTGTGTGCCAATGTGCATGACAGACAAGCTAGAAAATTGGAAGATTGCATGATTTCCTGATGCATGTAGTGGTTCATAATAGTATTCTGGCCAATGTATCATTGATGGACATCCATCAAGGAAAATATGATCTCTATTTCTCTTATTTCATATCTATAGCAAAGTACATAAAGGAGGGCATGGACCTCCTCCTTCTCTTACAAGTACATTTATCAATTGTCCCAGTTTATCCCAGCAGAGGCAATTGCAGTGCTCTCCTTGTCTTGTCCATCTCTGCAGCTTTCACACAGTTCACTTAAAGAAATGCTGCAGTAATTACCGGTATATAGACTTTTAAGTCTTCTTAAAGAGCAGAACAAAAGGGGCAAAGTAATTATTAGAAGAACGTTTCCCATCTGAGGTGTCACCCCTGTGAGAAGGCTGTCTGGTGTGCTCACTAATAGAGATGGGCATGAAACAAACTTTTAGTTTGTTTTGTTATTTGTTATTCATTTTGTTACAGAACGAAATGAATAACGAACCTCAGAGTGAATTTAGAATGAAACGAACTGAACCAGGAAAAAAATGGTTCGGTTAGGCTTGGTTCCTTAATGGCGGAGATGTCTCCTACCTGGTGCTGGTCCTTCCTGGATGGTCTGGTCTTCCTGGCTGCAGGGAGGGGCGACCAGAAAAAAAAAAAAAGCCGACCAGCTGCGCTACAGCTGGTAGGCGGCTGTAGTCAGCAGTAAAAAAATAAATAAATCCAGCAAATGAATAACTCTGCAACCCCACCCCCCTGTTCATTATTTGGGTATCTGTCAAAGACCTATTATTATGCTTCACCTGCATCAAAGTTATATTGGCGAACCTATGGCACAGGTGCCAAAGGTGGCACTTGGAGCCCTTTCTGTGGGCACCCAACATCGCCCCTTCACAGCCACCTGTATTCAGGTTAAATTGCTGTATTGGCACTTTGCGAAAAATTAATGGGTCATAAATGGCAGTTTGGGCTCTTGGTCTCTAAAAGGTTTGCCATCACTGTTATAGATTGTTAGCATTTAAGACTAAGCAGCACTTAATGCTGGAAGCAAGGTAATGCTGGAATATAATGCTTAATGATGGGCAAGTTTCAAAATCTGACCTTTTCAATGTAGTTAACGGGCAGAACTAGTAGTTTGTCAGAAAGCAGAAAAGCAATTAAAGCAGCACCTGCCAGCATTTTGAAAAGAAATCCCTTATGATTGCAGAGAGGGACCAAAGAGAATGCTTGATAAAACTCTGAAACTCAGAGAAGCCTGGCATAGTTTTCTGTGAATGGGGTGATTTCTTATTGCTCAGTTAGTTTAGTAAAACGTTTAGTAAAAAGGGGTATGCCAGATAATTATAATTATATCTGCTTGTTCATTTGCTCTGAATGGGAAAAACCTTTCTAATTGGAATCAATGGGAAGCAGCAGTAGCACTATTGCTTGTCCGATCAGCTTCTGATTCCAATTAGAAAGGTTTTTTCCTATGGTCACACCCTTTGGAGCTTCATAACTCAGCTTTGTTACCTCCAAACCTGTTTTGTGCCCATCTCTGGTGGAAATCCTTTGGCAGTCCAGATGTTTTGGACCACAACTCCCACAGTCCTTTGTCATTGGCAATCTAGGCTCAACATTCTGGGAGTTGTGGTCCAAAACATCTGGAGTGCCAAAGGTTTACCACCACTGATCTAAGAGCAGCCATGGAGAAGGCTGCTGTAAGAAAATCCTATTTAAGTATTGGCTAGAAATTGTTCAGCACGAGCTCACTGCTCATCTTATCCTTGTCTTTTGGGACAAGGAAGGGTGAAAATGTAAATGTACTGTGTGAATTTACAAGGCTGGAATCTCCACTCTTCCTCTTCTCCTTATATCGAGCGAGTGCTATTGATACCACATGTCTTATAAAAGTACATAAATGTCTTGCTTGACATTGACACTGTACAATCCTGAGCTATTTTGGCTGATGGCCTTTCCTCACAGTGACATGGGACTGGGACGACACGCATGTGTTAGTGACGAATGTCACCCGTGATCTTCTGCTATTGTTTTAAAAGAGGAAACCCCCAAGGATATGTATTTAAAATGCCAAAGAGTGTCAGTTCTTAATGGTTCAAAGTAAGCATTCAGCAGAGCAAAAACACAACTGACGGACACTGTAGCAGATGAAAAAACATCTGAAGATCATGGAGAGGAACAAACACTGTTATCCTACTGACAGAATGGCGTCCATCAGTGGAGTCAGGAAGGGGAAACTTCCCACATCCCTCCATAACGCCATGTACAACACTTCATAGCCTCCACTGGAGGGGCGGAGAAACCCTGAGAATCCCTTTGAAATGTCGTGAACACATTTTAGATACATTTTTGATTACCCAGATATTTTAACTGGGGGTGGGGGTGGGGTAAAGCAATCCAGGCTGAACTGGGTCACTTCCCACAGACGTCTGATGTGCATCTTGATTTTAGTGCACACCCCATGCAAATGTGTACTTATTTGTTGCTTCCTTTTGGTTTTATGCCAATACTGAGTCTTTCAAGCAAAATGTTCTTAGCACTGTAAATTGCAACCAGAGTAGGCCCATTGAAACATGGGGTATTTGCTATGTCAGCTGCTCTGTACATAATTTACTATGCTAAGCAACAGGATTCCAATCTATACTACTTAGATGTTTTAGACAAAGATATTGTCCTGATACTCCTCATGGGAGATCAAAAGTGAGGAGCCCTAGATGCCTTTAGAAGGGGATTGGAGAGATTTCTGTCCATTGAAGGTGACAGGCCATGATGGGGACAAGTGTTATCTCCAGGCTTAAAAGGAGGGAACCTCAAAGTGCCAGATGCAGGGGACAGGCATCAGGAGACAGGTCTCTAGTTGTCTTATGTTCTCCTAGAGGCATCGGGTGTGTGTGTGTCACTGTGAGATACAGAAAGCTGGACTAGATGGGCCCTTTGGCCTTATTTAGCAGGACTCCTCTTATGTTCTTATGGATGCCTTCTAACTCTTAAAGGTACACAGTAAGAATACACAAATGTACAGTACAGTGGGCCCTCGTATAACACACGGTTTGTATAACATAAAATCTGTACAACATAAAAAAATTCCAGAGATAGGGGAAATTTGCTTAACAGAATCATCTATGGGGCAAATCTGTACAACATAAAACTGGTCGGGATTAGGGATTACTCTGTGTTCAATGCATTCCAATGGGAAATTTGTATAAAGGAAAATTTGCTTAACAGAATTTCATTTGGAATGAATGAATTCCTTTATACAAGGTGCCACTGTATACTGGTGTTCTGCTTTCCCATGTTTTCCCCACACCATCCTCAGAACATTCCTGGGAGACAAGAGGCATTAAGAGAGAGTGACTAGTCCATAGTCACCCAACAAACTTCTTGACTGAGCTGAATTTTCTCCAATATGTACACAAGGTTTTATTTTTAAAAAGACTGAGTTGTAGAAGCAGCAATGATGGGAGAAGGAGGACAAGGATGGACTGATGCTGAGCTCCTTAGTTCTTCCCCTTTAACATATCAGGTTAGCATGATTAAACTGTTAGCTGATGGCACAGCCCCTCAGCCTAACATTTGGATCCCAGTACCTTTGGTGACTTCTTGCCTCTCCTTCTTCCCTCTCCCCATTGTTTTTCCTTCCTCCTTTACTTTCTGTCATACGCCTATCCTTTGGGTAAGCATCTGGACCATCTTATTCAGACCAGACTTGTACAGGAAAATGCAGAGAGGGACTAGCTTTCAGGATCCAGTGATCAAATATGGTATTGGGTGGATCTGAGTAAAGTGAGCCTGTTTCTTTTATCTTGCACTGTGGGATGGTGGGTAGGCCAAAGGAAACCCATGTCCAGAAAAGAAAAGTGCCCAGCAATGACTGCCATTGCCTCTGATCAGGCTGCTTTCAGGCAGGGCCAAGTGCTTCCATCACTTGTGGTGGGTGTCCCTCACACTGCAGGTGTGGCTAAAGCCACCAGTTGGAACCACCTTTCTGCTGCCCAAGGCCATGTTGTCTAGTGCAGCTCTACACCAAGCTGAAGAGCTGAAGAGGCAGCCCTTCCTGCAGTGCCTTCATCATAATATTAGAGACCCTGCCTGGAAGTATAAGAACCCATAGGAGCCAAAAGAACCCTCCCTCCATCTTGTGACAGAGGTGGCCCTAGGAGTAGCAGCCACTTTCTTCTTGCAAGACAGCATTGCTGCAGGCCAGGATGAAGGGGTGTGCCAGCTAGGCACGGCCCTAGGTTTTTTGGTGGATGGAGAAAAAGCAGTGCCACCTTAACCCTTTAGTGGTGTCTGAGCTGGAAACAGTCACCACCTCCCTGGGCTGGGAGCTGGACAGGCCAGGGAGAGGAGCGGAATGAGCATCACTCCCAAACAATCTGATGATGATGATGATGATGATGATGATGATGATGATGATGATGATGATGATGAGGAGGAGGAGGAGGAGGAGGAGGAGGAGGAGGAGGAGGAGGAGGTCACACTGCAATAGCAGCAGTTGTTCTTTAATCACTAGAGATCAGGAGGAGGCTGCTATGATTTGTGGAATGTTGCTATCACTGCTATTGCCTAAATCACTGTGATTTGATGCTCTTACTGTTTCCTCCTGGTTTCTTTGAGTGCTTTTACATGATCCCTAAAGTCCGCTGCAAAATGCTTGCAGATGCAGAGCATAAAATTGTTTTCCCACCAGCAGCGGACTTAAAAAAAAAGTACGACCACACCCACTTAAGCGCGCCCCAGCGCATTTTACAAGTACCTGGTCTGGAGGAGGTAAAATCCTTGTTGCTGTTTTAAAGCATTGCATGCCTGGCCTTCCTCCGCTTTTTGTTTGTTTTTGTTGGGTCCCTCCCCCCTTTAACAGACAGGAATCCTAAAGGGCTGGAACAATTAGCTGCTGCCGAGGGCAGGCGGAGGTGAGCCTGCATTTTTCTCTCTCTCCCATCACCACAGGCAGAAGCAATAGAATCAGAGTGCAGGAGGTGGGAACACAGGAATCAGAACAAAAACCACTTTGGGGGAATCTGCATTTAAGTTGCCAGTGGATTTTAGGGGTCGTGTAAAAGCAGCCTTTGACAAGATTGGGTGAGATTCTTGTTGACAATCCAAAGACAAGGAGAGGTGGTCATGATCTAATAAACCCATGTCTCTGAGTTGTATAGAAGGGCCACATGGGTCCCCTCCTTTTAGGGGGGGGGGATTGGATTGTTTAGTAACCTAATACAAATAACACCCATCCTTGCCTTCTGGTTTCTGTTGCTCCTGACTCCCCCAGGCTTGTGCTCCCATTGCAGATGGCACACATGGGGAAGCACCCATTTGTCACCCTTGGTGGTTTGCCGCTTGAACCAATGCTCAACCCAACTAATATCGGGGCTGGCCCTACATTGCTTGCTTGGTTGCAAGAAAGCGATACCCACCGTTTCCATGGGACAACTGAGTTTCCTCAGTTTGACCTGTCTACTGAAATGATGCCTAGCTTCCTCAGGCTTCTTTTTTGGGCTCAACCATAAAAAGAAACATTCCCAGTTGTTTTGTTCTTGGGGAGTCAGTTGGTGCTGGTAGAACGCGAATAGATTGTTATTTGTTTTTGTTTCCATCGTATGGAAGCACACCACCTATTTTTACCAGTTCATGTACATCTCTCCCCCCACAACTAGTTTTAACAATTCTTGATTATAGTTAGGCCTGGGACAGTAAGCTAAGGATCAGGATGTGTGCGCGCGTCTGTTAAAAGTACAGCCTGCTCCGTTGTCCTTAAGTCACCTCATTGCTGCTGGGCATTGCGGGAGACTGAACTGAAGTCAAAACCTGAATAGCTGCCAGGTACAGCATGTCATTTTAAACATGAGGAAAATATGGCAAAATAATACAAGCCCATTCCTGCAGAGTTTCCTCACACAATGCGTCTTCTGAATGTGGTGGGAGTTTTTGTGTGAGGTAAAATCTTCTAAACAGGGTTTGGCCAGGCTAATTCACAACCTGTGCCATCCAGAGGCTGCCAAGTAAATGTGACTTAACTTCCAGGGTGAAACAATATTCTTTTTTCTTTCATTGCACCGTGCACACTAATACGGTTGGTAATGTCCTTTGAAACTAAAAGCTAGTTTGTTTCTTTGGAAAGCTTTCTGATCCAACCAGCATAAATAGAAATCTAATGGACAAAGAAAAATGGAAGATAAAACAAATTAATAGGAGTATGTTTTATTCGAAAAGACCTTGCATATTTTTGTAAGAGAGGCACATTACCCAATCTCATCATCTGAAGGCATCATTTTTTTCTGACAGAAAAAGGAATATTCTGGCCACTGTATCTTTTGCATTCACATTACAAATGAGAAATAAAAACTGTTTAAATGTGCTATGTAAAAATGCCCTTGGGGCACAACCTGTTTGACCTTCACTCAAAAATCAGTCCTGTTGTATTGGACTGAATGGATCCACGTCCCAGGGAAGTATGCATAGGATACAGTGGTTCTCAACTTGTGGGTCCCCAGATGTTCCTGAACTGCAACTCCCAGAAATGCCTTCCAGCACAGCAAGTGGCGGACGCTTCTGGGAGTTGCAGTCCAGGAACATCTGGGGACTCACAGGTTGAGAACCACTGGATTACAATGTAAAATTAGGGCCTGATTTTAAAAGTTCTAAAGTAAGGGCAGGTGCCTCACAACCCTGTACTTTTCCTCAAAGAAGATTTAAGGCAGAAGCAGATGTAATAGACAGGGATATGACCGAGGCCATCTCTCATGTTTGAAAAATCAGATTTTGAAGGAATCCCTTGCGTGTGTCCTGAAGACCAGTTACAAAAATAGAGCAAGCTAATGGGAAAGGCCCACACGTGAGAGAGGTGTCTGCTGTCACACTCAAACAACCCTTAAGGATTCTTCCTTTCTACTCATAGACTGCCTACAAAGTCTGTTTCTGCCCTTGGTGCAGCAATTATTGTGCTTTGCTGTGTATTCCTCCCCACCCCCTGCTATCCTTTCAGAGAACCCTATTTTATTCCTTAAGGACATCATGTCAAAAAACTGTTTAAAATGTATGTATGAGGGAATATTCTGTTTGGCAGCCACAGAGAGTTATGAGTGTTTCAAATGTGTGAGAAATCAGAATCTCCATGCCACTGGCAGGCATGGATTATGAACAGGCAACGGCCCACACCAGGCTTGTGATTGGCACGCTGAACCTGAGCTTTGTACCACAACAGTATGGTAAGAACTGTCCCCGAAATGCAAAGCATGGTTTGACATAATAGGAATGTTCAGGATCCACAAATTTTAAGAATACAGTGGTACCTCGGATAACAGCGGTAATTCGTTCAAGGTTAGTTGTTATCCAAAACACATTGTTATCCGAAACACGGTTTCCCATAGGAATGAATGGGAAACTGTTTAATCCGCTCTGGAGCCTAGGAAAAAGGCACAGACACCAGGTTTTTTGCTCAATACTCTTTATAAAGTGCACTTTAAAGGTACAGATGCAATGCCACCCAGGATAACTCTTTTTTACTGATGCATGCTGGAAATTCGTTATCCAAGGCAGTCCATAGGGAAAATTCGTTATCCGAGGCAGACCTATACTTAGAAATTGCGATTCGTTATCCGAGGCAGCCCATAGGGAAAATTCATTATCAGAGGCAGTCCTATACCTGGAAATTTGCAGTTATCTGAATTATTCGTTATCCGGGGCAGTTGTTATCCGAGGTACCACTGTACCTTCCAATACCCTTTCTGTTGCCTTCACTAGTTATGTATGCAGAACCAAGTGAATCCAATGTCTCTACTCTGAAAAGGACCATCTTTCTTCCTTCCATCTGCCATTAGAGAAAACGAACATAATCATTGTGCTTGTTTCTTTGCAAGGGAAGAATGGGGATGCCGAAGGGAATGATGTACTCCAAATGAAGCAAGGTTCTGGTAAAAGTGTCTGACCCAGCGTGGGTTATTTTGGCATTCTTCCCATTGCCCAGCAGATATCGGATTTGATATGATCGGTGCGTTTTCCTGTCTTGCCATGTTTATTTGTGTGGTCTTTCTTTATTGAAAGATTTGTGCACAGGGTAGACTTTAGTACAGTGGTGTTTCCTACAGGGAGTTACAATGGTCAGAAAACAAACAAACAAACAAACACTGTTTTGTTGTTTCATGAGGTAAAAAATTACTTCATTACTTAATGAAACAGTAGGATGCATTTCATTTTGTTACTAAACACAATTCCCCCCCTCTAGAATGAAATGATTCATTTCAGAGAAATGACAGGGGAGCTTCCTTGAGCTCTTCCCTGTAAGCCCCTGAAATTTGGAAAGATGTGGGTGTCAGGGGGCTGAGTTATGAAGCTCCAAAGGAGATGCCCCTAGGAAAAAATCTTTGTAATTGGATTCTGAACTTCAGAAGCCAAGTCACTGGTGAGTCACCAAGGATTGGCTTCCAATTACAATTACAAAGATTTTTCCTAGGGGCTCACTCTTTGGAGCTTCATAACTCAGCGCCCTGACCTCCAAACTTTTCCAAATTTTAGGGGGTTACTTAAAATCACTTGAGGAATCTCCCATGCCATTTTGGTCCTTTAAGCCAATGTTCCCCAACCCCCGGGATGCGGACCGGTGCCGGTCCATGGATCACTCAGCACCGGGCCGCCGCTTCCTGGCGCGGCCGAGCGGGTGCCGTGCGCGGGGCGCCGGGGCCGGGAGCCACGCATGGGTCTCGCTGCTGGTGCCCCGCTTGCTCCTGCTCCTGCTGCCGCTGCCGCCGTGGGCCTCCTCCTCCGCCGGGGAAAGCGAGTGGGCCTTGGCTGCTGCTGCTCCTCCGGCGGCGGCGGCGGGAGGAGGAGGTGGAGGAGGAGCAGGAGGAGGCGGCGGCGGCTCTTCATGGATGCTGTAGCGGCCAGAACGGAGTGGCCGCGCCTCCTATGGGAGAGGCTGCTGCGGCCACTCTTGTGGGAGGGAGAGCGGCCGCCTCGGCCTGACGGGCTTCACTGGAGTCTCTCTGTATGTGTATGTGTGTGTGTGAAAGGGAGGCGCGTAGCTGAGGAGAAGAAGAAGGGGCGGGACCGGGGGCGCGCGCGTGCTCTTTCGCGCGCGTAAGCCTGTCTTCTTCCCACACCCGTTCCAGGAGGCAATGGTCGCTTTTGTTGTTGTTGTTTTTGGGGCCCGTTTTGGGCCCCTCCCCTCCCTTTGGGCAGCCCTGAGACCCGCCGCGCCTGACGGGGAGGAGAGGGGGAGAAGGAAGATGTCTTCCCACCCGCGTGTGAGGCGAGGCGGTGGCGGCGGCTCCTCTCCTCCGGGCCCGGCCTCCTCCCTCGGTGGAGTGGCAGCCACGGCAGCGGCAGCGGCGGAGGGTCACCGGCTGTGGCGGCGGCGGCCCCAATGGCGGCGGGCGGTTCCTCCTCCTCTGCCGCCGCCGCCGCTTCCAGCCGGCTGCAGCCCATGAGGGCGACGGTGCCTTTCCAGCTGAAGCCGCATGGCAGCCCCACGAGGAGCGGCGGTGGTGGAGGGGGGTCGTCATCGGTGTGCCACGTGCGGCGGCGGCGGCCCCTCAACAACATCAACCGCCTCCTCCTCTTCCTCCTCCTCCGCCGCCTCAGGCTTCCTCGCGAGCCGCCAGCCCCACGCGGCCGACGCTGGCCCATGGGGGCATCACCACCCCCGGCAGCGGCAGCCCCCCGGCGGTGGCCACGCAGACGCCCACCGGAGCCGGCCCGAGGAGCCCCCCGTGTCCCGTGGGTGCCACCACCCCGCTGCCGCCACCGCCACCCACCGGGTCCTCTCCGCCGCCACCACCACCGGGCTTGGCGCGGGGCAGCCCCACACGAGGAGGAGGAGGGGGAGGGGCGCGCGGCAGCCCCCTCGGCCCCCCCACCCGCCGCCTCCCCCGGGCTCTTCGCCGCCACCGCCGCCGCTGTCTCCGTCGGCGCCCAAAGGCAGCGCCTGCTCCTCCTCCTCCTCCGCGGGAAGGATCTGGCCCCGTCAGCAGTGGTGGTCCCCGAGCAAAGCCGGGCCTCCCCGGAAAGGAAGAGCCCCAACTCGCTCGTTTGCAAAGGTGAGAGGGATGGGGTGGGATGGTGCGGTCGCGCGTGTGTGTGTGTGTGCGTCTCTCTCTCTCTCTCTCTGTGTGTGCGGCTGCTGACAGGAGGAGGAGGCGGGGGGCCGCCTTCCCAGGAGCCCTGGGTTCCCCCCCACCCCGCCCGTGTGTGTGTGGGGGGAGTGGCTTCCTTCAAAAGGCACACGCGCCAAGCCTTCCTCCTTGCACCCTTGCCTCTCCCTCCTCCTTCCCTCCCATCCTTTGCTTTCACACACACACCCTCTTTTGCCTCCCCCCACCCCCTTTCACATTCCTTTATCTCCCCCCCTTCCCCACCCCAATCCCCGGGCCACGGAAAAATTATCAAAAATTTACCGGTCCGCGGGGATAAAAAGGTTGGGGAGCACCGCTTTAAGCCCCAGGGGAGCATAGCATTTTGTTTCATTTTGTAATGAAACTACTTTAAAAATTTGTTACAAACTAAACAAAATGAAATAACTACAGAAACAAAACACTGTTTTTCCATTTTGTGCCCATCTCTAATAGGGAGTTTATTTCTGTCTCAGATGTAGATAATAAAATAAAGGAAGAGGTAGATTAAGACCTTTAGAACCCTTAAGCACTGAAAAGATTATGGTGCACCCCATGAATAAACTGTACCACACAATGTCTGGAAGTTGAGTCATGGCTACTGGACTTCTTTTTTGAGAGATAGAAACGTTTCGCTGTTCATCCAAACAGCTTCATCGGTCTGAATACAGCTAGTGCAAGTACTCTATCTTATAGTCAGCTTTGACCTCTTGTCACCTTGGTCTGAATTAGGCTCATAAGATGAACAATTGCCAGAATAGGCTCGTTAGGGAGACAATAGTATCCATAGCCTTAAGGTGAACAATGACCTAAGGTGCTGAAACCCATCAAGAATGAACAACGAAAGGTTTCTATCTCTCAAAAAAGAAGTCCTGTAGCCATGATTCAACTTCCATATAAACTTACCTGGATGACTGAGAATCTTCACAGACATGTACCACACAGTGGGTCGCATGGCTTGAAAAAATAACATTGTATAATGTGCACATTATATGCGTGAAAAATATGGTACTGTAATATATTGTAAAACACATGGGAAAAAAGAACCACCTTTCATATACAAAATCACATGTGCAATCAAATTACTGGCTTCCAGCCAAATCTTGGGCTTTCATGCTTTGATTAATGTTGACAGATTTTGTTAGAATCCGTAAACTGAAAAGCTCCAACAAGAGCTTAAACCCTCTTTTAGGGTGTTTTATTTAAATTGTAGCTGTTATTTCTTTATCTTCCACATACTTGCATAGTGCAGAGGCCATGGGTCTAAAAGACCAGGGATGATGACCAATAATTTTGCATGAAAAAACATGAGTTTTCTCGCTAGGCAAGTCTTCATACTTCTTAAGTTTTTACTGGTTCATACTCAACAACTTTAGGTTGGGAGGTGGCTTTCTTGGGGCTGTTGAGGGAGGGAGGGAAAGAACTGGGCATGAAGGATGGGTGTATGCCATTTATTAATGAGGATGCACCATTTACACGGTGGTAAATCCAGCATTGTGGTGTGCCATTCCCTTGTTGATGCCCTAAACATGTGTTTATTTTGCTTAAATCTATCTATCTATCTATCTATCTATCTATCTATCTATCTATCTATCTATCTATCTATCTATCTATCTATCTATCTATCTATCTATCTTTAAAATAGATATGGCTTTTGCATATGCAAAACCTGGTGACTCCCAATCTTCTTTGGGGTGTCCTTGCTTATTGGTGTGGAATGTTTGTCCCTATGGTCAAGCCCCATGCATTCCATGGGGAATAGCACATGTATACAGGCTCGATTTCACTAAGCACAGATACTTCTACAGAACACTGATGCATAATGCATTACAGCCACTAATGAAATAAATGTGCACATTTATTAAAGCATGCATAAACGATCCATACATGCATTCAGGACACAAAGTATGCATTGCTTTGTTTTCGGATGTTGGTCAGACTGTACAAAAGTAGAGGAAACAAAAGTGGAAGAATGGGAGTTCAGGAGGACATGGAAAGGGAGTGTGACAATGCAGGCTTTACACAACAGGCATCCACCACATTAGCCACTCTCCACCCTTCATAGAGAAACCAGTGTGATATGAAATTATTACTTACCGAAGCAATGCTAAATAGCATCTAGGTGGGACAAAGGGATCAAAACTTGGAGTCAAGTCAAAGTAGACTAACAAGCAGTAGAGGAAAAAATTCAAGCACATATGGATAATTTTGGAGGGTCTTCCCTGACAATGCAGTTTTCTTCAGAGGATTTCAGGACCAACATTGTATCAGGCAAACATAGCTCCATCCAATGCTCTTATGGTAGGATAATCACTGTTTTCTAGAACTGAAATTCAGAGATAACAGGACTTTTCTCCCTAGCAAATAGGTTTCTTTTTCTTGTAGACATTTGTAATATTTGTTCCTTGCAATAGATGTCCATATAGCTGTACTATGCTAAGTGCCATTACATTGTTCCTGACCTTTGGAAGCCCTAGCAGGGTTTTCAAAGTAAGTGAGATGTTTAAGAAGTGGTTTTATTAGTGGCACTTCTGCCTTGTGGGTTGCCATGGCTGTATGGGGATTTGAACCGAACACAGATCTCCGGATACCTAATTTGACACACTTAGCCACGACACCATACTGGCTCTGCACAGTCATACTACCAACTTAAATATGAATTTAAATATATACTCAGTATTTTGCATAAAGCTTGTATTAGCAAGAACTATAATCAGGAATAATGTGAGGATTATCCTGCCTCAGCGCTTTTGTGATACAATGTCTGAAATCCAGTTTCAATTAGAGAATGCCCATTGAATTGTTTGGGATTTGGTGAGGCCACTCCTGTGTAAATTCATCGGCCTATTCTAGTTCTGATTTGATATGGTGCAACAATTAGATTTCAGCCAATAAATTAGTGTCAATAGCCTTTGAAATATATCCCGAGTCTTCAGGAAGGAAACTGGCCATACAGATATATACCAAAGTTTGTTTGTTTGTTTGTTTGTTTGTTTGTTTGTTTGTTTGTTTAGTGACTTGGACTATTGGAATTGCTGGTGTAACCCTATTCTCATTGTACTTTCTTGTGATGGAGAGAACTTCAAATATTGGGTTTGGGAAAGGCTTGACTGGTTCAAGGAATTCCCAGACTGTACTTTGATATTTATTTATTTGAGGTTCTAGATTGCCCAACTTAGAGTGACACTACTCAGGGTGTCACGAAGCAGAACATCCAAACTAAAGTAGCAAAATAATGAGTAGAGATGGGCACAAAACGAGCGATTTTTTTGTTTTTGTTTTCGTTTTTTCGTTTTGTTACGCAATGAAAACGAAATGAATTTTTTAAAAAAAACAAAACGAAAATGAAAATGAAACAACCAAATTTGCCGTGTTTTTCATTTTCGTTGCAGCAGATGCATTGAACTAAAAAGAATGCTAACGAAATAGCAATTTTTCATTTTCGTTTTCATTTCTTCGTTTCGTTACCTAACGAAACGAAAACGATTTTTTTGCAAAAAATGTCACGAAAACTAAAATGAACCGAAACGGACCCCTAAACGACCAAACGACAAACGAAACACCATTTTTTTGAGTCGTGCCAATCTCTAATAATGAGTACAACACTTCGACTAACAAAGCAGAAACAGAAAGGTGACCAAGAGTTGCACCTGGGGGCTTAGGTGAACCAAATTATATAAACCATAAACATACTAGACCAGTGATGGTAAACCTTTTAGAGACCGAGTGCCCAAATTGTGATTCAAAACCCACTCATTATTCTCAAAGTGCCAATACAGTAGTTTAACCTGGATACAGGTGGCTGTGAAAGGGCTATGTCGGGTGCCCACAGAAAGGCCCCCGAGGGCCACCTTTGGCACCCATGCCATAGGTTCGCCAACACTGTACTAGGCAAAGTGTCCAGGAATATAAGAAAATAATAACTCTAGTAGCATGCATTATACTCTATCCACTTCTTATCTGTGATAGGGTTTTTTTGGTATGTTCTTTATCAGATGTTCACATTTAATGAATAACTTGTTTTTTTTTCTGTACAGCAACAACAATGAGACCTATGATGCATTTGAGATGCATCTGAAAAAGTGGATCGGCATTACAAAACTCCTGCTAATCCAGTTAAAAGGTCCCACAAGCGTTCGTTTTTTGTTCCTCATGATGAAAACGGGACACCACAACTGCTTCTTTTTGTCCTCTTGTTGTTATGTCCAGTTATGGAAAGTAGCTAAATTCATCAGATTAATTTGTAGGGCCGGGGGGGGGGGTAATTCAGAGTTTAAGTACAGGAAAGAGACCTCCACATTTTGCTTCTTGAGGCGGAAAGCTGGACAAGGAAACAGGAGGAAGGTTAGAGCGAAAAAATCATAAAATCAGGATGGACTCTGTCAATGAGAAGCAGACAGCCACATTAGACTGTCTTCCGAGATATCTCTCCACAGTCATGAAATACTGAGTCACTCTATGCTTGAATTTTGAGTGGGTGTAACACAGCAACTATATGTGCAAAGTGCAGGCAACACGTCTTCATGTTCAACAAATCAACAACTCTAATTAAAAAAAACTGACTGGAAGAGCTGGAAACATTTATTAGAAAAAATATGGTATAAGAGGATACACATTGCTGCAGGACCCTACGAACAGCCCTTCCTCCTGCCATTTCTTCTAAATCCCATTTTCTCTTGGAATTTACAGTTTGCTCCAGCATTAAGATAACCTACTTGTGAGTCCTAGGCAAATGCACCTTATCCACTCCAGGAGACAGAATTGGCCAATTGGATGGACCAGGCCCTATGCTTTGTTCCAATTAGGTTTACATCTACACCAGGAATAAAAATGGTGGTTAATGTGAATTTTTCCATCACATGCGATAGAGGTATTGTATTGCTTGCTTGCTTCCAGATTTCAGGCCCAGTTTTGATCTTAATTCCTTTGGAAAACTGAAGGTTCCCACTTCTCCATGTTCTCTCTTGGTGAAAACAAGTCCACATTTTCTTTCTTTCTTTCTTTCTTTCTTTCTTTCTTTCTTTCTTTCTTTCTTTCTTTCTTTCTTTCTTTCTTTCTTTCTTTCTTTCTTTCTTTCTTTCTTTCTCGAGCAAAGCAAACAGAGATCCCTCTGTTATTTTTAAAAGCTTAGGACACTCCAAAAACTAATCCTGCTTCTCCCTGTAATTATTATTATTATTTTAAAAATCAGATTACAAACTTCCTGAAAGAAAAAGGTGGGTCCAGGAAACACAGACTGGACGTGCCTCTGTTTTGTTGGCAATTAACAGGGCTTATAGTGGCAAGGAACGTTGCAGGCATGAGCTGCCTGCCTTTGGAACAGCAATTTCATTTTGTTTAAACTGAAGGAGACAATTCCATGAATGGAAGGAGGGCTCTGACTTCACTCAGAACAATAAAAGCAAGGCTATAAAACCACAGGAACAAAAGAGTGTAAATAGCATATACCGATGGCATCTCCTGGAAGAGCAAAATGCAGGCCTGTTATTGTAATTCTGCAATATTGGAATTGAGGTTACGTCCTTCCTACTTTGTCCTCAAAGGCGAGAAGCAAGCTGCTAATTTTAGGTGGCCTTCCACATTTTGGTGTAAGAGGAAGCAAGGAAAAAATTGATAATCTGTAAACTGTTTCTTGTCTTTAGAAGAGGCCCAGTGATCACTTTGTAATGCTCTAAAAACGCAGGGCAAAGGCTAATTGAGTTTTGTCAAGAGAACAAGCTGGTCATTGCAAACACTCTTTTCCAACAACACAAAAGGCGACTCTACACATGGACATCACCAGATGGACAATACAGGAATCAGATTGACTATGTTCTCTGCAGCCAAAGATGGAGGAGCTCTATACAGTCAGCAAAAACAAGACCTGGTGCTGACTGTGGCTCAGATCATCAGCTTCTTATTTCAAAATTCAAACTTAAACTGAAGAAAGTAGGGAAGATCACTGGGCCAGTCAGGTATAACCTAAGTCAAATCCCATATGAATACACAGTGGAAGTGAAGAATAGATTCAAGGAACTAGATTTGGTGGACAGAACACCTGAAGAACTATGGATGGAGGCTTGTAACATTGTACAGGAGGCTGCAATGAAAAATATTCCAAAGAAAAGAAAATGCAAGAAAGCAAAGTGGTTGTCCAACGAGGCCCTACAAATAGCAGAGGAGAGAAGGGATGCAAAATGCAAGGGAGAAAGGGAAAGATACAGAAAATTGAATGCAGACTTCCAAAGAATAGCAAGGAGAGACAGGGCGGCCTTCCTGAATGAACAGTGCAAAGAAATAGAGGAAAACAACAGAAAAGGAAAAACCAGAGATCTGTTCAAGAAAATTGGAGATATTAAAGGGGTATTTCATGCAAAGATGGATATGATAAAGGACAAAAATGGTAGGGAGCTAACTGAAGCAGAAGAGATCAAGAAGAGATGGCAAGAATATACAGAAGAATTATATCGGAAAGATCTGGATGTCCCTGATAACCAAGATAGTGTAATTGCTGACCTGGAGCCAGACATCCTGGAAAGTGAAGTCAAGTGGGCCTTAGAAAGCATTGCAAACAACAAGGCCAGTGGAGGTGACGGCATTCCAATTGAACTCTTTAAAATCTTAAAAGAGGATGCTGTAAAGGTGCTGCATAAGATATGCCAGCAAATTTGGAAAACCCAGCAGTGGCCAGAGGACTGGAAAAGATCGGTCTACATCCCAATCCCAAAGAAAGGAAACGCCAAAGAATGCTCCAACTATTGCACAATTGCACTCATTTCACATGCCAGCAAGGTTATGCTCAAAATTCTACAAGGCAGACTTCAGCAGTATGTGGAAAGAGAACTTCCAGAACTACAAGCTGGATTTCGAAGGGGCAGAGGAACTAGAGATCAAATCGCCAACATGCGCTGGATTATGGAGAAAGCCAGAGAGTTCCAGAAAAACATCTACTTCTGCTTCATTGACTATGCCAAAGCCTTCGACTGTGTAGACCACAACAAACTATGGCAAGTCCTTAAAGGAATGGGAGTGCCTGACCACCTTATCTGTCTCCTAAGAAATCTATATGTGGGACAAGCAGCAACCGTCAGAACTGGATATGGAACAACTGACTGGTTTAGAATTGGGAAAGGAGTACAACAAGGCTGTATACTGTCACCTTGCCTATTTAACTTATATGCAGAGTACATCATGAGAAAGGCAGGTCTGGATGAATCACAAGCCGGAATGAAGATTGCCGGAAGAAATATCAACAACCTCAGATACGCAGATGATACTACTCTAATAGCAGAGAGTGAGGAAGAATTAAAGAACCTCTTAATGAGGGTGAAAGAGGAGAGTGAAAAAAATGGGCTGAAGCTCAACATCAAAAAAACTAAGATCATGGCCACTGGTCCCATCACCTCCTGGCAAATAGAAGGGGAAGAAATGGAGGCAATGACAGAGTTTATTTTCTTGGGCTCCTTGATCACTGCAGATGGCGACTGCAGCAACGAAATAAAAAGACACCTGCTTCTTGGGAGGAAAGCAATGGCAAACCTAGATAGCATCCTAAAGAGCCGAGACATCACTTTGCCAACTAAGGTCAGGATGGTTAAAGCTATGGTTTTTCCAGTAGTGTTGTATGGAAGTGAGAGCTGGACTATAAAGAAGGCTGATCGCTGCAGAATTAATGCTTTTGAGCTGTGGTGCTGGAGGAGAGTCTTGAGAGTCCCCTGGACTGCAAAAAGATCAAACCTATCCATTCTGAAAGAAATCGACCCCGAATGTTCACTGGAAGGACAGATTTTGAAGCTGAGGCTCCAGTACTTTGGCCACCTCATGAGAAGAGAGGACTCCCTGGAAAAGTCCCTGATGCTGGGAAAAATCGAAGGCAAAAGGAAAAGAGGACGACAGAGAATGAGATGGTTGGACGGTGTCATCGATGCAACCAAAATGAATTTGACAAAACTCCGGGAGGCAGTGGAGGATAGGAAGGCCTGGCGAGCTCTGGTCCATGGGGTCACGAAGAGTCGGACACGACTGAACGACTGAACAACAACAACAAAAAACTCAGGTTAGGATGACAATGGCAAATGACTATAAGGCATATTATTCCTAAGAGTTCAAGGTGAGTTTTATCCATTATCTTAGGGTCTAATTGCGCATCATGATGGCAAACCTTTATTTTCGAATTAGGGGCCATGTCGAAATACAGCAAAATGATACTGGTGGATTTTATTTATTTATTTATTTATTTATTTATTTATTTATTTATTTATTATACTTATTAACCACCCGATTTTCCCATAGGGAACTCTGGGCGGTGTACAGACGTCACCCAACAGTGACTACTAGAGATGGGCACGGAACGAACATTTTTTCGTTTCCGTTACCATTTGTCGTTTCCGTTACGTAATGAAACGACAAACGAAAATTGTGTTGAAAATGCAACGAAACGAACAGAACCACGAAAATTGTGGTCGTTACGTTTCGTTTCCGTTAATGGCGACGCACAATGAAATGAGCTGTTTTAAATGTTAAAAAACGCCCTGGACATCCATAAAAACGCAGCGATAACTATTTATATTGTCTGATAATACCTACCAGGGGGGGTTGGGGTCCTTAAAACCTTTGTTTTTGTCTTCTCCCATCGCGATGTATTTTTCTTTTCCCTTTAAAACGGATGTCGCACCAGCCACAAAGCAGATGAGTGTGAAGGCAATAAGAAGCATGGCAGCCAATGGGTGTCTACGGCAGACTTGCGCATCAGGTACCAATGGTACAGTCCATTTACACAGGTCGGTTGTTCGACTGCCCGAGAAGTAATGCACAGCCATCCTTTGAAAATGGATGCCTTTGCCATAAGAGAGAGACATGGAGGTTGAACAAACAGCTTGTTAGAGAATCTGAGGGCCTTTTCACATGACCCCTAAGATCCGCTGGTCCCTTAAATTCGGACCAGAGATCTTGGGGGTTCATTTCTGTTCCTCTGTCCCCACCCCTCAGCACTTCCTGCTCCTGTCGGCGTGAGGGGGGGAGGGCAAAAAAGGACAAAAGAAGCCTTTACTAACCTGCCGGTGCCGGTCGAAGTTGCCACGAGCCCCGTTACTTCCTGGTTCCTTCTCAAGGGGCTCTTAAAGGGGCAGGAGGCAAAAAAAACAACAGACAAGCCAGGAGAGCCCGGCACTCTTATCCGCATCAAATTTTTTTCACCTCCAAAGAGAAGGTACAAGGAAAGTGGGCGGGGTCGCACTTAATTGTCTCCAAACTCCGGAGCTGGTGGGAAAACATTTCTAAGCTCCAGAGCTGGGAGCCATTTGCAGCGCAGCTTAGGGGTCGTGTATAAACGCCCTGAATGAACTACAGGAAGTACTGCATTCAGCACTACTGAATTTTAATGAGATTGTTGCAGACAATAAATATATGAAGCACTTCGGTTGTACATTCCTGCCTAATATTTGCTTTTAAAGGACCACACACCTTAATGGCATCTTGGAAATTTTTGTAGAGAATGAAACTAGATTTATATTTAATGGAAAATAGCTTGTATCCATTAAATTTTCCAAATGCTTGCCAGGTTAACCATACTAACTTTTGGAAAACGGCATTATTTCTTTATTTCTTTGGCATCTGTTTGATTCGGCACTCATTCAATTGTAATGCAATAAACATTAATCCACGGTTCCACAGAGTTGCAACCTGTCTCTCTAGAAAAACTGGGCAAGATAAAAATGACACTGCCCACAATTCAGCCTTAATTGCTCAAGTGATGGATTTTCAGCTTAAGCCCGGAGATCTCATGCCTGTTCATTTGTGCTCCCTGTGGTGTGTGGTGTATAAAGACCTGTTGATGCCTAACTGCACAACTGTCAACTTCACTACCCCATTTATCAGCCGAGAAATTTTAGGAAGGACAATTTTCAGACAGTTTTCCCAGAGGAAGGAGTACTTTTCCAACAGTTCCTCCGAAGCGGGTGTGCATGATGCAGTGAGTGGAAGCCTCTGGGAAGTGCATGGCAAATAAAACATGTTGATTTTTTTAGTGGCCAAGAGACTTTTGCTTTTCAGATGTTTATTTATTTATCCTTCTATACTGCCCCCTGAGTGCAAACTGCGGGGTGGTAAATATTGATTGTGCATAGAGGAAACTGGTCCTCTGCAATGGCAATGAAAGTTGGGGAAGGGGCAATGTTCACAGAATGTTGTTGTTCTGTAGTGTCAAGTCAGAAATGACGTATGGTGGCCCAAGAAGGGTTTTCAAGCTGAAGTATTTAAGGAGTGGTTTTTAAGGCTGCTTTCACACAACCCCTAAAATCCACTGGCAACTTAAATTTCGATCCTCCGCAACCAGAGATCATGTGGTTTTTGTTCTGCTTCCTGTGTTCCCACCCTCCCGCACTCTGATTCTATTGCTTCTGTCTGCTGTGAGGGGAGGAGGAGAAAAAAATGCAGGCTCACCTCCACCTGCCGTCGGCAGCAGCTAGTTGTAGTAGGACAGGAAGACGGTTAGGGATTCCTGTCTGTTAAAAAAAGGGGGACAACAAAAACAAACAAAAGGCGAAGGAGAGCCAGGCATTCACAGCTGTAAAATCTGCATCGGGAATTTTTTTACCTCCTCCAGACCAGGTACTTGTAAAATGCACTGGGGCGCACTTAAGTGGACATGGTCGTACTTTATTTTTTTTAAAGTTCGTTGCTAGTGGGAAAACAATTTTATGCTCCGCATCTGTGAGCATTTTGCAGAAGATTGTAGGGGTCGTGTGAAAGCAGCCTAAGAGTTCCTTTCAATGATAGGATTGGATAGGCCTCCTGGGTCCTACCCCATTACTCTCTCCGTAACACCACACTGGATAGTTAGAAATAATTCATTTTAAAGACATTGACTTCCAGTCTTCGACAGAGAATGCTCAGAAAATGTGTTCACCCATGCATTTATACCTAATTTCATCAAAGTGCTAAATATTTGGAAAAACTGACAATCCCAAAATACCGACAGATTTTTTTCAAGAGCCAGATTTAACTGTCTTCCATCTGCAGTTTTAGAGGGTCACTACAGTGGCATACCATATGAAAATCGATTATGCCGCTGCAATGCCCCTAACCCTAACCCTTAAATAAATAAATAAATAAATAAATAAATGATAAAGAAATTTGAACATTGCAGCATGTTCTTTTTATACTACTAGTTACTACAGAGATGAGCGTATCAGGCTGCTTTACCCTGTAATGAGAGGTCTACCAGGCAGATCCTTGGACTGGTATACAAGATATTTTCTAGAAGACAGAAAGAAGTCCATTACAGAACTTGATTTTTACATGGGTTCATAATTTTCCAAAGGCAAGCTTCTTTTTCCTATTCATATCTAGTAAAGAGCTGTTGTATTGCTTTTTTTGCTCCATTCTACTGTGTCCGTAAATCCCCATATGTCTAAAAAGTGCATGCATTTGAGGGATTTCCTTCCTTAGCCTTTTCATGCACAATAATCACAAAGGACAGGAAAAAAATATTTCAAAAACACACAGAAACACTGGACTTTCCTTTCCATGGCCCTGTTCTGTTTGCTAGTTTGAACGCCTGCAGTCCTCATCAAGGGCAGCTGGGTCCTATTTTGTCTTTTCTTTTAGCAAATCCCTCAAAAAACGAAAACAAAAAAATACCCAGAGCTTTCAAAAGCGGTTAAAGGGTTCTGGGAGCTGTGGTTCTCCCCCCCCAAAAAAAAAAGACTTTCCCCAGCAGTGCTGAATTATAAAGTGGCGGGACTGGAAGAAGAATACGCAAAGACCCACCAAGAAACTGATGACCAGGACCTTTCAGTGAAAAAATCCCAGTGATGGCATTGGATTAATACGAGCTGCATTTTTAAATGAGGATGAAGGCAGTAATTAGTCAACCAATTAACACTGTATGTCTTTGGGCCCAGTGTGGCATTTATGTAAGAACACAGCTGGAGGGTGACCTCAATGATGTTACCAAATGATAGATGAGCTGGGAGTCAAGATTCCCCCCCCCCCAACACACTTAGCCGCCTGGGAGCTGAAATCATTGATTTTTAAAAGTCTGTGTTGAATTCTTTGCTGTGCTTCCATCAGTTTATTGCTTCTCATTACACATATTTTCCACTCCGGTTAATACTTGAACTTTTCGGCAACAGCTGCTATAGATGTTGGAGCCATAAGCTCTTTTACAGCAGATTTCCACCAGGGATCAGAGACACAACCCCAACTGTCCAAACAATTCCCCTTTCCATCCCAATATTAAAGGCTTCCCATGTTGATCAATCATTAGCTTTCTTGTGCGCCAATGATTGACAGTAAATCATGCCATAACCAAAGAAAGAAAGAAAGAAAGAAAGAAAGAAAGAAAGAAAGAAAGAAAGAAAGAAAGAAAGAAAGAAAGAAAGACACCCAGTCACATGGCCCTCGTACAGAATCCAAAAGTAAGGGTGGGCAATATCTTTATTAGAACACAAACCTAAGCTAGCTTTTGACCACAATCAGATCTTCATCAGGCTATGGATGACACAAAGAAAACATGGAATTATGGCAAATCACAGCCAGGTGTGCTTGCTACTTTTCTTCATTAAAAGTAAATGGCACAGATCCTTGCTGCTCTCTGTCTCTGATGATGAGTTAAGAGATCACCAGTCTAAACCCAGACTTTCAGATGACACTATTATTTGTATGCCCTCCATTATGAGGGCTAATATTTTGCCACCCTTTAAAAAATAAACCCATAGAAAGAGCTCTTGTCTTATCACAGGATGCTCCATAGTTTGCTTCAGAATCTTTTGGGATGGACCTAGTCAAAAATAGAGATAGGCACATATTGGGAAAATGACACTTTGTAATTTATCAACATCCATAATTCCATAATTGGACCTAGCATTTGCAGGTACTTTGGTTTTAACACGAGAACTAGGGGGCACTCCATGAAACTTTTGGGTGCTGGATCTCAAACAAATATCAGAAAGTACTTTTCCACCCAGAGGATCACTGGTCTGTGGAACTCCCTGCCAGAAGAAGTGGTGACAGCTGTCAGCCTTGACAGTTTTAAGAAAAGATTAGACAAGTTCATGGAGAACAGGGGTATCAATGGCTATCATTTAAGGATGCCCAAGGACAACCTCTGGGTTGGAGATAGGCAGGATATCTCTCAATACCATTTGCAGGGAATCTTCAGCAGGTGAAGATATCTCCTTGGGAATACCCTGAAGCAAATGATGAGCCACTGTGTGAGACAGAATGCTGGACTGGATGGGCTGTGTCCTGTTTATTTATTTATTTATTTATACCCCACCCATCTTCCCGTAGGAACTCTGGGCAGCTTACAGCAGTTGATAGAGCAACAAAACACAATAAGAGATTAGAGCAACATAATAAAACAATAAACATAGCTATTCTAATGGTTTAAAACAACTTAGCGCCCTAGCAGTGCATACAGACCCAACAACGAGGCTACTCGGTGGGTGTGAAATATGGATGGCAGGGAAAGAAAAAAACAACAACACGACAGAACGTCGCCAAAGGCCTCCCGGAAAAGCAAAGTTTTTAACGCTTTTTGGAAGGCCGGCAGGGACTCTGCAGAGTGCACTTCGCTTGGGAGGCTGTTCCAGAGAGAAGGGGCTGCCACTGAGAAGGCCCGGTTACGTGTGGATGTCTTCCGGGCCTCTTGAGGGGTGGCAACCCGAAGTGAGTGTGCTCGCGACTGCCGGACTGGACGGGCCGAGGTTGATCGCTGGACGATCCGCTCTGACAGGTAGTCCGGGCCCAAGCCATGGAGGGTTTTATAAACTAACACTAAAACCTTCAATCTGATCCGGGATGCAACGGGCAGCCAATGCAGGCGAGCCAGTACTGGGGTGATGCAGTCGTAACAACGCACACCTGCCACCAGCCTGGCTGCCCCATTTTGTACCCGCTGCAAATGCCGGAGGAGAGTCAAGGGCAATCCCATGTAGAGGGCGTTGCAGTAGTCCAACCTCGAGATCACCAGCGCTTGAACCACTGTTCTCAGAGAGTCGCCATCCAGATATGGGCGGATCTGGGCAATTTGGTGGAGATGGTAAAATGCGGATCTGGTCACGGCAGCCAACTGGGCATCCAAGGTGAGCGCTGGATCCAGAACCACGCCCAGATTCCGCACCCTATCCACGAGTTGGAGGGAAACTCCCTCCAAACAGGGGGGAGGGCCTCCATATCCAGATGGCAAATTCCCAAAGAACATAACCTCCATCTTCTCGGGGTTGAGCCTGAGCCTGTTGGCCCTGGTCCATGTCAATACCGCATCCAGGCACCGGTCGAGAGTCCAAACAGCTTCCACTGCAGAGGTGGAAAAGGAGAGATAGAGCTGCGTGTCATCAGACAGCAGACTCCAAATCTCCTAATGACCCCAGGCAGAGGCCTTACATAGATGTTGAACAGCATGGGGGAGAGAGACGACCCCTGCGGAACCCCACAGGGGAGTATCCATGGGGCCGACAGCCCCCCCATGCTGCACATACTGGGGACAGCCCTCCAAGAAGGATTGGAGCCAACTGCGAGCAGTGCCTCCGATTCCCACCTCAAAGAGCCGATCCAGTAAGATACCGTGGTCAAAGGTATCGAAGGCCGCTGACAAATCCAGGAGAACCAACAGGGTAGAGCAACCCCTGTCGGCCCCTCGGAATAGGTCATCTTGCAGCACGACCAAAGCTGTTTCGGTCCCCCGGTAGGGCCTGAATCCGGATTGGCATGGATCAAGGCACTGCTGTTCCTCCAGGTATGACTGAATCCGGACCGCAGCCATCCTCTCAATGACCTTGCCCATAAACGGGACGTTGGCAATCGGACGGTAATTCGCCAATTGGTCTGATGCCAGGCCAGGCTTTTTAAGAATGGGCTTAACCACTGTCTCCTTCAGACAGGAGGGAAAAAACCCCTCGCTGAAGGAGGCGGTGGCGATGGCAGATGCCCATTCTGTCATACTCCCGCCGGCAGCTTTTATCAACCAGGCAGGGCAAGGGTCAAAGGGGGTGGACGCGGGCCGGCAGTGGGCAATCACCCTGGAGGCCTCCAAGGAGGAAACAGGCCCAAGCTCATCCAACCGGGGAGAGAGAGGTGGCACAGCAACTGGGGATGGCGGGGAAGGGCTAGTGCAACCGGATTCGAAGCCGGCCCGGATGGCCTCTATTTTAGATTGAAAATAGACTGCGAAGTTCTCACTACTGAAATCAGTAGGAGGAGGCCTGACCAGACTAGGATTGGTGAGGTCTCGGACCATCCGGAAGAGCTCCGCCTGGTGGTTCGAGGCCTCACCAATTCTCAGGGAGTAATAGCATGACTTAGCCTTCCTGATCGCTCGGGAATAGCACCTAGTCTGGATCACAACAACAGTCTTATTAATTGCCATCCGGCTTCTTCTCCAGCTGCTCTCCAGCCTTCTCCGTTCCTGCTTCATCGCTCTCAACTCCTCCGTGAACCACGGAGAAGGTTGAGCTCTGCTACGGAGAAGGCGCTTGGGGGCAATTCGGTCGATGGTGCGGGCAGCTGTTTTGAACCATTGGTCAGCCGCAGCCTCACCCGGGGCATCAGTCAGGCCACCAGGTAGCTCCCCAAAGGCTTCCCGGAACCGGGCAGGGTCCATGAGCCTCCGGGGGTGGGCCAGCACAGGAGGCCAATGGTCCCCGCGAGGAGGAGCCGCGATCGACAGGGAGAAAGAAAGTA
Source organism: Phrynocephalus forsythii (assembly GCA_029282475.1). Taxonomy (NCBI): domain Eukaryota; kingdom Metazoa; phylum Chordata; class Lepidosauria; order Squamata; family Agamidae; genus Phrynocephalus; species Phrynocephalus forsythii. The sequence continues at coordinate 15,401,955 of JAPFRF010000004.1, forward strand.
GGTGATGGTCTGACCATGACACAGGTAGAGAGACGATGTCCCCCACCTCCAGACTAAAGTCCCCCAACATGGAGGTAAATACCAAGTCAAGGGTATGCCCTGATCTGTGGGTAGGACATAAAACATGCTGGGACAGACCCATGGAGGCCATGGATTCCATGAAATCCAGAGCTGCACCGGAAAGTCCCCTGCCAGCCTGCACATTGAAGTCCCCCACAACTAACAGGCAAGGGGACTTCAAAAGTGCAGCCGCAATGAACTCCGAGAGCTCTAGTAGGGATTGCGCTGGGTTGCGGGGAGCACGGTAGCCCAGCACAATGCCAAATCTGTCCCGCTGTCCCACCAACAGGTGAAGGCATTCTAACCCTTGACTAACCAATGTTGAGGCCCTGCTAATATGAAGAGAGTCCCTGTGAACAATGGCGACCCCCCCTCCCTTCTGACCCTCCAATCTTCCCACTCCCTGAACCAGAAACCCAGGTGGGCACAGCTGGGAGAGCGATGCCCCCCCCTCGGCGCCCACCCAGGTCTCGGTGATACAGGCCAGGTCAGTCCTCCCATCAAAGATGGAATCGTAAATGATGGGGATCTTATTGTGGACTGACCTGGCATTCATGAGGAGACAGGAAAGGTTGGAGGCGCTGGTGGGATGATTCCTGGACACGTGGCAGTGAGCCGAGGGGTCAGAACAAGGAATAGGCACGAGATGCCTGACCTGAGTTCTTCTGATCTGACCAGCAAGGCTGTTCTTATGTTCTTATGTTCTTATCCGTGAAGCAATGAATTGTTTTTCCGATGAACTGATTTAAAAGCTGGAAGGAACAATTGGTTAGTCCTGGACACATAATCATTCTAGGACAGTGAACTCCCTTTCAGTCATACAAACTACAGGTTGTATGCAAGGTTACAAATAAAATTTCAGCACTCAGAATTGCAGCTTAAATATGACTGAGAGCTAGGTTACCATCATTAACAGACTCCTTACTTGGACTGTACCATTCTGTGTTATAGGTGACTGATGGTGCAGAATCAGTTTCCATATACATAGAAAACATATTAATTTCATAGGTACATGTTTTCCCCCTGAAAAAAATGTAGATTGGCCATTAGAACTGATGGGTTGCTTGGGAACGCATAAAGCCAAACAGTGATTACTAAAGAAATGAATATTAAATACTAAATTTGACAAAAGTTGAACAGGCCACCATTCGTAATTCCAGTGTTTGTGAAAGCACACAAATTCCATTCAGAATTTTTAAAAATGGTCATTTCTTTCCAGTGCTTGGATTTTTTTTTTAAAAAGGTCTCCTGGGTACTGATATTACTGTTGACATATCACACCACTCAAAATGATGGGATGACTCAGACCATATGGCACTGTCTGGGAAGTTACTGTGGCCACAGCCTGACAGACTTACTCATGTTTAGTGAATGTAAATGTCACCCTTCCGTGTGGCTAGCAGCTTGGAAACAGATTGTTTAAAAGTGCTTTTTTACTATGAAATATTTTTAGTCTGTAGCTAATATTTGGGTGTGCTTTCAATGGAAATTTAAAATAAAGTAAACATAGCTTTCGGAGGCTCTGGAAAAAACAAAGTTGTGATAATAATGAAAAACGTTAAGCCCTAAAAATTTCAGAGAGTCTTTTCTTGGAGATTTCTGTACAGTGGACCCTTGTATAACAAATGGTTTGTATAACATACAATCTGTACAACATAAAAAATTCCGGAGATAGGGGAAATTTGCTTAAGATAATCGCCTATGGGGTGAATCTGTACAACATAAAATGGGATCACTCTGTTTTCAATGCATTCCTATGGGAAATTTGTATAAAGGAAAATTTGCTTAACATAATTTCATTTGGAACGAATTAATTCCTTCATACAAGGTACCACTGTATATGGGATGTTGCAGACGAAGCAATGGGTCTCAGCAGGTGATAATATGGCATTAGCATCCATCTATCATTGAGAGATGGGCATATTGCTTATGTTACCAAAGATGGATGTCGTGAAGTTTCTAACTTCTCAGCTCTCGGTGGCCAAAATCTTATTGTGTACTTCTAATGATGCAGCAGTAGGAATGATACATGCTGTATATAGCTTTCAGTAGCAGGCTGCCAATAATTAAAGAGTTCTTGCTTCAATTTAGGGCGGCACATGATTTTGTCTCAGTGTACATCAATCACACACAACCCAATTGAAGCAGGAACTGTTTAATTGGTGGCAATGTGCTGCTGCCAGTGATATTATTCCCACTGTCCTTCCAGAGTTAAGCAACAGAATACTATCCAGTGAGTCTATGCATAACCCTAGAGAAAAATTTAACACGATTGGATAGGACCTAATAAGGTCCGTCTCCTTGCCTGCAACATCCTGCCTCCATTATATCCTAAGTCCTCAGATGTAGACAGCATACTGTCAGCATACCTCAGCCTCTTCCTTTCCCTCTGCTTATTTTTAACACCTTACCTGATGAAGACATAGTACAGTGGTCCCCGCCCTTTCACGGTTCATATACTGCGGTCCTGCTATATCACGGGACCGCAGTACAGTGCAACCCGGAAGGCATTTTACTCCCACGCAGGGAGCAGCGTGCCATGCGGGGGCTCCAGCTGATTACCACTGGGGTGGGGGAGAAAAACCTTGCGCCAATGAGCTGGAGCCTGGGGCTTCAGGAAGGGGGGGGAAGGGTTTTAAAAGCCCGGGCTTTTAAAACCTTTTTTTCTCCCCTTCCCCATGCCCGGGTTCCAGCTCATTGGTGCTGAGGTAGGGAAACAAAAGGTATTTCTCCCCCACCCCAGCGCTAATCAGCTGGAGCCCCAGGATCATGTGCTGCTCCCCCACCTGGGGGGGGGTTCAGGAGAAGTGGCACATGATGTTTAAAATGCCTTTAAGCAATGGAGCCAAGTACTTGGCTCCATTGTTTTAAGGCATTTTAAACTTCGTGCGCCATCCCCTCCAGGCCCCACCAGAGCAGCATCCGCAAATTGCAGATTTCAAACAATCACAAATCGGGGGGGGCCTAATCCCCGTGATAGATGGGGGGTTTACTGTATTTCTGAAAGATTGCACACTTTAATAATTATCTTATAACTACAGAGCTGGAAGGGACCCTACATATCATTGAATCCAGCCCATCAAGGAGGGATGGTGGGGAATCAAATCCCATCCTCTGGCTTCACAGCGAAGACCTAAGCCACCAAGCCATTGTATGTGTTTTTAGCTGGCGCAGATGCCCTGAACACACATCTGATCTCTCCTGATCTCGGAAGCTAAGCCTGGACGGGCAACCACCAGGGAATAACATGTGCTGTTGGCACCTAGAGTAGGAACTGGCAAGCCACTCCAGTATTCCTGCCAAGAAAACTCCATGGACACGGGCGTGTGGTGGCGGCGGTGGGCAGGCGAGGTGACAGGGGGCGGCAGATGGTGGGGGACGGCGACGGGCGTGGGGGACGGACGGTGATGGGCACGGGGTGGGGGTGGGCGGTGTTTGGCGCGGAGGGCAGCGGGTGGCGGGGGGACGCACGGCAGTGGGCAGTGGAAGGGGGGAGGCGGGGGTCAGCAGGCTGGCCAGCATCCTCTGTCCATTTTGGTGCCCTAGGCAACTGCCTAGTTTGCCTTAATGGACGTGCCAGCCCTGCAAACGTCTGAGGAAAAAGGGGTTTTGACAACAGATGCACGAATGCTGGACATCTTCCTTACATCTGACTTGTGGACAGAGATGAAGAGAAGAGAAGAAAAATAGAGAATGATTGTTAACTCTTTCCTCACAAAAGGAAGAGGTTGGTGTCTCCTGCCTTCTCCAGTTACTTTTCACTTTCTCTCTACTGTCACAGGCTATGTATGATATACACAATGTGATGGACATACGACAAAATGTAATTAATACTTGGAGTCAGTTCTGTCATTCTTGGCTATAGATGGGTTTTCAGTTACAAGGTATTAATGAGCAGCTTGATGCCAAGTAGCTGGGAGTGCTCCAAGTTGGCTTGTGCATATCTTGGCATTTGCTATTCTTTGGCAGCTTTACTTTGTAAAGGCAATTCAATAACAATAATGTGTGGCTGTGAGGTGCCATCAAGTTGATTCCCACGTATGGTGACCCCAGTTGTGTCCCCAAGGTATGTGTGATATCTAAGGAGTGAGTTTCCATTGCTGAGAGGAGATTTGAACCCAGTGTGGCATTTACCCCTGTTGTGAGGAATAATTCATGAGAAGTGTCTGTATTGATTGGTTGTTTGTGGACCAATGAGAGATTCTGGGGGAGTAGCCAGAGGGGATTTAAGGCTCAGCCCAGTGCTGAATAGGTCAGATAGGGACTGACACTTACTGAGAAAAGATAGATAGGGTATGAAGGAGAGACAGTTAAAGACAAGAGAGAGAAGGGATAGGATCTTCTGTAAATTGAAGAACAGGGTATGCAAATGATCAGCTTTATCTGTATATAACTTTAGTGGGTTTGAGCTATATTCTTCCTTTTGATTGTACCTAAACAAGTTACTCTTTATGAGTCTGATTCTACTTTGTAATAAATAATTTTCTTCTATCTTTATTCAATTTAAGCTAGTCTGAAAGCATTAATTTACTAGAGAAGCTAGTTGATGGCGGCAAAAGAGAAAAATTAGAAGTGGTGCTTGTCAACAGCCAGTGAAAGGGCTAGAGGCAAGCATGGTAACGCTACGCCCAGGTCTCCTGAGTTGTCATTCAACACGCTATGGAGAGGCTAAGTAATAAACTTTTTCTGATTAAGGACTCTGTCTTTGCCTAGTTCAGTGTGGAGGACAGCTGGTGGACAGCTCAGTGAAGATGTCTACCCAGTGTGTGGCAACAGTGAAGAAGGCCAATACCATGCTATGGATCATCAAAAAGTGGATTGGAAATAAAACAGCCAACATCATAATGCCATTATACTAAACAATAGTAAGGCCACACCTGGAGTGTTGTGTACAGTTCTGGTCACTGCATCTCAAAAAAGACATAGTGGAACTAGAAAAGGTGCAGAAAAGAGTGACTGAAATTATTACTGGGCTGGGGGACCTCACTTATGAGGAAAGGCTACAGCATTTGGGACTCTTTAATCTGGAAAAAGGCACCTGGGGGGGGGATATTGAGACGTACAAAATAATGCAGGGCATGAGTCAAGTGGGTAGAGGGGCACTCTTCTCCCTCTCACAAAATACCAGAACTAGGGGACAGCCACTCAAACCAAGTGTTGGGAGAGTGAGAACAGACAAAAGATTTTTTTTTACCCAGTGTGTTGTTAGTCTGTGGAACTCCCTGCCACAGGATGTCGTGATGGCATCTGGCCTAGATGCCTTCAAAAGGGGATTGGACAGATTCCTGGAGGAAAAGTCCATCACAGGTTACAAACCATGATGGGGACGTGTAATCCCCAGGCTTAAAAACAGGAGACTTCAAAGGCCAGATGCAGAGGAGTGGTATCAGGAGACAGATATCTAGTATTGTGCGCTCGCAGACACATTTGGCGGGGCTACTGTGAGATACAGGAAGCTGGACTAGATGGGCCCATGGCCTGATCCAACATGGCTCTTCGTATGTTCTTATGTTCTTAAGAAAGCATTTATCACATAGGGCAGCTGAATGAATAAATCATTACCTGGGCAATTTCATTAAATACAAAATTGTCTCATGCAATGGAGCTATAACAAGTTGGCCATCATGTGATGGGGTTCCCGCATGGCAGGGGGTTGGACTAGATGGCCTTTGAGGTCTCTTCCAACTCTATGATTCTATGATTCTATGATTCTATGATTCAATTTTGCTGCCTGTTTTCTTCTCTCCCAGTCCCAGAAGTCTGCCTGGCGGATTCTATAGAACTTCTGGGGCCAGAAGACCTAGAATTCTGAATTTCAAATCCCTAATAGTTTCCCTCCAGGTATGCAATTCTGACAAATCTACATGCCTGAATAATTAGATAGGCAAATTATGTGTATGTGTGCCTTCCAACAATCTACCAGAAAACAAATGCAAGGGAATTTACAACTTTCAGGTCAAGGAACTGCAAAAGAAGAAACACCACGCTAGGAAATGTCATGCTAAGATAAATGGAGCAATGCTACTTCCTAAGCGGGCTCTGCTTCTAATGACATATTAACTGTACGTTTAGTTTGACCTGAGCTTTTAGAATGCACAGTGGGTCTGCCATCACAGTCCCATTGACTATGAGAATAAATTTTAGTTTCTTCATACAGGAAGGAACTGTGAGTAATTATTTGATATTCTTGGGAGCAGGAAGTGGATGGCATTCAAATGGAATATGAAACAGGACTCTTATGTTGACTGCGTAATAGTTGCTCTCTCCCACATTCTTATCACCACTGTCATCCAATCGAAAAGCAGTTTCCTTTCATCCTCCTTTTTGCTTTTTTATGACATTCAGAGAGCCATTTGGACTTATTTTCCCCAGTGCCTACGTGTATGTATACACATCTGCTAAATGACTTAACATTCCCAACAAGGGTAGTTTGAAGGGATGGCAAATAAAAAGGTAAACACCTAAAAACAAAAGAACAAAGTGGCATTCCATGTGATGTCACAAAGGACTTGGAAATCTAAACATGTTCTCATGGAGGACTGAGAATCTTCACAGACATCTCGGCATGTCTGTGTGTCCGTGTGTCTGTGAGTGAGTGAGTGAGCAAGAGAGAGTCCTTCATTTTTAAAAACACATTCTTACACGCGTTCAATAACCTGTAGATTTTTCTCTCTCTCCTAGTGCTGGGCATTCTTATGACTGAAGTCAGCTTCACACCTTCCTTTGCACTGCATATTTTCCATTTTAAGATTTCCGTCTCAAACTAAAGGGCAAAGATCTTGTCAATAGCTGCCCGGAGCTGGGATTATTTGCTGTGTGTAAAAGGTAGCCTCAGGGGCCCTTGCGTACTGTCCTGGTGACTTTCCTTTATCAGGGCAATCAATCTCAAATTCATGGCCTTTGACTGCCTTCTTAATTTGTTTGGCTGAAGTCTTACCTTTGCAGGGGAGCTGAAGAACAGCTTGGAACAGAGAAATCTACACTTGCATTGTTAAGGTAGGTGGCGGCCTGCCTTCTTCCTGCTCCAGGATGTGTTTCCTTCTCTACCTCTTCCCTATCTTCAGCTGAATTTCTTTTCTGCATGACATGTAATGGCACCTACCTATGCTTTTTGAGACAGGGGGCGGCGGATGGCAGGGGGCAGCGACAGGCATGGGGGGTGGGCGGCGATGGGCGTGGGGCTGGTGCGCAGACGGCGACAGGCAGCGGGGGGGATGGCTGGCGCTGGCCAGTGGCGGGGGGCGTCGGGGGGATGGCGGGGGGGGCAGCAGGCTGGCCAGTGCCGCTTCTCTATTTTGGCGCCCTAGGCAACTGCCTAGTTCTCCTTAATGGATGTGCCAGCCCTGACTGTATACATGTTTTTGGCCCTTACTTCACGAGGCACGGCGCTCCGCAGCGATATTGCCTTCGATTTGAATTCGGAGGCGGTCACGTGGCGGTCACGTGTTCTCGCTTCGCTCCCGCCCCTGTTTCTCAGTACTCACGAGCTGCAGTTTTAGGACCGATTCGAGCACAACCTCACGTGCTCCCTTCGCATTCGCATGCCACTTTTCAACGTTCGTTATTTCCCATCCGTCCTTTAAAAAAATTCCTACAGACGGCGTATCGATGCATCGATGCTGGACTGTCAGTTGCAATGGCTCTACTGATTTCAACTGTTTCCTGGCATCATTGGCAGCCCCCCCGCCGCCGCCGCTACTCGGGGGGAGCCCCGCATGGCACAGCCGCCCGCCCTCCGCCGCTTGCACGCTGCCTGCCCCGGGTTCCCTGCTCTGGCCGGGTGAGGCGGCAGCGGCTCCTCCTGCTCCCGCCGCCGCCGCTGCCGCCGCCGCCGCTACTCGAGCGACGAAGTAACAGCGCAAAGCGATGAAACGATATAGCGATGCATCGATATCCCTGTTTGAATATTTTTCTAAAAAACTTGAAATAAAAGCCAAAAACCGAGACCACACGTCACGTTGGGAGCAAAGCAAGATGCAAAGCAAAAAGATTCCCGGCAGCAGCCAGGGGCACCACTCACCCCGGTTGGAGCACAGTTAAGGGGGAGTGGTCGGGGCGGCACCGAAGCTAAAATGGAGGGGCGTGCGGACTAAAACGATCGATTCGGACAGAAAAGAAGGCTAGCCGCGATGCGAGCAGCTCGTGAAGTAACGGCCTTTCTTAGCAGCACATACAACAGCATAGAATATGTGTGTTTGATGCTTTACTACTCAGAACTTGAAATGGGAAAGCAACATGCCACAAATGGATGGACTTTCTGCTTAATGCAGTGTCTGTATACTTTATTCGCAGACATCTAAATGGGAGTCAAATCACTGCATAGGAAACCTGCTTAAAACCAGGACAATTAAAATACACCGTTTCCACATACAGAATGAAAATATAATTTAATTGGCACCAGTATTTCTGTGTGGACTCTGTGGATGGGGAAAGGGAGCGGTGACAGATTAAATGGATATAAATAAAATTTATGGGCGCAATTTGAATATGAAGCAGGTTTTCTGGAAAAAGATTTCATTTCCTGGTAGTTTTAGCTCGTAGGTGGAATCATTGTTCTGTCCTGTTTTAGTTTCTCAGCATGAGCAGATAAGGAAAAATACACAGATATTTTGAATGGCTAAGATCTCTAGAGCATTGGCATTCAAACACCATGGCTACACTCTGTCTCTTCATCGACGTCTTATTGCTTGCGATGGAGACATCCGGCCATTAGACTGCTGTGAATCAACTGTTCCTTATGATTATTATTTATCTAATCACACAATTGGGTAAGATGCGGTGCCACCTTTTAACCACCTGGTGTTCCCTCCTGGCCACTGAGCCAAGTCTCCATGCAATCGGGCAAGGAGCAGATCAAGTTTATCAACAAATGCAAGCAATCAAGAGGCCTTGATATGATAACGGTGGCTCCTGCCAGGCTGAGCCCATGGTGCCTCAAGTTCAAGCTGTTTTATGGAACCCAGCTGTCCCATAACCTTTTACAGTGGACCATCGTATAACAAGCAGTTTGTTTAACAGAAAATCTGCTTAAAAGAAAAAAGATTCTGGAGACAGGGGGAAATCGCTTAACAGAATCGCCTATGGGGGTGAATCCGTACAACAGAAAAATGGTAGTGATTAGGGATTGATCCATTTTCAATGCATTCCTATGGCAAACTTGTACAAAGGAAAATTTGCTGAGCAGAATTTCATTTGGAAGAATTATTTCCTTTATACAAGGGACAGTGGCACCTTGTATAAAGGAATTAATTTGTTCCAAATGAAATTATGTTAAGCAAATTTTCCTTTATAGAAATTTCCCATAGAAATGCACTGAAGACAGAGCAATCCCTAATTATGTTGTACAGATTCGCCCCATAGAGAATTCTGTTAAGCAAATTTCCCCATCTCCGGAATTTTTTATGTTGTACAGATTTAATGTTATACAAACCGTTATACAAGGGTCCACTGTACCACTGTATTTCGGATGGAGAGCAAGGGAAATGTAGGTTTTTACACCTGAAGAGTATATTCTGTCCATACCAAATACTGCCTTCAGTGCAATTATGAAAATCTGATCCTGCCAAACAAGTATCGAATTTATAAACAACATTTTGTTTTACTTCTTCAGGTACTTGCCATCGGGGTGGTGGTGGTTCTATTCAGGCGGACTCCCTACAGCTGCAATTACAGGGTCAAATACTGTGGGATTTGCTCCGCTAACAAAATCTGAAATATATTTTATGGACCTCATGATGCAAAGGCTGATTTGAATCCATTTAGCCCTTTTGCTCTCTAAGGGCATTTATACACGACCCCTAAACTCCGGGGCAAATGGCTCCCAAATCCGGAGCTTAAAAATGTTTACCCACCAGCTCCGGAGTTAACAGGAAATTAAGTGCAACCCCGCCCACTTTAGCGCGTCCCAGCGCACTTTTCTTGTACCTGCTCTGGGACAGTGAAAATTATTTGATCCGGTGTAAAGATAGTGAGTGCAGGGCTCTCCTTGCTTCTGTTTGTTGTTTTTTGGCTCCCGCCCCTTTAAGAGCTATTTTTACAGAGACGAGAGGCAGAACGAGGTGAGCGGCATGCTTTTCTTTCTCTTTTTCTCCCTCCTCCTCACGCAGCCAGCAACCAGGAAGTGCAGAGGGGAGTGGGAACGCCCGAAGAGCAACGAACCCCTAAGATCTCTGGTCCAAATTTAAGTGGCCAGCGGATTTTAGGGGTCATGTAAAAAGGCCCTAAGAAGCTTTCCTTGCCCCCTCTGCCACTGTGGGAGCTTCTAATTTTTCGGGCCTGAATGACTAAAGCAGTCTCCCCTGTGTGGTTAGTTGTGTGAAATTTTTTTGCAAAGTGTGTGTGTGGGGGGCAGTGGGTGTGTGATGTTCAGGATCAGGAGAAACGTCTCCCAGCATTCTTTCTTCTCCTTGATCATCCTCCAATTTTATTTTACTTTCTACATATATGAAATTAGCTCTGGATCACCCTATCATCTTATCTCTGGATCTTGTTATTATTATATCTCATATTTACTCCTCATCGGAAAAAAAGGGATCAGAGGCAGGACCAGAGGAAAAGAAGAGGGTGCTAGAATACAGATCCTATGGCATCAGGTACAGAAGGAGAAAACCCAAATCACGCCACGACCCCTGAATGAACATTGGCTGCAATTTCAAATGTAATATAGGCTGCAAGTCACATGGCAGCAAAGGGCTTTTTTACATGACCCCTAAGATCCACTGGCCACTTAAATTCGGACCAGAGATCTTAGGGGTTCGTCGCTCTTCCTCTGTCCCCACCCCCCTCCGCACTTCCTGGTTGCTGGCTGCCTGAGGGGAGGGAGAAAAAAGAAAGAAAAGAATGCCGGTTTACCTCCGTTTTGTTCCCGGCAGCATTCAGATCTCTTAAAGGGGCGGGGTGCAAAAAAAGAACAAACAGAAGCCAGGAGAGCCCGCACTCACTATCCTTACACCGGATCAAATATTTGTCACATCCAAAAAGCAGGTACCTGAAAGCTGCGCTGGGACGCGCTAAAGTGGGCGGGGTCGCACTTAATTTCCTGTTAACTCCGGAGCTGGTGGGTAAACATTTTTAATCTCCGGAGCTGGGAGCCATTTGCCCCGGAGTTTAGGGGTCGTGTATAAACGCCCAAAGCCGAACGTTCTTGTCCAGGCAAAGGCAAAGAAAATGAATTGGCCTGCCTAGTACAGTGTCTGTAATCTGACCAAAGTGGAAAATAGTTTCATTGTGCCTTTTCCTAGATAGCTAATTATTAGCTATTATTTTATTATTATCTCTGATTGCCAACCTTCCTTCCACACATGACTGCTAATAATAATAATAAATCAATTAGCCTTAATTTCTCTCTCTTTGAAAGGATTCAAAGCAGATGGTGGTCTATGGGGGCTTGAACATTTGAAGGCAGAGATAGGGGCAGTGGTGTACAGTATTGACAAGAAGCACAAGGGAGAATAATCACACAGAGCAGTAAAGGTGTAGGTACAGAGACACAGAGACACATACAAACACACGTTGGCTTTTGTGAGGAGAAAAATACAACAAATCCAAGCAAACAAAAGCATTAGTACCTTATTGCTTCATACACTGCAAGCGGAAGTATGTTAACTTCTTTGGATCAATAACAATGTGTTTTTTTAAGTTTTATAAAAACAAAATTGATATTTAACAAGACCCAGTCCTAAACATACCACCTATGTATAGCAGAGGGCACCATCTACATTAGGCATTCTCAACAAAGAGTCATATGGCCCTTTGGGCTTCCTGGCCCAGCTTTTGAAGGAGTGCAGGGCCACAGCCTAGAAACAATTCTCCACATACCACGTTTGAAGGATTGTGAAGTGACTTACACAATCTTGATTTGGCCGATATTTCTTTCCTTTTGTGTTTATGGCCATGGCTTCTCCCCAAAAAGGGGTCGAAAATGGCTGGTCTACAAGGAACAATTTTGAGACGCTAAATTTTGCAGCTCAGGAGGAATCTGCCGATTACCACTTATACCTCTGCAGTACCATCAGCGGTGGTAACTATGGCCCATACACTTTGTGGTGTTAATAATGGCTGTGGTGCTGTCTGTGGGATCAATTTAAGGGGGGAAACAGTAAAGCTATTTTATTCTTATCTTCAGAGAGTGAGAATTGCTTTTTTTAAAGATCTGAAAATAGGTCCATTTTATTTCCTGTTTAATCTGCGACCAACAATGGCCAATGTGATGTCTTTGGGAGGTTCACATGTTATTTGTAACAAGCAGAACATGTAGCAAAGCAATAGCTCTTTCTGGAGTTCTTCTGTCCCAGCTTCCAGCCAGTAAACCATGCTCACTTCCAGGATACTCTCTCTCTCTCTCTCTTTCACCCTCTCCTCTAGTTTCATCTTGTCCCTACTCCAAGAGAATACCAATGAGTCTTCCCTTTGCCTTCCCCCAGCCAATTTAGGGTTTTGTTGTGTATGGGTTTCTGAAAACCTTGGGGTTTCCTCAACCCTGCTGGTTCTTTCTTTTGAGCCATGGCTGGTCGTGTTTCTGTTGTATACGAGTTAGCAGCAGAAAAATTGTGTTTTTTTAAATTAGTATGTAAAATGCTCTTATTCTGTATTCATAGCAGAAGCTGATTAGAAATATGCTGACTTGGAGTATGGCAATTTTATTTGTAAGCTTCTACATCCTCATCCTCATCCTCATTGCTGTTGCCACCACCACTACCACCACCACCACCACCACCATCATCAGGGTTATAATTATCATTGCCACTGAAAGCTCTTTCCTTTGTTTTGTTGTCTCTAATTGTGATAGCTCAAGGTCTCTGGATGGAGAACCAGAGGCTGGGAGTTCAGTTCCTGACTGTCCCTTCTTGGGAATGGCTGCCTGGACCTGATGATCCGCAAGTTCCCTTCCACCTCTGCCGTTATTATTATATAATTATCTTCAAAACTGGACTTCTCTAATGCCATCCTTTAAAGAGGCATAACATTTCTGCCTCCAGATGTTTTCAGCTATTTAAAAAAATTGGTTCTGTTGGTTCACCACCACTATCAAGAGGTGTGCAGGTTTGTGTGCTTGTACTGGAACTGCAGGGGGATTTGGGGAGCTGAAGTCCAACCTCCTTCTGCCCTGAAATCCGCACACCTCTAATGGTGATGGTGATGAATCCAGCAGCAAACTTAGGTACAGAAATGTACTTTAAGCACAGTGGACATGTCAAATAATTTCTCGTTATGACTCAGCAGCAAACACTGCTTCTTATGCTGAGGGGAAGTGCCACGGAAGAGTAAACTTGCTGCCAATGTTGAAAGCTGGTTTTCTTGTATGGTGACCTGCTATCTAGACCTACTGATAAAATAAAATAGTTTTCTTCTGAGTCAGAGACATTGATCTGTGCTGACATGGCTACGTGATCATGTGGAGATTCAGATCTCCCCCTCTTTAATCTTAATTTGCCTTATAATGGTGTCCCTTGAGTATGTTTACCTCTGTTTGTTTCCATGTCCAAAGGTGTAACACGTCAGAAAGGCTTGCCCTTGTACGGTACTGCAATACCTAGATTGCTCACATAAAATACTCTTTGCATTGGCACAGGCTAGATTCCCTCCCTCCCTCCCTCCCTGCAACGTATTGTCTTAGTCAATGAATAGCTCAACAATGGTTTATTTTTGGCTCTCTGAGAAAAACCCTGCTGGAACGTCAGTTTCAATGCTCAAGTACGAAAAGCACATAAAGATCTCCCTCTTCATGAAGGGTGTGTACAGATATAATTTATGGCTATCCCCTTAATAGCACTCAGAAGTTGGAGTCCCAATGCTTTCTTCCTGCTTGTATGTTTTCTGAAGGGAAGATATGTGCATTATAAATACAACCACCATTTATGAATGATGCAATGCCCATGCTATTTGTAGTCCAAGGTTCAATTCAGCAGTGACTTTTGGGGTATGGCTTTTGATGGACTATAGCTAGAAGATAATGGAGATGGAAGTCTTTGAGATGCCCGTGGGGTCCCCAAAACAGGCCTCCACTGGCTATTTCTTGGACAGCTTTGTGACACCCCTTCTTCCACCAATACAGGACATCTGAAAAAAGGGAGCTCAGCTATCTCTCTGTTCAGTGTGTGAGAACAGAATATTGTGAGATTTGAGATCAGATCAAAGAAAATGTGGAGAGTTGTGCATGTGAAAACGTTTGTATTTGTTTTGTGGAGGGTCCTTTCAGGGGAACCTCATTAGGTGTGTGTGTGTGTGTGTGTGTGTGTGTGTGTGTGTGTGTGTGTGTGTGTGTGTGTGTGTGTGTGTGTGTGTGTGTGTGTGTGTGTGTGTGGTATTTCATGATTAGCACAAAATGAAAAGCTTCTTTTTGGCCATTTTTGGCCAGTTTCCTTACTGGTGTTTCTTGGCATTCCAAAAACAAGCACCCCAGAACAAAAACCAAAACAGAACAACCCCAAAAGAGTCCTTAGAAACTACTCCAAAAAGCAGAGAGCCAAAGCAATAGGGAATCTATCCAAAAGCAGGAGAAATAATCATCAGACTGATGCAGGTACAATTGCCACATTCACTCAGACAAATGAGCAAAGTCACAAAATCTGCTCTGAGGGCCTCATATAGTGTCATGTCAAAAAAAAAAAACAAAAAAAAAACAAAAAAAAACATAAAGCAAGCAAGCAAAGGTTAATAAAAAAATCCAACCCAAAGCCCTCTCAACTCAAAGCTACTAGAATATGGGGAAATTTCTCCCCCTAGTACTAATGGTGCCTTCTTTTCTCTTCTTGGCAGGCAGTTACAAAATTAATCTTAAGATAGGAAAGGGGGAAATGGAGGGGGGAAATCTGAAAATCGGGGAGGGGGATCCTAAGGAGACAATCAGATGGAGGCATGCTGCCTGGTAGCAGCGGCAAAAATAATTCTAAGAAAGCAGGGATGCCGTTAAAAAATCAGTCAAAAAAGTCAAAAAAAGGAAATGATCCAAGATGGAGGCACAGAGACCAGTCAGTGAGCCAATCCAAAATGGAGAGCATGAAGAACTTACCTCCACAGACTAATCGCTCACACAAGGAAGAGCAGAAGCAAAGAAACTCCTCACTTGAATTTAGAAAATCTTGACTTCTTACAGATTCAAAATTTCCATTTCCACCTCATGGACATTTTGATTGGTTACTAAAGCAGCCCTCATTATGTTATTGGATGAAAAAAAATTCTCAGGTGGTTTGTGAAAGAAAAGATGAAATAAATGTTACACAAAAGAAGAAATACACAAACTTTCACGCATCCCTCTGTTCTGAATAATACAACTCATTTATGTTTTCAACTTTCAACTAAAGGCTGTCATGAAAAGATATACTCTTTCATGTTTCGGACCTTTCATTAAAATAATACTCAAGGCTCACCTATAGAAATGTGGTTTTACCCCTCTTACAATGTTACCCTTCTAGGCAAGTAAATTTTCAGTGATAGGAATTAAAATCTAGCCAGGGAGCCCTCCTGAAAGAGCCATCCCTCAAGGAGGAGAAAGGGATGGCTTGCAAGTATAGGGCCTTTTCAGCAACTGCCCCCAGACTATGGAATGCCCTCCCAAGTGAGACCCGCCTGGTGCCAATGTTGATAACATTTCAGCGCCAGGTAAAAACCTTCCTGTTCCAGAAGTTTTTAACTGATGATTGTGGGTCCTGATGGCAATTTTAGTGCTGTGTTTTAATGTATTGTATTTATTGTATTTACTGTATATGTTTTTATTGTTCTAATTTTATTGTAATTTTGATGTTTTAATTGTTTATCTTGATTGTGAGCCGCCCAGAGACCTTTGGGTAGTGGGCGGTATACAAGCTAAATAAATAAATAAATAAATAAATAAATAAATAAATAAATAAATACATCAGTGGTTTTCAGACATGGGGTCCCCAGATGTTCTTGGACTAAAACTCCCAGAAGCCTTCACCACTGGCTGTGCTAGCCCAGATTTCTGCGAGCTGCAGTCCAAGAACATCTGGGGACCCAGGTTTGAGAACCACTGATCTAGATAAAACCATGCTGTCTCCTCGATGACCCCTTACAAGCCAGAAGTAGATTAATTTGTCAAAGGCATAGCAAGGCAAGTTGGTAGCTGCTTCTACATCCCAGATCAGCATCTTGTCTGCTGGTGCCCTTGTATTGGATCACAGCTAATATTAGTACATCTACTCATAGGAGAAGCAGGGGAAAGGGAAGGAATTACATATTCTCAGTGCATATTATTCACACACAAAAGCTGAAATTAATCATTTCCTAAGCTAGGGAAGTAGTTTCCATCCCATATTTCTTGGCAGTCATGACATCAGACACTGCTTTGATTAGTTTCCCAAGTTGTTGTTTCCCCCCCCATCCCCCATCTTCTCTCAATGCCACAGAAAGTAATAAATAATAATTAGAACTAAGCCCTCCCATAGAGCAGGGCCTCCCTTCCTGTAAAGAAAAGGACTTGGACAACATTCCTGGTTTGGCAGGTGCTGGGTTGGGGTACTCTGGGTCCTGCTGCAGAAGAGCAGCAAGGAAACCCCAACCCTCTTTTTCCTTGTAGGACTGTCGTTTCCTTCCTCATTCTTTTAATACTAAGAGGATGAAGACCTGTTCTTGCCAGCTGGCAAGCTTACTGGCTTGCTTGGCCTAAATGTAACGGGTCGAGAAGATATGGGGGCATTTTATTTTGGAATTGGAGAGAGACAAACAAAAAGGCCTTTGTGAGGCAAAGGAAGCATACTTGAAGCCTCAACAGCTCAGTAGATCCTGGAAAGCTTATGCCCGACTTGGCATAGCCTTCGAAAGACAAGGGTCTCTGGCACGCCGCAAGGAGATAGCAAGGCAGGGCTTTGTGCATTTATAACATTGTAATGATCTTGTCAAGGGGTGGGCGGAGGGAAATGGGTTCCAATCTGAAAATAATTGTCTTCTCTCTGTGTTAATAGTTTGACATGGGAGGCCCCGTTGCCCTTTGAACCAACGAGTGGTGGGAAGTCATCTGCACAGCATCTGTTGGCCCTCTCATCATGCCAGATTTGGCTTGACTGTTTAAGTCGTTTGGGAGACAAATGGCGAAAACGCTAAAAAGAAAGACGGAAAGAAAAAGGCTCAGCATGGGATGGCTGCCTCTCCTCCGTGGAATCCTCAGCAACCAGAGGCTGCCAAGGCATTCCCTTCCTCTAGGATGTGAGGTTTGGTGCCAGCGCTTTGCTTGCAACATTTTGACACCAAATGTTCTTCTGGGCCAGGCTCAACCTCTGAGTTGATCTTGCTCCATCATTTCTCGATTACGCAAGTACCACACTTTTTATTATCTGAAAGCATGAGCTAATCAGTTGTTGGGGGTCCAAACCGGTCTGTGAAACGGACTTTCCATCCGTGTGGGCGGCCACTCCATTTTGTTTACATGAAGCTTTTATGGGCCCTCATTTTCTACATCTTGGTCGAATTCCTTCCCAAAACTGTAGGCCGTTTCAGTCTGCTTCTAATATACAGCCGCAAGGTAAAGGATTTGTGACGTTGGCCTTAATAGATGTGATAAATTAATAAATCAAAATGTCCTGGGCTGGAACGTTTTTCTTGGCTCCTGATGGGAGAAGAAAATAGACAATAAATATATTCGCATACTGCAGACTGGTAAGCCTGCACAGTACCTAGTCTCAGAATATTGGGTGAGGGGGAAGCCTTGCTCTATAGCAGTGTTGGCGACATGGGTGGGAGCCCTTTCTTTGGGCACCCAACATCGCCCCTTCACAGCCACCTGTATTCAGGTTAAATTGCTGTATTGGCACTTTGTGAAAAATTAGTAGGTTTTGAATCACAGTTTGAGCACATGGTCTCTAAAAGGTTCGCCATCCCTGCTCTATAGTCAACTCTAGGGGTGTGTGTGTGTCATTTGCAGTCTGTGTCATGTGTTTGTAAATGAGTATATTAATATGGAAATGAAAGGAATGGAGGGACGATTGAATGAATAAATATGTGTTTGCATTAACAGGTTGCCCTGAAAAATACATATTGTAAATGTATTTTAATACCCAATGTTTTGTCTTTCAAGCTGAGCCCCATCACAAAATTAAAATGTGACTGGGAATGATGATGTTCCAGCTGGCACGTAAATCCAGGATGGGTTGATTGGGTCCTCTTGCACCAGGCTCACAAAGATTTAAGTCCTCCAGCATCCTATGTTGGCAGCACTTTTCGGGGGGTTCAAATCCAATTCTCCTTCCCAGCTCATGGGAGAAAGGGAGTCTAGAAATGAAACAAACCAACCTATAAATAAGCTAGGCTAGATCCATTAACTCAAAGGCAAGTTGTTAATCAAGTGATTGAGGTCTCTGGCTGCAGAGCTACAGGTTGGGAGCCTGATTCCTGACTGTGCCTCTTTGACAGGAACTAGACTTGATGATCTACAAGGTCCCCTCCAGCCCTGCAATTCTAAGGTTATTAGTACAGGATATTTATTTAAAAACCATTGATTTGATGCATCTACTTAGGGATGTATACCACTGTAGATTCCCCCCCCCCCGATAAGAAGGAAACACTTCCAAAACTGTGTCTCTATTAGATGAGGTTACAAGGGTTTTTGCACTCAGGCATTCTTTTTATTTTTTATTTATTTATTTATTTATTTATTTATTTATTTATTTATTTGAGGGGGAAACACAACCCCCCACAAAAACACACATTTTGGGATGCAAAGTGTTTTTTGCATCCCAAAACGCACTTTATGTTGGTGTAAAAAATAACATTTATCAAACAAAATACAAGGTTTTGAATTTAGAACACTTTAGAACCAAAACCAGAACTTTCAGATAATGGCACTGGTGATGAAGTAGCCAGGGACAACCTTCAAACCTAAGAATTTTTTTAATTTATTAATTTGTCACACATATCACAGCCATTTTAATCTCATTCTGGAACCAATGAAGCTTTTTACCAGTTATCTCAGTGGGTGATCAAGTGACAATGTGTTCACAGAGGACAAAAAAACCTGTGAGTATTCATTACATCCTTTTGTTTACTGTAACTGAGCACTATCATTAGCTCTTTAAGTCCTTGTCTTCTGTTGCCTTGAACAGCTGGGTGGGAAAAGTGTGACCTGTATTGGCAAAACATTTGGCTTTTGTTTTCAGGTGGTTCGGGGCTGTTCCCAAGCAACCCAAACCCAAGAATCAAAGCCAGAAGTGGTCACCCAGGCACTAAGAGGATCTCTGCCCCCCCACATCCCCCCCAGCCATTCTGAGCTATTTCCAGGCGTGCGGCTGCTAGAGGCAGGCACTGGAGGTGAAAACATGACCCCTAAGTCTGACAGACCTGTCCACCCCTGCTCTAATTGCTGTGTGATATGTTCAAGAAGAGCAGTCTCCCATCAACACATCTGTATAAATGACCTAGTTTAAGAAGGGTAATGACTACAAGAGAGAGAGAGAGAGAGAGAGAGAGAGAGAGAGAGAGAGAGAGAGAGAGAGAGAGATTAATAACATACACCAAGGTGGCCAGAGTACATTTTCAAAAGCTTTGGTTTTAAATATGTATAGGGAGTTCTTTGCTTTAGCTCAAAGTAATGCATTTTAATGTCATATAATCGTAGAAGAATGGAGTCGGAAGAGGCCTACAAGGAGGTCCAAACTCCCACTCAGTGCAGCCATCCAGATCAAAGCATCTCTGACAGAGGATAGTCTAATTTTTCCTTGCATTCCTCTAGCTTCGTTGCTGTACTGCTCTAACAGTGAAGAGGTTTCCTGATATTGAGCCTAAATCTGTCTTCCTGTAATCTGAGCCAAAAATTACATGCCCCACTCCTGGAATGGCCATAATTACATGCCCCTCCTGTGTATGACTACCTTTCAAGTATTTGAAAAGAGCTATTCGATATTCCCTCTGTGAAGACACTGTGAAAAATAAAATTTTAAAACTTTTGGACCGGTTCCGAAAGTCAACAATACGGCCCAATTGGTCCCCATACTGAGAAAAGCAAGCTGCTTTTCACCCCGCTTAAAAATACCCAGCCGTTCCCGAGATATGGGCAGAAAGCGAGCCCCCCCCTTCCTTCCGACTACAATGTTTTTCAATGGGAATTGGCTTCTCCCCCCCTCCCTTCCTGCTACAATGTTTCTCTATGGAGCCAGCCTTTTCTATAAGCGGAGGTTTTGAGCCTATCTTTCAGAATCCTTTAACCTTTTTCTGTCTTTTACTATTAACCCGTTCCTGCCTCCATTAACCCTTTCCTTTTCTGTCCATTCTTTCCTGGACTTTCCATGATATATTAACCTTTTCCTGTCCATTCGCTCTTTGCCTACCCGCTTCCAGACCCTGAGCCTTTCCCCCTGTTCTTGCCGCTTTTCCTTTTCACCCAAAACCTTGCCCCCCCTCCACATGTACTCGGCAACTACTCTCCAGAGAATCAACATTTCTGTCTACCACTCCAGATTGTCATCAAAGCCTGAGGACACTCTCCATTGTTTCATTTACACCTGGGAAGGACTTGTATGCTCATGTTTACAGTTTCTGTAACCACCAAAACACTCATATGCAATTCCATAAGAGTTTACATCCTTGTGCCTTTACACCCCTTGTATCTTTCAATGTAACCCTACAATGGCTTGTATCTCTGTGCACTCAAATAATTGTGTTTCCCCAAATGCTTGTGTGTGATCCCATCAGCCCTTCCTGCCCCCCACTGGTTTTGATAATTGCTCCCTCTCACCCACTATTGACTTACTGATCTCTTCTGTTTACCGACATCTGGGAAACAAAACCACACTCCCCTGCCTATTGTGTCACCTTGCCCAAACCCATTAACATTTGCCTAAGCAACCTTTTTTGGCAGCATGCCAGGGACCACCCAGAACTGTTAAAAAATTTAACTCCCTATAACCAACCCCCCAACCCCTTCTGATTGGGTCATTTGAACTGCCCCTGACCAATCTCTGGGATTGGCGCCGCCCAGGGAAAGGAAGGAGGCAAAAGTCAATAAAAGTTGGAACTCGTTGCATGTGCAGGGTCGACATCTCAGCCCGGTTGGAAGGCAGATGTCCACCTGCTGCTTTTATTGGTACCAAATAAAATCAGTATTCCTCGGATTTCTCGCGTTGGATCTTTATTGGCTTCTTGTGGGATTCAGCGGACTTCAGTGGGGCTAGCCCATCTGAAAATAATTTTTAAAACCCTATTTTGGGACATAACACCTCAGCCCCCCCCCACAAAGCTAAATGTGCCCACTTCTTTCAGTCTTTCCTCATAAGGCTTGGGGGTAAGGATGCTTAAAATAATAAACAGAAAAATAGTATTAGAACAGGCAAGTCCAAACTTTGGCCCTCCAGAGGTTTTGGACCACAACTCCCAGAATTCCAAGCGTGTATTGCCAATGACAAAGGACTGTGGGAATTGTGGTCCAAAACATCTGGAGGGCTAAAGTATGGCCACCACTGTATTAGAATATGGTTGCTTGAAAGACAGTTCAGGTGAATAATGGCTTGGGAATTTTGTCTGTGGGCTTGGCTCGGGTACACTGTTTGGATAACAGAGCAAAGCTTGTCCTCTCATAAGATTTAATACCAAATCCCTAGCAGAGTTGGCTTGTGGGCATTCTTAAGGGCCAAACTGCTCCTCATCTTAAAGTTCTGTCTTCACAACACCGGAAGCATTTTGCTTCTTCAATGTCTAGTCCCAAGGATCTCTTCTAATATGGAGGGAAAGAGGGAAGGTAAAGCGGCGCCTTAATATGTGCAAAGGATTCCCTAGTATGATGGCCATGTATTCATGACCAAACCACAGGAAGTAATTTTACCTAACAAGTAATACAGGTGGGCAAAGATTTGCATAATATTTGCATTTGCTACTTTCTATGTAAAGCAGCAAACGTGAAATTACATTTACCGCTTTACATAGAAAATGAAGAGAGAAATACAGGAACTCACACCAGGGTGGCAGGCACTGTGACTGCACAATGGAGTTGCCTTCTTGTCTTGGTGAAAACAGTGGATGGGCACAGCCATGGCTGTTGCTGCTTTTCCTTAGAGGTTTTTTTTTTTTTTTTAAAGAAACCTGTCTTCTGTCAGAGAGCTGCCTTTAGTGAGACAGGATAGTTTGCTGTAATATTGGCAGCCATTCTCAACTTTTCCCCCAGCCATGGCTCTCTTTAGGTTTTGAGGCCTCCCGTCAAACAAGGAAAGCCATTGGCTGCCCCCAAACAAGGATACAGCACAAAGAGATGTATCTATGCCCCTTTCCAAAGATGCCAGGGTTCTGTCCCCTCCCCAGGGAGGGCATATGTCCCCTGCTGAGAATGGCAGGTGGTGTAGACAGGCCAACAACTAGGGTCTACATCACCTGCCCAGCGCGGTACCCGGACACATGCCCCATACCTGCCTCCCCCTAGTTGCAGCCCTGGGTGTAGTTGTAAGAACAAACTCTGAGTCCCCAGAAGTTATACCCACCCCTCCCCCTTTTGCGATTTATATAGGTTTGATTTGTAACAGGAATCGAGGCAGGGAGGTTGGGGTTAGATTCCGCCCCTTTCATGCTGATCCCAATCACCCTTCTACTCGTTCTTTTGGAAATTTTTAAAAAAGAAAGAACATGAGATATCCTAGTAGTCAGTACCTTTCTCCACTACACCACACACTGGCTCTTCAAAAGAAATTAGTGGGCTTCCATAGTATTTGATTTGGCTGCAAATACCCTTGTTTAACATTTTTATAGCTTCCTCATGGCATATTGATTCCCCCCACCCCATCCAGCAGGTGATAAGAAGAAATTGAGAACTCTGTGTAATATATCTTGGTAAATCAAGCCTGTATGATTAGTCCCACAGCGTTGTGAAGGCTAAAAGCTGGGAACCGCTCATGGCAGAGGCAATGACATTTTAATTCAGAACTTGCCTAATTTTGAGATCTGTTTCTTAGACTGCAGTCTTTTTTTATTTATTAAAATTATAAAACTACAATACAAAACGTAAAACAACAATATACAGTGAAGGGGGGGACACTGAACAAAACTCAAGCAAATAGGACAAAAAGGAAAACAACAACCCCTTGTAAACCCCCCCCCACACTCGGGACTTAAACAAAATTACAACTCTTATGATATTGACCAGCCCATTTCCCTCCAGAAATACATTGAATCTTCTCTGGGTGTATACCCTTTACCTTTTTGAAATACATATATGAAAATTTTATCCCATATTCCATTAAAATCATTAGACTTTCTCAAGCCTTTCCTAATTTTAACTTCACAAGTCAATTTATCATTAATAGCCAGAGTCCATAAATCCATTCCTCCAATGTTATTTGGTTGTTGGATTTCCAATACTTGTCAAAAATCAACCTTGCTGCCGTTATTATTATAATGACCAATTCTACCTCCTCTTTCTTCAATTGTATATTCCCAACCATATTTAACAATACCAATTGTGGGGACATTTGAATCTTTTCCCCTAATACTTTTTGTATTTCATTAAAAACCAAAGTCCATTCCATTTTCCTTATCTCACACTCCCATCACATGTATAAATATGTACCTTTTTCTTTTTTACATCTCCAGCATATCGGAGATACTTCTTTATTTATTACATTTAACTTTGCAGGTGTTATATACCATCTCCAACATACTTTATAACAATTTTCTTTAACTTTCACTGACATATTTTTCACCATTCTTTTATTCCACATATCCCCCCTTCTTCCTCTTTTATTTCTTTATTAATATCTTGCCATATCTCTTTTAGCTTGTTTTTTTATAATCCTCCGGAATTAATAATTTATATATCTCACTTACTATACCTTTTCTCTGTTCTTTATTCTCTATCTTATTTCTTCTATCTATAATTTCTTCAAATCTAGTCAATTTTCTAAAATCTCCTACTTTAGTTATCCTTTAGTCCAATTTTCCATTTGTATAATATTCAACCAGAAAATCTTTTATCCTAATATCTCCTTTATACTTTGTCTATACCACATTTGTTTTAACCAATCCCGTAAATCTATAACCTTTTTATCTTGCAGTACCTTATTTAACTTCCCTTTTTAATTTTCTGGAAAGCTCTTAATCAAATCAAAGGTAAAACCAATGGACTTAGCATCTCCCTAAAGTTCTTCCAGCATTCCATCATGTTTTTCAAGAATGGATTAGTTATCTTTGTCATTTGAGCTTTTATGTCTTCCCTAAAAATATATATCCTCCTTTTGCATAATTTCCAGTTCTCTCCAAATTAGGTTATTTTCTATTATTATATCTGGAGTATGTCTTAACTATTTGGTTATATAATATAGCTTAATATTAGGTAAACCTAAACCATCCTCTTTTTGTGATATATATCATAAACTCTTATTAATCCTAGCTTTTTTATTACCATTACAAAACATATTTATTTTCCCCTAGATCCCTTTTAGCTCTCTTTCATCCCATTTCAAAGGTAACATCCAAAATAAAAATTTAGTTTAGGAATAATTTTCATTTTACATACTGAAATGTTCCCAAACCATGAAATCCTTAATTTTTGATATTCTTTTATTTGTTAAGTAATCTCTTTCTTTACTTTCTCTATATTTATTTTAAACATATCTTATAAATCCCATGCTAATTTTATCCCCAAATAATTAATACTATTTGTTAATTTACCTTTAAAGACTTCCTTGAAAAACCTTTTCTCTTCCTCTTTATAATTTGCCAACATACATTCAGATTTATTTCATTTTACCTTTAATCCTGTTGCTTCCTCAAAAGCCTTTAAATGTTTTTGTAATTTATAAATACTTGTCAATGGGTTTTTAATTATTAGTAATGTATCATCAGCAAATAAATTAATTTTATTTGCCTTCCCCTCTTCTAACACTTCTGTTTCTTTATCCTCTCTTATTACATTAGCCAACATTCCCATTATAAGTATAAACAAAACTGGAGATAATGGGCAAGTCTGTCTTGTTCCCTAGCCCAGGGTAACAGTTTCTGTTATTCCATCATTCACTAGAATTCTAGCCTTACTGTCTGTGTGTGTCGTGTTGTTACAGTCGTGACCGACTCTACGTGACTCCATGTCCATGGAGTTTCCTTGGCAGGAATACTGGAGTGGTTTGCCAGTTCCTACTCCAGGCGCCTACAGCACCTGGTATTCCCTGGTGGTCGTCCATCCAAGTACTAACCAGGGCTGACCCTGCTTAGCTTCCGAAATCAAGTGAGATTGGATATGCTTAGGGCATCCAGGCAGCATTATTATGAGAATACAATTGGTTAACCTAAATGATTAATCAAAATCTTTAAGTTACTCCACTCTACCATATCAAATGCTTTAAAAATATCTAATGAAATTTTTCTTACCTTCTCTTTTCTATTATTTACCAAATATATATTATTCAAATATCTTCTAACTAAATCTGCCATATGTCTACCTCTAATAAAAACATTCTGGTCCTTATTTATATATTTACCTACAAAACTATTTAATCTATTAGCCAAAATTGCTGTAAATATCTTTGCCAAGAGTCCATAGATGTTGTATCCTTACCTGGCTTTAAGATCAGTACTATTATTGATTCATCCCATGACTGGAGAATTTTTCACCCTTCAATAGTCTTATTGAATAATTATTTCATTCTAGGTATTAATAATTTCTTGAATACTTTGTAAAATTCTGATCCTATTCCATCAGTTCCCAGTGTTTTACCTATTTTCAATTTACTTATGATCCCCTCAATCTCCTCATCTGTTATTGACTGATCCATCTTTTCGCTATCTTCATTCTCAATCCTTATTTTAATATTTTCCTTCACAAACTCATAAATTCTACTTGTAGATTGACTTTTACTTGCATAAAGATTCTTATAATACTCTTGGAATGCCTCCAGCTTTTCTTCCAATTTTTTATAAATTTTATCTATTATCAATTTATGTAAATAAATCCTTTTTTCAATCCTCAATCTTTTTGCTTCTCTATAATCACACCTAGGTGTAAATTCCATGTTTACCATGGCATGGTCTGAAATTTGTATTATACCCATTCCTACATTATTTATTCTAGATATTAAATCTTTAAACACAAGTATATAATCTATTCTAGAATTAAGATTTATGTATGGGGGAATAAAATGAATATTTTCTCTCATCTCCTTAAGGCTGCAGTCTTAAGGTGACCAGAGAGAAAGCGTTCCTGTCCTTTTAAAAATAGTTAAAGCGATTAGGAGATTTCAGCAATCACAGCTTTTAATTCAAGCTACACCTCACCCTACCATTAAACCTTACAGGGACCCTGTCCTCTTTTTCACCCCATGCCAGTTTGGCACTCCAGATGTTTTGGGCCACAACACTCAGAATTCCAAGCGTGTATTGCCAATGACAAAGGACTGTGGGAGTTGTGGTCCAAAACATCTGGAATGCCAAAGGTTCGCCACCACTGTCCTATGCAGTCCTCCACCCTTACACACATGAGAATGGTGATAGGGGATAACAGCTGCATAAAACAGAGACATTCAGCCAGTTGTAGCTTCCCACACAAAGGACAACTACTGTCATTTCCTTTTTCATGTGGACTTTGTTCCTGGGGGAGGGGGGAGGGCACAGAGCCACTCCTAAAAACAAAACAAAAACAATGTGACTCTTTAGAGAGGTCCTGCATACAATTGCCTTTGTGAGTTCCTCTGTTAGAACATGTCATTAGTGTCCACTGCATCTGACTTGTGTATATACACCCCCCTCATTAGCTAATGGTACACACCCTCAGTGAAAATAGTGTATGCTTCTATTTTAGTCAATGCACAGAAACAAATTGCCAGCAATGTCACATTGAAAACATGGGCATTTGAAGGGGAATGTGAGCAAAAATCACAACAGTTACTGTGCTGTTTGAATTTGGGGTGTGTTTGTGTATGCATACATGCATCTGTGTATTTGCATCTGAGCTGTATTTGGGTGCAGCTGCCTGATGCCTCCACGGGGAAGTTCAGCGCCTGGATCCAGTCACCCTGAGTGTGTTGCTGTGTTTGTGGGAAGGAGAGAGGCATTGTGTGGTGTCCTGCTGCTCGCTAATTGCCAACTTAATCCTCCCACTGTGTCACTGCTGGGGCCTTGCCAACTGACACAGCAGAGCTGAAAGGGACTGGGTTGTGTTTAACTGGATTAATGACGGCACAATTACAAGTCTCCTTAAACACTCTACTACAATTAGAGCTCCCCCCATATCTTTGCAACCTGGCAGGCTTTCAGAAACATAATTACAGGCCACCAGAACTCTTGGTGCTGCACTTGAGGCGGCAGGAGGAGAAGGCATTCTTGGGATCAGAAGGTGGCTACAGCCTTTGCAAATATGATTCTAGGATATACCTGTCCGGGGAAGTGCCGTTTCCCCTACCTCACACACTGGTTTTTCCAAATAGGCAAATACCTAGTAGTAGAGATGGGCACGAATCGAAAAAGATGTTTTGGTTTTTCGTTTTTCATTGTGGGTCCCATTTCAGTTCATTTCCATTTTTTGCAAATTTTTTGAAAACTTTTTGTTTCATTTTTTTTTTCATTTTTACCCGCTTTTTGCATGATTTAAAGCATTTCCGCGTGTGGGTGTCCCCCAATGCCCCAGACCAGAGGGAAAACACTAAAAAAATGATGCTGGCAGAGACACAGTATAGACTAGATACGCAGGGAGGCTGCAAAGGCAGCGGCGGCATTGCCCAGGGTGTAAGGCAGCCGCAGAGTGATTGCACTGCGAGGCAGGGGAGGGTACTCAATGAGAGGTACACAGGGAGGCTGCAAGAGAAATCTCTTCTTTCTCTCCCCTAAGAGCCAGGCTGCAGCCAGCAGGAACACAGAGACACACACCTGCCTGGCTGGCCTAAAGTAACGAGTCGCAAAGACAGCAATCCCACCCTAACTCCCACCACAGACTGCAAGGAGGATGGGGGCTGCCAGAGCTTTTTATGCCCTCTGTGGTTGCCACACCTACCCAATCTGCAACCTTGGCATGCTGTTGGTTGAAATTGTCCAAGAATTTACATGATCCCATCACATGGCTTAAATCCATTTTGTGGCTTGAATCCATTTTTGTGTCATCCTTAAAGGGAAAAGAAAAAAATACATCACAGTGGGAGAAAGACAAAAACGAACGTTTTAAGGACCTGGTAGGTAATAATTTCAAATAATTATCGCTGCGTTTTTACGGATGTCCAGGGCATTTTAATACCCAAGAAATCAATATTAGGCGCCTGGGAGCCATTTTGGGTCGATGTCCCCTAAGTCCCCTTAAAGGAAAAAAAAATACACCGATCTGAGAAAAGACATAAATGCATGTTTTAAGGACCCCAACACCCGGTAGGTATTATCAGACAGAATCAATAATTATCGCTGGGTTTTTACGGATATTCAGGATTTTTTTAACATTTAAAAACAGCTCATTTCATTGCATGTCGCCATTAACGAAAATGAAACGTAACGAACCTAATTTTTGTGGTTCTGTTTGGTTCGTTCCAATTTCATCACAATTTTTGTTATTCATTTTCTTACGTAACAAAATGAATAACAAATAGCGGAATGAATTTTTTTCATTTTGTGCTCATCTCTACCTAGTAGAAAAGGTGGAGCATGTCCCATAGACTGAGGCAGGGGAGGAAGGAAAGGAACAGGGAATGTCGTTTCTGATATAAAAGTAAGGTACAGTGGTACCTCCGTTTAAGTAATTAATTCATTCTCTGGGCCCTTTTGTATTGTGAAAAATTCTTAAACTGAAACGTGGTTTCCCGTAGGAATGCACTGAAAACCAATTAATCTGTTCTGGAGTTCCGAAAAAAGGCAACCCGGGGCATTCTATTTAAAACTTTCTTAAACCGTGGCATCCCCATTTCTAATGATTTCTTTTCTTAAATTGAGTTTTTCTTTAACTGAGGCATTCTTAAACCGGGTTACCACTGTATCAAATTATATTCTAGCTTGCTATGCACCTTGAATAATAATGCTCTGTCTCCCCTGTTAGGTCCCTTTACAGCAGGATCAGGCAACTTAAGTGACTCCAGGGCCAGGTTTTCTCCAAGGAGTTGCACAGAATGGGAAGGAAGGAAGGAAGGGAGGGAGGGAGGGAGGGATACAGGCCACTCATACTTTTGAAAATTGATATTTTTTGTTACAGGATGGATTGCAGCCTGCTTAAATGGTGACTTGTCATTCTGCTCACAATGATTCTCATCTTTGAGAAACCTACTGAACACCCTCACATGGAGATATTGTATTTAAAACAACAACAACTGTCAACTTCTGTACCATTTTTTCTTCCCGGGAGAAAGCAACGGGCAAACAAGCTTTTCTACCCCAGTATTAATTCATTTCCATTTTGCACTTCTGAGTGAATTATGATCCACGGGGATCATTGCAAGTTCTTGCATTTTTCCCCTGATGACTTGTGATGTGTGAAGAGGGTGAGATTCCACTCCTGCTCAGATCATCAAGTGCCCCATAGTTGTTTGCATATGCTTACGGCCAATTTTTCTTGGGCCAGCCATGGCTGAAACAGAAGAGACAGCAGCTTTTCAGTTAACAGCAGAGCTACCTTAAGAAGTAAAGAACATCTGATTGTACAGATGGGCATGAATAGAAAAAAATGGTATTTTGTTTTGTTTTGTTTTGTTTCATTAAGGAGTTCATTTCGTTTCATTTCATTTTTTGTGAATTTTTGCAAAAAATCATTTTGTGGTTTTGTTAATTCGTTATTCATTTTTGCTCGCTTTTTCCCCAGTGCCCACTGAGCGGCCCCTGGGGCCCGGTCGGAGCTGGGGGTGCCTACGAACTGGTGTGGGAGGAATAAGGAGGGGGAGCGGTGTTGGAGCCACGCTGTTCTGGCTGCCTAAATGCAGCCTCCTTCTTATCACCCCCCCCCTGATTGGCTCCGCAATAATGGGCCACAGGAGGGAGGCACAGGGGGTGGCTTTGAAGCCTCGCTGCTCTGGCCACCTAAACACAGCCTCCTTATCTCCCCTCCCAATCGGCCCTGTGATAACGGGCTGCGGGAGGGAGGCGCAAGGGGGCAGCGTCTTTGAAGCCGCGCTGCTCTGGCTGCCTAAGCATGGCCTCCTTATCTCCCCTCCCGATCGGCCCCGCAATAACGGGCTGTGGGAGGGAGGTGCAAGGGGTGGCGGCTTTGAAGCCGCGCTGCTTTGGCCACCTAAACACGGCCTTCTTCTTATCTCTCCTCCCAGGCCTGGGCTGAGGCTCAAGCCCGCTGTGTCCCTTGATGGCACCAACGAGGTGTGTGCTCCCTCTGTACAGCTTGGCACAAAAGGACCTCTGGACCAGCACCAGGTAGGAGACATCTCTGCCCCCCATTAACGAACCGAACCGAACCGAACCAATTTTTCTCGTTTCATTTTGTTTCGTGTTAAATGCCCCTAGGGTCATTATTCCTTTCGTTATATAAGAAAACGAATAACAAATAACAAAACAAAAAAATCATTTTGTGCCCATCTCTATCTGATTGTATTCCAACGAACTGCAACTCTCAGTGGTTTAGGTGCCTTGCTGTGCAGCCAGAGGTTGGGAATTCAACCCACCCTGTGCCTCCTTGTCAAGGGCTGGCCTTGATGACCCATGGGGTCCCTTTCAGCTTTGTAGTTTTCAGATTGTTATTACAAAATTTTCTAATTAGCTTGCTTTTCTTTGGGTTAGTTATTTTCTCATATAAATGTTGAGGAGAAAAAGTCAAGGTACCAGCAAGGAGCTGGCTCTGAAAGAGGAACCTTGCTGCCCCAGGAATCTATAGCTGGCAGTCATTTCTGCAATATGATACAAATTAAAAATATACTCCGTTTTGCTAAGGGATGAAGCATGAAATTAGCCTAATGCTTTGAGGTTCTTGGGCTGTCACGTTGTTAAGCAATATTGGTTTTCCATGGTGCTGCTGTGTTCTGTAGCAAACCTCTTTTTTTCCTTTGTGGGTCAGACACTGGCTGAAATCCTGTTGCTTGGTAGAAGAAGTGCCAACTAGAGTAGGCCCATTGAGTACAGAGGATTTGACACATCAAATCCCCACTGATCAAATAGGTCTACTCTGGTTGCAACTGACTATGCTAAACAGAGGATTCCAGTCATTATTTGTTTGAGTAAGGTCTTAATGTATGCTGTTTCTCTGAGCGGCTAAGAATGAGAGTAGATAAATAATTGTAGAAATATTTTAAGCCCATAAATAAACATGGGTTCCTCTGTTGGCAGTGAAACAGGTTAGGAAAAGTAGCCAAAGAAATAACTTCTCAATTGGTGCTCACTCAGCATAAAACACATAAAACACCCACGTTGTTTTGTTTATTGTTGGCATGGCTAAAAAAAATGAGAAGGGAGGCATCTGCATAAGAATATATGGCCTGGATCAATTCATTTGCTTCGTTAAGGTCCTCAGTTGTGTTCAGCACATTGAGCTCTATCTTTTGGGACCATGTGGCGTGGTTGACTATGCCAAACCACCTTGGGCCATGCGTCTGGGTATATTAGAGTATTTCAGTTCCTTCTCCATGATTTGATTCCTTCAGTGGGAATTCCTTCAGTTGCTTTCCTGGGAACTGCTGCTTGCTTGAACAGTCTCTGTGCAAACAAGCAGCCCTCCTCTGTGGATTTGTCCCTGTGCAAAGAGAGCAACAACAGAGAAAGGCATTCCAGCATTCCAGCACCACCACCACCCCTGCATGCTGAAGAAAGCTGTAAACTCTACCACCTGAATAAGGTTTTCGTGCTCCTCTTAAACTAAAGGGGCATTTATTACATCTCTGCATACTTCATATGTTCTCTGCTGCCTAGTTGGACAACACAGCCAATATGCTTGAATAAATCTTGATGGGCAATCATCCATCTGTTTCCTAACATGTTAGAAGCAAAGTACCTGGCATGTTACATTTAGCTACGGTCCAAGATAACACTCCCATTAATCCTTATTTATTTCAACTATTTCGGTGCTGCTTCCCAAGACTACGCGCTTTCCGGTGAGGCTGAGAGTAATAAAAGAGGATAGTTATGGCAAAATGCAATGAAAAACAGAGCCTGCTCCAGCCAGCAAACCCAGCCAAAATGCTGTAGTAGCATACATGAGAGAACCTCCCAATTGGAAAAAAATAATTCAGAAAAACAATTTTCAGAGCCTTCTCAAAAGCCATGGTTGATAGGGTAGCTGTGTATCATCTGGGAGAAAAATCCCACAGCACAACATTATGCTAAATAAACATAAATAAATAAATAAATAAATAAATAAATAAATAAATAAATAAATAAATAAAAGAAAAGAAAAGAAAAGAAAAGAAAAAAGAAAAAAGAGTTAATCTCCTTGTTTTAGGTAAAAAATGCAAATGACCAGCACTATCAGTAAAACAAACTGCTCACCACCCTTCCCCTGTGCAGTTTTCTTGTGTTCCTGTGAAGCATTTTCACTTCCCTTTTTAGTTTCCTCAGCTTCTGATTCATTGCAAGAGGGAACATTTTAAATTTCTCAGAGTGTCTTATTTCCTTTCGCTGCATAGGGGAATGATAAAGGTCCCCTAGAAATATGATTGTGTCACTGGCACCAAAAATAAAATTTGATTGCACAGGGGAACATTGTGAAACTTTGCTCACCGTGTTGTTTTCAGCAATGTTAATTAAAGTTTGCCTTATTCTTCTGTGCCTTTCAGTCAGCCTCTGAGTACCACTGTGCAGCCTCTTGCTGAAGCAGTTTTTTTATTACAGCTATGAGGCCTGTCTCCTTGCCCTCTGGTTCCTTTGAAAAAGCCATTTAAGTCTATGGAAGAGTTCTACGTGTGATAAGAGAAGTTCATGAAACGTCACAGAAGTTGTTGTTGTTGAGGAGGTAGAAGCAAGTAATCCACTTCTGCCTTAAAATTACCTCAGGTCACCCAACATCTTCAACTTATTTCACTCACCATCAAAGGAAAGGATATTTGGAGGGTCTGGTGATTTCAGAACTCAGGAGAAACAACTGATGTGTAATTAATTCATTGTAACAATTCCTTTGCCCAAGAATAAAGGTATAATTATGGTCTAACAGATTTGAACCGAAGGATATTTTTACTATTGTCCTGGCATTCTGTTCCTTGGCATCAGATGCCCCTACCATAGGTTTATGCTGTTGTGGCAAACATTGAGAATGTTGTGTTCTGTGAGGGCCAAGTTTAGCCCCGGATCCTGTTTGACTGCCTATTTTCAGCATGTATGGTGTATGCTGGCTGGATAGCTCAGTGAGTTGGTTCTCTGGCTACAGAGCAAATATAGGGAAGTTTAATTCCCCACAATGCCTCCTGTGAATAGAGACAGCCACTGTGGCCCTGGGCAAGCTGCACAGCCCCAGGCCACCCCCAGAAGAACGGAATGGTAAACCACTTCTGAGTATTCTCTGCTTAGAAACCCCTGGAAAAGGTCACACCATCCCATCAGAATTGACACAATGACACACATTTTAGTCAAACCCAGAAGCAAGGCTGTGTAAAACCTGCCTCAGTATTGGTGAGAGCAATTATGCACATTATACCTGGCCTAGAGAGAGGTACACCATCCCCATGCCAACAGATCAGCCAGTCTTTTCTAGTTAGCTACTCAGATGCTAAGAAGAGGGGGGAATATAGTGGAAAGAAAAAAAAGCAAACCTTGGAAAAATACCCGTCCCCCACCCCACCCCACCAATGTTCCTTGTGATACTTTCAAGATCCACAAAAAGGCAGAATTAACACACCTTTGCTGTGTTGCCCCATACTGCTAGTTGTCTACATGGTGGGTCTGGTTAGAGGTCCAGCAGATACTCTAATTCAAATATATAATTCATATTTTTTTCTCTCTCTCTCTCACACACACACACACACACACACACACACACACACACACACACACACACACACACACACACACACACACACACACACACACACACACACACACACAAGCATGCATCATCACTCTGGCATTATGCTGCTCTGCATTCAAATAATTTATAGCATGATATGTTTTTCACATAATCCTCCTAATCAAATTGGGCACATGCTTATGTGGCATCCAGATAAGTAGGAAATTAGCACATCAAATGTAATTCGGTGTGAATAAAAGGAAAGAGAGAGGAAAAAAGATTTGGCACAATGCAGAGTTTGAGAGAACAGTGGCTTGTCTTGAATAAAAACGGAAATTATCCAAGACAACATTTGTGCTTTCTCTGTTTTGCATTCCTGTAAAGTTTTTTTTTAAGAGAAACACAAATTTGCCCTTTTCAGACTAAGTTCTTCTGACCACATGATAGGTGGGTAACTCTGGCCTTCCAGAAGTTTCTAAATTGTGCCTTCTGTGCATCAAATCTGGACTTTTAGGGCAGGCACTGATCTTTTTCTTCAGAACGGCTTTCAACAATGGAAGAAGATTTTAAAGACAGCTGAGATATTACTGTTTTCTGATATGCTTTTTCATTTGTTTTTGTAACCATATCAAGTCAGCAGTTGTTTTTACTTGGATAATATATGTAAGAAGACTCTTAACACTACAATGCAAATACTATAACCCATAACTTCTTAGAGCTGAATTTGCTTTTTAAACTATTTTTCACACTACTATCCTGTGCTCTGTACTGGGTGGGGAGTGGGTCTTAAATAATTAAATGAATAGGTCCTTCTAAGCCAAGCTTTGTTACTTCTAAATAACTACCTTTAGGTTGCATATTCTTAATTGCACACATATCAGTTCATTCAAGGTCCCAGTACAGGAAGTTGCTTTGACTTTTGTTGTTGTTGCGTGCCATCAAGTCACTTCAGGGTTACTGTGACCTTGAATACACCTTTCCAATTATGTGAGGGGATTAACAAGTGGTCTTCTGTTGGCATTCCCCTCATCAGCTTCCAGGCAGTTCCCCTGGCTAAGCAGGAATTTGAACCAGGCCTTAAGTCTGCCACTTTATCCTTTTCATCACGCTGGTTCTCAGAGCACAGTGGTTCTAAACCTGCCTGAATTTACCAAGCGTTATTATTATGGAAAAGGATTAGTCAAAGAAGCCACCTAAGACTCATGTTTTGCATCTCATGACAAAGGCCACCCCCAAGAAAGGATAAATGATTTAATGCCAACGTTCTTAACTTTGGACAAGACATGTTTCCATTTCCTCAATCAGGAGATGGGGCAGAAAAAGGAGCAAGTAATGTCTGAATTCCCCACTGTATCTTGGGCTCACTGACAGGATGTGAAATGAATAGTGCCTATTTTCTCCCAGTGGCTAATCCGCAGACGTCTGGTATCCCAGAGGTCATGAATTTATCCCTCCTTCTTTTGTTCTCCATCAGTCCCGAGCGATGTTTCAGAACATTGTTAGCATAAACCTGCATTCCTTTATCTTATCATTCACTGAAGTTAATTACTGCCCCCCTTACCTAAGGCCTTCTAAATCTGCTGTCCGTGAGCCTTTTTGCAAACTGCAGGAACAGATAACTATATCTTCTTATATGCACATTTCAATGACTACTAATATTTTAGTTCTTCTCTTGTGCAAGCGGAGGTTTAGTACCCGAGGCTATTTTGGGAATTTGCATTTGCCCACTGGCCTGGATGTCATAATTTATGACTTGACATGACATTTTTACTGGCCATATAATATGGTCCTTTTTAGGCACCTGTAAAAGGGATGTTGATAGTCTGAGTTTAGAATGTGACAAAATGGGGAATATTTGGATAAATTACAGCAATGTGATTAGAAGGCCAAACGAGGGGAAATGAAGTGGGTTTGGATCAGTGTGAATCAGTTCAGATTTATTTTTCTTAACCATCAAATATCACAGTGCAGCAGTAAAATTACTTGCAGCCTTGAACTCCTGCTACTCTCTATAGCTGCTGAGTGTGTGTGTGTGTGTGTGTGTGTGTGTGTGTGTGTGTGTGTGTGTGTGTGTGTGTGTGTGTGTGTGTGTGTGTGTGTGTGTGTGTGTGTGTATCAGGGTATATATACAGTCACATAAAGCTCAGTGTTGCATAAACCTGCTATGACCTTTGGAATAATTTTTTTTTAAAAAATCTGGTGGAACACCAGAACAAGTCAACATAAAGGCAAGGCAATGTCAGGATAGCACTATAGCAGGAAATGTCCTGCAGCAGGGAAACAATAGTGACTCTTCTCCTTCTAAAACTAGTACCATTTTCTATCTCCATCTTATGTCACCTAGTGCCTTGCTACTGTTGTTATGAAGTGTGGTAAATATTATGGGTATAACATGCTATTTTGGTCACCTGACCAAGCATAAGGTGGGGCCTGAAAAAAACCCCTACAGTATTTTCCATATATAAGACTAAAGTATTTGCGTTTAAAATTGTTAGCCAAAAATTGAGGGTCATCTAATACACGTAAGCTGAGGAGAGAGTACTCATTTTAGGCTAGAAAGTAAGCTAAGGAGAGAGTACTCATTTTAGCCTAGAAAAGTGAGAGTCATCTTATACATGGGGGCATCTTATAGACAGAAAAATATAGTACAATACTTGGTATATAAAGGTCATTTTATGCTAGAAAGGAGGTCTTGGAGTCCTTGGGTTCTGCTCTTTAGGAGTTCTTTTTATTTCAAATCATATTATTTTAAATATTCCCTATCCCTCTTTTGCTTGGAGAATTCCAGTCTGGTGTTCAAAAAAGAAGAACAGAACTATGCTTCTGGGTGCCTAATTAAAGCAACAAATAGCAATGACAGGATGTAAGATAATTAATCACAATAAATGGCATAAAGCCGAAGGAAATAGACAGACCATCTTAACTCAAGTCTATTTTGGCTTCCGTTGCTATAATTTTGTATTGCTAGAATAAGAAACTTTTCAGTCTCCCTCTCCTTTTCTAAACGGCTCTTTCCCCTCTAAGTTGCTCCTCCTCACCCAATTCTTCTTGTTCAGCCACACCCAACATTTCAAGAATCTGAAGAATCTACTCGTCATTATTTTTGATAAGAGCATTCCAAACGTGATGAGGTGTTCGGCTGCTTTGTAGAAGGAAGTAATGAAAAGAGAACTAATGCCCCCCCCCACCCCAAAATGGCACAAGTCCACTTTCACCCCAACCCCATTTGATGAAATATTAAACTTGTTCTTATCTTATTAAGGCTGCTTCAGAAACAACCAAACTGTGGCCTTCCACTGTGAGTGCTCCATGAAATTAATGCTTGGGAGAAGGGTCTGAAGGTGTTTTAAAAGGATTTGTTTGGGAAAAGGGAACCACGGCCCCCTTTCCTCACAGAACAGGAGACAGTGTGTTTTACATTTTTGCTCTGAATCAATGGGATTTCAGCAGCAACAATTTCTATGGAGAGGGAAGAATCAAATTCATTATGAGCCAATCACAATTGGGAGGCTTCCAGACAATAAACAGCTTAGCATCACTCCGTCATTGTAGCACTGCTCCGAGCCATGAGGGGAACAGCAGTTCTGATTCAAGGCACGTGGACATCGGAATGCTCCTTCTGTCTCCGGTTCCTACACCCTATTTTCTTACCCCTAAATATTGTGTGTAAAAGGGGTGTGCTGGCAGCCATGGCATGTGCATGAGAGAAAATGCTTATCTCCCTTCCACACTTCTACTCCTGACTCCTGACTGCCATTTTGAGATTGAGGGGGAAGAAAGAGAAAATAAAGAAATGTTTTCCAGGAATAACTGTTTCAACTGATCAGATTGATGACTGGTATGTACAGAGAGAACATAGAGTTGGAAATGAGCAGAACAATCTATACAGCAAGTCTACTGAATGACTGAACATGGGGTGGTGGATTTTGTATCTGTTCCATGGTATTGAAATGGAATTCTGAGGCTTTGTGGAAGGAAGGAAGGAAGGAAGGAAGGAAGGAGGGAGGGAGGGAGGGAGGGAGGGAGGAAGGAGAGAGAGAGAGAGAGAGAGAGAGAGAGAGAGAGAGAGAGAGAGAGAGAGAGAGAGAGAACAGGGAAAACATGAGGGGAAAATATTTTGATCGCAACATCAAGTAGATGCCTCCTAATTTGTGAGAGAACACGATGTAACTGTTCTCAAATCTCGGACGTGGCCATGCTGGCTACACACGAAAAATGGAAGCGAACTGAAACGGACCCCCAAACGACAAACGAAACACCATTTTTTTTTGATTCGTGCCCATCTCTAATATATATATATATATATATATATATATATATATATATATATATATATATATATATATATATATATATATATATATATATATATATATATATATGTTTTCGTAGATTTTCACGGGTATAGGTATGCATGTTAGGGTGGATTCGGGTTTCTTCCGTGTAGAAATCTGGTTGTTCTGGCGACGTTTCGACGAGGTCTCACTCGTCATCTTCAGGCTGGTGTTCTGGCTTCTTTCTTCTTGAAGCAAAGTGTGGTCTCAGTTGAAGTCCTTCTATAAATACTGCTGGGGGGTGTGGTTTGCTTGCTCTGTTGCTGATTGTAGGTTCCTTTGTTCCTTTGTTCTTTTGTGATCTGCTGTGTGGCTGAGGCGATCGTTAAAGGGATTAACTGCTGATGGCTGTTTAGATGGCTGTTTACATGCTGGTGGGTTAGATGGCTGGTAGGTTCTAGCAGTATCCTGGGCTTTGGTGGAGTGGGGTCCTGTGTCTTGTGAATTCATTTTGGTCTGGCTACGTGTCTGTGGTCTCCCAATGTTTTTTGGGGTGTGTGAGTGTGCTCCATGTGGTGACTGGAGTGGGGTGCCGCAGTAGATGGTGCAGTCGTGGTTTTGTTATTGGATGGTGGTTTCGTTTCATCTGTGGGAAGGGTCTGGGTTTGTGTTTGGTGTGGATGGAAGGTGGTGGCATCTTGTGTCCTTTTGGACCTGGTGTCAGTCTTTGTGACAGAGGCTCGTCTGTTGACCAGGGCTAGTTTCAGATGTCAGGCAAGCGGGAGGTGTCATCACGTTTATTCATGTTGTTTGGGTGTTTCTCTATTTCAATGGCTTCCATGATTATTCGACTGTTGAAGTGTTCAGTTTTGGAGATGAGTTTGGTTCTTTCAAAGTCAATTTCATGACCTGTTGTTTTTATGTGCTGGAAGAGAGAGGAAGATTTTTCTTCTTTTTGACTGCGTTCTTGTGTTCTGCGATGCGTGCGCTTATTCTCCTGTTTGTTTGTCCGATGTATGTGGCTGGACAGACTTTGCATGGTATTTCGTAGACTCCTTGGTTTTCTAGCTCAATCTTGTCTTTGGGGTTTCTTAAGATGTTGGCTATTTTTTTGGTCGGTGCAAAAGGCTGTCTTGATATTGTGTTTGTGGAGAATTTTGCTGATTTTGTCTGTGGTGCCTTTGATGTAAGGGAGGAGGGCGGTGCCGTTGTTCTCTTCTGTTTCTTGGTTCTTGGGGGTGTTTCCTTTTGGATTAGTTTGGTGATGGTGTTTTTTTGGAATCCGTTCGCAATTAAAACATTCGAGAGAGTGTGTAATTCAGTTTTTAGGTGGTCTTTGTCAGCGAGGCGTTTGGTTCTGGAGATGAGGGTTTTGCTACGGAGTTGATCTGTGCAGGGTGGTGGTGTGATTGTGCATTTAAGTAGCGGTTTGTATGTGTTTTTTTCTGGTAGATGGTATGTCCTAAGGAGCCGTCGGGTTTTGTAGATTAGGACGTCCAGGAAGGGAAGTTGGTTGTTGGCTTCTATTTCCATAGTGAATTGTATTTTGGGGTGTAGGCTGTTGAGATGTGTGAGGAAGTTGTTCAGTTTATCTTTCCCGTGTGGCCAGATAACAAAGGTGTCGTCAACATATCTGAGCCAGAGTTTGGGTTTATGTTCGGACTTCTGTAACGCGTTGGTTTCAAAGTGTTCCATATATAGGTTTGCGATGACCGGTGAGAGGGGTGATCCCATGGGTGCTCCTTCTATCTGTTTGTATCTTTGTCCATTGTGGATGAAGTATGTGTTGGTTAGGCAGTGGTTGGTCAGATCTAGGATGTGTTTGGGGGGGTTGTATTTGTTGTGGATAGCTGTCAAGGCTTCTTGAATGGGCTTCTTGAATGGGCACTTGTGTGAAGAGCGAAACAACATCGAAGCTTCCCACAGATGAAACGAAACCACCATCCAATAACAAAACCACGACTGCACCATCTACTGCGGCACCCCACTCCAGTCACCACATGGAGCACACTCACACACCCCCAAAAAACATTGGGAGACCACAGACACGTAGCCAGACCAAAATGAATTCACAAGACACAGGACCCCACTCCACCAAAGCCCAGGATACTGCTAGAACCTACCAGCCATCTAACCCACCAGCATGTAAACAGCCATCTAAACAGCCATCAGCAGTTAATCCCTTAACGATCGCCTCAGCCACACAGCAGATCACAAAAGAACAAAGGAACAAAGGAACCTACAATCAGCAACAGAGCAAGCAAACCACACCCCCCCCCCAGCAGTATTTATAGAAGGACTTCAACTGAGACCACACTTTGCTTCAAGAAGAAAGAAGCCAGAACACCAGCCTGAAGATGACGAGTGAGACCTCGTCGAAACGTCGCCAGAACAACCAGATTTCTACACGGGAAGAAACCCGAATCCCACCTAACATGCATACCTATACCCGTGAAAATCTACGAAAACAAATATCCGACCTCTACGGGGAGGAAACCTTCCAGCTGACCAGAACCTACGAGAAACTAGAAGTCCGAAGAGCCACCATCTTATGTGACATTGCATTCCTACGCAACTGCCGAGACAAAAATGTGATCCCCACAAGCTTCCAACTGAAATTCCACTCAAAAACCCCATCCAGCGAAAGGATCCTGAAAAGAACAGAACTAGCCCTAATCAGAAGCGAACTACACAGGAAAAGATACCTACTAGATCAAACCAACAGAGACCTACTCACTCTCCACCTCAAACTCAGCAACAAAATCCACCCAACACTCTGGAACAAATCCAAGCAACTGGCCGCCTGGAGAGCTGAAACAGAGACCTCCCACAAGACAGACACACACACCAACAAACTCCACAAACTGGAAAAACGCCAGAAGCCCAACCCCCCACACAACAGCCCATGAAACAAACAGTTCACAACATATCAGACAGGACACTCACCATCGCAGAGACCAAAGTCCTTTCCAAAGGATTCAACTTTGCAATCGCCCCCAGACACATCCCCACCGAAAACATCATATGCGGAGTGGAAGCCAGCCTAACCAAAATCAACCCAGATGAAGCCAACAAAATCAGACTCAGAAGTCACCAATGTCCTCTGCTCCAGCAAACCACCCAGAAGCAATTTACACAAAGAAGAACAAAAAGCCCTCTCCAACCTGAGGAAAGACAACAACATAATCATTCTCCCAGCAGACAAAGGCAATGCCACAGTGGTGATGAACACATCCGACTACCAAGCCAAATTATCCAACCTACTACAAGACCCTGCTTACATACCTTTGAACACAGACCCCACCACCTACCTGGAAAAAAACCACCAAAGCCAAAATAAAAGCCTCTCCCTTAAGTGAAGAAATCAAGCCAAGCATCATCCCCAGAGAGAAATCATCCAGATGCCCCAAGCTCTACGGCCTCCCCAAGATTCACAAAGAAGGAACACCTCTCAGACCCATAGTCAGCTCCATAGGCTCACCTCTACAAAACCTCGCCAAATTTCTTGCCAAACAACTCCAGCCCTATGCAGAATCCATCACTTCATACGTACAAAACTCGTTCCACTTCATAGAAATTATAAAGAAACAAGACCTACAACCCAATGACCTACTCGTGAGCTTCGATGTTGTTTCGCTCTTCACACAAGTGCCCATTCAAGAAGCCTTGACAGCTATCCACAACAAATACAACCCCCCCAAACACATCCTAGATCTGACCAACCACTGCCTAACCAACACATACTTCATCCACAATGGACAAAGATACAAACAGATAGAAGGAGCACCCATGGGATCACCCCTCTCACCGGTCATCGCAAACCTATATATGGAACACTTTGAAACCAACGCGTTACAGAAGTCGAACATAAACCCAAACTCTGGCTCAGATATGTTGGCGA
Organism: Phrynocephalus forsythii; assembly: GCA_029282475.1. Taxonomy (NCBI): domain Eukaryota; kingdom Metazoa; phylum Chordata; class Lepidosauria; order Squamata; family Agamidae; genus Phrynocephalus; species Phrynocephalus forsythii. The sequence continues at coordinate 15,443,947 of JAPFRF010000004.1, forward strand.
CACCTTTGTTATCTGGCCACACGGGAAAGATAAACTGAACAACTTCCTCACACATCTCAACAGCCTACACCCCAAAATACAATTCACTATGGAAATAGAAGCCAACAACCAACTTCCCTTCCTGGACGTCCTAATCTACAAAAAACCCGACGGCTCCTTAGGACATACCATCTACCAGAAAAAAACACATACAAACCGCTACTTAAATGCACAATCACACCACCACCCTGCACAGATCAACTCCGTAGCAAAAACCCTCATCTCCAGAACCAAACGCCTCGCTGACAAAGACCACCTAAAAACTGAATTACACACTCTCTCGAATGTTTTAATTGCGAACGGATTCCAAAAAAACACCATCACCAAACTAATCCAAAAGGAAACACCCCCAAGAACCAAGAAACAGAAGAGAACAACGGCACCGCCCTCCTCCCTTACATCAAAGGCACCACAGACAAAATCAGCAAAATTCTCCACAAACACAATATCAAGACAGCCTTTTGCACCGACCAAAAAATAGCCAACATCTTAAGAAACCCCAAAGACAAGATTGAGCTAGAAAACCAAGGAGTCTACGAAATACCATGCAAAGTCTGTCCAGCCACATACATCGGACAAACAAACAGGAGAATAAGCGCACGCATCGCAGAACACAAGAACGCAGTCAAAAAGAAGAAAAATCTTCCTCTCTCTTCCAGCACATAAAAACAACAGGTCATGAAATTGACTTTGAAAGAACCAAACTCATCTCCAAAACTGAACACTTCAACAGTCGAATAATCATGGAAGCCATTGAAATAGAGAAACACCCAAACAACATGAATAAACGTGATGACACCTCCCGCTTGCCTGACATCTGGAAACTAGCCCTGGTCAACAGGCGAGCCTCTGTCACAAAGACTGACACCAGGTCCAAAGGACACAAGATGCCACCACCTTCCATCCACACCAAACACAAACCCAGACCCTTCCCACAGATGAAACGAAACCACCATCCAATAACAAAACCACGACTGCACCATCTACTGCGGCACCCCACTCCAGTCACCACATGGAGCACACTCACACACCCCAAAAAAACATTGGGAGACCACAGACACGTAGCCAGACCAAAATGAATTCACAAGACACAGGACCCCACTCCACCAAAGCCCAGGATACTGCTAGAACCTACCAGCCATCTAACCCACCAGCATGTAAACAGCCATCTAAACAGCCATCAGCAGTTAATCCCTTAACGATCGCCTCAGCCACACAGCAGATCACAAAAGAACAAAGGAACAAAGGAACCTACAATCAGCAACAGAGCAAGCAAACCACACCCCCAGCAGTATTTATAGAAGGACTTCAACTGAGACCACACTTTGCTTCAAGAAGAAAGAAGCCAGAACACCAGCCTGAAGATGTGAGTGAGACCTCGTCGAAACGTCGCCAGAACAACCAGATTTCTACACGGGAAGAAACCGAATCCACCTAACATGCATATATATATATATATATATATATATATATATATATATATATATATATATATATATGTTTTCGTAGATTTTCACGGGTATAGGTATGCATGTTAGGGTGGATTCGGGTTTCTTCCCGTGTAGAAATCTGGTTGTTTTGGCGACGTTTCGACGAGGTCTCACTCGTCATCTTCAGGCTGGTGTTCTGGCTTCTTTCTTCTTGAAGCAAAGTGTGATCTCAGTTGAAGTCCTTCTATAAATACTGCTGTGGGTGTGTGGTTTGCTTGCTCTGTTGCTGATTGTGGGTTCCTTTGTTCCTTTGTTCTTTTGTGATCTGCTGTGTGGCTGAGGCGATCGTTAAGGGATTAACTGCTGGTGGCTGTTTAGATGGCTGTTTAGATGCTGGTGGGTTAGATGGCTGGTGGGTTCTGGCAGTATCCTGGGCTTTGGTGGAGTGGGGTCCGAACATAAACATAAACCCAAACTCTGGCTCAGATATGTTGACGACACCTTTGTTATCTGGCCACACGGGAAAGATAAACTGAACAACTTCCTCACACATCTCAACAGCCTACACCCCAAAATACAATTCACTATGGAAATAGAAGCCAACAACCAACTTCCCTTCCTGGACGTCCTAATCTACAAAAAACCCGACGGCTCCTTAGGACATACCATCTACCAGAAAAAAACACATACTAACCGCTACTTAAATGCACAATCACACCACCACCCTGCACAGATCAACTCCGTAGCAAAAACCCTCATCTCCAGAACCAAACGCCCGCTGACAAAGACCACCTAAAAACTGAATTACACACTCTCTCGAATGTTTTAATTGCGAACGGATTCCAAAAAACACCATCACCAAACTAATCCAAAAGGAAACACCCCCAAGAACCAAGAAACAGAAGAGAACAACGGCACCGCCCTCCTCCCTTACATCAAAGGCACCACAGACAAAATCAGCAAAATTCTCCACAAACACAATATCAAGACAGCCTTTTGCACCGACCAAAAAATAGCCAACATTTTAAGAAACCCCAAAGACAAGATTGAGCTAGAAAACCAAGGAGTCTACGAAATACCATGCAAAGTCTGTCCAGCCACATACATCGGACAGACAAACAGGAGAATAAGCGCACGCATCGCAGAACACAAGAACGCAGTCAAAAAAGAAGAAAAATCTTCCTCTCTCTTCCAGCACATAAAAACAACAGGTCATGAAATTGACTTTGAAAGAACCAAACTCATCTCCAAAACTGAACACTTCAACAGTCGAATAATCATGGAAGCCATTGAAATAGAGAAACACCCAAACAACATGAATAAACGTGATGACACCTCCCGCTTGCCTGACATCTGGAAACTAGCCCTGGTCAACAGACGAGGCCTCTGTCACAAAGACTGACACCAGGTCCAAAAGGACACAAGATGCCACCACCTTCCATCCACACCAAACACAAACCCAGACCCTTCCCACAGATGAAACGAAACCACCATCCAATAACAAAACCACGACTGCACCATCTACTGCGGCACCCCACTCCAGTCACCACATGGAGCACACTCACACACCCCAAAAAACATTGGGAGACCACAGACACGTAGCCAGACCAAAATGAATTCACAAGACACAGGACCCCACTCCACCAAAGCCCAGGATACTGCCAGAACCCACCAGCCATCTAACCCACCAGCATGTAAACAGCCATCTAAACAACCATCAGCAGTTAATCCCTTAACGATCGCCTCAGCCACACAGCAGATCACAAAAGAACAAAGGAACAAAGGAACCTGCAATCAGCAACAAAGCAAGCAAACCACACACCCCAGCAGTATTTATAGAAGGACTTCAACTGAGACCACACTTTGCTTCAAGAAGAAAGAAGCCAGAACACCAGCCTGAAGATGACGAGTGAGACCTCGTCGAAACGTCGCCAGAACAACCAGATTTCTACACGGGAAGAAACCCGAATCCACCTAACATGCATACCTATACCCGTGAAAATCTACGAAAACAAATATCCGACCTCTACGGGAGGAAACCTTCCAGCTGACCAGAACCTACGAGAAACTAGAAGTCCGAAGAGCCACCATCTTATGTGACATTGCATTCCTACGCAACTGCCGAGACAAAAATGTGATCCCCACAAGCTTCCAACTGAAATTCCACTCAAAAACCCCATCCAGCGAAAGGATCCTGAAAAGAACAGAACTAGCCCTAATCAGAAGCGAACTACACAGGAAAAGATACCTACTAGATCAAACCAACAGAGACCTACTCACTCTCCACCTCAAACTCAGCAACAAAATCCACCCAACACTCTGGAACAAATCCAAGCAACTGGCCGCCTGGAGAGCTGAAACAGAGACCTCCCACAAGACAGACACACACACCAACAAACTCCACAAACTGGAAAACGCCAGAAGCCCAACCCCCCACACAACAGCCCATGAAACAAACAGTTCACAACATATCAGACAGGACACTCACCATCGCAGAGACCAAAGTCCTTTCCAAAGGATTCAACTTTGCAATCGCCCCAGACACATCCCCACCGAAAACATCATATGCGGAGTGGAAGCCAGCCTAACCAAAATCAACCCAGATGAAGCCAACAAAATCAGACTCGAAGTCACCAATGTCCTCTGCTCCAGCAAACCACCCAGAAGCAATTTACACAAAGAAGAACAAAAGCCCTCTCCAACCTGAGGAAAGACAACAACATAATCATTCTCCCAGCAGACAAAGGCAATGCCACAGTGGTGATGAACACATCCGACTACCAAGCCAAATTATCCAACCTACTACAAGACCCTGCTTACATACCTTTGAACACAGACCCCACCACCTACCTGGAAAAAACCACCAAAGCCAAAATAAAAGCCTCTCCCTTAAGTGAAGAAATCAAGCCAAGCATCATCCCCAGAGAGAAATCATCCAGATGCCCCAAGCTCTACGGCCTCCCCAAGATTCACAAAGAAGGAACACCTCTCAGACCCATAGTCAGCTCCATAGGCTCACCTCTACAAAACCTCGCCAAATTTCTTGCCAAACAACTCCAGCCCTATGCAGAATCCATCACTTCATACGTACAAAACTCGTTCCACTTCATAGAAATTATAAAGAAACAAGACCTACAACCCAATGACCTACTCGTGAGCTTCGATGTTGTTTCGCTCTTCACACAAGTGCCCATTCAAGAAGCCTTGACAGCTATCCACAACAAATACAACCCCCCCAAACACATCCTAGATCTGACCAACCACTGCCTAACCAACACATACTTCATCCACAATGGACAAAGATACAAACAGATAGAAGGAGCACCCATGGGATCACCCCTCTCACCGGTCATCGCAAACCTATATATGGAACACTTTGAAACCAACGCGTTACAGAAGTCCGAACATAAACCCAAACTCTGGCTCAGATATGTTGACGACACCTTTGTTATCTGGCCACACGGGAAAGATAAACTGAACAACTTCCTCACACATCTCAACAGCCTACACCCCAAAATACAATTCACTATGGAAATAGAAGCCAACAACCAACTTCCCTTCCTGGACGTCCTAATCTACAAAAACCCGACGGCTCCTTAGGACATACCATCTACCAGAAAAAAACACATACTAACCGCTACTTAAATGCACAATCACACCACCACCCTGCACAGATCAACTCCGTAGCAAAAACCCTCATCTCCAGAACCAAACGCCTCGCTGACAAAGACCACCTAAAAACTGAATTACACACTCTCTCGAATGTTTTAATTGCGAACGGATTCCAAAAAACACCATCACCAAACTAATCCAAAAGGAAACACCCCCAAGAACCAAGAAACAGAAGAGAACAACGGCACCGCCCTCCTCCCTTACATCAAAGGCACCACAGACAAAATCAGCAAAATTCTCCACAAACACAATATCAAGACAGCCTTTTGCACCGACCAAAAAATAGCCAACATTTTAAGAAACCCCAAAGACAAGATTGAGCTAGAAAACCAAGGAGTCTACGAAATACCATGCAAAGTCTGTCCAGCCACATACATCGGACAGACAAACAGGAGAATAAGCGCACGCATCGCAGAACACAAGAACGCAGTCAAAAAGAAGAAAAATCTTCCTCTCTCTTCCAGCACATAAAAACAACAGGTCATGAAATTGACTTTGAAAGAACCAAACTCATCTCCAAAACTGAACACTTCAACAGTCGAATAATCATGGAAGCCATTGAAATAGAGAAACACCCAAACAACATGAATAAACGTGATGACACCTCCCGCTTGCCTGACATCTGGAAACTAGCCCTGGTCAACAGACGAGCCTCTGTCACAAAGACTGACACCAGGTCCAAAAGGACACAAGATGCCACCACCTTCCATCCACACCAAACACAAACCCAGACCCTTCCCACAGATGAAACGAAACCACCATCCAATAACAAAACCACGACTGCACCATCTACTGCGGCACCCCACTCCAGTCACCACATGGAGCACACTCACACACCCCCAAAAAAACATTGGGAGACCACAGACACGTAGCCAGACCAAAATGAATTCACAAGACACAGGACCCCACTCCACCAAAGCCCAGGATACTGCCAGAACCCACCAGCCATCTAACCCACCAGCATGTAAACAGCCATCTAAACAACCATCAGCAGTTAATCCCTTAACGATCGCCTCAGCCACACAGCAGATCACAAAAGAACAAAGGAACAAAGGAACCTGCAATCAGCAACAAAGCAAGCAAACCACACACCCCAGCAGTATTTATAGAAGGACTTCAACTGAGACCACACTTTGCTTCAAGAAGAAAGAAGCCAGAACACCAGCCTGAAGATGACGAGTGAGACCTCGTCGAAACGTCGCCAGAACAACCAGATTTCTACACGGGAAGAAACCCGAATCCACCTAACATGCATACCTATACCCCGTGAAAATCTACGAAAACATATATATATATATATATATATATATATATATATATATATATATATATATATATATATATATATATATATATATATATATATATATATATATATATATATATATATATATATATATATGTTCTCAACCTTAGATCACTCTACAAAGGATATCTAGTGTAGAAACAGCTCCAGTGTGAATGGGCTGTTATCATTCATTTCTAGCTGAAACTGCAGGTTGACTACACTGTGACCATATGGTTATGTGTCACTTTCATATGTTGTTCTTTGTTTCTTTATGTCTAAATGAATATTGCACACTGGTTATACAAGATTACAAAGACATTTCTACACTACATTGCATCAGTAGGTATTGGTTACTGGGTGAGAAACCCAGAATAGTATATATGTATTTAACATTGTACAATCTTTCTTGAGAATTCTTGCATTTTGGAAGAATGGTAGAAGATATGTGTAAACAACTAAACCTTTCAGATTAGGAAATAGCTTTGGGTGTTGATCAATTTTTAAAATGTTATTTTGTTGGTTTTTAAAATAATTATGTTTTACAGGATTTGTTTAAAAATCTCTTTTTGTTGAAAAAGTAAGCCTTTTCATGGACAGGACAAAAAGAGGATGTTAATTTTGAAAGAACCGAAGAGGAAAGGAGAAGAAAGTCTCTTTTGGTGGCAGGATTTTATTTCTTCATCTGTCTTCATCAGTTGTTTCTCTTTTTTCCTTGCAGCCATCCTTGGGTCCTTTCGGGGAGAAAGGGGGGGGGAGAGAAACAGGTTAAATAAATAAATAAATATTAGAGACGGATATGAAATGCCAGCTCAAGAGCATGTCATGGTTTCCTACTCACTCATCTGCCCAAGTGTACAACGGAGATACCCCCTGAACTCTTCTCAATTAACTGCAGCAAGTAATGGAAACCTTATGCAAGCAAAAACAAGATTGTGGCCACTGTAGAATACAATAGTATAAAGGTGTACATACACTTTACCCTTCAACAATGGTGCATTGTTCAAAATCCATGTATAACTCTTATCCCCCCCCAACATAAACAGTTCACACACACACACACACACACACACACACACACACACACACACACACACACACACACACACACACACACACACACAGGGGGGGAGATGAACTTGAGGCTGAATTAGAGATATATTGTTTGAGAGCAAATAATGTACTTCAACACCTTCAGTCTTGAACTAATTCCCCTAGTTCTGGGTAGCCAGGGGCACAGTATTTATTGAATATGTTTTGGTTTGCTTGCTTGTTTATTGAACAAAATCTGTGTAAAAACCAAACTTGAGTTCAGACCTGTGAAATTCAAAGGGACATGTGTTTCCTATTAATATTACAATGTGTGTTTTCATATTAAGGTCTGTATTTTTGAAAATAGTTATGAGATTTACAGTTCCTCAAATAATATCTTGAGCAGATGAGAGGTCTTTTTGAATTGATATAGTACTGCAACACATTGTAGTAGTTTCTCCAAAATTATGAAGGGATGATAAGAATATATATTTAGACTCCTAGTATTTACTAATTAGAGGTACAGTATTTCTTTGGACTTGAGAAGCTACTGTGAAGTCAGAATCAAGATTAATAACACATGCTCAGAAACCTCAATTGAAGGAGACCAATTTATGTTCGGAAAGCCTCACATCTTTCACTTCAAATCCAATCCATAGCAAATGAACAGAGTTATTCTGGTCAAAAGGACTTGGTTCCATTTTGATAAAATTTACCATGACAGAGCATCGTGGTGACAGTGAATTGGAACAAATTAACTGTCGGGCCAGGGTAAGACAAGTAAACCTAGGGGCTGCAGACTCCTCAGCAGTTGTGCCATGGATGTGGTATTCACAAAGATCAGAATGACCACAAACCACATTGCTTTTAAACAAAGTTAAGTACAGCCTCGCTTGTTTGAATTAGCTTCCCCACAGCAGGAAAATGAAATAAAACCTTTTTTTAAAAGAAAAAAAAAAAAAAAAGAAGAATTGTGTGATTGGAAGGCTAGGTGAAAGAGGAAAAGAGAAAGTTTTATTGAGGAACTGGAGCAGGGGAAAGGGAAAAATGTATTCATAGAAGAAATATAAATGAGCATATCCTGGTTCACTAAATAAACATACACGAGTGACAGCTTTTGATTCAGATGAGACACCTCAGGTCTTATTCATCAGTCATGTATTTCCTGAGTTTAGAAGGGCATGATGTTTCACAGTTGCTTCCTATTTTTCAATAGTGACATACCTCTGGGATATGTGTCCCGAAACAATAGATAGATAGATAGATAGATAGATAGATAGATAGATAGATAGATAGATAGATAGATAGATAGATAGATAGATAGATAGGTTACAGGCGATACCTTCATAGGCCACTATTAAAAATAAAAAAGGAACACTGTAAGCACTCAAAAGCTTGCAATGTTCCTTTTTTTTTAAATAGTGGCCTATGAAAGTATCACCTGTAGCCTATTTTTGCAATTGTGTTTTGTGACAGCCACACGGCTCAACTCCTTTTTGCCTAGATAGATAGACAGATATAGTAACTTTTCAAAAGCACTGCATATGGAAAACTTCCCCTCTGTTTCTGTTGATTCCTACAGTTCAGAAGAGTCATGGTTTTTTAGTAGACATTGCATGGCAGTCTTCTTTCTTGTTACAAGAACAGCAGCAGCAGCAGCAGCAGCAGCAGCAGCAGCAACAACAACAACAACAACAACAACAGGTAGACCAGTGTGTGAGTCAGAAGTGGGAAACTGGAGGATCTCCAGATGTTATGGAACTCCAACTCCCAATTAGGTAGGTATATAGCCAGCACAGTCAATGGTGGAAATGATGGGAGTTGTAGTCCAATAAGCTTTAGATGGCCTCAGGTTTTCGTCCCTGCCTTAATTCATAGAGAACAGCATATTAACAGCTCTTAACCATAACAGGTGAGTAGTCCTGATAGCTCAGTGGTTGAGGTATCTGGCTGTGGCGCTAGAGGTCGGGAGTTTGGTTCCCCACTGTGCTTCCAAGGAGAAGAGCCAGCCTGTTTGGCCTTGGGCAAGCTTCACAGTCCCAGGGTTCCCCCAGAAGAAGGGAATGGCCAACTACATCTGTGTATTTTCTACCTTGAAAACCCTGGAAAGGGTCACTGTAAGTCAGAACTGAGTTGGTGGCACATTCTTCTTCTTCTTCTTCTTCAACTAAAACAGGCAAAAAGTACTTCTGTGTGACAAAGTAGAACATCAGATTCTGAGGATAAACAGTAAGTGGGAAGTTGTTGTAATCCCTGCTGAAAATAGAATAGTGCCCTGGATTTTTTTTTCTTTTGCATCCCACTCATATCCAGTGACCAAATTGGCTACTCTAAGCTGCCCAGAAATGGAGTTGTGATCAAAATCACTTATGACATTACTTTGAACTACTCTTTTAGGTGTTTTTTAAAAAATTAAATACTTGTTACATATATTATATTTTGCATGTATTTCATCTGCAGCTCTTGTGGTACTTATGAAAACTGCTTAGACATTTTATTAAGTGGTCTTTCAATATTATTATATAACATTGAAAGTATATGTCACCATTACTTATTATATAAATGTGACATATAGGGTCTGTATGATGAAATAATATAATATGTACAATATTATCATAAATTTCCTAGAAATCGCTTTGCTCTTGAGGTGATTTAGAGCACAATCCTAACTTACTACAAAAAGGCTGAGGGCTAGCTGAGGGGACCCTAGGCTGCCTGGGGCTGCCTGGAATTCAAATCCCTCCTGACTTAGGGGAAGTTTGGAATAATTTAGGATGGCCCTTGTCCTGGCCTAACAGTGTGCCAAGCACCGGGATGTGTCCTGGAGTTTTGGTGACTCAGCTCCTCCCTCATCCTTGAGTTTCTCTACAACTTTTAAACTCTTCTCTCAGTTCTGTCAGTAGTGAGGCTTGTAACAGATCTCTGAAATCATCTGGCAGAAGAGGGTTTTGCTGTCTGAAGGGCATTTTTGCTAGCAGAAGAGTATTGATTGAACTTACAGCAGGGGCATCCTTCAATCAGATTGTGCTGGATTTTTTTAGGGTTGTGGTTGAGACTAAACCATGATTTAGTTCTTATGTTTGTCTTGTTCTTCTGTTTCAAAAAATGGAAATGAGAACTTTAATTGTTTATCAGAAAGGTTTATTCGACATATCATGGGCCTTCTTAGTGTTTTGCTTCTTGATGGGAGACTATAGTTCAAAAGTAAAGTATAGTTAAACTAATACTACTTCAAGGCTGAATGGGTGCATTAAAAAGATGCAGAACTATTTTTAGAGTCTCTTAAGCAAGCATTATGTTTGTGTCAAGCTACAGCAACTCAGGAGTCATCATTACAATCCAGAGGTAAACATACATTTGGAAAATAAAATATTGCTCCTTCTCAACTATTATGGGCACTGGTGTAAATATAGGGTGAGACCCAAGCACAGAGGGAAAAATGAAATAGAAGGATTACTACCAGTTGTTGAAGACCCTGAATTAGAGCGGAGCCACTGTATTCACTGAGGAACTCATAAGGATAAAATTACTCAAGATAAATAAATAAATAAATAAATAAATAAATAAATAAATAAATAAATAAATAAAAGTGTTTGCAGGGGCAGGAAGGAAAGGATATTAATTCACAGAAAAGAACTGGGGATTCTGAGTCTCAAGGAACATTTCTAAAAAGAGTCTTCTTCACTATTTTCTCTAGGATACTGCTGATGAGACACACGATAGAGAATTGCAGAATTCAGTGATGAGCAGCACAATCTGACTCAGAAAAAGTTCGAGAGACAGCAGAATTTAAGTTCAGCTGCTTTCTGGGAGACTACAGTGGTTTACCAATAATGATGAAAACATGGTGTACAAGACTATGGCTGAAAGTTGGCTGGAGATGGTTGCTGCCCAATGAATTCCAATGGAGATATAAAAACTAAGATGCAAAATCTGTAGCCTTATCTATTCCTGGTGTGTATCCATTCACGTGACTGGTGAGTCACAGAATATCTGAATGCTGATCTTCAACACCACCATCATCAACAGCAGCAGCAACAGGAGGAGCCAAAAGACTCTTTATTCAAAACAAGCATTTTTGAGGGAATGTGCTAGCTTTTCTCCAAGTAATACTAGTTTTCTCTGAGTAAATACAGTATTAAAAACATGATTTATTAGTGCCAGAATAACACATGGTCCTCAAGCAATTTCATCCCACAACACATAACTCACTCATATCTTACCCAGAAAAGGATCGTCCATCCGTGACCTTATGAATGAATGCTGAATGGATTCAGAATTGTCTGGGAAAAGCTCATGCACAAAATAGTAATGGTTCAGACAGGTCTGATCCATGATTAAACACGGATTGCTGAAAAGACAGAGTGTGAATAATCTGAAACATAAGGATACTGAGAAAAACAAAACAAAGATTGAGGAAAAGGTGGAAAGCAGGTTGTTAAAAGTAAAAAGAACTGTCTACGTATTGCATACTAACTATTAGACCAGGATGACAATGGAACCAATTACCTCGGGATGTGGTGAGCGCTCCAACATTGGAGGTAGAGATGGGCACAAATCGGAAAAATGGTGTTTTTGTTTTTCGTTGAGGGGGTCCGTTTTGGTTCGTTTTTGTTTTTTGCAAATTTTTGGAAAAAAAACACACATTTTCGTTTATTCGTTTTTTGTTTTTCATTTTTACCCACTTTTTTGCGCAATTTTTAAAGCATTTCCATGCGCGGGTGTCCCCCAATGCCCCAGACCAGAGGGAAAACACTAAAAAAAATTGATGCTGGCAGAGACACGGTATAGACTAGGTACGCCGGGAGGCTGCAAAGCCAGTGGCGGGCGTTGCCCAGGGTGCAAGGCAGTCACAGAGTGACTGCACTGCGGGGCAGGGGAGGGTACTCACTGAGAGGTACGCACACACACACACAGGGAGGCTGCAGGACTGAAGGTAAAGAGAAACCTCTTCTTTCTCTCTCCTAAGAGCCAGGCTGCAGCTGTCAGGAACACAGAAACACACACTTGCCTGGCTGGCCTAAAGTGAAAATAACGAGTCGCAGAGACAGCAATCCCACCCTAACTCCCACCGGAGACTACAAGGAGGATGGGGGCTGCCAGAGCTTTTTATGCCCTCTGTGGCTGCCAGACCTGCCCAGTCTGCAACCTTGGCATGCTATTGGTTGAAGTTGTCCAAGAATTTACATGATCCCATCACATGGCTTGCCTCCATTTTGTGGCTGGCGACATCCAATTTGTCATCCTTAAAGGGAAAAGAAAAATACATCGTGATGGGAGAAGACAAAAACAAATGTTTTAAGGACCCCAATCCCCCTGGTAGGTATTATCAGACAGTATAAATAATTATTGCTGCGTTTTTATGGATGTCCAGGGCATTTTTTAACATTTAAAACAGCTCATTTCATTGTGCCTCACTATTAACGAAAAACGAAACGTAATGAACCTATTTTTGTGGTTCTGTTCAGTTCGTTCCAATTTCATCACAATGTTCGTTATTCGTTTTGTTACATAACGAAATGAATAACGAATAACGGAAACAAAAAGTTCATTTTGTGCCCATCTCTAATTCGAGGCATTCAGGAGGAAATTAGGCAACAATCTGCCAGATCTGCTGTGATTTGGATTCTTGCATTTAGTAGGGGATGGCCTTGATGGCCTTCCAGCATCATGATTCTATGATTCTAAAACTCACACCAGAAGAAAGTGTTGTAGCAGCCTTAATGGCTCATGGCCAGGGCCGGCATGTCCATTAAGGCGAACTAGGCAGTTGCCTAGGGTGCCAAAATGGAGAGGGGGCGCTGGCCAGCCTGCTGCCCCCCGCCGCAGGTCACCGCCGTCCGCCCCCACGCCCGTCACCATCCCCTGTCATCCGCCGCCCCCTGCCGCCCCCTGCCGCCCCCCCGCCCCCCCCTCCGCCCCGCCGCCCCTCGCCTAGGGCACAAAAAAACCTAGCGCCGGCCCTGCTCATGGCAATATCCTTTGTGGACACAGCATTGATTTCTCTTCAGTGTTCAGTTTGAGCATTCTGTTTCCTATCTCAAGTTCCTCCCTTAACAGAGTGGGAAGGCTGCGAATTTCCATGAAGACACATTCTTAATGTGAATATTATTGTGTAGAAAACCAAGCGAAGACAGCAACCTAATAATGCAAGTAAACATTGTTTCAAAATCCATTAAAAAGACACAACCCCCCCCCCAACTGGGTTAGATGAAAACATCTCAGCTTTTCCTTCAGTAATACAGAAAGAAAGAAAAGCTTGCCGAATTGTTATGGGGAGACCTGCCAATAGCAACAAAACACTATCCCAAGATATTAAAAGAATTCTTCTCTTGGCAGCCACTCCACCAGCCAAATGGGCCAATATTATTCTTACAATATTATTAGGTAACTCCTCTCATTGGTTATTGCTATATGACTGAAATTCTGAATAACCAGTCCTTGGACAGTGCATCTGTGTTTTCCTGTCTCTGGTTCTGTTGTAGTGGTGGTAGTGGTGGTGATAAGGCCACTGTAAAAAATACCTGGATCTTCCATCCCATTAGATGCATCAGTGCAAATTCATGTTATGCGCTATTTAAGAGTTGAGGTGGACAATAAGCTTAGCATGTATTTATTTAGAGCTAGGGTGAATGAGAGACAGGGTGCAGTGGACGGTGCATCAAATTAAGACTCAGGAGACCTGGAAACAGATGCCTGATCAGCCAGGGGAACTCTCTGATGGATGTCAGTGATAAACTACTCATTGGACATCTCATATACAGTATTTTGAAAACCCTTTTAGGGTTGTGGTAAGTCTGAAGGGATGATCATTCAACCAGTGGGAAAAAAGTCTGTGTCTCATAGCACAGGTGCTCTAATGCACCCGCATATCCTGCTCCACCTTCAACAATAACATTGAAGGTTTGGTCAAGGTTGCATTTCTGATGTCCGAGTTATGCACCCACAAAGAGGGCCCACCAGGAAAGTTTTTCCCAGGTACCTAGAGGCACCAAACTTGCAGGAGAGCTTCCTCTGACTCTCCTCTGTAACTCCCCCATGTTTGGGATGGGGAAGATTAAAGGGCACTTTCCTGGGGGTGGGCACATTGGGTGTGTGTAACTCTGATATCTGAAAACGTACCTTCATCAGTCTTGCAGGGGTTGTAGAGAAGTGTTGGCAGAATCTTCCCTGCAGGTTTCGTGTCTCTAGGTTCCCTGGGGGACCTTCTTTAGGGGTTCATAACTCAGGCAACTTATAAGGACAAAAAAACAACAACACCCAAACAACCAGGGGTGGTTTTTTTTTTTTGGTCCTGAAGACAGCTGCAATACAATGGGTGAGATTGTGCAAGCCAGAGACTTTGCAGCCTTAGTAGTAAATTGCAACAATTTGAACAAGAGAATGCATTCTTCTTTGCCAATGGCACCACTGTGTATGCACCTCATTGCCCTACTAGAAGGTGAATGTGAAGGGTGCAGCTCCTTACACTCAGTCCCCACCTGCTGCAGACATTTTGCAAAATTAAATCCCTGTCTCACTGTGAAAAGACAATCAATGGTAACGGAGGATGAACAAACCACTCTCAAGTTCTCCTTGTGTTGTTTTCTTAAGTTTCCTCTGCATTCTTATATTAAACAGACAGATCAGTGCTGGAGAGGATAGTAGCAGTAGCACAGAGTTCAGGTTAAGCAACCATTTAACCTACTGTGCCTAACCTTTGGAGCTTGGGACATCCATGTAGGGATGTCCACTTGGCTCCTTCGGAAACTGTAGGGCCAAACTTGGTACAGTGCAGGTACAAAAGCTAGCCTGGTCCCATCCTGTTGAAAACAGTGGTGCCATCTTCTCCTACTTAGTTTAAGAAAAGATTCTGAAAAGTTTCAACACTTGCTCCCCCGCCCCATATGAAAAGTCCTAAAACCTTTCAGAATATGGAATTAGGACTTCATCTCAGATGTACACAAGCCTGGTCTGTTTCCCTGGGGTGGAGATGCCATGTTAGCTTGTTGTGGCAAAAAACAACAACCCTATCAGAGTATTGTGGCTTTATTGGGGATACATTTTTGTGAGCTTCATCCCACTTCATTAGATGCAGACTGACAATGCATTTACTGAACCAAACTTGTTATATTTGAAGGTTCCACAAGTCTTAACTGTTGTTTTGTCTGGTGGGTGGCACTGATTTTATCTTGGTTTTATGTGCTTTGGGAGGTTATTGCTGACCTTCTGCTCTATCAGCCCCTGCAAGCAGTTCCCTGGGAGGGGTGGGGAATGTGGAGAAGAAGCTAAACCCAAATTAAAGCAATCACAGAATCATAGAATAATGAAGTTGGAAGGGGCCTGTAAATCCACCGAGTCCAACCTCTTGCTCAATGCAAGAGTACAACTCTTAAAACGGCACTTCAACAAAGCATCAGGGACCATGATGTGGCAACCATCAGTTAACCAATTACAACAGAACTGGCTGAAATCCAGTAGTAGATCACAACTAGAGCAGGCTTCGTTGAATCAGTGGAAGCTATGGAGGATTTGACTCATCAAATCTCCACTGACCCCATGGAGTTAATCTAGTGGATTTCAGTCACAGATCAGCTACCGTATGTATCCATTTAAACAAAAATCAGTTCAGGAACCCAAAATATAAAGATATCAACACATAAGGCACTTGTAATCGAGTCTCCATTAGTGGATCATGCCCACTGGATCACATTCACAAAACATTGACCTCTGGGCTCATTTGTCCCAGTGAGTCTAACAGAGTAACAGTAGAGAGGTTGTTATTTGTGCCAGCACCAATTCTATCTGGGA
The DNA here is from genome assembly GCA_029282475.1 of Phrynocephalus forsythii. Classification (NCBI taxonomy): domain Eukaryota; kingdom Metazoa; phylum Chordata; class Lepidosauria; order Squamata; family Agamidae; genus Phrynocephalus; species Phrynocephalus forsythii. The sequence goes on from JAPFRF010000004.1 coordinate 15,460,195, forward strand.
GTTCCATGAGGATGATGGGTTGGGGTGTGTGGAGCCCACTTAATAAGGGCCTTTTTACACAACCCCTAAGATCCGCTGGCCACTTAAATTCGGAGCAGAGATCTTAGGAGTTCGTCGCTCTTCCTCTGTCTTCCTCTGTCCCCACCCCCCTCGGCACTTCCTGGTTGCTGGCTGCCTGAGGGATGGAGAAAAAAGAAAGCAAAGACTTCCGGTTTACCTCCGTTTTGTTCCGGACAGCATTCCGATCTCTTAAAGGGGCGGGGCGCAAAAAAAGAACAAACAGAAGCCAGGAGAGCCCCGCACTCACTATCCTTACACTGGATCAAATATTTGTCACCACCAAAGACCAGGTACAAGAAAACTACTGTTTGGTCATGCTAAAGTGGGCGGGGTCGCACTTAATTATCTGCAAAGTCCGGAGCTGGTGGGTAAACATTTTTAAGGTCCAGACCTTGCAGCCATTTGCAGCGGAGCTTAGGGGTCATGTATAAATGCCCTAAGACATTGTTCAGGGTAGGCAACAAGAATAAATATGTGGTTCTCAATGAGCAGGTTTTGCACAGCTGTTGTGGATGCTCTGACAACTAATTGAAAGCATCTACCATAGAGAGCCTGTTCCTACAGAAGTGGTCTGTCATTGCTCACTTATCTGAAAGGGTGTTTCCTCCTCTGTTGAGTAGGCTGTTGAAAGTACGGTGGCAATCACATGTGTTGCACGGATGAAAGAGCAGACGTGGGAATTGTTTTGGCACATTTATCTAAAACCCTACAAGGCATGTAGCAGGTCTCCCTTTCCTGCAGTAAAGCGTGTTGTTGTCTCTGCTCAAAGGGGCGAGAGAATGCAAGAAACAATTTCACTCACTGCCTTGTGGACCGGCCAGTGTCCTGTCTAGACTAAAACCTTCCCCAAAGTGCTTGAGAGATTCATGATCAGTTTAATTATTTAATTGGGCAATTGCTGATCTTGTATTAATGTGTTCTGGTCCTAATATCAGGGAAGGGCCACTGCCAAGAGAATAATAGCCCATAGCAGATGGACTAAAAGAAAGACTGAGGAAGAGAGGTCCTTTAGAGCCAAAGACACAGTGTTTGCCTCATTCCACAGTACGGGGGAACACCTAAAAAAAAATACAAAGCGCAGCCCCAAAAGCTTAGCTCCATTCCCCAATCCGCAGAAGTTCCTATTATTAATGTGGCAACTTCTATTCAATGTCAGATTTGGTAGAAGCAAAGAAGAGCTCATCTGATGGTTTCATTTACTGTCTGGCAGCCTTTCGGTTCAGTGTCCATCTTAATATAAATACGGATTTTCAGAAGTTTAGAAGAATGGCATGTTGCAAATAGCTATGTGCTGACATCCAATTAGAAGTGTGCTTTTAATTCATCAAGTATATTTTTTAAAGTCCTTCCAGAAATCCCATTTCTGCAAACAATTATTCACATGAATGATCCTGAGCAATGAAAGAGTCGACTTTCACGTGAAGGCTTTCTAGGAGACCTCTTCTACATAGAGGCAGAGGAGTCATGTGGAAACATCAGGCTTATCCTTTTCAAAATTCCTCCTCCAAGCCGCTCTAAAGCGGATAGTCATTTCTCTCTGCCCAGTATGCTCTGGCAAGCTCTACCAATGGAGCTGAGCTTCTCCAGATTCTCTGCAGAACGGAGGACAGCTTTGACCTGTGTGTGTACATCTCTTTCAGATTCCCCCCTCCTCTTCTTTTTATTAAAGGAAGTATGTCTAGAGCAGGCAGGTCCAAACTTCATCCCTACTGATGTTTTGGACCACAACTCCCAGAATTCCAAGCCTATATTTCCAATGGCAAAGTACTGTGGGAGTTGTGGTCCAAAACATCTGGAGGGCTGAAGTTTGGACCTGCCTGGTCCAGAGTAACCTGCTGAATCTGATACTGTGTGCCATAGGGAAAAGCTGGGGCAGAAGCCATTTCAAGCACATGCTTTCCGCATAGGAGGCGCCCAAGTTCAATCTCTAACATGCTGGGATTGGGGGAGAAATGGTCAAGGGTCCTGATTCGAACCTTGAGAATGCTGACTCCCTGTTTATCGTGAACAGTGCTTCCCAACCTTGGGTTCCCAGATGTTCTTGGGCTACAACTCCCAGAAATCCTGTCCAGCACAGCTTAGTGGCAAAAGCTTCTGGGAGTTGTAGTCCAAGAACATCTGGGGAACCAAGGTTAAGGACCACTGGCTTAGAAAGCAACTGATAAATGAAAAGCAGCTCAGTGGCCATGACACAGTTTGAGAATTAGAGAGATTTGGATGCAAAAGCGGAATGGACCAGAGCTCCTGAAAAAAGCCAAGGCTGGCTGGTGAAAATCCTGAACAGGATCAGGCCTCCCTGACACATTTTATTGCAGGCCTCACGTTTCTATGTTCAAAAGGAAGTACAGCATACGTGGCAAGAAACCCATAGGAAGATCTCAGTTGTAGGTAGACTACGTAAAGTAATTAACAACAATAAAAAGACTTGGCAGTTAACTGTGTAAAAACTGGCTGCAAAGAGAGGTTCTGATGAACAGAGAGCAAAGGACTACCTTGGGTATTGTGTGTGGCCTACGGTTGGCATCTGCCTTCATGCCAGACTTCAGTCCCAAGCATACACAGTTTCTATTGAAAATCAAGGAAATCAAGTCCTTCCCATTGACTTCAATGGAAGGCTGTAACTGCATAATTACTAGTAAGCCCAATCATCACTCATAAGGGCTTCGTAGCTCCAGTAAAGCTTCCAGCTCTGAGATCATTCTCACTAGCTTCTTCCACATGGTTCTGCTTATAGGTGGCTAATTGCTGTCAGCATCTCAAGAGGCTTTTGAGGACAAGTAAACAGGGACTTTTATTTTTTCTCGGCATGCCTTTAAATTAAGATGCTTGTCCCCCCTCTCTTTCTTTTAAAGTTCAAATCTGCACACAAAAAAGTTACACAACACAAGTGCCATACCCCCCCCCCCCCGCAGTTTGTCATCAGCAGTGGGTAGAAAGTAAAATTGGTGAAAATAAACTGGATTGAGCTTTAGGGATATCCTGGACTGCTAGAAGGACTAAATATTTTAGTATGTCTTTTAGTATATGGGGCAATGCTGAAGAAATGATACATACTTGGCTACAATGTAAAGAAATGAGTATACAGCTTGTATAACAGTGTAAATGTGCTGTCCCCTCAAAATATCACAACACATAGCCATTAATGTCTAAGCCACTGGCAACAAAAGTGAGCACACCCCTAAGTGAATGTCCAAATTGGGCCCAAGAATCCATTTTCCCTCCCTGGTGTCATGAGCCTGTTCGTGTCACAAGGTCTCTGGTGTGAAGAGGGAGCAGGTGTTATCGCTCTCACTCTCACATTTTGTGTTATTGCTCTCACTCTCTCTTACTAGTCACTTGAAGTTCTGCATGTCATATCATGGTGGAACCAACTATCTGTGGATCTGAAAAAATGAATTGTTGTTCTACAAAAAGATGGCCTAGTTATAAGATTGCCAAGGTCCTCAATCTGAGCTACAACATGGTGGTCAAGATAATGCAGTGGTTTAACAAGACAGGTTCCACTCAGAACAGGCCTTGCCATGGTTGACCAAAGAAGTTGAGTGCCCATGCTCAGTGGTTGGCTTTGGAAAATAGATGTATGAGTGCGGCCAGCATTTCTGCAGAGGTTGAAGGGGTTAGCCTGTCAGTGCTCAGACCACGCCCCACACAGTGCATCAAATTGGTCTGCAGGGCTGTTGTCCCAGAAGGAAGCCTCTTCTAAAGATGATGCACAAAAAAGCTCGTATATGGTTTGCTGCAAACAAGCAGACTAAGGACATGGATTTCTGGAATCATGTCCTGTGGTCCAATGAGACCAAGATCAACTTACTTGGTTCAGATGGTGTCCAGTGTGTGTGGCGGCAATCAGGTGAGGAGTACCAAGACAAGTGTGCCATGCCTACAGTAAAGCATGGTGGTGGGAGTGTCATGGTCTGGGGCTGCATGAGTGCTGACAGCACTCTGAAGCTACAGTTCATTAAGGGAACCATGGATGCAAACATATACTGTAACATACTAAAGCAGAGCGTGATCCCCTCGCTTTAGAGACTGGGCTGCAGGGCAGTATTCCAAAATGATAACGACCCCAAACACACCTCCAAAACGGCCACTGAAGTTGAGGGTCAAGGTGATGGACTGGCCAAGCAGGTCTCCAGACCTAAATCCTATTGAGCATTTTTGGGGCATCCTGAAAGGGAAGGTGGAGGTGCGTAAGGTCTCTAGGATACACCAGCTCTGTGATGTCATCATGGAGGTGTGGAAGAGGACTCAAGTGGCAACCTGTGGAGCTCTGGTGAACTCTATGCCCAAGAGGGTTAAGGCAGTGCTGGAAAATAATGGTGACCACACAAAATATTGACACTTTTGTACCCAATTTGGACATTGTCACTTAGGGGTGTACTCACTTTGGTTGCCAGCGGTTTAGACATTAATGGCTGTGTGCTGCGTTATTTTGAGGGGACAGCACATTTACACTGTTATACAAGCTGTATACTTTACACTGTAGCCAGGTGTCATTTCTTCAGTGTCATCACATCAAACGATAAACTAAAATATTTACATAATGTGAGGGAATGTACTCAATTCTGTGATATAACAACATCTGTGGGTTCAAGATCACCCTGCCTGAACTCTATTGATTTCTTTTTAATGACTAAAATGAGGCAGTCATACTTTGGGGACTTCCTGAGAAGGCAAGACACACTGGAAAAGGCATTAAAGCTGGGAAAGGTAGAGGGCAGCAGGAAAAGAGGAAAACCAAATGTGAGATAGATTTACTCCACAAAGTAAACCATGGATTTGAGTCTGCAAACACAGACCAGGACTGTTACCTTATTAACCGTCAGACCTCTTGAATGCCACTAATTCTCAGAGCCACCATAGCTTGGAAGCAACTTTACAGCATGGAATAACAACAGATGGCATCAACTGTTTTGAATGCTGTGATGTATTCTTCTTTTTATAGACTTGGAAAAACAAATTTTAAGTGCTTCATGTTTGTGGAATGGGGGAAGTGGACGCGGAAAGGGAGAGAAGCTGCACAGACACCAAAATTCAGTGTGAAGGTGACTCAGATTCTGTATTTTTAAAAGTTGAATTCTGTGTCTGCAGGGGGAAAAACACATGCAGGAGGAGATAGAAGCAGCAACAGAAGACTGGAAAAAATAGATTGTGAAGCAGCATTAAACTACTATGCTGCAACAGTAATTTATATTTGCATGTTAATCATCTTGTGGATTGCGATATACACTTTTACTTGGTGAAATAATGCCTGTTTTGTAGTCCCCAGATTTTTCAACATAACACCTTTCCTCTCCTTAAAAAAAACCAACCTGCCCTTCACCAGTTAATCACTTAAATTCACACACACACACACACACACACACATCTTTTGGGGAACAAAAAAAATTAAAAATCAACAAAAATATTTTATTTGTCACAAATGTTAATAAAAACACCATTTGTTTTATGAAATAACATAACCAAAACAATTGTAATGGGAAGGGCGATGAAGATCTCTCCCTTCATGATCTCCCTACTACATGGAGTGCCCTGCTGTTCACCTTAAAATACAAGCGCAATGCTGAACCAAATCAAAGGAACGAACTACCTACTACGACAAGACATGGGCACGGAGCGGCGAAATTGTCATTTCCGTTTTCGCTTACCGTTTCTGTTATGTAACGGAAATGGTAACGATAATTACGCCGCCCCAGCTCGAACCCGACCCGAAAAAAGAAAAATTGGGTCGGGTTTTTCATTGTCGTTAATGGCATCACGGCGATCGCGCGATGCCAAGCAGCACAGAAAAAAGTTTTAAAAAGTAAAAAACAACGACCCCGACTCCTGGCCAAAAAAGCAGGCGAAAATATGCCTGCCTGAGGACACCTACCAGAGGGGTGGTTTCTGGGGGGGTCCCTGGCCTCCCCCCCTCCTGTCCTGGGCTGCTGGCACCAGGCGGGGGGGGCATCCTCGTCGTCTGTCTCGCTGCATGCCATGCGGTGGGGGGGGATCCAAAATGGCGACCACAATTTTTCTTTTGAAATTGTGGTCAAAAAACACACCAAATCACCACAGAAACATGTGAAATTTATTTATTTTAAATGCCTGAATTTTAATAGTAGCAGCAGTGGGTTTTATATAGCAATAAAACGTCGCATTGATTTTATTTTATTTTATTTTTTAGTTTTTTAGACCTGCCCATTTGGGCTGGGCATGGGATGGGACCATGCAAATGTTTTGAACCATTCCACCAATGGCATTGCCAGGTTTTTGACTGATACTTCTGGATGTCTCGGAGGGCATAAAAAGCCAAGGCACCTTCCAGAAATCGCAGTCGACTCGGGTGTATGGATGTGGTTGAGGGAGGAGGGCTGGCTGCTGGTGCTGGTGTGATCCGATCGAGATTGAGGAGGGAGGCTGGAGGCTTTAGGATTTAAGTTAGGCAGGCAGGGAGGGAATTGAATTTAGAAAATAATTTCTTTTGATTTCCTGCAGCTTTGTCTGCTGAAGGGAATAGCAGTTTATTCTTTATTTCTTCTCTGGTAGTTTGTGAGGATTTTTTTTTCTGATATTGGATAAAGGGGGAGGTTCGTCTGGGAGTGGGAGGTGTGGATTTATTTTCTATTTTCCCAACTTCAATTTGCTTGCACACACACACATTTGGGGTGCAAGCCAAGAACAGAACCTCTATCCTAAGTGATATCCTAACTGCCCACTCGCCCGCCCGCCCGCCCGCACCGCCGACCGCCCACTCACCCGCCCACGACCGCCGACTGCCCGATCGCCAGCCCGCGCCTTCCCCCTGCCGCTGTCACTGCCCGCCCATGGCCCCCCACCACCGCCGACCGCCCGCACCTCCCCCCTGCCCCCCCGCCCCACCTGCCGCCTAGGGCGCAAAAACACCTAGCGCTGGCCCTGATTGCGGGATGCCCCTATGCTCTCGGGGAAGTCAAATCACGCTAAATCGCCTTGGAAACGACAAATGACAAACGAAATGACAAATTTTTGAAAAATTCGCGACAAACGGAAACGACCCGAAACAGACCCGTTCCGACAAACGAAAACTCGAAACGTCATTTTTTCTGGTCGTGCCCATGTCTAACTACGACTTCTATCAACAGCACTTGGGTAAAGTATTCTTAAGAGTATCATATCAACAGTAACTTACCCATTCTTCATAACAGTGAAATATGGTGAGTCTTCACGATGTTTCTTCTCTTTGTAAAGCTATTGTGAGATCACATCCCACTAAGGTTTCAAATTCAGGCAAAGGCTCCAGCAAAATGGTGGAACATGTGCTTTTCATTCAAGTCTACCCCCTCCCCTTGGTTATCCCCAGATAAGACCAGAAAGGTCCCCTGTGCTAAACTTTGGAGAATGTTTTCTGGTCAGAAGACAGAAAAGATCAGATGTTGCTTGGTCTTCCGTTGTTCCCTCCCCCTGCACGCAAATCTTTCAGGCCTACACTTCTTGAAAAATCAGGGGAGCAATGGAAGCCATGCTTAAATGCTAATGACAAATTAAACAACAAAAGCAAGCTCATTTGCCAAATGCAGACAAACAGCCTTTTCCTCTTGGGGAAACTTTCCTTCTGATTAAGTGTTAATTGTATTCTCTAGCTTGGCCTTCAGTATAAAATAATTTCCAAGGTTCCAATATACAGTGGTGCCTCAACTTTCGAATTTAATCCATTCCAAATGCATGCTCTTAAGACGAACTACTCTTAAGTCAGGGTACCTATCTAAAAACTAAAAAAAAAATAAGTTTTAAAAAGTCAAAAAAATGAAAAAAAATTGTAAGTCGAGCAGACCATGTCTAAAATTTGTAAGGCGGCAGCTAAAACGGTAACAGTTTTCTGCTCTTAAGTCAAATTGCTCTTAAGTCGAGCTACTCTTAAGTCAGGGTACCACTGTACTATTTTCCAATGGTACCTATTTGGCTCCTTTTGATTTTGTTACTAGCCTTTGTGTCTTCATTGGCCATTTGCTTAAGATAAAGAGAGGTGACACACATTTCCCTCACTTTGCCAATAAATTAAAGTATCTGTTGATTTTTAAGATGACAGCAATCCCTCCACTCCACCCAAGTTGTTCTCTAAAGGATCTCCTGGGAGTCTCTCCCTCTGGAGAGACTTTTTAGGTGGTGTGGATCAGGGATGTCCAACTTTGAACAGGCTGAGGTAAAACTGTGCTCACGACCTGGGGTTCAATCCCAGGTAGCCTGCTCAAGGTTGACTCAGCCTTCCATCCTTCTGAGGTTGGTGAAATGAGTACCCAGCTTCCGGGGGGGGGCAATGTGTAGCCTGCATACTGTAATTAAAGCTGTAAACCGCCCAGAGACTACTTCAAGTAGAATGAGGCAGTATATAAGCAGACCACTTTGCTTTTTGCTTTTACTTTTTCTGGCCCAAAGTGCCTGAGGGCTACTACACTAATACTTCTACTTAGAAATTTTATCCTTTCCAAGCACATGCTCATAAGTAAAAAAAAAATGTAAGTAGAGCGCAGTTTCCCATAGAAATGCATTGAAAACCATTCCCTCCAGAACAGATTGATTGAATTTCAATGCATTCCTATGGGAAGGCTGACCATGCACATGCTTCCCTTGACCCGTCAGGTCATCTGGCCAGCGGGGGGGGGGGGACAAGGGACCATGCCATCACCCTTGAACTGTGCGGCTCAGCTGAGACACTGGGCTGGCAAACCCAAAACTCTGCTAGGGCAGTGGTGGTCCTTGGGATGGGGGAGGGAGGGGTGGAGAACTTATCCCCTCACTTTTTTTATTGGTGGCCAGCGAACTACTTTTGAACCCTTCACGGGCTACCTGTAGCCCATGGTCTACCTGTTGTGCAGGCCTGGTGTAGGTGGATAAAGAGGAGAGAGTGGGGGCATATCCTATCTCTCAACCTCCTTAAGTTAACTCCTCCTAAAATCCAAATCTAGATGGGGAGGGCCTTCAAATGGAAGACTATAACAATATGTATTATATTTATTTTTAATTACCCAACAGTCAGTCAATAGGTCAAGTATTTATTATGGTCCACAAACCAGATGGGAAGCGTAAAGAAGTTCAAAGGGATTTAAACTGCCCCATGGGGTAGGTCAGAAAGGAATTAGCTCAAGGAGATCCAGGAAGATTTATGGGCAAATAGGGACTAGAACAGTGGTGTCTAAACTTCGGCCCTCCAGATGTTTTGGACCACAACTCCCACATTCCTTTGTCACTGACAATGCAGGTTTGGAATTCTGGGAGTTGTGGTCCAAAATATCTGGAGGGCCAAAGTTTGGACAGCCCTGGACTAGAATCTTGGTTTTCCACAAATTTCAATCCAATGGCCAAAGAAATCCTATTCTTCAATACAGTACATCACATCGCATCAAGGGATCAATGGGGATTTGATAGGCTGATGCTTTTATAAATTCCATTGATTCAAATGGGCCCAATCTAGCTGCAATGTACTGTGCTGAAGTCCGTCACACGGCAGGCCTATTTGAATTAATGGAACACGGAGGAGTTGACTCAACAAGACTTTCGCCATTATTCCAGTCACTATGCCAATCAATCCCACCTCACAATGTGGCATTTCACTCAAAGAAAGGCAGAATGTGAGCTTTCCTTGTATGCCTGTAACAGGACATAAATGGATTTCTCACGTGCCCCATAATTAGAGCAGAGTTTGTGGCTTGGTTCAGCCTTGCCGCTTGGCCGTTGACTGGAAGTAGGTTGATAAATACATAGTCCTGGGAGAAGTGAAACACAAGACATGTACACAGTTGAATTTCCTGACCACTCTTTAAGAGAAAAGGAACTGCGTTTGTTCTTTGAAAAATTACAATCTGTAAAGAGCCTCGGAGTGCATTTCCTTCAGTTTTTAGCGAAGCCTATAGCGACTCTGTGTTTCTCCAGGAAAACATACAGTGCCCAAGTTGGTTGTGATTGTTTTTATGGAAGCTACTTGACCTCCCTGCACCGTATCATCTCTCATTGAAGTGTAGCACAGTGGCATGCACAACAGGACCAAATTTGTGTGGCATGATCGAGTCAGGCAAAGCATTGGCTGCCTGCATTTTACTTTGCATCGCTCTCCTAAGACTCCTTTGATTGGCCAATGAGCATTTGGGTTCGGCTATGACAACAAGTGCTGGAATGTTGCAGCCCAATAAACACCTGTTAAATGTGGTGCTGGATAGCTCAGTGCTTAAGGTCCCTTCCTGCGGAGCCAGTGGTTGGGAGTTTGATTTCCCCATGGTACCTCCTTGGCAATCAGCTGGACTCGATGTTCCATAGGGTATCTTCCAGATGATGATATTTGGGGTTGTCCTCCTGAATAGCAACAATCAAGGAGGCATGATGGTGCATCCACATCACCCAAAGAGCCTGCATCCTCTGGGAAACCTGGCTCGTCAGGAACAGACAGCATGCTGGTGTTTGGTGCTTGACTGTTCCCTCTTGCAGGAGAAGCAGCCGAACGAACCATGGAGACTTGTACTAGGGTTGGTTGATTGTAATCTTGGCCCCGGCCAGCTTCCTTTCTCTGATGTGTTGTCTCTCTACAAATCCAGGGCGTGTTTTTGGCTTCCTCCTCTGGTTTATTGGGAGAGGACAAATGAGGGGAGTGAAGCTACATCTTGCCAGAGAATACAATAAACCAGCAAAGCTCTGTGGCTGTCTTGGCCATTCCTGCTGAACACAGGAGAGCTTGAGCAGTGCGTACTGGCACGCTGCTCCTGCATGGCAAGCCAAGTGGATTCCTGTGGATTCCTGGCTCAGTGTGCTAGGCAGAGAAAAGCAGCGCCTCTGCCTGATTTCTAATATTTCGTACCGCAGCAAACACATTTACAGAAATTACTGCAACTCTACTTTGAAGCTAATTTGCTCATTTGGACTGTCAAAAAAGGATATGGCCACAGAACAAGTTGTATATTTATCGGGGAATGTGCAAAATTGAATCCGTGACCCACTGATATTGTGGCCTTCCATCACATGCTTCCAAGACCTATTTGTAAGAGCAGATGGCTGACTTTAAAAATAACAACAATGCAATAAATCCACTGTATTTTGAACACTTACTAAACTTCACATTCCCTGATTCAAAGCATGGGTGGCAGGAGAGATGTGAACTTCAGCGTTGTGCCCTGCATGACTAGTGGTCTCACTTGTGAAACAGTTTGTGCAGTTGAGCCCCGGCTCCTGCTCGGACCCCTTCAAACACAAATCTGGTGATGGTTTTTGTTTTATTTTTGCAAAACTGCTGTCTCTTTGGGACATTTGCACAGAAGCAAATATGTGTCTTTGTGCCTGCAACCCAGGCATAGACAACCACCTATATTAACACAATATTGTTGATGAACACATAGGGCTTTAGAAGTTTGAATTGTTCCATCTTCCTCTATTTAATAAGAGCACAGTGTAGGCTGAAATTCAAACACCGGAAACACACACACACACACACACACACACACACACACACACACACACACACACACACACACACACACACACACACACACACACACACACACACAGGCTATTTGTTCCAAGCCCCAGCTCTCCTCCAGTTTATGGACGCTCAGTTAGAGACAGCTGAGAATACTCAGTGCTCATTTTCCCCTTGTTTCTTATGGAAAAGAGGTGGGAATCGCTCAGTGGAAACACACTGAAGTCATTAACTTTTGATCAGTTCCTATATTGTTTTTCTGAGCACCATTGCAGCTTATAAGGCTGTTTTAATAAAAACCTCTGGTCAGAATCCAACCCAAAGTTGCCAGAATATATATAGGGAAGTGTGTTTCCCACACAGCTTCGCTCTAAAGCTGCCTCTTTCCTTCCTGTCAACAGAAGAAAACGAGGCATTCCAGTACGCATCTTCTTTCCGACACATTACGGTTTCCTCCACAAAATTGCAGGCCAAAAAACCCCAGAGAAGGAATAATCCAAGACACAAACATCAGCAGCCCTTTCGGATGGCCAAAGAATGTCCCACTGAATTATAATACGAGATGCAGTAAACCTTCAAAATACATGAAGCACTTCCAGACAGGAAACAAGTCATGCTACATGTTGTCTGTTGGAGTCGGGCACTTGTTTCAGTTCAACAAGAATCAAGCATGCTCTGTGGAAGCAAATGTAGGTACCCTGTATTAACCCGAAACGATTAGTGGGAACCCAATCTGTTTGGGTGTCTCTTTGCATGACAACTAATAATATTATTTATTAATGATTTGGATGACGGGGAGCAGGGAATACTGATCACATCTGCAGACAGCACAGAATTGGGTGGAACTGATAATCTGTTGCGAGACAGGAAGGACATTCAAAAAGATCTTGATAGGCTTGAGCACTGGGACGAAAACAACAGAATGAAATTCAACATGGATAAGTGGAAAGCGCCTGGGGTGGGGGTGGGGAAACCAAATGCACAGTTCCAAGGTGGGGGATACTTGTCTTAGTAACGTTTGAGTGAGAAAGGTTGTGTCATGGCTGTAGACTGAAGCTAAATATGAGCCAACAGTGTGAAGCAGCTGCAAAAAAGGCCAGTGCCATTTTAAAATGCAATAACATACGTATTGTATCCAAATCCAATGAGGTACTTGTTCTCCTCTATTTAGCACAGGCTGTGACTTCTTTAGATTACTGTGTTCTGGGCAGCATGCTAAAGATGTCAACAAACTGGAGCACATTCAGAAAAGGGATTATCAGGGGACTGAAAAGCAAGTCCTATGAAGAAAGACTGAAGGAACTGGGTGTGTTTTGCCTCGAGGAAAGAAGACTAAGGGAAGCTATGAAAGCCCTTTTCAAATACTTGAAAGGCTGTCATACAGAGAAGGGGCAGGATCTGTTCCCAATCATGCCAGAGTGCAGGGCTCAGGTTACAGCAAGCCAGATTTTGGTTGACTATCAGGAAAAACTTCTTAACTGTTAAAGTATTACAACAGTTGAAACAATTACCTCAGGAGGTATTGAGTGCTCCAACACTGAAGGCATGCAAGAGAAAATTTGAGAACCACCTGTCTGATCAGCTTTGATTTTGGATTCCTGCATTGAATTGGGGGTTAACGGCCTTTATGGGGCTCTTCCAACTCAATGATTCTATGATCTATGATTTTAACCGTATCAGGAGAAAAGCCCTTGAAAATCGAGGGATTTTGGTGATCATATTTGATACAGGACCTCATCTTGGGGAATCCTGAGGCAACATGGTGTCATTCTGTACCAGCATAAATGTACTATGGGGGGGTGTATCTGGAACAACTCATCAGCATATTGACTTTCTCAGTTTCAGGGGAACACGATTTTCTAAGACTCCATGGACATGAATGGAGTCAACCACCCCCCTCCCCTTTCCCCCTATTTCCTTTGTCATTTGTCATTGGCCAGTGTGGTGCCTGATATAGAAAGGATAAAACATGAACACCCGTCAAGGAACTTGCTGCAAACAACGAAGGCTCCTTGATCTTGACATAATGGAATATTGTGTAAAGCCGTTTTTTAAAAGCAAACCCACCCACCCCCACATTGTGCTTCACCTTTTCCTGGTTTTTGAAAAGCACTTGATTGGAAGTTATATCCGTCTCCTATATTGCAGTTTGGGGTTGTGAGGCCTTAAGACTCAGCCTTGTGACAAAGATACTGGCGTTCAGCCTGACACACTGCAGGTCATGAAGGCATCTAGTTATTAAGTCTGGAGGTAGACTTTTGGTAGCACTACCTAGTTTGCCCTTCAGTTCATCATTCTATTTCCATCTTGTCTGTATATGCTTCCATTTTGCAGTTCTTCCTCAAGGATCGCCCTGTGACATTACAAAGGCATGCCCCTGTGACATCACCATATTTTTTCTTCACATGACTTGGCTTTTCACCTGAAATTTTCCTCTGGATCTTCTGATGAGATCACCCCCATTATCAAATCAAATCAAATCAAATCAACCTTTATTATCAACCCATTATCTGGTGTGTTTTAAGTAGATAGTGGTGGGAAGAAAGCCTTGGGCACGGAACTTCAAACAGGAAATGTCTTGTCCTGGAGAAGCTGTTCTGGAGATGTCCCTTGAGTGCCAACAAGTGAAGGCGTCTTTAAAAAGTTGGTGGAAACCTTCTAGCAAACCTAACAGACTGAGATCTCTCATTGAAGTTCAACACACTGCCTATTGATCCAGCCTAGCAAGCAATATCGGCTCAGCCAAGCCTAATTCAACTGACCTTGCAAAAACCTGGGCCTGGCCTTGAATTGCTGCTTATACATATAATATTTACATTTCCTGAATATATCACTTGTTAAACAAAGGTCATTGTTCTTATTTTGTTATAAAGGCCTGGAATATAAGGAGACCTTCTTGCCAACAGATATACTCATGAAAAGTGAGACCCCTCACCTTAGGGTTAAAACAAAAAGCTGGGATACTTGGTGTTTTTAAGATTGCTATTTCCCCTGATAGGATCTAGACACACAGAATTGTACATTAACAACTTTATAAAAATAAAGTTTGTCTTGGCACACACACACACACACACACTTTCTCTCTGTATATGCATGCATGTGCATGGACACAGATGTGTATGTCCACGTGTATTTATTTTATTTTTTTATTTAGAGTATTTTTACCCTGCCTTTCTTCTTGGAAAAGGACCCAAGGTGGCTTACAGTAATAAGGGACAATATACAGTCCAGTACAATTAAGACATATTCAAGTTTGAGAACAGGGAACTGAAGGACATCTTACAGCATTAAAAGACAACAGGAGCAGTTAAAGAGAGACTAAAAATTACATGTATTCATGCATGGTAGACCATCCAAAAGTTATGGCGAATGGAGACTAACACTGCAAACATAGTATCAATGCAATCACACAAGGGGGATATAAACACAAAGTTATGAGTGGTGTACACAATGTAATGATTAATTCTACATGCATTGTTCTCACTGGAATGAGAAGGGCCATTCAAAAGAGACTTCCCTTGATTTCCAGTTATCAAACCCCTGATCAGGCTCACTGCCCTTGAAACATGAGTTTGTTTATTGGGCATATAATTACTCTTTAGGAGCTGGTGAAATCCCCAAATGTTTGCACTGCTCTCAGTATAACATGAACTAGTTCTGTTGCAGGGAAAACAGGAGCAGAGAGAGATATCCCCTCATGTTTATCCATAGCAAAAAGAGCCTTCTAGGTGAATTTTCAGACTGGTGTCCACAGTCCACTTTTTAGCCAGTCACCACTCACGTGAAATAGTAAAATCTATTCCTGTCACTGAAAATGGAAAGGGCCAAGTTATCACCTGAAAGCTTCCACAGGAGAAGGAAACAGCGTTTGGGGGCCGTTTTCCATCTCTGATTCTTCATGTCTTGTGCCTTATCCTTCCTTCAGACCAGTTTCTTCAAGGCTGGAAGGCTATGACCTATCGATCACCAGCCTTTCAAATAAGAGTTCTAGCCTGTTCCTTGACACCTAAACAAATGTGGGAGGGGGGAGAGGTATTTTTCCCCTAGTGGAGAGAGAAGTTGAGGTTCTGCAATAATAATAATAATAATAATAATAATAATAATAATAATAATAATAATAATAATAATAATAATAATAATAATAATAATCCGGAGTTGCTTTCAGTGCATAGTACCAAACTCTTCCCTCCAAATATCATTTTCCCTTTTTTGTTTATGATTTTTTTTGTTTGTTTTTTGGCAGGCTGGGCACAGAGATCTCTACCAGCCCTCGCTTCCACTTTGGACGGCAATGGTGTGTTCTTAGGAAATGATGGAAACACGCACGCACTCGACACACACCACAAAGCCCCGTATTCCTGAGGGTCCCTTCCTCCCAGGGGGTTAGGCTGTTCCACACCTCTCGCTCTGCCCAAGCACGTCGGACGGCTTTCGCCGTTGCATCATCGCAGGGCGCGCAGCTCGCCTCGGTGCGCCCCAGCCGCTCGCCGGAGACGCCGAGGCCGAGGCCGGGGAACTGACCAGCCACGCACTGCCTGGGCTGGGATTCCACCGCGGGCCTTAAATATGCGGGTTATTTTTATCCTCCTACGTAACGCAGCCCAAGGCCCTCCTCTCTCTCCCCCTCCCCGGCGGCGGCGGCGGCGGCAGCATCAGCATCAGCATCCGCCGCGTCAAGCATCCCCAGCAGCGGACAACTACACAATGTTTCCCTTCAGCCAGGAGGGGAAATGGAAAAAAGCCAGGCTTCCTGATCACGTGCGGCGGCTGAAGTCAATGAAAACAAGAGAGAGAGAGAGAGAGAGAGAGAGAGAGAGAGAGAGAGAGAGAGAGAGAGAGAGAGAGAGAGAGAGAGAGAGAGAGAGAGAGAGAGAGAGAGAGAGAGAGAGAGAGTTTTAGGGCGGTGGAGGGGGGTGGAAAGAGAAGAAGCAGGGAATAGCGAAGGAGGAGGGAGTCCCTCCTGCTGTTTCATTTAGGCAACCCTCCCTCTTCCACCCAACACACACACACACACACACACACTCCTCCTCCTCCTCCTCCCAAATTCTTTGCTAATAGCCTGGTCCGGCTTAACCCTTGACACGGGATGCTGCTTCATCAGGAAGGCAGCCGGGTTGGGATGGAGGCCAAGAAACCACTGGTGGGGGGGGGAGAGGAGGAGGGGGAGGGACAGCTTGCCTCCCCCCGCCCTCCGCCGCCGCCGCCGATCGCGCGCGCACTGTATAAACACCCTCTCGCCGGGGTAATTGGCGGCTTGGAAACGGCCGAAGGAAATGCGAAGCTTGTACGAAACATCAGCCGACAAGCGATGGGGTGATGTCAGACCGCCTTCCAGGATTAGAAACCCTTAAAAGCGCCGGAGCGGTAGAGCGCGGCCAGCAGAAAGCCCGAGTCCCTTCTGGAGGGAAGGAAGGGAGAAGGAGAGCGCCGACAGACCGCGATCTCGAGGTCAATGCGTGGCTGAACTTTTAAAAAGTGGACGGGAAGTTTAAGATCCCTTCCCAAATCGGCTGAGAAGAAATTCCCCGCATTTCCAAATATGTTGGGAGTGAATTCGTGTTTCATTATTCGTACAATACCATACTGTGATGTGTTAGGAAACGGTAGTTAGTGGTATATTAACCGCAGAGGGATTGTCGCCATGCATACTGTATACAAACACTGATGAACAAATAAGCCAAATATATCTATATAATCTAATCGACTTTTCTGCCTATGACACTGTGCTGCCTTTCCCCAGTTTGGACTTCATATACTGCTTCCCTTAGGTACCCCAAACCAGCACTTAACATAAAAAAATGTTACCATTGCCATTGAAATTACTGAATACCCAGCCAAACCATTTTAGCTGTTGCAATATTTCTTAAACAATTATTTCTCTTCCCCCCACCCCGAAAATCAAATATATTTTGCTGATTAAAAGATGTTTTTTTGTCTATTCCCTGGCTGTCCAATATTTTTTTTGTTATCATTGATTATGTGTGAGGAGGATCTGGTCTGGTCTTGAGTAACTGCATGGGTGAGGGGTCGGTGTCCTCTCTCGCCATGGGTCTAGTGACCTGTTAAACCAGACGTCTGCATCACTAGCTGAGCTGACCAGGATTTCTGGAAGAGGAAGTCCAGGTACATCTGGGGACCCACAGGGTGAGAACCACTGTGTTAAACAATCTTCAAGTCATCTGGAAGTTGAGTCATGGCTACTGGACTTCTTTTTTGAGAGATAGAAACGTTTCGCTGTTCATCCAAACAGCTTCATGAACAGCAGACCGATATGCTGGATGACTGAGAATCTTCACAGACAAATCTTCAAGTCAATTTCTAATCTACATTCCTACCCATGGGAGGGAGGACCCCGCTGCTGCTGCCCCCATCTATATAACATAGCTCATTTCCATTTTATATTATTCTTCAGGTTTAGGTGGGAGATTGTTTCTTTAAGCCAAAAACAGGAGGCTTTTAAAACAAGAAACCCCCTTTGATAATGACACAAACCGGATGCCCTAGCCCAGTGGTGGTGAACCTTTGGCACTCCAGATGCTTTGGACCACAACTTCCACAGTCCTTTGCCACTGGCAATAGAGCCTTGGAATTCTGGGAGTTGTGGTCCAAAACATCTGGAGTGCTTAAGGTTCGCCACCACTGCCCCAGCCCATTCAAAGATGGGGTTGTTTTGGAGCTCCAGGACAAAAGATGCATGACTACACTGCATTAATAAATGCCCTCCCATGGAGGGTAGGGATGGCCAGCAGACCTTTTGCCTAGAGCAACATCTGGTGAAGGATTCTGGCCTGGACAGAACTGGACAGCTGTTGGGCAGCGAAAAGGGCATTTTATGTTTCTACAAGAGTGTCACATGTACCCTGCCCCCCTCCATTAAGAAGAGTTTATGGGGGGAAAGTAGAATCTTTGCCAACCATCTGGAGTGACTAGATGTGGTACTCAGTTTTCTGGTTACGGAATAGGAGAGATGTGTGGTGCATGGGCTTGTTTAAAAGTTGCAATGTGTGGGCTTATTATGAAAGCTTGGCCATTCAGGGTGGTCATTTTTGCATGTGGTATTTTTTTTGGGGGGGGTCTTGGCACATTTATTTAGCAATATGATGGCCTCCCTTAATCCAGCTGCTCAGTATATATAACAAAACATAACCATTTTTTTTTTTGCCCTTGCAGAATAAACCTCCAAGTTAATCAGTCTGGAATCAAATCATACCGTATTCTGAATGTCTTGAAAAAGTGTTTTATCCAGATACCAGCAACAGGTTATTTGTTTAGGAGAGATTGGAGTCAGGGATGGCAGAAGGAAAGGTGATCACAGCAGCAGCAGCAGCAGCAACAACAACAACAACTGAAGTGGAAACAATTCATTTCTCTTCTGTGAGGACAGCTGCTAACTTCAGAGGAAGCGATAAAACCTTGAGGACACGGTAGATGTCCTCAAGGCCTACTCTGCTCTAAGAAGGTCCCAGGTTTTCAAGCCTGGAAGCCCCAGTTCCATTACACCTCGAGGAATGTATGGCTCTCCAAATGTTATAAGGTCCCATTTTCCATCAGCCCTAGTCAGAATGATTGGTGGTGAGGGATAAGGGGACTTGTGGTCCAGTAATAATACCTAGAGCATTACATGTACCCCATCATTGACTTGACTTGATCTGATTCAAAGACTCCAGGGTTTATATGTCCTTAAAGCTTGAGTCAAGTTCATGTTCATTTAATTCTTTTTTTAAAGCCACTGAATCACTTCTTTAGTATTCCAAATTTAATATCCGTTTCAGTGGATATTCATTTCCCTGGCATGTTGTGACTGGCCAGATTTGCTGCTTTCAGTTTCATTGTGTGACGAGTCGAATTTGCTCAGAAAGGGGAAATGTAAAATTACATTGCGGACAGAGGTTTAAGAAAAGTCAAGCCCTTCATGTTGTTGAAAACTCACAGAGTGCTTAGGAGTATAACTGTATTGGCAGTGGAAATCATATTTCTCTCTGCTAGATTCTGTCTCATTTTCATGGCTGGAAATGACCTCAGTGGTTCAGATAACTGTTCTTTGATTTTAATTTTCAAAACAAAAATGCTTTTGGTCATGTCAAAGGAAGAGGCTAAAAGATTCTCCTTTTGTTATATCTGACATAAACTTATCATAGGTCAGCACTTCCGATCACACCAACATCATTGTCTCTGGAGCACATTAGAGCTAACTTTAAACCAGCACTTCCTGACTCCTTACTTTCCTTTTTTAAACAATTGATGATGATGATGATGATGATGATGATGATGATGATGATGATGATGATGATGATGATGATGATGCAAACACAGCTGCCAGGTGTTAAGCTGGAGTTGGCCTTCTCCAAGAGCCTAGGACAATGATGGTGAACCCTTCGGCACTGTCGATGTTTTGGACCACAACTCCCCAGTCCCTTTTCATTGGCAATACAGGCTTGGAATTCTGGGAGTTGTGGTCCAAAACACCTGGAGTGCTGAAGATTTTCCACCACTGGCCTAGGATGACTGGAAATATCTCTGTTCCTAATAATGTCACCATTTGTAGTTGACTGGTGTTGATCTTGTCAATGCCGAGGGTTTTCAGATGTTGATCCAGGTCTTTGGGGATTGCACCCAAGGCGCCGATTATTAACAAAAACCGAAGTGACCCCTCAAAGAAAAACAAAATGAAATGAAACAAATTTTCATTTCGTTCCTTTCCATTTTTCATTTTCCAAGAGGAATGCATTGAAGCAATGCATTCCTATGGGAAACTGACTGGGCATGGGAAACAGTGGGCTTTTTACACTCCCCCTGTTGATCAGTGCTCGGGTGGGGAAAAAGGTGGGGGAACCGTGGGCTTTTAAAACTCCCCCCATCTGAGCACCAATCAGCTGGCGCGCAGGGCTTTGGGTGGGGAAAAACAGTGTAAAAAGCCTGCCATTTCCCATGCCCCATTGGTTTCCCATAAGAATGCATTGCTTCAGTGCATTCCGATTGGGAAACAAAAAGTGGAACGGAATGAAATGAAAATTTGCGTTTCATTTCGTTTTGTTTTTCTTTGATGGGTCACTTGGTTTTTATTTTGTTAGGGAACGAAATGAAAAATGAAACAAAAAAAAAGATTTGTTTCATGCCCATTTCTACTTCTGATGTATTCTTGGCTAACTTTGTTCTTTACTTCTTTATGCTTGATGTTATCTGCTTGTAGCACTCCAAAATACTTATATGATTCTTCTTCATCCAGTTTTTAAATAACCTTATTAGGCATATCAGTTCCTTCAGTCTTTACTATCTTCCCTCTGATGACGCTGAGGGTTGCACACTTGTCTAATCTGAATTCCATTGCAATGTCACTGCTGAAAATCCACACTGTATTGAGTACTGACTCTTATTGTTAGTCATCATACAGCTTCGAATCATCCATATATAACAAATGGTTTATTTGGCTTGATAATTTTTGATATTTGATAGCCCATATTTGTTTCGTTCAATATTTTTGTGAGTGGACTTAGAGCAATTACAAACAGCAGGGGTGATAATGAATCACCTTGGAATATTCCTCTCCTGAGGTTGACATGACCAATTTGTTCATCATTGATGGTTAGCTTGGATTCCACTTTTTCATTGTTGCCTTATCATCATCATCATCATCATCATCATCATCATCATCATCATCATCATCATCATCATCATCATCATCATCATCAAACTATCACACAGCAGACAAGATAATGATACTGGATTTTGTATTACAAATCCCTTCCCAAGAA
This sequence comes from Phrynocephalus forsythii, assembly GCA_029282475.1. Classification (NCBI taxonomy): domain Eukaryota; kingdom Metazoa; phylum Chordata; class Lepidosauria; order Squamata; family Agamidae; genus Phrynocephalus; species Phrynocephalus forsythii. The sequence goes on from JAPFRF010000004.1 coordinate 15,481,426, forward strand.
TAACTTGGTGAATTATGTGAGCAGATCCCAGTAAGGTGGCTTTCTACAGCTGACGGATGGTGACTAAGATAGTTAATAGTAATATGCAAACTGTTCATCAGTAGCATGTGAGGAAGTTGTAAGGCATTCAGAGAAGCCTCATCCCTCATGTCACAGCCAGTTCCACTGGGATGAAGTGAGATTCTAAGCATCTGCGCCCAGAAGCCACTGTGCCATTACACATTCAGTGCACTTAGATCGCCTTATTGTAGGATCTAAGACACACCCAATGGACATAATAAGAACCTCCTTAAGATTCGCACCAAGAATCTCCTTCCACATTAAAATCGTCACTCCTTCATGCTATCAATCTCTTTTTCACTCAAGATTAGAGCAGGTCTGAGACAAGTGTCCTGCACTCTCCCTATATATTTTTCACATGGGCTTTTGTGAAATGCATTCCATACAGTTTAGCAACCACCATCACCACCTCCACCACCACCACCACCTTTGAACTGCAAAGCTGGAAGGGACCCTATGGGTCATCAAGTCCAGCTCCTCTCAAGGAGGCACAGCGAGGTAAGTTGCTTCTATGCCTGACAGGAAGCAAGAACTTCCAGGAAAAGCACAGCCTCAAGGACAGGCTAAGTACCACCTCTATTGGTAACTGAATCACTTGTCAATAGTGCTTCCATCTTGCCTGGAAAAGTCATCATGTTCTTTCTTGAACAGATTGATTCTGTGGATATGCTCACACCAGGATTTGGTGACCAACAGAGTTGGTTGACCTATGTGTTTTGATGGCATCTCACTCTAAATTCCAGGACAGATTTTACTTTATGTCCAATAGTGGCTGAACTACTGTTTGTACAGCTACAATGCACAAGGTGGATTATGTCAAAAGCTAAGGTATTTTTTGATATTTTAAAAAACCTAAGTACCTCCTGGTAGCTATCATAGGGAAGCCATTGGATTGGAGATGGGAGCACTGATATGACTTTACTGGTAGTGGTGATTGTCAGACATTAAAGTCTCCTTCCCAATTTTAAAAAAAATCTATTAAAGGCTTTCTTCCACTATCATGAGAATCCCAAAATCTTCTCCAGACTCAGAACCTAACAGGAAAGGGATAGAACACTTTTACTGGCTTTAAATTAAATGCTTTCTGGTGCCTGGTCTGGGTTCTACCAATGGAAAGTGATTCAACAGGATTTTGCTCATCATCTGCCTTCAGGCCAATTCTCCCTTCCAGAGTTTATTTCTTTTTGGTATGAAGTACTGTATTTGGAAGTGATTTTGCCTGTCCTTTCTTCTGGTGGCACCTTGCAGCTTGCCCAAGTCTGCACAGGTAGCCGGGCAGGTAATGCCATTAGCCACACGTGTTCCAGGTGAACTCTCCTGGGATTCAAACTGGTGGCCCTGAATTTTACTGCTTCCATCTTTGTAGCAGGTGTGTCTTGCCATCAATGCTCATACCAAGGGGAGAAGGAGCCTTCAGCTTCTCTGAAACCCTCTCTTAATGATGGAAGGTTCTGCAGGAGAAAATGGAGTGAATTTCGGGTTGTAGCCTCCTGTTTCCCTGCCAGTAAAAGAAGCTACTCTGCAGTAGTTAGTTTGCTAAAACCAGTTTTAGTAACTGATGTGGAAAGACTTTAGTTTCAGAAGAAATGTGCAGATCCCAGCAGTGGAAATGAAACTTGTGATTTGGTCAGATAAGGACCCATCTGTGACCACAGCTGTGTGCATTGCACAATCTTCTACTGTTGGCTTCTAACTGACTCTCTTTCATCTTGAGGACGAACCTTTCTTCATTGAAAGACCTAGATTTGAGCTTTGAAAATCTGGGTCATTGGTTTGTATGATGTGACTTGCTTTTTTCTTGTTAAATCTACACTAGAGCTTCAGCCCAAGATGGTCTGTTTCCTTGTCACACTACTCTCTAAGGAAGAACAAGGCTACAAGACTGCCTTCAGGTGAAAATGTTTCAATTCTTTTTGAAGGTTTCATTTCTTCATTCTATGGTTTCTGCTTTTTCCTTTTGTCTTTTCTGAGTACAGTGGTACCTCTACTTATGAAAAGCTCGACTTAAGAGCAAAAAACCGTTGGCATCTTAACTGCTGCCTTACAAATTTTAGATGCAGTCTGGTCTACTTACATTTTTTATTTTTTTATTTTTAAATAGGGCTACTCTACGTAAGAGTTGTTTGACTTAAGAGCATGCATTCAGGACAGATTAAACTCATAAGTAGAGGTACCACTGTACTACCTGGCCAGCCAAGCAGGCTCATGTGAATTCCTCTGATATGAATTGACAATATTAGTTACTATATCAGCCCCACTGAGCTGCAAGACCCAATGATGGGAGACACAGTGAGTCAACGAAACTTTCCTAATTCTAACTCATCAGTTCCACATTAATTTGGTAGGGTCTATTCTAGGGAGCATGTTAATAAGTTTAAATTGTATTATGGTATTTTTATTTGTTGGTGGTAGTGATTACTGTCCTTGATTTTTTTTTAAAAAACTTACACTTACTGTATATCCTTTTCCTCTTGGCAGTTTATGTGTTGCTTCTCCTTAACACTTTATCATCCCAACAACCCTGTGAGACAGATCATTCTGAAAGAGAATGACTAGGAGTGGGCCTTTTGTTTCAGAATAAGTCTGGTTCCAAAATGAATCATCGCAGCACAGGTGCACTTTGGAACTTGAACCCACCCTCTGAAATCAAATCACCCATTGACTTACTTTGCCTTACCTCACATGGGGCTAAACTCCAACCAGGAAGTAGCCTCCATCACATCATTGTTCCTTCTCCCTGGCATTGGCCAACCAGGAACTATGCAGGGACATGCATCATCCCGCCTCCCTGTCTGATTGGTCAGCGCCAGGGAGAAGGAACTTTTTAAAGCATACCGGTCAGAATTTCAGTTTATTAATAAAGTCCACAACCAGCTCATCCATGATAGACAATTTATACGTGCCGCAATAGGTTAAAAATCCAAATTACTAGATAAATCCACAATATGAACAATAGATAAGTGATGTAAAACTATTTAAAATTAGTGAATGGAATCTTATTGATGTTTCTGTAACTTGCTGTGGCTAATTGATGACATGCTAGAGTACATCTTGGCTACATGCTTGGTCCTGCACCTGCTCATTTATCTGAGATGAGGTGTGATGCACATCAGTTAGCAGCAGTTACCCATGATAGGCTACATGAACTGTGAACAAACTAAGTAACTTTACACAGTCTAAATTTACATAGCTTAGGCTCTGTAAACTTATAGCAGTTTGATTAGTAGTTATTTCTAAATTTGCTTGTGTATCTATACATTCTGTCTACTGTTTGCTGCCAAGTTGCTCTTGCCTGTTGGCAACCCTAACAAGATGTTCCAGGAGTGGTTTTACCATTGCTGCCTACCAGTGAGTTTCCATAGCTGAGTGGGGATTTGAACATAGGTGTCTGGAGTACTGCCCCAACACTTGATCCACTGAACCACACTGCTTCATACCTGTCAAAGAGCACATGCAAACTTTATGTCAACTTCTGTCATTTCTGGAAATGGTTTCCTAGGAGTTCATGGCATTATATTATTGTCTGTGGGATGCATTTTCCACTGCTACAAATAGAAAGATGGTGGCAGGTGGATGAAATGCCTTTACTGAGCTGGCATGACAGTGACTTGGCATGGAAATCCATTAACGAGATGCTTCCATTTGTGAAAGAATACTGGGCGGTGTCCTGGAACAGAAATGCTCTCCCTGATTCAAATGGAGAATGTTCTTCCATCCAAAAATTTATAAACAATAAATTCAAAAGCAAAGCTGTTTCTCCACATCTGAGTGAAGCAAAAGAAGGAAGAATCATGAAATAAACAGATCCAATGCAAAGTTAGGCATCAAGTGTCGACCCAGGAGGACAACAGCTATGCCTCAAAATGCATTTGACAATACACAATGATGTAGTGAGGACACAAAATTCCAAAACAAAGTGTGTGAAGTGTTTGATAAACACATTTTTCTCCCTCGGTTATCTTCCTGTTAAAACGAGTGAGTGGCTTGTCCAAACCCTCCTGTCAAAGCAAGAATGGTATTGATTACTGCAATGCGCTTTACATGGGGCTGCCTTTGAAGACGGTCCGGTGATTGCAACTGGTTCAGAATCGTGCTGCGTGGCTGGTGAGTAGCAGGGCCGACAAGGAACACATCACACCCATTCTGTATAACCTGCATTGGTTACCAGTTGCTGCCCAAGCCCAATTCAAAGTGCTTGTTTTGACATATAAAGCCCTAAATGGCTTAGGACCTAGATACCTGAAGGACCACCTCCTTCCATATGAACTTACCCGGCAATTAAGATCTAGTCAGGGAGCCTTCCTGAAAGAGCCATCCCTCAATGAGGAGAAAGGGATGGCTTGCAGGTATAGGGCTTTTTCAGCAACTGCCCCAAGACTATGGAATGCCCTCCCGAGTGAGACCCTCCTGACGCAGACGTTGATAACATTTCGGTGCCAGGTAAAAACCTTCCTGTTCCAGAAGTTTTTAAACTAATGATTGTGGGTCCTGATGGCAATTTTAGTGTTGTGTTTTTAATGTATCATATTTATTGTATTTACATGTTTTATTGTTCTAATTTTATTGTAATTTTGATGTTATAATTGTCTATTTTGATTGTGAGCCGCCCAGAGACCTTTGGGTAGTGGGCAGCATACAAGCTAAATAAATAAATAAATAAATAAATAAATAAATAAATAAATAAATAAATAAATAAACTCCCCCTGCCCTCTCTCACTTACTGGAAGAAAAATTAGAGCCACAAGCAGGAACAGAGGTAGTACATCCATGTGATCTCTGTGCAGTCACATTATTCTCATCTCAGTCCTACAGCCTACTGAGTTTCTATGTAGCTGACAGTCTTGTCAGCATAGGCTCATGGCTCCACCACCACTATAATCATCATTGTCATCACTGCCATTATCATCTTTGTACTTATTCTGCTTTTTCCAGTATCCACACATGCGAGCCATGATGAGCGTGATTCCATAAGATGGTGTGCGAGGGAGTGTTGGTGTAGTGGTTAAAAGCAGATTGACAGCTTGGGAGATCCAGGCTCAAAAGTCTTCTGATCCATGATAATCTGGTCTGTCCCTCTCAGCCTCACCTAACTTGATGTCTTTAAAGGAACATTTTCATTTTTATGCAGAGATTTGGTCTCTTTTTAAAGGTTGAAAGAAATAGTTGATGGGCGGTGTTATCCAGACTCACAGTATGCTGGCTATCCTGGAACTGGAACAAACATCAGCATGAACTGCTGGATGGCTCAGTGACTTAGGCCTTTGGCTACGCAGCCAGAGATTGGGAGTTCAATTCCCTACTGTGCCTTCTTGAGCAGGGGCTATTCTTATTATCATGTGCTGGCATAGGAGAAAAGCAAGCTAAAAATATTTTAAATAAAAATAAACAAGTGATGTGTTTGCTTTGGGGGCAGCCATAATGATTGGGACAACCATAAATCAATTCTGAAAACAAGTGGGTAAGCTTACGGTGTGATCTGATAGATGCCTAGGCAAGATGTTTGCCCCGTTAGATTCATCGAGCCTTCTCTCTGGCCAAGTGAGGATTGGACTGCGGCCATGGTTACCCATCACAACATAAAAGAGGCAATTAATGGAATGCTGTAGGTGGTGCCACGTGCAGCCTCATGGAACAGAAAAATGACCTGGCATTGAGTTAAACGCCAATAGCTTCCAGCTGCCTCCAAGTGTCAATTATAGGTCACGCTCTGTGCCCTTCTTATGTCTCACTGAATCAGCCTCACAGGGAGAGCAAGAGGTGATGCCTTTTAGCAGCCTCAGTATGAACAGTGCTGATGTTTTTTTTGCTCCACTGGTGATTTTGCAGTCAGATAAACACATTCCCCTTGGGCCTCTGACCTGGCCTGGTAATTAAAAGCCCATAATACCTGTTTATATTCAAGAGAAAATAACTCACTAGGCTGGGGAGGGAGGGAAGGGGAGGAGAGGAGAGTCCTCATCATCCAAGGAGTGTGAAATCACATTTGGCAAAAAGTTGCTTCAGTCATCATCCTCATCATCTTGCAGCAGGATTAACGAGGAGCTTTGTAACCGAGCAGTTCCGGACAGCCAGGCTAGGGACTTTCCAGTCTTTAAAGCCTAATTGCTCGTTATTAAAAAGCAGCAGGCAAAGCTTGTTGCTTCTTAATGGGAGAACTCCTCCAGAACTGGAAAGTTACAGAGCTATGGGTTACCTGGTGGTTGCCATGGCTGTTGGTTCACAACAGTGCGACACTGCTCACTTTACAGGTTCAGGAGGCAATCACTCTGGTCTCTGCTGAGTTGCACAACAGCAGACTCAATGAGCGTCCTTATGCCTGCCTCTGCTCTGTACACGTATTGCCTAGTGGTTGGATGCTGGGGAGGGTGGGTGAAAGAGAGTTGTTCAGTAAGAATGCGGACATCTCCCAGAATTTCCCACCTAGGGCGGCTGGTGGTCATGGGGGATTCTGGCCATTGGAGTCCCAAAAATATTTTTTCCACATGCACTTTGTGAATGGCGTCCATTTGCTGTATCATGTGGGAAAGAAGAGAAGGAAGGCAAAACCAGTTCTCACAGGGTTGCTTGTGGTCACTTCTTTTCTTCCATAGGATGCTGCAGAGCCAAAGCATACACACCTGCTTCCTTCCAAGGATGGATGGAGGGAGGAGAGGGGTGACCTCAGGCCAAATTACACATAACATTAATTTGGCTGTCTGGCTTCCTGTACTCAATTTTTCTATGCTGTATTGCAAGGAAGGATTAGGGCTGGGATTGCTGTGTTATTTCGTCCTGCACTGAAATTCATGCACATGGTTTTAAGGCTCTGTTCTCCCTCTTCAGGTTCATCAACCTCTATGCATTATACTGCAATGCTCTTTATGTGGGGCTGCCCATGAAATTGCTATAGAAGCTTCAACAGGTCCAGAATATTGTGGCCAGGCCAATAAGTAGAGTAAAACAACAACACTACATGACCCCCACACTGATCACCTTGCATTGGCTACCTGTTGGTTTCTGTGCCAGCTTCAAGAACATGACTCTGACATGTGAGATCCTAAGATGTTTGGGACCCCATTAACTGGCAGACATCTTTTTCCAGTGAGACCTGCCTGCTTGACTCAATCATCCCAGACTGGACAATTGAGATCACTGAGCTTCAGAGAGGCCTGGAAAGAGAAGACTACGAACTAGGCTATCTCTGTGGTTGCATCTCATCTATGGAATAAACTCCCACCTGGGATTTGCCTTGCCCCTTCATTTCCAAGTGACTGCTTAAAACAGTGGTGGCTAAACTTTGGCCGTTCAGATGTTTTGGACCACAACTCCCACAGTCCTTTGTCATTGGCAATGCAGGCTTGGAATTCTGGGAGTTGTGGTCCAAAACATCTGGAGGGCCAAGTTTGGCCACCACTGGCTTAAACCATGATTCTTCAGATAGGCATTTCCAGAAACTGTACCAACAGAGGGCAGAGGTGCCCTCTGATTTTAAACGACTAGCTCCGCCATCTTGCTTTGTTAAGGCTTTAGTTTTTATGTTTTATTTTTGCATTAACTAATTGTTTCCATGTTGTTTGATTTTTAGTTTAATTGAATGATCTGTTCATTTGGTTTTTATACAGTGGTTATTATTATTTAATATGTTACTGTGGCTTATTTTGTTGTGAATTGGCCAGAGTGGCCTTAGTTGCCAGAACGGTGGTATATAGGAATGAATGAATGAATGAATGAATGAATGAATGAATGAATGAATGAATGGGAGAATGACAATACCAGAAGCAAAGAGGATGGGGCTATACCTTTGCACCTGGTGACTGTCCACAGGTAGATAAACACCAGAGTAGGGTTCAGTTTGGGGCATTTCAAATGGGGCTGAAATCCCTCCTGCCTGTAATGCTGAAGAGCTGCAGCCAGCTAGACCCTTGGCCTAATTTTGCATATGAAAAATTCCTGTATAACTCTGTAACTGCAGATATTATTAAGAATTGTCATAAATATGGAGCAACTGCCATGAATTAAAATTTAAAAATTACTATTTACTCTGATCTTCATTGGCATATAAAAGTAGGTTCACTTCTTAGGAAAATTCAGAGCATATATAAACTCTTATAGCAGATCAGCACTCCATCAGTATGTAGTACACATATAGACTAGGTTCGGAGCTAAGGTCTGCCATACATTGGCTAGGCTTGTGATCCCATTTCTCGGCAGTCCACAACTGTATATGAAAAATGGGCAACCATATCAAGGGTTTCTGCTTCGTTTGACACTAGTGATCGCATCACGTCAGCATCCGTCCATCCTTGGAGACATGCTAGGATAGGTCTCAGATATTTTTGGCACTGGAGTTTGTAAAGAGCGATTTAACTGAATGGTTTTCAAAGCGTTCTAACTTTAGCTGCATTTTAAGATTACGAGTTCAGTTTTGTTTTAACATTTGCAGGTTCCTATATTTTGTTTCTTTGCTGCATTTCCAGTATTTCAATGCTTTTGTTTGTAATTATTCTGCAAGCTCTCATGGTTAGCATTACAGAACAGTACATGGCAAATGTTAAAAGAGAACTAAACTATTTCCAGCCCTACACTCCTTTGTGGTTCATCTCCCCTCTTTGCGCCTTGTGCTTTAAATGATCGTGTATGAGGCAGAATTTATTTTTGGAATATTTAAGGGGTCCCTTGTTTCGGGAAATAAAAAATATTTTGGTTGATTCTGAGATAAACTGTTGTGATGACATTGACTTACTTCCTATTTCAACATTAGGAACCAACAGAACAGATGAGTGGCAGAGGTCAGATGGCCTTCTACTAGTTTCTGGACCATGCCTTCAGTCTTCCCTCCATGTTGGCTTTGATAAATAGGAGTGATGACAGCCACAGTTCCACAGGAAGCTCTGGGCGGTTCACAAGGTGAAGGATCGAAATGCAGAGGGGAAATGCATTTTTTGAATATGAAATACCAGCACTTGAGAAAGCTACCTTTTGGGGCCACATTTTTCAGACTCCCCAGCCACAAAGGTCAAAGGGGATTCTGGGAGATACATTTTCCCCCAAAAAAGTAACTTTCCCAAGCTCTGTCGGGCACAATTAAAGAGATGGTGACCCTAGGCCTGAGAAATCAATGTTCAGATACCTATAACCCTGCAAAGCTCAGAATGAAATGCCTTGCCTCTACTGGTATAATCATGATGCTAAAGATTTGGCAGTGGGAGGCTCATATTCATCTAGTTCCAGCTTTCATGAAGCCAACTCTTTTTCTTCTTGTTGTTGTCCTGTGTGGTCAATTAGTTGGGGATCCTGACCTGCTTTTGGGAGCCACTGGATGAAGGTGGTGGTTAGTCTGTGAATCAAGAAGTAGATCAAATATCTGTGATGCTGAAACAGCAGGCACAACATATTCACTGAAGCGGACAAGACGAACAATGCGATCTGATGGTGGGGGCCCTTTGCGCTAACAATGAGGAAAACAGGTTGTGAGAAGAACCTCCTGTTTCTCTGTCATACCAAAAACAATACAGCCCACTGCGTTCTTTACCTATTGGCACCTGTGGAGTGAAATGAGCATCTCAGACTCCACCTCTGTATATAAGACTATGCGGGATTGTTGGAAAGAAATCAGTCTCAGATAAGTCTGGTTAAAGCTGACATGATAAGAGTGTTAGAGCATTGTGCAAGCTTGCCACTAAAAAGCCAGGTGACTTCCCCAATGTGATGAATGTACAGGAAGTCACAGCTCTTGACATCCTCTCTTCCTCTTAACCCCTTCCTCTCTTGAACGGCACAGCAAGTATTTTAACAAGTATACAAATTTACCCTGTACCACCAAGATATTTCCCCCCCCAAGGGAATTTCAACAACAATTCCTTTATTGAATAAGTCAATTAAACCATTTCAAAGCCACAAGATAAAAAACATGCACATCCAAGTACTAATAAATATACAAATACAATGCATTAAAACGATAATATTACATAGTTCTTGCTCAAGAGCTACAAGGGATATATTCACATTTAATATATATATTGATCCAACTAGATTCTTACCAAAATCTCCTCAGGGCCTTTCTAGAGATTACTCATTTATCAGATAAAATAAATAGATAATTGCTCTTCTGGAAAATTGTAATTGTACATCTCTCCATAGAGATGTACAATGAAACTGTACAACAGTCATGGAAATGGATTGAAATTCATGAAAAAAGCCCATGTAGTAGATGAAAGGCCTGTGAAATAATAGTTTTTCAATTGCCCTTGGGAGGGAGGAAGGCTTATTTCTATTGGATATTGTGAATTTGTATGAGTTTTGGGTATATATTGCACATAGGTAATACTTCTCAAGTCAGCACTTTCAAGCATGAGGGGAATTACAGTTTTCAAAAATCAAAATCAGTGAACTAGGAACCTATAGAACATATCACAGCTTTCTTCTTGGTTGGGGTGGGAGAAATGAAGCATCATTCTAACACTAGTACCCAAGACCTTAATTCACTTTAGAAAACTATGCAGTCTTTATTTCATCCAAAGAGCTAAATATTAGTTGAAGTTAATATACATTATATAATTTTAATTTTATACAGCAAATATTAATCAACCATATGCAAATTATAGGGAAAAACTGGAGGGAAAAAAGGGCTTTTAAAGAAAGTTGAGTTCCTTACCTAGATATTAGACAGACAAAAACACAGATGTTTTTCTTTAAAAAATAAATAAAGTTTGAATAAATGAAGGCAGATCTAGGAACCCAAGCATTCTATTTCCAGACAGGCAGGTGCTATAGAAGGAATCAAAACATATTTTGAAGCTATTTAATTTTTTCCCTTCTTTGTCACTCTTCTGCGCTGTGAAGGATTTCTAGGCCTGAGGCAACTGCCCACTTGCCTGATGCATCATTTAGAGATCTGTTCAGACACTCTGTGGGCTTTCTGGATAACTACATCATCCTCAGATGGATCCTCAGGTCCTACTTCCAACATTTTATGAAGTAGTGTGTTACATTAGCATGTGTCAGCTCCAGATAGTATTTATGTCTGGATCTTAAATCTAATTACAGCCCTTCAGGTCTTTTGAAGCAGCTGTTAGAGATGGCACCTCTATGTCCAAACAAAAGACCCTTTAGGGATGAGCCTTTAATGTTCCTTTGGAAATGGATAAAAAAACTTCTAAATGTGAATAATTTCATGTTTGCTTTGCATGCACTCTTTTGTTAACAACCTGTTGATGCCTTTTCACCCTTTGTCAAATGTCCTAAGATATTTTTCATTCAACATTGGTGTGAGGGTTGTGACCAGCAGCCAATCAGAACGTCTAGGGTGGGAAGCAGGAATGTTGACTCTCTGAAGGAACATTCTGTAGGGCTTTTTGGGGTGGTGGTGGTGCCAGAAAACATAAACAGGGAAGAAGAATGGGAAAAGCAAAACAGGTTTTCATTTCATGTAAAACGAAAAGACCAATACACAAAAAAATGTGCAACTGAAAGAGGCACCCTGTGAAAGAACTTGAAACAATAGCAGTGATCCAAACAAGGAGATACAAAAAAATATGATGCTGAATATATTGACCACCTTTCATTTCCCCCCGTATTGTGTCACAAAGATTTCATGGGAAAGCAGGAAGTGTAAACAGAAATAACTGTGAAGAAACAAAAATCTATTTAGCAGATTAAGTTGCAAAAACTGTAGAGGCAAAATAATATTTCTTCATGAAAACCTGGTGGAACATGTTTGGGGTGGCTTTGAACTATGATACAATACTGTATATACTTTGTTCCTTGGACTTTATACATCTGGACTCTGGAGATACAGACTAGGAAAAGAGTAAAGGATTGCTACATCTTTTCTCAACACTTTGGTTTATTATTGGGTAACACACAGTAGTATGTGCTGGAAGAGCATGGAAATAGATGTTATACTTACAAACATGGAAATATTTCAGGAAAGGTTATGGACTTGCATCTCTCTCTCTCTCTCTCTCTCTCTCTCTCTCTCTGTCTGTGTGTGTGTGTGTGTGTGTGTGTGTGTGTGTGTGTGTGTGTGTGTGTGTGTGCACGTGTGTGCACGTGTGTGTGTGTGTGTGTGTGTGTGTGTGTGAGAGAGAGAGAGAGAGAGAGAGAGAATGTGTGTTTGTGTGTGTCTCTCTGTGTTTGTCAGTCACTCCCCTCTTTCTGTGGGCTCATTGTTAAAATGGCAAGTTCTAACAATTTTTCATGAATTAGAATGACTTGCATTAAGAAAACAGGATTTAAAGGAATAACCAATGAACAGATTTATTTATTCTAAACATTAGGTTTTTTTTTTAAATGTGGCAAATGGACCAAATAAAAAGAAACCCAGGCGTAAGTGAGTTGGGACCTATTTTATTCACTAATGAGTAGTCTATAATAATCACGAAGTTGTCTCTTATCAAGGGGACAGTTGCTGTTCTTTAATTTTTATCCATTGCCATAAGGCCGGGGCTGTTGGTCTTAATGCAATTCTTAAAAGAACAATTCTTGTAAGAGTTTTTTTCTGGTTCTCTTTACTAGAAAGGCTATAATGTGATTATTGTTCTTGGAAAAATAACCATGGGTTAGTTCTGTTTACTTAAGAGTAACCTGAGATGTTCCAGTTTTGTTACATACCTCTTGTACAAGACTAGAAATGTGTTTCTTTCAAACAAAGATGATAGAGCACATGTTTGGAAGCTTAAGTCCTTTCTTGAAGTGGTGGAACTATATGCTTCACAACCCCCCCCCCCAGTGTTTATTCATTTTGATTTGCCCAAGTTGGCCAGTATGCTGTTTCGTCACTACTCTCCTGCATATCTGCTCTAGTGCAATTTCCTTGTTTTTGATTTTGAGAGCAGACATGTTTCAGTGTTTTGACTGGCAGGCATGGAAGAAAATAACCAGAGTCCTTTTGCTCTCTGAGATTGGCAGTGCAGACCTGTACCTGCTTGAACTGCCCAGGGAGGGAGATGGGTGTAGCATTTTAGCTTACAACCTCTCTAGATAAATAGAATTATAGATTCAGTAGATGTACATTCAAAGGAGATTGTGTGTGTAGGATTGCAGCTATTAAGCGCTGTCATGGCCACAGATAGCTAACCCCCCCCCCCCGTAGTACTGGAAATTAGCACAAGAAAGTCCTCAGTTAGCAGCATTTGGATATACAGTGGTACCCCGACTTAAGAGCAGCTCGACTTAAGAGCAATTCGATCTAAGAGCGGAAAACTGTTGGCATTTTAACTGCCGCCTTACAAATTTTAGATATGGTCTGTTCGACTTACAATTTTTTTCCCCAAATTTTTAGATAGGTACCTCGACTTAAGAGTAGTTTGACTTAAGAGCATGCATTCAAAACAGATTAAATTCGTAAGTTGAGGCACCACTGTAACTTGATGGTGAAATGAATGCTGCCACCAACCTGTCATTTGAAAAGAAACCCAGAATTTTGTGTCAAATATTTTCCAAGTTCCCTTTTTGTAACTCGGTACCATTCGAAATGTTTGGGGATCACTCTAGGCACACCCAGTTTCCCCCTCCTTAAACAGCAGGTGCGTGCCTGTGTTACATCACCAGCTGCTTTAACATACCCTTCCAGTTACACCAACCCATGGACACAAGCACACTCTCTTTCTCATTGTAGAGCTATACTTTGGTCACTCACAAGAGCTTGCAAACAGTAAAAACACACAAAAAAAAAACAAATGGTATCTATAAAAACTATAATGTTTCTACAACTTAGCCTGGCCTATGGAGAAAATACTTGCCCGCCCTTCATATTTGGGTAGTAAAGGGCATTTCACCAGGTGAAACATACATGACAGACACCTGTGCTGAAAATCTCTGTAGTTTAGAAAGGGGCAGGGTCCTTGTCTCCTTTTGCAGGGGGATACCTTGTTTGGCTGCCCCCAGTTTTGAAACTACACTGTATATGAATTTTGAAATGTCTAAGCCCAGTGATCCAAGGAATCTCTTTAACTTGGACAGCTTCCAACTCCTGCACTTCGTAATCTGTTTGCTACCTTTCTAGGTTTCCAATCTGCCCTTTCTCCGAACCTTTGGATTTAGTTGCCATAATTTATTATTTATATATATATTGCCCCTCCCTTCTCTTTCTTTTTTTAAAAAAGGGCCCAAGGCACCTTACATTATTAAGAACACAATATGAAAATATGAAAACAGTAAATTATTAAAGAATTAAAGAATTAATAACATTATATTATAATATTAAGGCAACACATAACCAAAAACAGATTTAGAAGCAACACAATATAAACCATCCTGTTTATTGTTTTTAGTCAGACGCTAAAGGAAAAAAAAAAAGACTGTCTGAAGAGAAGGGTCTTTGCCTCCCTGTAAATTCAATTAATAGGTCCTTCTGCATGGCAGACCCATTGATCGATGGGATTGGTATAAGTCTTGTATAAATATTGACTCACTATTCAGCATTGAATCAGTGGACCTGCTCCAGCTGGAACTGTCAGTTGTACTTAGTTCCCTACATATAAATTTGCTGCCAAAAGCAGTGCCTACAGTTTTAGTTAACAGTTTTTATTTGAGTGTCTGCCATATTTGTTTTGCTTCTGCTCGATTCCACTGGTGATGCCACACTACATGGCTCCTTTTAGGAGGCCGCTGTGCAGAGTACGTTCCACCAGTTTCAAACCTGCATGTGTGTGTGTGTGTGTTTGTGCGCGCGTGTGTGCATGTGCGTGTGCGTGTGCGTGTCTGTGTGTCTGTGTGTGCATGCAAACAGACCTTTCATTTCACAATGTAATATTTTACTTCCCTGCATAATAATGTCAGATTGTATATAAATTATACATGTAATTCATGCATAATTCAGGTTTCCTTGGTCCCCATTTTTCATGATGATGCTCCCAGTTTTCAAATTCATCCCGTTGTTTGTTTACTGTCAGCTGTCATTGTTTCAAATGAAGCAGCTCAGGCGAAGAGAAGGAAGACAAAGATAATTGGAACAGAATGTCTTTTTTCATGCTAATAATGAGTGTCATCATTTTATTTATACTGTGCATGTTTTTTCTAATAGAAGAACACTTCAAAGAGGAGAGAAGAATAGAAGAATGGCATAAAAGAAATGTTGGGGGTGAGGAAAATCCATAATGAAAAACAGTTAGAAAAATAGGGAGACAATTCCATTTTCAACCATGTTGGTGAGTTTAATCTCTTAGAGCTGAAAGACCTGTGCAGATGTATCTATGTCCAAAAAAAGGAGGGTGCTTGGTCTCCTTCATGTTCAGCTGGAAAAATAATCTTAGTTGGTGGCTTTCATACTCAGATGGACAGTCCAGATGTGCTGAACTTGATTGGCCCATTACAACAGACTCACAAGAAAATGTGAGGGTGATAGACCAAAATCTACCAAGTTACTGCCAAAAAGACTACACCATTTAGGAATTAAGTTCTCATCTTCTAATAGCAGCAAGTCAAATGGTGTCTTTGTAAATGCCACTGGCAGCAACAGCGGAACTATTTTCACATGGCTTCTTCTCAGGACTTGCTGAACCATTTGATAAAATGAAGCTGTCACCTCTGGGACCAGATGCTTCACCAGTGTTGAAGAAAGACTCCAGTGGGAGTCCAGTGAGCTTTTGTTCATGAAATGGTGTTGGGTTTTTCAGCTGGGCTATTACTAGCTGTTCACTGTTGGATTCCCAGATACCCAATAAAGGAAGTCCAACACAAGAGAGGTCCAAGGTAATTACTGGTTTATTGAGCCCAATAAAAGACGGTAAGGCGAACAACCCACAACAAGGCAGTGTGAGATATTTGGCCCAGAAGATAAGGTGTATAGAAGTTTTATACCCCTTACCCTTCCCACAAGGTGCCTGCAGATTCCTGGGATAGGTAGGTGGAGATCTTCAAGGAGGCCACCAATGGTGACAGTGTGGGGTGTCTCCAAGGGCGGTCCTGGGTGTGGTCACAGAGTCCTGTAACACTATCCTGGATTAGTCCTGCCGTCCAGGTGGGGTTGAGCCATGTGTTTATCTAATGGGCCATCAAGTGTTGGGAACAATGGGACAAGGAGGAGGTGGCTTTGTCCAATTATCTGAGTGATTACAGAGTCAATAGAAAGTTCGGAAAAGTCAATAAGGAAGTCCTAAGCTGTCAGACGAGTCCATTGAGGGGAATGAATTGAAGATGATGGGGTGCTTCCATGTTGAAGATGGCCTTGATATTCCCGAGGATTCCCATTGTCTGGAGACTTTTTCTGCCATGAACTAGAGTCAGTCATGTCCTCCCATTGGGATGAAGGCCGCCTCCATTTTCCCTCCTTCCAGGTTTCTGTCCAAGATGGTGGTCCCAAGCTTAGAGAACAGAGGGGGGGGGTCGAGTGTAGGAACATGTAAAAGCATACCCAAGGGAAGCATGATGGCATGAGAGGTTAAGAGGAGAGCGGGGGGGTTGCCCTTCTAGAAGTTCAAGGTGGTGGGGAGGGGAAAGCAAGAGAGAGAGAGAGAGAGAGAGAGAGAGAGAGAGAGAGAGAGAGAGAGAGAGAGAGAGAGAGAGAGAGAGAGAGAGAGATCTGGTGGGGGGAGAGAAGAAGCCAGGTGTTCCAGGTGTGTATGGGGTTGGTCAGTGGCTAGGGCTTTCCAAAGGCTTTAATGAATGATGTGGTCGTCTTTGATAATTTTGTGGTGGGGAAATCGCTACAATGTTGCACCTCCTGGTTCAGCAACTCAGGCCGGGAAAAGACTGCAGAGTGGCTTGCCTGCTATTCCCTATAGGAAAGCTTCAATTTGTTCGGGGTTTTCTATCTATCTATCTATCTATCTATCTATCTATCTATCTATCTATCTATCTATCTATCTATCTATCTATCTATCTATCTATCTATCTATCTATCTATCTATCTATCTATCTATCTATCTATCTATTTGGGATTGAGCCCCAGGTCATGAGCACATATATATTGCCTTGGCTTACCTTCTTTCTTTACTTCTCTGAGACCTTTTGGATGCTGGAGTCATGCTGAAAGAGCCTTGTAGTGCAGTGGTTAAATTACTGTACTGCAGCTATAACTGTGCTCATGACCTGGGGCTCAATCCCAAATTGCCGGCTCAAGTTTCACTCAGCCTTCCATCCTTCCAAAGTCCGTAAAATGAGTACCAAGATCACTGGGGAGGGCAAGGGTGGCAGTGTGTAGCCTAAGACCTCTTTTTCCTAAAACTAAATTGATGATGTCTTCTCAGTCATGGCAATGAGTAGACATGGGCACGACTTGGCGAAATTCTCGTTTCCGTTCCTCGTTTCCGTTACGCAATGAAACGGTAACGACAATTAAGCCGTCAGAACTCGAACTCGAACCGATAAAAGAAAAATTGGGTCTGATTTGTCGTTGTCGTTCATGGCATTGCGGCGATCGCACGATGCGAAGCGGCACAGAAAAAAAGTTAAAAAAAAAACACCGATTTCCGGCCAAAAAAGCAGGCGAAAATATGCCTGCCTGAGTGAGGGCACCTACCAGAGGGGTGGTTTCGGGGGTGCCCGGCCTCCCCCCTCTCTTGTCCTGGGCTGCTCTGGTGGGGGGCATCCTCATCGTCTCGCCATGCCATGCGGTGCGGGGGGATCCAAAATGGCGACCGCAATATTTTTTTGAAATCATGGTCCAAAAACCCACCAAAGCACCACACAGAAACATGCGAAAATTAGGTATTTTAACTGCCTGAATTTTTACAGTAGCAGCAGTGGGTTTTTCTTGTAATAAACGTCTGTCTCCAATCCCATTTATTTTATTTTATTTTATTTTTATTTTTATTTTTTTACACCTGCGCAATGATGGGCTGGTCATGGGATGGGACCATGCAAATTTTTGGAGCCATTCCAAGAATCGCATGGCCACTTGGCCAGGTTGTGACTGAGACTTCTGGGATGTGCCAGTCGGGCATAAAAAGCCCACTATAACTCTAGCCCTAGCCCTAACCCTAACCCTAACCCATACGCCAGTACACTGTCCTTCTCAGTGGGTCAGAGGCACCCAGAGGTGCAGCCCACTAACTCACCCTAATCTTACCCAGAATAACCCTAAGCCTAGCCCTTGCCCTAACCCCAACCCTAAGCCAGATCTGTACTCGCATTGCACTACATGCAAGTACACTTCCCTTCTTGGTGAGCCAGAGGGCGCCCAGCAGAGGCATTCTTCTCTCACATCGCTCACAGTCCAAAGTTCCAAAAAACTCCAAACCTGTACGCCAGTATGCTGTCCTTCTTAGTGAGCTAGAGGCACCCAAAAGAGAGGTGCCTCTGCCAGTGCCACTTGGTACGCAATGGCTACATGGTCATGTACCCTTCCTTTTCCCTTTGTAGCGGGCCAGAGGAGGCATCCACCCCAGAGAGGTGCCTCCAGGAGCCTGCTAAATGCCTTCCCTTCGTAGTGGGCCAGAGGAGGCACCCACCCCAGAGAGGTGCCTCCAGGAGCCCGCTACCCTACCCCCCCTGAACCAGTACTAACGACAGACAACAAACAAAATGACAAATTTTTGAAAAATTTCGTGACAAATGGAAACGAGCCGAAACGGGCCGGCTCCGACACACGACAACTCGAAATGTCATTTTTCCTGGTCATGCCCATCTCTAGCAAGTGTGAAGTGTGTCATTTTCATTTTAAATGCAGGAGTTGCCCTTTAGCATTATAGGTGAAATTGCTTCCCATTGCTCCCTTGTGATTGTATCTGAGAGCAGAGTGGCCTGCTTGTAGCCTAGGTAGGATCCTGAGAACAGAAAAGTACCTTTTTGAGGGGGGAATCACAACTCCCAGAATCCCTCCACTGGCATGGTCCCTTTAGTGAGCTATTGTTGTAAATTGCTGCTTCCCTATCATAAGCTGCCAACCTAGCAGTTCGAAAGCATGTAAATGGAAGTAGATAAATAGGTACCACCATAAAAAGCAGGAAGGTAAACAATGTTCTGTGTGCAGAAATGTGTTCGGCCATGCTGGCCCTATGGCCATGGACTTGCACAACACTGGCTCTCTGGCTAAAAATGGAGATGAGCACCGCCCCTATTGTTGGACACGACTAGCATGCATGTCTGTGGGGAACCTTTATTACCTTAAGCATAAGCGGAGATGGCTGGTTAATTTAGTGGTTTGGGTATCTGGCTGCAAAGCTACAGCTTAGCAGTTCAGAAGAGCATCCCAGATGAGACAGTCTCTGTGGCCTTGGGCAAGCTGCGCTGTCCGAGGACACCCCCAGAAAAGGGGGATAATAAGCCACTTCTGAGTACATAAGAACATAAGAACATAAGAAGAGCCATGCTGGATCAGGCCAAAGGCCCATCTAGTCCAGCTTCCTGTATCTCACAGCGGCCCCACCAGATGCGTTTGGGAGCGCATGAGACTAGATATCTGTCTCCTGATACCACTCCCCTGCATCTGGCCCTTGAAGTACCCTGGTTTAAAGCCTAGAGATTACACATCTCCATCATGGTTTGTAACCCGTGATGGACTTTTCCTCTAGGAATCTGTCCAATCCCCTTTTGAAGGCATCCAGGCCAGATGCCATCACCACATCCTGTGGCAGGGAGTTCCATAGACTTACAACGCGCTGGGTGAAAAAATATTTTCTTTTGTCAGTTCTTACTCTCCCACCACTCAATTTGAGTGTATGTCCCCTAGTTCTGGTATTTTGAGAGAGGGAGAAGAGCTTCCCTCTATCCACTTTACTCATACCCTGCATTATTTTGTATGTCTCAATCATATCCCCCTCAAGCGCCTTTTTCCAGACTAAAGAGGCCCAATTGTTTTAGCCTTTCTTCATAAGGGAGGTGCCCCAGCCCAGTAATCATTTTAGTCGCTCTCTTCTGCACCTTTTCCAGTTCCACTATGTCTTTCTTGAGATGCGGTGACCAGAATTGTACACAATACTCCAGGTGGGGCCTTACTATTGTTTTGTATAATGGCATTATAATGTTGGCTGTTTTATTTTCAATCCCCTTTTTGATAATCCCTAGCATGGAATTGGCCTTCTTCACTGCTGCCACACATTGGGGAGACACCTTCATGGAGCTGTCCACCAACACACCAAGATCTCTTTCCTGATCCGTCACGGATAACTCAGAACCCATGAGTTGATAGATGAAGTTTGGATTTTTTGTCCCAAGATGCATTACTTTACATTTGGTTACATTAAAACGCATTTGCCATTTCTCAGCCCACTCCCCCAGTTTGGAGAGATCCTTCTGGAGCTCTTCACAATCTTCTCTGGTTTTTACCACACGGAAAAGTTTTGTGTCATCTGCAAACTTGGCCACCTCACTGTTTATCCCTGTCTCCAGGTCATTTATGAACAGATTGAAAAGCACCGGTCCCAGGACCGAGCCCTGGGGCACACCGCTTTTCACTTCTCTCCATTGTGAAAATTTCCCATTGACACCTACTCTTTGTTTCCGGGATCTCAACCAGTTCTCAATCCATAAGAGGACCTGCCCTCTTATCCCCTGACTATGCAATTTTCTCAGCAGCCTTTGGTGAGGGACTGTGTCAAAAGCCTTTTGAAAATCCAGATAGACTATATCCACCGGTTCACCCAAATCCACGTGCCTGTTGACCTTTTCAAAAAATTCTAAAAGTTTTGTAAGACAAGATTTACCCTTACAGAAGCCATGCTGTTTTTCTCTCAGCAAGGTTTGTTCTTTTATGTGTTTTAAGATTTTCTCTTGGATGAGGCCTTCCACCATCTTCCCTGGGACAGATGTAAGGCTAACCGGCCTGTAGTTTCCTGGGTCCCCCCTCCTTCCTTTTTAAAAAATTGGTGTGACATCTGCTATCCTCCAGTCCTCTGGCACTGTGGCCGTTTTAAGAGACAAGTTGCATATAACCGTTAAGAGATCTGCAATTTCATTTCTCAGTTCCCTAATAACCCTTGGGTGGATGCCATCTAGGCCCGGTGACTTGTTAATCCTCAATTTATCAATTAGTCCTAAAACCTCCTCTCTTTTAACCTGTATTTGATTTAATTCTTTAGTCAAGAGGGGCGGCTCAGGCAGCGGAATCCGCTCAAGGTCCTCTGTCGTGAAGACAGACGCAAAGAACTCGTTCAATTTCTCTGCAATGTCCAAGTCCTCCTTAACCTCCCCTTTTCCTCCCTCACCATCCAGAGGCCCAATTGGTTCTCTGGCAGGTTTTCTACTTCTAACATATTTAAAGAAGCTTTTATTATTACCCTTTATATTGCTAGCCATGCGTTCCTCAAAGTCTTTCTTTGCCTCCCTTATCATCTTTTTACATTTCTTTTGCCAGAGTTTGTGTTCCTTTTTATTTTCCTCATTTGGGGAGGATTTCCATTTACAGAAGGACCTCTCCTTGTGCTTTAGAGCCTCTCTAACTCCACTCGTTAACCATGCCGGTATCCTCTTGGACTTAAATGAGCTCTTCTTTCTTTGTGGTATGCACTTGTGCTGGGCCTCTATTATTGTTGTTTTAAACAGGCTCCATGCACTCTGAAGAGATTGGATTCTTCTAACCCTCCCCTTCAGTTTCTCTCTAACTAGTTTCCTCATCTGAGGGAAGTTTGCCCTTCGAAAATCAAGGGTTTTTATGTCTGATTTGGTTGACACTCTTCCTCCGACATGCATGGCAAAGGTAATTGCAGCATGGTCACTGTTCCCCAGAGGCTCAGTGACATTCACATCCCTGACGAGGTCCTGAGTATCACACAATATTAGATCTAGAGTTGCCTGTTCTCGGGTGGGCTCCATGACATGTTGCTCTAAGGCACAGTCATTCAGCAAGTCGAGAAACCCAGTTTCTCTTTCTTGCCCAGAGCTCGCATTGGCCCAGTCAATGTGGGGATAATTAAAGTCCCCCATGATTACTATCCTATCCCTCTTAGCCACCTCCATGATTTCTCTCCTCATTTCAAGGTCCCCCTCAAGTTTCTGATCTGGTGGACGACAGAATACTCCAACTATCACATCACTCTTTGGACCTGGTAGTTTAACCCACAGTGATTCTATGGCGGAGTACTCTCTACCTAGGAGACCCCGAGTAAGGTGGCCACAAGTCAGTGTTGATTTGATGGCATGTGAATGTGACTATTATGCGTTAACTACATACTGGTCACCCAGGTGTGCCACTGCCATTTGGTTGGGGATGAATGCCATTTTATCTCCCACAATGCTCCTCTGACCTCCTTTGGTCCTTGTGGACAACAAAGTTCAAATCCCTTCTAGCAAGAGAGAATCCCACAGAGGCTCTCTCGGCCTCTTTGTGTTGCACAAGTTTCTTGTCAAAGACTGGAAAGGCCAGTGTTGTCAAGTCAGTCTTGGTGTGCTTTTATGCACAAAATGCATTCTGTGCTAAAGATGTTTGAAGTGATTGGCATTGTTTGGAACTGGCAAGAGATGTGTCCTGCGTGAGGGAAGCTGTAGCTGTTGGCCTTTGATATTGTGCTCAGTAGGTAATAAAGGAAGGCCAATTAATAGAGCTTAAACAGAGATGAAATTGAGTGATATTTTCCTTTTTCAATAGTCTCTGTAAAATTGTAAGTAACAAGACCATATGTCCAAGCATCTGCAGGGTACATTTTGGCTCATATTACATAGCCGGAGTTAAGCCATTTGTTACAGAATTACAACCAGTCAGAAAAAAGTTACTTTTGTAGTTTACAATTCTTTGAATTTCCTAGCTTAGCCAAGATAAAATGACTTTCCCAAGCTTTGCAGCTGGAAACTTGTCTCTCTGTCCTGCCCTTTAACAGCAGCTTGGTATGCAAATGCCCTAAGCACATCCAATCTCGCCTGATTTCGGAAGCTAAGCAGGGTCGGCCCTGGTTCGTACTTGGATGGGAGACTACCAGGGAATACCAGGTGCTGTGTAGGAACTGGCAAACCACTCCAGTATTCTTGCCAAGAAAACTCCATGGACATGGAGTCACAAAGAGTCGGTCACAACTGTAACAACACAAAACACACATGCACACACACACACACACACACACACACACACACACACACACACACAAGCATACAGAAGTCAACCAGCCATCTTTTTCTGAGCCTCATCACCCAGGGCTCACTGCATCATCTCCAGACTCAAAGGCTTGTAAAGCAGGGATGGGTAAAGAGGGGTTCTTCAGATGCAGTTGGATTGCAACTCCCACCATTCCTTGCCGATGGTTCTGCTAGCTAAATCTGCTGGGAGTTCAAGTCCTCCAACCAGCCACACTTTGTTCTGTGACAAGGGAAAAAGAAAAGCAGAAATGGGTGAGAAAAAGACCTAAGTGTTTCATTATTTCCAAACGGGGCTGTTTTTCTGGAGAGAAGGAAGCATGAGAAAGGTCAATTCAAATGCAGAGGATCAGAACGGAGAAGCGTAAGCCTCATTTTTTGTGTCTCCTCCCCCATCCTATTCAATATTTTATTTTTCAGAAGTGAGCACTTTGAAGGCCTCATGCTTTATAACTTAGCCTGCATGCTTGAATGAAGTGATTTACTTTTTTAAAATAATGCACTAATCTGAGCCAAAATGTGCCTCTCTTTTGCCAGTCTTATCATGTTGCTATCCTAAGGGTTAACGACTGCCTAATGACTTAATAACACACTTCTTCTCTTGATTAATTCCCACAGTAATCCCAGCATCTGGCTATGCTAAACAAACAATAAATTGTTTTCTGACAGAACTCCCATAAGTTACACCCCTTTCAACTTGAGACTTGAGACTTTTTAAAATTCTTTATCACCGAAATAAATTGTACAGAATCTCAATGAGAACTAATCACTTCCCCACTAGCAATGCCTTTGGTGAGTTTAATGGTGTATTTTTTGTAGCAGCTAGGGTGACCAATTGCAACAGAAGACAAGGTGATAATTTCTTTTCCCCCCATTACATTTATACCCTTACAAGGAGCTCCATAAAGCTGTCTCCATTTTATGTTGGAACACCCCTGCAAGGTTACTATGGATGTCTTCTTATGTGCTGTCAGGTTGTTTCTAACTTATTGTGAGCCATCTCAAAAATAGCCTCTCCTTAACTACCTCATTCAGCTCTTGCAAATTCAAACCTGTGATTCCTTTAGCAGCTCCATCCATCTCATATTTACCTTTCCTCTTCTCCTGCTACCTTCCACTTTTTTGCAGCATTATCATGAATGTCTCAGCAGTGAAATTATTGGAATTAGGATGGCGACATGCAAAAACAAAAACAAAAACAAAAAAACAAAACAAAAACAAAAACAAAAACCACCCCAAAAACAAGGCTTTTGAACCTTTAGTAGTTCATAGGACTTTGCAGTGCCCTTTAAATCAGATCCATGCTTGAACAAGTTCAAGGTCATGGTTACAAAACCCTCCATGGCTTGGGACCTAGCTATCTGGTGGAGCAGATCTCCCAGGGATCAATCTCGTCCCATCCAACCAGAGCTTCATCCTCCCTTTCTCTCAGAGTGCCAAGAGGCCTGTAGGTTTTCGACCCGAAACCGGGCCTTTTCGGTGGTCGGCCCAGCTGATTGGAACACACTGCCAGCTGAGATGAGGCAGGCGGAGTCGCTGCCAGCCTTTAGAAGGGCTTTAAAGACCTGGCTCTTCAGGAAATGCTACGGGACCATCTGAGCACACTGCAATAGGGATTTTGTTTTCCTTTACTGCTGGCACCAGTTTGTTTTACAGTTCTTCTTGCTGGATCTCACCGTGACGTTGACTCTGTCATGGTCAGTGGTGTTATGTCTATTTTATCTGATTATTTTTGTATTCTTTTAAGTATTTTTATATTGATTGTATTTTGCTAGTCCTTTATTGTTTATTATTGTTGGGGTTTATCTTGTAGTTGGGTAGTCACTGTTGGGTGACGTGTTGTACACCACCCAGAGTTCCCTATGAACAAGAATAAATTTATTTATTTATTTATTTATTTATTTATTTATTTATTTATTTATTTATTTATTTATTTATAATATTTTTACCCCACCTTTCTCCTTGGAAAAGGATTCAAGATGGCTTACAATCATGTTTACTTACATCAGTCCAGTAACTTATCAGCAGGCATCATACATTTCCAAAGTATCGCATCTATATGATATGATCAAATCAAATCAAAACAAAACAAAACAAAACAAAAACAAAACAAAAAACCACCCCAAAATCATATCATATAGATCATATCAGGACCTGATTTGATCTATGTATCAAATTATGGCATTTTAAAAAATGAATAAAAGGTAGGAATTGTATCCCTGGAAATGTGTGATGTGATTTAAATATGAACAGCAATGCCCTGACAGGTAGAGGTTACTTCTGGGCAAACGGTTAAGTTCACATGGTTAGCAATGTAAAAAGCGGTTGCTTCTCTAGACTAGCAACCTACATCGTAATTCAACAGGCTTTGCCACTTAGTTGGATCTCATAGAGAGTTAATATAGTTTCGCTATAGACCTGTAGGAAAAGCCCTGCACCTCGACTTTAATAGCAAAACCCGATTTTGTGCTGGCACAACAACCATTGGAATTCCTGTTGCATCTGTGTAGCTGCCAACAGAGTCAGTGGATATCTGTCAAGCCAGGAAGCTGGGAGGTGGGCAGGGGGTGGGAGACACCATGAGGCAATATGAAGCTACAGCAGCAGCAGTGGCGGAAGCAGAAGAGACAGAAACTGACCACACATACAGACACTGACATCACAGTGTTTCCCCTATAGATATAAACTGGCAGATGACTGGATGAGCACAGAGAAAACTTATTATATATACCAGTGTTGTTGGACCTATGGCATGGGTCTTAAAGGTGGCACTGGGAGCCTTTTCTGTGGGCACCCAACACCGCCCCTTCACAGCCACCTGTATTCAGGTTGTATTGGCACTTTGCGAAAAATTAGTGGGTTTTGAATGGCAGTTTGGGCACTCAGTCTCTAAAAGGTTCACCATCACTGGCATATATAGTATATATGTCTGTGTCTGATTATGCTAAAAGCTTAAGTAATGTCTTTCTGCCTTTATACATTTTTACTTTTTTAAATACATGTGTCTTTCAGGGTCATGAGATGCTGTAATTTTGGGCTGAAGTATGATTTATACTCTTGTATGTAACCTTTTTAGCTAAAATCTTATAATTGAAATAGATTTTTCTGAATAAAGTATCTGTCTCTAATGTAAATCAATCTTCATATACTTTTAATTGAACCCACAGTTTTTCCTCATAGATGTAAAAATTTTTTTGTTTTTATGAATAGAAACAACTGGGTGAATCAAGCTTGCAAAAGTAGGAAAGCTGGTATTGCCTGGAACCAGTTTCCTCTGCTTAGTTCGTCATGAATGGAAAAAATGGTTTTAAAGACTTATTCCTAGATGCCCATATGAACTTTGATATGATTGAAAAAGTTATCTGACTTCACACTGGAATTAAGACTTTCAGGGGAAAAAGCCAGTTGTGACAGGCAATGATAGGACTCAAGCTACCAAGAGGTGCTATCAATCTTCTAGTGCCTTGAGGACTTTGAGTGTGGTGTGTTTGGCCTTGGCATGTGTTCTCTGAAAGAACTTCTGACCTACAGTAATCAGATCTGTGTCTGTGCTTGTATTTCTGCATTTTTGATTGTCTGCCCCCAGCCCTACTTGCTGGGAAAGGGAAAAACAAATGGCACAGCATCATGATAGTGATTTGGTAGACCTTAAAGAAAGAGTTCCTCACACCAAATCACAGAGGCACACCTTTTGGGATGCAATGATCAGTTTTCTCCAGATTTCTAGTATTTTCTTTCTCCTTTCCCTTTTCCTTCTTTTTGGTGTTGGAGGTCATTTTTTTAATTGGCAGAGCATGCAAAATTCAGTTGCAGCACAGGAGAAACATGAAGGAGAATAGCTAGAAGTCCCAGCTTCCACTCAGACCCTTTTGCTTTCACAGTGACTAGCCCGTTATATATACAAGTACAGTAGCTTAAGTAGAAAAAGTTCCACAACTGCTCCGCCTATAGTTGTGGAACTTCAGCTACAAACAAAAGGGGGGGGAGAAAGATAAAGAAAGAATTTGCAGTCTCAACAATGCTTGGAGACTGAAGTTGGCTACATGCTCGAAGAAGGAAGACAGCATATAAAACAACAGAGGTAAACAAAGAGGAAGAGCGGGTGTGATTTTGCCTCAAGCGTGGAGAAAGAATATTGCTAATTGGTAAGTAGAAGGCATAATTATGTTAGACTATAAAGCCCCCTTCCCACTAAAACCCTGTGTTAGGTTGAATGCAAGATTGTTATTTACTCCAACACTTAGCTGCTGCTGTTAACTGCTCAGTCCAACCAATTTAGGAAGGGGTGCCCTTTGTACTGGAGGTTAAGCAAGAGAGATGAGCTGGGCAACATTTTGTGAAGCTGGTGCTTCAGCTACTGATCCCCCTCCCTTCCATTTTAATACATGATAGTTGTGCTGTGTAATATACAAGACACTTAGTTACGTTGTATAGACATGGGCACGACCAGAAAAAATGACGTTTCGAGTTTTCGCTTGTTGGAACGGGTCCGTTTTGAGTCGTTTCTGTTTGTCGCGAAATTTTTCAAAAATTTGCCATTTCCGTTTGTCGTTTGTCGTTTCCACCGCGATTTAGAGCGATTTGACTTCCCAGAGCATAGGGGCGTCCCGCAATCAGGGCCAGCGCTAGGTGTTTTTGTGCCTTGGGGCGGGCGGCAGCCGCGGGCGGGCGAGTGAGTGGGTGGCGGCGCGGGCCGCAGGCGGGTGGCGGCACGGGCGGACGGGCGAGTGGGCAGTTAGGATATCACTTAGGAATAGGTTCTGTTCTTGGCTTGCACCCCAAATGTGTGTGTGTGCAAGCAAATTGAAGTTGGGAAAATAGAAAATAAATTTTTTTTTTCCTCCCTCCGCCATGTCAGCAGGGACTCACATACCAACTGTGACATTTAAAAGCCGGGGTTTGTCAGATCAGAAGAACCCGGGTCAGGCATCTTGTGCCTGTCCCGCGTTCTGACCCCCCGGCTCCCTGCCACGTGTCCGGGAGTCACTTCTCCAGCGCCTCCAGCCTTACCTGCATTCTGTTGAATGCCAGGTCAGTCCACAATAAAATCCCCGTCATATATGATACCATCCAAGATGGGCGGACTGACCTGGCCCTCATCACCGAGACCTGGGTGGGTGCAGAGGGGGGGGCTTCGCTTTCCCTGCTGTGCCCGCCCGGGTATCTGGTTCAGGGTGTGGGGAGGCTGGAGGGTCAGAAGGGAGGAGGGGTCGCCATCGTCCATCGGGATTCCCTTTATGTTTGCAGGGCCTCGACATTGGTTAGCCAGGGGTTGGAGTGCCTTCACCTGCTGGTGGGACAGCGGGACAGATTTGGCATTGTGCTGGGTTACCGTGCTCCCGCAACCCAGCACAATCCCTTCCGGAGCTCTCCGAGTTCATCGGGGCTGCACTCCTGAGGTCCCCGCGCCTTTTGGTAGCGGGTGACTTCAATGTGCATGCCGGCGGTGAGCTTTCTGGAGCAGCTCTGGAGTTCATGGAAACCATGGCGTCCATGGGTCTGTCCCAGCATGTTGTATGCCCCACTCACAGGTCTGGCCACACCCTGGATCTGGTCTTTTCCTCCATGTCGGGGACTTGAGTCTGGAGGTTGGGGGCATTGTCCCCCTCCCGGTGTCATGGTCAGACCATCACCTGCTTACTTTCCCTGTGGCGATTCCGGCCCCTCCTCGCGGGGACCATCGGCCTCCTGTTTTGGCCCGTCCCCGAAGACTCATGGACCCTTCTCGGTTCCAGGAAGTCTTTGGGGCGTTTCCTGGAGAACTGACTGGCGCGCCGGCCGAGGTTGTGGCTAACCATTGGTTTGATACAGCTGCCCAGACCATCGACCGGATCGCCCCTAAGCGTCTGCTCCGGTGCCGAGCTCGGTCCTCGCCGTGGTTTACGTCTGAGCTCCGAGCGATGAAGCAGGTGAGGAGAAGACTAGAGCGCAGCTGGAGAAGAACCCGGACGGTTATTAGCAAGGCTGCCGTCGTATCCCAGACTAGACGCTATTCCATCGCGATCAGGGAGGCTCTAAGATCTTTTGTCTCCCTGAGAATTGGTGAGGCCTCGAACCGTCAAGCGGAGCTTTTCCGTGTGGTTCGGGACCTCACCAATCCTAGTCTGGCCGGGCCTCCTCCTACTGAGTTCAGTAGCGAGAACTTTGCAGCCTTTTTTGTTCCAAAATAGAGGCCATCCGGGCGGCTTCGACTCCGGTTGCAGTAGTACTGCCCCGGCATCCCCAGGTGCTGGGCCGCCTTCGTCGCCTCGGTTGGATGTGCTTGGGCCTGTTTCTGCTGTCGAGGCCTCCAAGGCTGTGGCTCACTGCCGACCGGCGTCCACCCCTTTCGATCCCTGCCCAGCTTGGCTCATCAAATCTGCCGGCGGGACTATGGCCGAATGGGCTTCGGCTATTGCTACCGCCTCCTTCAGCGAGGGGTTTTTCCTCTCGTCTGAAGGAGACGGTGGTTAAGCCCATTCTTAAAAAACCTGGCCTATCTGTGGACGTTTTATCCAACTATCGCCCTATAGCCAACGTCCCGTTTATGGGCAAGGTGATCGAGAGGGTGGCGGCGGTTTGGTTACAGTCATACCTGGAGGATCGGCAGTGCCTCGATCCATGCCAGTCCGGGTTCAGGCCTCGTCGGGGACTGAAACAGCTTTGGTCGCGCTGCAAGATGACCTAATCCGGGCGGCCGACAGGGGTTGTTCTACCCTGTTGGTTCTCCTGGATTTGTCAGCGGCCTTTGATACTGTCGACCACGGTATCCTGTTGGATCGGCTCTCCGAGGTTGGTATCGGAGGCACTGCTCGCAGTTGGCTCCGATCCTTCCTGGAGGACCGTCCACAGTACGTGCTGCATGGGGGAGTTGTCGGCTCCTTGGATACTCCCTTGTGGGGTTCCTCAGGGGGTCGCCGCTGTCCCCTATGCTGTTTAACATCTACGTAAGGCCGCTGGCTGGGGTCATTAGGAGATTTGGAGTCTGCTGTCATCAGTACGCTGATGACACGCATCTCTATCTCTCCTTTTCCACCTCTGCAGTGGAAGCTGTGAGGATCCTTGATGAGTGTCTGGACGCCGTCCTGGCCTGGACCGGGGCGAACAGGCTTAGGCTCAACCCGAGAAGACGGAGGTTATGTTCTTTGGGAGCTCACCGTCTGGGTACGGTGGCCCTCTTCCGCAGCTGGGGGGGGTTTCTCTCCAGCCTGTGGAGAGGGCGCGGAATCTGGGCGTGGTCCTGGACCCGGCGCTGACCATGGAAGCCCAGGTGGCGTCGGTGACCAGGGCCGCGTATTTCCATCTTCGCCAGATCGCCCAGATCCGCCCGTACCTGGACGTTGACTCTCTGAGAGCAGTGGTCCAAGCGCTGGTGATCTCGAGGCTGGACTACTGTAACGCACTCTACATGGGGTTGCCCTTGACTCTTCTCCGGCGTTTGCAGCGGGTGCAGAATGCGGCAGCCAGGCTGGTGGTTGGTGTGCGTCGTTACGACCATATCACCCCAGTCCTGGCTCGCCTGCACTGGTTGCCCGTTGCGGCCCGGATTAGATTCAAGGTCTTGGTTTTAGTTTATAAAACCCTCCATGGCTTGGGACCGGACTACCTGTCAGAGCGTATCGTCCAGCGATCCATCTCGGCCCGTCCAGTTCGGCAGGTGCGGCGCACTCGCGCCGGGTTGCCACCCCTCGAGAGGCCCGGAAGACGGTTGCCCAAACCGGGCCTTCTCTGTGGCAGCCCCTTCCATTTGGAATGCCATCCCCTGCGAAGTGCGCTCTGCAGAGTCCCTGCAGGCCTTTCGAAAAGCCTTAAAGACCTTTTTATTTCGAGAGGCCTTTGGCGAAATTTAATTTTTTTTTTCCCCCTCTCCTCCGCCATCGTTGTTATTATTATGTTTATTGATGTCTCCAATTTATTAGTTAGGAAACGTCTTTGACGTGCTGGGGCGCACTTGGAGGCTTTAGGATTTTATATTTACTGTTTGTTTTAACTTGTTACTCTGTGATTGCTCTTGATGTCTGATGATTGTTGTTAGCCGCTTAGAGTCCCCATCGGAGATAAGCGGGATATAAATACAAAAATAAAATAAAATAAAATAAAAATAGTATATAATATATTTTCCTCCCACCCCCAGTCGAACCTCCCCCTTTATCCAATATCAGAAAAAAATCCTCAAACTGCCAGAGAAGAAATAAAGAATAAACTGCTATTCCCTTCAGCAGACAAAGCTGCAGGGAATCAAAGAAATTATTTTCTAAATTCAGTTCCCTCCCTCCCTGCCTAACTTAAATCCTAAAGCCTCCAGCCTCCCTCCTCAATCTCAATCGGATCACACCAGCACCAGCAGCCAGCCCTCCTCCCTCAACCACATCCATACACCCGACTGCGATTTCTGGAAGGTGCCTCGGCTTTCTATGCCCTCCGAGACATCCAGAAGTGTCAGTCAAAAACCTGGCGATGCCATTGGTGGAATGGTTCAAACAATTTGCATGGTCCCATCCCATGCCCAGCCCAAATGGGCAGGTCTAAAATAAAAAAAATAAAATAAAATAAAATAAAATAAAATAAAATCAACATGACATTTTATTGCTATAAAACCCCACTGCTGCTACTATTAAAATCCAGGCATTTAAAATAAATAAATTTCACATGTTTCTGTGGTGATTTGGTGTGTTTTTTGACCATGATTTCAAAAGAAAAATTGTGGTCGCCATTTTGGATCCCCCCCACCGCATGGCATGGCGAGACGAGGATGATGACCCCCCCCAGCCTGGTGCAAGCAGCCCAGGACAAGAGAAGAGGGGGAAAGGCTGGGGACCCCCCAGAAACCACCCCTCTGGTAGGTGGCAAAGCCTCAGGCAGGCATATTTTCACCTGCTTTTTTGGCCTGGAGTTGGGGTTTTTTAAAACAATGTTTAAAAACTTTTTCTGTGCTTTGCATTGCGTGATCGCTGCGATGCCACAAACAGAAATGAAAAACCCGATCAAATTTTTCTTTTTTCGGTTCGAGTTCAAGTTCTGATGGCTTAATTATCGTTACCGTTTTCATTACGTAACAGAAACGATAACCGAAAACGGAAAAAACAATTTTGCCGAGTCGTGCCCATGTCTAACGTTGTATTTCAGGACTATTTTTACTACCATAGTTGCATTGTCATGTCAAAAAGATCCAAAGAAAGTTGAGCTACTATGCTAAAACAGAGCTTTCAATCTAGCCATAAAAATGTATGTCACAATCCAGGAGACTTGCTTTCTGTTTGTGTCTCTTTCACACATGCACTCACAAACGTTCAGCCATTGGTTGGTTTGCTTGTCTTGAAGAACAGGATTTAAGAGCAAAATGAAGTAGGCTAGAACCCAGTCTTATTGATTCTGTACACACCCTGCAATTACTACCATTGCTTAAGTAGCAGCTAAGCCAAATGTCACGAGATATGGCTACAAGAGACCATGGGGATGTCATTCGGAGACCATTCCCCAGGGCCACTACAATTTATGTGTGCACGAAAAGTTCATTGGGCTTCACTGACATGTGAACTGAAGACAAGGTCTTTCTCTTGTTGTCATCTCTTCTACATTTTCATCATAAGGTACAGCACTGTTCTTTCCCCCTTCCTCACTTTGCACCACTTCATAACTTTAACTTTTTATTTTCACTCCCAAATTCCTGATCGTGCCAATGTGATTCACAAGGCTGCTGATCTGCACAGTCACCAACAAAGTCCTTTTTCCTTCACTGAACTATTGGCCAGCCAGGAGACATGTGTGCATATTCCCACTTATCATCTGGAACATGCACAGATGGCCCCAGAACACTGCACAGGCTGGTAATGGCAGCACAGTGGTGGTGATGTTGTTGGTGGAGGAGATCATAGGGAGGTGATGGGGTAGGGGGAAGAGGGGTAGGCTGTGCAGGATTTTTTTTACAGCCCAAAGGGGTGAACTGATTACCGTAATTCATTTGTGGCCCTTCAGGCTTGATGCGCCATGAACCAAGATGAACGGCCATTTTGGTGGTTTGTCCCCATCTCTAGAAGAAGTATCTTAGAGCTGAGGTGCTGTGAGTCAGCAGGACGAAATCTGACTTGAAGGGAGTCCCAGAGTTAAGTCTTGAAGACCAACCACAAAACAAAGCAGGCTAATCAAATATGAGACATGAAAATCTCCTTGCTGTATCCTTAGATATTTCAGCTGTTAATGTTTTTCAAACATATAAGGACAACAGACTTCTCTCTTAGAGTCATGTGCCTATTTTTCCTGCCATAATTCGCAGTAGAAAAACAACATTCAACCATTGATGTCATATGTGCAGGAGAAAGAAAAACGAATAAAATTAGGGATGGGCACAAAACGAAAAACAAAATGCTGTTTCGTCGTGTCATTAGGTAATGAACTGAAATGAAATGACACAAGGAAGCAGCATGTCATTACAGACAAAACAAAATGGTGTTTTTTTGTTCAAATGAACCATTTTGTTCCATCTGTAAACTGCTTGGGGGAGGGAAAAAGTTTTTTTTTTAAAAAAAAAAGCCCTGGGCTTTTAAAAAAATCTTTTTGTCCCTCTGCCACTTTCCAGGCCCCCCACACGAACCACTTCCTTAGTGGTTTGTTTCATATGATTTTTTAAAAAAATTCATATGAAACGAAATGAAAGAAATGTGGGGGGGAGGAAAAGAATCGAAATGAAACATAATATTTTCGTTTCGTGCCCATCTCTAATTAAAACGCAGCACCTTCTTTTTCAGGGGTCCATATAAATGACCTAAATTTTAAGATAATACTTCTTTGACCCTTAAGTATTTTCTACAGCATGTCAGAACTTATGATAAAAACACCTTTGCTGAAGCTGCTAGTTATGGTAGGTCCCTCACGTAACACCATGGGTCTTTACAAGTGACACTATATGCTCCCTCTCTGCTAAATTACTAAGTTTTGTTCATTCATTGTTTAATAACATATACACCCAGCTGTTTTCATGGTGATATTGTTATTATGGTGTTGTTTTAATATGTCAGAATAATACCTTGTGCTCTGTCCACCTCTGGAAAACAGACCCTGAGGCCTACCTCCCTCTTAAGACCTCTGGCCAAAACAAGGGGTCCTTCACCAGGTAACAAATGAAGGGAGAAGTAAAAAGAGTGTGAAAACATGGGCTGTGAGCCTGTGAAAGTAAAATTCTCTCAAAATATTTATTTATTTATTTATTTATTTATTTATTTATATTCTGCCAGATTTTCCCATAAGGCAACTCAAGGCGGTTAACAGATATATAAAAAAAATCAAAATACAAGCACAAAGGAATAGTAATCAGTTCCATAAAAATGAACCTAAAAATGATAAGCGAACCAAATGCAAAATGCTGTCCTCTTTTTTTTTTGTGGAGGGAGAGGCTAAAGCATTTCCTTCAGTTTTGGTATTTGTAGAAAGGCAGGTGCTATTTTATAAGATTAGCCCTTGGAAAGCTTGACCTCCTCAAGCTCTTTTCTCCACCCATATCTGATGCACAAATACTGTACCCGGTCTGGTGCAGTGGACAGAGCGATAGCTAAGGATTCAGGAGGACTGCTCAGCCATGGAAACTCACTGGGGGTGTGGAACTAGGTGAAACCACTCTTTTTTATATTTTTTTTTTAATAATTTTATTGGGTTTTTAAGGGGGGGAAGAAAGGGAGGTGGTATGGGGAAAAAGGGAAAAAAAGCAAAGGGGGGATACAATTTTAAAATTTACATTGAATATGTCAAGCAAAGTAAAAATAGTGATATAACATATTGATAGATTGCCAAATATTATCACAGTACTAATAGGTTTGTTACTTCTTGCCATCTTTTCTGAGAAATCTCATCATAGTCTCTCTTTAAATAGCCGGAGAGTCTGTCGATTTCGATGCATTCTCTTATCTTTTTGTGGAAATTCTTCTCTGTTGGCTCATTTGGTTGTTTCCAGAATTTCGCATACAGTATCCTTGCAGCAACAATTACATGGTGAAGTACATATCTCTGATCATATGAAATATTTATATCTACTATATTTAATAAGAAAAGTTCTGGTCTAAGCTCTATCTTAGTTTTCAGACATCTTTCTAAAAATAGTTTTACCATTTTCCAATATGCCTTTGCCTCTTTACATGTCCACCACATATGGTAAAAAGTACCACAATCATATTTACATTTCCAACATTTAGGTGAGCAATTGTACATCTTGGATAATTGGTGTGGTGCGAGATGCCATCTATAGAACATCTTATAACAATTTTCCTTAAAAGAAATAGATTTAAAGATTTTAACTGTGTTCCACTTCTAATGATCTCCCTTACCTTGAACACCCTGTTAGGGTCACTACAATTCAGTTCCAACTTGACAGTGCATAAAATCTGACACACAGCAGCCTTTGCTGTCTTGACATCTGCTCCCCTCAACCCGCCACATTTTTAGTAATAACGGGTATTGTTCTCTCTGCTGAAGGCCTTCTGTGATTTATTTTTCGTGTTTTAAATTTTCTTCTCAGACAAGTGCATGCATTATTTCCCAACCACTTTATTAAACACACACAAAACATACAACACACACACATTAAAACACTGTGCACTGGTCTGGGAAGCACAATTGTTTCCTGCTGTGTAGTCATTCTAATTTTATGGCAACATTTATAAAAAAAACCTAATTAAATACAGTGCTGAAACGAGTACATGAAACAGACTTTGAAGTAAATGAATTTGTTGTTGTCTTAGAACTAAAACAGCTAACATGGCTGTACTCAGTATTTTGTTATTTGAGCTACCATTCATATAAGTCACAACATGGCCACTTTTTCAAGTTCTGGGATTGCAAGGAACAAAGGTTTAGCTTTTTCTGAATTTCCCTACGAAAGTCAGTGCTAGCATAATAAGTGGCCAACATCCCTGGTATCTATAATAGTTTTGGGTTTCTGTATTTCTACTAGTCATCACACAAATTATGATTAATGGCATTGTAGATGCATCCAGTCACCCTGAGATTTTGTTTTGACTGAAGATGGGTTTTTCAACATTTAAATCAATCACAGAATTAATTAATGGTGACATGATATGTAGTTGTGAATTTATGGCCCCATAATTTTCTGACATAAATATACCCAACAAGGCCTCATGAAAACAAAGGGCCCAATGCTCAGCTGGGTTTGGTTTGGTTTTAAATCTGAGATCATTTTAGAGGATACAGACGAACCTCAGTTTATGAATGCCTCTGTTAATGTAATATTTGGTTCATGAGTAAAAATCCCTTGAAAGTAATGCCTCGGTTTACAGCTCCCCCCCCGCCACCCGCAATACCTCAGTTTATGAATTTTTTTTCAAAGCAAGTTTCCTCAGGATACATTGTGCCCCCATGCATTTCGGTTTATGATTCTTTTACAATACAAAATGCCCCAGAGAACTCATTAAATTCGTAAACTGAGGTACCACTGTACAGTAATGTGATTCCATAGAAGCCTGCTTATTTCTGTGAATTTCAGTGAAGGACCCTCACTGAGAGACCCCATTTGCTCCTTCTCTTCTTGACCTTTATTGCGTAGGCTGCAACCTTAATAAAGCTTGACTGGAAAATAAACTCCATGTAACTCAACGGGGCTGATTTCTAGATAGAGTTTCTCAGGGCCAGGCTGCTGGTTCCTGTTGTGCTCTTAGAAGCACTTTGGCGTGCAAGGGAGTTAGGAGGGTCTGACAAACATTCTCTGTTCAGAAAGACTTCACACGGCTTCAAGAGGAGTCACAACAGCCCAATCATACTAGAGGAAGCATGGCAGATTATCTTAATCAGTGCAGTTCATGGATTCTTGCTTTGCTGTTTGGATCTGCCCTTGAAGAATGGAGTTGGCCCTTCCAGGTGTCTTGTGCCGGTCAGTGGCAAGAACAGCTGCTCTCATCATAAAAAAAAGAAGCTTGTCTGTTTTATCAGGGAAATGTATTTACAGAAGTACTGTCTCTTTCCATGTAAAAGACTATATTTTTGTCTAAACCCACTTGAGCTGCTCCTGCTGGAGTGCAGCCCCCAGATCTGTTTCCTGAAGTGTCAGGAGGGGGTTAAAAGCCTCTCTTTGGAAGTGCATGTCAGCAGGAGCAGACCAAGGTCAGTTTTCTGAGGTGTTTGCATTTCACGGATATTCCTTTATTGTGGACAGGACAGGCACCTAACTCCTGCAATAAATGGGGGAGTACTGTATTTCATTTTGAAACACCCCCCAAATAAAACAAAATAAATAAAAAAACAACAAAATGGCCAGGATCCCTAGAAACAGCCCATCCTTATTGTGACTCCATAGCAAGCCATCTTTATAACACAGTCTTGAGTTGATTTGTTTCCGTAAACCACATTTATAGTTACCCACAGTTTATCCTAGTTCAGATATATTGGTTAATTGTGGTTAGTTAAAACAATGAATTAGAGATGAGCACGGAACGAACATTTTTTCGTTTCCGTTATTCGTTATTCGTTCCATTACATAACGAAATGACAAACGAAAATTGTGATGAAAATGCAATGAAATGAACAGAACCACGAAAATTGTGGTCGTTACATTTCATTTGGTTAATGGTGACACACAATGAAATGAGCTGTTTTAAATGTTAAAAAACGCCCTGGACATCCGTAAAAACGCAGTGATAATTATTTATATTGTCTGATAATACCTACCGGGGGGGTTGGGGTCCTTAAAAGGTGCATTTATGTCTTTTCTCAGCTTGCTGTATTTTTTCCCTTTAAGGGGAGTTAGGGGACATCGGCCCAAAATGGCTCCCAGATGCCTAATATTGATTGATTTCTTGGGTATTAAAACACCCTGGACATCTGTACAAACGCAGCAATAATGCAATAATTATTTGAAATTATTACCTACCAGGGGGTTGGGGTCCTTAAAATGTCTGTTTTTGTCTTCTCCCATCGCAATGTATTCTTCATTTCCTTTTAAAATGGATGTCGCCACCAGCCACAAAATGGAAGCAAGCCATGTGATGGGAATGGGATCATGTTCAACCAATAGCATGCCCAGGTTGCAGACTGGGCAGGTCTGGCAGCCACAGAGGGCATAAAAAGCTCTGGCAGCCCCCGTCCTCCTTGCAGTCTCCAGTGGGAGTTAGGGTGGGATTGCTGTCTCTGCGACTCTAGCTTCAGTCCTGCAGCCTCCCTGTATGCGTGCATGCGTACCTCTCAGTGACTACCCTCCCTTGCCCCTTGCAGTGCAGTTCACTCTGCAGCTGCCTTGCACCTTGGGCAACGCCCGCCGCTGCCTTTGCAGCCTCCCTGCGTACCGAGTCTATACTGTGTCTCTGCCAGCATCCATTTTTTTTAGTGTTTTCCCTCTAGTCTGGGGCGTTGGGGGACGCCCGTGCACGGAAATGCTTTAAAACTGCGCAAAAAGCGGGTAGAAATGACAAATGAAAAAACAGAAAATGGAAATGAAATTTTTCCAAAAATTCGCGACAAATGGAAACAAACTGAAACAGACCTCTCAACAACAAACAAAAAAAGAAACACAATTTTTTTGATTCATGCCCATCTCTACAATGAATATCTCTGGTCATCTTTTTGCTGGAGATTATGCTTTGGAGGATGTGGTCAGGTCACAGGGCAGACTGAGAGCTTCTTTCTTGTTATGCTAAAGTGTACTTCCAACTTACTATATTACTATATGATGCTTCTTCCACCCTGCTCCACCACATGACTTAAGATGGCCCTGGAGTTTTTCTCTTGATGCTGGTAACCCATCTTGTGAGATTTGGGCAGATGTTGAGGAAGAAGCCTAGCATTAGTTTTCCAGAAACATAATATGAGCCAATGTGGATAATTAATTAATTGCCCCCTCTCTAACTAACTAGTAATGCCATTTGATATGTTTACCTCTGGGGGTTTGATGGTTTATTACACTTTTATGGGTTTTTAATATTGTATCTCATTGAATTTTATTTTATAAGTTGAAAAAATAAAATATAGAAATAAAATAAATAAAAAACTCAATGTATCTGATCAGAACTCTAAATGTAATTTTATTACATTTATCTACTTTAGGAGAGCTCTAAGACCTGGCTGATCAGGGAGAGCTTCAGTGATTGCTGAGTACACAACAGTATGTGGTTAGTTGGTTTGTATCATTTGTCCCAGCCTTTTCTTGCCGGAGTTTGTGTGTTTCGTTATGGGTGTTGATGTGTTTTCATCTTTTTTCTTTTTATAATTTATTTTGTTGGTGGGTTGTTCTCTTTTGGACAAGTTGTCTTCTCACAATTTGTTGTATACTGCCCAGAGTTCCTGAGGGAAAAGTGGGTGGTTAATGAATACTAATATAAATAAATATATAAAGATTTGAGGAGTAATTTATTTACCTTTTTGGTTGGCTGGAATCCTGTTGCTTAGTGTAGTAAATTACGCTGAATCAATGGGGATTTACTAAGTCAACTCCTCTGTAAGTTCCATTGACTCAAACAGATCTATTCTAATTAAGACATAGGGCCTTT
This sequence comes from Phrynocephalus forsythii, assembly GCA_029282475.1. Lineage (NCBI taxonomy): Eukaryota > Metazoa > Chordata > Lepidosauria > Squamata > Agamidae > Phrynocephalus > Phrynocephalus forsythii. The sequence continues at coordinate 15,520,869 of JAPFRF010000004.1, forward strand.
TCACACGACCCCTAAACTCCGTGGCAAATGGCTCCCAGCTCCGGAGCTTAAAAATGTTTCCCCACCAGCTCCGGAGTTTACAGATAAATAAGTGTGACCACGCCCACCTAAGTGCATCCCAGCGCACTTTTCAGGTACCTGGTCTCCGGAGGTGAAAATTCCTGATGCGGATATAACGTAGTGACTGCCGGGCAATCCTTGCTTCTGTTTGTTCTTTTTTTGCCCCCTGCCCCTTTAAGAGATCTGAATGCAGTGCCGGGATGGCAGAACGGAGGTGAGCGGCATTCTTTTCTTTCATTTTTTTCTCCCTCCCCTCACGCAGCCAGCAGCCAGGAGTGCGGAGGGGGTGGGAACTCAGGAACAGCGACAAACCCCTAAGATCTCTGGTCCGAATTTAAGTGGCCAGCGGATCTTAGGGGTCGTGTGAAAAGGTTCTTAATAAAGTAAAGCATTTCAAAAGTACAGTAGATCCATTTCAAGCAATGGAACCCACAGTTGATTTAATTCACTAAATTCTCATTGATTCAATGGACTTACTCTAGTGCATTTTGGTGTGCAAAACAACAGGATTTTAGCTACTGTTGGGCAGGATCTCTCCCGACCACCACTATCCAGGCAGTAGCTCACAATATTCATGAGATACAAACCATAGCAAATGCCATTTTAAAAGTCCAGTCTTAAAAAGAAAAAGAAAACAAAACAAGTTATGGGAAGACACAGTGGGGGGAAGGGAAACAAAATCAATTTTAGAAACAGAACTCCATGACATTGGCATGTGCCAATCCACCTCAGAAACAAAAACAAAAACACAAAAACCACAGAGGAACAAAAATATACACACATACATCACAACATTGAAATCAGTGCTGAAGTGATTCAGCTGAAAATCTTCATTTGTCTCCTTGCCTTTCTTTTACCAGTTCCCCACACATAATCTAAATAATGAAACTAGGAAAACCATGACTATGCATGATTTTATTTGTTGTTGCTATGTGTCATCAAGTTGCCTCTGAAACATGGTATTCTCATGAATCAGCTCTTGCCAAAATGTCGTGTCCTGGGCAGCTTTTGTTTTATTTTTATTAATTGAATTTTATATATATTGCTTATGATTTAGATAGATAGATAGATAGATAGATAGATAGATAGATAGATAGATAGATAGATAGATAGATAGATACGACCACATTATCTTGTTCACACCAGATGACCTGCTGTATTAACATTTGCAAGTAGAGATGGGCACGAAACGAGCAATTTTTCGTTTTTGTTTTCATTTTTTCATTTTGTTACGTAACGAAATGAAAAACGAATTTTGTCTCCAAAATGAAACGAAATGAACCAAAACAACAGAAATTTTGTCGTGCGTTTCGTTTTTGTTGCGGCAAATACATTGAACTGTAATGAATGCTAACGAAACAGCAATTTTTCATTTTCATTTTTGTTTTTTCGTTTTTGTTACGTAATGAAACGAAAATGAATTTTTTTGCAAAAAATTCACAAAAAATGAAAATGAACCGAAACGGACCCCCTAAACGACAAACAACAAACGAAACACCATTTTTTTGAGTTGTGCCCATCTCTATTTGCAAGTGTAGTGCAAGTTAGAGATGGGCACGAAACGACCAATTTTTCATTTTTGTTTTCATTTTTTCATTTCGTTACATAACGAAACAAAAACAAATTTTGTCTCCAAAATGAAACAAAATGAACCGAAACAACAAAATTTTTGTCATGTGTTTCGTTTTCGTTGCGGCAAATACATTGAACCGTAATGAATGCTAACGAAACAGCAATTTTTCATTTTAGTTTTCATTTTCATTTTTTCATTTCATTATGTAACGAAACAAAAACAAATTTTTTTGCAAAAAATTCACAAAAATGAAAATGAACCGAAACGGACCCCCTAAACGACAAACGACAAACGAAACACCATTTTTTTGAGTCGTGCCCATCTCTAGTGCAAGTTATAGAACTGTATCCCAAATATATTCAGGGCTAGATGTTACCAACTGGTTGTGATTTAACCAGCTCAGAGCAAATGAAGAGTAAAAGGCATGGAGGGGAAAGAGGAAGGGAGGCCAGCTCCACAAGGCTCCCAGAGTGAATGTAGGCTAAGCAGTAAGCAGACACATGTGGAGGGAGATGAGAAACCACAAGGGACAAACCTGTCATTTACAAGCATTATTACTGCCCCCCCTCCCCCATGACTCCAGGGGAGGTTGGAAAAGTGCAGGGTAATCAAGTCACAAAGGCACTGTCTCTCTGCAGAAGGCCATCATTTGAAAGCCATAATTAAGAGGACAACCTTTCAGTACAAGAGTTAAGGAAGTCCAGGGGTGGTGGTGTTTTTTGCTATGTTGCTTTTGAGCCACAGGACTTATTAGTAAAACTGCTTTTAACACTTTCGTCTTGCCACCGGATGTTCAAATGTTCCTGATGTGGTTGTTCTACAGTAAGCCTTCTTTTGCATGCTGCAATTCGCTCTGGATCCACGATTGTGTTGTGAGGGGCATTCTGGGAGAGAAGGAGTGGCCACCTGGCAGTGACATCTGAGAGGACCTCCCATAGTCGTCATTTGGAGTTTGGAGTTGGGATGGGCCAGAAGTGTTGTCCCACCATTGATGGCAAATCTCCTTCCCATGAAACCTTTTGGGAACAGTTGCTGAATACTCACCCGCCCCCCATTGTTCATTGCATGCAGATAGATTGCCATCGCCGTGAGATGGAGAAGAAATTTTATTCAGCACAAAAACAACAAGAAGGGACGTATCTCTTCCTATGACCCTTCTTGACACTGAAAACCACCAGAAGAGGCCTCCTCTCAGTCCCATTGCACAGACATGGCTGATGAGGACAAGGGAGAGGGCCTTCTCGGTGGCTGCTCCCAGCTTATGGAGTCCTCTTTCTTAGGAGGCCAGATTGCCCCCTCCCTTCTATCCTTCTGCGAACAGCTGAAGACCCACCTTTTCAGGCAGGCTTTTAACAATCATTATTGAGTCCCTGAATGCTGTTTTAAAGTTTTTTTTAAAAAAAAATCAATCAGTTTTGTAGTCTAATTGGTTTTTAATGTATAATCTATAGTGCGTCCAATTCTATTCTTTTTTTAATACTGTGAGCCGCCTTGAATGCCCTTCCCCTAGGAGAACACCGGCCTATAAATAAGACAAACAAGTAATAATAAATAAAAATAGAATATGGCTAATAATCAAACTGAACAGAGAAACCTTTATAAACAGTACAGTTCAGAGGGATGTCAGCACTTGTTGACTTCACTCTGAGTGGGCTTTGTGGTGACACTCTTTAGGACTCTCTCCTGAATTGAAATGCTGAAGGTGGGTATTTGTCACTAATTGAAAAAGTTGTTTTTTTTAATGTTCATTCTCTTTACTTAGTTCCCGTGTATGACAAAACCAATCCAAGTCTCTTAAAATTATTGCCTTTTTTTGGCCTCAGTCAAGATTCTGAGATTCTTACTGAATGTTTTTCCTTCAACTGACAAGAAAATGGACGGATAATAATCTTAGATGATAAAAAGACCCTTAAGTTATACATGTGAAAAGGAAAAATTCCTTGCTCTGCCATGGATAAATAAGGGTCTGACTGGGAATTATTTTGATTTATTAGGGAAAGAGTTTCGAACATAGGGAGAGGCTGCAATATGAGTAAGTGTTTTTGAAGATGTTTTGCCTCATACATTTTGACTGTGTCTGTCACAGTAAGCTGCAGTTCCAGAGAATGCTGATTAGACATGTAACACCATTCTCTGGAACTGCAGTTTCCTGTACTCCTTTAGCTGCAATGAATGTAATAGATATGACAGAAAGAAAGTCCTCCTGGCATACTGTTTGGGTGTCAACTGTGAGGCATCTAGGTCTTGTTTGCTGCCAGGCACAAAATGGAGGTCTGTTTGGAAGGGTGGATGCGGTCAAATGTTGCTCCAAACTAGAAACAGGATGAGCCAAGCATGTTTTTTTGCAAAATGGGTGTAGGAGATCCAGTTTATAACAATGACCTCAGTGCCGGATTTACTGTTGTGAGAACGAATGGACATACTGGGATTGACTAAAATCAGGCCAATCAAAATTCATTCCCTCTGACATTCACTTTGTTTAGATAAGTATTCAACTCCAAATTGCCAAATTCTCTCATCAGCCTACGTAAATATGCCAGTTAAACACATACCTTAATTTTCTCTTCTGTCCCGGCCTGCCAAGTTGTTGGCCGGCCTGTTTTCTCCTGCTACACTTGCAGTGGGCAAAAGATCACAGTTTGGAATAAGTTCTTGCTTACGTTTCTGGCGTTGCCCTTTGCCAGCTAGTGCTGATGATTGTAGTGACATCAGAAGTGAGCGAGAACCGTGTGGGGTCTGCAGAGAGTGGCCAGCAGCTGCAATAATGCCTGAGGGAAAGATTAATCATGTTCATATTCTTAATTTGATTGCAATGGTTGTGCTTGGCTCAGATCTGTAACCTGTATGTTCTGTAGGGTCAATTCCAATGTTACATCACCTCACAGAGACTGCTGAAAAACACAACTCTCTCTCTCTCTCTCTCTCTCTCTTTCTCTCTCTCTCTCTGAGTGTATGTTTGTTTGTTATGAAAAAATAAGCAAACATTGGTTTCATATCTACATGCTTATGTTTTTCTCTGTAAGGTACAGAGAACATTTGTTCCTCAAGATGTGGTTGGTCGGCACATCCCTGGCAGATATCCTTTACACACGTGTTCAACATCTGGAGGGCCAGACTTTCCCAACTTTAACATGACATAGAATTTACCATACCACAGGCTCCATTTATATGCTGCTTTATATTCCAAGAAGCACTAGCATAGGCCTAGAGACTTTTCTTGTAATAGGGGCCATTCCACATATTCAGATGACCTGTATGCCATGAGTTCTCCATGGGGAAGCATTTTCTCACCTGCTGCACTGTGAAGCTACAACTGCCGAATTAGTCCTGGGTATTTTTTTTTTTGAAATGGTTCTGCTTGGTCTGTAATCCTTTTTTGTTACAGAGTTTCTGTGAATCACAGAAAGTTCTAGCTTATTTTGGTCCAAGCAACAAGTTGGCTAGAAAATGAAAGACAGATGGTGAGTTCCTAGTCTCACAGCAAACCATCCCTTGCAAGTTCTTGCTTTCTCCACCTGTACCCTTCCGGGAAAGGAAGCAGAGGATGACTGTGAGGATGAAAAGAAGTAACAGTGGTAGGTGGCAAGAGCTTCTTGTCCAATGCATCTTCAGAGGCGTTGCCAAGGTTTGGAGCACCTGGGGACAAAGTTTGTTTTTGCGCCCTTCCTGCTGCCTCCCCACATCACACCCACCCAGCAATGGAGGCTGAACCCTGTGGGTGTGGGGTGGGTGCGTGCGCGTATGTGTGCATGGGCAGGTGGAGGGACGGAGGGCGGATAGGCATGTGTGTGTGCACCTTACACCTCTTCCACCAAGGCGAGGAAGAGGAGGAGGAGGGCGCTGTGGCCACCATGCTCCTGCCTGCCTGTCTGCTTCATGGCTTGCCTGGTGCACAGCAGTGGAGGTGGTGGAGGGGGGGTGCCGCCAAGCCTTAGGGGAAAGGAGGACTGCTGTGTGGCAGGAGGGTGCACGGCTTCCTCCTGCTGCTCCCCCTCCAGGTGCCCCAGATTGCTGCGCCCAGGGCAGATGTACCCTTCTGCCCCCCCTAGAAACACCCCTGTGCATCTTCTTCCCGTAGGAAATGGACACTGTTCTTCATGGCTTGCTTCATGAATTGCATGAGGATTGATCTTGTCAGATTTTAAGTCATAACTAAAGATTTGGGGAAAGCTACCTTTCTGAACTAGATCCCCTAGAACAGTGGCTTGAGGTTTCCAGGTGTTCTTAGACTACAACTTCCAGAATCCTTTACCACTAGCTGTCCTGGCCAGGATTTCTGAGAGTTGTAGTCCAAGAACATCTGGGGACCTGAGGTTGAAAACCACGGCCCTAGAATCTTGGAGCCAGGAGAGCCAGTGTATGTGATGGCTCGGGACAGAGTGCTATAGCGTGAAAAATAATATTTTATATGGTAAACTTTTAAAAAACTTTTAAAAAACTTTGGACAAGTGATGCAATTAAGCACAGCTGTTGTCTCTAAGTGACTGACAGGCTCACAGGCTTCTAAGCAATATATTTGTCCTTGTATAAAATAAACCACCATAGAAAATTCATCATTCAAATATGAAGACCATGTGTATTTCTGAATGTATGTGTATTTAATCTTGATATACAGAATTAGCTGCTGCTTGCTACATCGTAATTGCATTATGGAATCTGCCAAGCCACACACCGAGAAATACAATTGCTAGAGAAGTAATTGCTATCCTAATGCGAATGCTGTATTTTTAAAAAGGAAAAGAGGCCTTACAACAATGGTGATGGAGCTTGTGAGATCAGGTACAATAGCATTAATTACTTAAGCCAAAGCTCTACAAAACTGGCTGAGCTTTTAGTGCTTCAAACTGACCTTGGCTATAAGACATGGGCACGGAATGAACATTTTTCGTTTCCGTTACTGTTTGTCATTTCCGTTACGTAACGAAATGACAAACGAAAATTGTGATGAAAACGAAACGAAACGAACAGAACCACGAAAATTGTGGTCATTACATTTCGTTTCTGTTAATGGTGACACACAATGAAATGAGCTGTTTTAAATGTTAAAAAATGCCCTGGACATCCATAAAAATGCAGCAATAATTATTTATATTGTCTGATAATACCTACCAGGGGGGTTGGGGTCCTTAAAACATTTGTTTTTGTCTTCTCCCATCGCGATGTATTTCGCCCCCCTTTAAAACGGATGTCGCACCAGCCACAAAATGGAGAAAAGCCATGTGATGGGATCATGCTCAACTAATAGCATTCCCAGGTTGCAGACTGGGCGGGCAGGTCTGGCAGCCACAGAGGGCATAAAAAGGTCTGGCAGCCCCCGTCCTCCTTGCAGTCTCTGGTGGGAGTTAGGGTGGGATTGCTGTCTCTGCGCCTCTAGCTTCAGTCCTGCAGCCTCCCTGTGTGTGTGCGTGCTGCATACCTCTTGGTGAGTACCCTCCCTTGCCCCGCAGTGCAGTCACTCTGCGGCTCGCAGCCTTTGCAGCCTCCCTGCATACCTAGTCTATACTGTGTCTCTGTCAGCATCCATTTTTTTAGTGTTTTCCCTCTGGTCTGGGGCATTGGGGGATGCCTGTGCACAGAAATGCTTTAAAAATCGCACAAAAAGTGGGTAGAAACGACACAAAAAATGAAAAACGGTAACAAAATATTTCAAAAAAATCACAACAAACGGAAACAAACTGAAACAGACCTCTCAACAACAAACGAAAAACACCATTTTTCTCTTTTGTGCCCATCTCTATCGGCTATCTTGTGTTCTTTCTGTTTCTCCTCGGCATCAGTTTTAATGCTGGCTTATAATACTGGATTTTGAAGTTCTGTTGCCTGAAGTCACCCATAATTAGATTCTAATTAGAGATGGGCACGAACCAAAAACATGGTGATTTGTTTTCGTTCAGTTCATTTTAGGGTTTGGTTTGGGTTGGTTCGTTTTTAATGAGAATTAATAAGAAAGATTCAGAAATAGTTTTTACCCAATAGCAGTACCATGCTAAATTCTGTTAAAAATTAATTTGACAGGTAATATTAGTGTTGAATGTGTTACACATATATTGTATGGGGGATTGTGTATGGCTGTTGTTGTTTTTTAAATTGTAGTTTTTATGGATTGGGTATGAATGTTTCCAGGTGAAAGAGTGTAGGGCAGTGTGTGTGTGTTTGGTTTTTATGTCAGTTTTAAATGAGTGTAAGTGATGTTCGGCATGTGAATGTTGGAGTATTTGTATAGATGGTTTGTTCTTAAATTGTAGATTTTACGTCTCGGATTTTTATGCTGGGTTGTGTGAATGAATGACTGGATGGCACTTTTAATCTCATTGTATTTATACAATGACAATAAATTGCATTGCATTGCATTGCATTGCATTCCATTCCATTCCATTCCATTTTTTTTTTTAAAAAATTCGTTTTGGTGGTTCATTGATTTGTTATTCAGTGTTTTCCACTTTGTGCAATTTAATCCATTTGACAGCGCGCGGGCGGGAAAAACATTAAAAATATATATTAAAAAACACAGAAGTTGACAACAACTGCATAAGCTGGACTGGCAACATCCTCATCTTCATCTTCCACATCCACATCATCCTTACCAGGCGGAGGCAGCAGTGGCAGCAGCGGCGGGACAATCCTGGCCCCTGTGGCAGGGGCTTTTTGATGTGCTGGCTCGGGGCCAGCACATTCCCCCCTTTTTTTTCAAGCACTGACCGCATGGCCCCTGGGGCCGAGTTGGCACTTCTTTTATTTATTTTATTTTATTTTATTTATTTTAGGGCGCCACCCCGGGCACCCCTGGGGCTGGGTCGGTGCTCCTGTTTTTATTTATTTATTTTTATTTATTTTTATTGGGTTTTTTTTTAACTGCTGACCACATGGCCTGCACTACAGCTGTCAGCCGGTCGGCTTTTTTTCCCTGGTCACCCCTCCCTGCAGCCAGGAAGACCTGACCTCCAGGAAGGACCAGCACCAGTTAGGAGACATCTCCAGCGTCACCATTAACAAACCGAACCAAACCGAACCATTTTTTTTCGGTTCAGTTCGTTTCGTTCTAAATCCATTCTGGGGTTCATTATTCATTTTGTTACCTAATGAGACAAATAATGAATAATGAAATGAACTAAAAGTTCATTTTGTGCCCATCTCTAATTCTAATAAGATTCAATCTTACCTCTCTCAGATGTTTGGCTTAAAATGACCTTTTTGTGATGATTCCACATTATCCTTGAAAATCACTAAAAAAGATAAGTAGAAATTATGGTACTGATTATAATCTGATGTTGTTTCCTTTGGATGTGAGTTTCATTTAATTCAGTGAAAAGATATGGTAGACTGGTTTGGGATGCCATGCATGGGGCCGGATGATATTAGTAGGTGTGACCATGCCTGTACCTCACAAATGTGGCCGCACCCACTTACATCATGATGTCACCTGGTCACAGCGCCACCTACAGACTGCTGATGTAAGACAGTTTGAAAAGGTGAGTGTGTGTGTGTTGCTTTGTTACAGTCATGAACCCATGTCCATGGAGTTTTCTTGGCAGGAATACTGGAGTGGCTTGTCAGTTCTAACTACAGCACCTGGTATTCCCTGGTGGTCTCCCATCAAAGTACTAACCAGGGTAGACCCTGCTTAGCTTCTGAAATCAGGAGAGATTGGATATGCTTAGGGCATCTAGGCAGTGAAGAGGTGAGTACCCAGGAGCAAAACTTTCATGCTTATCTGATAGGTTGAAAAAATGCCATTGGCCATGGATGCCTGTTAAGATATTGTAAGCAACTAGTTATAAATAGTGAGCAATTGGTAATGCATTCCTTTCCCCAGAAATAAAGATATCTTTGGATTGTGACTTAACAAAGGATAGTATCACTCCTTTGGTGTCCGTTTTAGTTCATTTTATTGTTATAGTATTTGGCCATAACACTAAACATGACAAGGCTAAAATGTTTCAAATACTTATAAGAACAGAGAAAGCATTGCATTTAATTATAATGGTTATTAAGCACTTTTATAAATAGCTGTCCAAAGTACGGATGAGTCATAGAACTCTTTTATTTTAGAACTTGATTTGGAAGCCTTGAATACAGATCTGCAAGTGAGAAGTTGGGTTCTGCACTGTGAGAAGAGCCAGCCTGAGTAGCCTTGGGCAAGCTGTACAGTTCCAAAGCATGAATTTAATTCCTTGTCGCTGCCAACAAGAAAATGTAAGTTTTATATGAGATACCATCCTGAAATTTGGAGTGATTGACTATAAGATATATACCTTTAAGTGTGTTTTTTTTGAAAATTTTAAAAAATTCAATTTTTCCAAAAATGAATTTTTATATTTATTTAAATGTATATTTTTATAAATGTACAATTGCATCATGTTCTTTATTAAATGAAAGTAATGAAAGCCCTATTCATAAACTTTAAAATGACAACAATCCCAGGTCTGTAGCTATCACAGGTATCTATTAAAGGACATTTGAAATTATTGTGGTGATTGAATTTTGGCTTCTTTTTTTTGCAATTTTGAAAATGCAATATCTCAGAAATGGGTGGGCCAAAAAAATCTGGAAAAAATAATTTCAAACATTTCATGGTAAGGTACAAATATACCAAAAATGAATGAAATCCATGACATCAAGTTACAAAATGGATTTTTAATTGGTTTATTTGACATGGAATGACCCAGTGATGAACTGCTTCTGAGGAATTGATACCTACTTTGTATAGCTTAGCATCAACTCTGTGGCAAATTATTGTTATTAATTTACATTTACTGGATTGAAAAGGCAATCAATGAGGAAGCAGTATAATGAACAAATACAGGCGACACACACCAATGTGGAAAGCTAGGATATTTTGGTCAAATAGGAATACATGAAAAGTACAGATTGTTATAGTTGATTCTTCAAGAAATGCTAGAAGGAGGAAAATTCGTTCTCTGAAAAACTCTGGAGATTGGTTTGCATGCAACACAATATCACTTGTGTGGAGCTGATGTGTCCAAAGTCTGAATTGTTGTTGCTATGTGCCACCAGTTCATCTGTGACTTATGGTGAAACCTATGAATGAGTTCATTCTGCTTGTTTCTCTCTCTCTGCCAGTCTGTTTGAAGCACTCTGTGAGTCTGTTGAGGCCTGTTGCTGCGGGCAGCCACGTTTTTCTCTGTTTGCTGTTCAGAACTGTAAGTAAAGAAAATGATATCTATTCTTCTTTTCCAAATGTCTCAGAATGAGTTATTGCAACTCTAAGTGCCAGTTCATGAGAAAAAGGAAAAACTAGGACACCTGAGGCCAATTCCGTTCAGCGAATGCATGCACTTATGCAGTGCTGCTAAAGGGATTTAACTAACATTCAAAACCTCTGCAACATCAGCTGCTTCTGAGTGGTGGGGAATGTGTCAAACCAAGACAAATAGCATTATGGCTGATTGGAGACAAGATTCTGATGGACTGGGAGGGAAATCTAAATATTCACCCAAGGGGCTCATTTTTAAAACTGCATCTAAACTCTAAGACACTGTTATGATTTCTCCTTTATGAGTGGCTGAAATACTTCCAGCATGGCGGCCTGCCACGTGCCTTCCAGCTCACTTGGTTCACACAGAGCTGAGCCTCTTTTCCTAAACAAAAACAACACTTCCAGTCCTTTTTTGCCAAATGTCCCTCTCCTGAAAAGACAAAGTGATTATTTTTCTTCTTCCTCCCAACTCACCCCCCCACCAGTAAAGGTTACAGCAATATTTTGCTTTAGCATGCAGGAGAATCACTCACTGCCATTTATTTAGCAATAGATTTTATAATGAAGTGTCTTGGAGTGAGTAAGCGGTACGCACAATAATTCAGTGGTTGAAAGTCAGGCACTATTTCAAGAATGCGTTGGTATTTCCTCTGTCTTCTGTTTTGAAAAGAGACTGGTACTTCTCCCATTGCTTAATTAGTTTTAGTTTATTAAAAAAAGAGCCTTACTTTAAAATTCATTTTAAGATTATTCTGCACTTTGTTGGATCTCACATGTTATTAGTTATGTGAGTTTAGCCCCTGATCTTAGCACTGTGGACATTGCTCTCTTCTCCACTGTATATCCCAACAACCACCTTGTGAGGCAGGTCAGGCTAAATGAATGGCTGCCCTAAGATCACCCTTCTTTGATTCAAGAGCTCTCCTCATTCCCTCTTTCTCTGACTTATCTGTGAAGCAGCCTGAAGGTTACTGGGATTCATATCCAAAAAAAACTTAAAAAAAACCCAATTGTTAAGAATATATATATATATATAATCTTAACAATTGGTTTTTTTAAATTCCAGCAGGAAACCAGAGTTATATATCTATATATCTATATATCTATATATCTATAGATAGATAGATAGATAGATAGATAGATAGATAGATAGATAGATAGATAGATAGATAGATATAGATATAGATATAGATATATAGATAACTCTGGTTTCCTGCTGGAATTTCTCTTCTAGAATTTGTTTATTATGTCTGTATTAATTGAAAATTTCTACCCAGTAGGATCTTATTAAACATCAGCTTCAGACTGGAAGTGGCATAGCGCTAAACCCTGTCTTCCCAGAACAACGTGATGCTAAAAATAAACTATGCATTCAGGAGCAGGGATGGGCATGAAATGAAAAATGAAATGCTGTTTTGTTGTTTTGTTATGTAATGAAACAAAACAAAATGAAACAAGGAAGCAGCATTTCATTATAGATGAAACACAACGGTCATTTTTGTATTGAAATAAACCATTTTGTTCCATTGTTTTCTGAGCGCTCCTGCCAAGCTATCAATGGCTGGACCCCTTTAAACCTGGCCCAGTCAGTACCAGCGAACCCCCCTGGTGCTGACTGGACCAGTTTTAAAGGGTTCAGCCCATAACAGCTCAGCAGGAGCCCTTTAAAAATGGCTCCCGGAGTCCCAGGCACCAAATCTGGTGCCTTTAGGGTCCAGGGGAGCCATTTCATTTAGTTTCATTTAGTTTCGTATGAATTATTTTTACAAAAAAATTGTAAGAAACACAACAAAACAGTGGTGAGCACAAAATGAAACATTATTTTTTCCGTTTCAGGCCCATCCCTATTCAGGAGGGATAAGCAGTTATGGAAAGACACAGAAAAAAGGCCACAATAGGAACTTGGGCTGCTATTTCACTGGGTAAGATCCTGATTTTTGGAAGGTCCAGCTTTTCCTCTTCCTTCCGTCATGTGACTGAAGATGTGGGATAGCATTTCCCACATATAAAGGTTTTTTTAAAGCACAGTTTAGCCCCATGGCCACCAGGTAGCACTAGGATTAAAAAAGGACCAGCTGACTGGCGCTAGGGGTGGGGGAAGTTAAAAAAACCAGCGCTGGATCGGCCAGCTGCCTGGAGCTAGGAGGGTGGGAGAAAATAAAAAAAAAATTAAAAAGTGCCAGACCAGCCAGAGGACCAGCTGACTGGCGCTAGAGGTGAGGGAAGTGAAAAGAAAAAAACAGTGCCCAATCAGCCCCAGGAACAGCTGGTGGGTGCTATGAGAAAGAGAGAAATAAAGAAAATCGGATCATCAGTGTGGTCCACGACATCTGCCTCCTTAAAAGGTGGAGTTTTTAAGTGAGGCAAAAAATTCCCTACCTCTCCAGTAAGTCTTGGAAACCTCGCTTAAGGGGGCGTTACTGGGTTTTCTTTTTTTCTTTTTTCTTTTCCAAAAGCCCGGTGGCCATGGGGATGGCATTTTTGGACATGGTTTATCTACAAATTTAATCTGCATTTAAAGGGATGTGGGATAGGGGCCTTAGTGCAGAGGGTGAAAAATATATTGATAACAGGCGAATAAAGGAAAAAGTACACACCATTTGGAAGAGTGGCTATCTGTACTGGGGGACTGTATGCAATTCAGAATTGTCATGCAGAACCTGAACCCTGTAAACTCCTTGGTGACTTGTTCAAATGGCCAAAGACTGTTTTATCCAAACAGCAGTTTCCCCAGTCACAGAACGGCAAGCAGGATCATTGCTAGTGAAGCGCCTGTGAGCAGTTCAACAGCACAACACACAACTGGGGCAATTAGACTTGTTACAGTTCTAATGCACAAGGTGGGTGACGTTTTATGTCCAGTAGCCAAAAGGGAACCCAAGGAATGAAACTATATAAAGGCACATGTTTTTATTACAGAATCGTAGAATAATGAAGATGGAAGGGGCCCATAAGGGCATCAAGCCCACCCCCTGCTCAATGCAGAAATATAAATCAAAGAATATCTGACAGGTGGTTCTCTGAATGTCTCTTAAGTTCCTCTAGTATTGGAGCACTCACCACCTCATAAGTTAATTGAATCTGTTTGTCGTACTGCTCTAACAGTTAGGAATTTTTTTCTTCTGATATTCACCTGAAATCTTCCCTGTAATTTGAGCCATTGGTTGCATGTCCTGCACTCTGGGATGATTGAGAACAGATCCTGCCCTTTCAAGTTCAGTGGACCCTCGTATAACAAATGGTTTGTATAACACAAAATCTGTACAACATAAAACATTCTGGAGATAGGGGAAATTTGCTTAGAATCACCTATGGGGCGAATCCGTACCACATAAAAATGGTTGCGATTAGGGATTACTCTGTTTTCAATGCATTCATATGGGAAATTTGTGTAAAGAAATATTTGCTTAACAAAATTTCATTGGGAACGAATTAATTCCTTTATACAAGGTACCACTGTATTTGAAAAGTGCTATCAGATCAACCCTCAGTCTTCTTATTTCAAGACTAAACATACCCCGTTCTTTCAGTCTTTCCTTGTACATCTTGGTTTCCAGCCCGCTAATCAGCCTTGTTGCCCTCCTCTGAACGGGTTCCACTTTGTCATTATCCTTCTTTGATGCTTGGCGGTTAAACCCTTATTTATTTGTTCTCAACTTGGAGGGTTAATTTATTCTCCACAATACTTTCAGATTGTTCACACCCTTTGGAAATCCCCCATTTATTATTTCTCTCTTTTAAAATTGGATGCCCTTCAACAAATGGCCAAGTGCACCAGGGGTGTGTGGTTTGCTTTCCCAAAGAAACCGGAAATCACACGGAAAGCAGCCAGGAAGGACCTAGCTAGAGTTCATGAAACTGAGCTCAGAAGAGATGTGCAGATTGTTGATATTAGGGCTACAGCCCTCAGAATTCTTCTGGAAATCTGGAGAATTCTGGGAGCTGTAGTCCAAAACATCTGCACGCCTCTACTCGCAGGAAATCTGCTAGTGAGAAGAAAAGAGAAGGGGGGAGAGAACACTGAAAGAAGAAGAAGAGTAAAGGGAGCCAAAAGAGCTTGGCATTTTAGAAGAGGCTGGCGTGAGGTGTGTTGTTAGCTTTCGTGTTTGATGCAGGGAGTTTCCAGAAGGGTTGTATGTTAGGCTAGAGGCTAATGTGCTTAAGTTTAATTATGCACTTCTGTACTTCAGGAAATTGCCAGGGAATTAGGAATTTATGTGTACTTTCCAAATACTAAAATAGATAGAAACGGGTTTATCTTTGGTATGGCAAACAACCTCAATCTCCTCAAAGAGACTAGAGATGGATATGGGCCAAGAGGTTTGTCTCAGTGTTTAAGACGGTACGTGCTTGTGGCATTGGCCTCCATTTGAGTGATGTGTTTTGTTTTATAAACTTAATTTAGCCAATTTTCCTTTGTCTGAAACAGCTCACACACATCCATCCTCTCGTTTTCCTCAGCCTCACAGCTGTAAATGGAAAGGCAAGTGACTCCCCCATCTGAAAACAGGGGGCAGTGCTTTCTGAATTACTTTCCAGGCTGAAATTCAGCAAAACTGTAGTCCTCAAAAGCCCCCACTGAAGTAAGTTTAGTCTAAATGGTGCATAGTCCTTTTCTTTTTAAAAACTGCAATTGCACTCAGTTTAATTATGAAATGAAGGGTGACTAATTTTAATACTAGTACTAGTACTAATACATAAAAGTTACACTCTTGCCGTATTGTACCTGCCCGCAAGGTGTGTGTGGAGTCCTGTCAAAAGAAGGAACTTATATAGTTGAATAGCTAGAGATGCATTCATAGCTAGACTTTGAAGAGTTGAGCACTGGAGCTGGTTTTGGTTTCTCCCACATCCAAATCATTTTAGCCTCCTTTCAAATTTCATGATTTTCTTATCAAAAGGGAATTTAAACAATACTCCCAGGCCTTCCTTATTTTGCATAGGGTGTATATAACTCTATGTAAAGTCAACAGATCTGTCTATGCTATGTGGGACTACTTCATGGAGATAATAGTAGCATTCTCTTCTGCTACAGTCAGACCTCACCTAGAATAGTGTGTTCAGTTCTGGGCACTGGCTTAAGAAGAATGTTGAGAAGCTGAAAATGTCCAGAGGTTTGGAAATTGGGTCTGCTGAGGAAAGGTTGAGGGAACCTGGCACATTTAGCCTGGAGAAGACTGAGGAGAGGTATGATAGCAGCCATCTTCAAGTATTTCTAGGACTGGCACATGAAAGGAGCAGGCTTGTTTCTTCTTCTTCTTCTTCTTCTTCTTCTTCTTCTTCTTCTTCTTCTTCTTCTTCTTCTTCTTCTTCTTCTTCTTCTTCTTCTCCTCTTTGCGGCTCTAGAGGATAGAACCAGAAGTGATGGATTCAAGTTGCCAAAATTAAATAAATAAATAAATAAATAAATAAATAAATAAATAAATAAATAAATAAGAAAGAAAGAAAGAAAGAAAGAAAGAAGAGGAGGGTTTTTTGTTTTGTTTTTAAACTAAACTTCAGCAATCACTTCCTAACTTTGAAAACTATTGGACAATGGAATCAATAGCCTTGGAGGTTGTTAGGCTCCACCTTCAATGGAGATTGGTCGCCACCTATCAGGGATGCTTTCACTGTGGAGTTCCTCCACTGGCAGGGTGCTGGATTTGATGACTCTTGGGGTTCCTTCCAGTCCCACAGTCCCAAAATTCTGTCAGCCTGTCATATAATTATGGGAAATGGAACCATGATGGCACTGTTTAGCAGAAAAACAAGAAGAAAACCATGTCCCTTGATGCTTCTACTTAGAATGACTCATCCTTCCTTTCTAAGAACAGACCTTTATTTTTTAGGGGTAAGGTGTGCAATCTTTTGGGGATAAAGACAGAAGAGTACTTTCTCTGTTGCTGCTCCCAGACTTTGGAATTCCCTCCCACAGGAGGCTAGACTACCCCAACTTTGCTGTCCTTCCATAAACAGGCAAATATCTTTCTTTTCAGGCAAGTTTTTCCCCCGGTGACTGGCTTCCTATGGACTATTATGCCTTATTGTGTTGAATGTGTTTTTTGGATTGCTTTTGTTTAGGGTTTCTCAAAGCTTATTTTATACTTACTGTTTTTAGCTTTAAATACTGACTTTCATTGATGTAAGCCATCTTTCTACATTCCTTTTTAAAGCTTTACATAGTCTTTAATTTATGTAAAAATAAATAAATAAATAAATAAATAAATAAATAAATAAATAATAAAGATTGGTTCATAGTCACAAAGCAAATGGGAATTGAGATGCCTTTTTGGTGAGTCTTAGAGAGATATTTGAGACTGGACAATGAACTAACTGTTGCCTTTCTGCATGAAGTAATAAAAGCGGAATCCACAGGTAGGTATTTTTTATTTTTATTTTTATTTTTCTGTGTATCTGCTTAGTTTTACAAAGGGAAAAACATTTTGGGAAATTTGTGAGAGTTACCAATACCACATCTTTGGTCTCGTTCTTAGGAGTGGAAATAGGTTATTTCACCATAAGAACAGAAGAACATGAGAAGAGCCATGCTGGATCAGGCCAAAGGTCCATCTAGTCCAGCTTCCTGTATCTCACAGCGGCCCCACCAAATGCCTCTGGGAGCGCACGAGACTAGATATATAACTATCCAAACTAAAATACCTGCACAGGCAACTGTGGTCCTTCTAGTTACACCCAAAATGTTTGATAACACTAAAGTATAATTCATTAGTTAAGATGACTTTTGTTAGTAGACATGGGCACGACTCGGCGAAATTATCGTTTCCATTTTCGGTTATCGTTTCTGTTACGTAATGGAAACGGTAACGATAATTAAGCCGTCAGAACTCGAACTCGAACTGAAAAAAGAAAAATTTGGTCGGGTTTTTTGTTTCCATTTGTGGCATCGCGGGGATTGCGTGATGCGAAGCACAGAAAAAGTTTTTAAAAGTTTTTTTAAAAAACCCCGGCTCCCGGCCAAAAAAGCAGGCGAAAATATGCCTGCCTGAGGCTTTGCCACCTACCAGAGGGGTGGTTTCTGGGGGGTCCCCAGCCTTCCCCCCCTCTTCTCCTGTCCTGGGCTGCTTGCACCAGGCTGGGGGAGGGTCATCCTCATCGTCTGTCTCTCGCTGCATGCCATGCGGTGGGGGGGATCCAAAATGGCGATCACAATTTTTCTTTTGAAATCGTGGTAAAAAAAACACACCAAATCACCACACAAACATGTGAAATTTATTTATTTTAAATGCCTGAATTTTTATAGTAGCAGCAGTGGGTTTTTATAGCAATAAAACATCGTATTGGTTTTATTTTATTTTATTTTATTTTTTATTTTTTTAGACCTGCCCATTTGGGCTGGGCATCGGATGGGACCATGCAGTTTTTTTGAACCATTCCACCAATGGCATTGCCAGGTTTTTGACTGACACTTCTGGATGTCTCGGAGGGCATAAAAAGCTGAGGCACCTTCCAGAAATCGCAGTCGACTCGGGTGTATGGATGTGGTTGAGGGAGGAGGGCTGGCTGCTGGTGCTGGTGTGATCCAATCGAGACTGAGAATGAGGAGGGAGGCTGGAGGCTTTAGGATTTAAGTTAGGCAGGGAGGGAGGGAATTGAATTGAGAAAATAATTTCTTTGATTCCCTGCAGCTTTGTCTGCTGAAGGGAATAGCAGTTTATTCTTTATTTCTTCTCTGGCAGTTTGAGGATTTTTTTCTGATATTGGATAAAGGGGGAGGTTCAACTGGGAGTGGGAGGTGTGGATTTATTTTAAAAAATATATTATATACTACCATTTATTTTCTATTTTCCCAACTTCAATTTGCTTTCACACACACACATTTGGGGTGCAAGCCAAGAACAGAACCTCTATCCTAAGTGATATCAAAATGCCCACTCGCCCATCCGCCCGCGCTGCCACCCGCCTGCGGCCCGCACCACCACCCGCCCACTCACCCGCCTGCGGCCACTGCCTACCCATGTCCCCCACCACCGCCACCCGCCTGCACCTCCCCCCACCGCCCGCCGCCCGCCCCACCCGCCACCTAGGGCGCAAAAACACCTAGCACCGGCCCTGATTGCAGGATGCCCCTATGCTCTGGGAAGTCAAATCGCGCTAAATCGCGGTGGAAACGACAAACGACAAATGGAAATGACAAATTTTTGAAAAATTTTGCGACAAACGGAAACGATCCGAAACTGACCAGTTCCGACAAACGAAAACTCGAAACGTCATTTTTTCTGGTTGTGCCCATGTCTATTTGTTAGCTTTGTTTCACCAGCCACCAGAATATCAAAACTTTCAGAAAGTCTCGTATATGGTATTTTTCAAGCAGGCTTTTATCACTGCAATCTCTAGAGCCTTGTGAAGAGGGTGGCATGACGTGTGCTAGCTGTTTGTTTTAGCCTCTCCATAATTAGAGTGGTTGGGCTATTTTTAGATGACATGGCAGCCTTCCTTTCAAGGCTGAAATTATAGGGGATAAATGGGTTGCCTGTGGAGGGCAGGAAGGAATTTTTCTGCAAAAGATGGAGCTGAGCTTGCCAATTTCTGTTAAGTGTTTGAGGCTGAATACGCAACTGAGCCAACAATGACCTGTCATGCCCTGGTGTATTTTGCTGCTGTGATTGTCTACAATGTTAGAGACCAAACTAAGCAGTCGTAAAATTTCTGACACAGAAGAGCCAGTGACTAGAAATGTTACTTTGGGGTGGGGGTGGGTGGGATTGTAACTCCCACAGTTCATTGGCTCTGCTGTCTGGGGGCTTCTTGGAATTATGGGAAAACAGTCCAAACTTGTAGGACTGGATGGCTCTTATTGTACACAGAAAAGATACCCCTCTGTTATATGCATGAATGGAGAAGGTGCATTTAAAACACCCATGACTGTGAGTTCAGCAAGCATTATGTTTCCTTGCAACCCCTTCAGATGCACCCTTTTGGCTTTTGGCTTAGCTACAAGGCAATGTGAGGGATATATATATATATATAAAGCACAGTTATGTGTAGCCTGGGCCTTGCATTCTTCTGTTTCCTTTTTCTTCTTCTTTTAAACTGATTTATAACTTATTGCACAACTTGGACTCTCTCTTTCTCTGTGTGCATGCATGCATTAGTCTCCATATGTGCACATTCCATGCATGGACATGCATGTGCATGTTCATCCTACTATGGATGGACACCTGTGGTCTTGTATGGGCTGCAAGGAGTCAGAACTTTAAGGTGTGAGGATATTTTTCTCTCTCCCTATCTTTGAGGTCTCTTTTGTGGTTTGTGTGGTGGTATCCCTGTCAAAGTCTATGATATCTCTGTCCTTTCTCTTCCTTCCTTCCTTCCTTCCTTCCTTCCTTCCTTCCTTCCTTCCTTCCTTCCTCTTCCTCCTCCTTCTTGTGTTTTCTAGGCTGGAGCTGGACAAATAGTTCTGTACTGAACTATTATAGTTGATTGTGTGCCCCTGTTCAGGAATATGTTGTCCTACCCCATCTCATCTTGAGGGATGGTTCAACAAAAAAATACAGTACTGGCATGGATAAGGACACAGTTCAGAATATCTTCAAAAGGGCAAATCAGATCCTGATCTGGATACACTTATTTAGGCCAAGAAGTAGAAGGAAGGAGGGGCAGAGCATAGCCCTCTAAGCACAGTATTACAAGTTTGTTGTCTGATTTGGAAGTAAGGGAGGGGATTCCCTGCCAAGTGTTGCAGCTTCAAGATGGCCTGCATGCATTCATGCCAGTTAAATCCACATGCTGCACACTACAAAGGAACAATGCAGTGAAGCACCTGGCAAAAGAATCCTGCTCCGGTGTCTGTTCCGGGTGATCAGTTCACTGACAGAAATCAGGCAAGAACAAACCTTCCCTAAGGGCACAGAGTCATTTGTATCTGCCCATTAGTGTACCTGGGACCTGGATGAGTCACCCTGGCAAAAAATATTTATTTATTTATTTATTTATTTATTTATTTATTTATTTATTTATTTATTTATTTATTTATTAGATTTCCATACCCCACCCATCTGGCAGCAAGGCCCCTGTAAGACAAGTTCTCTAGGGCATTGAAAGCAGTAAAATGGGCATGTGGGAATCATATGAAGCTGCACCAACCTCAGGGTAATCACATGTTTAATTAGCTTTCAGTTATGGTTTGACCTCACCATGCTAGGCTTTCCAAAGTGTAACCACCTCCCAAGGCGCCAGGGGCTAAATACTGCTGTTTGGTCCATTTCACTAGATCCAGCTGAATCCACGGCACTCCCCCAATGGGGACTAACAACTGGATTTCACTCCAGGTCCCTGTAGAAACCTGCACAGCACTATTGAAATGTATAAAATCCACCAACCTTTTTCACCCAGCCGACAGTTCAGTTCACCCATCCTCTTTAAATGTTTAATTGATTGCCTCTGGTGGTCATTCTGCAGAGATTTGCCCTGACTTCAGCTTGGCCTCAAGGGAATGTTGCTGGAGAACTGTGTGGCCGGTGAAGCCATGAGCCCCCATATGGGACTGATGATGCTTTGGCATGATTAAAGACCTTGGGCCATTATCGCGGTTTCCAGGGAAAGTGCACCCGATCAGTTTAAGCTTATGATGCTACTGGAAGTGGAAAGAGGAAGGCTTTGACGTCCTGACAAGGCTGGATTTCTTTGCCAGATGTGAAAGAGTTCTCTGGTCGATCTCCTGCAAACGAAATGAGAAAACCAAGAAGCCGCTGAGAGTCCATCTCTTTTATGTGTTTATGTATGCACGTCCGTCTGCGCTTTATAAGAAACTGGTGAAATCTTTCCTATAATGTTCCTCCTTAATTATTTCCAGTTGTTGCTCTGTGAACCCCAGGCTTCCTTGAGTTGCGTCTGTTTATTACAAAAGCAAACAATGCCAACCCAGAGCCAACAGGTCTGCACTTATGGTTTGCCTGTAATCTCCCAGTCTTTCCCTCTCACTTTATTTTAATTCCCGGGGCTTGATCTGGGGAAGGGGGAGGAGGCTGTTCTTCTCTTGTATATATTTTATGTTGATTCCTTCACAACCTCAACCTCTTACATCTGCCATTGGCTGATTCACCCTTTTAATGGTTGGGTGAGTTTTTAAGGTCCTTTCACACAGCAACTTTCCATCCACTGCCCTTTCTAGGTCTGGAAAAATTCTCCTGAGGGAAAGAAAAAAATGAATCAGAACAGAAGATAATAAGAATTGATCAGACCTGCAGGAGAGACTGGCAGGGTCCCCTCATCATATAGACCAGTGATTAAGCTTAGCCTTTCTGAACCTTTTAAAATGGCTGTCCAAGAATATCACTTCACTAGACAGCGCTAGTGTACAGGTGTTTTCTGGGTTATTAGATTCCCTTACTTCTGTTTGCTTTGCTTCTGAATGAAACAAACCATGTTCTTCCTCTGCCTGAAGCAGCAGAAGAAGTACACCCCCCTTCGTTCTACAAAATTCCTTATACATGTATTGATGGCTGTGGCTGTTACCGCTTAGCCAGCTGGTTCTAGGGAAGTGGGGCAAGAGGGTGAGCCTGGTTTGTTGACTTCCGCTTTTTGGACTTACAGCTTTGGGCCACCAATACTTTATGAAGTAGGCAGCAAGGATGGTAGCAGCATCAGGATGGAGGTGTATCTGTGGATGTGGGTGTACTATGGTGGGGACAAGAGCCACGTGACAAAGCAAAGGCCATTGTGGCAAGAAGCTAGACAAGGTGAGTCCTGTAGCAGCAGTGACAATGGCAACAAAAGGGCCAAAAAGAAGCTGCGGTCCCACCTTATGAGGTGTTGTGACCTGCAGCGCAAGTGAGAGATGAACTAGGGTAGCAAGAGGAAGCCAGACACCCCCAAAAAGGCCTGCAACCCCACAGTGCAAAAGTGTATGCAGCTAGGCAGCCTTGCAAATGAATGGGACAAGATGACAGCAGCAATCATCAAAGCAGCAGGACCCTCCTGGTGGTGGATGTGGGCAAATGTGCCCTTCCTTACACCTTGCCACCAATGGTCACTGCCTCCTTCTGCTTAATGATAGGGCCAGATGTAGGTTCTCATGCACAAGCCCCCCAGCTTTCTGGGTCCAAATCTGTATAAACATGTGAACATAGATTTAACCTAACTGATCTGATTTGTAGACTCTGATGCAGGCACCCCCTCCAACACCATCCCACCACCGCAAAGATCAGCAAAGTACCCATTTACTGGGATTGGTTGATGAGCATAGATAGACTAATAAACTAGCCAAGGAGTGTTGCATTGAACTTGTGGAATCTGGACTAGAGAGACCTGATATTTGCATGAGGAACTGCAAGAGATGGATGCAACCATTCAAGACTACCAGCTCATGGTTTTCTAAGAATTTCTTTCCCAGCACTCAGGAGAATCATTTGATCTCAAAAGCTGACAAACTGGTTTATCAATTTTCATCTCCATCAACAACAAACCTTTGATGAAGCTAAAGAGTTTCAATTGGAATTGAAGGAAAGGCCACCTCATAGTATTTTGTATCACAGCAAAGATGAAAGGCAACCGTATTTTGTTTCTGGGAAAACGCATTTCCGCTCCCACTACTGCAAAGACTGTGTTTGGCTCAAAGCAGAAAGAGAAAAGTGTAATACATAGGAAGACAACCCTTAGTCAGAAACTCCAGGCATCCTGGACTGATAACCCTAATTCTTTCACATAACAATTTTGAGGAGTTTAAACAACAAAACCCCTCAAAAACTGGAATTGTGTTTAGAAACCTTCTGGAAGCCAAAGAAACTGGCACAAAAACAGTGTCACAAGTACAAATTTTCTGGCTTCAGTTACATTTGAGGTCCTTCAATGAGGAGTCAAAGGACAGCAACTACTCTCCAAATAACGAGTAACCGCGTTGCTGTTATTCACCGGTTGAAATGTAAAATGCCAGGAAATGACCTTGCCTCACAACGCCATGCCCACATTGCCAGCATGAAAAAAGGATGCCAAGCTTTACATAGGAAGAGGCAGCCTGAATGCTGGCAACACCAATGGCAACAGTTTAGATGGTCTATATCTCGTGCTCACTACCACCCACAGAGTGATGCCAAACAAGGGAAAAAAACAGAAGCTGACTCACATTTTTTCTTTTTCTTTTAAGGAACTCCTTCTCACTCAAACTTGAAAGCAATTGGCTTTCATGAATGGCAGTGAGCAGCAGAGGGTATAATGTTGACCATTAGAGATGGGCACGAAACAAACAATTTTTCATTTCCGTTTCGTTTTTTTTCATTTCATTACGTAATGAAACGACAAACACATTTTGTCTCTAAAATGAAATGAAACGAACAGAAACACCGGAAATTTTGTCGTGCGTTTTGTTTCCGTTACTGCAATATGAGTGAATTGCTTAAAATCCTTTAAAAATCACAAAAAAAAATAAATGGTAATGAAATGGTAACAAAACAAATGAAAACAAAAACAATTTTTTGGGAAAAATTCATGAAAAACGGAAACGAACCGAAATGGACCCTCCAAACAACAAACGACAAACGAAATGCAATTTTTTTGATTCGTGCCCATCTCTATTGACATCTTTGTCTGCTACCTTAAATGTTAACATTCAGGCTTCCTTTTGCTGTGTAAAGGTTGACATCCTTTCCCCCCCCGATGACAGCATGGTCACAACATTGTGCATCAATATCAGACCAATTCCCGGTGCTTTGAATCATGGATTAAAAAGTACAATATCCCACATTCATAAATCAGTGGGGGTTTTGGAAGAACTGAATTTCCTGGCTTTTAAAGACTGGAGTTTAGACAGACAGACAGACAGACAGACAGACAGACAGACACACACACACACCACAAATTCAATCAGAAATTCCCTTCATATAGAATTACCCAGGGGTAGAGGATTCCAAAAGATGAGCACATGATCTATACTCTAGTTACTGGGAGAAGACAGAATCAAGAACAGCTTGGAGGTGGCTGTAGTCCTGTGCCAACATATTGTGAAGGGCTGTTCTACGCTTAATGAAATGGTGAAGCAAAGGTGTTAGTAGGTAACACATATGCAACAAAAAACATACACACCCTTTAGGCTCTTGGTAAAACTAGTGTTGCCATGTCCACTCTCCCAGAGTTGGACTGGAAAGCTATCTTCCAATTTCCCATCACTTCCTTTGAGTTATGCAAGCTGAGGAAGAAAAGGTATATAGAACCAAAGGCTCTATGGACATGTTTTCCAAAATATGTCCCCTTTCCATTTGAAGTAAAGGAAGAGATGATAGCAAAAAATAAAAAAATAAAATAAAAAATAAATAAAAAAATCACTGGAAGCCAAGGGAAAAATCTTCCATATTATGTGAAAGAAGGTGAACAAAGACAGGAACAAATATCAACTTGCAGTAATACTTTGGTTCCAGTAGTTAATTGCCAGAGTGTGCATGCCATGTGCCAGCAATTTAGGGGTTAATATGATTAAGCTGCTGGTTAAATTAACTTCTATATTGCTGGCAGGTGGCATGCACATTTTTTCAATTAATTACCAGGACCCCCCTTGGAGCTTAATAACTCAGCCCCTGACCTTCAAACCTTTCCAAATTTGGGGGATTTACAGGGAAAAGTCCAAACTTGCTTCCCAGCAATTTTGGTGCAAAAACATGTCTATGATACTTATTTTGGAGTACATAAATGTACTTGAAAATTGGTATTGCAGCAGCCATGTATTGGCACCAAAATTGCTGGGAAGCAAATTTGGACTCTTTCCTGTAAACCCCCCAAATTTGGAAAGGTCTGAGGTTCAGGGGGCTGAGTTATTAAGCTCCAAGGAGAGTTCCCCAGGAAAATATCATTTCTAATTGAGCAAAAAGCTGTGAATCACTTGCCCACAGGGGGGGCTATTATTGGCTTCTCACTCAATTAGAAATATTTTTCCTAGGGGCACCTCCTTTGAAGTTTAATAACTCAGCCCCTGACCCCGAAAGTGTTCCAAATTTGGGGGCTTATAGGGAAGAGCTTGAGGGAGCTCCCCTGCCATTTTGGCACCTCTGGGACCCAGGGGAGCATAGCATTTTTCATTTTATTTTATTTTGTTATGAAGCTACTTTAAAAATTCATTAGTAAGGAAACAAAATGAAACTACTTAAGAAACAAGAAAATAAAACCAAAATAAACACTCTTTTTCCATTTTGTGCCCATCTCTATTGCTAATAAATTATGTAATAAAGAGGTTGTCAGTCTGAGCTATCAAGCTTTCTGCAAGCACAGCAAAGCAAAGTGTTCTGCTTATATACCACCCCACAGTAGTTAAAACACTTTCTGGGTGGTTTACAATTTATTTATGCAGCCTAAACATTATCCCCCCAGAGAGCTGGGCACTCATTTTACTAATTTTATAAACTAATAAGGCAGAGACATTGTGTATATAAGTGAGGGCCCATCATTGTTTGACATCTTAGGAAAACTGAACATACCATTTTTACCCTATTTTAGACTTGCTCACATGCCATTTATGACATATGTGCAAAGAGCTGTTTGCTATCTTACGCAGTACATGAAATGGATCAAGGAATCAATAAATTAAAAAACTGTATCCATTATAAAACTGGGTGAGTTGCCTCAGGTCTTACTCAATTTATGGGCAGGACTCCATTTTCAATTTGAGAATTTATGATCCATGTCTGGAAAATGGAACTCCTGCTCCATTATAGACTCTTATGCTAACATTGCTAACACTGTCCAGAATTGTAAGGCTAGTGCAGGATGATTATGTCCAGAAGAATACTTGAAAACAGATATTGGGTAGTTGTTGCTATGTATACTGCCTTCTCAACTCCCCCTTCTGACTTGATGGTACTGAGTCACTGTCTAAATGAAGGTCACATGCTGGCTGAAATCAGAGTCACCTCTCTAATACATTGGCTAATAAGAACCCAGTGAAGCACTTCCTAACTGTTACAGGGCTGGCTGGATAGCTTAGTGGGTTAGATATTGGAGCCCAAAGTTGAGAGTTCAGTTCCCCACTGGGCTTCCCAGTAGAGCCAGCCTGAGTGCCAGATGTCCCCAGAAGAAGGGAATGACAAACCACTTCTGCATATCTTGTGTCTAGAAAACCCTGAAATGACTTGATGACACATCATCCTCATCATTTCAAGAAATTTCACACAATATTTAACTGATAATTAAAATTTTGGTTAAAATTGTATCTGTTATATACCAGTCAATGTTTCTAATTTGGATTGACTGTGCCTGGTATTTGTTTAGAAAAAACAAACAAACAAACAACCCAGAGATAACTCCTAGTTCCCTGAGCTCCTTGCCCTCTGAAGATGCTGGTCAAGGAGTCTGGCAAAACATCAGGAAGAAAAACTACCAGAAGATGGCCATACAGCCCAAAAAATTCACAACAGCAACTGCTGAAGCAGTACAACAATTACCTTGCAGGGTGGTGAACACTGAGGCATTCAAAAGAAAATTATGCAATCATCTGTCATATATACCTTATTTATTCAGCATTGAGCTGGAAGTTGGATTAATGGCCTTGTAAGCCCCTTCTGCCTCCATTATTCTATGACTGTGTGCTAATTAAAAAAACACATTGTCATACATAATGTATTAAGTGTTTCTAGGTAATACATATGTGTGTGTACAACGTTTAATATGGACTTTCATAGGGAACAAAGGTGTATCCTTCCCCACTTGCAGTGTGATCCCACACTGGCATCTTAAAAAAGTGAGCATTTAAGGATACTGTTTTGTTTTCTAAGCTAGACAAAGCTTTGGCTTCAATTGATGTGAACAACCTCACTTCCCTCAAATGTCTAAACTGGTCATTCTCCAGTCCAGCCTCTTGTACCTGCCACAAACTCAGCTCTGGATGCAATATTGGGTAGATGGCTGAATTAACTCTGATTAATGTGACAGGAAAAGAAATGAGGAAGATGAATGAAATCTAGAGTTGGGAAAAGTCCATTTGTGGATGATAGATCCTAGAATTCCCCAACCAGCACTATGACTGGACTTCCATGTAGTTAAAAAAGAAAATACAAATAGAAATTGAGGAGATAGAAATTAACCCCAACACTTGGGCAGATCATAATCCAATTATGATGAGATGGAAAAGAAGCAAGGCGAAATCCCTAAGATGGTCATTTAATGGACATAGAGTTCCAACAAAAATTTTAATGGACATAGAGTTCCAACAAAAATTAAAAGAAAATATGACTTGGTTTTTTAAAGAAAATAGAACAGTTGAAATTAAACCTCAAACGATCTGGGACACAGCCAAGGCAGTAATAAGAGGGAATATAATTGCCTAAACGGCAATAAATAAATAAATAAATAAATAAACAAAGGAAAGAAAAATATAACGACCTGAAGCAAAAACTTAAGACGTTAGAAAAATGCATAATGGAGAAACCTAAAGAAAGGGCCAAACTGAGAAAAGAATTATTACTAATGAAACATCAAATAAATAACTTAGAATCTGAAGAACTAGCAAAACAGATAAAAGCAAAGTGTTCTGCTTATATACCGCCCCATACCACTACAAGTAGTCAAATAAGGCAAATAAAGGCAAATAAGCAGATCTACTTTGAAAGTGCAAATAAACAAGGAAGGTGGTTAGCACACAAAATATGGAAAAAGAAAGAAGAAAGATATATTAGAAGTCTTAAGGACAAGTCAGGTAATATACATGTAAAAAAAGGAGTTAATACATGATATAGTGATTAAGTTTTATGAAAAATTATATAAATTACAAAAGATAGACCCAATGAAACTAGAAGATTACTTAAATAGAGTGGAAATACCTAAACTCCCAGATGAATTTAAGAAAATAAGAAAAGAGGAAATAAGTGAAGCTATAAAAAAACAAAAAAGAGGTAAAGCATCAGGTCCAGATGGACTGCCAGCTGAGATTTATGAATGTATACAAGAAATTCTAATAGAACCTATGACTGAGATATTCAATGAAGCACTGAAAATTGGCATTATTCCAACATCGTGGGAAGAAGCAATTATTACTTTAATCCCCAAAGAAAAATCAGACTTAATGGAAATTTCAAATTATAGGCCTATTTCATTATTAAATGCAGATTATAAAATCTTGGCTACAATCATGGCAGGGAGACTGAATTTTTTTTTAAAATAATATATCCATGTGGACCAGAATGGTTTTTTACCTGGAAGACAATTAAGAAATAATATTAGGATTATTCTGGATGTATTAGAGTACTATGAATACCACCCAGAAAAGGAAATGGCAATTTTGTTTTTAGATGCAGAGAAAGCTTTCGACAATGTAAATTGGGCATTTATGATCCAACTATTGAAGATCATGGGATTTGGAGAGAACTTTATTAATTTAATCACAGCAATCTATTCCAAACAAAGAGCAAAAGTACTGATAAATGGGGAACTATCATCAAGCATAAAAATAAATCAAGGTACCAGACAAGGTTGCCCACTATCGCCTTTATTATTTATCTTAGTTTTAGAGGTGCTGAACAGAGAGGTTAGGAAAAATCAGGAGACTACAGGTTTTAAAATTAAAACTGAAGAATACAAATTACAAGCTTATGTGGACGATTTAGCTTTTATACTAGATGATCCGAAAAAATCAGCACCCATACTACTTAAAGAAAGCGAGGAATTTGGCGAGGTAGCTGGACTAAAAATTAATAAAAACAAAACAAAATTCTTAATTAAAATATGCAGAAACAGGAAGAAAAACAATTTACAGAATTAACAGGTTTACACACGCAGAAAAAGATAAAACATCTGGGTATTCAGTTAACATCAAGATGCACATGCCTGAAAGATAATTACGGGAGTTTAAAAAAGCCAATACAGCAAGATTTAGAGAAGTGGAGCAAAATGCATCTCTCAATTCTAGGAAGAATAGCAACTGTAAAAATGACTGTTCTTCCTAAACTGTTATTTTTGTTCCAAAATATACCTATTATTACTGGGGAAAACCTCTTTCAGGAATTAAATAAAATAACTTCTAAATTTATTTGGTCCGGGAAAAAACACAGGATTAGAATGAAGCTTTTACAAGACATTAAAGAAAGAGGTGGCTGGGGAGTTCCTAATTGGTATTTATACTATCAGTCTTGCTCCATGGTTTGGGTGAAGGAATGGATTACGTTAAGGAATAAAAGACTATTAAATATAGAAGGAGCTGATTTACAAAAGGGCTGGCACACATATTTATGGTATTTCAGGAACAAAAGAGCTACATTTTGTAATCACCACATTCAAAGAGCTTTAATACATGTGTGGGATGAGATTAAAAGTAAATTCTATAGGAAAATACCTCAGTGGATTTCTCCTCTAGAAGCTATACTCCACCCCAAAACTGTGAACCCAGAAAATATAGTTACATACAAGACATTATTAGAAAACAGAGGACAACTAAAATCTCAAGCTCAATGGGAACAACGAGGTATACTGAAATCATGGTGGCCTTATTATCAATTACATGATAGATATAAGCAGGATAAAAAAGAATACGGGTTTGCGGAATAGGATTTAGTTATTGATAAGGTACTTTTAAACCCAGAAGGTAAAATGGTTCAGAAATTATATAGAATCATGTTTGACTGGGGATTAAATGATGAGGAAGTGAAGAGCACTATGATTGAATGGGCTAGCAATATAGACCATGAGATTTATTTGGAAAAATGGGAACAAGTAATTGACAATTGCTACCGCGTATAAGGAGAATTTATTAAAAATGTTTTACAGATGGTACATAACTCCGGATAAAATAAACAAAATGTTCCCTCAAAGTTCAGGGAAATGCTGGAAATGTCAAAAGTATAGAGGTACATTCTATCACTGCTTGTGGACTTGTAATAAAGCTAAGAAATTCTGGATTAAAATCCATAAATGGCTAACTCAAATCCTACATCAGAATGTGGAATTTACACCAGAATTTTATTTGTTGGGTATGATGTCCAGCAATTTAAAAAAGGAACAACATTATGTAGTGGTGCACATAACTACTGCAGGACTCCCACCCCAAATGTTGGAAATGCCATTCAGAAGTTTTCCAACCTGACCAATAGAGTTAGAAGGCAAGTTTTGCATAGATGATTTATTGTCACAGCCATCAAGGCTATATACATGGTCTTTCTTGAAGATGAAACTCAAGGTTCTTTCTTTTCTGTGTCTGCTCCTCCATGTGGTTTCTGCATTTCAGCAAATTCACCCAAGTGCAAATTCCATGTTCAAAGGTGAGATGGGATTATGGCTTTATGGCTTATCTGTTTGGGCAGCATCTGCTTCTCATTTAGAACCAAACAAAAACATTTGCTCCTTTTGAGATGGCTGAAAACAATTTAATCTTACCATCATTCTGCTATCTGAAATCAGCATCAAGAGATTTATCTATCAACAGAAGTTTGCCAAGCCTGCATAACGTGCTAATGATAGTGTAATAGGAGATTCTTTGAGATGCAGGTGTTACGAGAAGGAAAGTTAGTTCCTTCTCATCATAAAACTACATTCAACATTTATTTATTTATTTATTTATTTATTTATTTATTTATTTATTATTATTATTATTATTATTATTATTATTATTATTATTATTATTATTATTATTATTATTATTATTATGCAGGTGTATAAACGAGAACACATAGTCACCATATTCTAGAAACACATGGACATATTTGTCTTTAACAAAGATAACTCATATGGCATAGTTTGAACCTTTTGATGATGATGATGATGATGATGATGATGATGATGATGAAGAAGATGATGATGATGATGAAGATGACAACAACAACAACAACAACAACAAACAACCCATTCCTTCCACATTTCCTGGATATAACATCAAATCACAGTTTTTGGATTAGCTCATGCAACAAAGCAATGGTTTACTTTTAAGCTGCAACCGCACATCACAACAAGAAGCTTTATTTTAAAAATCAAATAATAATGGAACATGCTTGTAATGAAGTGCATGATTTCTAGGTAATCCCATGGATTTGGGGGCAGTGCTGGACCACTTGTCTGGCGATCTGTGATTAGTGGCATTCATGCCCCAGCCTTAAAGCTACCGGAGCTCCATGAAGGGGAACCACACACCCATTCTGAAGCTGAGACAATTTAACAGAGTGATTCAAGCTGGAAGAAGCTAGTGATGCTGTTGTGGAGGTTTGGAAGGATAAGGAGATGGTTTGTTAAAAGTGGCTAGTGCACTGATCCCATTTGCTTCTGGTATCATGTTTGTAGTGGTTTTATACTGTTTGCAAAAATCTGGTGGGATAAAAGAAATATGTGTGTCCTGCATAACATAGCAAGCAAAGGGTCTCTCAAATTATTCTTGGTCCTTTGAAATGATCAGCTGTCTAAACTTGGGTGGGTTTCCTCTTTCTGGGTCCCCTGCTTGTCTGGTAACATTTGCGCCTACATAGAGAACCATCATGGTTGCCTCCTGTTGATGTTGTTTCCCCACCCTCCCTGTTTCCGTATTGTTGCTTTATTTCAGGTCTCTTTGTTAGCTGTCTCAATGGGTGAATCATCTTGCCTGCCATCGTTTGGTCTGCAGATGACTGGATGCATGGTACTTGCATATTTATTCTGTATTATGGGCACCCATTCCATGAGTGATTCTGTGGAACTCCACATGGCATGAAAGAAATTAAAAAAGTGAAAGTAAAGCTTATATACTGCCCCATAGCACTCAAAGCACTCTCTGGGTGATTTACCCTTTAATTATGCAAACTACACATTGCCCTCCACCCCAGTATCTATCTATCTATCTATCTATCTATCTATCTATCTATCTATCTATCTATCTATCTATCTATCTATCTATCTATCTATCTATCTATCTATCTATCTATCTATCTGTCTGTCTGTCTGTCTGTCTGTCTGTCTGTCTGTCTGTTCTTCTAGAAGATGATGCTCTACCCCAATAGTTCTCAAATGTGGGTCCCCGGAGATCCACATTTGAGAACTATTGGGGTAGAGCATCACCTTCTAGAAGAAAAGACACAAACACAAACACAGAATTGCATTAGAGTAGGCCCACTGAATCAATGGACATTTGGTGAGTCAAGTGCTCCACAAGTTTTGTAAATTCAGCTGGGCCTGCTCTAATGCCAACCTTCTTAAGTTGCAATTAGAGTAGACCCATTTTAGTCAATGGAACTTAAATGTCCGTTCATTCAGTGGACTTAACTGTAGTGCAATTTATTACATTTAAGCCAGGCATGTTCAAAGTCAGGCCCGGGGGCCAAATGTGGCCCGTTTTCAAATTTCAAGCGGCCCACAGCCTCTTCTCCCCACTGGCTCAGCTTGTCAGGCATCCCTGCCAGCTGGCCCCTCCCCATACTGGATGGAGATGTCAGCTTGCAGTTTTATGGTTTGCCTGCCCTCTCTGACTCCATCCGTTCCCCCAGCCACCGGCAAAACCTACCCATCTCTGGCTCCGTTGCTGTAGAGTCCTCCCTGCCTCCATGCATGTCTTAGAGGCCAGTCCAAAGTCCAGCCCGGTGGCCAAATGCAGCTGAATGGTCGGCCCCACACATTTTCACTTCACCAAATCTGGCCCTTCTAGCAAAAAGTTTGGACACCCCCAAAAGCAATAGGACTTTGGCTGATATGGCGTTTTTCCTCCAGTGATGCCCTGTTGACTTTTGGTGGCATGCTTTGTAAGTAGGAACAGCAAATGAGGGACCATGATGGCTGCAAAAAGTGTGTAGGCTCCTTGTGGGCCATGAGCCACATGTTGTCCACACCAGTTCGATGATGAAGCATGTGGAGTCTACACCTTGGTTCCTTCCCATGCCAATCATGTTGATCTACGAAGGGGCTATAGGGTTGGAATCCTCCACTTACACCCTGATCCCAGGTTGATGGAAGGAGTCCTTTCTTTTTTTTTGTAAATAATTTTATTTTCAATTTAAAAACATAGGAAGTATATATGTAAAAGAAAAAGGAAAAAGAAAAAGAAAAAAAAATGAAAAAAGTACACATATATATTTTATAACAATATAACATATCTCATTTGGTGATTCTCTATCATTGACATTATGCTATCTACTCATCTTTCCTGCCATTTTTTTAAATTTTATACTACAATGCTTTAGCCTTCCACCAGTTATAAAAGAGGTCCCAACTAAGATAAAATTTCGATTCTTCTTGTCCCTTTAGCCTTTTAGTTAATCTATCCATGTCTGCACATTCTAATATTTCATCTCATCCATTGGGGGATTTTCTGATTTCCAGAACTGGGCCCATAATAATCTAGCTGGAAGAAGTCATTTATTTCTGATGCCATCAATCACTGGAAAGGCATCTAGCAGCCTATTTCCATGCTGACGTGAAAGCAAACAGTTGCCATGGCTAGCTCTCTCCGTATTACTGTTTTTGTATTTGTTGGTAGATATATGGACTAAAGGAGAGACTGCGTCAAACACAGCTATGGATTAACTATTTTTAATATATATATCTGTATCTTTCAAATACAGTATTCACTTACCCGTACTTCAGTCGCTCACTCGCTCTCTCTATCTCTCAGTCTCTCTCTCTCTCTTTCTTGCCATAACCAAACTTTGGAGTCTTGTTGTTATGATCTCTGCTTAGAACTCAACAGTTTTTCTTTTGTGTTTTATCAAATTACATACTGAACGAAGGCTTACATTTCAGAGACAGATGGATTTAATGTGTATGAAAATAGATGCCTTTTAAAGGAACTAAATTAGTAGTTCGACTTTTCTATCCCCATTTTTATTGAAGACAGAGTCGACGGTCTGCTTAAAAGCACAAATTAACAGGGATCCTTAGAAACCAAAAACCATAATCCAGCCAAGATTAAATGCTTCTTAGGTCCCACAGATTTCAATGGGGGAGATTTTGGCACCCACTGAACTCTCCTATTCCAATCTGCAAGGTTTAGAGACGTCTAAACTTGATTGCTCCATCCCAATACATTTTCTTACTCCCTGGTCCTGTAAGTCTTATCTTTCATTATCACCATGAACCATGCCAATCCCTGATAGCTCTAAGAAAACCTGTCTCTACAGACACAAGAACAACTTTAAAGATGTGTCATCCTTATCTGTAGTGCATCTGGATGATTGTCAAATCTTGAATAGGACAAATTGCTTGCTATTTTGGAGAACACTGTTTAATATAGTCTGAGTTTGTGTATTGCTCCATTGTAGAAACTGAAAAAAGGAGGACTTTGTAGGCACTGTTATATAATACAAACAGTGGCATGCTGCTACCAAAGTTTCTCCCCCACATGGTTTCCAGCGATGTATTTTAATTCCACCTTTATGGAAATGGCCGTCTTCTCATGGGCATTGCCATTTAGGGTTTTGGATGTGGTTAGAAAAAAAGCAGCCGGCAATATTCAAGACCAATCTTTGGATGCGTCCACTAATCACTACTGTGATATATGGCTTGCCACATTTGTATGTGACTCTGTGCCCAGCAAAAAAGAAAATGAAAGAAAGAAAGAAAGAAAGAAAGAAAGAAAGAAAGAAAGAAAGAAAGAAAGAAAGAAAGAAAGAAAAGAAACCATATGTTTCTAAAGACAGCCGTGCTGGCAGATGAGGATGTGGGAATGGGGAGGCTCAATGTTTGGCCACCCTTTGTCTAGCAAGTTTGGGGAAAACATTTCAATCCATAGCACTAGAGATGAAATCCTACACCTACACCTCTCATGTAAAGGTGCAGCTACCATTCTGGAACCCGCTTTGAGCAAAGCATCCTGGCCTGTCCATCTGGGCATGATTTTTTTAAAACTTTTGTGTTTCTCCTGCACTCCAGCTTCAGAGGTATGGCACCCTGCCTGATGAAGACCTCAGTGTGGTGTATATATATAACCCCAGCTCCTGCTAACCTAGCAGTTCGAAAGCATGTAAATGCAAGTAGATAAATAGGTACCGCCATAAAAAGTGGGAAGGTAAAAACAGTGTTTCCTTGCAGCCCTACTGGCCACGTGGCCATGGACTTGCACAACACTGGCTCTTTGGCTTTAATACAGAGACGAGCACCGCCCCTAGAATCAGAGACAACTAGCACACATGTGTGGGGGACCTTTACCTTTACCTTTACCATAAAGGTCTGGTCCAGCCTTGCTTTTGGGGTTTGTATGGGGCCACATGATTTTTTTTTTTGTGTGTAGAAAACTACAAAAACAAAACAAAAAAACACTTGGAAAGCTGGGGAATTAATGTGACACCGTATAGATAATTCAAACATATGCACAAAGCAGGGTGACCCAAACTTTGACTTGCCCAGTCAGTGTAAGTTTAAAAATTTATTCAGCTTTCTCTTTTCTTACATGCATTGCAACAGACATGGACAAAGGGAGAGCCACCCTCTCTGTGGTGGAGGACCAGCTGAGGGGCAACCACAAGTAATGCAAGGGCCTCTCCACCAGCCGAATGGGATGACAGTTGCAGAGATGGAAGCCCTGTAGAGAGCTCTGTGGGCAGAAAGGCACCAATACCTGCCTTCTGCTAGGTTTGAAGTGTTTCACCAGGCAGATCCAAACATACTGGATTCTGGTATAGTCTGCAGTAGATTGGGTCAAGTTTCTGGCTCTGGTATTTTGAGAACTGCAATAATGGCAGGAAAAACGGGACACCCTTTATGTGATTGGGAAAAGGTTCAACTGATGCAATATAGATGTACATGCTATGTATTGAAGATACCCTGGATTGCCCCCAAATCTAGTTTCTGTCTCTGGTATTTTAAAAACAGCAATAATGACAGGAAAAATGGGACACCTTTTATGTGACTGGGAAAAGGTTCAACTGATGCAATATAGATGTACATGCTATTTATTGAAGATACCCTGGATTGCCCCAAAATCGAGTTTCTGTCTCTGGTATTTTAAAAACAGCAATAATGACAGGAAAAACGGGACACCTTTTATGTGACTGGGAAAAGGTTCAACTGATGCAATATTTATGTACATGCAATTTATTGAAGATACCCTGGGTTGCCCCATAACAGCAGCTGCAGCAACAACAACAGCAACAGCAACAACAAGAAGTGGTTCATAGATTAAACCAAGCCTGATCTATCTGTGGAGGCAAAAATGATGAAACTGACACTTGTTTTGGGGAACATCATGAGAAGGCAGGATTATTTGGAAAAGATAATGATGCTGGGAAAGGTTGAAGAAGGAAACGAGGAAGAACAAATACAACTCATGGGTTTGAGTTTACAAGAGCTGAGCAGGGCAGTTGACACTTTGGAGATTGCTCATTCATAGGGTAGCCTTAAGTCAGAAGCACATAACAACATTTATGCCCTGCCACATGCACAAAAGAAGATAAATGACCAAGATAATGCTATTGAAGTAGCCCACTTCTGGTCAAAAATATTTTAATTGCCTTAGCTTTTAAATTTGTTTTTTATTTTACCTATACAGTACTACCTTGTATAAAGGAATTAATTCATTCCAAATGAAATTATGTTAAGCAAATTTTCCTTTATACAAATTTCCCATAGGAATGCATTGAAAATAGAGTAATCCCATTTTTATGTTGTATGGATTTTCCCCATAGGGGACATACATTCAAATTGAGGGCTGGGAGAGTAAGAACAGACAAAAGAAAATATTTTTTTACCCAGCGCATTGTTAGTCTGTGGAACTCCCTGCCACAGGATGTGGTGATGGCATCTGGCCTGGATGCCTTCAAAAGGGGATTGGACAGGTTCCTGGAGGAAAAGTCCATCACAGGTTACAAACCATGATGAAGATGTGTAATCTCCAGGCTTAAAACTGGGGTACTTCAAGGGCCAGATGCAGGGGAGTGGTATCAGGAGACAGATATCTAGTCTCGTGTGCTCCCAGATATATCTGGTGGGGCCACTGTGAGATACAGGAAGCAGGACTAGATGGGCCTTTGGCCTGATCCAGCATGGCTCTTCTTATGTTCTTACGTTCTTATGTTAAGCAAATTTCCCCTATCTCTGGAATTTTTTATGTTGTACAGATTTTATTTTATACAAGCTGTTTGTTATACAAGGGTCCACTGTATTTCATGCATGTCCATAATTATGCATTGTGCAATGATGTGATACGAACAAAGAAAAAGTACAGACTCTCTCTCTCTCTCTCTCTCTCTCTCTCTCTCTCTCTCTCTCTGTGTGTGTGTGTGTGTGTGTGTGTGTGTGTGTGTGTGTGTGTGTGTGTGTGTGTGTGTGTGTGTGTGTGTGTGTGTGTGTGTGTGTGTGTGTCTATTAGAATCTCTGATTTGCAGGCACTGAGAGGTAGAAGTAAGACCTAGATTTATACTGGGACATGGTGGCTCAGTGCTGAAACTGTCAGCTGCAAATTTGCAGCTCGACAGTTCAAATCCCGGGTGCCACGTAACACAGAGAGCTCCCACTGTTAACTCCAGCTCCTGCTAACCCAGCAGTTTGAAAGCATGTAAATGCAAGTAGATAAATAGGTACTGCCATAAAAAGTGGGGAGGTAAACAGTGTTCTGTGTGCAGAAATGCGTTCGGCCATGCCAACCACATGGCCACAGATTTGCACAACACTGGCTCTTTGTCTTGGAAATGGAGGTGAGCAGTGCCCCTAGAGATGGACATGACTAGTATGCATGTATGAAGGGAACTTTTACCTTTGCTTTTTTAGAGTTATACTAGCGTAAAGGCAGGTTATTTCAGTTGATGGCTTGTAAGATTCCAACATTTTGCTTGGCTTTTGAGATATTTTATAAAACATCTAGTTTTGCCAAGCCTGGCCTACAGTTTCGGACTTGGCTCATACTGGTACACTTCAGTATTCTAGCAGAAACCAAATTGGACCAAACCTTTTGAACCCAAAAATCAAACTATTTGTTGGCTAACAATATCGGGTTTTTCAAAGCCATTTGACGGAAGATGGAAAAGGACTAACAACACAGAGAGCCTCAAATATGACTGTCAACAGAATGTTTATAGGAAAGATGGGTGCTGAATGAAAGAAGCTGCATAGATTTACACCTTTCGGATGCAACCTTTTGGAGACAACTCAAAATTTCCTTGTCAAAAACCAAGGGTTTCATTTCTCCGTGTGTAAGACGTTGGTTCTGTGAGACCTTTGATAACGTTGAGTGTGAGGCATGAGTGGTAGATAACTGAGCAAATATGCCAAACAGCAGTTCAAATACCAAAGAGCTGAAGTGTACATAAGTGATAACAAAGTAAATATTGGCAGATATGGTCCTTACAGCTGTAGCAAGGCAGGAAACAATAAGTGTCACCATTTCCCACTTTGGACTTACCATAAATGTGTGTTTGTTCTCTTAATAACACACAATAGCAGGTGGTCCCTCACACATGATGAGTGTTTTATTGGCACACATGCACTGCCTCGTATTCTTATAACCATGGGTATGAAAAATATGGCTATGAAAAACACACACATGTTAATCTTTCAACTTTGGCCTTGATATAAAAGCTGTGTCATGTGTGAGCAAACACTGCACTTCCTTTGCAGTGGAGTTCATTTTTATTCTCTCCCATGAGGCAGAATGAAAGCATTACCTCAGTTAGAAGAACTGGAAGGGCAATAGATCTTAGGGTTCCATTGGTTACCTGGAGCTTCACACATATGTTCTCCTGCTGCTACTGGTTGTGGCAGGTCATGTTTTTGAGTGCTTCTTGGGGTGGCCTTTCCCAAAGTGGAAAATGCTCAGAAGGGTCTCTTGAACTGCTCTTCAAGCCCTTCTGAACGAAATATTGGGCATTGTCACAACACTTCAAAGTGCCTGCCAGGCACTCAGCACTTCAGTCTGAGCCATATTTTCCTTGGAGGAACACATGTGTAGAACTGGGGGAAACCACCTGTCCGGCCCACCTCTCTGGCAACCCTGTGGAAACCTTCTTGCCCTAGTGCAGTGATGGCAAACCTTTTAGAGACCAAGTGCCCAAACTGTGATTCAAAACCCACTAATTATTCACAAAAGTGCCCATACAGCCATTTAAACTGAATACAGGTGGCTGTGAAGGGGCCGATCTCAGGTGCCCACAGAAAGTGCCACCTTGGACACCTGTGCCATAGGTTCGCCAACACTGCCCTAGTGACCCCCCCCCGAGGGATCGGCTGATAGGCAGGCTTGCCTTTACTGCCACTGCTCAAGAAGAGCTGCCAAATAGTCATACATATCCAGCTCTGCATCCTATTTGGTATCAAACTTTCTGATTCGAAGTGTAGCATTTAACAACAATGAAATACATAGATGAGATGTGACAAAGAAGAAGTCAGTATTCTGAATGGAAATGATGACAATAATAATAATCATCACATGTCGTCAAGTCAATTCTGATGTAAGGTGACCCTTTCCTGTGTTTTCCAGGTAGTGAGTGCTCAGAGGTGTGTTACCATTCCCTTATGGTCACGGTGGTGGTGGTGGTGGCAGGATATCCTGGGACTATATAAGTTGCACAAGGCCACACAGGCTGTCTTTACTCACAGAAGGAACAGTGGGGGAATTGAACTCCCAACCTCTGGGTTTGCAGCCAGATATGAAAACAACTGAGACAGCTCAAAGCAAAATGTAGAAACAGATAATTTTCAGCAGTGTAGTCCAGCAGCATGAATCTCCGCAGGAAACTGCTACTAGTTAAGATGTCAATGCTTGTACAGTATGACCCCCGCATCTGTTGATTGCCAAACTGCGGATTCAGTTATCCGTGGTTGGTGAACAGCGGGGGTGGGGGCAAGGAGGGGAAAAAATTAAAAATAAAACTTACCGCTGCTTATGCCTGCCGCCCTCCTCCTCCTCACTGCTACCTCCGCTGTGGGCCAGCCAGGCACACTCCAGAGGGGTTGGGACTCACCTGGCTGGTCAACCAGCCATCGAACTTCCTGCTTCGGGTCCCAGGTGGTGGAAGTTTTGAACTTCCTGCTCAAACTTCCGATCCACCACCTGGGACCTGAGTGGGAAATTCAAAGGCTGGTTGGCCAGGCAGGTCTTTAAAGTCCCCACCACATCCCTCCGGAGGGTACCTTGCTGGCAGCATCAGTGGCAGCAGTAGGAAAAAAAAACTTACTGCCACTGCTGCTGGCTGTAAGTTGATTTCAGTGGAGGAAATCAACTGACTACAACCATCTATTTGATGTCCATTTCTCTAGTTGGCACATTCTGGATGTGTTCAGTCCAGGATGACCATGGGTTGCTAAGAGTGGTGGGATTTGTCACCCATGATATCATTTTGGGAAACATACTATATTGTGTGGCATAGCCCCTGTTTCTTTGTAAGGCAAGGCAAACTGTATATATATATACATAACAAAACAACACACTGGGATGATTTTTCTCCCCATCTTTGAAAAGAGGCCCCTTCTGCCTCTCACAATACATCAGTGTGTTTATAGTACATGTTTCTTGCTCAGTTTGGTTAACAAAGCAGAGGGGATCAAGGCGTACTTAAAATGTAACATGATACTGTACACAAAGCAAATAATTCACTAAGAGGAATCCCAAAGCCAGACATTTGATCCTCTTTGTTTACAGACTCTACTGACAGTGTCCTAATAGTTCCCATTCTCAGTTATCTCCACTGTTCAGCCAATATTGAGCATTTTTAAACAAATGAAAATCCATAGCAAATAAGACATTTTAGTTGCAACTGGGACAGCTTAAAAAGCACTAGGCAATGGATTGTTCTGTGAAAGCAGTCTCCTGGCATGCTAAGACAATCCACATAATGGGGTGCTCCATGTTAACTAGAAGACCTATTTTATGTT
The DNA here is from genome assembly GCA_029282475.1 of Phrynocephalus forsythii. NCBI lineage: Eukaryota > Metazoa > Chordata > Lepidosauria > Squamata > Agamidae > Phrynocephalus > Phrynocephalus forsythii. The sequence continues at coordinate 15,562,379 of JAPFRF010000004.1, forward strand.
TGTGAAATAACAGCACAACAGAAGAGTATTTTGATGGAAAGGGGATTTCCAAACTAATTTCTCACCACACGTGCCAAACCACCGTGGTCATGAAGGGAAAACATGTCTGCTTCCAAAGACTCCACGATACCTCAAGTAACAGAACAGGGTAGAAATGTGGTTGCATGGTGTTAATATCCACAACAGATACACCCGGAACAGCCATTGAAATGCTCCTTTGGCTTTGTTAATGAACTGTGAAAGGAGTGTAATTCAGAAACCAAAAATGGAAGGGAAACAAGACAATGTGTGGCAGTCAATTCTGTAAGTGGGATGCTGCAAGAACCAGGTGGGTTCCAGATGTCATTAAATGTAACTAAACACAACAAAAATCATCATGGGAAACAGGTAGGGAATTCAGGTTTCCCTTTTCTGCATTTTGGTTGATAACAAAAGCCAGTACGTGATGAAATTTTGGCCATCCAGGTGACAGGGTCATCCATTCCCAGTCTACTCAGCAGCAAGGGATTAAATACTTTATTTTATTTTATTTATTTATTGAATTTTTATATCATCCATCTGGCAGTGAGGCCACTCTGAACAGTTAACAACAATTACTCAAAATACAAAGAAAAATCACATAGAATTGATACATACAAATAATGAGATACAATTAGTACAATAAAAATAACAATAAAGACAAATAAACATGAACTTAAGGGTAACATAGTATTGACAAAAAATCACAAACCAATTAAAACTGTTATAAAACAAATGTCTGGAGGACAACAGAGGAAAAGAAGGGTCTCCACTACTGCCTCTGAAGCGGATTTGCCCCTTCCTTGCCTCAGCTGCATGCCGCCATCTTAGGGGGGTGGCTGAGGCGGTGTCTCTGCTCCTCCAGCCTCACGGTGGGCAAGGGAGCTCCCTTGGCCACCGCCCCACCCATACCTGCTGCTCTGAACTGGGCATGGGGAGGTCTGCGCATGGGGAGGGTGAAAGAGGGAGTGGGAGGGAGGAGGTGGGCTGGCCAGATTCGGGCCCCGGGCTGGACTTTGGACATGGCTGCTGTAAGATCTCCCTCAGTTCCTTGCTCTTAAATACTTGAACATGTCTTAATTGTATATTATCCCTCATTACTGTAAGCCCCCTTGATTCCTTTTCTAAGGACAAAGGCGGGGTAAAAATACTCAGAAAGAAAGAAAGAAAGAAAGAAAGAAAGAAAGAAAGAAAGAAAGAAAGAAAGAAAGAAAGAAAGAAAGAAAGAAAGAAAAGAAAACAGCCTGAGAAGCCATGCTTTTCCTGGACACCTTTCTCACTTCATTTTGAATACAAGCCAAGACAATGTTGGTGTTGCATTTGCTTTCACTGGTGATTACAGCGAGGACTGGAATTACAACTGAACTTGTACCCTAGAGATATGTATGTGTGTGCATTTGTGTATGTATGTACATGTCTATGTACTCAGGTATGTACGTGTGTTGCACTTAAGAGTTCATAACCTTTGCTTTCCTGGATGCATTTAAGAACCAGTCGGCTGTGTTCCACACCCTTTTGATAATATTCGTTAGGAGAACAAATAGGGAGATATAAAAGCCCACGGATTAATGAGAACAAAAGGTTGTGTAATATGCCTTTAATTCCAATTTGCATTAACTAGCAATCTAGATCATTACCTCAAAATAAATGGAGTATCATCTGCTAACAATGGCCTTGTATGGTTTATTTATTTATTTATTTATTTATTTATTTATTTATTTATTTATTTATTTGATTTATATACCACAACCATCTAGCAAAAAAGCTACTCTGGGCAGTTTACAAACATATACAAAATATAAAACCAGATTAAACAACTTAAAATAAAAAATAAAAACTAATCAAACCAAATAATCGAATTATAACAATAAAAGGAACAAATAAACAAATCAAAAGCTTTACCAAATCAAAATAAGAACAAATGGAAAAATACTAAAAAAATCAAAATGCTTTACCAAATCAAAATAAGAACAAATGGAAATAATAACTAATAGAAAATTTTCCTTGTTGATGTTTTAAGGTGGGGAAAATGACAGTGTTCTATTTGGGGATGCTAGGTAGGTTGAATCAGAATATTCAAGGAAGGCCAACCGATATTGTCTTATAAATTTTGTTATGTTATTATCAAACAGCAGTGCATGCATTTTTAGCTGGATGGTGCTTAAAAGGATTTATTTTCAGTACAATCTCTTTTAATTTTGGGTACCCCTCTGGAACGGCAGAACAAAGAGCAATTTTGCCTCTCAATGAATTATTCTAAAAAGATTGCATGCCCGAGCCCTGTGGCAGGAATAGATGGGCCAGCTCTTAAAGGGGAAGAAAGGATGGATCGGTTTAAGTAGAAACAGAAGCAGATAAGGTGTTCCCTCCCCCTGCTGCCAATCAGTGCGACGAAGAAACCACTTGTCATAACTATAGGCCAGTGTGGATAGGCTCACAGACTCAGCAAGAATGAGAGAAGAGGTTTTCTGCGTTGAATTGGAGGAAATGGGTCACAGCTTCAAAGGGCTGGCCATCACAGTCCTCTTGCCTGGTCTGTGCGTAAGTATCCATTCAGGCAGTTTTTGTGTTCACTTGGAAACTTCACCTATGGGGCTGAACCTTTTTGATAGTTCATCTTTTAAAAATTCCAGGAGGAAGGAGATAAACAACACTCAATTGCCCTATATTTGCTACTATACAAATAAAGAAATTCATTAGCTGCCTGATTGTTATCAGATTGAGGTCAGCCAACGTGTTGGGAATATCACAGGAAGAGAGTCAAGTTAGCATTCTTAATACAGCATTTATCTGGAGAAGATAAATGCTGTCCAGCCGGAGATTTAAATGCTTTATACATTTTTATTTCAATCACCCTCATGTGAGGAATAAATGGAACCTGATAAACACTCCAATTATCAATTCCAACTGCTCTAACTTTTGAAATCTAGAAGTAACCTTATAGCTTTAAAACAAAGGTGAGAGTTAGTTCTAGAAATTTACATCTACCACTGGGAGGGTATTTGTAATTTTATAGATTTCACCTACTCTCACTTTTGAATTGTGTAATTACATGGCTTTTTCTTATTATGTTTAGCTGAAGTCTATTTTTCTTCAATAAATCTTCAGTAATCTCTTGTTTTCACATATCCCATGGGCTTGGCAATGATTCTTATATTTTACCTCATGGCCTAAGTTCTTTTAATTCAGGCAATGCCTTTGCTGGACAGCTAAAAAGTTGTAATTAACATGAGCTTTCAAGGAACTCATAGTTAATTAAAGATGGCAAAGGACCCAAGGTTTAAGCAGATATACACCAAGAATTACTGAAGAGTTCAAGATAACTGAAAACTCAGCTGAGGTATAACTTCATAATGATCCAATAAAGGCATTGCATAACCCAAAGCACAGATCATGTGGACTTTTGTTTTTGCATTTATTATGGCCTTTAATCTGTTTATGCCACAGAGGAAGATGGCAGTTGATATGTGGTTGGTACATATTTTTTGTTTGACTGCATATTAGACATGGGCATGGAGTGGCGAAAATCTCGTTTCCGTTTTCGGTTCTCGTTATCGTTACGTAACGGGTAACGGTAACGAGAATTACTCCGCTCCAGCTCGAACCCGAACCAAAAAAGAAAAATTGGGTCTGATTTTTTGTTGTCGTTCATGGCATCACGGCGATCACATGATGCCAAGCAGCACAGAAAAAAGTTTTTAAAAAACCCCTGATTCCCGGGCAAAAAAGGAGGCGAAAATATGCCTGCCTCAGTGAGGGCACCTACCAGAGAGGGGTGGTTTCTGGGGGGGGGTCCCCGGCCTTCCCCCCTCTCCTGTCCTGGGCTGCTGGTACCAGGCTGGGGGGGCCATCCTCGTCATCTCCATTTGCCATGCGGTGGGGGGGGATCCAAAATGGCGACAGCAATATTTATTTTTAAATCGTGGTCCAAAAACCCTCTAAAGCACCACAGAAACATTTGAAAATTAGGTATTTTAAATGCCTGATTTTTTATAGTAGCAGCAGTGGGTTTTTCTTGCAATAAAACGTCTCCATTTATTTTATTTTATTTTATTTTATTTTTATTTTTATTTGTTTACACCTGCGCAATGATTGGCTGGCCATGGGATGGGACCATGCAATTTTTTTGACCCATTCCACCAATCGCATGCCCAGGTTTTGACTGAGACTTCTGGATGTGCCAGAGGGCATAAAAAGCCCACTAACCCGAACCCTAACCCTAACCCTAACCCAACCCTAACCCATACACCAGTACGCTGTCCTTCTTAGTGGGTCAGAGGTGCAGCCCACTAACCCACCCTAACCTTAACCGTAACCCTAAGCCCAGATCCGTACGCAAGTACACTTTCCTTCTTAGTGGGTCACAGGCACCCAGAGAGGTGCCTCCCACAGCCCACTATCCCCTACCCCTATCCCATTCCCTAACCTGTACGTCAGTACGCTAGTACGCTCCTCTTCTTAGTGAGTCAGAGGCACCCAGAGAGAGAGGTGTCTCTGCCACTTACCCCCCACCCTAGCATAATGTAATGTAATGTATGGTATGTGGCGGCTTCACGTTACGCTTCCCTTCCCTTCCCTTCTTAGTGGGTCAGATGTCAGAGGCACCCAGAGAGGTGTCTCCCAGAGCCCACTTACCCCAACCCCAACCCCAACCCAATCGACAAATGACAAACGGAAACGACAAAACGGACCTGCCCCGACAAACAACAACTCGAAATGTCATTTTTTCTGGTTGTGCCCATCTCTACTGCATATACTTCAAGTATGGTTTGTTATATTTTTAGCATATTTCATGGCAATAGCTCTCCAATGTTGCAGTCCTTTGCTGTTTGTGATTCTACCATTTTATTTTGTGCTGTTAGACTTGTAATATGTAGATTGTTCCTACATTAAATTTCTGATTTGTAATTTTGTTTATATGCCCTTGCTTTAACAGCTAGAATCCTATGGTACAGTTATATAAATAGTGTAACTTATAGACATAAATTAGCAGAAGTTAATAAATTTCTCCATATAGTATCTGTTGCACACCAAGTTGTCTGACTGTATACAACAGTTAATGTCTATGGAAATTTCTTAATTTATGGCATTAGCTTCCAAAAATTATGCCTGCTGCATAACTGCACAACAGGATTTTTGCCAAGGATTTCCAATTTTGGGTCCTGAATGTTTTCTGGGATTTTTCTCTAGTGTGTTACCTTGTATAAAGGAATTAATTCGTTCCCAATGAAATTATGTTAAGCAAATTTTCCTTTATACAAATTTCCCATTGGAATGCATTGAAAAAAGAGTGATCCCATTTTTATGTTGTACAGATTCACCCCATAGGCGATTATGTTAAGCAAATTTCCCCTATCTTCGGAATTTTTTATGTTGTACAAATTTTATGTTATACAAACCATTTGTTATACAAGGGTCCACTGTACTTTGACAGATTCACACACCTTTAAAGGTGAACATATAAACTTCTACCACTGTGATATGTTTTTTTAAAACCTGTCTTCTCCATCATAAGACAACCCTGGCAAAAATCCTGTTATTTAGTATAGTAGATTACACTGCTCAATCAGTGGCAATTTGGTGATTCCAGTCCTCCAAAAATTCCATTCATTCAAATGGATCTACTCTAATAGTGACTTATTTCACTACAGCTTTTTAAAAATTTTTTTGCTGGTTTTAGATGTTCTTTGGGGCTTTTGAAGTAGTGGCACAAAATATGAATGGGGAAACACAACATGAAATGACCAGCAAGAGATTTTTGTTTTCATGTAAAAGAATAGTACTAGTGTGTAAGAAACATGGAAATAAAATTCTGTCCTGTGCAGAAATATAAGTTGAACTGGTTTAAACTTAATTATGTACTTATATCACACAGTAATTTTTTATTTATTTAGTTAGTTATTGGATTTTTATACTGCCCATCTGGCAGCGAGGCCACTCTGGGCAGTTATGTCTTGTCATGATAATGTGGTAAATAATGACAAAAAGGATATTGGAGCTACACCACTAATACAATACAATGGCTGAGGTACGAACAATCTTAAAGGGACATCAAGTACTTCGGAGATTCCCTGTTTGATTTCTCTCTCACCATCTGGCTAGTTATGCAATGCTATATGTGTGGGTTTTTTTCTTTTTTCTTTTATCATTATGTTTATGTTATATTTGATGCTATTCTTGTGTTCCATGTTGGTAAGTTGCCCAGAGCAGTGACTTGTCTATAGATGGACAGTCAATAAATCAACTAATCCAAAAAGACATGCCCCTAAGGTCCGTCTGGACATTTTCAAACACATTTACGGATAAAACCACTGAAAGTATCTCTATCAGCTTTAGCAGAAAAATGAAGAAACTCAGGAATGAGTGTGTTTGCTTCTAGCAATATCCAGAGGTGTGTATATAACAAAATGCTCATAAACTTTTACATGTGTTCACAGATATTAGTAATAGAAGTGCTTCACTTAGCAATATGTTGCATCTTCTATTAAATTTCCTGTCTATATAGTATAATTTGAAAGCTCTATACAGTATAATTTGAAAGCCTCTAAATCGTCCATCTTATTTTGTTGATTTAACGAGCTTTGAACATAGAAAAGCATTTACTCGGGCTTGTCTTGATATGCTACCACTTGCCAACCTAAAGGGCCGTTATACACAATCCCCATACCATAAGAGAGTCTGCTCTTGTGATAAAAAATCTGTCGAGAACTTGGTACATGTCGTGCTTTATTGCCCACTATTTGCAATCCATCATGAAAGACTTTTGAAATTCATTTTAGAAAAATATCCTGGTAGATCTGACGAAGAAAAGCTCAAAATCCTTCTCTGTGATAGAGATAAATTTGTTACATTTTGAATGGTAAGGTTCTGTTCCTTACTTATTAAAATGAAAGTTGCTTTAACTACTTCTAATAGTCAAATTGATACCTAGGTTTCTGTTCCCTCAGGCCCCCTTTTTATCTATTTGTATTGTTATTTTATTGATATTTTTATTGTATTGTTTTTACTTGATGCATTTTGCAATGGCCCTATGAGCCACGCAATAAAATTTATATGATGATGATGATGATGATGAGCCAGAGCAGGAGGCATTGCTGGGGCCCCGGAGATGCACTGATCATGGGCCAATCGTGGGGGGCTCTGCCTACGTCCCCCTTTTTCCATGTCAGTTTTTTTGTTTTGTTTTGGACTGTGGTCCGCCCCCCAGTGGTGTCTGGGGGGGGGTGGACCAGCCCGCTGTTTGAAAACTTTGAGGACCCCTGCTCTGATTGCTCAGTCTTGAAACAGTACAGAAGCACCCACAGTCCATTAATTTAAGCCCATTAATTCATTAAAAAGGGTGAGTGGGTTCAGTGTTAAATTCGTTGAGAATACAATGGTAATTGATTGTCAGTCCCCGTGGTGGTTCAGTGAACTAAGGCTTCCAAAAACTGTTGGCTGCAAAGTCAGCTGCTCAGTGGTTCGAATCCTGGGTGCCCCGCAGCAGAGCGAGCTCCCGCTGATAACCCCAGCTCCTGCTAACCTAGCAGTTCGAAAGCATGTAAATGCAAGTAGATAAATAGGTACCACCATAAAAAGTGGGAAGGTAAAACAGTGTTTCCTTGCAGCCATGCTGGCCACATGGCCATGCACTTGCACCAACACTGGCTCTTTGGCTTGAATACAGAGATGAGCACCGCCCCTAGAGTCAGACACAACTAGCACACATGTGCAGGGGGAACCATTACCTTTACCTTTACCCTGTGTTGGGAGTGCTGTCAAATTCCTTTTGACCTATGGGGACTGGATGAATTAATGACCTTCAAGAGATTTTGGTTTCCTTTATTGAGACAACACATCTTGTATTTGGTCATCCTCTTTCTCTACTTCGGGAGAAAGCTAATCAAATCAATTAGAAGTTAACAAAAGCGATCTTATGATAGCACAGCTGTAACTCAGTGCTATTATTTTCATTACATTTCATAAATAAAATAATAATAAATTACACAATAATAGAAATTTTAATACATTTTGGACAGCATATGGGCAGAGAGAGAAATATGAGGAAAACCACTCAGTAAGAATTAGGTGGCCATTTTAAAATAAAAATGGTGGATAGATTTTTTTTTTTAAAAACAGATTGTCAATTATCCTACATCATTAGTGAACAATCCAGGGAGGCTCTGTTACCAGGACAAGATATAAAGATGTCCTTGCATTGGGAAAGGACAGAAAGTCCTGGCATAGCTTTGACATGTTATGGGACTTGAGCCATGCTCATTTATCATTGCCTTGTATGGGTGTCAGACATCTATGTGTCATGAGGCATATTTCAGTTGTGCTCCTTCAGGGCAAAAACTGCTTTGTTTTATAATTCATCCTGCTCTTGATTTAGCATCATGGAGACTTCATTCTGGTGGCAACACAACATTGCTTGTCCAAGTAGATTGAGGATTCAGTCCAGTGATTCAGGCTGGTACAAGATCGTGGACTAGTTGTGAATAGAGATGGGCACGAAACGAGCGATTTTTTGTTTTCGTTTTCATTTTTTGTTTCATTACACAACAAAAACGAAACAATTTTTTAAAAACAAAACGAAATGACCAAATTTGCCGTGTTTTTCATTTTCGTTGCAGCAGATGCATTGAACTAAAAAGAATGCTAACGAAACAGCAATTTTTTGTTTTTGTTTTTGTTTTTTCATTTCGTTACCTAATGAAACAAAAATGAATTTTTTTGCAAAAAATGTCACAAAAATGAAAATGAACCGAAACGGACCCCTAAATGACCAAACGACAAACGAAACACCATTTTTTTGAGTCGTGCCCATCTCTAGTTGTGAATATAGAAGGCTCCTCATTGAGTCTGTGAAGATTCTCAATCATCCAGGGGTGGTTTTCCAGATGTTGAGACATGGCAACTGGACTTCTTTTCTTGCAGGACTGAGATGTTTCATTGCTCATCCAAGCAGCTTTGTCAGTCTCTGCTACAGAGACTGACATATATAGCTTCAGACTGACGAAGCTGCTTGGATGAGTAGTGAAATGTTTCGATCTCACAAGAAAAGAAATCTAGTTGCCATGAATCAGCATCTGGATGTCTTCATTGACTCCTTCACTTCTCCAGGTAATACTGAGCATGGCTAAGAAAGACCAGTGGTTGAAACCATAGAGAACTATTCCCAGGCCAGTCTAGCACAGTAGCTCCTAAGGCTGGATCCCCAGATGTCCTTGGGCTTAAACTCCCAGAAGCCTTCACTACCAGCTGTGCAGGCCAGGATTTCTGGGAGTTGTCCAATAACATGTGGTCTCAAGGCTGGAAAGCACTGATACAGAGGATACTGATTGTAGAGGGGCCAGTGTCTGACTTAATAAAGCAAGCCTTTGGGGCAAGGGCCCCCAAGAAGAAGAAGAAGAAACTGGAAGAGATGAAATGTCCACATCTCCTGGACTTGTTCCTTATGTTTGGAATATTGTTATTTTCAAGAGTCTCCATAAAAAGATTCACAAAGTGTGGGATGTATCTCATCTTGTGCTTCGGCTCTTGAACAGTCTGGTTTGTCATTTTAATCCCTCTTGACCTGTCCTGCCCTGCCCCTTTAGTTAGTTCCTTCTCATGCCTTTTTGTTTGTTTTTTCTTTAGATTTATCTCGACTCTTTCTCAATCCTGTCTATCAAGTCATAAATAATCCTCCTCAATTTTTATATTTCTTCTGATCGGCAATATTGACCATGTTTGGCTTTCCAGTGGATGGGAAGGACAAAATATGTGTGTGTTCCACTTCTTTACAGCACAGTCTTATACACAGTCCCCCTGAATCAATGTCTGACAGATTCTGGATGAATTAAGGTATCAAACAGGGTTCAGTTTCATCTTGAGCACTAAATGAGAAACTGCAAAAAGGATAGAAAAGAAAAGAAAAAAGAAAGGAAAAGAAAAAGAGAGACAGAGATGAGAGAATGAGAGAGCTCTCACAACAGGATACTGATGACTAGGCTTATTCCTCGATAAAGTACAGTCATACCTCGGATAACAAATGCCTCAGATAACAAATGTTTCGGATAACAAACGGAAATTTCCAGGTATAGGGCTGCCTCAGATAACAAATGTTCCTTATGGGCTGCCTCGGATAACAAATGTTTCAAAATGCCTTGCAAAAAAGTGTACCCAGGATGAATTGCACCCCCCAAAGTTTGTGGAGGGTTGGGAGGAGTTAGAGCGTTTCTTAATGGTGTTTTGGAGCCATTCTGGACATTTTTTTTTGCTAATGAATTTGGAATTTTCAAACTTGGAAAGGTAGGGGGTTTGTGTTCCAGCACTGCATGCCATTAAAGTGCACTTTATAAAGAGGTCTGGGGAAAAACAGCTTTTTAGCCTTTTTTCGGACCTCTGGAACGGATTAATCGGTTTCCCATTCATTTCAATGGGAAACCATGTTTCGGATAACATTTTTTTCCGGATAACAAATTGCCTCTGGGAATGAATTAAATGCGTTATCAGAGGCACCACTGTACCTCTATTTCAACTATAAAAATGATTCCCCCCTCATGCTTTCTGTAACTCCATTCTGTGCAGTTCATTTTCCCCTTTGTGAAGTTTAGCCCACATACAGAGCTGAAAGATTGATTCTTCACAAAGAGATAGACAAACCATCCAGTACTGATATTTTGAATAACCCGTGCTGCAGGGCAGCAAATTTTATGCATGTCGAGAAATGTGCAAAAATTGGTCTTATTAATAGACATGGGCACGACTTGGCGAAATTGTCGTTTCCATTTTCGGATATCATTTCCGTTATGTAACGGAAACGGTAATGACAATTAAGCTGTCAGAACTCGAACTCGAACCGAAAAAAGAAAAATTGGGTCTGATTTGTCGTTCTCGTTCCTGGCATCGTGCGGCGATCGCACAATGCCAAGCGGCACAGAAAAAAAGTAAAAAAAAAACCCGATTCCCGGCCAAAAAAGCAGGCAAAAATATGCCTGCCTGAGGGCACCTACCAGAGGGGTGGCTTCTGGGGGGGGGGTCCCCAGCCTTCCCCCCCTCCTGTCCTGGGCTGCTGGTACTGGGCTGGGAGGGGGCATCCTCGGCGTCTCCATTTGCCATGCAGTGCGGGAGGATCCAAAATGGCGTCCGCAATATTTTTTTTGAAATCGTGGTCCAAAAAACCACCAAAGCACCACAGAAACATGCGAAAATTAGCTATTTTAAATGCTTGAATTTTTACAGTAGCAGCAGTGGGTTTTTTATAGCAGTAAAAGATCGCACTGATTTTATTTTATTTTATTTTTATTTTTATTTTTTTACACCTGTGCAATGACGGGCTGGCCATGGGATGGGACCATGCAAATTTTTGGACCCATTCTACCAATCACATGGCCAGGTTTTGACTGACACTTCTGGATGTGCAAGAGGACATAAAAAGCCGAGGCACTCCCAGAAGAATCGCAGTCCGGGCTTGGATATGGGTGGGAGAGGGCTGTGTGTAGCTGGCTGCTGTGCTAGACTAGTTTCGATTTCGCGGAGCCTTTAGATTTCAGTTAGGCAGGGAGGGAGGGAATTGATTCAATTGAATTTTTAGAATATAATAATAATTCCTTTCATTCTCTGTCTGCTGTGGGGAATAACAACGCAGTTTATTCTTTTTTATTCTCCTGCAGTTTGTTAGGATTTCTTTTCTGATAGTCCTTCAAAGGGAGGGGAGGTTTGAGTGGGAGGGGAGGTGTGGATTTATTTTAAAAATTTCATTTGCTTGGTGGCAAGCCAAGGTCCTTTCATACCCTGCCTGCAGCTCTGCTGTGGGTGCACTGCCCACTTTGTTTGCAATAAAAATTGCAATTGCTTTATTCGATGCAGTCTTGTGCAGCAAGTCAGTTTAAAGTGTTTTCCGCCTGTTCTGGGTCATTGCGGGACCCGCGCCTGCCGCCCGCGCACCCGCGCACCCGCGCGCCCTCCCCTCCCCCTGCCACTGCCGCCGCCCGCCCATGCCCCCCCACCACCCCGCCCGCCGCCTAGGGCGCAAAAACACCTATCGCCGGCGGGACGCCACTCACTGGGACGTCAAATCACGCAAAATTGCGGCGGCGGTAACGACAAATGACAAACAACAGGACAAAACGACAATTTTTAAAAAAATTCACGAATAACGGAAATGACCAGAAACAGACCCGTCCCGAAAAATGACAACTCGAAAAAAATTTTTCTGGCCGTGCCCATCTCTACTTATTAAATATAAAACTTCTCTCCATGACTGTGCAAAATTGTCTTTGTTGTAGTGCAGTGAGGACACTCACCCCCTCCCTCGTTTAGCAAACAGGGACAAGCCAGGTGGTGATTAATGTTCATCCATCGTTGAAATGCATCTTTCTGGTATTGCTATTTTAAAAGCAGCCCTTTCTATATTGCAAATATATTTGATTCACAAAGGTCAGATCCCACCCAGGCACAGCTTTTATTCCCTTAGGGCGATCTAATAATTTCCAGCATATTTTACCATTTGTCATTCCTTAATACTGAGTAGGAAAAACAAGAACAGCAATCATTTAAAAAATGGAAAGAAATTTATGCAACACCTCCCCCTGTTATGAGGATTTGGAATAGTCACATATGTCTTTCAGAAGCAAATGAAAACCAAAATATCTGCAGATCATTACTCTCATATTATTGTTTCTTGGAAGAGAGATGGAACAATAATATTACAAGTAGATACATTTTACTTCCATGGTTCTATTACTGCTTACAAAACTACGCAGGATGTTGACCATGTCACAGAATAAGTCATGGAGAGTTGAAGATTCCTGATTATTATTATTTTTCCCTGCCAGCAAAATTTCTTGGCATTTACACAGCACATCTTCTGGGCATTTCCCGGAATTCTTTTCATTCATTTTGCTGAGGTGAACATATGCCCAAGAGAGATCAGGTTAATATTCTACAGAAGTAAACCATCTTTCACAAGAAAAAAAATATCCAAACCTAAATTATGCAATGCAGTTAACAAATCTCATCCACTTCAATAGGTCTACTCTAGTCGGGACTAATATGCAATTCAGTCCATAGGAATCTCTTTAAGCTGTAGTGGGATGTGATCAATAACACTACACAAGAAAGAATTTTATAGTTTATTGCATTAAACTAGAATGAAGAAGGTTGTACTGTAATATTAAGTAAGAGGTGATGGTTGAAGGTCACAAAAACAACAAAAATTAAAGAAACACAGGAATGGAAGCCACTGCTTTATGTCTTTGAAGATACTCAGTCATCCAGGGAAGGTTATCAGGAAGTTGAGTCATGGCAACTGGACTTCTTTTCTTGTTAGATTGAACCATTTTGCTACTAACTAAAGTTGCAGACTCACTAAAGTTTTCTGCGCATCTTAATTTGATGTGTAGTTTTTCCCCGGGCAGTCACATGGTGTTTGATGCGTAGTTAGTGTCCTGTCAACAGAGTAGTATTTTACTGCTCTGTGCCCGTCTCTACTTGCTTACTGCGCATCTTTTCCCTTTTCCCTGGGTTGATTTTCTAAGTCTCTATTGCATTTAACCCCCCCCCCCGGGTGATTACCAGCACAGGAAGTGGCAGGAAATGGGGTACGAAGCTAATTATTGTATATTTTCTGGGGTCGTATCTCATTAGAGTAGCAAAGAACTGTGCATCATTAAGGGAAGTTTTCCGACCCCTAGCGGTGGTTTAAAAAACTTCGGTGAAAGTGTGCTTCCGGGGGCGTGGTTGGTCGGGGCAACAAATTACTTCCCTTCGCGGTTAGGACGCGATCTTATACTGAGCAATTCGCCACAGCAAAAATGCACAGAAAACACTGGTGAGACCGCGGCCCAAATAATTTACTTGGCTAGTAGCAAAACCATTCTACTGTTCAGTGGTTGCTTAGTTTCTCCAGTGTAGAGTTTTGAACGCTCCTCACTGCATTGGACCACATATATTGATCCTCTTGTGTTTTCTTGTCTGGTCTTTTGGGTGGATTACTCTCTGCTTTAGTGTATTTGTGGGTCTGAATTGAATGGGTATATGGTGTTTACAAAAAACCCTTTTGAGCTTCTCAAAAACCAGTCATGTAAATAATGGTGAGGTTCTTCCCTCAGTTCTGGGTCTCAGACTCTTCCATTGTTCTTCTGGATCAAGACACTGCCTTGCTAAAGGCCCACTTTGGATATTCACAGACCTAAGAACTGTCTTCCAATACCTGTCTTCCTTTTTTTTCTTAAGGTCTGTGGGATATCCAAAGTGAGCCTTTGAACAATGGAACAGTATAGGTGGTCCAAGGAAGTGAGGAGTGTGCAGACCTCTACACTGGAGAAACTAAACAGCCATTAAACAGGAAGATGGCCCAACATGGGAGGGGCAACAGCTCAGGACCAGAATCAGCAGTACACCTCCACTTGGAGGACAAAGGGCACTCATTCAAAGATGAGGATGTACACATCTTAGACAGAGAAGATAGGTGGCTTGAGAGATGGGTCTGGGAGGCCATTCAAGTGTGTATAGAACATCCCTTTCTTAACAGGGGTGGGGGATTTAGGCACAATCTGTCTACCACTTATCATGATCCCTTTCATCTATTCCCAGACAAATCAGAAGCACTTCACAACTACACCAGGAAGGCCACTACTAATGACCCATGCTTAAGGGGTGTTGGAAGGGCTGTAGAGGTGTGACTCTCACACACCTCTGGGCATTGTCTATCTAAGGAACCTATTCAAACCAAAATGGGACATAAATTGGAGGTCTGCTATCAACCTTCCTCAGACTAATGAAGCTACTTGGATCAACATTTCAACAAGAGAAGCAGTCCCATTGCTTTGATTCAATGCTGGGAAAGCCACTGCCTTGTTTTGAGACTATGTATAGACAATGGGAGTTAGAAAAGATCTTCTGTAAGGTGGAGGTGAAGGCCAGGATTATCCATACTGTAACGTTCTTAATTACTATGTAGAGATCATGTCAACAGGCCCTTGTCTCTATCAATTGTCTTTACTATTGTGTTAGCAGTGCTGGGTCAAGGGCAGAAGCTAAGAGGGAAGTTGTCCATGTAACACATTGCATCAATAGCCTCCTATTTGCAAATTATTCTGAATTTTGCAACTCTGGGCTTTCCTGGAGCTTGCAGAGTACATGGAAACTCAGTAAGTGTTGCAGTTCTCCCTTCCACCCAAATGTAAGCGTAGCTCTGTTTGTTGTAGCAACAAGCTAAAAGTTATGTCTCAGTGCTTAGGAAAGCCAGTGATAGCAAGAAGCTGAAAGCAAAGAGTCAGAATTGTTTACCTGCAAATGCTCCTGATTTTAAAAGCAATCTTAAGATATTTGGTGTTTCAAACTCATAATTATGCTTTTTAAATGCATGGTATGCTGTCCCCATTGCCAGTTTTTTTCTACAAGTTTATTTTTCTTTCCTTCAGCTTGGAGAAAGTTTGGCATTTTTTTAAAAAATCATTCAAGGATTTTAATGCCAACTTTTGAAAAACAAAATCTTTGCCATCTTGGCTTGCGAGGACAACTGTAACATGAAATTGGCTCTTTCACTTTTAAACTAAAGTGAGAGTATAAAATAGCTTATCACAGACATGAGTGGCCAAATGAAATCAAATGTTATCCCAGTTTTAAGTTGGGCAGCAGCAACAGCTTAAGACCAACAACTCATTATAACCAGATACGAGTTAAATAGGAAAGGAAGTAAATGGGTGTTCCATTTAAGAGAGATTGTTGTGATACAGGACTCTCTCGTGGAAAGCACTATTCATGTTAGCTTTGGGCTCAATAGGGACCTTAATAGCAGGTTCATAATCAAGTCCTGGACAGGTTTCCGGCAAGTTGTTGGATGAGCTTTGTCCATAGGGATGTATGTGTGTGGGAGGAACCTTTCAGGTTTCATTCCTTAAGGGTACTTTCAGGGGTGCCTCAATCATTTTCGGGTCATTTGGACACCAGTACATTCATTAAATGCAAAGGAGATGGGCTCTCTTGTTTCATTTTTCCTCATTTGTGTTTTGGTGCCAGTCCAAATAAAACCCCACAGAACCCTCAAAATGATTCCCAAAAAAGAGGCAGGGAGGAGGCAGCGGACAATCATCTCTTCTGAAAGCAGGCAGCAGCAACAAGAGGACACGAGGAACAAATCTTATTCATCACGAGATCTACGACGCCAATAACTGTGCTTTAAAATCGTCACATTGACCTCATCAAGTTTAGGAGTTTTAGATTATTTCAGACTGCAGCCCCAAAAGACTTCAGGATTCCCTCAGCCAAACTTCTTGGGAGTTCAGCCAAAATAAATTTAAAAAAAAATCAAAGTCCATAACTTACAGCTAAGGAATAAAAATCTCCACTGGACATGATGATTCCAAATAAGCAGGGAACAGGTAGGGTTAAGGTCTCTGAGAGCTGAGATCTGGTCGTCTCCCTGCCCATTATGTTCCATACAGAGTGCTAAATATTAAACAGTGATTTTGACTAAAGCCAAAAGGTCCAACTCATGTTCTGCGTACCCCTTCTCTTCAACCTCCAACCTCATCATGTCTCTCCCTCTTCCACCCCTCTTTTATCCCTGACCCCTGTCTCTGCCTCCTCACCTGGGTGGCGTTTATCACCCAATGGCTCCTCCTTCTTGTCTGGAGCTTGCCTTTCCCTCTACATGCCCTTCTGGGGCTCAAGAGGTGGAGCTTAAATCAGGCCATCTAGATTATGCAGAGCAGGGGCAGGTGGCCCACTAGGGGCACCAGGAATTAATCCCTCTCACACTATGTCTGATCTCCTCAGTAGAAAACAGTACAGATTTTTTTAAACCTCGTTATCATGAGCATTGCCATCAGACCTATGTAAGTTAGCACTACTTTCTGTCACCACCACCATCACCACCATCATCAGTGATCATGGAAAGCTGTTGCCAGTGGCTAGTGCCACTACTTCTTCTTAGGCTGAAGCACTTTTACACAAGTGTGTATTTAGAGGAGGCAGAAAGGTGCATTTGTCCCAGGCGTGCAGCAATCTGGGGTGCCTGGAATGGGAGCAGGAAGAGGAAGCCATGTGCCCTCCCACCAGCAGTCCTCCTTTCATCCGGTAAGGCTTGGCAATGGGACGCCTGCCTCCACTGCCACCTCTGCCGCCGCATGCCAGGCAAGCGGCAAAGCAGGCATGCATGCAGGGATTGCAGTGGCAGCAGTGCCCTTCTCCTCCTCCTCTTCCTCGCCTTGCTCTTGGCCCACCGCAGGAGAGGTGTAAGGTTCACACGCTCTACTGCATGCATGCATGCACATGCACGCACACACACACGTGCACCGATGTGCACAGAATTGGGACCTCCCCTCGCTGGGTGGGTCCAGTAAGGTTGGGGGGGGGACAGGAGGGGCGCAAAAATAGACTTTGTGCCCAGACACTCCAAACCCTTGCTACCCCTCTGCTTTTACATACATGGGTCAAATGAAAATAATACAAATGTGGAAATCCAAATGAAATATGGATTTTTGGTGTGTGTGTGTGTGTGTGTGTGTGTGTGTGTTTCCTCTCATTCACTAAATGGAATGAGTGGTGCTTGCTTGAAGAAAGGGTTCCAAAACACCAAGAGAGACAGCAGGGAGAAAAGCGGTTCCACTCAAGACACGCCAAATATTTACAGCTTATTTACAGCGTCCAGCATCGACAGCTATGCCTTTCATCAGAATGGCATCGGTCTTCCTTCAGTGGGTGATAAGGCATTTTCCTGATTCTACCAAAGTTTAGCACCGATCCCTTCATGTCTGCAGGTGATGCCTTTTCTTCGTTTCCCCTCCAGGAAAACTTACCCCCTTAGGGTCCTGTTTATCTGGAGGAATTCAACTTGATAAGCTGGAGTACTTATCAAGTTGTGCCGCCATGGTGTAGCCGGAACCAAAAGTCCATATGCAATCTAAAATTCTAATTTCCCATCTCAGCACACTGAAACAGGTCAGAATTAAATAATTTGCCAGATGGAATCATTTAGACCTCTGCAGGGTGAGAGACCATTCTCTCTGGAACCCACATGTAGCTGAACTGTGATGCTGCCTTTTGGTGGTACAGTGACAGCAACAAAAATCATTTTTGTCTATTTCTACTGTAAATCAAGGCACACAGTTAACATACCTAATGTTAAAGTTAGATTTATGCTTCTGGGAGTGCAGATCAGCTTAAAAACAAAACATGTTGCCGCTATGTACCTTGTTTTCAAGCATAAATACCCCCCCAAAGCTTATTTTTCAGTTAATTTTTAATTTTCATTTATTTTATTTTCATTTATTTTATTTTCATTTATTTTATTTTATTTTTTATTTTTTTTATTTTCCTCGCCGCCAATGCGATCTCTTGTGGGGGGTATGGTTCCTTCCTACTTTTATTGATCCCTGCTTATTTTTACGCTTGTCTTCCCTGTTAGTTTTTACTGTTCACTGCCCCGAGTTCCTATAGGAAGATGCAGTGGTATATAAATGCAACAAATAAATAAATAAATTTCTTTTGTAAATCAGCAAAAGAATGTGAAAACAGGAGAGTGAGCGCCTCTTTCATGTTATTTGCAATTGATTATAGTCCCAATTCCTAGAGCTGGATCCCAGAAACAAGGGGTTTCCTAGCAATAAATGGGCTAGGAAAAGTAAATCCAAATGAACAAAAGAAATGAACACAGCCAAGTAAGGAGGATCCAAAGCTGGAGCCAAATGACAATCATGGGCTTAACCCATCTAATAAGCCAGGGATTCTAAGAGGCAACGCCAAGACAGTTCAGAGTAATGCACAGCAGGGTAATCTCAAAGAATGTCAGGATTAGACATGGGCACGACTTGGTGAAATTCTCGTTTCCGTTTCCATTCCTCATTTCCGTTACGCAACGGAAACGGTAATGACAATTACTCTGCCAGAACTCGAACTCGAACCGAAAAAAGAAAAATTGGGTCTGATTTGTCATTGTCATTCCTGGCATCGCAGCGATCGCGCGATGCCAAGCAGCACAGAAAAAAAGTTTTAAAAATAAAAAACCCTGATTCCCGGCCAAAAAAGCAGGTGAAAATATGCCTGCCTGAGTGAGGGCACCTACCAGAGGGGTGGTTTCTGGGGGGGGTGCCCGGCCTTCCCCCCCTCTCCTGTCCTGGGCTGCTCTGGTGGGGGGCATCCTCATCGTCTCGCCAACTCGCCATGCCATGCGGTGCGGGTGGGGGATCCAAAATGGGGTGACCACAATATTTATTTTGAAATCGTGGTCCAAAAACACAACAAAGCACCACAGAAACATGCGAAAATAGCTATTTTAAAACTGCCTGAATTTTTACAGTAGCAGCAGTGGGTTTTTCTTGCAACAAAACGTCTCCATTGATTTTATTTTATTTTATTTTTATTTTTATTTTTTTACACCTGCGCAATGATGGGCTGGCCATGGGAGTGGACCATGCAAATTTTTGGAGCCATTCCACCAATTGCATGGCCACTTGGCCAGGTTTTGACTGAGACTTCTGGGATGTGCCAGTTGGGCATAAAAAGCCCACTAACCCTAGCCCGAACCCTAACCCTAACCCTAACCCTAACCCATACGCCAGTACACTGTCCTTCTTAGTGGGTCAGAGAGGCACCCAGAGGTGCACCACACTAACTCACCCTAACCTTACCCGTAAACCTAAGACTAGCCCTTGCGCTAACCCTAACCCAAAGCCAGATCTGTGTACTCGCATTGCACTACAGCAAGTACACTTCCCTTCTTAGTGAGCCAGAGGGTGCCCATAGGGGTCCTCTCTCACTTTGTTCCTCCCCATCCCCAGCCCAAGTGCACCATAGGCCGTGAGTCACAGTAGAGGCATCCGAAAGAGAGGTGCCTCTGCCTGCCACTGCAACTTGGTATGCATATACAATTGGCTATGCATACCCTTTTGTAGTGGGCCAGAGGAGGCACCCACCCCAGAGAGGTGCCTCCAGGAGCCCGCTTTCCCTTCATAGTGGGCCAGAGGAGGCACCCACCCCAGAGAGGTGCCTCCAGGAGCCCGCTTTCCCTTCATAGCGGGCCAGAGGAGGCACCCACCCCAGAGAGGTGCCTCCAGGAGCCTGCTTTCCCTTCATAGCGGGCCAGAGGAGGCACCCACCCCAGAGAGGTGCCTCCAGGAGCCTGCTACCCCCCAAAAGCAGTACTAACGACAGATGAAAAAACGACAAACAAAATGACAAATTTTTGAGAAATTTCGTGACAAACGGAAACAAGCGAAAATGGGCGGCTCCGACACACGACAACTCGAAACATCATTTTTCCTGGTCGTGCCCATCTCTAGTCAGGATATAAGGGATGCCACAGTCAGGATATGGACCTTAGGAAAGATCCTACCAACAGCTTTATAGCACCAGGGCTAAAGGTTACATTGCTAAGTTGCCACTCCACAGCTACATGTCTTTGGACAGCAGGTCTTGTCTTGGGAGGAAAAGCTTTTCCCTCAAAGACAGACCAACTCTTCAGGGTACCTCTAGTCACAAGGAGTTCTTCTTTGTGGGTGAATGCTTCATCTGAGGGTCTCAAACTATGTTCATACCCCCACTCTGTGCCATTCTTAAGAGCTGGGAAGGAGTCCAGCCTCTTCTTCTGAACTGCCTGTACTTGAGGTTCAGCTTTCTCTAACATTTCAAGGGCCCAGGGTCTGTGGAACCTTCTTCTGCCCACCTTCTGGTCTGGGTGGGGGCTTTCCAACTCATCCTTGCTGGAGGACTCCTCAAGTGGGGCTCTACCAACCCCTTTAAGTATGGGTGTTACTTCAAGTAACACATAGGCCCCATGTTTGAGGAGCAGGATTAGATCCTGATGTAGTCCAGAACATCCAGACCTAATCCAGTTCAGACCCCAAATTAGATTCAGGAGTCAGACATCTAAATCACCAGCTATCCTAGTGGATTGCACTGAGAAACTAAAATGGCCATCACCTTGTCAAAATCACAGTATAGTATAGCATAGTAATATTTAATAGTATAGTAATAATAGTATAGTAATATTTCACTAAATATGTTAGTTATGTCCGCTGGAGAGAGAGAGAGAGAGAGAGAGAGAGAGAGAGAGAGAGAGAGAGAGAGAGAGAGAAAGAGAAAGAGAAAGAGAGAGAGCAAAGAAAAAGTATATTCCAGACTGTGAAAAGGCTTGCTAGACAGTGACACCTCTCTTCTTCTTCACCCTGTAGCTCCACATAATGGCTGATAGAGAGAGAGAGAGAGAGAGAGAGAGAGAGAGAGAGAGAGAGGCGACAGGGGTTTATATATATACAGTACAGTATACTGAGCATTGGCCTCACCTGTGCCCTATCTGGCGCTGCAGCAGTTAGTGAGTCCTGAGGAGATATTGGGCTTTTTTGGAGAAGGAGGGTTTAGCTATCATTCACATTCTCCCTTGGCACCAATGGTTTAAATTACTGGATTGTTGATGTTCTTATTCCCTCCCTCCCCTGTTCCACTCAACTGCCATATTTTTATCTTTGTGAATATTCTGTTCTGGAAGTGGTGAGGAGCTGCTTGACACCCCAGAATCACATACATCCATATTTACTTACTTACTTACTTACTTACTTACTTACTTACTTACTTACTTACTTACTTGCTTGCTTATTTTACCACCAAAGGCACTGATTTAGTCTTGCTTTGCACGTTAGTTTGAGGACAGCAATAATGAGCAACATTCTCTGTGCTTCTGTAAGACCTGAAAATGGTCCACAGTCTCACATATGAGCAAGCAACCTATTGAGAAAGAGAGAGAGAGAGGGAGGGAGGG
Organism: Phrynocephalus forsythii; assembly: GCA_029282475.1. Lineage (NCBI taxonomy): Eukaryota > Metazoa > Chordata > Lepidosauria > Squamata > Agamidae > Phrynocephalus > Phrynocephalus forsythii. Next base: position 15,584,124 of record JAPFRF010000004.1, read on the forward strand.
ACGGAGAGAGAGAATCAGATTCAGGTAATCACACGTCCCTCTCGCTGCATTTTGCGGCCCCGTTGGAGACTGGTTCGAAGGAATGTAACCTCACATCCTTGTGGGGTCAATCCGAGTTCACCCCGACCACACCCCCTGAACTGCGCTCCAAGCGGGGTGAGAGATTCCCATCCTGGAGCTCAGGAATCTTTTCAATCCGCTTCTCGATCCGTGTTGAAAACCGATTTCAACACGGAGGCAAGTTCACCTCGGCTCGAGGAAGGACGTGAAGTAACCACCAAAGCTGCAACAATACCTTAAAGTCAGTTGCGAAACATTGACTCAGCAAACTGGAGCGAATGTGAGGGAGGAAATGGAAGATGTTAAAAGCAACACACTGGAAAAAATAAAATAAGGAGAAGGAAATTGCTGAACAATCAAAACAATTTACAATTTTTTTAAAGAAAAGATGCCTCCATGTATAAAATGACCCCCACTTTTCCAACCCAAAATTACAATTTTGCCATCGTGCCGTTTTCTCCTTGGCTTGCTTCTATGCATAAGATGACCCTCAATTTTTAGTCTAACAAATCTAGACAAAAATATGGTTTTATACATAGAAAACTACTGTAAATGATGGAGTTGGACTGTATTACCAAGTCATTGTTTGTTTATTTGTTTAATTTGATTACTATCCCATTAGTGAAATGCGCTATCCTAGTCGGTTTACAGAACAATAAAATGAACAACTATGGAACAATTTATAAATTTATAAATAAGAAATTGAAGAAACAGGGAATGCCCAGATCTCCTGGGCACAATTCAAAGTGCTGGTAATGACTTTAAAAGCTCTATCAAACTTAAAGACTATAGCAATAACACTAACTAGCATCTGGGGTTTCTGAGGCTACAGGTATAATGTTACTTTGAAAGCCATTCTCTAAGTCCTAAGAATAAGAGTAAATAATACAATTTCTAGACCACAAAAGTATCCAAATATGTGAGCTTTCAGTATTTTCATTTCTGATGTTTTTGTGGTCCATGAAAGGTGTTATCCACCCTTGTTTTTGGATTTTATGCAAGAACAATATCGTTTTCCCACCCTGCAAGCTCTGTGGCAATTAAGTAAGAAAGGAAGTATTGTTTTTCAATAAATCCTTTCATAAAGTATTCCTGTATTAACATGCTGGATCAAAATATTGTTATAAAAATCTTTATGTTGAATAAACAGCTTCTCCTAACCAAACACATACAGAAACATTCAGTTATATTACCCAGAAGAGAATTCAGAACAGGAGAGATTGAGGACCTGCGATGATCTGAAATATGCCAGTTACCATTGTGAAAGCTTCTTTCTTAGAACAAATGGGGTGTTCTCCAAAAACAACACATTTTTCAAGTTGAATCAACCAGACAGATAGAAGAGCCATCAGATTTTCCAGTCAACAAGGCCTCCCACATCTGATCCAGCCTTTACTGATCTTGATCAAGAGACCTACCAATGAAATTTGGGCCTTGCTCAGGCTTCAGCCTGTTGCTTTCCTGGGGGTCAGACCCATTTTCTTCCATACCATGGCAGTAGCTGGGAGGGTGTGTGAAACATGGAGAAAATCAACACAGAGAATGACATACTTTCTGTCGCAGAGCTACTCAGGAGCTGAAAAATGAGTTTTCCGATCCACACTTCTATGATAGCACAGAAAAACTAATAACAGATTTAACTCGGAGTCCCTGGAAAGCATAGTACATCGATGGCCAGCATGTCTTCGGTTTCTGAATAGGCCAACCATTGGGATATTGTTGATGATCAGCTGAATGTCTGTGAAGGTTCTCAGTCATCCAGGTGAGTTTATCTGGATGTTGAGTCATAGTTACTGGGCTTCTTTTTCTTGAGAGATATCTCCAGTAGCCATGAGTCAACTTCCACATGATAATCTGAAGTTTACTAGGCTTTTTGTGTCCCCCATTGAAAGGATGTATTTACGTTCCTAAAATGATGCTGGCAAGAGGCAACAGGAGGATGTGAAATGTTTAAGAAGAACACAGATCATGGAGGACCCTGTCTAGATTGCAGTGTCTTCATTGGTACCTACCTGGTGAAAGCTGCTCTCCACCCTGGCACTGCCTGCTTATGTGAAATTATCAAACCTGTCTTGCATTGGGTCTCAGTTGGACTAAAATATTGCAGACATATCTTGTTTAAGCAAAACTACAAGTCATTGTCACAATAAATATCAACAAAGGGAATGAGTTGCTGGCATCTAACCCTGTGATTTTTATTTGGCTTCATAAATAAAGAATCCAGCGAACCTTTACTGGATCCCAGCTCTCTTGCACTGACAAGAATCTTGAGCCCTCGGTGCTCTTTGTAATGCATTTCCTTACCAAGTTTTTAGCCCGTATGGATCCAAAGATATGTGTTGCCATCACTCTTGCTTTTAGAAATAGATTCCCATTACTGTAGTACTTGCACATCTTCTTGGTGGTTTGGTGTGTGCGCAACTGTCATGTAGTGAGTTAAAATTAAGAAAGGAACATCTGTCAGGTGGAAAGGACCAGAAGCAGCACAGGAAGAAACCCCAAGTTTCCACTAAGACAGCTAGTTGCAGTTAAGGCTCTAGATTTTCACTGTACTGCATAGCCTAATAAAAAGGTTAGGTTACTTTCCTAAGAGGATGTGAGGGTCCTCAGTGGAAACCGAAGAATACAAGCAAATCTTTATTAACAACACCCCTGAGAAGCCAAACCAACAAATGGCAAAGATACTCATCAATAACATATGAGCCAGCGTAGAGATCTGAGCACTCTTCCGAAGAAACTGTCAGTGTAGTTGAGCCTCCAAGGGAGGCAACATGGCCGCTTAATATTTTCCACAACCAGCTTGTGTTCACTGTGTAAAGACCCCTCCCCACTGGCTCTAAGTACAGAGGAGACTTTTGGAATAACAACAGAGCAAAACCGTGCCACATGTGGATGTGATGATTACATGTTCCAGCAAGGAGTATCTTCTGAAATACAAGTATGACTTTTAGGTAGGCAAGCGTTTATAGCTCAAAGGAGAAGAGAGTTTGCATGTTCTTGTTTTCACAAAGGAAGATACTTACATGTACTTGATGCATTCCGATCCCTCACAGCTTACCTTGCATCACTGGTAAAATACCCAAATAAATGAAATCCTGGCCTTTGATGCCTCTGATGTAGCTGCTATTTGTGGTTTTGGCAGCTCCAAGACTAATAAACAAGAGAACAGAGCCCCTGATTTAAGAAGATCTGAAAGAGGTTAAATAAGTGCAAAATGTCCTTTGTTGAGCAGGCTCATAATTGCAGTTTGTTGAAAGCTTATTATGTTGATCCATACAAACATTACTGTCCTACTTTCAAAATGAACTGCAACTCACAAGTGCGTGCATGCTTTTTGATTGTAAACCATTCATTGATTGATTAGCGGAGCTACTGCAGAGATGTTGTTGCAAAGGTCAAGAAATCCACTGGAGATGAATACTCAGAATACTCAGTTACTTCTCTATACAGTGGTACCCTGATTTAAAGCAGCTTGACTTAAGAGCAATTTGACTTAAGAGCGGAAAACTGCTGCCATTTTAATTGCCACCTTACAAATTTTAGATATGGTCTGCTCGACTTACATTTTTTTCAATTTTTCAATTTTTTGACTTTTTTTTCAATTTTTTAGATAGGTACCCTGACTTAAGAGTAGTTCGACTTAAGAGCATTCATTTGGAATGGATTAAAGTCATAAGTTGAGGTACCACTGTACTGTATTCCTTTATCTGCTACTATTCCGAATGATAAGATCTTTCACAGGATGAGTAAAGCCAAACAAGAGAAGGAAAACGAATAAAAGAAAAATGATGAAAAGTGATGAGAAGTAATGGAGCTGAGGAAGTTTCAGTGAACTTAATTTCAGAAGGCTGAGATCTGTACAACTGACATTGCATTTGGGTTGGCCAACAGAATCAACTGTGCAAAGGAAAGCAGGTTTGCTGTAAAATGTAATGTGAACAGCACCATAGCTTAGTGCAGTGATGGCAAACCTTTTAGAGACCGAGTGTCCAAACTGCGATTCAAAACCCACTAATTTTTTTGCAAAGTGCCAATACAGCAATTTAACCTGAATCCAGGTGGCTATGAAGGGGAGATGTCGGGTGCCTCCAGAAAGGGCTCCAAGTGCCACCTTTGGCACCCATGCCATAGGTTCGCCAACACTGGCGTAGTGACTCAGAAAGTAAGAAACAATGTCCCAGTCATGTTTTCTGGAACTTTCCCTGTGGACAGGAGGCAAATGACTATGCACAGCACCCCCCACCTTTCAGAAAGTCAAAAAAAAAAGCAACACATGGCATGGAGAGATCAAGCAACATTCAGTCAAGAATTTGTGGTTGTTGGGTTTTTGTTCTTTTTTTGGTAATTTTAACTTTTGTTCTGAAAAAATCCACTTCTTCCTACTATGTTATGAAGAAATTTGTGAAGTCACCTTGGGTCCTCTTCCAAGGAGAAAGGCAGAGTTAAAATACTCTAAAATAAAACTAAAAATAAATAAATAAGTGTTTTGGATAATTCTTATCAAAGAAATGAACTGAATCACCCACCTAGGTGTGTGTAACTGTATGAGTGTTTGTAATTTCTGTAGCTACAGTATTTTGTTTTTGCAGGGGGGGTTGCAATCAGAGGAGGAAAGAGATCTATTGTGGAGAAACTTTAAATTGACCAATCTGACCTCTGTGAACTTTGCTGGACAGAAGAAAAATAAATGATGAGGGTGAATCAAGGGAAAACAAGACACTTGCAACTAGTTCAGTTCTTTACTGTAGGAGGCAGCTATGAAGCTCTATTAAAGACACAGAGAAGAAGAGAGAGGGAGAGCACTAAAGACTTTGTGGAGGAGTAGGACCTCTGAAAGTGCAGAATTACTAACTGGTCAACTAAGTAGCTTTTGAAAGCTTTTCTCTCTTTCCCCTCCTCCGATTAAAATGTGATTGCAGTGGGGTGGACTCAGAACTTAGACAAGAAATAAAAGCAGTTCCCTTAAAAAAATCAGCAGCTGCAGGCAAACACAAACAGAAGTGTGTGTGTATGTGTGTGTACATAAGGGAATGAGTGACAAGGACCGTTATCAGTCCAGAAATTCTGTATTTAGTGGAGATTGCCCCCCCCCCATCTTGGTGTTGAGTTTGCTGGACAAGCTTCCAGAAATATTTTAAGGGGTGGATGGGTGGGTGGGTCTCCATAAGGAAATGAGCAACAGTGACTATTGTCAGTCCATACATTCTATATTTAGTGGAGACCCCCCATCTTGGTATTTACTTTGTTGGACAAGCTTCCAGAAACATTATAAGGGGCGGGTGGGTGGGTGGGTGGGTGGTGGTGGTGGTGGTGGTGGTGGTGGTGTGTGTGTGTGTGTGTGTGTGTGTGTGTGTGTGTGTGTGTGTGTGTGTGTGTGTGTGTGAGTGAGTGAGAGAGAGAGAGAGAGAGAGAGAGAGAGAGAGAGAGAGAGAGAGAGAATTGTATTAAACTTCCACTGGCAGCCACAAATATGGGAAGATATGGTAAGAGCACTCCTTTCAAATTGTGAAGATAATCTTAAAAGACAAGCAATAAAGGCAAATTAACCACAAAAGAAACCAGAAACCAGGCCTGTCCAAAGCCAGAAGGGGCAATCATGGTCAATTAATCTTGGGGTAGACTTGGGCAGCTAATTTGCAAACACGACCCCTTCGGGTTTGGAAATTTCCCTGCAATGATTCACTTCGTGCCGGCCAACATCACCAACTTTCCAGGGAAGCTTCTTTCCCATCATCTGAAAAGATCCAATACTCAGTTTAAAAGGAGAAATATGACCAAGGGATAAAGAATGATCAAGACCTTTGTCCAAATTTCCTCGGGCATGTCTGGACCCAGACAGAAGGTTTGGCTTCCAGACGCGAATCAAACGCCAGCAACAAAACACTTCATTCAGTTTTCAGGCAAGCTGCCGTGGTGGCCGTGTTTGGTTTCCTGTGTGGTTTGTTATGCTATACTCCTCATGATAACAAATTTCTTTGGGGCCTAAGAGCACACGGGACACAATATATGTAAATGCCAGGGTTGCTGGGTTTTTTGTAAAAAGAAATGAGATATGCCTCTGAACATACTGTAAATGGCTAGTAAACACAATTCCTCTTCGTAGATTGTAGCCTAAGCTCATAACCCACAGGTAGAGGAGGTAATCCTTGCTCTCCCTCCAAGAACCCTGCGGCTGCTCCACCCTGCCACCCTGAACTCTTTAGATCTCATCTGTTTTTGGAACCTAAAAAGGGTTCAATTCCTCTTTCTTTTTGGTATATAATGTTTTATTTTATAGTATATGAAAAGGATAGTCATAGGGTAATTTGAAAAGGGGGGAAATGGAGTAAGGAGGGGGTTGGCACGCATACAAAAATACATCCCTATTATAATAATCACTTTGTTATATCTTCTACTGTAGACATAGTCATTGTTGCTTTCCATGTCCACTTAATGTCTTTCACAGCTGTTATGTATTTCAAGGTGGTTTTCCAAGCTTCTCTTGCATCTACTAGGCACAAATATGGACAAGTAACATAAAATGACAAAAAAATTTGTGAGCAGAAAGTCCCCAGGAAACACCAGGGATTGGAAATTTGATGCCAATGACAATTGGCAGCTGAATGACCAAAGGTATGAATTAGTACACATTTGGCTTTGAGCACTGAGTTACTTATACTACACCAACTGTCCTGGGACCTCCAAACTACTCTTCTGCTTTGTTGGTGAGATGGGTGATATTATTCCAGTGCCAGTGTAGATTTGGTTTTGTACATAGAATACATTGTCCTTTACTCTGGGCAGCAAAATATCTTGGATTCATCCTTCCTGCTCCCATACTCCCCCCGCTCTCTCTCTCTGTGTTTGTAAAAGGTAGTAAAACACCTCACACCACATCTCAGATTGCTGAAATTCACACCAGAGTCACTATTGTCCCCTTGCCATTTAAAAAAAATGAATAGCATTGAAATGGATGAAATCATAAAAATAAAACACACACAGAATCCACCACCCCACACCAAAATAGAAATAATCCAGAGGGCATTCATGTCAGAAAGAGGGAGTGGAACAGGGGAAGGATTGTGATTAGAGATGGGCATGAAATGCCAAAATGGCATTTTCTTTCATTTTTCATTTTGTTTTTTTGTTTCATTTTGTTTGGCACAAAATGATTTTTTTTTAAAAAAATTGTTTCATTTTTCATTTTGCTTTACTTTCCATGTTTTTTATTTAATTTTTTCATTTTACTAAAACTCGTGCCGACCAGCTGTAGTGGAGGCCGGTCGGTGCTTTTTTTTATTTATTTAACAAGCACCAACCAGCTGTAGTGGAGGCCGGTCAGTGCTTTTTTTTTTAACAAGCACCAACCAGCTGTAGTAGAGGTCCAACAGTGCTTCTTCTTTTTTTTAAACAAGCACCAACCAGCTGTAATGTGGGTCGGTCGGTGCTTTTTTAAAACCTTGTGCCAATCAGCTTGTGTGTGTGTGCCCAGCCAGTAGGCACTTTTAAAAAACTTATTTATTTATACAAGCGCCAAGATTGTTGCTTGTCAAAACAAATAATAAACAAAAACAAAATGGAACAAATGAAAATTTCTGTTTCATTTCATTTTGTTTTCTAAAAGTGCACTGTTTCAAAAAATGAAACAGAAAAATTTCATTTCATGCCCTTATCTAATTGTGATCACATCTTTAATTTTCTTCCTTGTGATACAGCATTGATCTTGTATAACAGTGTAGCTTGTTTCTTTTTTGAGAAGTGAAATCATTTTGCAATGGACATATAAACAAGAGTAGAAGAAAAGAGTTTGGAGCATAAACTGTAAAAGAAGTGTGTGTTTGTGTGTGTGTGTCCAATGTACATTACAACAAGCAAAGTTTTCCTTTGAGCTCTCATTCATTTCCCCCTCCCCTTTTTTTCTTCCTTCCCACATCCTCTCCCTTTGATTCTGCCACTGAAGAAGTGAAGCCTAGTGGTCTGAATGGAAGTTTTATTTGCCATAGAAAAGAAGACAGGGTTTAGGTGGCTTTTCCCTTTTGGCTGCACAGACCTTCTTTGGGAGGGCCATGGGCAAGAGCCCACTATGGTTTTGAAGAGTTGGCAGTGGCACTAGAATCACATCCCACCCACTCCCAACAGGCATAGAAGAGGTGCGTTGGACATGCTTGGACACACACACACACACACAAACACACACACACACACACAAACTTTGGAGAGATGTGGATGGCCAAACATGCAGGAAATAATGATGAAACACTCCAATCACATTAATTTTTTTTAAAAAAGGCAAAGGCCTGAGTAGGCATAAAAAGGGGGCAATCCAGTTCTTGCCTAGCTTTACATTGTTCAATCCCAAGAAAACACATCAAATTCAATCGTTCAACAGGTGGACAAACACAGGGACATATTACAGTGGAGTTGGTGCTGGGATGAAGGCCGGTGGCTGTAGCGGAAAGTCACATGGAGAAAGTCTTTGGAACTAGATCAGCAGTCACCAACATTCCCCTCTACTTTTCCACCAAGCAGAAAAACACAGCAGGTAAAGTTCTGGCCACCACCTGAACCAAATGAGCAGCAACAGTAAATTGTGGGTGCATGACACCAACGCAGTCATGCCACCATGCAGCTTAGGCAGATGGCTGCATGGAGAGCTACATAAGTCCAAGTGCCAAGGTGGTCGATCTCTCTGCAATAGGTCCAGACCAACACATTTTTCTGCCTTAGTGGACCCCTTCACCCTAATACCAGCCATCTCCAGGTGCAGAGTGTGCAACACCACAACCTAGAATTGTACATATATTTTTATTTATCCTCACTGTGTGTATCTATAAAGAAGGAACAGACACATATGTCAGGCCTATAGCTAATGAAAAGATCAGCCTGGCCTATATCTAATAAACAGCAGCATCCAGAAAATAGTATGTTAACGTGTGGAGAGAAATATGGTCAGAAACGCAATCCAAGGCAGCGCTTGTGCTTCAACTACATGCTTAACTCAAAGAGACAGGAAGAGCGTGGTAGGGATTGCGAGCGGAAAACACAGCATGCTTCACAGAGAAAGAATGAAGTACAAGGAAGAGATAAGGACAAAACAAGCTGTGAAAAAAGCAATTAGGGAAGCCAAGGGTAGACGGTCAATCGGCATAACAGAATGCAGGTTGGCCACGAAGCCAAGATGTTCATGGAGATACCGCGCACAAGAGCCCGGGCCAGAAAAACACATGCAAAGAACAGAAGCAGGGAACTGACACAGCTGGGAAACTAATCCAGGGCCAGAATGCTCTTGGTTTGGAGTGGCAGAAATAGTGCATTGGATTCCTGGTGTGGACAATGTTTGACTGTCACGTGCTCAGGGTATACTCCAGGCATGTCCAAACTTCAGCCCTCCAGATGTTTTGGATTGCAACTCCCACAGTCCTTGGCCATTGGCAATCTCAGCTTAGTACTCTGGGAATTGTGGTCCAAAACATCAGGAGGGCCGACATTTTGACATGCCTGGATACTCCATTCAAACAACTGGAGGCACACCTGATGTGCAGCATAAGCATAACTGTGAAAACTGCTTTTGCAGTTTCCTTTAAGCAAGTATGATTCTGCCGTAGGATTCTGGCCCTTGTGTGTTTTAGAAATTCAGCATGGCTTAAAACATGGATGGGAAACAGGTCTGGATGGAGGGGTCTTGTCAGGAGACTCAGTCATGCTAGACAGGGTCAAAGCCACTAGTGGGTAAAGCGTTAAAAATGGGTGTGATCATTATTGTCTCTGCCCCACTCCTGTCAAACTGGGCAAGTGCTCTAATATGCAGTGGACAGTTGTCTGCCTTTGACAGCATTTAACTGGTAGTCCAGTCAGTTTCTATGTGTGGAATGAAGGGAAAGGTGGCATCTTGTCCTTTGCTCTTGCAGTGAAGCATTTCCATCCAGGCCAGGTTACTGCAACGAATGGCAGCTCATCTGTCTAAACATGGCACATGTGTTTCATTTTTTTCATTCAAAGTTGGCAATTGTTCACTGTACGTGTACACATCACATTTACCAGGCAAGACTGGATATCTATCTATCTATCTATCTATCTATCTATCTATCTATCTATCTATCTATCTATCTATCTATCTATCTATCTATCTATCTATCTATCTATCTATCTATCTTGGAGTAGGAACTGGCAAACCACTCCAGTATTCTTGCTAAGAAACCTCCATGGACATGGGGTCACGAAGAGTCGGTCACGACTCTAACCACACAACAAGGTCTATCTATCTATCTATCTATCTATCTATCTATCTATCTATCTATCTATCTATCTATCTATCTATCTATCTATCTTGGAGTAGGAACTGGCAAACCACTCCAGTATTCTTGCTAAGAAACCTCCATGGACATGGGGTCACGAAGAGTCGGTCACGACTGTAACCACACAACAAGATCTATCTATCTATCTATCTATCTATCTATCTATCTATCTATCTATCTATCTATCTATCTATCTATCTATCTATCTATCTATCTATCTACAACAATAATAACCACTTCTTACTAAATTCTTAAGTTCAAAGATTTTTCTTACCTCTTTGCTTTTCTCTGAAACTGGCCAACAGCCAACACCAGCTGGTTTCACCATAGATCAGAAACTTGTATTGCCTCCTCTCATTTCATGTGACTCCCTCCCTGGGGATGTAAGAGAAGTGGGAGAGATGCCAAGTTTCTAGCTACCTTCCCTGGAGGGATGGCAATAGCATAATCTGAGGCATGTCCCCTGAGAAGTAAATTCCCCCTGGGGTTCACCTGAATCTACTACAAGGGAAGAGGACGCAGGTTTGCAGCCCATAAAGCAAAGCAAAAAAGTGTTCTGCTCATATATACCACCCCATACCACTTCAAGGAGTCTCTGGGTGGTTTACATTTTTAATTACAGTGTGCAGGCTACACATTCCCCCCAGAGCAAGCTGGGTACTCATTTTACTGACCTCGGAAGGATGAAAGACTGAGTCAATCATGAGCCAGCTACCTGGGATTGAACCCCAGGTCATGAGCACAGTTTAACCTGCAGTACAGGCATTTAACCACTGTGCCACGGGGCTCCTTAAGAAATGTTTGGGGTCCCCTCCAAATAAATAAATGTCTCTATTTAATCAGAACCACTGCACTTTCCCCCAACAAATAATACATTTTTAACATTCGGGTTCAAATGCCAGCCTCATAGGCTTTTTCTGTTAGTTCATCAAATACAGTCTCTTCTTGATAAATCCTAAATTATGGTTTTTTTTAAAAAAAAAAATAAAGCAAAAGCAATGTTGGGCAGTCTGCTGCTAGAGACCTATTTATTTATTTATTTATTTATTTATTTATTTATTTATTTATTTATTTATTTATTTGACTTATATACCACACCATCTGCCACTCTGGGCAGTGTACAAAAAAAGTTCAACAAACAAGAAGATTATACAATGTAAAAATGAAGCTAATAAGCAAAATGAACATACCAGTAACTAAATCAACAATGACCTCATAAAAATCAATCAAAAAACAGAGGGATAACTTCAGGCAAAAATCAAAAGAAAAACAAAACAAAACAAAACAAAACAAAAGACACAAACATGTGGCACCTTAAAGACTAACTTTCATATTTTAATGTGACTAAAACAGAAAAGGCAGATTAATGATCAGTGACTAAAGAAAGGATGGATTAATAGCCAGGGAAAGCCTTTCTATATTGAAAATTAACAGCTTAGGGGCCAGACCTCAGCAGAAACCTGATTCCGTAAGCAAGGGGCCGCCATTGAGAAAGCCCAGTTCCTTGTTACTGATTTCCGGGCTTCTTTGGAGTGGGCATCCTCAAGATTGAGTGTTTCAGGTGATACTATGCAGTAGGAGCCGTTCTGACCTATAGCTAGGTCACAAACCGTTTAGGGCTTTGTATGCCAACATTAGAATCTTGAAGTCAATGCGGTAGTGGAACGGCAGCCAGTGCACTGCAGTAGTTTATTCTCAAGACTATGAGTACATGTACCAATGTAGTGAGACTGCTGGGGGGTCCAGGAAGGCATGCAGCTGAATGATCCGACGTAGAAGATAGTTTACGGAATGGATCACTGACACCACCTGGGCTTCCATGGTGAGCACCAGGTCCAATATTATGCCCAAACTGAGTAACTCATGCTGCGCAGGAAGAGCCACACTCTCCAAACTGAGGGAGTTTCCCAAGCTGCCAACACCCAGCCCCCCCCCCCGAAGGACTTGCATCTTGCCTGGGTTCACCCTCAGTCTATTCATCCTCCTCCATTCCAGCACATCATTCAGGCAATGATCCAGGGACAGAATGGTAGCCACTGCAAATGGAACAAAGGAGATATAGAGCTGGGTGTCATCAGCGTACTGATGACACGAAACCCCATACCTCCTGACAACTTCCCCCAGCAGACTCGTATAGATGTTAAAGAGCATGGGAGAGATGACCGACCCTTGTGGCACCCCACAATTGAGGGTCCAAGGGGTGGAAGTCATCTTCTTCAGTTCTACTCTCTGGGGACGGTCCTCCAAGAAGGAACGGAACCACTGCAAAGCAGTGCCTCTGATCCCCAGCTCGGAAAGCCTCCCCAGGAGGATACTGTGGTCGACGGTATCAAAGGCCGCTGAGAGGTCAAGGACGATTTGCCCCTGTTGGCCTCCCTCCACAGATCGTCATGCAGGGAGACCAGGGCCGAATCTGTACCATGGCACAGCCTGAACCCTGATTGGGATGGATCAAGGGCATCAGTTTCATCAAAAAGCCCCTGAAGCTGCTCTGCCACCACCCTCTCGACTACCTTGCTAAGAAATAGAACATTGGTGACGGGCCTATGATTGCCAATTTGGTCCCCTACCAGATCTGTTTTCTTCTTAATGGATCTAATGAGAGTCTCCTTGAGGGCAGGAGGAATACTGCTCTCGCTGAGAGACCCATTAATTATTGCAGTGGCCCATTCGGTAGTCACCTGCCTGGCAGCTTTTATAATCCCGGCTGGGCAAGGGTCAAGGGAGGAGGTGGTGGCACGACAGCAATCAAGGGCCTTGTCCACTTCACAGGGTAAAAGCTGGAGAGAATAACCGGGTAAAGCATTGCACTGGATGTCTCTGCTCGATCTACTGGTTCTAACTGGTGATCCAGTTTTTGACGGATGACCTCCACTTTTGATTTTTAAAATGCTGCAAATTGGCTGCAGGAAATACTAGGGGAAAGCTTATCACTGTGACCAACCCTGGATTGATCGCAGACTATACGGAACAATTCAGCCTGATGGTTTTGTGCTTTGCTTATCCAGACAGCAAAGTAAGATATTTTTGAAACCTTAATCCAAGCCGAGTAAATAGTCGACATGGTCTTGACAGCAGTTAAATTATAATTATGTCGGGTCCCACCTCCAAATGCTCTCTAAGGTATGGTAAAGGTAAAGGTTCCCCCCGCACATGTGTGCTAGTAGTTTCCGACTCTAGGGGCGGTACTCATCTCCGTATTCAAGCCAAAGAGCCAGTGTTGTGCAAGTCCATGGCCACGTGGCCGGCACGGCTGCAAGGAAACACTGTTTCCTCCTTCTATTCCTCTTTAGGGCCTTTATGTCCTGGTTAAACCATGGCTCTGGTGCTTATGTGCCATCAAGTCAGTTCCAATTTATGGTGACCCTCTTCAGTTTCTGCTGGGCATCAAGTGCTCCGAAGCAGTCTACCCTTCCTTTCTTCTGGGGAATGCCCTGGGACTGTGCAGCTTGCCGATGGCTACACAGGCTGGGTCTTCCCTGGGAGGCAGAGCGGGGCATTGAACTCCTGACCTCTAGCTCTGCAGTCAGATGCCTAACTCACTGGGTTAGTTAGCTATACAAATAAGAGCATACTAGAGTTCACTAAGCAGGGTCTCTCTTTGAAGGAGCAAACAGAAGCTTATACATCGTGCAGGAGAATAGAATGAAATTATTTCAAACAAGTGGGTAGTGTAATTAGCTAAAGGAGGGACAGGCATTTTACGGCCATCCAGATGTGGCTGCTCTGGATCTAGCATTTCTGACCATCCGCTAGGCTGGCTGGGATGGATGGGAGTTGCATTCTAGCAACATTTGGGAGAAGGACATGTCATCCCAACTTGAGACAAAAATGACTTGATTGTAATAAATCTAGGATACTTTCCACGCTAGAATCACTTTGATGTGAGGATTTTATCCAATTTGATGGCTATCTGGGTATCATATTTTTGACTGCGGGGTCAAACATCGGTGTGCATATTTATTTATTTATTTATTTATTTTATTTATATACCACTCCATCTAGCTACACGGCTACTCTGGGTGGTTTACAAACTGAACAGAAATCAAAACTAAAAACAGTAAAATATAATAGGTAAGCACAGATATATAAATAAAAACCCAATTACTAGTAAACAATACATAACAAAACACAGAACAGGAGCAAGATGGGCTACAGATAAAAACCAAAAAAATGCATAATAGCACTCATTATTAGAACAGATTAATATCCGGGGAAAGCCTTTTTAAATAGCCACATCTTTAGATGCTTCTTAACGACTGGGAGGGAAGGTGCCAGACAGATCTCAGGAGGAAGTTGGTTCCAGAGCCGAGGGGCCATCACTGAGAAAGCCCAATTTCACATCAAAGATCTACAGGCCTCCTTCAGTGACGGCACCTTCAAATGTCCTGCCTGAGATGATTGGGTGTTATGGGCAGTATTTTGTGGCAGGAGCCATTCTGCCAGATAGCAGATTGCCTAAACTATGTTTCTGCCTCTCTGAGACACACTTCACTGGGAGAATATGGTAGCAGTTTAATTGAATCTGATGGATTTTTTTCTTCTTGTTTGCCTTTATTGGCACGAAACCTGAGACACTTAAGCTCTATCTAAATATAGACTGAAAGATCTATTTCTGCAACATAATTCAGCCCAACCTACTGCTGAGAACATTGCTTTGTAGTATTGCATGCCCACATTTACATGAGTCTAAAAGGGTTGTTAGCAAGAAGTCAACCGAGGCATTTGCTGTTGCGCTCAAGTCATGACTTGCCATGCAAGAACAAAAGCATGTGCCGACTTCTTAACTTTCACCAGTTCACTCCTGAGGATTATGCCAACGGCACTGGACTGGCTGGCATCAAAACAACATAGGATTCTAGCCTGCATCAGTGGCCATACGTTTATGGACTTCAGTCATAAATTTTCTAAATTTTATTTGGAGAAAAAAAATAAGAACACACACACACACACACACACACACACACACACACACACACACACACACACACACACACACACACACACACACACACATTAGCATTTACATTGTGTGACTTTATGTCCAAAACCACTTTTTTTTCATTCTACAAGACCACTCCAGAATTGCAATATGGACTTAGGGATCACTAAATTCTAATTCATTTGCAGAGAGGGATGGGTGTGTGTGTGCAGAAGAGCCCATATATTGCACTGTTAAAGACTAACGGTAATCTCCAATTCCCGGTTCACAGATTTGTCCAGAAAGTGCAGATTACATCAGTTTACTTTAAAATACAAATGGTTACAGTATTTTCCCAGTATTTCCTGGTAACTCATGAAATGACTCCCCTTACACCCAGTTCCAAGAAAAGTCCGCTACATTCTATATAGCAACCTCCTCATTTAGAACTTGGAAAAGTTACTTTTTTGAGCTACGTAGCTCTTTAGAATTGCTCCCCCCCCCCAGGGAAGGGCGACTCTGGCAATCGCAAAACAAACAAACAAACAAACAAACAAACAAACAAGTAATTTCCCTTATGTTCTGGTGTTGTCAGTTACTTGGTGGTGGAAAAGTTTATATATGTATATATTTTTTAAAAAGTATGTTTAGAAATATTTGTAAGAACATGTTTTTATAAGAAATAATGCATTTAAACGCAGATGTTGGCCAATCCAGTTCAGCGCAGAAAAACAACAGATCCAGTGTATGGGTGAAATGTATAAACGAGAACATAAAGTCATCATATTCTAGAAACAGGTGGACATGCTTGTCTTTAACAAAGACAACTCATATGGCATACTTAATAATAATAGTGCCCTAGTTAGCTCAGTGATCTGAAGCAAGGTTGGGAGTTCAATTCCCCACCGTGCTTTGTGTAGAAGTAGAGGCAGCCCGTGTGGTTCCTGGCAAGCTACATAGCCCAATAATGCCCTCCAGAAGAAGGTGATGGCAAACAATTTCTGAGTGCTTTATACCTAGGAAAACTTAAGAAGGATTGTCATAAGTCTGAAATGTCTGGACAACACAAAGGTTTTATAGACATGGGCATGAAATGCTAAAATTGTGTTTCATTTCATTTTGTTTCATTTGAAATGAATTTTTTTCAAAATTTGTTTAGCTTTTCATTTTGTTTAGTTGTACTAAAGTGTATGTGTGTGTATGTGTGTGTGTGTGTATGTTGCTTGTGTAACGTGCCTGCACCCAATCAGGGGCAAGGAAAAGGCAGGTTTTGTAAACTGTTTTTGCTGCCTCAAGCACCGATCAGCTGTAGCACAGGCTTGGGGCAGCAAAAAAAGTTTTAAAATCCCTCCTTTCAATTGGGTGAGGGAAAAGGAAGGATTTTTAAAGGTTTTTTTTTTGGCTGAGCTCCAAGCCTGCACTACAAGCTCAATAGGATGGATATTTAAACTTTTTTTTTTCTGAGCCTCAAGCGTCAATCAGCTATAGCACAGGCTTCGGGGGGGGGCAAAAAGTTTACAAATTCCCCTCTTTCCCCACCTGATAAGGTGGGAGAAAAGGAGGGATTTTAAAACTTATTTTAAATTTTTTTTTCTGAGCCCCATGCGCCTATCAGCTGTAGTGTGGGCCTGGCTGAGGGTGCTATTTTTAACAAGTGCCAGGCCCACACTATAGCTGATCAGCACATTTTTTTAAAACGGAAGGCCTCCCTGCTGCCTTGGAAGCCCCCTCTGCAGGGGGTGCTCACTGGCAGCAGCTGTGCCAGGCGGCCTCCCGACATCAGGTAGGAGAAGATGCCAGATTTGGGGGATGGGGGACGAAAAATGAAATGGAACAAAACAAAAATTTCCATTTTTTTTTGAGGGGGTGGTTCGTTATTAATTTCGTTGTGTAACAAAATGAATAATGAATAACGAAACAAATTAAAAAAATCATTTCATGCCCATCTCTATTATTATTTAGCTCTTCATAACTCCTGAAAAGGACCAGTGGCCTAATTATGTGTTGGCTCTCCAATGGTTCCTATGGTTTGCTGTGTAGGAAATGGACACTCAGATGGCATCATGGATCCCTAAACCAGCTGCATGGGAGTGTTTGTGTGTGTGTGTGTGTGTGTGTGTTTGGGAGAAGCAACAAAATCATGTTTTAAAACCTCCACCTCCCCCCTTTCTGGCTGCTTGCTCTTCCCTGCTGTTCTTCTTTGGTGGGTCCGTCTCCTGCTTGTGTGCCTCTGCTTTGCACTTGAGGAGAGCCATTTTCAAAAACACGCCTTCCCTCTTCCACGGCACTTGCTGACCTTTCCTAATGAACCTTGTTGTTTGCAAGACAGAAGGAGGCCCTATGCTCGGCGTTCGCGGGCTGCAGCTAAACCTGAGAGGGTGTTCCACTGGGACTTAGCCTTCCACTTGCACATTTTCTGCTCATGCTGTGTCAAGCCTGATCATCATCATGATCTCTGTTCTGTCACACTCTATAAATATAAGTCCCAATAAACTAAACAGCATTACTATTTCTGTTCTATTTTTTTTTTTTGTGTGTCACAGGGGAAGTACAAGGAAGGGTTTCATTACCGCCCTGTACAACAAGTTTACCTACCCAACTTGGAAACCAGATAGCAACTTTTGGGTTGTTGTTTCAGGGAAATCCTATCCATGGGTTTATGCTTTGAAAGTACCTTTGGGAGAGTAACTCACAGGGAGAACCATTTGTGGAACAAATTGTTAATAGATGTGTGTGTTCTTAACTCATCGCTGCCTTTCCTTCCAATATCTTTAAGAAGAGCAAAATGAAGTCTTCTGCCTATATACCTCCCCATAGTACATAAAGCACTTTCTGGGCAAATTACAGTTCATTTTTGCGAGGTACATGTTGCCCCTGTTCCCACAGAGAGCTGGGTAGTCCATTTACTGACCTCAGAAGGATGGAAGGGTGAGTGAACCGTGAGTCAGACACCTAAGCGTGTTGGGATTAGAGCAGAGTCTTGACTGCAGTGCTGAAGATCAACCTCAGCAATGATGAAAGGAGAGCAATGGTTAAAGGTCGTGAGCCATTTTAAGGAGGTTGGGGCATACATAACCCTCTCCCTCCCTTTGTTCCACCTGGGGTTTGTGTCAGCTGAGAGGTGTGCCTGGCCCTTGAAGAGCCTTCAGCTTCTGCTCCCTTGGAGGACTTTTTAGACCAGCTGGACTCTTCACTGAGGACCCTCTCCCTCCCTTTGTTCCACCTGGGGTTTGTGTCGGCTGAGAGGTGTGCCTGGCCCTTGAAGAGCCTTCAGCTTCTGCTCCCTTGGAGGGCTTTTTAGACCGGCTGGACTCTTCACTGAGGACCCTCTCCCTCCCTTTGTTCCACCTGGGGTTTGTGTCAGCGGAGAGGTGTGCCCGGTCCTTGAAGAGCCTTCAGCTTCTGTACCCTTGGAGGGCTTTTTAGACCGGCTGGACTCTTCACAGAGGACCTCTCCTTCCCTTTGTTCCACCTGGGGCTTGTGTCAGCTGAGAGGTGTGCCTGGCCCTTGAAGAGCCTTCAGCTTCTGCTCCCTTGGAGGGCTTTTTAGACCCGCTGGACTCTTCACTGAGGACCCTCTCCCTCCCTTTGTTCCACCTGGGGTTTGTGTCGGCTGAGAGGTGTGCCTGGCCCTTGAAGAGCCTTCAGCTTCTGTACCCTTGGAGGGCTTTTTAGACTGGCTGGACTCTTCACTGAGGACCCTCTCCCTCCCTTTCTTCCACCTGGGGTTTGTGTCGGCTGAGAGGTGTGCCCGGCCCTTGAAGAGCCTTCAGCTTCTGCTCCCTTGGAGGGCTTTTTAGACTGGCTGGACTCTTCACTGAGGACCCTCTCCCTCCCTTTGTTCCACCTGGGGTTTGTGTCAGCTGAGAGGTGTGCCCGGTCCTTGAAGAGCCTCCAGCTTCTGCCCCTTGGAGGGCTTTTTAGACTGGATGAATTGCAAGATGGCGGGCGGCAGCAACAGCGTTCCATCCTTGCTGCACTTCCAATTCTTAATCGACTCTAAATTTCTTGGCTGAAATCTTCATGTGGTCTGAAGACAGAACCAAGGTTTTTTTTTTCCTCCCCGCCTTCGTCACCACTTCCAAATTAGTCTGTTTTGCCATATCTATTTTTAATTCTGCTAGAATTTGCTCCTCCGCATACCGGGACGCAGGAGGATTTTTATATGTTTTGTTGTTTTAATAGTTCTATGTTGTTTATGCTTTATATCTGTTGTATTCTATTGTTGTTGATTTGGTATGTATTGCTTTTGTTAGCCGCTTAGAGTACTACATGTAGTAGATAAGCGGGATATAAATACAAGAATAAATAAATAAATAAATAAATAAATAACTCGACTCTTCAAAATAGGCTGAAAAGGAATGGCCAGGGCAGCTGCTACCACTGGCCTGCAGCAGCTGTCATTATCAGGCAGCTGCTTCATCCTGATGAAGGGAAGGCCCACCACTGACTGGCCTGTGATATCTTATGGACAGAAAAGCCAAGTCCCCTCAGGCAGCCATTTTCTTAGGATAACTGGTTGCACAGGAAGGTGAGTTTCAAAGGGCATTTGAAAATTTTAGAGCTGGACTACTAAGCCCATTCAGAAATGTTATTGTAACAGGCACTTGAGGTGAGTTTTCACATTATGGAGACATATAAATGGCCTTTTGCTAAGTCCGATTATTGGCCTATCTAACTCAGGACATTCAGCTCTGATTGGCAGGATTTATTTCAAGTGCATGCAAGACTCTTTCTAAACTCTGTCTGGCATTTCAGGATGTTGTCCCATCCAAGGCCTGACCTGAGTAATTAGTGAAATTAGGTATGATAAAGCACAACAAGGATGATTGCCATACCAGGTTGAAAGAAAGAGGCGACACACATGCAGATTGGGTTAAAATAAGGGCCACAACTTTATTAACTACAGTAACAGATTTTAAATTAATTATCACTGAACTGTAACTTTAGGAGGGCCTGAAACATAGCGCACCATCCAAATGGTAACAATAAATTGATTAGGTCCCATTACTCTACCAATTTCCTGCGGCCCGTTAAACTGCCGCAGTGAGGATGCCAACCAGATCTTTTCGGCATCAACGCTTGATTAAAGATTGGCAGCCCTCCTAGGGGATTGGGTTATTATTATTATTTGTTCCCTAACTAAAACCTATTGGGTTATTAATTGAGGGCTGCCGAAGACCTGAAGATGTAATTTAGATTCAGGACCTAAATGGTTAACTTTATGCGCTACCCGCCAGTTTTGACCAGGGTTATTACCTACAACACCCACCGCCAACATGTGAATGGTGGGATGGGCGAAAAAACACCACTACTCAAGGCCAATAAGAGTAATGGTCAAAAATTCCCATCCGGCCCTGAAGCGACCAGCAAAGCATCACCAGCACATAATAAACAGTGGTGGGAGGGTGGGGAAACCGGTGATTGTGGAGGCAGGCTACGGGGAGTGCACCAGGGACTTATAAAGGGCGCGCTCCCCGGATGTAGGCTACGCCACTAGCGTAGCCAATAGCCGCCTCCCTCAACCGGCCGGCAAAGACGCCCCAGCTTGGCACAAGGCCGGGCGGGGCAGCCATAAAGAGGTAGCCATACAGCATCAGGTCTTGCTAATGTGTGATTGGGCAGGCTGACTTCAGAGCCTGCTGTGGTATTGCAGCCAAAGCTCTGCTCATGGCCTGGGGTTCAATCCTAGGTAGCCGGCTCAAGGTTGACTCAGCCTTCCGTCCTTCCAAGTTCAGTAAAATGAGCACCCAGCTCCAGGGGTGGTGTGTGTGTGGAGGCAATGTGTAGCCTGCATAATTAAATTGTAAACTGTTCAGAGATTGGTTTAAATGCTTTGGGGTGGTTTATAGGCAGACACTTTTATTTTTTATTTTATTTTGGCTTTGTGAGCTGAGTATAGCGGTCCATCGAGGGCAGAACTGATATGATTTTTCAGCCTGCTGCAGACTCTGAAAGCAGGCACTTGGGACATGCACTTGGACAACCACAATTTATGACAGAGTAGGCTGCTTAGCACCTAATACCAGATTTATCAGTCATGCGTTATGCAGGTCTGTTTAAAGGTATTCAGCTTCCCTTCAAAATGAGTCAAGTGGCTTTGAATCTCAATATTTCTGAACATCTGAGTTATCTTCTGAAAATGTCAAAACAAAATACAAACCACAGCAGTATCTCACCATATGAGGAAAGTTCTTAATGCATAACCAGTTTCACGTTAGGTAACATATTACTTAACCAAAATAGTTCAAGGGTAGGAATGTTGAGAAAAACTTGTTATTTTGCCTCAGGGTTGACTTGCTATTATTATGCTTAATTACTTCATTAAAGTTTTTTTGGGGAGGGGGTTCCTTACATTTCTGAATAACTTTATCCAACATTTAAAAGGCCAGCTTGGTTGATTCCTGTTTCCTTCACCTTAGTAAACCCAGCTATATGGTTGAGAGTTGTGCTTTGTCAGGAAGAACAAAAGAGGGAAGATCTGTCTTATGCATTGAGTGAATGCATGTGTACAGGTGTCAGTAACAGAAACACCAATTGTCCACCAGTTGGGTGGTGGTGGTTTGAAGGACACAAAACTCCCATTTTTGTTTTCTGCCAAATTCAAATTTCTCAGCATCGTATCTCTGGCCAGCTCACTGCTTTCCTAAACTGAGTAGTTCTTCTTGTAAAGGACTAAAAGACCTTATTGTATTACACTGGACATCCACGTTGTTAGGATTGCACAGATATATTTGTTTGTTTTGATACATTGAATTTTCTACCATGACTTTCCACTTAGAATTACTGTATATTCAAATTGAGGGTTATGGGAACGCGAGAAGGACCTTTCCAGCAGGGTTGGAGATCCATGCAGATTTCTGGCAAAGGATCAAACCAGAGAATATAGTAGCTTCGGATTCAGGAGATGATAACACGCTTGACTTCAAAGACATGATTCTTCAGTGGTGTCTGTAAAACCAACTGAAACATGAATCTGATCCATCACCAAACAAAAGCAAGCTTATAAGCAAGTTGCAGGGCTTGCAGCCTTGATATAGATGGGCTCCTGAGAAGTGGCCTTCAATTGGACTGAGGACTCTGCTTCTGCTATTTGCAATTTTTTTCGGGTTGGGCAGCAATGGGAGCATCCATTTTGGTGTCAAGATAAGTTCTTGTGCCTGGAGATTGGGGTGGAAAACTGGAAGCAGGTGGAGGTGACCGGATGTCAAAAGCACTCTGTCCCACATGCAGTGGGATTGGTTTGGATCTTCCAATCCCTACTTCTAAATAGCTGCTCACGAGAACTGATGGACAGTATCTGTGTTTTAGGGCCTTTTTACACGACCCCTAAGATCCACTGGCCACTTAAATTCGGACCAGAGATCTTAGGGGTTGGTCGCTCTTCCTCTGTCTTCCTCTGTCCCCACCCCCCTCCGCACTTCCTGGTTGCTGGCTGCCTGAGGGACGGAGAAAAAAGAAAGAAAAGACTGCCGGTTTACCTCAGTTTTCTTCCGGACAGCATTCAGATCTCTTAAAGGGGTGGGGCGCAAAAAAAGAACAAACAGAAGCCAGGAGAGCCCCGCACTCACTATTCTTACACCGGATCAAATCTTTGTCACCATCAAAGACCAGGTACAAGAAAACTGCTGTTTGGTCACGCTAAGTGGGTGGGGTCACACTTAATTGTCTGCAAAGTCCAGAGCTGGTGGGTAAACATTTTAAAGGTCCGGACCTTGCAGCCATTTGCGGCGGAGCTTAGGGGTCATGTATAAACGCCCTTAGATATCTGTCTCTGAAGCCAGATGTTGGGAATTCAATTCCCCAATGTGTCTCCTTGAGAGGTGCAGGACACAATGATCCAGGAGGCCTGTTCCAACTCCGCACTGAAGAAGAAGAAGAAGAAGAAGAAGAAGAAGAAGAAGAAGAAGAAGAAGAAGAAGAAGAAGAAGAAGAAGAAGAAGAAGAAGAAGAAGAAGAAATTGTTAATGCCCTCTATGTTTATTATGGTTGCTTTGTCTTTGTTTCAAAAAAGGGAAGAAAGCAAAAGAAGCACTCACTGCTGCTGCCACCATATTAATCATTCATTCATTCATTCATTCATTCATTCATTCATTCATTCATTCATTTGTTCATTTGTTCTTTGGACAATGGTGCTTTTTCGACGGCACTGTCCTTTAACAAATACTTCTGAGTCTGCCACTCTCATCTGTCCACCAAACTCTCTGCCATCTTTTGATTTCCTTTTCTGTCACTGTGGGTTTTCACATTATATTATTTTCCACTCCTTGAGAAACTTGGGCATTTCCAAACCTGCTTTATCTTGACATGTCTCCTGGAGACTCTAAAATATAAATAAGTGCTGGTGACAGCTGCAAGTCCCATTAGTAGTCCAAATCATTTTGGTGCTGGAAGTGACAAAAACTGCACTGAGATTCCGTCTAGTGTTTGAAATTTATAGCTGTTGAAAACTAAAAGGGGAATGAAGGGGGAAATGTGAGAGATGACAGAACAAGGAAAAATCAAGTGCTTGGTGCTATTCAATGTATCAGATCTCCTTAGTTTCTAGGTGTGTGTGTGTGTGTGTGTGTGTGTGTGTGTGTGTGTGTGTGTGTGTGTGTGTGTGTGTGTGTGTGTGTGTGTGTGTGTGTGTGTGTGTTGGATTGGACAATACATTGTTACTATTTCTCTCCCCTAACAGGGCTACTGAGTTTTTCAAAGCTGCATAACTGAAAGAAATGCAATAAGGGCTTTCCTATCATATGCACCCTTATGACAGAAACAGTGGCACTGTTTTATGAGGATAGGGACAGCAGGGGCAAATATTTGGGCATTTTTTTTGCTATATTTAAGACCACTTTTACTGTCCTGATATCCCCTAAGTCAGGGGTAGGGAACCTTCAGCCTTTCGGATGCTTTGGACTGCAACTCCCAGAATGCCAAGCCTATATACTGCCAATGATACAGGACTGCAGGAGCTGTGGTGCAAAATATCTGGAGGACCAAAATTGCCCCACCTCTGCCGTATGTAATAGAAATTGTGTTTCCTTGAAATCCTATTACTAGAGATGGGCACAGATCCCCGAATTGGCAATTCATGCTGGTTCATTTCTCAGCTGGGGTGCTGCCTCTGAATGGGTGCCTGCTAGAGAAAGCTGGCCCGGGTCATGCCAAACACCTGGTTGGCCCAAAAATGAACCAGCACAAACCAGGGGTTTTGTGGTTTCATGCTCATGCCTAGTCCTTCCTTAGCTGGTAGTTCTCAATATGCTTACCGAGGAGCTGCCGGGACTCTCCAACACTGTCCCTTTGTCCACCTAGAGATAAATGGATCTGCAGAAGGGAAACGGCTAGTTTGACTGCAAAGTTTACATACAGCCATGAACCCCAGAAAACCCAGGTGCCTGCTTGCATGACCAACATGCATGCTGTTGTTTGTCCTCTTCAGAAACGTCTCTCTCCCCATGGAAGAAGTAGTGATGGAGAAGGAAGATTCTACTTCCTCCTCTCTAAGCACGTTTATTACAGTTGAGGAGTAAATGAGCAGACCGAGATTGTGCGTGTGCAGAATTGCCCATAATAGCTTTCTAGGTCTCCCACCTGGCCCAAAACATTGGATTGCCCACCAGACAGGCACAAAGTCTCCCTATCCACCCAGGCAAAGCACATGGTACGCAACGCTCTTGTTGTTCTCCACCACCAAGTCACGTCTCACTTGTAACAACCCTAACAGGGTTTTCGAGGCAAGGGAAGCATTTAAGGAGTACTGTACATTTGTCTTTGTTATTTCCAGGTAACCCGAGCCCAACGTGCTACCAGACTGGCTCAATGCAAGGCTATATCATGTTTTGGAAACAGCAGCAGAAAATCCTACAAACAAATCTGCTACACCATGGATACATTACACTAATAACCAATTAGCAACAAGCATGTTGCTGCCCTTTGGGGACACCCTATACCAGGGGTCTGCAACCTTTAAGACATAAAGAGCCACTTGGACCCGTTTCCGACGGGAAAAAAAACTGGGAGCCACAAAACCATTGCGACATTTAAAACAAATGTATACAACCGCCGCCGCTGTTCTCGCTGTTCCGCCTCAGCAACCGGGCGCTGGGCCAGCCGCCGTTCGAGGCTCCGTGAGGCGATGACCCGCGCTCCGGGCCTAGCAGCGCCGCCGCCGCCGCCGCCACGGTCCCGCAGTCGGAGGCAAGGGAGGGGTGCCCGCCTCAGCGGTTGCACCGTCCCTTTTTTGAAGCGGGCGCGGCGGCCTCTCCCCCACACACACTTCTTGCAGCCGTGGTGTGTGTGCGTGTGTGGGCAAAGTTTGGCTTGTGAAGGAGATGGAGGGAAGGGGTGGGTGATGCCACACACACACACACACACACACACACCCTTCTTGCAGCCGTGGTGTGTGTGTGTGTGTGGGCAAAGTTTGGCTTGTGAAGGAGACGGAGGGAAGGGGCGGGTGAGGCTGAAAGAAGCGGGTGGGCGAGTGGCGCGCTGGGCCACCGTGGATCTCCCCGGTACGCTCCTCCATTCTGCTTTCGGACCCCCTTTTTGTCCGTCGAGGCCGTCGCCGCCACCACCACCACCACCATGAACCGACCGGCTGCTTGGGCCTGGCCGCCGCCGCCTCCCCTCGCCCTTTTCCGGGCCGGGCGCGGCTATTGTGCCCGCTTCCCCCTCGCCGCTGCCGCCTCCACCTCCTCCACTGTCGGCGGTGGTGGGAGGAGGGGAGGAGGAGGAGGAGGAGGATTACCAACACGCGTGGCTTCCTGCTGCTGCTGCTGCTGAGCGGCCCCTGCCCCCCGTGGCGGGAGGAGACCCCGGCGGCCACCGATGCCACCCCCACCACCCCTCCAACGCCGCCGCCGCCATCCTGGCCCTGGCCGGCCCAGGAGCCTTCGCCACGGCCGAGGAGGAGGAGGCGCACCGGCGGCGGCAGCAGCGGCTGCAGCAGCACCAGGAGGAGGAGGAGGAGGAGGAGGAAGATGAAGACGAGGAGGACGGCGGCGGCGGTGAGCTGGAGTTTCCCCCGCGGTCCTAATTTAAATGCCGCGGGACCCCTTCCACGAGGGGAACCTCCCGGAGCCGCGGCAAAGGTTCCAAAGAGCCGCATGCGGCTCTGGAGCCTCGGGTTGCAGACCCCCGCCCTATACCAACGGCTTAAGGCAGCTACCTGACTCCGCCCAATGGTAGGGAGGCTCCTCTGAGGATGCAGCCTTCCGTCCTCATGTTGTAAATGTCTTATACTGTATATCCATAGCAACTGCTCTAACTAAGAAGCAAGGGCATGGCATGCACTTTATTTTAAAATCTTCCTCACCAGAAAGAAGAATGATGTCACCAAATAGTCGCACTGCCATTTAGTTCTAAGCGATATTGTTTTAAATCTGAACCAACGTCTTTTGAGTAGCTTCAGAAATTCAGAAACAGAAACCTAACCAGATGCAGGCAGTGGCAAGACTCACTGTCATTTCCAAAAACCAGAAATGAGTTGGTATCGTATCTGTGATTAGGTAAAGCTTGTAATTTGTCTTTGCTGTAGTCAGCTCGGTAGTATTTTGGGACAAGCAACCACGCTCTGCTACTTATAGCCTGGAATTCTGTGGCTTCCTTTAATGTTGCCATTCTGGAGTTGACTGAGCACTGGGAGAGAAAGACAGACGGACGCCATGCTTCCAACATCTATTAAAGCTTTGGAGCAGGCTAAGGAGCTTAGAGGGCTCACAAACCCCATTCTTCTCCAGGCTTTGAAGGGGCATTTCAACGTAGTTCATTATTCTGATGCCCAGACCTGAAGGCACTGGGTCTGCTGCTTAGAATGTGCCATTCAAGGCAGTTCAAGAAGGACTGCCCCAAATTCTTTTGCTGCTTGTAATCTGGTGGCTGCAGCGAACCAGCCTCCTTCCTTCAAACGACCTGTTCCTTTGGTAGGAGGTGGGCAATCTGGAGAGTAGGAATCAGTCTCCTCCACCTCCCAAAAAGCAGAAGGAGTTGGTCCATGTCCAAATTGCAAGCTGCCTTAACTGGGCAATATATCTGTGATAGACAAAAGACACCAATTAAATATGCTTCCATAAAGCTCAGTTATGATCCATTCATTCAAATACCTGTTTACCGAGATATACAGGCTATATGTACTTAAATAAAACAATACGCAGAATTTTTTCCTTGGAGAGTCTCTAATCCAACATCCTGGCAATTAACATAAGTGGGTGGAAAGCTGTGTGTTTTTTTAAATCACTTCTTGGAGAAGTTTGAAGCTGGAGCATGTTGGAAGAAAGCAGTCTTGCCCATTTTGCTTCTGCCTGGTGCAGGTCTTTTGTTAATTCAATAGCTCTTCATTGCTCATTCAAGACCATACTATTCAGAAATTTCTTTGGATCGACACAAGAATAGCTGACAGCAAAGTACTGTCGCAAAGGAAGTCAATTTCATCCAACAGCTACTGTGCGGAAGGCAATCACACTCAGAGAGAATAGGGAACCAGGCCAAAGGGGGTACAACACACCATCTCCCTGCTTATCAATATATCCTAGGATCTCAGAGGGAAGATGGATGTGAATTGGTAAAGTGATTACTCTACCTGGACCATTAAGCTGTCCACCTCTATGGGACTCCCTTGGACACCTGTACCGTGTAAATGAGAGTATCTCTACAATCCTGTCGAAACATCTGCTGTTCATGCTCCACCTTCCATTTCTTCCAAATGTTATAGATGGCTTATGTAAGAAAGAGCTTCAGCAGGAGGACTGAATCAGCAGCCATGTGTTTCCTTTGGTGGGTTGCGGGTAAGACTCTGCAGAAGAGCACCCTACAGAAAAGTGAACAAAGGGTATAATTCAATGCTCAGACACACAGGTACATGGAACTTAAACTGGCAGAAATATTCCTCACCCTGAACATACGCTCTGCCCTGCATCATTTTGTTGAGATAAAACATGTTGACAAACCAGCTCAAAGCATGCCCTCCCCCTGAAATGGAAATAATTGTTGTGGTCCCCATGAAAACGGAGGCCTTGTGTCTCTGCTGTTAGACCTTCCTGTTAATCACAAAAGATGATGGATACCGATTTTCTCCAGGTCCCACCCTGATGTCCTTCCCACCTGTGTTTTTGTATCCCCTGTTACTGCTCTCCTGCATTTATCTTTGCACATATTCCTTCATCATTTATGTATTTCACCAAGTGCACATATCTCCACCACCACCTCCATGTACCAAAACCAATTGTTTTCCAGTTGTATGTGCATGTGCACAGTTTTGGGACGTACGCCGGACTCCTCCAAAACATCTCTAGAAAAGAAGTCCAGTTGCCGTCACTCAACTCCCAGATAACCTCACCTGGATGACTGAGAATCTTCACAGACATCCCATAAGTCCTGCAATGCGCACATTCTCAAAGGGAGGGATGTTACTCCTCCCAAGGGGTGTGAAAAATGCCACTCTCATCTGGACGGTCGAGCTCGACAAAACCATTGTCTGCCCCGTTTCAAAACTCCCCTGGTATTGCACCCCTCTTGGCCTACAGTAGCCACTTAGGTCCACCTACAAAATAAAAATGAGAGGGTAGCAAAGACATTTTGAATTGAATCTAATCCTATATGGCTTCCCTACACACACACACACACACACACACACACACACAAGAGATAGATAGATAGATAGATAGATAGATAGATAGATAGATAGAGAGAGAGAGAGAGAGAGAGAGAGAGAGAGAGAGAGAGAGAGAGAGAGAGAGAGATTGAATTTATCTGGAAAAACAGTGGGCAACTCCTCCTCAGGGATACCACTGGGATATCCTTATGAAGCCTAGATAAAACCCAGAGCTTTGTCATCATTATTATGCTGACATTTCTAATAGAGACTGATAAATTCAATGTGGAACGCCTTTTGGCACAGCCCTATATACAATCTCTCACGCTCGAGATGTTACTGTGTACATCCCACAGCTTTTATAACCCATTAAGAAGCACGTTCTGAATAATTGCAAGCTACAACCAGCTGTCAGGCTTCTTAAGGCCCTCTAAACATTTTGGGCTCAGGTTTAGCTAGAAGGAGAGGAAACAAGGAAGACAAAGATGTGCGAACGCACAGCACCGCTGGCCCTCCAGAAACTTAGCAAATACACTAATTCCTCTTGCTAGACAGAAACATAAAAACCCCAAATGGTTTCCATATGTTCCATTGTCCGACTGCTTCTTTAATTCCATCTGAAAGCACAACACTTAGCAACCTTTATATTGATGCTAAACACATTACGTCAGTCCCTGCATTGATCTGTTCTCGGCTAATACAATTAAACTCGCTTCAGCATAAGCCCCATAAGGTAAACATCATTGTTATGATCATAAACATTCCTGCTGTGTGTGTCTCAAAAAATTATTACCCTCCTCCAAACACCCTCTGGAAGATCGGGATACAGTAACATGGTGCCACAACTCGAGCTGATGACACAGCAGATGTTTCCGCAGGCTTTGGACAGTGTTGCTATCAATGTAAATAGGAGGAGGGCTTACATGATCCCTGGAATCCCTTGGTTAAAAACAATATTGTGTTCTCCATTCGGTGGCAATGATTCAAGTTATGTTTTAAAAACCAAACTCCACAGTGTGTGTATACATATGGGGAAGACCTCGATTAGCCTTAAAATTGAACTTAGCCTTGGGGCACTGCATTAAGACTGGAGAACAACGCGGGTCTGCCTAGAACAGTGGTTCCCAAGTTTGGGACCCCAGTTGCCCCTGGACTACAACTCCCAGAAGCCTTCCCTATGAGCTGTGCTGGACAGGATTTCTGGGAGTCGTGGTCCATGAACATCTGGGGACCCAAGGTGGGGAACTGTTGGTCTAGAACAGGCATGTTCAAACTTCGGCCCTCTTGAGGTTTTGGACCACAACTCCCAAAATTCTAAACTTACATTGCCAATGATAAAGGACTGTGGGAGTTGTGGTCCAAACATCTGGAGGGTCAAAGTTTGCACATGCCTGGTCTAGAACAAGAGAGGTGAACTGTGGCATTTCAGTTGTTGTGGCATACAACCAACCAACCCAGTGCTCTGTCGTTGATTGTGTTGGCTGGGGTGTTCTGGGCTAGATTTTACCAGTGAAGGTGATGGTCTCGACATATGAATTTACCTAAGCCTTCCTTAATTGCTCAAAAGCATGGTGAATAAGCATGTGATAGAAGGAAAATGCTAACCTGACTCTTCTCCATCATCATTTGGCTCCTGGAAAAGTCAATACATCAGAAGAGGAGAGTCTTGTGTTTCCTTAGGAGGAGAGGAGCGCTCATGTGTCTTCTCCCTCATGTGTTGATGGAACACCTTCTTCTGGATATCCAGCCAAATTCCAGCACGAGTTCCCTTGCGGTGGGGTTCCAGTCCAGCTACGCTCTGCCCATCCTGAATAATATATTGTGAGCAGGTTTTAAATAAAAAAAACCTACTTTTCAAAATGCACAAGGCCCCTAATGTGCACCTGCAAATGGGGAAAGAGAAAAACAAAAGGAAACCAAACAATGAAAAGTGCATTAGAAGGTTTTTTTAAATGAAACAGAAATGCTTTTAAAATAGTTTTCTCCCCTGCATGGGAGACATAAACCACTTTAGAACTTTCTGTAAAAAGCAAGGTTTTTATCGGGAATTTGCATGTGCCACTTGTAATTGGTTCTCAATTGGTAGTCGAAGACAAAGCATGTATTTTCATCCTTATGATTTAGATTTAATCTTCCACCTTAAATACATTACCAAGGCAGCTTATAATAAAAGGGAAAATGCCATAAAAGAGGCTTAGAACAGAGACTGTATAAAAGCAAAGGCCAAATAAAACCAAATAGACAGAAGTTTAAAATCCTAAACACCTGGTAAAAAAATTAAACAAATTTCACCTGTTGCTGGGAATTTTTTGAAAGTATCAGGTGATACTTTTCTTAGTTACATTATATGTGATACATACCCTAGTTACATGGGGATGGAATTACTACACAATACATCCCACATCAGTTTGGACTGTCATTGGAAATTGGAATTGGTCCATAATGCACCAGCAAGAAGCTGGTGGGTCCTTGCCTTTAGCATGTGTAAATGCATGCCAGGGCCATGCCAAACGCTAGTCTGTTTTGTTGGAGTCTTTGCAACCTTGCATGCTGCTTTTAGTCAGTTTGACTGGAAGGGTCATTTCCAGGTTGGGGTTACTGTCAATCTAACCAGCACTAACAAATTGTTAGTTCCTACCTCCGATTTCAAAGAGAGCCCCATCCACCCCCCTCTAGTATCTGTTGCAAGCAGTAAGTCTGTTGAAGTTGTTGGTAACAACAGTCATGTTTTTAGCTGGCTTTTATGTGTTCACTGAAAACAAATGAAACTTTTTTATTCTTTCCAGAAATGTCTCAAAGTGAATTATTGAGACAGGAGTGCTAGTTATTGAGAAAAAAGAGAGGGGCTCAACTGGGGAACTTGAGGCTGTTCTGCTCTGTGTATATAGAAGATGACATAAGATTTTATGAATAAGAAATTTATGATTTTTATATTACAGTAGGTATTGTTTTGATATAGATGGGAAATGATTTTTTAACAGAGAAAAAATTTACTGAGACTATAAGTGCCAGTTAGTGAGAAAAAGGGATGGACTTATCTGGGGAACTTGATGCTGTTCTGTTCTGTGGGTCCCTGCACTTCTGCTGAGCAGCTAGAGAAATTTAGCAAAAAAATCAAAATATGTTTCCAAGAGCAGTTCAATGGTTTGGTGATTACTTCATGTACTGTTTAATTCCAGCATACCTTAGGCAGGCCTGGGCAAAGTTTTGTCCTCCAATACTGTGCCGTGCCCTCCCGGTCTCTCACATTTGTTCCTTTCTGCTTCTGCAGGTGGGTTCGTCTTAAAATGGTCTCCCCAAACCTCTCAGTCTCAGAACTACTATGCCTTTCAAAGAGCCACATTCAGTTTATGGAACACCTGCCCTGTGAATGGCAGCTGGTCTCTCTCTCCCCACCCCATCCTTCCTCTTCCTCAGCTAATTGAAGATCAGGGTACTCTGGCAAGCTTTTGTGTGTGAGGTGGTCAACCTTTCAGTTGGAAACCCCAAACCTGTGTGGTTTTATCTGGTTGATATTTTGTTAAAATGTAACATTGGAATCTTTTGTGAGCCCTCCCGAGCAGTCCTTTTTCATCCGAAGGGTAAGTGGAAAATGTTTTTTTTTTAAATGACAAATAAAATAAGCAACCATGATTAAATCAAGCCCTGCACCTCTCTGTTACTCTCAGGATATAATGCTGGGCTACTTGTCCCCAGACTACCATCAGACATTCTGCATTTCCATGTGCGACTGCAACAAGGCTGACTTTGGAAAACACACACACACACACACACACCAAATCCCACAAACATCTGGAATGGAAAAAATAATAACAAACTTGTTTGCACAATGTGGCTCTGGAAGGGACATTTCAGACATTGCCTTGGGATTATTTTTTTTTAAATTTTCCTGTCTCTCTCTCTCTCTCTCTCTCTCTTTCTCTCTCAAATATAGTGGAAATAGTTTTGCAGCTTCAAACGCCAAGCTGCCCGAGATGATGAACACACAGATGCCATAAAAGCAAATATTTCCCAGGGCCTCGGCAGCTTCTTCTTCTAACTCCTTCTCAAATCAGCCCAAATAAATACTGTGACAGGTAATGCTTAAAGCAGTGGTGGCCAAACTTCAGCCCTCCAGATGTTTTGGACCACAACTCCCAGAATTCCAAGCCTGCATTGCCAATGATAAATGACTGTGGGAGTTGTGGTCCAAAACATCTGGAGGGCTGAAGTTTGGCCACCACTGGCTTAAATAATGCACTTTACTTGCAAAAAAGTATTTAGCACTATGCAAAAGCATTGCCTTCTTGCTACACCTGAGTTCATATGCATGGGCACAGAATCCTATTTGTGTGATGGGTATGGGTGGCACAATGCCCACTGTTACATTAGAATTCGCAGGGGTGACAGCAAACATTTGCTGCGTTATTAAAACAGCAGCATATGAAGATAGACTGAGAACAATCTTGAGTCCCACTTTTAGACTCCTTGTTTTGAACTTTGTGGAACGTACCTATATGAATATTCCCCCTCCCCAAAAGATCAAAACACACAATGCTCCACTGAAGTTTAGGCTTAGCTTTAACCTTCATTGTAGAGCAAGGTTTTTAAAAATACTTTTTATTGAAAAAGAACAGGTGTTTGCCTTTTAACTAGCACATCTGCATTGTGAGACTGCACAATCCAGCAATACTTTTACCACGTGACCTTTGTGGAGATTGAGGCATAGGCCAAATATAGTTTACCAGTACAAGCCGAGTTCATTTATTCATTTGCTGTAATTGTTTTGTTTGATACATCTATACACAATCTGTGACAAAGAGTTCAGAAACATTTCTTTTTTTCGCAATTATCACTTCCTAAAACATCCCAAGCAGCTGAGTGACTGCCTGGCTACAGAGCTCAGAATGCTAGACCATTTCCTAACATTGCTCGTAGGCTGTGCATGACTCCTCAGCTTGAGAAAATAGCTTTGAAAAACAGATTTTAAAAAGCCGGTAGGAAGGATACAGGACTCCCTCTACCCTTTTGCCAGTCAGAGAACTACCTGCAATGTATTTCCATGGTGCATCTGTTTATTTACTTCTTTGGAACAGTATACATCTTTGCCTGAAATATCACTTCAGGATAATTTATTTCTTCTAGGGGATTTTTACAGGCCTAGATGGCCAGAAACAATTTAGCTGCCAGGCTCTGTGAAGGTTTGAGGCAAGGTTGGATTTCCCACTGTTTACACAGGGATTTCATTCTGGAGTGTGGCTCATTCTCCTCACAGCGAGATGGCACAGCGATCTGGGCAGAAGCGTGGAACGGGCATTAAACTTGCATGGACATTATGTTCTTCTGACTCACTTTGGGTTATGAGGTATTTTTAAACTGCTGTCTTTCAGTGAATCAGCTCTTGTGTAAATGTATCTCCCATTCAAGTTCTTTTGTGGTTAGGAATGTGCACTTTCTTTTGCTTCTTTATATTTAACATGGAAATCAGCATTTTGGATGTGGATCAGCCTCAGCAAGCTGGTCTGCTCTGTACAAACAATTAACAAGAAATATGCACTTCAGGGCTTGGGAGCCACTGACTGAGAGGCAAACATCAAGAAGAAGAAGAAGAAGAAGAAGAAGAAGAAGAAGAAGAAGAAGAAGAAGAAGAAGAAGAAGAAGAAGAAGAAGAAGAAGAAGAAGAATAGAGTTGGAAGATACCTCAAGGGCCATCTAGTCCAACCCCTGCCACACAAGAACCCCCATCACAGTATTTCTGACAGATGGCCATCCAGCCTCTGCTTAAAAACCTACAAAGAAGGAGACTCCACCACCCTCCATGGCAGCATATTCCATTGCCGAACAGCTCTAACCATCATGAAATTCTTCCTAATGTTTAAATGGAAGAAGAAGAAATGGTTAATAGCCTACCTTCTGGTAGTTCTGTGACTGTGCTTCTACTCAGCATTTAATACTGCTTGAAATTCCCCCATTAAACTCTGGCACACAACATTCCTCATGGCAAAGTTACACCCATCATAGCAATCCTAAGCAAATTAATATTTTTGGCCGAGTCATACTTGTGGACCCCAGTGCCATCCCCTACTGCCAATCATTTGAAGCAAGCAAAAGCAACCATGGGGTAGTGGCTTGAAAGTGGCAACCAGGAAATCCTAGGTTTTGTGTTAACATGTTACTGTTCAGTCTCAATATAAGGATTGCTTTTGAAAATTTTCTTATTAAAATGGCCAACAAATTCTCTAGAATCATGTATACCAAGTTATATACTGAAATGATATATGGTGGATTATTGCTCAAAACACTGTCATCCTTAGCAAGAAACAGCAGGGAAAATTTGATTTTAAAATTGTTTTGGGAATTCTAAAGAATGCAACGCAGCAAGCTGATTTGAATGACTTGTTGCCACATTCCTGGTATCAAATTGTTCATCACTGTGCATTTGTCGTTTGCTTCCCTTCATAGTGCCACAAGAGTAGAAATAAGTAAATGCATGCTCACATATGTGAAAGGCAGGGAGTATAGCTGAAATTCATGGCAGTGTAAACAAAACAATGCTCTGTAGGTGCATGGGTTAAAATCCTGTGTTGTACATTGCGCCTGCTCAATGGTATTGATGTTACCAGCAGAGAAAGAGAGAGAGATACTGCTTGTAATTAAAGAGGTGTTTTTACTTCCTAGGGCTTGCAAAGTAATGAGATTGTATGTGGCTCAAGCAAGCCATGAGGCAGAATCAGGAACTCTTTAATTACTGACAATCCCCCTGCTACGGATTGTTATCATCTTCACCCAAGTGTAATTTATGGAACAAAACATTGGATGGACGGTTGGATGGAGGGATAGATGGATGGATGGATGGATGGATGGATGGATGGATGGATGGATGGATGGATTGCATTCTTATGCTGCCTTTCTCTGGTAGTGGGACTCCAGGCAGCTCACAGATCATTTAAATGGATGAGGTGAAAACAACACATAAACAGCAATTAAAAACAATAAAACAGGGAATCATTAAGAATTATCTAAAAATAATTCAATAATATAACAAAACACTTAAAACAGTAAAAAGGATATATGGGCGATAACTGTAGGGCACTTAGCTGAGTAAAAATTGGTTATTAAATACCAACAATATTGTAAAAATTGAGAAAATAAAGGAAAAAATGGAGTACTGTAAATGATGTTTTCAATTGTCACTGAAAAGAGAGGAGAGAGGTGGCAGGTCTAACTTTATGGGGATTGCACCCCATAAACTAGGGGCAATCACTGAGAAGGTCTCCTCTCAAGTCCCTGTCAAATGTACCTGTAAAAGTGACAGGACCAAGAGAGAGAGAGAGAGAGAGAGAGAGAGAGAGAGAGAGAGAGAGAGAGAGAGAGAGAGAGAGAGAGAGAGAGAGAGAGAGACCTGACTGGATGCTTTTAAGAACAATGGAGGGTTTTATAGGAGATACAGTCCATCAATCAGAGATTATATAGCTAGCTACTGAAAAACAGTGATCTTTTTCTTGTCTCTCCTTTTAAAACAACAACAGTACAAGGAATAAACTGTCCTTTTGGCCCAGGCTGTATCACAATAGAAGGCTTATTTGCAAGAGAGAGAGGGGGGGAGTACTGTCCCTTAGTCAGTTCTCAGCCACAGAAGCTACAGAACGAGAAAAAAGTATTTCATTACTCTGATTCATGCATAAAAGACAGCAGGGAATCTAATTCTGTAGACTTCTTCATGGTGCATTACTAGCAATAACATTATAATCCTGACTTAATCACCCAGACAATGGGAAATACCAAATGGCAATGTGTGGGTTAAGGAACCCAAGCAACGTTGAGCAAGAAGGCGTGGTATCAACAATGTGGTGTATGCAGAAAAGATTACTGCTTACTACATGCAAACTTACATGCACAGAATGGCATGATTTCAAAAAAGCAGTCCCACAGGTCGATTCTTCCTCCCGTGTCCTGGAAATGAAACGAAAACAAAAAGCCTGCTGGAAGCTAGGAATCAGGCAGAAGGATCTGGCCCCTGAGTTAAGAACCAGCCTCACAGAATTCTCCTCATAAATAGAAGCTCCCATGTTAAGAGCCACTCTGAGGTGGCTGTGAGTGGAGCTACAACTTCTTCGTAGACCACAACAGCATTTTAAACCACTGGGCTCCTTCTCCAGAAAACGTGGGATTCATAGTTTGGCGAAGTGCTACAATTGTCATCTCAGAGAACTCTGCCGCTACAGTTTTGAGAGGGCCATTTTCTTTAGCCAAATGACACAAAGGTAAGGGTTCCCCTGCACATGCGTGCTAGTCATGTCCAACTCTAGGGGTGGTGCTCATCTCCGTATTCAAGCCAAAGAGCCAGTGTTGGGCAAGTCTGTGGCCACATGGCCGGCATAGCTGCAAGGAAACACTGCTTTACCTTCCTGCTATTTATCTACTTGCATTTACATGCTTTCGAACTGCTAGGTTGGCAGGAGCTGGGGTTAACAGCGGGAGCTCACTCTGCTGCATGGCACCTGGGATTCAAACCACTGAGCTGCCGACTTTGCAGCCGACAGTTTTTGGAGCCTCTGTCCGCTGAGCCACCATGCCCCTCTGACATAAAACAAATGTTTTATGGGTCAAATGAGAATAAGCAGAGCTTAGATGCTGCTGCAGTCTAAAAAATTAACTGTCCATGGTTCCAGCCCAAGATAAACCCTCCTTTCCATGGATGGTATCAAGGTTATTCACTTCTATGATGATTAACATTTCTATTGATTTGTTTTGAATGTTTGCATTTGTTAATTAAGAAGCACTGAGTCTTTTTTTTAGAATAAAAAGCATCTACTGAATTTAAATCAATGTGTTCATCATCTTGTTTAATTTATTGTGAGGATTAAACATTTTTTGGAGGGGGGGTTGGGTGAGGATGTGTTCACTTAACTGAATAGAGGTTTAAATTTCTCTTGAGGTCACCCTACAAGTAACAAATGCAAACTCCCGGAGGTGGGTCTGGGAGGCGTGAAACTGATATATTTCACGATTACTTGATATGCCTGCTGCCGTCCTGCAGCATGGGGTCACACCATGGGGTATCACCAACCCTGCCACTGAGCTCAACAGAGAAACCAGTTGTTTTTTTCTGTAGCCTTCTTGCAGCTGCGAATGTAGAAAAGAGTTGCCATTCCACCCGTGTCTTTGGAAGAAGAGAGCGAAAGCCCACCCTTGAGATCCTCTGTGTCGTGGCCTTTCGTGTCTTCATCTGCCTGGTATGCATTTACGTTGTACATGATCCTTTCTGGCAAGCCGCCTGATAGCATTGTTGAAATTCAGCTGAAAGACTAATGAGAAAATTATGTAATGGAGGGAAAGAGTCACTCACTGATACAATTGTTTCTCCAAAGGCCATGCTTTTCTCCCCTCCCTGTTCTCGCTGATTCAAAAAATATAGCAAATTTTCATCTGCCAACAGAAATTTGTTTCAGAGTGCATGAAGAAGCAAAGCCGTGTTTAGATTTGGAAAAGTGCTGAGTGACTTTCCTTCCCACTTAAAAAAAATCTATAGGCTTGTCTTGGAGAGTGGTAGAGGGGAGATTTTTTTCCTCCTATCCCATTGCCCTCTCAACATTTTATTTTTTATTTTATTTATTTTTACAACTTATATGCTGCCCACTACCCAAAGGTCTCTGGGTGGCTCACAATCAAAGAATTAAAACAGTTAAAACATCAAATATCAATAAATAATTAAAACAATAATAAAAACCTTACACTAAAATCATTACACTAAAATTGCCACCAGAGGACCTACAGTCTGTATTGTATCAATTAAAAAACTTTTGGAACAGGAAGGTTTTTACCTGGCGCCAAAATGTCATCAATGTTGGCGCCAGGCAGATCTCACTTGGGAGGGCATTCCCTAGCTTGGGGGCAGCTGCTGAGAAGGCCCTATGTCTGCAAGCCATCCCTCTCACCTCCTTGAGGGATGGCTCTTTCAAGAGGGCCCCCTGGCTCAATCTTAATTGCCGGGTAGGTTCATATGGAAGGAGGCGGTCCTTCAGGTATCTTTGTGGCTTCCAGACCTCTTATTTTGAAAAGAATTCTCTTCATTTCAATGAGCTCAAGTTGTTTGAAGCTGGAATTAGAATCAACATACATTTGGGTATTTAATTTTAATTGAAGATGTTTAATTGAATAGAATTACAGTATTACATTAAGAAACTCAGCTGACCATTAGTGGCAGTCCCACACTGCTACATTCAACCATCACAATGCATTATTGTTGTCTCATTCTAGACTATTGGGGCTAGGCTCAAGGGACCTTGGTTCCAAAGCTGGCCCTCTTATTGGTGAAAGTGAAATAGCTGCCTCCAACAAGAGATGCTGGGGAGCCAGGAGAGATGGTGAGGTGTTCCAGAAAAGAGCAGAGTGTAATCCTGCAAACTGACAAACAACCCACAGGTCAGAGCCAGGCCTACTACTGGGCACTGTGACACGGCAGTGCATATTAGGGGACCGTATTAGCATCCTTCTTCAGCCAGGTGTTGTCTGCTGAAGGACAGAACTGTGCAATCTGCAAACCCTGTCCTAGACCTTCAAAAACTGTCTTGCAGCCGCAGGTGTGACAGACAATATTACTGCCAGAGGAGGTAACACAATCTTGCTGCCTATCCTGTCAACAGTGTGGAAGGAAGAGGATGGCTATTTTTCCTTCACCTCGAGCAGCGGAAAGTGTTGTGCTAACCCTGCCTAAGATTGAAAATCA
Organism: Phrynocephalus forsythii; assembly: GCA_029282475.1. Taxonomy (NCBI): domain Eukaryota; kingdom Metazoa; phylum Chordata; class Lepidosauria; order Squamata; family Agamidae; genus Phrynocephalus; species Phrynocephalus forsythii. The sequence goes on from JAPFRF010000004.1 coordinate 15,623,666, forward strand.
AAATAAAATAAAATAAAAATTCCTGCCCTGTTGCCAGTGTGGGTTTCCATTAAGCTGCCAGTCTAGTCAGCTTCTGCACGTGGAATAGATTAAACACGTGTTTAATCATTATTTTCTGTATGTTTCAAATGACAAATTCAAAAATAAATGTATTTATTTTATTGGTTGTTTTTAGATTTATATGCTGCACCATCTAGCCCGAAGGCTACTCTGGGTGGTTAGCTAAAAATAAAAATAAAATAAAAATGTTGAGCCATGTTCCAGCTGTTCATTACTCTGACTGTTCTAGAAGGTTAACTGCACCTGCCCAGCAGACAGCTCAGGAAATGGTGGGCTGAGGAAAAGCCATCATTACCTCAGGAAGAACTCAGATTTTTCACTAGCTGTGAGTCCTCATGTCCATCTTTGCTTGTGAAGACAAGGGTATTCTCCTCACTCTGCAAGAGGACAATATTTTTTTATATATACATTTGAAAAGAGATGGGAATGAGACAATGAAAATCTCTCTCTCTCTCTCTCTCTCTCTCTCTCTCTCTCTGGCAAAATAAACAATGCTTTAATGCCAATAATGCAAAGTGTGTAAGAGAACAATGGTTTCTTTATTGTATGAACTTTTAAGACCAGGGTGGGGGAAACCAAGGTCAACTATAAATTGGAAGCCTCTCACCAACCTTCCTCAGACTGAAGAAGCTACTTGGATGTGTAGCAAAACATTTCGATCCCACAGGAAAATACGTTTGCCTTGTTTGTAACTTTTAAGGATCCTATGCATTTTATTCTAATCAAAAAAAGTTAACAATCTAATCACAAAGAAATAACACCCCCCTCAAAATACAACCACAATGAACGCAAATTATGTTGTTAAAATTAAAAGAATTTTGTATGTTTAGAAAACACCAGACTGCTTCTCAGTGCCGTTCCCTGGGCCCCAGTTGTGTTCTGTAATTAAAAGACAGAGATATATTAACAGACAACAAGTATATACAATTAAATCAAAAGAAATGACAGGAAGAAACGAATAAATCGTGTCTGGATTAGATTTAAAAGGAGTTTGACATGTATCTGTTTTATAACACATTACTATGTATTAAGTGATTTCAAATATGCATATCATTTATCTTTACAACTGGTCTTCAACAGCTGTAAGGCTGTTCCATATCACTTGCACACAAAGACTCCTGGCTTTATCAGATCTCCCCACCCATCCTCCCACCCACCCCACTTAATGGAAACTGAAATTTTCTTCAGCTCCTTCCAGGTTTTTTGTAAGTGCTTCATTAAGTACTCTGCAATATTAGTATCCTAAGAGGTGGGCTACAGGATATGAAAGCTCATCCCAAATGATATTGATAAGTGTCTATAGTAGGGATGGTGAACGTTTTTGCCACTGAGTGCCCAAACTCAATGGCGGTGGCAGCACTGGGGGTGATGGCAGTCGAGATTGGCGGCAGCGTGGGGGGGAAGGGGGGGAAGGCAGCAAGGGTGATGGAGGGGTGGGGTCAGGGTCATCATCAGTGGGAGGGGCAGGGATGGTGGTGGTGATGGCGGTGGAGGCAGGGTCTGGTTGGCAGCAGCAGGGGCTGCAGGGGCTGCAAGGCCGTGGGGGGGGGGCGGCAGCAGGGGATCAGGGTGGGGGGGTTGGAGGGCAGCGGCAGGGGTCAGGGTTATCGGTGGTGGGAGGGGCAGGGATGGTGTTGGTGATGGCAGGGTTGGCCTGGCACCCGACATGCTCCCTGCCCCCTTCCCCCTCCACAAATTCCTCATGGCTGGTCCAGCGGAGGGGGGAAGGGGGGAAGGAGCATGTCATGTGCCAGGTGAAAGCTCTTTCCGTGCCACCTTTGGCACGTGTGCCATAGATTCACCATCCCTGGTCTATAGTGTTCCAATATTCCACCATGCTATTCCGTCCTGCAGCAGAGTAAAGACCAATACAGCTGCTCATTTGAAAACTTTCCTATCAGAAAACTACTGTGGAAAGAAATTGAAAAAAACCACTCTGGTTCATGCACTAACACAATGGTTCCCAACCTTGGTTCCTTAGGTGTTCTTGGACTAAAACTCCAAAAGGTCTTCATTGCTGGCCAGGATTTCTGAGGGTTGTAGAACAAGAACATCTGGGAATCCAAAAATTGGAACCTCTGCACTAAAGCACATGGAGCTTTAGGGTGGTTCCACCGCTGGCCTGTTCAGCGCCGGGACTGCATTGCCTCTCCCCAGATGGAAAGGCGAGAACAACAGCACACCCACCCACCCACCACCTTTTCAATGCTAGTATGGCATGATGTAGTCACCTTCAGGGGCTGGATAAGAAACTCATATGAGATGGTCAGAGGCACTTGTCATGCTGCATATGACAGGCAGTCCCCAAAGCCACAAAGGGATCCACATATGCATCTTCCTTGCACCACGAATCACTGGTGCAAGGAAAATGACTGGCCGCCTTTGGCTGGCCACTTGGATTTCTCGCTGAGGAGGCCACTGCTTGCTTTCCATCTTGGGCGGTAGTTTGATAGTCTCTGGTTTGGCCCGTTGGCTCCATAAGCTCTGCTGAAGTGTGGTACTGTGGGCGGTGATGGTGTTCTGGTGTTCTCGGCAGTGAGGGTGACAGCAAGGGTGAGAGCGGCTGTGGTGGTGGTGGCACGTTCACCGCAGTGGTTCCTGTTGGTGCTCTGAAGTCTTAAGCGGTGTTGGCGACGATGGTGGTGGCAGCATTGTTGGCATCATTGGTTGGCCTCATTGATTGGTACCATTGGTCATGATGGTGGTGTTTGGGGTGGTGTTTGCATCTCTTGTTTCCTCAAGGAACATGGCAGGCGTTTGAGTACTTCGGACAGCTTCTGCAACTGGTGTCATCTGTCAGCATCCTGGTTTTCGACTGTGTTCATCTTGGTCCTCTGTTGTCTGGTGCTGCAGTCTCCAATGTTTTCCTGTCTCTCTCACTAGCCTGCCCAGGGGATTTGAAGATATATGGCGCCATCTGACCCCCATTAGTGGCATGGGGCATGTTAGACACACCTGGAGGGGCTTTGGGTGGGCAAGTGGGGGTCATTACTGCTACCCTGGGCGGTGGCCCAGCATGGCTTGATCATTTGCAGGGCGGAACTCCACTGGATGCAGATGATGAGGTGGAGGTGACTGATACCCTTCAGGGCTTCCTATTATAGACGTGTCAACTTTGCCTTGTTTGGGACGCTGCCCAGCCTTTTTGGATTCCTGCTGGACACCAGGAGTTGGGTGGGATCTTGGGCATGGGGAGGGGGCCCTTCTCCCATTTTGTTATCTTGTGGCTAGTTGAGGGACTGGTTTATACTGCTTCACCAGTATTCTTTTTATTTTTCTGTTTATTATTATTTTAGTATTTTATATTATTGTTTAGTTAATTTATTTATTTTATATTATTGGTTTGTTTATTCTGTATTACTGGTTTGTGTTGTTCTCTTGCATTGTATTTTTCTATCTGTTATTTATATTTTGTTTAGTACTTCTGATACTAGGAGCCCCGTGGCACAGCGGCTAAATGGCTGTACTGCAGGTAAAACTGTGCTCATGACCTGGGGTTCAATCCCAGTTAGCAGGCTCATGGTAGACTCAGCCTTTCATCCTTCCGAGGTTGGTAAAATGAGTACCCAGCTTGTTGTTGGTGGTGGGGCAATGTGTAGCCTGCATTCTGTAATTAAACTGTAAACTGCCCAGAGACTACTTGAAGTAGTATGGGGCAGTATATAAGCAGAACACTTTGCTCTTTGCTTTTTTCTTCATTCAGGGTCACCTGGTGGGGGGTGGGGAGGGTTTGGATTGGATTATCTGCATTTCTTGTTATTATGATTTCACTCTCCCCTTGTGATGTTCCCTTGCGATCGCCAGTGCTAGCTGGGGCTTCTGTCTTGGTGGTATTGGGCCATGAGAGGTACGTTTTGGGATTTGTTGTCGGACGAGTAAGGAGAACTTGGGAAGGTAACTTGTGCCTGTCCCCTCTTCTGATCCTCCAGCCCATTGCCACATACCAGGTAGCCATCCGTGCTTGTGGCCTATCTTGTTTGCTGGATAATGCCAGGTTGGTTCATAATAAGATCCCAGTTATCCACAATTTGATCACTGATGGACAGGCCAACCTGGACTTTATTATGGAGACCTGGGTGGGCACAGAGGGGAGAGCCTCCCTCTCCCAGCTGTGCCCCCCGGGTTTTGTGCCCAGTATCTGGGCAGGTTGGAGGGTCAGGGGTGGCCATTATTTATAGGGAATCCATGCCAGCAAATCCACAACATTGGTGTGTCCAGGGTTGGAATGCCTGCACCTAGTGGTGGGTCAGAGGGACAGGCTTGGTATTGTCCTTGTGTACCATGCTCCCCACAACTCTGCATCTTCCCTTCCAGAGCTCCCCAAGTTCATTTCAGCAGCATTGTTGATGTCCCCTCACCTTTTGGAGGTTGGGGACTTCAATGTGCATGCCGGGCATGGGCTGTAGGGAGTGGTTCTGGAGTTCATGGAGTCCATGGCCTCTATGAACCTGTCCCAGTATGTCAACGGTCCCACTCATAATGGCAGGCATACCCTGGACCTGGTATTTGACTCCACATCTGCGGGCTTCAATCTGAGAGTCAGGAATTTGTTTTTCTGGACCGTGCCATGGTCAGATCATTATTTGCTGACCTTTTCCCTGTCAATTGTTGCCCCTCCTTGTGGGGAGGCTGGCCCTTCCATCTGGGGCAACTCCCAAAGTTTTCTGAACCCTGTGTGATTTTCGGAGGCCTTTGGGGGCTTCCTGGATGGTCTGGCTGATGACCCGGTCAACACCCTGGTGGGTAGATGGTATGTGGACATCATCGGGGCTGCTGACCAGCTCCCAAGTGCCTCATCTGGGCAGAGCCCACTCCTTGCCTTGGTTTATGGTGGAGTTGTGGGTGATGAAGCAGGAACACAGGAAGCTTGAGAGCAAATGGAGGAACAATTGGATGGAAGTTATTCAGGCTGCCGTTTGTGTGTTGACCAGGTGCTATGTTCGAGCTATCGCCTCCCTGAGAATTTGGTGGGGTCTTGAATTGCCAGGTGGATTTGTTCTGAGTAATTCGAGACCTCACCAATCCTGGTCTGCTGGGGCCTCCTCCTAGTGATTTCACTAGTGAGTCATTAACAGCCTTTCTAAAGTCTAAAATGATGCCATCTGTACTGATCTGGACTCCAGGTGCACTGATCTGCCCTCAAGTATGGACTGCGTAGCACCCCCTTGGTCTCCTCACTTTGTTGTCTCTGGCCTTTGATACTGTTGACCACAGTATCCTCCTGGGCAGGCTATCAGAGGTGGGGATTGGGCGTCTAGCCTTGGGTTGGCTCCACGCCTTCCTCAATGGCCATGCCCAGCGAGTGAGCTTGCAGGGGGTGACATGCCGTCTCACTGGCCACTCTTTTGTGGGGTGCTGCAAGGATTGGCGATCTCCCCCATGCTCTTTAACATCTATATGAGGCCACTGGCTGTGGTCATTCGGAGACATGGGGCTTGCTGTCATCAATATATTGTTCTTTGGGGGCGGGTGTGGATGGGTACAGTGGTCCTCTTCCCAGGTTGGGTGGGACTGTCCTCCGGTTGGTTGAAAGAGTGAGGAGTCTGGGTGTTGTCCTGGATCCGTCGTTGTCCCTGGAGTCCCAGGTGACAGCCGTGTTCAGATTGGCCTTTTAACAACTTAGAGTTATTGCCCAGATTCGTCCATACCTTGATGGGACTCCCTGAAAACTGTGGTGCAGGTGCTGGTCATCTCAAGGATAGATTATTTTAACACTCTTTTATTTGGTGCATCCCTTGACCCTTGTTAGGCGACTGCAATTCTGGCTCACCGGCACTGTTTACCTGTTGCCTCCCAAATAAGGTTCATGGTTTTGGTATTTGATTATCTGGCAGAGCAGATCTCCCAAACATCAGTGCTGGCCTGGCCCACCAGAGCATCACTGGCACTCTCGCTCCAGGTGGCCACCCCTAGGGTCATCAGGAGAGGCCTTTCCATCCTGCCACCTTCACATGTGTGTCTCAAAAGAGCACATGAAGGGGCCTTCTCTGTTGCTCCTCCCAGACTTTGGAACTCCCTCCTGCTGAAGGCCAGGACTGACCCATCTCTGCTGACTTTCCAGAGGCAGGCAAAGACCTTCCTCTCTTAATGATGGACTACCTGTTAGATGACTTTTAGATGGATTACCATGCATGATTGCATTGACTGATCTCATAAGAACACCAGTGTTTTCCATGTTTGTTTCCATCCCACCTCCTTCCATATGAACCTACCCAGCAATTAAGATCAAGCCAGGGGGCCCTCTTGAAAGAGCCATCCCTCAAGGAGGTGAGAGGGATGGCTTGTAGACATAGGGCCTTCTTGGCAGCTGCCCCCAAGCTATGGAATGCCCTCCCAAGTGAGATCCGCCTGGCGCCAACATTGATGACATTTCAGCGCCAGGTAAAAACCTTCCTGTTCCAGAAGTATTTTTTAATTGATACAACATAGACTGTGGGTCCTCTGATGGCAATTTTAGTGTAATGATTTTAGTATAAGGTTTTTATTATTGTTTTATTTATTTATTGATATTTGATGTTTTAACTGTTTCAAATCTTTATTGTAAGCCGCCCAGAGACCTTTGGGTAGTGGGCGGCATATAAGTTGTAAAAATAAATACATAAAAATATATATAAAAATGGATTTTTTCCTTCTGTTTGGATGCTCTTTGTAGCTTTAGTTTAATGTTACCTTTTAATGTTGTAAGATGCCTCTTCTAGTTCCCTGTTCTTAACTTGAATATGTCTTAAATATTCTGGGCTGTATATTGTCCCTCATTACTGTAAGCCGCCTTGGGTCCTTTTCCAAGGAGAAAGGCGGGGTAAAAATATTATAAATAAATAAATAAATAAATAAATAAATAAATAAATAAATAAATAAATAAATAAATTCTTATAAAGCACCCCTTCCTAAAAAAAAGAAAGAAAAGAAAGGTTCTATTAAAACTATGGAAAAGAAAAAGTTATTTTCTAAAAGATGGACTGTACAGTTCCACAGCTGAGTTTCATAAGCACAACTGGGGCTTCCCTGTTTTTGACTAAGGAATCAGTTTTCACCAATAGTTTTTTTTTTCTTTATGTAATTGATGATGGGTCCCAGCTGCATATGGAGTTTTTGGGAGATTAGCCAAGGCGTTTCCTTGTTCATCTGAAGATATGTCTTACAGAAAAAAATTGATTGTATCTCTTGACATATCAGGGTCCATATACTGCTCCATGCCCATTATGTTGTGTACTCTTAATATAAACAAAAAGAACACCAAACAACAAAAGACACTAATGTCTGCAACCCTTACACTGATTTATAAAAACAATTTTGCATCCACGGTTTTCTTCTCTTTTGTATTAATAGAGAACAATTGAATAATTGAACAAGAGCCATTACTTTTAATTTCCCAGTAGAAAACTACCACACTATGATGTAGATTCCAAGTCCAGATGTATGGCAGAAGGTTCAGGAAATTAAAAAAAAAATATCATGTGAAAATGCTGGAAATATGAAAAACTACTACAGGTTTTTCCACAAATGTGAGAATCAAGGGTATGTTAGGTTGCATCTGACATGGCAACCCTAATAGAGTTTTCGAGATATCTGTGATGTTTAAGGAGTGGTTTTCCCATTGCTCCCCTCAATGAATTCTGATGAGTAAACGAAAATTTGAACCAAGGACACTTGAATCCTAGTACGGTATGTACTTAACACTCCACTGGTTCTTGAGGACCAGCTAAGCAGAGGTTATCAACTGAACCCTTTCTCAACAGGCAGAAGGTGATTTTTTTGTTAGAGAAGATTCTGGTTGTTTAATCTCAATTTATTTATCAAAACAAAGTCCATTTTCTCGTAAAAATATTCCTCAAATTTGGAAAAGTGCCTTTTTTGGATTATAGCTCCCAGTACACTAGTGGCCCTTATGGCTGGAACATTCTGTAGTCCAATGGAGGAACTTTCCTAGGCTCTGAGCAATTTAACTTTAGACCTTGCGAAGCACATTTATTTATAATACAGTGGATCATTGTATAACAAACGGTTTGTATAACATAAAATCTGGACAACATAAAAAATTCTGGAGATAGGGGAAATTTGCTTAACAGAATAGTCTATGGAGCTAATCCACAAAACATAAAAATGGCCGTGATTAGGGATTACTCTGTTTTCAATGCATTCCTATGGGAAATTTGTATAAAGGAAAAATTTGTTTAACAGAATTTCATTTGGAACGAATTAATTCCTTTATACAAGGTACCACTGTATTTACTCTTCAGGTAGGACCTATAAGAACATAAGAACAGCCTTGCTGGAACAGGCCACTGCCCATCCAGTCCAGCATTCTGTCTCACACAGCGGCTCACCATTTGCTTCGGGGTATTCCCAAGCAGATGTCTTCACCTGCTTAACATTCCCTGCAAATGCCACTGAGAGATATTTGGCCTATCTCTCCAACCTGGAGGTTGTCATTAGGCATCCATATAATAACAGCTCTTGATACCCTTGTTCTCCACGAACTTGACTAATCCTTTCTTTAAGCTGTCAAGATGCATGTGCACCCAGATCTGGATGACATCATCATGTTTGGGGAAATGCCAGGGTTTACAGAGTACAAAAAGGAGGAACAACCCTCTGAGACTCAGTCAGAACTGGGCATGCATAGTGGCCAGCAAGGGATAGATATTAAGGAATGGGACCAAGAATTGGATGGGAAGAGGTGTAGAGTAGATTATCAGGGGAAGTGACACAATATTTTGTTGCCGCTTTAAAATGAATTGTGTTAAATCAGCAGAAACATTTTTTTAAAGTGCACCTTAGAACAGATTGCTACATTCATATCTTGCTACTGAATATTACTTTGCTATAGCCCTGGCCACAGGTGCAGACTTATTTTTATTTCGTTAGGAAGACTGGTCATTATTTTGCGTTCTAAAATTGCCCAACGAGTTCTTCTCTCCCCTTTTTTCTTGCCGCTCCGTTCAAGCATAATTATCCATGATGATTAGTCTGGAAGGTTTTGTTTTGTTTTAAATTCTAATCTGGGAAACAGCACATGCATGTTTGGTTTGGGGAGAGAGACCAAGAAGTTCTTTGGTTGGGGTTTTTTTGGTTGTTTTTTTTTTAAACAAGAGCTTCTTTTATGAACACCCCCACATGTCCTGGTTTTAGACAATGAATAGAAATGGGTCTTAAGAGGAAGACCACAAGAAAAGCCAATGTGAATATTTCTAGTGTGCCTGAATCAGGGCAGACCTCTGCATGTCATTAAATAGTTTGGCTTGGAGATATTTCTAGACCAAAGACTTTGACTTACAGCTTAGGCAAACATTTGAAGCAAGCAGCCTTTTGGGGTATATGTTCCCTGCATTGGCGCTCAGTCACAGAACCCAACATGTGGACTTGATGCATGGTGTATTCACCGTGTGCCCCATATTTCTATCTTTCTAGAGGACACGAGGCAGCTCACAACATTAAAATAAATGTTCACACACACACACACACACACACACACACACACACACACACACACACACACACACACACACACACACACACACACACACACACACAGGAAACCCAGCTGCCTTTAAAAAAAAAGAGAGAATCCCCTTGTATTTATTTATTTATTTTTGTATTTTTAAACTGCACCAGCTTTCCCTCGAGTCATGGGCAGTTAACAAAAGTCAAAAGCCAAACAAATAAGTAAACAACAATTAAAACCAAGAAATAAGACATAGACAAGAACAATAAAACAACCACAATAATATAATATAATATAATATAATATAATATAATATAATATAATATAATATAATATAATATAATATGTGTCTGCTATTTTGGTATGCTGCTCAATTTGGGTAAGTGAAAAAAAAAACCCTGAAATAATGATAGAAAAGTTTCTAATAAAAATATTTGTTGAAGGTACCTTTAAGAATTACAGAATGGGCAAATGTACAAACTTAAGGCTCACATCCAGGGACAAAAGATGTAAGCAGCTGATTGTTGTGAAAAAGACGGCCTGAGGAGACAAACCTTTGCCTGCTTGCAAAGAGGGGGGTCAACATGGCCTCCTGTGGGAGGGAGTTCCACAGCTTAGGAGCAGTGAGAGAAAATACCCTTTGTCATGTCCTCAACAAACTGAACTGTGAAGGTGGTGGGACCGAAAGAAAGGCCTCTCATGATGTTCTTAAAACCCAGGCAGGCTCATAGGTTGAGCAACTTACAGCTAGAGATGAGCACGAAATGGATTTTTTTAAAAATTTCATTTTTCATTTTTCATTTCATTACAGAACAAAAGGAAAAACAAAGTTCCCTTAAAAAAAAGAAATAGACCGTGGGCTGGTCAGTGCTAGTTGTTTTTTTGGTTTTTTTAAAGCACTGATTGGCCTGCACTACAGCTGATTGGCGCTTGTTAAAAAAAAAGTGCCAGCCGGCTGGGCTGGTCAGCTGCAAAAAAAATTAAATAAATAAAATTTAAAAAGCACTGATTGGCTCACACTACAGCTGATTGGCGCTTTTTTTTTTAAAAAGCGCCTACCAGCCAGGCCTGTGTGCGGGCTTGTTGGCGTGAATTTTTTTAAAAGTGCCAATTGGCATGCACTATAGCTGATTGGAGCTTGTAAAAAAAAAAAAAAAAGCGCTGACTGGCCGGGCTGGTCGGCTGTAAAAAAAAACATTATAAAATGAAAAATGAAAAACAAAACAAAAAACAAAAGGAATTTTTTAAAAAAATTGTTTTGTACCAAACGAAATGAAAAAAAAACCCAAAATAATAAATGAAACACTATTTTGGCATTTCGTGCCCATCTGCAATTACAGCGCATATGTGACAAAGTGCTTGTCAGTGGCTTATTCTCATAGGAGGCCATGTAGTGTGGTGATTGTTGGAGGGCTCTGGAATTTGGAGAGTGTGAAGAAAAGCATGGAGAGATCTGCCCAGTCTCACCCTTTCCCTTGGAAAAGGAAAAATGCCCAGTCTGGATGCTTTGTTTTTAAGAGAAACAAAAACAACTTTCAAAACAGAGTCCCATGGCTTTATTCTGCCTTACACAGAGTGTGGCACTACATCTCTACATGTCTTTGGAGAGCAGAAAACTGGAGAAAGCAAAGGCAGCTAACACAGAAAGCAGAAATAAGTAAGGGAGGGTTATGTTTTGTATTATGAAAGAAAGACTCTGAGGCATGGGGAAAGGCCCCACGAGAAGCATGCAAGATTGTATTCTCCCAATAGTGAGAATACAATTGTGTGCTGGGCTGTGTCTGGATTTTGTTTCCCACTCAGTCATGAAACTCACTTGGTGACCTTGGAACAGTCAAGTTTCTCCATTTCACTTGCCTTACAATATTTCAAATGGAAGAAGAGCCATGGATATTACCTTGACTTTTTTTTTTGGAGGAAAGAAGGTATATAAATGCATCACCATCATCTGAATGATGAGTGGACAAGTGTCTCATGGAAGCTGACTTGAATGATCACATTGAGTTGGCCAGTGGCATCATCATGGCAGGTCCCATTTCATAACCAATGTGCCTTTAATTAGAAGTCATCACAGATCTGCAAAGTAAAGACATACATTATTTGCATGGGAAGCAGCCTTACTATGAAGTAGAGCAAGACAACCACTACACGCAGCAGATTTTGGAGGTTCCACAAACACATTAATTACTGTATTAGTTATTTAATGGATATTTTATTGTTACTTTGAAAACTGAGAGAAATTGAGAGATTATGGCCATATAGGGTATTAAAGGCTGTATATAGCAATTCATGTCTGATTTGTGGCCTTCTTAGAGGGACTGAGCAGGGTTGGCCCAAGCAAGAATCAAGGTCCAGACTACTCCAAAGCCAGCACTTATTTTGGTCCCCGTGGGGGAAGGTCTCAGAAATATTTCTTCCTTTCCAACTCCCTCCGGGGTGTAGAAACAAAGTAAGTGGCTTGCTGTATCCAGATGCTCCAAAATTGCTACCTGAGGCAATCACAGAAGTTTGCCTAATGGTAGGCCCAGAATGTGTCAACATAATGCAGGAAAGAGGTTGGCCTCTGGCCTAACCCAGTGGGCCTCTTCTCACAGATACCTCCCCACAGTGGAAAGCTACTGAAAAAGCTCCACTAACGGTTGTTTTAGGGCTATTGGCACATGTTTGATTGTATCTGTCCAACACTGTTGAAAAGCATTATGTTGTGCCTGTCATACTCAGACCACATGAAAGGCACCCATGTTGTGCTATAGGGATATGTGTTATCTTGGGATTACTATCTGCTAAGCATCTTAACATTAAAGATTCAAATGACCATAAAAATTGGGGAAATGTAGTAATCTGTTATCAAATTAGAAATTCTTTTAACTATTGGTATTTGTCTCTTCAAATAATGTGGGGAATTAGACTGTTGTGAAAGATTTAAATAATTCTCAGTAGCCCCCACACATAATCCCTTAGACTTCTCACAGGGAGCCATTAGTTTTAGGGTAAAAATAGTTTCTATTTCTAATGCAGATGGACCCATGAGCCAGTTATGTCAAATCAGCTGGCTGAAAGCTCAGTGAGTTAGGTTTCTGGCTATGGTGCCTGAGCTTGGGAGTTCAGTTATCACCTGTATATCCCCAGAAGAAGAACCAACCATTGTACAGTAGTCCCCCACCAGAATGTGGTTCATATATTGCAGTCTCAGTATATTGTGGTTTGTTTCTTGAGAGAAGCAGGCTTCCAAAGAGAGGTCTTTAACCCCTTCCTGGCATCTCAACAAACAGACCTGGGGCTGCTCCTGCTGGCTGCTGTTTCCAAAGAGAAGTTTTTAACCCCCCTCCCCCTGACACCTTAGCAAACAGACATTGAACTCCTGGCAACAAGGTATGCTGATGTGTCAGGAGGGGGTTAAAAACCTCTCTTTTGAAATGCAGCTGGCAGGAGCAGCCCAAGGTCAGTTTGCTGAGGCATCTGCGTTTCACAGATTTTCCTTTATCGTGGGTGGGTCAGGCACCTAACTCCTGCAATAAATGGGGGAGTACTGTAGTTCCAGGGCACCCCCAGAAGAAGGGAATGCTAAATCACTTCAGTGTATTTGGTGCCTAGTGCCTACTCTGGGAAGAATTGCCATAAGTCAGAATTGATGCAATGACACTAAAACAAACAAACAAACAAACAAACAAACAAACAAACCATTTTGTTGGTTTTTTAAAATAAAAATAAAACTCTCTTCTCAAAAGACAATACGTGCAAAACATTAGTTTATGGAGCTCTATGAGCGAGACTCCTAACAGACAAAACTAAAGTTTCGAAGCATTTTCTTCCCGCATTTCATTTCTAGCCATGATTACATAGGAATCACTCATGTGGTTTCAGTTCCGCTTTCTAAATTCAAAAGGGGAAAAAAGACTAAGAAAGTAGGAGTGGGGGCAGGAATCAAAGCAAAACTCAGCTTGTCTGTTTTGGGGTCTAAACCACAGAGTTTGGCTTAATGTCACACAAAAAAACACACACCACAAATTGTCTCAGAGTGGCTCAGAATTTAAGCTCAGGATCATGAACTTTGGCAAACCTTTCAGAGCCAGTCAGGGTCCAATTATCCTGCAAGTTACAATGAAATCACTGAGCATTCAAAAAGCTCAGACTTTGTCTAGGGACCTGAAACGGGGCAAGTTTTGCTTTGTTTTGCCTTTGCATCTTCCATGCAAAATTCCCAGTGAATTTTTGTAAAATTGAAAGTGCAACCCCTACTTATGATAGTGGAGCTTTTTATTAGGTTCTGAAGATGAAAGGACAAGGGTGTCTTTGAAGGTACAAAAGTGCAGGGTCCCTGCATGAGACTTACACACATGCTGCTTCCACATGCTTGCCCCCCCTTCCTGATCACATGTACACACACATTCACACACTGCAAATCATGACTCAGCTGGTACCTGAAGACCTCCTTCTTGCACAGTTTGTGAAATGCAGGTGCAGTGACAGCTGCTGGCACTTCCCTAAAACATGCACTCCCCATGTGCTTCTACCCTGGCAGCACCCAAGCAGGCAGGCAAGTGAGAGGGCAAGCCAGCATCTGCTGCCTTGGATGGAGAGTAAAGCAGGACAAGATTCCCCAACACTCAACATGGAATCTAAAAACCCTATGGGATGCAATGGGAAACCTGTTGTAAAGGAGGGGCCCATCTGAAGAGCCAGTGGCTACCTGAAGTCAGGAGATGGAGGTAACGATCTGACAGAGACAATAGAAAAGGACCCTGCAGGGTTCTGGCTTCAGAAGAAGGACCAGCAGATTGATCTATGACTTCAAGGCCCAGTCTGCTGAGAGGTTCTGCACAAATTGCTGCTTTAGATGACAAAGACTCTCACACACTACTGTCAATGAAATCATTGTTGAGGAAACTTGTACGACATAGTTGATCTACGTGGTTCTCCCATCCTCCAGTCCAGACTCCAGATTTTAAAGGTGCTTGGGATGAGGTTGCACCCAGGGATGGGGGGAAATCACCCCTACCTTTTACCCATTCTGCTGCATTGAATCCAACCCATTCTGCTGATGGAAGCTATGGAGGCAAAGTCCACTGAGCAATTCTCTCATACAAAACACAGTTTCCTATGCTTTGTTTCTGGCAATGCTGGTTGAAGGGTTACCAAAAGGGTACTCTAAAAATGGTAACTTTTCCAGATTCTGCCTACATCCATGATATGTGTGTACATCAAGTAGCTATTGAAACAGGACTTTGCTTATGAAAGCTATGGTCTCAATCCTCCCCTTTAAAAATGCCACAGTTTTAAGTTCTTGCACCATTATTTGGGGGAAATCAATTCTGCCCCCCCCCTGTATATTCATGATCCAGAGTTCTTCCTAGCACAATTTCCTGTTAACATCCTTTTCACATTTTCTCTACACATTGTGATGAGTTCTAGCCTGATTATGGGAATGCCGCTGGTTTGGAGCTAAAGCATAATTTTCTATTAGCTAAAGAATTACTAAGCTGGTGGTGAAGAAAACTGGATGCTGACAGAAGAAGAAATGGAGAAGGAAAGAACTGGTTGCCAAGAAATTGGGAGTACAGTCCTTATTCCTTCCTTCCTTCCTTCCTTCCTTCCTTCCTTCCTTCCTTCCTTCCTTCCTTGAGAGCTTCATGTAAAGATTTCTGGCAGATCGACTCCATAATCCATACCAGGATTTCAGAATGTCACACTGGATTTCAGAAGGTCCACCCCAGGCTGTATATTGGACTTGCAAGACTTCATTTGTGTGCTTATGGCCATATACAATGAAGGAAATGGAAAATACTGTAAATTCTGCATCTCCCAACCTTGGTATCTAAGCAGAAGATGCATTGAAGAATCCGAAGACAGCGGTGCATGCCTTGTTATTGTTGTATCCATAGAAGAGAAGAAATGGGATATGCAGGAAAGATAGATGTTTCTTGAGCAACACATCATTTGACAACCAAGTTAATTGGGCTCCTTAGAAATTGCTTACAGATCTTTGAAGAGACCCTATTTATTAGCTACAACCAAGTAACTTTCCTCTCCAGAGACTCATCTGTGGGTTTGAATTTCTTACTGCCATGGATTTCCCAGCTGCAGAACCTTTGGTTAAAATTCTGGACAACTACAGAATGATTTGGGAAAGCACTAATGTAAACAAACAAACAGCTGTTTTCATTACAGTGTATTTATTAGTGCATAGTGAGCTGGAATGTGACCATTTTCCTGTGCCAATTGTGTTGTGTTCTTTCATATCCCGTACACGTTTTCTTCCCTCGCTATTTAATACCGGGTTGCAATACATGCTATTCCCACCTTTAAAGGTGTCCATGTTTGCCTTTTTGCATTTTTCCTCCTGGGTGCAATTACTCACTGGTGCATGAATTTGGCTCTTCCCCAACAGACTAAGCAGTGTTAGTGCATTCCCCCACAACCATACATATTTTTAGCTGTTTTAATCTTAAAATTTGGCTGCTGCTTTGTGCACACGTTATATTCATCTGTATTAAACACCGGCAAGCCTTGTAAATCTACAATTTCTTGATATGGGAACTCACATCTTGGTGGGAACAAAAAGAAGGGCTACTTTACTCAAGATTGTGAAAGGCAACTAAACCCAACCCATTTCTTTTCCACCACAGTTCTTCCAGATCATAATAAGACATTGTGTATCTAAATTTATTTTGAATTAGTGAAGGAAGTATCCATCTCAAAACTGACAATGTCCTATCCTCTTCATTAAAAGCTGACGTGCTATAATGTGAATACTTTTTGCCACTTATATGTACACATACAACCCACAACACTCTCTGTATATATTTAATAGGGATGAGCATGAAATGGAAAAAAACTGTGTCATTTCATTCTGTTTCATCCCCCACGTTTCGTTTTGTATCGTAAGTAACGGAACTTTTGTTTTTTTTTAAAAAAGGTTACTTATGAAACAAAACAAAACAAAATGAATCCCCCATGGCACCGGCACTTTAGCTGGCGTGGTTGGGGAATTCAAGAGCCTCCTCCCCATAGCCTCCCAGCTAATTTTGACAGCTTGATCCCAGCTGGGAGGCATGGGGGTAGGAGGAAAGGAGCAGCCAGCAGAAGCAAATTCCCTGCCTGTCTGCTCCTTTCTCCGCTGCCACCCTCTCCTCCCAGGATGTGTGTGTGTTTGGACACGGAGTGCTGTGGGAAATGGGGCCAACCACCATTGCCTACAGCATTCAATGTCCAGAAAACTGCCCTGGGTGGAGGGGGAGCACAGGAGAAGGAAGGAGGCAGCAGTAAATTCAAACAGAGCTTCACTTTACCACTGCTTCCTCCCATCTTCCCTGCGATCCCTGCCTACAAGCTGGGGCTTTTTGACAGGTTGTGGTTTGGAGAGAGGGGCATCCCTCCCCTGCCCCAACTTGTCAAAACGTCCCATCTAGGAGGCAGGGAAGAGGTGAAAGGCTGAACAGAGCAGGGTTTTCCCCCTCCATGCTCTGTCCTGCCTTTTGCCCCTCCCCCTGCCTCTCAGCTGAAACATTTTGACAGGTCAGGGTGTGCATGGGGAGGTGTGCCCCCCTCTGCAAATCCTGACCTGTCAAAAAGCCCCAGCAGGGAGGCGGGGGGGAGGCAGAATGGAGCATGGAGGGAACTCTGTTCAGGCTTTTGCCTCTCCCTCTGCCTACCAGCTGTGGCTTTTTGACAGGTCATGGTTTGGAGAGGGGGAACCCCTCCCCACACACTGACCTGACAAAAAGCCCCAGCTGGTTGGCCGGGGGGGGGAGAGAAACACAGAAAGATGAGATTTTCCCCTTGCTGCTCCTGTGCTGGGAGTATGGAGGCAATTAGTGAGTTAACACTATAAAGTAAACTCTCTGATTGCCTCCATGCTCCCATCACACTTTGCCAGTTAACTACCCCCAGCCCCTTTAGAGCTTCATAAATAAGTCCCCTTACCCCAAATATTTTTAAAGTAATTTTACTTCATATTTTTAAAAATACCTTGGGGTACCAAAGTAGCAGGGTTACCATTAGAAAGTGATTTTAAAGAACCCCATGATATTTGGAAACATTTGGGGATAAGGCGGATAAGTTATGAAGTTCCAAAGGGGGTGCCCCTAGGAAAAAACCTAGTTGGAATCATATGGAAAGCAGTGGCAGTGCGATCGCTGGCCCAATCAGCTTGCAATGTCAATTTGAAGGTTTTTTCCTAGGGTCACCACCTTTGGAGCTCCATAACTCAGCTCCCAGATGCCCTAATCTTTCCAAATTTCAGGGGTTTTCAGGAAAGAGCTTGTGGAAGCTCCCCTGCCATTTCCTCTACAATGATTTGTTTCATTATAGAGGGAAAATTGTGTTTCATTTCATTTGTAATGAAATGCTGCTTCCCTGTTTTGTTTTGTTTTGCTTTGTTAGCTAACAAAATGACAAAAGAGTGTGCCCATCCCTATTGAAGACAGAGCTCCAAGTTTTAGAAAGTTTTAGGATCAAGGATACATATCTAGATCAAGAACTAGAATTTGCATTAGAACCTGAACATCAGCTGTCAGGATGTTTGGCAGTTGCCTGCTGCCTTTAAAGTCAGAAAGATAGAAGAGGTCCCTCCCATCCTCATCTTTAACAGAAAGGGAACCCAATATAAAATCCATAAAGTTCTGCAGTAGACTTTATGAACAATATTGGGCTTTTTAAAAACCATCTTGAGCTCATGTGAGGCTAGCTTGCTGTGTATATATTCACAGCCAGAGAAGAGGGTAATGAGGAAAACAAGAAGGAGAAAGTGCAAAGACAAGTAATAAATTATTATCCCAAGAAGGCTAGTAGAGTAATCTGAACCAGATGTTTGGAATTCCATGGAATGCCTTATCCTCAGAGGGACACTCGTGTGCGTATGGTCAACACGTTCTGCAAATGTCAGTGGGTCTGTCTTAAGGGATAGAAAACACTCCACATTCCTGAACTGGGGAGCTCTCATCCCACACACGCCAATGGCATTACTCAATTAGGGTCTACTGGACCCAAGATGTCCAAGTTCCACACATATACTGGGTTGTTTTCACAGATGCTTTAGCAGATAGTGACTATTCTGAGCTGGAAACACAGAGAGCTAACCAAGCAAATGGTGGATTATTCTGCATTCTACTACTCTCATGATTAAGAGAAGCCCCGTACTGTTACCATTGCTAGATTTTACCACTTCAGCCTGGATTAAATGTAGACTCTAAGGCCCCGGTCCCACATCCCTTTAAAAGCAGTTTAAATTACCAGATAACCTGTGTCTAAAAATGCCATCCCCACGGCCACCGGGCTTTTTGAAAAAAAAGAAAAAAGAAAACCCGGTAATGATCCCTTAAGCGAGGTTTCTGTGACTCACCCAAGAGGTAGGGAAAGTTTTGCCTCGCTTTGAAAATCCAGCTTTTAAGGAGGCAGATGCCGTGGGACCACACAGATGATCCGGGTTTCTTTTTCTTTCTTTTTCATAGCATCCACCGGCTGTTCCTGGGGCCTATGGGCTATGGTTTTTTTTATTGCTTTTCACCTTCGGAGAAACAGGAAGCTCTATCCGGTCCTACAAGTTTTAATTTCCCCCAGCCAGGTGGTCCATTTTTTTCAAATGCTAGCGCCACCTGCTGGCCAAGGGGGCTGAACTGCACTTTAAAATAAAAAAAAACCAGCTTTTGACGTGAGAACTCTTGTCTCACATATTAAATCACATGATGGGACGAAGAGGAAAAGCTGGACCTTCAGAAGATCAGGATTGAAACCCAGGTGTGACCATGGCCTAAGTCCTGCCTTGTCCTTGACCAAGTGTACATAAATACCCAACAAATCAGGGGTATTTATGCGATCTTGAAGTCGCTTTTAGAGCAGAATATGGAGCTCCAGTTCTACCGTGAGGCAGAGTAGCAGCACATTTGACATCCATAGGATGAAAAACAAGAAGTCAGCCATATAAACTGATGAAAGGGGAATCAAAAGTAAGGCACTAGACTGAGTTGCTGGTGCCAAAGGAGAAGGCAAGTGATAGCTAAACTTTCCAATAAAGACCAAGCTTTCTGGTTGAAGCTGCCACCACATTGCCCCCTCCCCCCCCGGTCAGAATAACAGGCGAGACAGTGAGTTGGGTTGCCGTCACGGGCCACACTTTATTGAACTTGACATTGTTCATGAATCTCAAGAGGGGGCTGCAGACTTGTGGGGACCCATTGGCCCTGGGGTTGCCCATTGGACCCTGCCCAAGGGCATTGTCAGATGCGGGTGAGCCCTGCCATGGCCCCCAGGGGGTTCTGTTCAAGTTTGGCTCCCCCCAGGCCGGTTGTGCTAAACCATTTTCCCTTCTGGGGCAGGAGGCGCCACCAATTGGCTGGTCCCTGCCCCCTTTGGGTTTCAAAGGCCACTTCGCCCCAGGTTCTGTGATCTCAGGATCCGCAGTAAATGGGTGTCAGCAGCATCTTAGTTCAGCATTTGGGGCTCACTTAATGCCCATTCCCTGCACTACCTGCCAGCTTGGCTGATGCCGTACCACCAGAGTTAGTGTGAGATAGGCAAAAATTATTCCCCCCTTCTGTGCCAATTATGGGGACAAGGCAAAAGTTCCTATCCGGCCCCCGAAAGCGACCACATTATGCCACACTAGCATGGAAAAAGGCGGTGGGAGGATGGGAGCGCTGCTGTCTGGGCAAAAGAGAGGGTGAGGGCGCAGGCACCAGGTATAAGAAGGGGACCTGCGCCCCACCCCCCGGTCCAGGCCTCATGAGGCCCTGATCTGTCTCACCCCTCCTCCCAGGGCGGCCAATGCAGCCCCGGCTCAGGACAAGCCATTACTGGAACATGTTGCAAATAGTGGTCACTGTCTTGCAGCCACTCTGCTGCCCATTTCATAGATTTTAGGGGAAAGAGAAAGACTTGGGTCACTGCTCAGAGGGTTGTTGTTGTTGTTGTTGTTGTTGTTGATGATGATGATGATGATGATGCAGAGACTTAAATTTCTAGTAAATATCTCTTTTTGCTTTACAGTACAAAATGCAGAGATCTGTGTATGAGAATAACTACTAAGTTGGCTGAAGCCTGGTCCACTCTAGCTGCAGCGTATCTGAAGTGAGTGACTGGTAGCTTTGGATAGAAACTGGCCATAGCCCCATCTACTCCCCCCCACCCCAGGAGAGACTGGCAGCCCCACACAGGAGCCATCTGTGGCCTGGTCCATCGCTGCCCAGGTGATAGACTGGGCCAGGGCCCAATATGCTCCTGGCTCCACCCCAGATACCCCACATGCAGGCTTCCAGAGTCAGGGAATGAAAATGGCATTCACCAGACAGCCTATGGTGTAGCCGCAAGTAAAGCAGGTCTGACTGCTGCAGAAGTTTAAAGCAGGGGCCTGCATCCCACGTGAATGATGATGAACCATGCAGAGGCCAACTCTGGGGTGAGTCAGAGTTATCAAGCTCTCTTCCTTGCTCCTAACATTACACTCACGTAGCCTACACATGCTCACCTTCCTTTTCCTAGAATAGGGCAGTCCTGTCCCTCCCAGCTGCAAAATGATTTGTGGGGAGCTTAATTTTGAATGGGCAACTAATTCACTAATCTGACAAAAGGACTGTTTATTGTTCAGGGCCATCATACCAGCCTGCTGTGGTCTTTCCTTAACGGCAAGGCTTATGGGGCTCAGAACTGTAACTTGTGATGCAAGATTACTACAGTGGTACCTTGTATAAATGAATTAATTCATTCCAAATGAAATTATGTTAAACAAATTTTCCTTTATACAAATTGCAGTTTCCCATAGGAATGCATTGAAAATGGAGTAATCCGTTCCAATGCAGAGAAAAATGACACAAACTACAGTACATGTATAATTTTGGGGAACAGAAATGCAAAAATGCAAACAGGCATTCCCCCCACACACTGATTTTGGGGCGGAGTGCAGCAGCACAAGGGTTAATTCCTTAGGTCTCGAGAGAGGAGGAGGAGGATGTAAGAAAGACATCCAAATGTTCTGGCTCATACCACTGCACAAGCAGCACTGGGAGGTGTTGTACAGCAGCCAGGGAGCAGGTCGAGCCTAGGAACCATCCTCTATCATCTCATCCTTCCCTGCACACACACACACACACACACACACACACACACACACACACACACACACACACACACACAGAGAGAGAGAGAGAGAGAGAGAGAGAGAGAGAGAGAGAGAGAGAGAGAGAGAGAGAGAGAGAGAGAGAGACTGGCCTGAGCATGGCGCCGGGGCTCCAGAGGCCAGCAAGGGAGAGGAACACGCAAGTTGAAGCCTGCGGAGCAGAGGCTCCAACTCATGAATGAGGGGCTGGGAGAGAGACAACGGAGGAAGGGATGGCAGAGGCGCTTCTGCTGCTGCTGCTCAGGGGGAAAGCAAACCCACCTGCAGGACTGAGCAACAGCAGCAGCAGCCAGAGAGAGGCACGTGCTCTGTGAATGGGCTAACTGCGCCACCTGCCCGGGGCGCGTCCCTCCACTTCCTCTGCTGGCGCCAGCTCCAGCAGTGCTGATCCACAGCACCATCAGGTGGCCTCGGCTCTCTTGCGCTGCACGGCTCAGGCTCACCGGGCACGGGAGCCGGGCACACAGGTGGTGTGGGAGGAGATGAGGTGCAGTTGTGGGGAGTGGGAAGAGAAAGAGAGATGGAAAGGGGGAAGGAAAAGAGACGAGCAGGCATTCCTGAGGAAGCTTTGCTGTGGCTTCCCAGCCAAGCCGAGTGGGCTGACCTAGCTCTCCTCCTCCTCCCCCGCCAAAGCCACTGCTGCCGCGGGCTGGCCTGGGCCTCCTTCTCCTCCTCCATTGCCAGCTTGCATCTTCGGTAAAGAGCCCCAGAGACTGCCTGCACCCATGTTGGAGAGGGAGGGGGAGGAGGAATGGTGATGGAATTTTTTTCCGTTGTACGGATTTTCCGTTATACGAGCTGCACGTTATACAAGGGTCCACTGTATGTGCTGTGTGCAGGACAAGAATACAAAATGCACCCTCCAGTCAAATTTGCCATTCATGATGTGAAAACAGTAGAAAGGGCCAGGTAGGTTTGATCTTCTAGGCCTCAACTTTGCAGCTGGCCTTCTCCTGATGTGTAGAGAGTTTGAAGTACCTTTGTGGGTCTACACATTCCAGCCAGAAGAGTAACTTCTCCAACTTCCATGAGATATTCACCTGTCGCTAAGGATTGTCTTGATTCTGGAGTGAAAGACCTCACTTTGGAAAAACATTCCTTTCCTCATGTAGGTGTAAGGATGGTGATGCTTCACATGGGCCTTTTAAAACGTAAGTACCTACCTCGCCATGACTAACTTTAGCTGCTTTGAGATTAATGGCTTACCGCTTTTGTGTGTTATATCCAAGAAATACACGTTCTGCTCTCACTTAACCAAGCGATGTCATGCTTTGGAGCTAAAGCACTCGTTTGTGAGAAAGAAATTGTGAATTGTGAGAAAGAAAAGGGGAAGTCACTAGTAAAGGAGTGCACGCAAGAGACCTGCAAATATACAGTGAGTAATACCTTGGTTTATGAGCATAATTCATTGCAGAAGCATGCTTGTAAACCAAAACACTCTTATATCAAAGCAAATTTCCCCATAAGAAATAATGGAAACTCAGATGATTCATTCTGGGGCCCCACAGACCACGTACTGTACACACAAAATGCCAAAACTCACAAAAGAAATTGGCTAGAAGTCCATGTCCACACCATGATTTAGGTATCTGGCCGTGGAATCTACTCTGTTTAGAACTAACAACTGGATTTTACTCTGTGTTTTTAATGCAACAATAATAAAATGCAATTGTTAGCCATATACACACTTGACTAGCTGCCCTGTGACTAGAAATAGTTTGAAAAATAAGAAAGGATGTTGAAAACAAATTAAATAAAAATATAAATAGAAAGAAAAATAAAAACCTAACCTGTGCTCTCCTTTGAAAATGTTCCTGACTGGTGCAAGGGAGAACTGCATTCCTCTCTCCTCCCTCTGCTTTGGAGGCTTCCGGAGATGGAACATTCTAGTTACCTACAATCCAGCAAGGGGGGGGGGAGACACATTGGCTCACATGTGACCATGTGACCTGATCCAGTGCTTCCACATCAAGACATTGTTCGTTGATCAAAGCAAAATTTAGAAGAAATGTTTGCTTGTTTTGCAAAACGCTCTTAAACCATATTACTCTTAAACAAAGGCATTACTTTACATTTCACTTCCCAGTGGCTGGGCATATATACTTTTTAGCCCTGAGTTAGAGCAGATTTTTTTAGTTTTAGATTTTGGGGTGTGCAAGGAACTTATTGCACAGTGGCCAAAACTGTTGCTTAGTATAGTAAATCACACTTGAGGAGGCCCATTTGAACCAATTGAATTTACAGAGATTACTCACTAAATCCCCATTGTTTCAATGGGTCTACAGTGTGATTTATTATGTTATACAATAAAATTTGGGCCAGGATTTCTGAATTTCACTCCTGCCTCATACAAATACCCAAATGTCCCCATATAAAAGAGTTAGAAGAGAAGTTGTGGAATCCTGAAAAGGACGTTATGGGATAGAACTTGGATACATAGTAGTTGAAAATGACGAATTCCTTTTGAATGGCAAATATCATAAAACTGGCAATTGGTGCATAAGGAGGGGGAAATGTTTCATGTCAATAAACGTATTTTAAATAAAAAATTCCAAACTTTGTAAATTTAGGTTTGGCATAGAAATACCTTGATGTTAAAAAGAGAGAACTAAATGTAGGAAATAATAAATCTGGCAGATGTGTCTATTTGGGAAACAGTCCCAGTGTTGCTAGTTACAAGGGGTTACTAGTTCTGTTTTCTGGGGGACTCCTCATCTTTAACACTTATGCAATAGGATCACATATCGTGATCTGCTCCATGCTGAGGACAGCTGTCCCCTTTACATTTGGCCAGTGCAAGGAGAGAATAATTTTAGTGTCTGTTTAACTGAAAAGTTTAACTGATATGTAACTTCCTGCCAGATTCAAGATATTGGTTTTGATGTACAAAGTGTTGATGTGCAACACTTTTAAGTTCTATGGAGCTATTTGTTTACTTGGATGTCTACTGATGAAACATGTGAGCACAATTTCACAAAATTCACAGTTGTATAGCAGACAACAAGAGCATTTATAACAACAAAATACTACAATCCCACGTCCTTGGCAACAGCTCTAATGTAGTCATTGCTAGTAGAATTGCACTTTCAATGCCCTAGATTTTGTATTCAGGACAGAAGAATCAAGTATACATGTAGAATCTTAGTTTTTGCAACCCCTCCTGGTTCCCTCATGACAAGGTGCGAGCCATGAGGGGATTCGTCATTTGAATAGATGAACATTAAATTTCAAAATGAAACCAGAAATGATACTGAATTGCAGTAAATCAATCAGTTGCTGGGTGGGGTGAAGTCCAGGGTGAGTGCCCCCCCAACCAAGCCCTTGCCCTCAATGACATTCCCCAAACCCCAGGTGTTGGGCAGTCTTGTGCTCCGGGGCTTGCCTGGCTGCTGGAGTGGGCCTTCCTCTGCTCCTCCTCCTCCTGCTTTTCTGTGGGCATTGAGGCAGAGGCAGGCAGGGTGGAGGAGGAGCACCTTTCCAGAGTGCCTGCTTGCTTGCCTGCCTGCCTGATCTGGTGCTCCCCCCACCCCGCCATCTCTCCCTCTAACCTTCATCTCCATCTCCAAGGAGGCCTCACAGCACAGCCTTTTGTTACCAGGCCTGAAGTTTGTGCATCAGGAAGGGCCGCCGGCATCTGCCGCCAGTTCTCCCTGCGGCCACTCCACTGCAATCCTGGCTAGGCTCTGCTGCCCTGGGAGATGGGTCCCCTCTGGCTGCCACCAGTGATCACAAATGGCTCCAACTAACTAACTTCCCCTGCAGAGAGCCTGGGTGCACACAGACCGGGGCGGGGATGGCGGGAGCCAAAGGGGTGGCCCCAGTGGTCTACTGTTGGTGAAGGCAAACGGGAGGCAGGAGGCAGAGAATTATATGGCCATCTCACCTGGGGACAGATGTCCCCCTTGCCCCACCCCCAGCTACGCCACTGCATTCAAGTAAACACACACTCACTTCTTGACATATTTTCATCCCGTACATGTCTCAAGTCTGAATAACTGTACTGGAGGGGAGGGTGCATGTTGGGCCCAAAACCTCTATCTGATCCCCCATCTTCAACACCCATTTAACCCCTCTCTGTAGCTTCACCCACAATCCAGAACAGCGCTATGGAATATCCTTCAAGATAATCTCCAGTGTGTCTACTCAAGGTGTAATTTACCAGGCTTAGTAGAACCTACTGGTAGCATGTCTGCGGTGTGTCAGGTTCTCTCTTTTATGATCTGTAGCAGAAGAGGAAGCAGGAGCTTTACAAGACTGTTGGTGGCCTGTTATTCATACTGAGGAGATTGTGTTTAGTTTCATAGCTCTCAGGTTGTACAGACCTGCAGCACAGCAACTGCACCGCAAGACCAAATTTAAAAGAGATGTAAGAGCTGTTTTTTTTTTGTCAAAGCTAGCATACCACTTATTTCACACTGAGGCATTATAATATTTATGTTTCAACAAGGGAATGACAGTGGGATTTGATAAAATGGGGTTCTTTCTCTTTCCCGCATGTAATCCTATTGAGTAGATCTCTCAAAACACTACTTATGATCTTCAGTTGAGCATTGACCATAATACAGTAGTTCTTTTTAATGTAATTAAAAAGCTAAAAGAAAAAAACAAGTCCTTGGAGTGTGAAATTCTGGATTAACTGGTTAAGGAAAAGATATGAGCCTTTCCCAAAGGAGCTTGTGTATCTGGGACTGGATTCTTGCTTTGGTTGAATTCCTCAAATTGAGTGAGAAATATCTTTCTTTCACATCATTGTTCTTGACGTCAGTGGGCCTACAATGAGATGGGTAGTGTTAGGAGTGCAGCCCTGGTATAAATTGGCAGGACTCTGTGGAAAGCAGTGGAAATATGTTGATTGATGTCAGCTGAGGATGTGATGGGCCTCAGTTTTTTTTTAAAATGATTTGGATTTAAGACAAAATAAAAGAAGAGTTTTCAATGGGGAAAAACTAGGGGGATGTAATCATCATCATCAACCACCACCACCACAAAAATCAAAACGAGAGATGGGCACGAAACAGAAAAATGGCGTTTCGGTTTTTCATTTGTCATTGAGAGGTCTGTTTCGGTTCGTTTCCGTTTGTCGGAAATTTTTGAAAAATTTCATTACTGTTTTTTGTTTTTTCATTTGTCATTTCTATCCGCTTTTTGTGCGATTTTTAAAGCATTTCTGTGCGCAGGCATCCCCCAATGCCCCAGACCAGAGGGAAAACACTAAAAAAAATGGATGCTGGCAGAGACACAGTATAGACTAGGTATGCAGGGAAGCTGCAAAGGCAGTGGTGGGCGTTGCCCAGGGTGCAAGGCAGCCGCAGAGTGACTGCACTGTGAGGCAAGGGAGGGTACTCACCGAGAGGTACGCAGCACGCACGCACACAAGGAGGCTGCAGGACTGAAGCTAGAGTTGCAGCAGAGACAGCAATCCCACCCTAACTCCCACCAGAGACTGCAAGGAGGACGGGGGCTGCCAGACCTTTTTATGCCCTCTGTGGCTGCCAGACCTGCCCGCCCAGTCTG
Source organism: Phrynocephalus forsythii (assembly GCA_029282475.1). Taxonomy (NCBI): domain Eukaryota; kingdom Metazoa; phylum Chordata; class Lepidosauria; order Squamata; family Agamidae; genus Phrynocephalus; species Phrynocephalus forsythii. Next base: position 15,650,794 of record JAPFRF010000004.1, read on the forward strand.
CAACCTGGGCATGCTATTGGTTGAACATGATCCCATCACATGGCTTGACTCCATGTTGTGGCTGGTGGCGACATCCATTTTAAAGGGAAAAGAAAAATACATCACAATGGGAGAAGACTAAAACAAACATTTTAAGGACCCCAATCCCCCTGGTAGATATTATTAGACAATATAAATAATTATCACTGTGTTTTTATGGATGTCCAGGGTGTTTTTTAACATTTAAAACAGCTCATTTCATTGCACGTCACCATTAACAGAAACAAAACGTAATGACCTCAAGTTTTCATGGTTCTGTTCATTTCGTTTCATTTTCATCACAATTTTCATTTGTCATTTCGTTGCGTAACGGAAATGACAAATGGTAACGGAAATGAAAAAATGTTCGTTCCGTGCCCATCTCTAATCAAAACATTTGAATGATTTTGCAAAAACAGGTAATCTCACCCAAATATTTTCTGGTCTTGACTTCTAATTAGAGATGGGCACGAATAGAAAAAATGACATTTCGGTTTTTCATTTCCATTACCGGACCCGATTTGGTTAGTTTCCGTTTGTCGTGACATTTTTCAAAAAACTTCATTCCATTTGTTCGTTTATTCATTCTTTGTTTTGTGTGTAGTGTAGTGTGTGTGTGTGTGTGTGTGTGTGTGTGTGTGTGTGTGTGTGTGTGTGTGTGTGTGTGTGGTGCTTGTGCAACTGTGGCTGGGGGAAACAGTGGGCTTAATCTTCCTTCCAGCCACTGTGAGGTGGGGCAAGCAGCTCTGCGCTGGCCCCAATCCAGCGCCTCTCTGGTGCTCAGCTGGCTTCCCTGCACCCCTGGAAAGGAGGTGCAGGAAGCCAGCGAGGAGCAGCTGAGAGGTGGGGTGGGTGGGGAACATAAGTTTCCTATAGGAGAGGGGAATAATAGTTTAAAATATCTCCTACCTGGTGCTGGTCTGGGTAGCACTTTATCGCAGTAAAAAAAACAACAACAGCCAATGACGGTAGTGCTTGGTCGGCAATAAAAATAAAAATAAAAATAAAAATAAAAGGAGCACCAAGAGGGTGCCAGGGGTGGTCTGGTTGGCACCCTAAAATCTTTAAAAACATAATAAAATATCCCCAGCTCTGACGAAGCCGCAGGCGCCCTGTGGTGGGCGCTGAAAGAAAATAAAAAACAAACAAAAAAGCCTTGTGCTACAGAAACCCGGAAATGAAAGAAGGGCCTGCCCAGCCCCAGGGGACACACAGTGGGTGCTAGAAAAAATAAAAATTATGGGGCCCCAGGCGTGCCCTGGTCAGCACCCTAAAATCATAAAATAAATAAATAAATAAAACCAAGCCTGGATGGGGTCCCAAGGATGGAGCAGTTGCTTTTAAGAAAACACACCCGCACTACAGCTGTAGTGCGGGCCAGGAACCCGGAAGTAAATGGGTCATCAGGAGGGGGAAAGATAGGTTACAGGGATCCCTCTTTCCCCCACCCCTGGGGAGGGGGGGAAGAGAGGGTTCTTTAAACAAATCTGCTCCCGAGCACAGTGCTGAGCACCTGCTTGGTGCTGTCATAAGGAGGGGGAAGAAGATTAGTTTCAAGAGTCCCCTTATCCACCCCACCCCATGGGGAGGGGAAAAGAGGGGGCACTTTAAGCATTTTTCCTGGTCCTGGTGGCAGCGCCCCCTCTTTCCCCTCCACCCCATGGGGAGCAGGAAAGGGGGATCTTTAAACTAATATGCCCCCTCCTGATGGGAAAACTATTTTTCCCACCCCACCTCTCAGCTGCGGAGCTCTCACCTTGTGGAGCTCCTGCATTAGCCACGAGGCCATTTTCAGAGAGGTCCTGCTGCCCTGCCATGGGCTGGACCCCTTCAAAAATGGCCCGCTTGGGACAAGGGGTTCCCCCTAGTGTCAGGCGGGTCATTTTTGAAGGGGTCCAGCTGATGACAGTTCGGCAGGATCCCACTGAAAATGGCCCCATCACACGTGAGGAGCTCCTGTATTGGCCACTGGGCCATTTTCAGAGAGGTCCTGCCGCCCTGCCATGGCCTGGACCCCTTCAAAAATGGCCCGCTTGGGACAAGGGGGTCCCCTTAGTGCCAGATGGGTCATTTTTGAAGGGGTCCAGCTGACGACAGCTCGGCAGGATCCAACTGAAAATGGCCCCGTCGCCCATGCGACAGGGCCATTTTCAGGGCGGGGAGAGGGGGCTCTGATCCAGCCTCCACCCGAGGAGACTGGATCTCAGTCCCTTCCTTCCCAACTCTCCCATGGAGCCTGACAGCCCTGCGCCGGGGGGCTGTCAAGCTCCATGGTGGAAGAGGGCAGCTAGAGGGGCTGGGATCTGGTCTCTGCGTGCAGAGACCGGATCTCAGCTCCTTCTCGACTACGCCCCTGAAGCCGGAAGCCGGAAGACTGGACCAGGAAGGCCAGCAGCAGCACCGGCAGCAGGTAGGAGCGGAGGACTTATCGGGCAGCCAGGCCAGTAACGGAAATGAACAGAACCAAGAAAATTTTATTGGTTCTGTTCAGTTCGAGCCTGTCCTGTACAAATGGTCATTATTCGTACCGTTACGTAACGGTAACGGTAACGGATAACGGTAATGACAAATTGGTCATTTCATGCCCATCTCTACTTCTAATTTTTAGGCTTGGCTTTTCCGTCAGCCCCCATAGAATCATGGAATCATAGATTCTACTCCAACCACTCCAACCTCCTGCCATGCAGTAGCCCCATCACAGTATTTCCAACAGATGGTCATTCAGCCTCTGCTTAAAAACCTCCAAAGAAGGAGAAGTGGAGAAATAATAACTGCAATACAATAAGATATTCAGAAAAGAAAAGAAAAGAAAAGATGAAAGAAAAGATGGTCACATAAGATCTCAGTGGTCCAGGAAAGTAAAGTGTGCAATTAGCATTATCCTCATTTTGGACCACTTTGGCATGGTCAAGTTTGATTCATTTCTCATTAACTACACACAGCCTTATCCATGGGTACCCACACATTTTTTGATCCCTACTCTATTTTTAAACCTAGCAGGATCACTCCTTTTCAGGTGTTGTTGGTGTTGCTAGTGTTGGGATGGAGGATCCCCTGACAATGACATTTTATCAATTAAAAAAATAGGAAACAAATTCAGCTTCTCCCCACTCCACTGTGGAGTGGGAGACAGAAGAGAAGATGGTGGAGGATATTTCCCCCACTTTCTTTTCTTTTTGTGTTGAATCAAAGCGATGGCACATGGGTTACAGTCATCCCCCGCCATTTCATGGTTCATATACTGCGGTTCCAGTTTATGTCTTTTCTTCTTCTTCTTAGATTGAAATGTTTCTCCACTCATCCTACCAACCTTCCTCAGACTGAAGAAGCTACTTAAATGAGTAGTGAAACATTTTGATTTAACAAGAAAAAAAGAAGTCCAGTTGCCATGATTCAACTTCCAGATGATCCTCAAGCCATTTTTACACCCCAATGATGCTAAAAATGCATAATAAAATTTTAAGCCTCTAAAAACTGGCAGCCTGGTCTCTTTTCTCAACTTCACATCAGGAATTTAGAGTTGAGATTTTTTTTGTCCTAACTTGTACAATATTTAAGCATTTTTGCTGCCCCTTTTTTGGTGAAAGCTGCAGTAAAATATTTTTATTTTACCATAATTGTGCAAAGAAGACTTCAGTTTGTGTATTTTATTTTCCAAAATTTGACTTTCCCTCTTGGCACCAAAAACCATGGCCATATAATTCCCTGGTGCTTAAATAACTCTTAACCACTGAGACACATAATAGGAACGAACAGTCTCCAATGAAGTACTAACTAAAAGTTTCCTTGTGCAGTTAAGAAAGAGATGTAAAAGTATGAAGAGAAAGCAAAGCAATAAACAGCATTTGATCATTTTTAACTTTAGTGGGAATTCTTAATGCAGTGAAATTATATTAATGTGCATCAACACTATCAAAAGGGGTTTCAAAAATTAATTAGCTAATTTGGCTATAGCTGCCTAGATGCCCTAAACACACCCAATCTCACCTGATTTCGGAAGCTAAGCAGGGTCGGCCCTGGTTAGTACTTGGATGGGAGACCACCAGGGAATACCAGGTGCTGTAGGTGCCTGGAGTGGGAACTGGCAAACCACTCCAGTATTCCTGCCAAGAAACTCCATGGACATGGGGTCACGAAGAGTCGGTCACAACTGCAATGACAAGGTGTGTGTGTGTGTGTGTGTGTGTGTGTGTGTGTGTGTGTGTGTGTGTGTGTGTGTGTGTGTGTGCGCGCACGCGCACACACACACACACACACACACACACACACACACACACAATTTGGCTATACCCTCCTCCCTTTGGCAAGACCCCAAAGCCCCTTGGGTCCAAAGTTACTAGCCAGTCTGGAAAATTGTTGTCAGCGAGAGAGGCATAGCAAGGGTTTGGAGCACTTGGGGACAAAGTCAGCTTTTGGGCCACCTCCTGCCCCCCCCAACCATGTCTCACCCATCCAGCAAGGGGGGCCCAATCCTGTGAAACAGCGGGGGAGTGGGGAGAAGAGTCTTTCTTACGCTCTCTTTGATGGTTTCCCTCCCAGAAAAGGCTCTCCTGTACAAACTGCACAGCATGTAGACAGTGGGGGCAAGGAACGCGTTTCCCCCTCAAGGTGGGAGAAAGTTGAGGAGCCTTCCGCTGCCTAGACGGCAGGGGAGGGGCGGCGCATTCTCACACCGGCAACTGAGGCGAGCTCTTTCAGCAGCGAGAGGCAAGTGGCGCACCCCCAGGCACTGGGCAGCCAACTCTCCCAGCTTGATGGACTGCACTTCTGGACCCCAAGGTCACTTGCCTGCCACTGTGCCTTTCCTGGTGTGGCTTCCCGGCAGCCCAGCCCAGCTTCACCTGGGCTCTGCCTTCTTCCCACTGGCTCCAAAGAGGTGCAACAGCTGAGCCCCGTGCCAGTCGCCTGTGAGTTGCTTCACATGCTCCAGGGAAGCCTCTACCAGCAGAAGGGCACACGGCTTCCCTGAAGGTGAATGTGCAAAGCCCAGCTTTGTGCAGTGCCGGCATCAGTGGCAGAGGGAGGTAGGAGGGCCGAGGGCTTTCTCTTTCCCCCCTCCCTGTCATCCCCCTCCTCTTCTGAAGGAGGCTGCCTGCTCGACTTCCTTTCATCATCATCACCCCCTTCCTGTCAAGGTGCCCTCAGATCTCTGCACTAGGGGCTTTTGCCCCCCATCCCCTCCAAAGCTACGCTAGTGGTTAGCTCCCTTTTGTTCACACCAGAGCAGTGGTTCACAACCTAGGGCTAAAGCTCCCAGAAGCCTTCACCACTAACTGGCCAGGGCTGCAGAGCATCTGGGGACCCAAGGTAGGGGAACACTGGAACTTAGGCATAACATTAAATAATAGGGGGAATCTGGTTCAGAGGAACTAAAACTGGGTTGTTCTGTGCACATAGTTAAATGATAGGAAGGAAACACAGATGACAGTGTATCTGATGGAGATTAAAGGGTGAAACAAATGTAAACTATGTAAAGCATTCAAACTCATAATAACCCCTTTCACAGTCTCTCTACACAGCACACTCAATAAGATTCCATTTTTTGCCTCTCTACCACAAGATACTCTTTCACGTACACACTGACTGCTTTCTACCAGATACTTCAAAAGACCCTTGCTCCTTCACTCCTAAAACAAATACCAGTCAAAACTATCCATGCAATCAACCGTCAACTCTGTGCACAGTTTACCATCATCTGTCTTTCAGTACTACTAGCATCCAACCTATGCCTGCATTTTATTCAGACATTCACAGCATTTCATCCTACAAGCCAGTTAGCATTATTTCAAACACACTTTTATGAATGTCTAGAATGGGCAAAGTTGGCACACATCCCATCAAACCTGCCCTCCTTCAATGTCAGAATGAAGTCATCTGCCCCTTTACTCTTCTTCCCTATTCCTTTTAATCTCAGATTCTTTCTGTCAGGTTTATGAGGCAATTAGTGAAGGTTAGAACCCATATGGCATGAAAATGTTGACATCTCTAATGACAGAGTTCAGTAAGTACATTCAATATGGTGAGGATCATGTTGTATGGAATGGTTAAAGATGATGAGCCTGTTCAGTGGGTGGGGAAAGAGGCAGGAGCCCTGACTCAGCATGAGCAAGAAGACTCAATACCACATAGCTTCCAAGCCACACTGTTTTAGACTAAGCACTGAAAATGCTGTGCCTGGATAAGCCTTAGAACTGCAGAGCTGGAAGGGGACCCCATGGATCATAAGTAGAGATGGGCACGAAACGAGCGATTTTTCATTTTCATTTTCGTTTTTTCATTTCGTTATGCAATGAAAAGGAAACGAATTTTTTAAAAAAACAAAATGAAAATGAAAACAAAACGAACAAATTTGCCGTGTTTTTCGTTTTCGTTGCAGCAGATGCATTGAACTAAAAAGAATGCTAACGAAACAGCAATTTTTCGTTTTTGTTTTTGTTTTTTCATTTTGTTACCTAACAAAACAAAAATGAATTTTTTTGCAAAAACATCACGAAAACAAAAACGAACCGAAACGGACCCCTAAATGACCAAATGACAAATGAAACACCATTTTTTTTGAGTCGTGCCCATCTCTAATCATAAGTCCAGCCCCATCAAAGAGGTACACTGGGGAATGGAACTCCCAACCTAAGCCAATGAGCTATCTGGTGACAAAACCTCGGGCACGGTTTTACCAGAGTTATCTTCGTATATAAATTTCCTGCGCTTTTTGGGGGGAGCGGTCACGTGGTTTTTAATGTGCAGTTAGTGTCCTCTCTTCTGTGTCATATTTCATATTCTGGTTCGGTCTCTACCTGTCTACTTCACATTTTGTCCTTCTTTCCGGCTCTTGTTTCCAAGCCTCCGTGGTGATAAAGGGGAACAACTGATTTTACTGTGTATTTTCACGGTCCTGTCGTGGTTACAAAAGCAAACAAGTAAGCATTTTCGAGCAAAGTTTCTAAATCCAGCCCCTGGCGGTGGTTTAGGAAACTTCACTGAAACTGCTGTTCCAGGGGCATGGTCGGCCGGGACCAGAATTTACTTCTTTTCCCGGTTAGCATGCAATCTTTTACTACACAGTTCGCCACCGGGAAACTACGCAGAAAACTCTGGTAGGACCACGGCCTTAGAAACTCTCCATTTTGTTTTCTCCTGTGCTCAATCAAAAACAAAATATAACCCAACAAAAAGAACGCATAAGTTTTCCAACAGATTTATGAAGACATTTGAGAAGCACCTTAGAGATCCACGCAGATCGTGTTGAAAATAACTCTTCAGTGCAGTATGTTTCTGCATTTAGTGGGTATGCCATTCAAATTAGCTTTTCAATGGTTTCTTACCTGAATTTACACTAAAATAACAGTGTGGGGTAAAGCAGAGAGTTCCTATAGAGGAACAGAAACTGATGTTGGTAGAAATAAAGAGGGTCTCTGTGTTGACTTACCTACGTTCATTAGTTACAGCAGGGTGTGGAGTCAAAAGACCTGTGCCAATTTTTTATATATTTGTAGAGCCAAAGGGGGAAAATGCTTTGTTGTCTAGTCTAGAAGAGCTGACAAAGTTAGAACACATTTTGATGGCCAGGTGACAAGACAGCATCAAGAGCGGAAGTTCTTATTGTGGAAATGGTGCTTTAATCGTCTAGTCTTTGCTTGCAATATTATTAATGTTTCCACCAACTGCTTTTATTTCTTTAACCTGTTAATCACAGTATGAACCAGCTAGGGTGTTAAGATCATTAGAAGAGGCCTTTCTCTCTATCCTGCCACCCTCACAGGTATGTCTCATGGGAACACATGAAAAGGCCTTCTAGGCTGCTGCACCCAGACTCTGGAACTACCTCCCACTAGAGGCCAGGACTTCCCCATCTCTGATGTCTTTCTGGAAACAAGCAAAGACCTTTCTCTTCAGGCAAGCTTTCCCTGGATGATAGACTACATTTTATGTGTCTTTTATGTGAAACTACCATACCTGATCACATAGACTTTGTGTTTATAACCACTTATAACCTTGTGAGATGGTGTTGACACAACTCTTCCCATTCTCTTGTAGCTTTAATGTAATGTAGTCTTTTAATGATGTAAGGTGTATCTCAATCCCCTGTTTTCAATACTTCAATATGTCTTGATTGTACTGGACTCTATATTGTCCCTCATTACTATAAACTGCCTTGGGTCCTTTTCCAAGGAGAAAGGTGGGGCAAGAATACTCTAAAATAAATAAATAGATAAATACTGATGCCAGGGTGGTGGTCTAGAACAGTGCTCCCCAACCTTTTTATCACCGGGGACCGGTAAACGTTTGATAATTTTTCCCTGGCCCACTTGCGGGGGAGTCGCGGCGGCGCGGCGGCGGGGGGCGGGCGCAATGGCGGAGGGTCGCGGCGGCGGCGGCGGCGCGCGGTGGGGGTCGCGGCAGCGGCGGTGATGGCGGGGGCGATGGCGGGGAGTCGCGGCGGCGGCGCGCGGCGGCGGGGCGGGGCGCGATGGCGGGGTTGCAGTGGCGGCGGCGGCGCAATTCCGGGCGCGCGCGCGGCGGTGATGGCGGGGGCGCGGCGACAGCGGCGGCGCGCGGCGGGCGGTGATGGCGGGGTGATGGCGGGGGGTCGCGGCGGCGGTGGCGCGATGGCAGGGCGGGCGCGATGGCGGTGGGTTGCAGTGGCGCGCGCGCGCGTGACAAAGTCGCGGCGGCGCGGCGGTGATGGCGGGGTCGCGGCGGCGCGCGCGGCGATGGCGGGGCGGGGCGATGGCGGGGGGTCGCGGCAGCGGCGGCGGCGGCGATGGTGCCGGCGATGGCGGGCAGGGTGGGCGCGATGGCGGGGGTCACGGCGGCGGCGGTGATGGCGGGGGGCGATGGCGGGGGTCACAGCGGCGGCGGTGGCGATGGCGGGGCGGGCGCGATGGCGGGGTTTGCAGTGGTGGCGGCGCGATTGGGGGGTCGCGGTGGCGGCGGTGATGGCGGGGGGGCGCGCGGCGGCGGCGGCGGCGATGGCGGGCGGGCGGTGATGGCGGGGGCGATGGCGGGGTCGCGGCGGGGCGGTGGTGGCGGGGCGGGCGCGATGGCGGGGTTTGCAGCGGCGGCGGCGCCGGTTGCAGTGGCGCGGCGGCGCGGTGATGGCGGGGGGTCGTCGCGGCGGCGCGGGCGGCGATGGCGGGGCGGGGGATGGCGGGGCGCGCAGCTGGCAGCGGCGGCGATGGTGGCGGCGATGGCGGGGCAGGGTGGCGCGATGGCGGGGGGGGGGTCACGGCGGCGGCGGCGGCGCGATTGCTGGGGGGGTCGCGGCAGCAGCAGCGGGGAAAACACCCGGGCCGGCCTGCGCCCCCGCCCACCTCAACACAGGCGCGGCGGCGGGAAAAGACCCAGGCCAGCCTGAGACGCCCCCTCCCCCTCCCCCTAAAAAGAGGCACAGATGCACGGCGCCCCCTCCTCCCTCCCCCAAAAAGAGGCACGCGCGGCGGCGGCCCGGCCAAAGCCCGGCCGGCCTGAGATGCCCCCTCCCCCTCCCCCAAAAAGAGGCACGCGTGGCGCCGGCTGACCAAAGCCCGGCCCGGCCTGAGCCACCCCCTCCTCCCTCCCCCCCAAAAAGAGGCACGCGCGGCGCCGCCCGGCCAAAGCCCGGCCCGGCCTGAGCCACCCCCCCTCCCCCGGGAGAAAGCGGCCCTTCCGAGCAGGGCTCCTTTCTCTCTCTCTCTCTCTCTCTCATTTCCGGGAACCGGGCCGCCGCCACAGGGGAATGATTGGAAGTTCCTCGGGCGGCGGCCCGGCGTAGATTGCTCCACGGACCGGCACCGGTCCGCGGACCGGGGGTTGAGGACCACTGGTCTAGAAGACTTCCTCCAGGCTTCCATGTGTTTTTGATGGTAGTGGTTCTCATCCTTCATTGTTGCCCATGCTCACTTGAGCTTATGAAAAATTGCAGGTCCAAATACCACTGAGAACTCCCAGGACTCCTCCTTCATCTCCATAACCCTCGTTTGGGTTCTGTCTCAACGTCACAGTTGAGGGCAATCGAGTATCAGGAGAATGGGAGGGAATGTTGGGCCCTGGCTTCGTCCATGGAAAGGAGATTAATGGGAAACCCGTGTGTTCCTGTCAGTGCCAGCCACTGCCGCAAGGGAAAGGGCTGTCCTCAAGCCACATCCGAGGAACTTCCTGATGAAAACGAACCCAGAGAGATTAGAAGGAGGGCCGCGTGCAGGGTTGGCTAGGAGGGCTTTTGTTATAAAATTAATGGGAACCGGTTGCCGGCATTGTGAGTGGAGTGGACCTGTTTATTTTGGTTCGTGCTCCTGCCTGGTGGGCCAGATAATTTGGTCAGCTGGTTCTCTGGAACCATTTTTGTTTCCAAATGTGTAACTATTAGAGTAACATCCCCAGCTTCTTGTGCAATCCCGCCTCTCCGTTCCAGTTGGAAAGCTTGCCTTTATTAAATGATTGCTTCACTAGGAAACTGAAAGTATTGCTAAATACAGCCTGCCCAAACATCTTGGCTCCGTCGTCCGCACACAAGATCTCTGTGGGCTTTGTTGCTTGGCAAGCTTTCTTCCAAATCTCTCTGGTATTAATATGAGGAGGGATCTTTGAATGCAAAGGCTGTGGACCATAGAGGAGGAGGAGGCTTGTTCTGTGGAGTAGCTTCCTAGTTTTCTTTTCAGTGTGACTCATCTCTCTGACTTGCCCCATTTGTATATACTTGTGGTGGTTTGTTTGTAAGAGACAAAGCTAGTCCAAAGCTCGCAAGTAGCAAAACTAGTTTGTATTGTTATTATGAAGATAAACCCACCTATAGATAGAGGAAGCACTTGTAGTGAGGATCTCCCAACATGCTTTTACTGGAGCAGAAGAGATTTCTGAATTTACTACCTCTTTATGTTGACTGAGACATGGTCATTTCACCATTAGGAATGTGTATGACTTCATGGGTATCAAATAGAAGTGCTTATCTATGGAACAATGTACAATAATTTGTAGTGCAAAGGACTATCTAGGTCACTGGTGGTGAATTTTTGGCCTTCCTGATGTTTTGGGCCACAACTCCCAGAATCCCAAGCCTCTATTGCTAGTGACAAATGACTGTGGGAGTTGTGGTCCAAAACATCTGGAGTGCCTAAGGTTTGCCACCAATGATCCAGGTTCTATCTAAGTGTTCCATTTAAGGATTTGTTATAATTTCAAATCAATACATTTTTAGCAGAGTTTACACTCTCATTTCCTAGAGGAGACTACAGATGAGAATTCCACTTCAATACCATTTTGATCTGAATTTACCACATTTGCACAATTCAAAGATGAGATAAAGCATCTCTGGCAAATTTGGCCATGCTATACAGATAGGAGAGGATTTCATTTTATTTGGCTAAAGCAGTGGTTCCTAAACTTTTTCGACTTGTGGCTCCCTTGACCTACTGCCCATTCACTGTGGCTCCCCATTACAGTTCCTCATTATACCATGGATACAGATTCCATGGTGCCGTTGACTAGGATTCTCAATATGTATTGTGCACCACCGCTTGCTGCATTTAGAGTTGCCCCTGGGTGCATAGTTTGGGAACTATGGGGTTAGGGTGTATCAAGACTTGCAAAATTTGAATATGTGGAGAAAATAAAACTGGCAGAATTGCCCATTCCTAGTTTGACTCAAGTTACCAATCCCACATTATGCTTGGTTAATTAACACTATCATCGTTGACCCAAGGTATTTTGCTGCCTGAGATTAACCATGGTGCCCCATATCAAGGCATGTAACACTTAAAGCCAGCCAACTGATTCTGGCATGCTCCACAAAGATAACCTTCCCTCCTAATGGTTAAGCTGAATAGATCTTAATTAGGTTTTAGCAGAGTGAGAGAAAAAATAAACACCATCTAGCAGAGTGAAAAGTGGTGTGGAAATGCAGTTTTGGTGATGGAGCTGGGAGACAAATGAAAGAAGACAATTGAACTTAGTGCAAAACATATATTACATATGTACATGTGATAATAGAAATACATAACAGCTTATACAGCATATACAAAGCACAGCATATCAGAGAAAAACAACACAGAGCATGGGGAAGCTACCTCTGACCTAGGTAGTCCCAACCATATACTAGATTTCCTGTTATATTATACTTGCAAGTTACATGCTATAATTCAATCACCACAGGAGGTGAGGCGATCATGCCACAGCACCTGGCATAATCGTTTTGACCTTCTTGCTGATTCTTCTCTACACCTGTGTCCTAGACCCAATACACATCTTTGTCTAGCACAAGACTTGGCATTTCTACAATATCCATTTTGAAAACTGTTCTAAACATCAGGCCTGCACAACATATCGACCACGGGTGACCAGTCATCCGCAGCGCTGTCAGAAGTTACCCACCAGGTCCCTGCCAGCCTCCCAATGTGCAGCCTGTGGCGGGAGCCTGGGCTGGTGCTGGGCTGACTGGCAGGGCTGCAGGTGCTGGCACTACTGGGCTGTGGCCTGGGCCCTGCTGGGTGCCTCCACCCAGCCATCATCTGCACCCTCAACCTCTCTGCCAATGGCCTCAAGGAGCTGCCTGCTGAGCTCGGAGGGGTGGCCAGCAGGGAGAGCAACCACCACCACCAGGAGGAGGAGAAGGAGTAAGAGAAGGACCTGGCCTGGCCAGAGCTGGAGGGCCCAGGCAGGTGCAGAGTGTGGCTGGAGGTAGTCCTGGCAGCAAGAAGGCACTGAAGCAGCGTGTGTGGGTGACAGGGGCATTTCGTTGTGCTTGCTGGAGATAGGTGGCTGCAGGGTGCTGTGGGAGCCAAGCTGGGAGGGGTGGCCAGCAGGGAGGGCAACCAACACCAGGAGGAGCAGGAGGAGGAAGAGGAACAGTAGGGAGACCACTGCTGCCCCCACCTGGCTCTCCCCACTCAGCCCGAGCTGTGCCTCCTCAACCTCCAACGCAACTGCATCTGCCAGCTGGGGCCCAGCCTGGACCGTGCTGCCCCAGCCCTCCAGGAGCTGCTGCTGGCTGGCTGGCTGGCAACCACCTCTGCACCCTCACTGGCAGTTATTCTCACCTGATGGATACAGGATTTCAGTGGATGCAGTACTTCTGAAATCAAATTCAGATGTTTCTGGAACTGTTTCTGCTGTTCTGTTTGGACTTGGGCTTCTCTTTGTATTCCTGCTTTGAGGGTTGGACTCAATGGCCTTGTAGACGCCTTTCCCAACATCATGATTCTATGATTTTATGATTCTCACCAGCCAAGTGTATTTTGTGCATCAAGCCACTTCCAGTTTTCAGGACCCATCAAATAATCAGGGAGGAGTTTACCATTGTTACTGCCCCGGATAGTCTCACAGTGTATTCTGCTGGCCACTGGATGACTGCTTTGGGGTTTAAACTTAATTTTTTGACATTGCCCGAGGACCAACTGTTGCAATTAGAGATGGGCACGACTCAAAAAAATGGTGTTTTGTTTGTCGTTTGGTTGTTTAGGGGTCCGTTTCGGTTCATTTTTGTTTTCGTGATGTTTTTTGCAAAAAAAATTGTTTTCGTTTTGTTAGGTAACGAAATGAAAAAATGAAAAAAAAAACGAAAAATTGCTGTTTCATTAGCATTCTTTTTAGTTCAATGCATCTGCTGCAACAAAAATGAAAAACACGGCAAATTTGGTCGTTTCATTTTCGTTTTCGTTTTGTTTTTTAAAAAAATTGTTTCATTTTGTTGCATAACGAAACAAAAAATGAAAACGAAAACAAAAAATCACTCGTTTCGTGCCCATCTCTAGTTGCAATACATTTATTGGCTGCTAAACTCTGGTTTGATAAGGAAGTTTCTACCCAGACCTCTAAACATCCACCCAATGCTAAGTTCCTGCTATCTCTTATTTGTCATCGTCTTTCTTTCCTGATGTTTATCCTAAACAACACAAGGGTTCTTTTATTCATTTATTCTGGAACTTTACAGCAGGCTGACTCTTAATCACAGTGAGTCAGCGAATTCACTGGCCAGCTCCAAAGAGCCTAGTTCTACTTTCACTTGGCAAATGCACCAGAGTGTTCCTTCTTGGTGCCATTTTTAGAATTCCTGTAGCTAGGATGACACGTAGGAGGAAAATTCCTCAGTGCTTAAATTCTACTCCATAGAATACATCTGTGAAGATTCTCAGTCATCCAGGTTCGTTTAACTGGGAGTTGAGTCATGGCTACTGGACTTCTTTTTTGAAAGATAGAAACGTTTCGCTGTTCATCCAAACAGCTTCATCGGTCTGAATAAAGCTAGTGCAAGAGACCTTCTTATAGTCAGCTTGACCTCTTGTCCCCTGGTCTGATTGGCTCATAAGATGAACAAAGCCTGAATAGGCTCGTTAGGGAGACATTAGTGTCCATGGCCTTAAGGTAAACAATGGCCTAAGGTGCTGAAACCCATTCTACTCCATAGAATTCAACCTCAGGTCAAGGGCTGTGGGAGAACGAATGAAAAGACTGTGTCTCTTACTGCAGATACATGTGGTAAATGATGACAGGATACATACCAACTGCCATTAGTGTTTTGAGGAAAGACATTGAATCTGCAGTGTCTCTAAACACACATCCTAAGGTCCCTTGTGTGATTGTTGAATGCCCCTGGAGAGGCACAGTATGTACAGCTTTTCAGAATAAATTCACTGAAAAGGAGAAATCCTGATAGACTTTAATGGATGATGACAGCTGGGCAAAGTGGCAGATTGGGCAGCCATTTTCTCTCCTCACACCTCCTGGGGCCTTCCCTGGCCTCAAGAACAACCTTTGGCATGAAGTCACTGCTAAAATGGCAACAAGGGGCGTGCTATTTGTTTTGAGAGTACCTTCCCAGTTTGCCACCAAATTTCAACAGCCAAAACCAACCACCAACAAAACTCATCATGTGAACCATTTCCCCCTCACAGATAGAATTTGGTAATCTGATTGGCCACTAGGTTTTAGCAGTGTGGCTTTTCAAAAAGCCTGGGTAGGTGCCTGCATATCTAGATTAGTATGTTGCACATTCTCAAATTCTGAAAGTGACCTGAAACAGTGGGAGGCAAAAGGAACACAAGATAAGGAGTTGGATTCCTGACGTTGTTTGCCCCCAGAAATATCAGCATTCGGCATCCTTTTGCTTCATAAGTCACCATATGACAAATACCCCTTTGTTTACATTGGTGTTTGTTTTCTTATGTTTTATCTGCACTACCTGTCTTCTTGAAGTTATATTCTTAGTTTTTTTAAAATTCAGTTCTGACCAATTTTATTCTGTCATCTGCTCTGACTAGTGTTTATGAACCAACAAGGCAGAACATTTGTAATACTGAACCTCACTTTTTCAACCTGACAATAGGATGGATGACTGACATGTGAGAATGTGTACATAATAATCCATATTCAGGTTCATTTTTTTTAAAGGAGGATGTGGCTTATGAGAATAGACTTCTTATTCAAATGTGTGTGACCATTATGTAGCAACCAGATCCAGTTAGCAACAAACATTCTATCGGGATGTTCTAAGTAGGATGTAAAATGTAGTTGGACCTTCTGTATTCTCTGCTTTTACTGATTCATTCTAGGTCATTCTGGTTGCAAGAATTAGAGGTGTTTGAATACAATCTGCTTTGATTCAATCAGAATGATTTGTCCTACAAAGAAGAGACCTATGCAGACTGTCGAGCTGGGTATATACTAGATGGCTGTTTGGATTGCTGTTGGTACCATTTGGTTATTATGACATACACACAAGTGTCTACTTAGATTGACCCACCTTGTCCCTTTAAGAGCTGTCCCAGTCCTTTCTGCACAGCCTTGTGAGCTTCTGCTTTTATATTATTCTTCCATGATTCAACCCACTCCTATTTCATTTTGCAACCTGTGTGGATGGTTATTCGCCACGCAAATTGAGCCGTGAGTGTCATTATCTGAGGTGATGGAATAGAAAGGTTTGTGACCTTATAAGGGAGGACAGAGAAACTCCCTCCACTATTGTCATCTTCTTTTTCTTTCCCTAACTGGTGCAGAGGGAGTCTAATGCCATGCTAGGCTGAAGCATGGCTGTTTTGATTTGCCACTTACTTTATTGAACAACAACAAAAGGAGAGCCACCAAGGGGGCCAATGAATGAGAGCTGCAAGGAAAAGCAGGAAAGCGGGCTGTCTCGATTCCATGGGTTCTGCACCCACAAGGCAGCACAACTGACCAGAGCCCCAGCTGAGCAGATAAATGGGAAAAGGAGAGAGAGACCTCCCTTCCTCCTCTCTGAACTTTCCACCAACTGTTGCTCCTTGCTCCACCATTGCCTCCACTGCTGTTGCATCCCTACTCGTGAGTAAACCAAGTGAACCTATTCAGGAGTTTTGAGGTAAACTGACAACAGCAAACCAGATAAACTTGCTTGCAAGTAAACTGGTGATCCAAAGGCTTGTGTGGACCCTTTATCACAGGGGGAATAAATATCTCCTGTGTGAACGAAGGGGTCAATCAAGTGAGAAATAAAATAGATCACATTGAAAAGAGGAAGCTTTTAAGCACAACTGGACTGCTCTAAATCCTCCCCTCTTGACAGGCGCTGAAGTGCTTCCTTAGTGATGAAGCAAATAGACTTTATTTGGAGTGTTCATTTCAGAAAAGTGAAGTCCCTGGTTATCCATCTATCAATGTGCCTGCTTGCTTGCTGTTGAAGTACAGTGTTGCTGCATTTTTTCCATCACTAATGAAGGCTCATGGGGACAATGATGGAAGATATCCAATGCAGTTGGGTTTTAGTTTAGCATAATAATTGAAAGTGGGGCTGAAAAGAAAACAGCCATACAAAATGACATTGGTAACACAGTTGCTGTTTTCTTTCTGTTGGGACCCATTTGAAAATATGTCATCCCTCAACCATCTGCCCCCAAACAGGAATCTGCTACTGTGACCCACAATTCATTTGCATAAACCCAAGCCTTCTGCCTTTTCTCCCACTGTGTGAAGCGTGAGCGTGCAGAACTCGCAATTAATTATGGATGAGGCTTGGCGTGGGCCTGCTCTTATTTAATCATCGCTGCTATCTAGAGGGAGGTGATATCGTTGAATGCTGTCCATCCAAGCAAGGGCAAAAGAATAATGAACTCATGTTATCCACTTTGGCTGGGCAACTTTGCTCATGTTTGAACTCTGATAAGCCCCAGTGTTTGTATAGTTCATTCGACAGGAAAGTACACAGGCTCACTTTATTTAGAACACCAACACTTTGCAATGAGATGGCTTGAAAGCTCTGTAGTGTGGACCAGAATGCACAATCCTTAACTGTACAAACTGTCCTTACCCAGATGCCAGGGCTTGGCAAAGTTATTTCTTTCTTTATTTAAACAAGAACTCCCAGCCAGAACCTACAATCAGTGCTGCCATGATCCATATATATATATGAGATGCCCTGGGTTGAACTGCTGCACCAAACTTTTCTCACCCTCTTCCTGGTATGAAAGGTTCCAGAGATATTTGAGGATCATCAAAGGAGTGTAGGAGAATATGAAGGCACTGCATCCCAAAATAGGAGTGGTCTATACCCAGGACATGATGTGTGAGGGTGTTAGGTAGATTTCTCCAACTGGAGCTTTTTGCTGATGTCACTTGAATGTATCATCAGCGTTGAGGCACCACTCTCTCTCTCTCTTGGGTGCAGGATACATCTGCCTCATCCTAATTCCCACACCTGCTGGATCTGATTGTCATGAATCCTCTGTAAAATAAATAAAAATAGTGGTATGTATGTAGATAGATTTTTGTTGTTGTCATTACAGTTGTTGACCCCATGTCCATGGAGTTTTTCTTGGCAGGAATACTGGAGTGACTTGCCAGTTCCTACTCCAGGCGCCTACAGCAACCTGGTATTCCCTGGTGGTCTCCCATCCAAGTACTAGCCAGGTCAAACCTTGCTTAGCTTTCAAAATCAGGCAAGATCGGATGTGCTTAGGGCATCTAGGCAGCATGTAGATAGATAGATAGATAGATAGATAGATAGATAGATAGATAGATAGATAGATAGATAGATAGATAGATAGATAGATAGATAGATAGATAGATAGATAGATAGATAGATAGATAGATAGATAGTGGACCTCTATATCCACTCCCTCCCCCTTCTTTTTGTCCCTGTGCTTAATTTTACATCATAAGTTCTTCAAGGCAAATACAGTACTTGTTTTACTTGGGAAAGCAGCATGCATTAAATGAAATATTTAAAGGAAGGAATTGTGTATGTCTCTACTGGATGCTATTCCTGCATGACTGAGCCTAAATGGGAGGCTTGGCAAAACTAAACTTTATTATTAGATTTAGTGATATACAAAACACACAAAGGGATGGATATACACAACATTTTGTTGAACAGATGTTACATATGATACAGGAACCCACATCAGAGATAAGCTGAGTGGTGTGTTGTTGTACATACAGTATGTGCAGAAATATGGGTTTGCTTATGAATAAATAGACACTTTTACCCCTCAGTCTATCATCCGCCATGAGCAACAGAAAGAGGAACCAGCCATTTTTGCTAAGGAATATTTTTGTATCTGAATAATTATTCTGTTTGCTACGGTGTATGATTGGCACAACCAGCCAACTGTATTCATGCGGTTATTACAGTGACCTTATTTACGGAACAAAATATTTTCAGACTTCTGCCTGATTGTGAGACCAACATAAAATGTCCAAAATAAATAAAGAAATAGAGATTTCACATTGGCCGTGGAAACATGGGGGTGTCCTCCAGAATCCTGGATCCCATCTCCAGCTGTGGATAAAATTCCCACCAGAGGACAGTCTGAAAAATTCCTTTAGTGGATAATAACACTACTTTTTTTTTTTTTTTGAGAGAGAGAGAGAGAGAGAGAGAGAGAGAGAGAGAGAGAGAGAGAGAGAGATTATCCTTTGTGGAAGAACAACCCTCTTGAGCTAGAAAGTTGTCCACCTGTGGAGAGGAAGCATGTGTGTGTGTGTGTGTGTGTGTGTGTGTGTGTGTGTGTGTGTGTGTGTGTGTGTGTGTGTGTGTGTGTGTGTGTTGGAACACAAACTATCTCTAAGTTGAGGAGGGTTTGAGCGAGACCATTGTCACACTGTCTGCCCCTTCTTCTAATATATTTCTCTTGTACATGACTTTCCCATCAGGTTCAATGTTTGGATTTCTTGTATACTTTCGAAGCAGACTTGCCAAATGCTAGCACAGATCCAAAACAAACAAGCCATTTATAGGCACATTGTCAACAAGCAGGTCAGATTGTATTAGCCTTGTTGACCCAATTCTGGTGACAGTGGAGCAGTTGTGTTCTCTTGGAACAGCCAAGTCTCCGAGTCATCAGAAAAGGCCAAGAGGAAGAAAACGGTTGTGTGTTGGGGGCAGGAGGGAGGGACTGGGGAGGCAGACCCAGCAGATGGATAAAAGTTGTTAGTAGTATTAAAATCTGTTGCTTCAGCTGATTTTGAGGGAAGGGGGCAAAGTGTAACTCTGGATAAATATTAAATAGCATTTTTATTTTAAACAAACAGATTTTTCTTCCCCCTTGGGTGAGGCAGAAGAGAATCTGCCTCCTCTCTTCATAGGCTGCTTTCACACGACCACTAAAATCCGCTGCAAAGTGCTTGCAGATACAGAGCATAAAATCATTTTCCCAGGAGCAGCGGACTTAAAAAAAATAAAGTGGAACCACACCCACTTAAGCACAACCCAGTGCGTTTTACAAGTACCTGGTCTCGAGGTGGTAAAATCCTTGTTGCTGTTCCAATGCAGATTTTAAACCATTACTCGAGTTTGTGGGAACACGGAAAATTCACACAAAAACCTTTTCACCCCGTTATGGTGTCTTTGCTGCAGTTCTCAATCATGGGATCAGAACGGCTGCAGATTTTCAAAACACGATCATGGGAACATCTGATCTATGACATCAATCACATGACTGCTCCAGGGGGTGACCCTGAACAAAGTTTGCTGCGGTAATACCTTTGTCCAGCAAAGTTATTTTGGTGCCTGAGGAAGAGAATCCCACTATCACCTCTCCTCCTGGGCAGTAAAAGTAAAACAGTAAGGAATTCATGACAGACCCTTTATTTATTTATTTATTTATTTATTTATTTATTTATTTATTTATTTATTTATTTATTTATTCAACTTATATGCTGCCCACTACCCAAAGGTCTCTGGGCGGCTTACAATCAAAGAATTAAAACAATTTAAAATAGTTATAAATAAAATATCAATAAATCATCAAACAGTAATAAAAACCTTCTTTAAAATCATCATCCTAAAATTGTCATCAGCGGACCCACAATCTATATTGTATCAATTAAAAACCTTCTGGAACAGGAAGGTTTTTACCTGGCGCCGAAATGTAATCAGTGTTGGCGCCAGGCGGATCTCAATAGGGAGGGCATTCCATAACTTGGGAGCAGCTGCCGAGAAGGCCCTTTGTCTACAAGCCATCCCTCTCACCTCCTTTGATGCCCTTTCAGAAGACCAAAGCCAGTTAAGATGAGGTGCGACCTGTTCTTGACTTCTCTCACACACATCCTTCCCAAAGATTGAAGCAGCAAGTTACAAGTGAAATGTCCTTATCCATAACCGCCCAGGGACCTTTGGGTAGTGGGCAGCATACAAGCTATATAAATAAATAAATAAATAAACAAACTAGGTGTACTTAGGTTGGCTTTGTGATAAGGGGGCAGCTGAGTTACATCTAAAAAGCAATGGAACGAGTTCTTAAAACTTACTTTCTGATGTGAAGCAGTTTTTCCTTTAAAAAAATAGTTCTATCAATTTGGTAATTGCAAGCACCATCAAAAGAAGACAGTAATAGTATATACAATGGATGGTCTAAAAGTGCACATGTTGCATTTAATTCAAACAAACTTCTTATTTTCTTGGATGAAGAGCTGGGCTGAATACACCCCTTCCTCGATTGAGGCTACAATCTTCTATGCAAACGGGTAAGGGAAAGCAAATTTGAGTCAAATGGAGCTTACCTCTATGTAGACATACATAGGCTTGCACAACATTCCCTGTCATCTCTTAGCGTATGTAAGATACTGCCACATTTTATGTACACACCCACAACAAACCTCAGTTTAATATTGTAAATTAAAAAGCACCAAACTAATCTGTTCCCCATAGGGATGGGCACTGGCATAACTAGAGAGGGGTGGAAGAGTGCATTTACCCTGGGGTGCACAGCAATCTGGGGGTGCCTGGAGGGGGAGCAAGAGGAGGAAGCCATGCTCCATCCTGCCAGCAGACCCCCTTTTGCCCCGCTAAGGCTTGATGATCCTTAGTTGGGGGAAAGGAGGAGAGGGAAGCAGGTGATGTTTTTTCCAGGCAGCACCTCTGTCGATTGCTCCCCCTCCTCCTTCCCCCCATCCACGCTAAGGCTTGGCAATCAGTTTGGGGAAAGGAGGGGAGGGGAGCATGCAATGGAGGTGCTGCTTGGGAAAAAAAAATCCCATCACCTGCTTCCCTCCCCTCCTTTCCCTGGGCTAATGAACACCAAGCCTTAGCCGGGGGAAAGGAAGAGGGGGAAGCATGCTACAGAGGTTATGCTTGAAAAAATATCCCTGCTTGGCGCTATCTGTGAGCTATGCAGTTTACACAGGAGAGCTTTGTCTGGGAGACCCTCAAAGAGGGTGTGATAAAGAGGGACCCTTCTCCCCTCCCCCACTGTTCCCCCAGAATCGAGCACCCCTTGCTCGGTGGGTGAGATGCAGTTGGGGGCAGGAGGGACTACAAAAACTGACTTTGTAAATGGACGCTCCAAACCCTAGATACACCTCTGGGGACCGTTCCTTTTAAACCTTACAAAAATGACATACACCGTTCCTTTTTACAAAAATGACATGCTGTTTTGTCATTTTGTAAGCTTATGAAACATTATGAAATGAAATGAAATAGCAAACAGTGTTGTCAAGAAATGAAACAAAACACATTTTTTTTTCCGGAAATGAATTTGTTCAAGTGGCGAAAGGCCTCCTGATCCAGCCATCTTGAGAACAGGAGGTTTATTTTTAAATGGATTGATTTGTTTTCCTTCCTCCCCTTCCCTTTCCGTGCCTCAGCTGTTGAACTAGCTTATCTCTGATCTTGATCTGCCTGCAGCTAGCCAGGAGCTGAACTCTACTGCTGCTCCCTATCTCTGGGTTGCAGACATGGCAATTTTACGACCACTTTCCCTTCCCTTCCCTGCACTGGCTCTGCCTGTGTCTGCAAGTTGATTTATTAAACTTTCCTGATTAAGTAAGACTGTGGAGGTGTGTTTTTAAAAAAAAAAAATTTCCTTCCTTCCTTCTCTATCCGCTGATCAGCTATTGAAGTTATCTCTCCGATCTCTCTGTGCAGCAGCTAGCCCTCAGGTTTCCTGCTTGTTTACAGAGTGTTCTTTGTTTGAAAGCAAAATTGTTTAAGGTTTAAGGGAAGGTTTAAGGAAGGTCTTTGATTTAGGGCAGTGGGCTCCCTGTTAAAGAAAAAAAGGAAAGCTCCCCATTATTTATAGCCTTGTGAATAATTTTGTTTCATTCCATTTCATGATGAAAATTCTTTTAAAAAAATTATTAATGAAATGAAATGAAATGAAGACTGAAACAAAATGAAACAAGATGAAATGCTATATTTCTGTTTCATGCCCATCTCAAGTACCCCATTGTTAATCTGTACTCCCATGGTTAACCCCAGATCCTGACAACCTAGCAGTTCAAAAGCATGTTAATGCAAGTATAGTTAAATAGGTACCGCTGTAAAACACTGGGAAGATAAACAGTGTCTGTGCACAGAAATGTGTTCGGCCATGCTGGCCGCATGGCCACAGACTTGCACAACACTGGCTGTTTGGCTTAGAAACAGAGATGAGTGCTGCCCCTAGAGTCGGACATGACTAGAACGCATGTGTGGGGGAAACCTTTACCTTTAATCTGTACCCTGTTACATCAATGATAACCTTTAACTAGACTGCAGCTAAAATTGCTACATTTTCCAATTAATATCAAAACCAGGAAATCAGACTTTTAAAAGCAATTGTTTTCTAGTACTGTTCAAAGACCTACAAAATAGTCAATATTGACTTTATCTGCAATAATTACAGTCTGACACCATTATAACTCCCACCCCCATAAACTCTGGGATTTATATGTTGGTAAACTATTTAGAATCTTTTGCTGCGTTTTTCTAAAGCCGTATAATACAACTAGCTTCTGACTGACAGCTACAAAGCACATCAGAGTTGAGACACCACCCATGTGTTGTAACTATGAAAGTAACTAAAACAGCTATATTGCAAAAGAGGTGTTCTTATCCCTTGGCAAATACAAATAATTGTTGCAGTAAAGAATCAATTACAAGGAACTCACTATTTCCAAGGTGTAGTAACTCCTGGTTATGAAGCCAGCTAAACAAATGACACAGCCCAACAATGCTTGCACAGTATCATGTTTTACTATTGGATTTGGTGTGACACTTGGTGAGCAGATCAAGCCATCATTGTTGTATGGAGATCCTGGCTCTTCTTCTTAAGCATTCCTGGTCCATTCAGGTCAAAGGAAGATGTAACCTACCTAACTAACCTCAAGCCACAATGAACTTGGTGGAATTTATTTCTGAGTCACCACATGTAGGCAGGGCTGGCGCTAGTTTTTTGTGCCCTAGGCGAGGGGCGGGGAGGTGGTGAGGGGCGGGGAGGTGGCACAGGGCAGGGGGCGGTGGGGGTGGGGTGGGGTGGGTGGGTGGCAATGGTGGGGTGGTGGGGGCGGGGCGGGGCAGCAGGGGGGCGGTGGATGGTGAGGGACGGCGACGGGCAGGGGGGCAGACGGCGATGGGCACGGGGGTGGGTGGCAATGAGCGCGGGGCGGTGGGCGGATGGCGACGGGCAGCAGGGGAATGGTCAGTGGTGGCTGGGGGCAGGGGGTCAGCAGGTTGGTCAGTGCCCTCTGTCCATTTTGGCGCCCTAGGCAACTGCCTAGTTCGCCTTAATGGATGCGCCGGCCCTGCATGTAGGATTGTTAGCCATAAAAATATTTAAAATGAGCACCAAATGCCAGTTTTTTCTGATCATTGTAAACAGAAAGAGAGAGAGAGAGAGAGAGAGAGAGAGAGAGAGCAGACAAGGCTATGTAACCTAGAAACCCATTTACAACCCAGGTACTGAAAATTTCCCAGAAAAGTAAAGTACTAAAATGTCAGCTGAACGTAATAAAAATGGAATGAATAAACAGCACTCTTCCTTGCTGTCAAGGAAAACATGTACCTTAGAATTTAATATGACTATAGATGCCTAATACCCAATGTCATCATGGTTGCAAGAGTACAGAAAAGGCAGGAGTCAAATGAGGTAGAAGCATTCACCCGCCCCTTCTCTTATGTGTGGTAGCAAGACAGCAAACATTTCCTGAGACCAGTTTTTAGGGTTCCCAACAGGTTGTGGGCTGATCAGTGATGGGTAAACAGCAGCGAGGTCCTTTTCTTTATGGCCTCAGCGTCTGTTCTCTTGAGGATTTACTATACACACTGGGTGAAAAGCAACCTGTTCATCAAAAGAACCAGTTTAATAGGTGCAAAGTTCACATTGTCAAATTGCTAGTTAAGCTGCAAGATTTTACCTCATGGGATGTTCCTGCAAGCAAATAAGTGAACTCAGAGGTTTTAAGAAGCGAGCTCTAGAGTGACTGAGTTCCTTGAAAGCTTATCAAAACTTTCTCAAAGATATGGTGAGTAGTGGACAAGGCGGGCCCTTCCATTGAGCAGGCTGAGGTGTCTGCCTTAGGTAGCTAATTCATATAAATTGTTATCGTTGTCTCCGTGATGGAGAGATGTGTTTATGAGATTTTCTGTGCTATACTTTGGCTGGCTTTGGATGCTCCAGTCTTGAACTAAGTGTGAGATATGCCTTCTACTGTTTGACTCAGGCAGCAAAATATCTTGGGCCAGTCTTTGATATGACAGATAACCCTATAAGAGAGAGAGAGAGAGAGAGAGAGAGAGAGAGAGAGACAGAGACAGAGACAGACAGACAGACAGACAGACAGACAGACAGACCGATCGATCGATCGATCAGATCGATAGATCGATAGATAGATAGATAGATAGATAGATAGATAGATAGATAGATAGATAGATAGATAGATAGATAGATATGTCCACATAAGGCAACAGGCTTGGCCTATGTTTGCACAGATTTTACTTTCAATGTGTAACTTATTTGACATGGATCAATATGGCCACATATAACCTTTACAGGAGAAAACCAGAGGCCTAATTCAGTAACGGCCATATTATTCACCAGTGGTATAATAGCATCAGCAACATTGACAGATGTTTAGATTTCTCTCTAAAAAGATTTTTTTATAAAAAGAGAGAAATCTAATACATCTTACTATACTGGAGATGTTTGTGGACCTACAGTACATGGAATGTGGTTACAGATCCTATTTCCATTTGAATGGTTATGTGAGGTGAGTCCTCCTGTTGGAATTGGCTCCCATTGTTTCCTACAGCTAAACGTTCTGGTCTGGAATGGAAAACATGATACAACAAAAACAAATTTGGGAAATACTGGTATATGGCCACAACTTTATTGATTACAACAAGCAGTACTCTGGCCGAGTCATTGGGTCAGATCCAGCGCATCAAGGAGCCCACCTGCATCTTGATGCTTCTGCGTTCCTCATGATCCCATAGGAACACCCACTTTGGCAGTTTTCTGAACCCCCTGGGGCACAGTCCCCATTGGTAGTCTGCACCATAAATCACTGATGGCGCCCTCAGCTGTCCACTACTGATGCAGCCCATGGCCCCTCCCCTCTGACATGGCTTGTCAGGTATTTTCCAGTACATGCAGGTTCTCACCTGCTACTTTATCCATTTGGATCTGTTCCCGTGCCTGTGGACCCCCACCAGAGCTGAGCTAAGTTTGGTTCCTGCCAGAGCACTGCAGCTGCAACCAATCACATATAGCCTTCCTAACATCTTCTGCCCATTTCTTATTGCCCAGTTCTGACAGGTGCACACCATCCACAACAGCTTTCCTTACTTCCTGTATTTTCCTCATCCTTATTCTGTACCGCACAGCAGCAGAGTCTCAAAAGGGTGAAGTTGTTATGATTTACTCAGTTTCCTTCTTCTGGTACATCAGGATCTAGGTTTTCACTTCAGTGGCAGTTATGATGATTGCTGTTCTCAGCTTCATCAGAAGTCTAACAAGTTGAGTAGGCTCTTAAAAAAACAATTCACCCGGCTTGTCAGCATGCCATGCTTATTTGTTTATGAAAGTTGGCTCTTCGCAAAGGGAGTAATTAAAATATTAAAGTGCCAGAGATGGTTTGCGAGCTCTTGAGTCATCACAACCGTGGGCTTTATTTAACCTCACTTAGCCAGGCATGCGGCATCATGCAATTAAAACTACCTGGAAAGAGAGCTCATGCTAAGAATTCCAATGGAAGGACAAGAACACATTATGAGATCTCATATCATCTGCTGTAGCGTCTTGTTAGCACCAATAAACGGTTTGCCTGCATAAGTTGTGATAGGTTTGCAGCCCTGTCTCTGTTTTATAAAATCTTTATGTCATTGATATTAGTCGATACATAGAAATCCAGCAGGTGAAGCCTTTCCCTATATACACAGTTGGGCAGACTTTTATTAAGATCAAAAATTATGTAAGATGTAGCCATGTTGCCTCTGGCCTCGTGTTTGGACTTCTGCACTTCTTCCCCCATTCCTTAACTTTTCATACCATCAAGCATGTTGAACATTTCTGGAGTCCACGAAAGCTTGCATGGTTGTGTGGCATTTGGAGGAGTCCCTATAACAGTATTGTCCAACTGTGACTCTCCCCTGCCTCAATGAAGTAGTTCTAACTATGGGTTCCTAGCTGTTCTTGGACAAAAACATCCAGAAACCATCACCACTGGCTGCACTAGGATTTCAAGGAGTTGCAGTTAGGAACATTTGGGCATCTGAGATTTGGAACCAAGACCTTAATGGACTGGGACAGCTTCCTTCCTTCATCTTTTAAAAATCTTTCTGACACAGATACTAAGTGATGAGAGACACGTCATCTGCTGTATTTCTACACTGAGCTACAATTAAAGCTTCTTTGTTTTGGCAAAATCATTGCTGTTGTGACCTTGATCTGAAATCTCATGCATTGCTAAATAGGTTTACTCACAATAACCTCCTTCGAGTAGGCGCTGGAGTAGGAACTGGCAAGCCACTCCAGTATTCCTGCTAAGAAAACTCCATGGACATGGGGTCACAAAGAGTTGCTCCTCCTCCTCCTCCTCCTCCTCCTCCTCCTCCCTAATGAAAGTTCTTAGATGACAAGAACTTGAGGGCAGGAACTATCTGCCCTTTCTCATCTACAACTCTGGAGCATACAATGTCCAGAATCCTACTGATTTTATAAGGTCTGCCTATAACTTGCTTTGGCTACTAATTGACCAGAAATGCTGCATAGCTCAATGGCTGAGGCATCTGGCTGTGGAGCCAGGGGTTAGGGGTTTGATTCCCCACTGTGCCTTCTAGACAGAGACTGGACTCAATGATCCATAGGGTCCCTTCCAGCTCTCCTGTTCTAAGGTGGTGGTGGTGATGATGATGATGATGACGACGACGACAATGACAATGACAATGACAACGACAATGACGACTAAAGAAAGGCTGATGTTGTCACATTCAGATTTGCATCAACCCGAGCCAGCCTGGTCAGGGATCCAGTACATCAACATCTGGAGGGACACAGGTTCTCCATCTCTGGGGTATGCAATGCTTACATCAGGGGTGTCCAAACTTTGGCCCTCCAGATGTTTTGGGCCACAACTCCCAGAATTCCAAGCTTGTATTGCCAACGACAAAGGACTGTGGGAGTTGTGGTCCAAAACATCTGGAGGACCAAAGTTTGGCCACCACTGGCTTACATGATGAAACTTCCATGGCGGCCTGGAAGCACCCCCCATAATAATAATAATAATAATAATTTCTTTTCCCAATTGCTCTGCTGACATATTGTTGGCAAAGTCCCATTAATATTTTGGCTATAAGGAGGACACCCATCTTCTTTCTTGTCCTGGCCTCACCTCTGTCACAGGGAAGTTGCCTTTTTGCCAGCACTCAAACAGAACAAGGCTCGGCTAAGTATTAATAAAGCATTAGCTACTGTAAACCAGATTACTCTGACATATTGTTGAAATAAGTAAATCCAGGTTGACCTTTGTGTTCTGAGACACATGGTACAAAGGCCACATTTAGCCTATCGTAGGAGGATATTTGCTTTTCCATTTGGCAATCATTCTACTGCAGTGGCATGCAACATGTTAGGTGTTTCACACACATCTCTTTCAAGGTAGAAACAGTGGCTTTCTCGTGCCAGAGGCAAGGAAATTGGGAAAGAGTCTGATGTGCCCATTTGAAGGAAGAAAAGAATCAGAGGAACTGGGAAGGGAGCACAGGAAGAGAATGTGCCCTCTTGAAGTATTTTCCACAGAAGAATAATGGAAAAGTATTTGACCCTCTGCTTCTACTGCATCTATCTTAAATATGGCCAAAGATGCAAAAGAAGAAAACACAGTTACTGAGGCTAATCAATCTTCTCTTCTCTTCTCTTCTCTTCTCTCTCTTCTCTTCTCTTCTCTTCTCTTCTCTTCTCTTTCTTTCTTTCTTTCTTTCTTTCTTTCTTTCTTTCTTTCTTTCTTTCTTTCTTTCTTTCTTTCTTTCTTTCTTTGATTGATTAATTGATTGATTGATTGATGTACCACTCCCCTAACCCTAACCCTAATCTCCCTTCTTTTATTCAACACATTTACACTTCTTCATGATGCTAGGATCCCACAGTAAGTTACTGATGGATATAAACCAGACAGTCCCTGTTCTCTGGCTTAGAAATAAAAACTAATCCTAAGGTGTGAGGGAGCAGAAGTGGGGCTGTAAGTGGGTGGCTAAATCCATCTCTTCGTTGAGGCCACCAGGAGACAATGTATGGAGTTTATTATCCAGTCTGTCACCCTTCTAAATGAAGCCTTATATTATGTAGGAACAACGTCTGAAATCCCAGATCTTAGTGCTTTTTCAGAATAATTCTACACAACACACCGGCTTAATAAGGGAGAGCTTATAGCCCCACTGCTGCTCCCTCAGATCTTCAGAATTACTTTTTCAGCAAATGGACCACAGCAGCCTGGCTTTAAAATATAAACAAAAGCCATGATACAAGGCAAGAAAGAGAAGGGCAAGGAGGAAAACTCCAGTGCCAAAATGCAATGCAGTTACAAAAAGTGGAAGCTTTTATCTTCTAGTCTGCAATAACTCCCTCTGGTATGGTGAGGTTTTACAGCATAAACTCCCAAAGGAGTACTTTGTGGTCAAATGTTTATTGTTTAGTTCCTTTGAGTGAAATTGACTAGTGCAAAAACTCTGATTCTCTCTTAAGCTGGTCAATTTCATTTTTTTCCCTTCCAGATGTGACTAATTATCACATGTCCCAGTTGTATGATAAGGTTCGTCTCCTCTACTGCTTGCTGGGCCATACTTCCAGATTCTGCTGGATCAACTTTTAATGTAATGGAATTATATTTTATTTTTTGATAGGGTGGGCTGGGACGCAATACCCACAGCAAGTTCCCCTAACCTGCAGCATCCAGTACATTCAAACGGCAAGTTCTCTGAAGCTGTTATTGATCTCCTACACTTCAAACAGCAGCCACTTTTTGTTTTGAATCGCGTTTTGTCCTTCCCCGGTCACATGGTCACTGAAGCGATTCAGCATTCTGCACTTGCCATTTTCTCATGAACCGGTTTCCCCATCCGCACTTTGCTAAACCGCTTTTTTTTCTGATTTTGCCCGACATTTTCCCATCATCTGCTTCTTTTTCAGGTTTTTTTTTTTTAGGGTAATGTCATGCCGTTGTTCTTCCATTCTAAGCAATTTAGCTAATTTTCCACTTTTCCGATGGCAGGATAAGGCACACAGAGAGGAAAACCCAGGGAAAAATGGTGCATGGTGTGCACAGTTTCAGCCAAATCACTTCAAAAAACGCTCTAGAAATTGGTTTTAAAAAACACCACCCCTGGTGGCCATCGCAAGAAAAACTGACACAGTGACTGAAAAAGGGTGTGGCCAAGGGGGCTCCACAGAAAAACCGATTGGAAATGCGGTAGGTGATTTTAAGGCGATTTGACTTTAAGCAAAAGGTGATACAAAACCTAAATGCGGTAGAACTCCTTTGTTTTTAATGCAGAAAGAGAGGGTACACTGTCAGGGTGTCAGAGTCCACTGCTCATCTTAGTGCCCTAATGGACACCCAAGAGTGACACACTGTGGCTCTCAGCCAGGTTAGGTAGTGAAGTTTTAAAATAGTGATCGTGTAGTTAAAGGACTGCCTTTCTGTACCAACAGCCACCTTTGCAGAAAGCTGTCTTTGTAGAGCATGCATAACAACATTTTATTGGAGGGAGAGTTCTTTCTGTGTAGTCTGTTGAATGAAACAGACTAGGTGTCAAATCTATTTTGATAGTGAATTATTATTACATGTCAGAGTAAAAGCACTGGCTGTTTCTAGAAGGTGAAGAAATAGATTCCAGTGGGGTGAACCAGATCATGTCCAGATGGGCATATATGTTATTATCAGAAGTTACTTTTTGTGTTATTTAGTTTGAATCCAATTGTGGTATTCATGTGTTTTTTGATGTAGAGTGAGCCATCCCAGCCCTTTTTAGAGCTGTCCTATTCCTTTTTGGCATAGAACTTGGGCAGTGATGGTGAAGCTTTTAGAGTCCGAGTGCCCATACTGCGATTCAAAACCCACGTATCTTTCGCAAAGTGCCAATATGGCAATTCAACCTGAAAACATTTGTACCCCAGGTTACAAATGCTTTAGATGCATGAAAGAGCAGACTTTTGAATTTCCTGCAGCCACAGCACCCTGGGCAGAGAGGCGGATGGGGTGCTACACTGTCAGGGAAGCCGGGGGAGTGGCGATGGCTTGTGGGCTTGTTCATAGCCCCAGTTTTCTCTCCAGCCAAACTGCTTTTGGGATGCCCAGAGTGGTGTGGCTAGACAGTAAACTAGGGCTACAAATGAGCCAACAAGCCACTGCTTCCCCCTCTGCCAGGCTCTCCGCATGGAGCACCGTGGCGTGCTTTGAGTGGAGGGGGAAGTGTCGTGGCTGTGAGGAGGCGATGTCATGTGCCCACAGAAAGGGCTTCATGTGCCACCTTTGGCACCTGTGCCATAGATGCGACAACACTGCACTAGGGTGACTTCTTCTTCTTCTTCTTCTTCTTCTTCTTCTTCTTCTTCTTCTTCTTCTTCTTCCTCTTGCAGAAAGGGGAGGGTCACCAATTGAAAGAGGGACACATTGTAATGCTCCAAAGATATGTCTGGACCCATTTTTAGAGGGGGGGGGATCCAGATTAGTATGAATGGTAGGATCACTCAACTGAGAGATAAAATAGATCACACAGAGTCTGGCAAAACGTCAGGAAGAAAAACTTCCAGAACACCACCAAAGAGCCCCAAAAACTCATAATTACTAAATAACTGTCTCCTGATACCACTCCCCTGCATCTGGCATTTTGAGGTACTGTCCTTTTTGCACATTACCCCGTTGTGGCTTTTATCCTGTGATGGGCTTTCCTTCCAGGAATCTGTCCAATCCCCTTTTAAAAGCATCTTGGCCAGAATCCACCACCACATCCGTTGGCAAGTAGTTTCATGGACTTAAAACATGCTGTGCAAAGAAATATTTTCTTTTATTCTCACTCTTCCAACCCTCAGTTGGAGTGAGTGACCTCTGGTTCTGGCATTGTGTGAAAGGGAAAAGAGCTTCCTTCTATCCACTTTATCCATCCCCTGCATAAATTTTATGACTTTATAAGTTACTTTAAATTTTGCCTGGAAATGGATTGGCATCCAGTGGGGTGCTACAATACAGAAGTAGTGCAAATCAACGTGTGCTGTTTATATACTGCCCCATAGTGCTTAAAACAATCTCTGGGCAGTTTACAATTTTAATTGTGCAGTCTACACATCACCTCTCCCCCTGAAGCTGGGTACTAATTTTACTGACTTTGGAAGGATAGACGGCTGAGTCAACCTTGAGTGTGCTACCTGGGATTGAACCCCAGGTCATGAACAGTTTTGACTGGAGTGCAGCAGTTTAACTGCTGTGCCATGAGGCTTCCTAACATGCATCCCTCATCACAAGGAACATTATCAAGTCCTTCTAGAAAACTGGGCATAATGATCACTTACTCTAACAGATTGTTGGGCAGAATTTTTACATTGATGGAGCCACACATTTTATTTATTTATTTATTTAGCTTGTATGCCGCCCACTACCCAAAGAACTCTGGGCGGCTCACAATCAAAATAAACAATTAAAACATCAAAATTATGATAAAATTAGAACAATAAAACATATAAATACAATAAATACAATACATTAAAACACAACACTAAAATTGCCATCAGGACTCATAATCATCAGTTTAAAAACTTCTGGAATGGGAAGGTTTTTACCTGGCACCAAAATGCTATCAACATCGGCGCCAGGTGGGTATCACTTGAGAGGGCATTCCACAGTCTGGGGGCAATTGCTGAAAACACGCTATACCATAGTTAGATCCACATTGCTTTCTAGGAGTGTTTCACCACCAGTATACACATATGGCCAGTAAAAGGGGAAGGAAATTGGACTTGAATAAAATAATCTCTCTCTACCTAGGGCTTTGCATAATTTTTATTAAAAATGAACCAAAATATTGTAAATTCTTAACATAGTCATTCTGCTTTAGAATTGGGACCACAAAGTGTGAAATCTGGGGAGAAACATGTATGGGAGAATTTTTGAACCATTATTCCTGCTTTGGACTTTCCCCATCTATCTGTAGTTTGTGCAAATATTATTGTATATAGAACCAGTTGCCCCTGGTGATCAGCTATAATATGATGTTCATTTCATCATGCTTTGGTAATCATGCTGAATTGCTATAATTGTTAGTAGAGGTAAGGTACAATATGCCTCACAATGTAGACTCACAAAAATAGTTTTATTTTTAATGTTTATCTTCAGAAAACCTTTGGCTTTTTACCCAGTTGCAGTCACCAGGCCCCAGGCATGTAAGGAGTCACCATAGTCTGAAATTGTCTGAATTCAGTCTTAAGTCTTCAGAGGTATACAGCAAAATTCACAGAATCCCTGAGCCAGCTTAGTTCCTGGCTATGTTATTATATCTACGAATGGGGTAGGGGTAGGGATTCTAGAAGTTGCAGTCTAAAAAGTAACCTTTCTGCTTGTGCTGTTACGGCACTGCTCATGAAAAGCACAATAGACATACTGCAATCAAGGTAATCTAGAATGGTGGTGGTGAACCTTAGGCACTCCAGATGTTTTGGACCACAACTCCCCAAGTCAATTTGTCATTGGCAATACAGGCTTGGAATTCTGGGAGTTGTGGTCCAAAATATCTGGAGTGCCGAAGGTTCACCACCACTGATCTAGAGCAATGGCTCCCAACCTTGGGTCCTTAGATGTTCTTGGACTACAACTTCCAGAATTTCTGGCCAGCACAGCTTAGCAGTGAAGGCTTCTGGGAGATTTAGTCCATGAACATCTGGGGCCCCAAGGTTGAGAACCACTGATTTAGAAAGCAACTGAGAAGTGAAAAGCAGCTCAGTGAAGATTGGCTATGGTAAAACTTGAGAACTGGAATAGAGTCACAAGCAGAATGCTAGACCTTGGCTCTGAAGATGCAGGTTCAAATCTTTGCTCTGCCCTGTTTCTCACTGGATGATTTTAAAAGTCTTCCTGTCTCTGAAACTAATAATAATAATAATAATAATAATAATAATAATAATAATAATAATAATAATAATAATAATAAATTTATTTATTTATTTATTTATTTATTTATTTATTTATTTATTTATTTATTTATTTATATACTGCCCATCTTCCGAAGGAACTCCAGGCTGTGAACATCAGCAAGTCATCAATCAATCAATCAATCAATCAATCAATCAATCAATCAATCATCATGATCATCATGATCATCATGATCATGATCATGATCATCATGATCATGATCATCATCATCATCATCATCATCATCACTGAGCCCTAAACGCTTGGGAAGCATTCGACTAGTGATTGGTAATACAAAATCCAGTGTAGATAGCTGTGTGGTTAATAATAATAATAATAATAATAATAATAATAATAATAATAATAATAATAATAATAATAATAATAATAATAATAATAAATTGTAGTTGACAAAGTCACCATCAGTCAGCTGCAGAAAACCACGTTACCGGGATCTGCTTGCATAATTCGCCGATGCATCACATAGTCCTAAACGCTTGGGAAGCATTCAACTAGTGATTTGTAATACAAAATCCAGCGTAGCTATCTTGTCTGCTGTGTGATAATTTAATAATAAACAACTTTATTTTTATGCCACCTTTATCCCCGAAGGAAAGCATAACCAACTTCATAGGATTTTATTGACCAGTGTAAGCCTTTAATTCAGATGAAAGGGGGAGCGGGATAGAATTAATACTGATTATGCATCATCCACCATTCATAATGGTGGTGGTGATTATTGTATTCAGATCACATTCTTTTTTTTAATTCTTCCATAAAAAGAGATGGCATCAGTTCTAGCTTTAAGGTTACTCTCATTTTGTGGTTATTTGCTAACTTCATGTTACCACAGTTTTATATGAGGTTGTCTGCTTTGTTACAGTGAGAGCAGGGTAGGAGAGAGATGTTTTCTCTTCTTGCTGTATAACACAAATCTTAGTTTTCTTTCCCATCCCATATAGTACAGCTAGAGGTGTTTCCCTTCATTGATGTTGTTTATATTGGATGAAGGATCTAAGAGCGTAATGGCACCTCACGATGAGCCTCACCCAACTCCTCTGTTTCTGGGAAACTTTTAATAAGGAAAATATGCTAGTCCTGCTCAGCCCTGGGCAATGTCAATTTCCATTGTTGAGAATGACTGGTGATACAAGAGATGCTCTCATACCTCCTCTACCTATGTGCACTGATGTCCAAACGACATCCCCAACCCCTGTGCTAAATTTGAGCTTGCCATTTGAAACTGTGAACAGGACTGCTTTTCCTGGATTATCCCAATCACCCATCTTGGGTGTTCCAGTTTTGTCTTTTGCATTGCTTTTCAAGAGCTGCCACAGCTGAGGGCTGATGTTGCCCTTTTGGGTGCTTCTGATGAAACACAAACCTTTCATGACTTTGGTGACATAGTAACTTATATCTATGCATACCACAGGTCCCTGCTGAGACAGACACCTAGTGGTCTACATGGAGACAATGTCTTCTGATAGCTATCTCCAAAAATATAAGAAATAGATTTAAATCAAAACCTGATATTATAAACTATTAGAACAAGCTTTGAGCTGTCAGGTTGTTTATCCTACAGCTGTAAGTCATTACTTCTTTATAATTTTTAAACAATTACTTGCTTTCATATAAGTTCCAACAAAATTGACATTCAACTAACTAAGTAGAGATGGGCACGAAATGAATGTTTAATTCATTACGTTATTTGTTATTCATTTCGTTAGCTAATGAAACGAATAATGAACCAACCCATCAAAGAAAAATAAAATGAAATGAAATGGAAATTTCCATTTCTTTCATTTCATTTTTTGTTATGGAGGACACCAATCTTGTCCCACTGTGCCAAGTTCCGACCTTTTCTTTGGTGTGGGGAAGCAAGCACCTCTCAGCTGTGAAAACAAAAAAATAGCGCCGGCATCGGGGACTTTTTTTAATAAAAAAAAAAAAAAAAAATTAAAAGTGCTGACCCGGCCTGGGAGCCACATGGTAGGCCTTGTAAAATTTAAATAAATAAATAAATAAATCTTTAAAAGTGCCAACCCAGCCCCAGGGGTCCTGTGGTCAGTGCTGGAAATTAAAAACATTAAATTACATTTAAAAAATGGCACTGCCCCAGCCGGTACTTTAAAATACTACTACTACTACTACTACTACTACTACTACTACTACTACTACTACTACTAATAATAATAATAATAATAATAATAATCTGGCCCGCAGGCTAGCCAGAAGTTTAAAAACAAGAAGAACAATTTAAAAAAAAAAAAAACTAAAAAAATGGGGCACAGGGAAGCAAGCACCTCTCAGCTGTAAAAATAAACAATAGTCCTGGCATCTGGGACTTAAATAAATAAATAAATAAATAAATAAATAAATAAATAAATAAATAAATAAATAAAATTTAAAAGCGCTGACCCAGCCCAGGAGTCACATGGTCAGCCTTGTAAAATTAAAAAATAAATGAAAATGAAAATGAAAAAAGCGCCGATCTGGCCTGGGGGCTGCATGGTCGGTGCTGGAAAATTTAAAAAATAAAATAAAAAAAAAATTTAAAAATGGCACCAGCCCCGGCTGGTACTTTAAATAAATAAATAAATAAAAAAACCATCGTCTGGCCTGTGGGCCAGCCAGAAGTTAAAAATAAAATAAAATAAAAATTTAAAAAGGGGGTCCCCCAGTGTCGGTGTCAGCTTCCCCCCCGCATCGGCGTCGACGTCGGTCCTCTCTTGGCCTCTGTCAGTGGCGTTGGTTTTCTGTTTCATGCCCACCTCTACTAACTAGCATTATTAATCCTAGCTAATCAGCTCACAGTTCCTCTCAACTTACAGTGGTCAATCAAATCCCCAGTAGAGATGGGCACGAAATGAGCGATTTTTTGTTTTCATTTTCATTTTTTTGTTTCATTACGCAACAAAAGCGAAACAATTTTTTTAAAACAAAACGAAAATGAAAATGAAATGACCAAATTTGCCGTGTTTTTGTTTTGTTGCAGCAGATGCACTGAACTAAAAAGAATGCTAACGAAACAGCAATTTTTCATTTTCGTTTTTGTTTTTTCATTTCGTTACCTAATGAAACAAAAATGAATTTTTTTGCAAAAAAGTCATGAAAACAATCTCGGGTCCGAAACGGACACCTAAACGACCAAACGACAAACGAAACACCATTTTTTTGAGTCGTGCCCATCTCTAATCCCCAGTATGATCATGCATGCCAATTCAAACCTCTATACAAAGCGCATATAAGGTGTAGAAATGATGCTATACGCATCAAATGTGATCTGAGTGGAGCATCAATACATCTTATTGCTATACATAACTGGAAGTAGGAAGCACGTGTAGACTTTGTACACAAAAGGCAGTGAGGACAGAGGCTCATTAGACCTGTGAGCTCTCGTATCTGAAGCAAAAATTTGTGACAACTAAAGAAATGCCCTTTTTTTGGTAGTGGCATGATCTTAATATGGACCACTCTCCTTTCATTTGCCCTGCTAGCTCTTTAGTATCTTCTCATCAGAATTTTAAAAGTTCTCTTCCAGTGTATTACTCCTATTATGCCTCTAGATTAAATTCTTTAATATTTTATTAGGGAATCCCATCGGCTGAAGAGTGGTCTAAAAATATCAAGAGTAAATAAGTACAGTCCTTGACAAGCCCACATTGGAACTCAGGACTCAATCCAAGGGAAAGAGAAAGGCAGAGGCAGGGAAAAGAAGGGGAAGATGGACAGAAAAGTGAATTAGCTGGTGGAAAGAGGGAGGCAAAAAAAAAAAAGACATTCACAAATGAGAGCAATATCCGGGCAGCATGGAAGTAAGACCACACCTGAATTTGAAAGTGAGTGTATGTTTTCCACTGAAATTACTTAGAAGAGATTACTGAGGTGTTTCTCAGGCAGACCTGCCAATCAGCTGCCTTCCCAAAGCTTAGAAGCATGACCTCTCTGATTACAAATCCCGGAATCTGGCAGTCCTGGAAGTAACTTTTCTAAGCTTTGCTTCTTCCTGAAGTGGAGCATGCTTGAAGGAAAGAACAAACAAAAACAAAAAAGACAGATCACTCAGCTGACAGCTGGCCTGTCTCAGGTAGAAGAGGCTGTTGACACTTGACTGTATGTTGTGTATGTGGCCTCAAAAGTGTCTTTTGCACATAGCAGCCATAAGAGGGAGGGGAAAGCACATTTTTCCTTAAAAAATGTTACCTTTCCATCCATTGCCAGGTTCCTTTTCTTCATCAGGCAGGGGCACACATGTTTGTAAAATTGTCAAGAAACAGAGGTGCATTAGGAGATTTAATGTGTATCTTAACCCTTTGCAAAAGATCGGATTTATTCAAGGTATGTCCCCCCCTTTTTTAAACACTTGGTGACTCAAATAATTTTAATCAATGCAAGCCAATCTTTCTCCATCTTACACATCATGTCCATGGTCTTTTGTCCTGGATAATTGAATTTCACCAGAGATATGAATATCGCCCTTGGGAGCAATCACACACAAACAGATACCTCAGGTTGTGCACTTGCATGCTGCTGTTTGCATTTAGGGTGTTGCTTTGTTGGCTGCAGCCTCACACCTAAAAAGCTTCTAATTGGATTGTTTGGTCTTGAGCCAACCTGAAAGCGTGCGGGAGGTGGGCCATTGTCTTCTCCGCGGCTGCATTCTTGATCGGAACAAGCTGGTGTCTCTTTGGTAATCTTTGGGCTGCGTACCAACTCTCTGAGCGAGAGCAATGTTTTCGCTCTCCTTTTAAAATGTGTCCACCGGCACTCTTTCCAAATGGGTTTTAAAACACTCTTACACCATGTTATGGCTCATCTGCTGGATTCCTCTCTAACCTCCCTGCTCCACTTAGCATTCAACAGAGGGAGTGCATTCTTCCGTTATTTATAAGCACAAGTCATGTAAAATATTGCTCGCAGCACATAACGGTTGACCTCAGCTAATGTGTGCTGGAGCAGCTGCTGCAAAGCCCAAACTCAGCAAAAGAAAAGCAACAACTCGAGCAATCTACCAGCCACCAATGAAGGACTAAGTGTGGACACTTTGTCCCTAAGCTCTACACTTTAAGCTGTCAAATACAGCCTGGAACACCTGCCCAGTACCTCCACAAACTGAGGTACAGACCAGGTACATGGGAGCCAATAGTTGTTGTTTGATTGAAACCATTCGCTGTGCTGAAGAAGACTGATGAGAGTCTAAGATGAGCATGCAACCAAATCCTGTTGGAAGCCTGGAGAACGTAAGACTTAGGGCCAAGTCTTATTGTCATGTTGCATCAAGCCCTCTAGGGCTCCTGAGGATGCCATGCCCCCTTCCTCCTGACTCCATGTTTGGGTGGTCTCCCAACATTTACATGGGCTTCCTCCATTCTAGAAGGCTGAGCATTTTTTCCCCTAAGCTGTAATTACTGCCAGTGGGGGAGGGGCATTCCCAATATGGTTCAAGCTGCCTTGGGCCCCTTTGGGGAGAAGGGTGGGCTAGAAATATTGTAATCAATAAATAATTGCACAATAAATAGTGGACAGAGTTACAGAGATCTGGGTTCAAATCCCCATTTGGCCACGGAAACTCACTGTAGTGGTAAAACATCTCACTTGCCTTGAAATGCCTATTAGGCACAGTATACGTTGATTTCAACTTGAGAGCACAGAAAACCCAATTATGGTGAGTACGGGCTTTATGCTGAGCTATGTTGAACTTTCCCCTTCAGTTCAGAGTATGAGCCTTGAGAATCTTTCCAAAATGCCATTTAGCCCTTTGGTTGAGGAAAACAACCACAAACCTGTAAAGCCAAAAGCTGGCATTGGTTCTGATTGTCAAAGGGACAAATGATCAACAGAATAAAGCAAATAAATGATCAGGGCAGAAATAAAAGTGAAAATAAGGAAAGGTAGGGGGTTAAAAAGAAAGCGTCAAGAGAAGGAACAATGAGAAACAAGCAGAAATCAGAAAGTTAGTTCAAAATGTAACTCATAGTTTTGTTTGAATCTCAAATTAGTTAATTATCATCATAGTTACTATTTTCAAAAAGCAACTCCTTACTTTCTTGTTAGTCAAAAATGGTTAGAAACTTAGAATTATAGAAGTTACGAGCCACTGTAGTACAGAGCACATAAGTAGGGACAGAATTTTCCCCAAAACAATGAAAATAACTAAACCAGTT
Source organism: Phrynocephalus forsythii (assembly GCA_029282475.1). Lineage (NCBI taxonomy): Eukaryota > Metazoa > Chordata > Lepidosauria > Squamata > Agamidae > Phrynocephalus > Phrynocephalus forsythii. Next base: position 15,690,789 of record JAPFRF010000004.1, read on the forward strand.
ACAATTGCTCTGCAAATAAATGAAGATATCCCTGATTATACCACCTCATCAATGTAACTTATATTGGGGCAGTTTGTGGGGGGGGGAATTAATTGCAATTAACTTTAAAAATCACACCAGATCATTTTTGTGTGTTTAAGTTGCTGAAGATCAAAGAGGCAGGAAAAAGAAACCATATCAGAATACGTAGAGAGGCACATAAAACCAGAACTTCAAGAAGGAATAAAAGCTGGTACTGACTTATTGATTTGGGATAAGTAGACAAATCATGGGTGAAAAGCCTCTGGTAAACTATAGAACTAAGGGAACAGGAAGGGGGGAGGGCAATGGATGGGGCAGCCATTGGAATTGTGCTGGGTAGGGGAAGGTATGGTGGTAGGAGTGGAACATGCCCGCCTAGGAGAAGAGAGTTTAGATACCTCACATCTATCCCCTCTTCTGGTTCCACCCCTAGCCAGAAGGAATCAGGTGACCATATCAGTGAGCCCACAAGCCACACGGTGCTGTTGTTGAATGCCAGGTCGGTACAAAATAAGACCGCCCTCATCCATGATGTCATTCTGGATGAGGGTGCCGACTTGGCATGTATTACCGAGACCTGGGTGGGAGAGGAGTGTGGTGTTCCCCTCTCCCAGCTATGCCCACCTGGGTACTTGGTCCAGCACCAGTGTCGCTTGAAGGGTCGGGGAGGGGGAGTTGCTATAGTCTATCGGAGTTCTATCTCCTTGACAAGACTTCCTTTCCCCTTGGGAGGAGGCCTGGAGGGCCTGTACTGTGTGTTGGGCTCACGAGACAGATTGGGGATTCTGCTGGTGTACCGTCCACCCTGCTGCGTACCAACAGTCTCCCTGCCTGAGCTGACGGAGGTTGTCTCGGACCTGGTGTTGCGGACCCCCAGGCTGTTGGTACTGGGGACCTCAACATCCATGCTGAGGCAGCCTTGAATGGGGCAGCTCAGGACTTCATGGCCGCCATGACAACCATGGGGCTGTCTCAATATGTCAACGGCCCAACGCATGAGAAGGGCCATACTTTAGACCTGGTCTTCTCAACGGGATTGGAGGATGGTGGTCTGGATGTGGAGGGGTTGGTTCTAATTCCATTGTCATGGTCAGACCACTTTCTGGTCAAGTTTAGGCTATTAGCTTCTTCTACCCTCTGCAAGGGTGGGGGATCTATTCAGATGATCCGCCCTCGGAGACTAATGGATCCAGATGGTTTCCTGAAAGCTCTGGGGGATTATCCATCTGATATGGTCGGCGCTCCTGTCGAAGCTCAGGTCACCCTGTGGAATAGGGAAATGTCCCGGGCGGTTGACACAATTGCACCTAAGCGCCCTCTCCCCTTACGCAGAGCCCAGACAGCTCCTTGGTATACATCTGAGCTGCGGGCAATGAAGCAGGAGGGGAGACGGCTGGAGCGCAAGTGGAGAAAATATCACTGTGAGTCCGATCGAACACGGCTTAGAGCCCATTATCGGGCCTATTGCACCTAAGCGTGCAATTCCGTGGCGATACAGTTTGCGAAAAGGCAATATTTCACAAACCGCATTGCTTCTTCAGAGTGCCGTCCAGCAGAGCTGTTTCGGGTGGTCCGGGACCTTCTTCAACCGAGAAATACGATGGAGGTTCTGGACCACTCAGCAGCCCGCTGTGACGAGTTTGCTGTCCACTTTGAGGAAAAAATCACTCAGATTCGCAGGGAAGTGGACTCCACTATTGGTGCAGAATCAAGGGATGTGTCCAGTGTGCCGTGCTTAGGTCCAGTATTATTGGATGAGTTTCAATTATTGAGACCCGAGGATGTGGACAGGGTGCTTGGATCTGTCCGTGCTACCACTACGCCACTTGACCCTTGCCCTTCTTGGCTAATTGAAAGATCTGCCAGGGGAGTTCGCACCTGGGTCCAGGAAGCTGTAAATGCCTCATTAAGAGAGGGAGTGGTCCCCACCATCTTGAAAGAGGCAGTGATTAGACCACTCCTTAAAAAACCTAACCTGGACCCAGGGCTGGTGGTTAACTACCGTCCAGTAGCGAACCTCCCTTATTTGGGCAAGGTGTTGGAGCAGGTGGTGGCCGGGCAACTCCAGGCACTGCTGGATGAAACGGATTTTCTGGATCCATTTCAATCTGGTTTCAGGCCGGGTTTTGGTACAGAGACTGCCTTGGTCGCCCTGTATGATGACCTCTGCCGGGAGAGAGACAGGGGAGTGCAACCCTGTTGATACTCCTGGACCTCTCAGCGGCTTTCGACACCATCGACCATGGTGTCCTTCTGGATAGGCTGGCCAGGTTGGGAGTTGGAGGCACCGCTTTGCGATGGTTCCATTCCTTCCTGGCTGACCGTGTCCAGAAGGTGGTGCTGGGGGACAGTTGCTCTGCCCCATGGCATTTATGTCATGGGGTTCCTCAGGGCTCTATACTGTCTCCCATGCTGTTCAACATTTACATGGAACCACTGGGAGAGGTCATCAGGAGGTTTGGGCTGAGGACTCAGCAATATGCTGATGATACTCAGCTCTACCTCTCGTTTTCCACCAATCCAGGTGAGGCGGTTTCTGTGCTGAACTCGTGTCTGGGCCAGATAATGGACTGGATGAGGGTTAACAAATTGAAACTCAATCCAGACAAGACGGAAGTGCTGTTAGTGGGTGCTTCGCCAGACAGGTTAGAGGGACACTTCCCTGTTCTGGACGGGGTTGCACTCCCCTAAGGGACAGGGTCCGCAGCTTGGGGGTGCTCCTGGACCCCGGTCTAACTCTGGAAGCCCAGGTGGACACGGTGGCCAGGGGTGCCTTTCTCCAGCTGCGGAAAATATATCAGCTACGCCCCTACCTGGATGAACGGAGCCTCATAACAGTTACGCATGCACTGGTAACATCCCGTATTGATTACTGCAATGCGCTCTACATGGGGCTGCCTTTGAAGACGGTTCGGCGATTGCAACTGGTTCAGAATCGTGCGGCGCGGCTAGTAAGTGGTGGGGCCGCTAGGGATCACATCACGCCGATTCTACGTAGCCTGCATTGGTTACCAGTTGCTGCCCGAGCCCAATTCAAAGTGCTTGTTTTGACATATAAAGCCCTAAATGGCTTAGGACCTGGATACCTGAAGGACCGCCTCCTTCCATATGAACCTACCCGGCAATTAAGATCAAGCCAGGGGGCCCTCCTGAAAGAGCCATCCCTCAAGGAGGTGAAAGGGATGGCTTGTAGGAACAGGGCCTTTTCGGCAGCTGCCCCCAAGCTATGGAATGCCCTCCCAAGTGAGATCCGCCTGGCGCCAACACTGATGACATTTCGGCGCCAGGTAAAAACCTTCCTGTTCCAGAAGTTTTTTAATTGATACAATTTAGATTGTGGGTCTTCTGATGGCAATTTTAGTGTGATGTTTTAGTATAAGGTTTTTATTGTTGTTTTAATTATTTATTGTTGTTTGATGTTTTTAACTGTTTTAATTCCTTGATTGTGAGCCGCCCAGAGACCTTTGGGTAGTGGGCAGCATATAAGATGTAAAAATAAATAAATAAATAAATAAATAAACATTTTAATTTGGGATCGGGGACTCATTTCCCCCCTGATGTCAGAAAAAAATCTAGTGTTTGGGAGAGAGAATTAGTTAAACAAAGACTAAGAGAGAGGAGCCCTAAAGAGGGTGAAATCTGATGGGTGGTGAAGCATCGTTAATTGCCCTGACAGCTTCATATACCCTGTTTCTCCAAAAATAAGATATCCCCTGAAAATAAGACCGACTTACAGTTTTGCCCCACACTGAAATATAAGGCATCCCCCGAAAATAAGGCCTCCCCATAATAAGATAACAATAAATGTGTACCATATTTTTCTTCATGGAAAAATAAGACATCCCCTGAAAATAAGACCTAGTACACCTTTGGGAGCAAAAATTAATATAAGACATTGTCTTATTTTCAGGGAAACATGGTAGGTGTCATAAATGTCTCAGACAGGAGCTACTTTGGGATGGGGAATGGAACTGACTGGAAGCGGATTCTCCCATCCAAATTAGAACCTGACACTTCCCTTTGTAAATCAGCATTGGGGAAAGAAGCCGAGAGAGAGAGAGAGAGAGAAAGAGTTTTAAATGAATGCCATTCCACTGGGGCTCCTGGGAACAGAATGATTGAAACCTTCTGGAGAAGGTTGCAGAGCAAGAGTGTCTTGAGCTGAGTAGGGCGTGGAAAATAAATTTAAAGGGAGGCTAAAAGAGGGAACGTTGCACACAGGCATTGGCAGAAGGATGCTTGTATACATTCCATGCCGGGGGGGGGGGCAGGAAGAGGAACACAGCCATATCTCTGGATACATTGTGCGATGTCCTGGTTAGAGTTCTGGGAGATCCTAGTTCTTGGTCTTCTGAAATGCACTGTGTGATCCTGGCCTATTACCCACAATCTGAGCGACCTCATAGGGCTATAAGTGAGGCCGAAGTACAGGAGAGGGCAGCCATGTATCCTATCCTGAGCTTACTGCGGAGCAGGGCAGGGAAACAAAGCTGAGTCTAACCAGCAAACCTATACTATAATGAAAAATCGGTGTTATGTCTCTAGCATAGTTCCAAGCTCATGAACACTAGCCGCCTGAAACTTGGCATGCATACCAAGGGGGGAGGCATGTACTTTGGGGGACATGTGATCTTGACGTTGTTTTGCAAAACGGTTAAATGCATTTTGTGAACTGAACTCCTTTTGTAAAGGCAAGGCAACAGGTGTTGCTTATATGGAGCTTAAAGCACTCCCTTGGCAGTTTACAATTCAGTTATACAGGCTATCCATGGCTAGCATGTTTATTCATTTTTCTGAGCTCGGAAGGCTGGAAGGCTGAGGAACCTCAAGGCTTGTCTGGAGAGTTTTGCCCGCAGTACTGTAGTTTAGCCACTGCGCATGAGGCTCCTTCCATAGGCTACAGTGGCGCCTTTGGAGACCAGGCCTCTGTAGTCATCCCTGGAAACAAGGCCGGAGACAGGCCTCAGAGTGTCCAGTTCCTCAAGGACTCTGCACAGCTCCAAGTTCAACTTCCCTGTGCAGGGCCCTGAACAAGAGTTCAAAGCTTTGAGCTTTGAGTGGGAGAGAGAGAGAGACCGAGAACACGATCCTACCGCTTGGAAATGAAGGAGAGTGATGTGAGGGAAACCCTGAAGGATTTGCCACTAGGGTGTTAAGGACAGGGGAAGAAGAAAACTGTCGCAAGTAAAAGAGTGGATTGGATGGGGGAAAAACACACAGTGAGAGACACGGAACACTGTGTTGAGAAGTCTAAGGGTTTGCTAATCCATGACAAAGCTGGCACTTCTACTAGCAAAATATCAGACTAATATCACAGGTAAATATTTGTTGGTACAGTAAGATCCTACTCTTGATAGCAGGACAGCCGGTGATGAGTCATGTGTCTCCGCTCTAATCAGCTAACAACTCATCTCAGATTGTTTGCCTTTTGCTGCTTCTTCCTGAACAAGCTAAGAAGGGCTGTAGCTCAGTAGTGCAGCGTGTGCATGTCATGCAAATCCTCCACCCTTGATGGCCAGTGCCTGGGAGAGACTTCCATCTCCAGTTCTGGGGAAGCGACTCCAATTAATGCTGCCCAGGACTGAGGACTCTATGGAACTCCTGTAGTTCTTTAGCATTTGTTGGAGAACATTGACCATCACCCCCAACATTTTGCCATGGCTGGCTGGAATGGGTAGAATCTGAAGGCCAGCAACAACTTGGAAGGACACAGGGGCCAAGGTGTTTCCTGGAAGCAATGCAGGGTGGGGCAGATCAAAGGTCTGACATGGCGCAGGGTAGCTTTCATTGCGGCTTACATTCTTGCAGGGTATCGGTTCAGCTTTCAGCACTTGCTGTTTGATAGCTTTTGTGGGGAAGTCCATATACTCTTCTTATTCCTCAGGTGTCTGGCAGGCAGAGGTCCACGAATGTGGTGGCTGTTCCCCTGCCTCTATGGCTATTAGCTTCATAATGGACTTTTTAATATGCCATTGCATCTATGCCTGGAATTATTGCTTAGAAATCCATATATGTTCAAGCTTATCTGGGGATTTTGATGATCCCTTTAACTATCTTGCTGGGTTTTATTGGATTCTCATTGCTTCCAGAAGATAACATTCATTCATTCATTCATTCATTCATTCATTCATTCAAAGTATGACGTGCTTTTCATTGTGAATAGGAAGAAATGTGTGAATTTTTTTTAAAAAAATGTATAAAGTGTAAGTGAAACAAAATTCTCCCCCATCCTGAATCAGAAAACTGAAGCTCTAAGAGTGCAATGTGCCTGCCTTAGGTTGAATTTATCCTATAGTCTGATGCTCACAATCTATGGTACTGTAAATCTATCTTCCATCTGCCAAGTCCAGGGATTGAATCTGGGAATGTCTACATAGAAACCGTGTGTTTCGACATTGAACTACAAACTTAGTTTTCAGCTGTACTATTACAATCAAGCCTTGGATACCACTAACCTATTACTTCCTTGTTTCTATTTGCTTGGAGACCATTGCTTCACTGCATTAATAGAATTTGTGACATTGAACCTATCAAATTAAAAACCACTCCAGTTTCTACACCTAACCACAAAAAAGTTGGAACTGAAAATCTTGTTTTCCCTTGTGGGATACGGACAACTTGAACTTAAGTTAGCTCTTTTGAAAAAAATGTAGTAAATATAAATGGCTAATAACCAGGATATTGGCAGAGTCAGTTTTTTTTTTAAAATTGCACATGTTGAATTAATTTTGCCACATAGTTTCCAAGGAAGATGTTGCAACAAACAGCAAGCTAGAGTCAATTGATTGGTCTGGATGCACTTTCTAGGATCTCTCCAACATAGGATCAAATTTTCCTAATTAAAAATGGATAAGAATTCCAGAATATTATTTACAAGGACTGTGACTTCCTAGGAAACTATCACGTATAAATTCTTGGTATACAAAAAACTTATGCAACTCAGTTGCCATCCTATAGGGATTTTTTAAAAAAGAAAAGTTTTCTCAACCATTCATAAGTATAATATTAGAGCAATAAAATGCAAAATGCAAAATGTCTCTAAAATTTTAAATCTGAATAGGACCAATGGGGAGGAGTAAGAGTGGCACATCATACCTAAAAGCCTTACAACATTTGAGATCAAAAAGCCTCGCAAAATGAGAGAGAGATGCAGCAGTAAAAAGATCCTAAGATATATACCAGGTAGGCTTCTTTGTGGAGCAGAGGTGGCTCATGAGGAAAAAAGAAGGAGCTACACCCCATTTGGGGAGAGGTGTTCCCTCTAGGGATGGGCACAAAATGAAACACAAAATGCTAATGCATTGGTTTGTTATGTAACAAAAGGAAATGAAATGAAATGAACCGAAGCAGCAGCATTTCCTTACCGATGGAGCGAAACGATGGGTTTTTTTGTTGCTGTTAAAATGAACCATTTCATTTGCCTCTAAAAGCTCCCTTACCTGCTTGGTTGTGTCTCTCCTCCTCCTCCTCAGCCGCTGCCGCTTGAGCCGCCGCTGCAGCTGTGGCCGAAGAGGAGAGGGCAAGCAGGGCCTGCGGGAGGCCTTTCCTCTGCTGCTGCTGCTGCTGCCACAGCCATGGCCAAAGAGGACAGGGTGAGTGGGCCCAGTTGGAGGCCTTCCCGCCACTGCCGCCAAAGAGGAGAGGGAGAGAGCAGGCCACTGCCGGTGCCGCCACTGCTGCCACCAGACCCCAAAAGGTAGCAAAGCATTTCATTTAACATTTCGTTTCATACTATTTTTTTTGGGGGGGAGGGTAATAATTCATATAAAACAAAATGAAACAAAACGCGGGGGAACAAAACGAAATGAAAGAAAACATCATTTTTCCGTTTTGTGCCCATCCCTTGTTCCATCCCCTCTGATCCATAGCTGAATACTCAGCTTGTTTATAATCATGTTGATTAACACAATTATATAAAGGTAATCTCATAGGGTTTCCCCCTCCTTTCCAGAAGATTGCCATGTGCCCAAAGTTGCTGTAATTACAGAAACGAGGTGTGTCACTGGACAATCAAAACTTTTTTGATGATTTCATTTATTGATACTCAAATAAATGAGCCAAACATGCAACAGTGGTTATTATCTGACCCTATTGGTTGCTGAAAGTATAGGTCAGAATCGTGTCCAGATGTTCGGCTTTGAGAGACATGAGTTTGTGTTGACTAAAATATACAAGCTGCTCTGCCATTTATTTATTTATTTATTTATTTATTTATTTATTTATTTATTTATTTATTAAAATTTTACTAAAAGTGGTCTCTGAGCAGCCAACAACAATGTATTAAGACTATAAAGCACATAATTATTAAAACTATAAAATACAATTTAAAACAATCAGTGTACAATACAAATTATAAAACCCTCCTGCTCATGAGCCCAGATAAAAACACTATCTAATTAAAATGATGTCTGAACAGGAAGGTCTTTGCCTGGTGCCGAAAAGCCAATATATCAGTGCCAGGCAGATCTTTGTAGGGAGGGCATTCCAAAGTTCAGGGCAACTGCCAAGAAGGCCCTGTTTTGACATGCCACTCCCCTCACCTCTTTGATGGATGGCACCTTCAGCAGGGCCTCCTGGCCTGATCTTAGGATACAAGCATGCTCATATAGAAGAAGGTGGTCCTTTAGGTAACCAGGTCCTAACCCATTTAGGGCTTTATATGTAAGCATGAGCACTTTGAATTGGGCCCGGGCAGCAACACGCAGCAAGTGTCAATTTTTAGAATTGGTGTAACATGAGTCCACATGGCAACACCACTCACTAGCCATGAGGCCCAGTTCTCTACCAGTTATAATTGCCAGACTGTCTTCAAAGGCAGCCCCATAAGCGCATTACAATAGTCCAATCTGCTTGTTAGCAGTGCATGTGTGGCTGTTGCCAGGCTCTGCTCATCCAGGTAAGGGCGGAGTTGATATATTCTCCACAGCTGTAAGAAGGCATCCCTGGCCACTGAGTCCACCTGGGCCTCCAGAGTAAGACCTGGGTACAGAAGTACCCCCAGGCTGTGGACCCTGTCCCTTAGGGGAAGTGCAACCCCATCCAGGACAGGGGAATGGCTCTCTAATCTCTCAGGCGGAACACCCACCAACAGCACTTCCAACTAGAGATGGGCACGAAATGAACAGTTTTTCGTTTCTGTTTCTGTTTTTTTGTTTTGTTACGTAACGAAATGACAAACAAATTTTGTCTCTCAAATGAAACAAAACGAACAGAAACACCAGAAATTTTGTCATCCGTTTCGTTTTCATTACGGCAATACATTGAACTGCTTTAAATGCTAAAAAAAATCACAAAAATTGAAATAAATGGTAACGAGACGGTAACAAAATGAATGAAAAATTCGTGAAAAGCAGAAATGAACCGAAACAGATCCCCTAAACGACAAACAACAAACGAAACACCATTTTTTTGATTCGTGCCCATCTCTACTTCCAACTTGTCTGAATTGAGCTTCACTTTATTGACCCTCATTCAGTCCATTATTGAATTCAAACATGGGTGCTTCTGAGGCATATCCCAGTACACATGAGGACCTCTGGATTTCCAGATGTTGATGAACAACTATCATACTAAATATAAGAATCTTTTAAGTGTGAACTAGACCAGTCTAGACTCTCTTGCTTGGAGTGCTCTACCTGCACATATTTGCTGTATATAAACCTACCGGCTCACTTGAATAATAACAGTTCTACTGGCCAGATGCAAAATAATGGCTGACTGGGTAGAAAGCAGAGCATATATACTGTTGATGACCTGGCTGCTTTTTTCATTTGCAGGCAAAGCCTGTGAAATGTTTCCTTGAAATACTTGAAGAATCAAATGCATCATCATTGCATTGCATCATCTGAACCAGGAAGTATTAAGCGTTATTACTGTTAGCTACGATACCATCAAATTGTACCATTCTATAGTAGTATGTTTTGTTCTGTAATTATATCACATTGAGGAATTACATCCTTTCATCTATGACATTTAGTTTTCATTTCAAAACTAGACCCTGATGTGATCAGATTTTTGGGTTAAATTTCATACATAGGGACAGGAAGTGCTTGTTCTCATTTAAAGAGAGATGCAATAGTTTCTAGTATTTACATCCACACATTTATTTGGGGTCCTTAGCTTAGCTGTGCCCAAGATGATGCACAAAATTGTGAAGGGCAGTGGGAAAAAATGATCTGGGCATTTCTGGAACCACATATGGCTTCTGGAACTGACAAAGCTGCTTGGATGAGTAGTGAAACATTTCACTCTCAGAAGAAAAGAAGTCCAGTTGCCATGACTCAACTTCCAGATAACCTCATGGATCATTTGACTTGGTTCATTTGCTAGATAAGAGACATGTTGATGAATAGGCATTTCAATAATGTGTGCTGTCTTTAGAATAAAAATGGAAACGTAAAGCAAAAGGACTGGACAGATTGATGGATAGGTTTAATGTTGGTAAAGAGCTGGTATATTGTTTGAATAGAACAATGTAGAAATTTGGATCATAACAGTGCATCTATGTTATTGTGCAGCAGAGCAAATCAGTATTCTACAAGGCAGTTCTAAAAATGGGGGCAGCCCAAATTAAAAAAAAATTGTAACTTTCAATCTGTACTTTGTATCAACACCAAATCTGAAACAGATATAACACATAGTCTGCTCTTGCTCTATGCCAAGTTTAGGGCAGTTTGGACAAAGGTTTTCCAAATTATGATTTTTTTTTGTAAAAAAAAACCCACCCATCACTCCTTTTCATATTAATTGAAAAAGCCAATTTTGCCTATCAAGAAAGGGAATGGTTGGTCACACCTATTTTTTTAAGTTTGGAAAGAATTCAAGCTACAGGAGCTGAAATATTGATCCTCAAAAAGGCCCTTCACAATGGGGGGAAAACAGCCACTATGTAAAGCTTGGCTTCCTTTTTTCTGATGGCAATGCAGGCAGGAGCAGAATCAGCCTTTTGAATTGTGGGTAAAGAAGGGCAACATTGCACATTCAAAATCCAGAGGTATTTTTAAAAGAATAATATCTTCAGCTGCATATTTAGCCGTAGAATGGACACATGAAAAAACCATGTGCCTAAATATGCAAAACAAAGCCTGGCCAGCTGGAGCAACAGCCGATGTCACCTTAAAGCCTCTTGATCTCCTGGGTGCCTTCCCCACAGAACTTGTGATGGAAAAGCAGGTAATTGTTAGTGGCTGTCATGCAAGTAACTCGCATGTACACATAGCTGCCACTGGATTTTTGGCAAAACACACTCTCAGCAACAGGTTTTAATGAGTCCCGGCAGCAGGGGATGAAGCTGAGGATCTGGAAGTTCTGCTAGAGTTGGATCAGCCTACTTCCAGCCAGGACCACTTTGTTCCATCCTGGCTTTGTGCAAATTTGGTCCACCACCCCCCGCCCCCAGGCATGAGCCTTTGCATGGTTTCTGTATGCATTGGAACTTAAAACGTGCATTTGGAAACATTTTAATCTGCTTTCAGCCAAGAAATTGAGGAAGGTAACCATGTGCCGATTTGCATATTAGTCTGGAAAGGATGTGCTGTATTTGTTCAAAAATGCAGATCAGACAAAAGCCTTGAGCATCCCTAGGTTGCACAATATAAGGTTTGGCTTCTGCACCTAGCAGGACAGGGATGGTTAGCTGGTGAGTGCCAAAACCAGCCTACAGAGTGATGTTATCTGTCCTCTGGCAGCTGTATAAAATTGTAATCAAGGATGGTAAAACGTTTTCCCACACTTTCCCTCATCAGAAAAAAAATTAAATGTTTCCAAAAGTCCCAAGAGCTAGAATGCCTTCAACCTTGTTATCTCGTCTCTGGGTTTTCTGAAGTGCCATTTCTCCGTAATCACAAAATCTTAACTTCTGAGACTGACTTAGCTGTCTGCAAGCCTTCTTCAACCAGTAGTTCTAAGCACATCTGTCATTGTTTGTGTTCCTTGGATGGGACTAAGGAGTATAGTAGTCCAAAAATTTCTGGAAGGTACATCGTTAAGGGGTTCCTTTGTCTAGTATAACACACTTCTGGCCTGTATGTGACTGTTTGGAAAATAGCCACCTTGGAGAAACGGACCACTAGGAAACTAGGGTAGAGAAACATGACAGGGGCGTACATCAACGGAGTCTTATCCCTGTCACCAAGATATATGGAGACCATTCCCTTTATCTTCTGGTGGAGGGGAAACTCCACTGATTTTCTTGTCATTCATCCCTTGAACACCTGGCATTAATATTCTCAGTTTAACAACAAGGAATAGTATGCCCTGGTCAATAGCCAGGGGACAGTGCCTCACCGCCATCTCTGTATGGTTCACTTTACATTGTCGGCTGAAGAAGAAACAAATACAGTGTTTGTTTTTCAAAACAAGTTCCTAGGCAACCCGAGTTGAGCTTGCCAAGCTCTGTTGGGCTTTGAGCTTTCGTCTTCATTCTCCCTCACCTTCTTCTCGACCCCATCCCTTCTCCCCAGTCACTGTGGATTATATTTTAACACAACCTGTCTCAGCTCCACATGTGGAGCACCTGCTGTGGAGGACTGCGGTGGATGTGAGTGGGACCAGCTGAGCGAATGTGAGCCTATACAGAGAAACAAGCATGTGTGTGACAGGAAAGAAATATCCAGGGGAGAAATGGGGATGTAAGTGCAGCCTTTCCTGATAATATCTATTGCAGTTTTGGCTGGAACATCTTATTACATTCTTGTCATTTTATTGCGATATGGCGTGTCTTGTGTTTCCTCATGGTTTCACTTGGTGAAGTACGCAGGGATAATAACCAGGCGGATCATTGGAAAGCAATGTGCTTGATGTTGGTCATTGTTTCACTGCTTGTCCAGGGCATATGGAACCAATAGGTTGGGCTTTAAAATTCCCTTAAACTCTCATAAAATCTCCAAACTTCCAGGCCTCTTCGCTGAAAAATATACAGTACAGTGACTGGGATCCAAGGATCTAAGACATCCTGTCTCCAAGGCTATCCTTGCAGTATCACACACTGAAAGTCCATGGGATGGGATTTCAGGAGGAATTTTAAGGTCTTTTAAGGTCCGCAATGGGATGGGACTTCAGGAGGAATCATGATATGTGAGCTGTCAGATCCAGACCCCACTTCACATCTCCTGAACACCAACATGAAGCAGATTACATCTGGGAACTAGAGATGGGCACAAATAGAAAAAATGGAGTTTCGTTTGTCGTTTGGAGGGTCCGTTTCGTTTCGTTTCCGTTTTTTGTGAATTTTTTGCAAAAAAATTGTTTTCATTTTCATTTGTTTCGTTACCATTTCGTTACCATTTATTTCATTTTTTAATTTTTTTTAGCATTTAAAGCAGTTCACTGTATTGCAGTAACGGAAATGAAACACACGACAAAATTTCCGATGTTTCTGTTTGTTTCGTTTCATTTTGGAGACAAAATTCATTTGTCATTTCGTTGTGTAACAAAACAAAAACAAAAACAGAAACGAAAAATTGTTCGTTTCATGCCCATCTCTACTGGGAACTGAAATTGGGCCTCACAGAATTGAATGAGAAAGTTTGGAGAATGTCCGTGTTAAAGAAATCAAGACATACATGGGGGGCAATTGCACAACAATGCATTATATTGGGGGACAATTCAGTTGCAAAAAGCACACAATGTAGAAGAAATAAATACAGAAAAGGGGTTTAATCAGGAAAAATGCATATGAGGATGCAGGTGAATTTTCATATTCTTTCTTTCTTTCTTTCTTTCTTTCTTTCTTTCTTTCTTTCTTTCTTTCTTTCTTTCTTTCTTTCTTTCTTTCTTTCTTTCCTGTCTGAGTTTGCAAAACAGGTGCTGAAATGGCAAAGAGAAACTAAAGAAAATGACAAGCAGAACAAAACTAACATCGATCCACCCATCCTGGTGACGTCTTCCACCATTAAGCACAAAAACTCTGTTCTCAGCTTCATGCCATAGGTTGTGGCTCCCAAAGTTGAGAACCATCGTGAACTGTTCACCTAGAATGGCAACAAGTTGTCCCATGCCACAACACTTCTCCTAAAGATTACTGTTGAGGACAGAATCTCGTATATGCAAGTGGGAACAGGTTCCCCACAAGTTACTGTCTAGTTGTGTTGGCACTAGTACAGTGGTGGCAGACCTTCAGCACTCCAGATATTTTGGACCACAACTCCCACAGTCCTTTGTCACTGGCAATACAGGCTCAGATTTCTGGGAGTTGTGGTCCAAAACATTTGGAGTGCCGAAGGTTTGCCAACACTTACACTAGTATGTATGTTGCCCTTGAAGTGACCATTGCAATTCCGGTTTATTCATCTGCCTCAGCTACATGCCGTTGAAAGCACTAGAAAAAAGCAATTCATGACCTGGGAAAGAAAAGGAAATGTATTGTCCCTAAAAAAAATGTCCCTGGACAACAAAGTTGAAGTCTGGAAATAGCTACTATGCTAGAACTACGATCCTCCTGATTTGGGACACTGTTCAGATAGCATTGGTGCTTTCTTAATCTGCTGCTCTGTGGTGCCTTCCAATGGACCACTTCAGGGCTCCTGCTAACCCTTCTCATTGTGCTTTAATTCAAACTGTACTCGGGTTAGATATCCAGCTCTCCAAAATAGGGTACTCAGTTATAACACAGGAAACATGACTGGCTATCGTAATAAACACTTTGAAGCTATCCCACTGGTTGAAAAGTTCTTTTGTGGTACAGTCACCCCCTGCTGATCGCAGGGGTTAGTGACCCAACCCACCTGTGATGCATGAAAATCCATGATATGCGGAAGCGGGTGGGGTAGGGCTGGGGGTGGGGGGGCGATCGCGTGCCTGTCCGAGGTTTATCGGAGGAGCGCGGGGGTGGCGCAGAGTGACTGGATTGCCCCCCCCCCCATGGCTCCGAGGCTTCTCAGAGGAGCGCGGAGGCAGCACAGAGTGACCCAATCACCCCCGCCGCCTCCCCATGGCTCTGAGGCTTCTCGGAGGAGCACGGGGGGTGGTGCAGAGCGACCCAATCGCCCCCTGCCACCCCGCGTGGCTCCGAGGCTTCTCAGAGGAGCGCGGGGGTGGCGCGGAGTGACCCAATTGCCCCCGCCGCCCTCCCATGCGGCTCCGAGGTGCAGGTACTGCAATCCCATGATGTAGTGGGACCACAGTACCTGAACCGCGAAATGGCGGGGGGGACATATAACCAGGACAAAAGCTCACCAAACATAACTTATTAAACTTCTTAACCGCTTTAACTTGTAATGGCAAACTTACCTTTGTGTGTCTGTAAAGAGTCTTAGTCATCCAGGTGAGATTATCTGGAAAATGAGTCATGGCAACCGGACTTCTTTTCTTGAGAGATTGAAACGTTTTACTACTCATCCAAGCTGCTTCCTCAGTCTGAGGAAAGTTAGTGGCGAGTCCTCCATTTTATAGTTCACCTTAATTTCACACACCCCTGTTCTGAACAGGCTCATAAACTGAACAAAGGCTTGAATAGGCTTGTTAGATGGGCAATAGCCTGAATAGGTTCATAGGTGGACCATGATCTGAATAGGCTCATTAAGTGGACAAAGGCCTAGGGCAGTGGTGCCAAGCCTTTGGCACTCTAGATGTTTTGGCCCACAACTCCCACAATTTCAAGTCTGTATTGCCAGTGACAAAGGACTGTGGGAGTCATGGTCCAAGACCTCTGGAGTGCCAAAGGTTAACCACCACTTGCCCAGGGGGATGTGAAATCTCTCAAGAAAAAAAGTCCAGTTGCCATGACTCCACTTCCAGATTACCTTTGTGTGTCATTTTCTCTACTTTGGTTTTTTGGGTGTGGTTTATGTCAAACTGGTCACTGTGTGTAATGATGTACTGATACACTGGCTAGAAAGCTCAGTGGGTTGGTGTATCTGTCTGTGAGGTTCAGTTCCCCATGGTGCCTCCTTAGAGCCAAAATCCTCAGTCAAACTGCATGGTTCCAGGGGATCCTCAAGAGAAGGGACTAGGAGTGTCTAATACATAGAAACACCTGAGAAA
Source organism: Phrynocephalus forsythii (assembly GCA_029282475.1). NCBI lineage: Eukaryota > Metazoa > Chordata > Lepidosauria > Squamata > Agamidae > Phrynocephalus > Phrynocephalus forsythii. The sequence continues at coordinate 15,706,791 of JAPFRF010000004.1, forward strand.
GGTCAGGTTCCCCACAAGTTACTGTCTAGTTGTGTTGGCACTAGTACAGTGGTGGCAGACCTTCAGCACTCCGGATGTTTTGGACCACAACACCCACAGTCCTTTGTCACTGGCAACACAGGCTCAGATTTCTGGGAGTTGTGGTCCAAAACATTTGGAGTGCCGAAGGTTTGCCAACACTTACACTAGTATGTATGTTGCACTTGAAGTGACCATTGCAATTCAGGTTTCTTTATCTGGTTTTATGTCAAACTGGTCACGGTGTGTAATGATGTACTGATATGCTGACTAGAAAGCTCAGTGGGTTGGTGTACCTGTCTGTGAGGTTCAGCTCCCCATGGTGCCTCACTGTTCCATGGCACTAGGGAGAAAAATTCGGAGAGGGCCACTCCTCCACCACTGGTGTCACCCGCTCTTTCTCTTTAGTGTTTGCCTGTGCCTCTGTGGCTGGCCTCCCCCTCCAACCCTGGACCACCACCACCCCTTTCCTGGGAGCTGGAATCACCTACCAGCAGAACCAGGTGAGGGAAAGGGGAGGAGGGGCTTGGAGGAGGGGATCCCTGCCTGCCTGGGCTGAGGAGGCGGGCGGGCGGGGGGCTACTGGAGGCGGCTGGAAAACCCTTAGCATCCTGGAGGGGAAGAGCCGTCTCTGAGGGAGACAAGCTCTCCTCTTCCTCCTTAGATTGGGGGACACTTTCTGTCTTGGGTCGCCCCCTTCTCTCTCTCTGTCTTTTCTTTCTTTCCCCCACCCTCTTTCCATTCTGCATAGAAACGTGCTCATTTTGCCTTTTATTTAAAACTGTAAACCGCCCAGAGACTTTATTTTAGTTGTTGTTTTAATTTGTTGTTTGTACTTTTGAAGGCATCTGCACTTTTGTAAAGTGGCAATACAGCAGTTAACCTGAATCAGGTGGCTGGAAGACAGAAAGGGCTCCGAGTGCCACCTTTAGCACCCATATCGCCTGCAGTGCCCTACTGTTAATGTTTTAAATAAATAAATAAATAAATAAATAAATAAATGGTGAAACAAGTGTGACTCTCCCATGAAAAAAGGTTGAAAAACACTGCCGGATCCTCAGTCAAGCAGAAGCGGATCCTCAAGAGAAGGGACTAGGGTATCTAATACATAGAAACACCTGAGAAAGGTCAGCAGAAACAATCTATGGAACACGGTGAAGTGTTTAATGACACTTTAGCTGGGTAGGTCATCCAAAGCAGGCTCCCTATGGGAATGGCCCTGTGCTCCATGCTACAAGGACGTAATGTATGGGGAATGTTCGCACACCTGCCAGTAGCCACCAAACAAACTGAGGGTGATCTTTATGTAATAAACCACTTAGTAAGTCATTGTGTGATGATATAGCCAGGACCTCAAGGGTAAGCAAGGTGTCGTCCATAGGCCAAATATGGCCATTCTTTTTTTTCTGACTGCAAAGAAAGGCTTTTCATGATTTTGGTGACACCAAGGCCCCATTCAGATAGGAGAATGTTCAGAGCTGTCTACTGAGTATGGATGAGCCACATGGAAGCCGAAATCCAATCACCCTGAATTCATGTATGTTTCCTTTGGCCGTTTCTTGGCATATCACCTGATTAGTTTTATCACTCTTTGGTTCACGAACAAGAGTTCTTGATTAGGCACTAGCAAGAGGTAAGTCTCCAAAATAAAAACTTTGCAGCAGCCCAAAAGATGGCAAATGCTTCAATAATATTCATACACACATGTGCACACTCTCTATACTTTGGGTAGTCATAGAATCCACTTATTTCCATACAGGCCTGGCTTGATGATATGACTCAGAAGGAAGAAGTACTGACCTGAGGAATGAGATGCCATAAACCTGGACTTTGTATATTCTTTTCCTTTCTACTGCTCTAATAACATTTTATTACCTCCTCACTTTTATTCCTGGGACCACAAGGACACCATTCAAGGCCTACTTGACTTTCTCCTGAAATTAGGTGCAATAAACCACCTGACATGTAGGGCTTTGTGTTAACTTAACTTCAATCACATACTCAACAAGCACACAACATTTTTTTGGGGGCACCAGGGCCAGGAAGATAAATTTGATTCTTAATGTGACAAAGGCAGAGAAAGAACTTTGCAGAAGGGAGGGAGGGGAGTTCTCAGCCAGCGTAGTCACAATCAGGAAAGGGTTTTAAAACAACAACAACGAATCAACTGATAATTCCATTGTCTTCAAACCAGAATTATTATCCTTATCCTTGGTGCCAAGAGGTGTCTCTCCATTGTATTACACCCTTGCTATGGGGACATGTTTGGTCTGTGTTGCTTTCTTCTTTTTTCAAGTTAGTCTCAAAGGGTTTTTACAAAGTTTGTCCCTGAAATCCTTCCAGTTAGGTGGCAAATGAGAGGACGACTTCTGTGAAAGAGAGAACATAAGCATCAAAACATCCAGACATAATTAACAATGGATACGGGACAGTGACTCAAAAATCAACAATGCATGAAAATGACATCAGAATCACCAACTCTGAATTCTCCAAAAGGTCAAGAGAGAAGTATTTTTTAAAGATCCTGATTTCAGATAAGCATGGCTTTGTAAGGCCTTTCTTGAAAAAATGGCCTACTGGCTTCACTTCCATGACGAAGGGATACTTGTGACAAGTGAGGATGTTCATATGGGAGAAAGCGTTTTCTGAGATGCGGCAGATTTTTAAGTTAATGGTATGGACTGGAAACTTACTGGTGATGCTCTCTCAGGACATGGCTGACATGCTGGCCGGCTGCTGGTGCTGGGTTCATGGGGAACAGAGAATCCACTCCAGGTTTTACACTAGACTTTATAGGCCCCACCCAGGAACCTAAAACCTACCCCCAAAATAAGCCTGAATAATACTGGAACATTCAAACTAAAACCTAGGCTGGCTTTGTCAGCTTCAAAACTCCAGGTTCACCAGCGACTCAAAGGTCACATTTACCCTGCTGCTGCTTCCAATTTGTGTTACAGCAAACCACACATCCTGCTCCCTGGCAAGCTGGGACCAAAGACAATGACTGTGCAGATGGGCCTGCTGTAGCATGAGGCAAAGGTTTAACAGACAGTGTTCTACCTGCAAGACAGGGAGGCCCAATTGGGGTTGGGGGTGGAGTTAAGAGCCAAAGTCCACAGACAGCCCTAAAATCGAGCCAGGCCAGTAGCATCAGGAGACCAAGTGGAAGAGTCCAAGGAGCCTACTCAAGAAGACATTCACAGCAAGGTGAGCCATAGGAAGAAAGGACAGGCTGCGCTGCAGAACAGGCGGGGGAAGAAAATTGTGCATTCAAGGAGACCCCATACTTTTTTGCCCATGGCATCTTGCCCTGCAGCTGAACACTTGAGGCCTCCTAGCTGGGCTCATGCTTTTATCCCGCTGCTTTCTCAGGCACTGGGAGGCTTCTTCTTCTTCTTCCTCCTCCTCCTCCTCTGTCTCTGGCCTTCTGGGAGTTCAGCTTCCTTGCCTTTCTAAGGTCTAGAATCGGTAGGATCCAGCAGTTCCTTCCCTTTGTCAGGTGGGGTGGGGTGTGGGTTCATCTCATCCTGTCTGGAGGACTCAACCAGTGAGATCATGGTGCAACCCAAGAAATTAGGAAGCTAACTGGCTTCAAAAGTTCTCAGTAACCAATTGAATTGAGTAATTCCATTGTATTACTCCATTAAGGATTTTTCAGCAATCCCATGGGCTTTATTGAAAGAAACAGCAGCCTCAACACTGTTGACCCTCTTGCTGTTTCTTAATAGGTTCCAACCCAAGCAAAGATAGCTCTCAGATATTAGCTTCTCTGCTTCACTCCCCCGCAATGGTATGTGTGGTTGAAATGAACTCACAAATTTTCCCAAGTGGAAATATCTCCAAGCCTTTGAGTATAAGCAGTTCCATTTCAGCCATGCAAATGAAATGCTTTTAAAACAGTCTTGTTTAACCTTTTTGATATTCATGCACAGAATGGATTGATATAGCTCAGTGGGTTGGGAGGACTGGCTGGAAGTGTCAGTCCCCACTGTGTCTTCCAAGGCCACAGGGTTGTGGCCAGTGGAGTTACATGCTCTTTCACTCATTTGGCCTTGGACAAGCCACCAGAAGGAGGGACTGGTAAACTACTTCTGAGTGCTTTATTCTTGGAAATTTCCTGGGGAGTCACCATTAATCTGGAACCCACTTAACAGGACATAATTATTATTCCTACATAATCATAGAAGTTTAGCTTTTTTCACTATATAAACAATGTTCATCCAGCCATGAAAATGGGCAATGTGGCATGTTTTTGTTCCTGATTGACTTTGTAGCATCGTCTCCTTATCCAGAATATGCCATTCCATTTCCACCGCCATCTCTGTTTCTAGGGATAGGTGAATCAGCCCTAATGCAAGCTTGTAGCCCAGAAGTTTCCACTGCCTTCTCTATGATACCAAGCAAAATTTTGATGCACAAGACTGGAAGGATACCAAAGCATTTTTAACTTTGAGGGCCAGTGATAGGACAGCCTTATGCATATGTCAACTGAACACATTTCCATGAAAGCAGGTAGGGAATACCCCTAAGAGAGCGGAACGCCATATGTGTCATTTGAGTTGGTCAACTACACGTTGTGCAGGTCCTTTCTAGATCCTTTCTGCTCCCCTCAGCATCCTAAATGATAGAACCCGTGACCCTCTGTCACATAGTTATTAGATGGAAGATTTCAGGACATCTCTTGGGAGACTGGGCCATTAAAAACCTCACTAGGTGATCACTGGAAAGTCACTTTTCTTGGCAAAATCTCCATCAAAGTCTTCTTTTGGAGGAGAAGGAGACAGCATCTATGTCCCCATTGAGTTCATTGAAGGAAATGTGGGTCATATAAATGTAACAACCTTGGATAACTCTGTGATCTCTCCATGACTGCCAGTAACAGAATAGTTTTGACTACATATTTTAAGCAAGATCAGTTTCAGCACCGGAAAAGAATTTTGTTTGATTTAATGGTCATCATGTAGGAAAATCAAAATGATTTCAAGATGGATGGCTCCATTGCCAGAATCTTTCATGAGTATGCTGTCCTGTTTTGTATCTTGAATTCTGGACCTTCTTGACTGGCAAACGTTGAAATTTTGGAAACTTTTAAAAGATTTTCAGGGCCAAGTTCTACCTAAACATCCTAAGTGATATATCTTCATGTAGGAAGAGTGTCCCTCACTTTCCCCTTTTGAAAAGAACAATTCAGTTTGGATCTCTCTCTCTCTCTCTCTCTCTCTCTCTCTCTCTCTCTCTCTCTCTCTCTCTCTCTCTGAAAAAACACACACAATAAGCCTTCTTTTTCTGTCCCTGAAACTGTGCCCAGAACTTCAGCGAAACATTTTCAGTAAATTTTGAACACATTGGTCCGCAGAAGCAGAAGTTGTTGTGAGCGATTCCGTCCTCAAGACTATTTCTGGCTTGAGCTAAAGCAGGAAGTGTTTGCATCCTTGAGAGAGAGCAAGTTTTTCCGTGCTCGTTTTTTCCAGCGTAACATTTGAAATCCAAGAAGCAATGAAAGGTTTGGGAGGCGGGTGTCCATGTTTTGTTTCCTCCTTGAAATGAAACTCTGCTCTGTATGAGTTACTTGCCTTGAAGGCAAGTAAATCTGTCAAGAAAAAAAGAAGTCCAGTTGCCATGACTCAACTTCCAGATATACTCACCTGGATAACTGAGAATCTTCACAGACATATTGCCTTAAAGGCCTTCATCTCGTAAGGAAAATCACAGTGACATCATTTTTTTCAAATCAAGGGTTGTCATGTTTCTTCTCCACCCCCCCACCCCCCCAAAAAAGACTAAGCACCAGGGAACACCCATATCCAAACATGGCAGTCACCATGCAATCCTTGTTTGAAGGGAATCCTTAAAGTCAAGAACTGAAAACCAAAGTGAAGCCAGCAGAAGGAGCAGCTAATAAAGTTACTTTTCAATCTATAGCTCTCTCAGTGCCACAACTACTATGGCCATTTGTTGGTGGGGATATTCTAGGAGTTGTAGACCAAAAGGCAACTTCTCTAAGCTGCTACAGAAGGTAATAGTTTGCCTACCATATGAGAGCAATTTGGACTGGTCCCTGGCACTCCTCACAGACAATGGAACCTCCTAGCATTTATCTTAGGCCTATCCAATGTTATCTGCTGTTCATGTTGAAAATGAGCATTTCGTTTCAGAACCAGTGGGTTATGAAATGAACCACATGAGCCCAGGTGGTCATCGGAACCAGGTGATACACACAGATCCAATTCTTTACCTTTCTCTGAATCACACAGGGTTCACATCGAATGAGGAAGCATGCTGCGTCATCATCTGTGCTAGATCTGTGATGTTGGCCAATCAGGAGCTGTGCAGGGACACAAATAATCCCACCTCCCTCTCTGATTGGCCAGCAGCACGAAGCAGGAAAGATGATGTTGCAGTGTACTTCCTCATTGGATTTTAACCCTGCACAAGACAGAGAAAGGTAAAGCAATTGGATCTGCATGTATCAGCTGGTTCCAAGGACCATCTGGGCTCACATGGTTCATTTCATAACCTACTGGTTCCTAAATGAAATGCCCATCCCTACTCTGAAGTCAGCCTTTGCATAGTGTTCTCAGTATCTCACCAAGCCAGGTCCAGTGACGAGCGGTGAATTTTCTGATTAAAGCCACCAAGCAAATAAAAATAAATGATAACAATTGCACAGAATATGTGTTTAATATTCTGTTCATTTAGTCTTGTGAGCCTGTCTCCTGTTCCCACATGCCATTGCAGGGCAAAGCACCAGGGCTATTGTCATCAAACAAAATGTTACAATGTTCATCATTAAGTCAGTCCAAAAAGGAATCAAATGTTCGGTGAGTGACGTCTTTGGGTTTTTCAAATTCCCCAATATTTTTATTTTTATTTTTATTTTTGTTCAAGCGCAGTCTGTTTCTAATTCTTCTGGAACTTGCAACTGGATGCATTCTCCATTCCAGCTCCGATGGATGCCAACTTGGCATAGCCCTCTGCAACGTAAATCAAGAGAGGCGACCAAAGCAATACAGTTTAAACAGAAACACGCGGTCTCCCCCGCCGCCTTCATCAGCTATGGGCTATCCGTTTGGAAGAGGAGTGCTTCACTCGAATGGATTTTGTCAGAACTGGCAAGCAGAATGGGTGGCTTCTTTCAACTCCAGATGCCAAAGGTTTCAGCCGTCAAGTGAAGTCAATGGAGGTCTCCCCATTGACAGCGATTGGCCTGTGTGTTTTGGCCCATCTGGAGATCATACCCAGAGAAGGAGAAAGAGAGAAAAACAGAACATCATGGCTACTTCACAAAATAGCATGTTTACCAACTGAAGTTTGATATTTAAGATAATCATGACCTTTTTAGTTTTTTTGTCCCATAAACATTATTGCAAGCAGTTACTCTGCCCCAATGAATAATTGGAGAAAAATGACTATTTATGACTTAAAATATTTTGGCACACTTGGAGACTAAGCAGAGACAACTTGGAATGTTTGCCTGGTGGTTTTGCCCTGGTATTGAAAATGGAATTGGTTCTGCTTGGGTAATCCAGGTTCAAATTCCAGCAGGTTTAATACCCTTACAGCTGGCTATACTTCAGTGGATTCCCTATCCTCCTGGATTGATGTCTTGACATGGTGAAACACCTCAGAAATGAATCTCTAAGCCCTGCAAGATTCCTGAACTTACGATGATAAGACTCTCCCCCCACTCCAATCTCTAAATAATATCTTGAACATCCCTCTGTTTTGAGAAAAAGCAAGTATACAGAGAGAGCATGAGAGCATGAAAGCAAGACTCATTCTCTCCACACTAAATGGAATTTTATGATGATTACTGTCAGTGTCTTTAAATTATATTTTAATGTAAGTTGAATTTTATTGTGTTAATGTACCTTGGTTATGCTAAAAAGGTAAAGGTAAAGGTTTCCCCCATACATGTGTGCTAGTCATGTCTGACTCTAGGGGCGGTGCTCATCTCTGTATTCAAGCCAAAAGAGCCAGTGTTGTGCAAGTCCATGGCCACAGGGCCGGCATGGCTGCAAGGAAACATTGTTTTACCTTCCTGCTTTTTACGGCAGTACCTATTTATCTACTTGCATTTACATGCTTTTGAACTGCTAGGTTGGCAGGAGCTGGGGTGAACAGCGGGAGCTCTCTCTGCTGCTTGACACCTGGGATTTGAACCACCGAGCTGCCGATGTTTATTTATTTATTTATTTATTATTTATTTTTACAACTTATATGCCGCCCACTACCCAAAGGTCTCTGGGCGGCTTACAATCAAGGAATTAAAACAGTTAAAAACATCAAACAACAATAAATAATTAAAACAACAATAAAAACCTTATACTAAAACATCACACTAAAATTGCCATCAGAAGACCCACAATCTAAATTGTATCAATTAAAAAACTTCTGGAACAGGAAGGTTTTTACCTGGCACCGAAATGTCATCAGTGTTGGCGCCAGGCGGATCTCACTTGGGAGGGCATTCCATAGCTTGGGGGCAGCTGCCGAAAAGGCCCTGTTCCTACAAGACATCCCTTTCACCTCCTTGAGGGATGGCTCTTTCAGGAGGGCCCCCTGGCTTGATCTTAATTGCCGGGTAGGTTCATATGGAAGGAGGCGGTCCTTCAGGTATCCAGGTCCTAAGCCATTTAGGGCTTTATATGTCAAAACAAGCACTTTGAATTGGGCTCGGGCAGCAACTGGTAACCAATGTAGGCTACATAGAATCGGCGTGATGTGATCCCTAGCGGCTCCACCACTTACTAGCCACGCCACACGATTCTGAACCAGTTGCAATCGCCGAACCGTCTTCAAAGGCAGCCCCATGTAGAGCGCATTGCAGTAATCAATACGGGACGTTACCAGTGCATGCGTAACTGTTATGAGGCTCCATTCATCCAGGTAGGGGCGTAGCTGATATATTTTCCGCAGCTGGAGAAAGGCACCCCTGGCCACCGAGTCCACCTGGGCTTCCAGAGTTAGACCGGGGTCCAGGAGCACCCCCAAGCTGCGGACCCTGTCCCTTAGGGGGAGTGCAACCCCGTCCAGAACAGGGAAGCGTCCCTCTAACCTGTCTGGCGAAGCAGCCACTAACAGCACTTCCGTCTTGTCTGGATTGAGTTTCAATTTGTTAACCCTCATCCAGTCCATTATCTGGCCCAGACACGAGTTCAGCACAGAAACCGCCTCACCTGGATTGGTGGAAAACGAGAGGTAGAGCTGAGTATCATCAGCATATTGCTGAGTCCTCAGCCCAAACCTCCTGATGACCTCTCCCAGTGGTTCCATGTAAATGTTGAACAGCATGGGAGACAGTATAGAGCCCTGAGGAACCCCATGACATAAATGCCACGGGGCAGAGCAACTGTCCCCCAGCACCACCTTCTGGACACGGTCAGCCAGGAAGGAATGGAACCATCGTAAAGCGGTGCCTCCAACTCCCAACCTGGCCAGCCTATCCAGAAGGACACCATGGTCGATGGTGTCGAAAGCCGCTGAGAGGTCCAGGAGTATCAACAGGGTTGCACTCCCCCTGTCTCTCTCCCAGCAGAGGTCATCATACAGGGCGACCAAGGCAGTCTCTGTACCAAAACCCGGCCTGAAACCAGATTGAAATGGATCCAGAAAATCCGTTTCATCCAGCAGTGCCTGGAGTTGCCCGGCCACCACCCGCTCCAACACCTTGCCCAAATAAGGGAGGTTCGCTACTGGACGGTAGTTAACCACCAGCCCTGGGTCCAGGTTAGGTTTTTTAAGGAGTGGTCTAATCACTGCCTCTTTCAAGATGGTGGGGACCACTCCCTCTCTTAATGAGGCGTTTACAGCTTCCTGGACCCAGGTGCGAACTCCCCTGGCAGATCTTTCAATTAGCCAAGAAGGGCAAGGGTCAAGTGGCGTAGTGGTAGCACGGACAGATCCAAGCACCCTGTCCACATCCTCGGGTCTCAATAATTGAAACTCATCCAACTGTTGCAGCCAACAGTTTTCAGTGCTCTATCCCACTGAGCCACCACACTCAGTTGTGTTGCCTGTTAGCTAATATGTGTTCTAAATATTCCTGAGTGGCCTCGCTGCCTGATGGGTGGTATAAATAAATAAATAAATAAATAAATAAATAAATAAATAAATAAAAAAATAAATAATAAGGTAAAAACAACAATGGGTATAAATCCACAATGATAGCAGTGTCATCTAATTCCACCCCCCCCCCCAATACTCACTTTCATGCCCCTTACAATTTTGTCCTTTCAGTTGTTTGGCAGTTCTAAGTTGTCCTTAGAGATTTCCCCACTCCTGATTCCAGAACATTCAGCCTTGCAATCCTCCGTCTCAATATTTCTTTTCTTTTCTTTTTTAAAAAAATATTTGTACCCTGCCTTTTTCCTTAAAAGGATCCAAGACAGTGTGCAACAACCAAAATACCATATTTGAAAGCTGAAAACAGTGAGTGTACAGATAGTTAATAAAAATTATAGAACAGAGATGGGCAAGAACCAAAAAAATGGCAATTCATTTTGGTTTGGTTCGTTTTAAGATCCAGTTCATTTTGTTTCCTTTTAAACATTTTTTTGTGATATTCATTTTTTTGGTTCGTTTTGATTCGTTATTCTATTTTTCTTCTCAAGCGCCGCCTGTGCAGCCCATAGGGCTGGATCAGCACTGTTCCCCCTTTATTTTAGAATGCCAACCCAGCCACCCCTGGGGCCGGGTCAGTGCTCCATTTTAAATTTTATTTTGTATATTTTTTTCAAGCACCGACCACGTGGCCCTGGGGCCGGGTTGGTGCTGGTTTTATTATTATTATTTTAGTTTTAGTTTTTTTCATTTCAGAGCACCGACTTGGCCACCCCTGGAGCTGGGTTGGCACTCCTTTATTTGTTTATTTATTTATCTTTATTTTATTTTAATTTTTTTTTAATTTTATTTTTATTTTTATTTTTATTTTTATTTTATTTTATTTTATTTTATTTTATTTTATTTTATTTTATTAAAAAACTTTTGCCAGCCTGTGGGATGGGTCTGGTGCTCACGGGCTGGTACCAGGCCCACGTGCCAGATCTTTTTCTTTCTTTCTTTTTTTCTTTTTTGCTGGCCAGCGGGCCGTGGACTGGTTCAGTGAAACACGGGCCCAGGCCAGTGCTCACAGGCCAGTACCGAGGCCCATGTGCCAGATTTTTTATTTTATTTTATTTTATTTTATTTTATTTTATTTTATTACTACTGACCATGGCCGCCTACCAGCTGTAACGCGGCCAGTCAACTTCCCCCTCCCCGGACATCCCCTCCCTGTAGCCAGGAGGACCCACTGGACCAGGAAGGACGTCCAGGACCAGCAGAAGATCCAGGTAGGAGACACCACCGGAAATGAAACAAAACAAAACGAAATAAAATTTTCCGTTTTGTTTTGTTTTGTTTCTTTTAGAGGGAGCAGTTCGTTATTGTTTTGTTACATAGCAAAATGAATAACGAATAAGAAGATGAACCAAAACTTCATTTCGTGCCCATCTCTATTATAAAAGTATTATATTAAAATCATCCATTGAAAATGCATTTAAATTTAAATAATGGGGCACAATAATTAATTTTTTAAAAAACCCTACAACCATCAGGCTGCCAGTCACTAAAGAAAAGCCTAGCTCAAGAGAAAAGTCTTTGCAGAGGGACAGGAGAGATGGTGCTAGCCTGGTCTCCTGTGGGAGGGAGTTCTGAAGTCTGGGAGCAGCGACACAGGAGGGTTGCATATGTGTGACTTTCACACACCTCAGGCCATTGTCCATCTAACAAGCCTGTTCAGACCAGGGTGACATGAATCCAATGTGAACTATGAATTAGGTCCTTACACCAAATTTCCTCAAGCTGACAAATCTACCTGGGAGAGTGGTGAAATGTTTTGTTCTTAAAAAACAAAAATAAAATAAAAAACAAAACAAAAATTCAGTTGCCGTGGCTCACCTTCTAGATAACTTCATCATGACTGAGAATCTTCACATAAATCTAAACTATTGGCTCTCTCAATCCTTCACTTAGTGTGTGAAAGGGCAAGGTAAACTTTTCTAGCTTGTAGGACCCTGGGAGGACTATTCAGTTTTGAAAATTCATATGGAAAATAGCACCAGTCAGCAGAAATGTCTTCAGTCCATTGTTTCTTCTTCAGGAGAAGAAGGACAATGTGTGATTCTGAAGCCTCAGACATCACTCTCTGGAGCTGTGGGCGTGTATTGGTAGAGGAAAAATGTTCCAGGGTGGAGATTGTATTTCCATTTTCAGGAGGATTATTAAAACTCGGTGAAAAGCAATTCTTAAGACAATTTGAACAATACAGAATGTTATCTGCATTCTATCAAAGTGAAGCGAATTGTGGCATCCAAAAGAACATATGTAAATGCTTCCACAACATGCTTTTCGATTGTCATGCAATGAAACAACTCTTCCGTAATGGCAATTTCAATTCATGCCAGAATGCCTCACTTCAAGGCAAAGCATTTACAATCCCACTGGTATTGGGCTGCAACACAGTGATCTGCAGAACACATTTTACTGGTTAAGGAGCAATTTTTTTTCATTCCATACATGCACGCATGTGCATACATACACAGTTCTTTTCAGTAGCCCCCCTCAGCTTAGAGCCCCCTCAGAGTGATAGACAGCTCATTCTGTGACCAGCCTGTTTCTGGACTAGGTACCTCCACAGACTGCCCATGCAGGAATGGCACATTTGTTTCTCTCAGGTGTGTGGGAAACAAAAAGTCCTTGCCAGGAAGCAATTTGGCTGAGCCTTCTCCATAAGGTGTGTTATATGTGTAGGCAGAAATTGGGCAACCTGCAGTCCTTGGCTAAATCTTATAATTCTACAGTTGGAGATCAACATAGCTCTCTGGCAGTAGTGACTGCATGTTTTCCTGGCAGCCCACTGGGATGGTGAAAAAGAGAAAGAATAAAAGGTAGGAAAGAGAGAGAGAGAGAGAGAGAGAGAGAGAGAGAGAGAGAGAGAGAGAGAGAGAGAGAGAGAGAGAGAGAGAGAGAATTGGGGCAGAAAGAGAAAGAGAAGATACTAAGTTTTGTGCTCAAGTGTTACTTGCAACCTTGCATGCTGCCTGTAATTTGTTTGACTGTGAGGGACTTTTCTATACTGGGCAGATTATCTCTTTGGTGCTAACCAGTCATTCTTTCCAGCCTTTGAACTCAGGCCTCTTTCCCGAGTGCTCCTTTTCTTTTTCCTGGGTTGGAGGCATTTGCTTGTTTGCTGTTGAACTGTTCCATTGGTTGCTACGTAGGTGTGCAGTGAAGAAAGCAGCATGCAGAAGCCTGTAATTTCAAACAACTGCAAATAAAGAAATGTTTTTATTCTTTCCTTCTTTCCAAATGTCTCAGAGTGAATTATTGTGACTTTTAAGTGCCAGTTAATGAGAAAGAGGTGGACTCTGGGTAACTTGAAGCTATTCTCCTCAGTGATTCTCTGTACTTCTACTATATAGCAAAATGGGAATTTTACACACATCCTTCCCATTGCTTGCATAATTTGGGAATCATTGATAAACAATTTGCATAATTTCCATGGATGACTTTGTAAAAAACATTTTTTCAATCATAAAGATTTTCTATTAGAAGGCTAAAATGTCAGAACTTGAAAAACACATTTCAAATGCTAGAAGAAAAATTATCTGACAGTTATTGGCTGGCATCCTACTGGTATTCACTCAAAGTTTGCATAAGATCCGGCTAATTGTGGCTAATTGACAAGCTGCTGAGTTACATCACCATTGTGTAATAGATCCTGAGCCCAGACCTATGACTGAAGCACACCATCACACCTCATCAGTTATCCCAATTACCCATGGCAAGTTACACAAACCTTATTTGAACACCAATAGGTTTTTGTCCATTCACTGGAGTAGAAGGACATTGTTCCCCCTCCCCATTCCATTTATAGGAACTAATTGGATAAGAGATCTTGTAAACAGAAGATGGCAGCCATTTTGTTGTCTAAAGAGAAAGAGGAAATGACACTCCGTTCCTCCATGTTAAAATGTCCAGGACCTAAAGGCAGATGAGAAATTTTGATACAGAAGGGAGAAAAATTCCATCAGTGCCCTTAGTTTTTCTAGCAGTATAACCATAGTAAAAGCAGAAATTACTAACAACTTCCTTCCTTCTTATGGCATCCAACATTTATTGCTAGAGATGGCTGCCTCCCTCTGCCTAGTGATAGGGCCAGCCCTGATACTGATGAATTAATATTTCTGTGTCTAGTCTGAAAGGACGTGAAAGATTAGAAAGAACTAGGCAGAGCAGAAGCAGAGAGGATAGGAGTTCAAGTATGACACCTTTGGGTTCATGGCTCATTTGCCGATAATTAAGGGAAAATCTTCTCTCCTCCCACGAAAGGATTGCAGTTTCACCAGCTCTCTGATGGACTTTGTTGATTAAAATACCACAGCAACCTAATAAATCACTAGCAGTTATTCCAGGCCTTTGATCTTGTGGCATTTTAGAAATTTTAATGATACTTTTTGTGTCCATATCAACACTTTAATGTGTCTCTTTAAATACTTCCAGTCATGTTCCTGATTGCCATAAATAGGGGTTGAAATTTATTTATTTATTTATTTGACTCTTCTAATAAATGTTTGATTGTGTGTTTGTTTTTGTATGCATGCATGCATGCATGCATGCGTGTGTGTGTGTGTGTGTGTGTGTGTGTGTGTGTGTGTGTGTGTGTGTGTGTGTGTGTGTGTGTGTGTGTGTGTGTGTGTGTGTGTGTCAGGACCCTGGAAAATCAGTGTTCTGGGTCCCCATGGATAAATACTGCCTTTTTTCAGATCTGTCACCTTCTGCCTGTAAGAGAGGAAACCTGCATGGCAAGCGTACCCTAATGCTGGATAAAACCTGTTTCCTCAGTGTTGGCAGATACCTTTTCCCTGAGATTTCCAAACCACCATCTGAGACCAGGAGAAAGTATATGTGATGACACAAGAAGTGAGCTGTTGCATAATGTCCAGAGGGTCCCTGTTGGCCATACGATGGTAGAAGGACCAACACTTTACTGTGGATTTACAGAAATTGGTTTCAAAGGATCACAAGTTCGCGGTGTCTCTGTGGGTGACTTAACCTTCTGTTCAGTCAGGCAGGGTAGGGGTTTTCCATGAAAAGGTGACAACTTCTGAGCATTGAGTGTTCATTTTGTGCATTTTCCGAGAGAGGGTGCTTTGTTTTGGGAGTCTTTGGGCACTGTCTCAATGTGGCGTGTCTCTCCATGTCTCATCTGTTGCTGGGCCTCAGGCAGAAATAAAATAGACTGTCATGGCGGCATTCCATAGCGCATTTCCCCCACCATCATTGTTTTAAATTAGTCAGCCTATCGGTGTGCCAGATGTTTTAGGAGGATTTTCATGTTATGTTGTTTTATTGTTTTATGTTGTCTTTGCTTTATATTTGATGTATCCCATTGTTGTTGATTTCGCATTTATTGCTTTGTTAGCCGCTTAGAGTACTACATGTAGTAGATAAGCGGGATATAAATACAAGAATAAATAAAAATAAATAAAATAAGATGTCTCTCCACAGTTTCCCTCATTGATCTTGCTTTGTTTGTTTTTTGGTTCAGATGAGGCACTTTCTATCACAGATGTTTTGCTCCCCAAGCATTCTGGATCCGCTTCAGATCCCGCCAGCCAGGAACCTACTACTTTTTTGATTGCACATTCCATCCCGTATTATTTCTGAATTTGGGTTGTATGTGAAAGAGCCCTGGAGTATTTACTACTGCTACTAGTTTTTTCAACCCCATTCTCCTCCTCCTCCTCTTTCTCCTCCTCCTCCTTGTTCTCCTTCTCCTTTTACAGAGCTTTTTTGATTCCTCCTTTTGCCAATGGACAACTTGCATTCAGTCTTCCAGCAACTGTGTGGTGGAATGTTTGGGAAGAAAGGAAAAAGGCAGATCTATGAAGAACAAATCCTCTCGCAAAACCACCAACAAATTATAGACCTTATTGATGTCCACAGACTACACCAGAGATATCATAGATCCTTTGGCACATAGCTCTTCATTGGTGCAAAAAGTAAAAAAAGTAAAAGGTGGATCAATGGAATCAAGAATGGATCTGTATGGTTTCAAATAGACATGGGCACGACCAGAAAAAAATGATGTTTTGAGTTTTGTTTGTCGGAACGGGTCCGTTTCGGGTTGTTTCCGTTTGTCGTGAAATTTTTCAAAAATTTGTCATTTCCGTTTGTTGTTTGTTGTTTGTCGTTTCCACCGCAATTTAGCGCGATTTGACTTCCCAGAGCATAGGGGCATCCCGCAATCAGGGCCAGTGCTAGGTGTTTTTGTGACCTAGGTGGCGGGTGGGGTGGGGTGGGCGGCGGGGGGGGAGGTGCGGGCGGGTGGCAGTGGCGCGGGGCCATGGGCGGGTGGTGGCCATGGGCGGGTGAGTGGGCGGGCGGAGGCGTGGGCCACAGGCGGGTGGCGGCGCGGGCAGATGGGCGGGTGGCGGCGCGGGCGGATGGGCGAGTGGGCAGTTAGGATATCACTTAGGATAGAGGTTCTGTTCTTGGCTTGCACCCCAAATGTGTGTGTGTGTGCAAGCAAATTGAAGTTGGGAAAATAGCAAATAAATGGTAGTATATAATATATTTTTAAAATAAATCCACACACCCCACTCCCAGTCGAATCTCCCCCTTTATCCAATATCAGAAAAAAATCCTCAAACTGCCAGAGAAGAAATAAATAATAAACTGCTATTCCCTTCAGCAGACAAAGCTGCAGGGAATCAAAGAAATTATTTTCTAAATTCAATTCCCTCCCTGCCTGCCTAACTTAAATCCTAAAGTCTCCAGCCTCCCTCCTCAATATCGATCGGATCACACCAGCACCAGCAGCCAGCCCTCCTCCCTCAATCACATCCATACACCCGACTGCGATTTCTGGAAGGTGCCTCGGCTTTTTATACCCTCCGAGACATCCAGAAGTGTCAGTCAAAAACCTGGTGATGCCATTGGTGGAATGGTTCAAAAAATTTGCATGGTCCCATCCCATGCCCAGCCCAAATGGGCAGGTCTAAAAAAAATAAAAAATAAAATAAAATAAAATAAAATAAAATAAAATAAATACGATGTTTTATTGCTATTAAAAACCCACTGCTGCTACTATAAAAATTCAGGCATTTAAAATAAATAAATTTCACATGTTTCTGTGGTGATTTGGTGTGTTTCTTGACCACGATTTCAAAAGAAAAATTGTGGTCGCCATTTTGGATCCCCCCCACCGCATGACATGCAGCGAGACAGACGATGAGGATGACCCCCCCCAGCCTGGTGCAAGCAGCCCAGGACAGGAGAAGAGGGGGGGAAAGGCCCGGGACCCCCCAGAAACCACCCCTCTGGTAGGTGGCAAAGCCTCGGGCAGGCATATTTTTGCCTGCTTTTTTGGACGGGAGTTGGGTTTTTTAAAAAAAAACTTTTAAAAACTTTTGCTGTGCTTCACATCACGCGATCGCCACGATGCCACAAACGGAAATGAAAAACCCGACCAAATTTTTCTTTTTTCGGTTCAAGTTCGAGTTCTGACGACTTAATTATTGTTACCGTTTCCGTTACATAACGGAAACGATAACCGAAAATGGAAACGACAATTTCGCCAAGTCGTGCCCATGTCTAGTTTCAAATTATTTATATGGGAGATTGTTGCAGAACCACTAACAAATTATCGACCCCCTTGATGATGTCCACAGAGAAATCAGAGAAGAGACAAGAGAAGAGAGAACTGTACAGTTTGAAACACCCAGGCCCCCAGCCCCGCCGGTCCTCCAGGAATGGATTTCACTAAGGCAGTGGAGCATCACACCCTATGGCATCATTCCTCAAGGCCGCTGCAGTGGCCAGTCAGCTCCTCACCATTGATGGCAAAAATCAGGGAAGCAGGGAGCAGCCCCTAACATTTGTCTTGACAGCAGTGACATGACTTTGAGAAATTGTTCTTGCTGTATTTTTTTTTTAATTGGGGGGAGGGTGAACAAGAGATAGTACTATGGTGAAAGCAGCATGTGTGTCTGGGGCGTAGCACATCTTTGTCCTTTCTTCATTTTGAGCCTGGTGATGGATGTGTGAACCCTTACCACGTGACACACATTTGCAGCCTAGCTCAAAACAGAAAACATAAGAAAATGGATGGAGAATTCTCCTGTCTGGGCACAGCCAAATATGAAAGGGACAATAAGCAGGAATCATTACGTGTGCAAACACTCTTACAAATACTTTCACATGGATGCTTGGCACCAGTCGGGAGTGGTGAGGTTTTGGGTGCCCAAGCACTGAGATCACCGCAAGCAATAAAACTGCATTTTTGGCTTTATCAGTCCACTCCTGAAATCTGCTTCCCTTCTTGAAGACCTAGAGGCACATTATGATTCTCCGAGACTCCGGCTGGTGCTCGGAGCCCTGGTATATTTCAGAAACGCTACCACCTCACCTGCCAGCTTTTAAAACTGCCCCTGTGCTTGCATCTCCTGATTGCTGGTGTGATGCTGGGCATGGCAGAATGAAGCATGGATTAGAATTACACTTTCTTTCTCCTCCAAGGTATGGCAAATGTTCCAGAACTGAGCTGTTCACTTTCCGTGGTGCCCAAAACCCCAAATATTGCTCATTGGGCAGCTTGGTTGATGTGCCAAGTCAAGCTGTGGAAATCTGCAAAGCTTGGCCAGAGAAATCCCAAAAAGTTTGACTTATGAGGCTGGTGGCTTTGCTATTCCAGTTGGTTCTTCCCCCTTGCCATGCTAGTACCTCAGCTCTTAGCTAAAGACAGAGAACAAGCCTGTTTGGAAAAATATTTGGAAATTCCCGTTTTGCTCCTCCTGAAAGTGGGGACAGGGTGAAACACATCCAGCTGTGGAACTCCTAAGATTACTAAAGCTTGCCATGTGTTTTCATTGGGTTTCAACTATTTACAAGCTGAAATTCAAAACCTACATAACTAAACATGAATATATGTTTCGGGGGAGTAGAGAATGCACACAAATCACAAGCCCATTTTAATTGTCGGGAACAAGGAATGTTTTTTCATCCTTCAAAAAAACAGAGTGCCAAAATATGCATGAATGTAAAGGAAAAGAGGGGAGGGGAGTCTCATATCCTGATATAGGATAAAAATGCTGTTGTGATTCTGAGAAATGTGAAAACAGAACAAAACTGATAGGTTTTTTTAAACTTACATACCATGCCTCTCTTTGGGATATTGATTGATTTATATATTTACTTTATTAACTTAGCATCTCTTAGCTCAGTTACCCATCTTGTACCTTGTTGCTTCCCTAATAATCTTGGGACTGCAAAACTGGAAGAGACCGTATGAATCATTGAGTCCATCTCCTATCAAGGAGACACACTAGAGAATCGAACACCCACAGCCAGATGCCTAAGCCAGTCAGAATTTCTCATCAAAATAATGGGTATTAAAATGAGGCACTCAAGCAATGGAGAGAGAAAGTATCAAGCAGGAGTGAAGGACTGTTCTTCAGAGGTCTCGGTGGATCTCTCCCACAATTCATGGGTCATTAGGAGAGCAAGGGCTGATGCGAGTGGGAATCGAGCAATATATGGAGGTCCAAAGATCTTTGAGGTTGCTCCCAAAGATGGGGAAGTGCAGTTTCTAATCTGCTGTAGTTTTAACTGGGGCTGTGTACCGCACCCCCATTTCAGGCTGTGGAGAAGGTTTATGAGAGAGATCATTGGGGATATATATTTTCTTGAGCACAACGTTTTCTCATACACTCCATAGTAGCTGCCTGATTAGTGTATTAGGGCAAATGCTCTATTGGCTTTTCCCCTAATACAGTTATACCTCGGTTTGTGAAATTAATATATTCTCTGGGATGTTTCGTATTGTGGAAAATTGATAAACTGGAAATGCACTGGGGTGCAATGCATCCTGGGTACTTTTTTCTCAACACATTACAAAAAAATCATGAACCGAGATATTGCAGGAAAAAATCGTAAACTGAGGCATTATTTTCAATGGATTTACATTTGTGTACTGAAAATTACCTTAATGGAGGTGTTTGTACACCAAGGTATGCCTGTAGTTTATTTCTAGGAGTGAGTATGTGTGCAGATGTGTGCAGATCTACCTGTGTGCACACACACTGAGTGTTCATTGTTCTTGCATGGGCTTTGAGAGGTTAGTTAAGTTTTGTATTCTCTCTCTTCCTATTATCTGGTTCCAGGGGATCACAGTGTTGGGCAATTATACAGGCTACACATTCCCAACCCAATGCCCCAGCAAGCTGGGTACTCATTTTACTGACCTCGGAAGGATGGAAGGCTGAGTGAACCATGAGCCGGCTACCTGCAATACAGACCCAAGTCATAAGCACAGTTTATAGCTATTTGTATCTCCCCATTCAAGCATAACTGCGGTATTCTGCATAGCCAGAGCACATTTATTATAACTAATCCAGGTTGGGTTGGGTTAGGTCTGGTTTAGGGACTGATTGTGAGTTGAGCCACATGAGAAGACCCATAGATTGCCCCAGTTTCAACACCATCCAAGCAAATGTGTACTTTGGCAAATGGGTATTCTGTATATTTGGTCTACTAGGGTCAGGTAACTCATGGAGCCAGCAGGGTTTCATTTAGTACTACAAAACGGGACAGCCTGTTCCCGTTTGCTCTTTCTGCTTCTCAGCCTGGATTATATCTGCATGCTTCCAGACTGCCATGATGTTGCAATCATCAGGGTTTTATTTTGAGCATTTCCTTCCATTCACAAATAAAACAACTGGAAAACTTGAGTCAGACACAAGCCTTACTGGGACTTTTTTTAGAGTGGATTTCACCTTCTCATCCATTTCAGCCACACGGATTAATTTACAGTGTGCTTAATTCAGATTTTTTTAAAAAAAGATGAGGAAAGAAAGGCTGAATAGAGGAGGAACAGAACTGTTTATGTTTGCCCATTGAAATTTCTTTCTTAACTGGACCTGAGACAAAAGCCTACGTATGAAACAACTCCATTCATAGCTGCTTTGCAAAGACACGGCAGCTGAGAACCCCAAATGATTCCCTCCACACCGCTTTGTTCTTCTTAATTAAAGAGGCCGTCAGTAACTATAAAAGAAAAAGAATCCCACAGAAACAATGCCACCTTGCATCAGCCAAGATGATCCTGAAAGTTTAAAGTCCCATCACTTTCAAAAGAAGCATGAAATGAATTCTTGAGGGCCAATGAAGATTTAATGTCTTCATTGTGCTGATCCTGGGCTTGGGCAAATACCTTGACGGTGAAGTCATATCATAGCAATTAAGATTCAGGTTCCACATCTATTACAGGCAGCAATAATTATCCCAACGCTTATTATTTTCCTTTTCCTAATCTAAACATTCTTGGGAGCCGCTAGCATCTCAATTTAATAGTGCACTCCGTATCTTAACAACGAGAAAGGTGGTATTTAACTTCAGGCTTGTTGTGTCTCAGTTTTAGAAATGAGTAGTGGTGGCTTCCAGATGCTTTGGTCTTTTCAGGATAATAATGCTGCAGTTATTTTAAGGTGTTGCGTCTTCCAGTTTTTGCAGGATCTGAAAGCAGGGCATCATCTATTAAACGGCACCATCTGTTCCCATTTCAGAAATACAAGGAGTGCTTTCTGGATATGGCCAAGAGGCCAAGCAAGTAGCCAGCTAGATCAACATGGGCATGGCAAAAGGCGCTAAACCACTAAACTGAGTTGTGAGGCATATAGCATAAAAGCAGACTAGCTGTTTTAGCATATGAGGCAGACAAAACTAAAAGAATCTCTTTGATGCAGTATCAAATATGAGCTACACTTGCCAATATTATTATAAACCACACAGCTATCTACGCTGGATTTTTTATTACCAATCACTAGTCGAACGCTTCCCAATATTATTATTATTATTATTATTATTATTATTATTATTATTATTATTATTATTATTATTATTATTATTATTATTATTAGTAGTAGTAGTAGTAGTAGTAGTAGTAGTAGTAGTAGTATCATCATCATCATCATCATCATCATCATCATCAAATTATCACACAGCAGACAAAATAACTACTCTGGATTTTGTATTACAAATCACTAGTCAAATGTTTCCCAAGCGTTTAGGACCACGTAATGTATCGGCAAATTATGCGAGCAGATCCCAGTAAGGTGGGTTTCTGCAGATGACTGATGGTGACTTTGTCAACTCCAATTTCTTCTAGATACTTGCTTAGATCTTTAGGCATCGCACCCAGAGTGCCAATTACCACTCGGACCACCTGTATTAGTTTATGCCAGTCTCTGAAGTTCAATTATAAGATCCTGATTATTATTATTATTATTATTATTATTATTATTATTATTATTATTATTATTATTATTATTATTATTATTATTACTACAAACACAGCTGCCATGTCTTGAGCTGGAGGTGGCCTTCTCCAATGATCGAGCTCTTTCCAAGAGCCTAGGATGAGCAGAGATATCTTCGTAGAATATAAATATATGCTGTTCCTAATAATGTCACCATTTGTAGTTGACTGATGTTGATCTTGTCAATGCTGAGGGTTTTGTCCCTCTCCATTGTATACCACCTCTTATTTACCTTATTCCCATTAAGAATTCTACTTTTCCCAAAATTCACAAGAGTCCATATAAGCATTGCAGAAGTTAGATATCTATAAACATAGTTATTTATTATTTATTTATTTATTTCTTCTTGTATGCCGCCCACTACCCAAAGGAATCACAATCAAAACAATTAAAACATCAAAATACAATAAAATTAGAACAATAAAAACCAGTAAATACAATAAATACAGTACATAATGTGCCATCCACAATCATTAGTTAAAAACTTTTTTTGAATAGGAAGGTTTTTACCTGTTGATATCTTGTCAGGGCATTCCAAAGTCTGGGGGCAGTTGCTTATTGCAAGCCATCCCCTTCACCTCCTTAAGGGATGGCTCTTTCAGGAGGGCTCTCTGACTAGATCTTAATTTGCCGGGTAGGTTCATATGGAAGGAGGCGGTCCTTCAGGTATTTACCGTTTAGGGCTTTATTCCAGCACTTAAAGAAGGTTATACAGAATCGGCGTGATGTGTTCCTTGGTTTTCCCGATTCTGAAAACCGTCTTCACTGATAGCTCTGTTCATCTATCAGAGTATATATTCCGCAGCTGGAGAAAAAAGTCCACCTGGGCTTCAGAATTAGACCGGGATAGCAGCGGACCCTGTTGAGTGCAACCCCATCCAGGACAGGGAAATGGTTTAGCCTGTCAGAGTTAGCACCCATAACAGCACTTCTCTTGTCTGGATTGAGTTTCAATTTATTAACCCTCATCCAGTCCATTATCTGGTCCAGACACAAGTTCAGAACTATTCTTTCCCATACTGAATTTAAAGAAAACACTATAAACTTTCTCTGTGCAAGTCCATAATCCAAGAGGTGATTTATAGTGAAGTACAAATTAAATATTAAAATGTAGTAAAAATCTTACCAAGAACTTTCTGCATGTCCCATTAGTTGAGAAAATTAGGTAAAAACGGTATATGTTGTGAATTACTTAGGTATATTTAGTGCCAGGGTTGATATAATTAACTATGACCTGGAATTCATGAGATATAAGTAGTTCTAGAATATTGACTTGTACATGACAGTACACTAAAAAGATTTCATATTTCTTTCTGAACTAATATTGCCAAGATCCTATTGACTCTGCACCGTGTAAAAAGAATAATGTGTAAAATAGATGGTGGCCAAGACTGAACTACTAAAGTGAGTAAAAGTCCAAACTGTTGCGTACATTCTTTAATCAGAGGGCAGATTGTAGTTTAGACATTTCATATATATTTTTTAATTTGTTGAGAGGAAATGTGGTGTAGTAGTAGCTGGAGTGTCAGAGAAGGACTCTGGAGACCTGGTTGAAATAATTTCTTAGCTGTGGAAAATCTTGGGTGTGGCTGCATGGCAATAGGAAACCACACTTCATATACCTCAAAAACCCAATGTGGGCTGCCATACATCAAAAACACCTCAATGGCAGGTAAGAACAATCATGTATTTACTTTATTTACATCTAATGTTTTCCACATGGATGGTACAACCTGGGGCCCCTATGGGCTTCTTATTTCCCATGTATCTGAAATGGACAAAAAAGCTGTTCCTCCATACTGGATTCCAGCTTAGTGTGTGTGATGTCCCCGCCTGACAGGACCTGGACTTGATGATCCATAGGGTCCCTTCCAGCTCTGCAGTTCTAAGGATATTATATTAGATTAAACTAGGAAAGAAACAATAAAATAACGAAATTACAAAATAAAAGTCATTGAAAAACACTTCAACTGGCCAGCCAGCAAATCAGTTTTAAAACAAAGTGTGCTGCTTAAATACCACCCCGTTGTGCTTAAAGCATTGTCCTGGTGGTTTACATTTTAATTCTGCAGGCTACACATTGCCACCCACAATCTTGGGTACTCAATTTATCACCCTCGGAAAAATGGAAGACTAAGGGCGTTTTTACACGATCCCTAAAATCCGCTGGCCACTTAAATTTGGACTAGAGATCTTGGGGGTTCGTCGCTCTTCCTGTATTCCCATCCCCTCCACACTTTCTTGTTCCTGTCTGTGGGAGGGGAGGCAGAAAAGAATGCAGGCTCACCTCCGTCTGCCGGTGGAAGCCGCCCGAGCCCCGTCATCATCATGATTCCTGTCTCTTAAAGGGGCAGGGATCAAAAGAACAAACACCAGGCGAGGAGAGCCCAGCACTCACTGCTTTACATCCGCATCAGAAATTTTTCACCCTCTGAGACCAGATACTTTTAAAATGCGCTGGGATGTGCTTAGGTGGGAGTGGTCGCACTTAATTTTCTTTAAAGTCCAGAGCTGGTGGGAAAACAATTTTAAGCTCCACATCTGGGAGACCTTCACGTCGGATTTTAGGGGTCGTGTAAAAGCACCCTGAGTGAAGGTCAAGCTGGCTACTTGGGATTGAGACCACACCATGAGCAGTGTTTGGGCTGTGGTAATGCAGTGTAACTACTGTACAATGAGACTCCTGAGATTTTTACTTTTTAATGTCTTGGGAAAGGAGTTCTAATTTGTCCCTTTAAAAATGGCAAGGTTGGCGTTAGTCATATATCTCCTGAGGTGTCATCATGGAGAAGGCACTGTCTTTTGTGAATGCCTAATGTTTTTTGTCTGCCTGGTGCTCCTCAGATAAAGTGTCCTTTAATGGTATTACACAATCCTCCACCACCATCACTCCTCACACCGGTCTTATTATCAGACAAACAGGTGAAGAAAGAAGAGACTTGCAGAAAGCAGTCCAGTGATGGTAGAAGGAAAACTAGATATCTCACAATTTGTTATTCCTAACTTGTTGTATTACAGTAATTACTCCTACAAGTCTGTTATTGTTACCTGCTGTGCTACAGTTTGACATCACCTCTACTGAGATCCAGTATACATCCCCAAACTGTGCCCCGTGGGGTTAGGAATATAAACAAATTGCTAATATAGCTAATATATGCAAAGGGTGGTAAAAAAAGCTAAAGCACAAAGTGATCTTAGACTTGCCAGAGAGATTAAAGATAGTAAAAAGGGTTTCTTTAGTTATGTCCACAGCAAAAGGAAAAATAAGGAAATGATAGACTCTCTGTGTGGGGAAGAGAACCAGTTACTAATAGGAGACAAGGAAAGGGCAGAACTACTCAACACCTTCTTTGCCTCAGTTTTCTCCAGAAAGGAAAAATGAGTTCCATTGGCACAAAGAGTAGATGACGTAGGATGGGAATTGCAACATAGAATAAGTAGAGAGGTAGTACAGGAACACCTGGAAGCATGAAATGAATTTAAGTCTCCTGGGCCAGATGAATTACATCCAAGGATATTAAAAGAACTGGCCAAAGTAATTTCAGAACCATTGGCAATAATCTTGGAGACGTCCTGGAGAACAGGGGAAGTCCCCATCAATTAGAGGAGGGTGAATGTTGTCCCTATCTTCAATAAGGGGAAAAAGAGGACCCAAATAATTACCACCCAGTCAGCTTGACTTCAATTCCCGGAAAGATCCTAGAACAGATTATTAAGCAGACAGTCTCTAATTATTTAACTAGCAATGCTGTCATTACAAGAACTCAACACAGGTTTCTTAAAAACAAGTCATGCCAGACTACTCCTCACCTGGAGTACTGTGTCCAGTTTTGTGCACCTCAATTTAAAAAGGATGTTGACAATCTTGAACAGATCCAGAGGAGGGCAACCAACATGGTTGAAGTTGTGGAAGAAATGTCTCATGAGGAGTGGCTTAAAGAGCTGGGGATGTTTAGCCTCACAAAATGAAGGCTGAGAAGGGATATGATAGCTATGTTTAAATATTTGAATGGATGTTATATTGAAGAGGGGACTGGATTGTTCTCTATGGCTTCAGAGACTAGGACACAGGGCAATGTCTTCAAACTACAGGAAAAGAGATTCAATTTGAACATTAGGAAGAACTTCATGACAGTAAAAGCTGTTTGGCAGTGGAATATGCTGCCATGGAGGGTGGTGGAGTCTCCTTCTTTGGAGGTTTTTAAGCAAAGGCTGGATTGCCATCTGTCAGAAGTACTGTGATTGGGGTTCCTGCATGGCAGGGGGTTGGATTGGATGGCCCTTGAGATCTCTTCTAACTCTATGATTCTATGAACTAGTTTTGTTTTGCTCACCATGAAACTACCATTCGTGGGGGACCACCATCCATGTATGAACACACACAACAAAAATCCCCACATGGCTAGAAAAAAAACTGGTCTGTAGTGCCAAAATGGTTGGGGACTGCTGCTCCAGGTATTGCTTCCATCTGTCCTTGCCATTACCTGTGCTAAATGGACCAAACAGAATTTTGCACATCTGGAGGAAGGATTTCATGATGTCACTTTCTCATACCCTTTGTGTTATACTTTGCTCCTAGAATTTGGAGAGGAAGCTGCCTCATGGATCCTGCAGATCACAAATACAGAAGTATCCCTGGGTTCCATCCTGGTTAGTGGCTCAGGAAATATAAATTGTGCAAGTTTACAAACTGAACATCTCTCATCGCCTGCTGTGCTGCTGCCATCCATGGCTAAGGAGCTGCCTTAGAAGTAAGCATCATGAAGCGCTCACCTATGAAGTACATTCAGCTTGGCAGGACTCAGGGTGTGTTGGCTGATGTAGGGACTAGAGATGGGCACGAAACAAAAAAAAAACAACCAAAAAAATCATTCCATTATTCGTTATTTGTTCCATTACATAACAGCCCCCTCTCCAGCGATCTCTGCCCCAGTGCATGACAGCCCGGCCAGGCTGTCATACACTCACAGCGGAGGGTGGTCAGGAGGGGGCTGCGATCTGGCCTCCACACGCAGAGGTGGAGGCGGGATCATAGCCCCCTCCGTCTCAAGGGATCTTCGCCGCAGGTGCATGACAGCTGCCCGGCTATCATGCAGTCGCAGTGGAGGGCGGTTGGGAGGGGGCTGCGATCTGGCCTCCGCACGCGGAGGTGGGATCACAGACCCCTCCCAAGGGATCTCCACCACTGGGGATGACAGTCCGCCCGACTGTCACCCACCCCCAGCGGAGGACGGTCTCTGCGTGCAGAGGCGGGACCAGGGCTCTCTTTAAGGGATCTTCCCACGCTGGATGACAGCATGCCCGGCACTGTCATCCACCGCGGGGAAGAAGAGACCCCGTTCTGCCTCCACATGCAGAGGCAGAACAGGGTCTCTTTAAAGGGATCTTCCCCGTGGGAGGATGACAGCGCGCCCATCATTCTCTCATCCACTGTGGGGAATGAAACAGTGAAAAACGGAATGATTTTTTTTTGTCAAAATGCATTTCAAAAAAACTGTAACAAAGGGAGATGGGCCATGAAACGGAACGGAAACGAAACACATTTTTTCCATTTCGTGCCCATCTCTAGTAGGACATCTTCAGTCAGTGGGGTTCTTGGACTTTGCTATTCTGCGCCGCACAGCCAGTCACCCTCTCAGAGATTCTGGGCTTCACTGTGATGGCATTCAAGGGCTATTTATGTCATCATATATTTATTAGAAGGAAAAACAAAGCAATACAACCCCCCAACAAACTCCAGTAGTATTATTAGGAGTTATAATAAAAGCAATGAACATAGTATAATACCAACAGCAGCAGCAGCACATAATATAATATAATATAATATAATATAATATAATATAATATAATACAATACAATACAATACAATACAATACAATACAATACAATACAATACAATACAATACAATTGCAGTAGGTGCTTGTTTAGCTATTAAAATAAGCATGTCAGTCTTATAGCCTTTCTTTCTCAGAAAAGAATGAAGAATGATTTTTTTTAATGAAAATGAGTTTTCTCTGTCTGAGATATTTTCTCCCCTCAATAATTTTGTGGTCCTTATTTTCTGGAAATAAAGCCAAGCTGTGCAGGACTTACAATTCTTCTACATAAGGACATTTTTCTGGTACAACATTTTCTGGAAAAAAGCATTCGGATGCACAAAATTTATCTGTTTCTGAACAGACCAACTCACAGAAAGGCAACAAAGTTGGACAAGAGAGGAATGAGACCAGATTCCTGGTTTTTGTGAGAAGTCTGGATACCAGTAATGCTGAAATATCTCTCAGCAGCAGGAAGTTTGTCATGACCACTCTTGGATAATCACTAAGAGTGAGAGATTTCTGCATGTACTTGCCACATCCTTTGACTTAAACTACAAATAAACAGAAGCAATGATTCTATAATTTTGAGTCATGAAAACCCTGTGTCCCAGATAAAATACGCCCACATCCCATCAGGAGAACATATATTACTGGTTAATAGAGATGGGCACGAAACGAGCAATTTTTTGTTTTTGTTTTTGTTTTTTCATTTCGTTATGTAATGAAACAAAAAATGAATTTTGTCTCCAAAATGAAACAAAATGAACCAAAACAACAGAAATTTTGTCATGTGTTTCATTTTCGTTGCGGCAAATACATTGAACTGTAATTAATGCTAACGAAACAGCAATTTTTCGTTTTCATTTTTGTTTTTCTGGTTCGTTACATAATGAAACAAAAATGAATTTTTTTTGCAAAAAAATCACAAAAAACAAAAACAAACCGAAACGGACTCCCTAAACAACAAACGACAAACAAAACACCATTTTTTGAGTCGTGCCCATCTCTACTGGTTAAGAACCACTATCTGAGGTGATACTTTTAAATAGCAGGTGGCCCTCATAACCAAAGCTGAAACAGACTAGTCTCTTCTTCCACTCGCTGCTTCTCATGAAAACAGGATCCCAGTGACATGTGCTCCACCTTTTTTTCCTTGTTTGCTTTGTTTTTGTCTATTGTTTTGTGAGGAACATTGTCCTGCCTCCCCATTCACACTTACCCACTCTTTTTGATTAATTTGATAATCAGCATAATTCAGTGTTAGGTGGTAATGTACAGGTGTAAATGTCACTATCCTCCCCCTCCCCCCGGTCCCATGAGATTTAGACCATAGGCATGAAGTCTGGATCCATAAGAGTTTGTATGCACTCACAACCACATATACAGCAGTCTCTTGATATACAGAAGAGTAGACAGATGTGAAAACAGACATCTGTGTTTGTTGTGCTTTAGGATACAGCTCCAACATTTGCCTGGCTACCATGCATTAGATTTGTTTTCGATTTCCTCTCTAATTTGTTTTCATAGGCAAGAAAATGTTTGTTTTCACAGAGGACTGAGAGAGGAGGGGCAGGGAAGAATCCCGAACTTTTACAAGTATGGCCTTACTTGTTCTCCTCCCAGGAGATATTTTGGAACTGCTGATTCAAGATGGAGTGAGAGGATGCATAATGTGATAGTTTTATTAGTCCTCTATTTGTTTGCTTTTTGTTTGAAGAACATTGGTTTCAGTGAGGCAGATGGAAACGATTGTATCTGTAACTTCTCTTGAAAGTCCTTGCTTGAATCTGATTGCTCTTCTCAACAAGATTTTCTGCCCCAAGGGGACAAGGAAATATTCATTTCCAGACAGATGATGCAGATGTACAATTAACCATATGGTAAGAACGGGGCTGCCATATAGGGCTCTTTTACATGACCCCTAAAATCTGAGGCAAAGGGCTCCCAGATCCGGAGCTTAAAATTGTTTTCCCACCAGCTCCGGATTTTTAAAAAAATTAAATATGACCACACCCACCTAAGCACATCCCAGCACATTTTCCAAGTACCTGGTCTCCGAAGGTGAAAAATTTCTGATCCGGATGTAAAGCAGTGAATGCTGGGCTCTCCTCGCCTTGTGTTTTTTCTTTTGTCCCCACCACTTTAAGAGTTTGAAAGAGACTGGAATGGTTCCCGGAGCAGCTCAACGGCAGAGCGGAGGTGAGCCTGCATTCTTTTCTCCCTTTTTTCTCCCTCCCCTCACGCAGACAGGAGCCAGGGGGTGCCGAGGGGTGGGAACACAGGAAGAACGACAAACCCCCAAGATCTCTGGTCCGAATTTAAGTTGCCAGTGGATCTTAGGGGTCATGTAAAAGTGCCCACAGTTAACCCTACCTGTTGCCTCCTCTTACTTGTTGGTGAATTGCCTTTTATACCTTTTATATTTGGTTCCTGACAGACCTTTTTGGCCTTCCATGGAGTAGCCACCCACAATGAAACAGTCGGAGATGATCAACTGGCCTGGGTAGTAAATCTTCAGGAGAGGTGCTATGACAAATGCCGAGGTCCCAAACTCTTTAGGGCTGGGACCTCAGTAATTCTAGGAGCATCTCTTCCTAAAAGAGACACATTCAGAGAAACGGAATTAAATTAAATTGCACTTCTCTAAATCCTGTGTACAAACATCTTCTTTTTCCTTTCCATTTTATTGTTTCTTTAAAAAGGTAAAAATCTGAAGGTTCCCCCTGCACATGTGTGCTAGTTGTGCCCAACTCTAGGGGCGGTGCTCATCTCCGTATTCAAGCTGAAGAGCCAGTGTCGTTCAAGTCCATGGCCATGTGGCTGGCATGTCTGCAAGGAAACACTGTTTTTACCTTCCCTCTTTTTACAGCGGTACCTATTTGTCTACTTGCATTTACATGCTTTCAAACTGCTAGGTTGGCAGGAATTGGAGTTAACAGTGTGAGCTCTCTCAGCTGTGTGGCAGCCAGGATTCAAACCGCTGAGCTGCTGACTTTGTAGCTGACAGTTTTCAGTGCTCTAGCCTGCTGAACCTTGTGATGGGTTTAATTTTCCCCCAGAGCACACTATGAAGCACATGTAAACGGAAAGCCTGGAACATGGGATCGATTGCAGGATTCACACTGAGGATGCCCTTTTTGCCTGATGTCAATGGAAGGCATGACATAAAGTTTTTATGTGTTTATGTGGGGTGATAAAATGGAAACATAATGAGGGAAGGGTGAAATACGGCATCCCTGAAGAAGGCAGGGTGCTATTCTGCCATAAACCATTGTGTTACTAAAGCTCTTATGTTTGAAAGTAGAGATGGGCACGAAACAGAAAAATGGTGTTTCGGTTTTTCGTTTGTCGTTGAAAGGTCTGTTTCAGTTCGTTTCTGTTTGCTGGGAAATTTTTGAAAAATTTCGTTACCGTTCTTCATTTTTTTGTTTGTCGTTTCTACCCGATTTTTGTGTGATTTTTAAAGCATTTCCGTGTGCAGGCATCCCCCAACGCCCCAGACCAGAGGGAAAACACTAAAAAAGTGGATGCTGGCACAGACACAGTATAGACTAGGTATGCAGGGAGGCTGCAAAGGCAGCGGTGGGCATTGCCCAGGGTGCCATGCAACCGCAGAGTGACTGCACTGTGGGGCAAGGGAGGGTACTCACCGAGATGTACGCAGCACACACGCACACAGGGAGGCTGCAGAACTGAAGCTAGAGTCGCAGCAGAGACAGCAATCCCACCCTACCTCCCACCAGAGACTGCAAGGAGGACAGGGGCTGCCAGAGCTTTTTATGCCCTCTGTGACTGCCAGACCTGCCCGCCCAGTCTGCAACCTGGGCATGCTATTGGTTGAACATGATCCCATCACATGGCTTGCCTCCATTTTGTGGCTGGTGGCGACATCCATTTTAAAGGTGAAAGAATAATACATTGCGATGGGAGAAGACTAAAACAAATGTTTTAAGGACCCCAACCTCCATGGTAGGTATTATTAGACAATATAAATAATTATCGCTGCGTTTTTATGGATGTCCAGGGCATTTTTTAACATTTAAAATAGCTCATTTCATTGCGCATCACAATTAATGGAAACGAAACATAATGACCACAATTTTTGTGGTTCTGTTCGTTTCGTTTCATTTTCATCACAATTTTCGTTTGTCATTTTGTTGCGTAACGGAAACAACAAACGCTAACGGAAATGAAAAAATGTTCATTCCGTGCCCATCTCTATTTGAAAGTGAGAAAAGGTCAATCTGATTACTAGAGATGGGCACAAAAAGCAAAAATGGCGTTCCGTTTCCATTTTGGTTCGGGCCCTTTTCATTTCGGTTCGATTCCGTTGAAATGGATTTTTCTAGAAAAACTTCATTCCATTTGTCGTTTTGGTTCGATTGTCGTTTTCCCATAGGAATGCATTGAAGCAATGCATTCCTATGGGAAAAAGCAAGCACAGAAACCACAGCATTTTTTTTTTGGAACAGCCCCAAGCACCAATCAGCTGTAGCGCAGGCTTGGGATTCAGCAAAAAAAAAAAAAATAAAGTTTTAAAAGCTCGTGCTTTCCAGGTGCATTGGGGCGGAAGTGCCCTGGCTTATTTTTAAATCTCCTTTGTTTTTAAAAGAACAAGAATAATTCTCGCCGTCTTCTGCCACCGCCACCGCCTCCCAAACTCCGGAACAGGTGCTCACTTTCTTAAATTCTCCCCCCCCACCGCCCTTTACCATACCGTCACAAAAAAGCAAAATAGCAACATAGCAAGCTCAGCGAAATACACCCTCTTTTACCCCCACCTTGATTCGTGATCTCCTCCTGGGGTTGCTGCATCCTCTGCCTCATGGTCCCTCACCCTCATTGCCAAACAGATGCGGAAAGACAACCCACCCCTTTAAGGAGCACAGCATTGCTCCTCTTCTCCATACACATATGCGGCGCGCACATACACACACACACAGCATGGAGGGCATGACCATGAGGGCAGAGAAGGCAAGCCCGGGAGATCTGGAGGAAAGGTGAGGCCAAGGGGGTGTACTTCGCTGAGCTCGCTCGTTTCCCTTTTTTACGATGACACAGCAAAGGGGAGGGAGGAGAATGTAAGAAAGCGAGCACCCAAACCTTGGCTAGGAATAAATCGCTTGATTTATTTAGGCATGCTTGACCCAGAGTTCCGGAGGTGGCAGTGGGAGGCAGAGAAAATTATCTTCTTGTTCTTTAAAAAGCAAAGGAGGTTTAAAAATATGCCTGGGAGCTTCCCTTCCCCAATGTGCCCAATCGGCGCTGGGAAAGCAGGGGCTTTTAAAACTATTTTTTGCCAAGCCCCAAGCCCCCTGCACTACAGCTGATCGGTGCTTGGGGCTCTGCCAAAAAAGCTGTGGTTTCCTGCACCGTTTTTCCCCACAGCTCCAGTCCATTTTATTGCACGCCACCACTAACGGAAACGAACAGCACCGAACAAATTTTTGTTGGTTCTGTTCGGTTCGAGCCTGGCCCATCCAAATTGTCATTCTTTGTTCTGTTACATAACAGAAATGAAGAACGGTAACGGAAACGGAAATTTCGCCGTTCCGTGCCCATGTCTACTGATTACTAATTCTGGACCCAAATAGTATCCCAACAGTTAATATCACTGCTTCTCACAGCGTCATGGTACTCATGCCGAGGTTTGGATGGATTTACTATGATATTACATTCACTGACCACAGTCCTGTTGGATAAGTGGATGGACAAATGCAGTTACAGCAGTGACCTCTTGCTAATTAATGACATAGCAATTATGGTCTTGATTATCTATCTATTGCATCGTTTGGTGCACAACCAGGAACACAACCAACACTTCATTAATTAACAGCAGTGTACCATCATAATTTATGCAATTCCATTTATGCGCATGTTCATAGCCAACAAGACACCAGCTTTTCTTTTGTAAAATAACTTTCTTAGATTTGGATGTGAGGAGGTGTGAGGAGACTTCTGCCTTCTTTATGTGCTTGCGTCTTTCTACTTTTTGAAAATACATGTATATGAATCTGTCATAATTTTATGTAGTTTGCCTTTATTTCTTAATGGCTGTTACACATTATTTGTCTTTTAAAAAATCTTATTTTATTATATGTCATAACAATTTATAGGCTGGTTTTATATATTCAGGAAGGATGTATAAAATATGTTGTTGGACATGATACATACTGCAGTACCAGAACTGAATCTGAGCCAGTGTATTTGAATTTTTAAAAAAAATTAAACTGGGGCTTTGTGGGCATATTTGATTTTCCTCAGCCTTGTCTGCTTTTTTATTCCAGAGTGAGTACGATACAATTATTCCGTCTTATCTAGAGGATACAGTTGTTCCATGTTTTTATGTATATATTATCAAGAATAGAAATAAGAATGAGGAAAAGCAAGCAAGCAAGCAAGCAAGCAAGCAAACAACAACAACAACAACAACAACAACAACAACAACAACAACAACAACAACAACAACAACAACAACAACAACAACAACAACCCAACTCTGTCTGAAAGCTTAATCTGGGAATAGTGAGAAAACCTCTGTTTTTAACACAAGGGAACCTTTTATATGTTCCAAGTGATGTATGTAATTATGCCTTCTGCCTGTCAGAGATGGCAAACCTGCCATCTCTTTCATCTGAAGGGCAAACCTGCAGTTTCAACATGGCCATTAAGGAGAATGTACTCTCTGTAATTGAACACCTTTGCTAGAACATGCCAGAAGGACACAAGTCAGGTATTCAACACTGTATTGGCTTGTTCACTTTTGTCAAAGGCCATTGAAAAAGAGGGGTGTAAAAGAGACTGATTCCTGGTTTGTTTCTGGAATGTCTATTTATACCTTTCCTAATTATTTCCTTTGTTAGATTATAACATTGCAAGGGGCATAGAACACTGAGATATGCATGAATGTCCTATTGCACTTGAGGCAGCTGAGATATACCATTGTAGCTGCTTATAGGCGATCAGACTGTTAATGCCAGAGAGGTAAACGGGCGGCATGTAAAAGGGATGGGGGGGGGAACGAGAAAACCATGTGAGAATAATGAACCTTTTCACACTTTGCTGTTCCTCTGTGGCCTGAAAAATTAATGGCCAAAGGTGTTTTTTCTCCTTTCCGATGTGCTTGAAATTTTCATTTAACTCATGTGTGTGTGTGTGTGTGTGTGTGTGTAACAGAAAGCTGAAGTGTTTATGTACATGTGTAAGTATGGAAGAATGTATGCATTTCAGTGTAAAACAATAAAACAGATCCAGTCAGTTTCTTGAGCAACAAAAAAGGGTGTGAGTGTTTTTTTAAAGAAAAACTCAAAGTCTCTGTAAAGTTGACAACCAGTTTCATTTCAAAGATACTCTATAATTAGGCACTACCACTGAGAAGGTTATTTCTCTTATTCAGTGCATTTGGAGAAGTACCTTTTCAGATGATCTGAACGTCTTTTAGATAAATAATCAATAGAGATGGGCACAAAACACAAAAATTGTGTTTTGTTTTGTGTTTTGTTTGTTACTGTTCATTTCATTTTGTTTCATTTGAAATCTTTTTAAAAAAATAATTTTTTTGTTCATTTCCTTTTTATTTTTAAATCTATTTTTTGATTCACAGGTTGCGGGGCGCAGGGCCCTGTCAGCCTACCCTGTAAGCACTGATCAGCTGGCACATGGGGCCCTGCTGGGTGCCCCCCCCCAGCACCAATCAGCTGGTGCATGGGGCTTCAGTGGCTGGCAAAAAAAAGTTTTAAAAGCCTGAGCTTTCCCCACCCAATGGGGCACATTATGGGGAATGGTGCAGGCTTTTAAAACTTTTTAGTTGCTGAAGCAAGTGCCCATCACCTGGTGTGTGCGGTTCAGCAGCCAAAAAAAGTTTGTAAACCCTGTGCCATTCCCCCCACACGATCGGGCATATTGAGGGGGAATGGTGTGGGGTTTTTACAGCAGTTTCCCATAGGAATGCATTGCTTCAGTGCATTCCTATGGGGAAAAGAAAAACAAAATGGAACAAACCTAAAATTTTGTTTTGTTTCATTTCATTTTTCATTTTTCTTTGAAGGGTCAGTTTGATTTTTGTTTAGTTAAGGAACGAAATAAAAAATGAAAAATGAAACAAAAAATCATTTTGTGCTCATCTCTAATAATCAAAGCAGGATTCCATCGGACTAGGCCAGTTACTGTTCCGGCTCCTGTGGCAGTCAAAGTTCCCGAGCCGTCTTCAAGTGGTATCCCCTATATAAGACACCAGAATGTCTCATTCCAGAGGTTACTAGGGCATGAACCACTGCATTCAGATTACAGCCTTTGATTACTCCAATCCCTAGTCCAGTGATGGCGAACCTTTTAGAGACCGAGTGCCCAAACTGCAATTCAAAACCCACTAATTTTTTTGTAAAGTGCCAATACAGTAATTTAACCTGTATACAGGTGGCTATGAAGGGCGATGTTGGGTGCCCACAGAAAGGGCTCTGAGTGCCACCTTTGGCACCCGTGCCGTAGGTTTGCCATCACTGCCCTAGTCTGATCATCTGCAACCCCATCCAGTGGCTTCTTCCTGATGCAAAAAGCATAAGGTCTAAGGTGGATCCTGGTGGGAACCAGTAGTTTAAATGAACTGATTTTATTCCAGCGCAGGTTCTGAAATTAACCCTGGCATCCGTGTTTGGAGGTATTTCAGTCTCATATCTATTTTGTACACTTTTCTTAATAAAAATGTTTTCCAAAATCTGGAGAAGCGCAAGTATTAAAGGACGGATTTTAGCTTAAGATGTGCAGATTAGACAACCCCACACTGAAATGAAATGAGAATGACCACAAACCAATTTCTAGTCATGATCACTGTAGGCCTGTTGAATTAACAGGTCAAGAATTTATTACCCCTCTATCTAAAACATATTGAAGGAATAGTTGAAACGTATATTTCACATGATTTTGTTCCAAAGGAAGGCAGTTATTTTTTTTCTGTAGGAGATTGTGAGAGGGTGCTTATGGGGGGGGTACAGAGTGTATTTGCAATGCTTTCCGACTCTTCAGGGAGGCTCCTTTTATGTCTCTTCCAGAAGTACATCCAGAGGTACTAGCAAATAATTAATTAATGGACGCCAGTCCCCAAGACAATGGCTAAAACTGAGGAACAGTTTTCTGCAGGTGTCTCGTGCTCTAAATATTAAACCAGAATAATCTAGGCTAAATCCATGGAGAAACAAAAGAACACATATTGCTGAGTGGTTGAATGCCAGAGGGTTCTCCAGCCACAAGAGGCGACGCTAGCTGGACTATCTGGAAGCCCCTTAATAGACTTCAAAGCAAAGTAAGAAGACCAGAAAATAATCACACAATATGGGGCTCCTTAGTTCCAGGGGAAATTCCATCAATGCAGCATTTATGTGCACACAATTTATGCTTCAGCATGTGTACAAAAGAATATGTAGTCTAGCGAACAGTGAAAATAACACTATGAAGTAGCCCATTTATGGTCAAAAACAGTCTAATTAACTTAACATTTTAATTTACTTTAATTTTACCTGCATTACATATGCATCCCTAATTTTAAATTGTGTAATTCTCTGATACCGATAAAGGAATAATGACCATTAGATAGTGTGAACTTTGTTATAGATATGTACGATCAATGAAGAGCTAAGGCAATGTGGCAAAATATTCTGTTGACCTTGGGATCAACATTAGTACAGCGTACCCCGGATAAATACAGGAATCCCCCTGGTTTGCTAAAATAAGTCAAGTTTTGTTTGTAGCCTTTCCACATAACACAGAATACATTAGGAGGAAAGCTTGTTTTGTGAGTTTCTGTTTTAATTACACAATAGCACAGCCAGAGGGGGGAAAGAATTGATTGCAACATGAACTTGATGGGTGGCCTTCAGACAAGCTGCTGCTCTGCCTTTGGTGTGCATTTCCCGGAGAGAACAAGAAAGCATCTTCCACAAAGGAATCTTACAATAAAGGGAAAGATGGTGCTGCATGGATTACGAATGGTGATGAACATATTGTCCTTCAGGGGACTGTTGGATGGTAGCTCTCTCGCAGTGCCTCAACACTGGCATGCAATTGTAGTCCAGTCATGTCTGGAAGGTCAAGAGCTCCCTGTGCTGAATGTAGGTAAGCCTAGTAGATTAAAAACTGATTGCAGATGATAATGATGATGATCATTGCCACTATTATAACCATCACCACCACTCGTTTAGTGGTCCTTCTGAAGTGGAAGGGGGCTGTTGATGCCAGTGGGGGGCACCCAAATATACTCACATTTGTCCTATTATTCGAAAGTCCCAGGCTGCCTAGATGCCCTAAGCACATCCAATCTCTCCTGATTTCGGAAGCTAAGCAGGGTCGGCCCTGGTTAGTACTTGGATGGGAGACCACCAGGGAATACCAGCAGCTGTAGGCACTGGGAGTTGTAACTGGCAAGCCACTCCAGTATTCCTGCCAAGAAAACTCCATGGACATGGAGTCACGAAGAGTAGGTCATGACTGTAACGACAGAACACACACACATTCGGAAGTCCCAACCAGCCTATATAAAAAACTGATGAGGGAGCTAATGGTAGCTGCCATTATCACCTCATTGTCCTTTGTCTGCCGAAGATGATTGGGAGCCATTGCAAGTAAGTAAAGTTTATTTATGGTCATTGACCAGCATAATAGCAATTTGAATAAATACAATTAGTAAAATATCATGAAATAAGCCATCTGGCCTGGGACATATAAAAGATACCATTCCATTTTAAAAAAGAAGAACGATTAACAAAATGTGGGATTTTTTTCCAGTTTTTTTCCAGGTTTTTTTATTTTTTTTAATTTATTTCCCCCACATACACACACACATTTTATTGAGCATACAGATAATTAAACATAGAAAATCAAACCAAGGACACACACAACATGACTAAAGGAATGTGGGATTTGAGCAACTGAATATAATGAGATGAAAGTTCCTGTTATCATCCAACACACTGATACTCCTAATTAGAGATGGGCACGAAACGGACAATTTTTTGTTTCCATTTTCATTTTTTCATTTCGTTACACAACGAAACGACAAACGAATTTTGTCTCCAAAATGAAACGAAACGAACAGAAACACCGGAAATTTTGTCGTGCGTTTCATTTCCGTTACTGCAATACAGTGAACTGCTTTAAATGCTAAAAAAAAATCACAAAAAATTGAAATAAATGGTAACGAAACGGTAATGAAACAAACGAAAATGAAAATGAATTTTTTTGCAAAATTTCGCAAAAAACGGAAACGAACCGAAACGGAGCCTCCAAATGACAAACGACAAACGAAATGTCATTTTTTTTATTCGTGCCCATCTCTACTCCTAATAGGAGCATTAAGTTTAAGACTAAAGGGCAGGGGCTGAAAAGGGAGCAGAAATGGGAGCATTCGAAGGACTGTATGTGATCAGTGCCCTGCGGCAAGCGATGGCTGCCGCACAGAATTTGGCCACTGCGATCATAACATAAGAATCCCTGTCTGAAAGTAGCAGGGAAATATAAAACTCAATGGGACCCTCTCAGGAACTTTTGGAGGAATGGGTACATAATATCCTTATGTAAATCGCTGTAAAACAGGCAATGTAGAGGGACATGTCCTGCAGACACCACTTCACCGTAGTTACAGGGGCACAAACAATCAGAGTGGGGAATACCTTGTAATTTCCCATCCAGCAGCTGAGAAGGTGACATGTTTTATCATGCTAGGGTAAAAGCTCTTCTATGTTTATGTAGGGATACATTATTCAGATAGGAGGGAAGTATAAAGACCTTGGTTCTGACAACACTGGGACTGTCCAACAAACCCAGATGTTCTTGGAGTTCTCCATGGGATCCACTGCTGACCCGCATGTGGGAAGGATTATGTTTATTTATTTATTATTTATTTGTTATATTTCTAGACCGCCCATCTTCCGAATGGAACTCTGGATGGTTTACAATTAAGACAAGGTAACAAGGGAAAAAAAATACAAGAAGGGCAAAAGTACTAATAAAATAAGGAGGGACGAGACCCTCCACAAAAGACACATTGAGTGTCTGTCCCTTTCCCTGGATCCGAGAGCTACAATAAAAAACAGAGCAGCCCAAAATATATCAAGTCTGGGGCTTGCTTTCCCTTTCCTTAACCGGGGGAATTTCCTGGTATGTGAACTAAACAGAAGGTGTTGGTCAGAGGGGCGGTCTCAAAGTCTAAATATATAACTAAATAAATTGCACAGGCTGGATTGTTTCCAAGAAAGAACAAATCTTTATTACTGTATATCTTAAAAGACTGAAACATGTTCAAGGTAGAAAAATCTGGGCATGACTTAAAAATGGGACAAAGAACAAGGAAATACGTGTAGGCATTTCTGGGTAGTAAACACTGCCAGACATAATCATAATCCCTGATCTGACTAGTTCATTACAGCCCTAATTCTATTCATAGTATTTTGTTGTGGCATACCTCCCATTGACTTGGGAATTGGCTTTCCCTCAAAAAGGCATCTCAGCAAGTTCAGATTACTTGGAAGGATATATCCAACAGCATTGTTGCTTTGCCCCCAAATATGTAGGTGTTACTTTGCATCATACACTGACTGATAAGAATCAGTGGCAAAATATGAAGGCAAAGAAGGTCTATGCAAGAAGCAACATTCGTTGAAATCAATCAGGAGCCAGGGGGAGCTCGCAAGGACTAACTACAGCCTTGACCCTATGCCCTGCTATGCTGCCAGCAAATGCAGAGTAATAAACTGCAGTTCAGCCCATGCCAAACGATACAACATGCAACAGAAGCTGCAGAATTGTTATTACTAGATGCCTGAAGCCAACCCCTATGGATCAAATCAGTTACCCAGGAAGTGCTGTACCCAGTGACATACAGAGAAAGGTGTCATCTGGTAGTGGAAGACTCAATGGATAGATGCACATCTAATCTTTGGCTACCACCTATCGCTTCCAGATTAAAATCAGGGAAGCATGTCTCCACCCCCAAACATGTGAACCCCAAATGAACAGCAGAGTATGCCAGGACTATAATGCGGATTACAGCCCTCTTAAAATGGATGGAACTCCAGGAAAGTCTAACCCCTGACCACATGGGGAACTGGGGACACATTTATTCATTATACCACAGAGTGTCTGTGCTGAACAAATAAAGAACCATTGCCACTAATTTTGTTGCTGTGGGCTTTCTGGACAAGAGGATTCTGAATGTGACAACTAAGAGTATGGCAACATTTTAAAGATAATACTCTACTAAGCCCCCACAAAAGCTAATGTAACACCTGGCAGTTTAAGGCTACTACAGGCATCTCTTCTCTTCATAGGTTCTAGTAAATGGAAAGGTTTCAGAGTGCAATCATATACATATATGTTTACAAGCCACAATTCCTTTATTTTTACTTGCATCTTAGTTCCGGGCATGAGTTACAGGAGAATAGTCCATGGTATATCGCTGAATTGTGAGAGTTCACATACACACCGACTAGAGATGGGCACAAAACAAACAATGACATGCTGTTTCAATGTTTCATCATGAAACAAAATGAAACATTTTCCCATCTAGGAAGAAAACGATTTGTCCTAGAGGAACCAAAATGGCAGGGGAACTTCCCCAAGCTCTTCCTCGTAAGCCCCTGAAATTTACGGATCTTTGGGGGTCAGGGGGCACCCAATGGGGGTGTCCCTAGGAAAAACATTCTAATTGAAGGAAGTCAAGCCACTAATTACTAGTCCACATGGTGGGGGGCTACTGTGGTTTCCCAATTCAATTAGAATAATTTCTTTCTTAGGGGCACCCTCTTTGGAGTTTAATAATTCAGTCTCCTGACCCCCCCAAACTCTCTAAATTGGGGGGGTTAACAGGGAGGAGCTTACGAAAGCTCCCCTTCCATTTCCATGCTGATACATGGCTGCTATCCATATTTTTGAGTACATAATGTTTTGTTATATTTAGGTACTCAAAAATATGGATTGCAGCCATGTATGGGCACCAAAACCATGGGGGAAGTTCCTTAAGTTCTTCCCTGTAATCCTCAAAATGTGGAGAGGTTTAGGTTTCAGGGGGCTGAGTTATTAAGTGCCAAACGGGGTCACCCTATAAAAACATTCTAATTGAGTTGGATTTTTGGAACTAAGACAATAATAGCCCCCCATGGGTGACCAATTAGCAGCTTTCAACTCTATTAGAAATGATTTTTCCCTAGGGGGACCCCCTTTGGAGTTTAATAACCTGAACCCCTGACCTCTCCAGATTTTGCGGCCTTACAGGGAAGAGTTTGAGGAAGCTCCCTTGCCATTCTGGTACCTTTAGGACTCACGGGAGCATTTTGTTTTATTTTGTTTCATTTTTTTACAAAACTACTTTAAAAATTTGTTAGTAATGAAACAAAACAAAACTACTCAAGAAACAAAACAAAATGAAACAAAAGGCTATGCAGTAACACACACCCCCGCCATTTTACGGTTCATGTACTGCGGCCCTGCTGTATTGTGGGACTGCAGTACATGCCGGGGAGACAGATGATTAGCGCTGGGGTGAGGGAGAAAAACCTTTATTACCCCACCCAATGCCAATCAGCTAGAGCCAGGCAGTGGGGAAGGAGAAAAGTATGCTGCTTCTCTGGAGCTGCCATGGGGGGCGGGGGGAGGGGGGAGTGGCACGCCACTTTAAAAATCCCTTCCAGTCATGGAGGCAAGTCTGCCTCTGTGACTGGATGGGATTTTTAAAGTGGCGCATCACTCTCCCCCCTGCAGGGGTTCCAGAGAAGCAGCATGCCACCTTTTCAATCCCTTCCAGTCACGGAAGCAGACTTGCCTCCGTGACTGGAAGGGATTTTAAAAGTGGTGTGCTGCCCCCCCCACACACACGGGGGCTCAGGAGTAGCAGTGCACCACTTTTAAAATGCCTTCCAGACCCTGACTCAATGCATTTCAATGGAAATTGTGAGAGAGATGATTGGCGCTGCCTGGGGGAAGGAGTGCCTGCATCAAGTAGTGGTGGCGGATAAGATCATCCACCTCTGCTTGTACAGGCTGCTGGAAGGCTTTTTAAAAAGTCTTCCAGCAGCCTGGGGAAGCAGCAATGGTGCCCCCCAGCCCCCCCACCTGCATCCGCATATTGCAGATTTTGAGTCATCGCGGGTCATGTGGGTGCCTAACCCTCGTGATAAGTGGGGGT
Organism: Phrynocephalus forsythii; assembly: GCA_029282475.1. NCBI lineage: Eukaryota > Metazoa > Chordata > Lepidosauria > Squamata > Agamidae > Phrynocephalus > Phrynocephalus forsythii. The sequence goes on from JAPFRF010000004.1 coordinate 15,750,160, forward strand.
TACTGTATTTCTGTTTTGTGCCCATCTCTAACACCGACTAGCTGAAATCCTGTTGCTTAATCTTGCTAGAGTAGTCTCACTGAATCAGCAGGCATTTGGTAAGGCAATTACAGTGGATCTTGGTATAATAATAAGCGGTTTGTTTAAAATCTGCTTAAAGGAAACAAAATTCCAGCGATATGGGGAAAATCGCTTAACAGAATCACCTATGGGGTGAATCCATACAACAGTAAAATGGTCGTGATTAGGGATTAATCCATTTTCAATGCATTCCTATGGGAAATTTGTACAAAGGAAAATTCGCTTAACAGAATTTCATTTGGAATGAATTAATTCCTTTATACAAGGAACCACTGTACTTCATAAGACCCATTCATTCAAATGGGCATACTTGAGTTGCAACCAATTAGACTATGCAACAAGATTTCAGACAATATTTCACTGCTGCCCAGAAATAAATGGTTCACTGTATTTTTATTCTGCATTACTTTTCCACATGTACATTCATAGTTTGCTTCATCACATTACCATAATAAACTGCATTGAAAATAATCTGTAAATTGCACATCAATGTAATATCGTGAATGTATTTTCTCACAGGATGTCTGCTTTTGATTTGTCTTAAAAAATGTTCTTGACCATAGACTATAGCATGGAATGAGATGGAGTAAATGAGACACATTCAATGTAATAAAAGGCAATGGATTTTTAATAGCCAACATCATATTTTAAATCAGGTCTCATTTTCTCTTCAAAAACATGCAATTTGGAAATAGCCATGCTTTTGTAGAAGATGACTCCTCCATAGGTGTGGGAGAAAGAAACAGGGATCCTTGCACACCCTAATGATGCTTAAAATCTAATCTATGAGATTTACTATTTGTATAATCCTCTACTTTGAGGAGGGAGGAGAGAAGAAATGATAACACAGATCGTCTAGTTCTGTGCTGAAATCATGGCCCGTGTAAGTGTGTAAGTGTGGGACAAACGTGTAAAGTTGAAAGTAGATTATACCTGGCTCCCCACAAAACATTTCAGACACTGAATTGTGAGGAAAGAAGGCAACAGATGACAACCTCAGATGAAACTCTTCAGGAACATTTTGGCTACACGGAGGTCCTGTTAGCAGCTCAGCTGACAGCCTTCAAAAATATTTATCTTATGACCAGCTTGATATTTCAGCATTTTTTTTTTTTTTTTTGCAAACAATGAAAAATGATCATATTGCAGGAGCCTTCCAAGAATTGTCTGCTGTGAGGAATGCAAAATAAATCAAGAGATTTTGAATTGCACAGGGTCGAAGAGTGGAATCTCTCTGAGCCACTGACTGGTGGGAATTGGGTGAGTGAAACAAGGTTTTTGTTTTTTTTTGTTCTGGGTTTCTTCTTTACATGTTAAAGCAATACAGCAGAGTGCCCAACTGCCATATGGTGCCTTAAGCAGAAGCACAGATTGGTAAAGGACTGCCACTCGGCCACTACAGATAAAGGGTGAGTGGCTTTCTTGGCATGACCTCCCCTCCCTGCTGGAAGATTTCAAAAATAAAACGAGGCTGCTTTTGTATCCCAGCCTCAGCTTCTTGGAGGAGAGGTTGAACACAGAAATGATGGGGAGCTACCAGTAGTAATCCTGACCCGAAAGCAAAATCAGTAGGACCAGAACCTTATGATTTAATTGGTCACATTTGACTTGGGACGGAAGAGGCAGCAAGGTCTGCTAGATGTCCCAGAAAAGAGATAGAACAATTCTGAACCCAGTCTTTCTGAGCAAAGGAAGAAGTCTTAGAAGTGTGTGTGGGGGGGGGGACAGGGGCAGGATGAAACTGTGATGGGGGGTTCGGCATGGCAGGGGGTTGGACTGGATGGCCCTTGAGGTCTCTTCCAACTCTATGATTCTATGATTCCAAGAAATACTCTAAAATCAAGAAAAATAAATAGAATAACTAGCTACAGTACCTGGGTGTGTTTTATTTTTATTTTTGTGTTTAGTGCATTGTTATGCCTCACTGCTTTGACTGGATTTTTAGTTCTCCTTGTGTTTTCCAGTTTTGCATTTTCCATTTCTCAGACTGGCGATTTTTACAAGAAATAAATAGTTTTATTTATTTATTTTTTATCTCAGGCCATCTAGCCTGAGGGCTACTTTGGGCGGATTATAACATATCAAAATACAATTATACAATTATATAACAATTTAAATAGACAACAAGAACAGCAGAAACACAACCGATACAATAAACCAAATATATGCAATAAAACTTGTTAAAACACAAAATGTATAAGAATTGTATTTGTATACTTATTGTTCTTAGCTTTACTATCACCTTTTAATGATATAAGATGCTTCTTTATTCATTCTTCTTAGCATTAAATATTGTCTTCAAATGATATCAAAGTGTTCTACAGTGGAACCTTGACTTACATGCTGCTTGACTTGCAGCATATTTGACTTGCAGCAAGAAGGGCCCTGTTTGACTTGAGTCATAGGCTTTGACTTACAGCTCGGAGCCCCGGCGCAAGGCACTGGAATCTGGTGGCAGCCATGACTCAGCATCGCGGCTGCCACCTCCAAACTGCTCCTACCTTCTTCTGGCAGCGGCGGCTTCGGCGAGGCCAGCTCTGAGCACCTGGAGCTGGTCCTCGGCCTCACTGAAGCCGCCACTGCTACAGGAGGAGAAGAAGGGCCGGGAGCTCGGGGCTGGCCTCGCTGGCTAGACAGTCAGCTCAGTCTTGTAATAAATCTGGCTGCAGAAGTCTGGTCCACAATGGAAGCATTTTAGTTGGGGAGCTGTACAGTTGTGGGACTCTAATGGTAAGCATAGAGTTGTTCAGAACTTGGAACGTCAGGTTAAAAATCAGTAAAACTTAAATGTTAGACATTGTTGCTATGAACATTTAAAAAGTGGAGGCTTATAACTTGTGGACTATAATTCCACGGCCTCCTCCTCTTTTTGAAGAGACATTTCATTTACATCCCTGGAAGGAATCTCCTATCCCAGTCAAATTTGTATTAAAATTGCTGTTTTCAGGGGTCTTTTTCATCATCTGGAACGGATTAATCCACTTTCCCATTACTTTCTATGGGAAAAGTTTGTTTGACTTAAGGCATGTTTGACATGTCTAGACCTCCGGAATGGATTAATGATTTAAGTCAAGGTTCAACTGTACTTGTATACCGCCCCATACCACCTCAAGTGGTCTCTGGGTGGTTTACAGTTTTAATTACTGCATGCAGGCTACACATTTGCCCCCACTCCCTAGCAAGCTGGGTACTCATTTTACCAGCCTCGGAAGGATGGAAGGCTGAGTCAACCTTGAGTCTGCTACTTGGGATTAAACCCTAAATCAGTGTTGGTGAACCTTTGGCACTCCAGATGTTTTGGACCACAACTCCCACAGTACTTTGTCACTGGCAATACAGGCTTGGAATTCTGGGAGTTGTGATCCAAAATATCTGGAGTGCCAAAGTTTTGCCACTACTGCCTCTAGGTCGTGAGCACAGTTTTACCTGCAGTACAGGCATTCAATCAACCCCAAATGTTCACTAGAGGGACAGGTTTTAAAGCTGAAGCTCCAGTACTTTGGCCACCTCATGAGGAGAGAGGAGTCCTTGGAAAGGCCCCTGATGTTGGGAAAGATTGAAGGCAAAAGGAAAAGAGGACAGCAGAGAATGAGATGGTTGGATGGTGTCATTGATGCAACCAATATGGATTTAACCAAACTCCGGGAGGCAGTAGAAGATAGGAAGGCCTGGCGAGCTCTGGTCCATGGGGTCATGAAGAGTCGGACACGACTGAACGACTTAACCACTGCACCACGAGGCAACCCCCATTGTTATACTCAACTTAAAATACTGTATTGTCTTTCAATGTTGTAAGCCGCCTTGGGCTCTTTTCAAGGATAAATGTGGGATAGAAATCATTTAAATAAAATAAATGCATAAACAAATAGAATGTGCCACTATCACCACTGGCCATTAGAACCTAGCTAACATGAGAAGGAGTCAGGAATGGTGGAGAATTCTGACAGGCCGAAGCATTTTGGGAACTGAAATCCCAAGAAAGTCTCTTATGCAGACTCTGGGGAGGGGCCAAGGCTCTGGCGAGGAAAAGCCATCCCAGTGGGCTGTGATGCAGGAAGCTGGTGAAGGCCTGATTCTGCTTGCCACCTTTGACTATCACTAAGCCCAGGTGAATCAGGATTTAGCCAAGGGCAGAGAGATTGGGATTTCCCCTTCATACCGTATAGTCATCTGAAATTACAACATCAGAGCACTAGACTCCTCTGGCTTCTTACCTGACTCCTGGCCAAGCATAATGAGAAGTCAGCAAAGGTAGTAATTTGTGAGTCACAGATTGAGTCAGATGTGGCTGTCTACTCTTGGTTTATTTCTTCAGTTGGGGTTTTGGAAGAGAAGGACGCGAAGTATGGGGTAACCATTTGGTTTCCAAGGGAACACTTTCTTACACGAAAAGATTCCCGTCCTTCAGCCCCTTCAATATTGATTGCATCTGAATGGACACTTGATGGTTGGAGCAGCCCAGTAAATAAAGAACCACTTTAATTTCTTATGGCTCAGTTCCTGCTCCAGTTTTTTTTCTAATTCCCTCAGCTAGGAGGAGCAGGTTGCATCAACGGCTCTCATACACTTCTCTGAGAAGTTCCCATTTTTGGCATGAACCAACACTGTCCTTCAAACCACAGTATGGGTCAGTTTTAGCAAAGGGAAGGAGGGGGAAAATTCCTTCCCATGAAAAACTGGAGCCACACTCCCTGCTGATGGATTCTGCCTAAGGAGAGAATTTCAGTGAGAGAAAAAGGCAAGGGCCATTCTGAAAGATTCCATTAGTGACACCCAAGCGTGGACAATTTCCAGAATGGTAACAGACAGAAGAACACTTTCTTCATATCAAAACACAACTTCCTATGTGTTTTCTGGAGACTATGAATGCAGTGCAGGGGAAAGACTCGAATTCAAGAGACCAGGGCTTTGGTCAAGTCATGGGGTGGTGGTGGTGGTGTGGCACTGTTAAAACCACTGCTTAAATTCATTTATTTCTTCATTTTGAATCATTTGTAGGGTACTGAATTGAGGAGCCATGGCAGCTCGCAACATTAAAACAGGTGAAACTAAAAAGCACAATAAATTACTGATCAAAAACCAATTTAAATGCACTAAACATACATTAAGCAATAAAGTATAAAAATAAACCTAAAATAAATTAATAAAGGAGCAAAAGGCCAGCATCCAGGGATATGGACATAGTTATAAAAAGCCTGCTTAAGGAGGTGGGACTTTAATTGTCAAAGGAAAGATAAAAAGAAGGGGGTTAATGTAACCTCCCACAACCTGGGAGCAGCCACAGAGAAGGCCCTCTCTCATGTCCCCATCAAACATGTCTGTGATGTCTGTTGATTTGCTCTGCAAATCCTATGGGCCAGGAAAGCTAATATGGTTGATCAGATAGGCTGGACCCCAGCTATATAGTGCTCTATAGCTCAAAGGAGCCTTGTGGCACAATGATGAAACTGCTATACTGCAGCCCAAATGCTGCTCACAACCTGGGGTTCAGTCCCAGATAGTCTGCTCATGGTTGACTCAGCCTCCCACTCTCCCAAGGTTGGTAGAATGAGTGCCCAGCTGGTGTGGGGGCAGGGGAGGCAATGTGTAGCCTGGATCCTTAAAGTGTAAACTGCCCAGAGGGTGCTTTAAGAATAAATTTAAGCATTGTGAAGTGGCATATAAGCAGCATTCTTTGCTGTGCTTTTGTTTTGATAGCCAGCACTTTGAATTGGGCCCAGAAACAGAATGGTAGTCAGTGCATTTATTGTATTGGGGCTATTATATGTTCCTTATAACTGGTCACAGGCAGCCGACTAACAACTGCATTTAGAACCACATGAAGTTTCTGATTCTGAATGTTCTTCAAAGGCAGCCACATGTCGGGTGAGTGGCAGTAAGTCAAGCGGGATGTAACTAAAGCATATGTCACTGTAGACCAGGTATGTCCAAACTTTGGCCCTCCAGATATTTTGGACAACAGCTCCCACAGTCCTTTGTCACTGGCAATACAGGCTTGGAATTCTGGGAGTTGTGGTCCAACACATCAGGAGGGCTGAAGTTTGGACATGGCTGCTGTAGACGAATAAGAATTTCAAGGAATGGGCACGGCAGGTTCTCCAGTTTAAACTGTGTTAATGTACTTCCTGGCCAATTACTCGGTCATCTCAGTTACCTTGGAAAACCTAGCAGTGTTTCTAAATCAGACAGCACAGGATTGGTTTGTGCCACAAAATAATCATGGAGAAGGGCTTAGGTTTATTTAAAAAAAAAAAAACAGAAAATGCAGCCAGCAGAAAGGCTGGGTGGGGAAACTGCCTCCTCCCAGACTTGTCAATTTCTCTTTGCCACTCAACAGTATGTGTGGGGGTTCACTTGCTGGTCCACAAGGAAACCTTGCAGTCCAATCTCTTTTAATTTTTTCTATCTGTAGTACTAAACTAGCACTATCTTAGTTCAAAAGAAAATCTAAAATTTAAAAAAACATCACAGCAGCAGCAGTCAGGGCACGTGGTAGAGGGCAAAGCCTCAAATGCAACAGTTTTAAATGCCTGTGTAGCTTCCTAAACCCCCACCCATACACAAGGAAGTTTAAAAAGGGAGTAAAAGTATTCCCAAGATAACTCACACACCAACCCAAAAGCCACGTGACTACCATGTGACTTTAAAAAGGTTTCAAAGCCCCCAATCCACCTTCTGTTTCATTTTCATAGTCTAATAATGTCCATAATTTAACTGCAAAATATGCATTTATTGTGTAAATTAACTCTTGTCCAGCTACTTATATCTAAGGAATAATTCTAAGGTTCTCACTGTCTTCTCTTATGGGACCTTGCTTAGAAAACAAGTCAGATTTGGCAGCTTCCACGTGAATGGCTTTCTCTGTAAAGTAGGTCAAGCAACCTCCCAATAGCATTGTGGGGGGAAAAACCCAATTCCATTAATGGGTTTATCAGTCATAAATTATACAGGGATGTTTTTGATAACACATCTTTTAAAAGCTAACCAGCCTGAATTTGTCTTAATGATTTAATCAGCAGGTGCTTATGAATAGAATATTAGTTTTGAAGGCCAAAAACATTTCTTTCAAGATGATGCATGTATCTGTTGAATGAGACTCACCTTAGAACTGTTTTTCTCTCCAGATGTTTAAGAAATGATAGTTGGTCTGTTAACAGCTGTCTGGATCACAACCAATTACAAACAGAAACAAATAGGTGCCTTGTCAATGTGAGAACGAACAGTAGAGGTTTGGGCTGCAGTATTTACATTCAAACTCATCATCGTATTAGAGAGGTTGGACAAAAAACCCATAGTTTATTGGATAACAATATATTTTTGATGTGTTTTGGAATAACAAAATGCCATCTATAATGTACTGAAACAGCTGTTAAGGAGGAAAGATTGTGTAAAGTTGTGCGTCAGGGTGTATAGTCCTCCAGATGTCATGGGACAACAACTCCCCTTATCTCTCCCCATTTGTGCTGGCTCGGGTGAATGGGAATTCCATTCCTATAACAACCTGAGGGCCAGATGTTCTCCAGCCCTGATAAGGCATAATCATCAGCTGACCGCAATGAGAACACAAATGCTTCTCCAGTGGTGATGGGTAGACAGTCTTACCACTGCTGCAGCATAATTATTAATTAAAATAATTTACTATATTTACAGACAGCAGAGACAAGACAAAATTGCATTTTGTTCCATGTGAGAGTGAAATATGTTTTATGTGATGGAGCCTGCCGTCTGTGGATTTTGTAACAACCTGTAGTTTATCTAAAAGTCTTATTCATTCATTTCTAATTATATACAGCCAACCAGGAATTAAGGAGGAATGTACTAGCTCCATCTCCCTCATCTTCCTAAACATCTGAAGGGGAGAAGTCCCTGTACCTTTGGATGTTCTCCATATGAGTTATAAATATAATCCAAGAAATATCGTTAGGTTCTTAACTGGATTATTTACGAGGTTAGCACATGGGTCACCCTGAACATGAGCAAGAAGGGGTAACATGCTCCCCCTCACCCCACAGGAACATCTGAATAGCCAGCAATCAACCACATAGTAAAGCTATTTGTGGATTATGCAATGTTATAATGTAAATTGGGGGGAATGCACACCTAAAATGACTTTTTGCATAAAAATATATAATGAAAAAGTGGACAGTTAGATAATTGAGATAAAAGATCTAGCTGCTAAGTGTTAGGTGACGATTTGCAGAAGTAGGTTATTCCCCTCCAGAAGTGGGGAAAGAGAAAATGGACTTAAAAATACAATTCCTTCTAGAATTTTATGTGATACCACACAGAAACAGGTTTTTATCACACAACCTTCTGTTTTTTTCTAATAGATGAGAGATACATTCTGGCACCTGGTAGAGGACTCATTCAATTAATTATGAAGACGAACCTAAAGTGTGTCTTGTTTGCTTTAAGCCTAGTGGATCATAAATGAGCGTTAACTAAAAAGGTTAGCTGGAGATTTCCAGACAAGTGAACAGTTATGGTTACATGAGAGAGAGAGAGAGAGAGAGAGAGAGAGAGAGAGAGAGAGAGAGAGAGAGAGAGAGAGAGAGAGAGAGAGAACACAAATTCACTGGGCAGGATTAATTGTCTGTTCAATAGGAATGGAATGAACTCTGTCAGCTGCTGGGCAGCTACACTGTTTACTGGAATAATGAATGCTCTTAGGCAAACTGTCAACATAACCATAGATGTTTCTTCACCACTGTTATGACCCCACAAAAACCTACATGTCCAAATTTTGATTAGATGGGGCAAGGGCCGTGAAGGTGTTGAGGGGCCTTCTGTTTCGTACTGTGAACTCTCAGAACTATATAATGTCATGTTGCAAGTGTCGTGATCAACAAAGTACTCTGATTAGTCACACCCATATAAAAATAGCATTATGTAAGTGTTTTCAAGGCCTAAATGCTTGGATTGTAATCTGGAATAAACTGATAAACAGTTACAGAATGTGAACATTGTGTTTGAGTAACATTTGGTTTGAGTTTTGGCTGCTCCCTTCACATGGAGGATTGACTTTGGTCCACATAACAGACTTTTGTTGTTCTCCCATTGTTCCAAAATTAAACGGGGGCTGACTTTTTTTGCAAACTGGGACCCTGATTTGGGATGTGGAACTCCAGAGTAAGGCATACACCACTCTTTATCCTATTGCTGCCTGCTGATTTTCACCGTAGCTCTTTCTTCTTCTTGGCACAGTTTATGTGACATATTCCCACATGATTCTCCAAACTAATTGTTAAACTCCAAATTCACCCTTTGCTTTCTTCGGAGCAGCAGCAGGCCACAGGAATGCAGCTGGAAAGGCCGAAGGGGAAACCCCGTTGGAACGACGTGAGGAGACGCACCCCTCACTTTCGGCATCAGTCCCAAAATAAATACAAATAAAACATGCAGAATTAAAAACACACCCATTGCTGTCCTGCCGCTTTGCATGACTGGTATCTAAACATTTCACAAACACTGTGAGATAACCCACATTCTTTTCTAAGTATGAATCTTGGGTTTTTGCAGCGTGGAAAACCACCACTACCTCACCGAGTTTTGTGACTGTTATGTTGGAACCTAGTGACACTGTTAGGATGCCAAAACATCTTGTGGCATATCCTATATCTGTAGATCAGGAGGAAGGACAGAACCTGCCCTGTCAGGTTTCCCCTTCTTCCCACCCTTGCTTTGTACTGGATTGTGAGCATCTCAGTGTTGCTCTCTGAATGGAAATTCATGAATGAATTTTTCTTCCCTGACAAAGATTTATTTGTGAATTTTCCTTCACATACACATCAACCATGAATGGCTATAGTATTTGTGCATCTGTTTGAAACTCCTCTCCCAAAGGAGGCTAGCCTGGCCCCATCTTTGTTATCCTCCTGCAAGCAGGTGAAGACCTTTGACTTCAGGCAAGCCTTCCCTCCATGACTGGCTGCCTGAGCATGATCTTGTTTAGATGGATTGTTAGGTAGTATGGCTATGACTGTTTAGTATTGCTTGTATGTTTCCCATTTCATGGAGTGGCTTTCCCCCTCTTTTTAATATATATTTATTAGATCTTTTTAATACCACACCATCTAGGCCAGTAGTGGCAAACCTTTGGCATTCCAGATGTTTTGGCCCACAACTCCACAGCCCTTTGTCACTGGCAATACAGGCTTGGAATTCTGGGAGTTGTGGTCCAAAACATCTGGAGTACTGAAGGTTCGTCACCACTGACCAAAGCTACTCTGGGTGGTTTTACAACATTAAAAAAATATACAGATTAGAAACAATAAGCAATAGCTAATACAGTGGTACCTCTACTTATGAATTTAATCTGTTCCAAATGGATGCTCTTAAGTCAAATATCTCTTAAGTAGAAAAGACCTATCTAAAAACTTTAAAAAATAAATACATAAAATTAGGAAAAAAACATTTGTAAGTAGAGCAGACTGCATCTAAAATATGTAAGGCAGTAGTTAAACTGCCAACTGTTTTCTGCTCCTAAGACGAATTGCTCGTAAGTCAAGCCACTCTTAAGTAGAGGTACCACTGTAAATAAAAACTTATATGGAAATAGAGTTGAGAGAAAATAGTCACAATGAAAGAAACTGATCACACAAACAAACAAAAAACAAGTAAACAAAGCAGAAAGAGATTTCCAGATACTATAATATAAGTCTCAGGATTCTAGGGAAGCTATCCTAAATAGCCATGTCTTCAGTTGGCTTCTGAAGATTTTAACTGAGGGGCAGTATTTCGAGGGACAGGTTGTTCCATAATATTTCTATCCTTAGTGTTTTTAGCTTTCAATACAGTAGGACCTCATTATCTGCTGGAGATTGGTTCCAAGCCTTCCCGTGGATAATGAAAACCATGGATAAGTGAGAACGCCAAAATGTCCCCCAAACTGACATTTTGTGATTGTAAATTGCTTTACAGCTGCTGTTTTGCAACACCAGCTTGCTTTACAGCTGCTGTTTGTGATAGTAGCTTGCTTTAGGGCTGCTGTTTTATGACAGTAGCTTGCTTTACAGCTGCTCTTTGTATCAGTAGCTTGCTTTACAGCTGCTGAATTATTTATTTGTTTTTTTCCTCTGCCAACTGTGGATAATTGACTCAGTGGATAATGAATCAGTGGATACGGGTGTCCTACTGTCTTGCCTTTTAATGATGTCCTCCACCTTTGGGCACTCATTGTTTTGTTCTTAAATATTGTCTTGCAGTGATGTAAGCTGCCTTGGGTTCTTTTATAACAGGGCTGTTCAACTTTGAACAGGCCAAGGTCTACTTTTTCCAGCCCAAAGTGCCTGAGGGCTACTACACTAAAACCTCTACTTACAAATTTTATCTGTTCTGAACACATGCTCATAAGTAAAAACTTTTGTAAGTAGAGCAGTGGTTTCCCATAGGAATGCATTGAAAACCAACTAATCTGTTCTGGAGGGAACTGATTTCAATGCACCATGGCCCTTGAACTGCCCCACTTGGCTGAGACAGTGGGCTGGCAGACCCAGAACTTTGCTGGGGCAGTGGTAGTCCTTGGGGTGGGGGAGGTAGAGGTGGAGAACTTATCCCCTCACTTTTTTATTAATGCCAGCGGGCTACTTTTGAACCCTTCACGGGCTACCAGTAGCCCACGGTCAACCTGTTGGACAGGCCTATTTTATAAGAATTAAGACAGGGTAAAATAAGCACATCTGATCTCACCTGATTTTGGAAGCTAAGGAGTGTCGGCCCTGGCTAGTACTTGGATGGGAGACCACCAGGGAATACCAGGTGTTGTAGGCACCTGGAGTAGGAACTGGCAAGCCACTCCAGTATTCCTGCCAAGAAAACTCCATGGACATGGAGTCACAAAGGGTCAGTCACGACTGTAACAACACAACACACACAAAATATTTTAAATAAAATAAATAAAATTATATCTGTTTTAGCCGTTAACATTTTAAAATGAGCACCCTGTACTGTGAGTCCTTTGTTTTCCTGCATTCCCTGTAAGCCCTGTTTTCTTGAGATGAGATGAGAAGTTTTTTAAGCGGTCTGCCTTAAACTGTCCTTCATGTCGGTTTTGGCAGTAGTGGGCACTCAAGGGTCTGGCGTTGGCTTAAGCATGCTGCACATTGATGCTTAGTCTGGATCTGTTCTAGTTATACTGTTTTTTTTTTTGCCTATCTGAAGATGATTCTAGCAGTATTTCACTCTGCCCTGCCTTTTAAATATGCCAGATTAATCTGCTCTGTGTATTGCTAGTTTCCTGTTTGGATCTATGACTCTATCCTATTGATAATTCAAGGGCATTTCATTGTCCGTGATGATGTTGAGGTTCATTTTCTTTATGTTTATTGACCATTTTCCAGTCCACTCTCTGAATCTTGTAACGTCCCTATTTTGCAGTCTTTGGTCTTCTGCAATGAAGAGGCCCCCACCACCACTTGATGAAAACCACAGTCTCAAGTAGCCATCATCCATGCCAGTTGTTTCTTGACTGCCTATTGCATGATGATGATGTCTGTCAGAATTTTTGTAATCTCTGTGAGATCTGGGATAACCACATAGCTGAGAATACGAAAGTTGCATCTACTGAGGGTGAAAACATCTTCACTGAACCTGGAACGTGAGAAAATATGGGTGCGGCAATGACAAAAGCCGCCACAGGGGCACTGACAGTAAACATTAAATCTAGGCCTGAGGGTTCTTAGGCTGAAGGCCCCTCATGTGCATGGACTGCACATGTCCTGAATAATATGAAGGCTTTGTTTTCTGTTGTTAACTGATCAACAGAGGAGTACCCATTGTTTCTTTCACTGTGTTGTTGTTATGTGCTGTCAGATCACCTCCGACTCAAGGTGCCTCTGTGAATGAGAGACCTCCAAAATGTCCTGCCATCAACAGTCCTGCTCAACTCTTTTGCAAAGTCAAGCTTGTTGCTTCCTTTATGAAATTGATTCATCTCATATTTGATTTTCCTCTTCTACCACTGCATTCAGCTTTCCTCAATAATATTAGTCTTTCTCATGATGTATCTCAAAGTAGGACAACCTCAGTGTGATCCTTTTGTTTCTAGAAAGAGGGTTTATGGGATCTAAGACCCACTTGTTTTTCTTTCTGGTGATTCATGATATCCACAAAACTCTCATCCAGCACCACATCTCAAATGAATGATATTTTTTTCCTCTCAGCTTCTGTAACTGTCCAGCTTTCACACCAATATATGGTGAATGGAAATATGAGGGCATGGATAACCTTGGCCTTGGTCTCTAACGGCGCTTTCTCACACTTGACATTCATTTCTACTTCCTTCATTGCTTCTAAGTCTCAGTTTTAACCTGATTTAATCTCAGTTTTAATCAGTCTTGTTTCATTGACCATATCCAGTGCCCAGTTTTATCCATGAACACCAGGACTAGATTTGGTTCTTCATGCTGCACTGGCCTGTGTTAATATAGAATATTTCAAAGCAGAGGGGCTGGCTTTAGGATCGTTTAACTTCTTCCAGGTCTGCTTCTAAGAAATGCAGTGGTATGTCAAAGCCAAAGAGAATTGGTTGAGAAGTTTAATTTTTCTATTTTTTCTCATCTACTCTACTGTGCTTAGTAAACCTCAGTTGGCCTTCCATGTACCTAAGTCACCAGCCCGATTGTCACTGTGAGACAGAACTGGATGAAAGTATGAACAAGCTAAAGATTTGTGGCTTTTCCAGTTAGCAGATTATAGCCATAATTTATTTGACAGATGAGATAGACAAACTATTCTCCCCACCCAGTCAGAGTTATTTGGCTCTTCTTTTAATGCAACAAATAGTAGTTTATGACATAACAACTACAGACAGATTTTACAGATTTAATGAGCCGTCCGATGAATCCACATAGCTTATAGGCTAAATCCAATTTTAGTTCTAAACAGAGTAGACTTACGGAAAGGTGATCTGTTGAAAATATTTGAGCACTTTTATGTTAGCCTGACTTACTCTTATGTGGTATGTACAGGTTCTGGGATTTTTGAAATGTTATAAAGAATGTGATTCTTGATGCACAGCAATAGGTCAGAGCAGAATCTAGAGCTGCTGCGAAACCTGTGTGCAACAGATGCCTCAGATTTTCCTGGCTTGTGGTCAAAGAAAATGGGAGATCATTACACCAAATTTCAGGATCAGTGACCACTGGAAATGGAAGGATTACTGTTTGTTCCCACTCTCCTAATTGGACATGTTTAGCCTAGAGGGGAAAAAGACAGAGGCATGGTATGATAGCACTTTTCAAATATTTCAAGGGCTGTCATATAAGGCAGGATCTGTTCTTGATCATCCCAGAGTGAAAGATGCACAATAATGCGTTCATGTTAAGGGTTCATATTAAGAAAACCCAGCTTTCAGCTATCAGGGAAAACATCCTAACTAGAGATGGGCACAAATCGAAAAAATGACGTTTTGGTTTTTCGTTTTTCGTTGCAGATCCGTTTTGGTTCATTTTTGTTTTTTTGTGAATTTTTTGGAAAAAAATGTTTTGTTTTTTTGTTTTTCCCCACTTTTTGTGCGATTTAAAGCATTTCCGCGTGCGGGTGTCCCCCAACGCCCCAGACCAGAGGGAAAACACTAAAAGCAATGATGCTGGCAGAGACACAGTATAGACTAGGTACTCAGGGAGGCTGCAAAGGAAGTGGTGGGCATTGCCCAGGGCGTAAGGCAGCCACAGAGTGACTGCACTGCAGGGCAGGGGAGGGTACCCACCGAGAGGTACGCACGCACACAGGGAGGCTGCAAGAGAAATCTCTTCTTTCTCTCCCCTAAGAGCCAGGCTGCAGCCAGCAGGAACACAGAGACACACACCTGCCTGTCTGGCCTAAAGTAACGAGTCACAGAGACAGCAATCCCACCCTAACTCCCACTGCAGACTGCAAGGAGAACAGGGGCTGCCAAGATTTTTATGCCCTCTGTGGCTGCCACACCTACCCAGTCTGCAACCTGGGCATGCTATTGGTTGAAATTGTCCAAGAATTTACATGATCCCATCACATGGCTTGCATCCATCTTGTGGCTGGAATCCATTTTGTGTCATCCTTAAAGGGAAAAGAAAAAATACATCGCGATGGGAGAAAGACAAAAACAAACATTTTAAGGACCGCAACCCCCTGGTAGGTAATAATTTCAAATATTTATCACTGTGTTTTTATGGATGTCCAGGGCGTTTTAATACCCAAGAAATCAATATTAGCCATCTTGGAGCCATTTTGGGTCGACATCCTCTAACTCCCCTTAAAGAAAAAAAAATACAGCAATCTGAGACAAGACATAAATGCACGTTTTAAGGACCCCAACCCCCCTCGTAGGTATTATGAGGCAGAATAAATAATTATCACTGGGTTTTTACGGATATTCAGGATGTTTTTTAACATTTAAAACAGCTCATTTCATTGTGTGTCACCATTAACGAAAATGAAACATAACAAACCTAATTTTCGTGGTTCCGTTCGGTTGGTTCCAATTTCATCACAATTTTCATTATTCATTTTGTTACATAACGAAATGAGTAATGAATAATGGAACAATTTTTTTTTCATTTCGTGCCCATCTCTATTCCTAACTATTAGAACAGTGTAGCAATGGAGCCAACTACCTCAACAGGTGGTGAGTACTCCAACAGTGGAGGTGTTCAAGCGACAGTCTTTGATTTGTAATCTTGCAGGCAGTGGGGGAGGGATTTGATTTGATGGCATTACATGCCCCTCCAACTTCACTCTTTTGTGATTCTATGACTCTATGAATCCCTGCAAAGGTTTTCTTTTCTTTTCTTTTCTTTCTTCTGCAAATGGAAGCAGGAATAACTGCCTTGACGGTACATCCTCCACCATAACTATAGAACAATTTACTGTACTGGGATCTAGTGCCGCCAATGAAGTGTGTGTGTGTGTGTGTGTGTGTGTGTGTGTGTGTGTGTGTGTGTGTGTGTGTGTGTGTGTGTGTGTGTGTGTGAGAGAGAGAGAGAGAGAGAGAGAGAGAGAGAGAGAGAGAGAGAGAGAGAACCTGCCATGTGACAAAAATGGTTTTGTGGAACATTTCACAAAACACTTTGTTTTTCCAGGCCTTTTCTTAAAAAGAAGAAAAAAACAAGCCTCAGTAAAAGAATTGTACAGTATTGGGAACTCACCTTGATCTTGTCCCAGAAAAATATGGCAACTTTCTGGCAGTGGCTGGCATCAGAATAAGGGAGGTTTTGCCACAATCTTTTTTCCTATGTACCCACTAAATGCTGGGAACAGCACTACTTCAAACTACTTAATGATATACCTTCTACCACTGAAAGTGTTCTAACTTTAACATTATCTCCTCCAGTTTGACAAGGTGGCCTCTAGTCACAATCAAAGAAAAAAATTATTAATTTTATCAATGAAGAGCAATAAAGCCCCTGGGGAAAATTTCACACACACCCATACTCAAATCCTTTCAGGACTGGTGGGCCTTGATCCTTGCCACTTTGTTTATTCATATAGACATAGAGGGCAACATCCCAAAAGAGTGGTCTGCTTCAATTGTTGTGCCAATCTATAAGAAAGGTGAACAAAAGGATCCAGCTTATTACAGACCAATAAGTTTGCTTGATATTATAGGCAAACTATATGCGAGACATGTTTTAAAATTGGATGATTAAGTAATAGAAAAATACAGTGGTACCTTGTATAAAGAAATTAATTTGTTCCAAATGAAATTCTGTAAATTCTGTTACTCCATTGAAAAGGGAGTAATCCCTAATCGCGACCATTTTTATGTTGTACGGATTTGCCCCATAGGTGATTCTGTTAAGCAAATTTCTCCTATCTCCAGAATTTTTATGTTGTACAGATTTGATGTTAGACAAACTGTTTGTTATACAAGGGTCCACTGTAATCTTTTCGCCCCTGAGCAAATAGGCTTTAGGGAAGGACATTCCATGTTGAGCCATATTCTTATGCTAAATCACTTAATCAACAAATACTGTAATCTTCAGGTCAATTATATGTGGCATTTATAGACCTCAAAGCTGCTTTCAACTCCATACCCAGAGGTTGCCTATGGGAAAAACTCATAAATCTTACGAAATAGACCTTAGATTGCTAGAAAGAATTAAAGATCTGCATACCAACACTTCCCTAAAGTTTAGAGTTGGCATCTGCGGCCAACTATCTAACATACTTGAAACATCTAATGGTGTTCATCAAGGCTATATTCTTGCCCCATTGCTCTTTAATTTGTATTAAACTAAATTTGTATTTGAATTAATTTGTATAGCCCCATTGTTCTTTAATTTGTATGTCAACAATATGGTGTATGTAAGAGTAGGTGGAAAGGCTATTTCAATATTACTCTATACAGGCAATACTTTGTTAATATCCCACACACAAATCGGTCTTAGAAGGTTATTGAAACAATTTTGTAACTACTGTAAAGGAAAAAAATTAATGTAAATTATGAGAAAACCAAAAATATGGTTTTCAATAGAAGACCTCAAGTTCATAAATGGACAATGGATAGGAGAATATTGGAACAGGTAACTCAATTTAAATATTTATGTAGGTGTGATGTTTCACTAGTCCAGGTCCTGGACATCACAAATTGATTTTGCAAAATAGAAATTTGGAAAGGCCATGTTTGTCATATTTAGATTCTGCAGGACCACCTGTGAAATTTATAAAACCAGGTTACTCCCCCAATATTTTGTATGTTGCTGAAATTTAGGGAACTGGAAATTTATTTCCTTTAGAAGTAATTCAAAATAAATTTCCCAGATTATTGCTGGCATTATCTTCCTCAACTCCTTCTGCATTGGTTAGATTAGAATTGGCATTAATGTCAATAATGACCTTAGTCAATAAATCAATAATTAATTACTGGCTAAAAATTCTGTTTGTTACCTAGTCAGAATTCTTAACATCATCCTATGCAGAGATGAAACTTGCATCATGGAATTTTTTTTTTGTATTGAATCTAGTAGCCAAACTGGGTTTTTCTGAAGAGTATGTGAGGCACCTTGGGCCGCTGGCAGCAGAACCCTTATTAAAACAGAGATTATTTGATGTCTGCATTCAAAAAAGATACAGGTTCGCTAGTCACCCTAAAAACCACCCCTTTCTACAAGAATATTTCATCTTTGCCTCTAAATTTTCCATCTTATTTTTCTGATCCAATGAGCTTTAACTGAAAAGCCTTTACTTCGGCACCACTCACCAGCTGAAAAGGCCGTTATACACAAATTCCATATCATGAGCGAGTCTGCTCTTGCGATCAAAGGTCAGTTGAGAACTAAGCACATGTTGTGTTTTATTGCCCTTTATGTGCGTCCCACCATGAAAGATTTCTCAATTCTGTCCTGGAAAAATATCCTGGAAGACCCGATCAAGATAAGCCCAGGATCCTACACTCTGATGTTGATAAATTCATCATATTTTGAATGGCAAGGTTCCCCCCATACCTATAAAAATGAAATCTGCTCCCCCTACTATTAATTAATCAAGCTGATACCCAACTTTGCATATCTTTGGGGTTTGAGAGGCTTGTTACTCATATTGCTTACTGATTTTTGATTAGTACTGACCTCACTCTTTCGCCATGAGGTTAGACATTTTAGAAATTTTGGGTGTAATAGAACTTATTCTGCCTTGACTTGTTTTTTTTCCCTCCTTGCTATTGCTATTGTATTGTACTGTACTGTTATTAAAATGGCCTGTGACAAAACAAATGGTTTTGTGGAACATTTCACAAAGCACTCCTAGTTTTTCCAGGCCTTTTAATAGAAAATTAAAATTCTCATAGATTACAAAACAACAACACTATTTTTGAAACATTTCAGTCAGCTCTAGCTGCGTAAAGCCAACTTCAAGGCCAACTTCTGAGATTCTTGCTTGGGTAAAAGATAATTTTTCCCTTGAAAGGAGTGCATCAGTATATTCTATACCCATGCAATGAAGCCCAGCATGGCTCTGTTTGCGGTTGGTTGTGTGGAGGGGGATTGGCTACGCTTTGGATATGTTGTCAAGAAATAAGTGCAATGCCAAAGCACATTGGCATCCTTTGGGAAAAGCTCAATTACATTCTCCAAACACCCTGCAGGAATGGTTCTGTGGCTGGAAACGTCCTTGGTGGCAAACCTCCACCTCATTATCAGAAGATTAAAGGCATGTCTGAACAACCACCGAGAATAAACAACTGACATCTTGGGGGCATCATCCAGTACTTTATTGGGGTGTATGGGGGGGAGTGGATGTGTGGTCTGAAATTAGCTAAAGCCATATTTCCCTTCCTTCATGAGCAAATGCACTGTAAACGTTCGTGATTGTGCGTGTATGGTTGAAATGCAAACACTTGGATACGATTCCGTTCAAACATCTCAGTTGGAGGCATTTCTCCCTGGATCTTGGGATGAGTGGTCTGTCTCCTCCATTCACAAACCTTTTATCAAAGCCAAAGCATGTTTGAGATGTTGGCGAGAGGAGACTGAATGCAGGGGCACACAACTTCAACTCAACGAGACTCAGATGTTATGTCCTCCTTTGTCTGGCAAAGAGTTATGCACTGGAGTTCATATCGTAGTCCCTCTTTTTGGGTTAAAATCTCCCTGTGGTTCAATTTATGTGGGTAGAGCTGACTGCCAAATAAAATAACCTACGGCTGCAACTGAGAGGCGGGTTTTTTGCACTGGAATGATAAAGAGCATCCTGTGGCATCCAGTCACAAGGCCGTCCACCAAAATGTTTCCACTCGGAGAGTTAACTGGAAATGGAAAGAGTGTCATTGGCTTGAGGAAAGAAAATGAGAAGCAGCCAGGCACTGTATTTTAATTTGGGTGACAGAAGTGAGACCACCCTCAAAAAGAGGAAAAAATGGATTTTAAAACTTTCCCCCTTTCCCTTTTCCCTTCCCTTCCCTCCTCCCCATGCTGCTGCTTTCTTATTGAAAATGACAACATCTGGGTCTTCCTTAAGGAATCTTAGGAAAGGAGAAAGGGGATCTTTCTCTCTGCAAAACATCAGATTAAAGGCTCTTGGTCTGCCTTCATGCCAGGTTCCGTACTGCTGGATGCAATCATACAGCAGCATTGACAAGCCCAGTACCACAAAATCCTGGGATTTCATTGAATTGAGTAATACAGGTTTTGTTTCTTTTTTTTAAAAAAATGTATGTATTGTATTTCCATCCCACCCATCTGGTCAAACGGTCACTTTGGGGGCTAGAAACAATTTTCAAAAGCGTAATAAAAGCACAACTTATAAAGTACAACCACCATATCAGCAACATATCACCTCAACATTGGCAACAATTACAATTAAAAACAAGCTACGACAAATCACTTTGTCCCCTCGCTTTTGTCTGAAAAGCCATCATACTCAATGGCTCAGAGATCATACCTATGAGAGATGTCTTTCTCCACACATAAAGTTCTCTGAGCTTCCATTGCCTGTTAAAAAATTAAAACAACAGAGGTTTGGATTGGTTTCCTCCCACCTTCTTTTTTTAAAGATCACATTTATGTCACAGAGTACAGTCCACAGTTGAATTGTTTCTTCTGTCACGTATATCAAGAGGGCTGGTGAATACTAAGCACTGGTGAATTCTTTGGGTCTGAGTTACATTAGTCCTACTCCTACTAGTTAGAAGGTGTTGGGGAAGGACAAGGAATGCTGTTCATTCTAAAGGCCAATTCAATTTCAGAGATGTTTGCAGTGGACTCACATTCCACTGTGAACATGGAAATCCACATCTTGAGCTTAAAGCTGCTACTATCATACTAAGCCAAAAGGATCTTGACCCTTTAGCGTCATTGGGAGACAAAAAGAAGTTGGAAAATTCCCATATCATGGTGTCATGGGGATGGGGGTGTGATCACTTGACAACCCAATGGGAACTTCAAGAGATCTGCATTCCACCCTAAACTCCATGGTTCCCCACCTATTGTCCAGAGTGTGTCAACACTGTGCATGTTAAGACACCATGTGTGCTATATTGTCATTAAATCCTGTGTAGTTCCCCCCATATGGCCTAATTTCAGAATGTAGAAAACCAAACATTTGTTTTAGACCAGAGGCTCAACCTCCAAGGATATAGAACTCCTAAACCTGGGCTGGGCAGGTTAAGAGAGCCTGAGAGTCACTTACACTTCCTTGGATTCTGAAAAAGGCAACACCGCATTAGACAGTCCATGACACTCAAAAGGAGATGAGGCCCACTTTAGGAAACAAGACATAAGATGTTGAGAGTGCACCTTACTTTAGTGGAGAAGCATGATTTCCACAGAGCGGTACGTCTCTAAAACAAAGCATAGATTCTCCATCCTGGAGAATAAATTCATTTAGACTGAAAATGAAGTTTTTATTACCGCTGCATTGACAAATTTTGAGTGGGACCCCTGAGAAGCCACAGAAATTGGGCTGGGCCCACAAGTGGTGTGTGTATCACCATTTGTGTTCTGAGCAATGTTCTGTCACGTGCCTAAAGAGACATGGGACCAGCAGCCCACAGTGCTATACATCTACTGTGCCAATTTTGACTAGACTCTTTTCTCTTTATGATACTGTACAATATTTAGAAGTATTTATGGAATTAATCCTTTGATCTGCATTAAAAATTGTATACATAGGTTTTGAAGGTATGGCCATCTTGCACAATGCGACGGGCTGAATTTTTAAAGGCATTCCCCTTTTTCACACTAGGTTTGGTTGTATTTTTGTTATTCTTTTACTTGGAACTAAATCACTTTTACTCTTTTAAGGGGGAGTGACAGCAGCATTTGTGTGTGCATTGTGTGCATTTAACAAGTCCTGTTTGAAGAATGGACTACTTTTACTTTCTATTATTTATTTATTTTTTACTTTTTTCCTACTTGGAACTTGGGATGTGAAACCCACAGCCTTAGCTCACAAACAGAAAGTGAGGGTGGAATCAATCTCCCCTCCGTAAAGAAAGATTTTTTTCTGGAATATTCTTTTTTCTGGGGAATCTGTGGGATTTCTTTGAAGTTTTGTGGCTATTTTGTCTTTTAAAAAATCCCAAGGCTCATGGGATAATTGCTATTTCACTATGAAACGGCATGTCCCCTTGGAAAGGGGAGAAGAATACCAGCCTGCAAGGGACTGTAACAATTCCTATAGAGAACAATATAGGTCCTATGCAGGATTCACCTGGAACAGGTTGAACAAATACTAAGCTGAGTAGGATTGTTATGAACCCCGTCCCCTTGCAAAATAGTATCTTTCCTGCCCAGGATTCACTGGAAAGGGCATTGAACTGCACATAAATTGACACACTTTGGCCTGGAATTGCAGGCAGCAGTGGCTGTTTCAAGACCAGCCTCTTGTTTTGCATGAAGCTGGGGGAAATCAGTGGTACATGAAGAGGCCTCAGCATGGCATCTTGGCCTGATGACATTTAAAAAACTGCTGACAGCTTTCCATTTCACAAGTACTCATCACATCTCGAGACAGAACAGGTTCTTCCCAACTCGTACAGCTCTGTCATGCTTAGTCATGCAGACAGATGGACGCAAAAGGCATGACTCCTCTTCATGCGTGGAAAGTCAAATGCTCTAGGCTTTGCATGCAGAACTGCAAAAGAACAATGATGAGGGACTATTAGATTCTCAAGAAAGGAGAATGGCTTAGAGTCTCAGGAGAAACGGTCCACACACACACACACAACGTCTTCCACATGCCTTGCTCTGCCAAATGACCTTCAGATATCACTTATTTCCAGGATAATGAACTCTTGGTAAGGGTTCTGTTAGAATGTCTCACTATTTGGCTCTGCAAAACTTGTCTCAGGAAACTGTTCATGAGACTAAGCATCCTTCATCCACTGTGCACTTTAGTCTCATATTGAGTGAGGAGTGATTCCTAAAACAGATCCTGCATTGAAGAAAGGATTCCAAAATGGTGGCAAATTAGAGGTTAGAGATGGTTTTTTTAGTAGGTTACAAGGAGTCAAGGTGAAAATAACTTGTTATAGTGGTGGTGGTGGTGGTGGTGGTGGTGGTGGTGGTGTGTGTGTGTGTGTGTGTGTGTTAAAAATATGTTAACACAATGCCTATTTTAGAGATGGTGCATACAATCAGATACATAACAGAAGTATTTGAGGGTACTTAATGTATTTGAACTTTGGAATAATTGTTCAGGATGAATCATGGATCCTTGTGAAACTTATCTATGACTAAACAAACCCTTCTCAAAAAAATATTCAACAGCTTGATTGAATAATCACAGTGTTGATCCTTACAACAAAGAGTAATGATGAGTGTACTTATTCCCTCCCCCCAATTTTTTTCTTCCTTGATGACTCATTAACAGGTAGAGCAAACTGCTTCTACTAGAAATGAACATTCTATACCTGGCAGAGGAAGATGAAATATTTGAAAAATCTTCATTTACTGCCTGTCCGTCTGCCTGTCTATAAACATATACTCTAGGCTAAACTATAAGGCCTCTAGCTTTATTACCACTCTCTACTGGCTAATTTGGACCTCAGTGTTGTCTAGCAAATCAGGTAGGCAAGGTGATATCACTGTGTTCTTTATTTATATGGTCACGGCTTGGCTGAGATGTCTCCAAAAGTGTGGTTACACTAGGAAACCACCCCATATTTGAATCAGGTTTAGTATGCTTGAGATTCTTTTTTAAAAATACAGTGGTACCTTGTATAAAGGAATTAATTTGCTCCAAATGAAATTATGTTAAGCAAATTTTCCTTTATACAAATTTCCCATAGGAACGCATTGAAAACAGAGCAATCCCTAATCACGACCATTTTTATGTTGTACAGATTTGCCCCATAGACAATTCTGTTAAGCAAATTTCCCTATCTCCAGAATTGTTTTTGTTATACAGATTTTATGTTACACAAACTGTTTGTTATACAAGGGTCCACTGTAATGCATATGGATGGGAATCATGTTATGTTGATTGGAAGCAAGGTATTTTACTGTTCCACCAGAGAGCTGCTTATTTTAGTGTGGATGCCAAATCAATTTATTTTCAATCATGTTGTCCTATGCAAATGCCTCTGTCAGAAAGAATCACAAAATGCCCCTCCCAGAAAATATCTTGGGGAAACCCAATCTTCACCAAACTTGTAGGGATTGTAGAGAAGAGTCAGGGAAGTTTCTCTGCAAGTTTGGCGTCTCTAGTTTCCTGGGGGAGGGCTCTTTACTAGGAGGACCTCTTTGGGGGCACAAAACCCGGACATCTTAAACACAATATTTACTAAACAGGACTGGAAGAGGAAAGTCAAAGGAAACATCCCAGCAATGTTGGTATCTCTGGGTCCTTGAGGGTCCTTGAGGGGTGTGGGTATTCCATGGGGTTTTAATTCAAAAACAAATTTACAAATTGATTCATCGATTTGTTAGAAAAATCATAAATTCATTATTTGAAATTCAACCTTGATGAATCACGAATCAAAACAAATTATCATCTCTAGTGTGGATCTAGTCAGAATATCTTTGTTCAATATCAGCAGTTCCCTGCTCCCTCCTCCTTTTCCATCACATGTGGTTGTGTATGTGTATGTGTCTCTGATCATTGGCTGTGTGTCTCCTCCACCCCACCCCCCTCTCTCTGTGTGTGCACCACATAAGTTGGGGTGCAAGAAACCTCTGTTTTATCCCATCTGCCATTCTGTTCTACTGCTACACCAGATTGCAATACAAAGTAAAATTAAAAATAGTAAAATAACACTAGAGCTGCTGCATCTAATGGTTGTGAGAGCCAGTCAGTGCAAAAGAAGTCTGGCCCATAAAAATGTCTCAGAAGAATTCTAAAAGCCTGTGTAACCCCCTCCACCAATGTGTAACACAGTTTAAAACTAGATTAATTTTCCCCCAAGAGGATATATTCCCCCAACAACAACAAAAATATGTCTAGTACATGACTTTAAATAAAATTCAAAACATCCATCCATCATCCAATTTATTTAACTAATGTTACCACAACCAGGAAAATGTCCAGATGGCGTAACATTCATTTGGATCTCAAAGTGGACATTATTGAGCATTTGGCATAGCTCTATTTTTTTAAAAAAATGAAAAATATACAAATAATCAATTTCCATCTTAATTTTGAATTTGCACTAGGTGCAATACAAAAGTTATGGGAACATGTAGTCCAGGCAAGAAATTAGGCCTTTTGGCTATTCAGAGATGTGATAGTAAATTTTGACGTGATCATTCCCCAGCCATGCCTTCAAGGTGAATCCAAAGAGTCACCTGTCTCTGTTGATCCATATCAATAAACTAGTTAAAGGAATTTTTCATCTCCACCAGGAGCCTGTCTTTTGCAAAACTAATGGATCTTGAGTTCCCATTCAGGGCCAGCTTACTCTAAATACAGAAGAGTCTATTTTTGCTGATACCCACGCCTTGCTTACTATGAGAATTGCACTTAGGTCAAGAGGACAGAACTGTAACTTGACATTTTGGTAGTTGAGAAGATTGGCATCATGTCCCACTCTGATTGCCCTAATGCTGGAGCACAAACCAAGGGGGAGAGAAATAATGTACTCCCAAAAGTTTATGTTCCAGAAAAGGGGGGGGTCAATAGATCCATTTTATGTTGCCACTTACTTTCCTAACATTCATTGGTATATTCACCTTCAGGCTTGATCTCCTCTAAATGTTCGGCCTTAGGACCAAGTCCCAATTGCTCCCCCTAAGTTATAGTCCTACCTGGGGAATAGAGGAACCTGGAGTTGGCAGATTATACAACTGTCCCTACTCATCAAAATGTCCCATCTCACTGCCTCTGCAAATTTCTGGCTTTGTTACAGCCCTGGTACTACTAAGCTTATATTTTGGTGTGTGTGTGTGTGTGTGTGTGTGTGTGTGTGTGTGTGTGTGTGTGTGTGTGTGTGTGTGTGTGTGTGTGTGCGCGCGCGTGTGTGCATTTTCACTGAGCCTGTTTGGGGGGGTAGTTAAATCTAGACGTGGGCCCGAACCAGAAAACCCATGGTTTGGGTTTTTCCGGTTCGGGCCAACCTTTGGTTTGGTTCGGGTTCAGGTTTGTATGAATTTAAAAAATATTCGTATCAACCCGAACCAATTCGGGTTCTTACTGGTGGTGGCGGCAGCAGCTCAGTGTTGGCAGCGGTGGATCCCAGCCCCTGTGGCAGGGGCTTTTTGAGGTGCTGACATGGGGCCAGCGCTTTTCTTTTCTTTTCAAGCACCCACCTCGTGGCCCCTGGGGCCAGGTGGGCACTTTATTTTATTTTTTTATATATTTTTCTTTATTTTAGAGCACCGACCTGGCTACCCCTGGGGCTGGGTTGGTGCTCCTTTTTTTATTTTTATTTTTTTATTTATTTATTTAGACTTCTGGATTACAGCCATGCTACAACTGTAGCATGGGCCAGGTGGTTTTTATTTTTATTTTTATTTTTATTTTTCAAGTGCTGACCACGCGGCCCCTGGGGCCCAGTCAGTGCCGGGTTTTTAAAATATTCTATGTGATTTTAGGGTGCTGACAAGGCCTACCCTGGGGCCCGGTTGGCACTCCTTTTTTATTTTATTTTCATTTTCATTTTTACTTTTTTACTTCCGACCACGTGGCGCAGGCCGGTCAACTTTTCCTGCCTGCAGCCAGGAAGACCGAAGACGTCCAGCACCAGGTAGGAGACATCGCTGCCATTAATGAAATGAAGTGAACTGAACCATTTTTTTCCAGTTTGTTTTGTTTCATTCTAAAATCACTCTGGGGTTCATTATTCGTTTCATTACATAACAAAACAAATAATGAATAATCAAACAAACTAACTTCATGCCCATCTCTAGTTAAATCTATGGGAGAAATATTCATTCTCTTAGGGCCTTTTCACATGACCCCTAAGATCTGCTGGCCACTTAAATTCGGACCAGAGATCTTAGGGGTTTGTCGCCATTCCTGCATTCCCACCCCCTCCGCACTCCTGGCTGCTGGTTGCGTGAGGGGAGGGAGAAAAAAAGAAAGAAAAGAATGCCGCTCACTGCCGTTCTGCCATCTCGCTTTGCTCCCGGCACTGCATTCAGATCTCTTAAAGGGTCGGGGGGGGGCAAAAAAAGAATAAACAGAAGCAAGGAGAGCCCAGCAGTCACTACTGTTATATCTGCATCAGGAATTTTCACCCTCCGAGAGCAGGTACATGAAAAGTGCACTGGGACGTGCTTAGGTGGGCGTGGTCGCTTAATTATCTGTAAACTCTGGAGCTGGTGGGGAAATAATTTTAAGCTCCGGAGCTGGGAGCCATTTGCCATGGAGTTTAGGGGTCGTGTGAAAAGGCCCTTAGACCCTTACACAAAGGTTTACTCTGCAGCCTATGTATTGCTCCTCATGTGTCTGAAGAAGTGGTCATAGGAGGCCCACCAAAGCCTGAACTAAAATATAAGGTGACACTTTTTTGCTTTTTTATTTTAATTTTTAAATTTTCTTTTGATTTGGCCTGACATGGAGCATAAAGGGCTCCCTGTACAGCCACTAATTTCTGTGTATACAGCCTGGCAATCTCACATGTTAGGCCAGTCTCCTCTGGTGGAAGACCATATGCCTGAACTTAGGCTATCCAACTTTGCTGCTGCCCAGCTGATGACTTCCTCAGGTTTTTCTCTTAATTCTGCCTCTGTACAGATGAGATAAAAGTGGGGCCTCTTCGGATAACAGCCATGGCTTCCAGGCCTCCTTCAGAACTCTCTCCCGGGATTTCTCCTGTGAGGAGATGAAAGGAGCAGTGTTTCAAGTTCTGCAACCATAATTGCATGTTTGGTTTGGAAAAGGATATGTGCACAGGAAGTGCATCAGGAATTGGAGAAGAATTTTATGTGTGCTGGGGGGATTTGGTGTTTATCAATCATGAAGACTGAATTGATGACAGCAAATCTTTTATTTGGGGTGTGTCAAAAAAAAGGCACCATGTGCAGCTTGTCATAGAGACAGTTATCCTGGGCATTTAATCTGAAGACGAGGCCTGTGGTATCAAGACTTCAGAGCCTTCTAATCCTGCATCCTGGCTACAGATGTGTGAGATTTTAATTTTAATCTGTTTTCCTGTGAGGATATATCATTATTTATGCACACTTCTATATTTATTTCTAACCTCTTTCCTCATTAGCTTGCAGCCACCTCAAACTAATTGGTTCATATGTCTATACTATGTATTTACAGTTTGCCACAATATGCCTGTTAAAGATGGGAATCACTCAACATTGGCAAATAGAAGACCTAGAAAATGGATTTTCAAAAAAAAAAAAAAAAATGGGACAAAGCAAAACTGACAGATTTATCTACCAAGACTAAAGAGTTTCAATGTGTAACTTGTTGCTTGTTTGATTTTTGTTTGTTTGATGTTGTAAACTGACCAGAGTTCCTCCAGAAGACAGGCGGTATATAAATAAATAAATAAATAAATAAATAAATAAATAAATAAATAAATACTAAAAGGCTGGATTTGAATCTATTATTATTTATTATTATTTATTTGTATCATTTCTATACCACGCCATCTTCTGAATCGGAACTCTGGGTGGTTAACAGGTTTAAAAAGTATACAGAACTACAAAAACAGTTAAGGACAAAACCCCAGGCAAGATATATTGGTGGTGAACAAAAAAATGATTAAAGTAGGTGGCCATATGCCTCCTCAAAAAGCAGAGTTTTCAAAGCCTTTTTTAAGGCGGGCAGGGACTGTGCAAGGCACAGCTCATTTGGGAGATGGTTCCATAATGATCTCTGTTCAACCATGATAATGAGATATTAAGAATTATCACTTTTTTAAAAACTCAGACGTTCTGCATGTTTCATATGATTGCCTGGTTCCTTTCCATGCACGGAATAGGTTTCCCTTTCTTCAAGATGGCCGACATCTACAGATCCCATATTTGAGACAGAAATAGCTTGGGACTTTAAAAAAAGAGAATGGGGGAGGGGACAAAATTGAAAAGATTTTTCTCATCTCTGTTGTTGGCTTGGAATCTCAGTGGCCATTTTGTTCATTGAGTTTGAGGAGGTCCTTTTTTTGAGCTTTCCGCAGCCCGTTTAGGCTGTAATTCTCTGTGTATTTTGCAAACTTAGCCATGTCACTGCTCCCTCTTTACTTACTGTCATTCCATAAACCAATGAAAAGCCACCAACCCTGATTCAAATCCTTAGAGCATCTTCCTTTCAGTGGCTGTTAACAAGTTATTGAGTTCTATTCTATAGTTGTGAGACATATGTAGATGACTCTTTGATAGGTGGGACTCCCAAAATGAAAATGATTTATGGCCCAGCCACCACCAACAAATGACATCTCTCTACTGCATCTTCATGTATGCCTTTTAGATGGCAAGGTTCTTTCCTCAAGTCCAGGGGTCCTCAAACTTTTTAAACAGGGGACCAGTTCACTGTCCCTTAGACACTGTTGAGGGCTGGATTCCCTGATGGGGAGAAGAAAGGCCTGACCTGCTTTGCCCCTCCCAGCCCAATGCTGCTCTTCTTGCCTGCTGGCCCATGCAGTGGCCTCATTTTCTCCCATGGCTCCCAGGGGGGGGTAGAGGAGGACCTGTCCTGCTCACCCCCTCCAAAATGCTATGGGCAATGATGGGCTTTGCCCTCGCCAAAAAGCACTATTAAAATGAGGAAACATCCCCCTTTCCTTCCCCCTCCCCTGGGGAATTGGTGACCAAGAAGCCCCATCAGCCCCCCCCCCAAAACCCACTAGGTGCCTGGAGGGTCCTGCCTCTCCCTCCCGCTCGCCGCCCGAGCTGCTGGGAGCTGCATTCTAATTAACTCACCTGTCTCTAGTCCAGTGACTCACTATTGATGGCCATTACAAGAGCTCAGCAATGGAAGGCGGGATGGGGTGACTGTGGTGGAAGGATACATGTTGCATATGAGGTGGGTGGAAGGACAGAGGCTGGTGAGTTTTCAGCTCAACTGTGTGGGGCAAGAGTGGGGGTTCTGCAATGGCAGGTGGGCCAGATTCAGGACCCTGGCAGGCCAGATGTGGCCCGTGAACCATAGTTTGAGGACCCCTGCTCTAGTCCATCTATGACTGAGATTTGTCTACCTGGGATATGAGAAAGAACCTTTCTGTGATGATGTGTAGACAACATAGCTCCCTTGCTTGAGAGATCTGTTTAGTGCCTTCCATTGGCTTCCACCACCAGGGACAGATGTTCTTATACTAAAAGAGTAAGGGATGTTAACTAGAGATGGGCACAAATCAAAAAAGGCATTTCAATTGTCGTTTGTTGTTTAGGAGGTCCGTTTTGGTTTGTTTCCATTTTTCGTGAATTTTTGCAAAAAATCATTTTTGTTTTCGTTCATTCCATTACCGTTTTGTTACCATTTATTTCAATTTTTTGTGATTTTTTCCCAGCATTTAAAGCAGTTCAATGTATTGCCGTAACGAAAACGAAATGGATGACAAAATTTCTGGTGTTTCTGTTCGTTTTGTTTCATTTTAGAGACAAAATTTGTTTGTCATTTTGTTACGTAATGAAACGAAAAAATGAAAACGGAAACAAAAAATTGTTCATTTCGTGCCCATCTCTAATGTTAACTGTTTTCCCCCTTTAAAATTATATTTGCTGCTCTTGACTATGATCTGCATATGACCTATTACCTTTTAATGGTATTTAATTTTTCCAAGATGCTCAAAAACACTTCTGTTTTAAGGATTTGCTTGATGTATTGACTCTAATAACATGTGTTGCCCAAATATGTTATGCCAATTGGCTTGTATAGTCAATGATATTATTTATTGTCTTTCTGTCTTATTTTACCTCTAATGAGCTATGTATGTTGCCCTCCTTCCCACAGTCTCTAAAATAGGCTGAGATTGTGTTGTTGGCCCAAAGTGATACATTGGCCAAACTCTTATTTACCCACTAGTAGGCCCATGGAATTGCCAGCAATGTGGTGAATCCACTCCTCTCTAACTACCATTGGTTTAAATGGCCCACTCTCATTGCTACTTCAGTCTAGAAAGAGGCATGGTGGTCCCATTTGAACCAATGGAACTGTTGGATGAGTTGGCTCACCAAATTGCTACTGATTCAGTAGGATTCTACTGTGGCGTACTATGCTGAGCAACAGGATTTCAGCCAGTGTTTGGTGGACAAGTGCAGAATGGAACCTTGCCCTACTGAACCCTAGCGGAGGAAGCATTAATAATTACACTATGAGGATCATTGCACTATGAAATGTAATTGGGAGATAGATTGGGTGGGGTTGAAATCACTTTGCAGTCACACTGTAGCCATGTGGTTTTGGGGTCAGTGTGCGTGTCCTCTTGAGAAAATTTTAATCTGTTTTTAAACTGTGGCTTTAATTTAAGATGGAAACTAGAGATGGGCACGACCAGGAAAAATTACGTTTTGAGTTGTTGTGTGTCGGAGCCGGCCCGTTTCGGCTTGTTTCCATTTGTTGTGAAATTTTTCAAAAATTTGTCATTTCGTTTGTCGTTTTTTCGTCTGTTGTTAGTACTGGTTTTGGGGGGGGCTCCTGGAGGCACCTCTCTGGGGTGGGTGCCTCCTCTAGCCCGCTACAAAATGGCATGCGTAGCCAATTGGATATGCATACCATTAAGTTGCAGTAACAGGCAGAGGCACCTCTCTTTCGGGTGCCTCTGTGACTCACTGCCTGCCGGCATATGGTGCACTTGGGCTGGGGAACGAATTGAGAGAGGACCCCTACGGGCGCCCTGTGACTCACTAAGAAGGGAAGTGTACTCGCTGTAGTGCAATGCGAGTACACATCTGGCTTACTGGTTAGGGATTAGCGCAAGGGCTAGGCGTAGGGTTACGAGTAAGGTTAGGGTGAGTTACTGGGGTGCACCTCTGGGTGCCTCTCTGACCCACTAAGAAGGATAGTGTACTGGCGTATGGGTTAGGGTTCGGGTTCGGGTTAGGGTACGGGCTAGGGTTAGTGGGCTTTTTATGCCCGACTGGCACATCCAGAAGTCTCGGTCAAAACCTGGCCAAGTGGCCATGCAATTGGTGGAATGGCTCCAAAAATTTGCATGGTCCACTCCCATGGCCAGCCCATCATTGTGCAGGTGTAAAAAAATAAAAATAAAATAAAATAAAATAAAATCAATGGAGACATTTTGTTGCAAGAAAAACCCACTGCTGCTACTGAAAAAAAATCAGGCAGTTTTAAAATAGCTATTTTTGCATGTTTCTGTGGTGCTTTGGTGTGCCTTTGGACCACGCGATTTCAAAATAAATATTGCGGTCGCCCCATTTTGGATCCCCCGCCCGCACCGCATGGCATGGTGACTCGGCAAGACGACGAAGATGCCCCCGACCAGAGCAGCCTGAGAATGACAGGAGAGGGGGGGAGGCCGGGGACCCCCCCCCCCAGAAACCACCCCTCTGGTAGGTGCCCTCACTCAGGCAGGCATATTTTCGCCTGCTTTTTTGGCCGGGAATCGGGTTTTTTTAGTTTAAAAACTTTTTTTCTGTGCCGCGCCGCTTGGCGAGTTGGCGACTCGACGAGGATGCGCACTTTGCACAGCCCAGGAGAGGAGGGGGGAGGCCGCCCCCCCCAGAAAGCACCCCTCTGGTAGGTGCCCTCACACAGGCAGGCATATTTTCGCCTGCTTTTTTGGCCGGGAATCAGGTTTTTTTTAATATTTAAAACTTTTTTCCTGTGCCGCGCCGCTTGGCGAGTTGGCGTGGTGGCGACTCGATTAGGATGCGCACTTTGCGCAGCCCAGGAGAGGAGGCGGGGGAAGGCCGGGAAACCCCCCCAGAAACCACCCCTCTGGTAGGTGCCCTCACTCAGGCAGGCATATTTTCGCCTGCTTTTTTGGCCGGGAATCGGGTTTTTTATTTTTAAAACTTTTTTCCTTTGCCGCTTGGCATCGCGCGATCGCTGCGATGCCAGGAACGACAATGACAAATCAGACCCAATTTTTCTTTAGTCAGTTCGAGTTCGAGTTCTGGCAGAGTAATTGTCGTTCTTTGTTCCGTTACGTAATGGAAACGAGAAATGGAAACGGAAACGAGAATTTCGCCAAGTTGTGCCCATGTCTAATGGAAACACAAGTCAAGTTAGTTCACAGAATGTGGAATAAATTGGCATTGGCTGTCTTTACTCTCGGGGATAATTCTGATGACTAAGTTTCAAGTTGTCAAACAGATAGAGCTTTAACAACATGGATATTCAACCTACTGAAATATAACTTTTAGCTTTTTATTATATATATATATATATATATATATATATATATATATATATATATATATATATATATATATATGTTTTCGTAGATTTTCACGGGTATAGGTATGCATGTTAGGGTGGATTCGGGTTTCTTCCCGTGTAGAAATCTGGTTGTTTTGGCGACGTTTCGACGAGGTCTCACTCGTCATCTTCAGGCTGGTGTTCTGGCTTCTTTCTTCTTGAAGCAAAGTGTGGTCTCAGTTGAAGTCCTTCTATAAATACTGCTGGGGGGGTGTGGTTTGCTTGCTCTGTTGCTGATTGTAGGTTCCAAAAGGACACAAGATGCCACCACCTTCCATCCACACCAAACACAAACCCAGACCCTTCCCACAGATGAAACGAAACCACCATCCAATAACAAAACCACGACTGCACCATCTACTGCGGCACCCCACTCCAGTCACCACATGGAGCACACTCACACACCCCAAAAAAACATTGGGAGACCACAGACACGTAGCCAGACCAAAATGAATTCACAAGACACAGGACCCCACTCCACCAAAGCCCAGGATACTGCCAGAACCCACCAGCCATCTAACCCACCAGCATGTAAACAGCCATCTAAACAGCCATCAGCAGTTAATCCCTTAACGATCGCCTCAGCCACACAGCAGATCACAAAAGAACAAAGGAACAAAGGAACCTGCAATCAGCAACAAAGCAAGCAAACCACACACCCCCAGCAGTATTTATAGAAGGACTTCAACTGAGACCACGCTTTGCTTCAAGAAGAAAGAAGCCAGAACACCAGCCTGAAGATGACGAGTGAGACCTCGTCGAAACGTCGCCAAAACAACCAGATTTCTACACGGGAAGAAACCCGAATCCACCCTAACATGCATATATATATATATATATATATATATATATATATATATATATATATATATATATATGTTTTCGTAGATTTTCACGGGTATAGGTATGCATGTTAGGGTGGATTCGGGTTTCTTCCCGTGTAGAAATCTGGTTGTTTTGGCGACGTTTCGACGAGGTCTCACTCGTCATCTTCAGGCTGGTGTTCTGGCTTCTTTCTTCTTGAAGCAAAGTGTGGTCTCAGTTGAAGTCCTTCTATAAATACTGCTGGGGTGTGTGTGGTTTGCTTGCTCTGTTGCTGATTGTAGGTTCCTTTGTTCCTTTGTTCTTTTGTGATCTGCTGTGTGGCTGAGGCGATCGTTAAGGGATTAACTGCTGATGGCTGTTTAGATGGCTGTTTACATGCTGGTGGGTTAGATGGCTGGTAGGTTCTGGCAGTATCCTGGGCTTTGGTGGAGTGGGGTCCTGTGTCTTGTGAATTCATTTTGGTCTGGCTACGTGTCTGTGGTCTCCCAATGTTTTTTTGGGGTGTGTGAGTGTGCTCCATGTGGTGACTGGAGTGGGGTGCCGCAGTAGATGGTGCAGTCGTGGTTTTGTTATTGGATGGTGGTTTCGTTTCATCTGTGGGAAGGGTCTGGGTTTGTGTTTGGTGTGGATGGAAGGTGGTGGCATCTTGTGTCCTTTTGGACCTGGTGTCAGTCTTTGTGACAGAGGCTCGTCTGTTGACCAGGGCTAGTTTCCAGATGTCAGGCAAGCGGGAGGTGTCATCTCGTTTATTCATGTTGTTTGGGTGTTTCTCTATTTCAATGGCTTCCATGATTATTCGACTGTTGAAGTGTTCAGTTTTGGAGATGAGTTTGGTTCTTTCAAAGTCAAGTTCATGACCTGTTGTTTTTATGTGCTGGAAGAGAGAGGAAGATTTTTCTTCTTTTTTGACTGCGTTCTTGTGTTCTGCGATGCGTGCGCTTATTCTCCTGTTTGTTTGTCCGATGTATGTGGCTGGACAGACTTTGCATGGTATTTCGTAGACTCCTTGGTTTTCTAGCTCAATCTTGTCTTTGGGGTTTCTTAAGATGTTGGCTATTTTTTGGTCGGTGCAAAAGGCTGTCTTGATATTGTGTTTGTGGAGAATTTTGCTGATTTTGTCTGTGGTGCCTTTGATGTAAGGGAGGAGGGCGGTGCCGTTGTTCTCTTCTGTTTCTTGGTTCTTGGGGGTGTTTCCTTTTGGATTAGTTTGGTGATGGTGTTTTTTGGAATCCGTTCGCAATTAAAACATTCGAGAGAGTGTGTAATTCAGTTTTTAGGTGGTCTTTGTCAGCGAGGCGTTTGGTTCTGGAGATGAGGGTTTTGCTACGGAGTTGATCTGTGCAGGGTGGTGGTGTGATTGTGCATTTAAGTAGCGGTTTGTATGTGTTTTTTCTGGTAGATGGTATGTCCTAAGGAGCCGTCGGGTTTTTTGTAGATTAGGACGTCCAGGAAGGGAAGTTGGTTGTTGGCTTCTATTTCCATAGTGAATTGTATTTTGGGGTGTAGGCTGTTGAGATGTGTGAGGAAGTTGTTCAGTTTATCTTTCCCGTGTGGCCAGATAACAAAGGTGTCGTCAACATATCTGAGCCAGAGTTTGGGTTTATGTTCGGACTTCTGTAGCGCGTTGGTTTCAAAGTGTTCCATATATAGGTTTGCGATGACCGGTGAGAGGGGTGATCCCATGGGTGCTCCTTCTATCTGTTTGTATCTTTGTCCATTGTGGATGAAGTATGTGTTGGTTAGGCAGTGGTTGGTCAGATCTAGGATGTGTTTGGGGGGGTTGTATTTGTTGTGGATAGCTGTCAAGGCTTCTTGAATGGGCACTTGTGTGAAGAGCGAAACAACATCGAAGCTCACGAGTAGGTCATTGGGTTGTAGGTCTTGTTTCTTTATAATTTCTATGAAGTGGAACGAGTTTTGTACGTATGAAGTGATGGATTCTGCATAGGGCTGGAGTTGTTTGGCAAGAAATTTGGCGAGGTTTTGTAGAGGTGAGCCTATGGAGCTGACTATGGGTCTGAGAGGTGTTCCTTCTTTGTGAATCTTGGGGAGGCCGTAGAGCTTGGGGCATCTGGATGATTTCTCTCTGGGGATGATGCTTGGCTTGATTTCTTCACTTAAGGGAGAGGCTTTTATTTTGGCTTTGGTGGTTTTTTCCAGGTAGGTGGTGGGGTCTGTGTTCAAAGGTATGTAAGCAGGGTCTTGTAGTAGGTTGGATAGTTTGGCTTGGTAGTCGGATGTGTTCATCACCACTGTGGCATTGCCTTTGTCTGCTGGGAGAATGATTATGTTGTTGTCTTTCCTCAGGTTGGAGAGGGCTTTTTGTTCTTCTTTGTGTAAATTGCTTCTGGGTGGTTTGCTGGATACTGCCAGAACCCACCAGCCATCTAACCCACCAGCATGTAAACAGCCATCTAAACAGCCATCAGCAGTTAATCCCTTAACGATCGCCTCAGCCACACAGCAGATCACAAAAGAACAAAGGAACAAAGGAACCTGCAATCAGCAACAAAGCAAGCAAACCACACACCCCCAGCAGTATTTATAGAAGGACTTCAACTGAGACCACACTTTGCTTCAAGAAGAAAGAAGGCAGAACACCAGCCTGAAGATGACGAGTGAGACCTCGTCGAAACGTCGCCAGAACAACCAGATTTCTACACGGGAAGAAACCCGAATCCACCCTAACATGCATACCTATACCCGTGAAAATCTACGAAAACAAATATCCGACCTCTACGGGGAGGAAACCTTCCAGCTGACCAGAACCTACGAGAAACTAGAAGTCCGAAGAGCCACCATCTTATGTGACATTGCATTCCTACGCAACTGCCGAGACAAAAATGTGATCCCCACAAGCTTCCAACTGAAATTCCACTCAAAAACCCCATCCAGCGAAAGGATCCTGAAAAGAACAGAACTAGCCCTAATCAGAAGCAAACTACACAGGAAAAGATACCTACTAGATCAAACCAAAAGAGACCTACTCACTCTCCACCTCAAACTCAGCAACAAAATCCACCCAACACTCTGGAACAAATCCAAGCAACTTGCCGCCTGGAGAGCTGAAACAGAGACCTCCCACAAGACAGACACACACACCAACAAACTCCACAAACTGGAAAAACGCCAGAAGCCCAACCCCCCCCCCCCACAACAGCCCATGAAACAAACAGTCCACAACATATCAGACAGGACACTCACCATCGCAGAGACCAAAGCCCTTTCCAAAGGATTCAACTTTGCAATCGCCCCCAGACACATCCCCACCGAAAACATCATATGCGGAGTGGAAGCCAGCCTAACCAAAATCAACCCAGATGAAGCCAACAAAATCAGACTCGAAGTCACCAATGTCCTCTGCTCCAGCAAACCACCCAGAAGCAATTTACACAAAGAAGAACAAAAAGCCCTCTCCAACCTGAGGAAAGACAACAACATAATCATTCTCCCAGCAGACAAAGGCAATGCCACAGTGGTGATGAACACATCCGACTACCAAGCCAAACTATCCAACCTACTACAAGACCCTGCTTACATACCTTTGAACACAGACCCCACCACCTACCTGGAAAAAACCACCAAAGCCAAAATAAAAGCCTCTCCCTTAAGTGAAGAAATCAAGCCAAGCATCATCCCCAGAGAGAAATCATCCAGATGCCCCAAGCTCTACGGCCTCCCCAAGATTCACAAAGAAGGAACACCTCTCAGACCCATAGTCAGCTCCATAGGCTCACCTCTACAAAACCTCGCCAAATTTCTTGCCAAACAACTCCAGCCCTATGCAGAATCCATCACTTCATACGTACAAAACTCGTTCCACTTCATAGAAATTATAAAGAAACAAGACCTACAACCCAATGACCTACTCGTGAGCTTCGATGTTGTTTCGCTCTTCACACAAGTGCCCATTCAAGAAGCCTTGACAGCTATCCACAACAAATACAACCCCCCCAAACACATCCTAGATCTGACCAACCACTGCCTAACCAACACATACTTCATCCACAATGGACAAAGATACAAACAGATAGAAGGAGCACCCATGGGATCACCCCTCTCACCGGTCATCGCAAACCTATATATGGAACACTTTGAAACCAACGCGTTACAGAAGTCCGAACATAAACCCAAACTCTGGCTCAGATATGTTGACGACACCTTTGTTATCTGGCCACACGGGAAAGATAAACTGAACAACTTCCTCACACATCTCAACAGCCTATACCCCAAAATACAATTCACTATGGAAATAGAAGCCAACAACCAACTTCCCTTCCTGGACATCCTAATCTTCAAAAAAACCGACGGCTCCTTAGGACATACCATCTACCAGAAAAAAACACATACAAACCGCTACTTAAATGCACAATCACACCACCACCCTGCACAGATCAACTCCGTAGCAAAAACCCTCATCTCCAGAACCAAACGCCTCGCTGACAAAGACCACCTAAAAACTGAATTACACACTCTCTCGAATGTTTTAATTGCGAACGGATTCCAAAAAAACACCATCACCAAACTAATCCAAAAGGAAACACCCCCCAAGAACCAAGAAACAGAAGAGAACAACGGCACCGCCCTCCTCCCTTACATCAAAGGCACCACAGACAAAATCAGCAAAATTCTCCACAAACACAATATCAAGACAGCCTTTTGCACCGACCAAAAAATAGCCAACATCTTAAGAAACCCCAAAGACAAGATTGAGCTAGAAAACCAAGGAGTCTACGAAATACCATGCAAAGTCTGTCCAGCCACATACATCGGACAAACAAACAGGAGAATAAGCGCACGCATCGCAGAACACAAGAACGCAGTCAAAAAGAAGAAAAATCTTCCTCTCTCTTCCAGCACATAAAAACAACAGGTCATGAAATTGACTTTGAAAGAACCAAACTCATCTCCAAAACTGAACACTTCAACAGTCGAATAATCATGGAAGCCATTGAAATAGAGAAACACCCAAACAACATGAATAAACGTGATGACACCTCCCGCTTGCCTGACATCTGGAAACTAGCCCTGGTCAACAGACGATCCTCTGTCACAAAGACTGACACCAGGTCCAAAAGGACACAAGATGCCACCACCTTCCATCCACACCAAACACAAACCCAGACCCTTCCCACAGATGAAACGAAACCACCATCCAATAACAAAACCACGACTGCACCATCTACTGCGGCACCCCACTCCAGTCACCACATGGAGCACACTCACACACCCCAAAAAAACATTGGGAGACCACAGACACGTAGCCAGACCAAAATGAATTCACAAGACACAGGACCCCACTCCACCAAAGCCCAGGATACTGCCAGAACCCACCAGCCATCTAACCCACCAGCATGTAAACAGCCATCTAAACAGCCATCAGCAGTTAATCCCTTAACGATCGCCTCAGCCACACAGCAGATCACAAAAGAACAAAGGAACAAAGGAACCTGCAATCAGCAACAAAGCAAGCAAACCACACACCCCCAGCAGTATTTATAGAAGGACTTCAACTGAGACCACACTTTGCTTCAAGAAGAAAGAAGCCAGAACACCAGCCTGAAGATGACGAGTGAGACCTCGTCGAAACGTCGCCAGAACAACCAGATTTCTACACGGGAAGAAACCCGAATCCACCCTAACATGCATATATATATATATATATATGTGTGTGTTTTCGTAGATTGAGAGACCACGCTTTGCTTCAAGAAGAAAGAAGCCAGAACACCAGCCTGAAGATGACGAGTGAGACCTCGTCGAAACGTCGCCAAAACAACCAGATTTCTACACGGGAAGAAACCCGAATCCACCCTAACATGCATATATATATATACACACACACACACACACACACACACACACACACACACACACATACATACAGTGGTACCTTGTATAACGTAATTAATTCGTTCCAAATCAAATTACGTCATACAAATTTTCCATTGTACAAATTGTAATTTCCCATAGGAATGCATTGAAACTGGATTTAATCCGTTCCAATGCGTTCCAATATGGCGCTAGGTTTTTTGGGTGAGGGGAGTGGGCGGGCGGTGGACCCCCATGCAGGTGCCAGGTAAGGGTGCCCCTCCCCATCTCACCCCCCTCCATGTCTGCCACCCCTCCTCTCCCCTCCCTCCTTCCCCGGGCGGCTGCAGGTGGTCGGGCGGAGGTGGCCGTGGGGGTAGGGGGAGGGAGTGGGGTGCGCTGCTTGGCCTGGGGCGGGGGGGCTTGGGCGGGACCACCCCAGGAATTCCCCCCGCTGCCTCTTCAAAGGGCGCCCTCCCGCTGAGAGAAAACGACCCCCACTCCGGTCTCGAGAAGAGTTCCCGGGGGTCCCTCACATTCGCCCGCCTCTCCTGGCCACCAAGCGCCAGCCCCACAGGGCGAGGCCTCCTCTCACCTTGTCCGGATCCAAGCGACTGCAGTGGTGAGCGCAGGTTGGGGAACGGGGAGGGGGGGAGAGAGAGAGACACCCGATAAGCCACTCCTCAAGCAGAGTCCATAACACGCTGGCTCACGAGTTGCAGAAATCCCGCCCTCTTCCCCCCGCCCCCCCGCTTGCCTCTTGCCGGAGCCCCAGAGGCTGAAGCCAAGGGAGGGAGGGGGGAGGAGGCATGTCCCTCCCTCACACCGTCAAGGGGAGCAGGGCGCGCCTTCTCCGGCTTCCCTCCGGCAGACCCTCTTCACCGCCTGTCTCTCGCGCTGCGCCCTCTCCTCCTGCTCTTTGGAGGCACCTCCGCTGCCACCCGCAGGCTTCGCCTCTCCCGCCCGGTCTTCGGGGGGCTCCGCAACTCCCAGGCCTTTCTTCTTCTTCTTCTTCTTCTTCTTCTTCTTCTTCTTCTTCTTCTTCTTCTTCTTCTTCTTCTTCTTCTTCTTCTTCTTCTCTCCCTATTTCTCCCTCCTCCCAAGCCCTCTCCTTCGTCCTCCTCCTCCTCTTCCGCGGCGCGCACCCAGGGAAGCGCAGGAGAGCGGTGCCTGCTGTGCTGGCCGTGCGTGCCGGTGCCGTGTCCGCCTGCTGCGCCCTGCGCCTCCTCCGCCTCTCCTCGCCCGCAACGGCGGCAGCAGCAGCAGCAGCAGCAGCAGCAGCAGCATGTAGAACTCGGGCAGGAAGGACTTTGACTGGAAACTGTTCAGCCACCCTGCGGCCCGTCAACCCCAGCATCCGCGGCGGCGGCAAGCGTAGGACCCCCGCACAGCTCTCCCCTCCATGCCTGCCGCCCCTCCCCTCCCCTCCCCTCCCCTCTTTCCCCGACTGCCCCCTGTCCTCTTCCCGGGCGGCCGCAGGTGGTGGGCGGAGGTGGCCGCGGGGGTGGGGGGGAGGGGGAGGATTTTGTCAATCACTGAACATTTGTATCTGCTGCCCGGTCTCAAAACACATCACTTGTGGTTAATAACAACCATTAAGAGAAGAATGGTAATTTCTGACTGGTTAGACCTATGTGATCCATGTGGTTATTAGGCTGCCTATGAGTCACTGTTTTTCTATGACATGAACACAATTGCATATTACTTCCCACTTTGCATTCTGCAAAACCATCTGTCCTACTTGTTAGTCCCACTGAATGTTGCATCAGCATTTTGGTTGCGCTTAATAAGAAAAAAAAATCCTAGGAGGATGACATCAGGTGTGGAAACGGGTTGGCTCCAAAGGCTTATCTTTATATTTTAATGGCTTATATATTGACTGATTATGTGTTTTCTCTAGGGCTCAAGAGTGGAAGTTCATTCCACAATCTGCCCCTCTCCGTGAATTGTAAAGTGGCATCCCTTTATAATACAGCAAGATCAGATGGGAGGTCGTTGTACTGTAATCCCTCCTTCTAGCACAGAATTATTTACTAGAATACAAAAGCCACATTTTTAATAAAATGAAATTTAAGGAGCCATTAGGAAGAAAGACCAGCTTAGTGGTCTCCCAACCCAGTCAAAATACTGCTATTCCAGCAAACCACAATCTGGATCCTGGCAGAGCTGTCTCATTCCTTAATCTCTCTTGGCTAGGATAAACTCTGGAGTGCAATGTATTTTACCGAGCAAACCTCCAGCCAGTTAATTGGTGGGCTTTAAATGCTCCAACCTAAGCCAACCTTTGCTCTTAAATACACCTATAATAAATCAGCAACACTGAGACGAGGAGATGAGCACTGGATTTTCCTATCTGGGGGCAGCAGTGAGGGAAAACATGGGAAGCTGTTTTTCTTGACTTGGGAAGTATATGCTAAACTGATGTTTTCAAACATAATCTGGCACATGATCTGCCATTCTCAGGCACACTGGGAGGCTACACCATAATGCATCTCAAGCCACCTGGGCCAAATTATACATTACAGATATTTAGACCAGTGGTTCTCAAAGTGGTCTATATAGACCGCCAGGGGTCTATTTTGACTTGCAGGGGTATATGACAGTGAGGGAAAAATTGGGGGTCCATAAAATGTGAGTGGACCCCATTTAGGCAGATCATCATCAACATTTAGGCATTCTGTAAATGTCTTACATCTAACACAAATTGTTTTGGTGCCATTTTTGAAAGTTTTTGGAGCAATTTTTGGAACTTTTAAAACTTTCTTGGTGCATTTCTCAAGTGGTGCAAAGCTAGGGACCTGATTCTTGTGGTGTGCATACCTTTAAAGTCCATTTTGCATTGTGTGTGCAGAGTGGGGTATTGCATCATATTTTTTGGAACTTGATCGTCGCCATGTGCATGTTTTTAAAGTCCGCTTTGCAAAGGTTGGGGCCTTGTGTTTTGCAAAGGTTGGGGCCTTGTGTTTTGCAACCACATGACAGATATTTGTACCTGAATCATGGTCATTTGAAATTCAAATAAACTATTTGTTGTCATTCAGTCGTGTCCGACTCTTTGCGACCCCATGGACCAGAGCTCGCCAGGCCTTCCTATCTTCCACTGCCTCCCGGAGTTTTGTCAAATCCATATTGGTTGCATCGATGACACCGTCCAACCATCTCATTCTCTGCCGTCCTCTTTTCCTTTTGCCTTCACAATCTTTCCCAACATCACGGACTTTTCCAAGGAGTCCTCTCTCCTCATGAGGTGGCCAAAGTACTGGAGCCTCAGCTTCAAAAGCTGTCCTTCCAGTGAACATTCGGGGTTGATTTCTTTCAGGATGGATAGGTTTGATCTCCTTGCAGTCCAGGGGACTCTCAAGACTCTCCTCTAGCACCACATCTCAAAAGCATCAATTCTGCAGCGATCAGCCTTCTTTATAGTTGAGCTCTCACTTCCATACATCACTACTGGAAAAATCATAGCTTTGACTATCCTGACCGTAGTTGGCAAAGTGATGTCTCTGCTCTTTAGGATGCTATCTAGGTTTGCCATTGCTTTCCTCCCAATAAGCAGGCATCTTTTTATTTCATTGCTGCAGTCGCCATCTGCAGTGATCAAGGAGCCCAAGAAAATAAACTCTGTCATTGCCTCCATTTCTTCCTCTTCTATTTGCCAGGAGGTGATGGGACTGGTGGCCATGATATTAGTTTTTCTGATGTTGAGCTTCAGCCCATTTTTTTCACTCTCCTCTTTCACCCTCATTAAGAGATTCTTTAATTCCTCCTCACTTCCTGCTATCAGAGTAGTATCATCCGCATATCTGAGGTTGTTAATATTTCTTCTGGCAATCTTAATGCTGGCTTGTGATTCATCCAGACCTGCCTTTTGCATGATGTACTCTGCATATAAGTTAAATAGGCAAGGTGGCAGTATACATCCTTGAGGTACTCCTTTCCCAATTTTAAACCAGTCAGTTGTTCCATATCCAGTTCTGACAGTTGCTGCTTATCCCACATACTGCTAAAGCCTGCCTTGTAGAATTTTGAGCATAACCTTGCTAGTGTGTGAAATGAGTGTAATTGTGCGATAGTTGGAGCATTCTCTGGCGTTTACTTTCTTTGGGGTTGGAATGTAGACCGATCTTTTCCAGTCCTCTGGCCACTGCTGGGTTTTCCAAATTTGCTGGCATATTGTGTGCAGCACCTATACAGCATCCTCTTTTAAGATTTTAAAGAG
Organism: Phrynocephalus forsythii; assembly: GCA_029282475.1. Taxonomy (NCBI): domain Eukaryota; kingdom Metazoa; phylum Chordata; class Lepidosauria; order Squamata; family Agamidae; genus Phrynocephalus; species Phrynocephalus forsythii. The sequence goes on from JAPFRF010000004.1 coordinate 15,794,282, forward strand.
TTCAATTGGAATGCCATCACCTCCACTGGCCTTGTTGCTTGCAATGCTTTCTAAGGCCCACTTGACTTCACTTCAAATCAACTATAATTATAGTCATATCTTTGTTAACAAGTAACTTGGTTTATGTGCATTTTGATTAATGAGCCAAAATTTCTGAACATTTTGCCTTATTAATAAGCAATGTCTTGATATAGCAGCACTCTCATGTGTGTCACATAATCAAAAGTGCTCTAAACCAATGGCATCTCTCCTCTGTCCTCCTCCTCCTGCTGAGTTTGTTTCATTTGAGTTAATTTGTAACCCCCTTTTTTTTCTTTCCCTTCCTCCCGCTAGGTCACCATGTTGGCAGGGACTCATATACCACCCGTGTTGGGTCGTGGACGATACGCTAGGAGTCGGGAAGTTAGTCGGTTAAGAAGAACTAGGGTCAGGCATCTCGCGCCTGTCCCACGTTCTGACTCCCCGACTCACTGCCACGTGACTGGGAGCCATCCCACCAGAGCCTCCAACCTGTCCTGCCTCCTCCTTAACACCAGGTCAGTCCATAATAAGACCGCCATCATTTTTGACACCATCGTTGACAGCAGGGCCAACCTGGCCTGCATAACAGAGACCTGGGTGGGCTCAGGGGGGGGCTTCCCTCGCTCAGCTGTGCCCACCTGGGTTTCTGGTTCAGGGAGTGGGCAGGTTGGAGGGCCAGAAGGGGGGAGGAGTCGCCATTGTATACGGGGAATCGCTTCATGTGACCAGGGCCTCGACATTGGTGAGTCCGGGGCTTGAATGCCTCCATCTGTTGGTAGGTCAGCGGGATAGATTTGGCATTTTGCTGGGCTACCGTGCTCCCCCATCCAGCACAATCCCTACCAGAGCTCTCGGAGTTCATCGCCACTGCTCTGTTGAAGTCCCCCTGGCTTTTGGTCACCGGGGACTTCAATGTGCATGCTGGTGGTGAGCTCACTGGTGCAGCTCTGGAATTCATGGAAACCATGACGTCCATGAGCCTATCCCAGCATGTTTTTTGCCCTACCCACAGGAGTGGGCATACCCTGGATCTGGGATATACCTCCATGTCGGGGGATTCTGCTTTTCCCTCCCAAGGAAGGCAATAGAAGGCCTCCTTTCTGAGAACTGCATCAGAATTTGAAGGCTGCCTTCAAAGTGCTCTCTCAATACATAGCTCGGTGGAGTAGATATTTTATTTTTCAGAAGGGCCAGCATCTCTAATGAGCATTTAATAATAAAAAGCTGCTTCATGTACTTTCAACTGCTGTTATAAATGGTTCCTTCCGTGAACAGGGACAGGGTGATAAGCTACAGAGAACAAACAGGGCATTTTCTCTGTTTGCGCTTCATGAAAGATGGAGCTGAATTCTGTGGTAAGCAAACTGGAGAAAAGAAGGAATGCATTTATGTTGACTTACTACTTAAAAATTTGTGGTGTCGACGATAAGATCTCTCCCCTCCCCCCCCCCCACTCCCGGGTTGCTAAAGTTTGGCATATATATATTTGTTTGAACATCTGAGACATTTTTAGCTTCTGTGAACAACAGTGTTCAGCTGATTATCGCTGCCTATATCAGAGGAGTTACTCAGAGTTTAAAGAGGAACAAAACAGTGTTTGGTGCCTGTTCTCTACGGGCTGCTTTGAAATTTTTTCAGCCTTTCTCAAAGAACGAAGGCTGTGGGTGATTGAACAAACAATAAATATACAGAACGAGAAATGTGGTTTAAAAATGGTTCAATAGAGCACTTGAGTTCAAAAATAATGCATGTCCTCTTTATACAGAGAGAGAGAAAGAGAGAGAGAGAGAGAGAGAGAGAGAGAGAGAGAGAGAGAGAGAGAAATAACAGGCTACACTTTCTTGTAAGGCTCAGAAAAGCTCCATTGTTACTTTTAAAATATTCATGCGAACAAATCGATGCGGACAGAAGTTTAGAAGAAGTGTTTGAAATGAAAAAAAAAAACACAAAAGCATCAAAAATAGATTTTCAAATCTCAAGGGAGGTAATGGTTTAAAAATACAGACTGAACACTTTCTCCTTTTGTCATCCTGTTCAGACGACTTCAATGCCATCGTTTTGATGGCACGAAAGTGCTGAAATTAACGGCACAAGCTGATGCATATCTACTCAGAGGGTGTGACTTCCATTATGAATTAACTTGAGTTTCTACGGTTAATAGAGATGGGCACGAATAAAAAATGGCGTTTTGGTTTTTCGTTTTTCATTGAGGGGTCCATTTTGGTATGTTTTCATTTTTTGTGAATTTTTAGAAAAAAATCATTTTCATGTTTTGTTTTTTGTTTTTGTTTTTCATTTTTACCCACATTTTGTGTGGTTTTTAAAGCACTTCTGTGCGCAGACGTCCCCCAGTGCCCTAGACCAGAGGGAAAACACTAAAAAAAATTGATGCTGGCAGAGACACAGTATAGACTAGGTACGCAGGGAGGCTGCAAAGGCAACAGTGGGCGTTGCCCAGGATGCAAGGCAGCTGCAGAGTGACTGCACTGCGGGGCAGGGGAAGGTACTCATCGAGAGGTACGCACGCACACACACAGGGAGGCTGCAGGACTGAAGCTAGAGAGAAATATCTTCTTTCTCTTCCCTAAGAGGCAGGCTGCAGCTGGCAGGAACACAGAGACACACACCTGCCTGCCTGGCCTAAAGTGAAAATAACGAGTCGCAGAGACAGCAATCCCACCCTAACTCCCACCGGAGACTGCAAGGAGGACGGGGGCTGCCAGAGCTTTTTATGCCCTCTGTGGCTGCCAGACCTGCCCAGTCTGCAACCTGGGCATGCTATTGGTTGAAGTTGTCCAAGAATTTACATGATCCCATGACATGGCTTGCCTCCATTTTGTGGCTGGAGTGGCAACATCCATTTTGTCATCCTTAAAGAGAAAAGAAAAATACATTGCGATGGGAGAAGACAAAAACAAACATTTTAAGGACTCCACCCCCTGGTAGGTATTATCAGACAGTATAAATAATTATCTCTGCATTTTTATGGATGTCCAGGGCGTTTTTTAACATTTAAAACAGCTCATTTCATTGCGCGTCGCCATTAACGAAAAATGAAACATAATGAACCTAATTTTCGTGGTTCTGTTCGGTTTGTTCCAATTTCATCACAATGTTCATTATTCATTTCGTTATGTAACGAAATGAATAACGAATAACGGAAATGAAAAGAAGTTCATTTCGTGCCCATCTCTAACGGTTAAGGCAGAGTCCAGTTTTATCTTTATTTGCAAAGTCTGAAGCTACATTTAAACATTTATACCATTTGGCCAATGAGTTCAAGTCAACCAGCAGTGCTCTCTTTTTAAAGACAATTCCTGCTTTCCCTATCTTCCTTATGAGAACGTGACCTGAATGTCTACTAAGATCAACCAGTCTTGTTTGTAATGTTTGTGGTGGTGGTGGTGGTGGTGGTGGTTTTGAAAAAAAAAATGGTCTGTTTACTCTGCTTCTTGCTACCTAGGAGGCCATCTGGATGATAGCCCCACTCTACAACATTTGCAAGATGTATGCACATGTATATAAATACTTCTGCTTGTAAACTGGATACCCTTTTGAAAAAAAAAGTTTTTAAAAAGCTTGGGATAGTTTCCTGTCCTCATTGGTATTATTTTTTAAAAGGTGAGATTCTTGTGGGAGGAAAAAACATTTTAAACACTTTTTTACAAGCTTAGTACCAGTCAAGGAGGAGGTAATGTTTTTTTTTTGCACAAAATATGGATTTGAACAAAAATTGTTTCAAAAATTTTCTGCAAAAATCTTGAAATATAAACAAATGCAATAATAAAAAGCTCCTTGAAACTCTATCAAGCAGGGAGAAAACACTGGAAATGGTTTGGTCTCATGCATGTACACATACATTCAGCAACTATGGAAAATAACCCATATGTTGTTGTAGCTTAATAAAAAATATCAGGTTTGCATCAAGTTTGTTCCATCATTTGACTTCCTCTCTTTACCTCCTTCACTGTTTCTTTCTCCCATACTCATGATTTTCTCTACAATCAGAAAAGTGTTGAGAACTAACAGGAGTAGGAATTTTGGATTTTCCCAACTACAAACACCATCATTCTCCAATATTTGAATTCTACCTACTTCATAGGAAACACCTGGCTGTGTTGCACCTGGGAGACAGGTCTAAATTGGAAGGCTTTGAGGCTTAGCTAAAGCCAAGCTCCCCCAAGCCTCCTGCTCACAAAGATAGTCCCCAGGTAGCACTGGAGCAGGACAAAAATGAAGGTTTAGTAGAACTAAGCTTAGCTAAGTCTTTGAGCCTTCCAATTTACGCCTTTCTTCCAGGTATTTGCAAAGTGTCTATAAGGTAAATAAAATTCCAGGAATGGAGCCTTATAAGGTAGTTCAGTAAATCTGCAACCCCATCACTACAGATTAAGCTTGATGTCACATTTTATGAGGGTACAACAATGGATTTTGTTTTCCTGTAGCTGAAAGAGATACACCCTTGGGGTTAACCATTTTGTTTTGCATACACAATTGTTGGGGGTGCTTACTTGCAGGTTTCTAGCCATGTGTTCTTTTCCAGCCAAACTGAAGTCAGATAAGACTATTCAACGATCCTCCATTTTGGAATGCGGCGCCACATCACTGGCAAGAGCTTGCCATTCTAATTGTGAACAAGGAGAACAGAGCATAGCCTGGCTTCTTTCTGTAGGGTGTTAACTGTCTAGGAGAAGGATATACAAAGGAAGATTTTTTTAACTTACTTTTTCTCCTGGATGCCATTACGGTTAACGTTCTTTTGATCTTGGCATCCGAGACAAGCAACGCCATCTTCTATGCACTCCACATTGGGATTTGGATACAAGTTCTGCATCAAAAAGAATAATGTGGTCCCCCCCAGGGGAAACATTAATCTGGCTTCTGCACCTGTTGCAATCGCCAAACAAGTGTCAAGCTGAGAGAAGCATCTCCCCGAGTGCCCCCCAAAAGTCCATCCCAGCAGCTCTGACCATTGCCTGCCGACAACAAGTTCTCTGAAGGAGTGACAGCAAGGTATTGGGCAAATCTGGGTGATAAGTCTAAGATGGTAAAAGGCTGATGAGTACTCTGTGGCCACTTGGGATTTCAGGATGATGCCCAGACTCCTCACTCTTTCTGTCAGCTGGAGGACAGTTCCATCCAGACTGAGGAGAAGCCACTGTATCCATCCAGAGCATCCCCAAAGAACAGAACCTCGAAGAGAAGTTCTTCAGGACTGAGTTTGTTTCTAGGTTGTGTTCCTTTCCAGCCAAACTGAAGTCAGATAAGACTATTCAATAAGCGTTTATAATGGAATAATTCATACATCACTGGCAAGAGCTTGCCATTCTAATTGTGAACACAGAGAACAGAGCACAAACAGGGCTTCTTTCTGTTCTTTGTTAACTGTTTAGAAGGATATACAAAGGAAGAGTTCAAGTCCTTGTGCTCCAGCCATTCTACTCCTCTTGGCATAGATAAAGAACGCCATCTTCCAGCAATTAACATTGGGATTTGGATACAAGTTCTGCATCAGAAAGAATAATGCCAAACCCCAGGGAAACATTCATCTGGCTTCTGAACCTGTCCAAAATCACCAAACAGAGCCAAGGTCACAGACAGGAACATGGTTGCAAGTTGAAATGACCATTGCCTGGACAACCGTTCAAGTTGAGTCCCTATCCAGCTTTATCCCAAATCTGGGTGATAAGTCTAAGATGGTAAAAGGCCGATGAGGGCTCTGTAGCCACCTGGGATTTCAGGGACAGCACCGGATCCAGGATGATGCCCAGACTCCTCACTCTTTCTGCCAGCTGGAGGACAGTCCCATCCAGACTGGGGAGAGGCCTTCTAGGGGAGACCCATCCAGAGCATCAGCTGAGTCAACAGAACCCAGTCTTCCGGGACTGAGTTTGAGCTGCAAGTTCTCCTCCAGCAGCTCTTCACCAGTAATCAAGGGTCTGGAGGTTCTTGACAGGCAGGGGTGGAGAAGGAGAGGTAGAGCTGCATGTCATCAGCATACTGATGACAGAAAGCTCCAAAACTCTGAAAGACCTCAGCCAGCAGCCTCATATAGATATTGAAGAGCATGGGGAGAGTGCCAACCCCTGATGCACCTCACCAGAGAGTGTCCAGGGAGAGTCCATGGGAGAGAGCAGAACACTTTTCCTCCTCCCCCCCACACCTTCTCTGGCAGTTGAGAAGTCAGACGAGAAGGCAGGGCAAGGATTCTTGCCACACAACTAATGAGATTCTGCAGGTGCAAAGGTGGTCATTTGATTGGTTTATCTCTGGAGTTGTATAATAAGAATGTGGCCCCATAGCTCTTATATGGGGCAGATGTATAGGGTTTTGGAAGCACAAATTCTTTGAAAGTAATGGAAAATGGATTTCTTCATACACTGCTACTTCTTTCCTCTTCAGCTCCCTTAGTTTTATGCAGTACAGAATTGCTTAGGGGAAAAACAAACAAGCAAACAAAACAAATAGCAGCCTACAAAATGATGTAAAAGTTCTGATTAAAGATAATATTCAGTGACAGTCACAGTTTCCTTAGGCGTGCTTTGAGGAGAAGTACAAACAGAACTGTAAGGGACTTATTTCCCTTTGTATTCTGAAAAAGGACTTTTTGGAACTTGGCATATATAGGAATTTGATCATGGAGTCTGCAAAAGAAACCATCTTGAATGAAGTGAACATTATTGAATGGATGCTCACAGGCAGAGACAGCAGATCAACCACAAAAAGAGGCTTAGTCTGTGAACATTTCCCCTATACAGTAGGATCCCGTTATCTGCTAGGGCTCAGTTCTAGGCCTTTCCATGGATAACAAAAATCATAGATTAGAGAGAACACCCCCCCAAAAAAAAACCCTGCTGTTTTGGGACAATAGCTTGTTTTACGGCTGCTGTTTGTGACAGTAGCTTGCTTTGGGGCTGCTGTTTGTGACAGTAGCTTGCTTTGCAGCTACTGTTTGTGAGAGTAGCTTGCTTTGTGGTTGCTGAATTATTTATTTAAATTTTTCCTCTGCCAGCCGTGGATAACTGAATCAGCAGTTAATGAATCAGTGGATATGGGGGACCTGCTACATGCCCTCCCAGGTGCAACCTCCTTATCTACCATAACTAAATAGGAGGAGGGGATGGCTTTTGCCAAAGCTTTGCTGAACCTAATGCCTTCTGCTATTTTGGACTGGAGTTCTGAGAACAGACACTGGGCCTACTTGCTCATCTGGGCTAAGACAGATGGAAACTCTGGTACAAACTATTTATTCATTGCCTCCTTTGCAGCGTTTGTAAGGCAAATTGATAATTTCTAATAATTTCTAATTTATAATAGAGCAACATTTTAACATGATGTTGCTTATTATCTGTGCTGATTTTTAAATATTTTTAATATTTAAATTTAAATTTTAATATTTAAATTTAAATTTTAATATTTTTAATAACCAGAGTAGTTCTCAAAGTCTAAGCTTTTGAGCCATGTACTGCCATGCAGTTGTCTCTGTGTCATTATGTTTCTAATGGTTAGAAGACTACACAAATTGTTATAATTTGTTACAATTAGATGTGGACATGAAACAGAAAACCCATGGTTCAGGTTCATCGGTTTCGGGCCCACCCTTGGTTCAGTTCGGTTCGGGTTCATACGAATTTTAAAAAATATTTGTACAAACCCGAACCGAGCCGAATCAGTTCGGGTCCGACGTACCGCACGGTGGTGACGGTGGCGACAGCGGGGGGGGGTGATCCCGGCCCCAGTGGCAAGGGCTTTTTAATGTGCTGGCTTGGGGCCAGGCCCTCATTTTTGTTTGTTTGTTTGTTTGTTTTTTCTTCAAGTGCCAACTGCACAGCCGATGGGGCCGGGCAGTACTGGTTCTTTTTTATTTTTTATTTCCCCTTTATTTTAGAATGCTGACCAGGCATGGCTGGGTTGGCACGTGTTTTATTTTTTAATTTTTTTGGTTTGTTTTACAGTGCCAACCGCTCGGCCCCTGGGGTGGGGTCAGCACTCGTTTTATTTTTTTAAGCTATTTTTTGTTTTACAGTGCCATCTGCATGGCTCCTGGCTCCAGGTCAGTGCTGTTTCTTTTTTTTTTTTTAAGCGCAGACCACACGGCGCCTGGGGCCAGGTCGGTGCTGTTTTTCCCCCCTTTTCTTTATTTTAGAGCACCATCCTGGCCACCGCTGGGGCCGGGTTGGCACTCCTTTTTATTTTTGGGTTTTAAAAGTCCCCACCTTGGGGGAGAGGTTTGAGGCGCTGGCTTGGGGCCAGCGCATCTACAGGCCTTCCTTCTTCACCAGGACCAGGAGGACTGCAGTGACGAGGACAAGGTAGGAGGGAGGGGTAACAAAAAAATGAAGTGAACGAAACAGAAATTTCCATTTCATTTTGTTTCATTTTTCTTTGATGGGTTGGTTTGTTATTTGTTTTGTTAGCTAATGAAATGAATAACGAATAACTAAACAAATTAAAAGTTCATTTTTGTGCCCATCTTTAGTTACAATGCTTTCAGTTCCATCCTTGTTGGGCCTTTTGTGACTACTGATTTTGAGTAAAATACATGTGGACATTTTTTTTAAATGGATGTGGACTGTTGATTAAAATGCATTTATGTGGACTCGTAATTTGTCTCCATTCTATGGCAATATTGATTCTGACCTCACCCTGTTCACATACCATGGAGGAATTTTATATCCTCATAGACAGACTTTTTCTTTGTAAAAGTAAATGAGGTATGGTACATATTTGCTTTGCCTCCTTCCTCTTTCTTTCTCCCCTCCTTGAAAATTGTGCCTAAGCAGTGACCCTCATCTCTGCATTATATTATCTCATGTTGCAGGTCTTCCTCATCGTATCAGTAGCATCGAATTGATTTGCTCCATAAAGACAGCGCTAATGCAGCAAATAATCTCTGTACCAACCAATGCACTTGGTGGCAAAGATATCCTTTGAGCAACTGAAGATGCATTCAAGGTTTGGTTTCCCAAGTTAGTCTGCAAAGCTTAACCAGTGGGGAAAGCAGCACAATCCAGCCAAAGTTACGAATAGTTGTGGTCAGCTGCAAAGGGATTGCTAAGCATGTAAGAAGGATTTAGGTCACTGAGCTCAGTGTTGCACAAATTTGCCTTGTTCAAGAGGCACCTGTGCATTTGTACCTAATTACAAAGTGTTTTGCACTGAAAAATGAAGAAGCCTAACTGGTTTCTGATCTAAATTGCCTGAATGTTCTCCCCACCACCACCACCACTTAGAATATTAATATTTCAGTCTGTATCTTGGGCCCGCTCCAAACTATAGCCATTTAAAACACATTTTTAAAGTAAGCTGTTTAAAACCATTTAAAACAGGTTACTGGGCAGGTGAGGGGATGGGGGGGACAAGTGTGGACGTAGGGGGGATCAGGTGGGCAAGTGAGAGGGGCAGTTGCGTGGGATACGGAACAATTGGACAGTTAGGGACAAATGGCCAAGGGAGGGGCTGGCTTTTTAAAAAAAAATCTGCTAACTGATATAGCGCTGTAACAGATAGCAGGAATTTTTAAAAAGCACATAGGGTGTTCACATATGTAGAACCAAAGTCCCATACACTTCAAAATTAATGGATCTCCGGCAGAGGAGCAGGAAAACTCACTCCCCTGCCACAGTGCTCTGTGTGTGCACATTCGTAGTGTGTATGGTAAAATGTAAGACTTTTTGTAAAAAAGGACTACACAGCACAACAGGTTTTATTGTCAGTAATGATTGAGCCCTGACAATCTGGTCTTTTCCAGAGCAGTTTTTTTCTCTCTACTCCTCAGTTTAGCTCAATAACCTGATTTGTTTGGAAGCAGTTATTCATTAATCTGATTTTACACTTCGCACTGCATCAGCCTGAAACACTCGCAATGAGCCTTTGATTTGCCACCAATTTTAAGTTTTGTATTTCATCCAAAATTGCACTTCCTAAAGTCGATCACTAGAGGAATTCTTCTGAGCACTTATGGTTGCAGCTGAGATGTCTTTTCACTTCTGCAAATCTGAGGTAGGGGTTGGGGGGTGCTTGACTCCTGTTATTTCAAATCCTGTTTAAATAATTGCCTAGTGAAAATCTAGAATAGATTCTTTTGAATTGCAAGACAAGCTAGAGACAGCCCAGTCAAGTAAGGTAAAATGTGTTATGTAAGGACAGAGCTTGCAAGAGGAGAGAGAATCCAAACCCCTGTTGTGTCACCACCTGAAGGAGGTCAAAAGTTCTTTTATAGAAATCAGCCCATTGCTCAACCCTTCAAAAGCTTTTAGTCCACAGGAAATAACCAGAGAGACTTGACCCCATGTATTTCAGGTCTGTGGTTCTGAGACGCTCACAGTTTTTATTCTGGAGAAATCAATACTTTTAAAATCCCGGATGGGCTCCTCTTTCTATAATTTTTGGCTCAGAAAAGTGGGGGTCATCTTATACCTTGGAGCATTTTCTAGATGGAAAAATAGAGTAAGTGGCATTGGTGGGCCTGGAATATAGCCAGTGATAATCTGTAACTAAACTTGAATTCACAGTTTTAAAAACGTGTTTATTGACAGAGCACATTGTTCTGACTGACTGTCAAGCATCCAGAAATTAGGAGCTAAAACATAAACAATAAGAAAGGGTGCCATTATAGTTGCTTGGAATTCCTAATTACTGACACCATTATCTTGCTGTTTTTATTTACTTATTTATTTATTTATTTATTTATTTCAATCCCACCTTTCTCCTTGGAAAAGGATCCAAGTAGGCTTACAATAATGAGGGGCAATATACAGCCTGAAACGTTTAAGACATTTTCAAGTTAAGAACAGGGAATTAGAAGAGGCATCTTAGAACATTAAAAGATAACAGTAGAGCTACAGGCATGTCCCACAAACTTTACATCATAATGTGGTGGAATGCCCCGTTAGAAAGTTCCCTGGTGCCCTGCAAGAATTACATCATCTTGAGGGCACTGCTGTTCAATGGTTAAATAATTTAGATGTCCAGCCCTAGGCTTAGTCACTCTGTTCATACATAATTTATTTGACCAATCATTCATGATTCACATTGCAGGTATTTAAAAATTGTACAATTTATTCTTTTAATTTTATACATATTCTGAAAAGTCTCACTCAATAATGCTGTATTTGGTTGTGCCATATGAAATAAATTAATACAGTTTGTGAAACTGACCTATTTTGAATCGGGAGGCATATGCGATCACCTTTGTTGGTGTAAATTGGGTCTCTGGGACTTGACACTCACTGGTGTGCCTTCCCTTTCTCCAGTGGTTCTGTGTATTTATATAAATTCAACCCATGGCAGCTAGTGCTGTGAGAGGCAGCTGGCTCATGAGAAGGTGATGGGGAGGACAAAGGCTGCTTCCGCACTTCCTTGAGTTGCCACTTTTTATTTTGCATCGCCTTATCTCCTCCCATGCTCATGTGGTCGCTACAATGGTTCGGCAATCCGCACTTCAGTGGTTGCTTAGCAGTCAGATTCCCCATTCGCACTTGGCTGAACTGCTTTCAACTACGACAGGAAATGGGAGAAATGGGGGAACCAAAAAAAGGTGGCGTAGTATGTCCGCAAATACAACTAAATCACTTTAAAAAGGGGTGCAGGAACCAATTAAAAAAACACCACCCCCAGTGGTTGTTGCAAGAAAAACTGACATAGCGGTCAAAAATGCCTTGTTTTCCACCTTCCTTCTATTTTTGCTTGTTTGGCCATGGTGTGGATACCTCTCTTCCCCTTTAAGTATGCACATCAGTCTGACTCTTGGCTTCATGTTGGCAGCCTCCTTCCCAACGCTGGTGATCTTTCTGCTGGATGAAGCCAATGTGAATAATTAAACCACTGTAATCTAAACCACCTCATGTTGGCCTTCAGCATATCCTAGAATCCTTGAATAGCTGAAGATCTGACTTAATCAGGCAAAGAAGGCTGAAACCACAACTAAGTTAAGATTTTTTTTTTAAAAAAAAATAGTGTGTTGAGTAGGAGAAAAATCAAGCACAGCAGGCAAAATGGCTGCAGAGTTTATTTTGATTCTGTGCCAAAAGGCAGCACATGAGCCAGGAGATTCAATTCAGACCGTGCATGTGTGCGTATGTGCATGAGCGAAGCACATATTTGAACAAGTCTTCTGTGCGGGCTTGTGATTCATTAAAGGGGCTTAATGGCTTGAGTTGAAAACGGGACCATTAATCCTGCTCTGTTCTGTAGTCCTGCAGCTATAGAAGCCTCCCCCTTTTTGTTATATATAATATTGAATTAAAAGGTCCTTGTGGAAACTCAGAATAGGTTAGTGTAGGTTCTGTGGTTATATTGGTTGTTGCTCTCTCTAATTCGGAAAATGCATGCGCTAAAAGATATAACAACAAAGAACCCTTGAATTGCAGACCATGTGGCTCTGGCTGAGCTGGATGTCATAGCTATCATGTTTTATAATTTTAGACACACAGGGATGATTTAAATAACTGAGGTCAGCCTGAGGCAAACAAACTCAGCATTCAGCAGAGGGACGATGAATGCTGTTGAGGCATTCAAAGGCAAAATCTCAGAGAAAGAGGTTCTAATTTTTGAAATCTGATTGAAATGGGATCTTTGCATGAACCCAGAGGGTGTTGATTTTCTCCATTTATACAGGGCTGGCTTGTAGATGAGTGGGCTTGATTGCTCTACATGAGATGAAGTTGAATGCTTGACATGGATTGGTTCTTTTCTGAGGCTTTTTAAAAAATGACTGTTCCTTGAAGTTGCATCCCTTGAACTAGCCCTTTAGATGACATTATTTATTTATTTATTTATTTATTTATTTATTTATTTATTTATTTATTTAAGGAAGGAAGGAAGGAAGGAAGGAAGGAAGGGAGGGAGGGAGGGAGGGAGGGAGGGAGGGGCCATCTCCTTGAGCCCAGACTGTGACATTCCACCCTGAAATGGGGGACTGAGGTGTTTCCCTGCTGGATCCTGAGCTGTTCTGATGACCTTCCTGTTGACCCTCATTCAGGACTGGTCCTGGCTAAAGATGCTTGTGTGGCATCACTGAATAATGTATGAGGCAGCAATGTGATGACTATATTGACTACCATGTTTACTCAGATACATCTAGTAGAGTTCACTCTCAGGAAAGCATGTGGAGAACTTTAGTTTGGTGCTGAGCAGGGCCAAAATAAATGTACCACCACTTTAAAAGATAGTACTTGGGTGAATAAGAGGGCAAAGGGTCAGAAAAGGACTGAAAATGAACTGTGTGAACTTGGAATGGGCAGGAAACAAAAACTGAAACTCTGTTTCATCATTTCACTACATAATGAATTGTTTTGTTATGCAACAAAATGGTAGGATATGCTTCATTACAAAATGAAACAAAATGAAACTCCATTTTCCTCTAGGAATGAATTGATTCATCCTAGAGGAAGCAAAATTGCAGTGTAGCTTCTTTGGATTCTTTCCTGTAACCCCCAAATATGGAGACGTTTGGATATTCAGGGGGCTGAGTTATAAAACTCCAAATGTGGTCACCCTAGGAAAAATCATTTTTATTGAGTCGAGAAACACTAATAGCCCTCCCACGGGGGAGTGATTAGCAGCTTTCTGACTCAATTAGAAATGATTTTCCCTATGGGTACCCCCTTTGGAGTTTAATAACTCAGACCCCTGAACCCCAAACCTCTCCAAATGTGGGGGGCTTACAGGGAGGAGACCAAAGAAGTCTGAGATGTTGGTACTTCTAGGACCCAAGGGAGCCATTAACAAATCCTTTCATTTCGTTTCATTCCAAAAGTTCTTTAAAACTTTGTTAGTAACGAAACAAAGTGAAACACTATATTTTTGTTTCGTGCCCATCTCTAGTCTGCACTCCACCAAATACAAAATACCAAATATTGCTAGATGGCAGGAACTGTTAAATCTCAGATTAGAAGCTGAAGGTAAATATTGCCAATGATAGATTGGCAATAGACTATTTGCTACTGTGCCACACGGAAGATGTATTTTTCTTTTTTAGTAGACAAAAATGTGACAGCCTGGGACATTACCTAGCCATCTGTCTTCTGCATACATTCCCCATTAACCCCTGAAAACTTCACTGGAGACCAATAAAAATTCCACAGCTCCCTCCCTGGAAGGGATTTTAAGGGCCAAAAGGAAACTATATGAGGGAGATTGACTGGCTGCTGAAGCACAGTGAAGATTTTGTTCTTAAAGCCATTAGTATGTTGTATTTGGCTTAGTTCTCTCGGTTCATTTCCAGTCTTTCAAGGGGCATTTGATCATTGTTTTTAACTGAGTGCTGGCAATTTTCAGGCAGGCTTCTAGGATGTAAACTGCTGGTGATAAAGGAGTTTTAAAGGTAGGATTTCTCTTTTGTCTTTTTAAAAAATGTGTGGTCTTTTTAACTCATTTCATCAGGGCGTTAGCAGATGCTTTTAATCCTTTTGAATTTTTATAATGTGATTTTACTGTTTGTGATATTAAACAGTTTGGGGGTTTAGAAGTCTGGCTGCAGACCCAAAGGAGCTGGATTCCCTCCTGTGCCTCCTGCAAATGGAGCCAGCCTGTGTGGCCTTGGGCAAGCTGCACAGTCTTGGGATGCCCACAGAAGAAGGGATTTTTTTTTATTTTATTTAGAGTATTTTTACCCTGCCTTTCTTCTTGGAAAAGGACCCAAGGTGGCTTATAGTAATGAAAGACAATATACAGTCCAGTACAATTAAGACATATTCAAGTTTGAGAACAGGAAACCACTTCTGAGTGCAGTGTTTCTCTACTGGGAAAACCCTGAAAAGGATTGCTGTAAGTCAGAAGTGACTTGACAGCACATGATCATCATTATTAATATTAAAGAATATCAATATCTAATACACACTTGTTTTTTGTATTTGTGTTTTTACATCCTTTGCAAGCTACCAGGAGTCCCTTTAAAGGGGAAGGAAGGAAGGAAGGAAGGAAGGAAGGAAGGAAGGAAGGAAGGAAGGAATAGGTGAATACATAAATGAATTAAATGAGAATTGCCCCATTTTGTGATGATTGAAGCAGGTCTACTAACAGAAAAACAGTGCTGGATTTATCCTTAGGTTGGTGCCTTTTAGGGAAGAGAAGTAAGAGTGAGAAAGTCTAACTTGTTAAAATTTTGTAGTGGTTTAATTTAAGACGTTAACTTTAAAAGTTGAGAGGAGACTAGAGTAATGCTGATAAATCAGGACATTGGTTTGGTCTCACCATCCTGACCAGGGATGGAGTGTTTTCAGTCAACATTTGCATGATAAATGGCATCTCCATTCTCTCCAAACCATTCCGCACTACCCTGTAACCTCATAAGAAGCAGACATATTCCTAAGAAATCCCATACAGGCTCTCACTTACAATGCTTGAGGATATGCCTTTTTTTCTGTTCTGTGGTTGGAATGAGCCACAGGCTGGGGGAAAATGGGCTCACTGCTAGCACAATAATACAGCACAAATTATGGATCTTTCTGAAATACTAGAATACTATAAAAACAAACAAGGGGAGGCTATAAGATTCAAATTCACTGGTGTATGAAATATTCACAATGCTCTCTACTGTGTCCTCTGTTTTTTAAAGAACCCACCCCATCATCCCTCTTCCTGCACATTGTAAATGGACAAATGGCTGAAGTCATCAAGGATGCAATTCCTGCTACACTGTATCATTTCACTGATTTGGGAATGAAGTCAACATGGTTGAAAAGTCATTCCTGCCTACAGCATTTTGTTTTGTTTTAAAATAGAGCGTGAAGTGGATATTCATAAACAATCAGCGGTTTTGAAGACTTATGGAGGCTGTTTGACGATGCCTTTGTTCTGTACATTGTTAGTCAGTATTCTAGGGCCGTGGTCTTACCATAGTTTTCTGCGAATATAAATTTCATGCATTTTTTTCCCGGGCGGTCACGTGGTTTTTAATGTGCAGTCAGTGTCCTCTCTTCTGTGTCGTATTTTCCTATTCTGGTTCCATCTCTACCTGTCTACTTTGCATTTCCCCTCCTTTCTGGCTCTACTTTCCAAGCCTCCGTGGTGTTTAACCTCAGGAAGCTGCCGAAAAAAGGAAACAACAGATTTTACTGCGTATTTTCAGGGTCCTGTCATTGTTAAAGAAGCAAATAAGTAAGCATTTTTGAGCGAAGTTTCTAAATCCAGCCCCTGGCGGTGGTTTAGGAAACTTCGCTGAAACTGCTGTTCCAGGGGCGTGGTCAGCCGGGACCAGAATTTACTTCTCTTCGCATGCAATCTTTTTCTGCACAGTTTGCCACCGGGAAACTACACAGAAAATGCTGGTAGGACCATGGCCTAGGTTGGTACATGTGGTGCTTTATCTATGGAAGCAGATGATGAGATGATGAGCTTCTTTTGGGCTTTGGGCAATGCATGTAATGAACCTTCAAGAACGTCCAGTTCCACAGAAGGGTTGCAAAAAGTAATAGAGGTCTTAAATGAAAAATAGCTGAGGATTTCTGAAAGCACACTTTTGAGTACCAAGCCCTCTCTCACACTGTACTATGAGTAAATGTATGTCTTAAAAGCCATTCTCTCGTCTTATTTTTTTGCTCATGCGTGCAAAGACACAAAATCGTTCTCACAAATGCAAGGACAAGGACAAGAGCAAGAGTAGCAGAAAATTGTAACATAAAGAAGTGTGGGCAGTTTTTGAAGTTGAACAGGGGTATCCCACCCACAGATTTTGGAGGTAAACCCTTGCACCCTCCAAGTTATGAGCTGTCACTGTCAGACAGAATTCTGCAATATTGAGCAGTCCATGTGGCTAAGCAGAATTTCTTAAATGATAAGACAAGGAAGATCTGTAATCCTCCATGTGACCCCCCCCCCATAAATGTGTATCTTGGTAAACACATGAAGGAAGGGGTGTGGTGGCTCATTGGGCTGGATTATTGAAAACTGTTGGCTACAAAGTTGTCAGCTTGGTGGTTCGAATCCTGGGTGCCACGCAGCAGAGTGAGCTCCTGCTATTAACCCCAGCTCCTGCCAACCTAGCAGTTTGAAAGCATGTCAATGCAAGTAGATAAATAGGTACAGCCATAAAAAGTGGGAAGGTAAACAGTGTTCCATATGCAGAAATGCATTCAGCCATGCCGGCCACATGGCCACAGACTTGCACAACACTGGCTCTTTGGCTTGGAAACGGAGATGAGCACTGCCCCTTCAGTGGCAGTGCCCCTAGAGTTAGACACAACTAGCACACACACGTGTGTGTGTGTGTGGGGGGGGGCTTTTTAAACATATGCACCCAGCAATTATATAGTAAAAATCCCAGCCAATTTCATACAAGTTGCCACCTTTTTATGGACATGTATGGACATACACTGAATCCAGCACAGCCAGCCTCACTTGATCAGAAAAAAATTGAAGTGGTTGTGAATATAAATGTGTGTCTCAATTAAATGCATGCAAATACAGCATAGTTGTCTAAAGCCAAGAATTATAGAGATTCCTCCCCTGGTTTTAATGGCCATGTGGTCCACATCACTCATCTTTCCCTTTTATCCTTTCTAGACAAATTGCTAAGCAAAGCTGTAAACTTGTACAGAAATATGGATACAGATGGACACCGGCTCCTTAATGTTGGCATTAATTCAATTTATTTCAAGACACAGCAACACAGAGTCTGTCTTTGCACTTTTCATGAACTTGGATGGAAAGTGGCAACCGTTCTTTACAGTATATTTCCGTGCATAAGACTATATTTTTGTCTAAAATTGTTAGGCTAAAAAATGAAGGTCAACTTATACACAGAAGTAAGTTGAGGAGAGAACTGCATGGTTGTCAAACTGTAATTTTGGGTTAAACTCATTTGGGAACTGGAAATCTGTGCAATTGAGGCTCCAGCTTTCATAGAAACCTGCACAGTTGGATCTCCATTGCTGCAATTGTCTATGCTCCTTTGACAGGTATCAAGTTTGAGCAGGGCATATGCATTGAAGGCTGGTAGTTTAATCCTGATTCTCTGTCAGCGTAGTCCAGGATCTCTGGAGACTATTGGATTTTGAGAAGCATAATCCAAAACAGTAACTTTTCAAAAAACAATAGAAGTTATGGGAAAGAAAGAAACTAAAGGAGTGCTGGCTGCCATTACTTGCGAACAGAGATGGGCACAAAACGCTAAAATAGCATTTTGTTTCATTTTTCATTTCATTCTGTTCTGTTTCCTTCCATTTCATTTTGTTTTAAATGATTTTTTAAAAAAATTGTTTTGTTTGTAGTTTTGTTTCATTTTTCATTTTTCAATGTGTTTGTGTGTGTGTGTTTTGGTGTGTGTGTGTAGTGCTGGTGCAACTTCCCCCCTCCCTCAAGCTCCGTGCACCATCTGATTGGTGCTGAGGTGTGTGGGGGAGTTTTCCCCCACCGCAGCACTTATCAGCTGGCACACAGGGCTTCGTGAAGGAAAAAAGTGTAAAAAGCCTGTGGTTTCCCCGCGCCCAATTGGTTTCCCATAGGAATGCATTGAACCAATGCATTCCTATGGGAAAACAAAAAACGAAATGGAATGAAATGAAAAATTTCCATTTTGTTTCATTTTTCTTCCATGGGTCACTTCGTTTCTCATTTTGTTAGGGAACAAACGAAAAATAAAAAATGAAACCAAAAAATCATTTTGTGCCTTGAGAATCATAACAAATGGCCTTCCTTCTATGTCTACTCAGTCATCTTGTCTGGTGTATGATCTACAAAATTACTACTCTGATAGTGGCTTCGGATGCCTTAGTTCTTACTGCTCCTGTTTCATCTTTCACGGTGCAAAATTATTCATGATATTTGCTTCACAGAACTTGCATTCCAAGAAAGAGATGCAACATCTTAGACAATTGGGAAGATAACCCTGGATGAACTCCAGATTTCAGTTTAACGTGCATAATGTTCTGATTTGAAGCCTCATTTCTGAAGTGAAAAGGTCAAGCTGTTCCTCAAAGGAGGAGAGCAGTGTACCTAATCACATTCCTAATGTAATTCTTAACAACAATGTGGTTAGAAGAATCTGTAGCCAAGTATCAAATGCAGGGGACTGACAGGTTTAACTTACCGAGGCTGAACGAGTGTGGCCCTGAAATTAATACCAGGTACATATCTCCTTTTTTATCGAATTATGGAGTTTTGAATGAGAAAATAATTATTTCCCCTCTCCACTTCCAAAACTGATCTGGCACTCTTTGCCTCATTGGGTGCCAAACACTGCATCACAATGAAGCTGGAGTGTGATTAGATTCTTGGCTTCCATTGTGCTGTTTCACAGGAGAACCAAAACAAAGGTTGCCTCCCTAAAACCTCTGTGGATTCCTCCAGAGCAAATCCAGTATCCAGGATATTCAGTATGACAATGTGCATCCCTGTCTCTTTCAATATTTTTTTTACTTTTAATCAATATTGAGCATTGAAAATGTGATATATAGTATATCACAGAAGTGAGTACATCCCCTCACATTTCGTAAACATTTTAGTATATCTTTTCATGTGATAACACTGAAGAAATGTCACTTGGCGACAGTATAAACCAGTAAGTATACAACTCGTATAACAGTGTAAATGTGCTGTCCCCTCCAAATAATGCAATGCACAGCCATTAATGTCTAAACCACTGGCAACAAAGGTGAATACATCCCTAAGTCACAATGTCCAAATTGGGCACAAAATGTCAATATTTTGTGTGGTCACCATTATTTTCCAGCACTGCATTAACCCTCTTGGGCATAGAGTTCACCAGAGCTTCACAGGTTGCCACTGGAGTCCTCTTCCACTCTTCCATGATGACATCACAGAGCTGGTGTATCTTAGATACCTTGCACATCTCCACTTTCCATTTCAGGATGCCCCACAGATGCTCAATAGGTTTTAGGTCTGAGAGACATGCTTGGCCAGTCCATCACCTTGACCCTCATCTTCAGTGGTCATTTTGGAGGTGTGTTTGGGGTAGTTATCATTTTGGAATACTGCCCTGCAGCCCAGTCTCTAAAGGGAGGGGATCATGCTCTGCTTCAGTATTTCACAGTACATGTTGGCATTCATGGTTCCGTCAATGAAAATGTAGCTCCACAGTGTCATCAGCACTCATGTAGCCCCAGACCATGACAGGTGCTGCCAGAACTGTTGGTCATCTCAGGTGTCATGGAGTTGGTGTAGCCGGTGAATGAGGTGGGGTGCCGCATTTCACATCATGTCCTCCTATTCACTGGGAAACAGCCAGAGGTTCCTGCTAGAGCTGGGCATGAATTTAAAAAACTGAATTGCAAAAATTTGTCAGAAATTGCTAATTCATCAGTTTGCATTCATCTGAATCGATACCCCTGACAAATATGCACCAATGAATTTGGTGTGTTCTTTTTGACTTATTTTTTTGTTTTTTGTTTTTGTTTTTCCATTTTCCCTCCCCCCCACCCCCAAACTTCTTCTCCCTATTCATTTCCCCTCTTCTGCTTGTTCACCAGAGAGACAGTGGCTGGTCTCATGGAAGAGGAGCCATCCTTGCTGTCAGTGGGATAGCTGGAGCCATCCTCTTCTGCCTGAGAGGGCTCTCCTTCAATTGTTGCTTGCCTCGTTTCCTTTCTCCCCAGCTCCTCATGCTTCCTTCTCCTCCCTCGTGCTCCCCCACCAGACCACAGCCTTCCTGATGCTGCTGCTGCTGTTGCTGCTGCTGCTGCTGCTGATGGTGGTGATGATGATGATGATGAAGAAGCTCAAACTCTGCATTGAGCTGGAACTGGATGAGGTCTCCTCCTTCCACATAGCCAGCGTGATCCTCTTCTGCATAATGCAGCTCCTGCAATCCTCTGAGCTGGCACTGCCATCGTTACCCCCCTTTCCAAAAGCTATTTTGGAGAGTGACTGCGGTGATTAGAGGCCCCGCAGACGTGGGGGGGGGCAACCGGTCCTTGTAATGCAAGACATTGCTCATTGAGCAAGTTAACATGACTAAGAAATCATTGCTCATCTTGCGGAACACTCATAAGCCAAGGTACTCATAAACTGAGGTACTACTGTATATAATTGCTTAAAATCTGCATGTGAATACCGCATTTCCTCAGAGAAACAAAGAAAGCTGTCTTGGTGCCATAGAACATTTGTGGGATAAGCTTTCTTAAATCAGAACCCATGACTGTGCAAGTCCTGGTGCTCCTCTCATGAATGCCAGGCTGCATTAATTAATTAGTACCAGGTTGGCAAAAAAAGGTGGGAAATGTTTGTTTACCAGATGCCTTTGCAAAACAAAGTGCTAAAACCCTACAAGTGTGCCAGAAATGCTGTCGGGTCAGTGTTCCAGCATGGCCCGTGAAATGCTGTGTGTTGCTTCACCGAGACGCAGAGCAGGGCTTACGCATTTGGATGTGGGTGGAGCGTGGCAGGTTCCCCACTTCATCTACATAGAGACTCTTGGGGCTTTTGCAACCAGGGTGTAAAAGGGGCCCATCAAATGTACAATGTTGGTGCTCTGTTGCCCCATTATTTAATATTGGCCATTAGAGGCAGGGTAGCCAGGTAAGCAGGCCCTCTTTTTGTGGGATGCCAGGGTCAAAAACCTGAGAGGAAGACTTGTGGCATCACAGAGACAGGGCAGGCAAGGGTTGAGTGATGGCAGTGGTAAATTGTTTTGGGTCCACCTGTTTGTGCAGATATATGTGCCTGAGAGAAATCCAAGTAAATTGGATTTTGGTGTTGTGGGCAAGGGGATCGGGCTTGGGCTGATAGTGAAAGGTGGCCAGCAGGTGCACTGACTTTACTGCAGCTTTTGCAACTTCACATGTTGCCTGTAAAAGAAGAGGTTTAGAGGGACCTTTCTGGGCTGGTGTGACTGTTGCTCCATCCAGCACTAACCAATAATTCCCTCTTGCATCTCTGTTCTTTTCCTTTCTCCCTCTCTAGAGTCTGTTGGCATCTGTGATTGAAGACAGTCATGTTTATCAGATTGCTGTTTGTTTTCAATAGTAAGTAATGAAACCTTTCATTCTTTCTACTGCTAATGTCTCAGAGTGAGTTAGTGAAAAAGTAAGTATCAGTTAAAGACAGAGTGGACTACTCCATGTTGAGATGGGAAAGGACTGGACTTATTTAATTTCATTTTTGCATCCTGTGGTTACTAAGAAGAAAAAAACACATCCCTTTTACATCTGCAGCAAATCTCAAAATATTTGACCATGTCGCAGTATAAGGGTTTTAGGACTTCCAGATTTAATCTATTTAATTGGCTTAATTGGTCGTTCAATTAACAATGACTTTAGCTGATTTATAAATAAGACCTATTTTTATCAATAAGGCTGAATGAGAATACACTGTATCCTTTTATAGGTTTTTTGTAACACAGAAAGAAAAATAGAACCTTTCTTTCCCTAAATAAGCACATGGCAACTTTTGTTTTATTCAACAACACACTTCCTGCTTGTTTCAATGTGACAGCAAGACTGAGGTTTGGGCCACATGCACAGTTATTTCAATACGAAAGCCTTGGTCAAAAAGCAGATAACCAACTTATACGTCAGATGTTTAAAGCTCAATGTTTCGAGGATTTTTAAAAAATCTAGCGTAAAGTCCCTTGAGGATTGCTGATCAAAGTAACTTCGAATGTCAGCTTTTCTTAATCGCTTTTGTCCTTATATTACCCTCTCTTTTGCTTTAGATTCTACAGATGCTTCAAGTCTAATTGTGTGTCTCTTTTTGACAGCCTGTCAGTTCCAGGTATTTACACCTCCCAGTTTCGTTAGAGTCATAATAACAATGATATGAGGAAAATGATAATTATAATTGTTGTTATCCCCCCCCCCAACCTGGATGTCCTGCAATGATCTTGTGGACTGTCACATACCCTTTGACAAATGGATGTGGGTGATTAAAACAGATTTAACCTCCCTAAAGCTAGCTATAATTGCAAAGAGAAATTGGGGTGAAATGTGACATAAAAGGAAAGCAAGCCATCTAAACATGAGAGGGAGAATTAAACCTACTGGGTAGAGATGGGCATGGAACAAACAAGTTTTTGTTTTCATTTTTCAGATTTTGTTTCATTACGCAATGAAATGACAAACAAAATTTGTCTCTAAAATGAAACGAAATGAACAGAAACACAGGGACTTTTGTCGTGTGTTTAGTTTCCATTACAGCAATGAAGTGAGTGGCCTTAAATCCTAAAAAAAAAATGGAAAATTGGAATAAATGGTAATGAACTGGTAATGAAATGAAAATGAAACGAAAAACAATTTTTTTGCAAAAAAATCAACAACAGAAACAAACCGAAACTGACCTCTAAACGACAAAGGACAAACGAAACTCCATTTTTTCTATTCGTGCCCATCTCTACTACTGGTTGAATTTTGTTGAAGGTCTAAGTTCTAATTGGAGATGACTAACTGCTTTAGTTGTAGGAAAAAGAAAGGAATATAAGAATTGGTCAGCAGGAGCCCTTTGGGATCCCTGAAGCGCTAGGAGCAGGTAGTGTTTGTCAGGTGGACTGCCCCTGAAGAAACTGTTTATTTGTCATGGTTCTTAGGCCTATGTTAATATCCATGAATTTGATGAATCCTTGTTTCTTAACAAGACTCTGAACTTTGAAAGAATGGAATGGATCCACACAGCTGTTACATCTACTTCCTTATGGGTTGTACAAAATGCATACATATTTAAGAAACTTTGTGTTTTCTTTTCTTTTCTTTTAAAAATGGCTATCTTATATAGAAAACTCACTCCATTTATTCATTCATTGAGTTTCTACACCACCCGTCCAGTGATGAATACTATTTTGGGTGCTGTACATAATAAAAAGCAAACCCCAACAAAACCATCAATGGAACAGGAAACATGAAGAAGGAAACAATTTTACCAAAGACAAAATTGTGTTTTGTTTATTTTTATGTACACCGCCTTGAGTTTTCTTTGGAAAATAGGCGGTATATGAATCGTAAAATAAATAAGAAAGAAAGAAAGAAAGAAAGAAAGAAAGAAAGAAAGAAAGAAAGAAAGAAAGAAAGAAAGAAAGAAAGAAAGAAAGAAAGAAAGAAATAGCCTTTGTTAAAATTTAAAAGAAGAAAAGAAATGTGTAACAGGAATTAAATCCTGGCTTATGGCAATATATTCTTGAAGGCAATTTTAAAAAGTTCTTCCTTAGTGAATTTTATAAATACTCATGTATTGTGTACATTTATGTAATAGTAACTTTTTAAAGGCCAAGAAAGAGTGACTTGCTCAATCAAGGTCTCCTAGTTAGTTTCATGAGTGACTTAAAACTAACAGCATAACCAGTATTCCTTGTTGGGTTCTGATAAAATGAATGAATAGTGGGACTGTATGGCCATTTTTAACTTTAACTCAGTGGTTTAGGTATCTGGCTGTGGAACAGAGGTTAGGAGTTCAATTCCCCACAGTGCCTTTTACAAGTAGAGCCAGCCTGTGTAACCTTAGGCTAGGTGTGTGACAGTGCTAGGATACCCCCAGAAGAAGTGAATGATAAAAAAACTTCCATGTAATCACTGCCTCGAAAATTCTGGAAAGGGCTGTCATCTGTCAGGATTGATTTGATGACACATCATCATCATCATCATCATCATCATCATCATCATCATCATCATCATCATCATCATCATCATCATCATCATCATCATCATCATCTCAATGATGCTTGTATCCTCTCAGCAGAGCCATTAGGAAGAACAAGATGGCTGCCTTTCCCTGGAAAACCTTGAAGAAGGTTGGCATAAAGTCAGAATTGACTTCACAGTGTGCCACGATGATGATGATCATCATAATCATCATTTTTGGAGTCCAGGACAATTGCTCCAATTGATATTTCTTTAATGTGGTTTCCAGCGCAGAAAGCCAATAAGCTCAAAATCTAACAGGATTTGTTTCTTGACTTATGAATACATATTGATTCAACAATGCATTAATTGGTGCAATTAAAAAAATATGACTTTCCCTTCAGCCCTGCTAGGATATCTATGAAATTTTGTCCTGAAGTTTTTAAGGTCAGCTTGATGAAGAAGGGAATGAATCCAATCAACCTAAAGAGATAAAAATTTTATGTGTATCAACATGTTACTTTTGGCCTCAATGTTGTCATGTTAATGTAGATGGCCTTCTTCCGAAGAACCCTGTCTGAGGTGAATTCTAAAACATTATCGAAGCAGGATTTATTTCAGACAGTTTAGCCATGGAACTGATTGTGTTTTAAATCATTCCTTCATTATCACTGCTTGTATGTCGAAAAAAGCTTTGCGTTTCATATAATCTTTGCCCTCACAGCAACCTGTTGAGGGAGAGTGGGTGTATCGGTGCTGCAAAATTAAACCAGTTGAACTTGTTCCGTCACTCCAGGGAGTGTTGGGAACCATAATTCTAAATGTGAAAGACTGGGGATATATAATAGAAATAAACCAGCTGCCTCCTGCTCATTACAGAAAGGGAGGAAAAACCACAAGACAATGTCCAAGCCAGTCAGAGGCTTAAAATGCATCACATACTTCCTACCAGTCCTCTTGGAGCAGCCCTCATACTAGGCAAAAGGTAATTGGGAGGTGGTTGCAAATTGTTACACAAAGTAGCTGGTTCCTATAGGTTATCTCCTTTATGCTAGGCTGCTACATTTGGGCAATTTCCTGGGATCCTGCCCACAACAGTACTGAAGTACTGGTTAGGCTTTGTGCTTGGAAATAAGGAGAAGGCACAGTCTTAATTTGGGTAGCAAAATGTCTTGGTCTTCTACCAATTTTCTTTCTCTCTTCACCTGCCCAGTGGTAGCAGAAACAGAGGTGATACAAGGCTTGGTTTGCCTTGTCTCATTGAAGGGAAGGCCAGGCATGGTAAGCAAGGACACACTTTTTACTTGCACCAGCCAAACAGAGAATAGGAAAGGAAGAAGGGATAAAATATACTAGGAAATAGAGGAAGGGTCATCACTAGAGATGGGCACGACCAGAAAAAATGACATTTTGAGTTGTCATTTGTCGGGGTGGGTCCGTTTCGGGTCGTTTCCGTTTGTCGTGATAATTTTCAAAAATTTGTCATTTCTGTTTGTCGTTTGTCGTTTGGGTATGGGTTGGGATTGGGGTTGGGGTAAGTGGGCTCTGGGAGGCACCTCTCTGGGTGCTTCTGACGTCTGACCCACTAAGAAGGGAAGGGAAGCGTAACGTGAAGCCGCCGCTTACCATACATTATGTTAGGGTTGGGGGGTAAGTGGCAGAGACACCTCTCTCTCTGGGTGCCTCTGACTCAGTAAGAAGGGGAGCGTACTAGTTTACTGACGTACAGGTTAGGGAATGGGATAGGGGTAGGGAATAGTGGGCTGTGGGAGGCACCTCTCTGGGTGCCTGGGACCCACTAAGAAGGAAACTGTACTTGCGTACAGATCTGGGGTTAGGGTTGGGGTTAGGGTAAGGGCTAGGCTTAGGGTTATGGTTAAGGTTAGGGTGGGTTAGTGGGCTGCACCTCTGGGTGCCTCTGACCCACTAAGAAGGACAGTGTACTGGTGTACAGGTTAGGGTTAGGGTTAGGGTTAGGGTTAGGGTTAGTGGGCTTTTTATGCCCTCTGGCACATCCAGAAGTCTCAGTCAAAACCTGGCTGTGCGATTGGTGGAATGAGTCAAAAAAATTGCATGGTCCCATCCCATGGCCAGCCCATCATTGCGCAGGTGTAAAAAAATAAAAATAAAAATAAAATAAAATAAAATCAATGGAGACGTTTTATTGCAAGAAAAACCCACTGCTGCTACTATAAAAAATCAGGCATTTAAAATACCTAATTTTCAAATGTTTCTGTGGTGTTTTGGTGGGTTTTTGGACCACGATTTAAAAATAAATATTGCGGTCGCCATGGATCCCCCCACCGCATGGCAAATGGAGACGACGAGGATCCCCCCCCAGCCTGGTACCAGCAGCCCAGGACAGGAGAGGGGGGAAGGCCGGGGACCCCCCCAGAAACCCCCCTCTCTGGTAGGTGCCCTCACTCAGGCAGGCATATTTTCGCCTGCTTTTTTGCCCGGGAATCGGGGTTTTTTTAAAACTTTTTTTCTGTGCTGCTTGGCATTGCACGATCGCCACGATGCCATGAACGACAATGAAAAATCAGACCCAATTTTTCTTTTTTGGGTCGGGTTCGAGCTGGAGTGGAGTAATTCTCGTTACCGTTACCCGTTACGTAACGATAACGATAACCGAAAACGGAAATGAGAATTTCACCACTCCGTGCCCATGTCTAGTCATCACCGTCTCATATGTTAATAATGGAATAAATATGCACCTTCTGTACCCCCAAGATTATTCTCCAAATGTGTTAACTTTCAAACAATTCACAGTTTCTACCATTAAAGTTCTCCATCCTCATATTTTTATACATGTTTCAATACTAATCATGACACTCAGTGGAATTCGCAAGGATTCAAAAGAGTCAGTAATTTGGGTAGATGCATTGTAGGTAGGGGTGGAGAGTCTGTGGCCCTCTAGATGTTTTTCATCTACATTGGTCATCCTGAACAGGGCCCCTTGGGAACTGGAGACTGGATGGGGCCAGTGGGGACTGAGGTCTGTGGGCAAGGTCAAAGCAAACATCCAAGTTCATCACTGCATTTGAGGTTGGAAGCTTGGGAAACCATTTCTAGAGCGCTGAGTGGATCACGCCCCATGATTCACCATCACTAGGGATCTCACTTTTTATTATGGTGGTAGACGGGGCAAGTTTTACATTCTTCTCTTCTTTCTGTGTTTTATAGCAATAGCACCATTGTAATCTTGGTGACCCAACCACCACATGTTCAGCCTCAAAATCAGCCATATGTAATGTGGTTCATTTGGTGTGAGAACTTGTGTGCAACATTAGCAGGACAGATGGATCCAAAGCCAAGTTGTGGAAAACAATGCTTTGCCATATTTGAGTTGCCAATGAATGGATCTTGGATGGTATTGTATTCCCTTGACTGCGAAATTCACACAGAAAGGGGGAAGCTCCACCCAAATACTGTTTCCCACACTTCCATCTGCCCAGTTTCTAAAGACTCCTTCCCTGCCTCTCCAGGCAGCTGACCATTTATTGGCTGGATGGGGAGACTCTTCCTCCTGCCTCCCTGCCAGAGTGGCTGGCTGCCTGGGGAGAAGGGGAAGGGATGGCTGGGCTCCAGGGTTGATTGGGGCACTGCCAAAAAGAAGGACACAGAGCTCAGTAAGTGAACCAGCCGGGTGAAGGGAGGCAGAATGAGGCTTAGAAACACCTGGTCATTTCTAGTTTTTATTCATGTATTAAAGCCGAAATGGATTTTTTTAAAAAAAAATAAGACTGGAAGAACGGGGAACAGAAACAGATAGATTTATGGTTTATAAACCATGCCATTTTGTCTATAAATAGTTAAAAACTTATGTCTGTGATTATGTCTAGAAAAGATGCATGTATCCAGTATTGGTACCCTTTGAATGAAGAGCTAAATACAATAATTCACCACAGCTATCCCATGAAACCATGTTGTGTCCCTGGGAGAGCCCAATTGCTAATTCACAAAAATCTTTCAGGGTACCTGCTTTCTCTAACACAATAGGAAAATGGACATTTAAGTATTCTCTTTGCAGCATTACCAAACCCCCATATTTCTTACTGAAATAAAGTAAGGGAGACAGATTTTCATCTCTTTGTGGTTTTAAACCAGGTCAATTTCAAATGACGTTTTTTCTTTCCATTCCCCAAATATTGTTGGTCTACCATTTAAATCAAATATCATCTTCCATATAAAAGAAACCGTTCATTTTGGAATAATATTATCCAACAGAAAACCAGCTGGAACAATTTTTGTTTCATAAAAAGTAGAAAGCTGGAAGCTTTTGCCAATATATAAACCAAGTCAAATGTGAGATTATTTAAATCACCATATATGTTTGGAGTACATGATCTGGTATTAAATGCATAAGACACTGTTCATAAAAGAAAGGAGGGAGGAAAGAACCCAAATCTAAGTACACATGTAAAGATGCTAATGGGCACCTTGGACAAACAGGGGGTGTGGGGAAGTTTATTCCACTTTCAGCAAGATTTGTTTTTCACAAACTCAAGAAAAACAAAAATGCATGCCCGGGCAAGATCTGCAGTGTTAATAAAAGAGAATTTTCTTTATGATGTGCATTGAGGTGATTGTAAGAGCATATATAGTGAACAGGGCTGGCACTTCCATTAAGGCAAACTAGGCAGTTGCCTAGGGCGTCAAAATGGAGAGAGGGGGCTGGACAGCATGCCGCCCCGCCACCGCCCTGCCACCACCCCACCACCACTGGCCACCGCTGTCTGTCCCCCCACCGCCCGCCAGCTGCCCATCGCCATCCACCCATCGCTGCCCGTCGCCATCTGCCCCCCGTGCCCATTGCCGCCCACCCCCAGTGCCTGTCACCATCCTCTGCCATCTGCCCCCCTGCTGCCCTGCCACCACCCTGCCCACCCTGCCCCGCCCCCTGCCCCACCCACCCCTGCACCCCCTGCCCCGCCTACCTGCCAACCCACCACCCCGCCCCCGCCCGCCACCACCCTGCACAACAACCGCCCCCCACCCTGACCTGCCACCTGCCCCGCCTGCCCCCGCCTGCCCCCACCTGCCCCCACCCTCCCCACCCCCACCCCCACCCCCACCCCTCACCTAGGGCACAAAAAAAACTAGCACCGGCCCTGACAGTGAACATCCTGTGAGCGCAAAGAATATAAAAGAGATGCCACAGTATGGTGCACTGAAGGCCTGGTATCTGAAATAATGTACTGGGATGTATGGTAAATCTATGGGTTGAATATGACTAAGATATTTGTTAGGGACTACAGATGGGCAGGGGCCAAACTACAAAAAAAAAACAACCTCACAATGTGGGTCAGTTCATTATTTGGTTTGTAGTTCGATTCAGGGATCCTGTTTCGCCAAAATGACACTGGTTTTGCAGCTGGGAAAACAGAGGAGGAAAGAGGTGAAGATGATTTACAACATATTGAATTTCTTTAAAAAAAAAGGTTTTTGTAAAATGATTCGTTGTGCCTCGCAACATAAAAATTATTAAGGTTCAATGCCAAAATATTATTTCAAGCAGTTATTAATATATACTAAAGCCTAACCCCTTTGTAACATTAGGAATATTTTGTTCACATAATGCTGCTGACCACCCAACCCCATCCCATCCTTATTGCTAGAAGCAATGGGACATCTTAATTGCATGATGAATTATATATTATGCTCAGTGATTCTGGCGGAAATAGTTTTGTTTAGAGTAATAAGTCCCAACTAGAGTAAGCCTGTTGAATCAGTACTGATTTGGCGAGTCAACACCTTCATAAATTCTACAGATTCTGTGGGCCATCTCTAGTTGAGATTTACTATGCTAAGCCACATAATTACAGTCACAGTATTGCTGCAGCTGAGGAGCTCCTCGCCTAAGGTGAGCTAAGGCAAAGGACAGGAAGGGACCCACCCCTTCAGTCTAGAGAAGTGGACTGGACCATCAGCTGAAACTTCTTCCAGTATTGGCGACATGGCCAATTTGAGGGCAGTGGCTGGATGAGCAGTTGCAGAACTGGTGGTGTGGAATATAGAAGGATTAGTCTCCTTCAAGAGAGGGGAAAAACCTGTGTGGGAGAGCTAAGTATTTCTCATGACTGAGCCTCAACCTCTGTCTAAGATGCTTGCTTCACTCTAACTACAGGTAGATCCAAACATTGGATAGACCCATCACAAGTCACGACACTTTGGAGAAATACATGTTTGATTGTGTGCTATGTGCCATCAGGTCAGAACCCTATAAGCAACCCTTATAGGGTTTTTGAGATAAATGAGATGTTTAAGGAGTGGTTTTACTCATTCTACAAAACCTCATGGCCAAGCAAGGATTCAAACCCAGGTCTCCTTGTCCATCGCTCTGCCCCCTACACCACACTGGGTTCACTTGTGTGATTCATTCTGCTCAAAGGTGTTGGGCATGGCAGCCTATGACACAGAGAAGATGAGATGAGAAAGTCAGAATGTAATGCTGGGGTTTAGCAAATCAGGCATGATAAGTAACATTTGGAAAACCTTCCTTTAAATTTAGACAGTCAATTTCATGGTTGCAGCTGAATTCCAATGAGATTTTATAAACATATCTCATTTTGAAGAACCAGCTTCACTATGAAGTCCAATCTTAACGTTGATTCCAAACTAAGTTAACATTCTGTCTCGAAAGTGATTAATCTCAAGACCAAATCTAGATCTGTGCGGTTAAATATAAGTGAAATGCTTAATGGGTGTAATAGGGCTTTGTAAATGTGTTTGTGTGCCTCAAGCAAATTAAGCTTGTAGGATGAATTTTGTATCGGCTAAGTGTGGTCCCAATGAATACTCTAGTCAGAAATGTGTTTTGTTGAATAATATGAAGTGAAATGTTATGTGAGAGGAACAAATGAAATGGAAATTGTGGTTTTTGTGGAGAGGCAAATCAAACATACCTAAGATATCACTGTGAAATCTTTAGTGAAATAGATGGGAAAAATGCCTATGAAATAAATTACATCAATCATAATAGTAATTCACTATTTTGCTGACAAACACAAAATAGTGACTGACTCCAGACACTTTGGGATTTGGAGAAATAAAGGGGTAGGCAATAGAAATGTGAAAATTTCTTCCTTTTTAGTTTTTAAGCAAACCCTCCTATCTCCTCTGCACTTTGAATACAGTATTGGCTCATTAAAGCACCATCTAATGTTTGCTTAAAAGAATATGTCTGTGAAGATTCTCAGTCATCCAGGTGGGGTTATCTGGAAGTTGAGTCATGGCAACTGGACTTCCTTTCTTGAGTGTTTGAAATGTTTTGCTACTCATCCAAGCAGCTTCGTCAGTCTGATGAAGCTGCTTGGATGAGTAGCGAAACATTTTGATCTCTCAAGAAAAGAAGTCCAGTTGCCATGACTCAACTTCCAGCTTACATTAACATGTTCAGTCTTTTTTATTTTCAGGAGAATGAGTAATAGATGAAATGTAGAAATGGGCATGAACCAGGAAGATGGTGGTTCCTGGTGATTTGTGGTTCTTTGCTATGCACAAACCACAAACTTTCATGGACTTTCAGACAAAACAAACCATTTTATGGCCCATGTGATTTGAGCCTTCCAGGAACAATAGAATAGCCCCCGTGGGACCTCTAGAGGCTAAGCTCACAGCAAGTCTTCAGCTGATTCTTCCTACCACCTGCTCCTAGATTGGTGAAGATTGGATTTTGGAGGTCTGAGTTAGATCCCCTGAAATCAGATGGCTCCAGGAAAGTGCTCTTTAGCTGCTGGGCATATGGAAGTGTGGAAAACAGTATTTGGGTGGAGCTTTCCCCTTTCTATGTGAATTCAGCCGTCAAGGGAATACAATACCACCCAAGATCAATTCATTAGCAACTCAAATATGGCAAAGTAGTTTTTACACACTTTGGCTTTGGATTCATCTGTCCTGCTAATGTGGATAACATGTTCTTTCACCAAATGACCCACAATACACATGGCTGATTCTGAGGCTGAACATATGATGATTGGGTCACCAAGATTACAATGTTGCTGTTGCTATAAAGCAACGAAAGAGAAGAAGAATGTAAAACTTGCCTCATCTACCACCATAATAACAAGTGAGATCCCTAGTGATGGTGAATCATGGTGTGTGATCCTCTCAGTGTTCTAGAAATGGCTACCCAAGCTTCCAACCTCAAATGCAGTGATGAACATGGATGTTTGCTTTGACCTTGTCCACAGACCTCAATCCCCAATGGCCCCATCCACCCTCCAGTTCCCAAAGGGCCCCATCCAGGATGGCCAATGTAGATGAGAAACATCTAGAGGGCCACAGGTTTTCCACTACTACCTATAATGCATGTATCCAAATTAATGACTCTTGAATCCTTGCAACTTCCACTGTGTGCCATGATTAGTATAGGAACATGTACAAAAATATGAGGATGAGGTCCTTTGATGGTAGAAACTGTGAATTGTTTGAAAGTTAACACATTTGTAGAACAATCTTGGGGGTAGATTTACATTTCATACGGAAGATGTAAATTCCTTCCATTATTAAAATGTGGGAAAATGAGGGCCTTGGAATTCCACTAAAATATGAATGTAATATGGTGGTAATGAAAAGTGCTCTACCAGAGAAAATATGTTTCTCAGTGGCTTTTTCCCACAATCACAAGGGTCAAATGTAATGTGCTTCTGCTCATATATTTCTGGCTGTCCTTCAATCAAACTGGAAATGACTCAATGAGACAACTGAAGCAAGAGCTTGAAATCAGAAGCCTAGTTTTTATTAGTTGCACAAAGAAACAGTTTGCAGCTCCCATTCACAACCAACAATGAGACATAGGTTTGGCTTGTGAGGCAGTTGACTATTGGCCATTATTAAGTCTGATTTCCCAACAATTACCACTGAAGGAACAGCGGAACAAGCCCCAGGCAAAGCGGCAGCAGAACTAAATGACTACTTTTAATTCATTTGTTACTCATGATGAACTATCTTCCCCCTGAAACAGTGACACCATTGTACTGAAATCCTTTTTAACAACAGACCGGTCCATCCATTGTTCCACTTCTCTCACATCAGCTCTCAAGAAGACCCATTAAACATTCTTGCTACAACAGCTTACATGGGGATGTCACAGCCATTTCCTGCAAAGCTGCCATAAGATAGGAGACCTACACTCAAAGCTCAACCCTTTGGAAGGAACCAGAGATTAAAAAACGAAACACAGATATTTGAAAGCAAAACTCAGATGTGTGTTTGTGGGAGGGGGGGCTAGTGCATCTAATCTTTTCCTTGCACAGAAGTCCCGTTTTCATTTGCTGCCACATCTGGGTTTGGTGAGTTGGGGAGAAGGGTGTTGCATTTAATATTTCAATTGGAGATGGGTACAAAACAAAAATATAGTGTTTCATTTTTGTGTTGTTTTATTTCATTATTAACAATTATTTTAAAAAGCAAAGCAAAGTGTTCTGCTTATATACCACCCCACCCAGAGACCTTTGGGTAGTGGGTGGCATATATGTTGTGTAAATAAATAAATAAATAAATAAATAAATAAATAAATAAATACCACTTCAAGTAGTCTCTGGGCAGTTTACAGTTTAATTAAGTATGCAGGCTACACATAGTGAATTTCTGAACCAAACAATTCATTATGCTGTAAAATCACTTCCATGGGTCCTAGAGGCACCAAATATGGTGGGTAGCTTTCTTGGACTCTTCCAAATTTGGAGAGGTTTGGGGTTCAGGGGGCTGAGTTATTCAACTCCAAAGTGTTCCCCCCAGGAAAAAAAATCATTTGTAATTGGAAAGTTACATACTTGAAAATAGTGATCCATGGCATCTAGTGGCATGGAAATTACAGTGGACCTTCCTCAAGCTCTTCCCTGTAAGCAACCCCCCAATTAGAGAGCTTTGGGGATCAGGGGACTGATTTATTCAACTTCAAAGTGGATCCCCCAGGAAAAAATAATTTGTAATTGTAACTATGTACTCAAAAAAAAACCTGGAAACTAAACCTCTCCTTTAAAAATTTAAAAAGCATTTTTCCAATTACAAATGGATTCCTGGGGACCCACTTTGGAGTTGAATAACTCACCCCCACGAACCCCAAAGCTCTTCAAATTTGGAGGGCTTAAAGGGAAGTGTCAAAGAAAGCTACCCACCACATTTGGTGCATCTAAGACATTTTTTTCATTTTTAGAGCAAAAAATTGCAGTTCATTTCATTTCGTCACAAAATGCATTCTACCATTTTGTTTTGTAACAAATTGATTCATTATGTAACAAAATGACAAAGCAGCATTTTGTTTATCATTTGGTTCCCATCTCTAATTTCATCAGGAAAGGAAGGGCAATTATTTGGGATGAATGGTATGCCCTTCACATAGTAGCAATTTGCAGAAATGGCTCAAGCTCTCCTAAATATTGAGATGAGAAATGATATAGCCAGTTGTGCCTCTCTCAAGACACTGAGACGTTTCCCTTCCCTTTGCCATTTAAAAAGGTGACAGCTACAGAAGCAGGGGGAAAGCAGACCCCTCTCCCAAGGCAGAATGAAAAGAGGTAATGGAGAAAGGAATGTGATGTGCCTTCCAGGAAGAAAATAAGAAGGAGAAACAGAGGAATGTCATTTATTTTTTGATAGAAAATATGAGTGGAGGAAGCCAGTGGTGAAAGCAAGTGGTGGCTGGGGCCACATAACCAGGAGTTGAGTCATGGCAACTGGACTTCTTTTCTTGTGGGATCAAAATGTTTCACTACTCCTCCAAGTAGCTTCTTGCAGTGATCTCAGCTCTTACAGCTTGTCTCAGTCTGGGCCACACCCACTTGATGTGCATGAGCCCGAATCTAACCTCCTGCTGATACAGAAAGCTCCTGGCTAAAGCATCTCCGACAGATGGACGTCCAGATTCTGCTGAAACACCTTCCAAAGCAGTCTGTTCTACTTGGTGCCCTCTTGACAGGAAACATTATGCTGGTATAAACCAGATTTGCAATGGAAATGCTTAATTTAAATGAACTGAAAGCTTTCTATCTCCAACTTTCATGCTCCAAGGCTCCCTAGGATTTCTTTTTTGCTCTGTGGGGTCTTGAAACCAGGGAGAAGCCTTTGCTTGGCCAGATGGTCAGATGGGTGGGGTATTAATCTAATGAATGAATGAATGAATGAATGAATGAATGAATGAATGAATGAATGAAGTTGGTGAGAGGGATGGCTTGTAGACCTAGGCCATTCTCAGCAGCTGCCCCCAGGCTATGGAATGCCAGCTTCCGAGTGAGCTCCTCCTGGCACCAATTTTAATGACATTCGGCGCCAGATAAAAATCTTCCTGTTCCAGAAGTTTTTTAATTGATGCAATATAGATTGTGGGTCCTCTGATAGTGTAATGTTTTTATTATTGTCTTAATTATTTATTGGTATTTTATGTTTTAACTGTTTTAATTCTTTTGATTGAAAGCCGCCCAGAGACCTTGGGGTAGTGGGGAGCATATAAGTTGTAAAAATAAATAAATAAATAAATAAATAAATAAATAAATAAATAAATAAATAAATAAATAAATTTAACATCATAAACCAACCAACCAACTGATCACCAGCATAACACTGTTGATAATCCTAACACGGGTGGTGGTGATTCAGCAGCAATTTTTGACTCCACTTTCCATCCCAAGGCTCCTGGACAAAAGAGATCCCTGGAACTCGAAACAGAGAGAAAGAGAGATGAGAAGTTTTCAGTTCATTTAAACTAATGATTTATGGCACTGGATCCTGTTTACGTTGGCATAACATTTACCCTATGCATATTTCTACGTCTGTGGTTCAAGACTGATACTTCTGAACGGTAGGCAGCAGCAAGAGTCATTGAAAAGCAGTAAAAAGAAATTATTCAATTGGTTTCTGGCCATTTATTCTGGCTTGCACCGAGAAAATTAATGGAACATCTGGGGGGGGGCAGAATGACTACCTGATTGCTTTTAAGAGAGAAATGTAAGGTATCGCTGAGATTAGATTCCATTCTATCTACCAGGAATGTAAGACACATAGTAAGACACATTTCTAAGCAGTAAAAATGCTGGTGCTGGATATGTCATTTTTGTCCATTTTTTCTGGCCATTTAAAAAGGGACCAGCCATGAAAGAATAAAAACATCCTTAGCCAGAGGAAAGTTCATATACCAATAACAGCAGTGTAGATGTTTTCCAGCTTTCCTCTTGGCATCTCCACTCCAATGTACTGCATAATCTCAAAGCTGCCTGTCAGACAATTGAGGTTGATGGTAAGGATATTAAAAAAAATCTTTCAAACTGTGTTGTTTCAGTAAGTAACCTGGAAAGCCAATCAAAGGAGTGGAAATCATTGGAACCTAGACATCGCTTGGCTCTCGCTGGCAGAAATGGAAATTAAAGATGGTGGAACTTTTGCTGAATAGCATGTTTTAAATGCCACCTTTTGGCTGATATTTTGCAAGTGTTTGCCAGCCAGTGAAAGAAAAACTGCATACATCAAGCACCAGTTTATTTGTTGAGATCAATGGGACTGAATGGGATTGAATCCAAGTATTCCACCTTGATGGTGTCGTAGATCACAGCCATAAACTCCCCTCTACGTAAACGCTCTACATCACAATCTGTTTTTAAAATAAAATGGACAAGGAAAAGACACACACAGGGACACAGACTGTGATAAATGTGTGAAGGAACAACAACAATGTATTTTTGTGCCTTGTCATCTCATGGAATGCTTCCATATTTCCCTTCCTTTCTATCTACCAATAATTACAGGTACAGTAGGACCCCAGTATCCGCTGGGGATTGGTTCCAAGCCATCCCGTGGATAATGAAAACCATGGATAAGAGAGAACACCAAAATGTCCCCAAAACTGCTGGTTTGTGATAGTAACTTGCTTTACAGCTGCTCTTTTGCAACAGTAGCTTCCTTTGGAGCTGCTCTTTGTGACAGTAGCTTGCTTTGCGGCTGATGAATTATTTATTTATTTTTCCTCTGCCAGTTGAGGATAACTGAATCAGTGGATAATGAATCAGTGGATACAAGGGTCCTACTGTACAGTTTTGGAGCCTTGACTACTTCCTTGAGGGATGTACTCCCACAACTCTCCTGCCCATCTATGTGGAGTTTTTTTAAAATAGTACAGGAAAGTGGTGAAATTCTCTGGAATCTTATAGATCAGCAGCACTGATTGCCTCCTGAGGCCTGCCCTTTAGGAATCATCAGAAACGTTGCAAAACTTTGTCAGTCTTTTATGACAAAGACACCCAGAAGATTGCATTCATTGATGGTATCAAATGCCAATTACAAATTGAGAAAT
This sequence comes from Phrynocephalus forsythii, assembly GCA_029282475.1. Lineage (NCBI taxonomy): Eukaryota > Metazoa > Chordata > Lepidosauria > Squamata > Agamidae > Phrynocephalus > Phrynocephalus forsythii. The sequence continues at coordinate 15,832,094 of JAPFRF010000004.1, forward strand.
TCCAACAGCATGCACCTGTCCTCTCCACTTTCCAGTGTAGATCATCCACCTGGGTGACTCATATCCCTGTAACACTGTTTACATGCTGTAGTCTATAACCACAAAAGGACAATAACTCTGCCACTTTTTCTGACCCAGGAACAGATTTTCTGCATATGAAAATGTGAAGACAACATTCTGCTACCTCACAAACTTGCTCCTTGTCCTGGTCTACTTTTCTTTTTGCAATTTTGTTATTCATTTAAAGAAACTGGCAGAAATTAAAACACGGAACACAATTCAAAGGAATTATAATACATGATGGCCTAATCTGGTCCATCATTCTCTTGAGATCCCCACAACGCCAATGCCAATCCCATTATCATCACGGCAGAAACTAATCACTCACAAATATTTCACTTCGTCTGGAGTGGTGGTTCCCAAACTTGAGACCCCAGAAGTTTTTTGAATCCCAGAAATCTTGGCCAGCACAGCTAACAGTGAAGGCTTCTGGGAGATTTAGTTGAAGAATGTCTGGGCACCCAAAATTGAGAACCACTGCTCTAGATCACTGCACTTCTTTCTTTCTTTCTTTCACTTGTCCATTCATTTGCTCACTCCCTTCCTTGTTCATTCAATTTACTATATATTCCACTCCAATTAGTGCTGAGGCACTACACTTGGTAGTTTGCAATAAATATAGTATAAAACCAAAGGTTGGTCACTGAAAGGTAAATACAGCAAATGCCCTTCATACGTCTGATGGGTCATATGGAGAACTTTGAAGGAAGTGGTTCCTGGCAAAGAAAATGTTATAATAAGAAGGAGATATCTGCGTGAGTAAATTAACATATAAATTGACCCTAACAAACTATGGTTTGTTTGCTGAGATGAGTTTGGATACAAGCCACATTATAATAAACCACAGTTTAGCCTACCATTATGGGCAGATCATTATGCAGAATCAGCATTTCTACAGATAATAGGTGTTTCAGCATTGTAATTACACACAATCTCATCCCCAGGGAAAGTGTTGGCATTATTCTTACCAAGAAAAATACATTTCCATCTTTCTTCTTCTTTTTCAACCAACAGGGCTTGTAGGTTTGGATTGCAAAAGGATGATGGGGGCCCGGAACTATTTTTTAAAAAGGCTCTCACATTAAGATTGGATGACCACATAATGCCGGCATCTCAATCTGATACCATTAAACATTTTACAGAGAGCTGCACCACCAAGCGAAGGCAAGATATGCTTGATATGGTGCCATAGTATGATTTCATAAAGAAGGTTTAGAGCATTTTCCAGCCTTTTATTAGGACCATTTTGTTTTATCCTCTGCCTGTAAATTCGAGCAGTTGTGAAAGACCACTGTGCAGGCTTAAAGAGTTACTTCCTCTTCCTGTCTGCTGCACCCAACGCTTATTTTAATATTTTTTGACCATCCCAAGAGCATAAATGCAGATGGGAAATGGAATTACAACACGGCATGTTGTGCAGGTCTGGTTTCTTCAACTTGTCAAAGCTAGCACACATGTTTTAAAAATGCTTTCTTTTTAGATGGGTTATGTTTTAACGCACATTCAAGGCTATGACTTGAATGTCAATGGAGAACCCGGACTATATAATGTTCAGTTGGTTCTACATAGCAAGTTACTTTTTCCTCCCTTTGCTGCCTCTTCTATTCACTGATTAATTGGTGAAGTAATGAAAAGTGTTTGTATCCTGTTTGTTTGGTGAAAGATGCTGCCTGGAGCACTTTGGAGTGGTGGTTTTCAAAGTTTTTGTCGTATCTTACATAAGAGCATAAGAACATAAGAAGAGCATGCTGGATCAGACCCATCCAGTCCCGTTGTTCTTAACATATCTGTTTCCTGATACCACTCCCCACTTTCTTTCTTGATGGGAAAGGAAATGAAAGGATTGCTTGCTCCATCAGAAGCTGCCAGTTGAAGGCACTCAGGGCATCTTGAAAGAGCTGTCCGTGGCTCTCACAGGGTCATGGTGAAATTGCACCTTGCAACCTATTTGAGGCATGACCCTATCACTTTTTGCATCAACAGCTCATTAGGATTTGCCTTTGTGTGCCTGCAACAAAGAGGGAGAAAATGCATCTATGTGGTGATCTTCTGGATTACGAACTACGCTTCCCTGTTAAGAGTAAAGCAGCTCTGAAGGTTGTGTGTGTGTTGTGTGTGTGTAAGTGCACGTTCTCTTTGGTTTTGGTCCTACCAGTATAGGACTTCTTTTTACCATCACTGATCCCTTTTTCCTAGTGAGGCTTCACCCCTGCTCTACTCCCCCCCCCTTTATCCCCAGTTAAAAAGGGAAGGATGCCAAGCTAAAGGAATTCACATACATGCTGATCACTATGGGCTTGCAACCTTATACAGCAGAATGATTTTGTTGACAAAGTCAAAAATGAGTGTTGACAACAATGTATAAACCAGTCTGTATTCAGGGAGATTTGCCTGCAGGAAGATGCTGCCCACCTGTTCAGCATTGCACCCAGTAGGGTGAAACTGCTAGCCCTCACAGCCCTCAGGAGGCCTAATGTCAACTTGATAACTTTATCTGCTTCCTGAAATTGCCAGTGTGTTAAACTTAGTTCGAGGGCTGTCTGGCGCCTCAAGAGTGACTTATTCGGCCTTACCTGGATACCATTACCTCTTGCACTACCCGCGTAGTTTGTGACCATGGAAAGGAGGGGAGGATGCCCATCCCACGCAGAAAAGAGAATGGGATGGGCGAAGATGCATGGCTACTCTAGGCCAATTAGAGTAGACACCAAAAATTCCCATCCGGCCCTAATGGTGACCACCTAATCTCATTCTCTTTCCATAGGGTAGGAGGGTGGGGCTGCCAGTCTTGCTGCGAAGAGGCTGGGGAGGGGGAGGGAGCCCTCTTTTATTGGCTCCCATCCCGGGGCAGGAAAGCCCTGGATGGGCACAAAGTTTTCGTGCCAAATGCCCGGGGCTGCGGGGCAAACACTCCTCGCCCCCCCCAACAGTGTGGGGCTCGGAGCTGCCCTTGGATGGCACAAGAATATGGTCAGGCAAATCCCATAGGCCACAATTTTTTTACTTAGTATTTTCTCCTTCTGAGTTTCAACTAGAAACCAAATGTCCTCTACTGTAAAATGTGAAGTGCATATACGTAAGCATATCCTCATTATCAAAAACTCCCTCCCTTATGATTCATAAGCCTGGAATGTGCTTAATTGTTGCACTTTTAAGGCTGTCTTAACGTTTCTTTGCAAAAGTTTATTAAAAGCAGACCTGGCAAAGGGATTCAAAGGCAACAATTGTGAAATGATTTACAGTAGAGTCTATGGCCCAGAATATTATGCCTTGTAAAAGTCTTTTGGTTTCAGAGGAAACAAGTACACAGCATTTTCACGGTATTGTTGCAAGGCCAGTTGTCATGGTGAGGAATACTGAGCAGATGAAGTCATGACGTTCACTAAAAGGCATCAGTAACAGGGGCTTAATAGTGTGTTGAAAACACCCAAATTAGAAAGGAATCGTTTTCTACAGGATAACAATAAAACCTATGAAATATAAAAATAGTCGCATTTTTGAACAATTCAGTGGCATAATCACCAAGAATAATAGAGTGGCAGTTAATCATTGGCGGGAGGTAAATACATACCTGGAACATACTCAGTGAACTTCTAGGAAATTTTGCTAACTGTAATGTAGCAGTAAATAAGGCACCCTGTTCACATAGGATAGCAGCAGTTCCTGCAGTTATCACCTCCATGTGAGACCCAGGACTGGCCCTGAAACAATCGCATGAGAGAGCAAAGATATTCATGAATTCATATGATTTCGAAGGGGGCTTTGGTCATCTCTACCATTTTACTAAATCTGCTGCTTAAGGAACTTGACACACAACAGGCAAAATATGGCCATGGACCTCATGCAGCATCAGGGCACTCAACACTAACCCCCTTTAAAAAAAATGCTCAATAGCTCAGTGGTTTAGATGTTGGCCTTGGGAGGCAGCACGTAGGACAGGCATGTCCAAACTTCGGCCCTCCTGATGTTTTGGACCACAACTCCCTGAATTCCAAGCCTGCATTTCCAATGGCAAAGAACTGTGGGAGTTTTGGCCTAAAACATCTGGAGGGCCAAAGTTTGGACATGCCTGACTTAGGAGTTCGATTCCCCTCTGAGCCTCCTTGAAAGGAGCTCAACTTGATGATCACAGAGTCCCTAACAGCTCTGCAGTTTTAAAATTATCAAGAGTAGATGTGGCAGTCTAATCAAGTTTCCATTTTTTGGCCAGGTGGGCCCATATTTGAAGCCTTTTGGTGGATGCTTTGAGCAAATTATGATCTTAGACTGCCCAGTGTATTAGAGTGAAGAGACAGGAAGATATGTCAGTTTTCCTTTCCCGTTTTCATTTTTTTTTTAAAATTAAGTTATTTTCTTTTAATCCAAAACACAAATAAATGTATGATTTTTTTGTAAATTCATAAAAAACCAAATGTAATAGGATTCTGCCCCAACTGTATGGGACAATTCAAAATGAACACATTATTTGAAGCAAAGAAAGGACCATTTTGCCTCTGGCTGCCATAAAGTTGTCAAAGACCAAGGACCTTCCAGAAAAAATGAGCAACTCTAAGTCAGCTCTAACATGGTAACTTGAAAGCATGAATTCAATCTGGATGACCCAATCTAATGGATTCAGTTTCTCTCATACTGGGTGTTTTGGATCTTGAGTTCTTTCAAACTCAACTATGAAGGGATTTGTCAGTTTTGTTAAAGTCTCAGCAGAAACATTTTCACCCATCCTTGGTAGAAACTAAAAGTTGTTCCTTAGTGTGAAGTTAGAAGGTCTTCCCATTCCTGATGCATAATAATATATTTTCTAAACATTCATTCACTGCCAGCATCATTATAAATCTGTCGTGCCCACCCTTGGGTAACTCAAATGTTCTTGGGTTGCAGCTCCCAGAAACCTTCACCACCAGCTGTGCTGGCCCAGATTTTTGGGACTTGTAGACTGAGAACATCTCAAGGTTGGGGACCACTGTTATAGATGAAAAAAAAAATACCATGTATCATAAAGAAATAATACCTCAACAACCACCAGGTCTACTAGATCTCTCCATTACAATTTCTGCCACTTTGTAACTCTCTTTAGATCCTGCCTTCAAATGAAGAAAGGGCTGAGGCTTGAGGGGCTATCATCACTCATTTCTCCTTAGTTTATGTTTACAAAAGGGAAGAAGGAGAAGCCAAGAAGATGTTCAATAATGTTCTTCACAAATAAAACAAAGCAAAATCCCAGCACGGATCAAGTGATGGTAATGTGCAAAATATTTGGCAATTTTCTGCAATGTAAGACTTTGAGAGCTTCTGGCATTGTCACAAGGAATGTGGATCCTGAGCGCTGTAAATGTTCATGTCTAGCTGTAGAGTTCATTTTTTCTCTATCACATGTGCATATTGTCATCCTTATCCCTTCTTTAAGGGTGAAGGCAATAATTGTCTCTGGATGTTCATTTTTCTTTGAGAAAGGTTAGATATATACTGACAGAAATAACTGGTTTGTGTTACAGCACCAAAGACCAAGAATTGTTTATCATCAATGCAACATTTTCAAAATGTACTTTCTTGTTTCTTTTTTAAAAAAAAAACTCTTGAGTTAATTTTAAAGAATATGGATGCTAGAACATGACTTGCTGTGATACAAACAAGTTTCCTCTGCTCCATCTTGTTGCCACCTTCACAACAGAACACAAAGCTGTCAAATGAGGCACAGTGTTAGAACTGTTCTCACAACAGCATTAGAACCAATCACTGACCCTCCTCCAACAATTTTATAGTGCTTCATAACTTCAAAGAATATTTATTTATTTATTTATTCGAACTGTATATAGAGATGGGCATGAAATGAACTTTTAATTCATTTCCTTATTCGTTATTCATTTCGTTAGCTAACAAAATGAATAACGAACCAACCCATCAAATAAAAACGAAATGAAATGAAATGGAAATTTCCATTTTGTTCGCTTCATTTTTCATTGCCCCCTTCCTACATAGTTGCTGCCGCTGCTGGAAATTCCTCCTGGTCCTGGAACTCCGGAGAAGCTGCTGCCTGTAGGGGTGCTGCCCCCAAGCCAGTGCCTCAAAAAGCCCCCAGCTGGGGACTTTTTAAAACAAAATAAAAATAAAAATAAAACATTTTTAAAAATGAAAAAAACAAGTGCCAACCTGGCCCTAGAGGCTGCGTGGTCGGTGCTCTAAAATAAAATAAAATAAAATAAAATAAAATAAAATAAAATAAAATAAAATAAAAACAAGCACTGACCCAGCCCCAGGAGCCATACAGTTGGTGCTCTAAAAAAACCAACCAACAACCAACCAACAAACAAAAACAAGTGCTGACCTGGCCCCAAGGGCTGTGCGGTCGGTGCTCTAAAACAAAAAATAAATTAAAAAATAAAATGAGCACCAACCTGGCCCCAGGTGCCGCATGGTCAGCACTCTAAAACAAAACAAATCAAAAACAAAATGAGGCACTGGCCCCAAGCCAGCACCTTAAAAAGCCCCTGTCACCACCACCGCCCCTGCCAGGATTGCCACCGCCGCCTATGCCGGTAAATTGGACTCGAACCAGTTCAGTTTGGTTTGGGTTTGAATAATTTTTTTTAATTTGTACGAACCCGAACCGAACCAAACCAAGGGTGGGCTTGAAACAGAAGGAAGCAAAACAACGGTTTTCTTTTTCATGCCCACCTCTACTTGTATACTGTAAAATCTAGCAACAAGGCTACTCTGTTCTGGCCAGTGTACAAATAATTCAACAAACAATCATGAAAAATATGCCATGTAAAAATGCAGCTAATAAACAAAATAAACATGACTAAATCAACAATAACATCATAAGCATCACTGAAAAGACAAGGATAACTTAAACAGAAAGGGTGGATTAAAGATCAGCAAATCAAGACAGAATGAGTTAATAGCCAGGGAAAGCTGTTGAAAATTGACAACATAAGGGGCCAGACAAATCTTGGCAGGGAACTGATTCCACAAGCAAGGGGCCACCACTGAATAATAAGAGTAAGTTGCACTTCAAAAATTGTGAAGTTGTTACATTACAGTTATCTGTGAGTTGGGTCATCATGGCAATTTGGATTATTTTCTTGTGGGATCAAAATGTTTCACTACTCATCCTTGACAAGAAGTTATTTTCCACTCATAAGGGCACAACCTTGAAATGAATAACCTTTTGATCTGATCCTTACACACACACACACACACACACACACACACACACACACACACACACACACACACACACACACACACACATACTTTGCTTTGCTTTGCTTTACAAACACACTTACTTGCAACCCTTTCCCAGGCAACACAAATCTAACAAGCAGATTAGATATGATGTTTGCAACTCTGTTCCTTGTAGAGCTGGTCTGCAGAGCTCAAATGGGGAAAGACAGGGATGGGGCAGGATCGGAATGCAAGGTAGTGGTTAAAGACTCTTACTCCCATAAACCCAGTGGTTCCCAAACTGTGCTGGCCAGGATTTCTGGGAGTTCTAGTCCAACAATATCTGGGGATTCAATGTTGGGAACCCCTGCTGTAGCCTGATCCAGTGTGGACCTACTGATACCTGGGTGCCCACTAATTTTTCATGAAAAGCAGCCACTATGATATGGCATGAATGATATCATGTCCAGTTCAAATCTGATGAAATGCATTTGGCTATGCCGGTGTGGGAACTATGGCCCCAAACTATAATGCAGTGTGGCTGACTTTATTTTATTTCCTGTGTAAATTACAACTGTGTGAATGGTCCAGGGCAGAAACACAGAAATGGCCTTGAAGATGGGCTGGCCCAAGAGCTGCCTGCCTGTTGAAGAGGAGTTCTGCCATGCAATGAAGTTTATGAACTTTCCAAATGCACCTGTCCTAATTAACATTTTTTTGCACGAAAACCATGCAGAATCTGCAAGTTTGAGTGAGTTTGGGTGAATCTTCGCGGCTTTGAAATATTAGGTATTAGACATCGGCATGACTTGGCAAAATTCTCGTTTCCATTTTCATTCCTCGTTTCCGTCATGCAATGGAAACGGAAACGACAATTAAGCCGTCAGAACTCGAACTCGAACCGATAAACGATAAATTGGGTCTGATTTGTCGTTGTCGTTCATGGCATCGCGCGGCGATTGCGCAATGCCAAGCGGCACAGAAAAAAGTTTTAAAAATAAAAAAAATCCCGATTTCCGGCCAAAAAAGGAGGCGAAAATATGCCTGTCTGAGGGCACCTACCAGAGGGGTGGTTTCTGGGGGGGAGGGGGTCCCCGGCCTCCCCCCTCTCCTGTCCTGGGCTGCTGGACCTGGTACCAGGCTGGGGGGCATCAGTCTCGTCATCTCCATTTGCCATGCGGTGCAGGGGGATCCAAAATGGGGCGACCGCAATATTTTTTTTTAAATTGTGGTCCAAAAACCCACCAAAGCACCACAGAAACATGCGAAAATTAGCTATTTTAAATGCTTGAATTTTTACAGTAGCAGCAGTGGGTCTTTCTAGAAATAAAACGTCTCCATTGATTTTATTTTATTTTATTTTTATTTTTATTTTTTTTCACCTGCGCAATGATGGGCTGGCCATGGGATGGGACCATGCAAATTTTTGGAGCCATTCCACCAATCACATGGCCACTTGGCCAGGTTTTGACTGAGACTTCTGGGATGTGCCAGTCAGGCATAAAAAGCCCACTATAACCCTAACCCTAACCCTAACCCATACGCCAGTACACTGTCCTTCTTAGTGGGTCAGAGGCACCCAGAGGTGCAGCCCACTAACTCACCCTAACCTTACCCGTAATAACTCTAAGCCTACCCCTTGCCCTAACCCCAACCCTAAGCCAGATCTGTACTCGCATTGCACTACACGCAAGTACACTGTCCTTCTTAGTGAGTAAGAGGGCGCCCAGCAGAGGCATTCTTCTGTCACCTCGCTCACAGTCCAAAGTTCCAAAAAAACTCCAAACCTGTACGCCAGTATGCTATCCTTCTTGGTGAGCTAGAGGCACCCAAAAGAGAGGTGCCTCTGCCAGTGCCACTTGGTACGCAATGGGTACACGGTCATGTACCCTTCCTTTTCCCTTTGTAGGGGGCCAGAGGAGGTATCCACCCCAGAGAGGTGCCTCCAGGAACCTGCTACCCTACCCCCCTAAACCAGTGCTAATGGAAAACGACAAACGAAATGACAAATTTTTGAAAAATATCGCGACAAACGGAAACGAGCCGAAACGGGCCGGCTCCGACACACGACAACTCGAAACGTCATTTTTCCTGGTCATGCCCATCTCTATTAGGTATTACATTACTGTATTTAGAGTAATTTAAAACACGAATCTTGAACTCTTTTGAGAGACTGGGTAATATTTCCAAGTGAAAGACAGATATCCAAAGGGACGGATCATTACGCTACGAAGGAGGACAGTGCAACGGTTCCTCTAATGAAAACGGCTCCTTCTCCATTGTTAAATGTGTCCGTTCTATCCAAGCACATTCCTGCTGGGGTCTTCTGGGACCTCTTTCTGGATTTCCTAGATGGTGACATCAATCTTCTTTGCCTCTTCATTTGTGAATCCACTGAGTTTAATCATGAAGTGGAATTCAGGAGAGACACTTGGGATTTCTTTAATCAGTTTCAGTCTTCTAACCTGGGGAACTCCTTTGGTGCAATTGAAATCAAGTGTCTTGGTAAAACATTAAAGAGACACCTTGGCATTTGCTGATATGAAAGCAAGCAAGACACGCTAACAAGTAATATATGTGCTAAGAGAAGTGAGTGCCTGTGATCTTCATTTAACAAGAGGAAAAATAGCGCATTTGCAACCTGAAACTTGTGACCCAAATTCAAGAACGAAATTCTGATGAATTCCCTTGAAATAAAAATTTCAGGTATCACATGTTTGCTTTTGTTCCCGCTATTGTTAGACTCTATAACTCTACAGTCTAACGTGCTATTCATATGGGGGTATATTTTAGTGTCTTTTTTCCCCACATGTAATTTTTTATATCTAAATTGTATAGTATATATTTGTATATTGGATTTTTAAAAAATTATTTAATCTATATTATCTTTTTCTTTCTTTTTCACTTTACACTTTTTGTGCACTTACCCTTCTTGCTTGTTCTTTATATTGCTTGTTCTTTAATTCCCCAATGTGGGATTAATAAAGATTTATCTTATCTTATCTTTAGAAAAAAACTGGTAAAATGTGCCTAAGGTAGAAAATGTCTCAGGTCAGCCTTGCTGTGTGGAAGAAACTCCAAAACCAGTGGTCCCATCTCTTTTGCACTCGCTGCATTTCTAGGTGAGCCTAGTTTTGTGACTTGCTCTAAAGATTAGTTTGACTTGATTTAGTTTGCACCCCTCATAATGCATGGTGTCTCTGAGAGAGGCAAATGTATCTTCAAAGTTTATTCAAAGGCTCTTGAAGAAACTTGCCAGTCATGGAATAAAGGGACAGGAGCACTTGTCCTGGATCAGCAACTGGCTAAGGGACAGGAAAGAGATGGTAGCACTAAATAGTTGCAGGAGAGAGGCTCCTTGTACTAAGTGATTCAATTATTAAAAATACAGAGGGATGGATTTGTGATGTGCATGATAACCATATGGTGACTTGCCTGCCAGGTGCAAATGTTGCAGACATCATGAGAAATCTAGATAGTTTGTTAGAGAGGACTGGGAAGGAGCCAGTGGTCATTGTACATGCTGGTACCAATGATGTTGGGAAGGCAAAGCGGTCAGTCCTGGAAGTCAAATTCAGCTTGTTAGGAAGAAGATTGAAGTCCTGGACTTCCAAGGTAACATTTTCAGAAGTGCTGCCTGTTCCTCATGCAGGACCCACCAGGCAGGCAGAGCTCAGAAGTCTCAATGTGTGGATAAGGCAATGGTGTCAAGAGGAGGGTTTCAGATTTGTCAGGAACTGGAGAACATTTTGGGACATGCCAAACCTGTTCAGGAGGAATGGGTTGCACTTGAACCATGATGGGACCAGATTGTTGGCACTCAGCATCAAAAAGGCTGCAGAGCAGCTTTTAAGCTGATAACCAGGGGAAAGCTGTTAGGAGCTGGGCAGCATCCGGTTTGGGAGGGTGTCTACCTGAGTAGTGAGGAGGATACAGTAATTACTGAGCAGAGTGAACAGCTAGTCACCAGCACTCCAGCAGAAGGATGCAATAGGCAGTCTAACGATGCAATTGGACTCGAAAGACTGCATCAGAAAAGCATATATAAATGCTTGTATGCAAATGTCAGAAGTGTCCAGAACAAAATAGGGGAGCTGGAATACTTAGCAATAGATAAAAATATTGATATTATTGGCATCAATGAAACCTGGTGGACGGGTGATAATCAATGGGATACAGTTATCCCAGGGTATGACCTGTACAGGAAGGAGCAAATGGGAGGTGGTGTAGCCTTGTATGTCAAAGTGATAAAATCGTACAAATTGGATTATCCAGGTGATTTGGAGTCACCATAAGAAACTCTGGGTAAGAGTATCAGGCCACAAGGATAGTCTAACAGTAGGCATATGCTATCAGCCTCTAACCCATGCCCCTGAAGGAGACTGGCAGTTGGAGAATGTTGTAAAGGAAGCATCCAAGAAGGGAAGCCTGATTATAATGGGGGACTTCAATTACCCTCACATAGACTGGGTGAACCATTATTCAGCACATGATAAAGAGATAAAGTTACAAGATATGCTAAATGATGGAAACAATCCTAAAAGATAAATTAAGAGGCACATAGAAGAGAATGTGATGCTGAAGGAGAGCCAACATGGTTTTTGCAAGGGCAAATCATGCCTCACTAATATATTGTAATACTTTGAGAGTGTTAACAAGCATGTGGATAAGGGAGATCCAGTTGACATTGTTTATGTAGACTTTCAGAAGGCTTTTGACAAGGTCCCACACCAAAGGAACTTGAATAAACTTGCCAGTTCTGTAATAAAGGGACAGGACCTGTCCTGGATCAGCAACTGGCTAAGGCACAGGAAACAGAGTAGCACTAAATAGGCACTTCTCCAAGTGAAGGTGGTAGAGTAGGGTCCCCCAAGGTTCAGTACTGGGACCCCTGCTTTTCAACCTCCTATTAAATATTTATTTACTTATTTATTTATTTTTGCATTTCTATACTGCTCCCATTTCCCAAAGGGAACTCTGGGTGGTTCACACAAAAATAAAAGTTAAAAAGTTAAAAACAAAACCATCAATAAAGAATATATAGGTATTGGGCAAGGGCGAAAGCTGGACATTAAGAGAAAAAAAAAAAACCTTGGTACAGTCCTAGCAATCGCCAAAGGCATCCTTGATCAGCCAGGTTTTAAGGGCTTTCTTTAAGGATGCCAGCGAGGGAGCCTGGTGAATCTCGCTGGGAAGTTTATTCCACAACTGAGGGCCAGCCACCGAGAAGGACCGTTTACGGGTTGCTACCCTATCAGCCTCTCTTGGTGTGGCCACCCAAAGTGAGAAAGCCATAGAAGTTCGGGTGGGTCGGGCCAGCTCTGATCATAGGGAGATATGCTCTGCCAGATGAATGATCTAGAAGTAGGAGTAAATAGCAAGGTAGCCAAATTTGCCAATGACACTAAATTATACAGGTTCGTAAAAACTGAGAGAGATTGTGAGCAGTTCCCAAGGGATCTCTTGACACCGGGGGAGTGGGCAAACCAGTTGCAAATGACTTTCAACTTTAGTAAGTGCAGAGTGAAGCATGTTGGGGCAAAAAAAAAAACCCAATTACATTTATAAAGTGATGAAGTCTGAACTCTCTGCAACAAACCAGGAAAGGAACCTTGGTGTCCTGGTGGACAGCTCAATGAAGGTGTCAACCCAGTGTGCCGCAGTAGCAAAAAAAAGGAATCTCAATGCTAGAGATCATTAGGAAGGATATAGAAAATAAGTCAGCAAGTGTAATTTTGCCTTTTTATAAATCTATGATGAGGCCCCATCTGGAGTATTGTGTACAGTTCTGGTCACCATACCTCCAGGAGGATATTATGGAAATGGAAAAAGTGCAGAGGAGGGCAACCAGAATGATTCAGAGACGGGAACACCTTCTTTACCATCTGAGGCTGCAATGGCTGGGCGTCTGCACACGGAGGCAGAACCAGGGCTCTCTCTAAAGGGATCTTCCCCACGGGCGGATGACAGCCAGGCTGGCATCTGTCCATGGAGGAGGATGGTGTAGAGAGAGACCCGTTCTTGCCTCCACAGGTGGAGCCGAGGCCGGGGCTCTCTCTAAAGGGATCTCTGCTGCGGACGGATGACAGCCCGCCCGGCTGTCATCCGCTCATGGGGAGGATGCTCTAGAGAGGGCCCCGGTCTCAGCTCCGCACGTGGAGCCAAGAACGGGGTCTCTCTAAAAGGATCTCTGCCGTGGGCAATGACAGCGTGCCAGGCTGTCATCTGCCCACGGGGGAGAACTGTCTAAAGAGACCCCTCTTCTCACCTCTGCACGTTGAGGCAGGAACAGGGGCTTCTTTAAAGGGTTCTTCCCAACGGTGATGACAGCACTCAGCCGCTGCCACTAGTAAGAACCCGAACCAGTTCGAATCGGTTCAGGTTTGTATGAGTTTTTTTGAAAATTCATACAAACCTGAACCGAACCGAACCGAACCAAGGGTGGGCCAGAACCAAATGAACCCGAACCATGGGTTTTCTAGTCCGTGCCCATCTCTACTCTTGAACGACAGTGCCTAAGACGTGACCTGATCGAAGTTTGTAAAATCATACCCGGTGTGGACAAAGTAGATAAGGAAAAACTGTTTTCCCTATTGTGTAACCTTAGAACTAGGGGGAACTCCATGAAACTTTTGGGTGTTAGATTTCAAACAAATAAGAGAAAGTGCTTTTTCACCCAGAGGATCACTGGTCTCTGGAACTCTCTGCCAGAAGAAGGGGTGACAGCTATCAGCCTTGACAGCTTTAAGAAAGAATTGGACAAGTTCATGGAGAACAAGGGTATCAAATCAATGGCTATCATTATGGTTGCCTCTGGGTTGGAGAGATAGGCAGGATATCTTTCAATGCCATTTTGCAGGGAATCGTAAGCAGGTGAAGGCATCTGCTTGGGAATACCCTGAAGCAAATGATGAGTGACTGTGTGAAACAGAATGCTGGACGGGATGGGCTGTGGCCTATTCCAGCAAGGGTGTTCTTATGTTCTTATGTTCTTAAAGACAGCTTCTCTTTCTGCAACTCAAACACAGCAGAAACTCTGCTGGATTTAGGCCTTCAAAGAAGACAGAGTAGGCCAAGCTAGAGTATGCCTGCCATCTCTTCCACGTCTGCAAAAGCCCTGTGGCTTAAGTGGATTCTCCAGAAGGTAAGTCATGGTAACTGGACTTTTTTCCTTGTTAGCTCAAAATGTTTTGCTACTCATCCAAGTAGCTTCTGCAGTCAGTAGTGACTTGGATGAGTAGTGAAACTTTTCAGTCTAACAAGGGAAAAAGTCCAGTTACCATGACTCAAATGTCAAATTCGGGATAACCTCACCTGGATGCCTGAGAATCTTCACTGACAGAAGTGGATTCTTGAAGTCCCCAAACAGTTCCTCTCCATGTGCCATCCTGAACTAGGATGGTATCCCATCACATGTTGTACACTGATTTTATCAGAGGGAAGCTTCATGAAGCCACTAATGCAGAGCTACCGAGAGCTGCGGTAGTCATCCGGGACTCCTAGACCTTACACGTGAGCTTGCAAGAGATTTACTGGGTATATTTGGTTCCTCTAGCCACCTGTTTTGTGTAGCATATTGGCCAGTAGCAGAGACATCAATGTTTCTTTTTATGTTTTAACAAAAGGTGGAGAACATGGTTTCTACTATACTGGCCACAATATACTAGTCTATTATGCTGCCACCAGTAAGGAGGTGAAAAACTCATAGTCTTGGCTTTTGGCATAGTTCTCTGAATCCCACATAGTTCTTCCATCTGCTCTTTGTTCCCGGCAGGAATACTGTGCTTCATCTTTCTGTATTCCAAGAAAATGAAAACAAGGACCACTTTCATAGATGCTTTTGTATGCATTTTTCACAGATTTCTACCTCCATGAATTTACATTCTATGGCCTTTCCCCCTATTGACTAAAATAGGTTTGTCCATATACTGTATTCTAATACATACTTGTTGTTTGATACATATTTTAGTTCTCTAAACCCAGCTTACATGTATTGCACATGGCAAGGTGCTGTTTGGCTTCCAGTGAGTCTCAGAAGGTCCAACATGGATTTATAGAGAATCTAAACTCCAACATTTTCCTAATTCCTAGTCTCAAGTAACCATCACCGAGAAAGAACCCTACTAACTACTTCTATGAATATCCTGTGGTTGTATATTGGCAGCCAGTCACTGTAGAACTACTACAGATTCCTGTGGAAGCCACAACTCTGAGGCCGGAGAATAGGCCAGATGTAACAGATGTAGGCTGTGGATCACTCAGTGGATTGGCTTCAAAGATGAGTCCAAGGAGGTAAATTTAGCTCTTGCCCTGTACACATGTTCAATAAGGACTAATTTGAAAGTGCCACCAGGGAGAACATTCTAGCACCATCCTCTGATCTTTAGCTGTCTCCACTGCAAAAGGGACAGGGGAAGAAAACCTTTTCCACACAGGGGGTCACTCCACGTGACCCTCCCACTGGACAAGGCTCTAGATGGCTCATCTGGAAGCCACTTATTTAGACTTCAACGTGAAGTAGAAGGATCAAAGGATAATCAAACAAAATGGGGTTACTTGGATACAGGACACATTGTGTGTGATTGTGGAGAAATTCAATCTAGGCAGTGCCCACGTGCATGTAGTTTATGCCCCACTATTTGAACAAAGATTTAGTAAAAGGCCATTCCACTTTTGGTCAAAAATAGCCACCCGATGGTGCTTCGAGCACTTTCTGGGCAGTTTACAGTTTAATTATGCAGGCTACACACTGTCCTCTCAGTGAGTCGAGTAGTCAGTTTACTGGCATCTGAAGTAAGGAAGACAGAGTCAACCTTGAGGTATCTGAGCCCATAGTCTTTCAGTATTGAACTCAGGTCGTGAGCAGAGTGTTGACTGCAGTACTGCAGTTTAACCACTGTGCCAAGAGTCTATCTTAACATTTTAAGTAGAGATGGTCACAAATTGAAAAAATTGTGTTTTGTTTCATTTTGTTTCATTTTGTTTCTTTAAGGAGTTTGGTTCATTTTGTTTTGTTTTTTTTGCAAATTTTGTGAACAAAATTCATTTCATTGTTTCATTAATTCATTATTCATTTTACCCACTTTTTTCCAGCGCCCACTGCGTGGCCCCTGGGGCCCAGTCGGAGCCAGGGGGTGCCTATGAACAGGTGTGGGAAGAATAAAGGAGAGCGGCATCGGAGCCGTGCTGCTCTGGCCACCTAAGCGCGGCCTCCTTCTTATCACCCCTCCTGATCGGCCCCATGATAACGGGCCATGGGAGGGAGGCACAAGGGGAGTGGCTTTGAAGCCGCGCTGCTCTGGCCGCCTAAGCACGGCCTCCTTATCTCCCCTCCTGATCGGCCCCACAATAACGGGCCGTTGGAGGGAGGCGCAGGGGGCAGCAGCTATGAAGCCACGCTGCTCTGGCTGCCTAAGCGCAGCCTCCTTATCTCCCATCATGATCGGCCCTGCAATAACGGGCCATGGCAGGGAGGCGCAAGGGGGTGCTTCAAAGCTGCGCTGCTCTGGCCACCTAAACACAGCCTGCTTCTTATCTCTCCTCCCAGGGCTGGGCTGAGGCTCAAGCCCTCCACGTCCCTTGATGGCACCGATGAGTTGCCAGCTCCGTCCGTGCAGCTCGGCGTGAAAGGACCTCTGGACCAGCACCAGGTAGGAGACATCTCTGCCCCCCATTAACAAAACAAAACTAACCGAACCAATTTTTCTCGGTTTGGTTCATTTCGTGTTAAATTTGCCCCTAGGTCATTTTTCATTTCGTTACGTATTGAAACGAATAACAAAATGAAAAAAATTCATTTCATGCCCATCTCTAATTTTAACATGTTTTTGACTTCACCTCTATATCAGAACCATCCATAATTTTAAATTGTGGAGTGCTCAGGTATGAATAAAGAAAGCACCTTAACAAAGAAATCAAGTTTCACCACATGGTGTGGTCCCACAAAGACCTTCTATGTATACTTCTCTTCTTCATCACGTAGCAACAGCAGAAAGCAGGGGGTGGGGCTAGAACCCTCTTTCTGCTCACACCTTTAAATTAACCCTCCCCATTTTTGGAATGGTGTGGACAGAGTGGTGGTCTAGGACTCTGGAGACCATGGTTCATATCCCCACTTGGCCACGGAAACCCTTCTTTAAACATCTTACTTACATTGAAAGCCCTTTTAATGTTGCCAAAAGTTGGTTCTGACTTGGCACAACATAACTATTTTTTAAAACAATGTTTGAATGCATCTTTTGTCCAACAAGAGCATTGCATGCCATTAGGCTTTGTCTTAACTGCTAACAAAAAGATCCTGGCTCCTTTTTTTTTGCCATCCACTATGAACATAATCCCCCCAAAACCCAGATCTGTCAAAAGCTCGTTGATTCAGAATGACTCTGTTTCTTTTGGTGAGGGGGGGGCAGGGGTTGTTCGTTCTGTAGAAATGTGATGCTTTGAACAATTCTTGCTGCCTTTGGCAGAGTGAGGAATCTGAAGTTTATTTTATTAAAATAATGACACTGTATTTATAACTTCAATTACGGAACTTTTAAAAGTATACTTGAAGGGATTAAAACTGGGAACAATGCATCTTACCCCAGCATAGGACACAATCATCACTGGAGCTGTTCTTCAACATAAAGCTTGCAAGAAGAGCCAAATATCTTGATTAAAGCCACCAATGGCTGCTGTTCAGACATGTAACACAAAAGCAAGCGAAGGGAGAAAGAGCACAATGCAGAAATCTGGCGTGCCCCTGTCTTCCATGCCTTTCGGCTTGGCTGCATTCCTTTCCACAAGGTGGTCCTTAAAGTTCAGACGTTAATCCTTTGGCCCTCTAGATGTCAGGAGGACGTTGACTTCAAAAGCCCCAGCCAGCATGGCAAAGGCGATGGGAGGTGATGGGAATGGTAGTCCAGATAATCTGGCTGGCCAAAGATCACCTATTGGCAGGGATAATGAGCGCACAGCCTGCTTTTTGTTCAAGACACGTGAGCAATCAGAAAGAACCACATTTAACTAATTTATAGAGATGGGCACGAAATGAATTTTTTTGTTTCATTATTCATTATTCATTTCATTATGTAACGAAATGAATAACGAACCTAGGGGCAAATTTAACACTAAATGAACTGAACCAAGAAACATTGGTTTGGTTAGGTTCATTTCATTAATGGGGGGCGGAGATGTCTCCCACCTGGTGCTGGTCTGGAGGTCCTTTCACTCTGAGCTGAACGGAGGGAGCATGCACCTCGTCGCTGCCATTGAGGGATGCGGCGGGCTCAAGCCTCAGCCCAGCCCCAGGAGGAGAGGTAAGAAGCAGGCCGCGCTTAGGTGGCCAGAGAAGCGCAGCTTCAAAGCTGGCCTCTTGCGCCTCCCTCCCATGACCCGTTATTGCGGGGCTGCTCGGGAGGGGAGATAAGGAGGCCACACTTAGGCGGCCAGAGCCGTGTGGCTTCAAAGCCACCGCCCCTTGCGCCTCCCTCCTGCGGCACTTTATCATGGGGCTGATCAGGAGGGGAGATAAGGACGCCGCACTTAGGCAGCCCCTCCTTAGGGGCCATGCAGTGGGCGCTGGGGAAAAAAGTGGGCAAAATGTATAACAAAACAGCAAAACAACAAAACAAATTTCTTTTCAAACATTCACGAAAAACAAAATGAAATGAACCAAACTCCTTAACGAAATGAAACAAAACAAAACACCATTTTACCAATTTGTGCCCATCTCTACTAATTTAATATGCAGTTCTGTGGGTTTCTGTTTCATTTCTCTGCCCAGTGGACTGCTGTCCTCAATACCTGCTTGAGGATTTAGGCAGAGGCAAAATA
The DNA here is from genome assembly GCA_029282475.1 of Phrynocephalus forsythii. Lineage (NCBI taxonomy): Eukaryota > Metazoa > Chordata > Lepidosauria > Squamata > Agamidae > Phrynocephalus > Phrynocephalus forsythii. Next base: position 15,851,132 of record JAPFRF010000004.1, read on the forward strand.
CTCTGGCCCAATATTGATAGACAGGAATCCTGCCTTTTGAGTTGACTAAATTCCCTCAACGCTTCTGAGTCTTCAAATGTCACTACTTTGAAAGCTCTTCTGTGTGTATTTGGAAGGGATTTGGTGTCACAAATTTTCCCACACAGTTGGCAGATCTACTGGGCCAGGTTTGGAATAAGTTACTTATCCTTATATTTACCATGGTGATTGCACCACTTCTGTTTTAGTCTTGAAAAGAAATTTGTTACGTTATGCATTATCAAGTTGGAACCAATTTATGGGAACCCTGGTAGGGTTTTCAAGGTAAATGAGAGATTGGCTGTATGGGAGTTTAGCCCACTGCAGGGACAAGGGGGTTCATGTCTAAAGATAGTGATCAGGTGAGGTCTTTGCTGGAGCAAACCAGCCTTCTCCCAGAGTAGTCCTGCTTTGGCCCCTGATTCTTTCCAATCCAGGTTCAGGGCATGTCACATCATAGCGAAAGCATCCTTTACCCTGCAAAATGACCGTCTAGGGGAGACTGTTGGAGTACACTGATGACACGCAGCTCAGTCTCCTTCCCATCTTCTGCAGTGGATGCAGATCACTGCTTCGATGCTCTGCTGGGATGAATGAGGATGAATAGGCTGAGGTGGAACCTGAACAAGAAGGAAGTAGAGTGGGAAAGGGCCCTTATGTGAACAAAGCACCCTCTGTTTGGGGTGAGTTTTGCAGCTTGGCCATTGTTTTTGGCCCCAACACTATCCATGGAATCCTAGGTAGCATCAGTGGTCAGTGCAGGGCCGGCACTTCCATTAAGGCGAACTAGGCAGTTGCCTAGGGTGCCAAAATGGAGAGAGGGCACTGGCCAGCCTGCCACCCCCCTGCCGCCCCCCGCCACTGGCCACTGCCGTCTGTCCCCCCACCGCCCGCCAGCCACCCGTCGCTGTCCGCCCATTGCTTCCCATCACCGTCCACCCACTGTCCCCTGCACCCATCGCTGCCCACCCCCGTAACCCATCGCCATCCGCCCCCGCGCCCGTCGCCATCCCCTGCCATCCGCCACCCCACCCCCTGTTGCTGCCCTGCCCCCTGCCACTGCCCCCTGCCCCTGCACACACCCCTGCCCACCCCCCACCACTCCTGCCCCACCCCCTGCTGCCCAACCCACCCCCTGCCCCTTGCCTAGGGCGCAAAAAACCTAGCACCAGCCCTGGGTCCATGCCGCCCCGCTTACATCTGCACAACTATCTGGACACCAGGGCCCTCCCCACCTATGGATTGGTAGTCTCAAGACTAGACTACTGCAATGCTCTTTATATAGGGCTGCTCTTGAGGCTGACATGGAGGCTCCCACTGGTCCAGAAGTCATGACTTGACTACTGATAAGAAATAAAAGACATCAGTATATATCCCTCATTCTGGCCTCTTTCCATTGGTTACCAGTTTGATTCCACATTGACTTTATTTAAAGTGTTAATGATACCGTACAAAACCCTATATGGTTTAGGACCTTAGCACTTGACAGAGCATCTCCTCCCAATGAGAACTGCCTGCAATACATGGTCTTCCCAGGCAAAGCGCTTGAGGGTGATAACTCCGAGAGAGGCCCATAAAGATAAAATGAGAAATCAGGCCTTCTCAGCAATTGCTCTATGCCTGTGGGACAATCTTTCCCCTGAAATATGCCTGGCTCCCTCCCTGGGATCTTGTAAATGATCTTTGAAAGCCTGGAAAAGGATGTTTACTCAGGCATTCTCATAGACTGGAACATAATGACAGCACTTATGCCCACCAACTTAATCCATGTGCTTTTTCTCTGCTCACCCAAAATTTTAACATTGTTATACTGATTTAGATGTCTTGTTGATTTGTTTTTTTAACATGTTTTATTTTATTTCTTCATTTCATTATGTTCACTCTATAATTTGTTGTTCTGTATATTTGTGTTACTGTTGTAAACCACCCAGAGTGGCCCTGATGCCAAATGGGTGGTATAAAAATCCAATAAATAAATAAATAAATAAATAAATAAATAAATAAATAAATAAATAAATAAATGGGTGTGAGGATCATGCCAGAAAACATTCCAGACCTCCAAGTGACCCGATTAAGAATGATTTACTATTCCTGCCAAGAAAATTCCATGGATATGGAGTCATGAAGAGTCAGTCAGGACTAGAGATGGGCACGACTTAGCGGTATTCCCGTTTCCGTTTCCGTTACTCGTTTCCGTTACTCTACGGAAACAGTAACGGGAATTACTCCACCAGACTTTGAGCTCGAACCGACGAATGAACAATTTTGGTCTGATTTGTCATGCTCGTTCCTTGCATCACGGATCGCACGATGCCACGCGGCACAGAAAATAAGTTTAAAAAACCCGGCCGAAAAGCAGGCGGAAAAATGCCTGCCGTGACTCAGGGCACCTACCAGAGGGGTTGTTTCTGGAGGTCCCCGGCCTCCCCCCCATCCCCCGTCCTGGGCTGCTCTGGTGGGACTCGCCGCAGGCTCGCAGGCAGCCAGCAAAAAGCCCAGTCTCGCCGACCGCCGGCCACCGCAATTAAAGCACAAGCAAGCGGCACGGACGGCACAGGAAAAAACTTTTAAACTCTCCCCCCACCCATTCCCGGGCCAAAAAAGCAAGCAGAAAAATGCCTGCTTGACTAAGGGCGCAGGGCACCTACTGGAGGGGTGGTTTCTGGAGGGGGGGTCCTGCCTCCCCCCCGTCCTGGGCAGCCGGACTCGAGTCGCCATGCCATGCAGTGCGGGCGGGGAATCCAAAATGGGGCGGCGAACGCAATATTGTTTTTGAAATCGTGGTCCAAAAACACACAAGCACAACAGAAACACGCGAAAATTTATAAACTGCCAGATTTTTCACAGTAGCAGTGGGTTTTTTCTTGCAACAAAATGTCTCTCCTCTCATCCTCTGTCCTCCATTGATTTTATTTTTTTATTTTTTTTACACCTGCGCAATGATGGGCTGGCTGAGTGGCCAGCCATGTGGTGGGAGTGGACGACCATGCAAATTTTTGGAGCCATCCCACCAAACGCATGGCCACTTGGCCATGGAGACTTCTGGGATGTGCCAAAAAGCCCCCTAAAACCTGCCCTAGCCCCCTAACCCTAACCCTAACCCTTGACTCCTTACCCATACGTCACAGACTGTCTTCTTAGTGGGTCAGAGAGGCACCCAGAGGTGCAACCCACTAGCCCACTGTAACCTTACCTGTCACTAGCCTAACCCTAGCCCTTGCACTAACCCACCTTAACCCTAAGCCAGATCTACTTGCATATTGCACCACATGCAAGTACGATTCCCTTCTTTGTGAGACATGGCGGTGCGAGAGCCTTGTGCAGGGAAGGCATGACGCTATCACTCTCACTGGTCTCATAGCCTGCAACTGGTATGCATATCCATATTGCAGCAGCAGCAGGTGAGGAGGGGAGACCCCCATGTAGAGGGGTCTCTTGGAGCCTGCTTCCCCTTCCTAGTGGATGAGGATAGGAGGCACCCACGGGTGCCTCCAGGAGCCCACTTTCCCTTTATAGTGGGCCCTAGGAGGCACCCACCCCACAGAGGTGCCTCCAGGAGCCTGCTCCCCCAAAAAAACCAGTACTAACAACAACAAAATAATGAAAAAATGAACCAACTAATTTTTGCGAATTTTTGCGAAAACCGGAAACAAGCCGAAACAGGACCGGCCCGACTAACGACAACTCGAAAAAAAATTTTTTTCAAGTCGTGCCCATCTCTAGTCAGGACTGTCATGACACAACACACACACAAAGCTCACTCCTATTACAACATGTAGACAAGTCCTATGATATTTAAAGAATATGTTTCCCATTTCCACCATTACCTCTCTGGGTTTCAGGTGGTGAAGACAGGATTCAAAGCCCAGTCTCCTGAATTCTTGTCCACTACACCACACTGGGTATCCCAAAAGAACATGGAGGACATTAGTTCTAGATTTCACCACAACTCAGGCATCCTGAGTTAGGCAGCTGCCTATTCTGAGAAACCGTGTAATTATAGGTTTAATTAGTGTGAAGGGATTGTTTCCGGGATGATTAGTGGAAATGAACCAAAGTGAACCTTCCTTTTAAAATTTGCCAATATTGTGGGGGGAAAAGACACAGAGGCACATGCTCTCCCAAACTGAAGTCATAATGTGGGCGTTTTTACTAATATACAAAGTTTCTGATTTGATGGACCTCATTTTCCTCCTCTTTTTTTCCTTTTCCCCTCCACATATCAAAATAAAAATCTGTATATTCTAATTACAGCTTGAACTATTAAAATATGAGGTAACTATTATTACACTGTTCTGACTCATGTGGAAAGTGCTGTCTTGATGATCCTGTATTTCTCCCCCTGCCCCCCCAGTATACTTGGTGGGTTGGTGTGAAACAGTACTCTATTAATACGGAAATCAAACACATCTCCCTCTTTCATACTTGCTGATATGACAGAATCTATAAATAAGACCAGAACTGTTAAAAACAATCTCAGTCTCATAAAAGTTTAGAAGCCATATCGAAAGCCCACTAAAATTGCTTCACTTTAAAAGGGTGCAGCCCAACAACCTTTGGAAAATAATATGCTGTATTAGCTTGCACAGCTGGAGTATCTTTCCCATCATTAATATTTTATCCCACGTTTTCTAACGCTCCACCACGCAATTTTATAGGCAGCTTTCCTTCGTACTTTGTTTCGCCAGCAGTCTTGGATGCATATTTGATGTGTTGTTTGCACATCTGTGCTGGGAAGGCATAGAAAAGTCTTGCACGTGCGACTGGACTTGTATGTTTTCATGGCACACAAGAGAAGCCTCTCACTTGTAAATGTTCTGCACGCATGCAAGGACAGCTGGAAGACTTCATAGGTGCCCCACAGTGACATAGGATCAATAAGCTGGCCACTTGGACAAGATCCAAAGGAGGATACACCACACTGAGGGAGACAGGAAAGAAACAAAGGTACCAATTGGCATAACACTACGCACGCTAATTTGTAGATACTGATGCCATGTAGAGAAGGCTTGTTTGCATTTAAACAGGACTACTAGGAATGGGAGCTTTGCAATTCATGGATTATCGTCCCCTGAAATCTGTAGGAATTTCCCCAACCAGATCTCCAAGGGTGTTAGCTAAATCCACCCCAGTCTTTTCAGGTGCCTGTAATCACTGTTAATCAAAAAATAATGGCTTCTCTTAGACATGGAGAAGATGGGGGAAGCATCTAGGCAGGGCTAAGCTCTCTGGGAATTCCAATGCATTATAGGTCTGGTAGTTTCCTCGGACACATTCTGTATGGAACATAATAGGCAGAAAGGCTGCCAAGTCCATTGTACCCTGCAGTTCCCAGAGAACTCAGCCACGCCTAGCCCATATCTAAGACAAGTCGCTATTTCTCAGCTGAATGTTTACAGACACCTGTTAAGGGCTGCTCCCCCCCTCCTCGTCCTCGTCCTCGTCCTCGTCCTCGTCCTCGTCCTCCTCCTCCTCCTCGTCCTCGTCCTCGTCCTCGTCCTCCTCCTCCTCCTCCTCCTCCTCGTCCTCGTCCTCCTCCTCGTCCTCCTCCTCCTCCTCCTCCTCCTTCTTCTTAAGGGTAGAGCCCCAGATATCTGGCTGTGAGAATTCCTGCAGAATTCTGAGGGCAACAGTCTGTAAATTTGAAAAATTCCAAGCCTAAGAACTACAGTGAAGCTCATTCCAATGAAGGATACATTGAACAGATAGTTTTATGCTTGCCAATTCCGGTCCACATCCCGCTCACTCTGGATGCCCTGATCTCCTTCTTTATGGTACTTGATCTTGAAATCAGACAAAGCTTATCTTTAATGTAGCACTTCAAGCTGAAGATATCTTCAAAGGAAGGATTAAGGGATGATGTGTATACCCTAAGAATCAGCCACGCAGCAGGTGGCCACTGGCCACCACCTCACCCCAGGCTGCATAGAAGGGCAATGTGACATGGCAACTTCTGTCAGATTTCAGGATGTCATGGGTTGCTGTTCCTTGTGTCTATGAGGCAAGAACAACCAAAAATTTTCAGAAAGGTTGGTAATAAAAACTCAAATGGTGGGTTGAGCCCTTTCCACCGAAGGGATGACTCTCCAGTTGCACTGAGAACATTGGCAGCCCCACCACGTGAAACAGCAGCATTTATTGGTGATGGCAAAATGGAGATGTGGAAACCTCCCACATAATTAAAGGAGGAGTCTGTTTATTGTAAGGACTGGGGTTAATCCAGCACCCTCTGCAGGCACAAATCCATTTAGCACCAATTCAATGAAAGGGGAGATGTCCCCGGTGAAGAATACGCTTCAAACAGAAAGAGGGTCTTTGTGAAAACCATAAATGTTTTAAATACGTTACTGATTCCAGAATAAAATGCCTGCCTTTTAAAGCAGGCTTTTCCTTATAAACCTGTTTGCAAGAGCCTTGAGCAGCTTTTTATATGTGCCTTTTTATTATTTCTGAACCAGCTTTTCTTTACAACATTCTCAGGTGCTCTGAGACCCTGGCCTGATAAAGAAGCTTTTCAAAAGGCACTTCCATCTTCTAATCTTCAGCCTATACAAACCAAATATTGATCTATTTAGTAAACTAACCTGTAGTAGTAAAGACAGTAAAAGAGTGTTTATTCTGCACTTGCCCCCCCCCAGGACAGCTGCTGAATGGTGGGATTATGATATCACAGCCATAATTATACTATAAACATAGGAGACACAGGGAAATAAAACATGAAAGGCAACATTTGAGCTCAGTTGCCAGGCAACCCAAAGATGTAATTTAAAACTTTTGAAGCATGTTGTGGCTTCTTTTAAAATAATAATAAAAATGGCTTTGCAGATGTCCTTCTTTTATAGCCGATCCTTGGTTTCATTTTCTGTTTATTGCCCTCCCTGTCTAGAAAGAGGAGGATAAAGAGGGCAGGGAGAGGCAGCTTTAATCAGCTGGTTTTGCATCAGGCTGGAATTCAGTGAAGATTTCATTGAATTCAGCAGCACACTGGAACTTGTTTGGTGGCTCTAAGCTGGGAAAGGATGAGGATACAAACACCAGCCCGCCATAGATTGTAGAGTAAAAGAAACAGTAAATAATGTTTATTATATTTTGCCTCCAAGTAGCCCTTCCCAAGTATGATTACACTGTGGCATATATTACTGGAGTGAGAGAATAGGAAGATACATGTTTTTCAGTATTTATACCAATTAAATCAACAAGTATTGTGTTAAGTCTTCATAGGTGACCCCAAAGGAAGTATTCCCAGATACCTTCCCAGGCATTGCTAGTGAAAGACACCTATAAAATTATGTATGTATGTATGTATGTATGTATGTATGTATGTATGTATGTATGTATGTATGTATGTATGTATGTATGTATGTATTAGAGATAGGCACGAATAAAAAATGGTGTTTCGTTTGTCGTTTGTCATTGAGAGGTCTGTTTTGGTTCATTTCCGTTCTTCGCAAATTTTTTGAAAAATTTTCATTTCCATTTTTCGTTTGTCGTTTGTTGTTTCTACCTGCTTTTTGTGTGATTTTTAAAGCATTTCCGGGGGCTGCCAGAGCTTTTTATGCCCTCTGTGGCTGCCAGACCTGCCCAGTCTGCAACCTGGGCATGCTATTGGTTGAAGTTGTCCAGTAATTTACATGATGCCATCACATGGCTTGCCTCCATGTTGTGGCTGGAGTGGCGACATCCATTTTGTCATCCTTAAAGGGAAAAGAAAAATACATCGTGATGGGAGAAGACAAAAACAAACATTTTAAGGACTGCAACCCCCTTGTAGGTAATAATTTCAAATAATTATCACATTATCGCTACATTTTTATGGATGTCCAGGGCGTTTTAATACCCAAGAAATCCCTTTTCTGGCAGAGCAGCAGAGAGGAAGGAGCTGGTCAGAGGAGCACACGACCAAAGGGCAGAGCTAACTTCTTCTTTTTGCAGGAGCAAGGGGCGGAGTTTTAGCTTTAAATAGCTGCTACCAGCAGTCTCTCAGTCCTTTTCTGGCAGAGCAGCAGAGAGAAGAGGAAGGGGCAGGCTAACTTCTTCTTTTTGCAGGAGCAAGGGGCGGAGTTTTAGCTTTAAATAGCTGCTCAGCAGTCTCTCAGTCCTTTTCTGGCAGAGCAGCAGAGAGGAAGGAGCACATGGCCAAAGGGCAGAGCTAACTTCTTCTTTTTGCAGGAGCAAGGGGCGGAGTTTTAGCTTTAAATAGCTGCTACGGCGCGTGCAAACTAAAAAAAAAAAAGAAATTCTGGGTTTAATTGAGTTCCCAAGCCAAGCAACTCCTCAGGAGGTCCTACACTTCCTGACGTGCTTGCAGTTGGAGTAGAGGTGCTTTAGCGGCCCCTACACTGTTAGATTTTGACTAAACAATAAAAAAAGTAAAGAGTCTTACTAGATTAAAAAAAAGTGCAAGTTTACATTTTTGAGACCTTGAATACATTTTATTGTAATAGTTAAAATGGAGTTGGAGGGAGCAGCTGTAGTTACCTGCAGTACTTGTGCCATGTTTGTTATCTTGACAGAGCGTGTGCAGAACTACATCTGCTGCAAGTGCAAGCTGGTAGCGCTATTGGAAGAGAAGGTTCAGCAGCTAGAGGCTCGCATAGTGGACCAGCAACATATTAAGGAGCTTGAGCAGTTCCTGGACAGAGCGGAACGGACTATCCAGGTCCAAGAAGAGACAGGGCACACTTCTAAGAATGTAATCACTTCCCCAAACCAGGAGGTAGATGGGTGGAGGAATGTGACTCAAAGGAGTAGAAGGCCAAGGCATCGCTCAGAGAGTCTCATCTTGCACAATCAATTTGAAGCTCTTTCCCTCAGCACACCTCATGAGGCACACATAGAGGAAGAAGTGGTTCCACCGGAGGATCTCTCCCTCATCACTATTGATGAGATACAAGATCAGGTACATGTTGATGAGCAGGCTGCAGGAGAGAAGCTCATTGTGCTAGGTGATTCTATCATTAGAAATACAGAGGGATGGATTTGTGAGGAGCATGATAACCGGATGGTCACTTGCCTGCCGGGTGCAAAGGTTGCAGACATCACCAGAAATATATATAGCTTGTTAGAGAGAACTGGGAAGGAGCCAGTGGTCATGGTACACGTCGGTACCAATGATGTTGGGAAGGCCAAGCGGTCAGTCTTGGAAGCCAAATTCAGGTTGCTAGGTAGAAGATTGAAGTCCCGGGCTTCCAAGGTAGCATTTTCAGAAGTGCTACATGTTCCTCGTGCAGGTCCCGCCAGGCAGGCAGAACTCAGAAGCCTCAATGCGTGGATGAGGCGATGGTGTCGAGAGGAGGGCTTTAGATTTGTCAGGAACTGGAGAACATTTTGGGACAAGCCAAACCTGTTCAGGAGGGATGGGTTGCGCTTGAATCATGATGGGACCAGATTGCTGGCACTCAACCTCAAAAAGGCAGCAGAGCAGCTTTTAAACTGATAACTGGGGGAAAGCCGACAGGAGCTGTGTGGCATCCGGTTCGGAACACCTCATCCTCGGGGAATGAGGTTGGAGAGGGTAGAGAATCACATAGAGATGACATAGCAAGTATTAACACTGGCAGAATAGCGGAATGTGAAAGTTCATCTACTGAAAATAAAAGCTGTGGGGGGAGAAGAACAAGGCAGCAGCTGTTGTTGCGGGACCCACTGTACAGGTGCTTCTACGCCAATGCTCGAAGCCTCCGAGCAAAGATGGGAGAACTTGAACATCTGGCAGCTAGGGATAACATTGATATAATAGCCATAACAGAAACCTGGTGGAATGTGGAGAACCAGTGGGACACAGCAATCCCAGGCTATCAACTCTATAGAAGGGATAGAGAGGGGCGGGTTGGAGGAGGACTGGCCATCTATGTCAAAGAAGGCGTAAAATCCAGCAGAATGGAGATTGACAGAGGGTCTGACTCCACCATAGAATCACTGTGGGTTAAACTACCAGGTCCAAAGAGTGATGTGATAGTTGGAGTATTCTATCGTCCACCAGATCAAAAACTTGAGGGGGACCTTGAAATGAGGAGAGAAATCATGGAGGTGGCTAAGAAGGATAGGATAGTAATCATGGGGGACTTTAATTATCCCCACATTGACTGGGCCAATGCGAGCTCTGGGCAAGAAAGAGAAACTGGGTTTCTCGACTTGCTGAATGACTGTGCCTTAGAGCAACTTGTCATGGAGCCCACCCGAGAACAGGCAACTCTAGATCTAATATTGTGTGATACTCAGGACCTCGTCAGGGATGTGAATGTCACTGAGCCTCTGGGGAACAGTGACCATGCTGCAATTACCTTTGCCATGCATGTCAGAGGAAGAGTGTCAACCAAATCAGACATAAAAACCCTTGATTTTCGAAGGGCAAACTTCCCTCAGATGAGGAAACTAGTTAGAGAGAAACTGAAGGGGAGGGTTAGAAGAATACAAACTCTTCAGAGTGCATGGAGCCTGTTTAAAACAACAATAATAGAGGCCCAGCACAAGTGCATACCACAAAGAAAGAAGAGCTCATTTAAGTCCAAGAGGACACCGGCATGGTTAACGAGTGGAGTTAGAGAGGCTCTAAAGCACAAGGAGAGGTCCTTCTGTAAATGGAAATCCTCCCCAAATGAGGAAAATAAAAAGGAACACAAACTCTGGCAAAAGAAATGTAAAAAGATGATAAGGGAGGCAAAGAAAGACTTTGAGGAACGCATGGCTAGCAATATAAAGGGTAATAATAAAAGCTTCTTTAAATATGTTAGAAGTAGAAAACCTGCCAGAGAACCAATTGGGCCTCTGGATGGTGAGGGAGGGAAAGGGGAGATTAAGGAGGACTTGGACATTGCAGAGAAATTGAACGAGTTCTTTGCGTCTGTCTTCACGACAGAGGACCTTGAGTGGATTCCGCTGCCTGAGCCGCCCCTCTTGACTAAAGAATTAAATCAAATACAGGTTAAAAGAGAGGAGGTTTTAGGACTAATTGATAAATTGAGGATTAACAAGTCACCGGGCCCAGATGGCATCCACCCAAGGGTTATTAGGGAACTGAGAAATGAAATTGCAGATCTCTTAACGGTTATATGCAACTTGTCTCTTAAAATGGCCACAGTGCCGGAGAACTGGAGGATAGCAGATGTCACACCCATTTTTAAAAAAGGAAGGAGGGGGGACCCAGGAAACTACAGGCCGGTTAGCCTTACATCTGTCCCAGGGAAGATGGTGGAAAGCCTCATCCAAGAGAAAATCTTAAAACACATAAAAGAACAAACCTTGCTGAGAGAAAATCAGCATGGCTTCTGTAAGGGTAAATCTTGTCATACAAACCTTTTAGAATTTTTTGAAAAGGTCAACAGGCACGTGGATTTGGGTGAACCGGTGGATATAGTCTATCTGGATTTTCAAAAGGCTTTTGACACAGTCCCTCACCAAAGGCTGCTGAGAAAATTGAATAGTCAGGGGATAAGAGGGCAGGTCCTCTTATGGATTGAGAACTGGTTGAGATCCCGGAAACAAAGAGTAGGTGTCAATGGGAAATTTTCACAATGGAGAGAAGTGAAAAGCGGTGTGCCCCAGGGCTCGGTCCTGGGACCGGTGCTTTTCAATCTGTTCATAAATGACCTGGAGACAGGGATAAACAGTGAGGTGGCCAAGTTTGCAGATGACACAAAACTTTTCCGTGTGGTAAAAACCAGAGAAGATTGTGAAGAGCTCCAGAAGGATCTCTCCAAACTGGGGGAGTGGGCTGAGAAATGGCAAATGCGTTTTAATGTAACCAAATGTAAAGTAATGCATATTGGGGCAAAAAATCCCAACTTCATCTATCAACTCATGGGCTCTGAGTTATCCGTGACGGATCAGGAAAGAGATCTTGGTGTGTTGGTGGACAGCTCCATGAAGGTGTCTCCCCAATGTGCGGCAGCAGTGAAGAAGGCCAATTCCATGCTAGGGATTATCAAAAAGGGGATTGAAAATAAAACAGCCAACATTATAATGCCGTTATACAAAACAATAGTAAGGCCCCACCTGGAGTATTGTGGCCAATTCTGGTCACCGCATCTCAAGAAAGACATAGTGGAACTGGAAAAGGTGCAGAAGAGAGCGACTAAAATGATTACTGGGCTGGGGCACCTCCCTTATGAAGAAAGGCTAAAACAATTGGGCCTCTTTAGTCTGGAAAAAAGGCGCTTGAAGGGGGATATGATTGAGACATACAAAATAATGCAGTGTATGAGTAAAGTGGATAGAGGGAAGCTGTTCTCCCTCTCTCAAAATACCAGAACTAGGGGACATATACTCAAATTGAGTGCTGGGAGAGTAAGAACTGACAAAAGAAAATATTTTTTCACCCAGCGCGTTGTAAGTCTATGGAACTCCCTGCCACAGGATGTGGTGATGGCATCTGGCCTGGATGCCTTCAAAAGGGGATTGGACAGATTCCTAGAGGAAAAGTCCATCACGGGTTACAAACCATGATGGAGATGTGTAATCTCTAGGCTTTAAACCAGGGTACTTCAAGAGCCAGATGCAGGGGAGTGGTATCAGGAGACAGATATCTAGTCTCATGCACTCCCAAACGCATCTGGTGGGGCCACTGTGAGATACAGGAAGCTGGACTAGATGGGCCTTTGGCCTGATCCAGCATGGCTCTTCTTATGTTCTTATGTTCTAATATTAGGCATCTGGGAGCCATTTTGGGTCGATGTCCCCTAACTCCCCTTAAAGGAAAACAATACAGCGATCTGAGAACAGACATAAATGCAAGTTTTAAGGCCCCCACCCCCACCCCCCATCGGCATTATCAGGCAGTATAAATAATTATCACTGCATTTTTATGGATGTCCAGGGCGTTTTTTAACATTTAAAACAGCTCGATTTCATTGCACGCCGCCAGTAATGGAAACGAAACATATGAACAAAATCTTCGTGGTTCTGTTCGCTTCATTTCATTTTCATCACAATTTTCATTTGTTGTTTTGTTACGTAACGGAAACGACAAACGGTAACAGAAATGAAAAAATGTGCGTTTCGTGCCCATCTCTAGTATGTATGTATGTATGTATGTATGTATGTATGTATGTATGTACAGTAGGACCCCGGTATCCACTGGGGATTGTTTCCAGGACTTCCCATGGATAATGAAAACCATGGATAAGAGAGAAGGCCTGCCCACTCACCCCAAAACTGCTGTTTCCTGACAGTACCTTGCTTTATGGCCGCTGGTTGTGACAGTAGCTTGCTTTACAGATGCTATTTGTGACAACAGCTTGCGTTACAACTTGCTTTGTGGCTGCTGAATTATTTAATTTTTTCCTCTGCCAACCGTGGATAACTGAATCAGTGGATAATGAATCAGTGGATATGGGGGTCCTACTGTATGTATGTATGTATGTATGTATGTATGTATGTATGTATGTATGTATGTATGTATGTATGTATGTATGTATGTATGTATGTATGTATGCAATCATGCAAAAACAGCACTTCCAAAAAGATAAACAGCTCAGCTCAGCATGTCCTGTTAAGAACTTTCTTCACAGCCTGATCATTGGCCAAAATATTGACTGAAGAGAAATATCTATCTGCTAATGGAAGAACTGTGAGGTTGGGTGGGTATGAGGCTGGTGGGGATTTATCTTCTGTGGCTGGGCATGGATTTGTGGTGGGGCTCTGGACAATATTAAGTCATGTGCCCTCTCAAGATAGAGATCAAATTTCTGTGATAAGCATAGCTGCAGGGTCATTTATGAGCCAGCAAGCCTGCAATAAATTCTGTTGTGTCCATAATGCCTTGATGAAGTTGCCTAAAATCTTTCTTTTGGGATACTACTAATTATGCAACTCTGGCACAACTGTGGACTTTCAACAAGTCCAACTAGAAAGACACCTTGCTTTCTCTTTATCTATGCACACCTTTATTTATGTCTTGGAGGACAAAAGAAGATTAATGTGGAAGGGGAACCTGCTGTGAACCACCCAATTTCAGTTTAAACAGTTTAAACTAACGAAACCAGGGAGATAATTACCAAGTAGTCAGAACAACAATTTACAATCTGTTGCTACTAATTGTAATTTGATGGTGGATAAATCACAGTGGCAGCTACCTATAAACAAACACTCATTGGGTCCAAGTGGCAGTGTTTCACAATATTTCTATCCCATAAAATGAATGAGCAATGACTAGCAAGGAAGATATAAAACCCACAGTCTGAAAAGAAGATTAACTGTTTGAGTCAGTAGTCTCATCTTGCCAGGGTAACTGGTCAAATTATAGTGTTCTCTCTATTTGTTCTTCGTGAATGCAAACGGTAGAACAAGGTGACCCAGTATCAGATTATTTAAGCCTTTTTGAAAAGTTTTGTTTTTGCTAAAATCTGAATAATAATAATAACAGTAATATTCCTAAAAGTCAGTTCTGACTTATGGTGATCCTTTTCAGAGTATTCCAAGTAGGAAAAAGTGGTAGAAGACCATTTAATAATAATAATAATAATAATAATAATAATAATAATAATAATAATAATAATAATAATAATAATAATAATAATAATAATAATAATAATAATAATAATAATAATAATATGTCCCAGTGGTCATTGGCACACTGGGTACGGTGCCCAAAGACCTAAGCAAGTATCTAGAAGAAATTGGAGTGGACAAAGTCACCATCAGTCAGATGCAGGAAGCCACCTTACTGGGATCTGCTCACATAATTCGCCGATACATCACTGAGTCCTAAACGCTTGGGAAGCGTTCGACTAGTGATTGGTAATATAAAATCCAGCGTAGATAGCTGTGTGGTTAAATAATAATGATGGTGGTGGTGGTGGTGGTGGTGTGGTCAGGACAATACTAATTCATAACAACCTTTTTCAGGGCTTTCCAGGTAGTGAATGCTCAGAAGTGGTTCACCATTTCCTTCTGAGGTCATACTCAGACTGGGCAGCTTGACCAAGGCCACACAGGTTAGCTTTTCTCCCCAGAGGCAGAGTAGAGAATTGAGTTCCCAACCTCTGGCTCTGCTATACCACTGAGCTACCCACCCAGAGATCTAGAGATGTACCAAGAAAACCTATAGCATTCGTGGAACAAGATGCTGGGCCTGGCATCGACAAGCCAAGTGATTTTCCAGGCCAGTGATGTACGTCTAAAATGTCTGAAACCATTCAACAGAATACAATACAGCTTTGGATGGACTGCCATATGTCGAATCATGAGAGTCTGGGCCTTACAGGTGAGATTCCCAGAAAGGAGAACTGGAGGGAGGTGGAAGACCTACAGGCAGGTGGGCAGAGAGGATATAGAAAGCCACTGACTGGTCAACCACTGGAGGTGGTGAAGGGAACCAGGGAACCAGATGTGGGCTCATGAATGTAACTAGTAGCAACAAATACGGCCCAGTAATCTATCCATTTGATTATTTTCCCCATCCAAGTTATCATAAATCCCATTAAGTTTGATCGGACCTTTATGGACCATAAAATGGAAGAGGGGCACCCCCATGGAAGCAGACGGGGATGGCAAGGTTCACTGTGACATTAAGCAAGCTGCTGCTTTTGTCTCAAACTTCGGCTCCAATTTTTTTTATTAGAAAGGTTGCTGAGATAACACATGAGACACTCAGAACAATCTGGCAGAGTATCATGAACATACAGGTTACTACTCGTCCTGCTACTAATACTTACTGTGTAATTCAGCAAGACATATTAAGAGAAAATCAGAAGACAAAGATCACTTTAGAGCTGAAAAATCTTGTGATAATATGATCTACTCTTTCTTCTGAGCTTCCACTTAATTAAAAACTCCAAAATACCTTAAAGAGTTTTGTCTCATAATCACACCTCTCATACATGGAGGAGAGTGGACCAAATGAGACTGAATTGTCTAGACTTCCAGTATTTCTCTAATATGGCTAAAAACATCTCTCCAAAACCTTTGTATTAGTTCCCCTATTTAGGTAGCCCTGGTTGGCCCTCTCATCTTGAAGTTTTCTGGGTGGATTCAAACAGTATTTCTCCATTATTTCCTAACTAGGATGATTTTTTTTTAACCAAGAACCTAAATAAGTGGGTATTTCCCTATTTTTGCTGGGTGATTAATATTTTATAGCTCAAAAAACCAAAGAAAACAAATTTACAGGTAAGACGTCTTCCTTCGTGCTGAGAACCACACACAAATCGCCCAGACAGGAACAGTAAAGCAAAACAAAAATGATTTGTTTTCAAAGTTTGTCAAATCCTACATCAGCCAGCACAGCCTTTCCAAAGTTCAAATATACCAGTATCTACTATATGTAGTAGATTTTTATACTGTCCTGTTATCTAGAATTTTTAAAAAAGAAGAGTGTCTGCCACTACACTGGCAAGCTGAATTGGAGTGATTACTAGGCTTCCCTGAGACTTCATCTCATGCTTCTGTTCGGATTAGGTGGTAACAGAGAGACTACAGATTATATTGGTGCCAGACAGTGTTTGCACTAACCCTTCAATCCAATTTGGTCGGAGCTGGAAAAATAAAGAAAAAAAAATCCGAGGCACACCGGCGCTGGCCCCAAGCCAGTGCCTCAAAAAGTCCCTGCCGCTGCCACTGCCAGGATCACTGCTGCCGCCGCCGCTGCCGTTAGTAAATTGGACTCAAACCAGTTCGGCTCGTTTGGGGTTTGTATGAATTTTTTTAAATTCGCACAAACCAAACCAAACTGAACCAAGGGTGGGTCCGAAACAGAACGAACCGAACCATCGTTTTTCTGTTTCGTGCCCACCTCTAATGTTGAGTCAGAAAACAAGAAGAAGAAGAAGAAGAAGAAGAAGAAGAAGAAGAAGAAGAAGAAGAACAACAACAACAACAACAACAACAACAACAACAACAACAACAACAACAACAGTGTTTTTAATTTCTGGTAATCTCCATTTTACTACATAGTATACAGAGATCCACAGAGGAAAGAGTTTAAAGTTCCTCAGAGTCTACCCCTTTTGCATTAACTGGCACTTACAGTTTAAATAATTTACTCTGATACTTTTGTGTGAGAATGTATTTTTAAAAGTCTTTGCTCACAGTTGCTTGAAGTTACAAACTTGTCTATGCTGCTTTCTTTACTGCACACATCCTTAGGAACCAAGTGAACATACCAACAACAAAAACACAACAGCCTTAAACCTGGGAAAGACAAGGAAAGAAGTACAGTGGTACATCTTGAGACAAATGCCTCGTAAGAAAAAAAAAACCTCATAAGAAAAAAAAATTCTGTGAATAGGCATGCTTCACATGACAAAAAATCCCTATGGGATGCTTTGCAAGACAAAAAAACTATTCTGCATGTACACAGGAAAAAAATTGTTATTTTTGTCTTTGTCCTAGAACGCCTCCGGAACAGATTAATCTTTTCCCAATGCATTCCTATGGGAAACCGTGTTTCGTAAGACAAAATTTTCATAAAATGAAATTACCCATAGCCTCCAGAACAGATTAATCCATGTTTAATGCATTCCTATGTGAAACTGCATTCTGTAAGACAAAATTTTCTTAAAACAAATTGACCTGTAGAACAAATTAAATTTGTTTTAAGATGTACCACTGTATCCAGCAGAGGAAGCTCTCTTTGAAATCAAAAGTTTGAAGAAACAACTGGTTGGAGATGGATAAAAAGAGGCTCACTCCAGTCCACAAACTACAGACAGGGTGGGGGGTTTGCAAACTAGGCTCTAACAATCTCAACTTGAGATGGAATGAATATTTATTAAGTTGTTTATTCTCATTAATTTAGGCTGTTTTCATAGGGTGAGAAGTCATGGGGATGAATTTAAAGCTCTGCAGGATTTCTCACCTCCAGTCGAGAACATGTACAGGTGCTCTATCTCCTCATCCAGGTCTGTTCAATTTGCATCAAGTGCCTAATATGCTTTGCAGCAAAGCAAAGACAGAAACAGTTGGCACAGAAGGACTGGCTAATGGTTAAAGAAGCTGCAAAACACCCAACAGCATTTCAAATTCTTAGATCAAGAAGCAGCCAGCTAAATTTGGGACAATTGGAGCAACTGGCGCAGTTGGATGAATTGTGCAACTATGCATAAGTATTATGCAATATGCATCTATCTCTGTCTGGTTCACTAGCAGTTTTTGGGGGTCTTTTTCAAGGAATTCTAGCCCCTCTGACAAAAAAACAAAAACTGTTTTCACTTGTCTCCACCTGGGTTTAAGCCTAGGATTCTTTGCAAAACCATGTACCCCACCAGTGTGTGATTGCAGCTCAGCTTAACATGCACACTTGGCTATGAGACAAATCCCAGCACATGGTTATTTCAATGACAGAATTATGGTCTCTCCTGTGTCTTTTATACAGTATAATGAAATCATGTGAAACATTATAAACCTGAAACGTCTCTAGCTGAAGACAAGTTGCCAAGAATAGGTTTATGTGATTTTGTACCTAAATAGATAATGGTTTGAAAGATCCTCTTTGGATCCCATTCTGTTTGACTTTTTTGAGTTTAAGTTGTGATTAGACATGGGCACGACAAAAAAAAATGACGTTTCGAGTTTTCATTTGTTGGAACGGGTCCATTTTGGGTCGTTTCCGTTTGTTGTGAATTTTTTCAAAAATTTGTCGTTTCGTCATTTCATTTGTCATTTGCCGTTTCCACCACAATTTAGCACGATTTGACTTCCCCCAGAGCATAGGGGCGTCCCACAATCAGGGCTGGCGCTAGGTGTTTTTGCACCCTAGGCAGCGGGCGGGGCGGGCGGCGGGCGGTGGGGGAGGTGCAGGTGGGCAGCGGTGCCAGTGGGCCATGGGCAGGCGGTGGGTGCGGGCGGGCGAGTGGGCGGGTGGCAGCGCAGGCTGCAGGCGGGTGGCGGCGCAGGTGGACGGGCGAGTGGGCAGTTAGGATATCACTTAGGATAGAGGTTCTGTTCTTCGCTTGCACCCCAAATGTGTGTGTGTGCAAGCAAATTGAAGTTGGGAAAATAGAAAATAAATGGTAGTATATAATATATTTTTAAAATAAATCCACACCTCCCACTCCCAGTCGAACCTCCCCCTTTATCCAATATCAGAAAAAAAATCCTCACAAACTGCCAGAGAAGAAATAAAGAATAAACTGCTATTCCCTTCAGCAGACAAAGCTGCAGGGAATCAAAGAAATTATTTTCTAAATTCAATTTCCTCCCTCCCTGCCTAACTTAAATCCTAAAGCCTCCAGCCTCCCTCCTCAATCTCTATTGGATCACACCAGCACCAGCAGCCAGCCCTCCTCCCCCAACCACATCCATACACCCGACTGAGATTTCTGGAAGGTGCCTCGGATTTTTATGCCCTTCGAGACATCCAGAAGTGTCAGTCAAAAACCTGGCGATGCCATTGGTGGAATGGTTCAAACAATTTGCATGGTCCCATCCCATGCCCAGCCCAAATGGGCAGGTCTAAAAAAATAAAAAATAAAATAAAATAAAATAAAATCAATATGACATTTTATTGCTATAAAAAAATCCCACTGCTGCTACTATTAAAATTCAGGCATTTAAAATAAATAAATGTCACATGTTTCTGTGGTGATTTGGTGTGTTTTTTTACCATGATTTCAAAAGAAAAGTTGCGGTTGCCATTTTGGATCCCCCCACCGCATGGCATGGCGAGACAATGAGGATGACCCCCCCACAGCCTAGTGCAAGCAGCCCAGGACAGGAGAAGAGGGGGGGGAAAGGCCGGGGACCCCCCAGAAACCACCCCTCTGGTAGGTGGCAAAGCCTCAGTCAGGCATATTTTTGCCTGCTTTTTTGGCCGGGAGTCGGGTTTTTTTTAAAAAAACAAAACTTCTAAAAACTTTTTCTGTGCTTCACATTGTGTGATCGCCGCGATGCCACAAATGAAAACGAAAAACCCGACCAAATTTTTCTTTTTTCGGTTCGAGTTCCAGTTCTGATGGCTTAATTATTGTTACCGTTTCCGTTACGTAACGGAAATGAAAAATGGAAACGAAAATGAAAATTTCGCTGAGTCGTGCCCATGTCTAGTTGTGATTATTCTTGGCAATGAGTTCAAAATCTGCCAAAGTGTACTTCTCTTACTTGGACATCAGAAAGCAGGAGAGTGCCGTGGAGTGGTTTTGCACTTGTGCCCTGTATTCAGCAGGGTAAATGATGTAAATCATTTACTTGCTTGGGCTTTCATTAGAAAGCTGGAGGAAGACTAACAGCTGACACAACTCCACTGCTGAAGATTCCTTTGGCTTAGAGGTTTTTGGTGGTTCACACCGATGTCTGGGTTTGTTTCCTAGGTGACTCACGGCCTTTGACAAAGTCGCCAAGTATGCCATGGTTACAAGTTTAACGTGTTGTGGAATGTCGAGGTTTTTACCTATGCTAAGTAAATACAGTATGTGGTGGAGCAGATTTCACTGGCTTTCTAGCTTCTATTCTTTGCTTGGCTACTACAGTAGTGACATTCCATTTGTATTATGAATTGGAATGCTTTATGAGATCAGTGCTCTTTCACAAGATAAAATGGCTGTCAGGGCAAACCTGAGGGGAAAAATGGCTGCCCTCTTTGGCAGTACCTCCACCCCTCCAGAAAAATAGTCCTAGAAAGGATGTTCATCCTCCTTTCCTCTCTTTTCAGAGTAAACATTTGAATTTGTGTTCCCCAAAAATCTCCTTATATAACATGGGCCATGACATGGGGTGAGCTGTCTCGATTACTCAGTACCCAGCTGTGAAGCAAAGGGCCCAAGAGAAGAGCCAGCCAGTATGGCCTTGGTCAAGCTGGATGGTCCCAGACATCCAGGAGAAGAAATGCATGGTAAATCTGCAAAGGATTGTCAGAAGAAGCTGAAATCCACATGATTGTGCATTATTAAACATGAATTATGATGACAACTCATTATTATAATTAATATTGTTATTTTACATTACATTGAATTGTATTAATAATATTCCAAATAATTATTATTATCGACAGACATCCATTAATTTTGTCCTGCTTTGTACATTAAGCTTTTAAAGGCTAAATACTAATCTGCCTTCTGTTTAGTTCTGCACCACCATCAAGAGCTTTCCGGTCATCTATTGTGAGTCTTAAACCTTTGGCTGGAGAACAAAAGCAAATAGAGATGGGCACGACTCAGCGAAATTTTCATTTTTGTTTTCATTTTTTTGTTTTGTTTTGCAATGAAAACGAAAACGAAAAAATTTTCAGAAGCAAAACGACAACGGAAATGAAACGAAAAATTTTGCCATGTTTTTCGTTTTCGTTACGGCAGACACATTGCATTGACAAGAATGCTAACGAAACGAAAATTTTTCGTTTTTGTTTTTGTTTTTTCGTTTCATTTCGTAATGAAAATGAAAACGAAAAATGTGCAAAAAAACCCCCAAAAATGAAAACGAACCAAAACGGACCCCTAAACGAAAAATGAAAAATGAAAAATTATTTTTTGAGTCGTGCCCATCTCTAAAAGCAATGCAAAACAAAAAAGGGCCTGCTGGATATATCAGTGGTTTAGTTCAGTAGTGGCCAAACTTCGGTCCTCTAGATGTTTTGGACCACAACTCCCAGAATTCCAAGCCTGTATTGCCAATGACAAAGGACTGTGAGAGAAGTTTGGCCACCACTGGTTTAGGTCCTGAAGAGCCAGAGACTGAGAGTTTGATTCCCCACTCAGCCTCCTTGAGAGGGGCTGGACTTGACACGCCAAAGGGTCCCTTCCAGCCCTGCAGTTCGATGATGATGATGATGATGATGATGATGATGATGATGATGATGATGATGATGATGATTTGTGACACATCCAATCCTACTCCTCCCCCCCAAAAAAATCATGTGCAATCCAAATTTTCCCAGCCAATGATTCTTCCCAGAGTTCCCATGACATGACATCACAGAGTTGTCTGCATTCATAGGCGGGCTACAAAGTGAACCACGTTCAAAGGCCATGGTGTCCCAGGGGGCGATGCATGGATGTTTTCAAAGGTATAAGGAAAGAAAGCGCCTTTAGGGACCTAGTTATGCACATTACTAAGCTTATTTACTGACTACTCCATAATCTGGAAGTTGGGTCATGGCTACTGGACTTCTTTTTGAGAGAGAGAAACGTTTTGCTGCTCATCCAGACAGCTTCATCAGCTGTTTGGATGAGCAGCAAAATGTTTCTCTCTCTCAAAAAGAAGTCCAGTAGCCATGACTCAACTTCCAGATAAACTCACCTGGATGACTGAGAATCTTCACAGACATATTGACGACTCCATTATTAAAAACAAAAAGCAGTGAAATTGTCCACAACTCTCCAATGGAATCAGTCTTGTTTTGTTCCCCATTTTCTGTATTGTGTCTAGTAGAACTGGCACTGTATTATGTGATCACCACACAGGGCATTTCCTTAGTCTAACCAACCAACCACAGCCAGTGGCACACCAAGAGTAAGTTTAAACTTTCATTTCAATTGATGTATTGTTTGTTTGGGGTTTGTTTTGCCCTTTTGTTCACCTCCTGGAGTTCCTTCGGGAAGACGGGTGGTATAAAAATGAATGAATGAATGAATGAATGAATGAATGAATGAATGAATGAATAAAATAATCACAGAATGAAACCAGCACTAGAGATTGCAGTGGAAGACTCCTGCTTTTCCTCTGCAGTATGCATTAAAAGTAACACCTACTGTAGCCCTGCTTTGCTTTTCTCCTTTCTGTTTCATTTAATCCTTGGTCATTTCCCTTAGTTCTATTGGGGAAAAGTGTTGCATACTCAGCTGTAATGCATTTGCATCAGAGTATCATAGTTCCTGAGAGAAAGAATAAATTATTTGTGTAGCTAAAACACATCTGCCAGCAAGAGCACCCCTGTGGTTGAAATCAGCTGAAGTGATGCCCATGAGAGGAGATCTTGTAACGCTTTAGCTTTCCAACGTAAAAGAAAGCTGTAGGACTTGAGTTAAATTGTTCATAGTTGGAGTCTTGGCAAGAGAATACAGCATGCCCTGGGAGGTAATGTATGAATAATGTAAAAGAGAAAAAAGGTGCATCTATGAAATAATGTAATTGTCAAGCCATAAATTGGCACAAATCCCTGCTTCTTCTCTTGAGTCGCCTATTATTATGTTCAGCATCATCCTATTCCTATAAGAGAAACAGTACTTTACAGCAAGAGTATACTTTCCTTGTCTCCTTTAATTCTAAGGAATGTTTTAAAGGTAATAGTAAAAGAGACTAAAGATCAAGTCCACTAATTAATGTAATGTCTTTTGGGTTGGAGGAGGCACTGAAGGACTTTTTTTTTCTTAAAAAAAGAGTATCATAAGATCAATACGTCTTAATTGATATTCAGTTCTTTTTTAAAAAAGCAAAAAAAAAAACCACCAAACAAACAAACACAACCCAACAACAATCACCTAAACAAAAGTACATAAATGAGGGATATTGTGCTTTTGTATCAATGTTACACAATGCCAGGAAATGGCCCAGGATTGCTTCAAAATATCATGTCTGCATGGCTAGTGGGCAGGGGAAGGATGCTGATAAGCTTTGCCTAGCAAAAGGCAGCCTGCATGTTGACAGCCCCAAAGGCAGCAGTCAAGATGTTCTACAGCAGTGATAGTGAACCTTTTAGAGACCCAGTGCCCAAAATGGGATTCAAAACCCACTAATTTTTTTGCATAGTGCCAATACAGCAATTTAACCTGAATACAGGTGGCTGTGAAAGGGTGATGCCAGGTGCCCACAGGAAGGCTCCAAGTGCCACCTTTGGCACCCATGCCATAGATTTGCCAACACTGGTCTACAGGATACCCTCTTGTGCTCACTTCCATTCTCAAAGTGATATCAAGCAAGAGGAAATTACAGATCTTGACTCTTTTTTTATCAGTTGACCTCTTCTCACCCAAAAACAAAGTGATTGTCATGGCTGTTTGCAATAAGCGTTGATGGTAGTGAGCACAATAGGATATCTGCATGCAATATAGAGACAAGCAATGTAGGTTGCAAAGGCTTTTAAAAATATCTCACCCTTTTCAATCAGGAAAAAACAAATATAATATCTCCAATTCTTACCTTAGGTGTCAGGCAAATGGGCCCCCATGTCAAGGCTCATCCAGACTTCTCCCCTTATGCATTCAATGATCTGACATCTGATGGGGACTAACTTATGACAAAATGCTAGCCAACAAGGACACACATTTGATGCAATTTGTACAATGTATGAATACCTTCTGAATGAACAAACCTGTTAAGCTGTGAATAAATGCTAATTATTTACAAAATAATTAATAAACACTTTTCATATTAAGCCCAGAGACATATATATTGTGAGAGTTGTAGCAATGCTGCCTTTTTCTAAATCAGAAGCATGGAACTAGTGAAGAGGCAATTACAACAGGTCTGGTGCCATGGGACAATGAGTGTTTTGGAAGATATTCAAGAGTTCAGAGGTTATTTTGGTTGCTTCACGTGATAATATGCTTTGTATCCAAAAACAGTCTATGCTCAGGTCAGCATGATGATGTATTAAAAGGAGATAAATTTTGGAGATCATTTTAGTGTCATGACAGTGCCCTTCTACTTTTTGTTAATTTGTTCCTTCTAAAAACCCAACTCTGGTTTATGAATGTGAGATATTGTTTCTCTAGCTGTGATTTAAAATGGCAGGAGTTGACCTGACACTCTCTTGCAATATTGTCCTTGCCTTGCCAGCAGGAGAAAAAAAAACTCCAGTACATAGCAAAGGCCGGCCAGAATGTTGACATTAATGGTAGAACTCAGGATGGTATGCATTGTCCCCTTGCGTGTTCACTAACATTCACAAACAAAACAAACAAACAAACAAAAAACAAAAAAACTTGAAAGGAGGAAGTCTTAGAACCTGATTCTTTTTTCAGCACAACACAGTTGACATGGCTGTTTTCCAGTAGGTTCTCTAGCTATTTATTGCTTCCTCTCCATCCATCGCTCCCTCTCTGGATTCTCACACCCACCTCAATTGCTTCCCCCTCTCTTCCCTGCCTCCCCCCCCATTTCTGCAATTCCTAATATACATATTCATCCACTCTACCCCTCTCTGGTTCATCGAGGCTCCCTCCCTCCTTGTGTCTTCTTTCTCTCTCTCTCTCTCTCTGTCATGTGCTAAAGGATGGTTGGGTTTTGTTTTGTAATTGTGTTTGAATAAAAATGGGAAGCTCTACCAAATGCTAGGCCAACCTTCAGCAAATTCGGAACAGGGGAAGAACTGGGTTGCCGAAAGTTGTTTTGATGGCTTATGCAATATCAGGGGTGCACTCCTCTGCACCTCAAATCACATCTCAGCAATTCCTGTTTAATTTTGGAATGTGTACTCCAGTGTCCTATTCAGGAGTTCTGCCTGTGCAACCGAAGTGTTGTCGCCATTTGCAGCTAGTAATTAAAGAGATCTTTCTCCAATTTTAGGGTGCATATGCTTCATGCATATGATACAAAATGGTGTATACCCCAAATGTAAAAAAAAGGGGGAAAAAGAAAGGAATCTCAGTCAACCTCAATCTGCTGGGGCCAATGAAACCACCCCTGTTGCACAAGCATAACTAAACAACGGAGGACTGGCCATTGAGATTTGGGACTTAATGGGTGTTCTGCACTATCACAATTTCTAAATAAATATTGCTCAACTTATCTTTTTTATTAGCTGCCACTGATTCAACCTCTGCTTTGCATGGGTGGGAAGACTCCCCCACCCCCGGCTCTACAGGTTCCTTCCCTTGCCAATTTCCATAGAGCTGATGATGGCAAAAGCACTTTTAAAGAACTCCAGCTGAAATTTAGCAAAGTTATATGGCCTGAATACAACATTGCCAAGACTCCTGAGTGCCTGTTCTTTTCTTCTGCCATCATACTTCAGGGCTTCAATAGAGGATCCTGCCAGACCATGATTCAGAGTGCATTCTTTCTTATACTGAGAAGATGGTAATCTCTTGATGGGATCTTTAACAGAGCATTAGCTAAGGAACAAAGGTTCTCTGCCACTGCTTGTATAAATGATTAAAATCCACCGTGGTGCATGGCTTTTGGAATGTGATGTCTGTGGCAGCAATAGCTATGTGAAGTGTCTTTGTAATGAGGTAGACAAAGAGTCGGTAATTGTAACGTTGTCATAACGTAGGTATGATTCAGGTTTTGGATGTCAGAGCATGTTCCACTCAAATTCAGTTCCTCTTTAACAAGAAAATATGGACCTGACTTACCAGGTCCAGCGTTGTGGTCCGCAGCCCAGCCGGACCCCTGAGGCTTCTCAAAATGACGCCGGCCAGTGTGCCCACATGGCTCACCACAATGCCGCGCCGGGCATCGGAGCCAAACCGGGGCGCCCGGCATGCTTTGCGGCCGTGGGTATCTGGGTATTGGCTGGCCTGAGCAGGCGCAAAGCCAGAGCCAGCGCCAGCCCCTTTAAAAGGGGCCTCCTCCTCTGGAAGCCCACCATTTGATGCCTGCTTCCACAACGTCATAACATATGTATTGTCATAACGTATGTATGATTCAGGTTTGGGATGTCAGAGCATGTTCCACTCAAATTCAGTTCCTCTTTAACAGGAAAGGGAACTAAATAAGACCAAGTCCATTTAACACAACCAAATGTAAACTTCTTTATACAGGCTTTAGGGGCCCTTGTCTGTGTCCCTTCACTATTTCAGGTGCAGCAGCTGTCTGCCTGAGAAGGCGCCATCTTGGGGCTTCAATTACAGAATTAATTCCCCAGAGAGATTCACTGACTTTATAATTATTTTGGCACAGCCAAATATTTTCCCAATTTCCTCAGGCTTTTAATTAAACATTTTAATACAGTTCTGTTTTGTTGATGCTGATAGCTTTTTTAATGTAATTTTTAGAGGTTTAGATTTTTATTTCCATTTCTTAAATTTTTTTTTATCCTTCATAAGTTGCCATGGGAACTTATGAATTGGTTTCTTCTGCTCAGGAAGGCATATCTCAACGAACACCCAAATTCACACGCATATATCAACAATTACTGTACCATCATAACTAATCAGCAGGTTTTTTTATGGTGAAGCGATGGTGGTATTAGAGAATGTTTCCATTTTTATAGCAATCTTATTAATCCCCTCAAAGCATTTAGTCTCCAAGTAAGGAACAATACTTCATTTATGTCTGTTCAACCACAACTGGGCACAGAAGCACTGTAAATATTGTTAGTCACTGTAAATACTTAGAAAGCTGCTTCATGTATATGAATAGACATATTTTGAGCAGAGCAGAACCAAAATGACTAAGCTGATTTTGTGTTTATTTTTGGCTTCCATGAATGCTTTCTACATTTTTTACTTTTAAATGATGACCAGGAATCACTTAGAATTTGAGAGTGACTGAAAAATCGATGATGACTTTGTTTCAAATCATGTTTTATTTTCAAAAATAGTCACTATTTTTGATTTTCCCCACGCCTGAGGCAGATAGTGAAGAGGACTTGTGGTAAAATAAAATGGAAGCATGGGACAAAACCAAAACTGGCAAATGTATCCACCCAGGCTCATGATTCTCAATGCTTGACTGTCCACAAAAGCTCTGTATTTTCATCTTTGTCAGTGGTGGGTGATAAGAAGGCAGAGCATTATACACTTCACATTGGGAACCGTTTATCAATTGAATTGGGCCAGTGTCATGTGCTGGCTGAATAGCTCAGTAGTTCAGGTAGAGGTTGGGAGTTCAATTCCCCACCGTGCCTCCTGTGAGTCCAGCCAGACGGTGTGGCCACAGGCAAGCTGCACAGTCTCAGGGAGCCCCCAGAAGAAGAGAACTGTAAACCAATACTGAGTACACTCTACCTGGAAAATCCTGAAAAGGGTCATCATAAGTCAGAAATAGCTTGACAGCTACTATTATTATAATAACTGTTATTATAAAAATACCAAGCTGAGTCAATCAACATTCTAAAGACATTGACTGATATTATATAACAGATACAAGTTTTAACAAAAAAAAATGAACCCTAAGTGTTGGTTAAGTATGACATAATATGTGTGGATATGATTGTGGACAAAATAATGCAGTGCATGAGAAAAGTAGATAGAGGGATGTTCTTCTC
The DNA here is from genome assembly GCA_029282475.1 of Phrynocephalus forsythii. Lineage (NCBI taxonomy): Eukaryota > Metazoa > Chordata > Lepidosauria > Squamata > Agamidae > Phrynocephalus > Phrynocephalus forsythii. Next base: position 15,879,171 of record JAPFRF010000004.1, read on the forward strand.
TCACACACAAAATACCAGAACTAGGGGACATCCACTCAAATTGAGGGTTGGGAGACTGAGAACAGACAAAAGAATTTTTTTTTTACTCAGCATGTTGTTAGTCTGTGGAACTCCCTGACACATGATGTGGTGATGGCATCTTTCCTGGATGCCTTCAAAAGGGGGTTGGACAGATTCCTGGAGGAGAAGTCAGGTTACAAACCATGATGGAGATGTGCAATCTCCATGCTTAAAACCAGGGTATTTCAGGGACCAGATGCAGGGGAGTGGTATCAGGAGACAGATATCTAGTCTTGTGCGCTCCCAGATGCATCTGATGGGGCCACTGTGAGATACAGGAAGCTGGACTAGATGGGCCTTTGGCCTGATCCAGCATGGCTCTTCTTATGTTCTTAATTATGTTCTTGTGTTCCTAATAAACCCTGGTTTGCGAATGACTCAGTTTGTGGGAAAAACGGTTTGTGGGGAATACATTTTGAGAATAGAGATGCTTCAATTTAAGAAAATTTCCAGTTGGGTGCCCCGGTTTATGGCTTACAGGAGCGTGGGCAGTGGTGGCAAAACAGCTAGTTGTCTGAAGCAAACCTGACCAGCAGGAATGAAGCCACTGGCTGGCGGGAATGAAGCTGCTCGGCTGTCGGCCAGTGGCATCACTCGCTCTGGCTGGTTTCACTTCAGACAGCTGGTTCCTTCACCACCATCACCCACCTGCCTCTCACTACCACCACCTGGAGCAAAGTTGGGTGGCAGTGGCGAAAAAGCTAGTTGTCTGAAGGAAAACCCGGTCACAGTTCACCCATGACTTGCCACCATTGTGGTGAGCAAAGTCAGGTGGCTGCTTGCAAAGCCTTAAAGCATGGAAAGGGCTTCACAAGGAGCCACCCGTGGTGGTGACAAGCCATGGGTGTAGGGTGGTCAGTTTTACTTCAGACAGCTAGCTCCTTTGCCACCAGCCACCTGCATTTGCCCCCACCCGTGGTGACAACGAGTGGCAGGTGGATGGCGGTCGTGAAGGAGCTAGCTGTCTGAAGTAACTTTTTGACAGTCATCCCATTTCTCCTGCTGGGATCTGGTACCCCAAAGCTTTCCCGTATTGCTGGATTCGGCTTTGGGGCACCTGATGCAACTCTTCCTTAACCCCGCTGAGCACCGAAACAAGGGAAAGGAGGTGACTGTCAATTAATCCTACCACCAGAATGGATAAATTAGTTTCCAATTCATTTCAATGGGAAACCATGCTTCACATTACAAAATTGTCATAAAATGAAAAAAAAAAAAGCAGAGTACGAATTAATTTTGTTAACCGGGTTACCAATGTACTACTGTTTGGTGGAGCTCTGGTGAAGTTATTTCTGAGATCTGCAAATTCTTGCAATATTTTGAGAAATATCTTGGCATTGTTCCCGATCCCCGATGAGCACAGGGACCACTGAAGTGTGTTTCATGCACAAGTGAGATGTTTAGATTGCCAGGTGCCTGTAATTTTCTTAATTTTTCCAATTCTTTCACTCTGGCATCCTCTGGAACTGCTATGTCAATGATTTAGATATTTCTTTCTTTCTATTACTACTGTGTCTGGTGTGTTATGTTCAGGGTGTCTGTCTAGTTGGATCTGGAAATCTGATATGATCTTGACTTTGTCTTTTTCTGATGCCTTTTCTACCTGATGTTCCCATGGGTATCTGGAGGCCAGCAAGTTATTATTATTATTATTTTGCATAATCATCAGTGCATTAATTTTTGCCACTCTATCATGTCTAATTTTGCAATCTATTTATTCAGTCTTTGGACATTCACAGGTGAGGTGTGAGAGTTTCATCTTTTTCTTAGCAGAGTTGACATTTGCTGTTGGCACTCATTCCTTGAATCTGAGCTTTCATCTAATTGGTCTGTAGTGCTTGTTCTTGTGCAGCAAAACATCCAGCCTTGTTTCTTTTTTTAATACTCCCCAGTTTAAGCCATGTTTTTGTTTCATCTGGTGAGACTTTCTAGAATTTCTTTCCAACATTTTAGAGCATCATCTTTATTTGGCCCTAATTTCTTTTCTCTGTAGAGATTTATGGAATAACGGTTGGTTATTTCAAAATTTCATGTTTTCTCTATATTGTTCCCAGATCCATCACATATTTCCATTTTCTCGGCTCTAATTTTACCCATTGTTGGAATTCTTCTGTAATTTCACCAATGGTCTTCCTTTCTAGGTCACATCTTTAGTATAGTCTGGCTTTTATTTTTTCATTTTTAAGCTGTGAAAATTTCTGTTCTTTTAAGTTGCTAAAGCCTGCACATAATTTGTTTATTTCTTTTTCAGCTGAATTTTCCATTTTGGAGTGCCAGGAGTTTTCTGATTGTTGGGTTTTTTGTGGTTTATAACCAAGTTCCATGGTTATTATGGTAGCTGTGCTATACATGATAGGGTTTATTTCCATTAGCATGCTGATTGGGATTGTTTTGATTACAACATTTGTGTCTCTCAGTAGATTTTTCCTGGTTTACTCTGCAAATGGCACAAAATGGGGAGCCTTTGTCTTTCTCTGTTTTAGATAATGTGGGTTTCTATTTTTTTCCCCTCAGTGATGTCGGCTTTCTGTCAACTCATATTTCTGGGTTGTTCTATATGTTGTTCTTATTTTGATACATTTTCTTCCTCTGTTGCATCTGCCTCTACCCTCCATTTGTCTTCCATACTATGGTCACTCTTCTCTGCTGATTTTTGTTTTGACACATTTTCTAGTTCTTTCAATTGAGGTTCTGAAAACACTTTACTCTGGATGATAGACCTTCTCTGGTCCATTAGTCATTATCCAGTTATGTTACTATTTAGGTGTTTCCTTTTCTAAATTTCCATCATTCTTTTTTGAATGCCACAGGTGGGTGGTTTTATTTCGTAGTAGCATTTCATAATTCCTCCATTTTTGCTGTGTTTCAGAGTTTTGCATTTGCATTGTATCAACAGCAATACAGCAGCCTGTCCTGGTTCCTCAACAGTATCTGCTGAGCCCTATAGCCCATTTGGCACTAGAGGTCCAGGGGCTAGAGCATTTGGCACCATCCTTGTTGGTCCGGGTGATGACCGATCCAATAGGGATTTCTCTTTATTTCTTCTCATCTTAATCGGTGGTTGGTAGACACAGTATGCCTGGCTTCTCAGATGAGACCTGTCTGGCTTGGGAGACCTTTCAGGTAGCAACACTACCGCCAGCATAGCCCTCAAACTCACTGAAACATATAGGCCCCTCTGCCTCAACAAGGCCTGTGTCCATGGAGGGGTAGTGATGATGATGAGGAGGAGGAGGGATAAACTTTTCAGTTTGTGTATATAAGAATATACCAAAATATGGAATTATTTTTAATTTTTTTGTGGAATAAAATCTCTTGGGTGCTTAAAAAAGGAAATAAAAGTAAAACTGCTAGATTTTTCATCCTTTATAATGTTAACATCGTACCCCCAATTTTTTTTAAAAAAGGGTCAAAATCCTCTTGCAGTTACACTAGTAGAAGTCAAGTTATCTTAAAGGCAGTCCCTGCCTACCTTTAAGAGAACACTTAAGACCTTGCTCTTCAAAGAGACATGCGGTGACCACTAATGAGTAATGTGTTTTGTGTATTCGGTTTTTCTTTTCTCATGTCCCGGGGGGTTATAAGTTGCCCTTGCTGGTTACTCTTTAGTTTTCCTTTTCTTTATTTCAGTTATCTATTTATTTTAGAACCTAATATTTTATACTTTATGATGATTATAAACCACCTGGAATTCCTTTTGGAAGACTGGCGGTATATGAATGTAAAAATGAATGAATGAATGAATGAATGAATAAATAAATAAATAAATAAATAAATAAATAAATAAATAAATAAATAACTTGCAGCAGCAACTTCAGTTTCTCATTGTGTGACAAGTCCCCCCCCCCGAGAGAGACACCATAAGGAATCCAAATGAGGATTAGTTAATTACCAGCAATTTGCTGCTGCAAGTTAGGCCTTTTCATCTCCAAGAGCACAACTAAGCTAGGAGATTTGGGGCATTATGTTAGTTTATGTGTGATCTGGTGGTGAGGTGGTATGACATAGGTCACAATTATCTATCATTGTGGCATTTATGTTATGTTACATCAATGTTACATCACTGTTCAGTTGGCACCAGGGGGTCCCCTGGTGTGAATGGGCTGTTTTAAAGGGGTCCAGCCAATGACAGCATGACATGAGTCCTCTGAAAATTGTCAGATCGACAGTTGGGAAAAACGCAGGCTTTTAAAACTTTTTTTGCTCCTTGAAACCCCAGGCGCCAGCTGAGTAGCGCTTGGGGTGGCAAAAAAAAAGTTGCATAAGCAACGAAAAATGAAAAGGCAAAAAATGAAATGAATTTTTTTAAAAAAATCATTTCGTACAAAATGAACCCCCCTCCCCAAATGAAAATCCAAATGAAATGAAACAGAATTTTTCCGTTTTGTGCCCATCTCTACTTCTGATACTTAAAATATGAATAAGATTGCTGTGCTTCAAGACATCAGATGATATCTTAAAATTTCCTGTGTTTCTTTGAATCTTCATACAGCGGAGATAAATCTCAGAGGAAGATGCAGAGAATCAGAGGGAGCATGATTGTTTTGGGCATGGTGATTTTAATGCTTGGGTGCATTTATTCGAAAAAGGGCTTATTTGACACACAGGTGTTTAAAAGGTACCACAGAAAATCTACATTATCTGATTCAGTGACACAGTGGTAAAACTGCTCTACTGCAGCCAAAACTGTGCTCATGACCTGGGGTTCAATCCCAGGTGGCTGGCAGGAGGTTCACTTAGGCTTTTATCCTTTAGAGGTTAGTCAAATGAGTACCCAGATTGTGGTGGTGGTGGGGGAATATACATAGCCTGCATAAGTTGTAAACTGCCCAAAGACTGCTTTAAGCAGTATGGGGCAGTATATAAGCAGAACAATTTGCTTTGCTTTTTCAGTCTTGCATGCATACACATACACATACACATACACCCAGAGAGACATATTGACTAAAATCCTGTTGCACAATTATGCCAACTGTATAACATTTAGATGCGCATTGCAGTGACTTATGAAATCCCTGTGGACATTGCCTGTTGAATGCTGAGTTGTGCAACACAGTGTGTAACAGATGATTCCTACAGAGGGTTATCAACTGAGAGCTCTTTCCTATCTACTAGGCCTAAGAAAATATAGTCTATTTTTAGCTCAATCCTTTTCTTTGTAATTTCTGATAACCAATTTTCTACTTTCCTCCAATATGTTTGTATTTTCTCGCAGTTCCATATCATATGTACAAAAGTACCTTTTTCTTTTTTACAATGCCAACAATTTTGTGATATATTATTATTTATTCTATTTAATTTCTGTGGGGTATAATACCATTTATGCAATATCTTCAATTGCATATCCTTAATTTTTTCCAATTTTACCTCTCTTATCCCCCATAATATAGCCTGAATCTTTTCTGTATTTAAGTCCATATCTCCCTCCCAATTATATTTAATTAAATTTTCATTCTGATTTCCCAATCTAACCAAATATCTATAGATCTCTCCTGCTCCAACCTTTTTTTCTTCATATTTCTTATACACCACTTCCCATTGTCTATCTTCTTTTCCCTTAAGAGAAAGGAACCATTGATCATATTTCCTTTTCATACTTTCTGCCACCATCCATTTTTGATTCCCTAATATCCCTTTTAATTTATTTATTGCCCCTCCTGTTGACATTAATTCATGCATATCTTTGATTTTGTAATATCCTTTCTCTTTTAGATTCTTTATATCTTTTTGTGACAAAATCTTCCCCTCTTTATTAAACTGTTCTAAAGGGCCCCAATTCGATACTCCACCTATTTTCGTCCTTTTTATTAAAATTTCCATTGTTACTTGCCTTGGTCCCTTAACTTCTTTCAGTATTCTTTTATCTCTATCAAATATCCCTAAGTAACCTGCTGAGTTATTTATTGCATCTTCTACTCTTTTCCATTTGGGTGTGGGGTATTCCTCCACCTTCATTGCCCATTTTAATTGGAAGGCTATATAATACTTTTCCAAAGAGGGCATACTCCATCCTCCTTCTTCTTTTATTGCATATAGGATTTTATGTTTAATTCTTTGATTTTTCTTGCCAAGAGCCCATTTCCTTAATGATGTGTCCCATTTCTTTAAAATCTTTTCTGAAAGTAATATTGGGAGAACCTGAAATAAATATAACAATTTTGAAACAATAAAGATTTTCAAAGCCCTAATTTTTGACAGTATTCCCAATTTTTTATCTTTCCAGCCCTTTATTATTTTCCCGCATCGGGAAAAACAATGGAGAAGCGTAAAAAAGATTGTCTACTACGGAATAGCAGCAGCTATAATGGTACTAATGGGTGGATGGAAGGACCAAAAGAAATGGAAATATGATAAATGGAAAGATTATATACATGAATTTTTTCAAAATAATTGGATACAAAGTATGCAAGAAGAAAACATAGAAGGGAAACATAGAATTCTAAAGGAGTGGGAGAAATATATAAATTGGATAAAAGGGAAGCCTGAGAACGAGAAATGGGCTAGACTATTCCATCATGCCTTAATAATGTTCAACATGAAAGGATAGTGATTTCGGCTTGCTGGGGGGAGGGGGGTCAATGAGGAAGAGACTAAACGATGATGTAATGTTTTGGAAAATTGTAAAGATTGAAATATATGCTGTAACTTCCTCAATAAAAAAGCTTTAAAAAAAAAAAAAAAGAAAGAAGCTGCAATTGAACCAAAAAAAAAAAAAAAAATCAACTGAGAGCAATTTGTATCTAAATGTTATGTTATGTACATAATTGTGCAATGGGATGTCAGTTAGTATGTTGCCATTATTATACAATAACCTTCTAGATCAGGGGTCCTCAACCTATGGCCCGCGGGCCGTATACGGCCCCCAGGGACCCTCAATCCAGCCCCTGGTAGCCTCAGTAGACCCCCCCACGTGCCCCCCGCCCGTGGGGACCGCTCGAGCCCTTCTACCAGTAAGACTCCTGGGGGTAACCATCTTGTTGTTTTCCCCAACCCCCCGGGGAGGGGAGGGGAGGGGAGAGGCAGCTCCCTCCCTTCGGAAGGAGGCGCCTATTAGGAGGGAGGGAGGTGTCTTTCCCGCCTCCCCGCGGCAGCCGACATGTTGTGGGCGGGGTGCTGCTGAGCACAGCCCGGTCGGTCCGCGCGTGGCAGAGGCAGAGGCGGACAGACGCTGAGAGGTCTGTGGCAGCGGTGGTGGTGGTGGTGCCTCTCGTCCCCTTATGCCGCTTATGGCTCTCTCTGGCCGCTGCCCTGCTCGCTCCGCATCTCGCCGCCCGGCTGCCGTTGGCGCCCAAGCGGTTGGAGATCGTCCACGGCACGGGGTCTTTGGTGGGGCCGAGCTGCTGCTGCTGCTGCTGCTGCTGCCAACTCGGCGGCTGTGCGCTGGAGCGCCCCTGCTGCATCCCAGCTTCCCGCTCACCCCTCGCAGTGGAAATTGAAGGTAGGCCAGGCTGGGGGGCGGCCCCCACTCACACTCATGCCGCCACCGCCCTCCTCCTCCTCCTCCTCGTGTGAGCGGGAAGGGGGGAGTCCCGCACCCATGCCCGGCTCGGCTCCTGCAGCCGCCATCCCAATCTCTCCCACCCCCCCCCCTTTCCCCTTCTCCTCCTCCTCCTCCTCCTTCTGGCGCTCCCAGGCCCCAAGCGGAGGCCCCTCGGTGGCGTCCCCCCTTCCCTCCTGGCCCAGCTACCCCGATCCGCTAGCTTCGGCTACTGCAGCCTCCTCCTTCTCCTCCTCTTCCTCCTCCTCCTCCCCGCCGGCCACAGCCTGGGCCTAGGAGCGGGGCACCAGCAGCCTCAAGAAGCCCTGGTAAGGAGGGAGGGGGGGGTCCCTTTTCCCACCCGCCATCGCCGGGGGGGGCTCCACCAGGAAAGCCCAGGGATTGAGGGGAGGCCTTCTATCCCTTCGGACGGCCCTCGCCTGGCCGGGCGTGTTCGGGGCGCCTTTGCCTCCCTCGGGTGCATGCGCACGTGTGTGCGAGAGAGAGAGAGAGAGAGAGAGAGAGAGAGAGAGAGAGAGAGAGAGAGAGAGAGAGAGGGTCCTCGGGTGCGAGGCGGAGGTGAGAGAGGTTGCTCGGGGGTGGGTGGGGAGGACGACGGTGGGGACAGGGACACGTCCCCCCCACCCCCAGCCTCTGGGCCTGGTCAGGAGGGGGGCACCCTCCTCCTCCTCTTCCTCCTCCCGGGGAGTCCCGTGGCCGGACGGGAGGTCACGAACCAGGCGCCTGGAGCACATCAAGGGGCAGCGGTAGCGCTGGGAAGCCTTTGCGGTGTTGAGGAGGGGGGCGAGTCGAGGGGAAAAGGCCAGCTGCATTTTAAGGTTGCCTGCTCCTTACTTCAGGTCAGATGCCTTCCGCAGGTGAAACCCCCCCGTCCCGGTCCCGGCTTCGCTCGAGCGGGCAGAGCAGGGGTGGCGGGAAAAGGAAGGAAGGAAGGAAGGAAGAAAGGAAGGATGGCGTTTCCCCCGTCGATCCGGACTCCAGACCCTTCTCCGTGTGGGGCCCGTGGGTGGGCATTGGGTGCTGGGGAAGGAAAGACATGGTCACCTCCTTCCAGTAGACGAGGAAGGGTTGTTTACTGAGAACTGGGGCGGGGACGTGTTGCTGCCCCCCCCGAAAGTTTGGGACTACAACACCGACAATCCCCCATCATGCCCCCTCCCCCAGGTGTGTGTGTCTCTCATCACAAGCCATGTCAATTTCAACCCCTGACCCTGGTTTGGGCTGATGAATTTTGTTTATAGATGTCTCCCCAAACCTTGTTTGAAGCTGAAGATAGGAGTGGGACAGCGGCTTCTCCATTCTTCATTAGGTCTGCAAGGAAGCATCTAATTCCCCCCCCAATGGCATTCTGTTTTTTTTTTTCTTATATCAGATGCAAGAAATAAACAAAAGAGCTTGAATGATAGGTAGGATGGGAAGGCTCAGTTGAGTCATGGCTACTGGACTTCTTTTTTGAGAGATAGAAACGTTTTGCTGTTCATCCAAACAGCTTCATCGGTCTGTTGTCCTTTTCTATGAATACACATTTAAACTTGGACTTGGGAAAGCCTCTGTCAAAGGTCCTGCAACAGGAGAGTTTCTGTGCTGGATGTGCTTTGAATTATAGATTATTCCCGCGTCTCCTTCCAACTCTGAAATGATTGGTATTAAAAAGGAGCATTTTTATTTATTTATTTATTTATTTATTTTGTATGATGCCCACTACCCAAAGGTATTATTATTATGTGGGCTCCGCCGGCGGCTCGTCCGCCCCGCAGAGCCTATTTGCCGCCCATGAGAGGGACGGCAGGCGAGACGGGACAAGAATGTCCCGGATGGGAGGGGGAGGAGCGCCCTATAAGGGGCGGCTCCTCCCCCAACCCTGCAGTCAGTCTTCTTCCGGCGTTCGGATGAGCACCACCCGAGCGCCGGACTTGCAGGGCGCCACGTGGTGGGCGCCATCCTGGGAGGCCGCATTGGCGGCGGCTCCGGTCACGGCGCGGCGGCGCTTCCCGGCCGGGCGAGGGCCGACGAGGCCAGGGGAGCCCAGGCGGAGGAGCGGCCGTGGAGCTGCTGCGACCTGAGCGACGGCGGCGGCGCCTTGTCGGGAGGAGCGGCGGCGGCGGCACAGAGAAGGGTGGCGCAGCCGCTTCCCGGCTGCGGTGCAGCAGCGGATTGGGGGGGGAGCGGCATTGGCCCTCCCCCCCAGAGTGAGTGGTGCCACGGAGCCCGGGCGGGCGGGGCGGAGCCGGCCGGCTCCCTACCCTTCCAATTTCCCGGGCCGGTAACCAGGGGGGGAGGCGACCGGGCAAAGCGGGAGGAGCGGCGGCAGTGCCGCGGAGAAGGGCGGCGCGGCTGTGTCTCGGCCGCGGTGCGGCGGCGATTCGGAGGGAACGGCACCAGCCCTCCCCCCCCAGGGTGAGCGGGGCCACGGAGCCGGGGTGGCGCGGTGTGGAGCCGGCCGGCTCGCCACCCCCCCCTTTTTAATTCTCGGGGCCGGGGACGGGAGAGACGCAGCCGGGCCAAGCTGGGCGGGATGCGTGGGCTGGGGGGCGGGCTCCTCACCCTCTCCCACCCCTCGGCAGACCGCACCGCCCAGGCGCAAGGGAGCAACTGGGCCCCCTCTAGGCCCCAGCCAGCAGGCCTCGGGGGGAGGGGGGTCTGAGCACGCTTGCCCAGGCGGGGAGGCGGAAATTGGCGGGAGAGTTACTCTGGCCTACCGGGCCAAGCCGGGCGGGATGCGCGGGCTGGCGGGCGGGCTCCTCACACTCTCCTACCCCTTAGCAGACCGCACCCTAACGCAAGGGAGCAACTGGGCCCCTGCTAGGCCCCAGCCAGCAGGCCTCGGGGGGGAGGGAGGTCCAGGCACGCTCGCTCAGGCGGGCAGGTCGGGAACCGGGCGGGAAATTTTCTCTGGCCTGCAGGCCCCGGCCGACGAGAGGCCTACCCAGGGAGCATGGGTTAGGCCTTACCAGGCGTCCAGGCCCATCAACAGGCTAGCGGGCACCAGGCGGGGGTGGGCCCAACAGCCTAGGCGAGGGGGACTCCCCCAGGCCCTGGGGGTGAGTGAGACTGTCTGCGCTCCCCCCGCATCGGGAAGCCCCCACCCACCCACACCCTGGGGCCGCGGCCGGCCTGGTGGGAGCAGACCGGGTCTTCCTGACTGCAGTCGGCAAGGGCCGGCCTACCTGGGCCCACCCAGTTAGCAGCCCAAGCCACAGGGGGCCGTATCACCAAAGCAGGGGGTACGTCGGTGAAGATTCTCAGTCATCCAGGTGTGTTTAACTGGGAGTTGAGTCATGGCTACTGAACTCCTTCTGGGAGATGGAAACGTCTCACTGTTCATCCAAACAGCTTCATCGGTCAGAATACAGCCAGTGCAAGTAGACCTCCTTATAGTCAGCTTGACCTCTTGCCCCCTGGTCTGATTTGCTCATAAGATGAAGAATAGCCTGAATAGGCTCATTAGGGAGATATTAGCGTCCATGGCCTTAAGGTAAACAATGGCCTAAGGTGCTGAAACTCATCAGGAAGGGGTCGTTAGCGGTGACACGGGGGTAAGGCTACTTGATTTGCTGGGGTACTTTGAAAAGTACAGCCTAATAAGTAGCAGATGGCCTATGACGGAGCCCACCACCTCTGTTGAGGGAGGCATTTTCAAGGCTAAATCCTCTCCCAAACCACCTCTCTGCTTTGTCTAATATGTGTACATTCTCATCTTTGAAAGAGTGGCCTTTGTCCTTCAAATGGAGGTGTACTGCTGATCCTGGTCCTGGGCGGTTACCCCTCCTATGTGGGGCCATTCTTCGGTTAATGGCTGTGTAGTTTCTCCAATATAGAGGGCGGAACACTCTTCACTGCCTTGGGCTGCATATACTATATTGCTCCTTTTGAGCAGGGAGTGCGAGATGGCACCAGGCAAGGGCGGCAGAACTGGCAAAGGGAAGCTGCCAGCAGCTAAGCAGCCCCCACAGCAGGCCCAACCCGCGGCAGAGGTTGCGGGCGATGAGCAATGGCCCATCTTGTTGCAGACGGAGGCTCTCCTTAAGGCGTTGGAGGCAGCAAAGCGGGGGGAGGGGAACAGGAACCCAGCCAGGCCCAGCTCCCAGGACAGGGGCGCATCCCGCAAGCGTACGTCAGCAGGCACAGTTGACGGCCATGATCCAATATGTCTTCTCGCCTTACAGGGCTCGAGCAGATGGCGGCCCCGGGACCAGCTGTGGGGCGCAGCCAGGCCCCAGCTCCAGTCAAGTGACCACGACCGGCCCCGCAGAATGCAGACGAGGACAAAATCCTGGCAGTGGAACCAGGGGGATGAGACCAGCCCCTGATGCCTGCAACGGAGAGCCCGGCACCCAGTGAGTTGGCGGGTGCCCCTGAAACTGCGCCCGCAATCATTTGGCCTTGGCCGGGAGGTAGTCCAGGCCGGGGTAGCTGCCCCGACGCAGGGAACAGCCCAGGCGCCGCCTGCCCAACTTCCAGGGATGGGTGCAGCCCCGGGCTACCCCGGGGTGGCGGCGGCCGCCATGCCATGTTGCGACTACGCCTCCCCATTTGGGCATCATTTGTCTTAGCCCACTAGGGAGAAAATCTGGCAGGGGGAATTCATAGATATCTTCAGCGTACTTGAAGGAATGGGACAGGGAGGACCCACAAGTTAGGGAGCGCAGGCTCGGTAAAAAGCCGGAGCGCTCCGGGGCAACACGGCGGACAGCCTACCTGAAACTTACTTGATCGGGAGCTGGATATCAAGGAAGTGGGCAGGGAGGACCCACAAGATAGGGGCGCAGGCAGGTAAAAGCCGAAACGCTCCTGGGCAACATGGCTGCCAGCCTAACTGATTCTATGTCTTTGATCTTGCAAGCGCACCCAGGGAGGGCCCTGGCGATGCTTACGTGCCTAGATATTAGATACAGGGCCTTTGTGGAGGGTACAGGCCATACCTGGCTTCGGTACGACACGGAATTTTGTCGTAGGGCGGCCCTGGACCCCTACGTCCATTGGGATTCGCCGCTGCCACCCATTTGTTGCAGTTCAGGACTCTAGTTAGGCTGACACGGGGGGAAAGGGGCGACACTGGCCACACCATAAGGACAGGGCCGGCCAACACACCTGCCCGCACTGCGGGCCGGCCGGCTGGTCTGCGGAGATTACAATGGTCAGGGAGTATGCAACACGACACCCTGCCGCTTAAAACATGGGGGTTCCGTTTGCGGAGCACATCACCTGGCCCCCGGCTGCAGCACAGCCCCCCCAACAAGGACGGCCCAGGGTGGGGGGAGGGCCCCAAAAAGTGGGATGTACGGAAGGACCCTCTGGAAAAGGGGCCCAGCCCAATTAGGCTGGAGGTTGCGGCAATGGGCGGCAGCATATCCCGTTAAGGCAGCAGCACAGTTCTAGTTTAAGGTTTTGAGTTTGGGTTTCGTATTCCGTTAGGGGCCCCGCATTCCTTGGTTAGTAAACAACCTGTAATCCCGGGATATGGCGGTAGGGGTGGCAGAGGACGACATCCCCGAGGAAGTACGCGTGGGCCGTGTCCTCGGCCCCTTCTAGGAGCCACCAGTACCAAATCTGTGAGTGCCCCCAATTGGCTCGGTAGCAAAGGTAGTCCCAGGGGAGTTCCAGGTACTCCATCACCTGTCCCATCTCAGTGGGGTACCCCTCAAGGACAGGATACCGCCGGAGTGTTGCACAGTCAGAGGCGTGTCCGTCGATATGGCCAAGCGCATGGTGCGCACCAGCGGAGGGATGGCGGAGACGGCGAAATGCGACATTAAGTCCAACTTCCGCCTTTTTCCCATTCACCCGGAGGACTTCGAGCTGCTGAGGTTCCGATTCCGGGACCGGTTCTACACAGACCAGGCCCTCCCATTTGGATGTTCGGCATCCTGCGCCGTTTCAGGGACCTTCAGCTCACGCGTGGAGTGGCGGCTCTGCCACGCCACGGGCTGGGAAAGTACAGTGCGTTACCTGGACGCCCACCTGTTCTGTGGATCCAACGGCTCCGGCAGGGACAGAGCCCTGTTGGATCAGTTCCGCGCACTGGCCCGTGAGCGGGGGCCTCCCATTAGTTGAAGAAAAGGCCGAAGGGCCCAGTCAGACGCTCGCCTTCCTGGGCATAGAGATAGACACCTGGGCCCAGGCACGCAGCTCCCCTCTGCCACGCGGGCGCCCACAGGACGCGGCAGGGTGACGCACCGGTGGGATGAGTTCACTGCCTTTAGAGATGCCCAAGGCCTGGCTGACGCCCCCCCTGCCCACGGAGCACCTCCAGTGATTCTGGGTCTACCTACACCACAGGGGACTGGCCCCGAGCTCCTTGAAGGGGTAGTTGGCCGCTCACAGCGGCAGCGGTGGGCCGTGATCTGACCTTTCGCCAGCTGGGAGGTGGGGCCTCTCAAGCTTTTACAGATGCGTGCGGCCGTTGCCGGTGCTTTAACGTGTTGTTTTGTTCTCCCAGGATTGGAAGGCTACGCATAGCGGGCGAGAATTAGTTTGGTGGGTCACAGCTACGTGTACCAGGCTGAAAAAGGCGCACGTAGGCCAACTGGGCAACCATGGAGTGGTGGGGAGCAAGAGGAACGGGGTGGCTGGAGTGCCCCGGAGTAGCGACGGCTGCAGCAGGGGGGCATCTCGACAGCCATTCCCTTGACACACTTGGGGGGACAGGATGTGACCGCGCGAACTGGCACGTCCCTAATTCTCAAATTTGGGCGATTTGGCGTCTGCAAAGGCCCGGTTCACAGCCTGCAGGGTGCTCTGGTCAATGATGAGTCTGCGCCAGATTGGAAGAGCTAACTGTGACCCGCACAAAACGGAACTACCCCTGGAAAGGGGTAAACCAAGAGGTTTGTTGGGCGGTCTGCCGGGATTGTGGGGCTGTGAAGGGCCACCCGGAGAACGATGGACGCAGGACGGAGCCATGCAGGCCGGACGGTGTACGCCTGACGGACATGGGCACCGAGGTGTTCCTGCTGGAGTGGAGGAGGGGCCTGGCTATGGTAGTGGCTATTTAATGGGTGACCGGGGCCATAGCAAGGCTAGGCCCTCGGCAGTGGCGGCTAAAAGCTGATGGAGGGCAGCGGTGAGCATACAATTAACAGCTGGACCCAAATGCCCCTCAATCACAGCACTGCGGGCCAGGAGGTCTCGGTGCTGGGGCGGGGGAGACCAAACGCCTCCCTGCGCTGGGAATCACCCAGGTTGGTGACAGCAGGCAGGGAGGATCGAATAAAACCAACTGGCCTGGTGGGGTGCTGTCGGACGACTGCACCACCTGGGGGTTATGGCTCGCCCGAGGCTGCCCGGTTGGTGGGGTCCCGGGAGACCCCTTGGACCCAACCAAGTCATGGATGCCTGGCCCCTCCTGTTGATGTTGTTGTTGATGATGTTATGCGTTAATAAAGTGTGGCCCAGTTACCCCCAACATACCGTCTCGCCTGGTCATTTCGAGTGGGGGGGCAATTATTATTATTATTATTATTATTATTATTATTATTATTATTATTATTATTATTATTATTATTATTATTATTATTATTAACTGTAATTTATTGTAATTTATTGTTATTATTATATTAATATTGCATTCTTTTTCCTGTTTACTTTTTCAATACAAAACAAATATGTTCAGTGTGCATAGGTATTTCTTCATATTTTTTTCAAAATCTAGTCCGGCCCCCCAACAGTGTCTGAGGGACAGTGATCCGGCCCCCTGCTTAAAAAGGTTGAGGACCCCTGTTCTAGATGGTCTCAATTCCCCCCCTCCCGAAGTATACAGGAATTGGAAGCTGCAGACATAGGAGGATCTGATTACTCAAACAGTTGGTTTCTACCTCTTTGTTGCAAAATTTTTAGGGGGGAAAGACACCCCTTGCTCAATCCATGTAACAAGAAGATTCCCATCTTCCAGGCAGTATTAAAATTTCCCCTCTTCCCAACGAGTGCTTCTCAAGACTCGCAACAAATGGATGGACATATTAGAAACAATGTTGTCTTTTGTGAACAAGGAAAACAAATCACATTTTTGTACTCAAAGATTGTGATATTTAGTTATGCTTCAAACTGGTTTTCAAAGCAGAGGAATTAAGATCACACAGCCTCAAAGGCTTCCCAGAGTGGTTTCAAACTGTGGTTTTGCCGCAGTCGGTCAGAGTTCTGCCCAAATGCCCTGGGTTTCATATCTCACACAGACAACCAGGAACTGCTTTCTTATTCAAGGAGTCTTAAGGAGTATACTTCAACACAGAAGGCACTCTCGTAAAGAGGCAAATATATATTGGAAAATGGTAAAGCTAATTATAGAGAGATCATTGAAGATTAAATTAGAATTTAGACCAGAACTTTTTTATTGAATATAATTGATATGAACATTTCTCATGATCAAAAGTATGTATTACACCATGTAATTGTTGCAGCAAGGATTCTGTATGCACAATTTTCGAAGCAACCTGAAGCGCCTACGGAGAGAAATTTCCATGAAAAGATAAGAGAATGTATTGAAATTGATAGACTTTCTGGATATCTGAAAGGAGACTACGAAGAGACCACCAAAAGAAGATGGCAAGAAGTAGTAAACCTATTTGTTAACTGATATGATATTAGATTCTGATATGTATAATCTTTGACTTGATAGATTCAATGTAATCCTTTGTATTTTACTTTCTATCCTTTCCCTTTTCCCTTTCCCTTTAAAACTAATAAAACTTTTAATAATAATAATAAAAAGAAGGTACTCTTGCTTCCTGTGACAAAAGCAGGCATCAGTTCCTGGAACTGACCAGTGTCATCCCCTGGACACTCAGCCATAGACTTATAAAAGAGACACCAAGGTTTGTCTAATATACAGTACCCCTTTGCTTATGCATGAATGTTCGACGGTCAAGAATGAAACTCTTCAGCATTTTCACATCACGTATCCGTTGTTGCATCAAAACCACAGGTGTGTATTTAGTGTACTCTCGAAATGGTCTAACACATTCTTTGTTTTAAAAAAAGCATCCCACACCTACAAACTGAGGAGGAAGTCCTGGGATGAAATAATGTCATTGTAATATTTATCAAAGCTTTAGTGTTGCAATACCAAAAAAACAATGGCAAAGCTAGAATAAGGGAAAATATAGAAAAGACACTAAATCCTCCCCTTCCCAAAAGCACTCCTTTGGAAATCTAAGCCATCTCTCACTTTTTCCATTTCGGATTGATTTGCCCTACCCCATTTTTTTAACATTCTGTTTTTCCATCTGCATGGTTTTCCCAGACAAAACCAATCCTAGCAGGGAGATAATAACGGACCCGACTTACCGGGTCCAGAGTTGTGGTCTGCTGCCCAGCCGGACCTCTGCAGGGGTGAAAGATGGCGTCAGCCAGGGGCCACCTACATGGAGCCACCCATGCCGCGCCGGGTGCCAGGGCCAATCACGGGCACCCAGTAGGCTTTGCGGCCATGGGAATCTGGGCACTGGCCGGCCCACACAGGTGCAGTGGACGCGCCAGCACCCACCCCTTTAAAAGGGGCCCGCAGTCTCCGAACGCCGCCATTTGGTCCCAGCGGTGGTGGCATTCACCACCAACCCTTCGAACAGGGAATCTATTTTCTGTATGTTGGTGTGTTAATTTGTGTTGTTTTGTTGTTTTGTCACAGCCCTGGCGGTTTGGTGGCATTGGGAACGGATCCAGGAGAAGGTGGCTGCAGGATGGAGCCTGCACGGCATGGAATCTTCAGGTGGTAACGACGGACCCAGGTGAGAGCTGCGAGTGTCCCAGCTTGGGAGGGACATCAGACGGCCTCTCCGCTCAGCTCGGGAAGGAAATCTCAAAGGAGTCTGCGCCCACGGGGGTTTCCAGAAGCTGAGTATCAAAGGGTGCCGCCACCTGGTGGTGCCACCATGTACATCAGGGGACAGGCGGGTTCCCCGATGGTATTGGATCCGACCCAATGCCTGGCCAGATTACTGCAGACTGTAACCATACCAATAAAGCTGTGGCCTCCACAATTTTTCCCATAAATTCAAGAGTGTTGGTGTACTCAATGGGTTTTAACAAACAACAGGGCTTGGGTGCTGGACCACAATGTCTTTTCAAGTCCCACTTTTTCATATGGGGAATATACATCCCTTTCTGCTATCGTAAGTGGTAGTGTCTAGCATTGTGGGAGGCTACCAATTGTCTAGTTCAGCTCTGCTTCTCCTTCACATAAGGCTTAGAACCACTATGGCCTTAGCTTGTAAGCTCACCATGCAGCCCCAATGGGATCTAAACCCAATTGCCACACTTTCCTTAAGAAAAACAAGCAACTTCTGGGCTTGGGTTGGCAGCAGAAGGTCTTTGTAAGGGAGAGGGGAGGGGTAGTCAGCACATATTACATTGATAACTCATTTTTAGTCATTCCGATAAGGTAGCAAAGAAAGTTAATCAAACATTACGTGCCATGAACATGTATACATTAGATACGATTGTACCAAATGACCAGGGAAGTCTTGGATTAGCTAGTAGAGAACGTCAACTTTCCTCGGACTTTTGCATGTTGTAGCAGTCCTGCGTATTGTTGACCAGGAGAGGGTGCAAATTGAGATGTTGGAAAAGTTTGGCTTTCAATCGCTGGCCTCTAGGGCCTGAATTCAACATAATTTCCGTGCATGTCACGAAATGCCATGTATCCATAGAAACATCCGCTGAATACGTAGCATATTACATTACAATAGAGTAGGCCTGTTTAATCAGCAGGGATCTGGTGTGTCGTCTCCTCTCTTGTTCTTTCCTTCTGGTGGCTAAGGGAAGAAGACTAAAGGGAAGATCATCCTTCGGCAACTGTCCCAATAAGATGCACATTTTGTGCTGTCCGTGTGGCTCCAGGGTTTCCCTTCTCTAGAAGTCCACCTGCGGGAAATGTGGATACCCTTCTAAGTGCAAAAGAAAGTATTAACTGGAGTACTGAGTCAAAAGGCACAATACTATTAGGATTGGTTCTAAGACAGCGGTTCTCAACCTGTGGGTCCCCAGATGTTCCTGGACTGCAATTCCCAGAGATCCTGGCCAGCTCACCAAGTGATGAAGACTTCTGGGAGTCGCAGTCCAGGAACATTTGGGGATCCACAGGTTGAGAACCACTGTTCTAAGAGGTATCTCAAAAAGATGGAAGAAGATCAGGCAGACCCCAAAGATGATTATGATGATAACAAAAAAATGTTTAACAGATACCTAGGTTTTTGGTTAAAATTTGTACAGTCCATGTTTTTATAATTTTGATTGACTCTGCAGGGTATTTTTAACCGCCACCACCTCTTATATTTTAACATATGCTCTCATGGACATGTCTATGTCTTCAGACATATGGGGTAAAATACAGAGTTCACGAAATAAAATATTTCTTCCTGGCTTTAAGATATGGTGTCGTATAGTTGCATTTTGACATGTGATAATTTAGGATGAATAATTGGCATTCAGACCTTTTGAAGTCTAGTTTTGCAAACGTTCCTACAAGAGGTACAAAACAGAAAAGAAGAATGCACACCTCTGTGGGTTCCATGGGTTCAAACTGGCCTACTCTAGTTGTGACTTACAGTACTAGAACTTATGGAGCTGACTCACCAAATCCCCCCTAATTCAATGGGTCTACTCTAGTGCAGTTAACACCATTAAGTAACAGAATTTACACCCTTGAATTGTAAGGCAAGAAGGGACCCCAGGAGTCCTGCCAGGTGGTCATCTCAACCTTGCTTTAAAACTTTATGTGACTAGTCCATTCTGTTCCCAGGCAGCTGCCATTTATGTTCTTAATACGAGGCTTGATTGAAAAATAATGCCTCCATGACTGTAACATTTTTATTTGTTAACCAATTTTCAAACTTTTTTTGCACCTGATTTGTCCTCAAGGTGATGCACTACTCACTTTTCGACATAGTCTCCATTCCTTTCCACGCAGTTGCACCAAAACATGAGTAGTTGGGCAAACCCATCAAAAAGAATTCCAGTGGTTGTTGTCAACACCAGGATTGAATGGCAGCTTTTACCTCAAAATCACAACAAAAGTGATGTCCCTTAAGGTGCTCTTTCATCTTTGGGAAGAGATGAAAGTAGCCAGGTACAAGGTCGGTGCTGTATGGCAGGTGTGGTAGAACCTCCTTGATCTGCAGGTGCTGCAATGACTCTTGTGTTTCAGCAACTCGTGTGCAGGTGGGCGTTGTCATGCTGCAGAATAGGGTCCAAATACTTCTAGATTCAGTGCAACCATGTGTGGAGCTTCTCCGACGTTTTCACGTAGTGTTGAGAATTTATTGTGGTTTCCTCTTCCGAGAAGTCAATGAACACAACACTTTGGAAATGGAGGCATTACTTTTCAATCAACCCTCGTATTTAGATTCACTTTCTTGTAACTTCAACCCATTAATTTTGATCCATCTCTCTAGAACCATAGAAAAGAAGCTTGATCCATCTTGTTTACAACTACCCTTCAAACATTTGAAAATGGAGTTTGTATCATCTTTTGGTCCTCTGTTCCCCAGGCTAAGTACAGCCAGCTCTCTCTTTGTTTTTCATAGTTTGGTTTCCAAAACTGCCAGCAGCTGTTGCTGTTTCAACCTATATACCACCCCATAGTGCTACAACACTATGTAAGTTGGGGCAACTTACATTTTGAGTTATGATAACTGTACCTATGTTCTTATTTCCAAGCAGATAAGGACGCACAAACCAAATACATGAGTCATACTAGTGTTGCTATGTGTGACTCAGAAAGGAGTAAACCACACTGGAAAGGAAGAGTGGATAGTTGCAGATGGACATTTTGAGGTTCAGACATCTGGGTGAAAGATTCAAATGGTGTAGGACCAAAGCAGATTGAATTATTTTGTCATATACAGCAGGAAATCCCACAGTTACCTCTCCCTCTCCTAGACTTGAAATTTACCAAGAATTATCTTACATAAGTTACAATTTGTGCCTGAGGCAGTTGCCTTTCTGAATGCCCAATGGCAGGGTTGGGCCATCTGAGGTAAACAGAATACTGTTCCTCACTCACCTGTGGATTCAGAAACAAGTTCATACGCAATAGGCACATGCATCGCTCTAGTTGAAACATTTTTAGGATTTATATTATTTGAGTTGGCATTAGCTTGACCTTTAGACTGTTGCCATCAAACAGTGGGCTAGAATCAGGAAGATGATTTCCACAGCTTTCAATGGTCTCATGTGTGGAACTTCACAAAGATATATTGCACGGGAAAGGCAAACTCAGTCACAGTTGCAGCAAAATACAACATACCCTCCCCAAGGAGCCAGCTCCACCATGAGGCAGAAAGAGACAGAGAAGATGGTGGGTTATTCCTCTTGAACCTAAGTGTTCTTCTATGCTGGAAGCTGGTGTGTTCAACAGCCTAGTCACCTTATCCATTATCCTTTTGTGTAAACTAAAATATGATTTGTTCATCCATATCAACAGTAGAGATGGGCATGAAACAGAAAAATGGCGTTTCGGTTTTTCATTTGTCGTTGAGAGGTCTGTTTCGGTTCATTTCTGTTTGTCGGGATTTTTTTGAAAAATTTCGTTACCGTTTTTTGTTTTTTTGTTTGTCATTTCTACCCGCTTTTTGCACGATTTTTAAAGCATTTCCGTGCGCAGGCATCCCCCAACGCCCCAGACCAGAGGGAAAACACTAAAAAAATGGATGCTGGCACAGACACAGTATAGACTAGGTATGAAGGGAGGCTGCAAAGGCAACGGCGGGCGTTGCCCAGGGTGCAAGGCAGCCGCAGAGTGACTGCACTGCGGGGCAGGGGAGGTTACTCACCGAGAGGTACGCAGCACGCATGCACACAGGGAGGCTGCAGGACTGAAGCTAGAGTCGCGGAGACAGCAATCCCACCCTAACACCCACCAGAGACTGCAAGGAGGACAGGGGCTGCCAGAGCTTTTTATGCCCTCTGTGGCTGCCAGACCTGCCCACCCAGTCTGCAACCTGGGCATGCTATTGGTTGAACATGATCCTATCACATGGCTTGCCTCCATTTTGTGGCTGGTGGCGACATCCATTTTAAAGGGAAAAGAAAAATACATCACAATGGGAGAAAACAAAAACAAACGTTTTAAGGACCCCAACCCCCTGGTAGGTATTATCAGACAATATAAATAATTATCGCTGCATTTTTATGGATGTCCAGGGCGTTTTTTAACATTTAAAACAGCTCATTTCATTGTGCATCGCCATTAACGGAAACAAAATGTAATGGCCACAATTTTCGTGGTTCTGTTCGTTTATTTTCATCTTCATCACAATTTTCGTTTGTCGTTTCGTTACGTAACGGAAACGATAAACATAACAGAAATGAAAAAATGTTCGTTCCGTGCCCATCTCTAATCAGCAGCCTCAGGAAATGGAATGGACAGAGGCTGCTTTCCTCTTTGTTACCTCAGGCAGCAAAAATTCTTGAGCCAGCAAGATCCTGTCAGTTATAAGGCATTACTCCTTGAAGCACCCCTCAATACCTTTATCCAAAGCTTTATTGAGAATAAAGGTGAAAAAGCTGGGACTATTCCCTCAGAAATCAGTTTCCTCTAGATTCCCTTGGGGAACTTCATTTCCATTAAGCATACTGCATAATGGTTGTTACTATGGGAAAGGACACTTTTCCAAGTTTTGAGTCTGCATTTAAGTTAGGAAACACAGCAAAGCAGCATAGAAGATTAACTCTAAAAGCAAAGGGGCATTTGCCCCTGCGGCTTATGGAATTATTTTGAATGAAAAAATGATTTTTGGTATAGGATGTCTATCCTGCTTTTCATGAGAGAGAGATAGAGAGAATATGAGAAGTATTAGAGTCAATGTCATTAGGTATTTTTACTTTTTTTTTTTTAAAGAAAGACTATCACCCCTAAGATTCTTCAGGAATTCCCCAGACAGAATTCTGGGAGTTTCACCCCCACAGACCTCCACCTACAAGAATCCTCATTTTTGCTTACCTGGAAAAAGGCCGAGACTTGGTGGGTTACCCTTGGCCCAGCTTTCTGCTGTGAATGTCCAGGTTGTATAGAGGGAACCTCCTGAAGAACTACCACTCACAGAATCACTGCAGCAGCCTGCTTTTCTGAAAGACTTACATTAGTTAATACAGTATGATTCTAGCCAGTGAGTGCATCAAATGCATGAGTAATCTGGAATCTCAGTTATATCCCATTGCTTGAGGGTAGGTAGGTTCATGCATAGTAAAGTCAGGAGGCAAATACTCATCAATAGGGATGGGATTAGGCACCTTATGAAAAGATACATTGTTTTATCATTTTGTAAGTTTTCAAAATATTACAAAATGAAACAAAACAGCAGACGGCGTATCATCACGAACTGAACCAAAATCATTTTTTCAGTTCGGTTCCTCTGAACCTGGAAGCCACTGCCAGATCTCCCTTAAGGCAAGGGACTGTGATTGGGCATCTGTTTCCTGGTTCTGGACACTGCCTCCCAGCTGATTTCAACAGCTCAAGCTGTCAAATAAAACTCAGCTGGGTAGGTATTTCCCCCCACAAACACACCTCCTTTGCCAAAATGATAGGCAAAACATGTTGTAGGCTTACTTTAGCTGTTGGATGGCCTTTATTATTATTTCTCATTAAGATGGAAGCCAAACAAAAGGCCTCCCTTACGCTCTGGTGTGTCAATTTTCAAGTTAAGCAGGGCTCTTCCTCACTTTGGCTCTATGGGGTGATGGGTAAAATAGGGGGGATTATATAACTTGGTGAAATAATACAGTTTCATGGCCTGAAGAAAAGTGTGGCCTCCATGACAGAAACTGGGCATCAAGGGCACTCCAGATGGACCCTAGGGTTAAGATGTGTTACCACCACTATTTCTATGCCCTGGCACTTGATAATGATGACATCACTATGTGCCTTTTCGTAAATTCAGAGTTCACAGCAATTCTTGAATGATTATGAATTAGCATTGGCAACCATGCCCTCTTCCAGTCATGAACCTTGCCCAGAATGCCCTCACCTTGTTTCAACTGAAAGATGCCAAACCATTAACAGCTTTTGGGCAACTGTGTCACTTGAGGCATGCTCTATTAACATGTACTTATTTTAATCCTATCTGAAATTGAGCTTCCATTGAATTACGCTGAACTAGCACTGGGAATCGTGTTTCTTTTGCCAAAGCCTTACATTAAGTGGGATAACCTTGCCTTCATCCTTTAGCAAACAAAGAAAGAGATAAATCTGAAAACAGGTGATCCTAGTACACCTGCACTAGAGTTTCTCATAGAGGCTTTACTTCACGCTCTAAGCATGGAATATATTTACTTATGCCAGGATGGTTTGATGACATGGTCCAAATGGCTGAGCTTTGCCAGAAGCTATTTCTACTGAAATGTAATTTAAAAATGAGGCATTTCTAAGTGCTTGAAATTCTACCTTCTATTTATTAAACACATCTATCTTCCATGCCAACTTCACTTTGACCCTTGAGCTTACACTGGTTGCTTCGGTGGCAGTTTCATCTTCATGAATGCTGGTTCTGTTCAGGGTGGGGGAAAATACTGCACCAGAGGCCAGAGGCTCTGATTATAGTGTGTTTTGATTCTTAAAGAAAACAAGGAAAGTTCCGTTCATCTGGACTGGAGAATCTAGAGCATTGGTTAAAAAACACGTGAGGTTTGGTCAGCATTCATTGTGCTAACTGGGATATGAGAGATTCAAAATCCAATGCCATATGTGAGACAAGGCTGACAATAAATACAATAAAATAATAAAAAAAATCTGGTGTGGGGGCACCGGTACTGGCCTGTGAGCACCGGACCTGGCCTGCAGGCTGGCAAAAGTAAAAACAAACAAACAAACAAACAAACAAATGACCAGCCCGTGCTACAGCTGGTATGCGGGCCACATGGTCAGCCCTAAAATAAAATAAAATAAAATAAAAATTTTATGGCCGGGTTGGTGCTCTAAAATGAAAATAAAAAATAAAACAAGTGCCAACCCAGCCCTGGGGGATGCACGGTTGGCGCTTTAAAAACAAAACAAAATAAAATAAAAATAATTTTTAAAAAGGACCACTGACCCTGATGCAAGGGCTTGTTTCTTTGCCTTGCAGTTTCCTGAGTCAGCCAGTTGGCCTTGGTTTGCTCTCGGGTCATCTAGAAGCTTGGCTTTTCCACACTGTGGCCTGCCCTTATTGTGCCCTCAGTCTCTGGGCTAGTTTGGCTTGCTTCTAGTGCTCTTGCCAGGGCCTATTGGGGTACATGGAACCCCCACAAATAATGAAACAGCACCACAATAAAGAGCGTAGAAAAACATCAGAAGCAAATCATATAAGAATGAAAATACAAAATACAAAGCATAGTGCAACTTGGAGAAGATTTTAATATTTTCAAATATCCCTTGCGTTCCTCCTTCATGTCCTTCAGAACTCTTCAGTTCCCTTCCCCCTTTCTTAGTACCTCCATTGCAGCAAGCACAATTCGAAACATGTGGCCTGAATGGCCTTCACGAGAGCAACATTCTGTACAATATCAAAAAATGAGCCATGTTGGGAAGATGGGAAATTCCTTTGAGGTGAACCCAACTCCAATTTTACTCTTATCCTTGAGGGAAATCATTTTTGCTTTGAAGCTTCTGTCTTCCCCCATTGCATCCTGGCTGAAGGTTTGGGCTGGGTGCTCTAGGGCTCTCCGTGCCAAATGTGTTTTCTGCACCTAGCCCTTTCATTAAGCTTGTGCGTCTGCTTGTGTGTTGTGTTTATGAAGGATGAATTTATGCATCATTTTAGAGGCAAAGTGAGATCAAGCACATGAAAGGTACAGAACAAGGAAACTTCTTGTTTTGTTTGCTTTTGTTTTCAAATGGCTGGTGTGCAAATTAAAGACACGTAGAAATGATAACTATAATTAATCCTGATGCCTCCAAGATAAATAGGAAGGTTGATTTATCAATGTTTTTTGAAATTGTTATGGTTAATGCTGTTTTCTGGTTGGTGAGTGCCATAGGCAGCTATACCTTTTCTCCAGATAAAAGGTAATCTACTATATAAACTGTTTATAAAGTTGGCACACAGTTAAATAAGGTAGCAGAGAACAGGATAAAAATATGGGAGAGAGATTGGCAAAGGAGTGTGATTTATGAAAGTGGTGTGGAACACTGGCTACAAGTCACATTAGCTCTTCCTATTGGTTGTAGCACCTGAGATTGATTGCAGATGAAATCTGATGACATTTAAAGGAGCAAGGCACTCCCCCAGAGATTTGTTCTTTTTTAAAAAAATATTATATTATTTATTTATTTATTTAAAAAACCTCCAAAATTGTAATCCTTCACTGAAAAACATCACTGTGCCTCCTGACAACTGCCTCATCTTCTCTGCAGAAATTTTAAGCTTCCACTTCTTTGTTAAAACATCTTCAGTTGTTAACTTCAGTGGTTAACTACAGCTGAACGCTGTAGGAGTCTCATGAGTCAGTGGTTCAGCTGAAGTACTCCAGCCAAAAATGTACTCCTGACTAGAGATGGGCACGACCAGGAAAAATGACGTTTTGAGTTGTCGTTTGTCGGGACGGGTCCGTTTCGGGTCGTTTCCGTTTGCCGAGGAAATTTTCAAAAATTTGTCGTTTCCGTTTGTCGTTTGTCATTTGTGTTGGGGTTGGGGTTGGGGTAAGTGGGCTCTTGGAGGCACCTCTCTGGGTGCCTCTGACGTCTGACCCACTAAGAAGGGAAAGGAAAGGAAGGGAAGCGTTTCGCGTAGCCACCATGTACCATACATTTTTACATTATGTTAGGGTTGGGGGGTAAGTGGCAGAGGCACCTCTCTGGGTGCCTCTGACTCACTAAGAAGGAAAGCATACTGGCATACTGACATACAGGTTAGGGGTAGGGGTAGTGGGCTCTGGCTGGGAGGCACCTCTCTGGGTGCCTCTGTGACCCATTAAGAAGGGAAGCGTACTTGCGTACGGATCTGGGTTAGGGTTGGGGTTAGGGTAAGGGCTAGGGTTAGGGTTATGGTTAAGGTTAGGGTGGGTTAGTGGGCTGCACCTCTGGGTGCCTCTGACCCACTAAGAAGGACAGTGTACTGAGGGTTGTTAGGGTTGGGTTAGGGTTAGGGTTAGGGTTAGGGTCAGTGGGCTTTTTATGCCCTCTGGCACATCCAGAAGTCTCAGTCAAAACCTGGCCATGCGATTGGTGGAATGGGTCCAAAAATTTGCATGGTCCCATCCCATGGCCAGCCCATCATTGCGTAGGTGTAAATAAATAAAAATAAAAATAAAATAAAATAAAATAAAATTAATGGAGACATTTTATTGCAAGAAAAACCCACTGATGCTACTATAAAAATCAGGCATTTAAAATACCTAATTTTCAAATGTTTCTGTGGTGCTTTGGTGGGTTTTTGGACCACGATTTAAAAATAAATATTGTGGTCACCATTTTGGATCCCCCCCACCGCATGGCAAATGGAGACGATGAGGATGCCTCCCCCAGCCTGGTACCAGCAGCCCAGGACAGGAGAGGGGGGGAAGGCTGGGGACCCCCCCCCAGAAACCACCCCTCTCTGGTAGGCATATTTTTGCCTGCTTTTTTGCCCGGGAATCGGGTTTTTTTTTAAACTTTTTTTCTGTGCTGCTTGGCATCGTGCGATCGCCACGATGCCATGAACAACAACGAAAAATCAGTCCCAATTTTTCTTTTTCGGTTTGGGTTCGAGCTGGAGCGGAGTAATTCTCGTTACCGTTACCTGTTACGTAACGAGAACGAGAACCGAATACGGAAATGAGAATTTCCCCGCTCCGTGCCCATGTCTACTCCTGACCCCAGGGGTTCAGTGATCAATTACTAATAGAGCAGGCTCCAGGTTGACTCAATTCATTTGTTTTCATTCTTCTGGAAACAAATGAATATGCCCCTCACTTGGGAGCGTGGGGAATAAAACAAACAAACAAACATAATTGAACTGTAAACTGCCAAGACAGTGGTTTAAACAGGTATATAAGCAGAACACTTTGCTTTTGTTTTTGCTTTGATTAACAACATATATCTTAATGAAAATTGTACTTTTTCCTTGCACCTTTATTGAGTCAAGAAATCTTCACTAAATTCAGTTTAAACTAAGTGAAATGAATTCGAATAACATAAGTTGATAGAAGAAAGCAATTTTGAAGATTATGTGACAACCTTAGTGTTCCCTGACATTTGCTAACTGTGTGTGTGTGCATTTGTGGGAAATATACTTGGGAAATATACAGTAGGTATACTTAATGTGGAAAATATACTTGGGAAATATATGTGGGAAATATACTTAGGAAATATACAGTAGGTATACTTAATTGCAGAAAATTATAAAATAAAAAGCTGATCAATTACTAATAGAGATGGGCACGAAACAAACTTTCAATTCATTTGTTATTCATTTTGACCTTTTGGTGCTGTAAAAGGAATAACTTTTGTTGTGATTTTGAATAAAAAACAGAAGCTTTGACCTGGCCTTAGGGACTGCATTATGGTCAGTTTTAATTAGAAAACAAACAAAACAAACAAAAGGAAGAGACTGAATCTTAGAATGGCAACATACTACTAGATCTATAATAGAAAAAATGGTCAAATCAACATTGTCATTAAAATAAAGACAGCTTCCATTTTTTGCAAAGACCTTTTTCAGCACCAAAACCCAGAAAAACCTCCTGGTTCAAACAAGGAATAAGATAAGGCTGGTAACTATTCATCCTAGTTGGTACTTTAATTCATGTTTATTCAAAACAAAAACAAAACAAAACAAAACAAAAAGAGGTGCTGGCTTGGGACCAGCACCTCAAAAAGCTCTTGCCACCATGGACAGGATCGCCCCACCCCCCATCCCAAGGACCTCCGGCCCAGCAAAGTTCG
This sequence comes from Phrynocephalus forsythii, assembly GCA_029282475.1. Taxonomy (NCBI): domain Eukaryota; kingdom Metazoa; phylum Chordata; class Lepidosauria; order Squamata; family Agamidae; genus Phrynocephalus; species Phrynocephalus forsythii. The sequence goes on from JAPFRF010000004.1 coordinate 15,907,562, forward strand.
TCTGCCAGAACCTGTTCAGATCAGTTTGGTTTCATTGAAATCTTTTCCAGAACAAAAAAATTATACAAACCTGAACGAAACAAATGTTTTTAATTAGGATGGGCCGGAACAGATAAAACAGACGGACCCAAACCATGGGTTTTCTGTTTCATGCCCACCTCTAATTACTAAGCACTTTTTGATAGCAACAACCATGTACCATCAAGGCAATTCTGAGTAGAAAAGAAGGCCAGAATGGCTCTTCTTATATTCTTATGTTCTTATGAGTAATACAAGATATATTTAATAATTTTTCATTTGCTATTTGATTTTGATAATAACAGAAAAAACTGCAAATCAGTTTTGTACAGATTTTATTAAACTATGATTTTTAAAATCTCAGTCTTTTCTTCTTTTTGCTTGAAGGATTAGCCAGGTATTTAAGTTTTAACCTGCATGCAGATATCTCTGAGAGGATCAGGAGATAAAATTTAATTACCAAACCACTTCTCTCCATTTCAGAGTGTCTTATGGGGGTCATTTTGACCTTTTTATCTTGCTAACAGGAAGATTACTTTTGTTGTGATGAGTAGACACTGAATACAAGAGAGAGTCCCAGAAGCTTTGCTCTTGCAGCCTTAATTACTGCATTATCACTCCAGTTTTAATTAGAATCACTGTGTGAAGTATAGCAATGAGTAGCCATTAAAAGCCATAGGACGGAAGAGACTGGAATCTTAGAATCGGCAACATACTACTAGATCTATAATAGAAAAAATGGTCAAAGTCAACATTGTCATTACAATCACCAAGACAGCTTCCATGAAAACATGCAGGCAACACCTTTTTCCATACCAAAAGCCCAGAAAAACTCCTGGTTCAAACAAGGAATAAGATAAGGCTGGTAACTATTCATCCTAGTAGCAGCTTAATTTAATTCATGTTTATTCAAATCCACAAGTAGAAGCATATTATTTGAAGGCTTAATTAAGGTTGGCCACCAGAGAACATACTATATAACAGGCCTGCCCAACAGGTAGACTGTGGGCTACTGGTAGCCCATGAAGGGAACAATCCCACAGCCACGGGACACTCTCCTGGCCATCAATAAAGAAGTGTGGGGATAGGTTCTGGGGGATTTAAAAGCCCCCTCCCCACCCCCATGGGAAGGACCACCACTGCTCCAGCAAAGTTCTGGGTCTGCGGGAGCCCACTGTCTCAGGGGGAGCAGGGCAGTTCAAGGGCCATGGCGCTGGGAAATCCATGACCCTCCAGAACAGATTAATTGGTTTTCAATGCTTTTCCCCTCTGACTGCATCTACTTACAAAAGTTTTTAGTTATGAGCATGTGCACAGGGCGCTGCCATGAACAGATAAACTCCTTTCAGACCCCCTTCATGCATGCAGAGGGTTTAGTGGACTCGGCTTCCCCAGGAGGCTGAGGTGATCTCCTCCGCCCCGGGTGACAGCTGCCCGGCCGCCAACCAGGGTGGTGGAGATCGAGCCCGATCTTGCCTCCGCGCATGGAAGTGAGACCAGGGCTGATCCTATCTTCTCTGCCCCGGGTGACAGCTGTGCTGGCCGTCACCCCCGGGTGGAGGAGATCGAGCTGTGATCCCGCCTTCCCGGGGTGACAGCTGTGGTGGCTGTCTTGCACCCGCGGCGGAGATTGCTGGAGAGGGAGCCCCGGTCCCACCTCAGCTTGCGAGACAAGAACAGGGCTCTCTCTGACAGTCCTCCCCACCAGCAATGACAGCCGGGCTGTCCCGGAAGTGATGCCAAACTTCCAGGGTAGGGTTTTTTCCCTCTTCCTGGTCACTGTCTTGCCACCATCCCACCATCTCTGAAGGACTTCTGGGCCGGGCCAGCACCAGGTAGGTCATCATGCGGTCATTAACAGAAATGAACAGAACAAAGAAAATTTTCTTGGTTCTGTTCGGTTCGAGTCTGGCCTGTCCAAATTGTCGGAATGTTCGTTCCGTGCCCATCTCTAGTAGTAGTAGTAGTAGTAGTAGTAGTAGTAGTAGTAGTAGTAGTATTAGTAGTATATTGCACTCTACACCAGAGTACATTCTAGTGGTGAAAGACATACAAACATAACATTACAATATAAATATAAGCAGTGAGGTGGCCAAGTTTGCGGATGACACAAAACTTTTCTGTGTGGTAAAAACCAGATAAGATTGTGAAGAGCTCCAGAATGATCTCTCCAAACTGGGGGAATGGGCTGTGAAATGGCAAATGTGTTTCAATGTAGGAAAATGTAAAATAATGCATATTGGGTCAAAAAACATCAAAACTTTATCTATCAACTCATGGGCTCTGAGTTATCCATGATGGATCAGGAAAGAGATCTTGGAATGCTAGTGGACAGCTCAATGAAAGTGTCTACCCAGTGTGTGGCAGCTGTGAAGAAGGCCAATTCTATGCTAGGGATGATCAAAAGGGGGATTGAAAATAAAATAGCCAACATTATAATGCCATTGTACAAAATGATAGTAATGCTGCACCTGGAGTATTGTGTACAATTCTGGTCACTGCATCTCAAAAAAAGACATAGTGGAACTGAAAAAGGTGCAGAAGAGAGCGACTAAAATGATTACTGGCCTGGGGGACCTCACTTATGAGGAAAGGGTAAAACATTTGGGGCTCTTTAGTCTGGAAAAAGGTGCCTGAGGGGGGGATATGATTGAGAGGTACAAAATAATGCAGGGCATGAGTAAAATGGATAGAGGGACACTCTTCTTCCTCAGGTGGAAGTTGTTTCCAAGTCATCCTTTTACCAGCTATGGCTGATTGCCCAGATTTGCCTGTTTCTTGACGAGGACTCCCTAAGGTTAGTGGTGCACACATTGATGATCTCTAGGATCTCAATGCACTTTACGTGGGGCTTCCCTTGGGCCTGGTTTGGAGACTGCAGCAGCTGCAGAGTGCTGCGGCCAGGTTGGTCATTGGTGTGGGTAGATATGCCTGAATCACCCTGTTCCTAGTCTGCCTCCATTGCCTGCCCATTGTGTTCTGAACCACATTCGAGTTATTGGTATTGGTTTACAAAACCCTCCATGGTTTAGATCCTGATCATCTGGCAGACCATATTTCACTCAGATCTGTAAATGCTCATTCCACAAGGGCTTCAAAGGCTCTTGCTCTTTGGATGGCCACTCCTAGAGAGGCCCGGAAAGTGGTAAGATGAAGCCAGGCTTTCTCTGTGGCTGCCCCTTTGCTTTGGAACTCCGTCCCTAGTGAGGTCCACCTGGCACCATCTCTGCCTGGTTTTAAGAGAGCACTTAAAGACCTGGCTTTTTGGGGAGGCCATTGGGTGATTGTTGTCATCTGTTACTTGTAGGGCTCTGTCTGGATGCTAGCATCTTTTTGGTATCATTTTAGTGTTTGTTTTTTTGTTTGTCTATTTATATTTGTATATTTTATCTGGTTATTGTACTTGCTTGTAAACTGCCATGAGTTTTTTTATACAAGCTCATGGTACATAAGTCTCAAATAAAGTAAAGTAGCCACAAAACAGGGCGAACCATTATTTCCCTGGTTTGTGCCCATCTTTAATTATATTCCCTAGGGGATGAGGGAGGGGATACTTTCTAAACATATCAACTAGTGTGCATGTTCTAAAATGTGCACACTGCTTGAATGCATTCACGCCTTTGACTGAAATACTATTTAAGTACTACTTTGCTTCCATTTGTACGCTGCAACTTTTCTATTCACACAAGAATGTAAGATGGGTCCATGGAAGTCCATTAGTCTATATGGATTCCAAAGCTCTCGACCACATACAGTCTAAAGACAGTCCAGAAAGGTCAGGTCAGGTGAAGTCTGAATAAAATTCCACCCAAGTGGATTATTCACACTTCCCTATTGTGACTCTCTTGTCATCCAAATATTATAGGGCCTCACATTTTAATTGATCAGTGTCCAAATGTGATGATGATTTGAGGTCAGCCTACCCATTGCTAAAATGCAAATATTTTATGCCTGAGGAATCAACCTCTTTCTTACTTTTGAAAGGTCCCATTCTGGTGACCCAGGATGGAAAACTATATGGATTTTATTTAGCCCTGGGTGGTGTTTGCAACAAAATGTTCTCCAGCCTCGACTCTGAAGTCTCCATTGATTTCATTTTATTTTATTTTTTTTACACCTGAGACTGGCTTGTGCTCTTTAAGTGACATCTGAAGAAAGGAGCCACATAAGTGGTTGGAGTTATGTGGCTGGTTCCCATGCCAGCAAAGATGGCAAAGATGTAATACAGAATGCTAAGGAATTGCATCAGCTTAGTATATATTGGTCCTTCTTAATACTTATTCCCTGCGACACCCATGGATCTTGTGAAGTTGGTCTCATGGTGTTCTAGCAATCTATGAATCAGAGCTTGCATGTACTGGGAGCAAGTCTCTAATTGTGGAGCTCTTTTTCTGTACTGCAATCTAAATGTTCCCATTAATGGCAGTTTCTTTGCTGATAAGCAACATTACAGTAATAATGAATAAAATAAATGTTTCTGTGTACGCTGCAAAGAGCTTTAAGCAGGAATGTGTGTGAGCTTTTGTGCCAAGAAATGTTTTAACACTGCCCATCTCTAACATATCAAATTGTGCATGGACTAAAACCAAACTGTATGCATTCACACTTTGAAAGAGATACATTTTAGAATTGCTTCCATTTAGACAGGCTTTTCTATTCACACAAGAATGTGATGGGTTTCAGCTATTGCCTCTTGGATTGCACACTGTATTTACAGTCTAAAGACAGTCCAGAAAGGTTAACAGGTGCCATCTAGTGATTCACAAGAGGAGCATTGTTAAACTAGGAGAACGCCTTGAGAGGAAAGGGAAACCATCTCGTTCCAAGGCTTGATTTGGGAGCCTACCCATTGCTAAAATGCAAATATTCCATCTACCTTGAAGTCTGGTGTTTGTTGTTCAAGCCCGAAGTCTTCACTTTCAGTTTTGAAGTCATACATTTTGCCCTTGTGGTGTTTGTTGTTCAAGCCCGACTCTGAAGGCTACTGGACCAGCTTGTGCTCTTTTTGACATCTGAAGATAGCCACATAAGTGGTTGGAGTTATGTGGTTCATCCAAACAGCAAAGATGGCAAAGATGTAATACAGAATGCAAATCCTCCATCTTATAGGTCCTTTTAATACTTATTTGTCACCCTGGATCTTGAATTGGGCTCATAGGATGAACAGTGGCCTATGAATCAGGCTCATGTACTGGGGGAGACAATAGTATCTTTTTCTTAGCCTAAATGTTGATTAATGGCAGTTAAGGTGCTGATAAGCAACATCAAGTAATTGAATAAAATAAATGTGGCCTTGGTGCTGCAAAGGCTTTTGATTTGCCTGGGACTTTTTGCCAAGAAATGTTTTAAAGCCTAATAAGTAGACAAACCAGACTGTAATACACTTTGAAGCCCACCATCTCTGAATTGAGGGAGGGGTTTTCAATGCCATAACATGAATGGTGCTGCGTTTCAGCTGCCTCTTTCAAACTGTATTTCACTCTTTGTCTATTAACAGTGCCATCCTCATCTCAACTTCCATGACTCAACTTCCAGATAAACTCACCTGGATGACTGAGAATCTTCACAGACATATCTACCTTGAAGCTGCTTCTATGCCTTGCTTGCTTAATAACAGGGTGGAGTTCTCTTGCACCCTCAAGATTAACAAATGCCTTGCAGCATAAGATTTTTGAGAGGTTTGAAAGGTTATTCCCCCAATGTGCTGCACACAAAAGATCAGTTTTGGACCTGGAGAGCATTTGACAGTTGCCTAATTCAGATGGACTTTGCTTCAGCCAGGAATCCAAATCTGAACCTCTACAGTAGATCCTCGGGAAAGCTAATCAAATTTCATTTAGCTAGGTAGACAGCAACAAGTATGTAGAAAATCAGAGGGCAAGAGTGGGGAATAACTGGTAAGATCCGGGAAGCAATGAAATCAAGGTTTGTTCTTAATGATTTCTATTAGATTTGGGCACGAATAAAAAAATGGCATTTCGTTTGTCATTTGTCATTTAGGGGGTCTGTTTTGGTTAGTTTCCATTTTTTGTGAATTTTTGCAAAAAGTTCATTTTGATTTCTATTGTTACCACATTAATTTCAGATTTTTTTAATGCCACAAATGAAAGGCAAAAGGTGTTTCCGTTTTGTTTATTTTAGAGACAAAATCTTGTCATTTTGTTGCATAACAAAAGAAAAAAGAGGAAAAATTATCTATTTTTATATTGCATGATTTCTGTTATTATTAATTTATATTTTTTTAAAAAGTTAGTTACTAAGAACCATCCAGTTGGAACCAACCTATACCAATAGGGCTTTCAAGGTTATATATTGAAGGGGTGGTTTTACCAGTTTTATTCTTCCATTGAGTTTCCATAACCAAGCATGGATTTGAACCCTGGTCTACAGAGTCCTAGTCATCACTCTATCTATTGTACCACACAGGACATTTTTTAAAAAAAAAAATAGGGAATTGTTATTAGTATATAATATTATTATTAAATGCTGGGAAGCACTTTTTCAGCTTTGGATATCCTGTATTCCTGAGGTAAAGTTAGTGAATGAAAAGAATACATACAGTATATTATTTACATTCAATTCAGACACTTTATAGATAAGGACTTTATACTGCTAACACAATTATTATAAGGAATTAAAACAGGCATGTCCAGACTTTGGCCCTCTTGATGTTTTGGACCACAACTCCCAGAATTCTAAGCTTAGATTGCCAGTGGCAAAGGACTGTGAGAGTTGTGTCCCAAATCATCTGAAGGGGCGAAGTTTGGACATGCCTGAATTAAAATAATTACTGTCCCTCACCCCTGTTTTTATGCTATACTTCACTGAAGCTGTTAGTACAAACACCATGAAGATAAAATATATTGTTTAAAAAATCAGGTTACAGACAACAATAGATGAATTTCAGCATAAAACTTTGGTGAATGTAGGCAACACTTTGATATGATATCCTAAAAGCCTTGGCAAAGGTCTTTATCTGGTATCAAAACTAGTGTCACAGTGGATGTTAGTGATATTTCACACCACACTTGACTGGGAGGTACACAAGTTACACACAAAGTACCCATAAAGAATACAGTTTTACCTCTACTTACAAGTTTAATCCATTCTGAATGCATGCTCATAAATCGAACAACTCATAAGTAAAGCAGCCATATCATAAAAAGTAAAACAAAATTAAAAATTGTAAAAAATAAATAAATAAATAAATTGTAAGTAGAGCAGACTGCATCTAAAATTTGTTAGGCAGCAGTTAAAATGCCAACGGTTTTCTGCTTTTAAATCGAATTGCTCATAAGTAGAGCTGCTTGTAAGTAGAGGTACCTCTGTACTTCTGAGGTCTGTGTGACATTGCCTTCCACACAATACATAGCCACATGGGGAAAATGATGAACAAACTGTGTGCATAATTGCATGAGTGTATTGATTATGAATGAATTGATTATTTCAGCTCTGCACAGAATATTTTCCGGTCATATAAGAAAACCAGGATTTTTTTGCATGTCTACATTAGAGCTTCTGGATCTAAGCCACTGCTCACATTTTTTTAAAAAAGCAGCATATATTTTAATTTCCTTTCTACCTTGAGGTTTTGCCTTCTAAAAAACACTAAGAAGCATAATTCATCAGATTTTAAATTTGCCCACAGGAGAATTATTCTACATCAAGGATCTGTTTTTGATAGGCGTCCCATTCTATAATTGTCTTGGCATAATGGTTTATCTGGAAAGTAGCTGTAATTGAAAGATGTGCTATAATGGGGAAATCCCCCAAAATACTTGTAAAGAATGCATGGAACATATATATGTAATAAAGCCAACTGTGCATTGAAGTAGAGCATATTGGTAATTAAGGCAGGGCCTTTAATCTTTTTCCTCCCTAGGAGTTCAAAACATCTGCTTGTTTTGGTTAAATGTAAATATGAATTTGTTGGTGAACACGTACACACCTTGAACATTTTGTTCCCATGAAATGTGATATTTTGAAAATATATCTATGGTCATCTTGGATTCCGTCTCTGAAAATATCTGCTGTAACTGTTATTCGGTGTTAAAAGATCTAAAGCAGTGGTTCTCAACCTGTAGGTCCCCAGGTGTTCCTGGACTGCAACTCCCAGAAACCCCCAGCAAGTGGTGGAGGCTTCTGGGAGTTGCAGTCCAGGAACATCTGGGGACCCACAGGTTGAGAACCACTGATCTAAAGTAATGAACAAAAAGTGGTTGGTCTATATCTATCTATCTATCTATCTATCTATCTATCTATCTATCTATCTATCTATCTATCTATCTATCTATCTATCTATCTATCTATCAACAATAAAAAAACTCACTGTGTTTTCAATTATTCAATTAAATAATTAGATTGTAATATTTCTTTCTATATCTGACAACACCTTTCTTGAAACCAGTGTATAGACACAGACTGGATCACATCAATGAACACTTGCCCTATAATGGAATTTTAATTGAACTTGATTGTAACAAATCAATAAATCATGCATACATGCAATCTCTCTTCACGCCCTTGCCTCTGTTACATAACTTTACATGAACTACAACAGAATACAAATATATCTAAACAAGTCAGTGTGAAATATTTTGCCAAAACTCATGCAACAGAACAGCAAGAGCTAAACATCTGGGTGGGGAAGGAATAATGGGAGACAGGGTGTTTTGGCAAGTTCATTCTTAAATTGGGAGGTTACTAGAAGAATAAAGAGAATAAGTGCCTGAGCAGGGTTCAGATGGAACTGGAAATTACCGGTTGAAAAGATGGAAAACAATGGAACCAAGAAACCCATTGGCTACCAGATGGTAATGAGATATGTCTATTTATTTATTTCCATTTATATACCACCCAACTTTCCCAAAGGGAACTCTGGGTGGTGAACAACCAAAGCCAATAGCACAGACATAAAAACAATAACAAATAATAGTGTTAAGATTGGCAAAGAAGAATGGTGGCGTAGTCTATTTAAAAATGTCCCTGCTCGCTGTCGGGGTGGGGGATTATAAAAAGCCCCCAACCCACCACCTCTCTCTTAATCTTCTGAGTCCCAAAGATCAAGAGAGCAGTGGTGGGTTGGAGGTGGTCTTGAGCCTTTTTTAAATCCCCTGCCCCAAGGTTGAGGAGTGGTGGGCTGGAGGCTTTTGGATCCCCCAAAGCAACAGCTTTCTCACTGTTGCTATGGGGGATTCATATGTTGTTTCTTATTTCATTTTGCAATGGAGTTTTTTTTTTTAAACTTTGTTATTTACGAAACGAAACAAAATGGAATGAGAAATGAAATGAAACAAAATGAGACAGTATTTTTCCATGTCATGCCCATCCCTAGTCCCCAGCTTCACGTTCAGTGTTTCTACGGTACATCCTCACAATTGCTTTATTAATTGATTTTATTGTCTTGAACAGTCTCCACAGGATGATGCATTGGCAAATGGGTTCTTGGTGGCTGTGTACAGGTTATGCCCCTGTGTCTATGATTATTTTGGTACCACCTCAGTGCATCAAAAATTTACTGTAAAATGTATCCATATCTGGCTCACAAGGCATCTCCTCTTGATTACAGCTTCAACAGCCATAAAACAAGTGTGTGAAATGAGTCTTTGGCTTGATGACATATTGGGAAGGGGCACAAACAACCGTGCTGGTGACAATAAACAGAACAATAAAGAACAAAGATATTTCTAGGTCCTGCTATATACTTGCTAATAGACCAAGTAACTCACAAACTGAGGTATTACTGTAGTTAATTATTAACCAATGTTTTTGCATTATTTTTCATCCTTCTAATTGCACATGTCTTGGAGAAAATTATTTGGAATCCTTTTGGCCATTTTGGGAGTTTATAAACTTTTGAAAATTATTAGATTGGGAAATGATGCTGTGCTATAGGGTTGGCTTGTTGGATGTGGCAGAAATAGAGATGGGCACAAATAAATAAATAAATAAATAAATGGTTATTTGTTTCAGTTCAGTTCATTTTCCGGTCTGGTTTGGGTCATTAATTACGAAATGAATTTTTAGGAAAAAATTGTTTTGTAATTTGCTTTGGTTTGGATTCATTTTTTTCTTTTTTTAACCCCACTGGTGGGTTTTTATTATTATTATTATTATTATTATTATTATTATTATTATTATTATTATTATTATTATTATTATTATTATTATTTATTAAACCACACAGCAACCTATGCTGGATTTTGTATTACCAATCACTAGCCGAACGCTTCCCAAGTGTTTAGGACTCAGTGATGTATCGGCGAATTATGAGGAGATGATGATGATGATGATGATGATGATGATGATGATGATGATGATGATGAATCCTGCCTGTCCAGATTAATTTAATTTAATTTAATTTAATTTAAATTTAAATTTAATGTTTTTACTGCCAACCATGTGGCCTGCCTATCAGTTGTAGCACTGGCCAATCAGCTCTTTAAAAAAAAAAAGTTTTGCTGGCCCGCAGGCTGGTTCAATGATCTGCGGGCCAGGGCCAGTGCTCGCAAGCCAGTACCGGGCCTGCACACCAGATCGGGGTTTTTTGGCCAGTCTGCAGGCTGGTTCCATGGCCTGCGGGCCAGGTCTGGTGCTCGCAGGCTGATACCAGGCCCACACACTGGATCGGAGTTTTAAAATGTTTTTATTTTATTTTTTATTTTATTTTATTTTATTTTATTCTTTGTGCCAACCACATGGCCGCCTACCAGCTGTAGTGTGGGCCAGTTGGCTTCCCCCCTTTTCCCCAGAGGCTCCTGGACTCTCCCTGTAGCCAGGATGGAGGACTGGACCAGGAGCAGCACCTGGTAGGAGACACTGGCAAATGAACTGAACCGAAACAAAATGGAAATTTCCATTTCATTTCATTTTGTTTCTCTTAGAGGGGCAGTTCATTATTCATTACATTATGCAACAAAACAAATAACAAATAACAAAACAAAACAAAAGTTCATTTTGTGCCCATCTCTAGACAGAACAGACTCCATCTTGTGTTTTCTTTAGTTTAGGTTGTGTAGTTTAGTTAAAATGGCTACCCACCCTGGGAAGTAGGCAAAAACCCCAGGGTAGGCCTATAAGTCCCAGACGCCTCTATGGCTCAACAGTGCAGAAAAGCCAGGGGTACTGTCTGATGGTATAAATGCTCCAATCAGCCTGGCAGGGGGGAGTCATCCTGCATCCCTTAGAGAGGCAAGGAGGCTGCAGATTTTCCACAGACAGGGAGAGGCCTTGGGGATCAGGGAAGGCAACAGTGGGAAGGAGTCTTCAAGGGATCCAGAACTACCTGTAGAAGGAAGGAGGCCAGGCTGCAGATTGGTAACTGAACCTCATCCCAAAAAAGTCCAAAAATGTGCAAGGGGCAACCCTCCAGGAGAAGGGACAAAATTAGAGGGTCAGCCAGGAGTCAGACAGAGGGGTCTCATTGTCCCTCTCAAGTAAGGCATAAGGAAGTTAGTGAGTGGTGGAAGCTAATGAAGATTGACGGAAGCCCATATTACACTTCCCAGGCTATATAATGTGTAAATTCAAAAAATAAAGTTACAACTTCATTTTCCTGTAAACCAATGCTTATTCTGCAAAAGATTTATTGCAAAAGCTTTTCAGTATTAATTTTAACATTTATACATTTTCCTATCACTATGGTATTTAACAATAATTGATTATGTCCTTTAATGGAGAAATTGTGAATTGCAAAGTTTTAAATACCCATCGTCACCATGGACTTCACTCAATTTTGTTTATAACATTCCTCCATTTTCTTCTAGTTGTGGGGGTGGGGGACTGGAAGGGGCCTCACCAGTGGAGTAGCCTGGGGCCTCTCTTCATCTCTAGAGATGGGCATGAACCAACCCATTGGAGGTTCATTCCAGTTCATTTAGCCACTGAAGACATTTTTGACACTCTGCAGCCCCACCTCCTCCAGTGGGTGCCCACTCAGAGGCAACCGCTAGAAGAGAAGGGGCATGGAAGCCAAGGCAGAGCCTCTGAGAGGGTGTCTGCTGGAGGAGGCGGGGCTTCTATGCCCTTAAGAAGACATGGGCAATATGGGCCCCTCCAGTCTTGTTGCTGGACTGCAAATCTCCACACGCATCACAGTTGGCCTTGCTGACTAGGGCCAATGGGAGATCCAGTTCAACAACATTGGATGGATCACCAGTAGAGATGGGCACGAAATGTGTTTCATTTCATTTCGTTTCTGTAGTAGTTTTATTTCATTTTGTTCGTAATACATTTTTAAAGTAGTTTTGTAACGAATAAAACAAAATGAAACAAAACAGAACACCACACTCTCCTGGGTCCTAAAGGACCAAAATGGCAGGGAAGCTTCCTCAAGTGATTCTAGGTAACCCCCTGAAATTTGGAAAGGTCCAGGGTTCAGGGGGCTGAGTTATGAAGCTCCAAAGTGGGTGCCCCTAGGGAAAAACACTTTCTAATTGGAATCGGAAGCCAAGCCTAACCCTGCAGCTTGGCTTCTGAAGTTCCAAATCCAATTAGAAAGATTTTGCTTTCTTTTTTCATTTTCCTTATTCATTTTGTGCTCATCTCTAATCACCTGTAGCCCACCACACACTTAAAAACAGAAGCTTCTAAGGGCTGCATCTTTTTGAAACAGGCTTTTCATGAAGCAACAGTAACTGCAATTGCCTTTTTAAAAACCCTGCTCTGACTTTTGGGATTATAAGCAAGGCAAAGAACTCATGATACATGGCACGCAAAGATTATGGTTATCTTGGCCTTGACAGGTCTGTTGCACACTCTCATAGTTAAAGCTTAATTAAAAATGTGATTACATCTTTTAATTCATGTTTGATCAAGATTTTCTATGACTTTTATAGATCTATCAGATGTTTATTCTATCTATTTCACTAATCTCATGCTCATCATATTATGCAGAATTGCCCTTTTACTTCTAACTCAGCTACAGGCAGCTGGCAAAATATTCTTGCAGAGCTGGGAAAAATTACTTTTTGGATGTCAATTCCCAGTGCAAAAAGCAACTGTCCAATATTTTCGGGGGACCCATGAAAGGGCCTTCTCGACTGCCTGCACCCAGACTCTGGAACTCCCTCCCACTAGAGGCCAGGACTGCCTCATCTCTGTTGTCCTTCCGGAAACAGGCAAAGACTTTTCTCTTCAGGCAAGCTGTCCCTGAATGATGGACTACCATGTGTATTTTGTATGAATCTATGGGTTCACATAGACTTTGTGTTTATGACTACTTATAACCTTGTAGCTTCAATGTAATGTTGTCTACTAATGCTGTAAGATGTCCCTCGATTCCTTGTTCTCAAATACTTGGATATGGCTTAATTGTACTGGACTGTATATTATCCCTCATGATTGTAAGCCACCTTGGGTCCTTTTCCAAGGAGAAAGGTGGGGTAAAATAATCTAAAATAAAAATAAATAAATAAATAAATAAATAATAAATATAGGGGCTTTGCAGTTTATGGGGAGACAATAGGCCACAGATGAGAGAGCTGGGAATTTGAAACTGAAAACTTAGGTTTAAGCATCTGTCTGCACAGCCAGATATTGGGAGTACAGTTTCCCAGAGGTGCCTCCTTGGCAGGGGATGAGTTTGATGACCCACAGTGTCCCTTCCAGCTCTGAAGTTCTAAGATTATAAATATTAGACAAGAACAGAGATGCTTAAAAGCGTTCCTGAAAAAGAAGGCCATTGCCTAATGATGGAAGGACAAGAGGGAGGCAGCCAATGTAGCCTCAAGGGGGCAGTACATGTCAGAGCTTGGGGGTAGCCACTGAGAAGGCCCTCTCTCAAGCCCTCACCATGTAAGCCTGGGGGAGGGGGGTAGCACTGAGATAAGGGACTCTCCAGATGATCTTAAAAGGCAAGAAGGCCTGTTTTGGGGGGTTTACATTCCTTCAGATAGACTGGACTCAAGCCATCTGGAGCTTTACATCAGAAACATTTGAACTGGGCCTGGAAACATATTTACAGCGAGTGAAGCTATTGTAGTAAGAGGGTTAGATGGTCTCTGCTTGAAAACCTGCTTTCTCCTTGAAATATTCCTTGTTTTGCATCACTTTGCATATAAAAGCATCTCTTCTCAGGATGACCCAAGTAAATGCCATTTCAGTTGTCAGTCAGTCATTGCAGTAGACAGAAGACAGAAAACTGAGATTTTGATACACCATCTTTAGATTTTATGACTGGCATACATTACTCACAATTTTCTCTGTGAAACATAGATACTAACAGAGAAATAAAGGATTTTATTGACTACTGTATATCATGCCTTGAAGACAAAGGAAATATTTTCATTTTATGGTTACATTGTTTGAGGTCTTTTATGGATGGGATGGTGAAGTAAGAACCGAACCGCGTTGCCTGTTTGGTTCTGCAGCACACAAATTCTGACATGGCATTCTTGTTGGTTGCAAGAAAGATTAGACTGGATGCTTGAGACACAAGCTGATGAAGGACAGCTTGGGTTGCCAGATTCTTCGTGGTCAGATCACCATGTACTTGCTTGTGTAACCAAATCTGCAGACACATGCACTGGAAGATGAGTCAGGGAGAGTATGTGTGTGTTTACTTTGAAAAAAAAGTCAGTCTGCTGTGACTTTGGAACAGAGCAGAACGAGGGCCTTAATCCAGTTCCCTGTCATTTGAGTTGTTTGAGACAGATTTGTCCATTGTTCCTGCTGCCATGCATTTTATGGTTGTGTGTGACTCACAAGAGCCTGTTCAAATGAATGCTGAACCAAAAGTTCTCGAGGGAAAATCTTCTGCTCAAAATATTCTGTGGAAACTTTGTGAGGATGGTTGTTGGCCATTGCCATTAGGTAACTGCTTTATTTTGAAGACTTATCCTCTCAGATAGTAGAAGGGCATGTGAGGTTGCTATGTGAGGGGCCACCATTGTCTGTCTTTGATGTAGATGCAGTGTCGTTCTAGGCTCGGGATGTAAATAATACTCTATATTTCACACACACCCCATCAACTTAGACTTGAAACACCCAACAAGGAGTCTTTAAGCTCCATGAGATCCCTTCCTTCCAGGTGAGAGCAAGACATGAATGATCTTTTTCTTTTCTTTGCAAAGTCTCTATAATTTGTGCAATCTGTCTTTGCACATCTAGTGACTAGAGATGGGCACAAAATGAACAATTTTTCGTTTCCGTTTTCATTTTTCCTTTCATTACGTAACAAAATGACAAACAAATTTTGTCTCTGAAATGAAACGAAACGACCAGAAACACCCGGAAATTTTGTCGTGCGTTTCGTTTCCGTTACTGTAATATGAGTGAATTGCTTAAAATCTTTAAAAAATCACCAAAAATGAAATAAATGGTAACGAAATGGTAATGAAATGAATGAAAATGAAAACGAATTTTTTTCAAAAATTCACGAAAAACGGAAACGGACCGAAACGGACCCTCCAAACGACAAACGACAAACGAAATGCAATTTTTTTGATTCGTGCCCATCTCTACTAGTGACATTTGGCAAGTAAAGAATATACAGTCAGAGCAAGCACAAAATAATATTTCTTTATTCATAGTAGAGGTTTTGGAGAGGGTAGCCCTGTTAGTCTTTTCAAGAATTCGAGGCAAAATCAAAGAAAAACCAAACCAAAGACACAAAATATGTGGCACTTTAAAGACTAACTTTCATATTTTAATGTAACGTTTCGTGGACTACATGTCCACCCCTGGGCTGACATGCAAGTACAGACACTATAGCCAATGAATATTTGGTATTAAATATATATCCATATTATATTGCACACCTCATTCTGCTGCTATATGTTTGAAGAAGTGGGCGTGTAGTTCATGAAATGTTACATTAAAATATGAAAGTTAGTCTTTAAGGTGCCACATGTTTTGTGTCTTTTGTTTTGTTTTTCTTTGATTTTGCTTGGAATTCTTTAGTCATATCAGCCAAGTGTACACAATCCAAAATTGTGGACATACACGCAACATAGGCAAAAAAATAAAATATAAAATAAATAAATGTCAATGCAGGGTATTTTTGACCAGAAACAGTCAGAACTTGAGATGTGTGCAGAAACATTTCCTGAACTTCAGCTGCCATCCTGGGGATTGGTTTCCATGAACTGGCTGGATTTGATGCTATGCCAGGGCAAGGGAAGTGAGGGCTTGCTGGCTGGTATTCATTCCCCCATGGGATGCCTGAAAGTATTTGCAGTTATTTTGCACTCTTCAGGGAGGCTTTTTCTATCTACCTCAAAGGACTGATGATTATGTTTCTTAGAAAGACAATCCCCCAAAAAAATCCATGAGTGAGACAAGCACAGCTACACATTCTTCTGCAGGCGTAGGGGTTCCCCTGAGCAAACCATGCCATATTAAGAGTAAACATTGCCTGGCATGGTCACTGTTGGCACAGCACTTTTGGGGCAGATGTTGTCCAAAGAGCTAAAGACAAGTCTGGATGTCTATGTAATTTGGGATCCTGACCACACTTGGATTGCCTGGACAACATATTAATCATAGTTTATTTTATTAAAGTCGTAATGTGAAGGTTACTTGGGTGGGGGGAGAGAATCACATTCTTGCTGATTTTCCACATCTGGCCATGTTGAGGTTCCTTACCAAGACATCTCTTGCTCCAGTATGATTTCTTGGATCCCTCCAGAAATACGACCATGGTCTTGTTTATCCTGTTTTGGTTTTGCCCATTTTCCTTTCCTTTCTACACAGAACAAAATGACAAACTCCATGTATCCCAAAGCCAAGGATTGGTTGCCATTTTGGGAAGGAATTTGGAAGAATTCTGCACAGATGGGACTTTCCTTTGGGGGGAAAGAACCCAGGGCAAGCTGGGATTTTCTTCCCTCCCTTCTTTTGCAAGGGAAGAAATCTCATTGCAAGGGAAAGAGGTGGATCCTCCTCCCCTCCTGATTCCTCACCAAGAACAAGAAGCGTCAAGATTCATATTCCATGAAACAAATGCCTCCAAAGCATTGACGTTTCCCTCGAGGTAGACATTTGCTGTCTTGACTCATGAATATAATCGGTTTTGTCAATCCAAATATGTTCAGAATGTGCTTTGTACGGGGGGGGGGGGGGAACAGCCAAGGAAAAACTGAGTGCCATTCCCTATATGTTGACAGAAGGGAGAAGGCTCAGTAAACTGTAAAACCGTTCTACCTTTGCACTGTTTTCAGTCAAGAGTTTTTCAGAAATAATGCATAGCAAAACGATGGCTTTATTAAATCACACACCTGTGTCCCTATGATATTATTTTCCATCTCAGAAATGTCCAGTTTCATCTTTGCACTTTTCCTGATACATTAATAGATGTGCTACAGGGAGAGGTCTCTCTTTTCTGCTTTGTTTCTCTTCCCACTTCTCAATAGAACACGTACAAACTCAGCTAGTTTGGAAATATCCCTTTGGAACGGAACCTGTGGCCTTCTCTTTTGTGTTAACAACACCTTCCTCTTCTCCTATATCCCCCCAATGCTCTGCTTGGCTTAGCCTAACACTTGATTTTGTTGGATGAATCTGTTTTAGTCATGCTTGGTGCAATGGCTCCCTACCCCGCTGTATTCAACAGTTTAAACATTCGCCCCGAACTCCCCACACCATCCCCAATGCTTGGGTGAATTGGGAATAAAGGCTTTGAAGCTGGTGGAAATATGACTGCCGTTAACTCAAGCTGGAACAAATTAGCCATATATTATTTCTGAATCAACATCAGGTATTTGAGGGGAATACATGAATATCAATTCTCTCTTCTTGCAAAGAAAATTCCAACTTACCATCCACTGTTATTGAGTGTATGTTTTTTGGTTCTTTTTTGAGGCGGGTGTTATTCTGTGCAAATGGAATGGAAATTTATGGGAATGGTGCAAGATTTCATCTAGAGGAGTGTTGCTTGTTTTGCAAGAATAATAACAATAAAAAGCTGCACCAAGAGGGGAACAAATGATAGTCTGGATTTCCAATCTTGACACCTTTCGTGTGTGCCAGATTCCAACCTCTATCATCCTCAATCAGCATAATTGTTTGTCAATCACATATTGGTGGTGTGTGTGTGTGTGGGGGGGTTTAGAATAATAGGAAAGGGTGGGTAATACAAATAGTTTCATCTTCAGCAGCTCTTAAGTTTTTGACCAATCAACCCTGAGGGAAACAAGATAAACAAAATGCAATTTCAAGAATTAAAAGTTAAAAGAGCTGAAAGTATATAATGACTCCTACTTCAACAACATTTTTCTTTTCTTTTCTTCCTTTCTTTACAGCCCCATTTTAATTGTTAGGAGACCTGGGTTTGTCACAGCAGGAAGCTCTTTGTCTGGCGTGAAAGTCAATTGAAAAACAACTCCCCTTCAGTGTGTAGAAAGTTCCTGATGCATCACAAGATAATCTTAATGGTTTAGGAAGCCAGAGTATGGGAATTCTATTCCCTATGGTGCCTCCTTGACAGAATCCGGACTCAGGTGATCCATAGGACCCCTTCCAGCTCTGGAGTTCTGCAATGACTGTTGTTGTTGTTGTTGTTGTTGTTGTTGTTGTTGTTGTTGTTGTTGTTGTTGTTGTTGTTGTTGTTGTTGTTGTGTTAGAGCTCTGTAACAAGTGTTGGGACTTACTCCTTTGGAAGTGAGAACTCCTGGGATGGAAAGCCCCCTGCACCTCCCCCCCTTATTTCCCCCCGCCCCCCACAAAGAGAAAGGAAAAATAAAACAAATACCGGTCCGTTTTAAAGGTGGGAGCACTTCTTTTCCTCCTGACAGAATGAAATTACAAGATTGTTTTTGACTGTTGTTGTTGTTGTTGTTGTTGTTGTTGTTGTTTTGAGTTGTTTGTTAGAGCTCTGTAAAAATGACTTGCAGAAGAGCTGGATGGAAATCCTTGCTTATTTTGCTTTAGCAAACAAAACAAAACAAAACCACCCCCCCAAATATTTGCATTTTGCACAAAAACTCAGTAATTCATACAAAATGGAAAGTGTTTTGTGCAAAATACAAGGCTCTGTACAAAACATAAAGAACAATCCTACAATTCTCTGCTAGTGTTGCTACTGGCCAAAAGCCGTGCTGGCATTTTTGCTGTAGTGCAGGGCTAAAAAAATCTTACACCAGTTGACCATTTTATTTACAGAAGGCCTCTAAAGGTGAGTGCATCCTTTTTTCATTAAGGATGAGAAATTTTCTCTGTCTAATTGGACCCTTGGGATGGGTATCCACAGATTCATTTATCTGCAGTTTACTCCATCCTTATATACAACATACAAGGCGGTGGACCTTGTAGACTCTGTTCTACCTACTTGTATGTTGTATAATGGGTTTGCTATCATCTGTGGTTTCAGGCATTCACAGTAGATCATGGAATCATAGAATCATAGAATAGTGAAGTTGAAAGAGGCCTGTAAAGCCATCAAGTCCAACCCCGGGTTCCATGCAGGAATACAAATTAAAGGAGATCTTCCAGGTGGTTGTCCAATTTACTCTTTAATGCCCTCCAGTGTTGGAGCACTCACCACTTCTTGAGGGAATTGGTTCCATTGTCCTACTGTTCTAACAGTTAGGGAGTTTTCCCCTGATATTCAGCTGAAAGCTGGGTTCTCTTAATTTGAGTCCATTGTTGCCCCACCTATAGCCTGGGATGACTGAGAACAGATCCTGCCCCTCCTCTGTATGGCAGCCTTTCAAGTATTTTGAAAAGTCCTATCATATCTCCTCTCAGCCTTTTTTTACTCTCTAGGCTAAACATGCTCAGTTCTTTCAGTCTTGGTTTCCAGCTCCCTAATCATCCTTGTCACCCTCCTCTGAACTTGCTCCAATTTGCCAGCATCTTTCTTGAAGGGCACTGATTTGAATCCCCTGTGGATACAGCCATCCTACTGCATTCATTGTCTTCTTAAGTATTAATGAACTTGGGTTTGTGTGACTCCTTCAAGTGATAAATTGGGAGGTTAAATGCAATTGTTAGTCCCACCAGAAGAGATTCATTGAATTATGAGACTCCGGGAAGTCTTGACTAAAGAGGATTGGTGTGCCATTGTTTTCTTTATTTTTATTTCTCTCACACAGACTTCTACAAGAATTTCCCAGGCAGAATTCTGGGAAATCCAGTCCTATGGACACATACCTATATTTTACTCACTCGGGACAAGGCCTTTCTTCCAGGCTGCTTGGCATGTCAGACTCACTGCTTTTAAGTTACCCCAAAATGAAATTTACAAAAATGGGGAGCGGTAGGTCTTCATGGGGACCATAGTTTTGATGCCATTTAGGCTCTATTAGAGTGCCTCAAGAGTTACAGTTCCCACAAAGAACTGGGAGTTCAAGGAATCACATAATTAATTGGTAAAACTATTCAAGCCATACCCCTCTATCATGGTTTCCACTGTCCTCCAATATTTCTGGCTGGATAGAAGGCATGCATGGAGAAAGAAATGGTTCCCCTTCAGAAGGTCACCCTCCACATCTAGGACTAGTAGAAATTGGTCTTCAAATGTCATGTGTGGGTCCCCAAATGATGTTCCTGCAAAATGGTATCTATTTTGATGTGAAATGCTGTTTTGTGCATTTTTAAAATAAATGTGAAGTTAGTTTTTCATTCCAAATTATAGGAGAGATTACCATATATTTAAACTCTAGAATTGTATTTCTTGGCTAAAGATCTCACATCTTATTATTGTGTGTATTTTCCCCTTTATCTTTCAAGGTAACCTTGCATTTCACAATGAAAGATAGGTCATATATTCTTATGTGTTTGCATAAATTGGCTCTTTTCATATTTATAGAAGTCAGCTTTGGTTTGTTTGCAATCTTGATTTATTTTACAGAACTCACAACAAGGATGCTCGGGTGTTTCATATTTTTCTTCTTTCTTTTTATTAACTGTAAAAAATGCAATAAAAACTTAACAAATAGCCAACAGGTTTCATATGCGGCAGGATGCACTTTAAGTGCCAAAGTTGGAATTAATATAGGCACAATCCCCCCAAAAGACTCACTGAAATAAAGGGAATCATTACAAGACCTGAAACCCTGTGAGTCAAAAAGATTTGGGGGAAAAAGTAGTCAGGCAGTTGTTGTCCAAACTGTGTATGCAGCCCTACCTTCAGATTAGACTTAATTCCACTGTTTTTCCAAACAATGTGATATCATGTAGAGTTATAGGGGCTCTTGAAGTGACATGTGCTTACCATGTATCCCTGCCCCTCTTTGGTTTTGGGTGAGCAGGCGTGCAGACAAGGAGATGTTTGCCATTGGCTTCTGTCTTCTGTGGATGTGGCCAGTCTCAAGAACAAAGACACTAGGGTGGGTGGGTTGGTTTGGGAGGGGCAGCAAATGTTGTGGAAGCAGCTTGTGGTATGGATGGGGAGGGTCTTATCCAAAAATGGCAGGTTGGTCTTGCCCACCACTTGGATCCCAAGCTACCTGTAGGTGTTCAGGATGGCTTTTGGGGTGGAGGAAGTTGCAAGCGGCATTGGAACTGGATCTCCCATTTCTGACCACATGCCTTTTGATCTAATTGGTAGTGGATGCTTGTTTTTGTACCAATGCCTCCAAGATGGAGGTAAGTCTATGTATAGAGAGCATCCTGGGAAAGGTACAAAGATGACCTGAGTTGAGTTGGGGCACAGGGGAGTCAGGAATGCAAATCAGAGGATCAAGAAGAACTGCAAGGGTGTCAGACAGCATCCAGCCATAGATTGCATCCTTACTGGATGGACAATGGAGTCAGGAATGGGCAGAGGGATAGTCACGAAGCAGTCTATGTCAGGTTGCCCATGGCTCTGACAGTCAAGTAAGAAGGGGCATTGGAAGCAAAGGAACAAGGACACCCAGAAACAGAGATTGGTTCTTTGCACGGCTGGAAGGTTCAGATTCTGCTTATATTTTTCTACAGCATGGAGACCTCCCTATTTAACACTGGCTGCCCTTAATCAGCTTTTGAGGCAGATGCTGAATTTGTCCCAGCATTGGGGCCTTCATCTTTCTCAGGTGCTGAGGGCTTGGGGAGAATATTTCTCTGAAGTTTCCCCTGTGTTTGCAGGGAGGGCCTGTTCTTTGGGATGGCTCTGGTGTCTCAATGGGATTTCTGGGAGGGGCCTCCCACTTATCCCTGGAATGCTCCAGCTGAAACATGTCCTCATCTCAGGAGTCTACCCGATACGTCATGACATTTGTGGGTTTTGAGACTCACCGGCCGGTTTGGTGGAGGGCATGAAGGAACAGAACTGGCCTTCATGTTTAATATAATTTGGTCTTGAATTCGAGGTGGAAAAGCTTCTCTGTTTGTACATGTTGTTTTGGTTGCCTCTTAGTTTCACCTGGAAGATAAAAAGTTCAGCAAAGATCACAAGGTCATGTGAGGAGATACAATATAATAGATTTCAACCAGAAGGCAATGTCTTTTAATGAGAAAATACAGTAGATTCTTAAGATCTGTCAGCTCTATGGTCCCAACTAGGATAGACCCTTTAAGGCAATGTAATAGAAGTTTTGATTTAACAAGTCTCATTTAGTTCAGTGTGTCTACTACTAGCTGTCTAATCATTAGATGTAGCCCTAGTGTTTTGCTTTTTTTAAAAAGTGTGGCTTTTTGTGCTAAAATAGCTTCCAACTGTGCTCAACCTCTAGGCAGCCAAAGAGGTGAAGAATGCTTGTGTATTCTTTGCACTGGCACCAAGCCCCTGAAAGCACATCAAACACTTTCAAATACAAATCATTAAGGTGCCATTCAGTCAACATCAAACAATGAGTCTGGCTCCAGACAACTCTTGCTTAAAACCTTTTAGTGAAAGAAACTGTTCCTCTGACATCAAGGTGATCTCCCATGACTGACGTCTTAGAAAAACCTAGTGATGTGTCACGCACCACTTTTTTTTGTGAAGAAATGAAACTGTCCTTTCAACCCAAGACAATTAGCTGCCATGAGAAATTGTTTGCATGTGATCGTTAAATGTTGGTGTAAAGAAAGGACCAGCATTACAGAAATATCACTCGGAAGAGAGAAGTGAACTTGTGCCCTCTTTGATGACACTAAACCGCAGGGCAAAATCACAACGTTTCCCATATATAAACAAAAATGGATAGTTTTTAACTTAAGATTTAATAGGTTAGTCCTTGGTATCAAATGGTAGACAATTTGTGGGCCTCGGGGTGTTGTTGAAATCCCAATTCTATCATTCCCTGGCTGTATGGGGAATGAAGAGTAAGATGGGTCTCCTAGGTCTACAACATAATTTGGAGGACCTCACACTCTTTATTCTTGCTCTACTCAATAAGACTCATCAAGAAAGAAAAAGGCTGAGAGTACTCAGCCCATCCCTTCCCTCCATCCTGGCATATGGTCCCCCTGAAATAAAATTCAGCCCTCGGGTCTGAAGAAAGTCCCCACTGTATCTACCACACTTTAATCCACCAGTACAGCAGATAGCAAACTCATGGACCACAAGATGATGCTGGGCTTGAAAGCCTATAAGACCACTTAATCAGGTTAATTGTCAAGGATGATGGGAGTTGTAATCCAGAAGCAACCCAAGGACCATGGGTTCCTGGCCAGATGCTGCAACTCTGTTTATTTGTCTAAGAAACTTGTATATCCACTTCCAAAAGCAGTCACCATTTTAACATGTTGAAATAGAAAGCAACAAAGGCTTACGTGACACTTGAATGATTGATGCATTTGTTGTAGAATGAAAATATATGCTACTGTAATTTTTTTAATATGTATGGTGTCACAGTACCTTTTGTTGTTGTTTTAATGTTACTTATCTGGAAGGATCTTGGATAGAACACCCTAATAGAGCGTGAAGAAACTGGAGATGCAATGGTGTGGGAAGATATATCTGAGGAACTGGATTGTACTTGTTTTGGTGTGACCTTCCATGCAAGGTCACACCAAAATAAATCTACTAGTCTTTAAGGTATGCCAGATATTTATAAACCTTAAATCTGGATTGAAGAACATATTCGCTAAAATCCTGTGCTTGTTGCAGCAAATCACAATAAATAGACCCATTGAATCAAAGGGGATTTACTGAATCAACTTCTTCAAATGTTCCAATCATTCAAATAAGCCTATTCTAACACTGATTTACTTTAGCATAGTAAGTCCTTAGAATAAGCCCATTGACCTGTCTTGATGGCAGTTACAGAGGACAGGAGATGACTCACTAAACCCCAACTGATTCAGTGGGCTTGACTCTATTTGTGACTCATAATGCCCAAGCAATAGGATTTTGGGTCATTTGATGATATCCTAGAGATGCATTTTAATGTCTTGAAAAGAATGAAAACTGGATTACCCTATGGTTTCAGGAAAATGAAGAGGAGTTAAGATTTAAGGAAATGGAGGATGGAAGAAGCAAATGGAGAGAGGAAACTTGAATCAGAAATAGATTAAAAGGTGTAGGAGAGGGAAGGAATGTAAAGGGTTCATATGCTTCATTGCATTGGGTTTCTCAATTTCTCTGTGTTGCAGTTTAAATTAATCAACCATATCCGTTTCAATATCATGTAAACAAGCCTGTCTTATTTATTCTCTCCGCTTGACTACATAAAAGTTTATTGCGGGTAATCTCTAGCCTTTTTGTGGTAACCACTCGCTGTACCCAGAAAACGAATAAGGATTAACTCTGCAAACAGTAGCTCATGCTGTGCCCTTTTCTGAAATGAAGCCTTACTGATGCAAGGGAAGGGTAGTATCTTCAACAAGGTAGTTAAAGGAACCACAGTTACATTTCGACCCCAGATTGTGTTCCTACCCATTGCACAATGGCAGAACTGAATGAGACTAGAAAATATCAAACAGGCAGTCTTCCAAAATGTGAGATGATGATTTCACTTTTCTGTATTCGATACATCCAAAATTGGGTTATTAGCCTTTTAAAACTCCATTGCACTCAAGTTGGGTGTATCTTCCTTTTATTATCCTTTATTTACTGATTTTGATGTAACTGAGTCCCTTTGGGGAGAAAGGAAGCATAGAAATAAAGTTTATATATGTATAAAAATGATGTTTCAAGTTTTTGTTTGTCGGAACGGGTCCATATCGGGTCGTTTCTGTTTGTCGTGAAATTTTTCAAAATTTTGTCGTTTCCATTTGTCGTTTGTCATTTCCACCACGATTTAGCACGATTTGACTTCCCAGAGTATGGGGGTCATTCCCACAATCAGGGCATGCCATGCGGTGGAGGGGTGCCCCAAAATGGCGGGCAGGGCAATATTTCTTTTGAAATCGTGGCCAAAAACACACCAAATCACCACAGAACCATGTGAAATTTATTTATTTTAAATGCCTGAATTTTAATAGTAGCAGGCTGCAGGCGGTTTTATAGCAATAAAACGGATCGTATTGCTTTTATTTTATTTTATTTTATTTTATTTTTTGTTTTTTTAGACCTGCAAATTTGGGCTGGGCAAGGGATGGGACCATGCAAAAAGATTGAATAAATGGTAGTATATAAATATTTTTAAAATAGGTTCACACCTCCCACACTTCTGGATGTCTCCCTTTATCCAATATCAGAAAACCTTCCAGAAATCCAGAGAAGAAATAAAGAATAAACTGAGGGAGGAGGGCTGGCAGACAAAGCTGCTGGGAATCAAAGAATTATTTTGAGGAGGGAGGCTGGAGCCTGCCTGCCTAACTTAATTCCTGAAAGGCAGGCAGCCTCCCTCCTCAATTTAGATCGGATCACTTTGAGCACCAGCAGCTTTGTCTCCCTCAAGGGAATCCAGTTTATTCTTTATTTCTTCGATTTCTGGCAGTTTGTGAGGATTTTTTTATGATATTGAGACATAAAGTGAGGTCAAAAACCTGGGAGTGCCATTGTGGATTTATTTAAAAACAATTTATATGGTCCATTTATTTTCTCTTTTCCCAGCCCAAATTTGGGCAGGTCTAAAAAATAAAAAATAAAATAAAATAAAATAAAATCCAAAGTGCTATCCTAATTGCCCATAAAACACCCACAGCTGCCACTATTAAAATTCAGGCATTTAAAATAAATCCGCCCCACAGCCACCTGTGGTGATTTGGTGTGTTTTTGACCATCATTTCACCAAAGAAACCCCGCCCTGCCCGCCATTTTGGGCCCCTCCACTGCATGGCCTGCCCTGATTGAGGATGAACCCCCATGCTCTGGGAAGTCAAATCACGCTAAATCACGGTGGAAATGACAAATGACAAACGACAAACGAAATGACAAATTTTTGAAAAATTTCACGACAAACGGAAACGACCCAAAACGGACCCGTTCCGACAAACAAAAACTCAAAACGTCATTTTTTCTGGTTGTGCCCATGTCTAATAGCTACCTCACCTGGATATCTAAATTTGCCTTATACTATTTCCCAGCCCCCTTTAGAACAAGATGGCTGCTTTGGATGATGTTAGTTTGGAAGATTTTGACTTGTTTTACTGAAACCCTTTTTTTGGCTTCAGAATCACCAGAAGCATTCCCTGGGTTATTATACACCTTCAAATTTGCTTTGAAATTCATCTTGAATGAAAGTAGATGGTAAAAGTATTGGTTTATTTATTTGATTGTTTTGAAAAGCTGTATAGGTGGGCCTTGCCAATATGATAGCTTTTTTTTTAATCCAAACTAAATTTCCTATGGTTTTTCCTGAATCAGGGTTTCACACAAACACCCCATCTTTGAGAGCAAGGTTGACAGCTAGAGATGGGCATGAATTGCTGATTCATTTACTTGCCAACATTTACTCTAGAGGCTGCCCACTCAGAAGAAACATTGAACATTTGTTAGCTATTTGGCCAGTGAATGGCCACATTGGCAGTTTGTGCCCATCTCTATTCACAACCCCAAATTTGAGTTCCAACATATAGGACTCAAGGGGTAACCAAGGATAGTTGTAGTACTATGGTTTATTTAAAAGACAAACACACAAAGCAGAGTGTTCTGCTTTTCAACAGATCGGTATCCTAAAATATTGATCTATTGAAAAGAATGAGGGGCAATTGTTTTAGAAAGCAGGTTGTTTCCACTTTATAAACTTCTGACTGATGGCTCACCCTCTCCTTCATTATCATGTATGCACACAGCAAAATTAATTACATTGTTCTCATGGTTGATTGTCCTTCACAGGACTTTTACTTTTGAATTCTCAGTTCTTGAATTGAGCTGGATGACTCACAAGACACAACAACATTCAAACTTTTTAACTCTTCCATCCCATCCCCGACTCTTTTCACTCTGTGTCTCCCCTCTAGAAAGATTCAAGTGTGTTAAAAATTTAAAGACATGGTTTATAGCAGGTTGCAACTCTTTTTGTCCCTAGTACACTTATTTATTGGCAGCTGAATTAAATAGTTGTACAAGGTTTTTCCCACACCTATAATGCCATTCCCTGAAAGTGACAATCTTAATAGTGTAATTAAGAGTTGGACCTCAGAAGATGCTAAATTTTGGATTTAATTCAAGTGTTGAAATCAAGTTGAAGCTTGGTTTCAAACTGTGGATTAAGGTGAACACAGCTGCCAAAGATGTTCCATTAAAATTAGATGTAATCACATTCTGCTCTACTGATTTATCTATTTGTGCTTTTTGTTTTTTGACCTTAGCATTCAGGATGGGGTGTACTGTAATCTGAATGCATGTTTGGAAAGCTGTTCTGTGTGCTGTGTGGGTCAAATTCTTACCAGACTCTGGCTAATAAATATTTTCTAAATAAAGAGCATTCACAGATGTCCACCAGATTCTTGCTTAGTTTCTGGATATTCCTTTATTATGCCTTCAATAACTATATTATTATTATTATTATTATTATTATTATTATTATTATTATTATTATTATTATTATTATTATTATTATTCATTCATTCATTCATTCATTCATTCATTCATTCATTCATTCATTCATCACACAGCAGACAAGTTAACTAGTACTACGCTGGATTTTGTATTACAAATCACTAATTGAACGCTTCCCAAGAATATCTTGGTGAATTATGTGAGCAGATCCCAGTGAGGTGGCTTTCTGCAGCTGACTGATGGTGACTTTGTCAACTCCAGTTTCTTCTAAATACTTGCTTAGCTCTTTAGGCACCACACCCAGTGTGACAGTTGCCACTGGGACCACCTGTAGTGATTTATGCCAGAGTCTCTGAAGTTCAATTTTCATATCCTGATATCGGGTAATTTTTTCAAGTTGTTTCTCAGTGACTCTACTATCGCCTGGTATAGCAACATCAATGATCCACACTTTTTTCTTCTCCACAATCACAATATCTGGGGTATTATGCTCCAAAACCCTGTCTGTCTGTATTCGGAAGTCCCAAAGTAATTTTTCATGCTCATTTTCAGTCACTTTTTCAGGCTTATGATCCCACCAGTTCTTTGCTATGTATTATTATTATTATTATTATTATTATTATTATTATTATTATTATTATTATTATTATTATTATTATTATTATTATTATTATTATACCTCTCAGTCATGCATCCCCAATACACAGGGATGGGAATTATGCAGTTCCAAGACTTCTCCCTCCATTGGAAAAATGGAGAGGAGCTACTCCTGGAAGTCGGTGGGAACTGTGGCTTTGCTTTTAAACAAACCGAGATGTGAGCATCTGGCCACTTCTAGCTCCACACTTCTCATTCTTCTCTCCAGGGTGGCCTCTGTGGGCTGCAGAGGTGGAAAATTGTCCCTGTTCCATGTCTATAGCTTATTTAAGTTTCCTCTTGGAGCTTTCATAGAATCCTTAGTTTCTGTGGCGTGCAGGCTGAAATACAGTTGTGCATGACCAACATTCCCTCTAATTTTCACCACTACTCTGTGGGGCCTGCCCCTCATAAATCAGGTTAGGGCTGTGACCATAACCACAGGTGCAGCAATACTGGCTGGGGGTGTGTAGTACTGATATAGGTCTGCATGGCCACACACCTGTGCACTTTAGAAGGAATGCTGCCTGCAACGGCACCAAATTGCTGACTGAAGGCAATTTTGGAGCACACATGACTTCTACACAAGCAGGATGTCCCATGCACCTTGACATTGCTACAACAAACCTTGAATCGTTGCTGACTTGCCACTGTGGGTGACACTTTTCTTTTGCACCTGCAGAGCTGCACGTTTCTAATTCAGTTTGACAACAAAGCTCCTGCAGTACATCGCCTTGCCAATTTATTGTCTGATCATACTTGTGTGTGTTTCTGGGGGGGGGGGGGTTGAATCAGGGAAAAAATCATCAGCAATAGCAAACAATATACCCCTGAATTACAAGATATAGAAGGCACTGCAGCACTTTTGTTTTAATGCTGGTTTTATTTCCGCTGGAACAAATTAGCACAACTAATTATCATGGTCAACAAGCAGGACTTTAAATAAAGAGAGGAAGAGGGGCCATTGAATACCTCACACCCTCTTTTCCCTCCCATCTTTCATACTAGCGCTACACCACCACCTTGTGCATACATCAAGGGACATCGTCTGATTCTGTGGATGGGGGCAGAGGTGGCAATCATATGATCCAAATAGACAGGATGTACTTCCAGGGTTTTCCTTCATTTGTGCCTTGGTCTGCTGGCCGACAAATCTGTTGACAACAGCTGATGTGCCTCCTGGCAGATTCTTTCTCCGTCTACCTCCGAGAATCTGATTAGAGAGAAGATGAAAAGCGCCCCATCTCATCAGTCCCTGACCAAAAAACATTAAATCTTCAAGATTAATTGCTGGGCAGGTACACAACAAATACTAAGGTGTCAGGCTGAAATAACATACCAGAGCTTTAACTTGAAAGATGAGGGAGGAAGAAAGGCTCTCCTCCATCCAGCTATCCAAAAGCAACAAGTGATGTGCCAAGCAGTTTTTCTTGCTAAGGTGTGGGGCTGACAGGTGTGAAGGGAGGTGGGCTGGATGGTGGTACTTTCCATCCTGCCTTTTGGGTTTGCTCTATGTGCTGCTTCATGTGAAAATGATCATTATGAAAAGGGATGGCAGTGACCTCAGCAATTTCATAATCAAGAGCTGAAGAGATCAGGGCAAAAAGCTCCTGTCTGCCACTTTCATATGTGGCTAAAGAACTCTGTGTTTAGCTATGGTGCGGCTGTTAAAAAAATTAATAATAGTAATTACAAGCCAGCAAGTTGGTTCTGTCTTAAGTCAACACTTATCAGGCTTTTCCAGGTAGAGGAAAACCCAAAAGTGGTTTACTCTTCCCTTCTTCTTCTTCTTAGGTGTTCTGGGGTTGTGCATGTCATCCAAATCTGCAAAGTTCAGATCTCTCAGAAGATATTGTGGCAAATCAAATGCCCAAGCCCTGGTTTTTCAGGCACTGGGAGATCTAGGCAGCCATTAAACAATTAGTGGTAGACAAATCCATCAGTATGCATTAGTATAGGTGTTAAAAAAATAAGTGCCATGTCAGTTTGCTTAGAATTATTTCAGTTTTTAGATTCTCAAATTTGTTTTCTTCTGACTGCAGAAATAGTTGTAGTTTATTGGCAAATTCTTCAAAAGTTTGATGAAACATAAGTTCTCCTCCATGCAAAGTCAAGTTGCTCCCAGTTTAACAAACCTACGCATTCCAGGATAACCACATTGTCAAATACTATGATATTTGCTCCACTGATAAAACTGTAGATTCCTCTCTCTGCCTCCACCATCTGCATGATGTAATGGCTGATTCTGCTCTTTCCAGTCCTTTTTGCTGCCAAAAGAGACTGCTTTCCCTCTTCCTGTATGCAAATAGTTCCCATCCTTGGGTAACCTTTGGAGTCTTGTGGTGCAGTGGTTAAATGCCTGTACTGCAGCTAAAACTGTGCTCATAACCTGGGGTTCAATCCCAGGTAGCAGGCTCAAGGTTCAATCAGCCTTCCATCTTTCCAAGGTCGGTAAAATGAGTACCCAGCTTGCTGGGGGGGAGAAGGTATACCCTGCATACATACCATAATTAAACTGTAAACCACTCAGGGACTACTTGAAGTGGTATGGGGCAGTATATAAACAGAACAATTTGCTTTGCTTTGCTTTAATCCAGGTGTTCTCAGACTGCAGCTCCCAGATCTCAGGCACCACAGGTAATGATGAAGGCTTCTTGGAATGGCAGTCCAAGAACACTTGGGTTACCCATGGTGGGGAACGTCTGCTCTAGGGGACTTCTAATTTTGTACGCTGGAAAAATTCAACCAGGTTTCGATCCAGATGTTCTTGTAAACATGAGGGCATGTCGTTGGTCATGTGTTTCAGTGACATAGTCTTTCAAGGGAGGGTAAGCTCACGTGGCCATGCATGCACACACGTATACGCATAAGACAAGCACCAAGACTCTTCCCTCTCCACGTAGCATTTCCTCCGGCAAGCCACATCTTTGAAACAGCTTCCCACCAAAGTGGGCGTGATGTGTGGGTGTGTGAAGAGGATGGACATGCAAAGCAAAGCAAAGCACCACGAGTAGATGGACACGAAATGAACAAGTTTTCATTTCCGTTTCCGTTTTTTCATTTCATTACATAACGAAAAGACAAATGAATTTTGTCTCTGCAATATGAGTGAAGTTGCTTAAAATCCTTAAAAAAATCACAAAAAATGAAATAAATGGTAATGAAATGGTAACGAAATGAACGAAAATGAAAACAATTTTTTTTCAAAAATTTGTGAAAAACGGAAACAAAACAAAACGGACCCTCCAAACGACAAATGACAAACGAAATGAAATGCAATTTTTTTTATTCGTGCCCATCTCTAACCACAAGTATGGTTTGCTACAAAGTGGCATTCTGAGTTAAAGCTTCTCAGATGCTGAAATTTCCAAAAAACATTTCTATAGAAAACATAACATGGGAAAGCACGGGACAGCCACGGAACACAGAACATCAAAAGTCAGAGCACTAATTTTGTGAAGTACATCATGGTTTAAAAATGAACAATTCTGTTTGGATCACCCCTCCTTCCCACCATCTGTTACTCCTTTCCCATGCTTTCAAGTTACACATGCAGGAATTACTGATCTTTGGTGACATAAATTAGTTTAAACTAATTTAAAACTATATGCCACCAGAGATCAGTAATTCCTGCAAACTAGTTTAAACTAGTTGAAAACTATATGTCGCCAGAGACCTGTAATTCCTGCATGTGTTACTTGAAAGCCAAGGAACGGAGGAATGAATGGGTGTTGGGAAGTGGTGATCCCAAATGGAATCATTCAATTTTAAATCATGATGATGTATTTTGCAAAATTATTGTTAGAACCTTTGATGTTCTGCAGGCTGCAGTAGTCTAAAGCTTGAGTGGGAGGATCCCCAGAGAGCTTCTACATGGCTTGTCTGCAAACAATGCCTAATAGATTTGCACTGGCACATTACCCCTTCTTTGGGTCCTCTTGAACCATATAATGGGACATGTGCAATTTTTCTCCACTATCCCACAGCATCCTGACATCCAGCCAAAACATCCACCACCAACTCCTCCTCCTATGGCTCTTTTCTTGCTGCAGATATAAGACTCTGACCCCATCTGGTGGGATTTCTGAGACAGCTCAGTTGGTGGGTTTTCAAGGGCTCTCACCCCCAACCCTTGGGCACAGTCTCACTCCACTGTGCGGGCATCCCTGTGGAGGCACCATTTGTCTTGGCTCTCGGAGACACTGCCTCCCATTCTGGGGTAAGGGACACTTCTGGGATGCAAAACCATTAAAGTATCAGCAGAGGCAGGACCAGTAAGGGAACTGTGAGCTGGAATGCAGTTTGCATCACAACCAAGACAATGGGAGAACCCTGGACTCACACTACAGCTCCTGAGCCCTGTTTGCAATTTCAGATGCAATACAGGCTGCAAATCGAATTGCAGCAAAGTCTATTTGTTCAGATTCAGCTCTCCAGTGCAGTCATGCCCTCAGTGAACTCCAAAAGCATCTCTCAACAGCCCTGATCAGGTCTTGCAAGTTCAAGGCGATGTCATGCTTTTAATCATGGACTGAACCATATGAGATATGTCTGTGACAAAGCTGTAAAGATGACTTGGCTCACATGGGGAAATCAACCTCTCCTCTTAACTTAGTTTTAGTATGTTTTACTATGAGCCTTTTCACATGACCCCTAAGATCTGCTGGTCACTTAAATTCGGACCAGAGATTTTGGGGGTTTGTCACAGTTCCTGTGTTCCCACCCCCTCTGCACTCCTGGCTGCTGGCTGCGTGAGGGGAGGGAGAAAAAAAAGAAAGAAAAGAATGCCGGCTTACCTCTGTTCTGCCGGTCTCACTCTGTTCCCAGCAGCATTCAGATCTCTTAAAGGGGCAGGGGCAAAAAACACAAACAGAAGCCAGGAGAGCCCGGCACTCTCTACGTTAGATCCGCATCAGGGATTTTTCACCCCCAGAGAGCAGGTACCTGAAAAGTGTGCTGGGGCACAATTAGGTGGGCATGGTCGCACTTAATTTTCTGTAAACTCCAGAGCTGGTAGGGAAACAATTTTATTTATTTATTTATTTATTTATTTATTTATTTATTATATGCCGCCCACTACCCGGAGCTGGAATTAAAACAGTTAAAAACATCAAACAACAATAAATAATTAAAACAGCAATAAAAACCTTTTAAGCTCCGGAGCTGGGAGCCATTTGCCGCG
The DNA here is from genome assembly GCA_029282475.1 of Phrynocephalus forsythii. Classification (NCBI taxonomy): domain Eukaryota; kingdom Metazoa; phylum Chordata; class Lepidosauria; order Squamata; family Agamidae; genus Phrynocephalus; species Phrynocephalus forsythii. The sequence continues at coordinate 15,941,131 of JAPFRF010000004.1, forward strand.
GAGTTTAGGGGTCATGTGAAAAGGCTCTATATTTACTAAGGTGCCTAGATGCCCTAACCACATCCAATCTCACCTGGTTTCAGAAGCTAAGCAGGTTAGCTAAGCTGGTTAGTACTTGGATGGGAGACCACCAGGGAATACCAGGTGCTGTAGGCTCCTGGAGTAGGAACTGGCAAACCACTCCAATGTTCCTGCCAAGAAAACTCCATGGACCTGGGGTCATGACTGTAACCACACACACACACACACACACACACACACACACACACACACACACACACACACACACACACACACACACACACACACTTTATTATTTATTTATTTTTGCATTTCCAGACCAACCAATTTCCCAGAAGGGGCTCTGGGCGTTTCACACAAAAGCCAAATAAATAATCAAAAATTAAGGAAAAATGAACCAATAAACAGCAAAAACCTAACACTAAACACACAATGGAATATAAAGGCCCGACAAGAGGCAAAACTAAAGGGTGGCAAGAAAGGTACAACAAGATAGGGCAACACAACATTACATTACCAGTCACCAAATGCTTCTCTAAAAAGCCAGGTCTTTAATGCTTTTTAAAAGGCTGTTAGGGACTCACATGCACTTTGAAGAAAAACCTACACCTGTGTGAGTGACTGAGTGTTAACATTCACTATACTTTCTTGTATTGTACTCAACTTCTCTCTCTCTCTCTCTCTCTCTCTCTCTCTCTCTCTCTCTCTCTCTTTACATCTCAACTATGTTCCTTCCTCGGTGTGCAAATATTGTGATATATTTATATGTATGCATGTGTGAATTTGGATCAAAACGAAACTAGAACAATTTTTTTTTGCTAATAAAGGTAGTCTTGACTTTGTATGATAATAGCTCAGTGAATTGGGCCAACAGTTAGAAGTTAGGCTTTCCAGTTTGTGTCTCGGGAAAAGAGCTCCCCTATGTAGCCTTGGGCATGCTGCATAGTCTCAGTCATCCCCAGAAAAAAGAACTGGTAAGCCACTTCTGAGTTCCTCCCTGAATACCCCAGAAACAATAAAACTCACACACACATTGTCTCCTTGAAGAGATTCTGTAGGCTACAGTAGATATGCTAGTTAGTGACTGATGTACTATTCTCTTTTTCTTTAAATGACAGAGATCTGTAGGTATTACAAGATCATGGAAGGAAGGAAGGGGTTTAGAGTTTTACTAGTACAAAAATTTGAGGTAACAATAGTTGGCTTTCCTCACACACTCTTTTTGTTTAGGAAAACATTAAGTGAGCAACGGCTCATGAAGTACCAAAGTTTTAGAAAATATGGCAGGGAAGTAACTTCATTGTCAAGTTCAGTCTTGCTGAGATAATAACAGTGGCTTCTCTCTTTTTAAAAAAGCTTTACTACATTCATTCATCTTTCATTTAGATAATTATCTACACATGTACCATCCTACTAAAAAGCAGTGCCATAAATTTAATGGGCAGTTAATCACTGCTGTGCTACTTAAACACACAGAGAACAGACATACATTTTCCTAGCTTGACCAGGAATTCTACATGGAGTAGAATTTAAAGCTGCCTTCCCCCTTCCTTCCCCCTTGTATGTTTTACTTGTGTGAATTGTTTCTGAATCCTGTTTTGCTACGAAGGGCCACACAAACAAAAACAACCTTCCCAATTCTGTGGAAACATTCACCATGATGTGTGAAAGGGGCAACAGGACACGCTTTTGGGACTTGAGGGTCAGGTGGTTCAAGGCCAAAGTTTTCTAGAAGGACCAAGATTCTCCACTCTGGGCTCAAACCAGCAATGGAATCAAAGTGGAATCCTAAAGACCAAGCAGAGGCACATAGACGGTTACTTCACATCCCTCTCATCGCGGTTCACAGTCCTGCTTGGGACCGGTATGAGAAAATGTTACTCCATGTCCATTGCATGATGTCGGATTCGTCCCGACCACACACCCTGAACTGGGATTTAAGCATGATGAGCATACCTCTCCCTGACCTCAGGAATTCTCTTGTCTTGGTTCCTGTTTCGAGACAAGTGCCCATGAAGTAAGGCTCATCACGCAACGTACTCATTCTCCATCTAGTGGCAGGAGTGTGAAGTTGCATTCTCCAGTACAATCCCAATGGCATAAACGATGCATCACAGAGAGATAAGAAGGCATAAAACCTTGCTGCTTAACACATGAAAGGCAAAGTTATGGAGAATCTTGAAAAACATAAGGTCGGACCAAAAAAGGGGGGAAACGAAGGCGGGGAAGTACAGATATTGTCATGAAACAAGGATGTGAAGTAACAGTCATCACGATACCATCAATCATGCCTGTGGGTAAACAGAAACAGGGACAGAACTGGGACAAGACCACGTGACCACAAACAACGTTAGCACGAAATGAACATAATCTCGGAAAGAGGAAGGATGTGAAGTAACCACCATAGTCTCAGCTCAGAAGTATCATCCTTGGCAAAAGAGGGTGACTTGGCATCTTAAGATGCTTTGCTGGAAACTAGAGATGGGCACGAATCAAAAAAATTGCATTTTGTTTATCGTTTGTCGTTTGGAGGGTCCGTTTCAGTTTGTTTCTGTTTTTCGTGAATTTTTGCAAAAAAATCGTTTTCATTTTCATTTGTTTGTTACCATTTTGTTACCATTTAATTCATTTTTTAAAGGATTTTAAGCAATTCACTCATATTGCAGTAACGGAAACAAAATGCACGACAAAATTCCTGGTGTTTCTGTTCGTTTCGTTTCATTATACAAACAAAATTGTTCGTTTCATGCCCATCTCTACTGGAAACCTCAGTGGATGGGAGGGCTTTTTGCTATTCACTTTTTCACAAGAGTAAAAGGGCCAACCCTTCGTCCCCTGCCCCCTGCCCCAGTAACAGCCTTTGCCCTCCCACTCACAGAAGAAAGAGACGGGCAGTGGCAACATGACCTCTAATTTTCTTTCCCACTGTGCAGGGGCCTTATTGTGTGGACACGCACAAAACTCCCCTCGCCTCATGGGTTCCATCACAATGGTAACAAAAATGGTCTCAACAGCTGTTTGGGGGTGGGAAAGCCCTGAGCGGAGTGGGGTTGAGGTGTGCTCATACTTTCAGGGGAATGTTGGACACCGATGTTGGATAGAACTAGGGCCACTTTATTAATTAAACTTTTAAACCACCCACTACCTGCAAGAGAGGCCAGAACACAGTGAGGACACTTGGGAGCCCCAACAGACAAGTCCCATGCTCCTGTCCCCATGCCTAGTCCCTCCCCAGCTGCCATCCATCCATCCATTCAACTTAGACAGCCAATGGCCTGGGTGTGGCCACAAGTACACCTCATTGCAGGAAGTATATATTGGTCTTCTTCTGCCTGCCATGATGCAATATGCAATAGCACCAGCTGTATCCATTGGGAGCTCACCAAAACTGACTTCCCATTCAGCAAGTACTGCCAATGTGGCCTATTTAAAAATACAACACACCATCAAGCAACCCTTAAGAGCATATGGGTAGCCAGTATGGAATAGTCAAAAACATACCTGTCAACCATACACGCCAATCTACCCCAAAGTGATCACATAAGCCACACTGATCCCAGGATATGTAGGTGGGTTGCCAACCTAGAAAAAGGGCTAGCTGGGACCAGGCAGGCTCAGTGAATCCTTTGCATAGTCCTGTCTCCAGCCTTGTCATTTCCAAAGGGCCCAATCACTTGCCCATCTCTCTCTCTCTCTCTCTCTCTCTCTCTCTCTCTCTCTCTCTCTCTCTCTCCCTCCCTCCCCCAGGAGGCCTTGACAAAGAAGCCCAACAGTGCAGAAATCCATGTTGTGGAGGTAGGAATGCGAAGGGAAATGTGGATTTTGCCCAAACCCTCTTTTGTATTTTGTGCAAAATCTGTTGTATAAAATTATGTATGTGGAGGTGGTTTGTGACACCTGCATTTTGAGAAAAGTAATTTTAAAAGCATACTGATCTTAACACACACACACACACAACACACACACACACACACACACACACACACACACACACACACCAGTTCCACTTCACCAAAATGGGAGGTGAAAGCAGGTGCCAATTTGCATAAAACAGCAGGTGCTAATTTACAGATGAAGATTCAAAATAAGCTTTGTTGTATAATTCAAGTGGAATTACAGTGTATTTCACTCCAGTGGGGAGGATGGTGACCTTAGGTGCCTGCTTATGAGTTTGAAGACTAGTTACTCACGGTGGGTGGCAAGTTCAGTGTCCCTGATCGCCCTCCTTGCATTTCTTTATCTTGCATTCAAACAGGGGCTGTAGAACACTTCAAAGGAAAGACGGTGCTCCTTGGAGTGAGTATGACCATCCTCTTTGCATCATTCCAGTTTAAGTCATTGGCTACCAACCTTAGGTGATGGCCGTTCCCAGAAGCCTTCATCACTAGCTGCACTGGAAAGGGCTTCTGGGAGTTGCAGTGCAAAAACCTCTGGGACACTTAAGGTTGGGAATCATTGGTCTAAAGATTTTAGGATAGAAAGGCTTAACTCTTTTTGACCTGGATGGCAACTAGATATGGGCCTTTCATTTCTGAATGGTTCTGGTTCTGAAACAAAGCACAGCAGCATAGGTTCAGAACTTGGATGAAATCACTGATTGACTTACCTTGCCTTGCCTCATGTGGGGTGCCCCTCCAGCCAGGAAGAAGCCTCTGATGTGTCATCGTTCCTTCTCCCTGGCGTGGGCCAAACAGGAGCTGTGCAAGGACATGCATCATCCTTCCTCCCATTCTGATTGGCCAGTGCCAAGGAGGAGGAATGATGATGCATCAGAGGTTTCTTCCTGGTTAGAGGGGCACCCCACATGAGGTAAGTCAAGCCAAGTCAATTGGTGAGTTCATTTTGGAGGGTGGGTCCAAGTTCCAAACATCACCTGTGCTGACGTGTTTTGTTTCAGAACCAGACCGACTCCAAAACAAAAGGCCCATGACTAATGGCAACCAATCCAAATATCTCTTCCCTTTCCACACACCTGTTATTTGAAGCAGAAAGAAAGATCCGGTGGCTGCCAATGTTTTTAGAGGAAATTGTAATCAGAGCTCTGCGGAGGTCAGAGATTCTAACCCCTCCCCCCACCACCACCACACTACTTTCACCCCATGGGTTTGCCACCTGTGTTTGCCATGGTTATTGTTCTTCTTATTCAAACCACACAAGGGATCACCACATAAACAACGTTTTGTCTCTCATTTGGCCCCAAGCACATTTGCATACTGGGCATAACAGCTAATCCAGTTGTACTGTGTAACAATGATCAGTTGAATTTCCTGGCAGAGCGATATATGAGTAGAGACGGTGAAAGATGAGAGGCAGTTTGATTTTTCAAACAACAATGGATCTAATGAACTTACATTTATTTCAATTAAGGGAAAAATATTTATGCTTCTGGCATTCGGCTCTGTGCTGGATCATGGTGGTCCTTATGCTGCCACAGCCTGTGCTTTTGGCATTCTTTTGTGCCTGGTGGTTATTATCTGTGTATTTCATTAGAAGTACTAAGCCCTCTCGGCCAATTATGACATGTCTGCTGAGTTTTGAAAACGCAGTGCTAAGCCCCTGTGCTTTCCTTTAAGCCATTTTTCCTAGAAGCAAAACAACACTGCAAAGATTTATACAGAAGTTGCATCACCCGAAGAGGCGGGTGCTAAAAATCAAGGCATCTGCAATGTGTCCATCCTACATCTGAGTTGGAACTCAAAGCTGGCAAGGTATCCACATTGTGGATTAAAGCATTTCGGGGTTTTAGGGAGTAGCTGTCAAAACAATAGCACTGACTGGCCCATTTCGCTCTCCCCCACGTACCTTTTAAAATGTTTTCAAAAGCTGGTTGCCTGTACAGAGCAAAATCCCTGCACAGTACCATTTAATGGCTGGCTTCCCGATAACCAACATGGAAGCAACAAACAGAAGAAGATCTGGCCTGCGTGAACTGTGGCATCATTACAGAACTGCTGATTAGCTCAGTGGTTTACGCTTAGGTCTCTGGCTGTGGAGGCAGAGGTTGGGAGTTTGATTCCGCACTGTGCCTCCTTGAGAGGGGCTGGACTGTATGACCCATAAGGTCCCTTCCAGCTCTGCAGTTCTAAAATGATTTATTTATTCACTTATATTTCTATACTGCCTCTTTAGTGCAAACTGCACTACCCGGGCTGGTTAACAAAATGGTCAATAAGAAATTTCAATATTAAAATGATACAGCTATAATTAAAATGCAATTATTATTATTAAAATGTGATTAAAAGGTCTTGTAAAACACATTTAAAACAGCCATTAACAGAGCCTGTTAGATGGCAAACACCTCATCCTGTCCACGAGAATTTAAAAATGAAATTCAAAAATGAAATATCCCCATATTTGGGGGGGGGGATAAAAACCATAATAAAATGTGCCCCCTCTCAGATGGCAGGTAGAAGAGGGGGAGGAAGAAAGGGGGCAGCACATTAACTGGGGAAGACTTTTGCAAATTGATGATGATGATGATGATGGTGGTGATGATGATGATGATGATGACGATGACAACGATGACGATGACGATGATGATGATGATATGCAGGGCTTGTTCAGCTTAATCTGCATCTGCCGTTCATCACAAAACACATACACTGGATCCTTGTATAACAAGCAGTTTGTTTAACAGAAAATCTGCCTAAAGGTAAAAATTTCTAGAGATAGGGGGAAATCACTTAACAGAATGGCCTATGGATCGAATCCATACAACAGAAAAATGGTCGCGATTAGGGATTAATGTGTTTTCAATGCATTCCTATAGGAAATTTGTACAAAGGAAAATTTGCTTAATTAACAGAATTTCATTTGAAGTGAATTAATTCCTTTATACAAGGTGCCACTGTATTTGAGTTCTCAATATTGGAAGTTTTGGGCTGAAAAGCAATAATCACTTTTTGTCTATCTATTGATATTGCTTGGCTGAATGGAAGTTTCCTATCAAGTCTAGTTCAGTGAGTTAGGTTTCTAGCTGCAGAGCGAGAGCTTGGGATTCCCCACTGTGCTTCCCAAGAAAGAGGTCAGCCCGTTTAGCCCAGGGGTCTCAATGTCAAAACTGACTTGATGGCATGAAATTGTTTGGTAACCACTAGAGATGGGCACGAATAAAAAAAGGCATTTCATTTGTCGTTTGTTGTTTAGGGTGTCCGTTTCTGTTCGTTTCCGTGTTTTGTGATTTTTTTGAAAAAAATTCATTTTCATTTTCGTTCGTTTCGTTACCATTTCGTTACCATTTATTTCATTTTTGTGATTTTTTTTAGCATTTAAAGCAGTTCAGTGTATTGCCGTAACGAAAATGAAACGGATGACAAAATTTCTGGTGTTTCTGTTCGTTTCGTTTCATTTTAGAGACAGAATTCGTTTGTCATTTCATTGCGTAATGAAATGAAAAAATGAAAACAGAAACGAAAAATTGTTCGTTTCGTGCCCATCTCTAGTAACCACTACATGCATTCAAAGTAGAAAACCTACTAGATGATGCAGTAGCATGCTATTAAAAATGGAACTCCATTCTGGAGAAAGGAAGGAAGGAAGGAAGGAAGGAAGGAAGGAAGGAAGGGCCAACACCCCCACCACAAATTGATAATCAATAGATAAAAAAATCATCTTTTTGTATTCATTGGGGTCATCACTTCCAAGGAATATGGAGTGACAATTTTTGACAAATCAGTGATTTTTTTTAACAAATATTGCTATTCATTTTTATTTTGTGTCCCTCTCTATTCTGAATTACTGAAATCCTTAATAGAAGCCTTTAAGAAATCAGGCCTTGATAGCTAAATCACATTTTAACTGTGGGCTGCATGTGCCGCATTCCAGACATTCCAGATATAAATACAGTGGTACCTCAGATAACGAATTTAATTCATTCTCTGAGGCAATTTGTTATCTGAAAAAATTGTTATCCGAAACACGGTTTCCCATAGGAATGATTAATTAATTAATTCACCAATTAATTAACCAATTAATCCATTCCAGAGCCGAGGAAAATGACACAGACATATGTTGTTGGTGGTTTTGGGGTTTGTTTGTTTTTTGCTCAAAACTCTTTATAAAGTGCACTTTAAAGGTACAGATGCGATGCAGCCCAGGATAACTCTTTTTTACTGATGCATGCTGGAAATTCATTATCCGAGGCAGCCCATAGGGAAAATTTAGGGGCTTGTAGGGAAGAGTCCAAAGAGGCTCCCCTGTGATTTTGGTGTCCCTAAGTCCCAGGAAAGCATAGTGTTTTATAACATTTCATTTTGTTTTGTTATAAAACTACTTTAAAATTTCATTACTAATGAAACAAAATGAAACTACTAAAGAAACAAAACAAAACACGATATGTTCCTTTCATGCCCATCTCTACTTCTGACATATAGCAGCAGAATGAGGTGTACAGTATAATGTGTAATGGAATATACATTTCATACCAAATATTCACTGGCTCTTACTCACATGAGACTCCAGAGGGCCTGCTGCTTAGGCTCCTCCCTATGATATTCTATAAGCCTGGTAAGGCTGGTGTAATTGTTTTGGCACATTTCCATAGCCAAAACCAGACAGTTTATTATTTATTTATTTATTTTTATATTTGTATACCCAGACTGATTTTCCCAAGTGGGAACTCTGGGTGGTTTATATGGCTCAGCATATAAGAAAACCCAATAAATAATAAAAATAAAGAAGTGGGCAATAATACAAAAACAACAAACAAGTACTCAGCAAGAGGCACAAAACAACTAATAACAGAATGATGAGAGCAAGCTCCAAAACTCCAGATGACCTCAGCCAGGAGTCTCATATAGATATTGAGGAGCATGGGGGAGACTGCCAACCCATGAGGCACCCCACAGGAGAGTGTCCAGGGAGATAACATGTCACACACACCCAAGCTCACTTGCTGAGCATGGCCCTCAAGAAAGGAGTGGAGCCAGCCAAAGTCTAGACCTCCTATCCCCACCTCAGAGAGCTGGCCCAGGAGGATATCATGGTTGACAGTATCAAAGGCTGCTGACAGATTAAGAAGGGCCAACAGGGTAGAGCAACCCCCATCCACAGTGTGACCAAGATAGTCTCACTCCCATGATGTGGTCTGAACCCTGACTGGAAATGATGCAATACAAGGTTCTTCTCCAGGAGCACACAGTGGCCACCCGCTTTACCACCTGGCCAAGGAAGGGAACACTAACTATTAGACAATAATTGGACATATTGTCTATAGACAAGCCAGGTCTTTTAAGGATAGGCTTAGCCACTGTCTCCTTCAGCCGACTGGGAAAAACCCCATCCCTTAAGGAGGCGGTGGCGATGGTAGCCACCCACTCTGGCATGCTCCATCCAGTGATCTTAAGAGAGGCCACCAGCCTGCAATTATCAGCACCCTGGAGGCCACAGCTGGAGTAACAGGGCCAAACTCGATGAATCAAAGAGACAGAGGGGGCACAGCACCAGCCACAACCGGGGACGGATCAGTGCAACCGGAATCCAGATGAGAACAGATGGCCTCAATTTTAGATTTTTAAAAGGCTATAAATAACTCATTAGTGAAATCACTAGGAGGAGGCCCTGGTGGGCCAGGATTGGTGAGGTCTTGAACCACCCGGAACAACTCCACCTGGCAGTTTGAGGCCCCACCAGTTCTCAGGGAGGCAAATGAACTTTTTGCATCCCTGATCTCTCGTACATACATAGCATCTGGCCAATGCACAAACCACAGTCCAATTCTTCCTCCATCTGCTCTCTAGCCTCCTCTCAGTAAACCATGGAGAGGAGCGGGCTCAGCATCTGATGAGGTGTTTGGGGGCGATCTGGTCAACAACTCTGGTGACATTCTCAAACCTATCCACCAGAGAGTCAGTCGACTGGCACATCAACCAGGCCATTCGGTAGGCCTTCAAAGGCTTCCAAGAACCGCACAGGGTCCAGGAGCCAGGCCCAGATGGTAGGGCCAGGCTCCCTGTGGGGTGGGGCAGCAATTGAAAGGGGATTAAGTCAGCAAATAGTGATCTGGCCATGGTACAGGCCAGAGACACAGATTCCCAACCCCAGATCAAAGCCCACAGATATGGAGGCAAACACCAGGTCCAGGGTATGTCCACCTCTGTGAGTGTGACTGATGACAAACTGGGACAGGTTCATGGAGGCCATGGACTCCATGAACTCCAGAGCCACTCCTGGCAGCCCATGCCCAACATGCACATTGAAATTCCCAACCAGCAAATCCTGGGGGGGGGGGATCTCACCAATGCTGCCAAGATGAATTCAGAGAGCTCTGGGAGGGAGAGTGTACGGTCACAGGGAGCTCGGTACATGAGCACAATCCCAAACCTGCTCTTCTGACCCACCAGAAGGTGTAGACACTGTAACCCTGGACACACCAACATCACGGATCTGCTGACATGAAGGGATTCCCTATAGACAAGAGCCACCCCACCTCCCCAACCCTCTGACCAGCCCAGGTGCTGAACTCAAAACCCTTGGGGTGCAGCTAGGAGAGGGAAGCTCCCCCCTCTGCACCCACCTTAAGGAAAGACAGTTTAAAGTGAAAAGGCACCATTCCTATTAGCAATTATATTATATCAGCAACTCCTGCTGAAATTAGCCCTAAGTCAGGAATGTGGGTTCCCTGCTGCATGCTTTCTTAATGACTTTTAAAAATCTGCCCTGGAGAATCTCCAGAGCAAGCACTCTTTTCCAAGTGATCACTTCATAACCTCTTGGGGACATTGCAGACCACCTCCTTAGAAAGAATGAGGAATATTTCCAAGGGATACTGCTGCTGCTGCTGCTGCTGCTGCTGCTTCCTCCTCCTTGCCTCCACTAGCCCCAAGGATGGAAACCACCTTGGCTAGAGTCAAACAATACACCAGTCTCTTGTTCCAAAGGAAACACAGCAAATATTCACTCAGTGCCAAAGGCAGGGGACCAGGTCCCATGTTTCTTCACAGGACAGGTAGATTGGGTCTCTCCCTCCCTCTCCGATCAGATAATGTCACTCTTCTAAAAGTATTTCTTAAGTTTTCTTTTCTTTTTCTTGGAAAAGGATGAGAAAAGTGCAAGCTTCTCAACTCTCGTGGCTGGATGCAAACATGTTTTAAGTGCCATGCCAAAGGAAACTGAAAAGCCCTATTTAAAGAGAGGTTCCATCACTCACCCTCGACATTATAAAACACTCCAACTTGGGTTTTTTTGAGCTCTTCTCTGTGCAGAGAGAAGCCTCTTTTCTATGCAGTGGCAACCGTTGAAGTCTTGATGCTAGCTGGGCCAAGAAAGGGACACCTGAGGCTTGGGGTTAGGCTCTTGATGTTCACTTGGAAGTAGGTGGCTTTGATTTCAATGGGATGTACTTCCAACAGGATAGAAGAGGACACTCACCAGCCAGTTCATCCAAAGGGTGGGTGGTTTTTCCTCCTCCCACCGATGACAGTGCAAGACTTGTGGCGAGATAGCCACAGATCTGAGGGGGGAGGGGCAGAGGAGTCCTGTATATAACAGGATTCCTCCCAGACAGCAGCCTCTTGCTGGCATTGAGCGTTCTGTGGAACGGGCAGTAGGAGGTTGGCTGCTGGCTCTGGTAGCACACACATGGCACCTGCCTTTTGGTGGTGACCAGCAGCGCGAGCGGGCACAAAAGCCAGCAGGCCAGCTCATTTTGTTGCAGACATGAGCGGGAGTGTTGGGTATCAGCACTGGGGCGCGGCAGCATCCTGCGATTCACTGAGGGGTGAGTGGTGGTTTGAAAGCCCATTGCAGGGCTTAGTGAGGATTGGGGGGAGTCGTGCCTCTTCCCTGGTAGGGTCGAGTGGCAGGTTTAGCGGGTGGTGGGGCATAGCCCACCATATAGTGCACCCAAACCCCCTTCTAGTCTGGCGTAGTTGGCATCACCACCCCACACCTCTTTGGAGCCCCGCATCGCTTTCACTTGCTGGCTCGGACCCCCTCCCCCCATTCATAGCCAAAGCAAAATGAAGCAATGGGTGGGGGAGAAGGCTTCATTTGGGCAAAATGGACAGTGAATACCAAACTGAACTGAACCACAAACTAGTCTGGATCATGTCTTGTTCCAGTTCTTAGTTCAATCTGTGCCCATCCATAGTCAGTTCTTCTGTAGATTTATTTTATTTCATTTTGATATTTTTACCCACCTTTCTCCTTAGAAAAGGACTCAAGGTGACTTACAATAATGAGGAACAATCTACCAGTGATGTAGCTATGAGGAGGCAAGGGGGGGGGGACATCTGTCCCCGGGTGCAGCATCTGGGGGCACCATATTGGGTGACAAATAGCTCCCTGCCCAGGAGCCACAGGAAGGCGTGTTGTGGGTGACTTGCCAGGGCCGGCATGGAGGGTTCCCTTCTGTGTGGCACCTTACCCTTCCCTGTCCCTTGGAGGTAACGAAAACTAACTTTGTCCCTTCCTAAAAACCCCTTACAGTCCAGAACATTTAAGGTAAGAGCAAGTTGATTCAGGTGAAAACTAATTTCAGTGTTTTTCTTTGTCCCAAAGTTACGGTGTGCCGTGAGAAAAATTCTCCCAATCTACAGTCCAGAACATTTTTAAGATATATTTGTTTTTTCAAGTTAAGAGCACAAGTTAAATCTTTTGATTTTCAGGTGACCTGATTTTTTTCATGAAACAAATGTGCCTTTCATCATTGTCTATTTATTTATTTATTTAGATTATTTTTACCTCACATTTCCCCTTGGTAAAGGACCCAAGGTGGCTTACAGTAATGAGGGACAGTATACAGCCCAGAATATTTAAGACATATTCAAGTTAAAAACAGGGAATTAGAAGAAGCATCTTAGAACATTAAAAGTTAACAGTAAAGCTACAAAGAGCACTCAAAATAAAAGGAAAAGGAAAATAACATGGAAAACACTGGATTCCTATGAAATCAATCAATACAATAATGTATGGTAACCCATATAAAGTTACATAGTAGAAAGTCCCTCATTCAGGGAAAGCTTGCTTGAAGAGGAAGGTCTTTGCCTGCTTCCAGAAAGACAGCAGAGACGGGGTAGTCCTGGCCTCTAGTGGGAGGGAGTTCCAAAGCCATTAGTACGTTCAACAAGTAAGTTGCAACTAGAGTGGGCTCATTTGACCCAATGGAGCTTATAAAGGTGTTAACTCACCCCACTGATTTTTTTTTGGGGGGGCTACCTTAGTGTGACAGAGCAACAGGATTTCATCCAGCAAGTTAAAATTCTTCCACTCTGGATCTCCATTAAATTTGATCAAGAAAATGTTTGTATGTGCATATATTTCCTTTGTTCTTTATGAAGTAAAAGGGCAAAAGATTGAAGGAAATGGTAGCTGTAAAAACCATTACAGCAGAGGAACTAGAGGGATATACTTTGGAGATGAAACCAAACATTGCTGCTCCATAAATTGTCGCAAAATGCATTTCTGCCCAGGGAACACTGTTGGCCTTCCCGTTTTTGATGGCGGCGCATTGGCATGCTTTAGAGATGATAGGATGGCGGGAGCGGGGGTTAAAAATGGGAGCTCACAACACTTTTTTTTTCCAATTTGGATTATCACCTCTATCCTGTTGCATAACAGTGGCAAAGAGGTTATGGGCTAATCCTTCTTAGTCTCAGCTTCTTCTTCATTCTGGGGTCCCAGTTACACATTCCAGATAGCTGCTTATTAGAAATGAAATCCTGTTCATATTCAAGCAACAAGATGGTGAGAAATTAACCTTGCAAAGGGAGACTGGGTTTATGGCCAAATTCAAAAACAAGCAAGCTAATTCACAAATTACAGGAGCGGGTAACACTCTTGGTTTGACAATTCACAGTCAAAATATTGCTTTTTGTAGGGATTGGTTGCCATTTGATCCCCCAGTCAGGAATGAAAATGATTTTCCCATCCTCGGATAGCCAGTTTGCAGACCTGAAAATTATCTCTCAACCTTTTCATGTCAGCACAATCAAGCAGAATGGCAGGTGCCCCCCTTTGCAAATGACAGTACGTAGTTCCTTTCTGGAATAAAAGGAAAGGGAAAGATACAGTAAATTGCAACCAAAGGATAAAGAATTCGAATTCTTGTGTGAGGAAAAGTGACAATGTTAGTGTTAGGTTTTGGTCTGAATTTAAGAGGAAGAACTAATCAAGTTCTTTCTTAGTGAGTGGGGGGCAACAGGCCACTCACCAGCCGGTTCATCCGAAGGGTGGATGGTTTTGCCTCCTCCCGGTGATGACAGCATGAGACGCAGTGAAATAGCCGCAGATCCGGAGGGTAGCATCCTCTTGCTGGCATCGAGTGTTCTCCACCCACCCACCACATTGATTGGTACTAGTACTAGAAAATCAATAAAGTGTGGCCCGAGTTAATCCCATTCCGGTTTCTTGCCTGTTTATTTCGCCATGGGGGGGGGACAAAGGAATTTTGTTAGTCTAAAATGCTCAGTGACAGTGTGCATTACACACCTTAATGGCTTCCTGCAAGAAAAAGCATGCACTTATTCCAAAATCTACAAGTTAGAGATGGGCACGAACCAAAAAAATGGCAATTCATTTTGGTTCGATTCATTTTTCGTTCGGTTTGGGTCGTTAAATATGAAACTAATTTTTAGAAAAAAACTTTCATAATTCGTTTTGGTTCAGGTATTTATTATTATTATTATTATTATTATTATTATTATTATTATTATTATTATTATTATTATTATTATTATTATTATTATTATTTTATTGTGGCCTGCAGGCCAGCATGTTTCCCTTAGGAATGCATTGAGGACAGATTAATCCATTCCAGAGGCCAGAATAAAGACAAAAATAATCAGTTTTTCCCCCTGGGTTCATGAGGAAAGGTTTTTTGACTTGTGAAGCATCCCGTAGGAAATGTTTTATCATGCAAAGCATGCCTATTCCCGGAATGTTTTTCTTCCTAAAAGTTTTTTTGGCTTATGAGGCATTGGTCTTAAGAGGTACCACTGTATTAGCATTAAGATGCATTGATTTTTCAGGTTGTTTCTTCCCAGGATGCATGCTTTGGTTGTTGCTTTAGTGCTATTATTTCCCTGTACTGGAATGCCTGGTGTTGGGAAATGATGCAATAATGCAGTCCTGCTCAATGTGTAGACCACTGGTAACTGGTAGCCCATGGGGCTGTTTGAAGTAGCCCACCAGATCTTCACCAGCCTCCCAATCCACTGCCAGCAGCAGCATGTTCATATATATATATATTTTTTCTGCCCCCCTGCCCACCCAGACATTTGGTGCAGATTTATTCCCTTACCTTACCTTCCACCACCATAACTCCCACTCGGCTCCTCCATAGGAGTCCTTATCCAGAGCACCGGAACACTGGCAAAGTGTACACATGCTCCTGCAAATAGACCACGGGGCCTTCAGTAGAGATTAAAGGAGACTGCAGGGCCATTTGGGAGAGAAAAGTAGGCCATAGGGACGTTGGGGAGCTGAAGGTAGATCGTAGGCTGTTCAAAGTTGGACAGCCCTGCAATAATGTATATGCCTGAAGCCCTTTATTGCATCACCTCCAGGAAGAGCTAGCTAATACCAAGGATGGCTCTCTGGCATATGCAGCTCATGACTGGAGTAAGGGTTGCCATTAGTTTTAGATTGAGTCCCCCAGGAGCTACATCTCCTTTACCAAATACATTTTTGAAGAGAAATGGCCTTGTTAAGAAGCAAAGATTAATAGGAAAACAATGCTCTCTCCCAACTCTCCACATCTGAAAGTTTTATACACCTTGAGTGAGTCAAGGTATATAACACCTCTATGAGTGGATGTGTTGGTGGGGGTTCCAACAAGATGGAGTCTGATTTGAGATCTAGAGATTAGCAGGGGTCTAACGGAGAAAAATGTAGCTTCAGCAAAGGAACCATCTTATTTCTTTTCCCCTTCATTGGTTTAGTGAAAGGGGGCTTCCTAGGTAAAGGTGGTTTAGTGAAAAGGGGCTTCCTATGTAAAGGTGGTTTAGTGAAAGGGGGCTTCCTAGGTAAAGTACTTCTGACTATTCCCTACCTGGGAAACCCTGAAAAGGTTTGCCCTAAGTTAGAATTACAGATGGGCACAGACTTCCAGTTGGGTGGTTCATGTTGGTTCGTTTATTGGCCCAACAGGTGTTTGGTGCTTAACTCCCACCTCTCCTGGCAGGCACCAACTTGGAGGCAGTGGCTGGAGGAGGTGGGTGCCTGCAAGAAGCGGTAGGGCTTTGAAATGCTCAACAGTTTGGCCAATAAACTAGCACATCTCTAGTCAAAAGTCACGTGAGGCCATCTTCTTCTTCTTCTTCTTCTTCTTCTTCTTCTTCTTCTTCTTCTTCTTCTTCTTCTTCTTCTTCTTCTTCTTCTTCTTCTTCTTCTTGTTGTTGTTGTTGTTGTTGTTGTTGTTGTTGTTGTTGTTCAACAATTATTTGCATTAGTACTACTGTAGTAAGGGGATCCTCACCCACTAAGACCTGGTAAGCAAGTCCCTAGTAAAAACACGCTACCTCAAAACGTTTATGAAGCTCTTTCTTTCTTTCTTTCTTTCTTTCTTTCTTTCTTTCTTTCTTTCTTTCTTTCTTTCTTTCTTTCTTTCTTTCTTTCTTTCTTTCTGGTTGAGACCCTGGCAGCAGGTCCAGCCAGTGCACTCAGTGCTAAGAGCTGTGCCAGTTGCATCTTTTTGGATCCAGTATTAAAGTATTGTCTTTTTAAAAAAATGGTCCATTCTTATGCAGCCCTGAAATGATGCAGGTGACCTCAGGAAGGCTTAGTTATGAAAAATGCAGCTGGGTGGCTTTTCCTGGTTCCCCATTGCTCATAAAATACTGCCACCTAGTGCTCAAAAAGTATTCTACAGCGTGGTTTACTTGGGGCAGGGTTCCTTTCGCGACCAACAATGCTTTACATTCTTTACATTCTTTAAAAGGAAGAAATATACATTCATCATACACAAAATGAAGAAATGGGGACCACCTTTCAGATCTCATTTCTCAGACTTTGAAGCAAGCATGTCAAAATGTTAAGCATGAGCAAATGTCAATATGTTCACAAAGGCCAGTTCGTCGTTAGTACTATGCCATCACTAAGTTGCTGGCATTAGGGGCTGTTTCTGTGTAGTTGGGGTAAGCCCAGTCTGATGTCTATGTTTCAATATCTGAAAGGGTGCCGTTGAAGGTACCCTTGTAAGTAGCCAATGCTAGCAATTTTTAAACACTTTGCCATTATCTTTGTTTTGGCCCAAACCCAATTGGAAACAAACCAAGCATGGAAAATAAGCCAGGCACTGGCTTTTCCTTTTCATGTTATTATGTGTGCAGCTGGCCCCATGTTCAATGTCACAACTAGAGATGGGCACGAAACGAACAATTTTTCATTTCCGTTTTTATTTTTTTGTTTCATTAAGCAACAAAATGACAAACAAATTTTGTCTCCAAAATGAAATGAAACGAACCGAAATACCAGAAATTTTGTCGTGTGTTTCGTTTTCGTTACTGCAATACGTGAACTGCTCTAAATGCTAAAAATAACAAAAATTGAAATTAATGGTAACGAAACGGTAATGAAACGAACAAAAATGAAAATGATTTTTTTGCAAAAAAATGCAAAAAACAGAAACAAACCGAAACGGACCCTCCAAACGACAAACGAAACATCATTTTTTTTTATTCGTGCCCGTCTCTAGTCACAACATTTGAAGGAGAACATGCTTGGGTGTGTATTAGGAGTGACTGCAGGCACATGCATGAGTATTATGGATACAGTAGATAGATAGATAGAGATAGATAGATAGAGAGAGAGAGAGAGAGAGAGAGAGAGAGAGAGAGAGAGAGAGAGAGAGAGAGAGAGAGAGAGAGAGAGAGAGATTCATGTATCACCTTTTAGGGACAGATCCCCTGTAATAGGTCATAAAAGACAACCCTCATCTTAGATTAAAAGGATCATCCAATTAAAAGTGCATGGTGGCTCCTTAAAAATGAGCAGAAGTAACATTTCAAGCAGGGGAGGACAAAGTGTATCTCTCCAGACACTGTTGATCTACAATTCACATTGGTTCTAGCCACCAATTCTGGTGATGCATTCTGGGAGGTGCGATCCATTTAAATACAACAGAAGTACTTTTTGTGGGAGGGGGAGGGTAGAAGGCGAAGATGTGTATTGTGCTACAAGTGGTAAGGGGGAAAATGAGTAAGAACTGCTAGTGCCCAGGTTAACTCCTATGGGAAATAATAGTTACACTGACTGAAATGGAAGCTGTGATGCCGTTGGTTGTCCAATATTTCCCTCCCTCTGTATCTCACCAGGTAAACCATGTTCCATGTGCCAGGGGAAGATGGGTGTCTGTCTTAGACCATGAGCAAGATTCTCACAAGGCATTTTGCCTGTTCAGGGACATTTTTGTGGCAGTCCTTGAGGACATATTGCCGCGGACTGCTTACTAATTCCAGCCTTCATTTATGTTTCTTGTTGAGCCATGGGAAAAAGAATAACCAATCGACCCTTTGCGCTCTTTTCAATATTCCCAAGTAGTCAGCTTTACAAAGGCTCAATTACTGTGACAGCTTTGACAGGTGAGAAAGTGTATTGGTAAGGTCCATGTTTCTCTTTTGTATCTCTACCGAATTCGACCAAGGTTGTATTTTTGAGTTGCCTGATTCTATCCTAGCTTTCATGTTAACCTATAGCAGTGGTGGCAAACCTTTGGCACTCCAGATGTTTTGGACCACAACTCCCACAGTCCTTTGTCATTAGCAACACGGCTTGGAATTCTGGGAGTTGTGGTCCAAAACATCTGGAATGCCAAAGATTTGCCATCACTGACCTGTAGCATATGTCTGTGTGCTATTTTTTGTAATCACCAGACTTTGCCTTGGCTCCATCGTGATTCATCCAGTTCTGCCCAGTGAGGGTGCCAAACAGTTGGTTATGTTAAGGTAGCCTTGTGGTAGTTCCTTCATCTCTGAGTTGGCTAATTGCAATAGATTTGGAATTAAATTTTGGATTTACTATGGGCTAGTGCAGTGATGGCAAACCTTTTAGGGACTGAGTGCCCAAACTGCAATTCAAAACCCACTAATTTTTCACAAAGTGCCAATACAGCAATTTACCTGGAATACAGGTGGCTGTGAAAGGGCGATGTCGGGTGCCCACAGGAAGGGCTCCAAGTTCCACCTTTGGCACCTGTTCCATAGATTCGCTAACACTGGGCTAGTGCCTCTGAAGTGACTGGACAGTCCAGATGTCTAGTGTGACTTAAGGGGGAAAGATGTAACAACCTGTCATCAAAGTGCTGCACTTCTGTTGGGAATGATGCCTTCTCTTATCTTTCCTCAGAGGGAGAGGAGAGGATGACAGGTTCCAAACCAAGCTGTTTCCAATTTGGATGTTCAGTTGTAGCAGCGGATTAAGAACATAAGAAGAACATAAGAAGAGCCATGCTGGCTCAGGCCAAAGGCCCATCTAGTCCAGCTTCCTGTATCTCACAGTGGCCCCACCAAATGCATCCGGGAGTGCACAAGACTAAATATTTGTCTCCTCATACCACTCCCCTGCATCTGGTCTTGAAGTACCCTGGTTTTAAGCCTGGAAATTACACATCTCTCCATCATGGTTTGTAACCTAATGATTCTATAGGAGAATCTCGGTCCATGATGCCCTTTCTCAGTTTTGGGGGTGTTTGCATGTGTGTGAAATAATGGCATGTACAGACTGATCTGAATGAAAAGAATTCATCTAGAACTTCCCTGAAAGGTCTCAATTCCTCTCTACAGTAGGATTCCCTCCCAACTTAACCCCCCCTTTGTTTCTGACTGAACAGATGAATCACAAATATGTGCAAATAGATATTGTGTGGGAGGGATTTGATCCACAGACTGTCAAGTTCTCTGGGAGCCAATATGCAGAGAAGTTACTCTGGGGCGAAAGCAACCTGTCTTTCTAGTGATAGGTGTTTACCTTCCACATTGCTTGTTTTCACAAAGTCTGCAGGAGCCAAAAGACCTGGAACCAAAGGACGCCTTGGCTTTCTTTTCAACTCGCTGAATCACCAAGTCTCCTTGACATTATACACCATATTGTATTTTTTTTCCAGAGATGCGCTAGTGATTGCTATTGTGAAATGGTCCTCCTGGTTGGCATAAAATACACGCCCAAGGAGTGGCAAAGGATACGTGCCGTGACTCACTAGCCACAACAAAGTTCTTCCTGCCACTCCATGCATCCCTGCCAAGAAGCAACGGATGGGAAATTTGGTGGGACACAAGAATGACTTGCAGCCATAAAGGGAAATTACATGGCCCGCTGAAAAGGGAGAGGGACCTTTTGGCTTCATTGGCTGAAGGATGGCTTATATGCCAAATAATATCTTTCTTTATAATAAGACTGTGACAAATATTTGAATTTTTTTTTGTCCTCAACAAAGAAAATATATCTCGACAGAGTGAGCGTAAAATTGTTCATCATGGTGCAATTTTATTGCTCCAATACAAGTATAAAAAGACCATTTTCCACCAGCAGTATCCATAAAAAGTGGGTTTGAGCAAAATAGGATTTGCCCCAATTACAAAATTGATTTTTTTTAATGAAAGAGAGAATGCCGGAACCAATTCTGCATCCCCCCCCAAATAATAAAAGTCTAAAGAGGTGAAAGTGCCCTGAAGCCATTGCAATTCCATCCATTGTTTTTATTCTCTCTCATGAGAACAGCACAAATGATTATTTATATTCCAGGTTTAGACCTGCGGTATCCAAGTATAGAATAACCATGATGATGTCCAGCTTCCAGCAGGAGGGAAACAACAAGAAGCAGCAGTTCCACATCCAAGACTTGAAGTTAATTTATAATTTGGCGAATAATGATGCGGAATTAAATTGATAATTGTATGTAGCTGGAGCATTCAGTAACATCTGGACAGCTTTTGTAGCTATAGTTGTTTTCCCCTTCATTCGCTAACAATAAGGGATTAGATCCTGGTTGTTCTTGCACAATTCCGATGTATATTAAGATAATGAGTAATCCCAGAACTGCACAGCTGGAAGGGACCACATGGATCATTGACTCCAGCCTCTGTCAAGGGGACACAGTGGGGAATCAGACTCTCAGTTTGTGATGCTTGCTTTATATTTCCCCTGAAGTGACTCAGGATTGCAGTGGTAAGAGCTGATTTGCCAAAGATGTCAAACAACTTCTAAGCATACACGTAAATATACACCTTTGGGTAGTGGGCAGCATATAAGCTGTATAAATAAATAAATAAATAAATAAATAAATAAATAAATAAATAAATAAATACTAGCATATTCTTTCTTTCTTTCTTTCTTTCTTCTTACAAATAGCACTCTAATACAATTTTTACCTAGTTTTGTGTATGTGTGTATGTGTGTGAGAGAGAGAGACAGAGAGAGAGAGAGAGTGAGAAAAAGGGGGTACAGGAACCGGAAAAAAGCATCCAACAGTCCATGGGGGGGGGACCCTCAAGAGAAAGTGACTTACTCTTTCTTTCCTTGGGCTTTTGATTCTGACAACAAGCATAGGATGAATTCTGGAAGAATTCCCAGGCTCCTTGAATGCATTTGCTAAACTGGTATACAGTATGTCCCATCAGGTTTTCATCACAACTTTGGTTTTCTTACTAAAATCTAGGGATGTTAGAGATTTTCATTCAGGCTGTATTTTAAGACCGAATTGGCCTTGCTGACATTTCCTGGACATAGATCAGAAAACAACTGCTCTTTAGCTTTTGCCAGCTTTGGATGGAGCTAGTGTTGGTGCAGAAATTCATTATTTCTGGCCTGTAATGCTTACCTCATGTACCAAGTTTGTACTGTGGCAGCAGATGCTCTAAAGTCAGGAAAACATCCATTCTAAGAATGGTGGGACAGGAGGCTGCTTTACTGTCTAAGTTACTGAATCCTATTGAGAAATCACCTCAGACTTTCAAAACCCTGGGAGAATTTTAATTTTCCAGTTGGATCCTTTGAGGAAATCCCATTTCCAATCCCCACAGCTAATTCCTTCCTTCCTTCCTTCCTTCCTTCCTTCCTTCCTTCCTTCCTTCCTTCCTTCCTTCCTTCCTTCCTTCCTTCCTTCCTTCCTTCCTTCCTTCCTTCCTTCCAGTGTGTGAAAGAGCAGCTCAATGCAGCCCTTCCTGTTCTTTCTGTGCCCATTAAGAACTACAGTGGGTCTTGTGACACTAAAGACTAACAAGTTTTATCCTTCATAAGTTTTCACGAATTATTTTCCATCTTTCAGATGCTGGTGAAGATGGCCAAACAAAACCTTTTTTAATCTGGGGCCTGACCCAATGTCTGACCTAGAGATGGGCACGAAACGAATGATTTTTCATTTTCGTTTTCATTTTTTCGTTTTGTTACACAACAAAAATGAAATGAATTTTTTAAACAAAACGGAAACAAAAACGAAATGACCAAATTTGCCGTGTTTTTCATTTTCGTTGCAGCAGATGCATTGAACTAAAAGAATGCTAACGAAACAGCAATTTTTTGTTTTTTTTTTTGTTTTTTGTTTCGTTACCTAATGACATGAAAATGGATTTTTTTGCAAAAAAGTCACAAAAACGAAAACAAACCAAAACGGACCCCTAAACGACCAAATGACAAACGAAACACCATTTTTTGAGTCGTGCCCATCTCTAGTCTGACCCATTAAGAGGCCAGTTTTTAAGTTGTTTTAAGCCATCTAGGAAGCAGTCTGGGAACTGAACAGTGACTGTATTGTGGCACTAGACTTGTGAAACAATTCTTCCATGACTTGTTGCACAACCAAAAGAAGTCATTATGCCCACACTAATGTCATCCTTCTCCAGTCAGGAAAATGGATATTCAGCTGGGAGCGACATTCTCCACGACGGTAAGTCAGGTATGCTCACTTGATACTGATATGTGAGAGCCTGCCTCAAAAGAGTTCACCATTCAAACAAAGATTAGATATTGGTTAAGATTCCTCTTGCACTTCCTTCCTTCACCCCTCTCTCTGGTGTCTTTTGTCATGGCTCTGGCAGCGATTCATTGAAGGACTTCGCCACTCCTCTTCAGGCATTGCTTGTTGGGTAAATTCACCATTACTGGAAAGAAAGCATCCCAGCTTTGCCTCATGTACTCATGCTTTCATTGCCCCCCTTACATTTAGCATTTATTTATATTTATTAGATTTCTGCACTACCCATCCAGCTGCGAGGCTGCATTTGGCAGGCTGATCAGTCTGAGGAGGCTAGGCATGCTCTCCATGTGAAGTGGAACCTTGGAGCATTTCCACAGATGATGGAGCTCCCTGCATCAGCCTCAAAATATAGGAGCAGAATGGAGGGGGGCAAGGCTGGAACAGGCCTCCCCTATCTTTGGTGAGTTCACTCTAGCAGATAACATCTGGATGGGTTACGTTTCTCATTCTTTCTTGATGTGTAATTACATCCTTGTTCCCGGATGTTGGGCATAGTAGTTTTTCAAAGTAGGGTAAGGCGGTTACTTCGTGTCCATTTTGTCTCTGTTAGTGTTGTGCTTAGGAGTGGTACAAAAAAATGTTACTTCATGTCCATTGTGCAACTACTGAAATTTGTCTCAACCACGCCCCCGAAAAGGGTGCTAAGCGCTACAATACTGTACCTGGGTGCTGATGTAGGGTTTTCCCTTGTCACTCTTTGTTCCCACTTTCTGTTCCGAGACAAGACACCATGTTGTAACAACTGTCACACAACAAAACATTTGTTTCTCTCAGAAAACTGTGTCTCAGAAAACTGTGTCCCCCCCAAAAAGGGAAAAGGAAGCTAGACAAATTGAGTGTTTTTCATGGTACAAAACTGAGAGGTAACAATTGTCACGAGACAAGTTATCATGACCATGGGAACACTGAAACAGGGACAAAACAACTTGATCACGACCAATGCTGTCAGTACAAAACTAGTTGCAGAACAAAGAAGGATGTGAAATAACCACCTAAGACTATGTTTGATGATGTCCACCTCTCTTAGTATCTCAGAATGGGGAAAGGAGGGAGGCTGAGCAGACACTTCCAAAGATAGCATCCAGTAGCCCCAAGACTCTTAATGAAATTATTCCATTTTGCATTTCCTGCCACTTGTTGCAAAAGTGAACCTTACATAGCCTTCAAAATTTGCATTTGAACAAGCCCCTTGTAGCACCATCAGTCACATATTCACTGAATCCCGCATATAGGTGAAATGTGCAAACAGCTGTGTACCGTGTGTGTGTGGGGGGGCATGCATATATATTTGGGAATTGTGTCTGTTAGGAAACATGAGTCTGAAAATGGGAATCCACATTGTTATGCAGGATAAAAAACAGAGCAAACAACAGGATTATAGAATTGGATATGAACAACAATAAGGGGAGAATGCACGAGTGATTCAGAGAAATGCAGAGACGTTTGACTGAGAGTTTTTCAGTTCTTTTGCTACCCATGGTTCCAACTTCCAGAGCACAGTCAATTGGAAGCAAGGAAGAAAGTGGGTGAGGGGGGGCTGGAAGGGAAAAAGGTATGGAAGACTAGGAAGTTGATGATGGATATTTTCAGGAAATATATGGTCTCTTCTCTTTTCCCCTCCATGTTGCTCTTGCTCTGTGCAGTCAAGTTGCCCTTGACCTATGGCGACCCCATGGAGGAGCTATCTCTAAAATGCCCTGCCCTCAACAGCCCTGCTTAGTCCTTGTCAACACAAGGTTTTGGGTTCTATAGGGAGTCAGTCCATCTTGTATTTGGTCTTCCTCTAAGAAAAGAAGATTTTCCCCAGCATTATTTTCCCTTCTTTTTGAACTTAACACACACACACACACACCCAATGCCCTGGAGAGCTTGATGAGATAGAGTACTTTTTATCCTATTAGCAGTTTCCCTGGGTGCAACGTTCCAAACAGCCAGTCATTGCAAAACCCAAAGGGGAAACAATTAACATCATTCTGTCAATGGTTTCCGAAGGTTCCCACAAGGCAACCCAACTGGGGTGGGGTGGAGGTGGGGGAACACCTTAGATTACTTTTTTATTCTCATGAGGACATTTTGATATTTAGGCTGCTGTCCTTTGCTGACTTACCATTGAACAGACTGAGATTCATGTCTGAATAAATACACCCAAGATTACCCTGCAAATATGTTTCCTAGAATAAATTGTGCAGGCTTGCTAGAAAACAAACAAATCTCAGTGTTGATTCACACATTCACGAGGTAGGGACTGAGTTTGCACAAGAACGGCGACAGCGCAGAATCTATTAAGTTTTGATTCCAACTGCCTTGTGTTTCGCATAGAGGCAATCTTTTGTTATTCTCTTCCCACGCCACACACACACACACACACACACACACACACACACACACACACACACACACACACACACAAAACATATGAAACCCCTGTGTAGTACAGGCCCTCATCGATGGGAACACACAATCTCTTTT
This sequence comes from Phrynocephalus forsythii, assembly GCA_029282475.1. Lineage (NCBI taxonomy): Eukaryota > Metazoa > Chordata > Lepidosauria > Squamata > Agamidae > Phrynocephalus > Phrynocephalus forsythii. Next base: position 15,966,527 of record JAPFRF010000004.1, read on the forward strand.
TTATTTACTTAGTGCAGAATCAAAGTTTGCTTTGTGTTTATTTTAGGGAAGAAAGCATGAAACCTGAATCGTACTCCTTGGTGAGTCACATACTGAAATAATATTTAGAATCCATCAGCCAATGCCAGGGGGAAAACATACTGCACCGCCAAGAAAACAAAACAAAACAAAATACAATGTGTTTTCAATCAAAACATCTTTTGGCTTTTGTTTCCCCGTTTTCTTTCTCATCCCTTCAGTAACCTGCTCTTAGTTCCTGCAGTTTAGCTCTGATGTTTTTTTTTTGTCTTTTTAAAAGCACCTGTGCAAAGTTTAGTTACCAGAATGAGACTTCTAGGGAAAGAAGAACATTAGTATTATAGCGTGCCCATTTTTTGTGTGGGAATATTGGCCAGTATCTTCTTAGTTATTTATGTTGGCAGAAGTGCAGTGATCTAAATAAATCATGGTGGCAAATTGTTCCTGGTTAATCAGTTACCACTGGTATCCGTCATTGTGGGCCAACACACACGACTATTGTACATGAGGGGTACGGGTGGCAGCTTGTTAACTAGTAGCAATTTTCCATGGCAGTTCACACCATTAGACACACACTGGTGTACATAACCAACAGGATCCTGGACAAACGTTTTCTGCTTATCAGTCACTGTCCCCACCCCTGAAAGAGCTGCACTTCACCTCTTTAGTAGAGAAGAAAAACATTCTTTTGTCTTAACTTCATTGTGTTTGTCCCAAAGTTGCTCACATCCGTGTTTTGACCTTGGTTCATCTCAGGTTGCAAGATAGGAGCCACAGTCCTACAAGTTCACATGATGTTTGCCTTGTTCACCGCAGCTAACTGTGGCTAGTTGATGAGGTACCAGGTTGTGCCTTGTTCGCATCCCTGGGAGTGACCTTGATTGGACAACTGAGATGTGCCCCAGCTCCTAATCAATTATCCACAGTTAACAGCAGCAAGTTATGCAGATCTTATGGGATCATCAGTAGGATCTCTCATTCGTGCTTATTTATGGTATAGGGATTCGTGTTCATTCTGCCTATGCCCCTTAAGAGGTGCAGTCTCGTATATATTTTCTTGATGCTTCAAGCATATTTATTTGTATCATCCAACAATGTGTTTCCCGTCTCTGCTCAGGAATACGCTCAATCCACTTACCAAATATACCTAGGCAGCAAGAATTATAGACATCTTACTTGCTTGTTGCACACCCCTTCTTGGCATCCCACCCCCTCAGTCACCCATGTCATCTTTGTAAAAGAATGCCATTTGGTTAAAACAATTGTCTTGTCTTTTCGGGGCTTGGTACTCATTCTGAAACACGACTAGCAGGATTCCTTCTAAAGGGCTTCATGAAAGAATGCCATGCAATGAAGACTCACCAAGCCTCAAAGTGTGCTAAATATGGAAACCCTTTGGAATTAGAAAACAACAGACTTGGAAAGTGACTGTATGACTTGGGGAATCCAGTTTTTGCTCTGGTAGTGCAACCCTATTTATATCTATTCAGAAATAGAAATTTAAAGAATTCTTGCATAATCCTTGTCCATTAAGGCTAGACCCGATGGGAGACCTTTGTCAGACTTTTTTTTTTAAGTTTCAAAAGCTTCTTAATTTCCGGATGAGAGTGAGACAAGGAGTCCTATTCCCCTCCCTTTAAAGCAAGGTTTGTGAAAAAATGTATCTGTTCACATCTGCTGTCCCCTTTCTTTGATAAACAAAGCAAGAAGTGCATAATGGTGGGCTATTGTGAAATAATGAGATGGAGAGAGTCCCCTGAGGTATCATATTCCTAAAAGTCTATAAAATAAAACAGAAGCCATTGATGTTTTGCAAAATTTGCACACAATTTGTGCTCACCTCTTTAGTAGAGAAGAAAAACATTATTTGTCTTAACTTCATTGTGTTTGTTCCAATTTTGCTCGAATCCTTGTTTTGGTTGCAAGACAGGAGCCACAACCTATGAGTTCATATGAAGTTTGTCTTGTTCACCACAGCTAACTGCAGCTAGTTGATGAGGTACCAGGTTGTGCCTTGGTCACATCCCTGGGCATGACCTTGATTGCTCGATTGAGATGTGCCCCAGCTCCTAATCAATTATCCACAGTTAACAGCAGCAAGTTATGCAGATCTTATGGGATCATCAGTAGGAACTTAGCCATGTTTATTTATGGTACAGGAATTTATGTTCATTCTGCCTATTCCCCTTAAGGTGTGCAATCTCATATATATTTTCTTGTTGCTTCAAGCATTTGTGTTTGTATAACTGAGCCTTGTGGTGTAGTGGTTAAACTGCTGCACTGCAGCTAAAACTGTGTTCACCACCTGGGGTTCAATCCCAGGTAGCCGGCTCACAGTTCACTCAGCCTTCTATCCTTCCAAGGTCAGTAAAATGCATACCCAGCTTGCTGGGGGGGGGCAATGTGTAGCCTGCATAATTAAATTGTAAACCACCCAGAGAGTGCTTGAAGTGCTATGGGGCGGTATAGAAGCAGAACACTTTGCTCAAGCTTTCTTTATCACACCTTGATTCTAGAAAAAGCCATTCCTGTTCTCTTCCGTTTTTGTTGCCCTCTTAGGGGAGTTGGGGGGGGTAATTTTAAAGTGCTGTCCTGCCCAACAACAAATACAAAATGGGTGAGGATTTACAGCACTTCTCCAATGTGTATTTCTACAGCTCTTACTCCCCAAGCAACCAGGTATTCGATTGACACCTCTGAGAATCAACTGTGTGCCTCAGGTATGGATGGGACTTTCAGAACTAAAGAACTCTTAGTTGCATAATTTGGCGGGAACCTCCCTGACCAAATTATGGCTCTGGCAGTCCTCAAACTTACAGAAAGTAGAGTAGCCCTCATGACTCCATCCTAGAGTAGCTTCCTGCTCTACAATTTTATAAATTTATGGCTGAAACCCAGCAACAAGAGTCAGCCGACTGAATCAGTGGGGAATTGGTTGACTCACCTCCTTCATATGTTCCATCTATTCAATAGACTGACTCTAGCTGTAATCCATCCCAAATGCATGCTAAGTTGAACAACTCATCAGTAGAGCCGTATCTAAAAAATAAAAAGAATAAATAATTTTTTAAAAAATGTAAATATAGCAAACAGCATCTAAAATTTGTAAGGAAGCAGTTAAAACACCAATGGTTTCCACTATTGCTCATAAGTAGAGCTGCTCATAAGTAGAGGTACCACTGTAGATTGTTATTAGGATTTTATTTTTAAATGACAGTTTGGGCAAAGGAAGCTTTCTCACACCTCCTACTCACTGGAAGAAGGATCATGCCTCACCTTAATAATATTCACATTTGCAAGGCTTCTGGGTATTTTGGAGAAAAACCATGTTTTTAAAATGACATACATGTACTAAAATGGGAGCAGCTAGCTTTGCATAATTGGGAAAAGACACTGACAAACCTGGGCTAATGAAAGGGGTGATGACTATGTCCATTAGCTAAAATGTTCAAACAAAGGTGTGCATTTGGGGGAAATGTTACAAAGCATTATGCACAGATCTCTGTGTAAACCAGGCATGTCCAAACTTCAGCCCTCCAGATGTTTTGGACAGCAACTCCCACAGTCCTTTGCCATTGGCAATCTAAGCTTAGAATTCTGGGGGTTGTGGTACAAAACATCAGGAGGGCCGAAGTTTGGACATGCCTGGTGTAAACCCAAAGGCTGAAACCCTGTTGTGACGTTCAGCGTGCCCAACTGTGGCAGCAATTAATGAAAAGTGCAGCAAGACTGTGTAATGTAAGTGTCCAATCCGGGTTGCATGGGTATAAGTTTCACTCATTCTGGTGTAACTTTACATAGCATCAAAGCATACAGGATTTCAGCCCATGTCTATCAGTCTGATATAATACAGTGACAGGAAGACTTTGCAAACAGGATTGGTGTGCATGTCCAAAGAGAGGCTTTTAACCCCCTCCTGACACCTCATCACACTGACCTTGGGCTGCTTCCAAAGAGCGGCTTTAACCCCCTCCTGACACCTCAGCAAACAGCCCTTGGACTGCTCCTGCTAACCTGCACTTACAAAAAGATGCTTTTAACCCCCTCCTGACACCTCAGCAAACTGACCTTGGGCTGCTCCTCCTGGCGTGTGCTTTCAAAGAGTGGCTTTTAACCACCTCCTGACTCCTCAGCAAACAGATCTGGGGCTGCTGCTGCTGGCAAGCACTGCCAGGAAGAGCCCAAGGTCTGTTTGCTGAGTTGTCAGGAGGGGGTTAAAAGCCTCTCTTTGGAAGTGCATGCTGGCAGGAGTAGCCCAAGGTCTGTTTGCTGAGGTGTCAGGAGAGGGTTAAAAGCCATTTTTGGAAGTGTGCTTCTCTCAATAAAAAAAATCAACGATATACTGGGACCATAATATATGAACCACAGTGTGTGTGTGTGTGTGTGTGTGTGTGTGTGTGTGTGTGTGTGTGTGTGTGTGTGTGTGTGTGTGTGTGTGTGTGTGTGTGTGTGTGTGTGTGTGTGTGTGTGTGTGTGTGTGTGTGTGTGTAGGGGAATACTATATTCTTATACATTACTGTTTTAGGGTTGATCATGAAGGAGTTGAAATAGTTTCAGATTTTGTATACCTTGCTTCAATTATTCATCCAAATGGAGAGTGCAGCCAAGGAATCAGAAGAAATCTGAGACTTGGAAGGGGAGCAAAGAAGAAATAAAACATGATCATCCATTGTAAGGATGTGTTATTAGACACCAAGACCAAGATTATCCCCACTCTTGTATTTATGATTATCATCATGTATGGGCGTGAAAGATAGATGGTTAAGAAAGCTGACAGGGAAAAGTGTGATGCATTTAAAATGTAGAGCTGGAGAGAGCTTTGTAGATAAACCGGACTGCCAGAAAAACAAACAGATGGGTCCTAGAGCAAATCAGGCATGAACGTTCTCTGGAGGCAGAAACGTTGAGGGTGAGGCTGTCCTTTTTTGGCAGGGGGGGAGATCATGAGAAGGCAGGGTTCTCTGGAAAAAAGAATAATGCTGGGAATTGTTCAAGGGATCAGGAAAAGAGGAAGACAAAATACAAGATGGACTGACTTTATAAAGGAAACCACAGGCTTAGGTTTACAATAGCTAAGCAGGGCAGTTGAGGACAGGGCATTTTGGTGATCATCACTCATTCACAGGGTTGTCATGAGTTGGTGGCGACTTGACAGCATACAGTATAACAACAATACACTGCAAACAGTTTCTCCTGACCTGTATAGATCTATAGAAATCAGAAGAAAAGAAATTCATGAGCCATTAAATGTATGCACTGCTTTTCATCAAGTAAATGCTAGATATTCCAAGTACTATGAAGTTTCATACAAGGTCAAATAAAGTCCTCTATGCTGTATACCATTAAAGAGTTAAAAACTCTTTAGAACATAGAATCAAGTATATAATTAAATTTCAATAAGCTGTAGACTGAAGTGAATGAACATAATGCCAGCAGCAACATATGATCCAAACAGAGAAGTAAGTGATCCAATTTCATTGTTAGTTTATTAAAGAAATTTAATTTATGCTACTGAATAATAGACATCTTCTGGGTGGTGAGCAATGTAGCTTTTGGAGGGGGATAATATGAAAAGTTAAAACCAAATAGACTAAACCCAACCATGATCTAAAAATTGAGAAAAATAAAATAATCAGACATGAGAAACATGTATCTCAAGCAAGTAAAGGTAAAGTCCCCCCCCACACACACACATGCCTGCTAATCATGTTCAACTCATCTCCATATTCAAGCCGAAGAGCCAGTCTTGTGCAAGTCCATGGCCACGTGGCCAGCATGGCTGCAAGGAAACACTGTTTTACCTTCCCACTTTTTATGGCGGTACCTATTTATCCACTTGCATTTACATGCTTTTGAACTGATAGGTTGGCAGGAGCTGCAGTTAGCAGTGGGAGATCACTCCACTGCATAGCTCCCAGGATTCGAACTGCTGAGCTGCTGACTTTGCAGCTGACAGTTTTCAGTGCTCTAGCCCACTGAGCCACCATGCCCCTATCTCAAGCAGAGATGGGGACAAATCAATAAAATGGATTCGTGATTTGTCAGAACTAACAAATTGATGAATCAATGACTTTCCAGTGACAAATCAACAAATTGATTCTTCTCCACTTTAAAATGCTATAAAATGGCCATATAGAGGCACCATATTTGGAGGGAAGCATACCTTGATCATCTTCCTCTCAGTAAGAATGGGGGTTTATACCTCAAAATATTTTCATACAGTACTCCCCTGTTTATCGCAGGAGTTAGTTGTCCGACCCATCTGCGATAAAGGAAAATCCACAAAATGAAGACACCTCAGCAAACTGACCTTGGACTGCTCCTGCTGGTGTGTGCATCCAAAGAGAGGCTTTTAACCCCCTCCTGACACCTCAGCAAACTGACCTTGGGCTGCTTCTCCTGGTGTGTGCTTCCAAAGAAAGGCCTTTAACCCCCGCCTGACTCCTCAGCAAACTGATCTGAGGTGGCTGCTGCTGGCAAGCACTGCCAGGAAGAGCCCAAGGTCTGTTTGTTGAAGTGTCAGGAGTGTCCCCCCACCAAGGAAAGTGCTGTCTGGGCTCCTATAGACACCAAAGTCACTGTGAGGCTTCTCCCACCTCTTTTCAACAATCCCTCTATGTTTGGTGAACATTGGGTTTTAGTTATACACTCTCAAAGTGGTGCCCCATAGGAAAGAGTCCTATAGAAGTTTATTTGGGAGAGACCCAATCTTCACCTAACTTGATGGGACTGTAGAGGAGAGTCAGAAGAAGATTCTTTGCAAGCTTGGTGTTTCTAGGTATCTGGGAAGAACTGTCATGGGGGTGCTATTTGGGAGTACATATCTCAGACATCGAAAATATAATCTCCACCAAATTTGGAGGGATTGTAGAGGAGTGCTAGACAAAGCTTCCCTCCAGATTTGGTGTCTCTAGATCCGTTGGGGACCATTGTATGGCCTGATAAATCAACAAATCAAAAATTGCTAAAATCCATACATTCATATTCATTGGTGATTTGATTTATGACAAATGCAAATTGTTGAATTTTGATGAACCAGCCAAATTCATCATAAAATGTAAGTTGTTTTTCAGTTCATCCCCATCTCTAATCTCAAGGACTAGAGGACCTTAACATTTAGCTGGGGAAATAAACAAGGCACTAAGTCAGCTTCTCCTGGGAAGATTTTCTCCCCAAAGTTTGTCCCCTCTGGAGAAATCAAAAGCTTTGAAAGAAACTTTGCAGCCTGGTGTATGCACATGTATGTGTGTGTGTGTGCATGCACACAATCCATGCACCCATGTGTGCCTGTGTTAATGGGATGCAGGTATAATTGAACTTAATGCGCTGTGTATGCATGCAGTTGAATGGAAAATTAATTCAAATATGTGTGTAAATAGGGGAATGTATGTATGCCTCATTAAGCATGTCTGGGTCTGTATGCCAGATGAGATGGAGCACCTGGCTACGGAGGCAAGCTACACAGTCTCAGAGCACATGCACACACCCCCCAAGAAGAAAGGCATGGTAGACCACTTCTTAGTACTTTATACCTAGAAATCCCACAAAGAGTCCCTGGGAATGGGAATTGACTCAACAGTACATATAATATCTTTAAGACCCCGGGTTGGATTGCTCGCTGCTGGAATGTGATTACTTATCTTACCTGGAACCAATGTGAATACCCAAATTAAAAAGCATTTATACTCTTTCCTTGGAAATAAGGCCTGTTGTGCTTGACTGCAATTTCTTCTTCCTCATGGACTTTACTTAGGATTGCCCAGTGCTTGATATGAAATTGGCCACACAAAAGACATACATTTCAATAGTTCCTCATGACTTTTCCTCTGGTTTAGGCTCAGTCATCTGATAGGGACCAAACCAGGAAAAAAAAAAGATTTGGAGTTAGATACCCCAATTCCTGGTCTCTAAGGTGGTTACTTCATATCCTTCTTTGTTAGGCGACTAGTTTTGTACTGTGACAGCATTGGTCATGATCACGTGGTTTTGTCCCTGTTTAGTCCCTGTTTCCATTTTCTCACGGTTGTGATCACTTCTCTCATGACAACTGTTACTTCATGGTCTTGTTCTGTGACAAATTCTGAATTTGTCTTGCTTTCTTAACCCTTTTTAATTGTAAATAAAACTTTTTGATATTTCGATTTACTGGTCTTCTGGGATTTACACGTCAATGCTACAGAATTTTCAGTACTTTCTTTAATAAAAATTTGCACAACATGGTGTTTTCCAAAGGGAAATTAATATCATTTGCTGCTTCAGATGCTGACTACTAGGTGGACACTGGTTGTTGCATGACAGTTTTTACAACATGGTCCCTTGTCTTGGAACAGGAACCAGGAACAAACTGTGACAAGAGAATACCCCAACCAAGTGCCAGGTAAAGTATTGTTACACACTGATCCCGCTCCAGGGTATGTGGTTGAGACAAATTTCAGCTGTTTTGTGGCGGACATGAAGTAAGATTTTTTTTTGTGCCAGTCTGAAGCGCAACACTTAAAGAGACAAAACAGATGTGAAGTAACCACCTAAGAGACATATAGAATTTGTAAATAACAAGCTACAAGTATGTTAGTTATCTGAAAATAGTTACCTTTTTGGATAATGGGGGTGGAACAAAGTCTCATTTAAAAAGCAACATGGGGATGAAGTCATCTTACTTTTCTGTTATTGAGAAAAAGTTTCTCTTATTGAGAAAAGTTCTGTTTTCACTCCTTCCTGGAAGAAGCAGAGAAAGGGAATGCATATTGTGCAGGTCAGCTTTGGTTCATGTCACCACTGGACCCAATTTTTATTTCACAAATACAGAGTATATTTTTGGAGATGTTTGTACTGCCTTGGATTTTGATAAAGCCTAGAAAGTAATTGTGAATCAACAAGATGGTTCACAAGGTTATCAAGATACACCTTCAGAAACAGGAAGAGAGTCCTCATGTTACATTCTATGTGCTGGATCTTGACCAAGCCTGCAGTCTTACACATACTTGTCTGGGAATTCGTCTGATTGAATTCAGTGGAGTTTCCTTCTGAAGATACATGTATGCAATTCTCTGCATGCTGCTTAAATTTTGTTCTCATCGAAAACAATAGGACACATTTTGCCATGACTAGATTTTCCTAGAGGATTTTACTGGAAACTAGGCTCAATTAACATAGTCCAGATTCAACCCACTTATTACTAGTCAAATGCTTTTCTGCATGAAAAAAAAGGTTCTGATTGAGGGATGTTCTAGATCATACAAGATACAAATACAAATGAAATGCTGTTGTGGGGAAGTAATTCATCTTAGCATGTTATGCAAGAAAGGTAATCTTGGATATAAATAAATGGTGGCGGGAAGGAATTTGTAGATTAGAAGTCAGAACACAGTAGAACATATTTTATCTTTTAAAATATTGCCTTTTAATTGAAGAAATAATAAATCAAAATACCAACGTTTCCTTCACTGGGCCCCAGTAACCAAAGCAAACACCCGAATCAAGTAATGAATTTCAGAACCCATTACCTTGCAAAGAAGATCAGGTAGTACCTTTGATGAAAAGTGCAAATCAACCCAAATCAAACATGCCTGTACATAGATCATCACGACTTTGGGCTGAGTGCTCACATGTTTTTGCTCTAGGCACATTCAGATGTAACCTGGTTTGACAAGTTGCACTGGATTAATGCCAGCCCAACAAATCTACATCTCTTAATCTACCTGGCTAAAATAAACATACTTTTACACAACCTTATTTTTTATTAAATCGGATGAGTCTTTGTTGGCATTTCCCCATTTTTCTCTGCCTTTTTTTTTTTCCTAATCAAGGGATCGTTGATTACAGAATCCCTGAAGGTTTGTCTGTGTTCCTTGGCTTGTGGTTTGGGGAAAGGTACAGTGTCAGCTACAAAGCATTCATCCCCCACAGGAGGTCAGCGGCCTCCAAGCAATAGTCCAGTTCCACCCCAATAAAATAGATTCCATCTGATTTCAGAAGCTAAGGGTGCTTTTACACAACCCCTAAAATCCGACGCAAAGAGCTCCCAGATCCGGAGCTTTAAAAAGTTTTCCTACCAGCTCCAGACTTTAAAAAAAAATTAAGTACGACCACGCCCACCTAAGCGCGTCCGAGTGCACTTTTCAAGTACCTGGCCTCCAGGAGGTAAAAAATATTCCAATGTGCATTGTAAGGCTGTGAATGCCAGGCTCCCTTGCCTTCTGTTTGTTTGTTTTTTTTGTCCCCACCACCCCTTTAAGAGACAGGAATCACTACGGGGTGGCTTGGGGCGGCTTCGACCAGCAGACAGAGGTGAGACTGCATTTTTCTCTCCATTTTTTTCTCCCTCCCCTCACGCAGACGGGAACAATGGAGTGTGGAGGGGTGGGAACACAGGAAGAGTGACAAACCCCCATGATCTCTAGTCCGAATTTAAGTTGACACCGGATTTTAGAGGTCGTGTAAAAGCGCCCAATGTATGGTCAAGCCTTGTTAGTTCGTAGACAGGAGAACACCAGGGAATACAGTGGATCCTTGCATAACAAATGGTTTGTATAACATAAAATTTGTACAACATAAAAAATTCCGGAGATAGGGGAAATTTGCTTAACAGAACTGTCTATGGGGCAAATCCATACAAAATAAAATAGTTGCAATTAGGGATTACTCTGTTTTCAATGCATTCCTATGGGAAATTTGTATAAAGGAAAATTTGCTTAACATAATTTCATTTGGAACAAATTAATTCCTTTATACAAGGAATTGGATGGTGTACTGATGAAGAGTTGTAGCTGAAGTAGCAGTAAAGCACAATCATATGTCCAGTCTCTGAGTAGAGATAGGAAAGAATCTTGACTAGATCTTGAGAATCCATCTGGTTGGAGTCATCAGTACTGGGCTAGGTCCCAATCCCAGGGCCAGCAATCTGGCAGTGGGCTTGACTATTGAAAATCCCTGATCATCTGGGATTACCAAAGACTTCTTTAGTGCAATATTGAGCCCAAGGGAGCCTCCAAACCTGGAACAGGTGGAGGGGGGAGGGAGGAGAGAAAAGGATTAAGAAGCTTTCAATTAATTTAAATTAATTATTTCCGGTGCTCAGATGAGTTTACTAGTGCCAAAAGGATTTTGCTCAATATATCATAATTTCTATGTGGTGGATAGACAGATGGATACATGGATAATAATAACTATTTAAGCTTTTGTCTTTTTACTGCTGTTAGTCCCAGGCACTCCCTCAATTTGTAAAGTGTATTGTTGTCCAGATGTCCAGAGCGCAGAGATGTCCAACCTGCCACTTCTTGCCTGTCTTTGCTTTCCTCGATACCCACTAGCCCCACTTGTGAGAAAGACCGAATTCAGGGCAAAAGTGGCTGTACTGCTTTTGCTGTCAAGACCAGAATGGTTTGTGGATGTTCTATGCATTGTACTAGCCACAATAGGCTTAATTGCGTATCATGTTCTCCATCCAGAATTTACTGCTTACTGACTCATATGCCGATTTAGTTTAATTGGGCATCAGCTTGCACATGTAAATGCCACACATTTATTTATTTATTTATTTATTTATTTATTTATTTATTTATTTATTTATTTATTTATTTAGCAATATATCCCATTGCCAATTTGAGATACTTATCTTCAACAGTGATGATACAGAGGAACAAAGTATCAGTCTGCTTTCTTGCTTGTCTGTTACTTTCCTCCATGCCTTCCAATAACCTTGTCCCCTGGGCCAGTCAGAAAGCTTTAGAATCAGCAAAATACAGTCAAATAAAGGAAGGTGTTGAGGTGCTTGCTTCTTGTGCACCCCCAAGACCTTGATACAGGACAGGTGGCATAAAAATGTTTTCAAATAAACAATAGAAACCTACACAGCATCAAGGATCAAGAAGAAGAAAAATTATAAAACCAACACATGTGTTGCAAGGCACAAGCTGAATTCACTTGTGTGCTTCTTTCGCAGACTTTCTTTTGCTGTTGATGCTTCCAAATAAGACCACGTAGATTATGGATAATTAAAGTGGGTGATAATGGAGACCAACTGGAATCAGTAAGTGAAGAGAGTCATGCGAAACCTAGCTTCTGTCACTTGTAGTGGGTCTTAGATGTAACGTATTCTAGGTGAGAGCCATAGATCATGGTTTATACATGTGGTCTAAAACTTGGATTTCGAATCACCCAGATGACCTGAGGAGATGGGATATACTGGAACTGTTCTAGCTACTCCAGCTAGGGCAGTGGCTCCCAACCTGGGGGTCGGGACCCCTTTAGGGTTCAAACGACCATTTCACAGGGGTCGCCATGAGCCAGTGAAGAAAAGGGCACAAACAGCTTGGGTCTGGAGAAGGGGGAGGAAGGGGAAATAGAGTGAGTTACAGCTTGATAGGTTGGAGGGGATGTCAGACAATGGCAACAGAGGCTGTGATTGGCTGAGGGTGCCAGCAGAGGGAAGTTCTCTATGGCACCTGCGGCAATGGCCTGCCAAAGGGGACTTGTGGCCTTTTCCAAGCAGGGCAAGGGGGTCACCACAACATGAGGGACTGTATTAAAGGGTCGCGGGCAGCATTAGGAAGGTTGGGAACCACTGAGCTAGGATGTTCTAAGACTGGACTTTAGAATAATGGAAGAAAAGAATGTAATGTTCAATGAAGCCATCCAGGGAGCTTATCATGCAGCCTCCTAACAAGATTCACTCCTGGTGTACGATGAGCAGGCATGATAGCAATGTCGGCTGCCACGGTAGAACAGGCAGAGTAACTAACCGTGCTTTTAAGAAGGGAAAACTGCTGATTTACTGTGGCCTTCTTGATGCATTTGAAGAGACAGACATTTTCTACAAAGTTGGCAAGACTAGTGGGTGCCAGATGATAATTGATACGGGCCCTGGAGGTAGAAGCTCAAGCCAGGACTTACTTGCTCTTGTTAATCACCCAGGCTGTGCAAAGGCCAGATGTGGTGTGCAATTAAGCCAGACTATTGCAAACAAGGAAGTCGGTCATGTGGTGAAAAGGTATTTTCTTCTTGGCAGGCCACACTGACACTGGAGGCAAGCTTGGGAAGCTGTCATGCTGTCACATCAAGCACATTCCTGTGTGTAGGCAGGTTGAAAAATAAGCTGGATACAGCAAAACAAACAAATGAATAAGACTGGTAAGGGACAGAGAAACCAGTTTGTATGCAATCAGTTGAATGGAAAGGTAAAATTCCTCCGGAGACTGAAGTTCTCTAGATCAATGAATCATTAAATGCCTCAGTGTGGAGGTGTGCATTTGGAATCTCTTCTCATGTAGAAAGCTAGCATGTCAGGTAGAAAGGTTCAGATTAGTTTTCTAGCCACTGCACTACTTTTCTGTACGATACAGAAAGTTTTCTTCATGGGAGAACAATCAAACGTGGAAACCTCCTCTCCAGTCTGTGTGAATCTAATTGCAAAATATGCTAATATATGCTTTTGTTTATTTTATATATTGGGCTACAAAAATAACCAAATATTGGGTGGGTACAGCACTGCCTACAAAACTCTGTTTGCATGGACATCAGACACATGAATTCTTCCTATCAGCCTGAAATAACCAGAGTATGAATTCACATTCTCCTGATTTTCACATTAATCTGACTTTCAATTTGGCACAATTGGCTACTTTCACATTAATCTGACTTTCAATTTGGCACAATTGGCTACTTCTACCTATGAACCAAATGAGGAGACCTAACTTGCAGTAAAAGCTGCTGGGTCTGTGTGTAGTTTTTCCTAACCCCCTCCCCCACATAAGTTAAAGAGCAAGCAAGCAAGCAGTGTGTGTCAGGGGGTGAGGACAAACCATCAAAATGGCAATTTGTTTGGTTTGTGGTTTGTCGAGGTTGACAAACAATAAACCACGAATCCTCCACCCATGAACTGACCAACATGAATCTTTAAAATATATATCTTTAAAATAAAATAAAAAATCCCCCCACACACACCACCACCACCACAAAAAAGTCCACCGGTCTCTCCAAATACCCTCTCCAAAACACACCCCATTGCTTCCCTATCTCAGATGAACCAGCCCCAGAAGTTCAGGCCACCATTGCCAGATCTCCCATCTTGAAAAATACAGCCACCTCATTCCACCCAGGCACTATGGGGAGCTGCCCTTTCCCAAAATGGTGGCTGCAGCTTCACTGGGGGCAAAGAAAAGACGCCACCAACCTGCCTGAAAATAAGTGGCTTACTTTACCCTTGGTTCTTAAAACAACAACATCAATGGGATAAATAAAAAGGGAAAATGTCCATCCCTTCATATTCATTGAGGTCTCCAGGCCCAACAAATAAGGGATGAATATTAAATGAATCTGTGATAATCATATAATTAGACATGGGCACGACTTGGCCAAATTCTCGTTTCCGTTTCCGTTTCTCGTTTCCGTTACAGAACGGAAACAGTAACAAAATTACTCTGCCAGAACTCGAACTCGAACCGACTAAAGAAAAATTGGGTCTGATTTTTCGTTGTCGTTCCTGGCATCGCAGCGATCGCGTGATCCCAAGCGGCACAGGAAAAAAGTTTTAAAAATAAAAAAAACCAATTCCCGGCCAAAAAAGCAGGCGAAAATATGCCTGCCTGAGTGAGGGCACCTACCAGAGGGGTGGTTTCTGGGGGGGAGGTCCCCAGCCTCCCTCCCCTCTTCCCCTGGGCTGCAGATTCGCCAAGCGGCGCGGCACAGGAAAAAAGTTTAAAAAATAATTTAAAAAACCCGATTCCTGGCCAAAAAAGCAGGCGAAAATATGCCTGCCTGAGTGAGGGCACCTACCAGAGGGGTGGTTTCTGGGGGGGTCCCCAGCCTCCCTCCCCTCCTCTCCTGGGCTGCGCAAAGTGCACATCCTCGTCGTCGAGTCGCACTCGCCCACGCCAACTCGCCAAGTGGCGCGGCACAGGAAAAAAGTTTAAAAAATAATAAAAAAAACTGATTCCCGGCCAAAAAAGCAGGCGAAAATATGCCTGCCTGGGTGAGGGCACCTACCAGAGGGGTGGTTTCTGGGGGGGGTCTCCGGCATCCCTCCCCTCCTCTCCTGGGCTGCGCAAAGTGCGCATCCTCGTCGTCGAGTCGCACTCGCCCACGCCAACTCGCCAAGCTGCGTGGCACAGGAAAAAGTTTTTAAAAAAAAAAACCGATTCCCGGCCAAAAAAGAAGGTGAAAATATGCCTGCCTGAGTGAGGGCACCTACCAGAGGGGTGGTTTCTGGGGGTGGTGGTCCCCGGCCTCCCTCCCCTCCTCTCCTGGGCTGCGCAAAATGCGCATCCTCATCGTCGAGTCGCACTCGCCCACGCCAACTCGCCAAGCGGCACGGCACAGGAAAAAAGTTTTTAAAAAATAAAATAAAAAACCCCGATTCCCGGCCAAAAAAGCAGGCGAAAATATGCCTGCCTGAGTGAGGGCACCTACCAGAAGGGTGGTTTCTGGGGGGGGGGTCCCCGGCCTTCCCCCCTCTCCTGTCCTGGGCTGCTCTGTCCTGGGCTTGCCATGCGGTGCGGGCGGGGATCCAAAATATTTTATTTTGAAACTGCCTGAAAAACACACCAAAGCACCAGCGAAAATAGCTATTTTAAAACTGCCTGAATTTTTCTAGCAAGTGGGTATTTCTTGCAACAAAACGTCTCCATTGATTTTATTTTATTTTATTTTTATTTTTATTTTTTACACCTGCGCAATGGGCTGTCCATGGGAGTGGACCATGCAAATTTTTGGATCCATTCCACCAATTGCATGGCCACTTGGCCAGGTTTTGACCGAGACTTCTGGGATGTGCCAGTCGGGCATAAAAAGCCCACTAACCCTAGTCCGAACCCTAACCCTAACCCTAACCCTAACCCATACGCCAGTACACTGTCCTTCTTAGTGGGTCAGAGAGGCACCCACAGGTGCACCCCAGTAACTCACCCTAACCTTACCAGTAACCCTAATCCTAGCCCTTGCGCTAACCCCTAACCCCAAGCCAGATCTGTGTACTCACATTGCACTACAGCAAGTACACTTCCCTTCTTAGTGAGTCACAGCGGGCGCCCTTAGGGGTCCAGTGACTCCAGTCCTCTGTCACTTTGCTCTCCAGCAGGCAGTGAGGCACCCGAAAGAGGTGCCTCTGCCTCCTCCTGCTGCAACTTAATGGTATGCATATCCAATTGGCTATGCATGCCATTTTGTAGCGTTTGAGGAGAGGAGGCACCCACGAGGTACCTCCAGGAGCCCGCTTTCCCTTCATGGCAGGCCAGAGGAGGCACCCACCCCACAGAAGCGCCTCCAAGAGCCCGCCCCCCCAAAACCAGTACTAACGACAGACGAAAAACCGACAAACGAAATGACAAATTTTTGAAAAATTTTGCGAAAAACAGAAACGAGCCGAAATGGGCCGGCTCCAACACACGACAACTTGAAACCTAATTTTTCCTGGTCGTGCCCATCTCTACATATAATATTGCAATTGCTGTGAGTTTTTCAGGCTGTTTTGGCATGTTCTGGAAGTTTTTATTCTTGACATTTCACCAGACTCTGTGGCTGGCATCCTCAGAGGGCAAGGATCTCAGGGAACTAGGAGTTCTCTCTGCGCTCTGGGGATCTCACAACAACTATCAGATCCTGGCCGTGAAAGCCTTCGAGAATAAAATATTGCAATTCATTTTTAAATTCACCCCCATCTCTAGTCTTGATTGTTATGTGCCATCTACTAACTTTCAATTAGTACTAACTAACTACTAACTACTAACTTTCTCCCTTTGAGAGAAAGGAGGCAAAAAATAAAGTTATTATTATTATTATTATTATTATTATTATTATTATTATTATTATTATTATTATTATTATTATTATTATTATTATTATTATTATTATTATTATGCCACCATAAATAAATGCCCCCCCAGATTGACCTCTGTAGGTATTTGGAGACTCAATGCTTGTAGCTACCTTAGTGGGGTCCATCCATTTGAAACCCCGATGAATACACAGGAACAAATCAAAGTTCCAAAACATACAGTATTACATATTTTGATTCTGCACACATATGCTTTTTAACAGCATGCAATAACTGAATATAGTAATTGTGGAAAAACTTAATAATAAATGCAGCTGAACTCATATTTACACCACCTGGTTCAATTTCCAATTTGGCTCTTTCTATACATATACAGTAGATTAAAAAATATACAGTGGACCCTTGTATAACAAACAGCTTGTATAACATAAAATGTGTACAACATAAAATATTCAGGAGATAGGAGAAATTTGCTCAACATAATTGCCTATGGGGAGAATCCATATAACATAAAAATGGGATAACTCTGTTTTCAATGCATTCCTATGGGAATTTGTATGAAGGAAAATTTGCTAAACATAATTTCATTTGGAACGAATTAATTCCTTTATACAAGGTACCACTGTATAACATTTTTAATTTGGAGTTTGCCTTATATAGATTACAAAGGTTTTATTTTTAAAGAAAATTGTTACTAATACCATCTTGCATTTTTATAAGGTTTGTTTTTTCCCCTCTGGGAAATTGACTGGGGAACAAATGTTAACAGCTTATACCCTCTTTCTACCTGTTTGCACTCACCACTCTCCTGTTTTGTTGCTTTTGGTGGAGAGAAATTGTCTTTGTTGCTAAAAAAAAAAAAAAAAAAAAAAAAAAAAACCAGTCCTCATCCCTTAACATCTGGAAACTCACATCTGGACATCCATCCAACTGTGAAAAGTGCCCCCCCACAGCATTCCTTTCCATGGGATTTGTATTCTGATACACATTGCAAGTCAAGGAGCGTCCACCATTTTGTGCCTGTCCAAGCCAACTCCTCTTGCAAAGAGTGTGGAATGTTCTCTCTCACGGAATAGCTTCTCATGCCACCTGCTCCTTGCAGTCCTTGACATTAAGAACTGTAATGCCCAAGGAAACGACAAAAGCCAACACAAGGCACTGAGACTTCTTTTTTATGGGCCCCTTCCCTCCAGAACAAGATTTCACAGAAGTTTTTCAGGCACCATCCCTTTAAGCAGCAAATAAAGACTGAATTATTTAGAGCTGCTTTCTCTCAATCATGAGATGTTTAAATGGGTTTTTATTGTGTATTTAAAGGCAGTTTTTAAGCTTACAGCAGGATTGTATTTATTTATTTATTTATTTATTTATTTATTTATTTATTTATTTATTTATTTATTATTAGGCTTCTATACCGCCCATCTTCCCAAGGGGAACTCTGGGCGGTTTACAATAGACTGAACAAGTTCAGCAAGCCAACAACACATAACTAATACAACAGTAGACATACAATATTAAAATATAAAAATTTAAAAGATCTGACCCTGGCAAAGTGCATATGGCTGATTGTCCTAACAGATGGTGGTGGGGGGGATGGCATTACGCTAGGTCACCAAAGGCCTCCTGGAAGAGCCAGGTCTTTAGCGCCCTCCGGAGGGCTGGCAGGAACTCTACAAGGCACACTTTTCAGGGGAGGTGGTTCCAAAGAAAGGGAGCCGCCACAGTTCCAAGTTGAGGTTTTCCGGGACTCTCTGGGCGTAGGCACCCGAAGCGAGTGCTCCTGCGACATCCTCGTACGACAGGCCGAAGTTGACCGCTGGGTGATTTGCTCTGCCAGGTAGTCAGGTCCCAGGCCATGGAGGGTTTTATAAACTAAAACCAGGACCTTGAATCTAATCCGGGATGCAATGGGTAGCCAATGCAGGCGAGCCAGAACCGGGGTGATGTGGTCGAAGCGACGCACACCCGCCACCAGCCTGGCCGCCGCATTTTGCACCCGCTGCAGATGCCGGAGAAGATTCAAGGGCAACCCCATGTAGAGCGCGTTGCAATAATCCAGCCTTGAGATCACCAGCGCTTGCACAACAGTTCTCAGGGAGTCCCCATCCAGGTATGGGTGAATCTGGGCAATTTGGCGAAGATGGAAAAAAGCAGTTCTGGACATGGCCGCCACCTGGGCCTCCATGGTGAGGGACAGGTCCAGGACCACGCCCAGATTCCGAACCCTGTCCGCCAGCTGGAGGGAAACACCCTCCATGCTGGGGAGAGGGCCTCCATAATCGGAAGGGGAACACCTGAAGAACAACACCTCAGTCTTCTCGGGGTTGAGTTTGAGCCTGTTAGCCTTGGTCCATGCCATGACTGCATCCAGGCACTGGTCGAGGATCTGGACAGCCTCATCTGCAGAGGTGGAAAAGGAGAGACAGAGCTGCGTGTCATCAGTGTACTGGTGACAGCAGACTCCAAATCTCCCTGATGACCCCTGCCTGTGGCCTCACATAGATGTTAAACAGCATGGGGGAGAGAGACGGGCCCTGCGGAACCCCACAAGGGAGTGTCCACAGGGCTGACAAATCGCCCCCATGCTGCACATACTGGGGACGGCACTCCAAGAAGGACTGGAGCCAACTGCGAACAGTGCCCCAGATAGCCACCTCAGAGAGCCAGTCCAGTAAGATACCGTGGTCGACGGTATTGAAGGCCGCTGACAAATCCAGGAGAACCAGCAGGGTAGAGCATCCCCTGTCAGCCCCGGATGAGGTCATCCTGCAGCGTGACCAAAGCTGTCTCAGTTCCCCGGCCAGGCCTGAACCCAGACTGGCATGGGTCAAGAAGCTGATGTTCCTCCAAAAAAGTCTGGAGTCGGATCGCGGCCACCCTCTCGAGAACCTTGCCCATGAAGGGCATTTTATTATATTTTATTATATTTTTGTATTTTATTATGTAGTGCCCACTTTTATATGATGAACCATCCAGAGACTGACAACACTAATGAGTCAGCAAAGAAATGGAAATGAATGAATGAATGAATGAATGAATAAAGTACCATATTTTTCACTCTATAAGACCCCCCCTCAAAAGTAAGGCAAAATGTCTGTGTGTCTTATAGAGTGAATACAGCTTGGTGGCCACTGCTGCAGGGCAGCCACTGTGGGGACATGGCAGAGGTGGATGGGATGCTACTTTTCCACTAAGCAAGGATCCAAGGGCAGGATTCTCAGGAAGTTCAAAAGCCTGCTCTTGGATCCTTACTTTGCCAAGTATAGCACCCAATTTGCTTGAAAATACCTGCCTATGCCATTCAAAAGTGGGTGTTTTAAAACAATCCTGCCTGAGCAAGCATGGATCCTTTTAAAACACCCGCCTTCTGGGGGGCTTGTGTTTTAAAAAGATCCTTGCTGCTCCAACCCCAGCACTCTGGACAGGATCATTTTAAAACATCCATATGTGCATGGTGTGGATGGATGTTTTAAAAGGACCCTTGCTATTCTGACCCTAGCTGTGGAATTGCCCAGCGGCCACGGCAGAGATCTGCAGACTGACATAGTATGTATGTGTGAATATTTTTTCACACATACATATCTCTAAAAATTAGATGCATCTTATGGCCCAGTGTGTCTTTGGAGTGAAAAATACAATACTACTTACATGAATCTGTCATTTACATCATAGGACTTGATCTGTAATTATAATTACATAGGAGAACTGAATATTCAAGCATTGTTTTAATATGCATTCTCATGGCCATGCTACAGTACTTGGAGTGGGGTACTGGAATCAGGACGCAAATTTTCAAAACATTTGAACTTTGTGATTAGTGGAGATTATGGCATTACCTTTTACCAGCCTCTGGCTCACTCATTCTTTCTGAGATTAATTGCAGTTCTTACAATAGGTGGGAAAGAAATGGGTTTTTCCCAAGAATAGTATGTTGTTGCAGGCATGCAATTAAGAGCCACAAGCTTTACAAAAGACTAGCTCCTAATTTGTTGATATGGATACAAATCCAAATGTCTGTTGTGCATGTGCCTATGTCTTCCACAGGTAAGGCTGCATCAAAGGGCCCTGGTGTGACTGGAAGTGTTCTAAATAAGAATCATTACTTTTTGCATTGACACCTATAGTTTGTGAGGTAGTGACACTATGGAGACTTCATGGGAAACACCTGCACACACTCCCCCAAATTTGCCACCATATCACTTCTTATCTGCCTAATTGTAACCACTGAATCAGTCTATTTTTGTTTACAGCCATGGTCTGTAATTATTACAAAATGCTGTATAACTTAATCCATGTCTTGAAATATGCTAGTTATCCAGTACTGTATCAGTGTTAGAATGGCAGCCTTAAATGCATTTGTTTTGCATGAGCACTGTGTCTTTATTTCCATTTATAATTGGCTTTTCAGCATAACTTGCTCCCAAATATCTTGTGAAGGCAACAGCAGTCACGTTACAAAAATATCTGCTTAATGCAACACATACAGTCTGGAAGAATCTTGTTAATTTTAAGTCCTAGAAATTTATTCTGGTCCCCGGCCACAATACTGGTAGCTACAGAGGGTGCTCTTTTTGGGTGCTGCTGCTCCTCTCAGGTGCTCAAGAGCTATTTGATGAACTTTGATGGGTTATAGCTATTTCTGAAGAATGAAATACCAATAAAAGGCTATGATTAGAGATGCTCAACTATATTTGGAACTGATTTATTAGTTAACTAAAAGTTAGGGGTAGGTGAGGATTTAATTTCCATTCTGTTTTGAACAAATTTACAAAAATCTGAAAGGATCTTCATGTTTGAGATAGAATTTTTAAAAAAAAAAGATTTTTGAGAAAGAAAAAGAAAGTTTTACAGATCACTTGACATGATCTTTTAAAAACTAATCCTATAATTGAGTGTTCTGTGACACTAATGACACTATAAGATCCTGGTCAGAGGAAATGTCCGATTTCCATTATTCCTTTAACAAAGGACTGTTAAAGGAAAAATCATTTTTAAAAGAGAGAGAAGTCGACAATCGCTCACCTGCAAGGGGGTCTATTATTTGGCTTCTCACTCCTTTAGAAATGATTCCTAAGGACACCCCCTTTGGAGCTTAATAACTCAGTCCCCTGAGCCCCAAACCTTTCCAGGTTTGGGTGTTTACAGGGAAGGCTTAGGGGACTGAGTTATGAAGCTCCAAAGGGGGTCTGGGTAGATAATTGAAAGAGTGTGCTTGGTGCGCGATTCCAATATAGGGGTTAATTAATTGTCCACCAAACACACTTAATTAACTACCCAGACTTCCTTTGGAGTTTCACAACTCAGTCCCCTGAAACCCAAACCTCTCCAAATTTTGGGTGCTTGCCTATAATAATCACTTTAGAGAGTAAGCTAACCCTGCCAGCTTTGGTGCCGAAACATGCCTGGGATTAGTATTTTCGATTGCGTATTAAATACTGACCTAAGGCACATTTTGGCACCAAAGTGGCAGGGTTAGCTTCCTCAAGATCTTCCCTCCAAGTCCTCCAAATCTGGAGAGGTTTGGGTTTCATGGGGCTGAGTTATGAAGCTCCAAAAGGGATGCCCCAAGGGAAAAAAATTCTGTTGGAATTGGAACTTCGGAAGCCAACCCGGGGCGAGCACAGCACTGCCACAATTTGGCTTCCGAAAATGGTGTTTTATCAAAAAATGAAACAAAATGTGTCCTACTGTTTCATTAGGTAAGGAAGTAATTCATTACCTAACAAAACGTTGAAACTGCATTTATTATTATTATTATTATTATTATTATTATTATTATTATTATTATTATTATTATTATTATTATTATTATTATTATTATTATTATTATTATTACCATAAATAAAAAGAAAACCTTACATAAAATCACTTCATTACCAACCTATCTTGATACCAAATCTAAATATATATTCAATCTACTATGGGTCAAAGTCTATTAGCGGCTTCTTTCTCATAGAAAACATATAGACATCTCCAACATTCTCTTGCCTTCTGTATGTCTTTCTCCTTGAGTATTTCTGACAAAATGTCAATTTCTGCTGTTTCCAAATATCTGTCCAAAAGTTCTTGTTGTTCCGGTAATTCATTTGTTTTCCAGTATTTTGCCAACAAAATCCTAGCTATAGTTGACATATACATTAATAAATGTTTTTTGTCATGATCTTTGATTTTCGGCATAATATTTAACAAAAAAATATTTCTGGCTTGAATGGTATCATACAACACAATATTTTCTGTAACGTCTCATGTACTCTTTTCCAATAGTTTTTAATCCCCACACATGCCCACCACATATGATGGAAGGTCCCTTCTTTCTCTAGCACTTCCAACATCTATCAGATCCATTTCCAAACATTTTCACTATTTTTGTGGTGTTATATGCCACCTATAGAACATTTTATACATGTTTTCTTTCAAACTTGTCACTTTTATATACTTAATATTAATTTCCCATAATTGTTTCCAGTGATCTATCTCAATATTATGTCCTATATTCTGAACCAATTTGATCATACAGTCTTTAATTATCTCATCCTCAGTTTTACACTCCAATAGGTATTTATACATTTCCTTAATAAATTTCTCTTCACTCCCCACAAACAATATATCAAAATCAGTTTTCTGCATATAAAAACCTTTTTTTATCTTTACTGACATGCATTTTGTTTTTCATTTCATGTCCATTTCTAGTACAAATCAACAACAAACAATTAACTGAGGATCAAGGTGTTTCTCAGTATTTGTGCTTTCTTTAGCAAATATACCTCATGGTCTCATTGAGGCACATGGAACTGATAATTATCTTTAGTTCCTTTAATTAGTTCTTTTTATGATATTATGTCAAGCTGTTTGAAACTAAGAAAAAGAGACAGTGGGAGAGAGAGAGAGAGAGAGAGAGAGAGAGAGAGAGAGAGAGAGAGAGAGAGAGAGAGAGAATGAGAGATGTATTATCATTGTACCCTCTAGGAATATGGTTCAAGAATAGGAATGATACGTTCATAGCAAACATGTTATCGCTTAGTGATGGTGAACTGTCAAGTGTACCACATCGAAGAATGCATTTATTAGGACCTAATTCTTCTGGTATTTGATGGGTCAATGTGTGATTTCCTGTTTGTCTACTTTGCCCCCCCACGGCAGAATAACCACGCGAGACAGGGTTCTGCTTATATACCACCCCATACCACTACAAGTAGTCTCTGGGTGGTTTACAATTTTAATTACAGTGTGCAGGCTACACATTGCCCCCCCCAGCAAGCTGGGTACTCATTTTACCGACCTCGGGAGGATGGAAGGCTGAGTGAACCCTGAGCCTGCTACCAGGGATTGAACCCAGGTCGTGAGCACAGTTTTACCTGCAGTACAGGCATTTAACCACTGTGCCACGAGGGTGTTGGGTACAAACTCCGGGCCACTTTATTAACAGGCTTAACAACACAACACAACTTTAAACAGGGGCCTGCTGCAGTGCGGGTTAATTGCTGTTACTTGGGTTTCCCGGGACCCCCTGCTCTGGCAGTATATCTGGGTGAGTCAAGAGCCCCACGGGCGTCCTGTCCATAGGCAGGGCACCCTTGGCCAGCCAGTCCCCTTTCCCCAACCGGACTGTCCAGGCCCATCCTTTGGTAGGCCGGTGGTGATTTACACCCATCCCCGGCGTTGTGTTTGATGCCCTACTTTAGAGACCTGACTCCCAACTGCCTGGGCCCTAAGTGGGCAGTAGTATGGGATAGGCGAAAAATCCCCAGATTGCCAATTTCCAGGTCAAAATTCCTATGCTTGAACTCATACTACTGCTCAAAGTGGCGGGTCAGACTTCCGGCCGGGCTTCAAGTCACGCTGCGGAGCCGGGCCTTTGCTTCTGGGCAAGGCTTTGCCTTTTACCTTGCTTGACTCTTTAAGTCATGACTCTTCAAGAACGCTTTTCTGTTGGGTATGGAAGCAATGAATCAGCCTTTTTCCAATACAGTGTGTTATTTCTAAGCCAGTTTCGGCCATGGAACACCTCACCTCACACAAAAAGCTAGCCATTTTGGTTTAATCCATGTGGCTTTGTTCATAGTGATGGTACAACAGGAAATTATTTTTTCTCATATTCTTGGTTGTTGTGCAAGGTCAAACAGCGGTGAAAGAGACATCACAAAGCTTTTATGAAGTATTACTTGAAATAAGATACCACAACGTTTTACCAAGTGTCACCAAACGTTACCTGAAGCAAAGGTGGAGGTTCCTGCACTGAAGAAACATTGGAGGCGTTTCTGAGAACAACAATAATAATCCTGATGACAATGAAGATGATTAAAAAGTTGAAATTTATGTGTGAAGATGGATAAGTATTCATATGTAGCTAAGTTGCCACTGAAGTTCACTCAAAACAAATATTTAAGATGACTCCCTGAGCTGGTTTGAGGGGAAACAGATAAATAATTATGCCAAGAAAAGAGCTCAGTTCTTGACAGTTTTTAAGAATGGAAGAGTGTAAGAAGGCAGATCAAAACAAAGGCTTACCTAGTTGAACATTCTGTTCAAAAAGCGGACAACAAATTGTCTCCAGAGAGCCTGTTGGCAGAACATGACTGCTGATGCATCCATCCTCTGTTTCATATTCTTCAGCAGATGCACAGAGGCATGGAGCTTCTGTTCAGGAGGTGGTATAAAGCTATCTGAACTAGGAACCGTCATGGGCCCTATTTTTCATGGTCAGAATTCTTTTGGAAGAAACCGTGTGTGGAAAATTGACAATGAAAGTGCTTTCCCTCATCTTTGTGAAGTGTCACACATGCAATTGATCATGAAAGTGGTCTGCTTTTTCCTTATTTGTGAAACTCTTATTATTGTTCTTCCATCCCTCCTTCCCCTTTCTTTCTTTCTTTCTTTCTTTCTTTCTTTCTTTCTTTCTTTCTTTCTTTCTTTCTTTCTTTCTTTCTTTCTTTCTTTCTTTCTTGATTGATTGATTGATTGATTGATTGATTGATTGATTGACATGTGCAAGGTAATTGTCCAAAGGGTAGAGTGTTATGTGCAAAGAAAAGATAAAGAAGTGTTTGTATTAGCAAGTCATGAGACAAGGAACTCGTGAACAAAGAGTCAACAAGCATCACAAGAAAATCACCATAGGAGATAGAGAAGTGTGTGTGTGTGTGTGTGTGTGTGTGTGTGTGTGCGTGCGTGCGTGCGTGCGTGTGTGTGCACGCACACGTGCGCGTGCGCGTCCCGTGCATGAAAATGAATGTATCAATGTGATTTATTGAGTACTCAAATTAAACTGGATAGCAGTAGAAATCCAGTTTGTCTCTGTGGCGTTCGTTCTCTCATGTAGTACTTCCTAAGCAGCTATAAAGAACCCTAAGGAATTTGTAACATTTTCCAAGTAGCCTGCAAATGCTATGTCTTATAGCAGTGCTTTCCACAGTTCAACAATGAGTTCAACTTAGGGTTTCTCGAGAAGCTGAACAGCTCCAGTGGCAGACTGTTGAGCCCTCCTTGCTCTTCTTCTCTAACAATGGGCATTGGCACGCATGAGCTAGATGTATCCTAGGTTACCTTATCAGTTTATATCAAGCACATGACACATTTCATGTGAACTGGACTTGTGCCATCAGACATAGTCAGCCCATCACTGGATGCCTTTGATGTATGCAGAGGTTTCAGGGTAGATATTCAAAGGTTCATGTGAGAAGTCAAAACTAGGAGAGAGCAAAATTTCTAATGCTATCAAATATTGGATGCACTTGGTTTAATGAACAGGAGAAGAAGCAGCCTGGATCCTGTACTGTGCAAGATGAGCAAAAAAATCCCATAATATGTTCACATGGACCTTCAAGAGACTGAGGCATTCACTAGCAGCCCAATTAGTGCCTCAGTATTTGCAAGGCTGGTGGAGAACCTCTACTAAATCACAGCTAATTGGTGGCCATTTTGGTTTATCATGGATGGAGTTGCAACAAGCAACTATCAAATATCTACTGAATCTTGAGCACACTGCCAAGGGGTAAAACCATTCCCCTAGTTGGGGGTTGATCCTGGCCACAGAAAGTGGCAGATGCATGCATCAAATACTAAGTCATTTCTCACCCTACATATTAAAGTCTAGCATCATATCCCTGTGTTGGTGTCAGCTGTTGGATAGTTCAGTGATTAGGCATTGGTTGTGAGTTCAATTCCCTGCTGTGCCTCCTTGGTAGGAGCTGGACTCAATGACCCATATGACCCCTTCCAGCTCTGCAGTTTTAGGATTATTCTAAGATTACTATTTCCTCCAAAGAGGCTTCAATTTCAATACCTGCAGGACATACAGCTATGACATGATATTTAGTATTCTGAATAGAGATGGGCATGAACCAGAAAACCCATGGTTTGGGTTCATCTGGTTCAGGTCCAGCCTTGGTTCAGTTTGGTTTGGGTTTGTATGAAATTTTTTTAAAAAAAAATTTGAATGAACCTGAACCTATTCAAACTGGTTCGGGTTCTTACCCGTGGCAGCAGCTGGGTGCTGTCATTGCTGTGGGGAAAATATAGTTAAAGAGACCCCTGTTCCTGCCTCAGTGTGTGGAGGCAAGAACAGGGGTCTCTTTAGACAGTTCTCCTCCATGGCAGATGACAGCCTGGTGGGCTGTCATCCACCTGCAGTGGAGATCTTTGGAATGGGCCCCGGCATTGATTCCACGTGCAGAGCTAAGACCGGGGCCCTCTCTGGACCACCCTCCCCCATGGGCAGGTGACAGCTGCTCTGGCTGTGACCCTGTGCAGGAGATGCCTTCGGATAGAGCCCCGGCCTCGGCTCCACGTGTGGAGCTGAGACCGGTGCCCTCTCTGGACCATCCTCCACCATGGATGGATGACAGCCTATGCCAGCTGTCACATGCCTGCGGCGGAGGTCCTTTCGGTGAGGGCCCAGGCCTCAGTTCCATGTGTGGAGGTGAGAATGGGCTGCTCTCTAGACAGTCCTCCCTGCGGGCAATGACAGCTCAAGGCCGCTGTCATCCACCAGTGGGGAAGATCCCTTCAGAGACAGCACCAGTCCTGCCTCCACGTGTGGAGGTGAGAATGGGGCTCTCTCTAGACAGTCCTCCCCCATGGGCGATGACAGCGCACAGCTGCTCTCATTGGCCGCATAATGAAATGAACCCAACCGAACCAATTTTTTCATTTCGCATAACGAAATGAACCCAACTGAACCAATTTTTTCAGTCTGGTTCGTTTCGTTCTAAAATCACTCTGGGGTTTGTTATTTGTTTTGTTACCTAACAAAACAAATAATGAATAACAAAATGAACTAAACCGAATAATGAATAATGAAATGAACTAAAAGTTCATTTCGTGCCCATCTCTAATTCTGAAAGTAAATTTGCCTATTGAACATAGTCTGTACAAAAGAGGGATGATGATAAGGAGGAGGAGTTGGAGGAGTTGGGGTTTATTCCACAAGCAACCTCAAAAGTACAGAAAGTCCAAAAAACCTAGAGTAACAAATGTTAAGGTGAGAAATTAAAGAAGGAACAGGCCATTTCCCCCTTCATTCTAATTTCCATGCTTGGACTCATTCAAAAATCTTTGCTATCGATTGAAAACAGTTGTCAATGCCTGCTGATTTGTCTGCTGAAATTAAAACATTATTGATTTTGCACACCCATCCCTTTGCCTATACATATTTAGGACTTTACTCCTATTCTTTTGGCTCAACCCTTTGCTCGAATCCTGAGAAATAAGAAGTGCAATGTAAACCACCACCACCACCATAAGTACAATGATGTTAATTAAGATAAATATGAACTCCAATGAAATGAATGACATAAAAAAGTAGGGAATATAGCCATTAATGTTAAGATAGCATGTAATATTAAAGTAAGGAGAGGAATGGTAAATATGAATATTTTCAGATATACTGTTTTGTATGGGGATAATTTATTGATTTTTCAATGAAGTATAAAGGGTTATGTCCTTCATCAAGAGTCAATGTAATTTTTGGAAGAAGAATGTGGCTTTCTAAATGGAAGGAAAACAGAAAGTATCCCTAATGATATGGGAACTGGGGTGGGAGGAGGGAGAGTGCAGGGTTGCAGGCATAATACTGTAATTAAATTTGTTCCTTTGATTTGGTTTTTATATGTGCTATTTTTGGGGGGTTGGTTAGTTTGCATTTTTGTGTTTATTTCATGCAAAAATAAATCTGTATAATTGATAGGGGACACATGAAGTTTAAAACGTTTGATTGGTAGAACAAACCGAAGCTGAGAGATTTTCCCATCTGTTTGTTAGAAGTGAAAAATTAATTGTGTGTTCCCGGAGAAAGCTTGCCTTCTGTCCCTTCCCTCCTAGGAGAGGTGTGAGTTACTCTGATGGCAGCGAAAGGAGCAGCAAGGATCACTTGGGTGTACCATTCTCATTTCCCATGACATGTCAAACGCCTGGAGCCTTCTTGATGAGTTGAGTTCATTGTCAATTGCATTTGCTAGTGATGCTGCAGCAGACTGAGCAAGACATCTGGGGATTTACTGTGAGGCACACGAGTCCTGGCTGTTTTGAAACCTGGTACTATCTCTGTGAATTTCATGGTATGATGGGGGTGGGGCGCAGGGCGGGGGGGAGTGAATGAAGGCATGACCCAGCTGTTTCTCCTCTGCCACCCACTCTTTAATGTACAGATGTGTGGGACTTGTTCATTTATTTACCCTATAGTTTAATCCATTTGGTCACTAAGGCAAGCGTCCTAGAAATTCTGAGTTTCTCGTTAACATCACCCAGATTTTTAAAAAACAGAGAAACAGAAACAAATTGTCCCCAAACACAAATAGAAATATAATTGCTTTAAACGTGTTCCAAACATGTGTACTGAGACTACAGATTGGGTGGGTGGGGGGAGATAATTTTTTTCAGTTCCATTCATGCACCCCGTTTATTTTCCTATTGAGCTCAATGGGACAAGACCACCTACAAGTTGAATTTCTCCATCTGCAAGACCTGGCACACTTAGGCATTGTTAGATTACAAACGGGGTTTAACACCCAGATGTTTGAAATGAGACATTCAAAGGGAACCATTATGCTACATGAAAACAATATTAAAAGTGCAACACTCTAACACTGGAGGAAACCAGACTTTATGGCTTGATCAAACTGTCATTGCTGCCATAGCCATCTCATGGGAACATTTGATAAGGCACATGTTTCTTTCAGATGGAAACCTCATTCAAAATCTTGGCTCTATGGATGCTTTTGGTTCAGGTGTGTGTGCCTGCAAGCATGTCTATATCATCAAAGCATCCGTGTCACTGGCCAGTTCAGTTCAAGAAATTTAAGTGGTCTGCTCCATGTACCAGAACTGACAATAGTGTCGGAGACAGCATATACCCAGAATCTATCTTATATTTTTTTATCTGCACTTGTGGGGAATATGATTGAGACGTACAAAATAATGCAGGGCATGAGTAAAGTGGATAGAGGGACGCTCTTCTCCCTCTCACAAAATACCAGAACTAGGGGACATACACTCAAATTGAGGGCTGGGAGAGTGAGAACAGACAAAAGAAAATATTTGTTTACCCAGCGTGTTGTTAGTCTGTGGAACTCCCTGCCACAAGATGTGGCAATGGCGTCTATCCTGGATGCCTTCAAAAGGGGGTTGGACAGATTCCTGGAGGAGAAGTCAGGTTACAAACCATGATGGAGATGTGCAATCTCCATGCTTAAAACCAGGGTACTTCAGGGACCAGATGCAGGGGAGTGGTATCAGGAGACAGATATCTAGTCTTGTGCGCTCCCGGACACATTTGGTGGGGCCACTGTGAGATACAGGAAGCTGTACTAGATGGGCCTTTGGCCTGATCCAGCATGGCTCTTCTTATGTTCTTATGTTCTTATGAAGTGGATAGGATTCTGTTGTGCTGGTACCAGTGCAATGTGTCTGTACCCTGCTGGCTCTGTCCTTCTGATATCGAAAGAATGAGAAGACATGTTAGGACAGCCTTCCAGTCATGTGCCTACATGGGCAGTAGTTTCTTTATCGATGTTCAGTTGAATTAATGGGTATCACTGTGGGGTCGTCAGGACCTTGGGCCCGCCTGCCTCTTCCATGTGTTTAGAATAATCCCTGAGTGAAGAGAGCAAGTGTCTATCATGAAATAACATGCATTTGAATGTGGTGGTAGGAAAATTGAGCTTAGTGAAAGATATAATATTCCAAACAAGTGAAATCCGCATTACTGGAGCATAATCTTGTTCTTTCCTTCTGCTCATGCAGTGATTCATGTAACAGCCTGCTAAGCAGTTCCTTCACCTGTACAAGGAGCTGTCTAGGGGTCTTGGGATAAGCCCATAAACTATCCTACTGTTCACACAGTGGACTATGGTGAGAGCTGCAGTGCCCACAGGGGATAAGGGCCGGGGACGATCTTGAGGCTCCAGTTGATAAGGCTCTCTCAGAGGCACAGAAGATTCAGGGAAAATTTATCTGAATCTGTCATGAAGGCCCATTACCTCCAAGGGGATTGCAACAACTTGATGATTGAAGTTGTGAAAGGCATAGCAACTCTGGGTGTCAAGAATAGAGAAAACAGCCAAGGCAGTGTGAGTGTTTTGAATGTCAAATACCTGCAGTAAATAGTTAGTAACAGTATTTTTCCATGTAAAAGACTATATTTTTGTCTAAAGCTGTTAAAACTGTTGTCTAAAAATTGAGGCTCATCTTATACATGGAAGTAAGCTGAGGAGGAGAGAACTGCATGGTTGCAAAATGCTAATTTGGGGTTGGAAAATTTGGAGTCATCTTATACATGGGGTTAGATGGAAAATACAGTAACTATCAGTAGTGTTGTGTGGGCTGCTTATTCTAAAACTCAGCTTTTTGGCCTATTTTTCGTTATTTCATTGTTTGGGTTCCCTAACTAGTAGACATGGGCACGACTCGGCAAAATTGTCGTTTCCGTTTTCGGTTATCGTTTCCGTTATGTAATGGAAATGGTAACTATAATTAAGCCGTCAGAACTCGAACTCAAACGGAAAAAAGAAAAATTTGGTCGGGTTTTTTGTTTCTGTTTGTGGTATCGTGGTGATCGTGCAATGCGAAGCACAGAAAAAGTTTTAAAAGTTTTTTTAAAAAACCCCGACTCCCGGCCAAAAAAGCAAGCGAAAATATGCCTGCCTGAGGCTTTGCCATCTACCAGAGGGGTGGTTTCTGGGGGGTCCCTGGCCTTTTCCCCCCCTCTTCTCCTATCCTCGGCATCTTGCACCAGGCTGGGGGGGGGTCATCCTCGTCGTCTCGCCATGCCATGTGGTGGTGGGGGATCCAAAATGGCGACCACAATTTTTCTTTTGAAATCATGGTCAAAAAACACACCAAATCACCACAGAAACATGTGAAATTTATTTATTTTAAATGCCTGAATTTTAATAGTAGCAGCAGTGGGGTTTTTTATAGCAGTAAAACGTCGTATTGATTTTATTTTATTTTATTTTTTATTTTTTTAGACCTGCCCATTTGGGCTGGGCATGGGATGGGACCATGCAAATTGTTTGAACCATTCCACCAATGGCATCACCAGGTTTTTGACTGACACTTCTGGAAGTCTCGGAGGGCATAAAAAGCCGAGGCACCTTCCAGAAATCGCAGTCGGGTGTATGGATGTGGTTGAGGGAGGAGGGCTGGCTGCTGGTGCTGGTGGGATCCGATTGAGATTGAGGAGGGAGGCTGGAGGCTTTAGGA
Organism: Phrynocephalus forsythii; assembly: GCA_029282475.1. NCBI lineage: Eukaryota > Metazoa > Chordata > Lepidosauria > Squamata > Agamidae > Phrynocephalus > Phrynocephalus forsythii. The sequence continues at coordinate 15,999,012 of JAPFRF010000004.1, forward strand.
TTTAAGTTAGGCAGACAGGGAGGGAATTGAATTTAGAAAATAATTTCTTTGATTCCCTGCAGCTTGGTCTGCTGAAGGGAATAGCAGTTTATTCTTTATTTCTTTTCTGGCAGTTTGTGAGGATTTTTTTCTGATATTGGATAAAGGGGGAGGTTCGACTGGGAGTGGGAGGTGTGGATTTATTTTAAAAATATATTATATACTACCATTTATTTTCTATTTTCGCAACTTCAATTTGCTTGCACACACACATATTTGGGGTGCAAGCCAAGGACAGAACCTCTATCCTAAGTGATATCCTAACTGCCCACTCGCCCGTCCGCCCGTGCCACCACCCGCCTGCGGCCCGCGCCACTGCCCGCCCTCTCGCCCACCCCCCCGCCCCGCCCGCTGCCTAGGGTGCAAAAACACCTAGTGCCAGCCCTGATTGCGGGACACTCCTATGCTCTGGGAAGTCAAATCGCGCTAAATCGCGGTGGAAATGACAAAAGACAAACGGGAACGACAAATTTTTGAAAAATTTCACGACAAATGGAAACAACCCGAAACGGACCCGTTCCGACAAGCGAAAACTCGAAATGTCATTTTTTCTGGTCGTGCCCATGTCTACTAACTAGAGTCACATTCAGCCTTATATGTCTTTTGCTATTGAAACTGGCAAAAGGTGTGAGGGAAACAGAAGCATGTGGAGGCATACAGTAAAAAAGCCAATCAAAACATCTGAGGGAAAATGAGAATTGTAGATATTGCTTGTTCTTTTCAGTTGTCTTCACCTATAGAGAGTGAGGGCCTGAAAAGCCTTGGCTACACAGTCGCAGACCCTGAAAAATCAAGAGACCTGCTATCAAGGAGAGGCTTTCTACTTCGGAGAGTGGATCTCTTCACGAAGAGGGCAACAGGACAAGGCATCTCTTCCTCTTCCCATGTTCTGATTAATCTTTGCTTGAATGTTTGGAGTGGGTTGTAGCAACACTGGAATGACAAAAGAAATATAACTGAAACCAGCTATTCATGGCTTCCTGACAGGAGGGGCCTTAATACAGATCAATTTGACTGACTTACTAGCTCATGACGTTTATCACTTTGAAGATGCTGATGTAGAGGAGGCTTCAAACGCTGTGTGCCTATATATCTTACCCTTGGAAAGCTGCCCATTCTGCACTTTCCCAGATTAAAATGGATATATATTTTTCATGATATATCTAAACATTTTTGGAGTAAGGGCCCAGATTTCACCCATTCCCTGGCCCGACTGTTCCAGGTAGTACCAAGGGTCAGTGTCCTATTGAGAGTAGGCAGAGCAGAATATCCTCCTAACACTGTCACATGGGATGGCGCTGCTTGTGCAACCCTTGCCATTAGGCAAGCAGAGGGCAGATCTTCTTCATGGAAAATAAATGAGCTGGGTGCTAGCAACACTTGCACAGACAGCAGAATCTTGCATCACTTCATTGGTGAGATTTCCTCTCCAATGAAGGCCAACAGGATCCTGACTGTGAGTTGTTGCCAGGAACCTCTGTGGACAAGATCCTGTTCGCCAGATTAGAACTGCAGGCCAGAGATTCCTTCTGGCATTATCATTCAAAATCCCTTTTCACTGGACTTCTCTTTGAAAGGTGTGGGTTTGAACCGAGTTGCATACCACATGTGTAATTGCAGAGCTGCTCTGCCATGCAGCCACCGCTCCCCACTTCCTGCAGATCCACTTCTGCTGGTTGCTTAGGATAATCATGTGCTGAACAGGAAATAAGCAGTGCTCTGCTGCACTTCTAGTACGTGCATTACATAAAATGCTTCATGCCAGTGAATCCAAGAATCAATGGATGATGTCTAGAGATGGGCACAAACTGAAAAACGACATGCTCTTTTGTCTTGTCATAAAGTTAAGAAACGTTTTTGGAACATAACGAAACGTCAGACAGTATTTTGATACGAAACAAAATGAAAAACCATTTTTTTCCTGTTGAAACAAAACAATTCGTTTTCTCTTGCCACTCACGCCTCCCAGGTCGGTTTTTTTGACAGGTTGGGCTGTGGAGAGGGGGCCACCTCTACAACTGTTGGGGGGCAGTTGTAGAGGGGTATGTGAAACCCAATGTCAAGCTTTCCCGAGAAAGCTTGATAGCTTCCCTCCAACTTCCTGCCTCTAACAAGACTCCTATCCTGGCTGCAACATCATCCAGCTATGGACGTAAGAACATAATCCAAACAAGGACTTTAGAAGTAACCTCCTGGTAAAGCACATCTTTTACCATGTCTGAACGTCTGGGACCTGCTTTGAAGAAGAGTGATTAACACTCAAAAGTTTGCAATGTTCTTTGTTTTTTTATTTTGATTAGTGGCCTATAAAGTTATCGGCAGTAACCTATTTTTGCAATTCGGTTTCCCTGAGAGCACATCCAACCACAAGCTTTTGACATCTGACCCTACGTGTTGATATTCATTTCAGAACCCCTGAGGTAACTTGGCAAAGTAGAGGATTTCAGATGTGTAATAATGAAGAAACTGTTCTGAAGCTCTGAATTTGTACCACATGTGGACAGTGCAGAAGCTTTGTATTTTGTGATACTCACAGAGCTTCTGCTCCTTGCTTTTTTCTTTGCTTTTTCAATTAATTTTTACAGTACTAATAACATTAATCAATCCATGCATTCATGTCTTCCTTTATGCTTCTTCCCGTCCACCCTCCTTGTCTCATTGCCTGTTGTTCAGTTATATCCAAAATCTTATAGTGAGGCTTTCCTGAGAAAGAATACAGCTATATATATTCCAAAGGAAATTTTCAAAAATTTGTCATTTCCGTTTGTTGTTTGTTGTTTGTTGTTTGTCATTTGTCGTTTGTGTTGGGGTTGGGGTTGGGGTAAGTGGGCTCTGGGAGGCACCTCTCTGGGTGCTTCTCTAACGTCTGACCCACTAAGAAGGGAAGTAAGGGAAGCGTTTCGCGGAGCCGCCGCGTACCATACATTTACATTACATTATGTTAGGGTGGGGTGGCAGAGGCACCTCTCTGGGTGCCTCAGACTCAGTAAGAAGGGAAGCATAGTAGCGTACTGCCGTACAGGTTAGGGAATGGGATAGGGGATAGTGGGCTCTGTGAGGCACCTCTCTGGGGGCCTCACTTTGACTCACTAAGAAGGGGAGCATACTAGCGTACTGACGTACAGGTTAGGGAATGGGATAGGGGATAGTGGGATGTGGGAGGCACCTCTCTGGGTGCCTGGGACCCACTAAGAAGGAAAGTGTACTTGCGTACGGATTTGGGTTAGGGTTGGGGTTAGGGTAAGGGCTAGGCTTAGGGTTACGGTTAAGGTTAGGGTGGGTTAGTGGGCTGCACCTCTGGGTGCCTCTGACTCACTAAGAAGGACAGCGTACTGGCGTATGGGTTAGGGTTGGGTTCGGGTTCGGGTTCGGGTTAGGGTTTGTGGGCTTTTAATGCCCTCTCTGGCACACCCAGAAGTCTCAGTCAAAACCTGGCCATGCGATTGGTGGAATGGGTCCAAAAATTTGCATGGTCCCATCCCATGGCCAGCCCATCATTGCGCATGCGCAGGTGTAAAAAATTAAAAATAAAAATAAAATAAAATAAAATCAATGGAGACGTTTTATTGCAAGAAAAACCCACTGCTGCTACTATAAAAAATCAGGCATTTAAAATACCTAATTTTCAAATGTTTCTGTGGTGCTTTGGTGGTTTTTTGGACCACGATTTAAAAATAAATATTGCGGTTGCCATTTTGGATCCCCCCCACCGCATGGCAAATGGAGATGACGAGGATGGCCCCCAGCCTGGTACCTTACCCCCCCAGAAACCACCCCTCGGTAGGTGCCCTCACTGAGGCAGGCATATTTTCACCTGCTTTTATGGCTGGGAATCGGGGTTTTTTTTTTAATTTTTTTCTGGGCTGCTTGGCATCACGCGATCGCCGCGATGCCATGAACGACAATGAAAAATCAGACCCAAGCCCACTGCCAAAGGTCTCTGGGTGGCTCACAATCAAAATAAACAATTAAAACATCAAAATTACAGCAAAAGTAAAACAATAAAAACATAAATACAATAAATATTTCAAGTAGTCTCAGGGCACTTTACAGTTTAATTACAGTATGCAGGCTACACATTGCACACATACCCAGCAAGCTGGGTGCTTATTTTACCAACCTCAGAAGGATGGAAGGCTGAGTCAACCATGAGCCAGCTACCTGGGATTGAACCCCAGATCGTGAGCACAGATTAACCTGCAGTACAGGCATTTAACCACTGCACCACGAGGTAAGTGAGAGCCTTCAGGAATGTGTCTGGGAATGTTCCAGCAATCATGATTTCTATGGTAGATCATAAATCTAGAATCATACTCTGCTTTTTGAATGAGCCCTGCAATTGGAACTCATTGTATACTTTTTGATGCCCTGGTCACTTAACAGTCTGTACCTCTGGCAGATTTTGAGTTCTGTGTAAAAGCTAGTCTGTTAAGTTTTCTCTCCCCTTGTCTGTGGTCGTTGGATTTCCTATCCTGTCTGTGCAACCCAGTGCTCTCCTGTAAGGAAACCTGACCCAGTATGACTTTTTGATTCACACAGGTGTGTTTTATGGCAGGTGTGGGCAGGATGTTTGCAGGCCAGTAATACATTCAGCCCTCCCCTCTGTACTTCAGAAACAATTAAAATGATGTCAACGGGTTGATGAGGAGGCGGGAAAGCGAATTAACACACAAGCCCATTTTTTGTTTTATCCCCATGATGAAGCTTGGTTGCACAACAGGGCCAATTATAAAGGCAATTTACAAAGCAGATTCAAGAGTGCTACCTATTTAACAGCTACTCATTTCTCTTGACAAGCTAATTCTTCTTGAATGTACCCATTACGTAAAAAAAAAAAAAAAAACACTTCCCCCACTGGCTTCAGTTAGACACCTGCCCAGTGTGTTCAACTCATCCTGCACCTGTCTGTGCTGTTAATCACCTATGTAAAAGCTGTCAGAAGTGTCATCTTAGTAGAAACACCCATAGAAGCAGAAGCCACAGCTCTTAACTTTCTGGCACTGCTGAGCACTCACATTCCACATGAGTTCACTAGACTAGGCCCTCCATCCCAAAACAGGCTCAGTAATGAATAACATCAGGAGAACGAATGGGGGTTTTGGAACTTTGGAAACTCCCAGTTCTATTCTTTTCAATAGATAATAATGACATGCCTTGACACAGGATTTGCTTGCACATGAATTTTAGACACGTTGATTGGTCAGACTGCACACACACCATCTCAGACTCAATGGCCAACAGCCAGTTGTTCGTCTCATCTAGAGATGGGCATGAACCACTGGTTTTGCAGCACATTATCAATTGGCCATCAGCCTAATAAATATTCTGTGGCTCCAATGCAGTTCTGAGCCCCATCTCCTCCTGTGGCAAGCATCTACACACAGGCAGTGCTACATCTTTCCTTCCCCAGCTCCTCTGGGCCCTGCCTCTGAGTGGGCACCTGCCAGAGGAGGAGGGTCTTGGATTCATATCAGAACTAGAAATGGGCACGACCAGAAAAAATGACGTTTCGAGTTTTCGTTTGTCAGAACGGGTCCGTTTCGGGTCTTTTCTGTTTGTCGTGAAATTTTTCAAAAATTTGTCATTTCGTTTGTCATTTGTCATTTGTCGTTTCCACCACGATTTACCATGATTTGACTTCCCAGAGCATAGGGGTGTCCTGCAATCAGGGCCACCGCTAGGTGTTTTTGCGCCCTAGGTGGCGGGCAGGGCGGGGGGGCAGGTGGCGGGGGGGAGGTGCAGGCGGGCGGTGGTGGCGGGGGGGCATGGGCAGGCAGCAGCCACGTGGGCAGGTGAGTGGGCGGGCATTGGCACGGGCCACAGGCGGGTGGCGGCGCGGGTAGACGGGTGAGTGGGCAGTTAGGATATCACTTAGAGGTTCTGTTCTTGGCTTGCACCCCAAATGTGTGTGTGTGCAAGCAAATTGAAGTTGGGAAAACAGAAAATAAATGGTAGTATATAATATATTTTTAAAATAAATCCACACACCCCACTCCCAGTCGAACCTCCCCCTTTATCCAATATCAGAAAAAATCCTCACAAACTGCCAGAGAAGAAATAAAGAATAAACTGCTATTCCCTTCAGCAGACAAAGCTGCAGGGAATCAAAGAAATTATTTTCTAAATTCATTTCCCTCCCTGCCTGCCTAACTTAAATCCTAAAGCCTCCAGCCTCCCTCTTCAATCTCAATCAGATCACACCAGCACCAGCAGCCAGCCCTCCTCCCTCAACCACATCCATACACCCGACTGCGATTTCTGGAAGGTGCCTTGGCTTTTTATGCCCTCCGAGACATCCAGAAGTGTCAGTCAAAAACCTGGCGATGCCATTGGTGGAATGGTTCAAACAATTTGCATGGTCTCATCCCATGCCCAGCCCAAATGGGGAGGTCTAAAAAAATGAATAAAATAAAATAAAATAAAATAAAATCAATACGACGTTTTATTGCTGTAAAAATCCCACTGCTGCTACTATAAAAATTCAGGCATTTAAAATAAATAAATTTCACATGTTTCTGTGGTGATTTGTTGTGTTTTTTGACCATGATTTCAAAAGAAAAATTGTGGCCATTTTGGATCCCCCACCACCGCATGGCATGGCGAGACGACGAGGATGACCCCCCCAGCCTGGTGCAAGCAACCCAGGACAGGAGAAGAGGGGGGGAAGGCCGGGGACCCCCCCAGAAACCACCCCTCTGGTAGGTGGCAAAGCCTCAGGCAGGCATATTTTTGTCTGCTTTTTTTTGCCGGGAGTCGGGTTTTTTTAAAAAAATCTTTAAAAAAATTTTATCTGTGCTTCGCATTGCGCGATCGCCACGATGCCACAAATGGAAACGAAAAACCCAACCAAATTTTTCTTTTTTCGTTTCGAGTTTGAGTTCTGACAGCTTAATTATCGTTACCATTTCCATTACATAACGGAAACGATAACCGAAAACTGAAACAACAATTTCACCAAGTCGTGCATGGAACACCTTTTAACATAAGCATCTAAAGATGGTATGCAGTGGCAAAGAATTCCAGCAGCAGCCTGATCTCCCAAAATGGGGTGAAATAATTACAATAGCGATAGGGGGGCATTGGTCCAGATGTTTTAGGTGACATCTCTCACAATCCTGATGGTGGTGGTTTTAACTAAAGAATACCAATGGTAGAAATGTGTAAAAAAAAAAGCACAAACACCCTCACTTTTGGGCTTTCCCTCTTCATTTAAAATAAGTGCAAGAAAAGAGAATTTATAAATCTACATATTTCAGGACAAACAACAACACTCTGACAACAATGGAAATGTGTACAGGTGTGCTTTTCAAAAATATGTATCTTCCATTTCCAGACACATTGTACCTCTGTATACACCCAGTCTATCCTTTTTTTTAAAAAAAGGTACCTTTTTGAAATAATGCAGACACAAACTTTCTGTTCAGTAAATCCATATGGAAGACTCTACTAGAGATCACCTCTGTCACCTCAAGAAGTAAGGCTGTTGGACAGTGGGCAGGAAAGCCAACAAGAGAACTCTGTCCTATCCTAAGCAGATATTCATACCCAGTGACATAAAGAAAATAAGGCCTGGAAAAGGTGGCAGTAGAAGTAAATGGCAGTGCTACCTTCATAGCCAGTGCTTCTAGGTTACTGGGTAACCTCCCTAGCAGATCAAGTAGGACAGATCACAGAGCTGTATGCTAGTGGTTCATTATTGCAGACGATGCTTAGGAAACAAGCTGTGTGCTTCCAGGCATAACTAATCAGCTCTTGGGGAAATGAAGACAGCCATGAGATAAGCCCTGAGCTTATTTGTTTATAATGGCTACTGGGTTGTCTCAAAGAGGAGTGCAGTCATAGATCAGATCAAACCACACATCCCACTAGAGTTAATTTGTTTGTTTCGTCTGTTGCCTTATAGAGGAAAACAATTAGCAGACTGTTTGGTGTGCTGTGATGGAACTGAAGACAACCTATGGTTCAGCTGAAGTGGCTCCTGTCCTTAGGGCTTGGCAAGGCAACCTGCTGTTGTTCTGCCTGACACAGTGTGTTGTTTTTAAATGGATCAGACTGGAGGAGTAGGTTGGGGTGAGTGTTTATTTATTTGTTTATATATACTGGGGACAAAGAGTCCAGACAACTTATATCATGTCACTGGGGAATTCAATTTACCAGAAGAACATAGGACCGTAAAAAGCAGGATTGTGCTAAGACAAACCATTGGTTCTTCTATCCCAGCATTATTAGGATTGATAAGTGGCAGCCTTCCATCCTTTCAGGTTATCATAGCACTACCTGGAAATATCAAATTTTGTCTGGTGGTCTCCCATCCTAGTATCAATTGTGCCTGACCCCCCTCCCCCCACTGACTTCCTGAATTCAGATGGGATTTGAGTGTCCAGGGTAATATGGCAGTGCAAAGGGAAGAATTGTTGGGTTCCTGTGGTACCCCAACAGAATCATGTTCTTTGCCCCAGAACTTCTGCAGCCACAAATCTGGAAAATGGGGAGAGGGGAAGGTTTTCCATTATGCAACAGCAACTAGCTGGTAGAGGAAACCTTTGCAGGTACCCTGGACTGAAAGATGAACAAGTCGATCCTAGATCAAACCAAGCCTGAATTATCTCTGGAGGCAAAAATGTGGAAAATGAGGCTGTCCTGTTTTGGGCATATCCTGAAAAAGGCAGGATTCTCCGGGAAAGGCAAGAATGTTGGGAAAGGTGGGGGGCAGCATGGAAAGAGGAAAACCAAGTATGAGAAAGAGGGACTCCCTAAAGTTTCCCAACCTTGGGTCCCCAGATGTTCCCGAATGATGACCCCCAGAAATACTGGCCGAAATAGCTAATGTCAAAGGTGAATCTGAGTTTTAGTCCAAAGGCCTCTGGGGATGTAAAGTTGGGAACCTTTGCCCTAAAGCAGGCATGTTCAAAGTCAGGCCCAGGGGCCAAATGCAGCCTGTTTTCAAATTCAAAGCGGCCTGTGGCCTCTTTTGCCCATTGGCTCAGCTTGTCATGCATCCCCACCAGCTGGCCCTCCCCATAACTGGATGGAGACATTAGCTTGCAGTTTTATGGTTTGCTTGCCCTCCCTGCCTCTGTCCATTCCCCCAGGCCACCTGCCCAGCCTATCCATTCCCAGCTCTGTTGCCGCAGCATCCTCCCTGTCTCCTTGCATGTTATAGAGCAGTGATGGTGAACCTTTTAGAGACTGAGTGCCCAAACTGCAATTCGAAACCCACTAATTTTTTTGCAAAGTGCTAATACAGTAATTTAACCTGAATACAGGTGGCTTTGAAGGGACAATGTTGGGTGCCCACAGAAAGGGCTCTGAGTGCCACCTTTGGCACCTGTGCCATAGGTTTGCCATCACTGTTATAGAGACTTGTCAAAGTCCGGCCTGGGGACCAAATGTGGCTGAATAGTCAGCCCCCACACATTTTCACCTCACCAAATGTGGCCCTCCTTGCAAAAATATTGGACATCTCTACCCTAAAGGAAGCTGCAGGTTTGGATTTTCTAGCGAAGACTGCCGAGGACAGGACATTTTGGAGTTGCTCATTCATCGTGCTGCCATAAGCTCAAGTCAACTTGATGACACATAACAAGGACAATAGCTCCAATGTGGCCAGTCTCGCTAACCATGAGGAAAGCTACCAAACTTATCCCATGGCACCCGGAGGAGCATCCTGGTGGAGATGTGCATCTGCATGTTCATTGGCTCCATGTACAGACAACACCTTCTAGATGCAGATGCTCCTTGTTGGATGAGAGGAGGAAATGTCACAAATAATTAAATCAAATTGCTTGGAAGAAAATGAGCAGACTTAAAATGGGCATCCCCCCACAGTATGGAAAGAGGAAAAATTATGGGGAAAGGAGCACTAAACATTCCAGATGCATCTGTTCCACTTCCAAATTTAGTGTTTTCTGTGCCAAAATACGAAAGAGTGTACTGACACTACACAGCTTTAGAAGAGTGATGCCAGTTTAGCTGTTATAATTACAGAATAGTGACATTGGAAGGAGCCTATAAGGCTATCAGGTCCTGTGGAATTCCGGAATCTGTCCTTTAGCAATATACTTAACATTCTCCATTGTAGATTAGGAAGGGCACTTCAAGTATGGAACCGAAACTCAGATAGAATGATTGGGAGTCAACCCTTTCTAGGAGTTAATCTCAAATTCATAGTCTGGGAGAGTTCACAGACTTCCTTTCACCACTGCTACACTCTCAGGAAGGCAGCAGGGAGGAGTGGCTTTTGTACCACTTTGCTTAATTGTTGCCTATGGCTTTTCCTGAGTTCATCTGACTTAGGGCGCTTTTACATGACCCCTAAGATCCGCTGGCCACTTAAATTTGGACCAGAGATCTTAGGGGCTTGTCGCTCTTCCTGCTTCCCCACCCCTCCACACTTCCTGGCTGCTGGCTGTGTGAGGGGAGGGAGAAAAAAAAGGAAGAAAAGATCGTGCCTCACCTCCATTCTGGCTCTCGTTCTGGCTCTCGCTCTTGCCGGCAAGATTCCTGTGTCTGTAAAGTAGCTCTTAAAGGGGCGGGAGCCAAAACAACAACAAACAGAAGCGAGGAGAGCCCCGCACTCACTATCTTTACACAGCATCAAGGAATTTTCAGGACGGAAGAGCAGGTACTTGAAAGGTGCTCTGGGACGCCCTAAAGTGGGCGTGGTCGCACCTAATTTCCTGTAAACTCCGGAGCTGGTGGGTAAACATTTTTAAGCTCCGGAGCTGGGAGCCATTTGCCCCAGAGTTTAGGGGTCGTGTATAAACGCCCTTAGTGAGAGTCATCCCTCAGATAAATCAAGACTTGCCTACTTTAGCACACTGTATATTTTGGGTACAGTCGATAGGGTAAGTTAAATTGAGAGATAAAGCTAAAGACAACAAGGAAAATGATTTTTTTAAAAAAACTGGCTTCCCCCACTTGTAAGGCCCTTGGAAGTTTCATGTTCATGCCAGGGCACATAATGGTGGCCTGACTGCTACTGCTGAACTCAATTTACCTCAGCGATTAATCAAGAGATGGCTCCAGAATGGTACCAGGCAGTTTCAATGATATTAGTAATATTCAAATAATTTTTGAAACAATAACAAGGCTCAGACAGCAAGGGGGGTTGAGAAATAATTAAAGCACAATAGATTTCCTAACCCAGCACTCTGCTTGTCACGACAGATCTATTTCCAAAGTGACGTTTTAACGATTTTGACGGAGGTGGCTAAATTGACAATTAAAAGCTGTGTTTCGATGAATGAAGTTCAGCTTCAAAGGCAGTGAAGTAGCTTTTTGTGCTGATGCATTGGGGTTGATATAGTTGATTGAGTCATGTCACATTGATGTCATCCATTTAAATGGGAAAGTGAGACGTTAATCAGAGAGAGATAACCACTCTGCAACCTGAAACTGGGAGTTTCTGTAATCAGCTTGTGATAAGCCATTGCAGTTTCTCCTAATATGCAAAATTTTTTTTTAACCAAGGAAGAATGCCAATTTCAATTTCAAACCAAGATATTGTAATTGCAAATACAGAGTCCTCCCCCACCCTCAGGTAAGCTGTTTAGTAACCAAAATATACCTTCTGTTTTATAATACTAGATGAGCTAGCAAATTAGAAAAATATCTGTAAAAGATACAAGGCATAGATTTTTCCAGTTTATACAATTTTTCATTTGTTGTGCAAATGGTTTGATTTTGTTCTGTGTGAAGAGGAGTGAATTCAAATCATCAACAATATGAAAACAAGGTTGATTTCCTTCCTTTTCTCTGTGGATTCATGTATAAATAGCTGAAATGAATTAACTCAGGGTAACCTGACTCCCCAAGCGAGATTTCACAGTGGGCCCATTCTTATTATTCCTGCTGTGTAGTTGCACCTTTAATTTCAATGTTCTCCTGCTTTTCACCCCAAGGAACTTGGAACCGGTTACCTGCTTTACAGACCTTACTTGGCCACAAACTATCAATTATTGCAAGTTATGTTACAACACAACTGTTGTGGGTCTCAGGAGTACATTTCCCCAAAAGACAACCCTGTTTTAAAGAAAAATATGTGGTGTCCTTCTTTCATGGATTGTGACTCTAGATGCTTCCCACTTCTGTACCTTTCTATGCCCTGTTCCACCTGTTTTCTGACCTTCCCTGGGATTTCCTGTCTGGTAAAATATCATCTGTCTCCTACCCAGTGAAATCCTGAAAATAATCCCTTAGATACTGCACAGCCATTAATGCCATTCTCCACAGGATTCCCCATCAGCCTCTGAATCAATCTTACCAAGTACACCCTATGCTTATATCCAGGGCGAGTACAAAACAGAAAAAAAATGTGTTTTGTCTTGTTTTGTTTCATTTTCCCCTGCATTTTGCTTTGTTCTTAAATAAGTTTTTTTCAAAAAAAATCATAACAAAAAACCAGTAACAAAACAATTCGTTCTCTATAAAATGGCTCCCCTGGGTCCTAGAGCCACCAAATTTGATGCCCCTAGGACCCAAGGGAATTGTTTTACATAGTAACAAAATGGTTTGTTTTAAAATGGAAAAAATGCTGTTTCATTTCATTTTGTAACAAAACACTGCCTGTTGTTTTGTCGCATTACAAAATGATTTGTAAGCCTATGAAATGATGAAACAGCATTTCGTTTTTCATAAGGTGCCCATCCCTACTTATATCTGACAGTCCTGTGTTACTTGTGTCTGAAGTCTGATCTTCTGCAGGATGTTTGTCTCTCTTTGCTGCTTTTGTCAATTTCACAATTTTGCACCAGTCAGTTTCAGCTGTTGGTATACAATCCTTTATTCTCTCTTAAATCATCTTTAATTATTTAATTATTTACTATGTAATTTTATAATGTTAGCTTTGTTTTGCTCAGCTTCTGAAGAAGGCCCTGCTGAAACGCATTGAGCCAGAGTTTTTTAAAGATGATTCAAGAGAGAATAAAGGTCTTTTCTACTTTCATATATCCTGAGACTCCGTCTCCCATTCCTATTTTGACTTCTGTGGATGTACCAGTTCCTTTGCTTTGCATCATACAATCCTCCCCCGGGACTAACATTTGAAGCTGAAATTGACAAGGCCAACAAAAGATAGATACAAGCCGCCTGATCCTGTGAAAGAAGCTGGTGAAAATAAAACAGAGATCCAAATACAAAGACCCACCTTAAGCATCTTCCCCTGTTCCTTGTGGGAGTCCTGAAGGGATTCTGCATTTGGGGTGGGGGGCAGCCAAAGGTGAAGGATGAACAGGATATAGAAAAATGGTTACATTCCTACCCTTCTCTGTTAAAGGACCTTTTTTATGGTTGCTGCCAGGCTTTGAGATTCTCTGCTTTTCCCAGCAGACCAAGGCATCTGTACTTAAACTTTTGCAGTTTAAGATGAGTTGCTATTGGGGAGAGTTCTAACTGGTATCCAGTTTGGCCTTTATTCTAACTGGCTGTAACACTTTGCTCTTAACTACTTTATAACAAACTGATCGTTGCTTTTTAATGTTGTGTTGACAGTCCCCCCCCATCTCCCCCAGTTTCCTAATCTATGCTTTATTATTGTTTGCCCTTTTTGGGTGGAAAGGTGAAAAAAATAAATACACACATCATTCATTAAATAACCATATAAGTAGCCTGGGTACTGCCTTAACCACTAAGCAAGGGATCATCTATGCTACGCCTTTGGATCAAACAGGAGTAAATGCAAGGAAAGGCTATGGGAGATTTTCCTCACTGGTTGTGAACATATCCCTTTTAAATGATGGGGAGCCATTTGGGGCCCCACCTTTTTGTGAGGATTGGGATTGGACAGTGGGATTGGACGTGCGGCAATTGCATTCAGAGCATGTGATGGAAAATTACAACAAAATAAAATTTGGTGTGGTTTTATGGCCGGAAGGAGAATCAGAGTTCAGAGGAACACTTGCTGTGAAATGCCAGAAGAACCAGATGCTGCTTTTCCTCTTTACAATATACCAGAATATACAAGGAGAACTTTTGTAAGGTGTGGGCACAAGGCACATATTTGGATCCTGAGAAGTGCCTCCTGTTGACATCTTTCTTTGGAGGAGTGTCAGTTTCGTAGTTACAGGAATCGTACTAGGATAAAGGCAAGTCAGGAGGCCTGACCTTTTAGGAGGGCAACTTTCCCTGGTCGTTCCTGAGTTCCTCAGTCACCTGTGGCTGCTTCATCCTCTCCCTTCCTGGGTGAGGTGTGGAGATGATGGTGGGGCAGAGAGCTTGCGTGCGAGACACTGAGGAGTCATCAGAGGTTGGCCATGTCACTCCTGAGGATTTCCCTTACTTGGCTATTTGTCTCCATAACAACTGCCAACCACAACCTGCAAACAGTTACCTAAACACCATGATGCATGCCAGCAGCACTCCCGCAGAGGGAATCCTTGTTTATATTTCCGTTGCTAGGCATTCTCCTGCTGCTGCAATCTGGTGTGTGTGTGTGTGTGTGTGTGTGTGTGTGTGTGTGTGTGTGTGTGTGTGTGTGTGTGTGTGTGTGTGTGTGTGTGTGTGTGTGTGTGTGTGTGTGTAGGTGGGAGGGAGGGAGGGAGGAAGGGAGAGATTATGAATGACTGTGTCTGTGTGTTTGCTCTCAGAAGAAAGCAGAGAGCATGCTGCAAGTCATCATGAGTGGCTCAACACAATCCTAGGTCATGTTATTTGTAGCTCCGCTTGAACTAGGGATGGGTGAGAACAAACTCCCTTTGATTCTCCGTGTTGAGAGGAACTGTCAAATATCCACACATCCTGTCTTTTGCAGGGTGAACATCCAAATGGCAGTGCCATGTGCTCTGAGCCTGAAGTCCATTCAGCAGTTTTTGAGCTTACATTTCTTGGCTTTGGGGAAAGAGACTCATGTGTGCTCTCTCTCTCTCTCTCTCTCTCTCTGTGTGTGTGTCTTTTTGACAGATGTTTTTAAATAGTTATTTAGTTCATTTACTGTGTATTTGTTCTGTTAAAGCATATTTTGGTGGGCTTTTGGGGGACAATTTCCCTTGGTTCAGGGGTGGCAGTGGATTGGAGAATGGACTTGGTGACTGTACCCATGTGCCAGTGGGCCTTGTGGGCATTTCTCTCTTATGCTCCCTTGCACTGCGTTTTTGTTGGTTGCTTTGGTGAGTGTGTGTCTCCGTGTGCCAGCCAGCCCCCACCTGCCTGCCTGCTTCCTTATCCCCCACCCCTATAGTTCAGCCCAAGCACAGAGGACAAAGGGCACTTCATACCATTTTCTCTTTCAAATTTTGGGAGCTCTCTATTTCTTTTTGAATCGGTTTGTGGGTGAAAGAGGTTGCAAGGGCAGTCAACCTTATGCATAGGTTGGATGACAATTTTATTTTATTTTGCACTGTTGCCAGTCTTTGGAGTAAATAAATTATCTGTTGCTGGCCAAGGATTAGAGAGAGTGTGGAGACTCTCCCTCTCTAACCACTTAGCCACATTTTCCTGGATATCCTGCCGTGGCTGAAACCAGGAGGGACAGTGCTGATGGCAGGGGGAATCTACCTATCTGACACTTTCCCAACACCTCAGCCTGATTCGACTATCCTGTGCTTTGAGGGGAATTCCCCAGAATTCAGTGCTTTGACTCTATGACAACCCTGCAAGGTAGCAATGTCACCATGCCCACAAAACATATAGGCTCCCAGTCAAGGCAAAGTCTGATTTTAAGTTTCACAAACCTTTTTTTTTTAAAGTCAAACAACTATATGAAGAAATTTTATATTTTACTGAAGATGGTAAAAGGTCAAAAAAGAGCAGAAACATTTCAAATGAATCAGTCTCAAGAGTTGCAAGGGCAGTCAAGAAGGTTTGGAAGCCAATAATAAATTAAAAGTGTGAGGCAGGAGCAATGCTGAGCAAATTGAAGAAAGTTAGCCAAACCAATCTAGTATTTAGGATCACTTCATCATAGTCAACTAATGAATATTTCAACGAGACACCTCTGTGAGGAATTTTAGCCCTGCAACATTCCTTGCCTCTAGGCAGGGGTGAGTCAAGGTATGCTATATTTTCTTGTCGAGGGCCCTTTAATTATCCACACAAAACTAGCAGATTCCTTTCCCTTTGAGATGCAAAACACACACACACACAGGCCAAGAACAGAACATTTTTCTGACTGATATAAGGACACAAACAACCCATCCAATGCTTGTCATCCTTAAGAGTCCATGCAATGAAGGAGCACCCATTGCTATTTTGCAGACACACACACACGCACGCACACACACACACACACACACACACACACACACACACACACACACACACACACACACACACACACACACACACAAAATTTACAGCTAGGCTGTTTGGCAATATCACAACGAGCTAGTTAAGAAGTGGTGTTCCCAAGTCATATAGGCTAACTTCTTAACTTGCAGCAATTCACCAATGAGATTTACACCAATGGCATTAAGCTGGTGGGTGTAGATAGTAAGATTCTGGCCAACATTTGCCATTGCCATAGGGTTTATGACACTGCTCCAAGAGAAACAAGTCAAAATGCATAGAGATCTCTGGATTCCGTCCACTGTACTTCAGTGATTTGCTCATACATGTGTTGGCCTTTAAGAAACTTTATTGCAATACCTTTGCTCTCCACCTGGAAATATCTTAGTAATTTTGAAACAGTAGGGAAGGGGAGAAAATATGTATTATGCAGTGTTGTAACTGAAATAATATGCATGTTTTGATCCTCTATTGAAAAATGTAATATTTTGGGGCAGGTGTTAACCACGTTACAAGGCCTGAGTTATTATCTCCAGGTAGTGTTGGGACTGAAGCTTGAAGAATGAGTGACTGGTTATACAGAGGTGATAAGGCCACAGAAAACATACCCTGATAGCAACTAGAGATGGGCATGAACCAAAAATGAACCACAAATTTCATGAAAAATCTCTGGGTTTTTAAATTGGGTTGGGGCAAATTGAGTTCATTAAAAGTGTAGGGCCTGAACTTTCCCAGACCAACAAACTATTCTGTGATTTAATGGACTTCCTGGTTTGTTTTGACCACCCTACAATCTGCTCCTGCTGCTTGCTCCTGCCACCAAGGCTGCTGAACTGATTTGCAGTTCATCAGGGGGAAAGGCTGGAGATCCGTGGTTTGTGGACTTTGACAAAGCACAAACAACAATGAATCACCATTTCCCTGGTTCATGCCCATCTTAATACCAACAATGATTGTTGTGTTTTATTTTTGAGGGGAAAAAATCCTGGTGCATTCCCCCCCATAAAAATATTGCTTGTCTATATGCTTCAGATGAATGGGAGAGGATGGACTGGGTTCCCAAAATTGCACACTGCTTATATAACAACTCAAGGATGATTTTCCTTCCTCCCATGAGTTTTGCTAAAATCTAACAAAGATGACTTTCGATGTGTATCTTTTTTGATATGCAATGTCAGCTCTTATTATTTATGAGATACATCATTATTTAGTTCAGGACTGAATGTGGGTGACACAACATGGAATGAGTAAATCAGACTTTCCTTTATAATTACAGATGGCCTTAAACATTCCACTTACCCACTGAACAGGTAACAAGTGATGACAACCCCATATTATTAAGGCCACCATTCTGTTGCCTAACTGTAAAATGGAAGGAAAATCAGGAAACCTCTCCCTTGGCCCATCATGCTTCTTGTTGAAGGCACATTCTACACCAGTTCTGATTTTGGACATGCAACACCCTAGAGCCCACCAGAATGGGGGTGTGGCGTGCTTGGCTGAGAGGGAAGATGTGTCTCTGCTGAGCTCCCGGTGAAATGTGAAGAAAAAGATAAAGAAACTTCTTCCTTTTGATGATAAGGTTGGAAAAATAACAAAGCCCTGATAAGTTTATGACCTGGTCTGCTTGGGAGTGGAGTAGGAGGAAGCGTCTTGAATACTGATAAGAGTTGGAGTAAGAGAAATATTTGCTTCTTTGTGCTGCTTGGAAGTGAAAGCAATGGCGGCTACAGACTCGGAGGCTGAAAGTGAGATGGAGATAATTAACCCTAAGGACTTTCAAAAAGAAATTTAAAAAGCCGTGGAAGAAGCAAAAAACAGCATTACTGAGGCAATTACAAATGTTGTTGAAGACAAACTTTCTAAGTTAGCCGATACAGTGGAACTTATGGCAGAGACTGTTAATACTACCTGGGAAATAGCACAGGCAAATGAACAGAAAATTAAAGCATTGCAAAAGCGGACCAGGAAATTGGAAATGCACAATAAGTATGTTGCTGATAAGTTAATGGACTTAGAAAATAGAGCCAGACAGTCAAATTTACGTTTAAAAAATGTTCCAGAGTCAGAAGATATGGACAAAGTTATTGAGTGGATGGCTAAGTTGTTGCCAGAGCTGGGAATTTCCAAAGACTCCCTTGACTGTATACATAGAGTTGGGAAACAAGGAAATGAGGCAACTTGGCCAAGAGATGGTGTTATGTGCTTTGGAAGATATACACAGAGAGAGCAGGTTTTCAAAGCACTGAAAGCTTTGGATAGACTTGATCAATTGGTGTATAATGGCAAGAAAGTGATGGTTTATGATGACCTGTCTCAGGAAACAATTAAAAGGAAAAAGAATATACGGGCATTTACTAAGGTGCTGCAAGAGAAGGACATTAAATAAAATTGGAGAATAGCACCTTTTGCTTTAAGAATGCAGTATAAAGGAGAGACATTGATTACCAAAGATCAACAGCAGATGGTGGTCTTATTTAACCATGTGGGATTGCAGTTGCCAAAAGATTTTAAGGAGACTCCTAACTCCGAAGAAGAAAATGACTTAAGAGAAGAGACTGAACAAGTTCAGGGGCAGAAGAAAAAGAAGAAGGAAAAACAGATTGAGAAAAAATTCCTGGGACCGTAGAGACAGGGCTAAATATTAGAAGTGAACAATTAAAGAAGAAGGAAAATAGAAAGAAGGAGAACTGGGGCTGCTCAGCTGGGTTGTTTTTTTTTTTTCTTCCTTTCCTCAGGTTTAGGGGAACTTGCAAGCTCCCTTCCATCTTACCCCCCCCCCCAATATGGGAATGAGTGTTGGTTGGATGAGTGATTGTGGAAGAGTTTTGGTGTGGTATGTTATGTTGTTGGGGGTGGGTAGGGGAGTGAGTGGGGGTGAATGGAGAGCAATGAATATGTTTAGGGTGTGTTGTGTGTGTGTGGATATGGATGGTCTAAAAGTAGTGAGAAGACAGAGGAGAGGAGCAGTTGGAGGAATAAGTGTGAGAATGTATGGAAGAATATTGGGTTGTGCTCCAGGTGCAAGAGGTATGCCCAGCAATGTGGCATACACTTATTCTCTTGTTCTTTTTGCCTGGACTTCTGTGTTGGGATGGAAGCGCAGGGTTCACAGTAGAGTTGATTGGGAAGGTAGTTGGGGTTGGGTTTCTCTCCAGGCTGGTATGGTACAAATGCAGGGAAACAGAGAAGTGAGATGGTTGGAAAAGATATAATGAAGAATGTGAATATTATTTGCACAACTCTTAATGTTAGAGGTTTGGGTAATCAGGTGAAGCGAGTGAGAATTGGGAAGTATATTCAAGAATTGAAGGCTGATGTTTTTCTGCAAGAATCATATAATGGGGGGAGAGGAAGGTAAATTTTCTTGGCTTTGGGAAAGGGAAAAAATTATGACTTCCGGAATGTCAAAAAGTAGAGGGGTGGGAATAGTAATTAACTCCAAGTTGGACTTTGCTGATAATAAAGTGTTAAGAGATACGAATGGAAGGTTTGTTTTTGTTCAAGGTTGCTTGGAGGGAGAGCTGGTAGCATTAGCATCAATTTACCTCCCAAACAAGCACCAGCTGGATTTTCTTTATAAGTGTTTACAGAAGCTTGAGAAATTCTCGCCTTATACAAAAGTTGTTGGGGGAGATGTTAATGTTAATCTGCAAGGGGGAAACAGTCCCAAAAAGAATAAGGTTGTGAAGTTTAAAAAACTATGTGGGAAATTTGGATTATTGGAACTATGGATTGAGTTGTTCCCTAAGGATTATTCATATTCATTTTATTCTAGCCCACACGGAACATTTTCAAGATTGGATGGTATCTTAATATCGTAAGAGGCTAGGAATTGGGTGAAGGGGATGGATATTGGAATGATTAAAATTACTGACCATGCCCCCATATCTGCTTATCTTCAAATAGGTCATATTAATAGGTCTTACTCTTGGAGGTTTAACCCTTGGTTGGTTGCAGATGAGCAGAGTAAGTTAAAAATTAAAACAGCAGTAGAAAGGTATTTTGAGGAGAATCAAGACCCAGATATCCCATTAACAATAAAATGGGAAGCAATGAAGGCTGTGATTAGGGGAGAATGCATTCAGAGTCTGGCAATTTTAAGAAAAAGAAAAGATGGGAGGATTAAGGAGGTAGAAGAAGAAGTTAGGTTATTGGAAGAAAAATTCAGGAAATCTAAGCAAAAGATGGATAGGGAAAAATTAGACCAAAAAAGAAAAGAGTTGAAAGTTTTAGATATTAATAGAACCACATTTAAGATGTGGTATAGCAAACAAAAATATTATGAATTTGAAGGAAAAGGAGGGAAAATATTAGCAAATAAAATTAGGAATTATCAGGTGAGGAAAAATATTAGGGCTATTAGAGATAATAAGGGGGGATTGGAAACAGATCCTAAGAAGATATTGGAGACCTTCTTAGGATTTTATAACAGACTGTATGCAAATAAAGGAATTAAGGAAGAAGAGGTTGATCAATTTTGTGAGGGATTGGAGCTCCCCAAAATAAGTGAAGAAAATAGAAGGGAACTAGATAAGGATATAACAGAGGAGGAAGTTAGGACAGCAATTGATTCTATGAATGTGCAATTGGCACCCGGACTGGATGGGTTTAATGCGGTATATTATAAGCATTTTAAGGATATATTGGTGCCACATATGACTGTACTGTACCAAAGTATTTTGAATGGAGCTTCAACTCCACCTACCTGGTTGGAATCAAGGTTGGTATTGATTCCCAAACCGGGAAAAGATCAAACCCTGCCAGATTCCTATAGGCCAATATCTGTTACTAATATGGATTATAGAATATTTGCTAAAGTTATAGCAACAAGGTTAAAAAATGTATTGCACAATTAGTGGGAGAAGATCAATATGGGTTTATACCCCAGAAGTACTTGGTGGATGCAGTTAGGAAAGTAATGGGTATGGTATATTTAGCAAAAAATAAGGATTTGCCTCTTACTCTCCTGTCATTGGATATTTATAAAGCATTTGATTCGGTTGATTGGAATTATTTGAAATATATATTTAAAAATATAAATTTGGAGGAAAATTTCAAAATATAATTGAGGCAATATATACAGAGTCCAAAGCACTGATAGGAATTGGTGGGTCGGAAAGGGGCTTTGCCCAAGTGTTAAGTGGTACAAAGGAAGGTTGTCCACTTTCTCCCATGCTCTTTATTTTAGCATTAGAACCACTAGCAATTAAACTTAAAAAGAATAGTGAGATTAAAGGATTTGAAACACCAGGGAAAGGGAGAGCAGAAGGGGAGCTTCTGACAATGTATGCAGATGATATGATGGTGACAGTTAAGGACCTGGGGACTGCAATTGTGCCATTAAAAGAAATTTTTCAAGGATTTGAAAAAGTATCAGGGTTAAAAGTTAATTTTTCTAAATCATCAATGATGATGTGCTTAAATGTGAAACCTAAAACTCAGTTAGAAGCCTCTAAATCATTGGGTATTCCTATAGCAAATAAGAAGGTAAAGTATTTAGGGGTAATGATAACTAAAAATGTGAAGAAAAATGTGAAGAAATGTGAAGAAAAATGTGAAGAAAATATTTGAACATAATTATAAATTTTTTTGGAGTAGTATTCAATCAAAGCTGAGAACATGGGAGAAAAGGAAGGACTCAATCAGCACAAGAATTGCTTTAGTTAAAATGTTTCTGCTACCCAGATTAACTTACCTTTTTATGTGTTGCCGTGGCACATACCGGAACGGATTTTGAAGGGGTGGCAAACGTCAATAGATAGATTTGTTTTTGCATCCAAGAAGCCAAGGACAGCTGGTAGATATAGGTACCATAGGATCCAAGATGGAGGATGGGGGGTTCCCAATTTGATTTTATATTTTGAAGCTTATCAGCTGAGACATCTTATGATTTGGTTGGAGGGAGAACAAGGGGAAGATTTGGGCTGTATAGAGCGGGAGAATTTGGAAGCAGTAGGAGGGAAAATAAGAATCTTCGAAAGGAGGATAAAGAAAAGAAAAAAAGAAAAATTCTCAACATTTATGGGGCCTCTTTTGGTATGGGAGAAGTGGGGGAAAAATTTTTCCTGACCTCTCTCCACTTACAAAAATATGGTATTATGATAAATTTGCCCCATTAAGGAAGCTCATCCCAAAAGAGGTAGGGGATAAATTAAAGGAGATTTCAATCAAGAATATGGATAAAATTTGGGAAACAGAAAATATGATGGAAGATGAAAGTGGAATTTGGAATAAGATTAATTGGTTACAAAAAGAAACAAATCTCCTTGTTGAAGGAGAAAGAAGTTAAAAATTGTGGTAAAAGAAATATTACCCCCTTCGAGGAATTAGTGAAAGGATACAGGATAGATAGGTCCAAAATAGTTTCAAAATTGTATAAGGTTTTATTAAATATGGGGAAATCAATAAAGGAAAGCTTAAAAGAATATTGGGAGCTAGATATTCAGGAACAAATTTTAGATGAAGATTGGGATAGAATCTTTCAGCAACCGCCCTTTGATACGACCTCTAGGATAATCCAGGAGCAAGGGTTGAAGCTGATACAAAAATTGTATTACACACCAGTAAGGTTGTATCATATTACAAAGTTAGGAAGCAAAAATTGCTGGAGGAAGTGTGGAGTAATGGGAACGTACAGTCATATGTGGTGGGATTGCCCTCTAGTTAATAATTTTTGGAGACAGATTGGTAGAGAAATATCGAAAATTGTGGGAAGGAAAGTGGAAATATCTAAATTAATGGTTCTCATCAGCCTGGGTAGCATAGAGTTAAAAACAAAAGAGGAATGGAAATGGGTAAACCTGATGGTAATTGCAGCCAGGCAGGTCATAGCAAGTAATTGGAAAAATGCAGAAGAGCTAGTGGTGAACCAATGGAGGAAAAAAATTAAATAATATTATAATTTTAGAATACCTAACTATGAAGATACGCAGAATGAAAGGGCTTAAGGTCAATGAGAAAGAGGAGGAATGGTTTGAGAAGCTACTGAATTATATGAGTATGTTTGACCAATTTGGGGTAATTAAAACGTTAAAAGCTAAGTAAACCTTGCGGATTGTTAATTGTTAATTTATATAGAATTATACATATTGTTAATTTGAATTTGTTTTATTATTAATGTATATCCAATGTATTGGATGCCTGGGGGTCACTGTTTTTGTCTGGGGTGTTGGTGATTGGTTTCATAATAAAATTTACTTTATTATTAAAAAAAAATAGAGCCCACCAGAATGAGTGGGGGTGCTTAGATTATATTCCTTCTCTGTCATGTTTAGGCAACAAGTCTGGAAGTCCAGTTCCACCACTCTGCTTGGGTATGACTCACTGGAATTTGTTTCTGAGTTATAGGGTTGCTTCATGGTTGACACAGACATAGAAATGCTTGCCGGTTGTTCTTACAGTAGTAACTTTGTAAGGAAGCTCTACATTATTACTATCCCTCTGCATAGCTGAAAGCAACATATTAAAATTGCATAGTTCATTTATAGATCTTCAACTGGTAACTCCCTGTTATAAAATGGAGTCTCTTGTCAATTGTTCTAGTTACAGGTGACCATGACAGATGGTGGGAGGTACTTTCTTCTTCTTCTTCTTCTTCTTCTTCTTCTTCTTCTTCTTCTTCTTCTTCTTCTTCTTCTTCTTCTTCTTCTTCTTCTTCTTCTTCATGGTTGTCCCACTTGGTGGTGGTCTATGAAGATGATTTCTACATTATACCCCATTTTCACAAAATGTGCCTAAAAACTTTTGATGCAGGTGCAAACCTAGATGAGCACCTTCAAGTTTTCCAGCTACGCTTCATCTCCTATGATGGATCAAGGCAAGGAGTCACAAAACTCATTGCCAGTTGATTCCCTTGAGTAAGATATTGTTTATGTTGCGCATGCAAGAACACAAACTTCCTCATCACCAAAGATCTTTCTCACCCTTGCCAAAAAAATCGTTTTATGTATCACTGTCAATCATGGCACTCTTAAGAGTCTAAGCACTCACTCAAAACGCCAGAACTAGCTAATCCTCAGTTTACAAAGCAGTGATCTCACACATTTGGATGATAAAATTTCATTAATTGTTCTAGCTTACATTTCCCCAAATTTATTTCAACCATAATTTCTCACCACAAAGGGAAAGGAAAACAGTGTTGTGTCTAATGGACATGAGCATGTTCTATACAAAAAGCAGACTGAATCCAATGTATTTATGGGATTTGGTAGCAACTGTGGGCAGTCCAAGTTGCTACTCTCCACACTCTGGGTGGAACACCACCACCATCACCACTAATCCTTTCTGTTGCATAGGGTTAAAAATCTGCGAGTACCAAAGAAGAAGTAAGATGACATTCTGGAATAGTCTTCTTTTCCTTTGTTCTATCACTCTACTTAGGGCCTTTTTACACGACCCCTAAGATCCTCTGGCCACTTAAATTCGGACCATAGATCTTAGGGGTTCGTCGCTCTTTGGGCGTTCCCACCCCCCTCCGCACTTCCTGGTTGCTGGCTGCGTGAGGGGAGGGAGAAAAAGAGAAAGAAAAGCATGCCGCTCACCTCGTTCTGCCTCTCGTCTCTGTAAAAGTAGCTCTTAAAGGGGTGGGAGCCCAAAAACAACAAACAGAAGCAAGGAGAGCCCCGCACTCACTATCCTTACACCAGATCAAATAATATTCACCTCCAAAAAGCAGGTACCTGAAAGCTGCGCTGGGACGCGCTAAAGTGGGTGGGGTTGCACTTAATTTCCTGTTAACTCCGGAGCTGGTGGGTAAACATTTTTAAGCTCCGGAGCTGGGAGCCATTTGCCCCGGAGTTTAGGGGTCGTGTATAAACAACTTTAGTTTACAAAACTTTACTGAACTATTTCTGTAAAGATTCTCAGTCACCCAGGTGAGTTTATCTGGAAGTTGAATCATGAAAACTGGACTTCTTTTCTTCAAAGAATGAAATGTTTTGCTGCTCATCCAAACAGCTTTGTCAGTCTGAGGAAAACTAGTTGCAAGTCCTCCATTTTATAGCTCACGTTGACCTCATGTCACCCTGGTTTGAAAGAAGACGAACAATGGTCTGAAAATAGGCTCATTAGGTGGACAATTCAGCCTATTCAGGCCATTGTTCATCTTATAAACCTATGTCAGACCAGTGTGACATGAGGTCAAAGTGAGCTATAAAATGGAGGACTTGCAACTAACTTTCCTCAGACTGACAAAGCTGTTTGGATGAGCAGCAAAACGTTTCAATCTCTCAAGAAAAGAAGTCCATTTGCCACGACTCAACGTCCAGAGTTACTGAACTATTGTTACTCTAAAAATATCTCCATGTCAGAACTTATCTGACAGCAGACAATGGTGATGATTACGGTTGGATATGTTTGTGTTTGTGGGCTTTGATTAAATCAGCCACACAGTTGGCACACTGTATAGCCTCTCCAGGTCATGGGCATTTGAATTCCCCACCTTGAGCAGGACGTTGCTGTTGTTGATGGCATTTCTCTCCATCCTGCCACCCTCACAGGTACGCCTTGTGGAAACACATGAAAGGGCCTTCTCAGCTGCTGCACCCAGACTCTGGAACTCCCTCCCATTAGAAGCCAGGACTGCCACATCTCTGTTGTCTTTCCGGAAACAGTCAAAGAACTTTCTCTTCAGGCTAGATATCCCTAAATGAGGGACAAGTGATTATGTGTCTTTTATATGAATCTACCATACATGATCACATAGACTTTGTGTTTTGTAACCACTTATAACCTTGTGTGATTGCATTGACATTATGTTTTCAATGTTAGTTTCCATCCCTCATAACCTTTACATGGATTTTTTACTCTCTAACTGCTCATGTTCTCTTGTAACTTTATTGTCTTTTAATGCTGTAAGAGAGGCATGTTCAAACTTTGCCCCTCCTGATGTTTTGGACCACAACACCCAGAATTCTAAGTTTAGATTGCCATTGACAAAGGATTGTGGGAGTTGTGGTTTGAAACATCTGGAGGGCCTAAGTTTAGACATGCCTGCTGTAAGATGTTCCTCATATGTATTTATTGTACTGGACTGTATATTGTCCCTTGTTACTGTAAGCCACCTTGGGTCCTTTTCCAAGGAGAAAGGCTGGGAAAAATACTCTCAATTTATTTATTTATTTATTTAAAGACAGAAAAATGTCAAGAATTCAGAGAGGGAATGGGTTGGAATGTTCTCTAAAGGGTATAGGATGTATTGATGCCAATCTGCAGCCCTTTCATTCAGTTACTGGGTGGGCTGGGTTTTTTCCACACACCTCAGTATATTAAATGAGAAATTCTTTCATTGGTGCATAGGGAGAATAAAAGTGTGCTTAACAAGGAGTATGGGAAGAAAAGAAAATCAGTTTTCCATCTCCCTCTTTCGTCAACCAGTTTTGGCAAAGTACTTCATGGCATCTGTCTATTCCTAATGAGCAAATGATCACAACGACAGGTTTCTATGACAGCAATATAGACTGATAAAGAAATAAATTAAAAAATGGGTCCATGGATACTTGGGACTACCCCAGCACATATGTTATTGATCCCTGAAATGTAAACACGGTCTTCCTTGGTTGGTCTCACTACATATCCACCATTCGCAAAGAGAATGTGCCTGATGGAATTACAGTGATCTCAATAAAGATAATTTTCTTTGTAACATCAGTTTCCAGAGTGAATGAGACAATGAAGATTGAAGTCTGTTTTGGAAGCTAAAGGGAATGCCATTCATTCACAATTAACATTTAGTAAGGAAAATGTTTTTGAACTCACTCATTGACCTAATGCTGCTGGTTGATTTTGGTGTGAATGCAAGTTATATATATACAATATATATATGAACTACAACAACTAATTGCCATCAGTGACCTCTTAGATTCCATTACGTCAGGGAAACTGCCAAAAAGGGAAGCCTGTGAAAAGGTTGTAAAATGCTTTCCCCATTAGCTGGCACTGAAATCGGACCAGGAAAATGAGTGAGTGGGTGATGTCAGAACCAACAAAGATGAACTAGGTTGGCTGGGCATGTCTGGGAATTTGAGAATCCTGCAAGATGTACTTTGCATAGATGCGGTTTGATGTGGTTTATTCAAAGGATGCCAACAACACTGAAATGGTAATATGAATCCAGATGAAGGGTTTCCTGACAGAACTTGTTATTATAATCAGTGTTCAGTAAAGAGGAATTATTTAAAAGTGAAATAGTGGTTGTGATGGTTTGCATATCATAAAACGGCCACTGAAGGGTGCATTGTGGCTTCACTTCCTTGGTGCAAAGCGATACAATGGCCATATACACTTTTGTAGGCCCATCAATAGCAAAGACGAGGCAAAGTATTAATGGGGAAGGGTCGGTAACCTTTTGCCCTCAGTTCTAAACTACCACTTAACTTTCAAGGATCAAGTGCAGGCATTTACTCCCATTATATGCACATTATACTCAATGGTTTCCAAACTGTGCACTGAGGTGTCCAAGGGCACCTCAAAACCAAGCCAAGGGCACAGCATAATCTTTGGAAGTACATCTGCAAAATCCATGGGAATACTACTCAGGCGGGGCTTCCCCCCCTTCCTCCCACCCCCATCCCAAAGTATTGCGTTAGCCAGTAAGTCAACAGAACTGCTATAACGGGGCTGTGCAGAAGCTTCGGTTTTGAGATACGTCTTAGTTTTCTCTGTCCCTGGTTCCATAACATGAACCACATGGTCTCCCTTTGTGGTGTGGTTGCTGTTAATTTTTCCAACAATGGTGGAAAACACAAATAGCTCTGACTGGGAGGGGAGGAATATGCAAGCACGCTGATTTGTGAATGATGAATTTACAGCTCGTTCAATCGTTTCCCCTCCACAATCACCCACTTGTAATGATACTATACAGTGGTCCCCCGCTCTTTCACGGTTCATATATTGCGGTCCCGCTATATCGCGGAATCACAGTATATGAAAAAAGGCCCCTTAGGGTAAGGGGGGAAGTCCTGTTTCAAGCCTCCCATACTTACCAAAGGACAGGAGCTGCCCTGAACAGGCCTGTGAGGGCCTTCCTGGGCCTTCTGGAGGCCCCAAAAGGGCTTCCCTGTGAACCGGAAGTGACTTCCAGATAGCTGAAAATCATTTCTAAGGCTTCCGAGAGCCTTTCTAGGCCTGTTGGAGGCCTCAGAAATTATATCCAGTTTACCAGAAAGTACAAGAGCCCCCAGCTAGGCCCCCCAGGCCTGACTCGACCTGCATCCGCATATCATGGATTTTCAGTTATCGCGGGTCAGGTCAGGTCCCTAACCCCAGCGATAGGCAGAAACCATCCTGTGAAGATGATGAATGGATGTGAATTAAGCTATAGCCAAATAAAAAGTAATAATTTATGCAGTCTCCGCATAAGTTTTGATCCAGTTTTATTGTCTTTTTAATCTTAGTGCTGCTGCTGTGGGGGATGCCATTCCAGTCAACCAGGCAATCTTGAGTACTCTTAATTTAGCCAGGATGGAAACAAACCACCGTGAATTTCCAGCAGTAATTTACTAATTGGTATAATTAAGTCAGCAGTGTGCTGAACTCCCCCTCTTGATTGTCAACAGTGTTATTCTATTGGGTTTCATCAAGATAGAAAGGAATCTTCAGATTATTTTGAACTTTTTATTGCATATGATCCACCGTGGTACAATTCATCCTGTCCTGAAAAACAGTACAGTGGTACCTCGGATAACAGCGGTAATTCGTTCTTCGAGGTTACTCGTTATCTGAATCTTGTCATTATCCGAAACACAGTTTCCCATAGGAATGGATGGGAAACCTATTAATCTGTTCCGGAGCCTAGGAAAAAGGCACAGACACCTGTTTTTTTGCTCAAAACTCTTTATAAAGTGCACTTTAAAGGTACAGATGCAATGCCACCCAGGATAACTCGTTTTTACTGATGCATGCTGGAAATTTGTTATCCAAGGCAGTCCATAGGGAAAATTTGTTATCTGAGGTAGACCTATACCTAGAAATTGTGATTTGTTATCCGAGGCAGTCCATAGGGAAAATTCGTTATCAGGGGCAGTCCTATACCCAGAAATTTGCAGTCATCCAAAAAAAATTGTTATCCAGGGCAGTCGTTATCCAAGGTACTACTGTATTATTTTTTCAAAATCCTGTTGACTTCGCAGAGAAATTTCTTTGATATTTCACTTGAGCAAAAACTTCAAATTTGCATCAGTTTTACTGCAGACACATTCTGATGTCCTCTCAGTTTCAAGGCACAGGATTAGGACCGGAACCTAGGGATGGCCAAATCCATCAGTTTTGTTTTCATCTGCATTCAGATTTTTTAAAATATGAAGGTCTTCCTACTCTGGATATGAAAAAGGCAGTTTTAATAAAATTATTTAAAGAATGAACCAAACCTGCCTGTCACCTGCACCAATGACGCTGAGCTATCTCTAACATGGAAAGGACCAGTTTAAGATGTGAAACCTGTTCAAGAGAGAGAGAGAGAGAGAGAGAGAGAGAGAGAGAGAGAGAGAGAGAGAGAGAGAGAGAGAGAGAGAGAGAGAGAGAGAGAGAGAGAGAGAGAGAATGCAATCTTAATTGAATGCTATAACCATAGTTGAATGGATAAGAGTTTGGAGCCAAACACTGAAAGGCGAAATACACAAGGTCTGTTTTACCTTCATTCTTTTAAAAATCCTAAGTATTTCTCATCCGGAATTAATTTGGTGAATTCTTTCAAAAGCTAGAAGAATAACAAAGGTCTGAAAGATCCATTTCTACTAGCAAACTCCTTCCGAAGTTATGCAAGTCTGGATAAGTCTGATGGGAAGTGTGAGGGCATACATTTTTTAAAGACAAAATTCCAAAAGCATGGCGACTGCAGGAAAGAGAACAGTGGGTGTTGTGAGGATGGCGTTTTCCTGATCTTAGTCACTTCAGAGGTGAAAAAACCATGGGGTGGGTGGGTGGGAATGAGTTCTTTGAAGATTTATGGCACGTGCCATGACTCTGTATGACTTTTGTTGAAAAATTTAAAAGCCTGGAATGCTGGGAGAGAGCTGTGGTTTCAGGAGCATCACAGAGCAGACATGCCTCTGCCTTGTAAAGCTATGGGGTGATTTAATGTGATGGAGCGCCAACCTCGAAAGTCTGGAAGAAGCACAGTTGAATCCTGCTGCTTCCCCACTTCTGTACAGGGCTTTAGGTGGGTAGAAACAAGATGGTCTGGACTAGAACCAAAGGCCGCTCAATAGGCTGTTCCCCGATTTGAATATTTACTTGTGGCCAGAAACTAAATAGCATGACTAATGGGACTCTAAAGGTCACAGTGATCTGATAATTTCCTCTTAAGTTAATATTTAATTCCCAACCTATGTTTCTTAGAACGAGAGTGCCATAGTGGGGATGTGCTACATTCCAGAAGGTATTTTGAATTCATGCATACAAAAGTGGAACAGGTGATATCTTTAGGCTACTAGAAAATTAACAAAAACATTGCTAATATTTCGGGGGTGAAACCCCCTTGCTAAAAGTATCTCCTGTCCCACTTTTATATTTGGCTTTTGTGATGGCTACATGGCTCCTCAATTTGTTTTGCTTGAATTCATGTATGTTCAATCAAATCTCTCTCTCTCTCTCTGTCTCTCTCTCTCTCTCTCTCTCTCTCTCTGTCTGTCTCCTCCACACACACACAGAGTATATGCTTCACACACACACACACACACACACACACACACACACACACACACACACACACACACACACGTGAATGCTGTTTTCTCCTGTGGCAAAAGCACTGCAAAACTCCATGTTCTTCATATTTGTTCCTTATGCCTTTCAAAAGAGGAACTGCTTCACCGACAGATGATGCAGCAGTGTTGCATGCTGTGCGTCGTCATCGATGTCAGTTCCGACTTCTTGTGACCTCTTCCAGAATTTTCTAGCAAGAGAATACTCAGAAGTGGTTTGGCATTCCCTTGTTCTTCTGAGAATGCCCTGGAACCGTACACATTGCCCAAGGCTACATAGGTTGGTTTTTTTCTCAGGAGGCAGAGTGGGGACTCAGGCTCCCAACTTCTGGCTCTGCGGCCAGGTATCTAAACCACTAAGCCTCCAGCCACCTTAATTTCTGAAAACCAGAAGTAACACAATGGCTGGTAAGGATACGATTTTCCAATATTTTGGGACCCCATACATAAGTCTCTATTCCGGGTTTTCTCCCTACCTTGTGGGCACCTGACAAACATCTTGATGTGATACATCTGGAAGAAAGGCCTAAATTGCCCTCATGCTTTCTGCTGACTTTTAATTAATTTAATTTTTTTCCTTTGACACCTCTTGCTGCTGATTCTCCCTTATTATGTGTTGTCTTTTTCTGTTGTTTTATTGCTCTTTTAACCTTATTGTTAACCACCTGGAGTTCCCTTGGAAGACAGGCGGTATAAAAATATAAATAAATAAATAAATAAATAAATAAATAAATAAATAAATAAATAAATAAATAAAATGAGTCTGTCTTGCATCAGGCAATCTGCTCTTCCCCAGCCATTTGACATACACTGTGGTCAAAGAAACCAAACCAGCTTGAGGAATCAGCTTTGTTTACAGGTGGAACCATGAATGGAAAGTGCCTGAGAGTAATGCATTTTCCCTCCTTCTTGATTCCCAGAGAATAGTGAAAACGAACAAAAGCTCTTCCATGAAAAGCAGTTTGCTTCTGCCCAACCCTCTTTCTATCTTTCTTCAAAAGGAAGTTGTGTTCTCATGATGAACTGTGACTTATTTGCTATTGTATCATGTATTGTGCAGAACTGGAAGGGCAGCATGGGAGTGCTGGCGGTGCAGTTTGTTGCCAGAGAGTCTGATGGCTGGGAAAACTCTACAGAGATTAACTTCTTCAAAAGGCACATAAATCTGATGCAGACAAGTTGCCATTTTAAGGTCACCAGGATTTGAGAGGGAATATGATGTCACTGTCTGTAAAATGTGCATCTCGTCATTCTGCACGAAGTGGAGCCCATAACCGAAATATTTTAGATTTCCAAACAGAGGACAGTATCTATGTAAGCATAGCACCAGGTGATCTTGTGCAATGGGTAACATCTATGAGTGGTTCCTAGACTTGGGTCTCCAGATGTTCTTGGACTAAAACTCCCAGAAGTCTTCACCCAGAGCTGTGTTGGCCTGGATTTCTGGGAGTTGCCATCCCAGAACATCTGGGCATCCAAGATTGGGAACCACCAACGCAGAGTATTAACCTGGTATCCAGCAGTGGCTTCACAGCTCTTTGTAATTTTCAACTTCCCACTCTGCAAGCCAGAGACCATCCCATTTCTGAGAACAAGTCTCAGCACTTGGACAAGGAGGTCTTTAATCCCGTTTGCACCAGGGCTGAAAAAGGCCAACTGTTTGTGCAACAGGCCATTGTGCAAGGGGTACGAGTGAGCAAGCCTTTGCCCTCTACTCTTCTGCTCTCCCTTTCCCAACTTCATGTATTATTTATGTTTTGGTTCTTGGAGTTTTTCAACCTGTTCCGTTGTGTGAGCTCCTGTAAAGTTTTCCTCATTAGGTGACATCAAAGCTAGAGAAGGAAAGACTATTCAGTGAATTCCCTGTCCCCATTGATTTAGGCTTTCTCTACATGAGAAGAAGCCAGTCAAGGAATGTTTCATGAGCTTCTTTGTTTTTCACTGCGAGGGGGGCATAGAATGATCTGTGCAAGACATATGTGCTCTTTCCATCCAATATGCCAAAAGTTCTTCTTCTTTGAGGAGCAAGGCATGTTGCTGAGTTCTAGATTTCTGGTTCAGTTCCTCTAGCTGTGCAGGAGAAGTGCAGGGATTCACAGGGCAGAATAGCTTCAAGTTCCCCAGAGTAGGCCATCCCTTTTTCTCAATCATCTGGCACTTAATTGTCTCAAGAGCTCACTCTGAGGAATTAGTAGGAAGGAATGACAAAAAGCTTCATTAAAGATCAAAGAGCAAAACTGACAAAGCATGACTGTTTTTCAGCCACAGGCCTCACTACTTCTAACAGACAATGGGGTAGACCAGAGAAGCAGGGCTCTCTTTGAATCAGAGGCAAGGGAAGAATGATTGGTTATTGCTGAGTAGATTGACACTAAGCCGAGCCCAGAAAGGTCCCTCCCAGCAAAACCTACTAAAGGTTGCATGCAAGGTTGCAAAAACTCCTACAATGCTTAATTTCTGAAATACAGATGCAATCGTCTTAATTCTGAATAATTTTCAAAAAGTGTGGAGTTGAACAAATTGTGCAATGTAATACCCAAACAGGTAATTTTAGCAGAATTGGCCATTTTTCTGGCCATAACAGCCATGGCAGCAGGCAAGGACTCAGTGGAAAGTGCCAAGTGATTCTTGGCCATCCTTATTTTCATGGACAAGAGTAATGCAGTTCCTTCTCTTTGTGTGGATGGATAAATCAAGAAAGACTTAGAACCCTAATCAAAACACAGTTTTTGAAAGGCCCAAATATTGACTGACTTCTATTGTGATGCTTCTAAAATTCTCATACAACGCCTTTTAATATTAACATTAACAAGTAACTAGAAAGAAAATTCCCCTTCCTGGAAATGTGGTGCTGAGGAACACCTTGGCAGATACTCTGGAGGGCCAAAGAGGCAGACAAATGAGTCCTAGATCAAATCAAGCACGAACTAACTCTGGAGGTAAAAATGATGACACTAAGACTGTCTTACTTTGATCACATCCTGAGGAGGTAAGATTTTCTGGAAAAGATGAAAATGCTGGGAAGGGTTGAGAGCAGCAGGGAAAGAGGAAGATGTTTGGGGGATCGCTCAGTCCTAGGGCCGCCACAGGTTGGAAGCAACTTATTGGGCATAACACCCTGATGCTTGAGAAAGAAATTTTGGAATAACATGATTTTGGGCATATATCTTAGTCACATCTTCAGTTTTGCCAGAAAGTAACTAGTGGCACGGAACTACATTACTTGTAACTAGTAACTTTTAAGGTAGGGAATTCTTTTTCTGTCAGCACCATAGGCCAAAACTATTCTGGGTGGGTGAGACACAGTTGGGGGGGGGAGGGCACAAAAACTGACTTTCTCCCCGGGCACTCAAAACTCTAGCTACACCTCTGCCATTAAGCGGAAGGTGAATCCTGACAAGATGGAGGCTCTGTGGTTTGGTAGTTCCCTGTGCCAGAAGTTGGGCAAGAGACCTGTTTTAGATGGAGTTGCACTCCACTTGAAAGAGGAGGTGCATAGTGTTGGGGTATTCCTAGATCCACCTTCGGCATTGGAGGCTCATTAGGAGTGCTTTGGATTAGCTTTGAACGGTCTGCCAGCTACAAACATTCCTGGACAGGGATAGCCAGGCCAAAGTACTCCATGCCTTGGGAAATTCCTGGTTAGACTACTGCAATGCACTCTGTGTGGTATACGTGGGGCTTGAAGATGGCACAGATGCTGCAGCAGGTGCAGTGCACAGCCGTTGGACACATTCTTCACAGCCCAGATGACACCAGTTCTGAAGGATTTGCACTGGCGAACAAGACACTTCAAGGTGATGTATCAGACCATGAACAGATTGGGACCTGGGTATTTGAAGGTGCGCCTCTCCCTTCAGAGACCTACCACTAAGATCTGCTGGAGAGTTTTTCCTCCATATCCCACCACTGAGAACAATTCATTATGTGGTGATGGGTGGGGGAGACTTAGTACCTCAATGGTGGAATGCCTTTTCCTGGAAGGCTCAATTGGTGCCAAGACTGGCATCATTTGTGCACCAAATCAGGAAAGTGTACGTATTTATTAGAATCTTTTGGCTCTACCTTTTGAACATGTATAAGTGTAATAAACAAATGCAATACATGTTTAAATAAATAAATAAATAAATAAATAAATAAATAAATAAATAAATAAATAAATAAAAAGATTCCCTCCTTCCAGGTTTTTTTTTAAATGTAATAATCTTTCCATCCTATTGGGTAGCTCTGGAAAAATAACTGTTTGCAATAATTCATAAGGAGTTGTAAAACAAAGTTGCTCTAGGTAAGAGTCTGCAATTGTCAGAATATTATTGTTGGCTTTGTGGGGAAAGGAGTGGATGAGCAAACTGACAAGCAATTAATAAAACTGGGAATGTAATGTGCAGTAACGATTCAGATCTACATTATAGTGTTTAAAGAGACGTCTGGTCTTTTGAAAGAGAATATGATGTTCCCTTCAATTACAGATCACGTAAATGCCAGATTCAGCAGTGATTCTGGTTCATGTGTCATTTTTCTGGTTACAGCTGGGCTTGCTAAAGGGTTAGGAAGAACTAGTTTCTTCTAATCTTTTCCTGATCTTTTAACTGGAGGTAAATGGGATTGGTCCTGGGAGTGTAACAAATACATTTAACTCATTATGACATATGAGATGCACCAAGTTTTTAACCATTATTAGTTGCTGATCTGCATATTTTCAGGACAACATGAATTTTCAATGAAGGAATTTCTACAGTCATATAGTTATGCTTTATGAATCCTGGATGAAATTTAGCTCAGTGTGTGCTCATCTAGAGCAGTGGTGGTGAACCCTTTAGGGACCGAGGGCCCAAACTGAGATTCAAAACCCACAAAGTGCCAATGCAGCAATTTAAACTGAATCCAGGTGGCTGTGAAGGGGCGATGTCGGGTGCCCACAGAAAGGGCTCCGAGTGCCACCTTTGGCACCCGTGCCATAGGTTCACCAACACTGATCTAGAGGATGGTTTGGGTTCAGTCATTCACTGATTATTATTTTTTTAGCATTAGTTGCATAGTATCCCATTGAAATGAACCATTTCTTTTGTTCTATCTTTTTTGGGCTCCTGCTGAGCTGTCAATGGCTGGAGCCCTTTAAATCTGGCCCAGTCAGAACCCTCCCCCTGGTACCGACTGGGACAGGTTTAAAGGGCTTGAGCCATTGACAGCTTGGCAGGAGCCCTTTAAAATGGCTCCCAGAGTCCCAGGCACCAAATCTGGTGCCTCTAGGACACTGGGGAGCCATTTTGTTTCATTTCATTTCATTTCATACAAAATTTAAAAAAAATCGTAAGAAACAAAATGAAACAAAATGGGGTAAACACGAAACAAAATGAAATGAAACATTAATTTTCCATTTCGTGCCCATCCCTACTACCTACCAGTGTGGCCAATCCCGCCATACCCCATGCCAATCTGGGATAGGCAAAAAACCCCTGCCATTCCTCAGCCAATCTGGGGAGCAAGGTAAAATTCCTACCTGGCCCCGAGGGCAACCACATCAAGCCACACTAGCATTGAAACAAGGCAGTGGGTGGGTGGGTCATTGCATGTTCTGAAAGAGGCTGAGGGTGTGGGCAAAGCCTGTCCCCTCTCCAGGCCTCATGAGGTCCGTGAAGCATACGTCCCATGCCCTTTCGCCCAGGGTAGCCATGCAGCCGGACAGTGCCAATGGCAGAGCTAGCCCTTATCCTGACCCAGCTCTGAGAGAGAGATGAAACTTATTTCTTGTCTGCTGCAGATGAGAAAGGAGAGGATCTGACTCACCAGGTCCATAGATTATTGCCGGTGTGGCGACTGATGGACAAAGCAACTGTGTTGACCCCATGTGGAGAATAACAAGGTCCGGAGGGTTGGGCATCATGGGAAAGGGGATGTGTATGGGGAGGCCCCTGGGAAACAAGATGATTTACCAGAGGACCATCCCAGAAGGTTTAAAAGTGGGAGCAAGAAGCCAACCTCCTCTTTTCCCTTCCTGAGGTTTTCCCACTAAGTGTGCTAATTTTTAAAAATTAGTGGATTGCTATAGATGAAGTGGAAGAGTGAAGGGAATACTGTGTGTGTGTGTGTTTTCTTGTTACAGTTGTGACCAACCCTTCACGACTCCATGTCCATGGAGTTTTCTTGGTGGGGATACTGGAGTGGCTTGCCAGTTCCTACTCCAGGTGCCTAAAGCACCTGGTATTCCCTGGTGGTCGCCCATCCAAGTACTAGTATATTTATATAAACAGGTTGGATTGGAACATTGTGACAGGAAAGAGAGAGAATGCCCAAAATCCACTTGCTTACTGTACTAAAGCCCCCCTTTGAGTAGGCCTATTAACTCAAAGAGGATTTGGTGAGTCAATTTTTCTATAAGTTCCATTGATTCAAAGTGGATGTAACTGTGACACACACACACACACACACACACACACACACACACACACCCTTTATTGTAGTGAGTCACAACTAGAGTAAATCCATGTGATGCAACAGGACTTCTGGGGGAGGGTTGATTCTAAGAAGAAGGAAGACAGGTGTCTGAAGACATTACTTAATGCTCTGTAGATATCCAAAGTGAGCCTTCGACAAAGCAGTGGCCTGACCCAAAAGAACAATGGATCAGCCTGAGATCCAGAGCTGCCGGAAGAACCTGGTCATTCCTCAAATGGCTGGAGCACCTGGAAAGCTTTAAAAGTATTTTTGGCAAACACCACATACCAATTTACTTCAAACCCATAAATACACTAAGGCAGAGACTCATCCACCCATAAGACCCAACACCAAAACACAAGAGGAGCAATACAGTATATATGATCCAATGCAGCGAGGAGTGTGTAGAGCTTTACACTGGATAAACAGCCACTGAACAGAAGGATTCCCCAGCATAGGAGGGGCAACAGATCAGGACCAGAATCAGTGTGTACCTTCATTTGAAGGACAAAGGGCACTCATTCAAAGATGAGGATATACACATATGGTGGTACCTTGTATAAAGGAATTTGTGTGTGTGTGTTGTGTCGTTACAGTCGTGACCGACTTTTCATGACTCCATGTTCATGGAGTTTTCTTGGCAGGAGTACTGGAGTGGCTTGCCAGTTCCTACTCCAGGCGCCTACAGCACCTGGTATTCCCATCCAAGTACTAACCAGGGCCTACCCTGCTTAGCTTCCGAAATCAAGCGAGATCGAATGTGCTTAGGGCATCTAGGCACACTCATAAAGCAATAAATTTGTTCCAAATGAAATTACATTAAGCAAATTTTCCTTTATACAAATTTCCCATAGGAATGCATTGAACATGGAGTAATCCCATTTTTATGTTGTACAGATTTGGCCCATAGGCGATTCTGTTAAGCAAATTTCCCCTATCTCCAGAATATTTTATGTTGTACAAGTTTTATGTTATACAAGCTGTTTGTTATATAGGGGTCCACTGTATTAGACAGAGAAAATACTGTAGGTGGTTGAGAGAGGAGTCAGGGAAGCCATTCATGTGTGTACTGAAAACTCTCTCAAAAGGGGCAGGGGACTTAGGCACAATCTGTCTCCCACTTACCATGCTGCTCTTTCATCAATTCTCAGACAAATCAGAAACGTCACATCTCCACCAGGAAGGCCACGGCTAGTGACCCATACTTAATGGGTGTTGGGAAGGTTGAATAAGCATGACTTTCACACACTTCAGGCCATTGTACATTTTATTACACCTATTCAGTCCATTGTCCACTTAACAAGCCTATTTAGGCCCCTGTCCACCTAATGAGCCTATTCAGACCAGGGTGATGTGAAACCAAGGTGAACTCTAAATTAGAAGTCTCACAACAACTTTTCTCAGACAGATGAAGCTACTTGGATGAATATCTAAATGTATCAATCTCACAAGAAAATACTGTAACTCCAGTTGCTATGAAGCAAGCTCTGGATAACCTTGTGTGGAATGACAGACATTCCAACAGAAGAACCTTTTTAGTGTTTGTGGTGAATCTAATTATGCAAAACCCTTAAATTGGTCCAGTAAACACTGTAATACAGATGTGGAGATCATGAAAGCTCACAGTCCGTATGTGCCTAAGGTGATTTTTACAAATTCTCTCTTTTCTTTAAAAAAATAAAAGGGAGAAAGGGTCACTGACTCTTCTAAGCCCTGCACTGACTTAATAATACTGACATGCTACAACTTCAGGTACTCTGTAGACTCAGTCCTGACTCAATAATTTTCAGAAAATATGTTCAAATATCTCCTCTGCTATGGAAGCAATTAGGCAAGCTCGTGTTAGCTGGTTTCTTTCAGGCTCCTGTCTGAAGTCTGTAGCTGATAAGTGAGCCTGCTGTATTTGGCATTTATACTGAGATCGGATGCAATATGTGTGCTAAAATGCTAATAATTAGACATGGGCACGACCAGAAAAAATGACGTTTCGAGTTTTCCGTTTGTCGGAACGGGTCCGTTTCAGGTCGTTTCCGTTTGTCGTGAAATTTTCCAAAAATTTGTCGTTTTGTTTGTCGTTTGTCATTTCCACCACGATTTAGCGTGATTTGACTTCCCCCAGAGCATAGGGGCGTCCCGCAATCAGGGCCGGTGATACGTGTTTTTGCACCCTAGGCAGCAGGCAGGGCAGGGGGTCGGCGGTGGGTGGCGGGGGGAGGTGCATGTGGGCGGCAGTGGCGGGGGGCCATGGGCGGGCAGCGACAGTGGCAGGGGGGAGGCACAGGCGGGCAAGCGGGCGGGGACAGCTGCGGGCGGGCGAGTGGGTGGGCGGCGGTGCGGGCTGCAGGTGGGTGGCGGCGCAGGTGGACGGGCGAGTGGGCAGTTAGGATATCACTTAGGATAGAGGTTCTGTTCTTGGCTTGCACCCCAAATGTGTGTGTGTGCAAGCAAATTGAAGTTGGGAAAATAGAAAATAAATGGTAGTATATAATATATATTTAAAATAAATCCACACCTCCCACTCCCAGTCGAACCTCCCCCTTTATCCAATATCAGAAAAAAATCCTCACAAACTGCCAGAGAAGAAATAAAGAATAAACTGCTATTCCCTTTAGCAGACAAAGCTGCAGGGAATCAAAGAAATTATTTTCTAAATTCAATTCCCTCCCTGCCTGCCTAACTTAAATCCTAAAGCCTCCAGCCTCTCTCCTCAATCTCGATTGGATCACACCAGCACCAGCAGCCAGCCCTCCTCCCTCAACCACATCCATACATCCAACTGCAATTTCTGGAAGGTGCCTTGGCTTTTTATGCCCTCTGAGACATCCAGAAGTGTCAGTCAAAAACCTGGCGATGCCATTGGTGGAATGGTTCAAAAATTTGCATGGTCCCATCCCATGCCCAGCCCAAATGGGCAGGTCTAAAAAAATAAAATAAAATAAAATCGATGTGACATTTTATTGCTATTAAAAACCCGCTGCTGCTACTATTAAAAATCAGGCTTTTAAAATAAATAAATTTCACATGTTTCTGTGGTGATTTGGTGTGTTTTTTGACCACAATTTCAAAATAAAAATTGCGGTCGTCATTTTGGATCCCCCCCACTGCATGGCATGCAGTGAGAGAGACGATGAGGATCACCTCCCCCAGACTGGTGCAAGCAGCCCAGGACAGGAGAGGGGGGGAGGCCAGGGAACCCCCCCCCAGAAACCACCCCTCTGGTAGGTGTCCTCAGGCAGGCATATTTTCGCCTGCTTTTTTGGCCGGGAGTCGGGTTTTTTTAACTTTTTAAAACTTTTTTCTGTGCTACTTGGCATCGCGCGATCGCCGCGATGCCATTAACGACAATGAGAAACCTGACCCAATTTTTCTTTTTTCAGGTCAGGTTCGAGCTGGAGTGGCGTAATTATCGTTACCGTTTCTGTTACATAATGGAAACAATAATTGAAAACGGAAATGACAATTTCACTGCTCTGTGCCCATGTCTACTAATCATACAGTATGCTATTAAATAGCTCAACTAAAATTTCAATTAATGGGATATTTGCTGCTGTGAGTAACTCCCATGTCCCAAAGGCAGTAAACTTGGATAGTGGCTTGGATAATATTCCCACACCAGGATTTTACTTCCTCTAGTTCTGCTGAGCTCTAGGTTCTGGGATTCCCAGACACTTGGGTACTCTTATTTCACAGGATCACAGGGAATATTTTGGCCCATGGCAATGATGTGCTAAAGGTAATGTGGACTAGATCTAAGTCTTTTGCAGCCTTGACACTATGGAACAATTACAAAGACGATGAAATGGCATGAGTGTTTTTCTCAAGGCATCCTTATACCGGGGAAAAACAAAAGAGGATATATTATTCATCATTTTCCTGAGGCAAAGTGGAATGATGGTGTCAGAAATATTTATATGCATGCATTAGACATGGGTGTTGAACTGATTCTAATTACGGACCATTCCAGATTTCCCTCAATGTTTCAATTCATGTCAGAGGAGGAAACCTGATAAAATCATGCCATTGTTCTTCCCCTTTCATTTGCCTTTCACCAGATGTCATCAGATGTCTTTGTGATTAGCATCCAAAGCTTCCTAACTCTCTTAATCCTTGGGGTTCCATCAGTGATGCCTAATCAGACCATCGCTTCAAGTTGAACTTGTTCTGAAGTCCTTTGCTGGGGCTATTTAGAACATCGGAGGGACCAAAAGTCAGGGAAATGAGTGCCAAGTGCCGTGCCCAAGATCACTCAAAAGTGGTTGAGCTGGTTAACACAATAATTAAGAGATTTTTTTTTAAAAAAACTGTTATTATAATTGAACATAAGTAGTGTGACTTATCCTGGTAGCATCAATATTTACAAAGGGGAAGTGTACCTACGTAAGGAAGATGGGCTTGAGAAGGGAAGTACCAACATAGATTGTCTCCACAAAAACCATCATCTCAAATGTGTGCATGTCTCAACGGGATTAGTCCCACAATGACTTACTAATGCTGGCATGCTATACGTTCAAGTATTTCCAGATAGAGGTACTTGTACCATGGGTTTAGCTCAATGGGTTTAGTCTAAATTCAAGTTCAAGATCAATTGGAGATGATTTGCACAGAGAAAAAACATTTGTAGATATAGATTTGTTTGCTTTTTTCAATAGACCTTTCTTGTGGAATAGGATATCATTACTAATACTGATTTTATATACTTAGACTTTCTACCAGAGTCCCATAAACTATACAGTGCCTTAGAACTGAACTGTCAGTCCGACTCACAGCATTCTTGACTCCCCTCAAATTTTGTCTTATTAAATATGTATTAGACTCATTTATAAACTGCAAGACATCAGGAATCCTTTCAGTTTGGAACTTGTGCTATATATTGTTTAGGAATAATGATCACCAGGGATATTTGGTAGAAAATGCTAAATGTTTAAAAATGGTATGGATTTTCCTAATTCTCCTTTGATCTGAACAGAAGGGGGCCTCTAAATTCGTCCCTTGAGGGCAGAGTAAATGTGCATAATAAATAAATAAATAAATAAATAAATAAATAATTAAATAAATAAATAAATAAATAAATAAATAAATAAAAATAAGCATCATCCATTGGCTTATGTATGTTCTTTATCTAAACTTTCAGATACATCTGGTGAGGCCATTGTGAGATACAGGAAGCTGGACTAGATGGGCCTTTGGCCTGATCCAGCATGGCTCTTCTTTTGTTCTTATGTACTTATGTTCTTAAACTTTCTTTACATACCTTGTAGATGCTTCCATAAACTTAAAAGTCAGTTTTGTAGATGCATGTGGGTTCCTGTGCCACTCTGAATTTCTTAGAGGATGCAAGTCACCCTTAAAGAAAGTGGATCTTCCTTTCCTAATCTCTTTTAATATCCTCAGGCTTATTGTGTAATTTATACCAGTTCTTGGAATTGTTCCTTTCAGTTGAGCTCGTACTTTGGCCAACAGGGTTAGGGTTCACGCTAGGGATGGGCAGGAAATGAAAAATGAAATGCTATTTCATCATTTCATTACATAATGAAATGAAACAAAATGAAACAAAATGAGGAAGCAGCATTTTTAAATAGGCAAAACGAAATGGTCATTTTTTTTCATTGAAACAAACAATTTCATTCTATCATTTTCTGAGAGTTCCTGCTGAGCTGGCAGGATCGTGTGGAACT
Source organism: Phrynocephalus forsythii (assembly GCA_029282475.1). Lineage (NCBI taxonomy): Eukaryota > Metazoa > Chordata > Lepidosauria > Squamata > Agamidae > Phrynocephalus > Phrynocephalus forsythii. The sequence goes on from JAPFRF010000004.1 coordinate 16,042,084, forward strand.
GCCTACCTGACTGTTTTCAGAGGGCTTCTGCTGAGCTGTCAATTGCTGGTGCCTTTTAAACCTGGCCCAGTCAATACCAGGGGATCCCCCTGGTGCCGACTGGGCCAGTTTTAAAGGGGTCCAGCTGATAACAGCTCAGCAGGAGCCCTTTAAAAATGGCTCCCTGAGCCATGGCCATGAAATCTGGTGCCTCTAGGACCCAGGGGAGCCATTTTATTTGGTTTCACTTCATTTCATATGGATTCTTTAAAAAAAAGTAAGAAACAAAACAAAATAAAACAGGGGTGAGCATGAAATGAAATGAAATGAAACATTATTTTTCCATTTCGTGCCCATTCCTAGTTCACATACATTATAATGGATCCTATATTTCCTCCATTCCCTAGAAAGAGAGCTATGGTATGTGTTATGCCACAAAAAAATTCAGTTTGATCCATTGTGATATCCAAAATTTGACCGAATGGGGCAACTGGGACCTAAAAATGGTTAAGAAACTTTTTCTCTGATGAAAAAAGTTTCATTTTGAACTGACTGGTTAATGATAAGTATTTGCCAGTGCTAATTAGGCTGAAAACTAGAAGTCTGGTTTCTAACCTCATCTGAATGGCAGTATTTACAAATGCAGCATTCACTCTCAGACAAATTGCTAAGTGTCTCAGAGCTTCCCTTATTCTTGGGAACACACGTTGACTCTATCAGGGCCAAGAAAGCCATAATGTTTATCTAACACATATATGTTGTTTTATAAACAATTCAAGCTTTCAGAAATGGATGCAAAAAGGAATTGGAATGCCCTAATTTTTCCATCCAATACAAGACTGTCACAGCTTCTATATCCACTTCTATATCTGTATCTTACCACATATTCAGCAAAATATATACTGGACAGTATGAATAAATATGTCTAACACAATGGGATGCCAACTCATACAAAATGCCCCCAGTCAGGCCCAGATTATAAATTCTTTCCTGGGTGAAGGGAGCCTTTATATGTATTAATTTCATGCTGGAACATCCTCTGAAGATTGTTGACGCTCATTTTCCTTTTAAATCACTTTCCAATTATACAACTGTACAGTTTATGCTGCTTAAGGTGAATTTTTAAAGGTTTTTATTAAAGGTCTGTATTCTTTTTGTTTGTCTCTATTTTCTTTTTATCTAATAAAAATAACTATTACAACATTTATTTCTTTCCTGCTTCCTGAGGTTAATCATAGTCAGCAGCTAGCTAGTGAGAAGACATATTTTCAACATTAAAAAGGCAAACACCATCCCATTTTTTCAATGGATTACCTTATGACTGTTACTGATATGCATGCAGTACATCAATGACAACATTGTATGGTTATACAGTGGTACTTTGTATAAAGGAATTAATTCATTCCAAATGAAATTATGTTAAGCAAATTTTCCTTTATACAAATTTCCCATAGGAATGCATTGAAAAAAGAGTAATCCCTAATCGCCACCATTTTATGTTGTACGAATTCGCCCCATAGACAATTATGTTAAGCAAATTTCCTGTATCTACAGAATGTTTATGTTGTACAGATTTTATGTTATACAAACTGTTTGTTATGCGAGGGTGCACTGTATACTGAGACATCCCAAAGCTGTACACACAAGTTTTATGCGTAGATTTCTTAAAGTTATGGTACTTCAGTAATTGCTTTCATTTTCAGTGTTCTTTTTTGTTCTTCCTTATGTTTTTGAGCATAATAATAAATAAATTGGAGAAAAAAGAAATGCCATGAAGAGGATTGGTAAAATTACCAGTTTTTTGCAGGAACCACACTGACTGAGTCAGTAAATGTGAACTGTTTTCAAAGTACACATGGTGGTTAGAAAGAACGATGCACGATAAATATTCCGAACAAGTTAATATTTGAGCAGTTTGGCAAACATAACACTTTATCTGGAAGGAAGCACATCATTGTTCCACTTGCTTGACCTTTTTTTCCCTAGAGATGAGGTGACTGCTGTGCCATGATAAAAATCATAATATCATTCACAACCACAGCTGTTTGGTAAGGAGGCCCTTGGGTTAGCCTCAGCAGGGACCTTGATGAGTCACTGGGGTCCTGACAGCTGCTTACAGAGAATGCACTGCCAGAGGATGTAATGGTGGACTGACTTAGATGAAATTGAAATAATGTAATATATACATCCAATATGTGTTAGCCACAGTATTTCAGATTCAATGGCCGTAGACTTCTGAATGCCATCCCCTCAACAGCAAGCACCAAGGAGAAACATTTTGTTTATGTTCCATCCATGTTTTCCTGGCTAATGCAGGAAAATGAAACCTAGACTCAACTGCTTTATCCTTCAGGGATTTTAATATGTGGTTCATCTCACAAACCGAAGAGGTGTATATGGCTACAAACTCTCCCAAAGAATATGCAGTGACAAACAAGTAGGCCGGTCTATTTCAACAGTGTGCATTAGTCTCTCTCTCTCTCTCTCTCTCTCTCTCTCTCTCTCACACACACACACACACACACACACACACACACACACACACACACACACACACACACACACACACACACACACACACACACACACAGAGAGAGAGAGAGAGAGAGAGAGAGAGAGACAAAGAGACAGAGAGAGACAAAGGTAAACAGGTGAAAGGAGACAGAGTTTCTGAGGAATAACTGTTCACTTAACCTTGTCTCCAATATTGTGGCAAGTCCCTATTTAGGACTGCATATTTCCTGAGCAGTAAATGGCTGTTGTTGGTATTGCTGTCTATATCCTCCTCATGATGACATTAGCGGGAGGAACATGCATGGTCAAGTCACCCTTAATTGCAGCATTCCCAGAGCAGTGTACCATTTAAAATAATAGCAAATACAGTAAAAGTCCACATAAAACAATGAAATTGCTGCGGTTGTAAAAATGTATCAGTCATGAAACGAACATAATCTGCCAGAGCCATAAACAAAATATTTAAACCCGCTATGTTCATCCACTGGTTTTAACAGCACACGTTTGTTGGCTTAGGGCTGAGCAGGCCCAGAGTTGGTGGGGAAAAAAAAAACCACACAATGACATTAAACACACTGACACCCCCCCACACACACACTTTTTGGAGGAAAGGACACAGCTTTATTGGTTACAACAGTGGCTTTCTCTGGCCCAGCATTTGGGATTGATCCTGGGCATCAAGACATATTAATACCTCGCAATATCATCATCGTCCATCAGTAAGGTCATTGCCAAAGATGACATTCTGATGGAGGCCAAGAAGGTGTATGCCATTCTGTGGCTCCCTGCCATTTGGGGATGGGAAAAGGCCTTTGGACCCCTGAGCTAGGCCAAACAATGCCTTATCCTGAGCTCCCCTTAGGCAGCTGGTTTTCCCTTGTCTTCTGAAATGTCTGAGGGGAATTATTCTGAAACACAGTGAAATGTCCTCCACATAAATACCACATCACCCGTTGCAGATGCATCTCTCACCTGGCCGATGGTATCACACTTTCCCCTTGCAGTGCTGCAGTCCATGATATTTAACCCAATGAGTCACATTCAATGGACTGAAAAAAAAAAGAAAGAAAAGGTCATATGTTAATTATGATAATTACCAGGAAAAAAAGAGTAAGAAATATGGGTTTCATACAGTAACGCCCCTGCCCTTTCACAGTTCATATACTGATATCCCGATATATTGCAGGACTGCAGAACATGAAAAAAGCCCCTTGGGGGAAGCTGGAAAGGACTGTTTTAGGCCTCCTGTACTTACCCCAGGCCTCACACTGCCCCAAATGGGCCTCCAACAGACTTCCTGGGCTGTCGGAGGCCCCCAAAGTGCTTCTCGACAAACCAGAAGTGACTTCTGGATAACCGGACTTCCGGTTCACTTCCAGTTAGCAGAAAAGCATTTCTAAGACCTCTAACATGCCCAGAATGGCCCTTGGATCCAGAGGTCACTTCCAGTTTTCCGGATGTCACTTCTGGTTCAGCGAGAAGCACTCTTTGGACCTCTGACAGCCTGGGAGGCCCATTCGGGGTAGCCCAAGGCCTGGGAAGGAGAAAGGACAAGAGAGGCTTCCCAGTCCCGAGCCGGGAGACCCCTGCATCCTCAGGTTCATGGATTTTCAATCCCTATCACAGGTGTTTGCCTCCCGGGTGGGCGGTGCCCCTCCCAGGTAACTCTGGCGACCCTCTTTTAGGTGCGGGGGGGTTACTGTCATTTTTCTGGGATGTAATAAAAGCATTGGGAGGCTGAGGATGTTCCTAGTAAAAGAATACCTTCCCTTCCGGGCCCTGTGGCTGCCTGGCTGGAAGGAGGCTGCACCAACTGGAATGGGTAAAAGGAATAAGCCCCAGGTGACCTTCCTGGGTTTGCAAGTTCCTCTGAAAAAAGTGCTAGGAGGCATCATTCAGGGAAATTTTCTAAAGACCTATCTTTTGTTGTTATTTTTTGGGGGTGATGCCTTTGTGAGATCTCAGAGTTAATTTTCCAAACATTTTCTAATTTTTTTTTTTTTTTCTTCCTTTTCCCTATGAAAAACACTGTGACCAGAGGTCACTTCCATTTATTCATTCTTGGAAACCACTGTTCTCTAACTACTGTTTTGATTTGTTGTTTTAGGCCTGGTTATACAAGAGGCTTCCCAGTCCTGACCTGACCCTGCATCCTCATATCGGGAAATCACAGAGCGGTGATAGGTGTGTTAAATAATAAATAAATAAATAAATAAATACCTTTATCTCCCTTTCCTTTATCTTGTGAAATATTGTACCTGTTAGAGCAGAAAAACATCCACCGTTTTGTTTGACTGTGTTTCACTTTGCTTTTTATGTGTGCTAAGAGCATCACCTGGTGGTGCAAAGCCCAAAATTTGTGGTGTTTGCAAATTAGAAGTGACAAAGCCTTGGCTCAGTATGTTTTTTTTGTTATCCTTATCGTATCAACATTTGAACTAAATGTCATTTTCAAAGAAGTAACCATGTTATTCTGGGCAAGCAAATATATTTCATATATATTTAAATGTGAGCTTTCACAGGTAAATCTGCTTATTCGGGCATGTGAGGATATGTCCCGGGAAGCTCACACTGAAATATAACAATTAGTCTTTGGGGTACGATGTATTCTTTGTTTGTTTGGTCTGGATGTGAAATATAACTGTCAGGTTTTCTTTCTTAGTCCATGACTTGAAAACCTCTTGATTGGTATAACAGTTCCTAGCTCACAGTTAAAGAATTCCTGCTGGCATTCCCATGCATGCACAGGGACAGTGTGTACACATGCTCTTAACTGCTGACCAAGAATGTACCAGGTGGATTTGATGGATTTAAATCATGGTTTAAATTTATGCTAATCGACAAGATTTTGCCCATGTCTGGGAAATGATGTGTTAACAGTGAGACAAATATGTGCCTCTGAAATTTCTTTGGCTTCATCATTATAAGACAGTGGTGGAGAACCTTCGGCACACAAGGTGTTTTGGACCACAGCTCTCAGAATTCCAAGCTTAGATTGCCAATGACAAAGGACTGTGGGATTGTGGTCCAAAACATCTGGAAAGCCAAAGGTTTGCCACTACTGTTTTAAGATATGATTCTTAAAGGAGGCATGGTGTAGGGCCAGGCATGTCCAAACTTTGGCCCTCCAGATGTTTTGGACCACAACTCCCACAGTCCTTTGCCATTGGAAATCTAAGCTTAGAATTCAGGGAGATGTGGTCCAAAACATCAAGAGGGCCGAAGTTTGGACATGCCTGGTGTAGGGCCTAAAGTTAGGATTGCTGACATCTGGGCCCAGATCCACACTTGGTTGTTTGTTGTTTGACAATGGGCCATGCACTCTGTCTAAGCAGAACCTTCCTCTTTTGCAATGTGACGAGGATGAGGAAAAGTCCACGTATGCCAATTGGATCATTTGGGAGGGAAAACATGAGGATATTCATGGAATTAAATAAACAAAAATGATTTTACTAGAATGCCAGAGGACATTGGAGACAGGTTCTCAAAACTTTTCAGGGTTCTATTTCCCCCATTTTTTTGAAGAATTTGCTTGTATATCTTACTGTGAAGAGTTTCACTGAGCAGATGAGAAGGTATCAGCTGCTACAACCATAAATGTGTTGGCTCAGTGGAGCTTGTCACCATGATACTGTCCCCAAACCCATCTTAATTTTAGTTTTAATTTTTTTATTATGCATTTATTTACTTTGCATCTCCGAATGAAGGGACACATGGCAATGTACAAGGGCTAAAAAAGTGAACATACCTTTAAAGCCATAATAAACTAGAATATGAATACTGTATTAAAATATTATTTAATCATCTGGTAACATTTAAAGTATCACTAGCTTAAAAAAAAGGTATCAGGCAAAATCCAAAGGGGGGGGACAAAACAAAAGAAACAAAAACAAAAATGGGGCATCTTAAAGACTAACAATTGTATTTTAATGTGCAATTGCATGGATCACCTTCACTTCCTCAGACATATGCAGTAAAATGAAATATAAAACACAGAATTAAAAATAGGATATACTGTACCCTCCACATGTGTAAAGGGTTTCTGAGGCTTGTATTCACATGTTGCTTGTTCAACCACACATTTTTGTGTCTCTTGTGGACAATAGCATTGATCATAACAGTAAGAGAACTGCTAGATAGCTCAGTGGTTTAGGTATCTGGGTGCAGAGGCAGAGGGAAGGAGTTCAATTGATAGGGGCTGGATTTGGTTTTTCCTTTCCACCTCTGCAGTTAAATGAGATTACTATTATCTAAGAGATACAGTGGTACCTCGACACGAATTTAATCCATTCCGAATGCATGCTCTTAAGTCGAACTACTCTTAAGTCAGGGCACCTATCTAAAAAATATAAATAAATAAGTTAAAAAATCAAAAAATGAAAAAAAAATGTAAGTCGAGCAGACCATATCTAAGATTTGTAAGGTGGCAGTTAAAATGCCAACAGTTTTCCACTCTTAAATCGAATTGGTTTCAGGTCGAGTTGCTCTTAAACCAGGGTACCACTGTAGATGCCTCATATGTTCTTGGTCTACCCTACACTAGTCTGTGGGTGTGTCTGCTGTTGCCTGTTTTGATTTGGGAATAGTATTGTACATTTGGAAAATATGAAGTCTAATGGATAGCTTACATCCAACCTCTGCACTGATCTGGTTGATGTGAATCATTAGATCTGTACTTATTTTATTTTGCAATGATTAGGTTCTTCTGCTGTCCCCCGCCCCATCCCAACACATGTTGTTTGTTTCTGATCAGACGTTTGCAAACTTTTATCTGCTTGGGCAAAGCCTACATTGCAATGAGCAGAGATATAGCATGCATGTGGAATTACTGTTGTTGCCAATCTAAGAGAAATATTCATAGCCTGTTGAGTAAAATCTATCACTGGGGCAACAACACACTGTAGGAATAGTAATTCAGAATGCATTCCAGATTTCATAGAGGTGCAGTATCTAGACAAAGGGGAATGGAGTACAGATTTGACTGAAGTCACAGCATGTGCATAAGTATTTTTTTTTCTTTTGATTGCAAAAAAGAAATTGGCAGAAACTTGTAAGCATTTTTCTTAACACTGCCTCCGGCTGAATTTCCCTGTAAATGCTTCTTCCAATGTTTTAAAAAGGCTCCTGTAGTGTTTGATGTCAAATATACTAACTAGTGATTACAGTGGACAAGCTTGCCATGGAAATCAATTGGATGTAATGTGCTGGGTTTGGCCAACCAATAGCAACAAAGGAAGAGGAGGAGGAGGAGGAGGAGAGGAGAAGAATGTTTTTCAGAAAGCTTGAAACAGAGCAAATCCTCAGTACAGAGAGGTGAAAAAAATATGTCTGTAACGTAGTATTCTAAGGCCTCATTTGGCCTCACTGTGGGCAGAGCCTGCACCATTAGCGTAACGTTCAAGTCAGCATGAGGAGTAAAATAATATTTATGCTTCCATGAAATAACTAGACATGGGCACGGAGCGGCGAAATTCTCATTTCCATTTTTGGTTCTCGTTATCGTTATGTAACGGGTAACGGTAATGAGAACTACTCTGCTCCAGCTCGAACCCGACCCGAAAAAGAAAAATTAGGTCTGATTTTTCGTTGTCATTCATGGCATCGCAGCGATCGCGCGATGCCAAGCAGCACAGAAAAAAAGTTTTTTTTAAAAAAAAAAACCGATTCCCGGCCAAAAAAGCAGGCGAAAATATGCCTGCCTCAGTGAGGGCACCTACCAGAGAGGGGTGGTTTCTGGGGGGGGTCCCCGGCCTCCCCCCCTCTCCTGTCCTGGGCTGCTGGTACCAGGCTGGGGGGGCATCCTCGTCGTTTCCATTTGCCATGCGGTGGGGGGGGATCCAAAATGGCGACCACAATATTTATTTTTAAATCGTGGTCCAAAAACCCACCAAAGCACCACAGAAACATTTGAAAAATAGGTATTTTAAATGCCTGATTTTTTTATAGTAGCAGCAGTGGGTTTTTCTTGCAATAAAACGTCTCCATTGATTTTATTTTATTTTATTTTTATTTTTATTTTTTTACACCTGCACAATGATGGGCTGGCCATGGGATGGGACCATGCAAATTTTTTTGACCTATTCCACCAATTGCATGGCCAGGTTTTGACTGAGACTTCTGGATGTGCCAGAGGGCATAGAAAGCCCACGAACCCGAACCCTAAACCTAACCCTAACCCTAACCCATACGCCAGTACACTGTCCTTCTTAGTGGGTCAGAGGCACCCAGAGGTGCAGCCCACTAACCCATCCTAACCTTAACCGTAACCCTAAGCCTAACCCTTACCCTAACCCCAACCCCAACCCAGATCCGTATGCAAGTACACTTCCCTTCTTAGTGGGTCACAGAGGCACCCAGAGAGGTGCCTCCCATCCAGAGCCCACTACCCCTACCCCTAACCTGTACGCCAGTATGCCAGTATGCATTTCCTTCTTAGTGAGTCAGAGGCATCCAGAGAGGTGCCTCTGCCACTTACCCCCCCCCAACCCTAACATAATGTATGGTAAGCGGCGGCTACGTGAAATGCTTCCCTTCCCTTCCCTTCTTATTGGGTCAGACGTCAGAGGCACCCAGAGAGGTGCCTCCCAGAGCCCACTTACCCCAACCCCAACCCCAACCCCAACCCCAAGACAAACGACAAACGACAAATGGAAACGACAAATTTTTGAAAATTTCTGTGACAAACAGAAACGACCCAAAATGGACCCGTCCCGACAAACGACAACTCGAAACGTCATTTCTCCTGGTCGTGCCCATCTCTAGAAGTAACAGCTTGTACACTTCCATCATCTGCCTAAAGTGCGACATTCGAGGACAGCCTATTCCAAATGGGCAAACCGTTTTGGCTGGAGCGAGTGGGTGTCTTCTGCTTGTGTGGTGCTCCATGGCATTCTTGTTTCGATTCTCTTAAAATAGGACCAATCCTCCACTCTAGACAGAGCAGGCTGTTCCAGTATGGTGCAAACGCAATGGGATGGTGATGATGAGAGTGTTTGCTTTCCAGCACTGAAACTCAGTCGGTTGTGGCGTTCCCTGCCAAGGGTGTCTATAAACGGTGGTGGATGTGGGTGATTTAAGAAACCCTTCATTTTGGCACCATTTCTTCTCTGCATTGCTATAAATGAAACAACAGGAGGATCAACTTAAACAGGGAAATGGGCAATGGCCCCAAAGAGCAGCTGCTTGGGATAATAATATCATTCCTAGCAACTGTCTCCTTACCTAATGCTTTTCACTGAGAAAATAAATCTGGTATACAGTACTCCTTTTTCTTTATTTAACACAATGGTTTCTTTGAAGGCCTCTTTTTTCAGCTTTTTGTCTAAATGCAACCTGTATAAAACTGCTCGGGAGAAGAAGGAAAATCTGATATGCATTTCCAAACATGGCTTTTGAAATAAAGTGAGTCGTGGGCCTAGATATGTTGCTGCCACAAATTTTTAAATTGCTTCTTCAGAAGATGTAGTTTATCTGGGGATGTTTTGGGTGACAAATTGCCTCTACTGAGGCAAACAAAAAAAAATCGGAAGAAACAAAGAATGGGAAAGGAATTAAAACATATAAAATATTGGTATAAGCAGAATATGAAACACCATTTATAAAAGACTTGTGGTAAGATGATTTGGGTGAAGAAATCAAAGGAGCAGAATGGAATTAAAGAAAAGAAGATGTTGAATAAAAGAAAAATAGGAAACATGCGAGCGAGAATTAAAGGGAAAAAACACAAGATAATGTGGAAATGGTATTTTTACACTTGTAAAATCAAATATTATTTATTTATTTATTTATTTATTTATTTATTTATTTATTTATTTATTTGACTTTTATGCCATCCATCTACCCCTGGGACCATTCTGGGCAGTTTACAACATAAAATAGCATAACAAAATAATAAAGTAACACATTTAACAAACTAAAATACAAACAACATAATATATACAAAATATACATAAATCAACAGCAATAAACTGACGTAAAGCTAAAATGAAAGTAAAAATAGCCAGGATGTTGCTAAATAAAAACAAAAAAGAAGAAGAAAAGTGGTAAAAAGAAGAATAGTGTCTTACTAGATGTTTGGGAAGTCAAGAAAGGCCATTTTATCCAATAGTTTTTTTTTAAAGTTTGAAGTGAGGGTGCCAGATTAAACTCTTGTATTTTCAGTAAGCAGAGTTTGTACTGTGTCTAAAGATCATTAGAACTATTTTGCAAAGTATGCTATATTGTTTCTGACTAATAACTGTTAGATTAATTAATAATGTTGAAATAATAAAACATACTTAATAATGTTCACAGAATAAAAATGACCTTTTTCCCCCTACAAAAAACTGGTAGGATAAGCAAACCAGAAATCTGCTGCTCTGTTGACACAAGCTTGGGTATCTAACAAAGGCATGCTTGAAGAACAATGCCTTCCAGATGCCTTAAATGCTAGTTCAGTACCCAAAGCTCCCATTAGAAATAGAAAATATTCTGTGGCAATGAGGGAAGGAATTAATCTAAAAGCAGGGTGAGCCATGCCCTTGCTGAGGAGAGGCTCCCATCCTTACTTCACTCATGGCAACAGTAAAAGACACATTGCTGTACAACTGTGTGGCAACATCAGGTAAATGATAATTAGAGAGCTCTTATGATATGATAAGAGAGAGGAAAGTATGGTTCTGCCAGCTTGCCTGTGATGGAAGAAGCAGCTGTCACTCATGGAGATGGCTGACATCATAGATTCATTCTCTTTTAAACTTCACCACTTACTCTTAATAATTATGTATATTGTGAGTTTTAGACGGTTTTTAGATTTTTAATACCATAATACCTTGGATAACGAATGCCCCGGATAATGAATTTTTCAGATAATGAACGGACATTTCCATCCCCCCCTCCCACAACCCACAGCTCTCAGCCCTACCCAGGGGTACTTTCCCTGACTAGCTGGAGCCACCCCCTCATCCCAGCATTCCAGGAGGACTTTCCCCAGCCCATGCTTTCTCCCCATTCTTGAGTCACCGGCTCCTGGTTCCCAGCGCTGGCAGAGATGGCAGAGGTGGGAGCCGGGAGGATGGGGGGAGGAAGGGGTGAAGTCACGTGGCTTTGCCCAATGCCCGGTTGACAAGCGGTGGCAAGGCAGGGAGGTTGGGGTCAGGAGGGAATGCGGGAGGAAGCCAGAAGCTGCGTGGCTTTGCCTGCCGCCTGGGTGACAAGCGGCGGCAACACAGGAAGGTTGGGGCTGGGAGGGAATGGGTGTGGAAGAAGGAAGCCACGCGCACCCAGGCGATGAGTGGCGGCGAGGCTGGGAGGTTGGGGTGGGAGGTTGGGGCCAGGCGAAATGGGGGAGGAAGTGGGAAGCCACACAGCTTTGCTTGGCACCTAGTTGATGAGCAGTGGCGAGGAAGGAAGGTCGGTGCGGGGAGGAATGGTGGGAGGAATCCGGAAGCCATGTGGCTTCCGACTAGGGATGGGCACAAAAAAAAAGAAATGTTTTGTTGTGTCGTTACTTAACAAAATGAAAGAAAGGGAAACAACATGAGGAAGCAGCACATTACAGACGAAATGAACTGGTGTGTTTTTCTGTTGAAACGAACCATTTCATTCTGTCTGTAAGACACTGGGGGAGGGGAAAAGTTTTTTTTAAAAAAGCTCTGGGCTTTTAAAAAAATTTCCCCCTCCCCCAGCTCCGTGTGCCAGCTGATCGGCACTAGGGTGGGGTTCCCCCACCCCAGTGCCGATCAGCTGGCAGGCAGGGTTTGGGAGACAGAGAATTTTTTTTTAAAGCCCTAGGCGTCTTTTTAAAAACAACCTTTCCCCCTCCCCTACTCCCCCTGCTGGCTGATTGGCGCTAGAGTGGGGAAAATTTCCCCCACCCCAGCAGTGCTCAGCTGTCAGGTGGGGCTTGGGGGAGAATGGTAAAACTTTTTTCCCTCTGCCACTTTCCACCCCCCACACAAACCATTCTGTTAGTGGCTCATTTTGTACAATATTTTTGAAAAAAATGATATGAAATGAAACAAAAAAAGTGGGAGGTGAGACGAATGGCACCGAAATGAAACATAATTTTTTCATTTTGTGCCAATCCCTAGTTCTGACTGAATACAAAGGGTATGCACCAAAAGAAGTTTCACTGTTTCTGTAGAAATATTTAGCAGTGGGAACTGAAAAACTAAAGTATTGGAAACATGTCCCAAATAGGAGGGGGACCAGGTGCAGGAAAAATATAAAGAGTGAGATTGTATAAGAAGAGTGTACCTTTGGAATGTATTATAATGTATGTTTGAATATTTATTGTCTCTTTTTGCATTTTTGTGTTTTTATAGTCCAGATAAAATGAAAAGGAAGGAAGGAAGGAAGGAAGGAAGGAAGGAAGGAAGGAAGGAAGGAAGGAAGGAAGGAAGGAAGGAAGGAAGGAAGGAAAAATAAATTCCTTCTAGCCAGTTGGTTGGTAAGGCCCTTTTCGGCAGATTTGTAAACATCAAAACTAGGACACAGAGGAGGGGGAAAGGATGAAGAAGAATTTTCTTGGATTCAGCAGTCTGAAGGGAAAAGTCTCATTTCTGCATCTCCAGAAACTCATTTTAGAAGAATTACACTTCATGTCAAGATTTCACAATTTTGTAGTCCTCACAGAGCTTATGTGGGGAACAAAGCACAATAAACACAATACATTAGCATGTGATTGGCTACAAAATAGGTGCAACTGAAAAAATCTCACTCTTGAATCCGAAGAAATGCATGAATGAAAGTATCTATAACTCTACAGTCTAACCTGCTATTCATACGAAGGTACAGTAGGACCCCCCCAATTCACTGATTCATTAACCACTTATTCAGTTATTCACAGTTGGCAGAGGAAAAAATTAAATAAATAATTCAGCAGCCACAAACCAAGCTACTGTCACAAACAGCAGTCGTAAAGCAAACTACTGTTGCAAAATAGCAACCATAAAGCAAGTTACTATCACAAAACAACAGTTTTTTGGGGGAGGTTGCCATTCTTTCTTATCAATGGTTTTCAGTATCCACAGGAAGGCCTGGAACTGATCCACAGCGAATACCAAGGTCCTACTGTATATTGTAGTTTCTTTTTTCACATTTAAGTTTTTATATCCAAATTTTATAGTGTATATTTATATATTGGATTTTTTATTTTATTCAATCTCTATTATGATTATTTTTTCTTTCTCACTATATACCTTTTGTGTACCTACCCTTCTTGTTTGTTCTTTATACTGGGATCTGTGTAACAAGTAAATTTGTTTTTACTTTAATGTAAGGAACCATAATTTAATTACTGGATTGGGTATGGAAATGAAGTAAAGATAAACTTATTTGAAGATTATCACTTTTCAACAATTAAAACCCTGATTGAGAGTTTGAACAGAATTAAAAATCATTTGAACAAATTTGGATTGATAACTGGTTTACATGTAAACTGGCAAAAATCACAGATAATATAGTTTAATTGTAATAAGTTGGAACAAGAAATGATTGTTGAAAAATATGGATGTAAGATAAATAAATAAATTAGAGATTTAGGTATAGATTTGGTAAAGAATACTCAAAAAATAAAAGAATATAATTATAATAAATTAAAAGGAGAAATTAAGAATAAAATACAAGAATATTCTAGTTTGAAATTATCTTGGTTTGGAAGCATTGCATTGATGAAAATGAAAATTTTGCCAAAGATTAATTTCTTATTTATGATGCTACCAGTATAGTTAACATTAGATGATATTAATTTTTGGCAAGGTTTGATTAATAGTTATTGTAATGAAGTTAAAAAAATAGAATAAAAAGAAAATATTGCTATAGAGCTCAAAATAGAGGAGGTATAGGTTTACCAAATGTTAACAGTTGTTTTTGGCAAATCAATTAAGTTTTGTCAGGGAAATTATATATAATCCAAGAAAGTTAATATGGGGGGAATTTGAATCATCTGAGATAAAAGATAATATTCAAAAACACTTATTTGGCAATCAAAAATAAGGAAGATTAATAAGCCCTTTCTTAGATCTATGCTAAATGCTATGCTACATATAAAAAATTGTGTCTCCTAGTTTCACCATTAAAATTAGTGACTGATATATAGGGCTTCCCTGAAAATTTTATTTTTTTATAAAATTACTTAAGGAAAAACAAGTGTTTAGGTTGAAAGACTGGATGGATAAAATGAGATCAAAGGAACAAATGATAGAAGTTTTGTAATATGGGGACATTTCATGGTTTATTTATGTACAATTAAAAACGTGGACTAATGATTGGATTAAGAAACATAATAAATGTAGGGAATAAAGAAAATATGAACAGTGTTGTATGAAGATATTCAGAAGGAAGATGTAGTAAAAGGCAGTGTGAGCAAAATATATAAGATACTTTTAGATTTAGAGGGAAATGAAAATGAGGGAAGAGGATTGTAGGTAGTCTGGGAGCAAGATTTTTAAAAAGAAATAGAAGAGGAAGATTGGGCAAAAATATGAAGAATGAGAATACTTAGATCTATGTCAGTGAGAATAAAATAAATGATTTTAAAAATAGGTTTAAGAAGGTATTGACACCAGTGAAACTGAATAAAATAAATGGTATTTTTTTCTAAGCTCTGTTGGAAATGTGGAAAGGATGTTGGTACATGATTTCATATGTGGTGGAAATGTGAAAAGGTACAAAAATTTTGGAGACCTATTTTTAAAGAATTAAGTGATATATTTGAAAGTTATATAGAGCCCAATTCAGAAATTGCTTTATTACCAATATTTGTTAAAACAGATTATGACTTTAAAATTAGAGAGTTAATCACTAATATTTTGACAGTGGCTAGATTAATTATAGCTAGGAATTGGAAGGAGAACTATGAACTATGTATGGATGAATGGTATAACAGAGTTTGGAATATTACCTTAAATGACAAATTGATGTGTAATTTAAAGATTAAGAAAGGAAAGTTAAAAATAAATATTTTTATGATATATGGGATAGATTTATTGAATATGTGCATGTAAGAAATAAGGGTAAAGTTCCAGTGCAACAATCAATTCAGTTCTGGAAGGAAGGATAATAAGGGACAATATTGTTTAAGAGGTCCTCTTGGTGGAAGGGAGCACTTTTGTTCAGTTTTATTTCAATCTTTTTAATATATATTTTGTCATTTTGTATTGTTTTATAAAATTTAATAAAAGTTGCCTTAAAAAAACTAAATTTCCCTGATGTAGAATTTATTTATTTATACAATTTATATGCCGCCCACTACCCAAAGGTCTCTGGGCGGCTTAATAAATATTTATCTTATCTTATCTTATCTTATCTTATCTTATCTTATCTTATCTTATCTTATCTTATCTTATCTTAAGTGTTAGGGGAATTGTAGCAAAATAAAGTGTGCACGTTTCAAACCAACATGTGACATAGGAAATGAGAGAAGTGTGGGAAATTTGAAGGGATCTGTACAGAAGTACATGAAGATGGAATTCAGAGAAATATAATGAAATTAAGATTCCCACACGGCAAGCCAGGTTTAATGAAAAACATACAGAAATATGGGGTGTGTGAGGTAAATTCACACAGGTAGTCATCCTTGCTGACATGTTTATTCTAGCATAGCAGCAGTTACCTCCATTTTAAACACAGTTTGACAGGTTATGTTACATTCGGAATATTTCCATATTGTTACAGCCCTTCAGCAAATGCATACATTTCAAAAATGGGGATTTAAAATTGGCAATTTGTCAGAGAGTTGGACTGAGGATGCTTGAAGGTTTAATCGTACACAAAATGTAACATCGAGCTGTTGGCTCGAAATGAACATGGAGAACTCTCATGTTCAACTCTCTTTTACAAATATTTATCTCCCTGAGCTACCAGATGAATGGGCTCATTGTCTCCCATGTTTGTGTGCAACAAAACATGAGATGGAAACAGTCATAAGGCATTAGTCAGGAGCGATTAATGGACTGTATGTATGTACAGCAGAAATTCCCCTCTCTTCCAACATTATGTTCCAAGTGTGCATTAGCGAGGTGAGGCATTCTGTTTTCTCGATTTTTTTTTTGTAGCATGCCCAACAATGGCTGTGAGGGAAAATAATTTAAAGGGGTATTGTGTGGGCAAATGAAGATATATTTAATGCATAATGAGCAAAATGAAGATGCCTAATGTGTTGCAAAGATATTTAATGATGAGCACAGCAGAGGTTGTTTGCAGCTTTTAAAGCAACTCTCCTGCCATTTTGTGCTTATTGTACATATGCCTGTGTTTTATACTTTTCAAAGGTTTCACGAGTTTTGTTTACACATCATTTGCACACATTGCAGAGATGAAACAAAAAACCAACCACCCTGCATTTCTTCTCTATCCTTCACCTGGGGGTGAGGAATCTACTGGGGCTTGAAACCCACAGAATTATTATTATTATTATTATTATTATTATTATTATTATTATTATTATTATTATTATTATTATTATTATTATTATTATTATTATTATTATTGCATGTATAGGCACACAAAATTAAATTCTGGTCATTTTAAAGAAAAACAAATTGTATTTTGTCCTGAAAACCTGCTATTCTGTGGCAACAAACAGAATTTTATACACAAAAGTATAAAGTCTTTTCCTTGCTTAACACTGCTACTATTTCTCATGGCTAGTCCTTTTGCTCTAATCTAGCCATGGAAAAATATCTGCATGGTCAACCTTTTTGCAAAAAGAATGTCTTGAAACATCGTATTCCAGCAGGAATGAGAAAACTTCTGAGTAGCCATCAAATTCCCGCAAGGGACTCTTTCAGATATGCAGAAGTGATATGTCACATTTTTAAGGACATAAACACAAAGTTGTGCAATGCACATTCACACAACCCTTGAAATTCACAATGAAATATGTGATTGATCCCTGATTTATTTCCTTCTAAGGTTAGGAAAAGAATTGGCCACTGGTGCCACTAAGGAACTTTGAGGTTATCCACTGAGGAATACACCTCTTCAAATATGAACTATCAGTACTGATTGAGCAGGGTATTTCTTCCTCAGTATCACAGACATGACTGTTTCCAATACCCTCCAAGGCTTTGAATGGAGCAGTGTTTTATTTATCTTCCCTTATGTTCAGAAGCATGCATAGATATGTATTTGGACTACATCTCCTAAGAACCAAACTGCCTTGAGAATTCTGGGACATATAGTCCAAGAATGCAAACATGCATACCTCTCCTTTATATTCTTTGGCAGGGTCTGTTGTATGACAGACACACTGCCAGAAGGAGCAATTTGTTTGTGTAATTCCCATTGCAGGTGTCAGGATGCTAGCTTTGGTGTTAAAAATGTGGAAGAAATAAAGTCAGAGTTTCTTTTCCCTGGTCAAGGCTGTGTCCTGTATCTTGGAGCACAGAAAGAAGGCATTTAATGGACTTTTCTTCCTTGTCAGGGACATGATTAGAATCAACTCTTGTAGAATCATCAACAACATGTCTATGGTGGAGATAAGTCTGACACTTTGATTCATGCTAATACTCACATTTTGAGACACTTCGTTCATTGGGCCATGTAGGCAAATGTTATTTAAGCCGACTGTTGGATAGTTCAGTGGTTTAGGCATTTGACTTCACTGTGCCTCCTTGACAGGGGCCATACTCAGTGATAGAGATGTGCACGACTCAAAAAATGGTGTTTCGTTTGTCGTTTGGTCGTTTAGGGGGTCCGTTTTGGTTTGTTTTTGTTTTTGTGACGTTTTTGCAAAAAAATTTGTTTTCGTTTTGTTAGGTAACGAAATGAAAAAACAAAAACAAAAATGAAAAATTGCTGTTTCATTAGCATTCTTTTTAGTTTAATGCATCTGCTGAAACAAAAATGAAAAACACAGCAAATGTGGTCGTTTCATTTTCGTTTTCGTTTTGTTTAAAAAAATCATTTTGTTTTTGTTGCGTAACGAAATGAAAAAACAAAAACAAAAATGAAAAATCGCTCGTTTCGTGCCCATCTCTACTCAGTGATCCATAAGGCCCTGTCCATCTCTGCAGCTCTAGGATTCATATTGTATTGCAGACTGAATACTTTGGATGCCCCACATGTTGTGTGATGGATAAGAGATACTGTTTCCTTACTTTGCCTCATTGCCTAATCTTATTATCTGGGATTATGGGTGATAATCATACACCGTCTGTTATGATTTGTGCATGTGATGTTGTAGAAAACACATTGCTAGTTAAGGTTTTTCGACTGTTTTATGGACACTGCTACTGTTGTTTATGTAATTCTTAAACTCAACAGACCTTTAGATGCTCAGCACACTGGCTTAGATCTTGAGATGTTCCTATTCGTGGAAGGGTGTAAGATGCCTTTTACCACCATCCTCTGCTCATCTGCAATCTTTGAATGAAGGAAGGAACTCTTGTGGTCATGAGAGAGTCCTATACTAGTTTCTCAGTTAAAATCCTAGTCCACACCCTGATTTGCAACCCTTTCCCATTCCCTCACCTCTTCTGTATAGCATTTAAAGGTGGAATGTTACCTGCTTGAAATCTGGTGTGGTCTAGTGGATGAAGTGACAGACTATGGCTCAAGAAACCTGGGTTCAAACCTCCTCTCAGATATGTAAATTCATGGTTGGGAGGCACTGGTAAAATCGCTCCATAAATATCTCACTTCCTTGAGAGCCTTATTCAGGTTCCAATACGTTTGTGCCAACATGGTGATCCTAAATGCACAATACAGTGGACCTTCATATAACAAACATAAAATCTGTACTAGAGATGGGCATGAAATGCCAAAATTGTGTTTTGCGTTCATTATTCAGGCCCTGGGGCCCGCTTCGTTCCGTTTCCGTTTTTCGGGTCCCCGGGGCCTGCTTCGTTTCCATTTCTTCGTTTTTCGGATGCAGCAAGCTGCGGCTGCAGGGAGCCCTCCCAGGGCCAGGAGCCACTGGAGCCAGAGGCATGCCGGTGGGGAGAGCCATCTCACAGCCACGGGGAGCCCTCCCGGGGCCGGGCACTGCCGGAGCTGGTGGCAAGCCTACCGGGAGAGCAATCCCATGGCCACGGGGAGCCTTCCCAGAGCCAGGCGCTGCTCTGGTCACCACCCACAACAGGCTGCCACCCAGGGAGCACCGCCGAGTGCCACCTTCCCTTGGGCCCCCTTCCCAAGGACCGATCCGCCGCTCCATCCGCCACCGCCATCTGACGCTATCCCGGAGCCCCAAGCAGCACCGCCCGAACTGGGGCCCTTCTCCCCGGGAACCACCCCACCCTGGGAACTGCCACCCCAGCAGACCACCACCCCGCACCCCCCCGGACCTAGACCAGGGAAACCTGTGGGGGCGGCGGCGCTGCACTCCCCCTGTGCTCCAACGACACCCTCCACTCCTGCTTCCGAGCCAGCTGCACCATCGGCGCTTCGCCATGTGGCCAAGATGGCACTGGGCGCAGCCGGGCTCCAACATCCTGCCCTCCAAAGCCTGCCGAGTGCCGACGAAGATGCTGAGATCTCGGAGCCCAGCCCTCATAAGGGCTAGGATCCCACCTCTTCTCGTGAGATCAGCAAAGTCTCACATTGGGTCCAGCAGGGAGGTGGCAAAGAGGCTCCGACAGGCCCAAACCCCTCTCGCCGCCCTCCACTGCTCCATTTTTCATCGCGTGAGCGGCGCAACGCCATTAACGGAAATGAACAGAACTGAAGAAAATTTTCTTGGTTCTGTTTGGTTTGAGCCTGCCCCATCACAACGGTCATTATTTGTACCATTATGTAATGGAACGAATAATGGAGAACGGTAACAAAAAATGGTCGTTTCGTGCCCATCTCTAATCTGTACAACCCAAGATCCAGGACAAGGAAGGCATTCCCCCCCGACCAGCAGAGGCTGATCTTTGCCAGGAAGCAGCTGGAAGACAGCCACACCGTCTCTGACTACAACATCCAGAAGGAGTCCACCCTCCATTTGGTCCTGTGCCTGAGGGGTGGTATTTAAAGTTGCTGCTTGCTTCAAAACCACCCAAGTAAACTTCTCTGCACCTTGTTTCAATAAAGTTGTTGCATTCCCCTCCCCCCCAAAAAAATTGGACGTAGGGGGAATTTGCTTAACAGAATCATCTATGGGGTGAATCCATACAACATAAAAATGGTTGGGATTAGGGATTACTCTGTTTTCAATGCATTCCTATGGGAAATTTGTGTAAAGGAAAATTTGCTTAACATAACTTCATTTGGAATGAATTAATTCCTTATACATTGTAATTGCCTACTAATCTCTCTGGAGGAAAGGAGAGGCCAGAAACTTATATGCTTTCAAAAAAGAACCCAGTGGTGCAGTGGTTAAATGCATGTACTGTGCTCATGGCCTAGCGTTCAATCCCAGGTAGCCCATGGTTGACTCAGCCTTCCACCTGGTGGGGCAATGTGTAGCCTGCATACTGTAATTAAAACTGTAAACCACCCAGAGACTACTTGAAGTGGTGTGGGCGGTATATAAGCAGAACACTTTGCTTTTCAATGCAAAGTTATTTTGGCCTATTAACTTTTATTCTGCAATGGTAACTGCAGTTGTTAGGATGCAAACCAATACCATTCAGAGATAGATGTGGCTAACAACGGGTTAACACTTTCTCCATTGCTGCCCAGCTTTCAGTGAATAACTCATCTCAGGTAAAAGGTAACATTGGCCAGCCTCCAGGTACTGTGCAGCTCCGTCAAATGTCTTGATAAATTCTTTCACCAAACCACATGTAAGGCTCTGTTTGTATTCCTTCACGCCTCTGATATGTAAAGGGACAGGTTGCAAAAATGTATCTCATTCAAATAAAAGGAGTTGAACTACATCCATAAAAAAGTGGTGACTCACAAATATTTTCCAGGTTATGAGAAATTCTTAGCATGACCAGACTTAAAATCTGTTTTCAGGCTTTTACCACAGAAACTCTAGAGAACAAACATGCATTCTCTTAGGCCTGGGCCAGAAGAGTTCAGTTGAAGTAGTTCCAGCTCTGAAAAGGCATTCAGATTAAATCAAAGAGGGCAGGATGAATAAGAGGCTAGCAGCAGCTGACCTTGGTCAGACCTCCTTCAATGAGACTTGCTCAGTAGTGCCCAAACTTCGGCCCTCTAGATGTTTTTGACCACAACTTCCAGAATTCCAAGCCTTTATTGCCAATGAAAAAGGACTGTGGGAGTTGTGGTCCAAAACTTCTGGAATGGCCAAAGTTGGGCCACCACTGGTCTAGCTCCTCCTACCAATGCGTTCTCTCCAACGTTCTGAAAGACATGGCTCTTTCCATTGCTTCTTTTGCAGGTGTGGGAGCTTTTTGCCCACTACCCCGAAAAGGCAGGCAACCAAAGCTACGTTGGCCTGGTCAGAGAACCGGGGGGGGGGGCTAGTCTATAAAAGGGCTGCTCGTCCTGACCTCAGGCTATTTATAGCACTGTCAAAGCACAATGAACAGCTGGCAAAAGTGAAACAGCAATTTTGCTTTCCCATGGTTGCTGTGGGGATCAGTGAGCAGCAGCGCTTGGTTTGAGGGAAACTTGAGGGTGGGAGGTTAAGCTTAGGCTCTCCCTTGGCAAGAAGTAAAGCAAGGCATGAAATGAGGGGGAGGGGGACTGGGAGTTATGAGGAAAAGCAGTAGCTGGTGGGCCATTGACTGTTTATTGGCCTCTTTCCCTCCTTACCCAGTCACCTGTTGGGGGGTCATATTAAAAAAGAAAAGAAAATAGGAACACATTTGGCATTGGAGGCATATAAATAAGTAAGGGAGCTTGAATAAGTGAGTAAGTTGGAGCATAAAGGGGAAATAGAGAAAGGCTTACCCTGTGGTACTTAGCAGGACATTGGGAAAGGATAAGTAATTAAAATACAATAAATAAAAATAAACAAAAATCAATATCAATATTAGTATTATTAGCAATGTAGCATAGGCAACATGGGTCCCAAGAAGGGCTGGGGGTGAGAAGGGCAAGTAGCCAGCAAAAAAGAAAGGTGCTGGCCTGAGTTCCTGTGGCCCAAGCTTCATCAGATGAGGACGACTGGCATGACTGTAGTGCTATTAGGAGCAGGCTTTGTATGCTGAAATAAGAAAGAGCTCAGGCGAAGGAAGAGGCAAGTGTGGGCAGTGTAAGATGATCCAGTAGGGAGTCTAAAGCACACAAGATGGCTAGGCTGCAGCATTTGACTGATATTGTGTTGTCCCAGATTGTGGTTTTAAAGAAATGTGGTTGGCAATCAGTAAGGTAGACCCAAAAGCCTCAATTGCTACTTGGATGGTAGCGATGGAGTCTGGGACACAGACTGACAAGCCAATGTCAATGGAACAGGTTGTTCCATCAGAGAGAAGTCCCCAGGTAAATGATTCCACTGTCCAACTATGACTGGAAAAAAATTAGAAGAGTTATTTTGTAGATGTTTCTGAGTTGCTGAATAGGAAGGTTTTTTTAGATGAAGGAGTTGGAGAAGGAAAAAGAGAGGGAGTGGGAATGACCAGGAGGTGCAAGGCAGATAGGGGTCAGGCTAAATGGCTTCCAGGTTACATCATTTGTGCTGGGATGGTTGTGCAGGCTCAATTGAGCAGGGCTTTTTCTCACTTCCAATATTAGGATTAGAGATGGGCACGAAACGAACAATTTTTCGTTTCCATTTTCATTTTTTCGTTTCATTACGCAATGAAATGACAAATGAATTTTGTCTCTAAAATGAAACGAAACGAAGAGAAACACCGGAAATTTTGTCGTGCGTTTCGTTTCCGTTACTGCAATATGAGTGAATTGCTTAAAATGCTAAAAAAAATCACAAAAAATGAAATTAATGGTAACGAAATGGTAATGAAACGAACGAAAACAAAAGTGAATTTTTTGCAAAAATTCACGAAAAACGGAAACGAACCGAAATGGACCCTCCAAACGACAAACAACAAATGAAATGCCATTTTTTTTTAATTCATGCCCATCTCTAATTAGGATTTAGGTTATAGAGCTTACATAGATTTCCATAATCATATGTGGCTTTTGTATGATGAAGAGTTTTGTATGTGGGTAGCAATTTATACCAATATGCAGTGAGACACGCAGTATAACATGTTGCGCTTTGGATAATGACCCCAGTGAGTGTTTTGATCGTGGTCATCTAATTCAGAGGGCCACACAGGCCATGGCTTTCCACCTCCTCCCTGTTCATCCAAGGGACACTGTGTTAGTGGAGTTTGCCTCTGAAGGATCTTTTTATATGGACATTAGCATTGGCTATGGGCCATGGTTTTTGAGTGTTTTAACTCCTTCTTTGGGTGGATGCTCAAGTGTAGGATGTCACGTGTGGTCCACTCTTTAGATGACTTTTTGTTTCATGGGGGGGAGCCTCCACCCATTGTAGGATGCTTATGGTGGATTTAGAAGATTATGGTGCCATTAGAAGATTTTTAAAAATGGAGGGGGCATTGATGGTGATAACGTATTAGGTACTGATACCATATCGATACCAAGCAACAAGCTTGTAGACTGCCCAGGGATAAATTGGCCAATCCTCAGCATAGATTGAGGAATCTTTTAGTATGTAGCAAGGGAATTGCAGGGAATTGTGGGCCATCTTGATTTACCTACCAGGTGGTGGCACCTGGCAGGGCTTTCTTATAGAGGCTTTGAGATCCTATGATGGGCCTATTCAGGCTACATCATAGGTGACAGCTATTAGCTGGAATGAAGGAGGACCTGTGGGTTTGGTTGCAATTTCTGCAACATTTCAATTGGGTCTTGTTTTGGAGGCTGAAATGCATTTGGGAGTGGAATTTCAATTCTTCTTGCGTTCTTGCAACAGGCTTCTTGGGCTACAGACTATGCTTTCAAGGGTAGATGATGTGCCAGATTCGGCCCACAGATTGTACAGAAAGGGGGATTACTTGGGATTTGACATCTCTGGATTTTTTCCTGGTAGATGTATGATGAGTATCTTTCCTTGCAGGGAGATCATCAGGGAGAGCTCTTTCATCACGTAAATGGATTCCCATTAACTAAATTCTGATTATGGAGAATCACTTCACAGACTTTAGATGTGGCCTGTATCCCAGGGTGGAAATTTGGGACTCACTCTTTCTGCATTGGTGCAGCATTCACTGTGGCAGCACTGGGCCATGGCAAGGAGGGATTTAAGTGAGTAGGAAGATGGGCATCTCACAGAGTTCAAACCTATGTACAGTCCTTGCCACAGCCCTTGCCCTAAAAATGTGGTTTCTACGGTGACTGTCCTTGTGGGTTCCCCCACCCCTCATGCTATGCCATTGGAAGGCATTATTCTTCAGATTGAGGTGATATCTGGACATAGTTTGTGCACATGTCAAGGGCTGGCACTACCTTACACATTACTACCTACCTCCGGATCAGCCTGAGCTGTCTGCTATTTATTTATGTATATGCATATATATATGTAAACACATGCATAAACATATACAGTACTCTCCCATTTATCATGGGAGTTAGGTGCTCTACCCACCTGCGATAAAGAAATATCCGCAAAATGCAGATGCCTCAGCAAACAGACCTGTGGCTGCTCCTGCTGGCATACACTTCCAAATAGAGACTTTTAACCCCCTCTGAAGGTAAGTTTGTTGAGGTGTCAGGAGGGGGTTAAAAGCCACTCTTTGGAAATGTGGGATGCTAGGAGGAGCCCAAGGTCTGTTTAATGAAGTGAGGTTAAAAGCCACTCTTTGGAAGCACATGCTGCCAGGAGCAGCCCAAGATCTGTTTGCTAAGGTGTCAAGATGTGGAGAAGGGCAACTGTATATTTTAGTGATTGACAGCAATGCCAGTAGTGACTGACAGAAATCCTATTTCTGTTTACTCTAAGCTGTGTTCCATTGGGTGTACTCTGCAGTAAGTGTACACATGATTATGGTCTACCCATTTTAATATCATTATGAATCTTTTTGACAGCCCATGGGTGTAGAAGATACAATGTTGGGCTAGTATTTGAGAGACATGCATTCAAATTCCTGCTCAATTGTGGAAGATTACTGGAAGCATGTGTGGCAAAATGGTAAAAACTGCTTACTTATCTCACTCACCTTGAAGGACCTATTAAGGTTGCCTGTTTTCATAAGTGGCTTGATGGCACAGAGCCATAACCAATTACAGTAGGATCCCCATATCTGCAGATTCCATGGATTCAGTTATCTATGGATGGCGATCAGCAGTTCAAGGGCCTGGCCCTCAAAATCAGGGACAGAGGAGGAGATGGAGGCTGTGCAGCTCTGGAGCTCCCACCCGCATGTAAGATTGGCAGCAGCAGTGAGGAAGCCATGTGGCTCTGCAGCTCCCTTCCACTCACCTGCTGGCCTGTTCGCCCACCTGCCCACTCACCCACGATCCTCAGTGATGAAAGGGAGGAGGTGGCATGGGGAGGAGGTGGAGTGGCTCAGGAGTGCCCACCTCCACGCTCATCCACTGCCCACTCACTGACGATCTTCGGCGGCAGCAGGGAGTAGGCGGCATGGATCTGGAGCTCCCACCTGCCCACTCACTCACCCATGATCCTCAGTGGCAGCAGGGTGGCAGCAGTGGCAATTGGGGTGTGGGAACTGCAGCAGAGCTGAGCTGAGGCAAGAGAATGGGAGATGCTGGGGTGGGGGATTGTGGCTCCTGCTTGCTGCTGCTACATGCGAGGGGGCTGTGGTGCAGAGTTTCCCCAGTTACTGCAGCTGCCTGCCCACCTGCAAGCTCAGCAGCAGTGGAGAAGGAGGAGGCGGAGAAGCCAAGGAGTCCCTGCCTACCCACCCACCAGATGGTTGGCAGTGGCAATAGTGGAGGAGGCAGCCGTGCGGCCTGGGAGAGCCTGCCCACCCACAAGGTTGGCAAAGGTAGTGGAGGTGGCATCATACCATGGGGGGGGTTCCCTGGGGTTCTCCCACTGCTTTCACCCCTGGCACCCTCGGATAAGACTGTTTGCTCTTATCCACAGATTTCATTATTTGCGGGGCAGCCAGGAACCAATCCCCCATGGACACAGGGGTCCTACTGTAATCATTTCATCAATATGAAACTGTTATCATCATTTTAGCTTTTATTTAGTTGAGCGATAGTACCACTTACAACATTTCTTCTGAACTGATGCCCTCAGTAACATTTAGAGACCTGGACAGAGGTGAGGGAGAGTAGAAACATGCTTTTGTGGTGGAGACAAAATTTACCATGTTGTTCTTAGTGTTCCTTTATACTGCATTGTTCTGTGGGAGTTAGGGGTGGCAGGGTTCCTAGGTTTGTTAAGCATACTTCTTCCTTGCCTTATTGTAGGCCAGATAGAGTAGCAATTTCATTAATCAAGCAGAAATGGTTTGGAAAAGGGATTTCTGGGAATTATATGGGATTTTTCTCCACTGCAAAACAAATCAAAACAAAACAAGACAAAAACCTTCAGCAGGACTCTATGAGGTTTCTTTCTTTGGTTTAGTTGTTTGTGTTTTTAAAAAGAAACACCCAAGTTTTAGCTAAGTAGATTTCAAATTAGGCAACAGAGCTCTCACACCTTGGAAATGCCAATTTGGTGGAGAAAATAAACCCAAAGCAGCTGGATTTATATGGAACATAAACTGAATAAATTACCAAGTTCACACTCTGAATATATATTCAACAATAAAAACCCAAAACCCCCAGCACTGACAATGTGAGATTTGTCTGTTGTAGCTTAAAATCCTTCCTTTTAAAGCTCAGGAGCCCCATCTAGGGGCAAAATTAGTTTAGTGTTGCTTGAGTGCACTTCATATCTCTAATCCGAAATGAAAGATGTGTATTTCTAAGATCTTGGTTCTCAGTTCAAAATAGATCCATGCTGGAAGCTTTATGCCATATTATCACCATTGAGTAGGCTGATAATTGGTATAAGTGGGAAGAAGTGCCACATATTGTCAAATTTAGAATACTTAGCTCACTATGACTTAACTGGCAGATTTTTGTATTGCATGGGGTCCTGAATTTGGGGTTTATTATATTTGTTTGAATGCATTTATTTTTTCAGAATAAAATTTTATTTTATGAAGGAATATATGTGGGAACTTACTACATGGTGACTGGAGAATAAAACAGCATGAGTTTTAAAAGACAACAGAAATAGCTATTTTAGTCATTGTGGACAAGTAAAGTGGAGTGAGCCAAGATTAGATAGATAGATAGATAGATAGATAGATAGATAGATAGATAGATAGATAGATAGATAGATAGATAGATCTTTATTGTCATTGTCCTGTGCAGAACAAGATTGAAAGAATCTACATCAGCTTTTACAGGACCTAACAGTACAACCATACACAAATAACTGTCTCCCCACCCCACACAAACACATTTAACCCTCTAACAACACACTTGAAAAACTCTAAAAAAAACTCTAAAAACTAATTATAGAAGCTCCTTCAGAAACTACAATTTGCTGCATTCAAAGCCAAAACTGCTCTTGGATAGAAACTATTCCTCAAGTGGCTAGTCTTGGTCTTAATGACCCTGTATCTCCTTCTAGAGGGCAGAAGCTGAAAGAGATCATTTCCAGGGTGTGTGAGATGCTGCACAATCTCTACAGCTTTCTTAATAACACCTGGAATCATAGATTTGGTCTAAAGTAGGGAGAGTACACACAATTATTCTCTCCGCAGTAGAGATGGGCATGACCAGAAATTTTTTTCGAGTTGTCGTTTTTTGGGACGGGTCCGTTTCAGGCCGTTTCCGTTTTTTGTGAAATTTTAAAAAAATGTGTCATTTCGTCGTGTCGTTTGTCGTTTGTCATTACCGCCGCCGCGATTTCGCGCAATTTGACGTCCCAGCGAGTGGCGTCCCGCCGGCGCTAGGTGTTTTTGCGCCCTAGGTGGCAGGCGGGGTGGCGGGGGGCATGGGTGGGTGGCAGCAGCGACGGGGGGAGGGGCGGGCACGTGGGTGCGCGGACGGCAGGCGCGGGTCCCGCAATGACCCAGAGCAGGCGGAAAACACTTTAAACTGACTTGATGCACAAGACTGCATCGAATAAAGCAATTGCAATTTTTGCAAACAAAGTGGGCAGTGCACCCACAGCAGAGCTGCAGGCAGGGTATGAAAGGACCTTGGCTTGCCACCAAGCAAATGAAAATTTTAAAATAAATCCACACCTCCCCTCCCACTCAAACCTCCCCCCTTTCAAGCACTATCAGAAAAGAAATCCTAACAAACTGCAGGAGAATAAAAAAGAATAAACTGCGTTGCTATTCCCCACAGCAGACAGAGAATGAAAGGAATTATTATTATTTCCTAAAAATTCAATTGAATCAATTCCCTCCCTGCCTGCCTAACTGAAATCTAAATGCTCCACAAAATCGAAACTAGTCTAGCAAAGCAGCCAGCTACACACAGCCCTCTCCCACCCACATCCAAGCCCGGACTGCGACTCTTCTGGGAGTGCCTCGGCTTTTTATGCCCTCTTGCACATCCAGAAGTGTCAGTCAAAACCTGGCCATGCAATTGGTAGAATGGGTCCAAAAATTTGCATGGTCCCATCCCATGGCCAGCCCATCATTGCGCAGGTGTAAAAAAATAAAAATAAAAATAAAATAAAATAAAATCAATGGAGACGTTTTGTTGCTATAAAAAACCCACTGCTGCTACTGTAAAAATTCAAGCATTTAAAATAGTTAATTTTCGCATGTTTCTGTGGTGCTTTGGTGGTTTTTTGGACCACGATTTCAAAAAAAAAATTGCAGATGCCATTTTGGATCCCCCCGCACCGCATGGCAAATGGAGACGCCGAGGATGCCCCCTCCCAGCCCGGTACCAGCAGCCCAGGACAGGAGGGAGGGAAGGCTGGGGACCCCCATCCCCAGAAACCACCCCTCTGGTAGGTGCCCTCAGGCAGGCATATTTTCGCCTGCTTTTTTGGCTGGGAATCGGGTTTTTTTATTTTTAAAACTTTTTTTCTGTGTCGCTTGGCATCACGCGATCGCCGCGCGATGCCATGAACGACAATGACAAATCAGACCCAATTTTTCTTTTTTCGGTTTGAGTTTGAGTTCTGACAGCTTAATTGTCATTACCGTTTCTGTTACATAACGGAAACGATATCCGAAAATGGAAATGACAATTTCGCCCATGTCTACTCCACAGTCTTAACAGCCTTGGACAGCATTGTTCTTTCTCTGGCTGTACAACTCCCAAAGCACACACACAGACCATAGGTCAGCACACACTCTATAGTACAGTGATAAAAAGCCAACAGCAGATTTTTGAAAGATTATTCTTCCTGAGAATTCTCAAGATGTATAATGAATCTGTCAATCCCCATTTCTTTCTTTCTTTCTTTCTTTCTTTCTTTCTTTCTTTTTCTTTCTTTCTTTCTTTCTTTCTTTCTTTCTTTCTTTTGAAATTTCAAAATCCTCCCATCCTGAGTATGAAAGCCATTTGTCACTGTTCCTCAGTTGCTATCAAAACCCTACATGAAACAAATCCCCCCCACACACTTCCTTTCAGTGACAACACTGATCAATGTAGTGGTAGCAGGATCAAGGGAAGCAGGCCAAATGTGGAGATATAAAATTCTGAACAGAAATTCTCACAATTCCTACTTGTATATAGGATGCCATGGCCTCTGAACATATGTCAGCCAACATCAGCAATGTGTCTCTCCTCCCTGATATTGGAAGAAATTCCTTCTCAAACCTCTAGATAGTTCATTGCTTTGGGTCTCTGTCTGTGGAGCCAGGAGGTTGGGAGTTCCATTCCCCAGTGTGTCTCCTTGACAGGGGCTGGATTTGATGATCTCTGTGAACATAAGAACATAGAAGCAGCCTTGCTGGAACAGGCCACAGCCCATCCAGTCCAGCATTCTGTCTCACACAGTGGCTCACCATTTGCTTCAGGGTATTCCCAAGCAGATGTCTTCCCTGCTTAAAATTCCCTGCAAATGGTATTAAGAGATATCCTGCCTATCTCTCCAACCCGGAGATTGTCCTTAGGCATCCATAATGATAGCCATTGATATACCCTTGTTCTCCATGAACTAGTCCAGTCCTTTCTTAAACCTGTCAAGGCTGACAGCTGATACCACTTCTTCTGGCAGGATGTTCCAGAGACCAGTAATCCTCTGGGTGAAAAAGTACTTTCTCTTATTTGTTTGAGATCTAGCACCCAAAGGTTTCATGGAGTGCTCCTTAGGTCTAGTGTTATCTGATAGGGAAAAGAGTCTTTCCTTATCTACTTTGTCCACCAGGGCCGGCACGTCCATTAAGGTGAACTAGGCAGTTGCCTATGGCACGAAAATGGAGAGGGGGGCTGGCCAGCCTGCTGCCCCCCACCACCCCACTGCCACTGGCCACCGTCATCCGTCCCCTCAATGCCCATCACTGCCCACCCGCCACCCCCTGTGCCCATTGCTGCCCACCCCCTGTGCCTGTCGCCGTCCGCCCCATGTCTGTCACTGTCCCCCGTCATCTGCGGCCCGCCCCCTGCCCCTGCCCCTGCCCCCCACCGCCCCCTGCCTGCCGCCCACCCCACCACCACCTGCCGCCCGCCTGCCCACTCATCTCCCCAACGCTGCCCGCCCCCACCTAGGGTGCAAAAAAAACTAGCGCCGGCCCTGTTGTCCACACATGTATGATTTTATAAACTTCAATCAGGTCACCCCTTAGGTGCTGTGGTCTCTTCCAGCTCTGCAGTTCTAAGACAAGAGATCATGATCCTATCACATTTCATTGCTCACTCCAGATTAACTGCAATAGTCAGACTGGAAAACACAGAAACATGCTATATCTCGCCAAAAGAGGTTCAAGGATGTTATAATACAAATCAACATGGTACAGACAGACACTGACCAGCAGGATTCTCTAAAATGGAGGATGTAGTGCATATCCTCTTTATGTACATCTGATGGAGGATTGCCTTAAACCCTTAACAATTAGGAACAAAAACAACCCCGTTTATGTACAGTGTTATTTCTGCTAGCTGGCACACATCCTATAGGACCACTAAACTCGTGGAACAACAGAACTTATTGCTTGCTTCTCAAGTTCTTCAAGTTAATGTCACATCTTGATGCTTTTTCGAGAATGCTTCTTTTATTATTTTATTGCTATTATTTTATGTTTTCTATGCTTATTTATTAGAGATGGGCACGGAACGAACATTTTTTTGTTTCTGTTACCGTTTGTCATTTCCGTTACGTAACGAAACGACAAACAAAAATTGTGATGAAAATGCAACGAAACGAACAGAACCACAAAAATTGTGATCATTACGTTTTGTTTCCGTTAATGGTGACACACAATGAAATGAGCTGTTTTAAATGTTAAAAAACGCCCTGGACATCCATAAAAACGCAGCGATAATTATTTATATTGTCTGATAATACCTACCAGGGGGTTGGGGTCCTTAAAATGTTTGTTTTTGTCTTCTCCCATTGCGATGTATTTTTCTTTTCCCTTTAAAATGGATGTCACCACCAGCCACAAAATGGAGGCAAGCCATGTGATGCGATCATGTTCAACCAATAGCATGCCCAGGTTGCAGACTGGGCGGTCAGGTCTGGCAGCCACAGAGGGCATAAAAAGCTCTGGCAGCCCCCTTCCCCTTGCAGTCTCTGGTGGGAGTTAGGGTGGGATTGCTGTCTCTGTGACTCTAGCTTCAGTCCTGCAGCCTCCCTGTGTGTGTGCGTGCGTACCTCTTGGTGAGTACCCTCCCCTGCCCCGCAGTGCAGTCACTCTGCAGGTGCCTTGCACCCTGGGCAACGCCCGCTGCTGCCTTTGCAGCCTCCCTGCATACCTAGTCTATACTGTGTCTCTGCCAGCATCCATTTTTTTTAGTGTTTTCCCCCTGGTCTGGGGCGTTGGAGGATGCCTGTGCACGGAAATGCTTTAAAAATCGCACAAAAAGTGAGTACAAACAACAAACGAAAAAACAAAAAACGGTAACGAAATTTTTCAAAAAATTCCCGACAAATGGAAACGAACTGAAACAGACCTCTCAATGACAAACGAAAAACTGAAACAACATTTTTCTGTTTCGTGCCCATCTCTATTATTTATATTAGATTCTAAACACTATTTTAAGACTTGTTTAATCTATGTCCTTGTATACAGCCTGCTTGGCTTACAAAGCAATGAAGTAGCTGATATCTCACAGTATGACTGCTAAACGGTTTGAAAGAGAAGGGAGCAGCTGTTACTTTGGCATCAGCCATGTTTTCTTTTTCAGCTAAATATGTGGAGATCTAAACTCGCTTTTGGAAAACAACATAAACAAATTACAGGTGGCATGTGAGTTCTGCAGCAGAAAACTAATTGCTTCCAATGTTTTGGGAAATTGTACTCGTATATATTACTTTTATTTCATTGTTCATGCATGAACAGTTCATTTCACTATAATACTGTATGTGGGAGCGATAATACATTGTTCTGGGCAGCCACCAGATGTCATAATGAAAGCTTGCTGCTGGTACAAAGGAAGGGAACCTAGAGGAGAGAGTTTCAGGCTTTTACAATTGTTCACGGTTCTGGATGATAGTGTTCACTCTGCAATGCTGAGTGCTTACAGAGTTCAGTCTAATAAGAAAACAAATTTAAAAAGAAGGCAATAAAATAAAATTCTGTTACATGGAGCCCAGAAACAGAAACCACAACATTCTCTGAAAATTATTATCCACCGTATGAATTTTAAATTATTGTCTTGAGAGCTTCTTATTTGTGTTCTTGCTATATAAACCAAAATCTGAGTCACAGGTGATATGAATAAATTTAA
The DNA here is from genome assembly GCA_029282475.1 of Phrynocephalus forsythii. Taxonomy (NCBI): domain Eukaryota; kingdom Metazoa; phylum Chordata; class Lepidosauria; order Squamata; family Agamidae; genus Phrynocephalus; species Phrynocephalus forsythii. The sequence goes on from JAPFRF010000004.1 coordinate 16,075,258, forward strand.
ACAAACCCTCAGAGTGAAGCGGTAAGGAATAAAATCATCAGTTTCATGAAATATCAGCTTAATTGTAAATGCTTCAATTTTTGTAGTTATTACATACTGCATTAATTTTTTAAAAACTATGGGGGGAGCGCTTGTTAGCATTTTAATACTTTAATCTCTTACCAGCTTGAAAATGTTGTTGTTGTTGTTGTTGTTGTTGTTGTTGTTGTTGTTGTTGTTGTTTGGACTACCACTTCTAAAATCCCCAGTCAGCAAATGTTCAGTCCTCTGTCAATGTAGAAAACTGATGTTGAAAAAATATCACTGAGAAGGGAAACTTCAACTTCTGCTTTAAACACTCTAATGAAGGGAGAGCTATAAGGTGATGGCAGCTTCTCATTCTCCCTGTTTTTAGGTCCACCCCCCCCAAGCACTGGGGTGGGCTCTTGTAATGTCAAAGTTGTGGGCCCTCCTGTTGAAAAGCCCATTGGGAGGACGCACGTTGCCAAATCCACAAAGCAGTCTGAGGTTTAAATAGGTCTGGATACCTTTCTGTTCTTTTGTATGGCAGAAGACTCCTTGGGTTCCACTGAAGGAAAGAAAAGCTAAAGCACCCTCAGCCCCAACTGAAATTGGAGTTTCCATGCCACTTCTACAGGTGATGAAGCAAACTCTGGCATTAGAGGAGAGTTCAGCCTTCTACCTAAGACCCCAGTGGGCTCCACTGTTTCATTGTCACCATTAGCAGATGAATATTGTTTTAAGATCAAGGTGTGAGTGGGTTAAATAGAAGTAGGTTTTTACGGCTGGAGCCTAAATCCTGAGAAGGGGATCATTACAGTAATACCTTCTACAGTACAGAGCTGAACTAAGATGTCTCAGAGAAGAAAGTAGCTGAATAATTTCCCCCAATGTTTTATTTTCTTTGTCTAAACAATTGGAACATTTCTGCCTCTCTGCCTTTCTCTGACTCTGAATAAACCGAAAATTTCACGTGAAGGTTTGTTTCTGGTTTCCCTATTAGCTCTGTCTCCAGGGGAGAAAAGCCACCCTGTGTGGCCTTCAGAAAGCTACACTGCACCAGGATGCTTTCAAAGGAAGGGAGGGGACCTGATTCAGCAGCCCGACGATAGTTGCCGGAGCGGATCCTTGAACAAAGGAATGATGGTGACCCCCACATGGGAAGCAACGGATACAGGGGTCCAGCTTGGGAATGTGGAGTTGGAGGGGGGCACCCAGAAATGGAAATGGGCACCAGGAGGAGGCAGCCCCATTGGTGCACAGCACATTCCAAAGGGCTGAACCAGAGGAGCTAAAATGGAGGGTACAAGGAAAACAACCACCTCATTTCCCCCCTGGTTGCTAAGCATCCCCACACACCCTCCTTTTCGCTGTATAGTGTTTAGGTAACTGTATTTGTAGTCATTAGGATGATTTGTTAGTACATTTGTCACAACTTGAAGGGTTTGGATTTTTTATAGGCAATCAGACAGACCCAGGCTCTAAATCAATAAATAAATAAATAAATAAATAAACTGTTTTATAAAATGATTTATGATTTGGTGACAATGATTTATTACCTGGTGACAGTGATTTTATGACCTGTCAAAATGCTTTATGATATGACCAGTGACAGGGAGTTATGACTTTGCCTCTGATGGGGGTGGACACCCCCTAGAACCTATAAGTGGAGTGGAGGCTCAGGACACCGATGGGGTGGGCACCCTGGGGTATCCCATAGTGGCTGGGGAGCATCCAAAGGATGGGGTGTTCCATTGATGTGATGGATCTGACCCAGTTGCCTAGCCAGAGTACTGTTTGCTGTATTAAATAAAGTTATGGCCTAGTTATACCAAAAAATTATGGTCATGCCTCTTCATTGTATAATCATGCCGTTAAAGGGAGCTCAGGTGTAGGCAACAAGGGAATTGTGAACCCATTTCTGAGTACACATTCCCTAGAAAACTCTGAAAAGGGCCAGCATAATTCAGGAATAGCGTGACAGTAGGTAATTATTATTAAGCATGTTATATAAAGAGGTGAGGCATATACTATCACAGGGTTGCCTGCCCTGCTATGCATAATCAGCAGAAGTGAGTTGGAAAGTCGCTGTTATTTGTAGTGGCTCTTCCTCTGATTGAAGAAATCAGGGGCCCAACTTGAATAAAGCACCTCCATTGATAGTGGAGCCTCTCTGCTTTAGTGTGTCCTTCTCCTTAGGTAGAAGGACAAACAAAGTGATGATAGTGTGTTGGGTGGTCCCTCTCTTCTGGAGTTGGCACAAGTCTCTTTGATAACACCTGAAGAGGGTTAGGATTGGATATGATTTTGGGCAGCAAAAGAGCTGCTTGCTTTGGCCTATACTCCTTCCCCAAACCCCTCAGCAGAATTTCTCTTAGACAATTCCCCTGAGTAGAGAGGGGCACGACCAGAAAAAATTACGTTTCGAGTTGTCGTGTGTCAGAGCCAGCCTGTTTCGGGTCGTTTCCGTTTGTCGTGAAATTTTTCAAAAATTTGTCGTTTCCGTTTGTCATCTGTCGTTTGTACAGTGGTTTAGGGGGAGGGGTGGGCCCTGGGAGGCACCTCTGTGGGTGCCTCTGAGTTGACCCAGAAGGGAAGGGAAGCATAACACGTAGCTGCTGCGTACCAATTATGTTGGGTTGTTAGTGTGACAGGAAACCTCGGCGGCACTTCGCTGCCTCACTAAGAACATTATGTTAGCCGAATTAGCCAGAGTTGGGGGTTAGTGTGTCAGAGGCACCTTGTTGGTGTTTCTCTGACTCACTAAGAAGGAAAGAATACTGGCGTACTGGCGTACAGGTTATGCTTAGGGAGGGAGTGGGTCTGGAGTTGGAGGCATCTTTCGATGCACCACACTGACCCACTAAGAAGGGACGTGTACTTCCGTACACTTGCGTACTTGCGTACGAATCTGGCTTAGGGTTGGGGTTAGGGTAAGGGCTAGGCTTAGGGTAACAGTTAAGGTTAGGGTGGGTTAGTGGGCTGCACCTCTGGGTGCCTCTGACCCACTAAGAAGACAGTGTACTGGCGTATGGATTAGGGTTAGGGTTAGGGTTAGGGTTAGGGTTAGGGTTAGGGTTGGTGGGCTTTTTATGCCCTCTCTGGCACATCCAGAAGTCTCAGCAAAACCTGGCCATGCGATTGGTGGAATGGCTCCAAAAATTTGCATGGTCCCATCCCATGGCCAGCCCATCATTTTGCGTGCACAGGTGTAAGAAAATAAAAATAAAAATAAAATAAAATAAAATAAAATCAATGGAGATGTTTTGTTGCAAGAAAAACCCACTGCTGCTACTATAAAAAATCAGGCATTTAAAATTCCTAATTTTCAAATGTTTCTGTGGTGCTTTGATGGGTTTTTGGACCACGATTTAAAAAAAAATATTGCGGTGGCCATTTTGGATCCCCCCACCGCATGGCACATGGAGACGATGATGCCCCCCCAGCCTGGTACAAGCAGCAGCCCAGGACAGGAGGGGGGGAGGCTGAGGAGCCCCCCAGAAACCACCCCTTGGTAGGTGCCCTCACTGAGGCAAGCCAGGCATATTTTTGCCTGCTTTTATGGCCGGGAATCAAGGTTTTTTTCAATTTTTAAAACTTTTTTCTGTGCTGCTTCGCATCGCGTGATCGCCGCGATGCCATGAATGACAATGAAAAATCGGACCCAATTTTTCTTTTTTGGTTTGGGTTCTAGCTGGAGCGGAGTAATTCTCATTACCGTTACCCGTTACGTAACGATAACGAGAACCGAAAACGGAAACGAGAATTTCGCCCGCTCCGTGCCCATGTCTACCCCTGAGCTTAAAAAAAGAGTTCCTCTTGTGAATAATATTTAGCAAACTAGAACTCCCAATTTCACTGCCCACAATGAGGATGCAGAAGGTACGGAAATGTTTTCACTCAGCTCTTATATCTGGCAAATCATGAAAAGCATATATTACGATTCAGTTATTGCCTCGAGTTCGACCTTGTGCTGACTGTGAGTTCATCTGATCCAGTGGTTCTCAACCTGTGGGTCCCCAGATGTTCTTGGACTTCAACTCCCAGAAGTCTTCATCAATGGCTCATCTGGACAGGATTTCTGGAGACCCACAGGTTGAGAACCAGTGATCTGATCTGACAGGAAGTGGCTGGGATGAAATTCTTTTGTTCCACAGCCAGTGATCTGCCAAAATTAGATCTCAGTTTGAAATAACTGAAATGCTGTTTTTAATAGTACTTTAGACAAATGAGAAATTAAAGTTTTTAAAAAGGATAATTGTAATGGTAACTACTGTGAGACATCTTTAAGACTAACTGGAACTAATTGTACTTTAGAAGTAACTTTCTGTGTGCCGAGGTTTATGGGGTTTGAAACAGAATGTCCCAAGAGCCAGCTGGTTTCCAGGGCAACCGTGAAGCCGTCACCCATCTGCATCATCAAACCTTTCCTCAAACCTCTTGGACATTTTAAAAGCAAAAAATCTCACTTTTGCTTTATACCTACACTTAAACTCCTAAAATGTCGAAAACATTCTGTTTATAATGCCACAGCCACCCAACAAAACTGGTTTGATGTGTTCCAGTTAAAGTGAGACTGAGCATAAAGGAACAGGTTTTATTTTTTAGTGCCACTGGGTAATTTTGAAAGAAGCTTTATAATACCACTGTTGCATAGGTTAAGAATGGATTTTGTGACACATCAAAACACATGCCAGAGACATCTCGTTTCTCTAGCTCTGATATATGAGATCCTCTCAACATTGCAAGAAGGAGTGTCATGATTGTTCAGGAGTATGAGGCATAACATGTCAGGGAATACAGTGCTAATTTGATCCATGGGTTTATAATCTTGGACCCTGACAGTCAAATAAAGGTGGGCCTTAATCATAAGCAGCTGTTTTGCTTTGTAACTGAAGATTTTCACCTGAGGATGTAAGGCTGATGTGTCAAGTACTGACTTTAATGTGCTCAGCTATTGTTTTTGTTGTTTTTGGTTGTCACTCTCTTACTCCTCATTCTGGCCCCACCAAATATATCCAGACTAGTATTTAAGGCTTTTCACCACTTGCTTTCCCCATTTAGTTTTTCTTGATTTTTGGCAATAAAAATCTATACCTTTCATTTTTATGTATTGTAGTTTTTTTTTTGCAAGTTATGTGTTTTATGCTTTCTTGATTTTAATTCATTCACTTTTGTACTTCTTCATGGGTCCTTCCCCATTCGCCAAGAACCTCCTAGGATGTGGATGTAAATTCATATTTAAAATGTATCTTTTTAAATAGTAATCTGTCTTAAAGTCTGTGGTGACATGCCTTGCAACAGAACCAAAAATGTGTAGCACCATACAGTGTACACTCCCAAAGCTAATTTAACTTCCGAGAATCTCCAAAATGTACATATCTGAGGCAGTTTGATTCTAGTGTGAATACTTGTAAATATAAAGAAGCATAAAAAGCACTGCCTACCATGTATTATGGACTTGGTAACAAACTGTAGGATAATTATATTTTCCTGCTACATTGATGACTAAAAGGCCAAGAACATTAGAGGGATGGGATAGAAATGAGAATTCACAAGCTTCTCACTCTCAATAAAAAACAAGAAAAAGATCCCTCCTTTCACCTCATAGCAGTTCCTTCTTTCCTTCCGTCCGTCCGTCCGTCCTTCCTTCCTTCCTTCCTTCCTTCCTTCCTTCCTTCCTTCCTTCCTTCCTTCCTTCCTTTCTTTGGCTGCTTTTACACGACCCCTAAAATCTGAGGCAAAGGGTGTCCAAATGCGGAGCTTAAAATTGTTTTCCCACCAGCTGCGAACTTTAAACAAAATAAAGTACGACCATGCCCACCTAAGCACGCCCCAGCACACTTTAGAAGTACCTGGTCTCTGGAGGTAAAACAATCTTCCAATGCGGATTGTAAAGTTGTGGACACTGGGCTTCTGTTTTTTTTTTTGTCCCCGCTGCCCCTTTAAGAGACAGGAATCCCTACGGGGCTGTTCGGGGCTGCTGGGACTGCAGATGGAGGTGAGCGGAGGTGAGCCTGCATTCTTTTCTCCCTTTTTTTCTCCCTCTCCTCATGCAGACAGCAGCAATGGAGGTTGGAAAGGTGGGAATACAGGAACAGGAACAACATCCCATGATCTCTGGTCCGAATTTAATGTGCCAGCAGATTCTAGAGGTCATGTAAAAGCGCCCTTTCTTTCTTTCTTTCTTTCTTTCTTTCTTTCTTTCTTTCTTTCTTTCTTTCTTTCTTTCTTTCTTTCTTTCTTTCTTTCTTTCTTTTGTTTTGTGAAAACACTGCATGAGATCTTGCAGGATTTTCCTAACATTTGGTCATCGTTTTGCTCCAGAAGAAATACCAATCTGTGCAGAATCATTACAATTCCTCTTCAAAATGGTATCTTTTTCATGACATGTTCCCTGGAAAGGGAACTGATCTTGTGGACTGTGACCATTTCCTGTGAATATATATTCCTGTTTTAAATAGGAAATGTGAGACTATGAGCCTCGTCTTCACAGAAAACTGAGAAATTTCACTGGTGCCCAGGAGTTTGGTGAAAGGCCTTGGCATGGAGATACTTTGAAAATTCCCAAAAATGAGATTTTTTTTCTTGTGTAGTCTCCCTGCATCCCTAGGACAGGATAATGTGGAGTAGAGATGAGCCCAAAATGAAAAATGAAACACTGATTTGTCATTTTGTTACATAATGAATTATTTTGTTATGTAATGAAATGGTAGGATGAAAACAAAATGAAATGTCATTCCCCCCCCCCTTTAGGAATGAAACAATTTATCCTAGAGGAACCATAATGGCAGGGGAGCTTCTTTGGACTCTTCCATGTAAGCCCCCCCCCAAATTTAGAGAGTTTTGGGATTCAGAGGGCTTAGTTATTAAATGCCAAATGGGGTCACCTTTGGAAAACAATCATTTCTTACTGAGTTGGAAGCTGATAATACCCCCCCCAATGGGCAAGTGATTAGTGGCTTCCTGGTTCAATTAGAAATGATTTTCTCCTAGGGGGACCCCATTTAGAGTTTAATAAGTCTGCCCCCTGAACCCCAAACCTCTACAAATTTTAGGGGGCATTATAGAAAAGAGTTTGAGGAGGTTACCCTTCCATTTCCATGCCAAAACATGCCTGGGATCACTATTTTGAGTACATTTATGCTGTTTAACGTAACCAGTATATTGCTGGATCATGCCTTACACACTCTTGCAATTAGCTAAGGGGACTGCCTTTGGAGAAAATGACACACTGTTTCATCATTTTGTAAGCTTATGAAATATTACAAAACAAAACATAATGGCAAAACACGTTGTCTTATGAAATGAAACAAAACACTTCTTTTTCCCTTTGAAAACAAAATGTTTTGTTACTCTGTAAAATGGCTCCCCTGTGTCCTAGGGGCACGAAATTTCCTTGAAAGAATCTAAGGAAGCAACTCATGAAATTTGGTGCCTCTAGGACACGGGTGAGCCAATTTATAGAGTAACAAATTGTTTAATTATTGTTTCATTTGTTACATTTTTTAAAAAAAATTAAGAATGAAACAAAACAAAACGCAAGGAGAAACAAAACTAAACAAAATGCTATTTTTCCATTTCATGCCTATCTCGATTCAAGACCTCATGAGCTAATTGGTTCCATTGTCATACCACTCTGCTTGGGAGGAATGGTGTTAATGGGGGCTTTTTCATCACAGTTCTTTAGAGAAGGATGCTGCCTTTTTTTTAGGACAGTTCTTTTAGTCCATTATACAAGCAGGTCTACAGACCTATGGCCTGCATATGACTTATTCACAAAGGTGCCTGCCTCCTTTGCTTTCTTGCCCTCTTTCAGCACATGAGTTTTCTTTAGAGTCTGCATGCCCTCTTTGCTGCACAAACAGGATGCCCATCCAGGGACTGTGCCAATCTGGTAATAATGCTGTTGGAATTTGTTTGCTGCCTGCCAATTCACCATTTTTAGAGACGTTTGCAAATAATTGGTTTTGAGTAACAAATCTAAGTCAGAGACCTGGAGTCCAAGTGCCAAGCCTCGAGTCGGAGTCACAAATCCCTAACTGGGTACTTCTGTGAGTTGTAGTCATACTAGCTGACATTTTGGACTTGCAGGTCCCTCTGTAGCTGCCACAGGTGCCTCTCCTACACATATGTCTGGGTACAGGGTCCTTGTTCATGAGCTAGGTAGAGCTCCAGCACAGTGAGGCCAACCATGGGAGTGCAGTCCCCCCAAGTCTTCCCACTGTCTCTCCCACAGGGATTGTTTCTTGATCTCCAGGAAGGAGGGAGGGTTTATGGGCTGGGGACTCAACAACACAATTTGGAAAAATGGGTCCAAGTCATGAGTCAAGTCCAAGACTTGTCAAAAATGGCCCTAGTCAAGTCCAAGTCAAGTTGCAGGTGTGTGATTTAAATCTGACTCAATTGCAAGCTGCAAAGCATGAGTCACATGCCAGCAATTTTCTGCCATTCTCCTTCCAGGATGCTGTACAGGACCTGGTGTTGGTCATGTGGCAGGTCACAGGCTTATAGCCTATGTGCATAATATGCTCTTACTCAGCGTTGATGTAGATCTCTGCCGTCTACCAGTGTTATAACCCACACCTATTTTTTATTCATTCAGTACAGTAGCTCAGTTCTGGACTTTTCAGTGATCTGTTTGTTGCTTCAGTGTCCTGGCAATGGATCAATCTGGATAGATGGTGCCTGCTTGGTCAGGGTGTTTGAGATCCCTGCCATTGCCCATGTGTCCCTCAAGCCCATCTTGCTTCTTGAGTACATTAGCTGGGCTCTGAACCTTAAACATGTCCATCCATTTTGACTCCATCATGGTGACCTCACAGGTATAAAGGGAATTGTACTTAACTGACGGTGCTGAGAAAACACCCAGAGGGATCTTCTAAGCCACATGGGCAGGATATAAATTTAATAATAAATAGATAAATAAATAAGACTATCTGTACTATTGTCTTATCTCAGAGAGATATGTGGTCCTTATATGCTGAGACAAGATATCAATAAACCACGAGCCTCTTTTAAAGTTGTCTGTTTTTCTACTGTGGTTTCCTAAACTTCCATAGGCAGCTCTGTTAGGAATGGCAAGATGTGGCCTCTTTTTTCAGCATGCCCACATCACCCCATCTCATCAGCTTTACACCTTCTTTGATATGAAAAACAAGAAAGAAAGAGAGAGAGAGAATGTTTGAAACTGATTTTTCAGCATCATAACTCCGTAAGTCCTGGATGTTTACTGGAAGAACTCCTTGAATTTTAAAAGCCGTATATACTATGGAGATATCCCTACTATATACATATGCAGTCTTTGAAACAATTTACATGAAAACCATCATATATTTATTTTCCATAAATTGCCAGATACTTAACCGGCGAGAAAGTTGGCAGGACCTTGTCCTTGGCAGGTGTCTCTACAGAAAAATTTGGGACGGGGGTGATGTTGAATTGTAGTTTCCCATTACAAAGTGTCTGTCTGTGGCCTTTAAAATAATTAAACATTCCAGGAATTTTCCATTCATGGGGGAACATTCCCCTCCCCAACACCATCACCCCAGAGACCTGAGCAGGCAGACACATTGCCACACTATGGCACATTTGTGTCCCATCCATTTATCTGATGAAATGAACCGCATGAAGAAGATTTCCCCAGAGCTTAGAAAAATTCCTATCTGGGTCTTACTGCTCCTGGAATTCTTCAGCAAATGAAAGAGCTAGCCAGGTTGGATTATTGTAACTTGTTGGGGAGAAAACACCTCTGCAGAACTCTCATTTTCCTGTTCAGGATCGCTCTAGTTTCTAATATCCTTTCTCCACCCTGTGCCACATGTCACCCTGAAGTGCCTTTGTTTCAAAGATTGCATATGTATATAGTAGGGATATCTCCGTAGTATATATGGCTTTTAAAATTCCAGAGGTTCCTCCAGTAAACATCTAGGACTTACGGAGTTATGATGCTGAATGTGAGGCCAGGAGTCAGGTAAAATAAGTGAGAATTAGGTAGGGACATGGCATTGATCAAAAAGTTACAATCTCATACTTTTGTGGAATGAAAGTGAGTCCTTCACCACTTGATGTCACTGTAACACTTAATGTTTGTTTTAATTATTGGCCTGCAGATGTTTTTTGTTTCTTGCTGTTCAAGGCTATTTTTCTTTGTGTTTCCAAATGTGCACAGTGGGGCTTTGCGAGACAGCAACCAATTATTTGATTGATTGTCATTGTGTGTGTGTGTGTGTGTGTGTGTGTTTGTGAGATTTTTTAATACAAAGGAATGAAAGGTAACAATTAAACAAAGCCCTGTTGATATTTTTTCCATCCAATGTGAATTCCGCTTGATATTAAAATTCCAACCAACATCACAGATTGCCTGAAGTGGATTGCATGGGTTCACAGTAAGTGGCACTCAAGTGATTCCACACTTCGTAAATTGCTTGGAGGGTTTTGTTTAGCAAGCTTTCTCATAACAATAGGCAATGCTTCAGAAGCAGACCTGGCTAATATAAGACCAGACTGATTGTTTGGGGGATTTTTTTTCCTGATTTAAGACAGTTCTGCATGTATTTGTTCATAGTTTCTGGCACAAAGTATTTTGTTGCCTGTGTTGGAGTAACAAATGGTACTTGGCCCCAAACACATGACTGGGCTCACAACACTCAACGCCAGCCAAGTTAATCCTTCAAGCAATGCATATGTAGCATTAAGCCTGTGTTACAATAACAGTACAGTGGTACTTTAGTTTAAGAATGTCTCAGTTAAAGGAAAAATCGGTTTCAGAAAGGAAATTATTGGAAATGGGGATGCCTCAGTTTAAGAAAAATTTTCAATGGAATGCCCTGGTTTGCTTTTTTTCTGATCTCTGGAACAGATTAATCATTTTTAATGCATATCTATGAGAACCCACATTTTAGTTTACTATTTTTTGCAATACAAAACAGCACAGCGAGTGAATTAATTACTTAAACTGAGGTACCACTGTAAATCATATATTTGGTTGCTCTTTCACAATAGCTCACTGTGCCCATTTGGAGTAAGAACATCCATAGAATAGAACAGAGAGGGTTCATACACAACAAGAGCAGCAGCAGCAGCAGCAGCAGCAACAACAACAACAACAGTGTGCCATCAAAACAATTCTGACTGATGGCACCCCTTTCCAGGGATTTTGTGGGAGTGAATACGCAGAAGTAGAGTACCATTCCCTTCTTCCAGGGGCATCCTGGCACTGTGCAGAATGACCAAGGCCACACAGGCCGGCTCTTTTCCCTGGAGGCCCAATGGGGAACTGAAGGCCCAACCTCTAGCTCCGCAGCCAGATACCTCAACCACTGAGCTATCCAGCCAGCTAAAAACCTAAGGTGGGAAGCAACTCTTTTCTCATTTATGTTATGTTGAAATGCAAAGAGAAAGAAGTTGCCCTTTACCCCAGTGCCTCTGAATTCATTCTCCTTCAAAATGCATTTCAAAGTCACCCTTTGTAGATTCTTTAAAACATGTTTTGTTTTAACTTCAGAAAAATATTAACAATTTTTGTATTTTTAAATAGAAATAATAATTAAGACATTTTGTACCTATCAGACAGTATTATTTGATTTTGGATGGGAGTTTGTGAGAGCATTCCCAAGGCTGCCCCTGTCACATCTCCTTTGCAGCCCCAGCCCCCGAAATAAACAGATGGCACAAAATATTGGTGTTAAATTGGGCCACAACTCTTAATATCTGAAGGAGGCTTGCCACCGTGCAAATCAACTTAGGGCCTGGTAACCACTAACCATCAGGCCCATCATAACACAGGTGAGTTCCTTCCTGGGAATGGGCTGTTCTCCTTCTTCAGGCCCATTTCCACCCAGGGTTAAATTTAACTCAAGGGCAGCCCTAACCATTTTCACTTGACCTATTAGCTTATTAATTTAACTAATCTTAAAGCTGAACTCTTAATTTCTTTACAAGGCTGCCCTGTCCCCTTAATGGGACATATCCTGGAACTCACCTAAACACTTTGCACTACCTGCCATTGTGACCAAACAAGGATGAGAGCCCTCTTTACCACCTGGTAATGAGAATGGGATGGGCAATAACCCACCACTACCTGCGTGCCAATCATGGTAGTGGTCAAAAATTCCCACCCAATCCCGAAGCAACCAGTTAATCTTGTTCCCATCACCACTAGTGCAGGTGGGAGGAGGCAAGATGCAGTGGCAAAAGAGGAAGCAAAACTGGGTCTAGGAGCTTTTAAGAGCTCCTAGACCCAGACTCCCAAGCGAGTCACATGCACATGATTTCGCACCGTCCAAGGAATTGAGGCTCCAAAGCGTCTCAGCAGCAAACTTGTTACTGCTGAGACACCCGTCTCACAGTTACTGTAACTCGGGTTACTTGGCCAACTGCAGGAACAGCCAGGAAACTGCAGATCTGCTGGAGCAGAGGAAATACTAGATCATTTGCCTTACATTTTAATTTTTATGAATGCATTCATTTGTTTCAATTTCATAACATGTTCTAGTTCAATATTTCAAATAAAATTATTGGGAATGGCAGGTTTGATGGGAGAAGGGCCTTAAAAAAATTAAAATAGCCCATGGGTTTCTCATTTCTTAATAAATCCTAAATATTTTCTTATTCTTTGTGGGGCTGAAATACACACAGCACAAAATCATGCATAATGTCCATGCATTATTGGAAGTCTACATAAGAATAGTAATCTGGGAAAAAACTATGCACTGTAGGGCTCCTGGATCCTCAAAATCAATATTTGTAATTTCAGTTATTGATGGTTTGCCACAGACATTTATGCAACCCAGAATGCCTCCACCTTGCTTCACTTCCTGTAAGAAGGACCACAAAGAAACAGAACTGAATGAAAGGGTGCCATCTGATGAGAAAGAAGTTGTGTATAAAATGTAATGGTTAAAAATGTTGAAAGAGAAATGAGTGGGTTAAAGATGGGAAAAGGTGGAAAAGATAAGGGTGAAATAGGTAAAGAGAAGAAAGATGAAGAGTTGCCTGGGAGTAAAGAACCAATCATACAGGGGTTTGGGGTTATTGACAGTAGGGAGAATGAATGGCAGGACATTAATGTGAAGGAGGGTGATTTAAAAGGAGAGATAAGGGATATAGGAACTCAGACAGAGAGAGAAAGGGACAGAGAGTTCACATTGCCTTTACCACCACTAGAGATGGGCACGACTGAAAAAAATGGTGTTTCGTTTGTCGTTTGGTCGTTTAGGGGTCCGTTTCAGTTCCTTTTCATTTTTCGGTGGGTTTTTGCAAATTTTTTCATTTTGTTTTGTTGCGTAATGAAACGAAAAAACAAAAACAAAAACAAAAAATTGCTGTCTCATTAGCATTCTTTTCAGTTGAATGCATTTGCTGCAACAAAAACGAAAACGACGGCAAAATTGGTCATTTTCATTTTCATTTTCGTTTTGTTTTGAAAAAAATTCATTTCATTTTTGTTGCGTAACAAAACAAAAAAACAAAAACAAAAACAAAAAATTGCTCGTTTCGTGCCCATCTCTAACCACCACCATTACTCACAGAGTGGTCAGTGAGAGTCATGCCAGTGTAGACCATAGAAAAGTGAAAGGACAGACGTTCCTGTGGCAACATGGGCAAAACAGCCATATTGCAGGACTCAGTGTTATGGTCAGGGCAGTTTGATGCAGTTCCCCCACATGAGAGGGAAATATTGAAAGAGCTGTTAAGTAATGATTCTTTGTTGTTTTTGGAAAATACAAATTTTTATGTTTGCTAGAGTTTTAAGTTGTTAGAAGAAATAAATGAACCAACATAGCATGTTATTTTTGAAGTCAAGAATTACAGCTTATTAAATATTGAAGAAGTGCCTGTCATTAATGAACCTTATTTGTCAGAACCGATGCTGGATCATCGTGAACCCACACACTCTCCTCACAGCCTCCATCTCACCCCCTTGCATGTTGTACACAGGGCTCCCTCATATACACAGTTTCAGGCATCTGTGGTATATCATGCAACTAACCTGTTCTATTTGCTCCATGACCTCCTGGTATGAGTTGGTTAGAACTTTAGATAAAATGTTTCCGCTGCCTTTGGATTTCTTTACCTCTGTTGTAAAACTGGACTTTAAAAGGTTCAGAGATTACGTAAGGACTTGTGTTTCAGGCTTAACATAGCATACTGAGAATTGAATAGCTTTCAAATAATTGATTTTTAGCAACAGCAGACATTCTTGTGTCACCTTAACATCTTATTGTTTTATAATGTAGCATAAGCTTTTGGAGAATACTATAAATGCAATCCATTTTATCAGATGGATGACATATTGGCTGAAGTTCCACTGCTTAGTTTAGTAAGTTGTTCTATAAGGTTTCTTGAATCACTGGGGATTTTGTGAGTCAACTCCATAGGTTCCATTGATTCAATCAGCCTATGCTAGCTGTGACTTATTAGGCTAAGGCAAGCTGCAGCTAGAGTAGACCCATTTGAATTAACAGAACTTATGTGAGAGCTGACTCACAAAATGCCCAGTGGTTTGATGTGTCTTCTTCAGAGCTGTAGGATCAAATATATACATGATAAACACAGTACTCCTTTAATTACAGCAGTAGTTCTGCTACTGTTGCTGTTTGTAGCTACCTAACTCCTGTGCTGGGAAAGAAATAAGAATCTCAGTATAAATGAATTAGCTAAAATTGCATTTGTCCACATATTCAACTGAATGTAGCGATTTCATTCTCGAGTTTCTCTTTGAAATATTTTGTGTTGAAATGTGGTGAAGTTAAGGTCAACCGCAAGGTTTCTTGGAAACAAGAGAATGTAATCTACACAGTCACCATATAAAAACAAAACAATTCAAAAGAAAATGAGACTACAAAATGTCTGAAGTACACCCCTACCCAATTCAAATAGTATCCGTTTTCTTTCTTTCTTTCTTTCTTTCTTTCTTTCTTTCTTTCTTTCTTTCTTTCTTTCTTTCTTTCTTTCTTTCTTTCTTTCTTTCTTTCTTTCCTTACCCACCCAGGATACTTAATTTGCAGCCAGTTGTGTCCAATATCTTGTCTTATAACTTCTCTCTGGCACAGATCACCAGCACTGGCCAATTGCCACTAATTATCTAGTTCCTTTTTGGATTTCAGAGTGCATGCACATCTCATTGCATGTATTCACATGCAACTGAGAATAAACACAGGAAAGCTGTGTTCAGGGTCAATTTGTTGTTGCTGTGCATGTGATCCTGGTGCGCTGGATGAAAACTGCCTGCAATTGTCCAGTCTCTCTATCAGGAGCATATACTGTTTTTGTCTCCATGTAGAAATTAGAAATGGGCACAATGCTGATGGCTGCCAATCTTCCCCAGTACCACTCAGAAAATGGACAAGTGAACAAAATCATTAAGCTTTTCTCTGGAAATCTTGCTCCATCCCCCCTTCTTAATTTGAGGGGAGGGGGAGACATTTTCTCTTCATTTGTCACCAAATAGATTCAGGTAAGAAAAAACCAGGTCTTCTGAAAATTCAGCCCAGCATTGACAGAAACATCCAAGAGTCCTCCACTAGAGGCCACTGTTTTCATCCTCATGCCTTACCAAACAAGCATTGTGGGAAAAGCTTTAAAACGAAGCTCACCAGTTAGACTGTTCAAGAACTTGATTATATTCCTACCTGAAAACTCATACCAAAAAATGTTCATATAAACACCTCCACCTCCACTTGCTTCAGAGAAATCTCTTTCTCCAAAGTTATAAGTAGAGAAGGGCATGAATAAAAAAAAATGGCATTTTGTTTGTTGTTTGTCGTTTGGATGGTCCGTTTCGGTTCGTTTCTGTTTTTTGTGAATTTTTGCAAAAAATTCATTTTCATTTTGTTCATTTGTTACCATTTCATTACCATTAATTTCGATTTTTTTGTGATTTTTTTAGCATTTTAAGCAATTCACTCTTATTGCAGTAACGAAAATGAAACGCACGACAAAATTTCCGGTGTTTCTCTTTGTTTCATTTCATTTTAGAGACAAAATTTGTTTGTCATTTTGTTATGTAACAAAACAAAAAACCGAAAACAGAAATGAAAAATTGTTCGTTTCGTGCCCATCTCTAGTTATAAGCACAAGATTAAGCCTTTCAAATGCCTGCTCCATCTGTAACAGAAACGTTACAATTCCATCACCATCTCTTATATTACATAGCTTTAAGGTTTTGTTGTTTGCGTATTTTCCTCTTTGTTCTTGTGTGTTGATTACAGATAGGCACAAAATAAACCAGAAAGCAACATTACATCCACCTAAATTAGGTGTTGTTTTCTATAGCCGAGCCTCCAATTTTGCAAATAATAACTGGAGAAGACCATTGAATGGTTGGGAAAATAAGTTGGCCACAACTTTATTGGTTACAAACACAAGCAGTACTCTGGCTGAGTCATTGGGTTGGATCCAAGACATCAAGGAGCTTGCCTGCCCCTTGATACTGCTGTGTTCCCCACCACTCTCTTTTGGGGAATGCCCCCCAGCAGATCTCAGTGGTAGGTATCCCTGGGGTGTCTACCTCAAAGGTACCCCATGCACATTATACTGCTGACAGGACCCCCGAGGGGTGGTGATCCCAATGTTGGCCTGTATCAATGGTACCTTCCAAAGGCCTCCATCTGTTACTTCATGATTTAGCCCCTGGCTTTTACTTTGACGAGGGTTGTTTAGTTGTTTCACCTGAGTTCAGGTCCTATTCTGCTACTTCAACTGCTTGGATCCATCCCAATGCCTGTAAAAATGCCACCAGAGCCAAGCTACACTTGGTTCCCACCATAACACTGCAGCTGCAACCAACTGCCAATGGCATCCTTAATGGCTCCCATCCATTGCTCATTCCCCAGATCTGAGAGGTGCACCCCATCTTCCCTAAACATATCGACTGAGCTGGCTGTGATGGCCTGATGCTTTACCCAGGGACCCCCCAGCTGGTTACCAGTCGCCCTATGGCCCTGTCGATTTTTCACTGCAATGTGTCCACCCATCCTGCGTGGCGCGCACCAAGTCAACACCTCCTCTGTAGCAACTGGGACCATACAATGGTCACCTCCAGGTAAGAGTCATGTATTATCTGTAGGGAGGCGGCCATCTCCATTTTCAGGTCAATACCCTTGGATGAAGTGAGATCATTCTCCCTGAGGTGAATGACAAGCGCTTGTGGTGCCTCCACCCTTCTGACGTGCCTCCATATGTCTGGTAAAAAAGCACCCCAGTGCATTCCCCCTCATGCCAAACCATGTGATATGGACGTGGTCCTCCATTCCCAGCTGGTGTCCCCATGGCGAGCCTTGCTCCCACACTCTAAGCCAATGCACAATGCTATGCCCATTAATCCAAAGCTGAACTAAAACAGAACTAGTGTTAATATGGGGGTGACTGGGGATGTATGTACACCCAATAAGCTTTGGATGTACACTTTCCCATTCTCTGAATGCCATTGGGGGAGCCCTTGGGCCACCGCCTGCGACACCGCTCCAGTGTGGAATGAATCTGTCCCAAACTCTTCCTGGGGAAAACACACTGCCAATGGTGCCCTCCACATAACCCCTGCAAATTGATAGCACGTGAGTGAGGCTCCTCCCTTGTGCATTAAGAGATAACTTGGTTGACGTCCCCATTTTGCCAAGTATTTCCTCATCACTCTTATGGGGCAGAATGTGCCTTTAAAAGCACGTGTGATCCCTTTGTTCTTTGGTCAGTCTTCTAAGACTTAGTATTAATTCGCTTCCCATGAGCGTGAGATCCTCAGGTTTCAAGGGTGTGCATCTGCTCCCCTTTGGGAGTTCGGCACCAGTTTCCCCACTCTGAAGGCCCCAGAGAATGCCAAGGTAAATGCACAGGTGAAGAGCCATGGCTTGTATGAGGACCAATATAATCATTTGAGCTGTGACAACATTGCCGCCAAGATTCCTGTTGTTATGTAATCTACTCACGAACTACGCATCACAAACTTTCTGAGGAAATGAACTGTTTTGCAGTTTCTGCCCCCAAAATTGTGTTGGTCATGGCTCTTCATTGTACAATCATGCTGTTAAGGGGAGCTCAGCTGTAGGCAACAACAGGTAAAATAAAGCTGGAACAGATATGAGTGAATCTGAGACATATTCCAGTGTTTTCTTAGTGCAACCCAGCCAGGGCAGGGGGCCAAAGTGGATGGTGAAGAAGGCATTTTTTTCTCCCAAAGAATTCGACCTTTAAAGGCAGCCCAAACATAATGCTAAATGGGCATCACTCCATATGCAGCAGGAATAGCAGGGAAACCCCAAAGTCTTGCAGACATTCAAAAGGCCTGTAACAAAATGATTTGTCAGACTTAATGAGCACATGATGTTGTGTCTCGACAGTAGTTTTGGCAAGGCAGGGCGAGGTGGGGAAGGCACCTTTTCTCCCTAAGAACCAATGTGCCAGTGAAAAAAAAAGATGGGGTGACCACTCAGACTGACCTTGTCGGCTTGGGCAGCAGCAGTGCTGTTGCTTTTGTGTTTGCAAACCACATCCGATCTTGCCTGATTTCAGAAGCTAAGCAGGGTCAGCCCTGGTTAGTACTTAAATGGGAGACCACCAGGGAATACCAGGTGCTGTAGGCACCTGGAGTAGGAACTGGCAAACCACTCCAGTATTCCTGCCAAGAAAAACTCCATGGACATGGAGTCACGAAGAGTCGGACACAACTGTAACAACGCAACACACACAGGAAGGGTAGTGTATAAATGTAACAAACAAACAAACAAACAAACAGGAAGGGTAGTGAACGAACAAACAAACAAACAAACAAACAAACAAACAAACAATAAATAAATAAATAAATAAATAAATAAATAAATAAATAAATAAATAAATAAAGTTCTGGTGGAACAAGTGGGACTTTGCCCCAGGACACCAAAATTTAGAGACCACCGAAATGTAGAGACAAATCTATGTTTTTCTTCAGTAGAGGATAAACAATACACAGTGGTACCTTGTATAAAGGAATTAATTCATTCCAAATGAAATTATGTTAAGCAAATTTTCCTTTATACAAATTTCCCATAGGAATGCATTGAAAATGGAGTAATCCCATTTTATCTTGTACGAATTCACCCCATAGGCAATTATGTTAAGCAAATTTCCCCTATCTCCGAAATTTTTATGTTGTACAAATTTTGTTATACAAACTGTTTGTTATACAAGAGTCCACTGTATTCACAAATCTAATTCATTTTTCTTCTTTCCTTTTTCAAATCATAAACTTTATGAATATGGAGAGGAGGGTGTGGATCATCCCAGTCTCCTTTTCATGGGAGGCCCACAGCCGCACCTTAAGGCAAAATGGATGTGAAGCGGTATCTCTTGCCCCAGGTGCTGCAATTGCTTATTGCATCTCTGCTCAGCATGGCAAAACCTCAAAAATGGCAGAGAATGAGAATTGCTGTGAATGCTTGTCAAGCCCCAACTCTTTAATACCTAGAATTTGAGAGCTTTGTAGTAGTTCAACATCTGTTGCAGTAGCTCTGCCAATGGTATTTGAGCCGAGTATCAGACCTGTGTTCTCCAACTCATTTCCAAACAAACAAAAAAGCATTGTTCTAGGCAGCTATTTTGTTAGCTCTGTCTTAATTGTACTTGGATGCAAACTACTGTGGTATGGATTATATTTGAAAGCTGTTTGGTAAAACACACGTGCATGTTAATTGCATTTTCCTGCACTGGAAAGCCAATCCAGAATCAGTCACTGTAAAATCTACAGTTCTGTGGCGTATAAAACTAGCAAATGCAGGACACTAGCTTAAACATGTTAACTGCATGAATGGTTAATTCCTGGTTTTCTCAGGCTTAGAGTAGATGCCTGGCAAAATCAGGCGCTCACCATTCTTCATGCACTGCTGGGGTCAATCTTCTTCAGTGGTGCTGCAATCCAGGCAGGAGTTCAACTGGCCCTGCCTCTCCTGGCAGTGGACCACTCATTGCCTGCACGGGGAGAATCCCTGTCCCACCTCCTCGTTGGAATGGTCAGCAGTCAACAGAGGCGGGGATGGACTGGCTGAGCTCCTGCCTCGATTGGAGCACTACTAGAGAAGAAGGAACCCAGTATCACATGAAGAACAGTGAGTGGGCCAACCAGCCAGGATAAGTAGGAGATGGACCCATGTGACACCTGTGGTGCTGCACGGCATGCTTCATATGAAGTGCTTCATTGGGTTTTGTGCTCATGTCTGTTCCAAAGCACATGCATAGTGCAGCAGACTAGCAGAGAAGTGCAGCATTGTCTTGTGAGAAGACTAGGCTAAACTGTTCCATTGCCTGAGCTATTTTTATATATCCACCCTTGACATTTCTGGATCTTTCAGTGCAATCCCACTGATCAGATCCCAGGTTACCCTGAATTTCCTAGAAGGGAGTAACTTTACTGACCTCATTTTTCTCCCTCCCCGTAGCACAGATGAAACCAGTTTCTCCCAATTACAATACCATCCAGGGGGCAGTCTCCTTGACTTTGCTCTTCACTAGATAACAGCCAGCTGTCGTGTGCTTACCAGTTCACAATCATTTCACTCCCTTTCACTTCTCTCTGGCACAGGACAACTGGAACTGGAGCCCTTTTGGCAGGTCCTTCACACAATTTAAGAACATTGAAGATATCAATGGACACCTGCAGTGACCAAGTCCAAAAAAAAAAAGGACTTCATGGTCATTGTGAAAATGAGTTGGCTTATACACAAAAGTTTGGACCATGATGTCCTCCATTGCAAAACTGAACCCTTCTGATGGGTTTGGCTTGTTTCATTTCCATGAATGTAAGGCGAAGACCATGTTGAGAACAATGACCACTGTTATCTGTTGGAGAGAATGAAACAATCCGCTCATAGAGTGGACTAGTATGGGAAATGGATATATTAGAGCTAGTGGAATCTTACTATTGAGAATAGGTAGGTACGAGCTAAAGTTAAGCATTTTTAATAAGCGTAAGGTAGAATTTTGTCAGTGTTTCCATATGTTTTCAATAAGGTGCCAATGTTAATTGCAGTGACTTGGGGCTAAACTGACAAGCTGTTGGAGCATATCTCCATCATGTGCCTGTTATCAATTAGCTACAATTAGATGTGGCAAGTTACTCAAATCTTACATAAACACCAATAGGACTCCAGCAATTATTAGTTACTCGGCACTGTAATGTGTTTACATTTCTCCTATTGAATGTGGTTACCTTTGGCTTGATCATGCCTAAGATATGCATATACTGTATAGGGGCTTGAGTTAGCCAAAAGTATCCACTTTAAAGCACAATGGGAGAGAATTAAGCACATGACTTGAGAAAAAATAATGCCTAGAAACTGATTGTTCTTTGTGTTAAACTGAGGTTATTGGTTTTTCGTTTTTTAATTCCCATGATTCCAGCCAAACAAAGGAAAATAGAAAGTAATGTGTTGAGTCAGTAATAAGACTTGGCTAATGGTTAAAAAAATAATAAAATGAGCAGGACAGCTGAGCCTCCCCATAAAGCCCAAGGCATCTTCTATGTGGTCCACCCACTGTGGGATGAGAGATGATTAGATGATGTCACTAGATCACCATATGCCGTTGAATCTTATAGGCTAGTCATTTCATATCACTGCAGGGTAAATGGAAACACTGGGTAGTGTTTTAAACATTGCTAGCCCGGATTTGAGTTCTAGAATGATCTTGTTTTTCTTTCTTCTCCAACTTACTTTACTAGGATGGTGTGTGTGTGTGACTGTATATGAATGCCTGTGTTCTTTTCTTATAAGCTTTGAGTGACTAGGTCAAAATTAGTGTATTAATAGCTACTAGACATGAACATGACTTGGCGAAATTCTCGTTTCCGTTTCTGTTCCTCGTTTCCGTTACGCAACGGAAACGGTAACGCCAATTAAGCCGTCAGAACTCGAACTCGAACTGATAAAAGAAAAATTGGGTCTGATTTGTCATTGTTGTTCATTGCATCGCGGCAAACGCGCGATGCCAAGCAGCACAGAAAAAAAGTTTAAAAAAAACCCCGATTCCCGGCCAAAAAAGCAGGCGAAAATATGCCTGCCTGAGTGAGGGCACCTACCAGAGGGGTGGTTTCTGAGGGGGGTGTCCCCGGCCTCCCCCCTCTCCTGTCCTGGGCTGCTCTGGTGGGGGGCATCCTCATTGTCTCACCATGCCATGCGGTGCGGGGGGGATCCAAAATGGCGACCGCAATATTTTTTTTGAAATCGTGGTCCAAAAACCCACTAAAGCACCACACAGAAACATGCGGAAATTAGGTATTTTAACTGCCTGAATTTTTCCAGTAGCAGCAGTGGGTTTTACCTGCAAGAAACGTCTGTCTCCAATCCCATTGATTTTATTTTATTTTATTTTTATTTTTATTTTTTTACACTTGAGCAATGATGGGCTGGCCATGGGATGGGACCTTGCAAATTTTTGGAGCCATTCCACCAATCGCACGGCCACTTGGCCAGGTTTTGACTGAGACTTCTGGGATGTGCCAGTCAGGCATAAAAAGCCCACTATAACCCTAGCCCTAACCCTAACCCTAACCCATACGCCAGTACACTGTCCTTCTTAGTGGGTCAGAGGCACCCAGAGGTGCAGCCCACTAACTCACCCTAACCTTACCCGTAATAACCCTAAGCCTAGCCCTTGCCCTAACCCCAACCCTAGGCCAGATCTGTACTCGCATTGCACTACACGCAAGTACACTGTCCTTCTTAGTGACTCAGAAGGCGCCCAGCAGAGGCATTCTTCTCTCACCTCGCTCACCAGTCCAAAGTTCCAAAAAACTCTGTACGCCAGTATGCTGTCCTTCTTAGTGAGCCAGAGGCACCCAAAAGAGAGGTGCCTCTGCCAGTGCCACTTGGTACGCAAT
Organism: Phrynocephalus forsythii; assembly: GCA_029282475.1. Taxonomy (NCBI): domain Eukaryota; kingdom Metazoa; phylum Chordata; class Lepidosauria; order Squamata; family Agamidae; genus Phrynocephalus; species Phrynocephalus forsythii. The sequence goes on from JAPFRF010000004.1 coordinate 16,098,104, forward strand.
GGCTACACGGTCATGTACCCTTCCTTTTCCCTTTGTAGCGGGCCAGAGGAGGCATCCACCCCAGAGAGGTGCCTCCAGGAGCCTGCTAAATGCCTTCCCTTCATAGCGGGCCAGAGGAGGCACCCACCCCAGAGAGGTGCCTCCAGGAGCCCGCTACCCTACCCCCCCTAAACCAGTACTAACGACAGACAACAAACGAAACAACAAATTTTTGAAAATTTTTGCGACAAACGGAAACGAGCCGAAACGGGCCGGCTCCAACACACGACAACTCGAAACGTCATTTTTCCTGGTCGTGCCCATCTCTAATAGCTACTGTTCTCTTATCCCACACCCATCCCCACTTCTTTTTTTTCTTGTTGCTCTGGTGCTACAAATAGAACTGGTTGGGGGGGCACTTCCGCCCATGACGATGATGGCTGGGTGATCCAGCAGCTCCGCTTAATGAGAAGAATAAAACTTGAAATACTGTCTTTAAATGATACCAAAATCGTGAGTAAACGATCATAAATCTTTGGGGAGGACAGGTTGAAAACTGTGTATTTTCAAGGGGAGAGATAGCAATGAATTACTGAAGCAGTGATTTACTTTCGCTTTCTGCCGAAGTCACGTCCCAGGCAGACGGACTGTGAGAGACTGTTTTTTTTTGCTTTGAGGCTAGAAAGAAAAGAAAGAAAAGAAAAAAGCGTATTTACTTGGTTTCTCTGCATGCCACCCAAGAAAAAGGGTCCTACTGTGATAAAAAAGTGGGTACGCAAACCCTCAGATGCCACGTATCAACGTGCTCGTCTTGAAAGAGTAGAAGCTGTTGTTGAAAGTGACACAATGGCGTCTGATTCTGGCAAGTTGCCAGCACACCAGCCGGATTTTTCAAGGGAGTTCAAAAACTTGAAAGCAGAAGTCAGCTCCCTTATTAAATCAGCCCTAAAAGATGTAACTTCTACTATCGAAGACCGCTTCCAGTCCTTATCATCACAGAATAAAGACCTAAGGAAGGACCTGTTACAAGAAATACAGACCCTGCAGACACAGGAGAAATCAATCAAGTTCAAACTCTAGCCTCTAAGAACGAAAGTGTTATCGCTGCACATGAAGAAGAGATTGATGCCTTACAGCGGAAGCTTATCTATATGGAAGATTATTCTCGTAGGTCTAATCTGAAATTAATTAATTTTGAACTCCAGGATAAAAAGAAATGAAGAAAGAAATCCTCGTTTGGCTTAATTCTATCCTCCCCAACACCTTGCTGAGACCGACATTGAAAGGATACACTATATAGGTAGTGCTAAGACAGCTACTTCAAGACCAATTCTCATTAGATTTACTTCCTATGCCATGAAAGAACAACTGATGTCAACTCTTAGGGCAAAGCCTGACCTGCTGAAGCGTGAGGGAAGAGTTCTACAAGTTTACCAGGATATCTCCAGGGAGACTTTTGAATGGAGAAAGACTATGAGACCTGTGACAATTGCTCTGAGGAACAACAACTACAGATATAACTGGGGATTCCCGATCTTTCTTAAGGTGTGGAAGGGTCCAACTCTACACAAAATTTATTCTTTGGAAGAAGGTGAACAACTTCTCAAGGCATGGAACATTCAAATCGAAGAAGAATAGAGAACTCCAAATTCAGTGTCTGCAGTGAAGACAGTGTCACCCTTTAACTCTTTAAATCTTTCAATGAGCAAGCAAATGGAGACCGATTTGAAGAGCATTGCACTACAGAAGACAGCCCTCCTTTCTCTCTCCCCCTGTCTCTCCCTTCCCTTCCCTCCTGTTTTTTTCCCTTTTTTTTTCTTAGCCCATTCTGTTTTATTTTGTTTATATTTTGACTTGCCCGTCCCATAATTCTCCACTCCCTTTCTGTTCCTTATCCCTTATCCCTTATTCTTTCTTAGCATATCTTTCCTTTTCCCCTCTATTTTTTTTTATATTTTTCTATTTTTTTATTTTTTATTTTTTTATTTTTTATTATTTTTTATTTTTTTATTTATTATTATTTTTTTATATTATTTTTTTGGTCTTTTTTGGGGGGGGACTGAGGGAGGAAAAGAGGAGGATAGAAGGATCTTAAGATTCACATTATCATGTTATCTTTTTATTACATTCTTTCTTTTCAACTTTTCACGTATATAACTGTAAGCAAGACTAGACAGTGCCAACGCTAATTTAGAGCTTCTCAATCATTATTAGCCATCAGGAAGTGTACGGGTGCCTTCCCCCTCCCTCCTATAAGGGCGCATACAGGTTGTGTATGAGAGCCAAGAGGATGGGAGAACAGAAAATAAATGTAGGTGGTAGGGTTTGGGTAATCATTGTTTTTTTTTCTTTATTATATGTAATGTTTGTTTGTATATATGCACAAAGAGACCGTTCCAGATCGATAATAGAATGAAAATATGGGTAGACTGTTGAAATTAGCTACATTGAATGCCAGGGTCTAGGAACTGTCACAAAGAGAAACAGAATAGAGTCATTAATTAAGAAGAATAAACCGGACATCGTCTTTCTTCAAGAAACACACCAAGCGAAAGATGGCCAAAACGAACTGAAACTACCCAACATCAACATCTATGAGAAAAGTTTTGGTACATCTAAAGCAAGGGGGTAGCAATCTTAATATCAAAGCACTGTGATTGTATTGTTGAAAAACTGTGAAAGATTTGGAAGGTAGATATATTATTCTTCAGGCCACAATTGGTCTAGAACAATATACACTGATAAATGTTTATGCACCAAATGGTAATCACAACCTGTTTTACAAAGAGATATGGGAGCAGATAGAAAAGGTACAGAAAGGACATGTGATTTTGGCAGGAGATTTCAACATGGTTATGGACAAAATAAAAGATAAAACAATGACTAGGAAGGTAGACAGGAGGGCTAGACATACAATCTTAACAAAATTCATCGCAAATACAGGATTAAAGGATGTTTGGAGAGAATTAAAGGGCGATGAAAGAAAATTTACTTTTTATTCATCAGCCCACAAAGCTTACTCGAGAATAGATTTTATATTTGTCTCACAAAGTTTGTTATCTAAAGTTGTAAATACAAATATAGAATTGATAAAAACTTCTGATCATGCTCTAATGTCTGTTGAAATAGAAAATAAGAAGAATTATAAGGAAGCTAGAAGGTGGACAATAAACCCTAGAATTTTTCAAACCCCAGATACAGTACAAAAAATACAAAGAGAATGGCTAGAAACCTGGAATATCAATGAAGAAGGTGGTGGTCAAATAGGAGTTATCTGGGACACTCTGAAGGCAGCGGCTAGAGGTTACATAATAAAAGAAAGTGCTATTATAAAAAGTCGAGATCAGCAAAATAAAAAATTGGAGGCTACTATAGCAGACCTTGAATCTCAATTTTTTTTAACCAAAGACAAAAAATTTTTAATTCAGGTTGAGGCCAGGAAAAGGGAATTAGAAGATATAGATCTACAACAAACCCAAAGAAATCTACTATATTTGAAAAGAAACTTTTTGAATACAGTAATAAAAACTCCAAGATGCTAGCAAAATTAGCACAGAAAAGGAAAGAAAAAGCATGATAGGAAGGATAAAGGATTTAAGCGGCAATATATCTACTCAAATGAAAGAAAAATTAAAAGCTATTCAAGAATTTTATCAAAACTTATATACAGCCAATAGAAGTAGTAAGGAAGTTATGGAACAATATATTAACAAAAACCTAAAAGTAAGACTAGCGGAAGAAGACAGGCTTGAAATGGAAAAAGCTATTAAAGAGGAGGAGATAGAGGATGTTATAAATAAGCTAAAGAATGCCAAAACTCCAGGAGATGACGGATTGGGACCAGAATTTTACAAGGTATTCAAATCAATGTTAATTCCTAAGTTAAAGAAGCTTTATAATGAGATATTGAGGGCGAGCAAGTTCCTTCCTCCTGGAAACATACTTTAACTATTTTAATTCTCAAGCCTAATAAAGATCCAATAGATGTTGGATCTTACAGACCAATATCACTTATAAATCAAGATGCCAAGATTTTTACAGCAATTCTAGCCAAAAGAATGTATACATTTATAGACAAATATATTAAAGAAGACCAAACGGGCTTTATCAAAGGTAGACAAATGTCAGACACTGTAAGAAGAGTTTTGAATGTTCTTTATGAGATGGGAAGATCACAGGACAAAGCATGCATTTTGTCTCTAGATTTATTTAAAGCCTTTGATTGTGTCCAATGGCCTGCGTTAAAACTTTTATTAGTGAAATGGGGATTTGGCAAAAAATTTCTAAGTGTAATAAACCAACTCTATTCTCATAGCACCTCATCAATCATTGTCAATGATGGGATGACACAAAAAATTACCCTAGGCCGAGGAACAAGACAGGGATGTCCTTTATCGCCAGTTCTGTTTTGCATAGTGATAGAGCTATAAGCTAATGCAATAAGGGAGGACCAACTTATTAAAGGTATGGGTAAGGAAGGCAAGATAAAAATTAGTTTATTTGCGGACGACGCTTTGTTAACAATAAAAAATCCGGTAGAAAATATATTAAGAATAAAAGCACACCTAAAGGAATTTGGTGAAACAACCGGATTATGTGTCAACTGGCAGAAATCAGAAATCATGCTTTTCAATCAGGATAATCGAGACATGGAAGAGATCTCCAATCATGAACTGAAAGTTTGTAAATGTATAAAATACCTAGGGATACTTTTAGATAAAGACATTAGTAAAACGAAAGAACGAAATTACACAAAAATAAAGGAAGAGATTAGAAATAAATTACAAAATTACTCCAAATTAAACTTATCATGGTTTGGTAAAATAGCAATGGTAAAAATGAAAATACTTCCTAAAATAAATTTTCTTTTAGAATGTTACCTATTCAATACACAGAAATTGAAATTAAAGTTTATCAAGATCTTTTAAATAAATTCTGCAATGGTGGAAAAAAAGCAAGAATAAATAAAAGCTTATGGTACAGATCTCAAAAGAGGGAGGTATAGGCATACCTAATCTTAGAATGTATTACATAGCTAATCAGCTTAGCTCCCTGGGGAAATACTATTTAAACCTCAAAAACTAATATGGTGGGAACTTCAATCAGAGGAACTAAATGAAGACATAAATAAATATGTGTTTAGTTTCCCCCAAAAAAGGAAAAGTTACCCAATTAAAAATCCTCTTCTAAGTTCCCTATTGCTCACTTGGAAAAAGTATGGAAAGAAATTGATACAGGAAGGTTCCCGCTTGGTGCGGTGATCGATCAGATAAATTTCCCCACGAACATGAAGAAATTGGGAGACTTATTTAAATTAAGGAAAGTGGCAAGACTAAAAGATTGGATTAAAAGATGACATCAAAACAAGAAATTAAACGTATTCTGCAAACTCAGGAATTGTCATGGTTGAATTACGCCCAGTTAGAAAGCTGGACGAAAGAATGGATTAGGAGAAATACACAACTTAGAGGATATACAAAATTTGAGCAATTTCTGACAACATATGAATCAGAGAAAGGAAATACAGGGAAAGGAACAGTTGGCAAATTATATAAAATAATTCAAGATTCATTTGAGAATAGGGAACAGGACACAATAAGAGAGCTATGGAAACAAGACATAGAGAAATAAATAAATAATGATGAATGGAAAAGAATTTGGAATTTGAGGATTTTACGGTCATTATCAGTCAGAATAAAAGAAAACTACTTCAAACTAGTTTTAAGATCGTATATGACTCCAGTCAGAATGAATAGAATGAATCCAAAATATTCCAAGCTCTGCTGGAAATGCGAAAAAAAGATAGGTACCTATTTTCATTTATGGTGGGAATGTGAAATAGTTCAAAAGTTTTGGCAAGAGATTATTGAGGAGATAAGAGAAATACTACAAACTGATATTAAATGTGTACCGGAAATTGCTTTGTTATCATTATCATTACCATCTATCAAAGAATATGATGTGAAAACTAAAGAATTAATAGCAAATCTTATGACAGGAGCTAGACTGATTATTGCTAGGAACTGGAAACTGAAATCAGACCTTAAAATTGTTGAATGGTATAAGGAAGTGTGGGACATAGCACTAAATGATAAACTATCTTGTAATATAAAAGTTTTGAGAGGTGAAATAAAAAAGATACTTTCTATGATGTTTGGGGAAATTTATAGATCATGTACTATTAAAAGGAAAGGGATACAACCAACTTATAACCCAACACAGTTCTGGCGTAAAGGACCTTAAGAAGCCTTTTGGAAGAAAAAGAAAAAGATGAAGAAAGAAAGAGAAGATGCAAGAATACTGGACGGTTTCTTGGGGGTGGGGGGCACTTTGTACTGTTTATGATTGTCTATTACTGTTTTTTTATATAATTGTTTATCATTGTTATTTTGTCTTTTTTTATGTTCAATAAAAAAAATTAAAAAAAAACAAATAGAACTGGTTGCTGCCCTTTGTATTTATTTATTTATTTATTTATTTATTTATTTATTTATTTATTTATTTATTTATTTATTTGCATTTCTAAACCTCCCGACTTTCCCACAGGGATAGTCCCTGTACCTTTCTGTACAATTGCCAGAAAGGTAAAATTGATTGAAATGAAACCCTCCTGTGTGTCTTTTTCTGAGTCTTTGATTCGTATTATGCTTCCCAACTCAAAGGGCTGAATAGCCCTAGCCTTAGCTCAAATCACAGCTATTTTCTTGGATATCTGGAAAAGCACAAACTTTGTCATGGACCTAGAAATGAGTCAAGTTGTGGTATCATCAATGGATCAGGCACCCTTATTCATGCACAAGCCGGATTGGGTGCGCAGGGAGGTGAGCCACACATTTCAAGTATGTGCACACACATATATATATATTGTACAATTACATGCAGCACAGCTCATGTGAAGTGTTTTTCACTTGTAAAAAAAGTATTTCTGTTTACTTGTATTACAGTATGACTTTATGTAAGTACTTATGTATATATATATATTTATGTATGTTGGATAAATGCAGGAATTTAGGAAGGCCCAACACACTTAGCACAAACGTCTGTGTTATAATAGAAATATATATTAGGACAATAGTTAAGAAGAGGAAGTGCTGGTCTAGAAGAAGGCTTCTGCCATTAACCTCTTCCAAAGTTCTGAGTGTCCATTACTTCTGACTTCCCCACACCCCTGACATAGCATCTCTCCCTCATTCTACAAAAGAGAACAAAAAGCAGTCTGTGTTAATGAAGGTGGTGGCTCCAATGCCCTCTCAGCAGCAGACAGAGAGAATGTATGACAGCTGTTCCTTTCCCTGTTGGCCATCTAGTTTGCCTTGCATCCCTATTTTGCTGTCTTTCTCCTCATTGCTTGTAGAACCGCACATGACGACCCCATGTTACCACTTAGAAAGCTTCTCTTGGAGGGAGAAGCGTGGATGGTACCTAGCCCAAACTAGCCTCAAAACTTAGTGCTCACCTTACATGCCTGCTTTGATCACTTTTCCAAGAGGTTGTAAGAAGACTTTACAAAGATTATTTATATACCCCCATTGTCTAAGAACCAGCACCCAAAGGCTGATCATTAAAAAAAACAAAATCACCTGTTAAGTAGAAATGTTGTCCACTAGGAGCCGTGTTTGTTCAATTTAGTGCTCAACTGATGAAAGTGGGGCTGCCTACAGTTTCTAAACTGTGGCCAGATCTCTTGTGGGGAGTGAGTGGACATGTCCTCCCCTCCCATAATCTTTTCCACCTTTGCAGAGGCACTTGGAGACAGCTCTGGTTCAAGGTCTAGCTTGTTTAATTCCAGAGGGGACAACTTTGCAACAACAAGTTTGAACATTTCTGATTCAATCAGGGTAAATCTGTGCAATGAGGCAACCACAGAGTCTGTAGCCAATGTCCAACTATGACCACTACCACACTCTAGATTTAAAACGCCTTTTCCTTAAAGATGAATCACCTTAAAAATCACAGTCTGCTTTTCAAATCGCTGTTTCTGAAGAGCCCCCTTGGCCATGGCCATTTTGACCGCTGTGTCAGTTTTTCTTGCGACGACCACTGGGGTGGTGTTTTTTTTAATTGGTTCCTGCACCCCCTTTTAAAGTGATTTGGTTGTATCTGCAGACATACTACGCCTCTAGGTTTGAAGCAGTTCAGCCAAGTGCGAACAGGGAAGCCGATTGCTAAGCAACCACTGAAGTGCAGACTGCCAAACTGCTGTAGCCACCACATGACCATGAGAGGAGATAAAGCAATGCAAAATAAAAAGTGGCTGATTGCGGAAGTGTGGTAACAGCCTATATTTCTCCAGTCCAGAGTCTCTTGACCATGGGGATTACTTCTTGGGACATTATAGAGGAGGTTGGTGTGAAGCATTGCACGGGGAATTACAACACAGGTGTCTGGCACATATTCCTCCAGGATCTCTCCTTCTTCTCCTTGGACCTGACCAGGTGATTCTCAGGACCACTCCCATGGGGGAAGTGGTCTATGTGCTATTCTGAACAGGATGTGCTGATTCTTGAGAAGCCCTCTCCCATTTGCATCAACATATTTCTCTCCTGTCCTTTTCACTGCAGAAGGAAGGTTTTGAGGGGATCTGTTGGCAGTGCCTTCTCCCTAGGGCAGGCATGACCAAACTTTGGCCCTCCTGATGTTTTGGACCACAACTCCCAGAATTCCAAGCATGTATTTCCAGTGGCAAAGGACTATGGGAGTTGTGGCCCAAAACATCTGGAGGGCCGAAGTTTGGACATGCCTGCCCTAGGGACTTTAAGTTGAACCAATTCCCTGGTCCAAGGGTCAACTTTTTTAATCCACTCCCAACTTTCTGTTAATTCAGGTTGGAGTTCCTTCTCTTATTCCCCCAGACATGCTTCCTTCTCCTTCTTTACCCTCCCTTCTCTCACTCTCTCATTCAACTTCTTTAGTCTCTCAATCTACTCCTCACTTCCTGCCAAAGTCTCCCCTCAACTTCCCCTGCCTTTACATCTTCCTCTTTTCTAACTGCTCCCTCTCCAGCCTTTGGTCTTATCTTAGTCTTTCAGGTCTTCCTGGACTGTCATGGCATCCTGAAAAATCTCCCCCTATCACCTCCTCACTCATATTGAGGAGTGACCTGGGTGCTTTAAATCCTTCAGTCTCATTGAGAAGAGGGGGGATGGCAGGCCAGCAGGAGGATCTTCTGTCTGTGTTTTCACAAGTACTTAAAAATGATAGTTGGTATATTTCTCTCATAAACCCAACAAGATTTGCTATGCACTCATGTGCAGTTTCACTGCTGTGCATCATCTATGAGTTTCACACTAATTTACAAAGTTTCATCACACATTTTTCAAGGCTATGGAAACACAAATGATTAATATGACTTGACGCCATTTTAATTTACTCCGCATTACAAATCCGAAGTAGCAATCAATCAGTTTTCCTTTGACAAACACAGTGACCTTTCTGGGTATCTACAAAGGAAAAACTCTGATTAAACAACAACAAAAGCCCATTATCCCAGGCAACTGTGGCAGGGCGAAAAGGCAATGCCAAATCTCACCCTAATCTCATATTTCATATGTCAGATATAATTATGAACTGTTTTCCCATGCATTTATAATTAATTGTTTTTAGAATTCTCCTAGCTCCCTCAAAGAAGGTAGGAGGAAAGGACATTATTCAGATTTCATTCTTTTACTATCATGCTCAAAAGAGATACTATATTATGGGTTGTACATACTCCTGGCTTCATTCAAAATATGTTAGATGTTGCTTCTACTGATAGTGCCATCAATATCACTGGTGCCTTACAAAGTGCAAGAGGACAAGGTCCTTTGAGAACCTTATTTGAGTTTAAATCAGAAACCTATGTTCAGAACCTTGAAATCTTGGTTGAAATCTTGTCCTATAAATTAAACAGTAATTTTTTCAGAAACAAAACATTTGTGGTTCCTCAACAACCATCCCAAGGCTCCAGGGGAATCCTTCTAATCACCAGGGAGCCATTTTATTTATTTATTTATTTATTTATTTATTTATTTATTTATTTATTTATTTATTGTGAATACTAAAACAGTAAAAGCAGTAAAAACAGGCACCAGCAAACAAACATAAAAAGAGGCAAACTACCAATAAAAGTAGGGGGGGTACAATATCACCCACAAAGGATGGCATGGGCACCATTAGTTGCTGTGGTATGGGGATACACTTTTGGCAGTAGCCATTTTCATTTAATAAAAACTTCCCTCAATGGCTTCACAACATCAAAAGGGATATCATGGGAATCTTAATAGCATTGTGGGGAGGGGAGGGAATCAATTCTGAAAAATTGACACAAGTGATTATGCCATTAGCCTTGTGTGGCACAACATATGGTGGTGGGACTTCATTTGACATCTTAGTCTTTAACACAGATATCAAATTAGAGTTCCTAAATTCAGACATCACAAGAAACTAGGGTTTATCAGGACAGCAACCCGAAAAGGTGAGCCTTGGGCTCGTGCATTCCCACGAAAATTTCCTGCTTCAGCAGGGCCAAAAAGAATGATGGCAGGCTAAGTTTCAGATTAGTTTTATGACCAAACCATAAACTATTGTTTGTCAAAATTGTAGCCTCAATACAACAGCTTGGTGGATAGAGTGTTGGACTAGGACAGAAGGGAAGGGGGACTGAGACAAGACAGCTTGATAACGTAAGGTGTTGCTCATTTCAACAAATTAAGTTAAATAATTAAAGTTAATCATATTTGTCAGCTTTGCATGAAATAATAATAATAATAATAATAATAATAATAATAATAATAATAATAATAATAATAATAATAATAATAATAATAATAATAATAATCGTCGTCGTCGTCGTCGTCGTCGTCGTCATCATCATCATCATCATCATCATCATCATCATCATCATCATCATCATCATCATCATCATCATCCCAGTGGTAATTGGAACGCTGGATGCAGTGCCTAAAGAGCTAAGCAAGTATTTAGAAGAACTAGGAGTTGACAAAGTCAACATCAGTCAGCTGAAGAAAGCCATCTTACTGGGGTCTGCTCGCATAATTCGCCAATACATCACATAGTCCTAAACACTTGGGAAGTGTTTGACTAGTGATTTGTAATGCAAAATCCAGCGTAGTTATCTTGTTTGCTGTGTGATGATGATGATGATGATGATGATGATGATGATGATGATGATGATGATGATGATGATGATGATGATGATGATGATTTGCTGAGTCAATTCTGGTTTATGGTGGCCCTTTTCAGGGTTTGCCAGAATACTCAGAAGTGATTTTCCATTCCCTTCTTCTAGGACAGTGGTGGTGAACCTTTGGCCCTCCAGATGTTTTGGACCACTACTCCCAGAATTCCAAGGCTGTATCGCCAATGACAGAGGACTGTGGGAATTGTGGTCCAAAACATATGGCATGCCGAAGGTTTGCCACTGCTGTTCTAGGGGCATCCTGAGAAAGTACAGTTTGCCCAAGGCCACACAAGCTGGCTCTACTCGCAGGAGGTACAGTGTAGAATCGGACTCCCATCTTCTGGCTCTGCAGCCAGAGAATTAACTCTTGAGCTATCTGGTTAGCTTAACAAACTAGATATGATAAAGAAAAAAAAATCTTCTGAATTATCTCGAACACCTGCAAGCTGAGGAAGAGCGGGAAAGGAAATGCTGCCTGGAAAAATGATTGTTCTCTAAACACATTCTCATCATATTGTCTCTTTTTCTTCAAAATGGACCTCGAAGTGATGTGGAATTTTAAGCACATCTATCACCTCCACAAGCTGAACATTATTATAGAAAAATATGAGGATAAATTATTGCACTTTCATTAAATGTAACTTAAATTCCTCCTCTAAATGTGCACATCTCCTTTTATAAGACCTAAATTCAATAATAATTCAAATTCACCTGTACTTAGGTAAAGGATTTCTTATAGTGAAGAAAACAATGGAAGAAAACATACCATAAATCACTTGATTAAACAAATGCTATTATGAAGCAACAGTTGCCGCTGGCAATGTTTTTCTTTATTTTTAGATAAAAGATGTGCAACTATTTCATGGCACATAAGTAAATGCAAAGGGTAAAACAAATTGTGTTGATCTTGGTACAAGGATTAAAGATAGACGTAAAATGTTTGTACATTGTATATTCGGTCTAAACGTGTTTAAGTCTGCATCCAGCATTTAAAGAACTGTTTGCAATTTCATTCCATAGCCCATCTTCACATGATCTATCTGCTGCCCACTTCCCCTCCCTTAAGATGAGGAGAAAGGGGTTGCAGTGTGATCTGTGATCTGGCACCTGGACATCCTGCAACAGCACTTTGAGTAAGCCCCATGGTGCAGCAGTTAAATTGTGATACTGCAGTCAAGCCTCTGCTCACGACTTGAATTTTATCCCTATAGGTTCAGGTAGCTTGTTCAAAGTCATCTCTGCCTTCCATCCTTCCAAAATTGACAAAGTGAGTTCCCAGCTTGTTGGGGGGACAGATAATTGCATACCATATATACTTGAGTATAAGTTGACCCGAGTATAAGTTGAGGCCCCTAATTTAACCCCCCAAAACTGGAGAAACGTATTGACTCAAGTATAAGTCTAGGGTGGGAAATGCAGCAGGGCTGGCAGCTCCTCCTTTGTGAGCTGGGGGAGTGGTGTGTGATAGACATGGGCAGGACTCGGGAAATCCTCATTTCTGTTTCCGTTCCTCGTTTCCGTTATGTAACGGAAACGGTAACAACAATTACTCTGCCAGAACTCGAACTCGAACCGACTAAAGAAAAATTGGGTCTGATTTGTCGTGGTCATTCCTGGTGGCATCGCAGCGATCACACGATGCCAAGCGGCACAGGAAAAAAGTTTTAAAAATAAAAAAACCCTGATTCCTGGCCAAAAAAGCAGGCGATTGGGCGAAAATATGCCTGCCTGAGGGCACCTACCAGAGGGGTGGTTTCTGGAGGGGGGGCCTCTCCTGTCCTGGGCTGCTCTGGTGGGGGGCATCCTTGTCGTCTCGCCACCTCGCCAATGTGGTGCGGGCGGGGGATCCGCAATATTTATTTTGAAATCGTGGTCCAAAATCACACCAAAGCACCACAGAAACATGTGAAAATAGCTATTTTAAAACTGCCTGAATTTTTTCAGTAGCAGCAGTGGGTTTTTCTTGCAACAAAACGTCTCCATTGATTTTTATTTTATTTTATTTTTATTTTTACTTTTTAACACCTGTGCAATGATGGGCTTGCCATGGGAGTGGACCATGCAAAATTTTGGATCCATTCCACCAATTGCATGGCCACTTGGCCAGGTTTTGTCCGAGACTTCTGGGATGTGCCAGTCGGGCATAAAAAGCCCACTAACCCTAGCCCGAACCTGAACCCGAACCCGAACCCTAACCCATACACCAGTACACTGTCCTTCTTAGTGGGTCAGAGAGGCACCCAGAGGTGCACCCCAGTAACTCACCCTAACCTTACCCGTAACTCTAAGCCTAGCCCTTGCACTAACCCCTAACCAGTAAGCCAGATGTGTACTCGCATTGCACTACAGCAAGTACACTTCCCTTCTTAGTGAGTCACAGGGCGCCCGTAGGGGTCGTCTCTCACTTTGTTCCCCAGCCCAAGTGCACCGAATGCCGGCAGGCAGTGAGTCACAGAAGCACCCGAAAGAGAGGTGCCTCTGCCTGCTACTGCTGCAACTTGGTATGCATATCCAATTGGCTATGCATGCTATTTTGTAGTGGGCCAGAGGAGGCACCCACCCCAGAGAGGTGCCTCCATGAGCCCGCTTTCCCTTCATGGCAGGCCAGAGGAGGCACCCACCCCAGAGAGGTGCCTCCAGGAGCCCGCTCCCCCCCAGCCCGAACCTGATAAAACCAGTACTGATGACAGATGAAAAACCAACAAACGAAATGACAAATTTTTGGAAAATTTCGCGAAAAACGGAAACGAGCCGAAACGGGCCGGCTCCGACACACGACAACTCAAAATGTAATTTTTCCTGGTCGTGCCCATCTCTAGTGTGTGATGTTTAAAATGATTTTTAGCCACTGATGCAAGTGCTTGGGGTCAGTGGCTAAAAGTTATTTTAAACATTGCACACCGCTCCCCTGTGATGCAGAGGGGTGTCATGAGAAGCGGCACACAATGTTTAAAATGACTTTTAGCCACCAACCCAAGCACTTGCCTCAGTGGCTAAAAGTATTGACCTACATATAAGTCGAGGGCCCCTTATTTCAGCCCAAAATTAGGGCTGAAAAACTAGGCTTATATTCGAGTATATACAGTAATTATGTTGTGGACTGCCTAGAGCAGTGGTGGCAAACTTTTGGCACTCCAGATGTTTTGGAACCACAACTCCCAGAATTCCAAGCCTGTGCTGACAATCACAAAGGAATGTGGGATTTGAAGTCCAAAACATCTGGAATGCTGAAGGTTCCCCACCACTGGCCTAAGTCAAAACAACAACACTTTGGTAGAAAATAATGTGGAGATTACAGGTTCAGAACCCTTTAATATGATTCTGAATAAAATCCACCAGAGCATACAAGTGCAGCATTGTGAACTGACATAGCATTATCATACAGGAAGACTAATTTTGGGGAGGTGTTGTTGTTGTTGTTAAATTATAGGTCAATGCATTCTGCACATTTTCTTTCATAGAATGGTAGTTGGCATTTGCTGCTAAAATGTCCATTGCCTAAAGAACTCCTGACTTGGCAACTTGGTTCTTCACATGACAGTGATAATATGAGAACTTTAATAAAGTGGAATTTATTAATTTGGAACTTTTGAATATGACTCAAGACAGCATGGCTGGCTATATTTGAAGCACAGATGGTAAGATCACAACAGGATTATTATAAAATGCTGTAGAGATGTTATGCAACTTCAAAAGTCTTAAATCTGGCACACAGTTAAGTTAATTTAAACAGGGAAGCATTTATAATATTTTCGAAAATACGGATTGCAGCCACATTTTAGCATGGGACTGGCAGGGGTAGCTTCTTCAAGTGATTCTAGGTAGCACCACCACCCCCTCCTTCAAGATTTGGAAAGGTTTGGGTTTCGGAGCTGAGTTATGAAACTCCAAACAGGGTGGGTACCCCTAGGAAAAAAATATTTCTAATTGGAATCCAAAGCCAAATTGTGGTGGCGCTATTGCTCACCTGACTGGCTTTTGACTCAGAAAGATTTTTTCCATAGGGTACCCTATTATTAACTCAGCTTCCTGAAACCCAAACCTTTCCAAATCTTGGGGGCTTTCAGGGAAGAGCTTGGGCTCCCCTGCCATTGATTAGGATGAATCATTTTGTTCTGCGGGGGGGGGGGGTGTTTCATGACAAAACAAAACAAAATGCAGCCTACCGTTTCATTAGATAACAAAGTAATTTATTATCTAATAAACAACAAACAGCATTTCGTTTTTATTTTGTGCTCATCTCCAGTGACCACAATAAAAAGATTGTGCACTGGACTATTGCATGCATTAATGTATAGTACTAAAGACTTTGAATAACATTTTGGAATGTGAAATACTCATTTCTAACCATAGAGTCAAGGGTACAGTGGAGGTAAAGCCTGTGGGCACATGGACTGGAGTGAATTACAGATAGATGGCCTGTGGCAAGGCCTGACCTAACTATTGAATGAAATGGAGGAAATCTTTGCTTTGTTGTATTAATGATGATTAATAGAACATGATTAATAGCAATGCATGATTAATTGTTTCCTGTTAAACAAGAGGGCTAAGGATTTCTCTGTCTCTGGACCTCTGCACTAGGAAATGGGTAAATGATGCATGGTTGCTATGGTAAGAGGGCCTTGTATAAGTTGGAAAACACAGTGGCACCTTGTATAAAGGAATTAATTTGTTCCAAATAAAATTATGTTAAGCAAATTTTCCTTTATACAAATTTCCTATAGGAATGCATTCAAAACAGAGTAATCTCTAATCGCGACCATTTTTGTGTTGTACAGATTCCCCCCCTGCCATAGGCGATTCTGTTAAGTGAATTTCTCCTATCTCTGGAATTGTTTATGTTGTACAGATTTTATGTTATACAAACCATTTGTTATGTGAGGGTCTACTGTATTTACTTTTTGGATATTTTGACTGTGCTAGAGCTGTTGGGCCACTTCTTCTTCTTCTTCTTCTTCTTCTTCTTCTTCTTCTTCTTCTTCTTCTTCTTCTTCTTCTTCTTCTTCTTCTTCTTCTCCTCCTCCTCCTCCTCCTCCTCCTCCTCCTCCTCCTCCTCCTCCTCCTCCTCCTCCTCCTCCTCCTCCTCCTCCTCCTCCTTAACTTGGAAAGAAGCTCCAGTTAATAGGTTTTTTTTTTTTTTTTTTTTTTTAAAGAAATGCTACACCTCCTTCACCAGAATTTTCCCATCTCCTTTTAACAGAGATTAGGTTTCCCTAGAGTCCAGAATTTTGGCCTGTAGTTTGCTCTGAGTGAACCTCCATTTTCTAAAATTCCCTTCATTTCTTCTTTTATTTTGATCCTCCCCCCTCCCAACAAATGTATAAGCATACAATGGCAAAAATCTTGTTGGCATAAACTGACCTTGGTGGAAATAAATGCTGATATCAGGTGGAGCTAGTAAGATGTAATTTACATTAATTAACCCCCCCATTTTAGTAGCATTGGTGGCAGTGACAAGGTAGCAATTTTTATTGATTGAAGGCACCTCCTCCTAATGCTTCTGGCCTTCCCCATGGCAAAAGGTTCCCTAGGGAAGTGGTGGCAAACCTTCAGCACTCCAGATGTTTTAGACCACAACTCCCAGAATTCAAAGCCTAGATTGTCAATGACAAAGGACTGTGGGACTTTTTGCTCATGCTTGCCTCTAGAAGGTGTGATTGGGAGATACCTTTTGGCCTGAGGTTACTGTCAATCACTAACAGCACTAACTATTAGTGCTCTTAGTGTTCCCTCCTGCCTCTGCATTCAAAGAGAGACCTCCTCTCTCTTCTGAGCCTTTCCTCCTCTCTCAGAGACAGTTACTTCACATCCATTCTGGTTCCAGGAGGAAGTTCATTGCATGTTGATGTCGGTTGCGGTCATGTGGTCTTCTCCTGCTTCTGTCCCTGTTCCCGTGTACCCATGGCGTGATTGATGATACTGGGATGACTGTTACCACACATCCTCATTCTGTGATGAGATGTGAAATTCTATGCCTTCGTTCTCTCTTTTTTTTCTGGTCCGACCTTCCGTTTTTTGAAGTTTTGATTCTCCGAAGACTTGCCTTCAATGCGTTACAGAACAAACTTTGAGGCATTTGTCTTTTAAAATCTCAGCACTGCATTGCTATCTCCATAGGGAATTTACTGGTGAATGTCACATCACACTTCTGCCACTAGATGGCAATGAGCTACAATCAGCACTCGTTCCACGACAAGGCTTACTTCATGGGCTCTCGTCTCAGGATGAGAAGTGAGATGAGCAGATTCCCAAGGCCAGGGAGGGGAATCACTCATCCCACTTAAATCGCAGTTCAGGGGGCATGGTCGGGACAAACTCCTGTCATCACAGAATGGACGTGCAGTAAGATTACTTTGTACTGGTACTAAGCAGGACCGCGAGCCATGATGAAAGGGATGTGAAGTAATGGCCATAGTCTTTTGAAAGCAGTGAATCTGTTGAGGCTAGGGATGGGCGAGCCCAGGTGGTGTTCGGAAGCCTCTGACAAACATGCAGCCAATGCCTTACCTTCCTCTGTGCCGGCATGGAACTGAGTTCCAATGAGGAAGGAAATGCAATATCATCTTTGCTTGCTCCATGGTACTAGCCAATCAGACAGGGAGGCGGGATTATGCCTGTCCCTGCACAGCTCCTGATTGGCCAGCACCATGGATCAAACAAAGATGATGTTGCAGCCTGCTTCATGGTCAGAGTTTAATCCTGTGCAAGCCCAAGGAAAGGTAAGACATTGGCTGTGCGTGTGTTGGAGGCTTCTGAACACCACCTGGGCTCGCACGGGTCATTTTGGAACCTACCGATTACTAAATGAATGGCCCATCCCTAGTTGAGGCCTATTGCTTTAAGTCCTCGTGCTTTTTCTTAGTTTGCTGTTTGATCTGTTCAGCTATAAATAATGGAACTTTTTATTCTTTCTCTTATTAATGTCTCTGAGTGTGTTATTGATACAGTAAGTGCCAATTAATGAGAGAAAGGGGTGGTCTACTCTGGAGAACTTGAAGCTATTCTGTTCTGAGAATCCCTGCACCACTTCTGCACAGCTAGAGGGATTTAACCAAAATTCATAAGCCTGCAACAGAACATTGGCTTTTGGAGGGGGCAGCCCCTATTTTTCTAAAGTTCATTAGTATGCCAATGTTGTGGTTAATCTGGTCCTGCTGATGATAGCCCTGTCATATACTGTATGGGTGGTATCTTTCCATCCATTCGAAGGGTTGACACTCACAAAGAATGAATGCTCTGTTAGCGATTAGCTTTAAGTCTTTTAAAAAGAGTTACAGAAGGTGCATATTCTGGGCACTAACGAGCATAAGAAAATGTATGGAGAGACTTTAGGTTAGGAATAATTTAGGAATAGTTTTTGCCTGTTTACATCAATGTTTTCAGGAATGCTTGCTGTTTCAGAGAACAAATTACTCTAGGGAAACTTTGCGTTCATTTCATCATTCAGGTTTTCTTTGTCAGATCAAAACATGAGCGTGAGATCGTCAGATCATTTTCCAGTTGCAAATGCACAAGAGAACCGTGCTACCATTATTCATGTCTCTCTACCTCCCCAGCTTACCTCTGTCCATTCCAATTGTCTCATTACATTTACATGTTCATCTCTCACTCTGTCGTGCATCTCTTCCCCACTTCCCTCACAACCCTTTATTACCCCAAGATGGTTAATTTATCTTCCCATGTAACAGGATTTGTCCTCCTCCTCTTGACTAATCCATGACATTCAAATCTAATTTGTCAGCAGCCCTGTATTCCTGCTCCTCTAGTTTTCAATGATGCTATAGGTTTTACAGTATTTGTTTCTGCCTTCTCTTCTTTAGTTAAGGACAGTGAAGGCTCCTGAATGGGGCAGGGAAAGTGCCTCACCGATTTTGGAATGAGGTGCCCCTCCTTTTGGTCCATGAGCTCCCCATGTTTAAGGCACACAAAAACAGTTTGTCCCAAAGTTTTTCATGGAAAAGCACAGGAATGAATTTTAAATAAAGCAGGAAATAGAATAACATGACATAAATCCACACACTTTTAAGATCACATTTTATTTATTTATTTATTTATTTATTTATTTATTTATTTATTTATTTATTTATTTATTTATTTATTTATTTGCTTTTTGTTTGTTTGTTTTTGCATTTTTAGACCACACCAACTTTCTCACAGGATTAGCAAAGTGTGCTGGGAGCGTGGAGGCAATCAGGGAGTTTACTCTATGGTAATACAGTGTTTACCCTATGGTATTAACTCCCTAAGTGCCTCCATGTTCCCAGCACACTTTGCCAATTAACTACCTGCAACCCCTTTAGAGCTTCATAACTAAGTCCCCTTGTCCCCCAATCTTTCCAGATTTCTCAGGGTTCCCTAGAATCTCTTCAGAAAGGTACCCCTGCTACTTTGGAGCCCCAAAGTAAGTAAATTTTGATTGCAGTTTTCTACCTTTTGCCCCCCCTCCTACCAGCTGGGGCTTTTTGACAGGTTGGGGTGCTGAGAGGGGGTGGACTCTCCCCCACCTCAACATGTCGAAAAGCCCCAGCTGGTAGGTGGGGGAGGGGCAAAAGGTAGAAAAGAGCAGCCAGGAGAAAAAACTGCTCCTTTCTGCCTTTGGCTCCTCCCCCTACCAGCTGGGGCTTTTTGACAGGTCGGGGTATGGAGAGGGGGAGGGGTGCTGCCTCCACTGCCCATTGCACTCCCTGTCCAATACATCCCCCCTGGGAGGAGGGGGTGGCAGGGGAGTGATTTTACTGTTGCCTAGCTGCTTCCTTCTCCCTAGCCCACCGCCTCCCAGCTGGGATTTTTTGACAGCTTCAGCAGTCAAAATCAGTAGGGAGGCAGTGGCAAGGAGGCTTTTGAATCCCCCACCAAACCAGCTAGAGTGCTGGTACTGCAGGGGGGGTTCATTTTGTTTCCTTTTGTTTCATAAGTAACAAAAAAATTAAAAAAATGTTACTTATGATACAAACAATGAAATGCAGGGGGAACAAAATGGAACAAAACAAAACACTATTGTTCTGTTTCATGCCCATCACTAGAAATGAGCCATTAAAAAAACCAATATCCCCATCACAATATCCCCTCATGGTTATATGCTGGATAAGGCTGCTGGGAATTATAGGCCAAAAATACCACAATTCCCTCCCCCTGCATTAGCAGGTAACCATAACAACAACAAAATAGAACTGTGGAATGGCCAACTCCAATATATTTAGTTAGGGTGACCCACTCTGTCCTTTCCCAGCTATCTCTTAGGTGCAAATAACCAAAACCTGACTAATTTGAATCCTGCATCAACTTTGAACACTGAATATGATGTTAGGTGTCATCTCAAGTTTCACAAAGTGCTTCAGAATGTTTCTCTTTATTCAATTATCCACAATCAAAAATCTGCTTTGCAATTAATATCACACAGTTTGTGAATATCTAGTATACAGAGATGTCATCTGTGGACTTTAAAAGATGCGAGAGTGATAGATATAAGCACCTCTCTCAATTTCTCTGGGTTATATCTTACCTGGCAATACTCTCTTTGGTGCAAAACTGTGCAATAGACTGTCACCACATTATCCACCCTGCAAACATTTACTTCAGTGAATTTTCTGAGGTGTAGATCTTACAGTAGCTATCACCTGGACTCCCCCCCCACACTTTATGACCAGTATTTCTTTTCAGCAGACTGTGATGTGAACTGATACAGTCTGTTCTGATGCAGGGGTCTTGCCCAGAGCAAAATAACTGTGTGTATTCATGTGTACCATACTGCTTTGAAATGTATTCCTGCTGACATTAAATTTCTCTCCGATTTAGAAACTTGTGTATGGAAGCCTGTGGTGTGCTGTGAAAAGCACTTTTCTCAAGCTGCAAACAATCTGGAAAGGATAATTTTAGAAGAGCAACACAATTAGCAAGAAATAATCGTTACTGCAAAGTGTCCCTGGAGGGTGTTTTAAAACAGGGGTTTTCGTCACTTGGATTTCAGCTGTCTTCATTTCCTAGGAACAGTTTATAATATACCTTTAGTTCTTAAACCACTTGGCTTTGCAATGGCCCTTGCCAAGTTTTTGTTTGTTTGTTTTGTGTGTGGGGGAGAAAAATGGAAGCAGGATCACAGAGATGACAGCCCAAGGGAGGCTTGCTGACTCATTGTTGGCCAGGGTCCCCAGAGGGACTTGCAGCTGCAACTGAATTAAGTCCTGAGTAAATGACCAAGGCATTGTGTAAGCGGTAAGGCAATATGCAGCAGATCAGTCAAAAAATTAGAGAGAAGATAGCTGTTGGGAGTTTTTCTGGCTGTTTGGTTCTGGAAGTTTTTCTTCCTGATGTTTCACCAGAAATGCCCCTCTATAAACAAACCCTATCACCCCTTACCAGTTGTAAGGCTTGCACAGTATTTCAGAGAGAAAGAAACATACACCAAATTAGAGATGGGCACGAAATGAACTTTTTGTTTCTGTTATTCATTATTTGTTTTGTTATGTAACAAAACGAATAACGAACATTGTGATGAAATTGGAACAAACTGAACAGAACCACGAACATTAGGTTCGTTACATTTTGTTTTTCGTTAATGGTGATGCACAATGAAATGAGCTGTTTTAAATGTTAAAAAATGCCCTGGACATCCATAAAAACATGATTTATACTGTCTGATAATACCTACCGGGGGTGGGGTGGGGTGGGGTCCTTAAAATGTTTGTTTTTGTCTTCTCCTATCGCGATGTATTTTTCTTTTCACTTTAAGAATGACAAAATGGATGTTGCCACTCCAGCCACAAAATGGAGGCAAGTCATGTGATGGGATCATGTAAATTCTTGGACAACTTCAACCAATAGCATGCCCAGGTAGCAGACTGGGCAGGTCTGTCAGCCACATCGGGCATAAAAGGCTCTGGCAGCCCCCGTCCTCCTTGCAGTCTCCGGTGGGAGTTAGGGTGGGATTGCTGTCTCTGCAACTCGTTATTTTCACTTTAGGCCAGCCAGGCAGGTGTGTGTCTCTGTGTTCCTGCCGGCTGCAGCCTGGCTCTTAGGGGAGATAAAGAAGAGATTTATCTCTAGCTTCACTCCTGCAGCCTCCCTGTGTGCATGCGTGCGTACCTCTCGGTGAGTACCCTCCCCTGCCCCACAGTGCAGTCGCTCTGTGGCTGCCTTGCGCCCTGGGCAATGCCCGTGGCTGCCTTGCAGCCTCTCTGCATACCTAGTCTATACAGTGTCTCTGCCAGAATCAATTTTTTTCTTTTTTCCCTCTGGTCTAGGGCATTGGGGGATGCCCGCGCACAGAAGTGCTTTAAAAATTGCGCAAAAAGCGGGTAAAAATGAAAAATGAAAAACAAAAAACAAAAAACAAAACAATTCCCCCCCAAAAAAAATCATGAAAAACAAAAAAAAAAAACCTGAAATGGACCCCTCAATGAAAAATGAAAAACCAAAACACCATTTTTTTTATTCGTGCCCATCTCTACACCAAATCATGTGGACAATTCAGTTACATGCATAACTAAGGATGAGTTGCTTTTAGATAAAATAATGTGCAGTCAAGTAAATTGTGACTGGAGATGGGCACAAAATGCGAAAATGGCATTTTGTTTTGTTTTTCATTTTGTTTTTTTCCATTTTGTTTCATTTTGTTTGAAACAATTTTTTAAAAATATTGTTTCATTTTTCATTTTGTTTCAATTTTCATTTGTTATTTATTTTTATTTTTTTGACAACTAGTTGGGCCCTTGCCGGCCGATAGGCACTTTTTTTTACAAGCACCAAACAGCTTGTGCATGGGGCCCTGCCAGCGATTAGCTTTTTTTTTTTTACAAGTGCCGATCAGCTGGCACGAGGGGCCCTGCTGGTGATTGGCACTTTCTTTACAAGAACCAGTCAGCTGGAGCATGGGCCTTGCTGGCCATTCAGCACTTTTTTTAAGCAAGCGCTGATCAGCTGGTACACAGTCCCATGAACCAGCAGATTGCCGCTTATTTTTATTATTTATTTCAACAAGCACCAAGATTGACACTTGAAAAAGTGAATAATAAAAATTAAAAATGAAAAATGAAACAGAACAAAACAAAAATTTCCATTTCATTTCATTTTTAAAAAAGCACTTCGTTTTTTGTTTCGTGAGGAAATAAAACAAAAAATGAAAAATGAAATGAAAAAAATATTTTGTACCCATCTCTAATTATGACTTATTGTGACCCTTCTCATGGTTTTCCAGGTAGAGAATGCTCAGAAGTGGTTTACCAGTTCCATTCTCTGGGGACACACTGGGACTGTGCAGATTGCCCAAAGCCCCACTGGCTGATTCTATCTTAGCAGACACAGTGGCTGAACTGACCTCCCAACCTCTGTTTCCACAGCCTGCGTTCTAAAGCTGAATTATACAGCTAACGTATGATGATTTTAATAGGGGATCTCAAGGTATATAAGATGTTCAAGGGGTGATTTCCCATTGTAACACCCAGGGAACTTCCATAGCTGAATGGGGATATGAACTTGAGTGTGATGTGTTGCCCATTTGGGTTTTATCAAAAACAATACATGGAAAAATCCCACAAATGCCCTTATTTTAAGGAAAAAATATTCACAAATATAAACACAGATTTCCATGGGTTGGTTGGTTTTGGGGGTATATTCACATCCAGTATGGGAAAAGACCCAAACTCTAAGTTTTTTTAAGGATGGGTTCCAAAACTAAAATATTATGTTTCATTTCATTTCCTTCCCCCCCACACACACACTTTTTTGGTTTCATTTCATACAATTTTTTTCAAAACAAAATTCGTACGAAATGAACCACTAATGAAGTGGTTCATTGGGGGGGCTGGAAAGTGGCAAGGGACAAAAAGTTTTTTTTAAAAGCCCTGGGCTTTTTTTAAAAAAAAAAACTTTTCCCCTCCCCCAAGCAGCTTACAGACAGAATGAAATAGTTCATTTCAACAAAAAACCCCACATAATTTCATTTAGTCTGTAACGACATGCTTCCTCGTGTCATTTCATTTTGTTTCATTTTGTTACGTAACAATCACAATGAAACAGCATTTCATTTTTCGTTTTGTGTCCATTCCTAGTTTTTATTAGTGAGAATGCCAGAGAGACATTCAGGAACTTGGTGTAAATGGGAATGATAGTCCCCCCCCCCTAGTTTTAGCAACCAAGGGCCTCCCTATAGAAGGCACTGATTTCATATTTGTTAGCAAAATACCCTTAAGAAGAAAATACTGTTGCTTATTAACACAAATTTGCCTCAGTCCACGATTAGCAAATGAGCTTGCTTTTATCCTGTCACTGATCACTTGGGAAATGGCATGAAAAAGTACTACGATGACACGTTTAAGCCCCACTAGTAAAGGAGAAATGGTAGAATGATGCACTGGTATCCAAAACCCAAGTTTAAAAATGTACATCATATTTTGTGAGAATGTTATCACTCCAAAAATGCACTGCTCATTTATATGGGAACATGTCTCTGTCAGTTAAAGGTTAGAGGTTGCATTTTCGCTGGATGAAAATCTTTTGTTAGAATTCCGTGTGTTTTATGGGTAAACATGTGTAGTCACAGACAAGCAGTACTGAATTTGTTCACACTTCCAGATATATATGTATTGGATTGCTCCATAAATGTAATTCAGACTTCATTAGTGGTTTCCATGCTTTGAAAGTGCAGTTTGGGTCTGTGACCACTTAAGAGAGAGAGAGAGAGAGAGAGAGAGAGAGAGAGAGAGAGAGAGAGAGAGAGAGAGAGAGAGAGAGAGAGAGAGAGAACACTTTGGATGTGCCTTTTTTCCAGCTGGGGTCCTTTTCCAAGGAGAAAGGTGGGGTAAAAATACTCTAAATAAATAAAAATAAATTCCCTACTCAAAAAACTGCCTGGTGGAGATCCAACATTACAGTCTACACTTCTGCACCCATTTAAGAGTTACAGAATCTTCAGCCAGCTAATGACATGTATGTTAAAAATGGTCTAGACAGCAGTTTAAATGAAGTCTGATAATTTCTCCAGAAAATTTCTCCAGAAATGGATGTGCTTCTGGAAACACACAAAACTGCATATAAATTTGCATGTGCTCTAAAAGTGACTTGCCCTTTTATTTTTAGATCTTCAGAGTTTCTGTATATCCGGATAAGTGGGTTTCTTCTCTTTTTATGCCTTCATATCCTAATGATACCATCTACAGTAATTGTATATTAACTGACCCCGGCGTATTTTATGCACTGAGGAGTTGCTTCAGATGTTTACAACTGGCTGGGACAGGGACAGAGAGCCAATTTCATGTGTCTGGTTCTGATTTATTTTTGAAGGCAACATCTGTTTTATCCCCCCACCATGTCATCAGCACCATCTAAGAAATTGCTCTTCAAAGTGACATTTTCTGTTCTAGAGGAAATGGCATAATTTCTCTTCTTCTGTTTTTTAATCTTCTCATTTCATATTCATGTCTATCTCTCTTTTCAAATATCATAATCTTGTGGGACCAAGAATTGTCAAATCATGCAATGATATACTATAAAAGCCTTACAAATGGAGTGCAAAGCAGGTGGAAATAAAAGAAAATGATATTGACTTTAAAGATAGGCAATATATAGCTAGCATTTTATCAGGGAATTGGATACTTAGAACTAAGAGCTAAACTTTATGTCCTTTTGAAATGGTGTCTGCCAAAAATCTATGAAAATGTTTTTGACTGGTTTTGTCCCTGTGTGGGGCTTCTCAGATGTGTGTGTGCACACAGGTTTTTTTTTTTCAGACCTGCACACCTGGGCTAAATCCCCTCCATGCTAGGTCTGCTGCAGCCTAAATAAAATTAGTTTCAACATGTATATGGGAGAAGAAAAGCCCCTGTTGAGAGAGGGATTTTCTATACACACCTGAATGGCTTCCCTGACCCCTCTCTCGAACCACCCGTCTTCTTGGTCTAAAAGGTGTGCATCCTCTATTGTAGCGTGGGGTTAGTGATTCAGCAGTGATTTCAGCTCAGAGACAAAGCAGGTTGGAGACAGCTTCTAGTGAACAGCTCTTTAATCAGGGAGAGACAAGACTGAGGACTGGGGAGAGGGAGTTACATTTATAGGGGCCAGGACTGGCTAGGAAAAGATACATTTTGGAGGGAACAATTACAACCAATCACAAAGCTGCCTTTTGGCGGGAACCAATAGGATTGAAGATCCAAATGCAGCAACTAGAATCAACCAATAGGCCTGTTCCCTTTGGAACAGGAAGGCAGTTACTTCAACAAGCAATTAAAGATCAATACATAACATCTTCCTTTTTGAATGAGTGTCTTTTGTCCTTCAAATGAAGGTACACAACTGATTCTGGTCCTGGGCTGTTGCCCATCCTTTGCTGGGCCCATCCTCCTGTTTAGTGGCTGTTTGGTTTATCCAGTATAGAGCTCGATACACTTCTCACCGCCTTGGACCATGTATACTATATTGCTCCACTTGAGCTTTGATTCAGGTCTTTTTGGTGGCTTTCCTGGATGACATGAATGTGACAAGTGAAAGTGATTGGTAAAATTTTGTTTCATTTACTTCTTGAAAACTTTACCCACATTCACACATCACTGAGGGACAGAAGGAATTGAATTTTATTTTAAAATGCAAGCGAAACTAACAGGTTTTCCTATCATCCTTCACTTTGCTTCTTGTTCAAGAGGTGAAGGCTGCAAGTGGCTGGGATAGTTTGAAGTTTTGTAACAAAGGAAAGGAAGAAATCTCATGGCCTCTAATATTTTATCTAAAAGCAAATGCACACAAGAGCATGTGCACACACACTTGTGTGTGCCCAAAGACATACCAAACAGCTGGGGAAAGGAGCTTTGGTATTTGGCCCACCACGAGAGCAACCAGCCAAGGAAAAGTGAAGAGAGGATATTCATTTTGGCAGGTACATATGGGGAACTGGAAGCCAAGGTTTCATCTGGAACAAAGTTTCAAAATATGGAACTTATTTCACAGTACTGCTTTTAGTTCAATTGGTTTGTCTTTTCTACTCATAAAATTTAAGACATTGTATGGTCAGTAAAATGTGATTACATTTTTATAGTCACAATGCAGGTGGCTGCCTAGAACTGCTGGGCATTGGAGCAGCCAGCATTTCCCCAGTGCATTGGACTGCATATACTATATTACTCCTCTTGCCTTTTGGTGTTGGGTCCTTTGGGTGGACGAGTCTCTGCATTAGCATGTTTGAGGGTTTGAAGTAAAGAAGGATGTGGTGTTTGCCAAAAGTTAGTCACATTGACTAACAAGAACTGTATGTTATTTCAAAATAATCATGCCAATATTTGGAAGGAAGGAAGGAAGTTGAAAAAGATTTGGGAGAGTGCCAAAGCTACAATTATTTATTTTATTTTATTTTTATTTATTTGTACAACTTATATTCCGCCCACTACCCAAAGGTCTCTGGGCGGCTTACAATCAAAGAATTAAAACAGTTAAAACATCAAATATCAATAAATAATTAAAACAATAATAAAAACCTTACACTAAAAATCATTGCACTAAAATTGCCATCCAAGGACCCACAGTCTATATTGTATCAATTAAAAAAATTATCAGTGCTGGGCGGAATATTGATAATAAAAATGAACATTTTGCCTGATTTTTTTTCTTATTCCAGACTCTACCAGGATTAAGGTCAAAAATCCTATTTATACTATGGCAAAAGGATATTGTTAGCTTTGTATGGTCTAGAAAGAAACCATGGATCAATTTCTAATGCTTGCAAGATGCTAAAGATACAGGAGGGCTTGGTCTCCTGAATCCAAAAACACATTATGCAGTTACCTGTTTAATTTGGCTAACATATTGGATTATGTAGATTGAGTAATAGAAGATTATTAGATTTGGAAGGCCATGACCTGAAATATGGATAGCATGGCTGTCTTTGGTATAATAAAACAAAGGTAAACTCTGACTTCAATAAGCATTATATGCACCAAGCCATACTAAGAATATGGTGAGTAGACATGGGCACGACTCAACGAAATTGTCGTTTCCGTTTTCGGTTATCGTTTCCGTTATGTAATGGAAACGGTAACAATAATTAAGCCGTCAGAACTCAAACTCGAACCGAAAAAAGAAAAAATTGGTCGGGTTTTCGTTTCCTTTTGTGGCATCATGGGGATCACACAATGCGAAGCACAGAAAAAGCTTTTAAAAGTTTTTTTTAAAAAACCCCAACTCCTGGCCAAAAAAGCAGGCAAAAATATGCCTGCCTGAGGCTTTGCCACCTACCAGAGGGGTGGTTTCTGGGGGTCCCTGGCCTTCCCCCCCCCTCTTCTCCTGCCCTGGGCTGCTTGCACCAGGCTGAGGGGGGGGTCATCCTCGTCGTCTTGCCATGCCATGCGGTGGGGGGGATCCAAAATGGCGACCGCAATTTTTCTTTTGAAATCGTGGTCAAAAAACACACCAAATCACCACAGAAACATGTGAAATTTATTTATTTTAAATGCCTGAATTTTAATAGTAGCAGCAGTGGGTTTTTTTATAGCAATAAAACATCGTATTTATTTTATTTTATTTTATTTTAGACCTGCCCATTTAGGCTGGGCATGGGATTGGACCATACAAATTTTTTGAACCATTCCACCAATGGCATCACCAGGTTTTTGACTGACACTTCTGGATGTCTTGGAGGGCATAAAAAGCCGAGGCACCTTCCAGAAATCGCAGTCGGGTGTATGGATGTGGTTGAGGGAGGAGGGCTGGCTGCTGGTGCTGGTGTGATCCGATCGAGATTGAGGAGGGAGGCTGGAGGTTTTAAGATTTAAGTTAGGCAGGCAGGGAGGAAATTGAATTTAGAAAATAATTTCTTTGATTCCCTGCAGCTTTGTCTGCTGAAGGGAATAGCAGTTTATTCTTTATTTCTTCTCTGGCAGTTTGTGAGGATTTTTTTCTGATATTGGATAAAGGGGGAGGTTCGACTGGGAGTGGGAGGTGTGGATTTATTTTAAAAATATATTATATACTACCATTTATTTTCTATTTTCCCAACTTCAATTTGCTTGCACACACACACATTTGGGGTGCAAGCCAAGAACAGAACCTCTATCCTAAGTGATATCTTACCTGTCCACTCGACCGTCCGCCCACACCGCCGCCCGCCCACTCACCCACCTGCGGCCGCCACCCACCCATGTCCCCCCACCACCGCCGCCCGCCCACACCTCCCCCCACCACCCGCCGCCCCGCCCCACCCGCCACCTAGGGCGCAAAAATACCTAGCGCCGGCCCTGATTGCGGGATGCCCCTATGCTCTGGGAAGTCAAATCGCGCTAAATTGTGGTGGAAACGACAAACGGAAACGACAAATTTTTGAAAAATTTCACGACAAACGGAAACTACCCAAAATGGACCCATTCCGACAAACAAAAACTCGAAACGTCATTTTTTTCTGGTTGTGCCCATGTCTAATGGTGATTTCAGGCCAATCCCAAACTTTTTCTTGTATCAGAATAATTTAGCGAAAAAAAATTCTGAGACAAGCAGAGATCCAAATCACCATTCATTTATTCAGCTGGATAAAGGAAGGGGTCGACCTTTCCCCCGAAGCAGAAGGAAAAAAATCACAACTAGCAGAGGCAGGCTACAAATTTAAGTACAGAAAGCATGAGATGTCCCTCCCCAATCAGCAACATTCCTTAGGCAAGCTGTAACTCTTTTTTAGAGACATCCACCTAACCCATTCTACTTGCACCCCCCCACTGATGTCCTTGAACATATAACACAGGCTCTTCTTTCTCTCTTGCCAAGGCACAGACATTCCAGTAAAGTTGAAAGTTTCAGACAGCTGACAAAGCAGAATAAGGAACAGATACAAGGCATACAGACGAATCAACATGGCATCACTTTGGTTCACTTGAATCTGTTAGTTTTTATTAGTTCCTGGTCTCAACAGATCCTGAGCTGTTATAAGCCAAGCCTGATCCTGCAAGAACATGCTGATCTCACTTGGTATATCACCCTCCCCAAGGCACAACAACTTCTCTACCTCAGCTTACTGAACTAGTAACTGGGGTGATGTTGGACTCCCCTCGGATCATCGTGCTGGGGGACATTAACATTCATGCTGAGGCAGCTGTGTCAGGGGTGTTGAAAGACTTCATGGTCTCCATGTCAACAATGGGTCTGGCCCAAATGGTGTCTGCCCCAACCCATCCGTCAGGCCACACCTTAGACCTGGTCTTCTGCCCTGTGATGGGTAGTGGGGACATCAGGGTAAAGGAACTTTCTGAAGTCCCATTGTCCTGGACAGACTGTTATCTGGTATGCTTTAGGCTTGCTGTAACTCACAGCCTGGCTGGGTGGGGGAGGGGGAGTCAGACAAAAGCAATATGTCCCAGAAGGTTGATGAATCCAGATGATTTTTTTAATCACCCTTGGGGAAGTTCCCTATCTCTTTGATGGGTGATTCTATTGAATCCTTGGTTGACCTCTGGAATGGGGAAATGAGCAAAGCCATTGACCAGATACTGTAGCTCCTAAATGTCTCCTTCCTCAAAGTAGACCCAAATTGGCTGCTTGGTATACTGGGGAATTGGCAACATTTGTGATGGTAGCTTGCATTACGGCTGCTGTTTGTGACTGTAGCTTGCTTTGCAGCTGCTGAATTATTTATTTATTTTTTTCCTCTGCCAACCATGGATAACTTAATCCATGGTTAATGAATCAGTGGATACAGGGGGCCTGCTGTATTATTTCTGGGTATGCCTCTTGTATTGATTTTATTTCCTTTGCTGCATCTACTGTAAAGTATGCTTGCCATGCATTACTCCTTTACCTTACTTTACTTTCAAGGGTGATGCTCAGTGGCTGGGAGCCCCCTTCACATGGTGCTACTCAAGTTGTGTAATGGAACACAATCTTCCCCCATCAATAAAACATTGGCTTCTCAGTCAGGATGATTTTTGGTAGACTTAGGTGTCAGCACTGCAGCGATCCCATTGATGGAAGCCTCTTCCTGCATTTGTTTAAGTTTATAACTCAGGAGAGAAGTCTGTCTCAAATCTGTTGGCCAGCATATCAGTTACCGGTAAAGCCAAGTGAAACCTGTCATTTGGTATGCACTGACTACATTCCGATAAATCCTAATTAGCTGAAATGAGAGAACGTTTCTCCTGTGCAACAAGAAATGGAACAAATGCAGACAGAAGTATTAAAGACATAAGCTGCTTATAACTGCATGTTCCCATGGCATTAAGGTAGAGAGATGTGTAAAAGTTGGGAATTAGCAGCTGCGTCTTTCCCTTGAAGGGCCAGTTGTAATCAAAGTTGTCAGCCTTCACGGAGGCTTCTAATGAGTACCAGAGAGTTTTTGCAGCCAGACACAAATATTTACAGTATCTTTCTTTCACTGAGGAGTCATGGTGCCAGAATAAATTACAATCATTCTGTGATTTCTCTTGGTTCTACTAATGCAAGGAAAGGAGAACTCAGCCTCTTTTTTTAAAAAATTTCTCCCACATTCCCTGTTCTCACCTTCCTGATTATCATGCACTGAGACAGTCAGTTTATTTTATGGAGTCTTGTTTAAAACCAATGAGCACCCATGATTCAGACCTGTTGTGTACCTGCAAATCATGATTAGGGATGGATGAAGTATATCGAGATGGAGATGAATCAGAAAAATTGTGATTCATTTTGATTCAGGATTCATCAACAAATAAAAATGAATTTAGATTTTTTTCCCTGATGAATTGACTAAACCATTTGTAATTTTTTTTAAAAAAACTATAAAATGGCCTCCAAGGAATCTAAAGGTAAAGGTAAAGGTTTTCCCCCGCATATTCATGCTAGTCGTGTCCAACTCTAGGGGTGGTGCTCATCTCCATATTCAAGCCGAAGAGCCAGTGTTGTGCAAGTCTATGGCCACGTGGCCGGCGTGGCTGCAAGGAAACACTGTTTTACCTTCCCGCTTTTTACAGCGGTACCTATTTATCTACTTGCATTGACATGCTTTTGAACTGCTAGGTTGGCAGGAGCTGGGGTTATTAGCAGGAGCTCGCTCTGCTGCGATGCACCCGGGATTCGAACCACCGAGCTGCCAACTTTGCAGTCGACAGTTTTTGAAAGCCTTAGGAATCTTAGGAAGCCAAGGAATCTAGAGACATCTAATTTGCAGCAGAAGCTTCCTCTGACTCTTCTCTGCATTCCCTGAAAAATTAGTAGAAGGTTGTGTTTCCTCCGGCCAATTGCTAAGGGGCATTTTCCTAGGGGGGCACTTTGAGGGTGTATAACTTTGATGTCTGAAAACTAATCTTCAGCAAACTTGGGGGGGGCTGTGGAGGAGAGTGAAGCTTCTCTGCAAGTTAGGTGTTTTTAGGTGCCTTGGTGGCCAATGCATTGACAAAATAAACATCACTAAAAATTCATCAATTTGTATTTGTTGTGGGTGTCAATTTGTACAACTATGAATGAATGAATTAGCCATTTCTGATGAAATTTTGAAATTCATTTTTTTTAAATTGTGCCCCTCTCTTTCGACAATTTTCTATGGTTCACTTGCTCCCACTTTTACTCTTTTTCCATGTTTTTAAAATATCCATTAAGTTTATGAAATTTTCCACTTTATGAAGAAATCTGCTTATTTTGGACATTCCTTTTTTTTAAAAGGACTTAGGACAATTCTCAGAAACCCACAGTGGCCAAAATTCAGCAGGCCATCTTTTCCTGGTTGGGATAGAAGTGCATTACAGAAATGTGAAATGTCACTGTTAAAGGGGAAATGTGAAAAGTGATGGCAAGTCCAATTTGCTTGACTGTTGTGGCCAAACTTTTAAGAGCTCAGAGCCCTCCATTTTGTCTTCTTTTTCACATCTTTCACATTAGTATTACAGATGGGCACAACACAATTTTTTTTCATTTTGATTTTTGTTTCATTCCCTAACAAAAGAAAAAACGAAATGACCCATCAAATAAAATCAAAACAAAACAAAACAAAATGGAAATTTTCATTTTGTTCCATTTCGTTTTTTGATTTCCCAGAGGACTGCATTGAAACAGTGCATTCCTATGGGGAAAAGCCCACGGTTTCCCCCCACCATGCCCAATTGGGCAGAGAGAAAGTGCAGGATTTTAAAACTTTTTGTTGGCGCATCAAGCACCGGGGGCAGCAAAAAAGCACCCATGTATGCCAGTTGGTCAGTGCTAGTTTTTTTTTAAAGAACACTGACCAGCAGGGCCCCAAGCACCAGCTGGTCAGCAGTAGAAAAAAGAAGACATCATATGAGATCCTGTGGAGGCCTCTTTCTATTGACCTCCTAAATGACATCTCCTCTGAACCAGTATCCTTACTTTATTTCATGTTCAACAAAATAAACGTCCTTCTTTCCAATTTAGCTTTGCTCTTTGGAACATTGTGTTATATAGCAGCCACAGGAGTCTTACAGTGCTCACTGGAGAACCTTTAATTCCTCATCAAATACAATATTAAAAACCTCCTGGAGACTTCTTGATGTGCATGCATAGTTTCATCTACCCTTTTTACAAATTGAATGTGCTAAGATTGTCTTTCCTTTACCAGTTCTCCATGGTCTCTTATAATATGCAAAGCAGATTAATTTTGATAAGATCAGCCTTTAAAGGTTTCAAATTACCAGCACATAGCACAAGAGTCTAGAAATATCTTTTCTTACATTGATAAACTTTTCAGTTTAACCTTGAAAAAGTGCACAACACTCTCATTACAAATATGTCTCTGGCTGAGGTTGTGAGTAGAGATGGGCACGAAATGAAAATATAGCATTTTGTTTCATTTTATTTTGTTTCTTTAGTTGTATCAATTCATTTCATCAGCAACAAATTTTTAAAGTTGTTTCAGAATGAAATGAAACAAAACACTATATAATGGCTCACCTGGGTCCTAGAGTCACCAAAATCACAGGGTAGCTTCTTTGGACTCTTCCCTGTAAGCCCCTGAAATTTGGGATTCAGGGGGCTGAGTTATTAAACTGCAAAGGGGATTACCCCCCCAGAAGAAATTCATTTCTAATTGACTCAGGAAGCCAATAATAGCCTCCCACAGGTGATCAATTAGCAACTTCCTGAGTCAATTAGAAAAGATTTTCTTCTACAGGGACCCCCTTTGGAGTTTAATAACTCAGCCCCCTGAAACCCAAACCTCTACAAATTTCAGAGGCTTACAGGGAAGAGTCCAAAGAAGCTACAGTGTGGATTTGGTGCCTCTAGGACACATTGTTTCATTCCTAGAGGGGAAATGGTGTTTCATTTCATTTCATAATGAAATGTGTCCTACCGTTTTGTTACATAATGAAAGAATTTGTTATGCAACAAACTGATGAAATAACATTTCATTTTTCATTTTGCCCCCATCTCTAGTTGTGAGTTCAATTCCCCACTGTGTCTCAATGATCCATAGGGTCCTTCTAGCTTTGCAGTTCAAAGGTGGTGGTGATGTTGGTGATGATGTTGTTGTTGTTGTGGTGGTGGTGGTTGGTATAAGGCCACTGATAGCCTCCTAGAATGTATATGTGAATAATAATAATTCCTCCCTTCCTGCTGCAGCAGAATTTCAATAATTGAAAAAGGAATAAAATTTGAGGGTGGAAATGCCATACACAACACTCTCAACTTTCTTTAATTTTTAACATACCATACATCTAGCATACTCAGAGTTTGTGCACACGTCTGATAATCCGATCTGGATGCTTTGATGCCTTTGACTGAGACTTGATTTGATGCAGCATAACCTACAGCCCTTCTGATCCAATCCCAGCAGGATCCAAGTCAATATCTGGATTTCTGAATATCTGGAATGCCTCTGAGTATTTAAATGGGAGCAAATCAAAGAATACAACAAATGTTGCAGTTGAACCTGGGACGGTGGCCGATGGCAACAAGAGGGTTCACTGTGCCAAACTGAGATGAGCATGAAATGAACCATGGACCAAAAGACCTACTGCCTTGCCTACTGCTTGCCCCAGTACATTCTGGCAGACTAACAGTGTTGTGGGAAGTATAGTTTTGTTCCCCATTGGGCTCTATATAGGGGACCCTGAAAGAACTACACTACTATTATTCACAATTCCCTAAGCCCCTCAGAAGCCCTGGGGCAGGAAGCATGCACCAGAGAGCATGCTGTGGTACTCATCAGAGCAGCATGGCTGCAGTGGAGCAGAAGAGGAGGTACGGTAGGTTCTGGCACCCAAAACCCATGAAGAGGGGCTTACACAGAAAGCCCCCCTTCATTTACTGGTGGGCCCAAACAAAGCCACAAATCAGTTAAAATATAGAAAAAATAATAATCAGCATGGTTTGTGGTTCATGGTTTGCAGACACTGATGAACTATGAACCATCACAAACCACCATTGTGCCCATTCATGGCCATTTCAAGATCCAGCATTTGATCAAAACTGCATTGGGCATGCTCGGTAATAAAGAATTACTGATCTATGCCACTATCTTCCTTAGGAAGGCTGACTTTACCCCTTAAATCCCTGCATTGGCTGGCCTCTACACTACGTCAAGATAACTTTCACACATTGCCTCTTATTCTGGCCTGGAATATCTTGTGTTTGCATTTGTAGTCAGAGACCCCCTAGTCTTCATCAGTTTTCTTCCTCAGGAGTTCTGTGCCTTGCCCCTGACTGATGTCCTGCCATGAGTGGGGAAAAGAGCTAGTTTCTCACCACCACCTCCAAAATCTATGCAATTTGTTATCCATGATGCTCTTTCCATTTGAAAAGGAAGACATGAACATAACACTAAGAAACAGATGTAGCAAACACAGAAGGACAGGTGATTGCTTAAGAAACATGTCACCAACTCATCTGGTGCTACAAAATCTTAAATAAAGCAACCATGATATTAATTCAGGACAATAAGCGCAATTCATACACTTCACAAATTGGAGTTTTCCACCAAAGGGGCACATTTGCATACAAATAGCATCTTTCTTTCTTTCTTTCTTTCTTTCTTTCTTTCTTTCTTTCTTTCTTTCTTTCTTTCTTTCTTTCTTTCTTTCTTTCTTTCTTTCTTTTACACAAACATTAACCTTGCCAGTGAAATAACTCTATTGAAAGCCCCAGGAAATTCCTCATGATCAAAGAAGAGTATGTTGCAATTCCTGCCCTTATTGCAAGGACACGAGAACTGAGGATTTATATCCAAAGAACAAAGCCATTCATCAAGCCTCCTGTTGCTGCTGGGGTACAGCATTCATCTCTGTTTAGTTTAAGATTCACCCAACCCATACACACCATTTTATCATCATAATAACATCCTTCGTGCTACCTGGTTCTACTTATGTTCATTCTGCATATGAAAGGACTGTGTTTGAAAGATATCACAGGGTCTTACACCATTTATTAGGTTACTAATTTGGAATCTGCTTCACTGCTTGTGAACTAGTTTAATGATGTTCACATTTCCTCTCCGGTTGTAAAATAAAAATGAGAGCAGCCAGACTGGAACAGAAAGAAGGTCCATCAGATAAGCCAGCATTCTGTACTAGACATGGGCACGACCAGAAAAAATGACATTTCAAGTTTTTGTTTGTCGGAATGGGTCCGTTTCGGGTCGTTTCCGTTTGTCGCAAAATTTTTCAAAAATTTGTCATTTCCGTTTGTCGTTTGTCGTTTCCACCACGATTTAGCATGATTTGACTTCCCAGAGCATAGGGGCATCCCGCAATCAGGGCCAGCGCTAGGTGTTTTTACGCCCTAGGGGCGGGTGGGGGCGGGGGTGGGGAAGGGGGGGGGAGCTGCAGGCGGGCGGCAGTGGTGGGGGGCCATGGGCGGGCGGCGACAGCAGCAGGGGGGAGGCGTGGGTGGGCGAGTGGGTGGGCGGTGGCCACGGGCAGGCAAGTGGGCAGGCGGTGGTGTGGGCCGCAGGCGGGTGGCGGCACGGGCGGACGGGCGAGTGGGCAGTTAGGATATCACAGAGGTTCTGTTCTTGGTTTGCAACCCAAATGTGTGTGTGTGCAAGCAAATTGAAGTTGGGAAAATAGAAAATAAATGGTAGTATATAATATATTTTTAAAATAAATCCACAACTCCCACTCCCAGTCGAACCTCCCCCTTTATCCAATATCAGAAAAAAATCCTCAAACTGCCAGAGAAGAAATAAAGAATAAACTGCTATTCCCTTCAGCAGACAAAGCTGCAGAGAATCAAAGAAATTATTTTCTAAATTCAATTCCCTCCCTCCCTGCCTAACTTAAATCCTAAAGCCTCCAGCCTCCCTCCTCAATCTCAATCGGATCACACCAGCACCAGCAGCCAGCCCTCCTCCCTCAAACACATCCATACACTGACCCGACTGCGATTTCTGGAAGGTGCCTCGGCTTTTTATGCCCTCCGAGACATCCAGAAGTGTCAGTCAAAAACCTGGCAATGCCATTGGTGGAATGGTTCAAAAAAATTGCATGGTCCCATCCCATGCCCAGCCCAAATGGGCAGGTCTAAAAAAATAAAAAAATAAAATAAAATAAAATAAAATAAAATAAAATCAATACGATGTTTTATTGCTATAAAAACCCACTGCTGCTACTATTAAAATTCAGGCATTTAAAATAAATAAATTTCACATGTTTCTGTGGTGATTTGGTGTGTGTTTTGACCACAATTTCAAAAGAAAAATTGTGGTCACCATTTTGTATCCCCCCCACCGCATGGCATGCAGCGTGAGACAGACGACGAGGATGATCCCCCCCCCCAGTCTGGTGCAAGCAGCCCAGGACAGGAGAAGAGGGGGGGAAGGCTGGGGACCCCCCAGAAACCACCCCTCTGGTAGGTGGCAAAGCCTCAGTCAGGCATATTTTCACCTGCTTTTTTTGCCGGGAGTCGGGGTTTTTTAAAAAAACTTTTAAAAACTTGTTCTGTGCTTCACATCGCGTGATCGCCGTGATGCCACAAATGGAAACGAAAAACCTGACCAAATTTTTCTTTTCTCGGTTTGAGTTTTTCTGACGGCTTAATTATCGTTACCATTTCCGTTACGTAACAGAAATGATAACCAAAAACGGAAACAACAATTTAGCTAAGTCGTGTCCATGTCTATTCTGTACACTGGATGGATAAGCAGCACACAGCCTAAGAAGTCCACTGGTAGACCATGAGCATGACAACACCTTCCCTCCAAGACTTATAACCTGTCTGATTCAATTTGTGTTCAAATATTATAAAGTATTTGTATGCGTTTACATTTGTGCAAATATTGAGTAACATGAAACACGGGGAAAGTAACATCTGGGACTTATGTTGAAACTCAGTGACATCAATTATTGCTCAAACACTCCTTTTGCAGGCAATGCTGTCACCACTCTTCCTTCCTTCCTTCCTTCCTTCCTTCCTTCCTTCCTTCCTTCCTCTGGAGCTGTGCCATACTCCTTGACCAGTTCCCATAATTACACAAATCCATCTTACAATACCAGTTGCCCAGCTGTGAGTCAAGCTTGGATACTATGAAATGAAAGGGGCTGCTCTAGATTTAAAATCTCTGAAGTACCAAAGCAAAATTTGGCATTTTGGAGAGCTCCAATTCAATGTCAGCTGGGCTACCTCACTGGGTTTTGATAAGCTTAGAAATGAGCAAATCTATCCACTTTGAATAAATATGGAACCCAGAGGACATCCCTGGTTGGAACACACACACGCGCGCACACACACACACACACACACACACACACACACACACACACACACACAGAGAGAGAGAGAGAGAGAGAGAGAGAGAGAGAGAGAGAGAGAGAGAGAGAGAGAGAGAGAGAGACGTTTTCCTGTTTATAGGCAGCTGCTCTTCCTTGTGTTTTCCCATCCCAATTTTAACCCAGAAATATTCAAATATACTTTGGTCTGGTTCTAATATGTATATGAGCCTTATTCCATGTCTGCTAAAAAGGGCTTGTAAATGCAGGAAAAACCATCTTCAAAAATTGTGCCCTCACAAGCAGCTGACATTTAAACAAAAAATCATACTTCCTTAAGCACATCTCAGTGACCTCTGGAGACGCTTTCAATGCAACTTTTAAGGTGACGTTAAGTGGGGACTCAGAAACGCTGTGGTGATGGAAGAGAGTCTTGAGAGTCCCCATGGACTGCAGGGAGATCAAACCTATCCATCCTGAAAGAAATCAACCCCGAATGTTCACTGGAAGGACAGATTTTGAAGTTGAGGCTCCAGTACTTTGGCCACCTCATGAGGAGAGAGGACTCATTTGAAAGAGTCCCTGCTGCTGGGAAAGATTGAAGGCAAAAGGAAAGGAGGACGGCAGAGAATGAGATGGTTGGACGGTGTCATTGATGCAACCAATATGGATTTGACAAAACTCCGGGAGGCAGTGGAAGATAGGAAGGCCTGGCGAGCTCTGGTCCATGGGGTCATGAAGAGTCGGACACGACTGAATGACTGAACAACAACAGAAACATTTCTCTTGTCCTATTGTGCTTACTTCCTGTGGGTATGTTTTTTTTTTGTTTGTTTCACAACATCGATATGCTAGCAAACCCACTTCATATGTGCTGGCCTGTATTTTACTGAAATTACTGAAATTTTCCCTATTAAACACCATGATGTAAGAATAATTATAATTGCACATATTACTGCAGAGTTTGCAGTGACACAAGGAAGGTGATGTGTCAGCATAGAAAGTTTTAAAAATTTGTTTGCAACGGAAAAGCAGGGAAACATCACAGAAAGTGGTGTTTTGATGCACCTCACGATGATGGGGACAAAACAGGTGGAGAATACAGGAACATCCGTGAGGACACAGAAATCCCCGTTCTGAAACACATGATCATTGCCAGAGCGAATCCACCTTCGCTTAGAAACCAGTTCTTCCGGCCATGGTATAATGGTCTTTATTGAACTAGGCACTGAGTTAAAGGAGCATGATGAGGCAGAATCTAATTGAATGTTCCCTTACTCTGCCTGTTATCTCTGGCTCCACTTCTTATTGAACATTAGGAAGAACTTCATGACAATTAGAGCTATTCGACAGTGGAATATGCTGCCGCGGAGGGTGGTTGAGTCTCCTTCTTTGGAGGTTTTTAAGCAGAGGCTGGATGGCCATCTGTCGGAAATATTGTGATGGGGGTTCCTGCATGGCAGGGGGTTGGACTAGATGGCCCTTGAGGTCTCTTCCAACTCTATGATTCTATGATTCTATGATTTCCTGACCCACCAACCTCAATAAGCTCCAAATGCCACACACACAAACCATCTCCACATTACAGTCACTCTCCCCACCACCGTCTAAAGGAAATGGCCTTATCAGTAGATATTAAAGAGCAATGCCAGGAGTAGTTGATGAGTTAAGTGGGTATTTTAGAGAATGATATTTTATCATTTATTTGGGAATCAGCCTGACCGTGTAGTTGCATGGTCACTGAAGACTAAGGGGGAAATGGTACAGCCAGGCCTCTGGGGCAGTGAACAACACAAGGAAAATGGCAACCCTCCAGCCATCATAGAACTCACACTGAAGTGAGAGCAGCATATGTTGCTTAGCAACACAGAGGCCTACCTGCTGACTCAGTTGCCAGTCTATGAACCTACCTAGGGATGGTTGAGGAGTTCTTCATTTGTACATGCCTAGAAATGCTATTTCTCCAGTTATTTGTCAAGGGTAGGTGTGGTGCAATGTTGGCAGATGTCTACTTCCAGCAACATCTGGCTCAGTGAAATCCCCTTATTGCTTTGGATGTGATGGGAGGGAAATTCAGCAGCACCTGCTAACTCTCCTTGACTCTAGTACTGAACACTGAACCACATCTATTCTCTTCAGCTTCTCTTTTTTGGCCCACAAATAAGGCATTGCAAACTAGGCATGAGAGAGCCATCCGTGGCTAGATCTTGAATGTCCTGCTCGGGACCATGGCAAGCATAGTAATAATCCTGCCTGTAGAAACAGACATAAACTGCCTGCCATGATAAATCCTATTAAACTGCACCCATCACTTACTCATCTGGCAGTTCCCCGACACATGATATTTAAGTGACCTTTATGAAACTGCAACTGGGAATAAACCCAGCATTAGACTTCTGATTTAAAGCTAATTATTTGATAAATTGCTTTTCAAATGAGCTAATTATAATTAGTTTCCCAATTATTTTCCAGGGCACGTTAATTTTATATTGTAGATATATGGTGTCTGCTATTTTCCTTTTAAGGTCCTGACTATCTTAACTGTTGCATGATGCTTTTTGTCTTTTAAAACCAACCGTTATAGCATTTTAAGTCATAGTCAGGTGTTTAAAAATTGCTTACATGCTGTAATATTTGGATGAGAAGGTCCTTATTCAAGTTGGCTGCATTACAGTATATTCCCTCTAGCCTTAGAATAGGCCAGGGGCTAAAGGCTCTTTTGAGACATGGATTCATAGCTGAATGAATGAGACATGGGCTCCATAACAACAGGCTCCATCTATTTACATTCAATATAAGGCAGAGTGTTCTTTCAATATCAATGGAGAGACTACCTTGCAACTAGTTACCTTGGGAAGGTATATGGAGAAATATCACACACACACAGCTAGAGATGGGCACGAAACAGAAAAATGGCATTTCAGTTTTTCATTTGTCGTTGAGAGGTCTGTTTCAGTTCATTTCCATTTGTCGGGATTTTTTTGAAAAATTTCGTTACCGTTTTTTGTTTTTTAATTTGTCGTTTCTACCCTCTTTTGCATGATTTTTAAAGCATTTCCGTGTGTGGATGTCTCCCAACGCCCCAGAGCAGAGGGAAAAAACTAAAAAAAGGATGCTGGCAGAGACACAGTATAGACTAGGTATGCAGGGAGGCTGCAAAGGCAGTGGCGGGCATTGCCCAGGGTGCAAGGCACCCGCAGAGTGACTGCACTGGGGGGCAGGGGAGGGTACTCACCGAGAGGTACGCAGCGCGCACGCACACAGGGAGGCTGCAGGACTGAAGCTAGAGTTGCAGAGACAGCAATCCCACCCTAACTCCCACCAGAGACTGCAAGGAGGACGGGGGCTGCCAGACCTTTTTATGCCCTCTGTGGCTGCCAGACCTGCCTGCCCAGTCTGCAACCTGGGCATGCTATTGGTTGAACATGATCCCATCACATGGCTTGCCTCCATTTTGTGGCTGGTGGCGACATCCATTTTAAAGGGAAAAGAAAAATACAAAGTGATGGGAGAAGACAAAAACAAACGTTTTAAGGATCCCAACCCCCCCTGGTAGGTATTATCAGACAATATAAATAATTATCGCTGTGTTTTTATGGATGTCCAGGGCATTTTTTTAACATTTAAAACAGCTCATTGCATTGTGTGTCGCCATTAATGGAAACGAAACGTAATGATCACAATTTTCATGGTTCTGTTCGTTTCGTTTCATTTCCATCACAATTTTCATTTGTCGTTTTGTTACGTAACGGAAACGACAAACGGTAACGGAAACGAAAAATGTTTGTTCCGTGCCCATCTCTACACACAGCTGTTATGTGAAGAATTAGTATCCACATATTATAAAGAGTTTTTTTGTTAGGGGTGTATAGGAGTGCACCTATGATACTGCATGGCCTGTCAAAACAGCATGCCATAAGCCATTTTTAAAGTTTTCTTTCCTCTCATGATCATCTTAGTTTGCTACCATTTTACAGCCCATAATTAACAAATGTCAATGTTTTAATTCTATGTTTAATTCTATGAAATTGTTTCCAACCTTTAAAAATGATTTTATATGACTCTGTAACTCACTCTGAGATCCTGCTAGACAGGGTGAGCTATCCACATTTTAAATAAGTATATCAATAAACAAACACAGTCACTATTTTCAAAAATCCCAACAAAAGGAATTATTTCTGATGGGTGCTTTTTTTTAAGATGAGGTTGATCCATCTTCTCACTGAAATGATATGGACCATTAAATGTGCTTGTTTCACAAAGGAAAATTTCCATATACTTTGGCTGCACTTGCTTGGGAGCACAATGCAACCTGAATGCTTAGAAGAATTATGGCTTTCAGTCAAGTGAGTGTCTTGTACCTGCATTTTCACATGGGAAATATTTGCGGGCTATCCCCCTTAGGAATGATAGGTGTTTCTTTGCTTTTTAAATGAACATATTCTGTTCCGTTTTTTAACCTGTTTGTTGGAAGTTAACCAAATGTCAAAGTTAAGACTTATTTATGCATGTTTTTTTTCTGCAAATGGTCATTTTGATTGAGGTTTA
The DNA here is from genome assembly GCA_029282475.1 of Phrynocephalus forsythii. NCBI lineage: Eukaryota > Metazoa > Chordata > Lepidosauria > Squamata > Agamidae > Phrynocephalus > Phrynocephalus forsythii. The sequence continues at coordinate 16,141,394 of JAPFRF010000004.1, forward strand.
TGCATGTGTGTGTGTTTGTTGTTTTTGTTTTGGTTGATATTTTTGTTTGTTTTATTGTTTTAAGTTTATCATTCCTTTAGTATTTTTAGAAAAACTGTATGCATGATAGCTCTGCATCAGAAAGATATGCAGGTAAAGAGTGGTTTCCCACTGCTGCTTTCTTACCACAATGCAGGTTCTTTTTTGTATACACAGTCATATGGAAAAAAGGATATCCTCTTTGAATTCCATGGTTTTATATATCAGAATATAGCAAAAATCATCTGGTTCTCAGCAGGCCTGAGCAATGGTTTTATTTTTGTAAAATAAATAATCACATAATATATCATGTGTTGTTCATCTGAGGTTGTTTTTACCTAATTTTCCTATCTACTAAGGACCAGGTTATTGTTATTATATCCTGATTAAAGATGGGCATGGAACAATTTTTTTAAAAAAATTCATTCCATTTCCCAATGAAACAAAAAATGAAGTACTTAAAAAAAAAGTGAAATGGAAAATTTTGTTTCATTCTGTTTTGTTTTTTGTTTTTAATTTTTTATTATTTATTTTGACAAGTGTCAATCTCAGCGCTTGTCAAAATAAATAATAAAAATAAGCACTGATCAGCTGGTGCATGGGGCCACATGCCAGCTGATTGGTGCTTTTAAAAAAAGCCTGATTGCTGGCAGGGCCCCACAGGCCAGCTGTTCAGTGCTTGGGGGCAAAAAAGGCTGATCACTGGCAGGACCTCACATGTCAGCTGGTCAGAGCTTTAAAAAAAAAAAGCCGATCGGCCAGCAGGGCCTCAACTAGTGGCAAAAAAAAATCAACACAAAATGAAAAATGAAACAATTTTTTTTTCAAAATCATTTCAAACGAAATGAAATGAAATGTAAAAAATGAAATAAAAATGAAACAAAATACTATTTTCACATTTTGTGACCATCTCTAACCCTGATATATAAAACAGTATAATTCAGAGGGTGTACTTTCTTTTTCCCATGACTGTATGAATGCCCAGTTATCTGAAATGGTGATGACTATGGCCACAGTCTTACCAGAGTTTTCTTTGTATATAAATTCCCTGCATATATTTTTTTCAGGCAGTCACGTGGTTTTTAATGTGCAGTTAGTGTCCTCTCCTCTGCATTGTATTTTCGTATTCTGGTTCAGTCTCTACCTGTGTACTTCACATTTTGTCCTTCTTTCCGACTCTACTTTCAAAGCCTCCATGGTGATAAAGGGGAACAACTGATTTTACTGCATATTTTCAGGGTCCTGTCATGGTTACAGAAGCAAATAAGTAAGCATTTTTGAGCACAGTTTCTAAATACAGCCCCTGGTGGTGGTTTAGGAAACTTCGCTGAAACTGTTGTTCCAGGGTGTGGTTGGCCAGGACCAGCATTTACTTTTACTGAGCAGTTCACTGCTGGGAAACTACACAGAAAACGCTGGTAGGACCACGTCCTTAATATCTAATTGTTCAAACCTGCATGTTCATGACCGGACTTCTATTAGGGATTGGCTTTCCCTTTAGATTAGGGGGATGCCATTTGCTCAATTTGTATCACTATGTGATTAATAATATCAAATAGGGATGGGCACAAAACAAGAAAATAGTGTTTCGTTTCATTTTGTTTTGTTTCTAAAGTAGTTCTGTTTCATTTCATTACAAAATGAATTTAAAGTAGTTTTGTTACAAAATGAAACAAAGTGCTATGCTCTCCTGGGTCCTAAAGAATCCAGGGGAGCAAGTGATTTTAGGTAACTCCTTGAAATTTGGAAAGGTTTTAGGGTCACAGAGCTGAGTTATGAAGCTCCAAATGGGGTCCCCTAAGAAAAAAAAACATTTCTAATTGGAACAGGAAGGTGATCAGGTGAGCGATAATGCTGCTACATTGATTCCAATTTGAACTTTTTTTCCTAGGGGGATCCCCTTTGGAGCTCCAAAACTCAGCTCCCTGAACCCTGAACCTTTCCAAATTTCAGGGGCTTGCAGGAAAGAGCTTGAGGAAGCTCCCTTGCCATTTCCTCTAGAATGAATAGCTAGTTGCCGTTAGGAAATGACAAAACAGTGTGGCATTTTTCGTATCAAAGCATACATCTTAAACAAAGCTTTATTAGCTGGAACTCTTTACAAAGTTCATCCAGGCCAAAAGTTGTATTGAATTGGAGAGGAAAGAGAAAATTTCTGAAGCACTGAGAGCTTCAAGACTGTACTGCCATGGCAGATGGTCCAGTATGTGGGAAATCAAGGATCACATTTTTACTTTCTAGGGTGGCCTGAAGTAGCCATTTGTAGAAATGACAAGCATGGCCAATATTTTCCCAGGAGCCCTAGTTCACACACAGCCTGCTGCAGAAGGGAGGGCTAAACCATCCTGGATTGCTGGGCACGTGTTGGGCTTTATTAAAGTGCACAAGTGATAACTCACATCCTCACATAATGCTTCAGATTTTAAACAATTAGCTCACGTAATCTAAGGACCTGCAAGGGAGAGTTTGATTCATTATAGCTATTTCTTTGTGTTGTTAGGGTATCCTTCAGCTCCCCTTGAGGTATCCTTCTCCATTCCTGTGGTTGAAGTGCCCAAGCAAACCTAGACTTTCTCTATCTCTTTGTAAATCCTTCACTTGCAAGTGTGATTCATGATTGATTCCTCTTGTTCTATTCTGTTCTTTATTGATGATTGCAGTAAATTTCACCTGGATGTTACCTCACCTGTACTCAAATTCTTAAAAGGATGAAATCCAGACTTTGATTGTTCTGGTTAAGTGAGGAATTGCATAACATTTTGCTGTTGCTTTCATAGTCACTTGATGTGCTTACTGTCCTGCTGTTATCCTTAAATATCATGAACCTTTATATCCTAACACATCTTGGAAAGTCAAATAAAACACACCTTAAACATAGTCATACATATTCATATTGGACATTTGAAGCCTTCTTTAAAGTCTCTAACAGAGATCTTTTCCAACTCTGTTTCCTGAGATTATTTTAAATGGCAATGGCAAAAATGGTGGAGATACATTAGGTCAGGGCTGTCCAACTTTGAACAGGCTGAGGTCTACTTTTTCTGGCCCAAAGTGCCTGAGGGCTGCTACATGAAAACTAATGTTAAAAATATTTTTAAAGTAAAATCAAAGGAGGCGATTTCGTTACTGCCTCAGAAACCGTGGCACACTGCCATTTTTGCTTCTGTACCCCAAGCTAGCTGTTTGCCTTGGCTCCCAGGTCGTCCCCCCCCACACACACACCATAGCCAAATTTGACGGGTCACTATTGCTAGCCCAGTTCTTCCTTCCTTCCTTCCCTCCTCTCCTTCCTTCCACCTTTTTTTCTTCCTCCTCTCCCTCCTCTTTCTTTCTTTTTCTCCCTCCCTCTATTTCTTTCTTTCTTCCTACCTGCCTTCTCCATTTCTTCCTTCCATCCATTCTTTTTTCCTCCTTCCTTCCCACTCTTCTGTCCTTCCTCCTTTTCTTTTTCATTTTTCCTCCCTCCCTCCATCCTCATCTCCCTTCTTTCTTTCTTTCTTTCTTTCTTTCTTTCTTTCTTTCTTTCTTTCTTTCTTTCTTTCTTTCTTTCTTTCTTTCTTTCTTTCTTTCTTTCTTTCTTTCTTTTCCTTTTCTTCCTCCTTCCCTCCTCCTCCGCTCCCTTCTTTCTTTCTTTCTTTCTTTCTTTTTCTTTCTTTCTTTCTTTTTTCTTTCTTTCCCTCCCTCCCTCCCTTTCTTTCTTTCTTTCTTTCTTTCTTTCTTTCTTTCTCCCTCCCTTCTTTCTTTCTTTCTTTCTTTCTTTCTTTCTTTCTTTCTTTCTTTCTTTCTTTCTTTCTTTCTTTCTTTCTTTCTTTCTTTCTTTCTTTCTTTCTTTCTTTTCTCCCCCTCCTCCCTCTCTCCTCCTCTTTCTCTCTCTCTTTCTTTCTCTCCTTCCATCCCCCCTCCCACTTCGAAGAGCCAGAAAGGGGGCGAGGGAGATGAAACGGGCTCATGTCCTGAGGGGAGCGGAGCTGGAGGTTGCCTCGTGTCAACTCTGCACAGCGGCGGTGGCTGTGTATCCCCCCCATTGGTCCCGCACTCCGTCATCCGCCTCATCGCCAGCATGGGCTCCTGGGCACATCTCCAAGCGGCTGCTCCTGCCATTTTTTCACTTCTATTGCCCATTGGGGCTGTGGCTCGGAGCCCCCGCCTCAGCTTCCAACCGAGGCGGCGATGGTGGGTGGTGGTGGTGGTGGCAGCAGTGATGGCAGGGGCAGGGCGAGGCAGGGCAGTGGCGGCAGGGTGGCAGCAGGGTGGCGGCGGGGGCAGTGATGGTGGGCAGGGCAGGGGCACGGCAGGCCTGGCATGTTGGGCTTGCTCGTTTTTTCTAGCAGCAGCCACGGTAGCCACAGAGGCAAGCTCAGGCCACCTTGCTGGGCCCGCCTCTGCGCCCGCCGCACCCGCTTCCCGAACTGCACCGGGCGCCACTGGAAAACCCAAACGAGCCCAGCAGGCCTGCCTGGGCCCACCGCCACCACTGGAGCCACCGCTGATGCTGGAGAGGGCGAGTGAGTCCAGCGCCAGCTGGGCTCCCAGGCACTTCACCAGTGCATGGGGGGGAAATCCCCCCCAACACAGGGACCTAGTGGGTGACCTCTGACGGCGCCGTGGTTGACTGGTCGACCGTGGTCAACGTGTTGGGCAGGCCAGCATTAGGTTATTAAAATAACAAGATTAAACTTGAAATGATTATGGTGATTGTTCATGAAGGGGAGATTTTGGAGGAAGGAAGTGCTACTAGATCACTGATTCCCTGACAGCCTGTGTCCAGTAGCTTTGGGCATGGATGGTTCCAGATATAAATGGGGCTAGATAGTAACAAGGATCTAGATAGTAACAACTTTCAAGTCATTTAGTGCCCTTCCTAGCCCTTTGAAGTCATTTCAGGTAGATTGGATGGTTCAGGTCCTGATGATTAACACATTGGCTGGAGGTGTTCACAATCTAATCACAGGTAGATTTTTACAGAATATCAAAAAAAGATTGTGAAAATAATACAATGTATCTGCCATATTTGAGGATCTGTGTATTAGGCATATTTGAAGGCTGCTTTTAAAAGAAAAGAAAAAGGCGGAAAGAGTTTGTACCTCATCTGATTTGATTTTGTTTCAAATAGAGAAGTTTCTGAAAATTTTGAAGACATGGAGGAAAAAACATTCAAGAAAAAAGTAAAAAAAAAAATGGGGAAGAGGGGCAGGGTTCCCCCCCTCTCCCCATGTTTCTGGAAATTTTACATATTTTGTTTCAAACAAAAAAATTAGTTTGTAAATTCACTGTACTTTGCTGTAGAATCAAACCTGACCCTCTTGCGTCAATCTGCAGATCATTCAAGTTAGTCTAAACCTGGGTGATTTATTTCAGTATTCTAGATCTGCCTGAATCCAGGGTAACAGTCCTGATCTCAGGTTACTGGGTACTTCACTCATAAGTTCTGGGAGCTTCAAAGCATCTCTGTTCAGAATTTGTCGGATTCACCACAAGCAATCACAAATCAATGTTTTATAAGTAGGGCACTTTCATGAAGCCACCCTGTAATAAATGCTTATTTACCTGGATGGATTTCACCAGTCAGGATAAACATCAATTTAGTTCAGAGGAAATCAAATAACCCCAAACCAGAGCCTCGTAGTCCTTAAAGTTTTTATATTTGATATAGTAGCCCTTCTCCAGTAAAGGGAAATCAGGCTGATTTTGTCCACCGAGTATGAGGCAAACACATCAGATTTGTCAACCATGTCACCCATTTCTTCTCAGCCTGACATCAGAAAGCAGACTGAAAAAAATGAATGGAATGGTATTCTCAGCAGTTTAGGAAGCATCGGCTTGCAGTTCATATGTTTTGCTAAATCAATCCTCAGTTTATCGAGATATACTCTAACTCAAATGACAGTTGGGCTAATGAGATATTACATCTCCATGAGCTTCCCCTGTAAAGCTGTTTTGAAATTTAAATTAAGTACCTTACCTAATTCAGTCTCTCAGCCCCCTCCTGTCTTCCATTGTTTATGAGCTCATGGCAATTCCCTTTACATGCCATGCTACAGCTGGGTGCCAGCTCGAGTAATAATGATATCCTTTTATCCACATAGCGGTGGGAAGGGAAAAAGACAGAATGAATCTTTTATTCACTCGGTGGCAGATGAAAGGAACAGATTAAAAAAATTAAGCAGCAGAAAGGATTTCTCCTGCAAAAGAATCAGAACCCCATTAGGGGAATTTGTGTGATTCTTATGCAGTCAGCAGTTTAGCGAATAAATGGGACACCCTGTCAAGATTTAACTTGGGTTGGTTCCCTCCCTTGGCATTAAAAAACACTTGGTGCTAAATTCCTTGTAGTTGCCTTCCCTAAGTCAGAGTTTACTTAATCAAATCTCTCCTTAGCATAGAAGCAGTGAACAAGGACTTGATTCTTGTTTTTGTGCTCTTTTTTTTTAAGACAGGAAAGAACCATTGAGAAATGAATTGCTTGATTCCAATATTCCTGCCAAGAAAACTCCATGGACATGGAGTCACGAAGTTGGTCATGACTGTAACAACACAATACAACACACACACACACACACACACACACACACAGAGAGAGAGAGAGAGAGAGAGAGAGAGAGAGAGAGAATAAAAACATCTGTTACACTGAATTCTCTCTTTTTAAAATGATTTAAATTTTATTGTACACACTAGCTATGTGCATGTATGGAGGTGTGAGCCAGGGAAGTGAGGTTTTCTGTTTCTCCTGCAGAGGCAGGATGTGGAATCAATTCCACATGTAAGAATTCCCCTGATAGGGAGAGAGAAATTCACTCACTGGCCAGCTCACCCATCTGCCTGCCTAGTTGCTCCCACCCCACCCATTCAACTGGTCCCTGCCACCAGCCAAACTAGCTTGCTCATCCTGTTGCCCCATCACCTTACTTTTATCATTGCCCCCACCAGCCTGATCATCCTCCCTTTGCTTGTCCAGCTGATTGCCTCCCAACCAGATGGATTGCTCACTTGCCCTGTAATCCCTCTGCCTCCTCACTTGCCTGATCATATCCTACCAACCCAATTGTCACCCTCAACAGCCTGGTGATGATGGTGGAGCAGCCACCACCCCTGTTTGAACCCTCTGGGCTGCCTGTGATCAAAGGTTTCACTCTGGGAGAAGAAATTTTCTGACCCACAATAGCTGGATCATTCACTTGCCTCATCACCTTGCACCCTCTTACTTGCCCAAAACAAGCCTTATTCCTTGCTTGGCCCATAAACCCCTGCCCCTTCATTCACCCCCTTCCTGATCACCCACATGCACCCACTCACCCCTTTGTGTGCCTACTTCCTAGGGCTAACCTTGTATTGCTGGCACAAGTGAAGGCAGCAAAGGTGGGGGCACACACAGTGACACAAACGTTTTGGATTTGGGCTAAAGTCCATGCAACTTTAGTCTAAATCCAAAAGAAAAGTCATCTTTGTTTATTCCAGCTGTGGGATCAGATCCTAACTCAGAAAATGTTCCCATTCAATTTACAGTGACCAGGAAACCAATACATTTTAATATACACATTATGGTCTCAAACTGTCTTATTCCGTTGATTCCTGCTGAAACAAAAGTTCAGGTGAATTTGAGCAATCATAGAGTATGTGTAATGGTGCTGTGGGATCCATTTCTATAGGTTTCCTCCACCCATGCCACACATTCAACTTGTGATGTAGCATCCAGCCATCGCTACAAGGGACCTTACTGGTGGTTTAGTGGAGTGTGGGTTCATAGAGTCAAATCTTTCTTAAATAAGTTTTCTTTCTCCTTGCCACCCTTTGTAATTTTAATGGTAGCTACAGAGGACCAGATGGAGGTTGGGCCCTCTTATATGATAGGCTCTTGGCAAAACAATAACAAAACAAAATAAAATAAAATAACAAACAGAACAGAAACGAAAACTAATTGAACCAGGGCAACATGAAATAAGTGTCACTAGAACTTTGTTTTCAGTTCTTCTAAAAATGTAATAATGCATTTCTGTTTGAATGGGCTAATATTTTTAAAGAGCTTGAAATATATTATGATGTAATAACCATGTTCCAGGCAGCATTTTTGTTTATACCTTTTGTGACATGCTCTTAATTAGAGTGCAGGGGGACATTAAAGAAATAAATAAACTATTTATTCATGTAAAATGAATTTGGTCTCATTGGAAGTTTGAAGCTAGTAAGTGATTGCCTTCAGATGTCCTTATTCCAGGAACTGATTTGATTCACATGCAGGAGCAGCCAGGACAATGAAAGTTATGATTAAACAATTGTAATGTAAGAAAAAGATCCAGAACATAAATTCTGATCTATAAGCCAAGAAAAGAATCATACAATAGCATTTGAGTTAATAGACTTCTTTACTTTATAGAATTAAATGATGCAAAGGGTTGCAAAAGCAGCATTATGTCCTTGTGACTGGTGAGTAGAGATGGGCACGACTAAAAAAAAATGATGTTTTGTTTGTCGTTTGGTCGTTTAGGGGTCCGTTTCGGTTCGTTTTTGTTTTCATGACTTTTTTGCAAAAAAAATTCATTTTCATTTTGTTAGGTAACGAAATGAAAAAATGAAAATGAAAACAAAAATGAAAAATTGCTGTTTCGTTAGCATTCTTTTTTAGTTCAATGCATCTGCTGCAATGAAAACGAAAAACACGGCAAATTTGGTCGTTTTGTTTTTGTTTTTGTTTTGTTTTTTTAAAAAAATTCATTTCATTTTCATTGCATAACGAAATGAAAAAACAAAAACAAAAACAAAAAATCGCTCATTTCATGCCCATCTCTACTGGTGAGCATAATTTGTGTGGAAGAGCAACATGTTTTCCTTCTTGATATACTTTTCCTGTTCTAGGGACTATGTTTTCTTCCTACTCAGGAGGGCAATAAAGGCAAGGCAACAGGGGCTTTGTCCCAGGACACCAGTATTTAGGGTGCCAATGTCTGGAGGTGAATCTCCTGGCAAAGTTTACGGATAATACGCTACATTTATTATCACAATGTTTCCCACCTGTATTCCCTTTCCTTCGTGTATTTACTTTTTTGGAAGCAGAAATATCAGCTTTTTCTTCTTGGTGGGGCTCACACTCATTACAGTGGGTCAAATGGGTGGGTGGTGGTCTCATCTGCCCTAGTGCCAGCATTTTTGGTTACATCTCTGCTTCACTCCTCCCCGCCCCAAAGGCTGATAATCAGTTACTATAATATGCAACTTTTATGCATATCAACATTTTCTTTTGCCTTCTTTTTGGTGATATATATCCTCTCTTTTTGATGATCCACAAAAGGCCTCCTGATCTTTTGAACCAATGGAATGTATGCTACTTGACTAACATTGCCCAGTCATTTCAGTTAGTGTTACGAGATCTCTGGGAACTGGCTAAAGTCTCAGGGAAGAGCTGTGTCTTTGTGGATTTCCAGGTGAGGAGACAACTCTCGAGTGAGCGCTGGAGGAGACACCAGTCTCTACCCATTTCCAGCTGATATTAGGTCAGTGCTGAACTGCTTCCCTCACAATCATTGCCAACCTGGGCTCTGTGACATCAGAAGGAAACACCCACTTCCTGGTCTCAGCTTTTAGCCCTGCAGCCTCATGAAATAGGATGCTGTTGATCCCTAGTGGAAACTAGCCAGAGATCTAGACCATATATTTCAACACACAAGATAGTAACTTAATTGCTACACTCCGTTGGAAGGTTTTGGCATTTCCAATGCAATATCTGATTTCCGCTCTTTAAAATCTTAGGAGTGAAAAGAGAAGGGCTGTAAAATTGTTATGCTCCTATCCAAAAGACAGAGAAAATTAAAAACTGGAAAACTAGAAAAGTGACTATAAAAATGTAATCACATTTTACTGACCACACAATGTCTTAGATTTTATGAGTAGAAAAGACAAACCAGTTGAACTAAAAGCAGTACTGTGAAATAAGTTCCATATTTTGAAACTTTGTTCCAGATGAAACCTTGGCTTCCAGTTTCCCATATGTACCTGCCAAAATGAATATCCTCTTTTCACTTTTCCTTGGCTGGTTGCTCTCGTGGTGGGCCAAATACCAAAGCTCCTTTTCCCAGCTGTTTGGTATGTCTTTGGGCACACACAAGTGTGTGTGCACATGCTCTTGTGTGCATTTGCTTTTAGATAAAATATTAGAGGCCATGAGATTTCTTCCTTTCCTTTGTTACAAAACTTCAAACCATCCCAGCCACTTGCAGCCTTCACCTCTTGAACAAGAAGCAAAGTGAAGGATGATAGGAAAACCTGTTAGTTTCGCTTGCATTTTAAAATAAAATTCAATTCTTTCTGTCCCTCAGTGATGTGCGAATGTGGGTAAAGTTTTCAAGAAGGAAATGAAACAAAATTTTACCAATCACTTTCATTTGTCACATTCATTTCATCCAGGAAAGCCACCAAAAAGACCTGAATCAAAACTCAAGTGGAGCAATATAGTATACATGGTCCAAGGCGGTGAGAAGTGTATCGAGCTCTATACTGGATAAACCAAACAGCCACTAAACAGGAGGATGGCCCAGCACAGGAGGGGCAAGAGCTCAGGACCAGAATCAGCAATGTACCATGATTTGAAGGACAAAGGGCACTCATTCAATGATGAAGATGTACACATATTGGACAGAGACGATAGGTGGTTTGAGAGAGGGGTCAGGGAAGCCATTAATGTGTGTATTGAAAACCCCTCTTTCAACAGAGATGGGGGAATTAGGTAACAATTTAGTCAGCAATTAACATGCTGCCCTTTCGTCAATCCCCAGACAAATCAGAAGCACTTCATATGTCCACCAGGAAGACCACTACTAATGCCTCATACTTAATGGGTGTTGGGAAGGATTGCATAGGTGGGACTTTCACACACCCCAGGCCATTGTACACCTAATGACACCTATTCAGCCCCCTGTCCATTTAACGAGCCTATTCAGGCTACTGTCCACCTAATTAACCTATATGATCCAGGGTGGTGTCACACCAAGGTCATCTATAAATTGGAGGCCTCACACCAACTTTCCTCAGACTGATGATGTTACTTGGATGAGTAGCGAAATGTTTTGATCTCACAAGAAAATAAGTCCAGTTGTCATGACTCACCTTCTGAATAACCTTATCTGGATGACTATGAATCTTCACAGACATATTTTCAGGATAGAGTTGGCAGTCCTAATATACATTCAAACTCAGATTTTCAAAAGTTAGGTACACAAACCCCTTTGCCTGGTCTTCTGAGTATGCCATGTATTGTTCTGCTGTGGGAAATGCTCCACACATCAAAGCTCCTAGAATAAATAAACCACCAACATGACTCCATGCAGTACCTGTTTAATAATGTATTTTTGAAAAAAGAGTGTCCCTACCTGTGGGGCAGAGGGCACACAGATTAGAATGCAAGCTCATTATTTTATTCCCTATTCTCAGGCCTGGTGCCTCTCCCCTTGGTGCTGACTGGACTCAGCTCAGAGAGTTCTATTCTTCCTGGTATGCCTACTTCATATAGCTCTTAAGCTTGTCCCCCTCCTCCCATTCATACATCACATGCATATTACAATTAGGCATTTATCTATGAAGGGCCTTTTCTTAAATATTTATAGGACTATTAAGCAACCCCATAAGGATTCTACCCTTGAACTATCTTTTGTTCCATAATTCCCTCTTGCCACAAGTGTTGCAGTCTCATCTTTAGAAATATTACTCCATGTAATAAGAAATGCCGAAGGAGTTCAGGGTCTGCATATTAAAGGAGAAGTTTATAAGGTGCAATATTTTGCAGATGATCTACTGGTTATTATGGAAACCCACAGCTCTCTCTTCCAGAGCTATTAAAGATTTTAGATGCCTATTCTAAACTTTCAGGACTTAAGGTCAACAGAGAAAAAACATTGATGCTGACCAAAAATATGACCTCATTTATGACTGAAAAGCTGGTTAATCTGTTGGGTTTTCAACATGTAACTAAGGCAAAATACCTCGGTATCACTGTGTCTAACCATTGTAACACCCTATTTGAAGATAATTATGCTAGTGGAATAAAAGCAATTAAAGCAGACTTGGAAATTTGATTAAAACAACAGTTTTACCTAAATTGCTTTTTTTATTTCAATGCTTACCTATACTACCCAACTTTAAGATTATCTCTGATCTAGAAACATGTATACGTGTATTTATATGGCAAAAGAAAAAAGCAAGGATTAGAAATGTCTATTTACATGATGAAACTAAAGCTGGTGGTTTCGCCTTACCCAATTTGGTGTTGTATTATAAAGCAGCTCTTATGACCTGAGTTAAAGACTGGATTTTGATGACAAATAACAGAATATTACAACACCAAATTGGGTTGCTTAATAGTCCTATAAATATTTAAGAAAAGGCCCTTCATAGATAAATGCCTAATTGTAATATGCATGTGATGTATGAATGGGAGGAGGGGGACATTAGTTTAAGAGCTAGGAGCTTTGATGTGTGGAGCATTTCCCACCGCAGAACAATTCATGGCATCCCAGGCAGGAGTAATGAAGAAGGCATACTTTTCAGGAAGAATAGAACTCTCTGAGCTGAGTCCAGTCAGCACCTTATTTTCTTGGGATCAAAGGCACCAGGCCTGAGAATAGGGAATAAAATAATGAGCTTGCATTCTAGAATTTGTGATTAAAATGACAGTCTTACCTCTGCTGGCCCACAGTTTAAGGGACATTCTTTTTAATAAAAATAAAAACAGTTTTATTAAACAAGTACTGCGATAATGGAGTCATGTTGGTGGTTTATTTATTCATAAGTTTTTAGGAGCTTTGATGTTCGTACATAAGTTTGTGAGGTTACAAGTTCAGAATTTTGTAAGTGTAAAATTTTAACTTCACAGCAGAACAATTCATTTGTATGGCATATTCATAAGTTTGTAGGTGTGTAGGAGAAGACCAGGCAAAGGGGTTTGTAAGTTTGGACCTAATGTTCATAGATTTGAAAATCTGAGTTTTTGAATATTTTTGTTACTTCATTTATTGGACTGTACCTTTTCTCAAGTTCATAATCCTGTAAATTAATTAAAAATATGTGTTTAAGTTTCTAAGAAGATTTCTTAGTCATCCAGGTAAGTTTGTTATCCAGAAGGTGAGTCATGACAACTGACATCATAAATTCATAATTTGTAAGTTTTATTTTTCATATTGTTTTAAACATGAGATTTCAAAACATACCTATGGTATCACTGTGTCTTCAACTGTTGTAACAGTTCTTTCATTTGAAGATAATTATGCATATGTTTGTAAGTTTGTGGGATAAAAGTTCAATTAAAGCAGACTTGGAAATTTGTGTAATTTCATAAAGTCATAATTTTGTAAGTTTGTAAATTCTTTTGTAAGTTTGTAAGTTTATATGTTTATAAGTTAATTCATAAGTTCATAGGTTCATTTCTTTACTTGTAGGTTCTTAAGTTCACATATTTGTACAAAGGTTTGTAAAGTCACAAGTTCATAATTTTGCAAGTTTGTGAAATTGTAACTTTGTTCATAAATTCATAAATTTGTATGTTTGTAAAATAATTCATAACTTGTAGGTTTGTGTTTTTGTTTGTAAATTTTTAAAGATGTTTTGATTGAAGTAAATGTTAGAGCAAGAATTGCAGATTGACAGTTTGGTTTAGGACTAGGGTTAGGATAAGGATGAGGGTTAGTGGATGAGTTTTGATGAGCAAGGATTTAGTTAGTATTAGGATGAGGATGAGGGTTAGAGGTAGAGTTAAAGTTAGGCTTAAATAGCTGTTGTGAGTTTTTCAAGCTGTTTGGCCTTGTTCTGGAAGTTTTTCTTCCTGGCGTTTCACCAGACTCTGTGGCCAGCATCTTCATAGGACAAGGAGTTCAGGGAACTAGGAGTTCTCTCTGTGCTTAGGTTAGAGTTTGAGTTTGAGTTAGGGTTAGCCTTAGGGTTAGTGTTAGTGTTAGAGTTAGTGTTAGTGTTATTGTTAGTGTTAATGTTGGGTTGAAGATGAGAGTGAGAGGTTTAGGTTTAGGATTAGGATTAAGGTTATAAATAGGATTAGAGATTGGGATTGGGCTGGCTTGAAAGTTAAAGTAAGAGAGGATTAGGTTTAGAGTCAGAGTTAGGTTTAGGGCTAGGTTTAGGGTTCCATTGAAGTTTAGATTTAGAGTTATGTTTAGGGTTAGGATTAAGATTTGGGTTATGGTTCATGATCAGGTGGATTAAAATTTGAAGGCCCTGGCAATATTTCATGTGTGTATCCCACAAATACCCAGAGTTTCCCTTCCTAGACTTTATAAATCAAATTTTCCTTTGAGCTCCAACCATGTGCCTCTTTATAGGGTTAAACTGTATACAGTGGTGCCTCTAATTATGAGCAGATCTACTTATGAGCAATTTGATTTATGAGTGGAAAACCATTGGAGGATTGAATTGCCGCCTTACAAATGTTAGATGTGGTTTGCTTGACTTACAATTTTTTCCCCAAAAGGCTGCAGCCCTCCTCCTCAACCTCTTCAACTGAGTATGGGAGTGTGGGGGGCAGGCAGGTGTGCAGCACCCATCAGCTGGGCAGCTGGGCAACAGGTGCAGTGGGGGAGGCAGGGGTCACACCACTGCCTCAGTGGCTTGCATCCCCCAGCTCTTTCCCAGCCTTGCCCTCCCCTTTTGGATTGCCTTGACCTTATGTGGCACCAAATTCAAAAGGATCCTAGCTTTCCACCTACAGTCTCAGGTGAACAGGAGGAGGAAGGCTGGATCCTTTTGAATTCCCCATGGCACAAGCACCCTCGCTGGTGCAGCAGCAAATTCAAAAGGATTCAGCCTTCCTCCTCCTCCTCTTCACCTGAGACTGGGGTGAAGAGGAGGAGGAAGAGGGCTGGATCCCTGTGATGGGTGCATGTTCGAGCAGCTCGGCTGGGTTGGGAGAGACGTGCGATGGCCACCTCAACCTCCATCTTTTGCAGAGATCGAAACTATCAAGAACGATGAGGTGGCGACAGGTCCGACCTGTCAAAGTCAGCTGTAGTGCAGAACGGAGAGGAGCACTGGTAACCTCCGCAAAGCTCCCCCCTTGATTAGGGGTGGGTGGGACAGCCTTCCCAGAGGAATGCATTGAAAACCTAGTCCTCTGGAATGGATTAATCAATTTTCAATGCATTTCTATGAAAAACTGCTGCTCTAATTTTGAATTGTTCTACTTACGAGCATGCATCCAGAACAGATTAAACTCCTAAGTAGTGGTATCACTGTACAGTGTTTACTAGACTCATTTGGGGGAGAATGTTTTTCTTTCTTTCTGGGATATACACCAATCATTCCATTTGGGCAGGAATCACATCACAGTCCCATCTCATTCTGCAAAAAATGAAAGTTCCATCTAAATACCTTGATTGATTTCTAGACTAGCTAAAGGAAAAGCAAACAGATTGAAGTGATGCATGCTGCACCAAATTGGCATGATATATATGAAGGGAGGCAAAGAGAGAGAGAGGGAAAGATGATGCAGCAGTGAAATATAATTTCCAGTGGTTGATCTCTCTCTCTCTCTCTCTCTCTCTCTCTCTCTCTCTCTCTCTCTCTCTCTCTCTCTCTCTCTCTGTGTCTCTCTCTAATTATTGTTTTGCTTTTCCCGGTGAACTGTTGCTTCTTCACCACTGGGTAATTGCTACATATGAAATTTGATGTAGGGGGCCAGCAATGCTGTAGCAAAGTCCATATTGCAGGGGTTAAAGCACCAGGACTGCATGACAGGAGAGCATTGTCATGTGCAACACTGCCTGTAAATTATGTTCTGATCTTACCTGCAGTCCTCAGCATAGTTCTTCTGAGTGATCCCTGTTGGAACATGAAGGCCCTCTGGATGGCTTGGTCTTGAATGGGCCATCGAGACCCACAGGCTTCACAGCATACACTCCCAAACACAAATAATTAGAAATAAATGGATTTTTGGAGTCTCCTTTGGGGTGTTGGTATAATAGGTTGCAGCTTTGCCTAGATGCCCTAAGCACATCTGATCTCGCTTGATTTCGGAAGCTATGCAGGGTCGGGCCTGGCTAGTAATTGGATGGGGGACCACCAGGGAATACCAGGTGCTGTAGGCGCCTGGAGTAGGAACTGGCAAGCCACTCCAGTACTCCTGCCAAGAAAACTCCATGGACATGGAGTCGGTCATGACTGTAACGACACAACACACACACATAATAGGTTGCTGCAGAACTGGTATTTGTGCTTGTATTGTTTGAGTGTTTGCACACCTTCTACATCTATATCAGGCTACAGTGAATCCTATACCACTTTAGATGTATATGAAATGGACACAGTCTAGCAGTGAAGAGATTATACGGATAGCAGATACTAGAGCAGGGATGAAACTGCTCAAGCCCTTGTTACAAGAAAATATCTGAAGTTTTTTTTAATCTTGATAACATTAATGACTAAGGAATATAGTTTCTAATAAGCACACAACTGAGCATACTACTGGGCCCAGATGGAATCCACCCAAGGGTTATTAAGGAACTGAGAAATAAAATTTTGAATCTCTGTACAGAAATATGCAACTTGACTCTTAAAATGGCCACAGTACTGGAGGACTGGAGGATAGCAGATGCCACACCATTTTTTTAAAAAGGAAGGAGGGGGAACCCAAGGAAACTACAGGCTGGTTAGCCTTACATCTCTCCCAAGGAAGATGGTAGAAAACCTCATCCAAGAGAAAATCTTAAAACAACAGGCATGTGGCTTTGGATGAACCAGTGGATGTTGTCTATCTTGATTTTCAGAAGGCCTTTGACACAGTCCCTCACCAAAGGCTGCTGAGAAAATTGCACAGTAAGGGGATAAGAGGGCAGGTCCTCTTATGGATTGAGAACTGGTTGAGCTCCAGGAAACAGAGAGTAGGTGTCAATAGGCAGTTTTCATACCGGAGAGAGGTGAAAAGTGGTGTGCCCCAGGGATCTGGCCTGGAATGGCTGCTTTTCAGTCTGTTCATAAATGGCCTAAAGACAGGGATAAGCAGTGAGGTGGCCAGGTTTGTGGATGACACAAAACTTTTCTAGGTGGTGAAGACCAGAGAAATTTGTGAAGAGGTCCATAAGGATCTCTCCAAACTGGGAGAATGGGCTGCAAAATGGCAAATACATTTCAATGTAGGAAAAATGTAAAATAATGCATATTGGGGCAAAATAAATCGACATTTATCCCATCAACTCATGGGGTTTCAGTTATCTCGGATGGATCAGAAAATAGATCTAGGTGTCCTGGTAGACAGCTCAATGAAAGTGTCTACCCAGTGTGTGGCAGTGGTGAAGAAGTCCAATTCCATGCTAGAGATCATCAAAAATACATTGAAAATGAAACAGCCTCATGTGCTCCCAGAGGCATTTAAGAACATAAGAAGAGCCATGCTGGATCAGGCCAAAGGCCCATCTAGTCCAGCTTCCTGTATCTCACAGTGGCCCCACCAGATGCGTTTGGGAGCGCATGAGACTAGATATCTGTCTCCTGATACCACTCCCCTGCATCTGGCCCTTGAAGTACCCTGGTTTTAAGCCTGGAGATTACACATCTCCATCATGGTTTGTAACCTGTGATGGACTTTTCCTCCAGGAATCTGTCCAATTCCCTTTTGAAGGCATCCAGGCCAGATGCCATCACCACATCCTGTGGCAGGGAGTTCCATAGACTGTGAGATACAGGAAACTGGACTAGATAGGCCCCTGGCCTGATCCAGCATGGCTCTTCTTGTGTACTTATGTACTTTTGTTCTTATGTACTTTAATAAAGTTTAATATTTATTAGTCTGAAATATTTAGCTTTATTAAAGAAAACCTTTGCTGACGGAGCTGATTTGCATTAGAAAGATAAAAGATGTATGAATATTAAAATATTCCAGTTTTCTCCTGGATGCTAATTTATGAGGAAGAGAACTTCCAACATAACAGTTTTGGTTGAAATTCTGAATTTGCTGTTAGCACTAATATTTCTAAGCCTGTAGCAATTTGCAAGAGAAAATTTACACCTAATGGCCAATTACGTGAATCCTCAGGCTATTGTTTTCTTTTGATATGTATATAATTGATATTAACATAGATATGTCTCAAAGGGAGGGCCCACCCAGGAGTATAAATTGCCTTCAGCTACTTCATGGGCTGTGCCTGCCTCTGGACTTGCCGTTCCATTAGAAAGCTGGCAGTCAGAATTCATTTGCGTATCAAGTACATGCTGTCTTCAACGCTTTTGCAAAAAGCACACATCCTTGTTAAAAGGACAATTTTTAATCATTAGCATTGCAGCACTGGAACATGTTCTGTTCTGCATGAACCCCCACCTGCTTTCATTACAAATTTCTACACTGTTCCCCTATGTGATATGCTGCCGATCCATTTATGTACAAAGCGCCATAGAATAATTGATTGCATCACAATGAAGTAAGCCATTGGTGCCCTTTAAATGTTTCGGATTATAACAATCTCGGAAGTGGGGAAGGGGCCTTTGTGCCAGCCAAGCCCCTATGGCCTTCCCTGTCTTATACAAATTGACCTACCTGGTAAGGCATGACATCTTAGCAAGGGAAGAGGCATGCCTCCGGGTTAGGAAACATTTTTGTAGCTGTGTGGTAACCGTCTGAAATGCCCAAGAGAAAAACATGCTAATATGTTTCATAGAGTTCCATCATTTCCTCACCAACAGAAAACCCGTGGGCAAGTCTCAGGTGCTCAGTGGGATAATGACTCTGGTTCCTTAAGGGCTCCTTTTTATATTTAGCCACAAGGCCTGAAGGCAGCCTAGTTTTCCTAATCTTCATACCCTGTCCCTTTCCCAAAAGAGGAAAGAAATCTCACTTTTGGGGGAGGGATGAACTTGGGAGAATGGCAGATACCCCAAATGACTCTATCACCACCCACCCTACCAGAACATCCCAGGCTGGAGGGCTGCAAGTGTTAACCCTGAAGGAGGCCCAGAAGGAGAGAATAAGGAACCGGGCCAACATTGGAATGAGCTGCCATCTGAAATTTGCCTTTGCCTCCTCTCTGGTGTCCTTTCATAACTCCCTTGGCACTGTTTTATTCCAGGAGGCTTTCCAAAAGTCTCCACCTGAACAGCCCACTGAGAATATCAGCCTCTCATTTTTACCTGCTGTCTGTTTTAAAATGTAAATACAAAACTTACATTTCACTGTGTTTATCTTGTTAAGATGTCACTAAACCTGCTGTACACCACCCAGAGTGACCATTGATCAGATAGGCAGTATAGAAATGGGTGGGCTGATAGATGAATTGTGCAGACTTAAAATGTATCTGCTTTTTAAAAAAATGCATCCCGCCAGTCAATAGAGAAAGTGGATAAAGTGCATAAATAAAAATATATTCAAAAATGTGTTGGAGAAAATAATGCACACAAAATTATTTCCATTTGGGAAGAAAGGGGAAACTAGAGGATTTCTAACTGTATTTGGAACTTTGATGAAATGAAAATGCTAACAGGATCCTGAGAGGTTTTCATATTCCGTGCCTTTTCCCACCAGGATTCAAGGAGTTCAATTACAAACCCTATGATTCCCTACAAATAGCTATCTATCTATCTATCTATCTATCTATCTATCTATCTATCTATCTATCTATCTATCTATCTATCTATCTATCTATCTATCTATCTATCTATCTATCTACCATCTTGGAAATAATAGGGTTTGTATTTTGAAGTCTCTCTCTCTTTCTTTCTCTCCCTCTCAATCTCTCTATTCCATCTAACCTCTCATGTTGGTTATTATTTACCCCAAAACCACTGAATGAACTCATCTAGAGATTTCTCCCCTGGAGCCAGCAGTATGCCATATAGAAATCTCTATGGAGCCAGGAAGCCATTCATCTTATCTTGTCAGCTGCGAATGACTAGATGGAGAATAATCTTGAATACTCTCTCTAGACAAAATGGAAGTAGGTCTCGTGGCTGTGGGACTTTATGTTCTGTGTTTAGGGACACAATCACTTTTTCTATGGGACTGCACTCCTATTAAGGGAACAGGCTCACAGCTTGGAATGGTTGGTTACTCAATCGGGTTTACCACCATTAGCTACTATGCTACCTGTGAATGTCCTGGTATTTGACTTTACTGTTGCCATTCATGCTCTAGTTACTACCTACTTCTGCTACTGCGATATACACTACAGAATACAGCACTTAAAATGTGTAAAGGAACAGTGAGTTCCTTTAGTAGTGAGTAAAGGAACAGTGGCTCAATCGAGATGGAAAATGATAACAGACAACAAAGAAAAGATAGAAGTGCTTCAGTCTGTTCCTAAAGGACTAGCTATGATCCAGCAGACAAAAGATGAAGAGCAAGTGGAGGGTGCAGGACTGAAGCTGGAGTTTGATAAACAAACAATCAAGGAATACCTTATTACCTTGAAAAAGTTCAAATCTCTAAGACCAGATGAACTGTAATCGAGAGTATTGAAGGAACTGGCTGAAGAACTCAAAGTAGGAATGGGATGGAGAGAACAATGGTGTGGTGGATACACAGTTCGCTATGAAATCATACTCAGAGGGTGATGAATAATGGCTCCTTCTCTAAGTGGGAGGATGTAACAAATGGGGTACCCTTGGGCCCTGTGCTCTTCAACATTTGCATTAATGACCTGGATCATTGGGTGCAGGAAATGCTAATCAAATTGGCAGATGACAGAAAACAGGGTGGAATAGCTGATACATTGGAAGACCGAAACAAAATTCAAAATGATCTAGATGGGATTGAACATTCTCAAAACAGCAGAATGAAATTTAGCAGGGATAAATTTTGTAGGGATAAATCTGTGTGTGTGTGTGTATGTGTGCGTTGCATCATTACAGTCGTTACCGACTCTTTGTGACCCCACGTACATGGAGTTTTCTTGGCAGGAATACTGGCACCTGGTATTCTCTGGTGGTCTCCCATCCAAATTCTAATTTCAAATGGGGGAATGCTGTGCTCTTCAAATTTGCGGATGTAATCCGTTCCAATGCTAATAATGGCAGATGACCGTGTCTGATACCCGAAACAAAATTCAAAATGATCTAGATGGGATTGAACATTCTCCAGCAGAATGAAATTCCCCCAGGGCGGCCAGAGGTGTGTGGGGAAGGTGGCGTTGCATCATTACAGTCGTTACCGAGGTGGGGGAAGGGAGTTTTCTTGGCAGGTGGCACCGTATTCTCTGGTGGCCATCCTGGGCGCCTGATATCCTCCCACCCCTTCCTTCCCCGGCGGCCAGAGGTGGTCACACACAATGGTACCTTGTATAACGTAATTAAGGTGTTCCAAATCAAATTACCTTATACAAAGTTTCCGTTGTACAAATTCTAATTGGGAATGCATTGAAAACGGATGTAATGGGTTCCACTGTCACTTGTCCCGTGTCGCCCCTCCTCTCCCCTCCCTCCTCCTTCCCCCCAGCGGCCAGAGGTGTTCGGGGAAGGTGGCCGCGGAGGTGGGGGAAGGGAGTGGGGTGCGCCGCTTGTCCTGGGAGCCCCCTCCTCTCCCCTCCCTCCTTCCCACGGCGGCCAGAGGTGGTCGGGGGAAGGTGGCCGCGGGGGTGGTGGAAGGGAGTGGGGTGCACCGCTTGTCCTGGGCACCCCTCCTCTCCCCTCCCTCCTTCCCCTGGCGGCCAGAGGTGGTCGGGGGAAGGTGGCCGCGGGGGTGGGGGAAGGGAGTGGGTGCGCCGCTTGTCCTGGGCACCCCCTCCTTCCCTCTTTCCCCCGGTGGCCAGAGGTGGTCGGGGGAAGGTGGTTGCGGGGGTGGGGGAAGGGAGTGGGGTGCGCTGCTTGGCATGCCCAGAATCCCCCCCGCTCGCCTCCTGCCAGAGCCCTGGAGGCAGCCAGCCGGCAGGAGGGCACAGCCGCTGCCGGCTTTCTTCCGAGGGGCTCGGGGCGGGCAGGTGGCGGAAGAAGGGGAAGGGCCGGAAAGCGACGCGTCGCACCGGCTGCTTGCCAGTCCTTGTCCGCCCCCACTGGAACCGGATCGCCTCGCAGGGCGGTGGTGGCGGCAGCGAGGAGGAGGAGGAGGAGGAGGGGCGCTGGAGGAGGAGGAGGAGGGGGGCTGCCGGCCGTGAGCCCCGGCCTGGTGAAGAGGTGCCAACCCCTCCAGGCTCAATTCCATCACCTGCCCCCCCCCACCTTCCTCCTCCTCCTCCTCCTCCTCCTCCTCCTCCTCCTCCTCCTCCTTCAATCCCACCCGCTGCGCATCTCAAGCCGTGGCCATCCAGAGCGCCCGGCAGCCTCCCTGAGTGCTGCGCCTCTTCGGGGGATGGGGGGTGGGGGGCGCTCCGGCTCGCTCTCCGGCTTGCGTGGCTCGCCCTCCCGCTGGCCTGCTCTTTCCTCCCTCCTCCTCGTCCTCCTCGTCCTCCTCCTCCTCCGACTATCTGCCGTACATCGTGGGGCTCCGGTATTTCTCTTCTCTCTCTCCGCCCCCCCTCCCATCAAACACACACACACACCTCCTCTCTCCCGCAAACCACCCCCTTCACACAGGCACCCGCCACCCGGGTTGTGGGGGAGGGGAAGAGAAGGGGCACCTGCCGTGGGTGGTCATGGAGGAGCTCATGGGGGGGAGGGGGCGGATTTTTTTTACGTTGCACAGATTTTTCGTTAAACAAACCCTCCGTTATACGAGGATCTACTGTATACTTATTTTCTAAACTCACTTCAAAGCCAAAATTCACACTATATATTAAAAGCTTTCACCGCAGAGATCAGAGATTCCATCAAGATGAGATCTAAGCAATGTTTCCTTGTAGAGAAACTGTGAAGTATATAGCTTGTCTGGGTTTTATTAACTGATATAAAAAGACAGGACACTGAACAAGGATCAGATTGGATGACTTTACCCATCCATTTTGCAATTTTCTTGTTGCTGTTCTGCTTAGGATGTTTTCCTTTCCATGCCTTGAATAATTCCCATGAGACCAAAATCCTTTACAGATAAGCAAAGTGTATTCTATTTTGGCACTCAGCATTTTCTCCGATGGCTCTTCTTCTTTGGATAAGAGTTACTGTCAGGCCACCAAATGCTTACTCTTCAGTTACCCTCTGAAAGGTGTTAAGTAGGTCTTGTTTTAGAACTGTTCTGACCCCAAACCTGAGTATTTGATGAGCTGAGCATTTATTATTAATAATAGACTCTGAACTATATTTCTCCATCATTTCCATCCATAATAAAAATGTGATATATAATGGGGTGTGGCACAGTAAAAAAGGTTTCCATTTGCTTAAATGTTGTGTTATAATTTGAGATGGGGATAAATCAGAAAATGATGACTCCTTGAGATTCATGATTGATCAACAAATCATAAAAATACGTTTCCATTTCATTCTGATGAATCAATGAATCGATTTGTAATTTTTTTTAAATTAAAAACCCTATAAAATGGCCTCTGAGGGATCTAGAGACACTGAGTCTGCAGGGAAGCTTCCCCCGACTGTCCTCTTTATAGCTCAGTAAATTGATGAATTTTAAAAAATCACCCCAAATCATCAATTTCTATTCACTGGCCGTACGGATTTCAACTCTCTCTTTTTGGGTTCAGTTGATGTAGGTCCATTAGCAATTCTTTTGTCCCTGCCTCCATCCCCCCTGTGTTAATTCCACATCAAATCTAATGTGCCAGGAGGCTACTATTTTTGTTTCAACGACTAGCTGCAAATTCATGAAGTGTGTACTCCTAATTTGTTTTATTTCCTTAAACAGCTGGCATGAGTGTCCATGGTTCCCAGCAGCTGTCACCTGATTTTTATTTTTTTATCCCCCTCCCCCCCAAACAATTTTCAAAGTGGAATGTCTGCCCATTGGTATGCTTCTGTCAAATAAGGCTTTTAATGTACTTGAGGGCTCCAAAGCAAAAGGGAGGAAGGGGCTGTTGGGGGAAGTTGAAGGAGGAAGTTGAAGGCCATCTGAGTAAAGAGGACTATAACAGCAGGCCACTCTTTCAAAGTCCTCCAGGAATGGCCGAAAGGAAGCATGCAGAGAATTATTCATTCTTATAGCAGTGGTTCCCAAGCCTTTTCCACTCACATCTCCCTTGACCAGCAGGATTGGTGAGAGGGGCAGGCCAGACTAGGAAGCAAATGAAGCACAAAGGGGGCTGGAGCTGGAAGAGACATACCTACACAAGTTCTTTTTAAGGGAAAGGGAGTAGAGAAAAGCAAAAATAAATAAATTAATTTAAAATTAACATTTTTAAAGGAAGGGATGTGGGTGAACATACTGCATATTTTGCCCTAAAAAGGTGTAATGGTTAAAAAAAGATCATCATCATATGATATACAGTGTGCCATGTGACCACAAGCGCAACAACAGAAGAAGCAGAAGATGTGAGGGAAAGGGGGGATATTCTTGTAATGTGACCACGGCCAAAAAGTGATAAATCCTGGCAAAACCTCACAGCAAATTTATTTTCTATTCTGGAAGAGCAACCCACCCCTTTGGTACCTTTATTAGAAGCCAATAACGTAAAGGAACACACTCTGTGGTGTACCTATTTGGTTAATACTACCCCATATTGTTTAGGCTTCAAAGATGGATGTTTCTGCAATTTTCCTCCTTTCGCCATTTTCTCCAGGTAAAACCTGTTATCAAAGGATGATGTAATTGTAGTTGACTGTTGACTGAAGTCTGAAGGAATTGCTTGTTGACATTTAGGGAAAGAAGCAATCCCCTCAGTGGCCTTTGGTATAAGTATGTCTGTTTCAGCATTAAAAACAGGTCCAACAATTTCTTGACAACAATGGGAAACCTGAAGCATGCTCATTGTGAATAAGAGAGTTTCCCATACTAGGTTGGCTCCTCATTTTCCATGCATGTCTCATCCTCTCAGACTTTTTTCTGGAATCTGGAAGATTTTTACTCCATGTCTCCAATTGATGTGACTGACCAGTGGAATAACTCTTAAGTGATTTAATGGTGCTTTCATTCTTCTGTCTGCATCATTCAAATGTAAGGCTGTCAAATTTAAATAGTGAAAGAGAAAATGGGCAGTGTAGGGCATGCTGTTAAAACTGAACTACAGTATATTTTTGTGTACTTTCATTTTTTGTGTCAAAGTTAATTTAAGCCAGTGATTTTTATGTATTTTTTGCAGTGGGGGTGAAAAGGACCTCATTTAATTCATGTGTGTGTGTGTGTGTGTGTGTGTGTGTGTGTGTGTGTGTGTGTGTGTGTGTGTGTGTGTGTGTGTGTGTGTGTGTGTGTGTGTGTGTGTGTGTGTGTGTTGTCTCTCTCTCTCTGTGTGTGTAAGAGAGAGAGAGAGAGAGAGAGACAGACAGACAGACAGACAGACAGACAGACAGACAGACAGAGTATATGTAAGTTGATTCTGCACATTTTCAGGATGATGATGGTGTAGATTTTTTTTTGTGTCAGTGTAGGTACTGATTAAAGAGGTGTGTGTGCATTTAATTTGACCTGAGCTTTTGACCTTTAGAAAACGTGACATCATAACTTAAAAAGTAGTAGTGACTCTAACAGAAACACAGAAAAGGCAAATTAATGGCTAATACAACCCCTGGTGTATCAGGTATAGAGATGGGCAAACTGCTTTGTGCTGAGTCATCAAAAGTTGTCAGAGTGGGAGCACAAGTGGCACATATTCCCTTTCTCTACCCCACCCATGCAGCTCCCCCACTCACTAGCCAGCACGTGCTGCCTGGCTCCTCCTTGGCACATGATTGTCCAGCAATGTTCCCTGCAACATTCAGCCCCGCTTGGCAGGTCTGCCTTCTTCACACAACTTTATCCACAAGCATATGTGCAAGGACCTCCCAACTTGGCTTCCATTGTGATTAATACAAAACCAATCACTGTGTGTGAGGGGAGGAGGAGCCCTGGGTGGAGAGGGCGGTGGAGCATACACACACTCATGTGTGCACCTTAGAGGCAAACTAACAGTCCAGTTCTGGAAGGAGTGCCTGCTCCTTTCATCTATCTCTTCCAACAACTGCCCACTCACAGCTGGTGATTGGGGGACCCAGCCAGTGGGACACTTCTGGAGCCACAACAATGGTTTTTGATAACTTCACTCAAACTGATTCTGGCCTACAGTAATAACTTGGTTTAAAAGTAACTTGGTTTAACAGCATTTTGCAAGACAAGCAAATATTTATTCTAAATTTTGCCTTGATCAACAAGCAACAACTTGGTATGTACAAGCACTGGAGGAGGTCACATGATCACAAGTGAACCAATGGTAGCTCTCTCTCCCTCCTTCCTCCTGCTGACTTGTGGATGATTATCTGGAACATTCTGTCTCAGGCAGCCTCCAAAGCAGAGGGAGGTGAGAGGAATAGAGATCTCCCTTGCACTAGCCAGTAATGTTTTCAAAGTGGGGTGCAGGTTAGGGTTTTAGCTTTCTTTATATTTATATTTTTATTTAAGTTGTATTCAACATTCTTTCTTATTTTTTCCACCCATTTCTAGTCATGGGGCAGCTGGTCAAGTGTGTATAGGGCTACAAACTGCACCTTATTATTGTGGCATTAAAAATTCAGGGTAAAATCCAGTTATTAGTCCCAAGTAGACATGGGCACGACTTGGCGAAATTCTCGTTTCCGTTTCCGTTCCTCGTTTCCGTTATGCAACGGAAACGGTAACGACAATTAAGAACTCCAACTTGAACCGATAAAAGAAAAATTGGGTCTGATTTGTCGTTGTTGTTTCCCAGCCAAAAAAGCAGGGAAAATATGCCTGCCTGAGTGAGGGCACCTACCAGAGGGGTGGTTTCTGGGGGGGGGTCCCCGGCCTCCCCCCCTCTCCTGTTCTGGGCTGCTCTGGTGGGGGGCATCCTTGTCGTCTCGCCATGCCATGCAGTGCAGGGGGGTCCAAAATGGTGACCACAAATTTTTTTGAAATCGTGGTCCAAAAACCCACCAAAGCACCACACAGAAACATGTGAAAATTAGGTATTTTAACTGCCTGAACTTTTCCAGTAGCAGCAGTGGGTTTTTCTTGCAAGAAACGTCTGTCTCCAATCCCATTGATTTTATTTTATTTTATTTTTATTTTTATTTTTTTACACCTGCGCAATGATGGGCTGGCCATGGGATGGGACCATGAAATTTTTGGAGCCATTCCACCAATCGCATGGCCACTTGGCCAGGTTTTGACTGAGACTTCTGGGATGTGCCAGTCGGACATAAAAAGCCCACTATAACCCTAGCCCTAGCCCTAACCCTAACCCTAACCCTAACCCTAACCCTAACCCTAACCGATATGCCAGTACACTGTCCTTCTTAGTGGGTCAGAGGCACCCAGAGGTGCAGCCCACTAACTCACCCTAACCTTACCTGTAATAACCCTAAGCCTAGCCCTTGTCCTAACCCCAACCCTAAGCCAGATCTGTACTCACATTGCACTACACGCAAGTACATTTCCCT
The DNA here is from genome assembly GCA_029282475.1 of Phrynocephalus forsythii. Lineage (NCBI taxonomy): Eukaryota > Metazoa > Chordata > Lepidosauria > Squamata > Agamidae > Phrynocephalus > Phrynocephalus forsythii. Next base: position 16,168,784 of record JAPFRF010000004.1, read on the forward strand.
TCTTAGTGAGCCAGAGAGCGCTCAGCAGTGGCATTCTTCTCTCACCTCGCTCACCAGTCCAAAGTTCCAAAAAACTCTGTACGCCAGTATGCTGTCCTTCTTAGTGAGCTAGAGGCACCCAAAAGAGAGGTGCCTCTGCCAGTGCCACTTGGTACGCAATGGCTACACGGTCATGTACCCTTCCTTTTCCCTTTGTAGCGGGCCAGAGGAGGCATCCACCCCAGAGAGGTGCCTCCAGGAGCCCGCTACCCTACCCCCCCAAACCAGTACTAATGACAGACGACAAACGAAATGACAAATTTTTGAAAAATTTCACGACAAACGGAAACGAGCCGAAACGGGCCGGCTCCAACACACGACAACTCGAAACGTCATTTTTCCGGGTCGTGCCCATCTCTAGTCCCAAGCAGAGCAGATTCCACAGCAAGGTGTCTAAACCATGGTGTGGACATCAACTTCTAGAGCACTTCTTTGTGAATTTTGGTATTTTGTGTGCACCGTATGTGGCTTATAGGACCCCAGAACAAATGACCTAAGTTTCCATTATTTCTTATGGAGGAATTTGCTTTGATATAAGAGTGTTTTGGTTTAAAGGCATGTTTCCGGAATTATGGCTCATAAACCAAGGTATTACTGTATTTGATGTCATGGTTTAAACCAGTGCTTCTCAACCTGTGGGTCCCCAGATGTTCCTGCACTGTAACTCCCAGAAGTCTTCATCACTAGCTGAGCTGGCCAGGAATTCTGGGAGTTGCTGTCCAGGAACATCTGGGGACCCACAGGTTGAGAACCACTGGTTTAAACACTTTGCTTCAGCTTGTAGTCAACAGGTGTCTTGTCTGGGTACTCTTCTATATCCTCTTCCACAAGTTTTCTCCTTAGTGGTTTTGCTACCTGGAACTTTAGATCAAAACCCATTTGAAATTGTTCTCTACCCTGTTGTTGTTGTTGTTGTTGTTGTTGTTGTTGTTGTTGTTGTTGTTGTTGTTGTTGTTGTTGTCGTTGTCGTCGTCGTTGTCGTTGTTGTCGTCGTCGTCGTCATCATCGAAGTGCAGAACTGAAAATGAACCTATGGCTCTTCAAGTCCAGTCCCTCTCAAGGAATCACAGTGGGGAATTGAACTCTCAACCTCTAATATCTAAGCCACTGAGCTGTCCAGCAATTCATCCTTAAGTCAAATGGGAAAGAATAAGGTAAATTAGAACAAGATTGTGTGGTGGAATGGACCAAATGTAAGTCCAAGACTGAGGAACTTGGGTTAAAATCGTCATTCAGCCATGGAAACTCACTGAGGCATGATAATAGTCAACGACTCCTTGGACATTTCTTTTATCTCAAACATTCTATTAGGGTCATCCTATTTTGAAAGTGCCCTGACAACACATTGCAATAAATAAAGCAGAACAGACCTAGATTTTACAAATAGTAAGTCACTGAAAAGAGGGCTGAGCACTTTCTTTCACATCAGTCTTCAACCATCATAGGTTCATATCAATTTAAGTTGCAATTCTATATATACTCTTATTTATGCCTATAAATTACACGAAGCATTGCTATTTTTGTAGGCATGCAAGGATTATCATGGGATCATAGAATAGTGTAGAGTTTTCTAGCTAGAAATTCATTCCATAAAACGAGGAATGTCTTGACAAACCCTGACTTATCTATCAGATTTCGTACCCAAATACTTCAATCTTATGTATTTAGTATACTTCTCTGTGGAGTTGAAACTTGGACCCTTACAGACATATTATGCAGGAAGCTGGAAGCATTTGAAATGTGGATGTACAGATGAATTCTGAAGATACCTTGGACAGCCAGAGTCACTAATGTGGCCCTATTACAGCGTATGACTAAAAAGCTAGAAATTCTCAATACTGTAAAGAGAAGAAAACTGCAATATTTCGGTCACATAATTCATAATAACAAATGCCATCTGCTGCAGTTTATCCTTCAAGGCAAAATAGATGGGAAGCGTGGGCCGCCTACTATTTCATGCAATTTTGGGACCATACCAAAGTTAATAGGACCTAAAATAGCATTTCCCTTTTGGCACACACCTTTCACTTTTTGACTCAAATTGATCTGCACCAACTCCAAGATCCTTCTTGCATTCCATAGTACTGAGTCAAGTATCCCTCATATTAAATTGTGCTCCCCCCAGGTATCCCTATTAAATTTTATTCTGTTGTTTTCAGCCTCGAGCTCAAACCTATCAAGGTCTTTTTGACTTTTGTTTGTGTCTTGCAGGATATTAGCTACTCCATCCAATTGTGTGTTATCTGCAAATTTGATAAGGATTCCCTGTACCCCCTCATCCAAACCATTAATAAAATATGTTGAAGAGCACTGGGCCCAGGACTGAGCCTTATAGTACACCACTTGTTACATCCTCCCAATTTGAGAAGCAGCCATTAATCATCCTCTGAGTACAATTCTGTAGTGGGTCTATCCAGCACAAACCTAATTAAGTTACAAATCAGAATTTGCTGGGATTAAGATGAACAGTGTCTATACTGGCCCCTCTATCTATCAGGGAGAGGGTACCTGGTGTGTGTGTGTGTGTGTGTGTGTGTGTGTGTGTGTGTGTGTGTGTGTGTGTGTGTGTGTGTGTGTGTGTGTGTGTGTGTGTGTGTGTGTGTGAGAGAGAGAGAGAGAGAGAGAGAGAGAGAGAGAGGATTATTCTGGCAGGATTTATTCCTACATTGTTTTCAACATGCTAGCAGAGTGAGCACTTTAAAATCGGCTCTAGAATCAATGCTCTGGCATTGATATCAGGCATACTGGTCTGTTAGGCCCAGGTTCCTCCTCCTCTTTGAATATTGGGTTAGCTCTCCTCCAATCTGACCCTTCATCCATCTTACATGCTTTCGAGAAAATACTAGACAGTGGTTCTGAGTGGTTCTCCTCTTGGATGCAGTTCCTTACCAGTCTCAAGCTACAATCCTGTCCCCTACATTAGTACTTCACAGTCTATACCTGGACCATAGACTGCATTTTGAGAAAAGATTGGACGGGAGTAAGAATTGAGCCCTCCTGAATTTCTTTGTTGTCTACCTTCATTTCTCCATCCCCACTGAGTAGCTCAGCCACTATTTCCTTTCTATGCCTTTTGCTGCACAAGTGCCCGAAGAATGCTTTTAAAATTATTTTTAGTGTCTCTTGCTAACATTTTGCCTTCCTGACACCAGCTTTTGCCTCCCTAAAATCATCACTGCAATTTTTTTGCTACCTCTCTTTACACTTCTTTTTTGACCTGGCCTTCCTTCCACATCCAACATGTGTCCTTTTTCATTTTCAGGTCTTCTCTGAGCTTCTTGTGAAGGCACATTTTCTGCTGTCTTCCATCTCCCCCCCCCAGTTGAAATTATTCATATTTGTGCCTGTAGACTTAGTTTTAAGGACCTCCCACCCATTTTGGACCCCTTTGTGTGTTCAGATCTCCTTCCATGGGGCCAGATATTATCCAGAGAATTATATGGTATGTCAAGACTGGATTCAGAGGTGATCATCCTGAGCCATCTTCATTCAGGCTGCATTTTTTAACATTCCTACAAATCTTCAGTGAAGAGCTATGCTAAGGAAAAGGGTTTTGGTCCATTTGGCACAACCAATTAAGGATATTTTATGTTGCATAACTACTCTGGGATCTTATCTGTGCCCTGTGGTTCAACAGAAAGGAGCTTTTGGCTACTACATGCATTTTGCTGCACCATTAAGTTCTGTGAAATAGCCAATGACTATTGTTCTAAGACATAATATTAACCTAGCTGGGCAGACATGTAATGGTCTGTTCGTTTTCTCTTTCACTGTCTGGTAAGCTGCACCAGTTCATGCAGCAGGTAATGTTATGCACCCTGATTTCATCCCTAACATCAGTTCAAAGTCAATTAAGCCAAGGCTGATATTTCACTTGTGAAGAGACTTTGGCCAAAATGCAATAAAAGAAAACACACTGCTACCATTTCCAGAAGCAAAATATCTTTTTAATGGTGTTTGTAAGAAGCTAATTAACCACCAGTTTGAAACATTCAGTATTGAAATGGGTCATGTTTATCAGTGAGATGCAGTCCTGACAGTCTTCATATATTGCAGTAGGGCTGGTATTAAAACCCTTATCACCACCACCTCAAGGACATACACAGACACAGACATTCACTACACATAGAAATTCAGCCAAAATACTTCAAAGAATCATAGAATCATCATAGGGTTGGAAGGGACCTTGAAGGTCTTGTAGTCCAACCCCCTGTCCAACTCAGGAGACCTCATACCATCCAGCGATGGAGCACCCACAATATGGAGAGGCAAGCTGGTCCACTGTTTAATGGCTCTCACTGTCATGAAATTTCTCCTCATTTTCAGGTTGGCTCTCCCTCTGATGAGTTTCCACCCATTAGTTCTTGTCATACCCTCAGATTCCATTGAGGATAAATCAGTGCCTTCTTTCCTGTGGCATCCCTTCAGGTATTGGAAGACTGCTATCATGTCTGCCCTCAGTTTTCTCTACCTCAGGCTAAACATGCCTAGTTCTTTTAGTTGTATTTCAGTCTTAATCAGAAAAGATACAAATATCCTCTCTTTGTCCTTGATGATCCTTCAATACAATCCAGGTTGGAAGAAGTAATTAAAATGCCAAAATAATTAAGATTTTTATTTCTCAGAACTGAAGATATTGCATGGATCCTTTTTTTATTTAAAGTACTGCATTGACATACAAAAGTGATTTTCATAAAATCATGGTTGTTTTCCATTGTTTTTATCTATTTCATCAGTACTTTTATAAAGAGCCAGTACCAGAAGCACTCTAGCCTTTTGAGAAGGGACGTCTTGGAAGAATCGGATAGGAAATAGCTCATTGATTGTCCAGTGGGGCTTCCTTTCTGAAACTGACAGGCCCCTGTTTTGATCCGAGAGCACAGAATGTTTTCTGACACTGCAAAACAATGCAAGATTACCTACAATAGGCAGCTTCTCAAAGACAGGTGATTTATTATGACACGTGCTTCTGTCACTGGAGGCTGTTCCTGATCCACATCATCTGGATGCAACAGATTACATTCTTTTCAAACCTGAAATGTACCTCTTCTATTTAGATTTCCTAAGATAATTAAACTGCCAAGGTTGCTACATTTCCCCCCTGATAGCAGGTCAGGAAGCAACAGAAATCTTCTTGCCCAGTTGTCCAAATGGCCTGATTTGTGGAGGATATTGCTTCAAGTCAATAAAGCACTGCAGACATGGTCAAACTTCTGGAGGAATCACACAACTCATGATGCCATGGGCAGTGTCTACAGTATTTAGTGAACATACTGTAACTAGGCAACAAGATTTGGGGTGGTGATACTTTCTCATAAGCACACCCAGTATTGTGATGCTGTCATCTGGCAATGCACATCTTCTCTTATATTGTTCTCATGGGTAAGAATAGATAGTTCAAAAGCTTTCCTGTGTACTGAGCAAGATGACAAAGATGTCTCTAGGTTTCTTGCATCTTAGCACATTTTTGTGTGAAATATTCATAAAAGTGTGTGTGTGTGTGTGTGTGTGTGTGTGTGTGTGTGTGTGTGTGTGTGTGTGTGTGTGTGTGTGTGTGTGTGTGTGTGTGTGTGTGTGTGTGTGTGTGTGTGTGTGCCTTCGTGCAAAACAGATGTATTTTTGAACAAAATAACTGTATTTTGTACAGGTGCATTGCTCTTGGGAAAATATTATTTTTAATACAAAATCTATTTTTTTCATGGATTAGGATGATGACAAAAATGTAGCAAAATATATATATCTGGCTATACATGGCAATTTTTTTGCTAAAGAGGTATTTTACAAGACACCCCTTTTCAATGAGGATGAGAAAATATGGCCAGTATTCATTGCATCCATGTTATTTTTTTCGCTAGTAATATATCAGATGGTGACATTTATGAGCTCTACATGGCAAACATTTTACATAACAGATCCTATTAAATTTTGGACTTATTTTTTCCATGTTCATTATTAGCTGATCAACTATTGATCAACAATCTGTTGCTCATGTACAGCAACCAATCACATTTGATTACACAGGTGTCTGACTAATTACAAAATCTATAAAGTCATACTGACTCTGTTATGTGTATTTCAATACAGGACAAATTAACTCTTCATACACCAACAGGATGCTTTGAAAACATTGATAAATCAGTGGGAATAGAGCATGGCTATATCACATACTGTAACTATAATATTGTTAGTAGAGATGGGCACGAATCAAAAAAATGGTGTTTTGTTTGTCAGTTTGTCGTTTAGGGGTCCCGTTTTGTTTCGTGAATTTTTGCAAAAAAATCATTTTTGTTTTCGTTTGTTTCGTTACCATTTTGTTATCATTTATTTCAATTTTTGTGATTTTTTTAGCATTTAAAGCAGTTCAATGTATCGCCGTAACGAAAACGAAACAGACGACAAAATTTCTGGTGTTTCTGTTCATTTCGTTTCATTTTAGGGACAAAATTCGTTTGTCATTTTGTTACGTAACAAAATGAAAAAACAAACATGGAAATGAAAAATTGTTCGTTTCATGCCCATCACTAATTGTTACTGTAACTGAAATCTCAAGTCACAGCTAGAATAGCCCTGTTGAATCAGTGGGGATTTGATGACTCAACAGCATTATAAGTTCCATTGATTCAATGACCCTGGTCTAGTTGTGACTTTCTACTGGATTTCATCTATCATAACTATGACATGTATTATCTAACATAGGTTCTAAATGCAAAGAAATACTGCATGTAATATCATTTAATACATGTTCTATATGTAAAGGAGTTTCTGCATCTGCAAACAAGAGGAAATGCATTCAGTTGTATTTTCAGCAGCCAGTCTGCCTCACCTGGTAATCTGAATAGTGATAATCAGTGTTTGTATTTTCATTTCACCATGTCCATTATACTATGGACCAGGTCACAAATCCTCACTGATAAAACTACTAGGGTTCAGTAGCTGCAGAATATTGGTTTTCAGGTCAGTGCTTCCACTCACATACCCTATTGCTAAAATGAACCTTATGTTTTTTGCACAATAATAGCATTCTGGAACTGTCTGGATCATGTCTTGCTAATGTTCTAGATATATACTACCCAAAGGTCTCTGGGCGGCTTACAATCCAAAGAATAAAACAATTTAAAATAGTTAAGAGTAAAATATCAATAAATCATCAATAAAAACCTTACACTAAAATCATTATTCTAAAATTGTCATCAGCGGACCCATGTAATTGTGTTTTATATTACACAAGCAATACAATATTACAATATTTCCAATGGAACCATTAGTGTGAATTTATCAAATGACAATCTTTACAAATTACCATAGATCAGTGGTGCAAGCCTGTATTTATATGCATAATAAAGATAGCCAGATGAGTGTCAAAACACTAAGTTTGTGGTCACAGAGGCAATCAGATTTGATTTCTGTTCAGATTTTTAAACAGTCTGGTTCAAGTCCCATGGTATTTAAACCAGTGGCCACATTCACATGCGCTGAACGAGAATCTATTTATTTCTGATTATTTAAATTGGTTTTATTGTCTACAGTGCTGAAATTGATTCATTTCCTTTCTGTCTTAGGAGCAGGGCTGGTGCTTAAGATTTTGATCCCCCACACAAACCCAAGAGTAAGTGATACACTGATAAATCAAGTGTCTAGGAGAGGCAACCTGGTGTCATAATAGTCTCTAGAAACTACAGAGGAAATACTGGTGAGTTGACCTTAGTTGATTAATGACTAAAACCTGGGAATAGGGTGGGAAAAAGCTTCCAGCTGCTTTGTGGGGCAATGGTCCGTGCATGCTAACTGTTCTCCATGTTCAAATGTGCCCGCTCTGTCTTCTGCTGATCTGCTGGTTCCTTCATGGGTCAAATGGAGAGAATGCGTAGGTGGCTACAATGCCACATTTGTTTGTTTGTTTGTTTGTTTGTTTGTTTGTTTGTTTGTTTGTTTGTTTGTTTGTTTGTTTTCAATATTTTTACCCCACCTTTCTCCTTGGAAAAGGACCCAAGGTGGCTTACAATAATGAGGGACAATATACATCCTGGAATATTTAAGACCTATTCAAATTAAGAACAGGGAATTAGGAGAGGCATCTTAGAACATTAAATGTAACATATGTATAAAAATATGTATAAAATATGTATAAAATGTAACATATGTATGGATGAGCAATAAACATTAGGTTTTTAAAAACTAAGGGCCTTTCCACATGACCCCTAAGATCCACTGGTCCCTTAAATTCGGACCAGAGATCTTGGGGGTTCGTTTCTGTTCCTGCGTCCCCACCGCTCAGCACTTCCTGCTCCTGTCGGCGTGAGGGGGGGAGGGGAAAAAAAGGACAAAAGAAGCCTTTACTAACCTGCCGGTGCCGGTCGAACTTGCCACAAGCCCTGTTACTTCCTGGTTCCGGCTCAAGGAGTTCTTAAAGGGGCGGGAGGCAAAAAAACAACAGACAAGCCAGGAGAGCCCAGCACTCTTATCCGCATCAATTTTTTTCACCTGCAGAGAGCAGGTACATGAAAAATGCGCTGGGTCGTGCTAAAGTGGGTGGGGTCGCACTTAATTGTCTCCAAACTCCGGAGCTGGTGGGAAAACATTTCTAAGCTCCGGAGCTGGGAGCCATTTGCAGCGCAGCTTAGGGGTTGTGTATAAATGCCCTAAGAGGGAAAATGGCGGAGCTTCTAATATTCAAAATCCACACAGGCACAAATTAAAGTGAGACTGGCATTCACATCCACAAGCCATATTGATTTGCATTGATTTTAGAAGTCAAGTGTTTAAAAAGGCCCTGCCAGACAATTGAGAAAAAGCAACACATTTTGAAGTCTATTTAAAGTTCTGCTATTAATACAAATATAAATCAATTTGAACCTTGTACCATGTGAATGATGAAATCTAAATTGATTCAAATGGTACTTAGTTGTGGTTCTTATTGCCAGTGTGACTACAGCCAAAATGAATTATGCCTAAGTGAAAGGGGTTTTTTGTCTCTTGGTGACCACCAAAGCATAGGGCTCAGGAATTCTCATGTAGGGGAGTGAATTCTACCCAGATATCTGTGATGTTAAGTTCAGCGTTTGGGAGGGGATTAAAAAAACTGTGATGTGACTAGAAGTGTAATAAAAGAAACCAGAAGCAATAATGTCTTAAGCAAGATGATTGTTGTTGTGTTAGCTATTGCTAAAAGTGACAAGATCTTCTGGTTAGGGTTGAAATTTCTTCATAGGATGAATCTGGTGCCAGAGTGTATCGCCTTATGGCAGAATAGACCAAACCAATGTACTGTACATTGCTAATGCATTACCAGATGTAATGCTGGACATCACTAGGTCATCTAGGACTAGAACAAACTATTGTTTATAAGTCTAAAGAGTGCATTCTGATCATAAGAGATGGTACCACCCTGGGCACACCATTTCTTGGAAGCTAATAAGGATTGGGCCTGCTTAGCACTTGGATGGGAGGCCATCACAGAACACCCTGGAGTGGGTGTGTCTTGCCCACTTCTTCCCAACACCAATGTACAGCTAGAGTTTACTGGCAGACCACAGGTAGAGAACATCATAGTTTTAATACTTTCTTGTCATTTCAGCAAATCCACATTTGAAATATAGAAAAGAGGGTGAATTGTGTTTTTTTATTGCCGACTCCAGAAAACACTGGTTTTTTAAATGGCTTTTAAGAGCTAGGAGGAAGTTGGATTTTCCCCATGAAAGCTTGGAATTCGTGTGATTTTTTTCCAGTGGTTCAATAAAGGTATCAGCTAACTCTTGCATTTATATAATCCATATGGCCTTTTCCTCATTCTTTCTGTCCAAGAGAATGCTAGTTCTGAAAGACTCTTCTTCAGTTCCTTTCTGAGGAAAACTATATATGAGATGGTTTGAAGCATAAGGCTCTGGGATCTAATTCACATCCAATTTTTTGTCTTCAGAACCTGGTGAGGCCTCAGCTAGAACTTAGCTGAGACAAGGATGACATTGGTTCTTAGCATAAATTTGGCAAACCACATTTCTCTCAAAATGAATCCTACTTCCAATTGTATGTTCCTCTTCCCCCCACTTCAACTAATACAAGTATAATAGCATGGTCCTATGTAAGTCTAATGAACTGAATTAGGGATGAGCATTTTGTTTCGGAACCAGTAGGTTACAAAATGAACCACGTGAGCCCAGGTGGTCCTCAGAAGTGGCTGATGCGCGCAGATCCAATTGCTTTACCTTTCTCTGTCTTGCACAGGGTTAAAATCCAATGAGGAAGCACGCTGCAATGTCATTTCCCCAGCTTTGTTCTGCTCGCCAATCAGAGAGGGAAGCAGGATGATGCCTGTCCCTGCACAGCTCCTGATTGGCCAGCATCACATATCTGCCACAGATGACATCACAGCATGCTTCCTCATTGGATTTTAAACCTGCACGAGACAGAGAAAGGTAAAGCAATTGGATCTGCGTGTATCAACCGGTTCCGAGAACCACCTGGGCTCATATGGTTTGTTTCATAACCTACTGGTTCTGAAACGAAATGCCCATCCCTAAACTGAATTCAGTGGGGTTTCTATGTGAGTGTCTTGTGGATTGCAGCCTATGTAACATTATATGTAATATTAGTGGAAGGTTTGATTAATGTGAATGACTCAGATTATCAAACACTGTACCAACTATTTCGCATAATTGAATGCATTGAAAAAGAAATGAAGCCCTGACTTCTGATTTGTTTAATTAATGGGATACATCAGTATGTCTATATTTAAACAATCTGATAGACATGAACTGCATTACAATCACAGCTGGTAAAAATTGTGGCTTAGCTACATGTCTTATGATGCCATTATAAATCTGATCAAATACTTAATTTTCCCAAAGAAAACGACATTTTGTAATTTGTGATAATGGATTCTCTGACAATTTTGAAGATAAAATGGAATAGTATTTGTGCAGTGTTTTCTAGACAAATATTACTAAAATGTCTCTGGATGGTGAAAATATATGGAGAGGGAAGTAAAACTTTACCCAACTTACTCAAGTTAAGAATATAGCAAAACACTGGAAATTGGAAATTTTAGTTTTCATACTATATTAACTAGACATGGGCACGACTTGGCAAAATTGTTGTTTCCATTTTCGGTTATCATTTCCGTTACATAACGGAAATGGTAATGATAAGTAAGCCGTCAGAACTCGAACTCGAACCAAAAAAAAGAAATATCTGGTCAGGTTTTTCATTTCCATTTGTGGCATCGCGGCGATCGCGCAATGCGAAGCACAGAAAAAGTTTTTTAAAGTTTTTTTTAAAAACCCCGACTCCCGGCCAAAAAAGCAGGCGAAAATATGCCTGCCTGAGGCTTTGCCACCTACCAGAAGGGTGGGTTCTGGGGGGTCTCCGGCCTTTCCCCCCGTCTTCTCCTGTCCTGGGCTGCTTGCACCAGGCTGGAGGGGAGTCATCCTCATCATCTCGCCATGCCATGCGGTGGGGGGGATCCAAAATGGCGACCACAATTTTTCTTTTGAAATCGTGGTAAAAAAAACCACACACACCAAATCACCACAGAAACATGTGAAATTTATTTATTTTAAATGCCTGAATTTTAATAGTAGCAGCAGTGGGTTTTTTTATAGCAATAAAACATCGTATTTATTTTATTTTATTTTATTAGACCTGCCCATTTGGGCTGGGCATGGGATGGGACCATGCATTTTTGAACCATTCCACCAATGGCATCGCCAGGTTTTTGACTGACTCGCCCGCCCGTGGCCGCCGTCCACCCATGGCCCCCCACCACCTCTGCCCGCCCGCACCTCCCTCCCGCCACCCGCCACCCTGCCCCGCCCGCCACCTAGGGCACAAAAACACCTAGCACCGGCCCTGATTGCGGGATGCCCCTATGCTCTGGGAAGTCAAATCGCGCTAAATTGTGGTGGAAACGACAAATGACAAACGACAAATGAAACGACAAATTTTTGAAAAATTTCCCGACAAATGGAAACGACCTGAAACGGACCCGTTCCGACAAACGAAAACTCAAAACGTCATTTTTTCTGGTTGTGCCCATGTCTAATATTAACACATAAACCTACATTGCTCAAATTTGAATATTGGACAAAAGGTATATGTTGATAATTTTTTTCTCACTGGGAATGAACTTTGTGGAAAACAATAGTTCTGCATCCTTACATCTCATCAAGACTCTTTACTTTTACCTAAATGCCGTAGTTCAGCTGCACTAAGAGCCCAGGCTTCTAATACCGAAGCCTCATGATCCAACTTGAGGTCTCACCAAATGTTAATGCAGATGAAACTTCTGTGAACTTCTGACGATTTATGAGATGCACCTCTCATATATACCTCTCTTGCAACATGCTGAAATTTGAGTGTGTCAACACTGTTAAGCAAAATGAAAGCAAAACGTTAGAAGAAAGTTCCTAGCCAAGGGAACTCCTAAACTACTGAAATATAGTTATAAGAAATCGGTACCCTTTCAGATAGTTCATTAGCACTTCTTTATGCACCTGGCATTTTGCTCACAGAGCAGAACTGTACCCAAGTAAATCGCGATGGATCCAATGTGCTAGTAGAGCAGGATCGTCAAAATGCAGACAAAGGATTTCCTTCTTTTTGAGTTTACTATGGTAGCAAAAGCAACAGAAATTCCCATAGAAAAATTGTGATACAGTAGGCAGTTTTCTACACCAGCGGAATTTGTTTAAGGCAGGCCTGCCCAGAGTCCGTCCCGGCAGCCAAATCCGGCCCGTCAGGCCATTCTGAGTGGCCCGCGGCTGGCTGGCCCACCCCTCCCTACCCTTCCTTCACCCCATGTTTTTTTTAAAATCTTCTGCCAACACTGACACCGCTGGGAAGCTTGGGTGGCTGGGCGGTCTGCCGCCACCGGCACTGCAGGGGAATGTATGCGGATGGGCAGGCCAGTGGGCCTCTGCCACTGCCAAGGAGCTTTGAGGTGGGTTGGCGGGTGAGCCATTGCCACCGCTGGGGAGCTTGGGGTGGGGTGCAAGGTCACACAGATCGCCTCTTCCAAGGTGCGACCTGTGGCCATGGCTCCCAGTGCTTCCTTTGGTCCCCACCTTCCTCCCTCCCTCCCTCCCTCCCTTGGTCCCCACCTTTGTTCCTCCTCTCTTGGTTTCCACCTTCCTCCCTCCCTCCCTTGGTCCCCGCCTTCCTTCCTGCATGTGGGGTTGCAAGGGGTCAGTGGGTGGGGCTTATGGGTCAGTGAGTGGGGCTTGCAGTGGGGGAGAAGGGTCGGGGAGCAACTGGCCCCTGACACATTCTCAGCCACTAAATCTGGCCCTCCTTACAAAAAGTTTGGGCACCCCTGGTTTAAGGGAAGTATAAGCAACTGAGAAAAATATAAATATATGGAATCTGGAGACACATACATACTGCACATGCTGGATACCAACAACACACACCAGGTATGAGACATCAAAGTGTAACACACATATAGCAGTACAGCAGCAGGTTTCATTTTCAGAAGCTGGCAACATAAACCATAGAGTTCCTACTGCAGATGTACACTGGCTTCGCTGGGTGAAAGCAATTTTCTCTGTGTGTCTATATAATATGCTTATAGGCTCAGAAATGTATTCTGCTTCCATATACTTTTTTGCTTTTAAGAAGTTTGATAAAATAAAATGCACAGATAAATGTTCATGTTAGAAAAACCTATTAAAGGGCGCCCAGGTTTCAGCAAGAAAAGTCATGCAATCCAAAATGAAATGAAGATTTGGAAATAAATGCTGGCGGGATTCAGAGCAACTCAGTGAAATTGTAATGGAAAGATTTTCCCATCCTTATAGGATAGTCTATCATTATTCCAGCAGAATGATGAGGGCAAGAGGTTGGGGAGAGAGGTTTTGGGGGAAAGGCTTGCTCTCTTCAGAGCAGGACATGATCAGTCCCGGAAAACTTTTTTAAAAGTTTCCTTGACTTATAAAAGGTTCAAAGCTTCTCCCCATCCATGTATTTTTAGGGTAGTAGTTCCCAATCTAAGGTCTCCAAGTGTTCTTGGACTGAAGCTCCCAGAAGCCTTTTACACTAGCTGTGCTGGCCAGGATTTCTGGGAGTTGCAGTCTAAGAACATCTGGAGACCCAGGGTTGGGAATCACTGTTTTACGGTGTTTTGGGAGTTACAAAATAAACTGGGTATCTCTTGGCAGTCTTACATAAAAAAATTACAGGGTTACTTATAATTTCTGTTTTTACTCAGCTGAAGCCTGACTTACGCAGGACCCAGTCTTGATGAAGCAAGTCACAATTTGTGTGCCATCATTGTTTACCATGACTGACCAGTTACTGGCACGTGGCAAAATTTTTTTTTTTGTTGGCAATGAAACACCAGCCGAAACATTGATCTTCTCTAAAAACAAAGCACAAAAATTAAAGCATTCCGGTTGTGCAGAAAGGTGCAAAGATAGGAAAGGTTCCATATACATGGATGTGTGTGTGTATGGGGGGGGGAATCATGTGAACTAAAAATCCTTTAATTAAAAAAATTGGAAGAAATGAAGGTGATAAATTGAAAAGCAGAAGTATAGAATATGGCTTGATGGGAAAATAAATGGGAACACTTCTGAAGGCCTTACCTGCTGACAGGTGATGAAAGAAGACAAGCATTTTATTCCCAAGAGAATTTTGCTTATCAGTGTCTTGTGGTGATAGCAGAGGAAGGAAACATAGGGATACCAGCATGATGGTTTCATGACTGTGAGTTCTTGGTGGTAGGCATTTAACTCAGAAATAATTTAGAGTGACTCCATGTGAGTGTAGCCAGAGAACTCATTTTTTTAAAAGACAGGGTGTAAAACTGCCAGCTTTGGCTGGAAATAAAATATTGATTTGAAAGGATAGGAGTTAGACAGGTGGCCGGAAGGCAGAAACCAGGTAGGTTGGAGACCAAAAATATAAGCCACATTGGCAGGCCTAAAAAACACTGTGTGCCCAATCAACTACTGTAGCCAGATGTAGAAAAATGTTGCAGGCTGATTTACTTTCTGGAGAATTCAGTGCACTGTCTCAAGGCCTGGAATGGGAGAACTTCATCATTTGGCCAGTTTCTGGAGGAGTAATAGGCTGTCTTTATGTAGAACCCTTTTGTGTTGATATAGCCCTCTTTATCTTCCACATTTCAACATGGAGTGGGTCCTCATAATGGGACATCAACATGTAGAGCAGGAGATTCTTCCAACGCGCAGTAGATTATGACTATATACATCATCTATCTAGAGTATAGTTAGTATCTTTCTCAGTACAATATATCAGCCACCAGATGGATTAAAGGAACAGGGGCTGAGTCGATGATCCATTAGGTCCTTTCCAACTCTGAAGTCCTAAGATGGTGGTGGTGGTGGTGGTGGTGGTGATAGCGGTGAATGTGAGCAGCCATTTGCAATTACTGTACATGTATATGAAAAAAATCCAAGTAGAAAAAGAATGTAACAGATCTTCGAAGAAAGGATTGGGAGAAATAAAGGTGGTGAAACTGACAAGTCTTAGCACTTAGTGCTTATGTGTGAGAAGGAGGACTAGTATAGCTTATGTGTCAGCTGGATATGTCACTAGTTGCCTTGCGACTTTGATGTACATGCTATGGTTAATGTACAATCACAACATTGTATCTTATTAAGATGAAATGGTGGGCTTTGTATCATATAAAACCTTATGTACTGTCTATCAGTGTATGTCTCTATAAGAGCTTTGGGTTTTTTCTGGGCATTCCATTCCATGTGCCTCCTCCTCCTCCTCCTCCTCCTCCTCATTTCTCCACTCATCTTAGGGCATTTATACACAACCCCTAAACTCAGGGGCAAATCGCTCCCAGCTCCAGAGATTAAAAGTGTTTACCCACCAGCTCCGGAGTTAAGAGGAAATTAAGTGCGACCCCGCCCACTTTAGTGCGTCCCAGCACAGCTTTCAGGTACCTGCTTTTTGGATGTGACAAATATTTGATCCGGTGTAAGGATAGTGAGTGCGGGGCTCTCCTGGCTTCTTTTTGTTCTTTTTTTTGCGCCCCACCCCTTTAAGAGATCTGAATGCTGCCGGGAACAAAACGGAGGTAAACCGGCATTCTTTTCTTTCTTTTTTCTCCCTCCCTCACACAGCCAGCAACCAGGAAGCGCGGAGGGGGTGGGGACAGAGGAAGAGCGACGAACCCCTAAGATCTCTGGTCCGAATTTAAGTGGCCAGCGGATCTTAGGGGTCGTGTAAAAAGGCCCTTAGAGTTGACCTCATTCAGCAAGGTCTGCCTGATTCTCTGTGTGACATTTTCCAGGGTGGAAGGGCTGCTGTGGAGAGGAGTCATCAAATGAGAATTGCTGGATAATTTAGTGGTTTAGGTCTCTGGCTGGGGAGTCAGAGGTTGGGAGTTTGATTCCCCATTGTTCCTCCTTGATGGGCTGGACTTTGTGATGTATCCCTTAAAGCTACACAGTTCTAAGATCACTATATTATTTCATGCAGCTGAATGTGGACACATTCCAAATTTTACTTCCTTGTACCTCAGCATTTCATATAAGTGACAAGAGATACAAATGGGTTCCATCTAGCTTTCTCTTGGACAAACTTGAGTATGCACAGTTTGGGAATAGAGCTTTAAGGGAGCCATTTCATCCTCCCATTGTTTAAATTATAATGAACCCAATGCAAGTGAGTTGAAGCAAATCAGCGACATCAGAGGAAAATAAGGGGAGAATCCTGATATGATATAGAAATAGAAACCAATTTTTGCTGAAGGAATGAAAAAGATCCATGAGATGTTGATTTTATTGCCATCAATTGTCTCTTCTTGGCACCAGTGAGGAAGATGATTTATTAATTCAAGAAGAAAGGCACTAGGTAACCTTGTATGCTCATTTTGAAGAGGCAAATTGAAGTTTTTGAATGGGTTTGAAAAATACACTGTACATTTTCTCCTTTGTGACCACACACGTAAACTTATGATTGGAACCCACAGGAATTTAATAGGAGATGAGAACAGGAAGGAGCTTTCATTAAAGTGTGATGAGGCATGAGGTGCAGCAAAGGCTATAGATCACTGCCAGGATCAGGCACCAATCTGAAGTCTAAATTATATTGAATTAGACCTATGCATCCTACCCACCCCCTGCCACTATTTTGAGTTTGACTTTGCTTGCTTCCTTGTGGGACAGTCCCATTACCTCAAAATGCCTTGCTCTTAGATTGTTTACTTTAGAATGCTGTGATTTGCCCCCCCCCACTCGAAATGATCAGGCGAGACAGTGTTTTGGGGATAACTGGGCCACACTTTATTAACACATAAACAACCACAACAACAGGAGGGGCCAGGCATCCATAATTTGGTTGGAACTCCAGGGTCTCCCGGGACCCCTCCAACTGGGCAGCATTGGGCGAGCCACAAACCCCCAGGTGGTGCAGTCATCCGACAGCACCCACCAGGCCAGTTAGTTAATTTGACCCTCCCTGCTTCTGCTGTCACCAATCTGGGTGGTCCCCAGTGCAGGGAGGCGGTTGGCTTCCCCCCACCCCATCACCAAGACCTCCTGGCCCGCAGTGCTGTGGCTGAGGGAAGTTTGGGTCCAGATGTTAATTGTATGCTCACCACTGCCCTCCATCTGCTTTAGCCGCCTTAGTGTGACCATTGTTGCAACCACATAACATCCGAACTCCGAGGTACCAGTGTGGGATAGGCGAAAAATCCCCGCTCTCAACGGCCAATCTAGAGTGGGGGTCAAAAATTCCTATCCGGCCCCAAACTTGGCGACCAGTAAAACTCACACTAGTCCTAACGCGGTGGGTGGGTGGGGAACGCCGGAAACAAACTGCCTGTTGATCGGGGGGAGGAGCCGCCCTTTCTAGGGCGCTCCTCCCCCCTCCCTCACAGGACATACTCGTCCTGTCTCGCCCCTCGCCATTCTCGCGAGGGGCAAATCCACCCCGCGAGCGGACGAGCCGCTCGCGGAGCTTGCATTGCCCCCCCCACTCGAAATGATCAGGCGAGACAGTGTTTTGGGGATAACTGGGCCACACTTTATTAACACATAAACAACCACAACAACAGGAGGGGCCAGGCATCCATAATTTGGTTGGAACCCCGGGGTCTCCCGGGACCCCTCCAACCGGGCAGCATTGGGTGAGCCACAAACCCCCAGGTGGTGCAGTCATCCGACAGCACCCACCAGGCCAGTTAGTTAATTTGACCCTCCCTGCTTCTGCTGTCACCAATCTGGGTGGTCCCCAGTGCAGGGAGGCGGTTGGCTTCCCCCCACCCCATCACCGAGACCTCCTGGCCCGCAGTGCTGTGGCTGAGGGAAGATTTGGGTCCAGATGTTAATTGTATGCTCACCACTGCCCTCCATCTGCTTTAGCCGCCACTGCCGCGGGCCTAGCCTTGCTATGGCCCCGGTCCCCCAACTACATATCCAATTCAGCAGCCAGGCCCCTCCTCAAGTCCCGCAGGAACAACTCGGTGCCCTCGTCCATCAGGTGGACCCCGTCCGGCCTGTAGAGCTCCGCCCTGCGCACACTGAACTCCGGGTGGCCCACAACTGCCCCAAATTCCCGGCAAACAGCCCAACAAACCTCTTGGTTCACCCTCTTTCTGGAGCGGTTCAGTTTTTGTGGGTCACAGTTCGCCTGCCAAACCTGGCGGGGTATCAAGGTTGACCATAGCACTCGGCAGGCCGGAAATCGTGCCTTCCAGATCGCGAGGTCCCTCAGAATTTCAATTATCAGTGATTTGCCCGTTTGCCTGGTCAAATCGTTTCCCCCCAGGTGAATCAGGAGAATATCCGGTGCCAGTCCCCTTGCTGCAGCCGTAGCTACACCGAGGAACTCCCGCCACCTCATTCCCCTCCTTCCCCACCATTCCACCGTCGCCTGCGCGCCCAGCCCTAGATTGGGCTCCCAGCCAGTCCTGCGAGCAAATTTTTCAGCCCAGTAGATGTAACTGTGACCCACAAAAATAATTCTCGCCCTATGTGCACATCCATCAGATCCTGAGGAAACAAAAACAACACATTACAGCGCCGGCAACGGCCGCACGTATCTTTTATAACATTGAGAAGCCCACCTCCCCAGTTGACGGATGGAGCCCGGGTCATATCCCACTGCAGCTGCCGTTGACGCTGCCCCAATACGAAAGGAGTGCGTCCCAAACCTGAGTGCCCCCAACCCCAGCTGCCCTAGAACCCTGCTGGTCATGGCCGAGAACTGAAACTTGGTCAAGGGGCACCCATTCCGGTGTACGAAGAGATATCCCTCACCCGTCCCCCTCCGCGCGAGGTAAGCCCTCATCGCTGCCACTGGGCAGATCGCCCCCACCGAGCATGTGCCCAAGCTTATTTTGGTACCATGTCCCTGCTGATCGGTCTTGGACTTCCTAATGTGTACCACCAGGGTATCTCTGTCCACCTGGATATCGGAGACCTGGAGGGCTGTCCATGAGGTGTCCCGCCCACTTGTTGCCACCAGCTCACTGACTCGCAGGGCGCCAAAGAAGGCCAAAAGGGAGGCAGCCCTAAACAGGGCCACCTCAAAGTCGTCTAAACAGACTCCTGGCCAGTTGGCGCACATGCGCTCCAGGAGCTGGGGCGAGAGCGGGAAGTGGGTGTCCTGTACTCTACCCCTCATCCAAGCCCAGCCCGTCACCATGCCCCTAACCCGGAAGTCCCTAGTTGTGTCCGGATGTCCCCTGAACCTGGAGTAAAAGGCCAAGGCAGCTAACCTCCCCTGCAAGGAACTAGGCGCCAGTCCCCTGCGGTGTAGATGGACCAAGAATTGCTGAAGGTGTTCTATGGGGAGTGGCCACTGTTGTTCCAGGCCCTGGGCATCCCTAAAAGCGGTAAATTCCGCCATCACCGATGCATAGCCCCGTTGAGTCCTGGGTGCCACCGAGTGGCCGAGGGCTCTGTCAGCCTCAGCCCACCAGCCTGCCATACCTCTGCCGAGATCTCCACGGGGTGGTCGGCCGCTTCTGGGGCAAGGGCCCAAAAACGCTCGGCCTGTCGGCGGGACAAAGCATCGGCGATTTCATTTTCGATCCCTGGCACATGGCGAGTGTGCGCCACAATGTTAAATTGCAAAGCCCTCAGCACGAAGGCCTGGACCAACCCCATAACCCGCGGTGATCGTGATGTCAGGCTGTTTATGACATACACCACCACCTGGTTATCGCACCAGAAATGTACTACCGAATTAGCCCAGGCCTCCGACCAGATGAAAAGGGCCACCCAAATAGGGAACAGTTCGAGGAAGGTGAGGTCCCGCGTGACGCCACCCGCCTGCCAATCCAGGGGCCAGGCTCCACTGGCCCACTCCCCCTTCCAGTAAATGCCAAACCCCAGCCCCCCGGCTGCGTCAGTGTGTACTTGGAATTGGGCGCCCAACCGGATCTCATCCCTCCAGAAGGAAATCCCATTGAATCCCTCCAGCAATCTGGACCAGACCGTCAGGTCCTCCTTCATCTCGGCCGTGACCCTGGTTCTGTGGGTGGGCCTCCGAAGGCCACCCATGGCCGTGCACAGCTGGCGCAGGAATGCGCGCCCCGGGGCCACCACCTTGCAAGCAAAGTTCAAGTGGCCCACGAGCTCCTGCAACTCCCTCAGGGCAATTTTTTGGCGCTGTTGGGCCTGCCGCACCCTGGCCCTCAGGGCCTGCAGCTTGTCCTGGGGTAGACGACATGCCTGGGCCCTGGTGTCAATTTCTATGCCCAGGAAGGTAATCACCTGGCTGGGCCCCTCTGTCTTCTCCTCGGCGAAGGGGAGACCGAGCTCGCGGGCTAGTGCGCGGAACTGGTCTAACAGGGATCTGCACCTGCCAGAGCCGTTGGGCCCACAGAAAAGATAATCATCCAGGTAATGCGCCGTGCTGTTCCAGCCCGAGGAGTGGCGAAGCCGCCACTCCACGAATGAGCTGAATGTCTCAAAGATGGCGCAAGACACCGAACAGCCAAATGGGAGGGCCCGGTCCATGTAGAACTGACCCCTAAATTGGAACCCTAACAGCTCAAAGTCCCCCGGGTGCACGGGGAGAAGGCGGAAGGCCGACTTAATGTCGCATTTCGCCATCTCCGCCGCCGCGCCGCAGCTGCTCACCATGCGCACAGCCGCATCAAACGACGTGTACCTTACTGTGCAAAGCTCCGGCGGGATCCCGTCATTGAGGGAGGCCCCGCTGGGGTGGGATAGGTGATGGATTAAACGAAACTCCCCTGGGGCCTTCTTTGGGACCAGGCCGATTGGGGACACTCGCAGGTTCGGTAGTGGTGGTTCCTCAAAAGGGCCAAGGACCCGGCCCTCCCGGACTTCCTTCTGTATCTTCTCCTCAGCGACCCCCTCCGCCATTTCCAGGGATCTCAGGTTCTTAGCGAACCGAGGGATGCGGGCCCCCTTAAACGGAATACGGAACCCAAACTCGAAACCTTGAACTAAGAATTGTGCTGCCTGCCTATCGGGGTATTCGGCCGCCCATCGCCTTAACACCTCCAGGCTAATTGGGCTGGGCCCCTTTTGCCTGGGGTCCATCAGCGCCTCCTGGCTCCCCCCACGTCCCTGGGCTTGCCCTGCTGGGGGCGGGCTCTACTGCAGCTACTTGCCGGATGCTGTGCTCCGCAGATGGAGCACTCATGCTTAAAACGGCAGGGTTTTCTGTTACAGACTCCCTGGCCGTTGTAGTCCCAACAGACCAGCCGGACTTGAACCGGCTGGCCCACAGCGCGGGCAGCTGTGCTGGCCGGCCCCTTCCTGATCATATGGCCACTGTCATACCTTTCCCCCAGCACCGGCCTTACCGGGGTCATGAACTGCAACCAAATGGGTGGCAGTGGCTCGTCCCAACGGACGTAGGGGTCAAGGGCCGCCCTACGACGAAATTCCTCGTCGTACTGGAGCCATGTATGGCCCGGGAAGTCCACAAAGGCCCTGTATATGATGTCCAAATATGTAAGCATCGACTGGGGACGCCAGGGGTATGCCTGCAGTGTCAAGGACATAAAAATCAGATACGCTGGCAGCCATGTCGCCCAGGAGCGCTCCGGCTTCTTTTTGAGCCTGCGCTCCTTATCCTGCGGGTCCTCTTTGTCCAGCTCCTTGGTGTCCAGCTCTCTGTTCAGCAGGCTGAAGATATTGATATAACCCCCCCGCCAAATCTTCTCTCGCGTGGACTGGGCCAGGTGGTGGCCAAAAGGCGAGGCGTAGTCGCCGTATGGCATGGCTGCCGCCGCCACCCCAGGGTATCCCGGGGCGGCACCCATGCCCGGCCATGGCGGGAATCCACCCACCATGTGCCCAATCCCTGACCAGCTCGGCGGTAGGCCGGCTGGCCACTGTGCAGTGACTCCCGGGTGCGCTGGTTGGTGTTGCCCTGACCCACCCAAGCACGATGTGGGCTGTCCCGGTCTTGGCCCCATGAACGGGGGCGCCGGGCCGGGCATCCATGAAGGGATGGGCCCCCACGCCGGCAGGATGGCCGCCGGTGGCAGGTGGGCAGGCGTCGTGTGGGGCGGTCCCAGGATTGGAGCAGCCCCCCCGTCTGTGTACTACCCCCTGACCAAGGCCATGTGATGTTGGGTGCGGTGTCAGGTGCGCACGCTAACTCACTGGGCGGAGCGCTCTCCGCTGCCGGCGTCATGGGCTGGTCCTCCTCCGCCGGTTCCCGCACTGGGCCTCCGTCCTCCTCCGGTCCCTGCGAGGCCGGCCGTGGCCGCTTCGCTGCGACCAGTGCTGCACTGGCCTCCGCCGACGTTCCCAGGGCTGCTTCCATCACTTCGAGCACTGTAAAGCAAGCAGACATATCCTCTATCATACCTTTCAGCTGTGCTCGCCTACGTGCTTTCGCGGGACGCGCGCCTGTCCTAGGGGCTGGAGCTAGCTGGTTGCCCTGGGCCACTACCCCTTTAGCCGCCTCCAAGGCCTTGAGGCGGGCCTCCATTTGTAACAATATCG
This sequence comes from Phrynocephalus forsythii, assembly GCA_029282475.1. Lineage (NCBI taxonomy): Eukaryota > Metazoa > Chordata > Lepidosauria > Squamata > Agamidae > Phrynocephalus > Phrynocephalus forsythii. The sequence goes on from JAPFRF010000004.1 coordinate 16,191,733, forward strand.
GCCATTGCTCCTCATCAGAGTCCTGCACTGGAAGCTGGGCCTGCTGTGTAGGCCGACTCCCTGCTGGGAGCTTTCCCTTGCCTGTCCTGCGGCCCTTGCCCGGGGCCATGTCGCCTCTCCCACCCAAGGGGTCTGGGCCTTTGGAGCTGGGCCGCTGCAAGCCCTGGCTCGAACCCCCCACTAAGCCTGTGCTCCCTGTTGGTGTGAGCGAGGGGGGTGCAGGCCTCTGGGTGTACAGGGGGGGAGCAGGCGATCCCTGCCACCTGCTGTCCTTCAGTAGTCTCGACTAAACTCCCAAACCCGGCGTTGGGCCTGGGTTCGCAGGCAGGGGAAAGGCCTGGCCCTGACCCACACCCTGTAGCCAGGTTATGCCACCCACCCCGCCTGGACGCTCCCTCCCCGCCCCTGCCCCTGGGCACGGGCCACCCCTTGTCGGGGCCAGTAGACTAGGGCCTCGCTGCCACTGGGGCCTTTTCTTTCCCAAGGTGGGCGGGGGGGGGTAAGGGGTTATGGCCGCCGAATCCCCGGCCGCGCCGCCCGCCTAGCCTGCTCCACCCGCCCGTCTAGTCCCCGGGCCTGGGTCCCTTTAGCAGACCCCTAGCCCGGTAAGGGGCCGTGCTCCCGATCCCCCTTTTCGGACCTCCCAGGGGATCCCCCCCCCAGCCCTGGTCCCGCTGGTGGGTTGGGGATCCCGGCGGCCCGCTCCCTGCAGGCCGCCCTGGCTCCTCAGCCCCGCTCACTCCGTGGGGGGAGGGCTGATGCTGCTCCCCCCGGTCCGTCGTCTTCCGTCGGCCGGGGCCGGCTGCGCCCCCAGGCCCTGCTGCTCCGCTGCTGCTACTCCTGGCGCCGAGGCCTGCGCTCGGCCGGGCGCCCAGTCCACCGACCCGGTTCTGCCCGGGGCGGCTGCTACGGTTCGGCGGCCGGCTTGTAGGCAGGCCGCCGCGCCACCGTCCTCTTCGCCGCCGCTGCGGTCCAAAATGGCACCCGCCACGTGGCGTTGCCCAGCCGGCGCTCGGAGATGCTCCTTCTCCGAACGCCGGAAACAAACTGCCTGTTGATCGGGGGGAGGAGCCGCCCTTTCTAGGGCGCTCCTCCCCCTCCCTCACAGGACATACTCGTCCTGTCTCGCCCCTTGCCATTCTCGCGAGGGGCAAATCCACCCCGCGAGCGGACGAGCCGCTCGCGGAGCTTGCATTATATTGGCTCAGTTTCTTGTGGAGTGGTTAATAAAGCTGTATTCTATTGGCATAAGATGTTTGTCTCCTCCAATGAGGATCTATCAGTAGTACAATTCAAAGACATCTGTGTTCTTTCTATTGCTGTTGGGCGAATGGCTTTGCTTTCCGACCATGCACATTGTGGGAAGAGGAAGGGGAGAGCTTGTGTCAGAATTAAACATATCTGCAATCAATAAAATACATCTAGAGGGCAAAATGCAAGTGTGGCATTTACCCCTTGGTGGTGAATAATTCACGAGAAGTATCTGTATTGATTATTTGGTTGTTGACCAATGGGAAAATGCATGGGAATGATACAACAAGCTCCAGATATTTACCGACTGCATCTATCATCAGTTGATGCTAGTACAGTAAGTAATGAGGAAGGCTAGCAGTTGGCAGTCCAACAACATGTTTAGGAACACACACTGTCGTCGCCCACACCCAATTTCCATCATCCCGCGTACAGTAACCCCCTGTCTACCGTGGGGGTTAGGGACCCACCCAACCCATGATCATTGAAAATCCATGATAAGCGGATGCAGCTCGGGTGGGTGAGGTGCAATTTAATACATAGTGCACCGCTTCCCAGCACCCCAGTGGGGGTGGGGACGAGCGGTGCGTGATCTTTAAAAAGGGCTCTCAGTCATGGAGCTGAGTACTCAGCTGCGTGGCCAAAAGCCCTTGTAGCATTGCGCACTGCTCGCCCGCACCCTGAGGGGGTGGGGAGGAGCGGCGCACCTCTGGAGGCAATCCCTGGGCTCCAGCTGATTGACACTGGGGTGGGGGAGAAAGACTTTTTGTTTCCCCACCCCCGGGCCAATACGCTGGAGCCCAGGGCTTGGGCAAAGGGGGGAAGGTTTAAAAAGCTCCCAAACCTCCCCCCTCAAGCCCTTTCTGGGTACTGTGGTCCCGTGATATAGCAGGACCACAGTATATGAACCACGAAAGGGCAGGGACCACTGTCTTCTGAGTCTTTTTCACCTGAAAAAGTTACCATTACTGGGATATAACAGTGATTCATAAGATTGTATGTATTAATTCAATAGCAGCTTATGTACCGTTGGGGACCTTGTTATGATGCTTATAAACAGGGTGAACTTGATTTAAATGAAATGGGTGTGAATTACTTTTGAAACCATGATTTAAGTAAATGCCTGGACATTTTTGACAATTTATATTAAAATACGTTTTGATGATTAAAAAACCATTTAAAATTAATTCACAATCTAAGTTATGATTTAAATTTATATGACTTTTTCACCATTGATTTTTATCCCCCTTGCTTATAGAATTCAGGTACCCTATGTCATGAAACGGAATGGCTCAATATTGTATATATGGATGTGTGTTCATATGTAATACATGTATACACATCATATGTGTGTGTGTGTATGTTGTGTTGTTACAGTCGTGACTGACTCTTCGTGATTCCATGTCCACTACTAATTCCAATGATGGGCAAAATCCTGTTTCCTAGTAGAGGAACTTCTACGAAAGGAGGTCTTATAAACCAACAGGGATTTGGTGAGTCAGTGCCTCTGTAAGTTCCATCATTTTAGTGAGTCTACTTGGTTGCAATTTGCTATGCAAATCAATACAATTTTGGCCTATAGCAGTGTTTCCCAAGCTGCACCATGGCTCCATGGGGCACCAAGAAGGCCATCCGAGGCTGCCCTTGACTCTCCTCCAGCGACTGCAGCGGGTGCAAAATGCAGCGGCCAGACTGGTGGTGGGAGCGCATCGCTATGACCGCATCACCCCGGTCCTAGCCCGGCTGCATTGGCTACCCGTTGCCTCCCGGATCAGATTCAAGGCCCTGGTTTTAGTTTATAAAACCCTCCATGGCTTGGGCCCGGACTACCTGGCAGAGCGGATCGCCCAGTGGTCAACTTCGGCCCGTCCGGTTTGGCAGTCGTGGGCGCACTTGCTTTGGGTTCCCACCCCTCGAGAGGCCAGGCGATCACTTACTCGAAGCCGGGCCTTCTCTGTCACTGCTCCAGCTTTGTGGAACAGCCTACCCAGCGAAGTGCGCTCTGCAGAGTCCCTGCTGGCCTTCCGTAGAGCGGTGAAGATTATCCTATTCCGCGAGGCCTTTGGTGACCTAGCATAATAGTCTTTCCCCCCCCCCACCATCGATCAATTGCCTACTTCTCAGTGTTTTGTTGTTTTAGCAGCGAGGTTTGTAACTACATAGGGTGCCTTTTGCTGCTGTTTTATTATGTGTATTATACTTGTGATGTCTATTTTGTGAATTTTGCTGACTAGTTCAGCTCTGTAAGCCGCCCAGAGTTCCCTTGGGAAGATGGGTGGGGTATAAATCTAATAATAAATAAATAAATAATAATATGAAATCCTCTCATCCTTCCTCCTCCCTTCTCAATCCAATGGTCAGCAGTTTGAATCCACACAATGGAGTGAGCACCTGTTGCTTGCCCCAGATCCAGCCAACTTAGCCATTCTAAAGCATGTAAGAAGACAAGTAGTTAAATGGGTACTGCTTTGGTGGGAAGGTAACAGCGTTCCATGCACTGGAACATTTACTCATGCCAGCTCAGTACACCCTGAAGTTGCAACTCAAATTGAAACTCAGAGTCAATTGGGGTTCAAAGTATCAAGAAAAATGAGGTAACCCACAGTGGCATTGTTAAGATGGACAATATTCATTTAGATAATGCCTTCTGAGTCAGTGCCTAATCTAGGTATCTACATTGTTTGAAGACACTGGAAAAAACAATGAAAAACACAGTAAAATGAACTATATGTTAGGAGATGTTGTGTGTTGCTACTGCAAAGTAGCAATTATGTGTGTTCTATGCCTTCCGGTTGCTACAGCATTCCATAGTAGGGATGGGCACAAAACGGAAAAATAATGTTTCATTTTGTTTCATGCTCACCCTGTTTTGTTTGATTTTGTTGCTTGCAATTTTTTTAAAAAAATCATACAAAACAAACTGAAACAAAATGAAACAGCTCCCCTGGGTCCTAGAAGCATCGGATTTGGTGCCCAGGACTCTGGGGGCCATTTTTAAAGGACTCCTGCTGAGCTATTATCAGCTGCACTCCTTTAAACCTGGCCCAGTCGGCACCAGGGGGATCCTCTGGTGCAAACTGTGCCAGGTTCAAAGGACTCCTGCCATTGACAGCTCAGGAGGAACCCTTTAAAAATGGTCAGGAGGGTAGTTACGGTGATTGTGTTGCCCTCCTGAACATTTTCAGAGGATTTCTTCTGAGTTGTCAATGGCTGGAGCCCTCAGAAAACAATGGAACAAAATGGTTCATTTCAATGCAAAAACAGCCATTTTGTTTTGTCTATAACGAAATGCTGCTTCCTCATTTTGTTTAGTTTTGTTTTGTTTTTGTTTCATTATGCAATGAAACAACGAAACAGCATTTAATTTTTTATTTCCTGCACATCCCTATTCCATAGCTAGGCTTAGATTTCCCTTTGATTTCTCAGATGTTTGATAAGAGATCTCCTGTTCTTTCCCTCTGTTGCTTGCAGTGGTTGTTTTAATAGTTCTCTTCCTCTCTACGTGACAGTTGCTGAAAGACTACGTTCAGGGTTCTGACCCTGTTTCTTTCATCTTTTGCTTTTGCTCTTTCACAATTGTCAGTGTTCCTTCTGCCATCAACCTAGTTTTTCTTTTTCTTTTTTACTTCAGGGATTATCGCCCTTTCAACCTGCAAGCAAAGAGATGACACACACATTCAGGCCACAGTTCTTCTCCCTCTCACAAAATACCAGAAATAGGGGACATACACTCAAATTGAGGGCTGGGAGAGTAAAAAGAGACAAAAGAAAATATTTTTTCACCCACCGCGTTGTTAGTCTGTGGAACTCTCTGCCACAGGATGTGGTGATGGCATCTGGCCTGGATGCCTTCAAAAAGGGATTGGACAGATTCCTGGAGGAAAGGTCCATCACAGGTTCTCCACAGATGGAGATGTGTAATCCCCAGGCTTAAAACCGGGGTACTTCAAGGACCATATGCAGGGGAGTGGTATCAGGAGACAGATATCTAGTCTTATGCGCTCCCAGATGCATCTGGTGGGGCCACTGTGAGATACAGGAAGCTGGTCTAGATGGGCCTTTGGCCTGACCCAGCATGGCTCTTCTTATGTTCTTATGCCCAACCAGATTTACACCTCCCCAACCAGAGGTGGGCTACCGCAGCTCCTCTCCAGCCTCAGACTAGGTAAGTCCCTTGCCCCAGGGTCTTACATAAGAACATAAGAACATAAGAAGAGCCATGCTGGATCAGGCCAAAGGCCCATCTAGTCCAGCTTCCTGTATCTCACAGCGGCTCCACCAGATGCGTTTGGGAGCGCATGAGACTAGATATCTGTCTCCTGATACCACTCTCCTGCATCTGGCCCTTGAAGTACCCTGGTTTAAAGCCTAGAGATTACACATCTCCATCATGGTTTGTAACCCGTGATGGACTTTTCCTCTAGGAATCTGTCCAATCCCCTTTTGAAGGCATCCGGGCCAGATGCCATCACCACATCCTGTGGCAGGGAGTTCCATAGACTTACAACGCGCTGGGTGAAAAAATATTTTCTTTTGTCAGTTCTTACTCTCCCAGCACTCAATTTGAGTGTATGTCCCCTAGTTCTGGTATTTTGAGAGAGGGAGAAGAGCTTCCCTCTATCCACTTTACTCATACCCTGCATTATTTTGTATGTCTAAATCATATCCCCCCTCAAGCGCATTTTTTCCAGACTAAAGAGGCCCAATTGTTTTAGCCTTTCTTCATAAGGGAGGTGCCCCAGCCCAGTAATCATTTTGGTCGCTCTCTTCTGCACCTTTTCCAGTTTCACTATGTCTTTCTTGAGATGCGGTGACCAGAATTGTACACAATACTCCAGGTGGGGCCTTACTATTGTTTTGTATAATGGCATTATAATGTTGGCTGTTTTATTTTCAATCCCCTTTTTGATAATCCCTAGCATGGAATTGGCCTTCTTCACCGCTGCCACACATTGGGGAGACACCTTCATGGAGCTGTCCACCAACACACCAAGATCTCTTTCCTGATCCGTCACGGATAACTCAGAGCCCATGAGTTGATAGATGAAGTTTGGATTTTTTTGCCCCAATATGCATTACTTTACATTTGGTTACATTAAAACACATTTGCCATTTCTCAGCCCACTCCCCCAGTTTGGAGAGATCCTTCTGGAGCTCTTCACAATCTTCTCTGGTTTTTACCACACGGAAAAGTTTTGTGTCACACTAGACTTTTCCCGGCTGGCGCAATTGGGATGCCATTCCCCCAATATAAATCTCATGAGCTGACTCTGTTCATATCCTGAGTCTGCTTCAGTGGGCCATCCCTGCCTATGGTCCTGAATCTCATGAATTGTATTCAGGGGACCCAATGACACAATCGTGCCCTCTGGGGCTCACTGCTACCACCCCTATCCCTGAAATACCTGCCAGGTTGTGACCTATTTATACTCAATAATACCCCTGATCTTCTCCCTATTGTCCCATAGGAAAGAGAATGGGATAAGCAAAAACCACCCAGGTGTATTTTGTTCAATACACTATTCAGAGGTTCCAAAATTTCTAGCCAGCCCCATCAGGCGACCAATACTAAGTTGTGGCTTATAGGGTGTGCAGTCTGTTTGGCAACAAGGATGAAAGAGGTCAGGGTTGACTCTTGGCATCACTCGTTTATTTCGCCTCCCAATTGCTGGAGAAGGGGAATGCTCCCCAACCTCTTGGATGCAGGGAAAACTGCATTCCACATATTATAAGCATAATTTGGCAAATACACTGCTTCAGGATAAGCACTTCTATCCACTGAAGCTACTCCCCATTTCATTGGGTTGTTCCTTTAATAACTCTGGAGTTGGTTTCTCTGTTCTTATGTGGTTTTTGCTGCTGATCTACATTTGTTTTTGACCTGTTGGTCATATTAAAATTTAGTATTACTCTGGAATAGCACCAGGAGCTTATGTTTTTATCATTGTGGCACCTACCAGTAAAGGCAGCATTATGAGGTGGCAGTGCTTGTGTCTGCAATTGTGAGGTCATCAAAAAGGTTGGCAGGGAGGTTGCTTATCTTAAGCAGGTCAAAAGCCATGGACTCTTAAGGGAAAGGCAAGAGATATGAGGATGAAAGGAAGTCGGAGAAGAACCCAAAGTGGAGAGAAAGAAAGACACTAAACAGAATATTGGTAAATTTCTCAAGGTAAGGTTTTTTTTTTTTTTTTTTTAAAAATACAACCTTCCATGGGTGTGAAACTCTGTTTCCATTGGCGGATTTTTGGTGAATATGAGGTTCTATGACCAGGTACATTCAGACCGTGAAAAGAAGGATCCTCTACAAATCTTGCTTCATCTCTAAAAATCCAGACTAGTTTTGAGTAGAATCCAAATCTAGTCATATTTAAAGAAAAGAAAACAGGATTTGAGTTAGTCATGAGAAAGTAAAGCCTGATTGATTCTGGTGGATCTGTTCTAAGTGTGATTAAAAATCTAATCTTTACTGGCAGAATGACCAAAATACAGTTGGGTTGACACAAGTTTAGCTGAAACTGTTCTGAATCCAAACCTTTATCAACCTAGGACAGTGATGGGGAACCTGTCAAACTACAGGAAAAGAGATTCCATTTGAACATTAGGAAGAACTTCATGACAGTTAGAGCTGTTGGGCAGTGGAATATGCTGCCACAAAGGGTGGTGGAGTCTCCTTCTTTGGAGGTTCTTAAGCAGAGGCTGGATAGCCATCTGTCGGAAATATTGTGATGGGGTTCCTGCATGGCAGAAGGTTGGATTAGATGGCCCTTGAGGTCTCTTCCAACTCTATGATTCTATGATTCTATTATTCTACTTTTTAGAGACCCAGTGCCCCAACTGTGGTTCAAAACCCACTATTTTTCCACAAAGTGCAGCTACAGCAATTTAACCTGAATAGAGGTGGCTGTGAAGGGACAATGTTGGGTGCCAACAGAAAGGTCTCTGAGTGCCACCTTTGGCACCCGTGCCATAGGCTCGCCAACACTGGCCTAGGAAATCACTCAGGATTACCCTAATCTAGCCTCACCTTCTTTCATTCCTTTTAAATCAGCTATCAAGTTAATTCTGAGTCATGGAGACTCTTTTCAGGGTTTTTCAAGAACAAAATATTCAGTGGTGGTTCACCGCCATTCCTTTCTTCTGGGGGAGCTTCGGAGACTGTGCAGGTTGCCCAAGGCGACACAGGCTGGCTGTACTCACAGGAGGCACCACGAGGAATCGCTCTCAACCTCTGCCCCTGCCGCCAGATACCTGAGCCACTTGTATTGGAATAATAATTAGATTTCTGAGGCAGAGAAGGCTTGGATCTGTCATAACCCAGCCTTTCCACATCCCTGTCCCTTCTGTGCACCCCTCCATTTTGGCTTTTCTGAGGGAAGGCTTTTTCTGATGGTGGACATTGGCTCTTGCTTCAGGAGAGAAAAAAGTTAAAAAAAACCCACTGCTTCTTCCCCACCACCACCATCGAGCCCATAGAGGGAGAAGCGGTGGGTTTTTAAAACTTTTTTCTCTCTCCCAAAGCAAGCGCCAATCTCCGTCAACGGCACTTGCTTCAAGAAAGAAACAAAAGTTTTTAAAACCTGCTGCTTCTCCCTCTATGTGTCCAATGTTTTTTTTTGGGGGCATTTTAAACTTTTTTTTCTCTCCTGATCCAAGTGCCGATGACGGACATTGCCACTTGCTTCAGGAGAGAGAAAAATGTTTTTAAAAACCTGCCACTTCTCCTCCCCCCTTTGACCTGCTGTATTCACCCGAGTAGAGATGGGCACGACTCAAAAAATGGTGTTTCCTTTGTCGTTTGTTGTTTAGGGGTCCGTTTCGGTTCGTTTTCGTTTTTTGTGAATTTTTTTGCAAAAAATTTCATTTTTGTTTTGTTACGAAATGAAACGAAAAAACAAAAATGAAAATGAAAAATTGCTGTTTCGTTAGCATTCATTACAGTTCAATGTATTTGCCACAATGAAAACGAAACGCACGACAAAATTTCTGTTGTTTCATTTCATTTCGTTTCATGTTGGAGACAAAATTCGTTTTTCATTTCGTTACATAATGAAATGAAAAAAACGAAAATGAAAACGAAAAATTGCTCATTTCATGCCCATCTCTACACCCGAGTATAAGCTGAGGGCCCCCTTTTCAGATCAAAATTAGGGCTGAAAACCCTGACTTATATTCAAGTATATATACAGTACTTTGATCTGTTCCATTTCTCTGTTAGCATGTGGTTATAGTACGTAAAACCTCTTAAAAATGTAGGTGACTGAGCATGCTTTCAAAAGATACAGTAATACAAATGGGTTTTTCCTCTTAGAATTTGTGGAGAGTGTATTACACTCTGACATTTCAGTAAACCAGAGATGTACATTTTGATATACTTGAATTGCCAGGAACTCAGCAGCATTAGGAGAACACACAAAAAAAAATCCATTTGATAACTACATGCCATTTCACACATTAGTCTGAGAGGAGTTGATCATTTCATGCAAGAGCTTGCAAAGATTTGATTTCCATAGAAACTATAGATGTAGTATGGCATTTAAAATACACAATTCTGTACATTTAGAGGGGGAGAATCATCTACTTTTTAATGTGAATTTATTCTGATGTCACGAACATAGCAGAGTTGTATCTTAAGAATCATCCCCAGCTGATGATTAAAATACAGCATCCTAACAAAGAGTCTGTTTTCAGTGGAAATTACTTCCAACACTGTTTGTCAAACAAAGCTTCTTTGCAAAATGGCAGGGGTAGCATCAGGGCCACTTCCAATCTTACAGGCAAAGCAGATGAGTTTGTCCCATCAAAGATTGCCACAGAAGCTGGTTCATTAGGACATATAGGATGATGGGCCTTGAGCTGGATTGCTCCTGGGATAAGTGAGTGACACTCACGGGCCTTTTCACACGACCCCTAAGATCCGCTGACCACTTAAATTCGGACCAGAGATCTTAGGGGTTCGTCGCTCTTCCTGTGTCCCCACCCCTCTGCACTTCCTGGCTGCTGGCTGTGTGCGGGGAGGGAGAAAAAGAGAAAGAAAAGCATGCTGCTCACCTCCGTTCTGCCAGCAACATTCCAGTCTCTGTAAAGTAGCTCTTAAAGGGGCGGGAGCCAAAAAAACAACAAACAGAAGCGAGGAGAGCCCTGCATTCACTATCTTTACACCGCATCAAGGAATTTTCACCTCCAAAGAGCAGGTACTTGAAAGGTGCGCTGGGATGCACTAAAGTGGGTGTGGTCGCACCTAATTTCCTGTAAACTCCGGAGCTGGTGGGGAAACATTTTTAAGCTCCGGAGCTGGGAGCCATTTGCCCCGGAGTTTAGGGGTCGTGTATAAACGCCCCACCTCTCCATCATTTGACACAAACACTCCTGTGAAAAAGAGGAAGTGACTGCAGGGTTTGACCCCATCAACAAAGAAAAAGAAAGTGAATAGAGTGGGTGGTGTTTTCTTGAAATGAGATTCACTTCTAGATTTCAGGACCTGCATTGAGAATTGCTGCTCTAGAGGGCTGAGATCTTTTTTTTTTTAATAGCAGGATTGGGTACCATGGAGGGTAGGAGAGAGAAAGACAGAAAATCAATATCTGACCGACATTGTATGCTTATACATTAGAATGGCATCCTAAGCATTTAGAGTATTTTGCATTTTGGATACTAGTAAACATCCATTTACTGTGAGTAGGGATGGGCACCCTAACTAAAACGAAATGCTGTTTTGTTGTTTCGTTAGCTTACGAATTGGTGGATTGGCTTCTTTCTGATTTCAATTCGAAAAAAAAGCTCCTGGGGAACCCCCTTTGGAGCTTAATAACTCAGCCCCCTTCCCCCTGAATGTTTCCAAATTTCAGGGGGTTCCCTAAAATCACTTTTGGAAGTTACCCCTGCAACTTTTAGTGTCCCAAGGTAAGTAATTTTTGAGTGGACACTCGAAAATTATTTTACAAACTATGCAATCAAAATTTACTTTACTTTGTGGCTCCAAAGTAGCAAGGATACATTTCTGAAGTGATTTTAGGGACCCCCCTGAAATCTGGAAAGATTTGGAGGTAAGGGGACTTAGTTATGGAGCTCTAAAAGGGCTAGGGTAGTTTGTTGGCAAAGTGTGCTGGGAGCATGGAGGCAATTAGGGAGTTAATACCATAGAATAAACTCCCTAATAAAAAGCTAAAAGTAAAGTTAAAGCCCACCCACCCACACACACACATGTGTGCTAGTTGTGCAGAGTAAACTCTGCAGCTTGTCTTCTTTCTGAATTGAATTAGGAAAAACGGCTCCTATGGACACCCTGTTTGGAGCTTAATAACACAGCCCCCTTACCCCAAATCTTTTCAAATTTGGGGGCTGAGCTAAAATTGCTTGCTCCCCTGGGTCCTTTAGCACCCAGGGGAGCATAGCAATTCATTTCCATTTTATTTTGTTACTAACAAAATTACTTTAAAATTTCATTAGTAACAAAATGAAACGAAATGGGGATTGAAATGAAATGAAACGAAACGAAACAAAATACTAATTTTACATTTCATGCCCATCCCTGTGATCTCTCTCTCTCTCTCTCTCTCTCTCTCTCTCTCTCTCTCTCTCTCTCTCTCTCTCTTATTTTGAGATCCTGATTTGTTTTTAACCTTGTTCAGTTTTCCATTCTGTTCTGTTTGTGTAAGTTAAGCATATAGGGCCTGATCCTGCTGATATTACTGGTGGAAGAAGATTCCTGACAGGAAAACCTTCACATTCCCAGCACATACTAGCATGGCCACTTTTCATATCACCAAAAAGAAGGACAAAATAAGACAACAATTTGCATTACAATTACATGTCAATTTATATGCACAGATGTAAAATTAAAAATATGTTTTCTTAATTTAAACAACTTCAATGCACCTGCTTGGCTGGTCCTTTCTACTGAGGATTCAATTTCTTAAAAATCAGACATGTGGTAACCCTACGTGTTGCCTATGTTAGCGGACAAGGATGATGACCTTGAGGATTGGATCATCCCTTGGTCAATTGCTGCCAACCAAGGGAACAAAATCTAGGACATCTACTATTGCAAAATAATCACAAAATAGTATCTGTGTTTGCAAGTGACCACAAGACCCCTCTCTAAGACCCCTATCTCTATTATTAAACAAACATTATGCTGCAAACCCACAGACAAATATTTCTGTGCTGAGTTAGTGAACCCTGGCACTGGATTGGTATGAGGAAGAAATGGCCACCACCCAAGCCACCACCCACGATAACAACGAAACTTTATATTTCAGCACCTCTCAGAGATTTTCTTCATCATCTTCTCCTGCTTGGAGAACAGAGGGTAGCATAGCAATTTCTGGAGATTTCACGTGGTGTCCTGAGACCCCACAACCCTCTTTGGGCCTTTTCACATGACCCCTAAGATCCACTGGCCACTTAAATTCAGACCAGAGATCTTAGGGGTTTGTTGCTCTTCCTTCCTCCCCACCACTCCGCACCTGTCTGCTGAGGGAGGGAGAAAGAAAGTGGGGGGAAAATGCAGACTCACCTTGGAGAAGCTGCTGGAGCTTCATCTGCTGATTCCTTCTCTTTTGTTTGCTTTTTTTCCTCCCGCCCCTTCTCTTAAAGGGGTGGGAGGTAAAAAAAAAAAAACAAACAGAAGCCAGGAGAGCCCCGCACTGACCAGATTAAATCCAGACCTGGTGATTTTCACCCTCCTCGAGCAGGTACAAGAGAAGTGCGCTGGGACGCACTTAGGTGGGCATGGTCGCACTTAATTTCCTGCAAACTCCGGAGCTGGTGGGGAAGTCATTGTAAGCTCCGGAGCTTGCAGCCATTTGCTGCGGCGTTTAGGGGTCGTGTACAAAGGCTCTTTAAGAATAGACTGGACCAATGTAATTCTTGTTGGTGCCAACAGCCAAAGCAATTCTGCTTCCTAAGCATTGCAAAGTAGTCAAAAGAGCAATGGGTGAAAGTCCTTTTCCTCTTTCTCCCAGGCAGTCAAAGGAACTGGAGACTTGATGGAATTCAGTTATTGTTTTCTGATTTGACAGAATACTGCCTGGGAAAAAAGATGCTTCCTGAATATTTGACCTTGGTCGCCACAGGTGTTTTCTCCTAATGGTTCCTCTGTATTTACCAAATGACAGTTCACCTATGCTCGTCTTTATTATGTTGTATCTTTCAGCATCTTGCATGTATAATGTCTCTACTTTGCTTGTATATCAATTTTCATTAGAGAGCATTACCGTATATTCAACTAAATATGTTGACTTGGATTTCCTTCCTTCCTTCCTTCCTTCCTTCCTTCCTTCCTTCCTTCCTTCCTTCCTTCCTTCCTTCCTTAGACTATGGCATCATCTAATGAAGAATGTAGTTTGGATAACAACTACTCAACTGTCCATGGTGAGACAGGAAATGAGAACACTGCCTTAGCACCAGATGGACCTTCAGACTCAAGGTGCCCTATCTGCTTGGAACGAATACAGAATGTGGCATTCCTAAATCCCTGCTTCCATAGATACTGCTTTACTTGTATCCTAGAGTGGTCAGAGAGGAAAGCAGAGTGCCCGCTCTGTAAGCAGCATTTTCACTCTTTCTTTCACACTATAAGATCTGACACCGATTTTGAAGAATACGTTGTTCCTGTTGAAAATGTATCCTATGGTATGTACACGGAGAGGCCAGATAATGGGATCTTGTATGAAGGTTACTCAAGTCCCCAGACTCAAAGTAGGACAAGAACTATGGAAGATCTGGTGAGACAACTTGGAATATCGAGGCCATTTCACCCTGGAGGAATATCCCTTGGGCAAATTAGAGAGCAGGTTACCATTAAGTTCAGGAGGGCCCTTTATCAATCTGGAGTGCGTGTCAGGAATGTCCAAAGTGGAGGTTTTTACAGGGATATATCAGCAGATTTCTTCCATCGAAATCCTGTGCGCCTCAACAGACTAGTTCCCTGGTTGAAACGCGAGTTGAGAGTGCTGTGTGGTACAAATTCATCTGTGATCAACAACGTACAGCATGCTATTTTAAATAACATAACTATTTATGATCTGGACAGCCAGGCTTTTGCTGATATTATACAACCTCATTTACACCGCTTCACCAATCACTTCTTACATGAATTCATCAACTTTGCCCGCTCCCCTTTTAACATTAAAGCCTACGACTGGCGTGCCAGTTATGTCCTTCCCTTTCCTTCATGTGAAGATATGTTCCATGTATTATTTGCTACATCATCTTCAGAGGAGGGGGACGAGGAAGAGGGTGAGGGGGGAGAAACTGAGGACTCAGAGGAGAGTGAAGGGGATGAGGGAGAATCAGTGGCGAGTCATGAGGAAGAAACTTGGGATGCTGAAATCCAGAGGTCAACCAGTTCCAATTCAGATCACACTGAAGATGAGTACTTCCTTCCTGCTGGATCTTCAGATGGAGAACCTGCAAGAAGCACAGATAATCGGCATGATTTTTCCCAAGCTGATGTGCATTTAGACATGTACAACAGACACTATCCACTCCATAAATATATTTTCCAACAGCTGGAAGAGAACACATCAATGGTGTGCAAGTCCAGCCCCATGCATACTGTGAATGCACAACAAAATGTGGAAGATGATGAAGATGGAGATGAAGAACTGGTAGATGAGCTGGAGACCTTAAGAGGTCATAATTTTGGTCAGGGTGCTCATAGCAGTGCAAGTTCTGTTCTCTTCAGTGTTGGTCAACTTTCCAGCAGTAATCAACGACACAATGGTCTACAGTTTCCTTTTCAAGAAGAAGAAGAAGAAACAGAACACATGGACCAGACACCACTGCGGGAACAAGATGAAGCTACAACCAAGGCGGTCCATCCCAAAGGGGAGGATTTCTTTTTCATCGACATGCTACAGCCTCATACAGGAGACATTTTAGTTATAGAGCATATAGAGTTAAAACCCACAGAAACCAATAATCCAGGTGAGCTATCCAGGCAAGCTGAAGGAACAGCTAGTTCTACAGAAGGGAACTCTTCTACATATGCTGCACCAAGCAACTTTGCCACTAAACCAGATGGTGGGTTTTCCTCTTATATCAGAAAACCTGGATATGCAGGTCACAGGGGAACATTTTAGGTGGTTCTCCAACCTGTTACGGTCAATCCAATAAATTCGTATATATAACAACATGTGTTTAATGTATAAATGTGTGGGATTAGTCTTAAGCAAGTCTTACTCTGAGACTGGAGGTCTAAAGAGCATTGTGTAACTTACCTACAGACTTTCAGGGGTAAAATTAAAAATCCACTATTGCAGTAGGGCAATTTTCACAAAATGATCCTTGCACTTTTATTTTTCTCCATTGGAAAATGGTGGTGTTTATATATTTTGATCATGACTGACCATTATTTAGAGGAACACCAAATGATAGCTCTTGTGGCAGCTACATGAAGGGTATATGCATATTCTGATAAAACCTTGGTACAAATATTTCATCTGCCCTCTGTCCAGTATAGGCTCAGTAGAATCAATACTGTGCAGAAGAGAACAATCTGGATTTTATGAATCGGCAAAAGAGTAGAGTATAGAGATGGGCATGACCAGGAAAAATGACCGTTTCGAGTTGTCGTGTGTCGGAGCCAGCCAGTTTTGGCTTGTTTCCGTTTGTCGCGAAATTTTTCAGAAATTTGTCATTTTGTTTGTCGTTTGTCGTTAGTACTGGTTTAGGGGGGGTAGGGTAGCGGGCTCCTGGAGGCACCTCTCTGGGGTGGGTGCCTCCTCTGGCCCGCTACGAAGGGAAGGCATTTAGCAGGCTCCTGGAGGCACCTCTCTGGGGTGGATGCCTCCTCTGGCCCCCTACAAAGGGAAAAGGAAGGGCACATGGCCGTGTAGCCATTGCGTACCAAGTGGCACTGGCAGAGGCACCCCTCTTTTGGGTGCCTCTAGCTCACTAAGAAGGACAGCATACTGGCATACAGAGTTTTTTGGAACTTTGGACTGTGAGCGAGGTGAAAGAATGCCTCTGCTGGGTGCCCTCTGGCTCACTAAGAAGGGAAATGTACTTGCGTGTAGTGCAATGCGAGTACAGATCTGGCTTAGGGTTGGGGTTAAGGCAAGGGCTAGGGTTAGGGTTATTACGGGTAAGGTTAGGGTGAGTTAGTGGGCTGCACCTCTGGGTGCCTCTGACCCACTAAGAAGGACAGTGTACTGGCGTATGGGTTGGGTTAGGGTTAGGGTTAGGGTTAGGGTTAGGGCTAGGGTTATAGTGGGCTTTTTATGCCCGACTGGCACATCCCAGAAGTCTCAGTCAAAACCTGGCCAAGTGGCCATGAGATTGGTGGAATGGCTCCAAAAATTTGCATGGCCAGGCCATCATTGCACAGGTGTAAAAAAATAAAAATAAAAATAAAAATAAAATAAAATCAATGGGATTGGAGACAGACGTTTATTGCAAGAAAAACCCACTGCTGTTACTGTAAAAATTCAGGCAGCTAAAATACCTAATTTTCGCATGTTTCTGTGTGGTGCTTTGGTGGGTTTTTGGACCACAATTTCAAAAAAAATATTGCGGTCGCCATTTTGCATCCCCCCGCACCGCATGGCATGGCGAGACGATGAGGATTCCCCCACCAGAGCAGCCCAGGACAGGAGAGGGGGAAAGGCCAGAGACCCCCCCCCCAGAAACCACCCCTCTGGTAGGTGCCCTCACTCAGGCAGGCATATTTTTGCCTGCTTTTTTGGCTGGGAATCGGGTTTTTTTTTAAAAAAAACTTTTTTTCTGTGCTGCTTGGCATCGTGCAATCGCTGTGCGCGATGCCATGAATGGCAACGACAAATCAGACCCAATTTTTCTTTTATCGGTTCGAGTTCGAGTTCTGACGGCTTAATTGTCGTTACCGTTTCTGTTGCGTAACGGAAACGAGGAACGGAAACGGAAACGAGAATTTCGCCAAGTCGTGCCCATGTCTAGTAGAGTACCTTTATCCCTCTAAAGGTTTTGGACAGTTTTCATCATCCTCACATCTCCACATGCTGAGAGGGGCTGACAGATGTTCTGTCCCAAAACAGTTTAGGGACCAAAGATGCTTCACTGGTGAGCCTAATTAACACAGTGTGTGACCAAAATTTTACTGCTGGCCCATTTTGGATTTGACCCCACCTGGATTTCTGGTTATTTTCTCGCTCTGCCAATATGTTCCACCCTAGCCTGAGGATTTCAGTGCCACAAACATCATGAGGTTCTAAAGCCCAGCCTCGAGTAAATATGGAAGCTTTAAAATATAGTCAGAACAGAAGACTGCATTAACTATTCCACATGAGATCAGGCTGAGATATCCATCATCCTTGAAGCAGTAAACCACTCACTAGAGGCACATTTCGAAAGGGATTATCTCTATGCCAGGTAGTGAAATAACAATCAGTTTCAGCAAACACAAGCACGATGCCAACTTATTTATTTATTTATTTTTACAACTTATATGCTGCCCACTACCCAAAGGTCTCTGGGCGGCTTACAATCAGGAATTAAAACAGTTAAAAACATCAAACAACAATAAATAATTAAAACGACAATAAAAAACTTATACTAAAACATCACACTAAAATTGCCATCAGAAGACCCACAATCTAAATTGTATCAATTAAAAACCTTCTGAATTATGTCAAGTAATATGCTTTAAGTCGGTGCACAAAGGTTTGTTTAAGGCTACTTATTAAATGTTGCTGAGTTCTGAATATTGATTACATTCCTCTAGCAGCAAGAAGTCCAAGAACTCTCAGGGCAGATTAGCTTTAAGGTCCCCAGTTTAATCCACCCTCATCAACTGGCACTTACAGTCTCAATAACTCACTCTGACATATCAATGGGAGAAAAATAAATAAAATGTTTCATTTACTTACAGTTCTGAACAGATCTACAGCAAGCAAACAAAACATGGCTGTCTGATTTTCAGCAGCAGGCCTCAACAGAATGCTTCTAACAGACTACAGAGAAGGGAAATAAAAGCATAGCAAAAAAAAAAAAAAAAGCAGAGCTCTCCTTGGTTCAGATGCAAGGCAGAAAATATTGCTTAGTGTTGTTAGTGACTGACTGTTATCCCAGCCCAGAAAGGTCCCTCCTAGCAGTGAGTACTAGAGGCAGCATGTGAGGTTGGGAAAAAACCATCAATAAACAGTTTTGTTAACAATGGAGCTAACACTACGCTCAAAATATCTAGAAAGAGAATTTGGCTATTGTCATACAATTTTGTTTGACTATGCACCTGATTTGCTCACCTGACATCTAGCCTCATGGAGCTCCAGAAATGCCCACTGTTCTTCCTGCATTGTATAAATATTAGAAACACATCCAACGCAGCACCTTGGAGTATCTTTAAGTTTCCAAGGAAAACCAAAACAAAGCAAAACCAAAATGAACAGAAGACATTCTAAAGGACCTCTGAAAAGGTGGAAGATACATTCAGTCCTCCATAGTAGAAATGTTTTAAAAATTTTCTGTGGCCCGGGGTGGGGTTAGGCCTGGGGAGAATGCGAAAGGGGTTCTGGGGGAGTTGAAAGGGGAATTGAAAGCAAATGATGGGAGGGAAGGAGGAGGGAGGCACGAGACCGGCGGAGCACTCACCCAGTGAGCTTCCCCCTAGCTGGGCGGGGTGGGGGAACCCTGGGCTTCCTGGGCAGGCGGGTCTGTCACCTGCCTCCAACCCCGCACGGGAGTCGCGGAGTGGGTCTCGCTGCTGGCGCCAAGGCAAAAATATTTAGAAGACTCCGCCGAAACATGGGCCTTTTCCTCATTCATTTAGAAACAGGAGGGCGCATCAGCAGCAAAAATCTCTGCCGGCTCCTGGATTTTATTTTGTTTTGCTTTGCCGGCCGAGGAAGCGCCCTCGCGGCAAAGCGAGCGCCGCCGCCTCCTCCTGCTCCTGTTCCTCCTCCTCCTCCTCCTCCCTCCCGCCAATAAATGCGGATAAAAGCAGCAGCAGCCCCCCCGCATCGCCCTGATGTATCCCCATTTCCAATCGCCCCGTCCCGCCGCCGCCACCACCACCCCTCTGCAATTGCCCTCGCTGCTGCTCCTTCGGCGGCGGCGGGAGGAGGAGGAGGAGGAGGAGGAACCGGAGCAGGAGCAGGAGGAGGCGGAGGCGGCTCTGGCCGGTGCCGCGAGGGCGCTTCCCAGCAGCGGCCGGGCGGGTGCCGCGCGTGGGTCTCGCTGCTGGCGCCGCGCTTGCTCCTGCTGCCGCCGCCGCCGCCGTGGGCCTCCTCCTCCGCCGGGGAAAGCGAGCGGGGCGCCAGCAGCGCTTTTCCCGGCGGAGGAGGAGGCCCACGGCAGCGGCGGCAGCAGGAGCAGGAGCAAGCGCGGCGCCAGGAGCGAGACCCGCGCGCGGCTCATGGCTCAGGCGCCCCGCGCACGGCACCCGCCCGGCCGCGCCAGGAAGCGCCCTCGCGGCAACGACGAGCCGCCGCCACCACCTCCTGCTCCTGCTCCGGTTCCTCCTCCTCCTCCTCCTCCCGTGCCGCCGCCGAAGGAGCAGCAGCAGCAGCAGCGAGGGCAATTGCGGAGGGGTGGCGGCGGCGGCGGCGGGATGGGGGCGATTGCGGCGGCGGCGGCGGCGGGGGCGATTGTGTGGGGGGGTGGCTGCTGCTGCATCGCCCCGTCCCGCCGCCGCCGCCGCCACCCCTCCGCAATTGCCCTCGCTGCTGCTGCTGCTGCTCCTCCGGCGGCGGCGGCGGGGAGGAGGAGGAGGAGGAGCGCTGCCGCTGCTGTGGCTGCTGCTGGTGGTGGTGGTGGTGGAGGGCGAGGAGGAGGAGGGCAGAGGAGGGAGGCGGCAGCTCCTCCTGCGCTCCTCCAGCCTTCCTCCAGCTTTCCTCCTCCACCGGCCGCCCGCGGGAGAGAAGAGGAGGAGGAGGAGGGCGGCGGAGGAAAAGGGGAGGAGCCTCCCCGGCCTCCCCAGGCGGCCCGGTGCCGACCGGTCCACGGACCGGCACCGGTCCGCGGACCGGGGGTTGGGGACCACCGTTCTAAAGGACCTCTGAAAAGGTGGAAGATACATTCAGACCTCCATAGTAGATATGCATCTACAATGATTCTCCAACAAGTTAGGCCTGGGGATAGTGTGTGTGTTCTGGGCCATTAAGTTGAAACCGAATTATAGCAATCCTAATAGGGTTTTCAATGTAAGTGAGATACTGTATTTAAAGAGAGCTTCTACTCAGTGAGCTTTCCTAGCTGGGCAGGGATTTGAACCCTGTTCTTCCAAGTCCTAGTCTGTCACTCTGCATACAACCCCACACTGTGTGGCGGAGTATCCCCCGCAAAAAAGGCAAGTGCCAAGGCAAAAAATATTTAGAAGACTCTTTTTAAGGAAACATTTCTTTTTTTCTCATTCCTTTAGAAACAGGAGAGCATTTAGCATAATTATTGCTAAAATCTCTGCCACTTGATTTTATTTTGTTTTGCTTTGAGTTGAGTACAATAGGAAAGCTGCCAGCACTCCCGCACTCCTGGATGAAACATTTCCTGGGCAACTTGACAGTCAAAGGGAGAAATAAATGCATAAAAGAGAGTAGCAAATATTAGATGAAATTTTGATGTATCCCCATTTCATTAACACATTCTTGATGCAGAATCTCTCTCTCTCTCTCTCTCTCTCTCTCTCTCTCTCACTAATCAACAAAGAACTCAAAAGGGATAACTTATTTTCTGTTTGTTTTCCTCCTATCTAAACATACCTAATAATATGTTCTCTTTATAGGGTTATGTATAGCCCAAAGGTTGGCAGACTTTTCCCAACCCAGCATGAAATAATGAGACGAGACACAAGTTTTGGATTTAAAGTGGCCCACAATTTATTAACAATATATTTAACTCTAACTCTTAAATATTCACCTACAAGAGAACCTATAATGTAGTGCAAGGGTCCGAAACCTCATGATATTGCTAAGAAATGACCCTCCATTGCTTCCTACATGGAGGGCAAGGGAGCCACCCACCAGATGAGCACCCTTTACCCTCCCAACTTCTCATAAGCCCAAAGCAGCCCTCATTTCCTTCCTGCCATTAAATGTACTCTATTCTATGTTATTCTACTGTTTGTTACTTGATGTTAATATGAGGGCTGCCTAGCATCCTATAGGTGCAAACAGAGATAGGGCATAGATAATTAGGCTACCCCTTGTGCTACCCACCCGTTGTGACCGGTTTACTTATTATAACATTATACCCTGTCATGTGTTGAGGCTGATAGGATGAGCGAAAACACACTGTTACTCACTGGCCAATGAGTATCAGCCAAAAATTCCCACCTGGCCCCGAAGCGACCAGTTAATCTCATCATCCTTGAGTTAGGGTGGGAGGGTGGGGGTGAAGCAAAAAGAGGCATGAGGCTGGAGAGGAGTGGGAGCAGCCTTAAATCAACTTCCCAGCCTTGGGAAGGGTGCTAAATCTTGGCACTTCTTCATGCCGGTAGGCAAAGAAGCCCCGCCCAGACAGCAGACACCTTGCGGAGCCTCCACTGGCTCCAGCAAATCCAACTATTTATTGGAAACAAGAATCATTGGCATCTACACTTTAAAAGGAACGGTCTAGCCATCACTGACCAGCTAACAGGCCTATTGTTATACCTGTTGCCAGGTATAACAATAGACATGCCTCATCTAATGTTCATAATCAACTCATAGTCGTTTTAGAACTACAGAGCTGGAAGGGATCTATGGCTCATCTGATTCTGCATCTAGACACTAGAGATGGGCACGGAACGAACATTTTTTCGTTTCCGTTACCGTTTGTCGTTTCCGTTACGCAACGAAACAACAAATGAAAATTGTGATGAAAATGCAACGAAATGAACAGAGCCACGAAAATTGAGGTCGTTACGTTTCGTTTCCGTTAATGGCGACGCGCAATGAAATGAGCTGTTTTAAATGTTAAAAAACGCCCTGGACTTCCATAAAAATGCAGCGATAATTATTTATATTGTCTGATAATACCTACCAGAGGGGTTGGGGTCCTTAAAACGTTTGTTTTAGTCTTCTCCCATCGCGATGTATTTTTCTTTTCCCTTTAAAATGGATGTCGCCACCAGCTACAAAATGGAGGCAAGCCATGTGATGGGATCATGTTCAACCAATAGCATGCCCAGGTTGAAAACTGGGAGGGCAGGTCTGCCAGCCACAGAGGGCATAAAAAGCTCTGGCAGCCCCCGTCTTCCTTGCAGTCTCTGGTGGGAGTTAGGGTGGGATTGCTGTCTCTGCTGCGACTCTAGCTTCAGTCCTGCAGCCTCCCTGTGTGCGTGCATGCTGCATACCTCTCGGTGAATACCCTCCCTTGCCCCGCAGTGCAGTCACTCTGCGGCTGCCTTGCACCCTGGGCAATGCCCGCCGCTGCCTTTGCAGCCTCCCTGTGTACCTAGTCTATACTGTGTCTCTGCCAGCATCCATTTTTTTTAGTGTTTTCCCTCTGGTCTGGGGCATTGGGGGATGCCTGCGCACGGAAATGCTTTAAAAATCGCGCAAAAAGTGGGTAGAAGCGACAAACGAAAAAATGAAAAACAGTACAAAAATTTTTCAAAAATTTCATGACAAACGGAAATGAACCGAAACAGACGTCTCAACGACAAACGAAAAACCGAAACACCATTTTCCTGTTTTGTGCCCATCTCTACTAGACACCTATGTTATTGTCATTTTGAATGTCCATGACTACTGTTAAATATGCAAGTGTCACCTTCTCTATCACATTTCCCTTGGCTCTCCTCCCTCGCATCCTTGCATTCTGTGTACATGCAGCCTTACTATTATACTCCATGTGACTCCCTCTTTAGGAGAATGCGGATTGTAATCTTTGAAAGTTCACAGTTAAATAACTGGGCTAACGGTGGGATAGCTCTGTGGTTTGTGTATGGGAAGTTGTTTCCCCAGTGTGCCTCTCTGATAGTGGCTGGACATGATGATCTGTTAGATGCCCTAAATACATCTGATCTTGCCTGATTTCAGAAGATCAGCAGGGTCAGCCCTCGTTAGTACTTGGATGGGAGACCACCAGGGAATAACAGGTGCTATAGATGCCTGAGGTAGGAACTGGCAAACCATTCCAGTATTCCTGCCAAGAAAACTCCATGGACATGGGGTTACGAAGAGTCGGTCACGACTGTAACAACACAACATACACACAGAGAGGCATTTTCAGCTCTTTCATTCTGAGATTATTATTAGAGATGGGCACGACTTGGCGGAATTCCCGTTTCCGTTTCCATTCCTCGTTTCCGTTATGGAACGGAAACGGTAACGGGAATTACTGCGCCAGAACTCGAACTTGAACCGACTAAAGAATAATTGGGTCTGATTTGTTGTGGTCGTTCCTGGCATTGCGGCGATCCCGTGATGCCAAGCGGCACAGAAAAAAAGTTTTTAAAAGTTAAAAAAAAAACCCGATTCCCGGCCAAAAAGCAGGCGGAAATATGCCTGCCTGAGTGAGGGCTCAGGGCACCTACCAGAGGGGTGGTTGACCCCCCCTCTCCTGTCCTGGGCTGCTCTGGGGGGGGAATCCTCGTCATAGTCGCTCGCAACAAGCACCGGACTCGCCGCCGGCTGCCACAATTCAAGCGGAAGCGGCACCGAAAAAAAGTTTTAAACTCCCCCCCATTCCCGGGCCAAAAAGCAGGCGAAAATATGCCTTCAGTGCAGAGTGCTGCACCTACCAGAGGGGTGGTTTCTGGGGGGGGTCCCGGCCTCCCCCCTCTCCTGTCCTGGGCAGCCGGACTCGAGTCGCCATGCCATGCGGTGTGGGCAGGGGATCCAAAATGGGGCAGCGACCGCAATTTTTTTTTTAAATCATGGTCCAAAAACACACAAGCACCACACAGAAACATGCGAAAATTGCTATTTTAAAACTGCCAGAATTTTTACAGTAGCAGTGGGTTTTTCTTGCAACAAAATGTCTCCTCTTTCCTCTCTCCATTGATTTTATTTTATTTTATTTTATTTTATTTTATTTTATTTTATTTACACCTGCGCAATGATGGGCTGGCCATGGGAGTGACCATGCAAATTTTTGGAGCCATTCCACCAATCGCATGGCCACTTGGCCAGGTTGACCACAGAGACTTCTGGGATGTGCCAACTGGGCATAAAAAGCCCACTAACTGTAGCCCGAACCCGAACCCGAACCCTAACCCTAACCCATACGCCAGTACACTGTCCTTCTAAGTGGGTCAGAGAGGCCCCCAGAGGTGCACCCCAATACTCACCCTAACCTCACCCGTAACTAGCCTAACCCTAGCCCTTGTGCTAACCCTGTTGCTTAAGCCAGATCTGTGCTTGCATTGCACTACACGCAAGTACAATTCCCTTCTTAGTGAGACACAGCGGGTGCAGAGAGTCTGCCAGTCCGCCACTTGTGGCTCTGGGTGTCTCCTGCAGGCTTGGCTCAGCCGGCAGCATGTGTGACATGCAAACCATGCCCCCGAGGCCTGACTGATGCAGGGAAGGCACCCCAAAAAGAGGGGTGCCTCTGCCAGTCTGCTGTGTCTCTGCGTGCAACTTGGTATGCAATCATATCCATATGGCTATGCATGCATGCCCTTTTGCAGCAGGTGAGGAGAGGAGACCCCCATGTATGAGGGGTCTCCAGGAGCCTGCTTTCCCTAGCGGGTGAGGATAGGAGGCACCCACCCCCCCAAAAAGAGGTGCCTCCAGGATCCCGCTACCCCCCCAAACCAGTTTAACGACAGACGAAAAAACGAAAAACGAAATGACAAATTTTTGCGAAGTTTCGCGAAAAACGGAAACAAGCCGACACAGGCCGCCTCCGACACACGACAACTCGAAAACGTCATTTTCCCTAGTTGTGCCCATCTCTAATTATTATAAATGTGTTTATCTTAGATGTGTTGCGGTACTTTTGTTCTTGTTTTCCTCAAGTTTGAAAATCATTCTTCAATGCCATTAGCTACTTCTGCTTGTACCACCTTTGGCTTTTTAAAAATAATAACTGCCAGGATTTTTGTGGTGTAATGCAGATTATTTTCTTTCAAAAGCAAGCGGCAGTCCGCAATAGCATCACCCAGTTCCTAACAAGACTTGGTGTACTCACCACAGTTATAGTTTTAAATAGCTTAGGCAGCAATTTGACACAGCAGCCTAATCTATTCAAGGAATCTTTTTAGTGATTTAATGTTTCAAATTCATGTAAACTACTAAGTGAGATATGTGAAACTGGATGGTTATCCATGATGTCACCTTGAAAGTGCATGTCCATCCACTCTGGAAAAATGAGATGAGATGCAGGTGATGAGATTAAGTAGGGCCATAGATCTATTTGAACATTTCAACTGTAATCTCCCACCTCCTGCAGAGGGTTCTACCATAGCATGGAAATCTGGGTCAGAAGTCATTGTAGATATTGTGATGCTTACCAGATTCAGAGGGTCCCTCTTTATCCATTCAGTCATACTACCTTGTTTATCCTGGAGTTGGTAAACCCCAGAAGAGTCCATTATGGCTATGGGACCTTGGCATTAGTGCCTCCCAGCATTCCAGTCTACCAATGCCACTGCAAGGGGCTGTGGGATGAGTAGTTTCTCTGTTCGCATAGGCCCTGCATGTGGTGGTTCTCAAAAACCTACTGGTCCCAAAGCCCCTTGTAATTCTCATGGAGCTTAGCAAGGCCCACCCATTCTCACCTTCTGCAGTGACTGCAGAGAAGAACATTATTTTTAGCCTCAGGTATGTACTGAAACGCATCCAAGGGACTTGGATTTTTTGGCTACAGGTGCCACAGTTCCTGTTTAATTGTTGAACTTGTGGTGAAAAACATCTGAAAACACCAAGCCTAGCTAGCTCATTACTAACCTTGTTAATAAGACAGGTTTATCGTAAGAGCCTTCTGGGCCACTGAAGTGCATTGAAGTGAAAGCTTGTGGAGCCATACATAAAACATATGTACAGCAAAGCTGGGCTTTTCCATTTGCTATATCCATCACTGCCAATGCTGAAATGTAGAGATGGGCACAACCAGGAAAAATTACATTTCGAGTTGTCGTGTGTCGGAGCTGGCCCGTTTCGGCTCGTTTCCGTTTTTCGCAAAATTTTCCAAAAATTTGTCGTTTCGTTTGTCGGTTTTTTGTCTGTCGTTAGTACTGGTTTTGGGGGGGGGCTCCTGGAGGCACCTCTCTGGGGTGGGTGCCTCCTCTGGCCCGCCATGAAGGGAAAGCGGGCTCCTGGAGGCACCTCGTGGGTGCCTCCTCTCCTCACCCGCTACAAAATGGCATGCATAGCCAATTGGAAATGCATACCATTAAGTTGCAGTTGCAGCAGGCAGAGGCACCTCTCTTTCGGGTGCCTCTGTGACTGACTGCCTGCAGTGCACTTGGGCTGGAAAGCGAAGTGACAGAGGACCCCTACGGGCGCCCGCTGTGACTCACTAAGAAGGGAAGTGTACTTGCTGTAGTGCAATGCGAGTACACAGATCTGGCTTGGGGTTAGGGGTTACTGCAAGGGCTAGGATTAGGGTTACTGGTAAGGTTAGGGTGAGTTACTGGGGTGCACCTCTGGGTGCCTCTCTGACCCACTAAGAAGGACAGTGTACTGGCGTATGGGTTAGGGTTCGGGTTCGGGTTCGGGTTCGGGTTCGGGTTCGGGCTAGGGTTAGTGGGCTTTTTATGCCCGACTGGCACATCCCAGAAGTCTCGGTCAAAACCTGGCCAAGTGGCCATGCAATTGGTGGAATGGCTCCAAAAATTTGCATGGTCCACTCCCATGGACAGCCCATTGCACAGGTGTAAAAAAATAAAAATAAAAATAAAAATAAAATAAAATCAATGGAGACATTTTGTTGCAAGAAAAACCCACTGCTACTACTGAAAAAAATCAGGCAGTTTTAAAATAGCTATTTTTGCATGTTTCTGTGGTCCTTTGGTGTGTTTTTGGACCACAATTTCAAAATAAATATTGCGGTCGCCCCATTTTGGATCCCCCGCCCGCACCGCATGGCATGGCGAGTCGGTGAGACGACAAGGATTCGCAGCCCAGGAGAGCAGAGGGGGGAGGTCGGAGACCCCCCGCCCCCCAGAAACCACCCTTCTGGTAGGTGCCCTCACTGAGGCAGGCCGCAGGCATATTTTCGCCTGCTTTTTTGGCCGGGATCGGTTTTTATTATTATTATTTTTAAAACTTTTTTCTGTGCCGCGCTGCTTGGCGAGTTGGCGACTCGACAAGGATGCACACTTTGCGCAGCCCAGGAGAGGAGGGGGGAGGCCGGGGACCCCCCCCAGAAACCACCCCTCTGGTAGGTGCCCTCACTGAGGCAGGCATATTTTTGCCTGCTTTTTTGGCCGGGAATCGGGGTTTTTTATTATTTTTTATTTTTAAAACTTTTTTCCTGTGCCGCGCCGCTTGGCGAGTTGGCGTGGGCGAGTGCGACTCAATGACGAGGATGTGCACTTTGTGCAGCCCAGGAGAGGAGGGGGGGAGGCCGCTCCCCCCGAAACCACCCCTCTGGT
This sequence comes from Phrynocephalus forsythii, assembly GCA_029282475.1. Lineage (NCBI taxonomy): Eukaryota > Metazoa > Chordata > Lepidosauria > Squamata > Agamidae > Phrynocephalus > Phrynocephalus forsythii. Next base: position 16,219,424 of record JAPFRF010000004.1, read on the forward strand.
AGGTGCTCTCACTCAGGCAGGCATATTTTCGGCTGCTTTTTTGGCCGGGAATCAGTTATTTTTAATTTTTAAAACCTTTTTTCTGTGCCGCGCCGCTTGGCGAGTTGGTGACTCAACGAGGATGCACACTTTGCGCAGCCCAGGAGAGGGGGGGAGGCCGGGGACCCCCCCCCCCAGAAACCACCCCTCTGGTAGGTGCCCTCACTCAGGCAGGCATATTTTCGCCTGCTTTTTTGGCCGGGAATCGGTTTTTTTATTTTTAAAACTTTTTTCCTGTGCCGCTTGGCATCGCGCGATCGCTGCGATGCCAGGAACGACAACGACAAATCAGACCCAATTTTTCTTTAGTCGGTTCGAGTTTGAGTTCTGGCGGAGTAATTGGCGTTACCGTTTCCGTTACGTAACGGAAACGAGAAACGGAAACGGAAATGAGAATTTTGCCAAGTCGTGCCCATGTCTACTGAAATGTATGGATAATTTTAGCTGTTTGTGTACAGTGCACCAGTAATAGGAGTAGAAGCAGCAGAAGCCAGACAAGAGGCACATCCTGCATGGGGTGGGGGTGTTTAGGAGCTGGGAAACTCTCTTTTGGAGGGTGAATCTCTCCTCTCAGACTAATGCTCACAGCTTGGGTGTTCTTCTGGACCCAGTGCTACCCATGGAATCCAAGGAGGCATTTGTGGTCCATTCCGACCACTTCCCTCTGCAGCGGTTTGCTCAACTGCATCCCTATCTGGACACCAGGACCCTCACTATATTGAGTCATACACTGGTATTCTTGAGTCTAGACTACTGCAATGTTCTCTATGTGGGGCTGCCCTTGAGACTGATGTAGAGGCTCCAGTTGGTCCAGAACATGGCAGCAAGACTTATGACAGGGGTCAATAAACATCAATATATATGCCCCTGATCTGGCCTCCTTGCACTAGTTACCAATGCGCTTCAGCACCGACTTGAAGGTGGTAGTGGTGGTGGTGGTGGTGATGATGATGATGAAGAAGAAGATGATGATGACAACAATGACAACGATGACAACAACAATGGCAACAATGGCAACAACAATGAAACAACATACAAAGCCCTTTAGGACCTTGGTACCTGACAGAGCGCCTACTTTCAGTGAAAACTCCCTGTACTAATCACTCTTCCCAGGTGGGGTGACTGAGGGCTTTAAGCCTGAGTGAAGCCCATAAGGAAAACAACTAGGAATTGGGCCTTCTCAGTAGCTACCCTGCTCCTGTGGAACACCCTTCCTATTGAAATATGCCTGGCCTCCTTTTTGGGATCTTTTAAGTGTTCATTGAAAACGTGATTGTTTATGCAGGCTTCTCCCAGACTGGAACATAGCAACAGCATCCCGTATGTGTTATAAATTATACCTTTGACCTACTACCACCCACCTTACTGTTTATCATCTTTTTATGTTCTGTTTTAGCCGTTTCTGCTCTATGCAGTTTTAATTTACTTTTATGATTATTGCCTTATTGTAGTTGATGTAATTTTGTTGGTAACTTTGTTCTAAACCACCCAGAGTGGCCTTGCTGCCAGATGGGCAGTAAATGAATGCTGTTAGGACTTTTGTTTACACAGGAACTAAAGTGAGTCACTGGATACAAGACGATGCAATAAAAAAGGAACGGCCTCCACTTGCCTGTGCAGTGAGGTCACAGCTAGAACATCCGCTGAGTTCTGTTTACCCATCTTGAGGTTGGTTTCTGTGGGCAAAAGAACCATCAGCTGAAATCCATAGTACTACGAAGAAGAATTACCTGGAAGAGGTAAGCTTCATACAGGAGAGTGGAAGAAACTGATGATGGTGCTCCTGATAGAGAAAAATAGGGGGAAGAAGTGTGATTTCTATAACTTCAGGGCAAATAAAGGCCCTTCGTTAACAGCCCTTATAACTTTAGAGCTCTATAGTGATGGTGAGATTTTCACAGCCTTCTCCCAAAAGTAGATTAGCAAATGTATCACTGAAATTGTGTATGTCTCTACCTGTTGTTCAGGAAGTGTGTACAGTAATTAAATTTATGGAGTTATAAATCCCAAGTCAGTATAGTCAGGTTGACACACGAGACTCTCCTAGGTGGAGGAGCGTGTGTGTCTTGGGAGGAGGTCTTCTAATGACATCAGCAACATTATGTTGAGGGTCTTCCCAAATTCCTTTGCATCATGACTTTATTTTCACCCAACATATCAGATGAAGTTGTATGATGATCTAGCAAACGTTCAGTCCAATGATATCAGAGAATGATGTAAGTAAATGTAGACATTACCGAGGGGCATAAAATTGATTGATTGAAACATCAAGGAGTTGGCCCCAGGTAGATCAGAAAATCCCTAATAAAAAGGTCCACAATAGAGATGGGCACGACTCATCAAAATTTTCATTTTTGTTTTTGTTTTTTCATTTCGTTTTGCAACGAAAACGAAAACGAAAAATTTTTCAGAAGCAAAACGACAACGGAAACGAAACGAAAAATTTTGCCGTGTTTTTCGTTTTCATTACGGCAGACACATTGCATTGAAAAGAATGCTAACGAAACAAAAAATTTTTGTTTTCATTTTTGTTTTTTCATTTTGTTTCGTACGAAAACGAAAATGAAAAAATGTGCAAAAAAATCCCCGAAAAACGAAAACGAACCGAAACGGACCCCCTAAACGAAAAAGGAAAAATGAAAAATTATTTTTTGAGTCGTGCCCATCTCTACTCCACAACATTTATAAGTGGCTTGTGAACTGTACAGAGACATCTGCCATCTTGGGTAGTGGTGGCAGCTGGCTATCCCTTTTTTGGATGACAAGCCGTTCCTTCCACACATTTTTATCATTCTTCTGATCCAGTCCAAGGTATCCGACTGCATTCCAACAATATTATGATGTCATCACGCTTGGATGAGTGGGTGGAGGAATGGGTGTGCTGTGGTAATTCTTTGGTATGCTTCCTTTTAGATCATGAGCCCCCTGCATAAAGAAGTGAAGCCAACAGCTGGCTTGAGAGCCATGGGCAGGAGTTCCTTCATCAAGATAATACCAATGGACACAATAAAGCACTCAAAATGTGCCATCTGTTTAGAAAGAATCCAAGATGTAACCTACCTAAACCCCTGCAAACACAGGTTCTGCTTTGACTGCGTACAGACTTGGTCCAGAAAGAAAGTCGTGTGCCCAGTGTGCAAACAGCACTTCCATTCATTTTTCCACAGTGTCGGCGGAAAGGGGGCGCCTTATGAGTACCTTCTGCCTTTGAAAGACAGCCCCCTGTCTCATTCCAGAAGCAATGAAGGTCACGCATCAGCTTCATCTGAAAGGTGGTCACTGCCGCCTGATAATGGCATTGTGGATGGTGATATTGCAGGAAAACACACTCAGAAAGAGAAGGAGATTTGCCAACTCATGAGACATTTCACAGTAACCAAGAGACCTTCTAAGGGAGCTGTAATAAGCCTTGGCAAATTTAAAGCCCAAGCAGTTCTGCATTTCAGGAGAGCTCTCTACCTTGCTGGGATCCTGGTTCAGAGTGCTCAGAATCCAGGCTTCAGCCGGCTTGCTTCTGCTGAGCATTTTGCCCAAAATCCCAGTTGTTTCGACAGATTAATCCCATGGTTGAGACGAGAGTTGAAAGTGCTGTGTGGTAATCAAAGGCCCCTGGTTCATACCTTGCAGGGATTCATCCTGAAAAACATGACTCAGTATGATCTGCAGAGCAAGAAGTTCGAGGCTCTGCTGCAGCCTTACTTGTGCCAGTTCACAACCCACTTTGTGCATGAGCTCACCAGTTTTGCGCAGTCACCATACAGCATGAAAAAGTATGACTGGCATGCTTTGTATGAATGCCCTCCTCTGCTGAGGGAAGAGCCCAATCCGTTAATCTCCTCTGCATCATCAGACAATGAGTGCCCCCAAACAACCACTGATGATCAAGGAGGCAAAGTTACTAGCAATCCAGATGACAGAAAACAGGGATCCTTGCAATCCTTTTCGGAGAAGGATCTTACAGCTTTATGTGCTGCAGCAGACCATCCGATTCATTCTAAGAATGAAGATAATAACTTGGAAGACTTGTCTGATAGTGATCCTGAGCAGGAGGTTCATGGCGCAGATGTTTTCACAAAGAATAAACTGCATGTACTGCAACTAAATAAGAAAGCACACCCAACAGAGTCTTTCTGTCACTCACAGATGCTTCAGTATATGAAGGAAAATGAAGACACTGGAGAATTGTATCCTGTTCAGACTCACTACTCAAAGGAACTTGAAGCCTATAAGAGCTCCTCAAATATGTTAGCATCTGGAGATTATGTTGCACTTAATTGTAACTGCAGCAATGCTGCTGAAATCGATAGTACCCAAATTCTCTTGAAACAAGACGCATCCAAATGGCAATGTCTTGATTTTCCTACAAATCATTTCAGAACCTCCTCCGAGCGGATGTCATCCTCTCCTGGTGGAAGGATTGTGTTTGAAATAGATGGACCAAGAGGTGCTGAATGCAATTTTGAGAAGGGCTACACTGCCCCAAAAGAAAGACCTGGCAGAAGGAGTAGAAGAAGGCACCCCCATGAAGGAAGAGGGTTTGGAAATTATACGAGAGGCGGACGAATTAGAAGAGAGCAAAGGAAAACGTCTAGTGATGGGAGCTTGCTCTGCAAAACAGCTTTGTCCTTAAGAAGTGAGAACATTGTAGCCAGAGACATGAGCAAAGGAAAGACTCAGAAACCCCATCATTCCAGAAAGCTAAGAAGCAAAGATTATGAATGTTCTAGAGACAGAGTATACAGGGAACCAAATTGGAAACATGTCTACTACAGACAAGACTGTAAGAGATATGGGTGCAAAGAACTACAGGGTAGCAAGGGTGAGACAACCAGAGTTTCTAGTCCAAAACCATTGGGTCGTTCCAGAGTGAACCCCTCCTTCTCTCCAGAAGGGAAACTCCTGATTGACCAAGGAAGCATTTCTAAAGGCGAGGATCACTATTTAGAGAGATGCCAAAATGTGGGGAGACCTAAAGGCAAGTTTGTTATAGTTGAGCAAGATAGAAGACCTTATGAGAAACTTGGTGTTAAAAGAAAAAACAAATCATGATATGTAGCGCCCAAGCATAAGGGGGCAGGAAAAAAAACTTTCATGATGATATCAATAGCTGACAGAGATACTGTTGCTGCCAACCTCAGTGGCATACAGAGACGATAATGAAAACCACAGAGGCAATGATTGTACAGTAAGAACTAACAAAACAGTATCTCAAGAAAAAGCGAGAGCTCCAAGAAAAGGGAAAAGTGACACGTTTAAATGATGCCTTTTTCTTCTTCTTCTTCTTCTTCTTCTTCTTCTTCTTCTTCTTCTTCTTTCTTCTTCTTCTTCTTCTTCTTCTTCTTCTTCTTCTTCTTCCAATCTATTTTTAAATCCTGAAAATAAAATTTAGAGCTTCTGTATGCATGCAAGTTTAGTTTCGGTTGTACCCAGTTCCTGAGGCTTGGGGAGCAAGGCGCACTTTGAATGCTAAAATATACTACGCATTGTTTCTGAACCTTACATCCTGTGGGCTTTGAAGCATGTGAGCTGAATCTTCTTCTAAATAATGTGACTAGGGTCACATTTCATTGGGTCTCTTGGGAAGCAGCTATTCTGGCGACAGGCTCCTGAAAGCTGTCATCCAAACAAGAATGCTCCTTGTGGGACAGCCATGGGGCATCCGAAATGGTGACTAAATAAACGTTATATAAGTTCAGATCATGTGTAACAGCTGGATAGCTCTATGGCTGCAGACCCAGAGGTAGAGGGTTCAATTCTCCACTGTACCTCCTTGACAGGGGCTGGACTTAATGCACACGTCTGTAGTTGTAAGATGATTGTGACAAAAGGTTTAAGGGTTTTGTTTGTTTGTTTACTTAGATTCCAGCATTCCAACGTAGACTTACCGTAAGCTTTTAAATATTGTTTTTAATGATGCAAGCCACTTTGGGTCCTTTTTTAAGGAGAAATGCAGGGTAAAAATGTAAAATGAATAAATGAACACATAATTTGTGACCTTGGACTATGCAGGATTAAGTACAAAAAACTAGGGGTATGAACAATACCTGTTAAATGCCTTGTTCTATTCATTTTAGGGTATCTCATCATCTCACTGAGAACTCCTGCCTCCACCTCAGAGTAGGACTAAGGGCTTCTCTTCCCCATTACAGTCTCCCTATTTTTGTAAAATATTTATCAGTGTAAAACTGTGTCCTTTCTGTTTGAAATGCAAAGCATACCCATCTAACCAACTAGCACAGAATAACAGAATGATTGCTAAAACCATTCTAGAAACTCCGTGCTTTTTAAAAACCCTGACAAACAACAAATCAGTCCCTCAGTTGCCAAGGCCTAAATTTGTGATTTGTGGCTCTTCATATTTGAATCAGGACCAACTGCCATTTTGACGGTTCATCCCCATCTCAAAGGGTGACCCTTTCCATGGTTTTCTAGTTAGAAAGTACCTAGACATATTTTACCATTTTTTTTTAAAAAAAGGGGGGGCATCCTGGAACTGTGAATCTTGCCCATGCCCCCCCCCACACTGAAAATTAATGGTCAACATGGAAGGATTAAGAGATATAGGAGTGATGAGGGAAGAAATAAGATAGATACTTAGCACTGGAAGGAGGGGCATAATGGAGTTGGATTCAGTAACTAGATCTTCTTTTTCTCTGGTCAGAGCAATGGTCACTGGAAAGATCCATCTTCTGGCCTTGCATACCCAAAGTGTTAATAACCAGAAAGTAATGGAGTTCCCATTCTGTTGAGGCATGTACAGTACGTGAGAATTTATCATACAGTCAATGGGAAATGGTTACCCAATATCCAGTATCGTGTCTAGAGTAATGGGCTAGGGCTCAGGAGACCTGGATTTGATTTCATGGCTCTGCCATGGAAACTCACCGGGTAGTGAAACTGGTTCAACCACTCCTCAAATACTTGACGTACCTTGAAAACCTTATTAGGCTTGCCATAATTCAATTCCAAATGAGCAGCACATAGCAACAGCCATACCTGAGGCCAGACCTGGATCACAGCTAAGTGCATGACAGCCCCATGACAGCTACCATAGAACATGAAAGGCACACTGCTGAATCAAAAGAAAAAGTCATGCATCCATGAGTTCGGGGCGGGAGTCAAAAACCCAGATTATCTTTACACAATAAGTTATTGGGGCTCATATAGCAGCAATGGGTCTGGCCAGAAACAAAAGGGGTGGTTGTGGGTGGTCCAGAGGTAGTGCCTTCGTCCCATTGGCAATGGGGCAGTGGGGAGAAAGAGGCAGATATTTGCATCCATGTGCAGTAATACCTCGGTTTGCAAGCACCTTGGTGTATGAGAATTTCACAAGGGTCCCATTGCTGCTGCAACTGCAGCTGGGTAGGCCCTACCCGCTTTCACAGGCACCTTGCTGTGGCAAAGGGGTGACAGTGAAGACAGCATCCTTGGCAATGTGGTGTGCGGCCATGGAATGAATTAGGTAAGTTTTCATTATTTCTTATGTGATTTTTTTAAAAATGTATGAGTATTTTGGTTTACAAGCATGTTTCCCGAACAGACTCAGCTTGTAAACCAAGGTACTACTTTATTTCTCCCCCCCCACTGCAACTTGTTCAAGGTTCCCTCCGTTAGCTTCTACTTGGAAGGTAGTGTGGGCCAGCACCAATCAAATCAATAGCTTGCAGTGAGACTGGTGAGCATTTTTGGAAATGTAGTACAGTCAACAGAGGTGCTGGGAATGGCCTTCTCTGTTAATTGTGGCCAAAACCCAAGAACCACTCGATAGGAGACTACACTGTGAGGGAAGTGAGACATCACCCACATGTACTTGCTGTGAAGTTGCTGTAGTGTAGGGAATCTGAGAGTCTGTTCAATGTTAAGTGGCCACTGTTGAATCAAAATGCCTGCAGCCCTTCTTAAAGCCTTGCAGATGATACTGTTCAAAGAACTGCATTGCTAGACAATGCAGTAAAGCTTTTCTTGTCTCCTCGTTAGCTTCTGATTCAGCGATTTACTAGATAAGTTGTTTTTAACAGAGATAAAATAAAATAGACAGGAGTGTTGCCCAAGAGAAGAAGCTTAAAATAAATAAAAGAATGAATGAATGAATGAATAAATAAATAAATAAATAAATAAATAAATAAATAAATATCTTGCAGAGAAACTTTGCTGGTGATGTTTGTCCTGGAACGGCCTTGTGTGTTTGCTCATGAGGTAAGCAGCAAGGAAGAAGTTGCTTTGTGTGTGCATGGGCACACTTGGTCTTCTGGTCCTGGTTTTGGTTTTCAAATCCCTCCACAGCTTGGGTCCTGAATACCTGTCAGAGCGTATCTCCCAGAGGTCAGCTGAGGTCAGGACCACATGAATGTCGCAGGTGCGCTCACTCAGGGTGCCCACTCCTAGGGAGACGCGGAAGTAGGTTACGAGCAACCGCACCTTCTCTGTTGTGGGCCCCTCGCTGTGGAACCATCTTCCAAGTAGAGATGGGCACGACTAGGGAAAATGACATTTTGAGTTGTCGTGTGTCGGAGGCAGCCCGTTTTGGCTCGTTTCCGTTTTTCGTGAAATTTTGCAAAAATTTGTCATTTTGTTTTTCATTTTTTCGTTTGTCGTTAGTACTGGTTTTTTTTGGGGGGTAGCGGGCTCCTGGAGGCACCTCTCTGTGGTGGGTGCCTCCTATCCTCACCTGCCAGCACTGCTACAAAAGGGCATGCATAGCCATATGCTATGGATATGCATATTGCAGATGCAGCAGACTGGCAGAGGCACCCCTCTTTTGGGGGTGCCTTCCCTACAACAGTCGGTGAGACACAGTCAGGCAGCACTTGCAGGCATGGTTTGCATGGCACACAAATGCTGCTGCAGGAGTCAGCCAGAGCCACAAGTGACGGACTGGCAGACTCTTTGCACCTGCTCCAAGGGAAATATACTTGTGTGTAGTGCAATGCAAGTAGATCTGGCTTAGGGTTAAGACGGGTTAGTGCGAGGGCTAGGGTTAGGCTAGTTACGGATGAGGTTGGGTGAGTATTGGGGTGCACCTCTGGGTGCCTCTCTGACCCATTTAGAAGGACAGTGTACTGGTGTATGGGTTAGGCTTAGGGTTAGGGTTCGGGTTCGGACTATGGTTAGTGGGCTGTTTATGCCTGATTGGCACATCCCAGAAGTCTCTGTGGTCAACCTGGCCAAGTGGCCATGCGATTGGTGGAAAATTTGCATGGTCCACTCCCATGGGCGAGCCCATCATTGCAAATGTGCAGGTGTAAATAAAAAAAATAAAATAAAATAAAATAAAATAATAAAATCAACGGAGATGTTTTTTTGCAAGAAAAACCCACTGCTGCTACTGTAAAAATTCAAGCATTTAAAATAGCTAATTTTCACATGTTTCTGTGGTGTTTTGGTGGGGTTTTGGACCACGATTTAAAAAAAATATTGCGGTCGCCATTTTAGATCCCCCCGCACTGCATGGCAAATGGATGCACCCTCCCAGCCTGGTACAGTCTCCAAAACCTGGCCATGCGATTGGTGGAATGGCTCCAAAAATTTGCATGGTCCACTCCCATGGGCGAGCCCATCATTGTGAATGCGCAGGTGTAAAAAAATAAAATAAAATAAAATAAAATAAAATCAACGGAGACATATTTTGGCAAGACAAACCCACTGCTGCTACTGGAAAAAATCAAGCATTTAAAATAGCTAATTTTCACATGTTTCTGTGGTGCTTTGGTGGGTTTTTGGACCACAATTTCAAAAAAAAATTGTGGTCGCCATTTTGGATCCCCCCGCCCGCACACCGCATGGCAAAGGCAGATGAGACGATGCCCCCTGCCTGGTACCAGCAGCGCAGCAGTAGCACTAGCCAAGGAGAGGGGGCGGGGAAACCCCCCCCAAATAAAACACCCTTCTGGCCTGGTAGGTGCCCTCAGACAGTTTTCGCCTGCTTTTAGGGCCGGGAATCGGTTTTTTTTTTAACTTTTAAAAACTTTTTTTCTGTGCCGCTTGGCATTGCGGGATCGCCGCGATGCCAGGAACGACCACGACAAATCAGACCCAATTATTCTTTAGTCGGTTCGAGTTCGAGTTCTGGTAGAGTAATTCCCGTTACCGTTTCCGTTGCGTAACGGAAACGAGTAATGGAAACGGAAACGGGAATTCTGCTAAGTCGTGCCCATCTCTACTTCCGAGTGAGCTGCACCTTGCACAGTCCCTGCCCATCTTCAAAAAGGCCTTGGTTTTCAGGGAGGCATATAGTGACTTTTAATTTAATTTAATTCATTTAATCTGAATTCATATTTTATTCCCCCCTCTCCTGCCCCCTGACGCATCTTACCATGGGTCCCCCCCCTCTTTTGCATATTCAGATGTTCTTAACTTGTAAACCGCCCAGAGTTCCTCCGGAAGATGGGCGGTATAGAAATGAAACAAACAAACAGATAAATAAATAAATCTATTTTGGCATAAATTCAAATTTTTACATACATGAATCAAAGCAAAAAGATTTGACTTGTTTAAAAAGTAGGGTCTCTCACAGGGAGGAGAAGCTAAGGACTGAGGACGGGGGACTCCAGGTTGAGTCATCTCTCCCACTGTGTCATGTGATCAGAAAATCGGTCCATCCCAAAACCACAGCATTTCTCACATTTTATGTCAATATGGTCACCCCCTCAGCCTGAAGACTTTCTGAATCATCATCGTGATGTGCTTCTCTAGTCAGTTCTGACATACAACAATCCTTTTCAGGGTTTCAGGTCAATTACAAATTTTTAAAGTCCTTTGGTTTCACATTTAACTTGCTTCTCAAGGCAAAAGGCAAATGCTAGAGAAGTGTAAACGAGTGTTATATGAGCTGGAGAAGTGGATGGAAGCTGGGTTGCTGTTTTTATCCCACAGCTTTTCTTTGCAAACAAGGACACTTTTCTTGCACTAACAAAGATCGTGTTTTCTCCCAATTGCCAACTGACATTTGTAAATTGGGCAATACTGATGGATTTCCTCAAAAACAAGTTTTTAAAAAAACTAATATTGGGGAGTGGGTCTAGAGTGAGGGGGAAATTGGCTTGGGGGGAGACATGATACCCACTCCTCTGTTACAATGGCTGAAATCCAGTGTTTCAGTGATTCAATATCTCTATAATTTCCATCCAGAAGGACCTACTCCAGTTGTGTCTTCCTTTAGCGCAAGTTACAAGTAGAGTAGGGCCATTTGACTCAATGGAACTCACAAAGAACTTGGCTCATCAATATGCCTACTGTTTCCATGGGCCTACTCAAGTGCAACTTACTACTGTCTGGCTCCTGGCCAACAATTTTCACTCTAAAATGTAAAATGCTCTAGGCTGGTGGGCAGCTATAGGCTTTAGGATAACAGAAGTTTGCGAATTTTGATCATTTGTTTTTTATGACGCACATCATGTAAATTAGGGGTTGGCTGTTTATTTCTGAGTATTATCGTTAAGGCTATCAATGTTTAATCAATGTTTAATCACAGGCCATTCAACTTTATAGCCTGTGCAATACTGAGATTACAGTAAGGAAAGCAGGATTCATTACAGTTCTGCTGACTCAAGTACTTACTTTTTTTCATCCGCTGTAATTAACTTTTAATAGTGACATCTTTAATCTCATATTAACAGCTTACTTGTAGCAGTCCATTTGATATGTAAACATTTTCAAGCTCGAATGACCCTCCCTTCCACTGAACTTTACATTTAAATACTTTCGAATTAAAGTGCTCAGAATATGGATGACTGACAACCACAAGAAAGCCTTTTGCCACTTCAAGGAAGGGAACATGGAAGCTGTCTGAATGTTGCTGAATTGCAACTTCAAGGACATCTAACCCACATAGCCAACATTGCAGAATGATGGGAGTTGTGGTCCAACTGGGTCACACCTCCCCTCCAGCATATTCCAAGAGATTTCCAAAGAGAAATCCAAAGAGATTTCCATCTTGTCAGCTCCTTAATAGAGATGGGCACGAATCGAAAAAAATGTGTTTTGTTTCATTTCATTTAATTAAGGAGTTCATTTTCTGTGAATTTTTGCAAAAAAATTGTTTCATTCTTTCATTAATTTGTTATTTGTTTTTACCCGCTTCCCCCCCAGGGGCCATTGAGTGGCCCCTGGGGCCCAGTCAGAGCTGGGGGGGTGCCTACAAACAGGCATGGGAGGAATAAAGAGGGGGGTGGCATCGGAGCTGCGCTGCTCTGGCCGCCTAAGCATGGCCTCCTTCTTACCACCCCTCCTGATTGGCCCCGTGATAATGGGCTGCTGGAAGGAGGCACAAGGGGGGGCTTTGAAGCAACACTGCTTTGGCCACCTAAGCACGGGCTCCTTATTTATTTATTTATTTTATTTATTTTAAAACTTTTATACCGCTCCTACTTCCCAAGCGGGAACTCAGGGCGGTTTACACAAAAGCCCAAAAGGCAAAGAACAGTAGCAGCGGCAGGGGCATACTTACGGCATATGGGGGGGGGAGGAAGGAAGGGGAAAAAAAAAAGGTACACTAGTCATTATTAAAGGCATCCCTGAAAAGGAAGGTCTTCAATCCTTTCCTAAAGGACGCCAACGTTGGAGCCTGTCTCAACTCCCTGGGCAAGTTGTTCCACATAGGTGGCACCGCCACCGAGAAGGCCCGCCCACGGGTACTTGTCTTACGGGCCTCCCTCGGGGGGATCGTCTGCAACGAAAGGGCCAGAGATGAACGGGTGGGTCGGGCTCGATCTGATTGTCGGTGAAGCCGCTCCGCCAGATAAACAGGGGCCAAGCCATGGAGGGTTTTGTAAGCCAAAACCAGCACCTTGAACCTTATTCGGGAGGCAACGGGCAACCAGTGGAGATGGACCAGGATGGGAGTGATGTGGTCAAAATGACACGCACCAACCACCAGCCTGGCCGCCGCGTTCTGGACCCGCTGCAATCTCCAAACAAGGTTCAAGGGGAGCCCCATGTAGAGAGCGTTGCAATAATCCAGCCTCGACATGACCAATGCCTGTACCACAGTCCTCAGGGAGCTCCCGTCAAGGTACGGGCGAATCTGGGCGATTAACCTTAGATGATAAAAGGCCGACCTGGTCACGGCTGACACCTGGAGCTCCAGGGTCAGACCCGGATCCAGGACGACGCCCAGATTCCTCACTCTTTGCGCCAGCTGGAGGGCGGACCCATCCAGACTGGGAAGAGGGCCACAGTACCCATCTGGGCCGCCCCCGAAGAACATAACCTCGGTCTTTCCGGGGTTGAGCCGGAGTCTGTGGGTCCTGGTCCAGTCCAAAACTGCAGCCAGGCAGCAGTCAAGGGTCTGGACAGCCTCCACTGCACAGGTGGAAAAGGAGAGATAGAGCTGCGTGTCATCAGCGTACTGATGACAGCAGACTCCAAAACTCCGGATGATCTCAGCCAGCGGCTTCATGTAGATGTTAAAGAGCATTGGGGAGAGGGACGACCCCTGAGGCACCCCACAAGAGAGTGTCCAGGGAGCCGACAACTCACCCCCCAAGCTCACTCGCTGGGTACGACCCTCAAGGAAGGAACGGAGCCAGCCAAAGGCCGATCCCCCGATCCCCACCTCCGAGAGCCGCCCCAGCAGGATACCGTGGTCGACGGTATCAAAAGCCGCTGACAAGTCGAGGAGGACCAGCAGGGTAGAGCAACCCCTGTCGGCCCCCCTCAACAGATCATCGTGCAGAGCGACCAGGGCCGTCTCCGTCCCATGATGCGGCCTGAACCCAGATTGGAAGGGATCCAGGACATGGTTCTCCTCCAGGAACGACTGGAGACGCAGGGCGGCGACTCGCTCGACTACCTTGCCCAAAAAGGGAACATTGGCTATGGGACGGTAGTTGGACATATCATCCACAGCCAAGCCAGGTTTTTTAATAATGGGCTTCACCACCGTCTCCTTCAGCAGACTGGGAAGGATCCCGTCCCTGAAGGAGGCTGAGGCGATTAGCGAAGCCCATTTTGACATGCTCCCCCCTGTGGTCTTAATCAGCCAGGACGGGCAAGGGTCGAACGGAGAAGCCGCAGGCCTGCAATGCCCCAGAGCCCTGGAGACCTCCTCAGATGTAACAGACCCAAACTCAACAAACCGGGGCGACCGAGGCGGCCCAGTATCGGCCATGCCGGGGACTGGATCAGAGCAACCGGCGTCCAGCTCAGAACGGATGGCCTCTATCTTGGTGTTAAAATAGGCTGCGAACGACTCACTAGTGAAATCACTAGGAGGAGGCCAAAGCGGACCAGGATTGGTGAGGTCTCGAACCACCCGGAACAACTCCGCGTGGCTATTCGAGGCCTCACCAATTCTCAGGGCAACGAAAGATCTCCTAGCTGCCCTTATCGCGTGAGAATAGCGACTGGTCAACGCCTTAACAGCAGCCCAATTTGAAGCCGTCCGAGCGTTCCGCCATCTGCTCTCTAGCCTCCTCCGTTCCTGCTTCATTGCCCGCAACTCCTCAGTAAACCAAGGAGAGGAGCGGGCTCGGCACCGGATCAGGCGCTTGGGGGTGATCCGATCGGCAGCCCCGGCCACCTCCTCAAACCACCTTTGGACCAGGGAGTCGACCGGATCGTCATCCAGTCCGTCTGGTAGGACCCCCAGGGCCTCCGAGAACCGTGCAGGGTCTAGGAGCCCCCGGGGGCGGGCCCAGATGGAAGGGCCCTGCCCCCCGCGGGGAGGGGTGGTGATTGCCAGGGAGAAAGTCAGAAGATGGTGATCTGACCATGACACGGGACGGACCTGCAGGTTCCCGACCCCCAGATCAAAGCCCGTCGATGTGGAGGCAAAGACCAGATCCAGGGTATGTCCTCCCTTGTGAGTGGGACCGATGACAAATTGGGACAGGTTCATGGAGGCCATGGACTCCATGAACTCCAGAGCTGCTCCCGACAGCTCAGCCTCGGCATGCACATTGAAATCCCCCAACACCAAAAGGCGGGGGGATCTCACCAGCGCCGCCGAGATGAACTCGGAGAGTTCTGGGAGGGAGAGTGCAGGGTCGCGGGGAGCTCGGTACACAAGCACAATCCCAAACCTGTCCCTCTGTCCCACCACAAGGTGAAGGCATTCAAGCCCTGGGCTTACCAACATCACGGATCTGCTGACATAAAAGGAGTCCCTGTGCACAATGGCCACCCCACCCCCCCACCCCCCCGGCCTGCCCAGCTGCTGCACGGAGTAGCCCTGGGGCCGAAGCAGCGAGAGGGATGCCCCTCCCCCCTCAGGCCCCCAGGTCTCCGTAAGAAATGCCAGGTCGGCTCGCTCATCCACGATCAAGTCGTGGATGACGGGGATCTTGTTATGCACCGACCTGGCATTAATCAGCAAACAGGATGGGCCGGGGGTACAGGCGGAATGGATCCCTGTCATGTGGCAGTGAGCCGGCGGGTCAGAGCGCGGGACAGGCCGAAGATGCCTGTCCCAAGATCTTCTTATCCGACCGGCCCGCCGGCCCCAAGCGTACTTACCGCGGCCCGACACCACCCTAATGGGGCGGCCCACAGGCTCCATGAGATGGTATAGAACTAGGACCAAAACCCACTAAGTGTAGGGATACAAAATAAAACAGTACAACAATAATACGACCCCAGAAATACAAATCAATATAATACAATGGAATAACCCGTTAAACAATGCTATATCCCACCCACCACCCACTAGAAACAGGCCAAATAATAAGATGACAATAATTTAAAAAAAAAAATCAACCAAAAGCAGACACTCAACCGGCTAGCGGATAGACAGACGGAAACGGGGGGGTAGGACTCGAGTAGATAGAAATAAACCAGCATAATATAGGATGACAAAGCTGGGACCACCACCCTGCCCTCTCAAAAAGGAGTCCCCACGGAATTTTAAGGGGCAGGACAGGGTGCTGCCAGCCAGTCCGTTGCAGAGTTCCCACAGATGTTAGGTTCCCCAGCTGGCAGAGTTCGGGAAGCCCCGGGGGGGGGAGATGGCACCGACGGCCGACATGCCGTCCGGGTCCCAGCGAGACGGGCCACACCACCGTGCAAGCAGCAAATGATGGAGAAAGATCCCCCCAGGCAATGCAATGGGGGGGGGCGCCGGTGGCCGACCCACCACCCGAGAATCCCGCGGAATGGCCCACGCCGGCGAGGACATGCCCAGCCCAGTCAAGCCGGGGGAGGGGGCAAGAAGGGTCCCGGCGGCCGACATGCCGCCCGAGAGGGCCAGCAGCCAGAGCGCCCAGCGATGCAGACGAAAAGCCCGGGCAGCCGACACGCCGCCCGAGACAGCCGGCGACCCCAGCGCCCAGCGCTGCAAACGAAAAGCCCCGGCGGCCGACACGCCGCCCGAGACAGCCGGCGGCCCCAGCACGCAGCGCCGCAGAAGGAAGGCCCCGGCGGCCGACACACCGCCTGAAAAAGCTGGTCAGAGAGGGGGGAAAGAGCGCCGGCGGCCGCCCAGCAGCCCAGGAGCCGACCATCCAAAGAGCCGCCGCCACTCCCACGGCAAGCACCAGGTGGAGCCTCCCCAACCCACATGGGGGAGGGAGGGGGCAGGGTGGCGCCGGCGGCGGTGCAGGAGACCCTCCGATGGAAAGGGGGCGGGGCAAGATGCCCCAGATGAGGTCCGAGGCGGCGGCCCCGGCCGCTCCCCGAGCCTTCAAGACCGTCGGGGCGGCCATCCGCCGCTGATGGAATGGCGGATCCCATCCTCCACGCCAGCCACTCGCAGCCAGGCCACCCACCAACAGCCCAGACCCGGTAGCTCACCAAAGGTAGAGCGGCTTCATAGGTCGTTTAGGAAGCGGCTCGGGTCTGGGGTGATGGAAAAGGATGCCGTAACAGCCACCGGGGGGGCTAAGGGTGGTGGTAAATACTCAGCCTTCCCGTCATCCCGCTGCCCTCCGCCGGTCCGGAATGTCCAAACTAAATTAAAAACCCATAATAGCTACTCGCAGCCAGGGCAACGATTCATGCACCAGCAAAAAACCACCCCGCAAAGGGTAAGATAAAGAAAAACGAATTAAAAAGAAAAAAACAAGCCTGGCGCAGTATTAAAAAACAAAACGAAACCCCCGGCGCGGAGCAAACAACGGCCGCTGCTGCCCTGCCGCCATCTTACTTACTTATCTCCCCACCCGATCAGCCCCGCAATAATGGGCCATGGGAGGGAGGCGCAAGGGGCAGCGGCTTTGAAGCCACGCTTCTCTGGCCACCTAAACACGGCCTGCTTCTTATCTCTCCTCCCGGGGCTGGGCTGAGGCTCGAGCCTGCCGCATCCCTCAATGGCACCGACAAGGTGCGTGCTCCTTCCATGCAGCTCGGTGCGAAAGGACCTCCGGACCAGCACCAGGTAGGAGACATCTCCAGCCCCCATTAACGAAATGAACCTAACTGAATCAATTTTTCTCAGTTTGTTTCATTTCATGTTAAATTTGCCCCGGGTCATTATTCATTTTGTTACGTAATGAAACGAATAGCAAATAATAAAATAAAAAAATTCATTTCGTGCCCATCTCTACTCCATAATGTTCCTCTGATATAGGACAACCACTAAAGTTCTTGTCAGTGTTACCCTTTGTTATCATGTCTGATTCACAGTGGTATTCTCTGTGGTGTATGTTCATTCACTGTTTTTCCTTCCTTCCTTCCTTCCTTCATTCCTTCCTTCGTTCCTTCGTTCCTTCATTCGTTCATTCCTTCCTTCCTTCCTTCCTTCCTTCCTTCATATTGGGGCACTGCTCAATTAAAAATCATGGACCCACATGAAAAATTGGGGGGGGGGCAAGTTAAGTGTCAAGAAAATCAGATTATTTTAAACCAGAAGTGGTCAGAGGTCAAGATGTGGGCAGAAATGCTTCCTTGATCCGCACCATTACCCAGGGGGTTGTCATCCATGAATAGGGTGTGTGTGTGGGGGGTCAGTGCTGTTCCTGTGCTAGGCTTCCAGAAGGGAAGGAGTCACCAGCTGCAAGCCGTTGGGCTGATCTATGAGACAACCACCAAAGTTCTTGTCAGTGTTACACTTGGTCCTCATGTCTGACCGGCAGCTATATTCTCTGTGGTTTATGTTGATGTCCCCCATGTCGCTTGTACCTAATGAAAGAAAATCAACAAGAATTTCAAAGTTTTCCTATAGATATTTGGTAATATAAAAATGCTTTAAAAAAGCAGGGGAGTCAAGTAGCCTTTTAAAAAGTGTCTATTTGACTTACAGATTAGGATAGTTTAAAGAAATACATTTCAGAAGTACATTGGCTAATTAGGTGAAGTGACACGGAAACTGGGGGATTTACTGGCATTTCTCGGAGGTACCAATGGATTATCAATGGATGTACAGTAGGAATTGGCTTCAATTAATGTTCCTTTTGAGTTATCCAAGATAACTTTGCACTTTTTGTGGAAGGTATATACACGCTTGGCTCTTTAATAAGTCTTTAAAATAATACACTATGGTTCTGGGATGTCGGTTTTAAATACCAGACTCTGTGTTTTGCATTTTAAAAGCTACTGACAAGGAAAAATTTGGTAGCCTGTAAGCATCAGGAGAAATGTATCCCGCATAAGCACTGTCAAAATAAATGCAAGGCATGAGATGCTGTTCATGAATTATCTCTGATTTGGGTACATAATCAGTTCATAGGGCTGGGAGTTACATTGTATAACAAGCAGTTAGGGTAGCCCATGATAATCCTGCTCAGAAATGTTTAGAACTTCGAAGGGTGTGGAATTTAAATTTGTTGCAAGGGCTTACAAAAGTTGAGGATAGGAGGCACTGACTTAAAAATAAGATCTCTCCCCCAGTCTCTCTCTGGCACAAAATGCCTCTGTGATAAGTGTGCCTGTTGTGGCACTGTAGGTCTCCTGAGTGCTGTTGAAAGAGCACTGCCAAATAAAACAGGTGCACATTCCTACTTCTCTGTCATGTCTGGAGGATAATTTGTTCAAGCTTTCAGTTTCTTGAGACAGGGAAGCTTTTTTGCATCCCTTTCACCCTGTGGAGATGACTATAGGCTGTGAGGCACGTATGTCAACTTGTTAAGAAGTAAACTGAACTGCCTGTTTTGTCTTGTCTGCTAAAAATATCTCCCTGTCAACCGCAATATTATAGGAGCAGAAGACTTCATATGGGAGGAGGGGGAGTTTTCCTTGCTATGGAAAGGCATGTGGGGGCTACGCCTGCCTATTCCCTGTGACACCTGCTTTATTGAGTGCATATTGTTTGTGAGGAGAAGTGCCAGCCTATGAGTTTGGTTTGTATCACTTGTTACGACATGGTGGATGTGAAGAAAGGGAAGGCAAATGAACCTCAACATTGACAGGAGACAGTGGGCAGGAGAGTCAATGTGATGGATGGCTACCTACCATCCAGAGAGGGGTTTTCATTTAGCCTAAGGAGAAAATTTCAAGTAGAAGGAAAATGCCAGTGATGGGAGGGGTTGGGTGTGAACCCCAAAGGTCAAGGTGGCCTGATGTGGCAACACCAATACAGCTTACGCAGGAACAATCTGAATGGTGCATAGTGTTTCTTCATTTCTTTTGTTGAAAGGCACATATTGAAATTCAGCGGTGGGTTGTGTAATGCCTCAGGGAATATGTAGAATCCACTAGAACTCCTGGGTGGTGGTGATGGAGGGGAATAAAAAGAGTTTATTTTGTCTTGCTTTACTTCTAAAATGTAGTTACTGATTCTAGAACCTTCAGGAGCAATGGCTTTGCAGGGCGGAGGCTAGGAGCTGGGTCTTCAAAAACACACCCCTCCAAAATAATATCAATAATAAGGGTGACAACAGAAACATCAGTGCTTACTTTTAAAAATAATAACTCAAAATGGGCACTTTAGGGCTCCAGGTAGCCTCAGAGGATAGACCTGAGTTATCCTTTCCAAGTGTAAATATTCTGCTCATTCCAATTGTGGCCGGATGTTCATTCCAGCCAGCTCCTCTTCCACAATCCAGAGCTGGCAGATGAAGTGTTTACCCGTGCCACATGGTATGAGCCTATTTGCCATCAACGTGCTATGAGTCAAGAAGGGAGAGCGGTTGTGAAGGAGGGCCCTCTCTGAGGAGCCAGTTCCTGCCCACGAGGACGATGGTAGTGGGAGTGAGGGAGCCTATCTGAAGGGATCTTGCAGGGAGAGGACTTCAGGAAATGTGCTGATGGAGCTATACCACTGCTCTCCATAGAGATGGATCTACTATCTAGATCAGGCATGTCCAAACTTCAGCCCTCCTGATGTTTTGGACCATAACTCCCAGAATTCCAAGCCTGTATTTCCAATGGCAAATGACTATGGGAGTTGTGGTCCAAAACATCTGGAGGGCTGAAGTTTGGACATGCCTGGTCTACATTCTCTCTTCACATGTGAGAGCTGGAATGGAACATGGTAAGATGGTTCTTGCAGTATAAAAATAAAACAACATAAAATAAAAATACCCTGTTCCCTCTAGTCATGTGTTCTGATCTACTATTTTACAGAATACTTGAAGGGTGTTGCTCTTTCCCATGGAGAAAAGGGATATTTCTCGTTGCAATGCTCTGGTGGATATATCCTATTATATGTATATATTTTTGTATATTTCTTTGAATGAGTTTGGCTCAGACTTAGAGTGTTTTTTGAACAAAACAATTAAATTGAAATGCTCTCCATAATTTACAGTGGCTTCACCCCAAATTTTAATTACACACCAAGAAAATTCTGTATTCGCTTAATATATTTTTTGGGGGGGAAGTAACCAAAAACCTCCCACAATGAGCGACTATAAACATCTGAATGATAATGCAGTTTGATTAAAACATTCTGATGTAGAAAAGCAAAAGCATAAAGATGATTAAAAGTAGCTAAACTGAGCCATTTCCCATCTTTCTTTGAAAGCTGAATGTTCGTGTTGGAGGAAAATGGATTTAATCATTGTGAATTGTGCATTTCAAAGGGGAAAATTATGCACCATGTTTTTTCTCACTATACTTAATAGTAAGAGGACACTGGGGTTAAAATGAAATTGTTGCTATCTAAGGATGAAGGGAAATAAATTTAGTTTGCCTTTTTTATGTAAACCTACCATGCATGTGCTTCCCTAACTGATAGGCAAACCAAAGCCCTCTTATTTTCAATGTTTTCACTGTTCCAACTTTTTCAATAAGGCAGGGTAGTTTTGCAATCAGCTAAAACATGCAACACAGTCTGCATTAAAGGAAAGGGTGGAAATGGAGAAATTCTCAAGAATTAAAAAGGGTGGCGTTGTGCTGAAAAGTTTTGGAACAGCTAGGATAAAAGGAAAAGGAGAGCCATCTCTTTATTGAATCTATTATAGAAGAGGCAAGATATAAACACAAACTACACATAAGCTAAAGGAAGACCCTGGTGAAAAGCACACAACTCAGGAATCAAGAACAAAAACTATTGATAAATAGAGATGGGCATGACTCAAAAAAATGGTGTTTCGTTTGTCGTTTGTCGTTTAGGGGGTCCGTTTCGGTTTGTTTTTGTTTTTCATGAATTTTCTGCAAAAAAATTCATTTTTGTTTCGTTACGTAACGAAATGAAAAAATGAAAACGAAAATGAAAAATTGCTGTTTCGTTAGCATTCATTACAGTTCAATGTATTTGCCACAACGAAAACAAAATGCACGACAAAATTTCTGTTGTTTTGTTTTGTTTCGTTTCGTTTTGGAGAGAAAATTCATTTTTCATTTTGTTACGAAATGAAATGAAAAAACGAAAACAAAAACAAAAAATTGCTCATTTCGTGCCCATCTCTATTGATAAATATAAACCCCTAAGTTATTTATGGCTGCTTGAGGCCTCTCTGGGCCAGAGGTTTCAGAAACAACAGATAAATTAAGCTGGGTGGGTTCATGTGATTGCATAAAACAAAAACAAAATTGAAATGAAATGCTGTTTTGTTGTTTTGTTACATAAATGCTTGTGATCCCTATTCTAGTACATAATGTTTTGTTATCTACTCGAAAATAAGGATCACAGGCATCTATTGGCATGGAAATTGCAGGGTTGATTCTTTGGACTTTTTCCTTCAACCCTCCCCCCAAATTTAGAGAGGTTTGGGGTTTAGGGAGCTGAGTTATTAAAGTCCAAAGGGGGTCCCCTGAGGAGAATTATTAAGGGGAGTGATTAAGTGCTTCCCTTAACAAATGTAAATGATTTTCTCCTGGGGGGACCCCTTTGGATATTAATAACTCATCCCCCTGAGCCCCAAACCTCTCCAAATTGTGGGGGTTTAAAGAAAAGTGTCCAAAGAAGCTACCCTCCTGTGACAACCCCCTGGAAGCAGGGGGTGATGCATATGTAAATCATCAGCCAATCCCAGCAGGATGGCGTGGGATGGTATTGTATGAAAAGGGTGGAGCCTGGTCTCTGGCAGGCAGTTAATTTGAGTCAGTTAAGTTGAGAGTTGAGAGCTAAGAGTGCTGGGAGAGCACAGCTCTGTTAGAGTTCAGTCAGGCAGTGAGGATTTTACTGTTTACTAGTTATTAAAGACAGGGAGGCTTGAAGAGTTGATTAAATCTATTCTATGTTAAAGGCAATGCATACCAACTTCAGTCATTGTTAATATATTTTCTCAATAAACTTCATTATTATTTTTATAATATACAACTGAGTCTGTCCCAGTTCATAAGGCGACGATATGGCAGCATTACCATTTCCTTCACAATTACACGTGTAAAAGGGAGGTGTCATTTGGTGGCACAGTGGTGGGATGTCGAAATAAACCCAGTTGTGCCTTTAAAAACTCAGTGTCTGAAAGGGGGTGACATCACACCTCCCAATTTGATACCTCTAGGAACCAGGGGAGCCATTATATAGCATAACAAATTATGTTGTTTTGTTTCATTCTGAAAACCCATTTAAAATTCATTAGTAACAAAATGAAATGAAACAAAACACTATATTTTTATTTCATGCCCATCACTAGACTGCTTCTATGTGAATGTTGCTTTTTGTAGCAATATGATGGGTCCTTGATTTTTTGAGTCTCACCATGCTAATACTTGTTCCTAAATCAGCTTCTCCCCAAGTTCTCACAGAAAATCGGACACCCCTGCCCTGTCTAGTTTTTCTTTTTATTCCTTCTCACTCATCCATGAGCTGCTATTCAGTGCTGGAAACTGCCTTTTTTGGAAAATCTTTTGCAGATTTCGCACAGGACCATGGTGTGCAGGAATTGTAATAAACCTGCACAGCTTAGTTTATCTACTGGAGGAGATGGGAAAGACTGCAAAACCTCTGAAAAATCCCCGAAGATTTCTTTTTTTTAAAAAAAAACTTCACTCAGGCAAAAAATCCTCACCAGGAGGAGAAAATGGTAATTTCTTCTCCTTTGTTTCCTTTCAAGACAAAAGGATGGAAGAGTCACATCACAAGTGTGTGTGTGTGTGTGTGTGTGTGTGTGTGTGTGTGTGTGTGTGTGTGTGTGTGTGTGTGTGTGTGTGTGTGTTGCGTGTGTTTAATTTCAGCAAGAAATATACTACATGGAACAGCACCTCTCAGCTGTTTCTACAGCAGACAGAGGAGGTGATTAGACATGGGCACAACTTGGCGAAATTCTCGTTTCCATTTCCGTTACTCTTTTCCTTTACGCAATGGAAACGGAAACGACAATTAAGCCGTCAGAACTCGAATTCGAACCGACAAAAGAAAAATTGGGTCTGATTTGTCGTTGTCGTTCCTGGCATCGCAGCGATCGCGCGATGCCAAGGGGCACAGAAAAAAAGTTTTAGAAATAAAAAAACCCCAATTCCTGGCCAAAAAAGCAGGCGAAAATATGCCTGCCTGAGGGCACCTACCAGAGGGGTGGTTTCTGTGGGGGGGGTCCCCACTCCAGCCTCCCCCCCTCCTGTCCTGGGCTGCTGGTACCGGGCTGGGAGGGGGCATCCTCGGCGTCACCATTTGCCATGCAGTGCGGGGGGATCCAAAATGGCGACCACAATATTTTTTTTGAAATCGTGGTCCAAAAACTCACCAAAGCACCACAGAAACATGCGAAAATTAGCTATTTTAAATGCTTGAATTTTTACAGTAGCAGCAGTGGGTTTTTCTTGCAACAAAACATCTCCATTGATTTTATTTTATTTTATTTTATTTTATTTTTTTACACCTGCGCACGCGCAATGATGGGCTGGCCATGGGATGGGACCATGCAAATTTTTGGAGCCATTCCACCAATCGCATGGCCAGGTTTTGCTGAGACTTCTGGATGTGCCAGAGAGGGCATAAAAAGCCCACCAACCCTAATCCTAATCCTAACCCTAACCCTAACCCATACGCCAGTACAGTGTGTTCTTAGTGGGCCAGAGGCACCCAGAGGTACAGCCCACTAACCCACCCTAACCTTAACCGTTACCCTAAGCATAGCCCTTACCCCCTAACCCCATGCTCTGGGAAATCAAGTCGCGTTAAATCACGGTGGTAACGACAAACGATAAACGACACGATGAAATGACAAATTTTTGAAAAATGTCACAAAAAATGGAAACGACCTGAAACGGACCCGTCCCGAAAAACGACAACTTGAAAAAAATTTTTTTCTGGTCGTGCCCATCTCTAGAGGTGATTGTTGTTAACAAGTGGCTGGGAAAGAAGTTTTTCTTGTTCTTTTCAGTTCTGTAATTAGTGGTGAGGTTTTTGAGGACAGGCACATCCATACCTGCACCAAGGGATGCAACAATTAACCATGAAATTAGCTTGCACTTGCAGATGAGTAAAAGATGAGATGCAGCTTAGAGGCAACGACAGGTTTCGGGTGGCTCCAGGTAGAGGAGATTAAGCCTTCAGGGAGTATTTGGCGGGGAAAGCTACCCACGGCTTTTTGTGTACCTGCAAGGCATTTCTGTGCAGATAACTGGCATTTCATCGTCAAGTCAAAAGTTCTGGTTTATCTCAAGAAGGCAGCTGTGAGGAAAGCCAGAGCTATACCAAAATGGATTTCTCCACCTGGCTTTATGGGAGGATCAAGGTCAACCAAAAGAACTGAATCTAGAATACATTAGTTATTTCTGGCTGGCTCCCAGGAGCCTAAGTATTAGACCTGTTTATAAATGGCCCCTCAGCAATGCCCACTCTCTTTGGGGGCTACGAATGTTTATTTTATTTTCTCCAGGAAAGAGAAGAAATTCTGGGACATTTTCTGAGGGGAAGGGCAGCTTTCGAAGTGGCAATAGTATTGCCTCCTGCCCCACTCTGCCTCATTTTCCTGCTTCTCTTCTTCTAAAACCAAGTAGTAACAACAACTATATGGGAACCTCACCCATCAATTTCCACCATCCAGAATGACCGCAGTGTAGGAGGCTACACATTTTTCTCCTCGTAGAGAAAATGCAGGTATTTCTTTTAGAGAATATATGAATTTGGGAGACTATGACTTTTGCACAATTGACAAAATACAAAATTATATATGGGTCTTTCATACAAGGATTAGATGTAGTGGCATTTTTATAGTTGAGCACAGGCTCATGTGCAAAAAAGGACAAAAGCAGGGTCTGTGTTTCATTTGAAGGAGATTAAGGGACAAGCCAAAATATAAAGCCCAAGGCAAGTAATACCCTGTAAGGATCCTTCCTGTTCCATTTGGCATTTGTAGATTTAAAAGATCAGTCTGTGATCTTATTTGAAGAAAGAGGAAATTTGAACAAATACAATTGACACTGAAGTGGAAGGTAAGTGACAGATGGACACCGCCTCCCCCCACCCAATAAAACACAAAAATTCATTTTTAAAAATAGTAGAAAATTGACAAAAATGACTGAGGGAGAAACCACAAAAGCATCATTTTTTTAATATGACAGAGTCAAAACTAACAAAGAATTGATAAAGGAGTGAAGTGAGAGAAGAAATGACATGACTGCACAGATCTGTATGCAGAGGGTTAGGGATAAAGCAACCATTTACTGTCCAGTTCAATGGTATCTTATAGAGGTGGGTGTTTTGCTTCTGGAGGGGTCTAGTTCCGAAATGAAACATGGCAGCACAGCTGGCATTTGGAGCCGGAACTCACTCTCTGGAATGAAATCAACCACTGACTTACCTTCCTTTGGGTCACGTGGGGGCAAAACTCCAACGAGGAAGCAGCCTCCGATGCATCATATTTCTTTCTCCCTGGCCCTGACCAATCAGGAGCTGTGCAATATCCCGCCTCCCTGTCTGATTGCCCAGCACCAAGGAGAAGGAAAGATGACACATCAGAGGCTGCTTTCTCATTGGCGTTTCACACCACACAACCCAAAGGAAGGTAAGTCAGTAGTTGATTTCATTCAGGAGGGTGAGTCCCGGTTCCAAATGCCAGCTGTGCTGCCATGTTTCATTTCAGACCCATACCCCTCCAGAAGCAAAACACCCATCTCTATAAGATACCATTGAACTGGACAGTAAATGGTTGTTTTATTCCTATCCCTCTGCATACAGATCTGTGCAGTCATGTCATTTCTGCCCTCACTTCACTCCTATATCAATTCTTTGTTAGTTGTGACTGCGTCATACCAATGATGCATTTGTGGTTTCTCCCTCTCAGTCATTTTCGTGTGTGTCTCACAACATTCTGTTTTCTACTATTTTAAAAAATGAGTTTTCTTGTTACTTTTGGGGCTATTTAGGGACAAGGCATACTTAGAGTTCCAGTCCATTTCTTTTTAATTCTGTCCTTCGAAATGTATAATTAATTGATGATCATTTAATCACAGATGAAATTATCTTTTTTCCCCCACCAGGAATATGCAGCAAGTGGAATGGATGGGTGCTCTCCCCCTCCTCCAACTCCTTCTTCTGTCTTCTTATCCCACACCATTGATTCTCTGTGTCATTCTGTGCAGCAAATCTGCAGTCTGGCAGAATTATTTCTCATGCTTTATTCTCCCCTCCTGTTTGGCTTTGTTTCAAACTAGTCAGGCTTTTTTTAAAAAAAATAATTTTCTGCTTAAAATGTTTATTCAGTAGGACGGAGGACTGCTTTCAATGACCTCCCCACCTTAACTTGCTACTAAGCTTGCTAAATTTCAGAATATCAAGTTTCAGGGAGGGAGCTAAACATCTCTCTCTCTCTCTCTCTCTCTCTCTCTCTCTCTCTCTCTCTCTCTCTCTCTCTCTCTCTCTGTGTGTGTGTGTGTGTGTGTGTGTGTGTGAATGTAGTATGAAAAGGGAAAGGTAATGTTTAGTTTGAAAGAAGGTAGAAACATAATCTGTCCTAAAGCAAAGATGAGGGGGAAAGGGGGATTTTATTTTTTTAAAAAAGCAGTTCGCACCATCATCTTTTCTACATTTGGGGATTCCACCCCCTTAAATTAGTCCCACCCTCCCAGGCAGGTGTGTGTGTGGAATCTCAGTATGGAGAAGAAGGCATCCCAGTTTGATTTGTCTACTACAGTGGACCCCCATTTAACAGTTTGTATAACATAAAATCTGTACAACATAAAAAAATAAGGAGATAGGGGAAATTTGCTTAACAGAATCACCTATGGGGTGAAGGAATCTGTACAACATAAAATGGTCAAAATTAGGGATTACTCCATTTTCAATGCATTCCTATGGGAAATTTGTATAAAGGAAAATTTGCTTAGCAGAATTTCATTTGGAAAGAATTAATTCCTTTATACAAGGTGCCACTGTATTTTTGAAATTCATTATCATTAGAGATGGGCACGACCAAGAAAAATGACCGTTTCGAGTTGTCGTGTGTCGGAGCCAGCCCATTTCGGCTCGTTTCTGTTTGTCGCAAAATTTTTCAAAAATTTGTTGTTTCGTTTGTTGTCTGTCGTTAGTACTGGTTTAGGGGGGTAGGGTAGCGGGCTTCTGGAGGCACCTCTCTGGGGTGGGTGCCTCCTCTGGCCCGCTATGAAGGGAAGGCATTTAGCAGGCTCCTGGAGGCACCTCTCTGGGATGGATGCCTCCTCTGGCCCCCTACAAAGGGAAAAGGAAGGGTACATGGCACTGGCAGAGGCACCCCTCTTTTGGGTGCCTCTAGCTCACTAAGAAGGACAGCATACTGGCATACAGAGTTTTTTGGAACTTTGGACTGGTGAGCGAGGTGAAAGAATGCCTCTGCTGGGTGCCCTCTGGCTCTCTAAGAAGGGAAATGTACTTGCGTGTAGTGCAATGCGAGTACAGATCTGGCTTAGGGTTGGGGTTAGGGCAAGGGCTAGGCTTAGGGTTATTACTGGTAAGGTTAGGGTGAGTTAGTGGGCTGCACCTCTGGGTGCCTCTGACCCACTACGAAGGACAGTGTACTGGCGTATGGGTTAGGGTTAGGATTAGGGTTAGGGCTAGGGTTATAGTGGGCTTTTTATGCCCGACTGGCACATCCCAGACGTCTCAGTCAAAACCTGGCCAAGTGGCCATGCTATTGGTGGAATGGCTCCAAAAATTTGCATGGTCCCATCCCATTGCCAGCCCATCACTGCGCAGGTGTAAAAAAATAAAAATAAAAATAAAAATAAAATACAATCAATGGGATTGGAGACAGACGTTTATTGCAAGAAAAACCCACTGCTGCTACTGTCAAATTCAGGCAGTTAAAATACCTAATTTTCGCATGTTTCTGTGTAGTGCTTTGGTGGTTTTTTGGACCACGATTTCAAAAAAAAATTGTGGTCGCCATTTTGGATCCCCCCGCACCACATGACATGGCAAGACGACGAGGATGCCCCCCACCAGAGCAGCCCAAGACAGGAGAGGGGGAAAGGCCGGGGACACCCCCCCCCCAGAAACCACCCCTCTGGTAGGTGCCCTCACTCAGGCAGGCATATTTTCGCCTGCTTTTTTGGCTGGGAATCGGGGTTTTTTTTTCAAACTTTTTTTCTGTGCTGCTTGGCATCGCACGATCGCTGCGCGCAATGCCATGAACGACAATGACAAATCAGACCCAATTTTTCTTTTATCGGTTTGAGTTTGAGTTCTGACGGCTTAATTGTCGTTACTGTTTCCGTTGCGTAACGGAAACGAGGAACGGAAACGGAAACGAGAATTTTGCCAAGTCGTGCCCATGTCTAATTATCATTTTCTTGATTCCTGATTTTTGTTCTTCCAGGTTCTGTTCACTGTTAATGTCACCGTTCTGCTAATTTTCCCCACTTTTCATTTTGATTGTATTTCTTCATTATTAACAAAATTACATTATTTTAAATTAGTATTTGTTTTTTAAACTTTTATCCCTTGAGATCGCATCTCTTATCACACTTCAAGTTACTTCTCGCTACTTTTGCACCTCATAATATGAATCTTTTAAAAACCTTTAGGTTTTTAATAAAATAACATTCATTTTATCTTCTTGCTTTGCACCCCCAGCACATTCCTTTAGCATTTGGTCTGATTTGTCTCTAAATCAAAATCTTTTTACTCCATGTTTTCCTTTATATCACCTCCATGCTCTTTTTGTATATCACCCTCTGAGTGATGTGGGTTTATTCCACGATGTGTCTGCATGGAGAACCAGGTTTCTTTTATTTTTCATAAGATGCTGGTATGAACGGGGAGGGATAAAGTATTCCTGATGTTTCACATTGTAAAAGCTGAGTTAGAGTAGAGTCAGACAGGCATTTGTCCCATGGCTGGTCCAGGTTGGGAATGAGCTGGTTTATTTATTTCCTTGGTATGTACTATTGTGAACCAGCCCCCCTCTGCCTTGATTGACTGCATCTTTCGGGATCCCTGTGAAGGGCTGTTTTGTTTTGTTTTGTTTTGTTTGTGCTGGTAGGACTGCAGAGTTTGGGGTTGGTTCCAGTATCTCTGGTCCGAATTTAAGGGACCAGCGGATCGTAGGGGTCATGTGAAAAGGCCCTATGTTTCATTAAGACCAAGAGGCTGTCACACTTGGCAAAAGATGCCACTGTCTCCGGAGTGTTAATGACCCAAAGTCTCATTCAACAACTTGACTGAGGCCATTTCAAACCCCCAACCAAGCTGTGTTGATTATTGCTTTAATTGATTAGTGTAAGGATTTGTATTTCCCTATTATGTGAACCCTGCCATACCAAAGGTATCAGTGAACACATATGTGCAGAAAAGTCACATGTAATAAATAATAACTGTAATAAATGTGCTATGGATTTTGTCTCTAGTTCTTCAAGTAATAATTAACACAGCAGTTTTCAGCACACTGCATAATGGGGAAGTTGCCTTATTAAATGAAACAGTATTGGTGTGTTTATGGAACATAACTGGGGTCTTAGAGACTCAGACTGCAGTGATGTCCAGTCCCTTGTGATGTGAAAGTTAATCAGAGGAATTAACGTAGGTTTAGAACTCATGTGGCTTCTCATTTGCTTTCAGCTCACTTCAGATTGAACTTTAGGTGAGATCCAGTGGCAACCTAAGGATGCAGAATCCCTCTGAGAAATTCTGTTGGTATTTTTGAAACACCTTTTGCTCCCATTGAAGATCTTCACAGATTCCCTTCCTGAGGGAAAACCTCCAAATGTACTCTGAAGTTTGCTTAAGGTGATATTTAGACACACTGGACTACAAGCCACCCCAGTGTATATATATTCGACTATACTCAAAGTCTTAAGTGGAAGTTTTCCACCCAGTTGGGAAGTTAAAATGTAGAGTCATTTCTTGATAACAATCTAATGTACGTTGTTCTTACAGATTGCTGCAGAATTAAGCATCAGTGTCAGGGCATTAGTTGAAGCCAATGTTCCTCACAGATTTCTCAGGAATGGCTTAGCACTGGATCATTTGTTTGCTCCTGGTGATGTGAAGACTCTTCAGATTTGACTTTGTTACATTTTTCCTGCTTTTTCTTCCTGGACTTCTTTTGCACTGGGTTTTAAGATCTTGCGGGTATTTTCCACACACAAACCTATGTGCATTTTAATGTATTTTTGCTAGTGGAAGGATTTACAATATTTGCCCATTTTTTAAATCAAACGTAGATATATTTCTCTTCAATTAAAAAGAGTTTGTGTTTTCTTCCATTGTAGAGGTCTTTTAGCTGTTCATAATTTAAATGGGTGTGTTTTTTTCTCAACCCTTATTCTCCAAAATGTTTCACACGCCTTGCAAATGTACAGATTTTGAAGTTTATTGTATATAGAAGATAGCCAGTATCCAATTGATCAGATATGCACAAAATCAACACACACACACACACACACACACACACACACACACACACACACACACACACACACACACACAGAGAGAGAGAGAGAGAGACAGACAGACAGACAGACAGACACACACACACACACACACAGACACACACACACACACACACACACACACACACACACACACACACACACACACATCAGTGTTGTAATGCAGGATTGCTCAGATTGTGTGTCAAAATGGATAAATTCCTTGATACCACAGAATCCAGCAATCTTCCCTTCCATCCTTATTTGATCCTTGTTCCCCCTGGGAAGTGGCCGAAAGTAAAAGGGGGGGGGAGAGAAATTAACCAGTCATAGACAGGTCACAAACTGACTTAACATAGCTGACTGCCGATGGATAACACTGAGGTGGATGGGGTCATCAGGGCCCTTTATGACATGCATAGTTTATATGTAGCCCTGTATGTGCCCCTGTTGTTCCTTGTGGCTGTGTGTGTGTTGTGTCATTACAGCTGTGACCGACTCTTTGTGACCCCATGTCCATAGAGTTTTCTTGGCAGGAATACTGCAGTAGCTTGCCAGTTCCTACTCCAGGCACCTACAGTGCCTGGTATTCCCTGGTGGTCTCCCATCCAAGTACTAACCAGGGCCAACCCTGCCTAGCTTCCGAAGTCAGGCGAGATCGGAGGTGCTTAGGGCATCTATGCTGTACCAGCCATCAAACTAGACAGGATGTTTGCTTGCACCCCAGCCCCTGTGTTTAGTACTAGGATACAAAAACACATGCTCCTTCCCACTGGATCTAGCCTTCTCACACTCTTTTTGGGATACAAACAAAGCAGTGATAAAATGGATATCTGAGTTTGCCTACATGCTACATTTGGAACAAATGCCTCTTCTAGGGATGGGTACAAAACGAAAAATGAAATGCTGTTTCATCGTGTCATTACCTAACGAAATGAAAATAAATGAAACCACACGAGGAGGCAGCATTTCGTTATAGACGAAATGAAATGGTGTGGGTTTTTGTTGAAACAAATCATTTCGTTCTGTCTGTAAACCACTTGGGGAGGGAAAAAAGTTTTTAAAAAAGCTCTGGGCTTTTAAAAAACGTTTCCCCCCCAAGCCCCACCTGCCAGCTGATCGGTGCTGGGGGGGGGAAAGAAAAAAAATCCCCTCACCTCAGCACCCATCCCTCCTTTCCCCCACCCCATCCAGTGAAGGAAAGGAATGATACATTTTTTCCTGAGCCCCAAGCGCCTATCAACTATAGCTAGCTTGGGGCTCACGAAAATAAAACTCCTTTCCTCCACCTTATGAGGTGGGGGGAAAGGAGGGATTTTTAAACTTTTTTTTTTTTTTTTTTGCCAGACACAAGCCCGCACAGCTGATTGGTGCAAAATTTGAAAAAAATACCCCGGTTTCCCACGCCAATGGGGTAGGGGAAAAGGCGGGATTTTAAAATCTTTTTTGTCAGCCCAAGCCTGCGCTACAGCTGATTGGTGCTTGGGGTGGCAAAAAAAAGCTTACAAATTCTGCATTTTCCTGCCCTCATCGGAGCTGGAAGTTACACAAGCAACACACACACAAACACACACACACACACACACACACACACACACACAGAGAGAGAGAGAGAGAGAGAGAGAGAGAGAGAGAGAGAGAGAACATAAGAACATAAGAACATAAGAAGAGCCATGCTGGATCAGGCCAAAGGCCCATCTAGTCCAGCTTCCTGTATCTCACAGTGGCCCCACCAGATGCATTTGGGAGTGCATGAGACTAGATATCTGTCTCCTGATACCACTCCCCTGCATCTGGCCCTTGAAGTACCCTGGTTTTAAGCCTGGAGATTACACATCTCCATCATGGTTTGTAACCTGTGATTGATTTTTCCTCCAGGAATCTGTCCAATCCCCTTTTGAAGGCATCCAGGCCAGATGCCATCACCACATCCTGTGGCAGGGAGTTCCATAGACTAACAACGCACTGGGTGAAAAAATATTTTTTTTGTTAGTTCTTACTATCCCAGCCCTCAATTAGAGTGGATGTCCCCTAGTTCTGCTATTTTGTGAGAGGGAGAAGAGCTTCACTCTATCCACTTTACTCATACCCTGCATTATTTTGCATGTTTCAATCATAACCCCCTCAGGCGCCTTTTTTCCAGACTAAAGAGCCCCAAATATTTTAGCCTTTCCTCATAAGGGAGGTGTCCCAGCCCAGTAATCATTTTAGTCGCTCTCTTCTGCACCTTTTCCAGTTCCACTATGTCTTTTTTGAGATGCAGAGACCAGAATTGTACAAAATACTCCAGGTGGGGCCTTACTATTGTTTTGTATAATGGCATTATAATGTTGGCTGTTTTATTTTCAATCCCCTTTTTGATAATCCCTAGCATGGAATTGGCCTTCTTCACCGCTGCCACACAATGGGGAGACACCTTCATGGAGCTGTCCACCAACACACCAATATCTCTTTCCTGATATGTCACGGATAACTCAGAGCCCATGAGTTGATATATAAAGTTTTAAGAGAGAGAGAGAGAGAGAGAGAGAGAGAGAGAGAGAGAGAGAGAGAGAGAGAGAGAGAGAGAGAGAGAGAGAGAGAGCAGAGTACGCAAACAAAAAATGAAACAAAACAAAAAACAAAATGAAACAAAACAGAAGGGAACAAGAGGGAAAATGAAACAAAACTCTATTTTAGTGTTTCATGCCCATCTCTAGCCACTTCTATATTTTGCATAGATAAACTTGGAGACATTTGAATGGGGATACATTTAAATTTATGTTACACCAAAATTATCTAAAGTATGACCCACCCTCCCCCACGGAAGACCAAAAATTTCATGAATTACTTGAAGTTACAGTTTCACAATGCTGTAAAATATATCAACATGCCCTCAAGCTGACATTAATTTTTTTCTGGTAGGTTAAGGTCATGATGAATCATGATAGGGCTTTTAATGAAATGAAAGATTTCAGCAGGTTGAACTTCCATTTTAATTCTGCTTGCTCAATAGTGTGGAAGTTAACACCCAAATTTATTTATTTATTTATTTATTTATTTATTTATTTATTTATTTATTTATTTATTTATTTACATTTTTAACCCGCCTTACTATCAAGAGGTCTCTGGGCGGCATACAACAATTTATTAAAAACTATAAAACAATACCATTATTAAAACTAAAAAATACAGTACAGTTTAAAACAACATACAATACAAATTATAAAACCCTGCTGCTCCTGAGTCCAGCCCCATAAAATCTAATTAAAATGTTGGCCGAACGGGGAGGTCTTTGCCTGGCACCAAGAACACTATTTTCTTTTTTCCTCTTCTTTTGGAGGAAGGGCATCGATTGAGGCTATTTTGACTTTGGAAGTGACTGCTTTAAATAATGATATAGTGATATTGGTTTCAACAATCCATCTGCAGCTCGTGGACCTCTTTGCTCTCTAATTTCCCATTTGTAATGTTTGTTTCTCACTGGCTGAAATCCTGTAGCTTAGTGTTATAAATCACAAATCACAACTACAGTGGGACCATTGGATCAGTGGTGATTTTATGACTCTACTCCTCCATAAAATTGATTTATTCAAATGGGCTTTAGTTGTGACACACCATAGCGTTATCAATCACTACAAAAGTAGGCCCATTTGAATAAATCGGTTTTATGGAGTTGACTCACAAAATTCCCACTCCCAATGGTCTTACTCTATGTGGTTTATTATATCAAGCTATGGAATTTCAGCCATTATATGATCAAAGTATTCTAACTGTGTGCATTTTTGTGGGTTTTTAAAAATGATTTCTTGATCTTTATCCCTTTTGGGTTCGCATTGTTCTATTTAGCAATAACATTTTCTCACCTCACAAAAATATGTAGAGAAACTAAATGAAACGAGAAGGGTAAAACATTTTCAAAAATATTTTTTTAAATTAACAGTGTACATTTTATCCTCAGGAGATTCAGGAGATACTTTCTAAGTGCATCCCTAACCCTAATCATAACCTACTAAAACATTAGAATTTCCATAGGTTCAGTAAATACCACAGAATTCAATCAATGAAGATTTTTTTGAAATTTTTAATATCTTTATGTTTATCTGAGGCCATTAAAGAAACTGCAAGTGCAGGACTGCAGTGGGACATTAAGAACACCAAAATTATGACTACAAATGAACTACATATGTGGAGAATGAAGAATTCAAAATAGTTAAAAGATTTTTTCATGCCACACAGTTCAGTCATCAATCCAAATGGAAACTACAGCCAAGAAATCAGAATAGGAGTGAGGGAATCTAGTAAGGAACTAGAAAACATCACCAAGTGCAAGAATACATCTGTTGCAATTGCCATTATTGATGCTGCCACCTTTTCAATGTTTCACTTATTTCTAAAACCATTGGAGTCTTACACTGAACTTTATGGTTAAAAATCACAAAAGCAGTTTATTAAAATCACAGAATAAATAAACATAAGGAACACTTTTCCTTCAGTTGCTTCATTTTTATATAAAGGTATATAATAGGTAAATCAAATAGTACTTTTTGTTTGATTACCGCTACAATACCCTCTCTAACTAAATAGCTCAGAAACAGACAACATGACACATACTCTCAAATTTTAATTTCCTAACTCTATAGAGCCTAGATCCTATCTGTCCCTTTCTAACTGGTATAGGCACGTACAGAGTGTTGTTGTTGTTGTTGTTGTTGTTGTTGTTGTTGTTGTTGTTGGTGGTGGTGGTGGTGGTGGTGGTGGTGGTGGTGGTGGTGGTGGTGGTGGTGTGTGTGGTGGTGTGTGTGTGTGTGTGTGTGTGTGTGTGTGTGTACAGATCAGTTCTGCCCACAGGCTATTTGACTGGCTACTCAAATCTGACCATTAATATTCATGAGTTAAATTTACATATTGCTAGAACATCACTGGGGACCAAGACCAAGATCATTAGCCCTATTATATTCACAGTTATTATGTACAGATGTGTAACCTGAATAGTGAAGAAAGCTGAGAGAAAGAAAATGTTTCATTTGAAACGTGCTGCTGGAGGAAAGCTTTACAGATATGTACCTTGAACCACCAGAAAACAAATAAGTAGGCCTACAGTATGACCCCGGTATCCACTCATTCAAAGATGAAGATGTACACACATTAGATAGAAAAAATAGGTGGCTTGAGAGAGAGGGGTCAGGGAAGCCATTTATGTGAGCACTGAAAACCCCTCCCTCAACAGTGGGGGCTCAGGCATAGTCTATCTGCTACTTACCTGGCAGTGACTTCAACAATCCCCAGACAAATCAAATATACTTCATGCCTCCACCACCAAGGCCATAGCTAACAACCCATACTTTAGGGGTTTCAACATCTTAGGCCATTGTTCACCTTAAGGCCTATTGAGACTGTTGTCCACCTAGCACACCTTTTTCAGGCCATTGTTCATCTTACGAGCCTATTTCAGACCAGGATGACATAAGGTCAAAGTGAACTATAAAATGGAGGACTCGCAACTAGCTTTCCTCAGACTGACGGAGCTGTTTGGATAAGCAGCAAAATGTTTCAATCTCTCAAGAAAAGAAGTCCAGTTGCCATGACTCAACTTCCAGATAAACTCACCTGGATGGCTGAGAATCTTCATGGACATAGAAGAGTATGTTAAACCTCTTAACCCCTATATTGGTAGTGCATGCATTACACACTATTGCAATTAGCTATGGGGGGGGTTGGAGCTTAATAACTCAGCCCCCTGACCCCCAAACCTCTCCAATTTTGGGAAAATTACTTTTGGATAGCAATGAACAACAAACCAACATGAACTCCCACTTTCCCAATTTGTGCCTTTCTCTAATTTTCAGCCCGGCACTTCATCCAATGTTAATATGATTTCACAGCCATATTTAAATTTGTATGTGGTGATCTTGCAGCTCATCTCTATAACTCTGTAGAGTAGCTGAAGGAATGAATAGAACATAATGACTTTGGCTACATAAAAGATTTCCCCTTTGACTGTTTTTTGCAGTCATGTTGATGGGCAGAGAGATCCTTTTGTTTCTGTTTTCGTGGAACAGATTGTATTCGTTCCCTTTGTATTTGCCTCGGCTAAGTGTGCATCACAAGGGAGAAACCCCATCTTGCAGATATAAAAAATACAAATACAAATACAAATTATAAAATCTTCAGATAAGTCATCATTAGAGCCAAGATGACAGTATTGTTGAAGAGCTGTGACTGTGATGGACTTTCATAGGCCATGGTCTCACTAAAGTTTTCTGCGCATCTTAATTTGATACGTAGCTTTTTTTCAGGCAGTCACATGGTGTTTGATGCGCACTTAGTGTCCTGTTGTCAGGGTAGTATTTTACTGCTCCGTGCCCATCTCTACTTGCTTACTGGGTATCTTTTCCCTTTTTTTCTGGGTCAATTTTCTAAGTCTCCGTTGCAGGAAGTGGCAGGAAAAGGGGTACAAAGCTAATTATTGTGTATTTTCTGGGGTTGCACCTCGCTAAAGTAGCAAAGAACTACGCATCTTTAAGGGAAGTTTTTTAAACCAACCCCTAGCAGTGGTTTAAAAAATGTTGGTGAAATCTGTGCTTCTGGGGGTGTGGTCAGTCGGGGCACCAAATTACTTCCCTTCTCAGTTAGGATGCAATCATTTACTGCACAGTGAGCCGCAGCAAAAATGCGCAGAAAACGCTGGTGAGACCGCGGCCATAGTCTGAGACATGAGATTTTCAAATGAAGAATGTGTTTGTGTCCTGATGACCAATCACAAAACAAAGCAAGCTCCTTTGCAACTCACAGGAGGAGAGAGGAGCATCTCCCATGCCACATACAATTAACAGTTCAAGCATTCTTTCTCCTAGTGGTGGGATATCTGTAAGATATAGCCCAGTCCTGATAGATTACTCACTGGATTAGAGGCTTTCTCCATGTTCTGACCCCAAACAGATTCAAACAGAAAGCACAGTCCTTCTTCCTTTTTCACCAAGGCAAGGAACTTTGGTGGGGCCAGGGACCCACACACTGCTCTGCAGATGCGCACCTTCTTTCAGACCTGGAGGTAAAAGAGAGCCTTCATAGATACTAATACAGGGCTGTCCAAACTTTGGCCCTCCAGGTATTTTGGACCACAACTCCCAGAATTCCAAGCCTAGACTGCCAATGACAAAGGACTGTGGGAGTTGTGGCCCCAAACCTCTGGAGGGCTGAAGTTCGGACACCACTGTACTAATAGCAAATCAATCCAGGAATTTCTTGAATCCCCTTTGAAGCCACTCAAAGCATCCCCCCTGCAGGAAGCTCAGGCTGACTTCCCAGATAGCTTGGAAATACAGTTATCCTTTGGTTTACAAGCATAATTTGTTCCAGAAACTTGCTTGTAAACAAAAACACTCTTATATCAAAGCAAATTTCCCCATAAGAAATAATGGAAATTCAGATTATTCATTCTGGGGTCCCATAGGCCACATATGGTACACACAAAAATCCCAGAACTCATGAAAGAAGTTGGCCAAAAATCCACATCCACAGCATGGTTTAGGGATTTGGCTGCAGAATCTGTTCTGTCTGGGAGTAACAACTGGATTTTACTCTGTGTTTTTAATGTGACAACAATAAAATGCAATTTGTAGCCCTATATGCACTTGACTACCTGCATCATGACTAGAAATGGTTTTAAAATGAGAAAGGATGTTGAAAACAAATTAAATACAAATATAAATATAAATAAATCAACCCTTAACCTGTACTCCCATTTGGAAATATTTCTGATAGGTGCTAGGGAAACCTCCATTCAGCTCTCCTCCTTCTGCTTTGGAGGCTGCCTGAGATGGAACATTCTGGACAATAACCCATAATCCACCGGGGGCAGAGAGTCCCCATTGGCTCACTTGTGATCATGTGACCCGCTCCAGTTAATTGCATATCACAACATTGTTTGTTGACCAAGGAAAAATTTAGAAGAAATGTTTACTTGTCTTGCAAAACACTCTTCAACCAAGTTACTCTTAAGCCAAGGTATTACTGTAATGCATACATTTGGAAATGGAAATGTTTTACTGCAATATTGCTGTTTAATTTTCTTCATTTCTTCCCACAAGTCATCTCTGTTAAGTGCAATGGAGTTTACACAACTAAGGTAAGTGTAGGATTGCATTGTAAATATAATTGTCTGTCCAGGAAAAGTCTTGGACATTTTGGGGATGGGTGGGTTCTCTAATTGGTAGGGGTGAACAATGAACCATTGTTTGGCCTGTGTTGGTGATACATCACCAACAGTCTCAGACAGTTCAGCTAAACCAGAAATTAATCAGGTCAACTTATAGATTTATCTACTAAACTCTTGGTATCCTTCCAGAGTGCAAAAAAAAGTTATATTAATATAAATCAATCTGCTGAATGGAAGATAAATAGAGCATCATAGGTGTTGTTTCCACACCTCAACTGCAACCTCTCTGCATATTTCTTTTGCTTTGTTTCATTTTGCTATTTGTTTGTTTTGTGAAAAATCACAAGATATGAATAGTGCCAGTGACTTAGGATCAGGAAAGCCTCACATGCTTTTCTTTATCTGTTCCATATGAATTGCCCCCCTTTTGTTTTTGGTGCTATCTAACCATGGTGAGATTTATTTTTATGTTGGCTTTTTCACTAACAACAACAAGCTCCAATCTAGAGATATGTATCAGCTTTGAAAAACCGCATCCAAACAGAGTAAGGCAGGGATATTTATATGTCACCAGTAGAAATGGGCACGAAACGAACAGAAACACCAGAAATTTTGTCGTGTGTTTTGTTTTCGTTACTGCAGTGCAGTGAACTGCTTTAAATGCTAAAAAATCACAAAAAATGAAATAAATGGTAACAAACGAATGAAAACAGAAATGAATTTTTTGCAAAAATTCGCAAAAAACGGAAACAAACCGAAACGGACCCTCCAAACGACAAACAACAAAGGAAATGCCATTTTTTTTATTCCTGCCCATCTCTAGTCACCAGAGC
Source organism: Phrynocephalus forsythii (assembly GCA_029282475.1). Taxonomy (NCBI): domain Eukaryota; kingdom Metazoa; phylum Chordata; class Lepidosauria; order Squamata; family Agamidae; genus Phrynocephalus; species Phrynocephalus forsythii. Next base: position 16,259,477 of record JAPFRF010000004.1, read on the forward strand.
AGATAAAGGGTAGCTCAAGAAGTCCCCACTTACACAAGTCAGGTTTCCCTTCTTACTATGGATACCTGGCTATATTCCAGCACTGGTGAGTGCTAAATGTGAATCACTCTTATTTGGGCTACACAGAGAATGGGCACATTTGTACAAGCCATATTACTGACTGAGAATGCTAAGGATGCAGCTACTGAGCAGAAAAAAGATATAGGAATGGATCCACAGAGAAGTTGCAGCCTAAAAGACCATTTTTCCAGGTAAATTCACTTCAGCCGACCCCATAGGACTCAGCATAGATGGAGGAACAGCCTTGTTTGCAGCTTGTTAATCATTTGAATCCCACCCCCCAAAAATATCTGGTACCTTGGTCTGCTTGTTCCCATCTTTCCTTCTTATTCTGCTCCATTATTTATTTTTAAAATACTGTCGTGATGTGAGGACAGCTAGGTTAACAAAAAGAGAGGAGAGGGAGGGCGGGGAGAGACAGAAGGGCATTTTGAGTCAGCCTCCACCCCCCAACTTGTTAAGGTATCTCTAGTGTGGCTGTTCAGAGTTGCAAGAGGCACAGTTATAGCAGAACTGCCTCAAAACTCCCTTTTATCTCTATTGATGCCTCACTATTCCCTCTCCCCCTTTGGTCACTTATCTGAGAGAGAGAGAGAGAGAGAGAGAGAGAGAGAGAGAGAGAGATGGAAAACCATGGATATGTCGAGGGGAAGACTTCATGCTGATTCATATCAACCTTTACATTGTCATGTATCCAATGGGAAACAACACAAATCTGACCGTTTCAATTCTGGAGCATTTCTGGCATGAATTGGCAATGCAGGCAATCTCTGAATCGTTCCCCAATACATGTTTTCACTGAACACGACACAAAGAGGGAGGGAAGGAGGGGAAGGGCGAACCTTGCTTACAAGCTGATGTCCCTGCCCAAGCTCACAGGCCCTTATTTTACAAATCTTCAAATACCAATGAATACTTTCAGAAACTGAAGAGCAAAGTGGCTCACCACATACAAATCAGATTGGGGCTCGTTGGTCCCCACTTGCATGATAAGTATGTGGATACAAAATCAATTGAACCATATTCCCTTGCTTCTGTTCCAAAACAATGCTTGTAAGTAAACATGTGATTTGAGCCAAATAGGACAAGTCCTGGTGCAAGCAAAACACTAAGGATGGATGTTACAAAAATTGAAGGGAGGAGTATGGATGGGGGAAAAGAGGTAAACCCTTGAAATATTTTGGATGGGGCATTTCCAGAAGTCGCTCTTTGGACCCCATTTCCCAGATACCTGAGCCAGCAAGGCCACATGGGCATATGTTATTCTCCTTTTTAAAAGGTCCTAAATGACCTGTTTGGAACAGTACACTTATCACTAGAAATGGGCATAAAATGAAAAACGACATGCTGTTTCGTCGTGTCGTAAGGTTACGAAACGTTTCATAGTGTAATGAAATGACAGACAGCATTTTGTTACAAAACAAAATGAAACAAAATAATTTTTACTGTGGAAATGAAACAATTCATTCTCCCTTGCCATCCCTGCTTCCCAGATGGTGCTTTTTTGTACAGGTTGGGCTGTGGGGAGATGTCTCCCTCCCCACAGCCTGACCTTTCAAAACAAACAAACAAACAAAAACACCTTGGAGGCAGGGGCAGCAAGGGAGAGTGGAGCAGCCAGCAGTAAATTCAAGCCCTGGTCTGTTCTCCCCTGTCACCGCTTCTCCTAACCAACCATCTGGTGTTTTTTTTTTTTTTTTTGACAGGTCGGGATATGGGGAGGGAGGGCGGCCCCCTCTCGACAGCCCAACCTGTCAAAAAAACACCAGCTGAGTGGCAGCAGATTCCAAATTGTTTTATTGCTCATTTTTTTCATTACAAACATTCAATTAAAATGTGCTAGTTATGAAATGAAATGAAATGAAATGAGTTACAAAATGAAATGAAATGAAACACTTTTTTCCTGTTTCGTGTCCATCTCTTCTGGTCACTACAAATTTCAGAGTCAGTACAAAGGGAATATATCCCACTATACTGACATCTAGAAAGATTGATTGTACAGCCAACTTAACACCACTTCGTGATTTAAAAACAAGTTTGAAGAGCAGCTGGTGGACATGATTTTTTTATGAATATTCAGTTGATGCTTCTGAAGAAATACTGTAGGTAATATAGGCCAGCCACTAGGTGCCTCTGTTATCCACTTGGAGTATTCCACTAGAAACAAAACTGCCTTGCTGTGATAATGCATCTATAAATCATAAACCTTGCCAGAATAATAGGTATGCACAGCGTGCACGACTTGTTACCGCTGAAGTATTTGTTAAAACAGCCCCACGTTAGTGCCCACCTATCAGGTTCCAGAGAACCTTAGTCAACATCTCGTGTGTTAAGATGGAGAAATGACCTGGCTAAGAATCACACAAAGGTAAACACAGGCCAGCCTAAGGGTAAGAACTGGAAGTAACAGGAAATGGCTCACGGGACATATCCTGCCAAGAAAATCTTGGAGGATTTTCCTCCTTCTCATCACCCCAGCCCTTGCAAAATAAGGGAACTTGGTAGGAAATGCTGAAGGTTCTCCACTGTTTGGGGGACCAGTTGTTATTTGCTTCTCCCCCAACATGGAATCTACACCAGGTCCCTCAGTGAAGCTTGGCCAAGGACACTGTGGAAGATCTACATGTATTCTCTGCAGCAGCTGCCCACCCTTGCTAATTCTGAACTCACACTCAGCCCATGGAAATTTCATAAAAACTTTTCCTACAATAAAAGGGCTTTTTTATTGTCCACACATAAAAATGAAGACTGTAACATGCTGTTTATAAATGTTAGCTTTCAATCTAATGTCCCAGGTTCTTAAGAAAATGGCTTCAGATAGATTTCTATGTATACAGGAAGAATAATCATGTTCATCTGATTATGAACTCCCTGGCCATTATTCATGTCATGAATGCCATCTAAGGTTAATGACATCATCAGCAACAGTAATTTTTCAGAAATTGAATACTTACAATTCTTCCGAAGGTTCAGAAGTTCTTCCAGGATCCCTTTTGTCACAAGGATTTTCTCAGGAGCTGAAGAACTGGGCAGGATGGGTGGGTGAGGTGAGTATCTCATTTTTTTTAAATGGTTGCTGCTGAATATTTGCTTCCAAACTAATTCTCCTCCTTTTAACTTAGTGACTCCCCTCAACACTGAATGCTTAAGAACATTAAGTATCTCTTCATCTAAGATGAAGATAAACCTACTATCCTCAGTAAGGGAGAAGTACATAACAGGGGTAATGGTGGCAGCATTTTTATTGACAAAATTGTATATTCTACTTTTGTGGTAGAAGTAGAAAAAAGGGGAAAAAATCTTTGAATGCTTCGAATGACTTGGAGGATGTTTGGATTTGTATCTTGGTGGCCACACACTTTCTCCACCAAAATGTCAGCTCCCCACATATAAACCCCCACCCAATGAGCTTTGAGTTGCTGTGTAACCTATAAATAGGGATTAGAGATGGGCACGACTAGGGAAAATGACGTTTCCGAGTTGTCGTGTGTCGGAGGCAGTCCGTTTCGGCTCGTTTCCGTTTTTCACGAAATTTCACAAAAATTAGTCGGTTCTTTTTTTGTTTTTTTGTTGTCGTAGTACTGGTTTGGGGGGTAGCGGGCTCCTGGAGGGAGCTGCAGGAGTCAGCCAGAGCCACAAGTGACGGACTGGCAGACTCTTTGCACCCGCTGTGTCTCACGTACTTGCATGTAGTGCAACGCAAGTAGATCTGGCTTAGGGTTAAGACGGGTTAGCGCAAGGGCTAGGGTTAGGCTAGTTATGGGTGAGGTTTGGGTGAGTATTGGGGTGCACCTCTGGGTGCCTCTCTGACCCACTTAGAAGGACAGTGTACTGGTGTATGGGTTAGGCTTAGGCTTAGGGTTCGGGTTTGGGCTACGATTAGTGGGCTGTTTATGCCCGATTGGCACATCCCAGAAGTCTCTGTGGTCAACCTGGCCAAGTGGCCATGCGATTGGTGGAAAATTTGCATGGTCCACTCCCATGGGCGAGCCCATCATTGCAAATGTGCAGGTGTAAAAAAATAAAATAAAATAAAATAAAATAAAATAAAATCAATGGAGACTTTTTTTGCAAGAAAAACCCACTGCTGCTACTGTAAAAATTCAAGCATTTCAAATAGCTAATTTTCGCATGTTTCTGTGGTGCTTTGGTGGGGTTTTGGTTTTGGGCGACGATTTCAAAAAAAAATATTGCAGTCGCCATTTTGGATCCCCCGCACTGCATGGCAAATGGATGCGCCCTCCCAGCCTGGTACCAGCAGCACAGCAGTAGCAATAGCCAAGGAGAGGGGGGCGGGGAACCCCCCCCAAATAAAACACCCTTCTGGCCTGGTAGGTGCCCTCAGACAGTTTTCACCTACTTTTAGGGCCCGGGAATCGTTTTTTTTTAAACTTTTAAAAACTTTTTTTCTGTGCCGCTTCGCATTGCGCGATCGCCGCGATGCAAGTAACGAGCACGACAAATCAGACCAAATTGTTCGTTCGTCGGTTCGAGCTCGAATTTTGGTGGAGTAATTCCCGTTACCGTTTCCGTAGAGTAACGGATATGAGTAACGGAAACGGAAACGGGAATACCGCTAAGTCGTTCCCATCTCTAATAGGGATACCTCCCAGATTATCTCTTCACCAAATCATGCAATCAGTGTCCCAGATTACACTGCTGCTCAAGCGCTGCTCCAGCTAAGGGCTTAACGTGACGCTGTCCTTCTAAAAGCAGTAGGAGGGTTTCTTGTGATATATACAATTTTAATTACTTTTGTGACACTACATACAGATAAGCTATGTTTTCCAGCACTAAATAGCAGTATGTGTGGGTATAATGTCTTGTGACAGCTATCTCCAAAAATAATAAGGCATGTTTGCAAATAAAAATAAAACAGATTATTAAAAAAACTCAAAACAAGAAAAAGGTTTTGTTATCAAGTAGACATAAATGGTAAGAATAGTGTTCAATCTGTCTGGTTCTTTACCATACAACCATATGCTTTTTATTATGTTGTATTTTAAACACTTTCAGTTCTAGATAGATGGATTAACACCTGTTTTGACATAAATTCCAATGAGTACACCTTGTTTTTCAAACCTTCCTTGCAAAAGTAGACTCCCTCAGCCATAAACTTACACCACAGCTTTTTCTCTTTCTCTCAAATCCTTTCTCTGATGGTCCCTTTCTGTCATGCACCCATCACACAAAACCGTCTCTATCCAGCCAGACCCAGGAATCATAATGACTGATCAGCTTGCAGTGCCATTCATGAACATTCTTCCACACTTTTCAACCATTTTACTGTCATTCCTGGCACGCATTCAATCTCCAGTTGCCAGCCACTTACCTTGTATGCCAATTCAAACTATACACAAACATATATATTTACAGTATAAAATCACCACAGGTGTTGTTATCTGTAGCATGCAGAGTGCTACAAAATTGAAAGAGAAAGCAAGTTTAATTTTTTTTCCTGAAGGAATTACTTTGAAATTGTATCTAGAATAGTAAATACCTCTTTGGAAATCCTGGGACTATGATTAGTTAGTTTTAAAAGTAATTTTATGTGGGGTGTGTGTCTGTAATTATTTTGTGTTATAGCTGCTTTTAGTTGGCACTGGTGACATTGCCTATCACTGCTTAATTTTCTGTGTACTTTGACACATCCAGTGAAGGACAGTTTGTGTTATGTTTTCGCAGCCTCCTACATTTTCTGATCTCTTCTGGTCATGATGATGTGGACATGTGGAATGCTACGGCATCAATCATAATGGCTACTAGATGTACAGCGACCATGCAGGCATGGATTGATTTACTGCCTGCTTGCTCTTGTGTCACCTAATGTTTCTTTTCTTCTTCTTCTTCAGAGATCATACAATGGGGAGAACCTGAGGCCTTGAGGCCTGGGTGGGTGGGTGGGTGATTAAGTCATTGTACTGGTAGTTCGGAAGAATGCAGACTTCAGGAATGAGGTCAGGATGCAAGGACTTGCAGTTTCTTAAGACTTCACCAGCCCCTGTCATCTTATCTCCAAGGGCTTCACAACAGCTTTTCTTCTTTCCCCCTTCTCCATCACTATACAATTACTCACAGCATGTTTCTTTTTATCTTGCAGCTTGATATGTTAATTGTCATCTTGCCCAAGGGCTGCCATTAAGTAATAACAGCTGTAAGTGCCTAGATTATTGTTGCTAGTATAATTTATTTCCAATGATAAAAGATTAAAGTTTCTGGCAGGCCAGAGTGAGGAGAAGAGTTCAAGAAGAAGGTGCAGGGTTCTTGAATCTGTAGATATGAAGATGCCTGCTGGAAAGTGTACCCACTGAAGCAGATGTGAAGGGTGGGGGGGCATTTGCCCTCTCTGGCGAACAAGCGCAAGACCGCTGGCTCTTGCATCAGCTGGGGGGGAGGCCAATATATAACAGGCCTCCTCCCCTGGCAGAGTCTCTTTCAGCACGTGGCATTTCCCGGTCACCCACTGCAATTTGATGGACTAGTGTGAGTCTGGCTGGTCGCCCACAGGGGCCGGATAGGAATTGTTGCCCTGTTCCCAGATTGGGCCTGGAAAAACTGGGATTTTTTGCCTAGCACACACTAGTACCAGGGCAGTGGCCCGAATGGTTAGGAGGTCACCACGTTGGTCACACTGGGCAGTAGTGCAGATGGCGATAAGCAATTGGTGAGTCATGAGGGGAAGATCCACTCCTAGGCCATCTGACCTCTGGCACTGTGGATCTGGAGATTACAGCATCAGAGGAAGGATGCTCTGGGAAGTACACACCCCCAGGATAAGAGCCACCAATGGAAGTGGCTTGAGGACCTGGGGGTGGTACTAAATTTGCTGGCCTTGGGGTGCTGTCTCAGGAAGGCACAACCAAGAGGTAATGACCCGCCCCAAAACTTGCTGGGTGGAGGGGTCCTGGGAGACCCCGGGGTCCCAACCTGGATCCATGCTACATCATGCCCTGCTCAGTTGTTATGTTAATGTTCATGTTAAGAAAGTGTGGCCTTAGCTGAACCCAACACATATGGGAGGGCAAGGCATAGTAGTCAAACAACTATTCTCATCCAAAACAACAACAACAATCTGTAAGATTATCTGGAAGTTGAGTCATGGCAACTGGACTTCTTTTTCTTGAGAGATTGAAACATTTTTCTGCTCATCTAAACAGCTTTGTCAGTCTGAAGAAATCTAGTTGCGAGACCCAGACCCAAAGGAAAACCCTGGTCATTACCTACATGGCTGGAATATCTGAGAAGCTTAAAAGGATTTTTGGCAAACACCATATCCCTGTTTATTTCAAACCCACAAACACACTAAGGCAGAGACTTGTCCACCCAAAGGACCCAACACCAAAACACAAAAGGAGCAATATAGTATATGCTTTCAAATGCAGTGAGGAGTGTGCAGACATCTACATTGGAGAAACAAAACAGCCATTAAACAGGAGGATGGCCCAACATAGGAGGGGTAACAGATCAGGACCAGAATCAGCAGTACACCTCCATTTGAAGGACAAAGGGCACTCATTCAAAGAAGAGGATGTACACATATTAGCCAGAGAAGATAGGTGGTTTGAGAGAATGATCAGCGAAGCCATTCATGTGAGCATGGAAAACCCCTGTCTCATCAGAGTTGGGGGGCTCAGGCACAGCCTATATGCCACTTATCAGGCTGTGATTTCAACAATACTGAGCCAAATAAAAAAACATCATGTCTTCACCACCAAGGCAATAGCTAAGGACCCATACTTTATAGGTTTCAGCACCTTAGGCCATTGTTCACCTTAAGGTGATTGAGACTGTTGTCTACCTAACAAGCCTATTCAGGCCATTGTTCTTCTTATGAGCCTATTTCAGACCAGGGTGACGAGAGGTCAAAGTGAGCTATAAAATGGAGGACTCGCAACTAGCTTTCTTCAGACTGACGAAGCTAAACATTGAGTGAAACATTTCAATCTCTCAAGAAAAAGAAGTCCCATTGCCATGACTCAACTTCCAGATAAACTCATCTAGATGACTGGTGATCTTCACAGACAAATCTGTAAGATTTTTAATTTTTTGGTAAAGAACATGCCCAGACTCACCTGGGCCCAGTGCTGTGGCCAGGGCGGTGGCATGACCCCCTTCCCTGGCTTCCTCATGGCTCTGTAATGGCAGTGGCAAAGACAGGGATTGTCTATTCTCAAAGGCTGGGGCAAGGCTGGCCTGATGGATAGCTTGGGAGATGGGGTTTGGAAGCATTGGATTCAGAGGTTGATAGATTGCAGGCAGGGACCTGCTCAGTGCTATTGCAGTATTGCCCCCCCTTCAGTGGGGGAGGCAGGGTCAAGGGACAGGGGCTGCCCCAGCTCTGGGGGGGGGTTGCAGGACCCTGGTACTGTCCCTTGTGTGGCAGGAAGGCATGGAATAGTGTACACCCGCATGGTCTCCAAGGATCTGCCACTTTGTATTACTGTCCAGAGATATCTGGGAAATGGTTGGCTACATTGGATGACAGGTGGGTCACCCGATGACAGGGGATCAACCCCAATGCTTAGCCAGGGAGCAGTAAATGTGGTAAAATTAAAAAGTGGTGGCTTTTTAACCTCCATTTGGTGTGATCTGTAAATGTGGTAAAATTAAAAAGTGGTGGCTTTTTAACCTCCATTTGGTGTGATCTGTGTTTATTTGCCTGTGAAGGTTCTCAATCATCCACATGAGGTTATCTGGAAGTGAGATTGAAACATTTCACTACTCACCAAAGTAGCTTCTTTGCTTGAGGAAAAAAGGAGAGTGAGAAGTGGCATGTTGAACATCTTATGATATTTAAGGGGCTGCCTTGTGGAAGATGCAAGCTTGTTTTCTATGTCTCTTTGGAAGTGGAGGGACTCACCTTCATTGAAAGATTTAAAATTAGACATCAGCACGACCAGAAAAAATGACATTTTGAGTTTTCATTTGTCGGAACGGGTCCGTTTTGGGTTGTTTCCATTTGTCGCGAAATTTTTCAAAAATTTGTCATTTCCGTTTGTCATTTGTCATTTCCACCGCGATTTAGCGCGATTTGACTTCCCAGAGCATAGGGGTGTCCTGCAATCAGGGCCGGCGCTAGGTGTTTTTGCGCCTTAGGCGGCGGGCGGTGCAGGCGAATGGGCGAGTGGGCAGTTAGGATATCACTTAGGATAGAGGTTCTGTTCTTGGCTTGCACCCCAAATGTGTGTGTGTGCAAGCAAATTGAAGTTGGGAAAAGAGAAAATAAGTGGTACTATATAATATATTTTTAAAATAAATCCACACCTCCCACTCCCAGTCGAACCTCCCCCTTTATTCAATATCAGAAAAAAATCCTGACAAACTGCTAGAGAAGAAATAAAGAATAAACTGCTATTCCCTTCAGCAGACAAAGCTGCAGGGAATCAAAGAAGTTTTTTCTAAATTCAATTCCCTCCCTGCCTGCCTAACTTAAATCCTAAAGCCTCCAGCCTCCCTCCTCAATCTCGATCGGATCACACCAGCACCAGCAGCCAGCCCTCCTCCCTCAACCACATCCATACACCCGACTGCGATTTCTGGAAGGTGCCTCGGCATTTTATGCACTCCGAGACATCCAGAAGTGTCAGTCAAAAACCTGGCAATGCCATTGGTGGAATGGTTCAAACAATTTGCATGGTCCCATCCCATGCCCAGCCCAAATGGGCAGGTCTAAAAAAATATATAAAATAAAATAAAATAAAATAAAATAAAATCAGTACGACGTTTTATTGCTATAAAAAACCCACTGCTGCTACTATTAAAATTCAGGCATTTAAAATAAATAAATTTCACATGTTTCTGTGGTGATTTGGTGTGTTTTTTGACCACGATTTCAAAAGAAAAATTGTGGTCATCATTTTGGATCCCCCTCTGCACTGCATGGCATGGTGAGACGACGAGGATGACCCCCCCCCAAGCCTGGTGCAAGCAGCCCAGGACAGGAGAAGAGGGGGAGGCCGGGGACCCCCCAGAAACCACCCCTCTGGTAGGTGGCAAAGCCTCAGGCAGGCATATTTTTGCCTGCTTTTTTGGCCGGGAGTCGGGGTTTTAAAAAAACTTTTTCTGTGCTTCGCATTGCGCGATCGCTGTGATGCCACAAACGGAAACGAAAAACCCGACCAAATTTTTCTTTTTTAGGTTCGAGTTCGGGTTCTGACAGCTTAATTATGGTTACCATTTCCGTAACGTAACGGAAACGATAACCGAAAATGGAAATGACAATTTCGCTGAGTCGTGCCCATGCCTATTTAAAATAATGCTCAGATGGCCACCAGTCATGGGTGCTAAAGCTATGGATTTCCTGCTTTGGCAGAGAGTAATGCTCAGTGATCCTTTGGCTCTCCAGCTCAACAGTTCTTCCCTTCTTTGCTTTCTTCCTAGCTAGTTCTCCCGTGCAGATTCAACGTCTATCCATTTTAGCTCTTTTTTTCCTCCTATCTGGAAGCTGAATTATGGTAATTTGACTTCTTTTCTTGAGAGATCCAAATGTTTCACTACTCATCCAAGCAGCTTTGTCAGTTGGTAGGAGGCTTCCAATTTATAGTTCACCTTGATTTCACCCCACCCTGTCTTAATAGGCTTATTAGATGGACAGTGGCCTGAATAGACTCATTAGATGTACAGTGGCCTGAGGTGTGTGCTTACATCTGTTGTTATTGTTGGGGAGGGGTCTGGGCGTGCTTAGCAATGGTCCCACAAAGTGTGTGGTATGGCAAACATAGAGCTGTTTTGCTTAGTCTCTTATTGAAGTGAGGATGCATCTCCAGTGACAGCAAGGATTATGTCCATCTTAGTGATAACAGTGTATCTATGAGCTTGTAGGTGTGTGCAAAGAAGAACATATATATGCCGGGGGCATTGCTCTGCTTTTGTTCCCTGAAAGACATTCAAAATGCTTGTTCTGTCCAACGCTCTATGATTGTATGGAGGTTACAATAAAATACTTGCATGGAGAACCAACTTTCATAGTTAATGGAATTTCCCTGGGAGGTCTCCACTTCCAAACACCATTCTTTTTGACAGGTCCTCTTATATTTTCTTGACATTTGTTTGGCAGAGCAGAACAGATGTTTTGTGACACGAGCTGTCAAGCCTCTGCAGCCAGCTCCGAAAAGGGCTACCTGATCTTATTCAAAATATGTAAAGCCAATGCCAACATTTGACAGGCTATTATTATTATAGAAATAATTCTGTGTTTACTTCCACCTGTGATGGAAGCAAATAAAGAAACATTGGAGCACAGCCGCACAGAGGGGCAAAGAGCAAGATGAAAGAACTGAAAAATGTTTGGTGATTTGTATTAGGTTTGATTTTATAATAATAATAATCTCAGAACTGTAAAGCCAGAAGGGACGTGATCGATCATGGAGTCCTGCCCTTGTCAAGATGCACAGTGGGGAAATGAACTCCCATCTTTTGGCTGCACAGCCAGCTGTTGCCACAGCTGCCAGCAGGGACCTTGCACCACCATGTGTGTGCGCATCCCAGCAGGCCATGCATGCTGCCAGGGACTTTGGGCCATGGCAGCCACCTCACACCACTGTGCAAGCGTGCTCCGGCCAGCCCTTTGCACCACACATTCACTGCTGCCATCCGCGGATAACTGAATCCACAGATGGTGAATCAGCAGATATGCAGGTCCTACTGTAGTGATCTCTAGCATTGTATTTCTTCATTCAATGACTGGCAGAGCACAAGCACCAAGGTTTTTTTAAAAATGAAAATTAAAGAGCTTTGTGCCCCCCCCTCCAGCAAGCCTCAGTCAATCCCATGTCTTCCCAGGGAGTTATGGAAATTTTGACCATTTCTTTAATGATTCAGAAGACAGCTCTCTGAAGTGTGTGGTACATATCATATGGAGGCCAGGGTGGGAAGTGGGGATAAAGCAGCCTGGCAGCCTGTTGGTTTCCAGTCCAAGGAGATAACCACAGCCTTATCTACGCTGTCAAGGTCTCGCAGTTCTGAAGGAAAGGCAGCTGGTAATTCAGAAGAATTTATCCTTTATAGAAGTAATTATTCTGGCAAAAGGAACTGACAGTACAGAGACCCAAGCTTTTCAACTCTATTAATCTGTTTTTTCAGTCAAGCACATATTATTGCATTGCTTCTATGGTCTAGAAGGCTAATGCCTAGCACTGATTTCTTTCTTTCTTTCTTTCTTTCTTTCTTTCTTTCTTTCTTTCTTTCTTTCTTTCTTTCTTTCTTTCTTTCTTTCTTTCTTTCTTTCTTTCTTTCTTTCTTTCAGGTTTTCAGGCTTTCTTTCTTTCTTTCTTTCTTTCTTTCTTTCTTTCTTTCTTTCTTTCTTTCTAACTCTTTTAGGTAAATGTTTATAAAATATAAAACTCATTTATCTTTTCTCCACATTTCTGCGCAAAACATGGGTTGCAAACAGGCTAACCTCACATTAACTGTTGGAGAAGGTGGTCAAAGAGTTAGCCCACTTTACTAAGCACTCTTGGTGATGTCTGAGCTGAGGCATTGGTCTCCTGATCATTCCTCTGCCTTTGGGTATGACAGGGTGAGGGCAAAAAGCATTGCCCTTCCTATTTCAGCATCATAATGATGCCAAAGAGCCATGAACGTTTGGTTCTGTGACAATGTGATGGAGCCAGTTTAGAGTAAGTGAAATAGTTCAGACTTCTCTTTGACCTAGCTGAAGGGTTCGAAGAAATTGTGCTGAGCAGTGACAGCAAGGCACTGCAAGGACTGCCAAGAGTAGTTTTAGCCTTGCCATTCCCTGACATGCTACATTTAATTGTGCAAGAAGATCTTACAAACAAGCAAGTGAGAGAAAACAATCAATCAGGCAATGAAACACTTTCCTGCTTTCTTGGAGCATGATAAAAGGTAAACCAATTCCAGTCAACAGACTGGAAAGACCTTCACAAACTTCACAAGTTTAGCTTCCATGTTAACACAAAAAAAGTTTAATACAATCAGGCAATTGCTTCCACTCACATCTCCTATGAAATGACAGAGTCTGGAATCTGTTTTCTTCCTTCATTAGCAACTTGTGGGACTCAGGCTGCTTTCACAAGACCACTAAAATCTACAGCAAACTTTGATCTGGATCACACACACACATGGAGCGGTCACGTGGTTGATATCGCGTTTCCGGTGTTCCCACGGTCACATTTTGAAAATCTGCAACCATTCTGATCCCATGACTGAAAACTGCAGCAAAGACACTGTAACAGGGCTGAAAAAGTTTTGGTGTGGATTTTCCATGTTCTCACGGACTCGAGCAACAGTTTTAAATCCACATCGGAACAGCAACAAGGATTGTACCACCTGGAGACCAGGTATTTGTAACGTGCTCTGGATCATGCTTAAGTGGGCGTGGTTGCACTTCATTTTTTAAAAGTCTGCTGCTTGTGGGGAAATGATTTTATACTCCGCATCTGCGAGCACTTTGCAGTGGATTTTAGTGGTCATGTGAAAGCAGCCTTAGTGTAGGATTTAAAGGGCAGTTGCAGTAAACAAGTTGCAATTTAAATTTTATTGAATTACAGGTCCCATAATTCCTTGCCTTTAAAAAAAAGATGGCTAGAGGTTTTGAAAGTATATAGTACAGTAGTACCTCTTAAGACAAATGCCTCGTAAGACAAAAACTCATAGGAAGAAAAGTTTCCAGGAATATGTATACTTTGCATGGCAAAAAAATTTTTCATGGGATGCTTTGCAAGAAGAGAAACCATACCCAGTTATGTTTGTCTTTATTCTAACCTCCAGAACAGATTAATCAGTTCCCAGTGCATTCCTATGGGAAAGCAAAAGCAAAGCAAAAGCAAAAAGTGTTCTGCTTATATACTGCCCCATACCATTTCAAGTAGTCTCTGGACAGTTTACAATTTTAATTACAGTGTGCAGGCATTTCATAAGACAAAATTTTCATAAAACAAAATGACCCATAGCTTCCGGAATGGATCAATCCATTTTCAATGCATTCCTATGGGAAACTTTTTTTGTTGTCTTAAAAAACAAATAGGCCAGTAGAACGAATTACATTTGTTTTAAGAGTTACCACTGTATATTTGTCATGAAGAATACCAATTCCCTTTTAAAAGGGATTTCTTTTAGTTCCAAATCTTAGAAAGTATTTTTATCATTGCAAAGAGCTGCAGTAAACTTCCTCTTCCCCATAATAGATGGCATTATTGCTGCTATTGTGTAAAAAGATTGGATTTTAGATGCTCTAAGAATTTACTGCCCATGCTTTTTCTGGAATAATTCGTTCTTTTTGAGTGCTGAACAGAGATGGAAAATCTAGTTTTCAGTGCTAGCTACTTTTTATTTTTACTATTTCCTCTGTGTACAGGAGACAGGCAAGAAGGGCATTTGGGAATGCTTTGATGAGAGATCTCCTAGGAGCAAAACATTTCTTTTGAGATAGGTATGCAGCACTGCCATGTGTTTTTGTAACTGTATGGAAAGAGTGCATCTCAGACATGCACAAAATGCACTACCAGCAGCATTTTTCAACCAGTGAGAAAATTAACCACAGTACTCCTACTGAAAGCAGTTTTACAGAAATGCATTTCCCTCACTTTGAATCATGCTCATATATTTTCCATTTACAGTGGTGCCTTGTATAAAGAAATTAATTCATTCCAAATGAAATTCTGTTAAGCAAATCTTCCTTTATACAAATTTCCCATAGGAATTCATTAAATCAGAGTGATCCCTAATCACGACCATTTTTATGTTGTACGGATTTGCCCCATAGGCGATTTTATTAAGCAAATTTCCCCTATCTCCAGAATGTTTTATGTTGTACAGATTTTATGTTATGCAAACTGTTTGTCATACAAGGCTCCACTGTATTTCTTAGCTGAGGGACATATACATGCATCTGAAGAGTCTGCCCACACTGGAAATCTCCTTTGTATTTGATAGAGGTTGAATAATTTGGATGTGCAATATCCTCCCTCACTTGCGTGCTAGGCTTGCTTAGGTAGCGTGCGCTGGGAACCTATACAAGACTGGTGAATGTTCAACACATTTTTAAGCAATATTAATGCTCCAAGCAGCACTTTTTAATTTTTTTAATTAACTTTTAAACAGATCATATTGTGCATGTTTTTGTCTTTATGAAAACTGTTTGGAGCTACAACTCAGATTGGCAGGAAGACAACTTTTGTTATAAACAATTACTTTAATCTGCTCTGTAAGGAGAAATGCCTGATATTCAAGCCAGGTTCTGAAATGGAAGAGTTACTCAAGAGCATATTGCAAATGCCTACTAGTTACTGGAGCTCACCCAAGAATCCGGGAAGAAAATCAGGATGTTTTTTTGGGAGCCTTAAACTGAGTGGATCATGAGAAACTAAGGGCTGTTCTGAAAGAAACAGTGTGCCTCCACACTGATGCACAACCTGTATTGTGGACAGGAAGCTACGGTTAGGACAGAATATGGAGAGAGAGAATGCTGGCAGGAAAACAAAATTTCATTTGAAATGTGGTGCTGAAAGAGAGCTTTGCCAATACCCTGGACTGCATACACTCATAGAAAGGCGTACAAAGGGATCCCAGGTCAACTGAATTTGGAGTTTTCTCTGGAGACAAAATAATGCTGAAATGGAGGCTATCCAAAATCATATCAAATCAAATCAAATCAACCTTTATTGGCATTAAAAGAAAATAAAACAACACAACAAGAGAAAATAAGGTACAGCAAGAAAGGAAATCAAACACGGAACCGATGATTCTAATATATGCATTAGCTACTTGAGCCAATGAGGTGGGGAATACGGATAGGTGCATGGTTAGAAGGCAGGACTCTTTAGAAAAGGCAATAAGGCTGGGAATGTTGAGGGCACCAAGGAAAAAATAAGACCCAATATGAGATGTAATGACTCCCTAAAAGAATCAGAACCTTGCTTGACTTTACTAGAACTGAGCAGTGCTGCCTAGAAGAGGAAGAAGAGCTGAAGATTTCTCGTTCATCGGGTTGACACAAGTCAGAGGGAATTTGACAACAATAGCAACACTTAAGTACCTTGCTTGTGGCTTGGATTAAAAAGGCACAACCCAACTGAGGAGCAGCCACTATCCCCCATCTCCTATGGGTGGTGGGGTGAATATCCCACCATCCTCTTTATGCCACGTAAAATGTGAGTGTCTTCCAGATGCCAGAAGAGAACATTCTTTATCGTTTATTCTCTTTTCCGTTTTTCTAAGCCACTGTCCCATTTCTAACTCTCTGGAAATAGGCACCACTGAGCTGAGGGAGGCACATCTCTGAGTAGACAGGCAGAGGACTGTTTTGTTAAAATCTGATCACTGTGTGTATAGAGATCTTAGAACAGGCATGTCCAAACTTCAGCTCTCCTGATGTTTTGGGCCACAGCTCCCAGAATTCTAAGCTTAGACTGCCAATGACAAAGGACTGTGGGAGTTGTGGTCCAAAACAACTGGAGGGCCGAAGTGTGGACATGCATTTCTTAGAATGTCATATAATGACCTTAGAACAAAGGGACCATATGGATCAAGTCCAAATGCTGTCAGCGGACTATACTCTGGAACCACAGTCAGTTATCTGAACCACTAAGCACATCAACAATCATTGTCCTTTCTTTTCCCTTCCCTTCCCTTCCCTTCCCTTCCTTTCCTTTCCTTTCCTTTCCTTTCCTTCCTTCCTTCCTTCCTTCCTTCCTTCCTTCCTTCCTTCCTTCCTTCCTTCCTTCCTTCTAATAATTTTGATAAAATATCAAAGCCACCCAAAACAACAATGAATGCAACAGCACCGTAATGCTCTAAGCGTTTAATGTTTTATTAGATCATATTTGATTTTTGTGCTGAAATAAGTAGTCTTTGTGAAAATCCATAAACTGAGTGCAAAAAGGACACACAAGATATTAAGAGAGGTGGTTTTAATACATATTTCTCTAAAAGTGACTCATTTAGATGTACACATTTTTGTATAACTATTTTAATAGAAGGATAGTGTGCTAGTTCGTTCCATTGAGCCTTGGGTCTAGTTAGTGTCCTTTATGGTATGGTATAAAATTTAAGAAGAATTTGCTGCCCTCTCTCCATTTTTATGTGGCATTTACTGAAATAACAAAACTGGTTTTGCTAATAAGATATGAATATTTATGTTGAATATTCAGTGATCTAATTATATTTCAAACACAGAGCATGTCTGAATGGAACTCATTTAATCTAATGAACTTCACAGAGTAGCAGGCAGATTTGAGATCTGACAATTCCTCAAATTTGAATGCAAAGATCGTTGTGATCTGAACTATTAAATTTGAAAAGGGATGGAATGTCAGGAATCCAAAGAAACAGCTTCAAAAACAAAAGGTAGCAGAGGATTAAAATGTGGGCTCTTTCAGTTAGTGAACCGGATGATCCCATCAAACAAATCCAAAAACGCCAGATAAGAGTAGACACTGGGCAACCTGCTGTCCACACAATGCATATTCTGAAGCCCTGTGTGGACTGCAACTCTCACTACCTTAACCATTATGGCCATGCCGGTTCAACGGATATGGAAGGCACCAGATTTAGGAAAGTCTGCTCTAAAGAGCAGAACAGAGCAGATTGCTTACTCAACCTCAGCCTGGTTTTCATTCTGCTGATGTCAATGGGGTTTTTTTGTACACTAGGAACCCCTCATCTGCAGGTGAGATGTTCCAAGCCATAACCACTGCAGATGCTGAACAATGTCATGAATGCTATTTTACCAATAAATCAAGATAGGATGAATCGGGAAAAATATTTTCCATTTTTATTTATAATTCACAAGGTCAATGAATCACAAAAAAGTTATGTATGATTCCTTTTTCCTAACGAACTGATGAAGTGACTTGTAAATTTGTTCTTTATTTTAAACCTCTTTAAAATAGCCTTCCAGAGATCGAGAGACACCACATCTGCAGGGAGGCTTCCCTATCACTCACCCTTACAAACCATGCAGGATTGGTGAAGTTTGGATTCCACATGACAAAGGCATGCACCCCCAAATGTGGCCACCCAGGGAAAGTGCCACCCTCCCAGGAACCAAGAGGCATAGACCATACAGGGAATTTATTTATTTATTTATTTATTTATTTATTTATTTATTTATTTATTTATTTATTTATTAGACTTGTATATCATACCATCTGGCAACAAAGGCCACTCTGGGCAGTTTTCAGGGTTAAACAAACAGATACATCCATTACACGAAAGAATATATTACAATTTTACAATTCAATAAAAGTAACACTAAGACATCAAGATAAATAAAAGCTGAAATAGACCAGAATACACAAGAGAGAAAATGAGCTGCAAGAAGCCTTCCATGACTCTCTGCTACAATTCCTCTGCATTTGGTGAAGTTTGATTTTCAGATATCTAAGTTATACACCCATAAAGTGGAGGAGGAGCTAAGAAAGTGCCCTTTAGCAAATGGCTTGGGGAAACACAATTTTCACCAAAGATAGATGAGTCAGAGGAAACCTCTCTGCAACACTGGTGTCTCTACATATCTGGGGCAAACTTTCCCAGAATGCCCTCCTTTGGGATGTGTAGATCAGATACTATAAATTCAGTCTTCCTAAAACCTGGAGGGGTTGTATAGAATAGTCACAGGAAGCTTTCCTGCAAATATGCTGTTTCTAGGTGCCTTTGAGGGATTTTGAAGTTTAATAAATCACCAAAGAGAAAATTGCAAAAATTCATCAATTCTTATTCATAGGGAGCATCAATATGTAGAAACACTGATCGACAACATTTTGAATGAATTTTGCATGTAGAGATGGGCACAAAATGCCAAAATTTTGTTTCATTTTTTTGTTTCGTTTATCTTTGTTTCATTTTGTTTCATTTGAAATGATTTTTTTAATTGTTTTGTTTTTCATTTCATTTCTTTTTTCATTTTCATGTGTTTTCATGTGTTTTATGTGCATGTTTTATGTAACTGCTGTGTGCGTTTATGTGTTTTTTATGTTTTTTGCCATTGTTTTATTTTTGGGTGGGGTGTGTGGGGGAAAGCACGGGGTTTTAAAATGTTTGATTAGCCCCCGAAGCAAGCACCGATCAGCTGGCACACAGGACTTTGGTGGGAAAAAAAGTTTTAAAAGCCTGCACTTTTTAAGTGTGTTGGTGGGGGAAAGTGTGGGCTTTTAAAACTATTTTTAGTCCCTGAAGGAAGCCCCATGCTCCAGGTGATCAGCGCTTGCTTCAGTGGCAAAAAACGTTTTAAAAGCCCGCACTCCCCCCCCCCACATGATCGGGTGCATTGGGAGAAAAGCACTGGCTTTTAAAACTTTTTTATGCCACCGAAGCAAGCACTGATCAGCTGGTGCATGGAGCTTCAGCACACACACACACACAAATGTTTTAAAAGCCTGCATCATTCCTCCACCCAATCAGGCATGTTGGGGGGGTGGTGGTGTGGGTTATTTAAGTGGTTTCCCATAGGAATGCATTGCCTGGCCACTAAATGGGCAGGATTAAAAATCAGATAGACATCCCTGTGTTTATGATAGATAGATAGATAGATAGATAGATAGATAGATAGATAGATAGATAGATAGATAGATAGATAGATAGATAGATAGATAGATAGATAGATAGATAGATAGATAGGGCAATGGGATGACAGGGGTGTAGGGGAGAGAGATAAAGCACTTTGACAGGTAATAGTTTGTTGCTAAGTACCAGTCCCTGCCACAATTTTTATCCAAATTCATCTGTGGTTTTCAAAATATAAAAGCAACTGAGTGTTGTGGATTTACTGGAGTAAATTATTAATGTTTTTGTTCTATAAATGGAATTAGGTTTTAAAGTAGTCTCAATATGTCATCTACTAATTACTGCACATTTATTTTGTTCTGATAACTGGACAGGAATGCAGGCTTGTTTTAAAGGAACCCATGCATTTCACACTGGAGACCTGAGCCAGCCACCAAAGGTGTATTCAACTGGGACAAAATGATTTTCAGGATTTCAAAAGACTGTTTTGCAGCAGTGTGACCATGAGGGAGAACGGAGGCACACAGTTCCCCACCACAAACCCAAGCTGGTGCCAGGATAGTTTTGGGAAAGTTATGTACCTCCAGCCCACACTCAAAAAATCAAACTATTTTGGGGAAATCTACATTTCCTGAAACAAAGAGGAAGGGAGCACCTACTTTCTGGAGCTTAACAAGCATGCCTGGGAAGGGGAGAGTTGGAGAGTCCAGGTCTCTTTTCTCCTCCTCCTCACAGAGCTTCTTTACTTGCTTCTGGTCCTGGGTGGCTGGGTGAGTGCTTTGCCTCAACATGTGGATGGGCAGGGGGCAGTGACTGGTCACAAGCCACCATTGTGTTAGTCTGGGGAAAAAAAAGGAATTTAAAAGCATTGCACCCTTTTCAACACATTTGAGTGAGATTTTATGAAGCACCAGCCATTTGCCCCCCCAAGCCCGAAATAACGCGCGAGACAAACGTATGGGATGAGAAAACAGGGCCAGGTTTATTCAACACATATCAACGGAGCATAACAACCAAAACCTATTACCCAAAGGAGGAGGGGGCTCTGTAGTGCGGGGCTTGTTGATGCAGGAGGGGGGGTTGACTCCAAACCCCGCCCTCCAACTTGCCAGGTGAGAGTAGCGTGCCACAGATGGGGGGCGCCTAATCATCGGCACCCCTCCCTTTAATGAAAGCTAGTGGCTACCTGCCGTACCCCAACGTACGGGGGCGCCATCCCCTGGCGGGTCCCCCCGGCCCGGCAGTAGCCAGTTAAAACTTGCCCCCCTTTCCTCGGGTTCTGTAATCTCCACGATCGGCAGAGCCCGAAGGTTGGGAGTTCTAGCTTATTGATGATCACCTACAGCCCACCTTCCAGCATTTTGCCCGCACTACCCGCCACCGCATGGGCAAGCTTGCTATGTCCCATGCCCGCCCATCAGGCTGCTCACCTCAGCCTGCAGCCCCCTCCTCAGATCCTCCAGGAAAAGCGCCAGGCCCACGTCAGAAAGGTGCACCCCGTCCGGTCTATACAGCTCCGCCTTCGAACTGCAGATTGCTGGGTGTCCCACCACGGCTCCGCCTGTCTGCCTCACATGCCGGCAGACTTCCCGGTTGAGACTCCTGCGTGCCCTATTGATGGCCACCTCCGCGCCAGGCGCACCCCAGTATCTCCTCGGGACCACCGTCGACCACACTAACTTCACGGCAGGGTATTGTTTCTTAAGTTCAGTTAGGTCCCTGATGATTTGCAGTATTAGGGACTTGCCCGACTGCTTGCCCAGGTCGTTGCCCCCAGCGTGTATGAGGATGAGGTCTGGCGATCGTCCCTCTGCAATGTGCCGAGCCATGGGGAGGACCTCGTTCCACTGCAAACCACGCCGACCTTTCCACTCAACAAGTGCGTGTGCGCCTAGGCCAAGTTGAGACCCCCAAGGTGATCTGGCTGCGAAACGGGACGTCCAATAAACGAAACTGTGCCCCATGATGATTATCCGCTTCCTTTGAATGATGCATCCCATGCCTACAAACAAGCAGAGGGAAGAACAACAACACGTGGGGGGGGAGGTGGGGAATGCCGAACCTCCTACAAGGACGGCAGGGGACGAACATACACCTTGTAACACTGAGATTTCCAACGGCCAATCGACCTAATGCGCCCCGCGTCGTACCCCAATGCCGCAGCTGTCGAGGCTGCGCCTATACGAAATGAATGAGTACCAAAGCGCGTACGCGCCTGAACTCCGATCCTTTCCAAGGCAGAGGACGTAACCTGCCAGAACTGGTACTTAGTCAGCGGGGCCCCATCCTCGTGACGAAATAAGTAGCCCTCGACCCCTCCCCTGTGTTGGAGGTATTCCCGGGTTAAGACCACAGGACAAATTTCAGAGAATTGGCACGGTCCCAATTCCAGCTGAACCCCCTTACCATCCTGATCTGTCTTGGACCTGCGGATCCTAATTACCATGCTCCTCCGGTTAACCGTCACGTCTGACCACTGCAAGGCTATTTTTGAGTGGTCCCCTCTGCTGCCCGCCACCAATTCACTGACCCGCAGGGCTGCGAAAAATGCCACCGAGGTGGCGGCTCTGAACAGGGCTTGCTCGTATTCATTCGTGCAGACCCGGGGCCATTCCGTAGCTAGGCGTCTCATGATCTCAGGGGTAATGGGTGCCCTGGTGTCCCCCTGGGTGCGTCTTTCCCTTCTGTAGCCTTCGACCATTTTTCTCACCCGGAAGTCTAGGGATGTGTCCCTGCAACCTCGTGCCTTCGCCTGGAAGGCCAATGCTGCCAGCTTCCCCTGAATGGATCTAGGGGCCAAACCTTTCCTATACAGGTAGACCACAAATTGCTGGTAGTGTTCAACCGGGACCGGCCACTCCTGAGGCAATCCCAACCCCTCACGAAAAGACTTGAACTCCTTGTCCGCTGCGTCATATCCTTGCCGTGTCCGAGGGGCGAGAGCCAAGCCTATAGCTCGATCAGCTTCCCTTCTCCAATCTGCCAAACCGCATCCGGCAGCTCTTCTGGGTGGGGACACGCTTCGGGGGCTAGCTCCCTGAACCTGGCAATCTGGTGACGGGAAAGGGCATCAGCCAGGCTGTTGTCCAGGCCCGGAATGTGTTTGGCGATAATAACAATGTTATACTGCAAGGTCCGCAAGACGAAAGCCCTCACTAAGTGCATGACCCTCTCGGACCTGGATGATAGGTTGTTTATGATGTGCACCACCGACATGTTGTCGCACCAAAAGGTTACTGAAGAGTTGGCCCAAGCGTCTGCCCACAGCCATAGTGCCCCTACTATGGGGAAGAATTCCAAAATGTTAAGTCCCGTGTTACCCCTTTTGCGTGCCAGGACTCGGGCCAGTTCCGTGCACCCACCTACCCCTAAAATATATGCCATAACCTACCGCCCTGCCGCATCCGTGTGGACTTGGAATTCTCCCTGTAAGTTCACGTCTGACCGCCAAAAGGACACCCGTTAAAGTCCCTCAGAAATCTGAGCCATACCTCTATGTCATTGCGCATACCCTTCGTCACCCTGGTCCTGTGGAGGGGTTTGGTGAGGCCATGCATGGCCACACACAGGCGCCTGATAAAGGCTCTGCCTGGTGCTATGACCCTGCACGCAAAATTTAGATGTCCCACCACCTCCTGTAATTCCCTTAGAGTCACTTTACGCCTGGCGAGCAGGTCCTGAAGCCGCTGCCTGATGTTCGCGATCTTGGGTGGAGGGAGCCTAGACGACTGTTGCCATGTATCGAGCTCGATGCCCAAAAATGTGAGGATGGTGGTCGGCCCTTCGGTTTTTTCCTCCGCCAGTGGGACCCCTAGCTGTCCTGCTAGCACCTGGAATGTTGACAATATTTCCTGGCACCTGCCCGTGCCCTTAGCGCCACAGAAAATAAAGTCATCCAGATAGTGTGCTACGGATGACGTGCCTAAGGCGTTCCTCAATTTCCATTCAAGAAATGTACTGAAGCGCTCAAAGGCCGCACAGGAGACCGAACACCCAAAGGGGAGGGCCCTATCCATGTAGTAGTTACCTTCAAACTGGAAACCCAAGAGTTCCACGTCGTCGGGGTGGACTGGCAGCAAACGAAAAGCGGACTTTATGTCGCATTTGGCCATTTCGGCACCCACCCCGCAGGACCTGACCATGCGCACCGCAGAATCGAATGACGTGTACTTAACTGTGGTTAACTCCTGGGGGATGGCGTCATTGATGGAGTCTCCTTCCGGGAATGATAGGTGGTGAATTAACCTGAATTCCCCGGGGGTCTTCTTGGGTACTAATCCTAGCGGTGAAACCCTCAGGTTTGGTACAGGGGGTTGTTTATAAGGTCCCAGTACCCTACCTTCTTCCACCTCCCTAGCGATTTTTTGCCGTGCCACCTCTTCCATGCCCCTTAATGACTTTAGGTTGTGTGCCCGACTGGGTTTTCGCTCCCCCACTGCTGGTATCCTAAATCCCTCCCTAAATCCTGACAATAATGTGTCCGCCGCCCCCCTGTTTGGGTAATCCCGTAACCAGCTTTCAAGAACCGGGACCCTAATTGGACTGGGGCCCTTTTGAATTACCCCCGTTGGCCTGATTCGCCCTGCCCGCTGCCCCTTGCTCCCGTGTGTTACCTTTGCTGCCCCTGGCTCTGCTGCAGTTGACTGCTGCATGGTGGGCTCCACACACCGTACATTCATGTTTGAATTTACAGGATTTCCTCCCACACCCTCCGGACCCGTTAAAGTCCCAACAGAGCAGGCGGGGTTGAACCGCCTGCCCCGCGTTACCGCGGGGAGTGTTGGTGACGGGGGGGGTCTCCTAATGAGGTGTCCGCTGTCAAAGCGGTCTCCTATGGCCGGGCGTGTCGGTGTCATGGTCTGCAGCCATAATGATGTCAGGGGCACATCCCACCGCAGCGTGGGGTCTAGGGCCGCCCTCTTCCTGAACTGCTCATCGTATAAAAGCCAGGTGTGCCCCGGGAAATCTACATAGGCCTTGTAAATTAGGTCCTGGTATTGTATGAGCGCGGGCGCCCGCCATGGCTGGACCCTCGTGATGACCGACATATAAATAGAATAAGCCGGGAGCCAGTTCCCCCAGGTCCGATCCGGCTTCCTCTTGAGGCGCCTCTCTTTATCCTTTTCATCCTCCTTCTCCCCTTCCCTATTTTCAACCTCCGTATTAAGCAGGCTGAATAAATCCACGTACTCGCCCCTGAGGATGCGGTCCCTGGTGGCCGGAGCCAGATGACCCCCTAATGGCAGTGCCTGATCCCCATAAGGAATTGCATGCATCGGGACCATGCCCATGTTCGGGTATGGGGGGGCAAAGGGCCACTGATAATTTGGCATGGCTGCTGGTTGCGCCAGCTGGATGCCAGGCCCCTGCCCCTGCCCTGGGGCCCACCCCACCCCCCCGAGTGGTTGTAGCACTCCCGGCTGGGGCCCGTGCTGCACTCCTGCCTGGGGCCCATGCTGCACTTGCCCTGCCTGCGCTGCTGGGGGGTATGCGGCTCCGTAATAATTATTCGCCAACCCAGGGCCTTGCTGCGGGTACCCCCAACCGTTATAAACCGGTCCTCCCACTGAGGCCCATGGTCCCGGGGCCACCGGGGGCGGTTGGCCAAGCCCGCCCCTTCCCACCTCTGCGGGCCCTACAGGACCCCGCTGCGTCAGATCCCACGGCCAGGCCCCCAACCCGGGATTGGGCGCTTGCTGCCCGGGGGAACTCACCCGGCTGGTTGTCTGGTGCCACCGCTACCGGCTCCTGTCCCTCCGGTCCGTCCAGAACCTCCGCCTCGTCTGCCGGTGTCTCCTGGGCTCGTGTCACAGCCACCGCTACTCCGGTTACGCCAGGTCGCCCTCCGGGTTCCCTTTGGCCCTCGAATGTTGCCATGCGTAAATACAGCTCATCAACCAACTCCCTCACCCTTGCTTTCTTGCCTGCCCGGTTTATCCTTGCGGGTGTCCGTACCTGGCTGGGACCCGCTCCCGCGGCTTCGCCATTGTTCCTACCCCTCCCAAATGCATCAAACCTTGCCCTCATTTGCTCCAACTTTGCAATACTATCGTCCTCTGAATCGGACCCCGCAGGGGATACCCTTGGTGGTTGGGCCCTCTTGGCTGGGCGCTTCCCCTTGGACTTACCCTGCCGGTTAGGGGGCGCCATGCTGTGGGCCCCCGACCCACCCCCTTGGTCTTGTGTGGGTATCCCCGGCTGTGGGCAGGGGCTCAATGCTAGCTGCTACTGCGGGGAAAGGGGGGGGGGCGCTATCCAACGGGCCTCTAGTCGCTATTAGTCCCTAGGGGCCCGGCTCAGTGCCTGCGCTGCTCCTCCCCCTGGCCGGCTGTCCCCCCCTACCTTGCCGGCCGCCCAAGCTGCTCGAACCCCCCGGGCCCAAAACCCCTCCGGCAGTGCCGGCCGCCTGGGCAGGGGTCCCTGGGCCCTGCTCCCGTTGCTGCCCTTCGGTGCTGCCCCGGCCGCCGCCGCTTGCCTCGTGCGCCGCCACACGCGCACTACCGCAGCATCAGATGCTGCCTCCGCCTGGCGCTGGGCTAGGGTCCCCCGCTCTGCCGGGGTTCCGCCGCTCCTCGCTGGGTCGGGGCGCCGCGCCTGGCGCGCAGCCCCCTTAACTTCGGGCTCCTCGGCCGCCCGGGACGGGAAGCGGCGGCCGCCACAGGACCCGGCTGCCTGCCGGACCTCCTCCACCGCCGGCCTGCGTGCAGGCGCTGCTCCTTGCCGCGTTCCAGCTGCGGCTCCCGCTGCCTTGCGCGCTTCCGGATCCCCGCCGCCCGAACCGCTCTTCTCCGCCGCTCCTGCGCGCGCTGGCTGGCTCCCTTCTTCCGGGCGCCTCTTCGCCGCTGCTCCGCCGCCGTTCCTCTCGCTGCCGCTCCTGTCGCCGCCGCTCCTCTCGATGCGCTTGGAGGCCGGAAAAGAGGCCGGGTGCACGCGGAAGCCCGCTTATAAAGCCGGGCTTCTCGCGAGACCCCCCCAGCCTCGCGAGATCGGCCGGTCTCGCCTCTCGCGCGACTTCGGCCGGGGGAGGCAAACAGGCCCCGCCTTCGGATGCCCTCGGCGGAGCGGGGACTTCTGTAGACCAGTGTTTCCTAACCTTGGGTGTCACCATTTTTTCTAGTCAGAGACTAGAACACACTTCTCCTTCAGCCTTTGCAGTTTGCAGTAGGGATGGGCACAGAACAAAAAATGAAATGCTGTTTTGTCATTTTGTTACAAAAGAAAACGAAACGAAACGAAACGATGAAGCAGCATTTCATTACAGACAAAATGAAATGGTCATTTTTTCCCCATTAAAATGAACCATTTTGTTTCCTCTGTAAAATGCCACCGGCCTGTCACCGGTTAAAAACAAACAAACATGCCGAACCCGGTCTGCAGGCCAGCTGGTCAGCGCATGAAGAAATAAATAAAAAGTACAAAAAAGAGAAAAATGTGCCAACTCGGTCTGTGGGCCAGCTGGTCAGTATGAGAAGAAATTAAAAAAAATAAAAATTAAAAAACACACTGACCTGACCCACAGGCCAGCTGATCAGAGTGAGAAAATAAGGCAAAATGAAACAAATGAAATATGAAATGATTTTTTTAAAAAATATTTTGTAATAAACAAAACGAAATGGGAGGTGGAGAAATGAAGAATGAAATGAAATGCCATTTTGGTGTTCATCCCTACTTTGCAGACATCATGCACACAACTCTCTGAAGAACAACAAATATGAGCACAAAATGAAAGGTAAGTGATGAAAAAATTCACTTACTGGTAAAAACACACACCCAGTACCTGTGTTTTAAGGAAAAGAACTGATAAAGAGATGTTAGAGAGATGTGTGTGAGGCAAACTTGTATGCAATAATGTGTATGTAAATACAGCACACCCACAAAAAGATATATGAACTTTTGTGAAACATGCCATGCAAGGAAACCATGGGGAAAAAGTTCTTCTCTGACGGGTCTTTTTTGATATAATGCACAAACACACAAAATCACCTAAAGGAAAAAGCAAGCAGACAGATTGGCATGTAGTTTCAGCGCTTTGTTCAGAACCCATACCCTGATTGTTCTACACCAACTGTGAAGAATGTGTTGCTGATAGCATCGCTGCAGTTGCTTCTCTCTCTAGTGCTCCCATTCACTTCTGATGAGGCTGTCTACCGAACAAGCCATTATCTCTCTCTGTAATGCGAAAAACATAATGGATTTTCTCTCTATTTGTCTTAAGCACAGGGAACAACACTTGGCCCCCTCCTCACAACCATAATGACTCCATCAGACGCCATGTGAGCAAGGCTGTGTGGAATAAACAGAATGAGTGCGATTGTCAAAATAACGCTAGCCAAGAAAACTCCTGTGTTCTTCCTTCTTTTCTTTTTCTCAGTAAAACCACAGGAACGGGTGTTTGAGGATCACACGTGGTAAGAGCCCAGGCATTGCTTTTTATAGCTAACATTGGCTGAGGTTTTCAACCTGGAGAGAGCTGTTCTTTTAGATTCTTTTTATGTGACATTCCTTTTGATTAGAAAAAGGGCCCCAGGATCAGTTTAAAGCCAATATTTTGCCTCATGTGTGTTTGTGGCTTTCCCCCTCTTCTTTTCCCTCTCAAAGAACTTCAAGAGATTAAATAAAAATTGTTTATTCATTTTTATGGACATATGGAAATGATTGATACCACCCAAAAATATGTACACCATTTTTGTCCCAGTATTAGAGGAGACACCAATATGGACTGGTAGTTTCCTTCATAAAAGTTAGCATCAACTTTAGGAGTAAACAGGTGTTTATACACGACCCGATAGGACATAATTATCTTCCCCTGCATATCTTGCCTTTCAGTAAGTTGGAAGAAGAAAGCACGCCCGGGGTCGGAGCCGGAGCCGTTTTTCAGAATCACAGGCCAAGTGGGAGACAGCTTATCGGCTGCGGAGAGAGAGAGAGAGACTTACGACCCGGAGGAGGCTGCTGTGTTTACAGAAGTAGTCCTATAACTTTCATTTACCGGACGGAGAATCCACGGAAGCTGAAGCCAGAGCTTGAAGGAGAGGAACAATAACATCTGGAATACACATGAACTAACTAAAGAATGGGGAACAAGCGCCATAGATCAAGTCCCAGTCACCAATACTCCAAAGCTGTGAAGCAACTGAAAATAGACGAACTTCTAGGGGCTAATTGCTCGGTGAGTAACCCCCTTGAGGGGGCCTCTTTACCTTTTGTTTTACTCGTAAATAATCAGTTTGCAGCATTGGAGAATGTGTCTCCAACTACCCCAGATGGGAGTGTCGAAAAATTTTCACTGACTGTAGAGAAAGCTGCTTTAGATACTGATAAAGAATCACATTTAGCAGAACATTGTCTGCTCACAGCTCAAACTGTTACAGCTATATTCAACAAGCTTCTAAGGGTGTGTCATCAAATGTCTGCTGTCGAACGTGTCCTGGAGAAACTTACAGACCTAATAACCCAGGTTCAAGGAAATCCTCAGCAAAAGGGAAGCAATCAAGGTAACCCGGAAGAGGTCAACAACAACAATGGCACTCTGCAAATGAGCCTCAACACCAGCGTGTTAGACCAGTAGGAGATGATGTTAATACTGTAAAAATCTTTCAGCCCACTCAGATAGTGCTGCAGATTGCCCCAATTCCTATAAATAGGAGGAGATGGGACACACGAAAGGCAATCCTATCCTCCTTAAGTCAACTGCTAATGTTAGATCTGCATCAGATAGACCTGACAACCATCAAATGGCTCCCCTGTATTAGGGGCCATAAGAGAATACAGCTTTCCTTTGAGCATGCTGTGATTCCACTAATGTTAAATAAAATGAAAACCTTCCTAATCAAGTTTCAGATCAGACCAGTTAGAGTTTTCTCAGAAACATTTTATCTACCCCCATCACGGACAAGATTACTACAGCAAGATTTGAGCAGTAGCAATCAAGGAACCAAACAAGGGGGTCAAAAAAGTAACCTCACACCTACAACAGGTTCATCATCTTTGGAACTCAGGGGTCAGGAAGCTAAGCTTGAGACTAGAGCTCCCCAGCAAGCTGTCTCTGTCAAAACAAAAGCCTTTTCACTGGCAGAAGAAGCTTCAGCTTTTTTAGCTGAATTTAATTCTAACTGGGAGGAAACTAAAACCAGCATAACTTCCCTCCAAGCGATAGCAGAACCTCTGAAAATGCCTTTCAGTAAGTTATGTTTTGAGATTGGTCATTGGAAGGTAGATAGGGTCCTCATTGCCCAGACTCTGGGGAAATTCCAAAGTCAGCGGTGTGTGTGTGTGTGGGGGGGGAAGACTGGATTAATAGTTGGAAACATGTTTCCTTCCATGTCTGTTTTAGCCCTAAGGTACCCCCTCAGCAACGGCTCCTACAGTCCTTGAACCTTCTGACTAAAGACCAGCAAGAGCTGCCAGAAATGTGGTTTGTACCATTTTGGTGGGGCTATGTTGTTGTTTATTTATTTATTTATTTTTGTACTTATTTTCTCATAGGGAACTCTGGGTGGTGTACAGCACGTCGCCAAGTGACTACCCAACGACAAACCCAACATAACATAATCAAACAAACATCATAAAATACAAGACATGATAAAATACTAGCCAAATGGCCAGGGAAATAAGCCAAGCACCACCCACCCAAAGATAATAAAAAATAGTAAGCTCCAGCAAGAGGGGGGGGACCCACTATAACAGGATGCTCAATTGTTGTTGTTGGTGTTCTGCCTCTGAGTGAGCACCCACCAGAGGAGGCAGGGCTAGGAAGTAGTGAACACCTGTTTGGCCAACAAACAAACAAACAAACAAACAAACAAACTGGCATGAACCACCAACTCAGCAGTCCATGCTCTTCTCTATGAGTGACTACTTGTAGTTCCCCTGGTAGGGCCTTAGCAGAAACCACTAGAAAAATGCCTTTTATGCTTGCACTGAAGTAGCAAACATATCTCCTAGTCGTAAACAACTTTCAGTAGACGTCACTGGTGAAAAGACTTCTGAAGAAAAAAGAAAGCAAGGATGCCAAACCTTTTATTTCACCTTTAAAAAATAACACAACTGACTTTGAATGAATTAGCACACCCTGCCTTGTCTTCTGGTGACCTCACCTTTTAAAGCACAGTTTTCAACTTGATAGACAGAAGCGTGAAAGCAGAGTAATCTTTATTTAAAAGGGTGTTTAATGTGAAATTGAATGGCGGGTTTCAATTTGGCTTGTCAGGGGCTAGTGACGAGGTGTCGGGAGGGGTGGCCTCGTATGAGTCATTTGCAAGGACATGGCAAGGTTAAGGCAGCCGCCAGTTTGAGTGGCATTTTTATGCAGAGTGCATTAGCCACCCTTTCTCTCCTGTGCATTGTTCATTTGAAATTATAATCAGGTGGAACCGCTTTCAAGCAAACAACATGAGAAAGCAGCAACTTATGCTGCAGGCACTGACTGAATGACAGAGATCACATTTTACTTTCACAACAACAAAAGATGAAATAATCATCTAATTTATTCTTAAATTCTTTATTGTCTATCTCTATAAAGCATCTCAGGGCCTGCTTGGAGGAGGAAACAGCTATGTCAAGACCTGAAGCTTTAACTAAGGTTACTTCCTATACCTTGTTATCTTTGAGGGTCTCAGTGTTTCAGAAATGAGTCAAAAGCTGATATTTTGCACATATTTGCTTTCAATCATGGCCTCTCCATTAGAATTCATTCAAGAGCACTGATGACAATTTGCCTGAGCAGACAGACACTGGGTGCCTGTTTGATTTCACAATGCTACCTGGGTAAAAGCCCTAATTGACTATGAGGCAGTGCTTTGTCTTAATGATTTATGTAGAAGTTAGAGACAACTCAAGTCAACTTCTCTGTAAGTTTAATTGGCCAAAGTCCTGTTGCTTACTGTAGTAAATCACACTAGTTTAGGCCCATTGGCTCTTTGGGGATTTAGTGTGTCTGCTAGAGATTAGCAGGAAATGGAAAAAGAGTGTTTTGTTCTGTTTTGTCCTCCCCATTTTGTTTAATTTTGTTTCTTACAATTTTTTGCAAAAAAATTGTACAAAATGAAGCATTAATGAAATGTTTCATCCCTCTACCTCCGCTGGGGGCTTCCACTCACCTCCTCCTCCATCTGGGCTCCCTCAGTGGGTGCCCAGGACTTTCCAGCCAGTGTGTTAAGATGGTGGGCGGCAGCAGCAGCCACGCGGGATGGCTGCGCCGGTGTGCTCTATTTTTTCATTTTTTACTTGCTGCCATGTTTTAATTTTATTTCTTGGGGCTCGCCAGGGTTGCGAAGGGGGATTTTAAGGGGGGCTCGTCCGAGGTTGAAGATTGAAGCCATCTATTGAAACGCCGAAACACCATACGGTATGAGCGCTCCCCCCTACCTCCTTTCTCTGGACTTGTTGCCTGCCTGTTTGTCCCCTGGCTGGTTCCCTTGGGGCTTCCCCCGGCAAGGGCTTGCCCGTTTGGAGCTGCCTGTCTGCTTGGAGCGGCGGCTTGGTGCTGGCGTTGGGTCCCCTGCGGCCCGGAGCATGGCCTGGTCCATCGTTGAGCGGCTCGCCATGGAGCTTGCTGGGATGCGCCCCGTTGTGCAGCTCGTTGTCAACCGCCGCCGCCGCGCTTCGTCCCTGCTGCTCCTTGCCTCCTTTGCAGCATTATTTAACCACGACATGGCGGCCCCGTGTCTAAACTGTTGCGGGTAGGCACGGGATTCCTGCCCCGGAGGCCGCCGCCGCTGCCGCTGCTCTGCAGCCCGCTGCCTACCACCATTGTCGGCGCGGGGCTTCTGCCCCAGAGGCTGCTGCTGCCGCCACTGCCTTGCGGCCCGCTGCCTTTCATCTTCGTCAGCACGGGGATTCTGGCCCAGAGGCCAATGCCAACGCCGCTGCCCTGCGTCCCGCCGCCTACCACCACCGTCGGCATGGGGATCCTACCCCGGTGGCCGCCCCCGCCACCGCTGCTCTGCGGCCCGCCGCCTATCATCTTTGCCGGTGCGGGGAATCTGCCCGGAGGCCGTCGCCGCCACCGCTGCCCTGCAGCCTGCCACCTACCACTACCGTTGGCATGGGGATCCTGCCCCGGAGGCCGCTGCCGTCGCCGCTGCCCAGCGGCCCGCCGCTTACCACCATCGTCGGCGTGGGGATCCTGCCTGGAGGCCGCCACCGCCGCCACTGTCCTGCAGCCCGCTGCCAATTGCCATTGCCGGTGGACCGGCCTGAGTGCCATGGGTCAGGGAGCTCGGGAGGCAAGTCGGCCGTTGGTGCCCCCCCCCGGTTGGGGGTGGAAGTTTCCAGCTTGCCTTCATTCCCGCTGGCCTTCTGCCTGGCACACTTGGCACGCTATGTGACCTGTTCGGGCTGGTCTCTTGGGCGGCGGATCGGCTGCTGGCGATTCCTGCCTCTCCGTCTTTTCCTGCCCTGCCTGTCAGTTGCAGTTGCCAGAATGCAACTGCTTGCCCTGACGGGCTGTCTTTGAGGACTTGACTGGTGTGGGGGGGTCTGGACCTGGGGGGGTTGTAACATCTTTTTGTTTTTATGCTGAATCCCTCACTCTCTGCTGCGGCCTGTCTCTAACCATCTGTAGCTGCTCCTGAGGAATGGACGAGCTATTCCATCTTCGACCCCCAGGGACACCTGTCTGCTTTTGAAAGCAACAGATGGACTTGAGTTGCGGTCATCATGGCGGGATGTTGCCCTTCTTAAACTGGCTCTTCTGTTTTTCCTCCCCATTGTGGCCCAGGACTGTGTTTGATCCATCTGCCACCACCCGATTAACCGCTGGTCCTTTCCATCTTACATCCCCCCCCGCCGCTTAGTCTAACACTCTGGACTTGCCATCTTGCTCCCCCCTCCCCACGCTAGCTTCTCCTTGGACTGCTGAGGGGCTTGGGGTGTGGAGCATTTCCATTCTGCTCCCCCCACCCTCTCTCCGCTGGCCTCTCCCTGGACCGCTGAGGGGTTTGGAGGTGCGGAGCTTCTCCATCTTGCTCCCCCCCACCCTCTCCCCGCTGGCTTCTCTTTGGACTGCTGAGGGGTTTCGGGATGCGGAGCTTTTCCAACATGCTCCCTCCACCCTCTCCCCACTGGCCTTTCCTTGGACTGTTAAGGGGCTTGGGGGTGCGGAGCATTTCCACTCTGCTCCCCCCACCCTCTCCCCGCTTGCCTCTCCTTGGACTGCTGAGGGGTTTGGGGTGTGGTGCTTTTCCATCCTGCCCCCCTCACCCTCTGCTGTTCTACTTCAGTCGCTTCGCTCCATGGAGGACCTGGACAGTGCTGGCTGCCCTTGCTACTCAGACTCTTCGACGGACTCGGCCTTGCTGGCCCGCTGCCAATCAGGCCTGGGCCCAATTGGCCTGGCGGCTGCTGGCCTAACCATATAACATCTGCCGATGCCGTCCTAGCCTCTCACCATCTGCTGGTCTCCAATTTTCCATCTTGCTTTTGCCCTCTCCACTTCTGTATGGGACCCCCACACTGTTAATACCCTATCCCTCCTTTGCCTTGGCGGTGCCTTATTTTATGTTTTTGTTTTCATTTTATTGGTTGATTTTTTTGGGGGTTACTTTGCATATTGCACTGTATATTGCATTTTGTTTTGCTCTGTATTTTGTTCTGTTGTATTTTTCTTATTTTGTACTGTATATTATTTTTCAATTTATCTTTAGTTATTGTTGCTGTATTTGTATTTTTTTTGTTCTGGTCGCCATGTGGGCAGGGACCCGTATCTCAGTGGTGTCTGGCCGTGGGAGATATGCTTTGGGTGGAGGGATTGGTTGGGTAAGAAGAACTCGGGCCAGGCACCTCCTGCCTGTCCCCCGTTCTGATCCCTTCGCTCACCGCCACGTGCCTGGGTGCCATCCTGCCAGCGCCTCCGACCTGTCCTGCCTCCTGATTAATGCCAGGTCTGTTCATAATAAGACCCCTCTCATCCTCGACTCAATCGTGGATGAGTGAGCCAACCTGGCATGTATTACTGAGACCTGGGTGGGCGCAGAGGGTGGGGTTTCCCTCTCCCTTTTGTGCCCCCCTGGGTTTCAGGTACAGTGGGCGGGCATATCGGAGGGTAGGGGTGGTGGGGTCACCATCATTTACAGGGAATCCCTTTACGTTAGCAGTTCTGTGACAGTGGTGTGTCCTGGGGTCGAATGCCTCCATCTACCAGTGGGTCAGCGAGATAAGTTTGGCATTGTGCTGGTGTACCATGCTCCCCACAACCCAGCACAATCCCTCCCAGAGATCGCTGAGTTCGTCTCGGCTGTTTTGTTGAGATCCCCCCGCCTTCTGGTGGTCAGGGACTTCAACTTGCATGCCGAGGAGGAACTCTCTGGTGCGGCTCTGAAATTCATGGAATCCATGACTTCCATGAACTTATCTCAGCATGTTGTATGCCTCACTCATACAGCTGGCCATACCCTAGACCTGGTGTTTTCCTCCATGTCATCAGATTTGTGTCTGGGGGTTAGGGGTATTTTGCCCCTGCCCGTGTCATGGTCGGACCACCACCTGCTAAAATTTTCCCTGTTGATCACCCCCCCTGCCTCGCGGGCAGCGCCTACCATACATCTGGGCCCACCCCGTAGGCTTCTGGACCCTGCCAGGTTCATGGAAGCCTTTGGGAGCTTTCTGGCAGTCTGGCAGATGATCCGGTCGATGCCCTGGTGGAGAGGTCGTATGTGGCTACCACCGGGGCGGTGGACCGGATCGCCCCCAAGCGCCTCCTGGGCTGTGGAGACCGCTCCTCTCCATGGTATATGGCTGAGTTGTGGTCAATGAAACAAGAATGCAGGAGACTGGAGGTCATTTGGAGGGCAAGCCGGACGGAAGAGAATAGGGCTGCTCTCAAGCAGCT
Organism: Phrynocephalus forsythii; assembly: GCA_029282475.1. Lineage (NCBI taxonomy): Eukaryota > Metazoa > Chordata > Lepidosauria > Squamata > Agamidae > Phrynocephalus > Phrynocephalus forsythii. The sequence goes on from JAPFRF010000004.1 coordinate 16,294,830, forward strand.
GACTGGCCACTACCTTCACGCGATCAGGGATGCTAGAAGATCCTATGTCTCTCTGAGAATTGGTGAGGCCTCGAACCGCCATGGCTTGTTGCCGGCCAGCGGCCACTCCCTTTGACCCTTGCCCGGCCTGGCTTATTAAATCTGCCGAAGGGAACATGCCTGAGTGGGTTTTCACTATTGCCATGGCCTCTTTTAGGAGGGATGCTTCCCTGCCCGATTGAAGGAGACCGTGGTGAAACCCACTCTTATAAAAACTGGCATGGCATCAGACAATTTATCCAGCTATCGTCCGATTGCCATTGTTCCCTTCCTGGGCAAGGTTGTCGAGAGGGTGGCTGCTGTCAGGCTTCAGTCATATCTGGAGGTAAATCGTATCATGGACCCCTTCCAGTCTGGATTCAGACCTCTTCGCGGAACTGAGACTGCCCTGGTCACTCTGCAGGATGACCTCCTCAGGGAGGCTGACAGGGGGTTTCCTCCCTGTTGGTTCTCCTTGATCTGTCAGCTGCCTTTGACACCGTCGACCACAGTAACCTACTGGTCCGGCTTGCAGAGGCGGGAATTGGTGGTCAGGCCTTGGCCTGGCTCCGTTCCTTCCTTGGCGGCCAGACTCAGCGGGTTCAGCTGGGTGATTATTTGTCGGCTCCTTGGACTCTCCCTTGTGGGGTGCCCCAGGGGTCGGCAATCTCACCCATGCTGTTCAATGTTTACATGAGGCCGCTGGGGGAGGTCAACAGGAGATTTGGAGTTCGCTGTCATCAGTACGCTGATGACACGCAGCTCTAGCTCTCCTTTTCGTCGTCTGCAGTGGAGGCAGTTCACTCCCTTGATCTGTGTCTGGAGGCCGTTCTGGAATGGACCAGAGATAACCGGCTCAAGCTGAATCCAGAGAAGACGGAGGTTCTGTTCTTCGGGGCGCTCTCATCTGGGTACAATGGCCCCTTCCCTAAACTGGGGGGTGTTTCCCTCCAGCCTACGGACAGGGCCAGGAATCTGGGTGTGGTCCTGGACTCAGCCCTCTCCCTGGAAGCCCACGTGATGGCTGCTTCCAGGGCCACTTTTATCCACCACTGCAGGATCACCCAGATCCACCAGTACCTCGATGAGTCCTCCCTGAGGACAGTAGTGCAGGCCCTGGTGATCTCGAGGATCAACTACTGCAATGCCCTCTACGTGGGGTTGCCCTTGACCCTCCTCCGGAGACTCCAGTGGGTCCAGAATGCAGCAGCCAGGCTGGTGGTGGGTGCCTGTAGATATGAGCACAACACCCCAGTTCTGGCTCGCTTGCACTGGCTCCCTGTTGTCCTCCGGATCAGGTTCAAGGTCCTGGTTTTGACTTTCAAAGCCCTCCACGGCTATGGCCACACCCATAGAGGCACGGAAATTGTGTATGCGAGACCGCGCCTTCTCTGTGGTGGGCCCCATGCTTTGGAATCATCTCCCCAGTGAGCTGCGCCTGACAGAGTCCCTGCCTGCCTTCAAGAAGGCCTTGAAGACCCACCTCTTCAGGGAGGCGTTTGGCGACCTTTTCAGTTAGTTAGGTTCTTTCCCCCCCTTGCTTTACTATGCATGGGTCTTGCCGCCATCTTGCCCCCCTGCATTAACTATGCCTGGACTTGCCTTTCTGTTTGTGTTTTTATTACCTGTTTTTATTGTTGTAAGCCACCCAGAGTTCCCAGTGGGAAGATGGGTGGGATACAAGATAAATAAATAAATAAATAAATAAATAAATAAATAAATAAATAAATAAATAAATAAATAAATAAATTGCCCTCTCCAGATGGCTGGCGGGACACCGGCAGTGGCATTAGTGGCCACGGGGCCTCCTGGTGGCCTCGCTCACCCTCTCCGCCCAGAGTCCTCAGCAGCAGCAGCAGCAGCAGCCATGGGGTCTCCCAGCGGCCTCACTCGCCCTCTCCCCAGAGTCCTTTCTGTCAGTGGCAGCAGCAACGGCCACAGCTGTGGGGCCTCTCGGTGGCCTTGCTCACCTTCTCTGGCCACTGTGGCAGCTCTCCAGTGGCATTGGTGTAGGTGACAGGGCCTCCAAGCCCAGTAGGTAAGGGATCCCTTTTACAGACAAAACAAAGCAGTTCATTTTAATGGGGGGGGGGAACAACTATTTCATTTCATCTGCAGCAAAATGCTGATTCCTTGTTTCGTTTTGTGTCTTCCATTTCGTTATGTAATGAAATGACAAAACAACAATTCATTTTTTTTGGTGTCCATCCCTATTGTCAACTCCTCTGTAAGTTTCATTAATTCCAATGGACCTACTCTAACTTCAACTTAGAGTAGGTCAATTTGGACCTATGGAATTTATGAAGGAGTTGACTCACTAAATCCCCAGTGAGCCAATGGGCCCATTTTAGTGTGATTTACTATCACAGGCAAGAAGCAAAAGCAAATGTTGAGAGAAACAGGATCAGAACCTTGAATGCATTTAGTGACTGTCATGTAGAGCCAAAGAGAACTATTAAAATTATCATTGCAAAGAAATAAAGGAGAATAACAAAGGGATATATTCCAGGGGATCCAAAAAATCAAAGAAAAAAATAAGCCTATATTAGGAATGATGAATGGAAATCATATTGCAAATATGGTATGCGTACCATATTTCAAGAAAAAAAGATCAGTCTATGGTTTATAAACTGCAGCAAGGCATTTCACTGTGTGGATCACAAGAAGCTATGGATTGTTCGGTTGGGGGGAGGTAGGATGTGCCTCAGCAGTTGACTATGCAGCTGTGTAATTTTTATTGTGGATAAGAAGCTATCATTAAGACAGAATATTGACATAAAGAATAGCTTTCTATATGCAAAGGTGTCAGACAAAGGAGGGTTTTATCTCACTATCTGTTCAATCTACAGTATGCACAAAAGATGCCACACAGAAAGCTGGACTGGATTCAGGTGAAGGGATGGGTGTTTCTGAATATATTCACTCTGAGATCCTTTGAGAGGGCTTGCCACAACAGGAAGACATGGTACCCAGGCTCTGTACCACTCAAACTGGATTTGTCCCAATGGCAGAACTGTCCAACCAAAGTTTCGACAATGTGGGGAAATGGGAAATGAAAGAATGAAAAGAATCCTCACCCACTGAGAAAGTGTCACCCAACATGTCATCTCACATGTGATAATTCTACCTTACAATATAATGCCTAACCAGAGGGAGGAAAGATAAGGGAGATTTGAAAGGCAAAATGGTGCAGAACATTTTTATGCTGTGGACCAGGAAGTGAGCCCCCTTAGGTTTATTCAGGTCTCATCCTGTCCTTGAAACCAGCCTATCATCTCAGTGGCTGTCCCTGGAAAACCTATACAAGCCATGCAAGCCCCTTGAGAGTGATGTTCTCAAAGGTAAGGGTGGATGATGCCTCTAACGGACAACGAGAACATTGCAAATGTATATCTTAGCATTCAGCTCTGTAGAAGTCTCCATCTGGGTGGGCAACCATTTATTTATTTATTTATTTATTTATTTATTTATTTATTTATTTATTTATTTATTTGATTTATTTATTGTCCAACTGGCAGAAAGCCACTCTAGGGCTCTAGAACTTTTTACTAGGACATTCTTTCCACAGCAGCCTGGAGATGGAGGCAGGGACCTTGGGGGGGTGAGAGCCACCACATATTGTTGAACCCTTGCCCTCCCTCGCTTATGACAACAGCCAGGAAAGGACTTTCCAAGTTGGTAAGGAGTGAATGAGTGAGTGAGTGAGTGAGTGAGTGAGTGAGTGAGTGAGTGAGTGAGTGAGTGAGTGAGTGAGTGAGTGAGTGAGTGAATGAATGAATGAATGAATGAATGAATGGGAAAGGAAGTGGCAGTTTAAGTCTTTCCCCTTCCTTGCATGGAAACACCAGGTAAATCTGAGAGCTGTTCTTCCATGTTAAAAAGTATGCATTGTTCAACCAAAGGTTAAAACTATGTTTAAAAGTGAAGGGGAAATTTTGGCTGATCCACTACAATCTACCCCTTCCTAGAACTACATGCCAAAACTGCAAGAACATTTCTCACAAAAATGTTTTATCTCTACACCAAAACTTTATCTCATCCTCTATGTTTACTTGCTTCTTGTGTAGCCTTAGCACTTTGTACCACTTTGAATCTATCTGACTCAGTGTGAAGCCTGCTGTTCCCAGTTTTCTGGTTCCCAAATTTTAGGATCCAGTTGTTCTGAAATTACAGCACCAAGAAATCATAATAAAAATACCATGATGACCAAACAGCCATGCTGGCTGGGATTTCCTGGAGTTAATGTGTTCTTTAATATTTATCACTACATCATTGGCTGACTAGACACTGTAACTGTATCATGTGTATTCTCTGCCCACCTCAAATTTGTCAAGGATATCTAGTAGCTAAGTGTATCATGTGAGGGATCACCAGGTTCAGAGAGCTGATTTGTGTAACCCCCTGTGACTGGATAAAGGCTAGACTGGTGGTTCTTAACCTGTGGGTCCCCACATGTTCTTGGACTGCAACTCCCAGAAGCCCCCACCACTCGCTGTGCTGGAAGGGGTTTCTGGGAGTTGCAGTCCATGAGCATCTGGGGACCCACAGGTTGAGAACCACTGGGCTAGACTTTCAGCATAAAGTGAAGTTGTTACTGTGAGTGGGAGAAATTGGTAATTTAATTGGGAAAGAACTAGAAAAAATTATATGTTTCCATCTATCTTCCTCAGAGAATAACCCGTCAGAAGTGTCTTCGTGGAACGAAAGTCACACTTCCCTCTTTGAAATATGTTATTTTTTCCACTTCTATGCACCTATTTGATCCTGAGTTGTCAGAGCTATCAGTTCTTGGTCCCAGGAGGTTATTTGTGAAAAGTATACTTCATACAGACTTATATACATTTTTGTACAAGGCAAAAATATGTCAGCTTCAACCGAGGGTAGAATTTTGATCTTGATTCTTCAGTTGATGCCTAGAAATATGCTATGTAAAGGGAGACCCATGATAGTTCGTCACACACAGCCCAGAGTAGAGATGGGCACAAATAAAAAAAATGGTGTTTCATTTGTCATTTGTCATTGAGAGGTCCATTTCATTTCGTTTCCGTTTTTCACAAATTTTTTTGGAAAAATTTTGTTTTCATTTTTTGTTTTTTGTTTTTCATTTCTACCCAATTTTTGTGTGATTTTTAAAAGCATTTCCGTGTGTGGGTGTCCCCCAATGCCACAGACCAGAGGGAAAACACTAAAAAAAATGATGCTGGCAGAGACACAGTATAGACTAGGTACGCAGGGAGGCTGCAAAGGCAGCGGCGGGTGTTGCCCAGGGTGCAAGGCAGCCGCAGAGTGACTGCACTGTGGGGCAGGGGAGGGTACTCACTGAGAGGTACGCAGCACGCATGCACACAGGGAGGCTGCAGGACTGAAGCCAGAGTCGCAGAGACAGCAATCCCACCCTAACTCCCACCAGAGACTGCAAGGAGGACGGGGGCTGCCAGAGCTTTTTATGCCCTCTGTGGCTGCCGGACCTGCCCAGTCTGCAACCTAGGCATGCTATAGGTTGAAGTTGTCCAAGAATTTACATGATCCCATCACATGGCTTGCCTCCATTTTGTGGCTGGAGTGGCGACATCCATTTTGTCATCCTTAAAGGGAAAAGAAAACTACATCGCGATGGGAGAAGACAAAAATAATCGTTTTAAGGACCCCAACACCCTGGTAAGTAATAATTTCAAATAATTATTGCATTATCACTACATTTTTATGGATGTCCAGGGCGTTTTAATACCCAAGAAATCAATATTAGGCATCTGGGAGCCATTTTGGGTCCCCTAACTCCCCTTAAAGGAAAAAAATACAGCGATCTGAGAAAAGACATAAATGCATGTTTTAAGGACCCCAACCCCCTGGTAGGTATTATCAGACAGTATAAACAATTATCGCTGTGTTTTATGGATGTCCAGGGTGTTTTTTAACATTTAAAACAGCTCATTTCATTGTGTGTCACCATTAACGAAAACGAAACGTAACAAACACAATTTTCGAGGATCTGTTCATTTTGTTCCATTTTCATCACAATTTTTGTTTGTCGTTTCATTATGTAATGGAACGAATAACGAATAACAGAAATGAAAAAATGTTCATTTTGTGCCCATCTCTAGCCCAGAGTGTGCTGTTTACTTTTTGCAAGAATTAATGGCATGTCAGATACAGACATGTCCTTGAACAATACCAGCTGGATGTGTAAATGATGATTGTCAACACGGTGCAGCTGGCAGAGTGAGCAGTTCACAAAACAGCTCGTGTTATCACATCTCATAATCAAGTCTTCCTTTCTTAATGAAGAAATTATAAGACTCCCCATTTCTCACAGTCACACAAACTCTGTACACAGTCTACACCAAAACATTGCCTCAATGTTTTAAAGAAGCCAGTTTTTCAGACAATTTTGGACTGAAGTATTTCTGAAGTGTTGCTGATGCTGAATATCAGAAACTTACTCGAAAGCAAAGTCTAACACCCCATTTGAAGCAACTTTATAATATCGCTTCAATGGTAATTTATTACCATTGGGAAGAACCTGCTCAGATGTGCAAAAAAAGTGTTGATGAAGAATGAAGAATGATACAAAATGAGGTAATATATTTCCTCAAGTAACAAGGACAACTGTTGTTATAGTAGAAGAGTAGCGGCAAAATGTGACTAAGATCAGCATACTCAAAGGTTCAGTGAGGAACACGGAGCTACAGAATCGTACGTACCATGGTAGTTTTTAATTGGCTTTGTCTAAAACCTCACAGATATACACTGTAAATGCATTTAGCCATTGCTGACATTGTTAACAGTGAGTAGCAGCCAATATCAGCATTGGGTTGGGCATGGATTTGCAAAACAGTGCTTGCACAGGGCAAATCTAAACAAAAAGTCCCTTATAGCTTGAGTTACATCACCTGATTAGACTCAACCCACAAATGAAACTACTGTAGACTGCTAATTTAGGCATGGCATTTGGCCATTGTTTGTCACAAACACATTGTTTATTATAGGATAAAGGCTGCTTTTTAATATGAGCACTGGGGCAGGTCACATGACCACAAGTGAGCCAATGAGCAAACAGTTCTTCTCCATTTTCTCTCCCTGCTGGCAGGTCAGAGAACAAGTGAGCCAATGATGGCATCTCTCCCTGCTGGAGAAAAATGACGTTTTGTTTCATTTTGTTTCGTTGAGGGGTTCAATTTGTTTTGTTTTGTTTTTTGCAAATTTTCACAAAAAATAATTTCATTGGTTCATTAATTTGTTATTCATTTTTACCCACTTTGTGTGATTTAAAGCATTTCCATGCGCGGGCGTCCCCCAACGCCCCAGACCAGAGGGGGGAAAACACTTTAAAAATGATGCTGGCAGAGACACAGTATAGACTAGGTATGCAGGGAGGCTGCAAGGCAGCAGTGGACATTGCCTATGGTGCAAGGCAGCCGCAGAGTGACTGCACTGTGGGGCAGGGGAGGGTACTCACCGAGAGGTATGCACACATGCACACAGGGAGGCTGCAGGACTGAATCTAGAGAGAAATCTCTTCTTTCTCTCTCCTAAGAGCCAGGTGGCAGCCAGCAGGAACACAGAGACACACGCCTGCCTGGCCTAAAGTGAAAGTAACGAGTCACAGAAACAGCAATCCCACCCCAACCTAACTCCACCGCAGACTGCAAGGAGGCTGTCAGAGCTTTTTATGCCCTCTGTGACTGCCAAACCTGCCCAGTCTGCAACCTGGGCATGCTATTGGTTGAAGTTGTCCAAAAATTTACATGATCCCATCACATTGCTTGCCCATGTGACTGTGATCAATGCAGATATATAAAATAAGGATAAATATAAAAAAATAAATTTAAGGAAGCTATGAATCCATTCAAAAATACCGAAAAATAAAATAAAATAAAAGCAATCTGAGAAGATACATAAATGCACATTTTCAGCACCCCTCTCACCCCCTTACACATTTTAAATATTAACTATGTGGCTGGCATCCATTTTGTGTCATCCTTAAAGGTAAAAGAAAAATACATCGTGATGGGAGAAAGACAAAAACAAACATTTTAAGCCCCCCCCCCGGTAGGTATTATCAGGCAGAATAAATAATTATTGCTGTGTTTTTATGGATGTCCAGGGCATTTTAATACCCAAGAAATCAATATTAGGCATCTGGAAGCCATTTTGGGTTGATGTCCCCTAACTTTCCTTAAAGGAAAAAATACAGTGATCTGAGAAAAGACATAAATGCATGTTTTAAGGACCCCCAACCCCCCTGGTAGATATTATCAGGCAAAATAAATAATTATCACTGCATTTTTACGGATATTCAGGATGTTTTTAACATTTAAAACAGCTCATTTCATCGTGTGTCACCATTAATGAAACAAAACATAATGAACCTAATTTTCTTGGTTCAGTTCAGTTCGTTCCAATGTCATCGCCAGGTTCATTATTCATTTCATTACATAATGAACCGAATAAGGAATAACGGAACAAAAAAAATCATTTCGTGCCCATCTCTACTGCTGGATTGTGGATAACTATCTACAATTTATCATCTCAGGCAAGCCACCAAAGCAGAAGGAGGAGAGACAAATAGAGTTTTCCCTTTCACCCCCTATGAAGGTTTTCAAAGGTGAATGCAGGTTAGGATTTTGTTTTATTTTTCTTTATACAGTGGTACCTTGTAAAAAGGAATTAATTCATTCCAAATGAAATTCTGTTAAGCAAATTTTCCTTTATACAAACTTCCCATAAGAATGCATTGAAAACAGTAATCCCTAATTGCGACCATTTTTATGTTGTACAGATTTGCCCCATAGCCGATTCTGTTAAGCAAATTTGCCTCATCTCCGGAATTTTTTATGTTGTGCAGATTTTATGTTATACAAGCCATTTGTTATACAAGGGTCCACTGTATTTATACTTTTATTTAATTTATCTTTATACTTTGTATTATCTTTGTATATTTTGTATTACTGGTTTTAGATTTTTGGGCATTGAGTTACAGGAGGATCTGTCCTGGAGTGTCAACACAAGAGGGATTGCAAAGAAAGCTCAGCAGAGACTATTTTTCTTGAGAACTTTAAGGAAAAACCATCTTCCACAAAAGCTGCTGCTGGCTTTCTATCATTGTGCAATTGAGAGTGTGCTTACTTACAGGTTATGTGTGTGGTATGGAAGTTGTACCCATCCGGATAGGACAGCGTTGAACCGAATCATAAGAACTGCAGAGAGTATTGTGGGCTGTTCACTCCCCACCCTATAACAAATTTATACTACCAGGTGCCACTGTAAATCATTAGCTATATTAAGAGAGCCATCACATCCTGGTCATCGCCTCTTCGAGTTGCTGCCATTGGGATGGAGATATAGAGTACTGAGGGCAAGAACAAACCATCTCAAAAATAGCTTCTTTTTTAGAGCAATATTGGCCTTAAACGGAAATTCTGGACTTTGAAGTCAGCTTATTTTTATATGTCATATTTTAGTCATTTTATATGTCATATTGTATGTGTTGTAGCTGTTTTTAAATTTATGTGGAATGTTGTAAATGAATTGAATATAGCAACCATGAAATTTCGTTGTTCCTACAAGGGGGCAATGACAATAAAGATTCCTATTCCTATTTTCTTTATTGTTTTTGTATTATATTACAATATTGTAATCATGCGAATATTTTGGGTTCTAGAACCAATCATCTGAGCTTCCATTATTTCTTATGGGGAAAATGTGGTTTGATTTACAAGTACTTTTGATTACAACCATATTTCCAGAACGAATTATGCTCATAAACCAAGGTTTTACTGTATTTCTTAATCCTATGCTGACTTTTCCTCCATCTCTTCTATAAAAAGTAGCCTTAAAAATCTACAGCCATTACACGCCTTATTGTCAGCTTTTATGACCAGAGTCTAAAAGTGGACAAGAGGCTATGCCAGATATAAAAATGACTGGTTACAAGGATGTTAGATAGTTACCCATCTTTTAAAACAACTGTCCAATTTATGGATGAGGAATATTATGTTATGGTAACCATAATGCAAAACAATAGGAAATGGCCTGGTATTGCTGCATAATATTGCACCCACAGGAAAAAGGATGCTAAGCAAGGGAAAATCTGAATGGTTGTCTCAGTTATGAAATTCTCACCCAAACAAAAACCAACTGTCAAGGTTGTTTTTCAGCAAGTGTGAATGGTTAAAAAGTTTGGGGAACATGGAGGTAAATTTTAATCTTCTGACTTAATCATGGGCCACATTGGGCCCAGAAAGGGCCCAAATGGCCATTGATTAGTTCCTTAATTTTACTTTTTTTAACAAGTTTGTATGCTGCAATGGGAAAGTGCTGGCGTGGTCTTGTTGGGGAGTGGGCACAAACACATCTCTCATGGCTCCATGAACTTTACAGGTCATACTTCACCAAAAAAAAACCTAGTTCCACATTATGAATCCACCTCTGGGACTCATGATAATCCACATAAAGAGGAGAGCTGCACCAAAAGAGAACCACACCACCATCCCAAATTGAAAGAAGTCTGGTAGACCATACCAACAAATCAGTTCTGATAGTTTGAATTAGAGATGGGCACGGAACGAACATTTTTTCATTTCCGTTACCATTTGTCGTTTCTGTTACGTAACGAAACGACAAATGAAAAATGTGATGAAAATGCAACGAAACGAACAGAACCACGAAAACTGTGGTCACTAATGTTTCGTTTCCGTTAATGGCGACACGCAATAAAATGAGCTGTTTTATATGTTAAAAAACACCCTGGACATCCGTAAAAACACAGCGATAATTATTTATATTGTCTGATAACACCTACCGGGGGGCTGGGGTCCTTAAAACGTTTGTTTTTATCTTTTCCCATCGTGATGTATTTTTCATTTCCCTTTAAAATGGATGTCACCACCAGCCACAAAATGGAGGCAAGCCATGTGATGGGATCATGTTCAACCAATAGCATGCCCAGGTTGCAGACTGGGCAGGCAGGTCTGGCAGCCACAGAGGGCATAAAAAGCTCTGGCAGCCCCGTTCTTGCAGTCTCTGGTGGGAGTTAGGGTGGGATTGCTCTCTCTGCGACTCTAGCTTCAGTCCTGCAGCCTCCCTGTGTGCCTGCGTGCTGCGTACATCTCAGTGAGTACCCTCCCCTGTTCCGCAGTGCAGTCACTCTGCGGCTGCTTTGCACCCTGGGAAACACCTGCCACTGCCTTTGCAGCCTCCCTGCATACCTAGTCAATACTGTGTCTCTGCCAGCATCCATTTTTTGTGTGTTTTCCCTCTGGTCTGGGGCGTTGGAGGATGCCTGTGCACTGAAATGCTTTAAAAATCGCAAAAGCGGGTAGAAATGACAAACGAAAAAACAAAAAACGTAACAAAATTTTTCAAAAAATTCCCGACAAACGGAAACGAATCAAAACAGACCTCTCAACGACAAATGAAAAACCGAAATACCATTTTTCTGTTTCATGCTCATCTCTAGTTTGAATCTATATCAAGGAAAGGTTTTTGTAAAAGTAATGGGTTTTGATTAGCTTTTCTTGACCAAGGCAAACCACGACCCTTCGAGTGACTGAGACACCTCAGCAGCTTAGAACAACAAACATTACATCCTTCACCTCCTCATTACAGTTGCTGTACAAATTGTAGCCAAGTGCAAAAGTGTTATAGAAGGTGACACCATTGTCTCTGCTTATCAAAATGCAGCAGTGTTCTGCGAATCCTGGCTTTACAATGACTCTAGTTCCATCAGTAACAGAATTGCAAATCTGACAGTGACCTCTGACAGTTATTGGAACTCTGTGCCACTTCCTCAAAGTCAAAGCTGTCTCCGACCCAGTGCCATGACAGATGGGCCCACATCCTGCAACCAGCAGCTATGTAACTGGCATCGCAATTAGGAGGCCCTCAAATGATTTGTTTGGCCCCCTCGCCTGTCTGTTTTCAAGAAACATCTTAAGATGTGGCTATTTAAGAAGGCTTTTCCTAGTTATTAGTTTCAGCCATTATGTAGTGCTGCTCCTTTATCTTCTTGTGTATTCTGGCCTATCTCTGCTCTTATTGATTTTGATTGATTTAGTGTTGTTATTTTGCTTATTGTACTATATTAAAAATTTAAAATATATTATTAGGTTTAATTGAGTTTATCTGTTTATTTAACCCTGTAAACCGCGCAGAGTGGTCTTTGTTGCCAAATGGTGTGGCATACAGGTCTAATGAATAAATGAATGAATGAGTTTACCCCTTTTAGGTAACAACATGGCTTTATGATTTATGGACCATTAGCATTAGCTCAGATGAATCTCCTCTGTAAAACAGTAAACATTTTGGCTGGGGCAGTGTGCTCGCCCCTCCCTCTCTGACTTGGATTCTCTTGTCCTCGATATACACCAAGCAATGATCTATTCTAGACATAAGCAAGTGCTTTCCACCTAAATTGGGAAATGACGTGGGCACATCAGTAAAAGTAATGAAAAATTATAAAGACATACCAGTGAAACATCTGTGTAAAAAGCAGGCAGCCCCCCTCCTTTCCAAACCATCCATGCTGCAAGTACATCAAATGTGGCATGTATGCCACTTGCCCCGCGCAAATATCCACTCTGGTGAGAGGTAGAGGAGAAAGGTGCCAATGTGCGGATGGGCCCGAAAGCATGCTCTGTATTGTAGATGGTCTTAGATGGTTTTATGTCATAAAACTATGTCACGTCATTTAAAACTGTTCATTGTTTTCAGACAATGGGTCCCAGCCTTGGGTCCCCAGATGTTCTGTGACTAAAACTCCCAGAAGGCTTCACCACTAGCTGTGTTGGCCAGGATGTCTTGGGGTTGTAGTCCAAGAACATCTGGGGACCTAAGCTTGGGTAACTCTGGTTTAGGAGAATGCTTTATGCATATGATCATTTTTAACTTCCTCTCTGCAAATAGACCAATGAGTCTAAGCTCTTGCAAGGGTTATAAAATGCTAATAAGCAAGCAAGGAAACAAGGAAACCAACAAATGTTCCAGTTGATACTCCAATTAATAGCTCAGTAGTACTTTAGGTCCCAGGCTGCAGAACCAGTTCAGTTCCTCAATGTGCATCCTTGATAAGGGCAGGACTTGAAGATCCCTTAGGATGCCTTCCAGCCCTGCAGTTCCAAGATGACGAGGACGACGACAACAACAATGGTGAATTTGTTTGGTTCCGTGTTCTGGCAAAAGTAAAAGGGGGGAGAGGGAGAAGAAAGGCAAAGTATTTTAGTACAGTGGACCCTTGCATAACACACGGTTTATATAACATAAAATCTGTACAACATAAAAAATTCTGGAGATAGGGCAAATTTGCTTAACAGAATCGCCTATGGGGCGAATCTGTACAACATAAAAATGGTCGCAATTAGGAATTACTCTGATTTCAATGCATTCCTACGGGGAATTTGTATAAAGGAAAATTTGTTTGACATAATTTCATTTGGAATGAATTAATTCCTTTATACAAGGTACCACTGTACTTGAAAAACTAACACATTTATTTCATGAAATAAATCTGTCACTCTTTTAACTGCTACAATATTTTTTTTTTTTTTTTAAAAAGGCTTCTTGTCCTTGTCAACATCCTAATTAAACTGGAATTCCAAATCACAAAAATCTAGAATGGAACTCATGAAATCTATCCACCTATGTCTTTTGAAATGATTGGGACCAGCCCTGGTTCATTCTTAAAAACAAGAATTCTGCCCCTGATTCCCCAGTGCAGAATTCTCCCTCAACCCTAATGGATAAAGGATGTTTTTCACTTGCTCCTTATCTGGCTCCCATAAATCACTATATTTTACAACAATCTTAATGCCTTATTAGACTAACTTGTGGAAGCCAGGTCATTCACCATGTGAAACAGAGTTGGAATCAAATGACTTCATTCTATGGTTGGTTTTATGTTCTCAATCCTATTCTGTCATGAAAAGACTGTTGTTAATTGCACACTCTATCAGGTCGGCCCACTTAGCAAGCTGATGGCTTCTGCCTTTCCACATTTAAAGACATTTATTAGTGGGAGTCAGGCTCAACATTTACAAAGCCTCCCATCCGAGGTTTCATTTTGGTAGTAATGAAACAAAACTGTCTCCTTCCCATTCTGTGATTTTAATTTAAATTGTTTAGCAGGCAATGAATGTCAATGCAAGCTGTCCATTTGTCAGTAGACATTCAAATGCCATGACAGCAAATTCCACCTCATTTGTCTGTTTGTTATTTGTGTTATGTGCCATCACGTTGGAACCTACATTTGCCACCCTTAATTGTTAAGGGAGATATGTAAGCGGGGAGATATTTAAGGAGATATGTAGGGAGGGCTTTTACTAGTTTCAACCCACAGTGAGTTTATATGGCTGAATAGGGAATTGACTCCAGGCCTCTGAGGCCTAATCTGTCACTTTCCCCACTGCATCAAATGGGGTAACTAGGGATGGGCATGAAACAAAAATATTTCCTCCTCCCACTTTTTTCCTGTTTCATTTCATACATTTTTTTTCAAAAAAAATTATACGAAACAAACCACTAACGAAGTGGTTTGTGTGGAAGGGGGCTGGAAAGTGATGGAGGGACAAAAAGTTTTTTTTTTTTAAAAAGTCCTGGACATTTAAAAAAAAAAACATTTTCCCCCTCCCCCAAAGCCCCGCCTGCCAGGTGATTGACACTGGTATGGGGAAAAAACTCCCCCACCACCCTAGTGCCAATCAGCTAGTATGGCTTGGGGGATGGAAAGATGCTTTTTTTAAAAGCCCGGAGCTTTTTTCAAAAACTTTTTCCTCCCCCAAGCAGCTTACATATGGAACAAAATGGTTTGTTTCAACAAAAAAAACCACAGTTTTGTTTCCTCTGCAAAGACATGCTGCTTCCTCGTGTCATTTCATTTTGTTTCATTTTGTTATGTAATGACATGATGAAATAGCATTTTGTTTTTCGTTTTGTGCCCATCCCTAGGGGTAACCCTTACATTAAATAAATAAAAAAATAAATATTTGTGTATGTGTGACAAATGCCTTGAATCACGTGGAAAACAGATAGTTCTGCAAAACAACACTTGTATTTTGCATAAATGCAAGGATTCCTCCAAGACACTTTTTTTTGCACAAAAAGCATTTTGTTTCAGCAAAACATGAAAAAAGCATAAAAACTTGCATCCACTCATCTAGTTGGGCAAACTGTTCATGTTTCTATTTTTTTATGCAGCATCATGTCAGTTCATGAAACCAGCTGCTACAATAAGGAGTAAATTGGACAAATGCATGGAGAATGGGTGTGGTGGTTCAGAGGACTAGAGCGCTGAAAGTGTCAGCTGCAAAGTTGTCAGCTTGGTGGTTCACATCTCAGGTGCCATACAGCGGAGCGAGCTCCCTCTCTTAACCCCAGCTCCTGCCAACCTAGCAGTTCAAAAGCATGTAAATGCAAGTAGATAAATAGGTGTCACCATAAAAATTGGGAAGGTAAAGAATGTTCCATGTACAGAAATACATTCAGCCATGCTGGCCACATGGCCACAGACTTGCACAACACTGGCTCTTTGGCTTAGAAATAAGGATGCGCACTGCACCTACAGTTGGACATGACTAGCATGCATGTGTGAGGGGAACCTTTACCTTTACCTTTTGGACAATAGGGTAAAAAATCAAGACAGGTGTACATGGCCAACAATGTTGGAGGCATTATAATACTCAGTACTATTTGCCAGACTAAACCTATGGAGAGCAAAAGCAACACACCTTGCTGAATGGATTACTGTTGAAGGGGGTCTTCAGTCAAGACAAAACTTGACCTGCATCTGAAATAAACTTAACAGACTTTGAAGACAAGTGGGAAGATGAAAGATCAATCAAGTAAGATGGGCTGAGAGAGAGAGAGAGAGAGAGAGAGAGAGAGAGAGAGAGAGAGAGAGAGAGAGAGAGAGAGAGAGACCGGACAAACTTTCTGTGGCTATGGAGAACTTCAACCCCCACACAGGGCGTTTATACACGACCCCCAAACTCTGGGGCAAATGGCTCCCAGCTCCAGAGATTAAAAATGTTTCCCCACCAGCTCCGGAGTTTACAGGAAATTAAGTGTGACCACACCCACTTTAGTGCATCCCAGCACACCTTTCAAGTACCTGCTCTCTGGAGGTGAAAATTATTTGATGCGGTGTAACGATAGTGAGTGCGGGGCTCTCCTCGTTTCTGTTTGTTGTTTTTTGGCTCCCACCCCTTTAAGAGCTACTTAAGAGACTGGAATGTTGCCATGGCAAGAGAGAGAGACAGAACGGAGGTGAGCCACATCTCTTTTCTTCCTGTTTTTTCTCCCTCCCCTCACGCAGCCAGCAGCCAGGAGTGCGGAGGGGGTGGGAATGCATGGATAGCGACAAACCCCTAAGATCTCTGGTCTGAATTTAAGTGGCCAGTGGATCTTAGGGGTGGTGTGAAAAGGCTCACAAAGTGCAAAGAATTTATGCACCATCATATGTGCAAAAGAAGATCTTACAAATGGCCGGGATAATACTATTGTGATGACACCTCCCTTTTAAATGTGTGATTGATATGAAAATGTGATGTGTAGGGAACCAACTTATTAAACTTCACATGATCCACTTGGTAAGCAGGAGAAATGCATATGTAAACCATCAGCCAATCCCAGCAGGAGGGTGGGAAATTGTATGGTACAAAAAGGGTGGAGCCTGGTCTGTGAGAGTCAGTTAAGATTTAAGAAGAGTTAAGAGTTAAGAGTTAAGAGTTGAGAGTAGAGATGGGCACGACCAGGAAAAATGACATTTCGAGTTGTCGTTTGTTGGGACGGGTCCATTTCGGGTTGTTTCCGTTTGTCACGATAATTTTCAAAAATTTGTCATTTCTGTTTGTCATTTGTTGTTTGTGTTGAGGTTGGGGTTGGGGTTGGGGTTGGGGTAAGTGGGCTCTTGGAGGCACCTCTCTGGGTGCCTCTGACATCTGACCCACTAAGAAGGAAAGGGAAGGGAAGCGTTTCGCATAGCCGCCACATACCATACATTACATTATGTTAGGGTTGGGGGGTAAGTGATAGAGGCACCTCTCTGGGTGCCTCTGACTCACTAAGAAGGAAAGCATACTGGCGTACAGGTTAGGGGTAGGGGTAGTGGGCTCTGGCTGGGAGGCACCTCTCTGGGTGCCTCTATGACCCACTAAGAAGGGAAGCGTACTTGCGTACAGATCTGGGTTAGGGTTGGGGTTAGGGTAAGGGCTAGGCTTAGGGTTATGGTTAAGGTTAGGGTGAGTTAGTGGGCTGCACCTCTGGGTGCCTCTGACCCACTAAGAAGGACAGTGTACTGGCGTATGGGTTAGTGTTAGTGTTAGGGTTAGGGTTAGGGTTAGTGTTAGGGTTTAGGGTTAGTGGGCTTTTTATGCCCTCTGGCACATCCAGAAGTCTCAGTCAAAACCTGGCCATGCGACTGGTGGAATGGGTCAAAACATTTGCATGGTCCCATCCCATGGCCAGCCCATCATTGTGCAGATATAAAAAAATAAAAATAAAAATAAAAATAAAATAAAATCAACGGAGATGTTTTATTGCAAGAAAAAACCCACTGCTGCTACTATTAAAAATCAGGCATTTAAAATACCTAATTTTCAAATGTTTCTGTGGTGCTTTGGTGGGTTTTTGGACCACGATTTAAAAATAAATATTGCGGTCGCCATTTTGGATTCCCCTCCCACCGCATGGCAAATGGAGACAACGAGGATGGCCCCCCGCAGCCTGGTACCAGCAGCCCAGGACAGGAGAGGGGGGGAGGCCGGGGACTCCCCCAGAAACCACCCCTCTCTGGTAGGTGGCCTCACTGAGGCAGGCATATTTTCGCCTGCTTTTTTGGCCGGGAATCGGGGTTTTTTATTTTTAAAACTTTTTTTCTGTGCTGCTTGGCATCACGCGATCGCCGCAATGCCATGAACGACAACGAAAAATCAGACCCAATTTTTCTTTTTCGGGTCGGGTTCGAGCTGGAGCGGAGTAATTCTCATTACCATTACCCGTTACGTAATGATAATGAGAACTGAAAATGGAAATGAGATTTTCGCCGCTCCGTGCCCATGTCTAGTTGAGAGTGAGTGCTGAGAGAGCACAGCTCTGTTAGAGTTCAGTCAGGCAGTGAGGGCTTTATTGTTTACTGGTTATTAAAGACAGGGAGGCTTGAAGAGTTGAATGAATCTATTCTATGTTTAAGGCAACGCATACCAACTTCAGTCATTGTTATATTTATTTATTTTCTCAATAAACATAATCATTATTTTTATGTTATACATCTTAGTCTGTCCCAGTTCATAAGACGACAATTTAAAAGGTGGCAGCATTACCAAGTGGATCCTGTGAAGTTTAATAAATTGGTTCCCTACACATCACATTTTCATATCAATCACACGTTTAAAAGGGAGGTGTCATCACAACTATTGAACAAGCCTGCTTCTGGTCAAACAGTCTAATTAGCTTAACATTTTAATTTGCTTTTAATTTCCCCCGTATTTCAGATGCATGCATAATTCTAAATTGTGCATTGCTGTGAAAGAAATATAGAAAGGAGCCCAGCGGGCAACGCACCCCAGAAGGCACTTATGCTCCTTTTCCACCTGTGAGCTTCTCATCTGTCTCTAAGCAACTGCTTTGGGAAAAGATAGTGGGGTCAGGCCTCTAGTCTTGGTCAGCACAGGGATAGGTCTGGCCAGAATCCTGCTGCACAAATTACACTGCACAACCTAGGTGATGTCATCCACTGTGGCCATTTCAAGGGAATTAAAAGCTTTCCACTCCACAACTGGAACCAGTGGCTGGGTTTACCTGGCTTTAAACCATTCCCTGTCCAATTTCACAGCTCTGGAAGACTTTCCCAGGACAATGGGTTGTCAGTTTAGTACTGCAAACAGATGTAGACAGTTTTCCTTTCTGGCAAGCTTATAAATTAAAAACTATAGCAGAGAATACAAGTAAGCATTAGACAATCGTGAAATCATGCCAGCAAAACAGAAAACACTTACCCACCCCTAACAGACTCCCACCTCCCATCTCTAATCACATTTTCAAGATGTCCTTTGCTCCTGGCCTTGGATTTGTTTCCTGACAAGTACCATATTTTTCCATATATAAGATGCCCCCATGTATAAAACCACACCCACTTTCTACCCCAAAACTACAGTTTTGCAACTGCACAGTTCTCTCCTAAGCTTTCTTCTGTGTAGAAGACGACCCTCAATTTTTAGTCTAATAGTTTTAGATAAATATACTGTATAGTCTTATGCACAGAAAAAGAGATCATTCTTTATATTTTTAAAAAAATAAAATTCGGTATTGTACGTGCAGGTTTATAGCTCTACAGATCATATCTGACTACCATTGTTATGTTTTTTCATCATTGTTCTGACTAGAGATGGGCCCAAAATGAAAAAATGCTGTTTTGTCTTTTCATTACTAAAAAAAAAATTATTTTGAATTGAAACGGTAGGATGTGTTTCATTACAAAATGAGATGAAAAACCACTTTTCCTTCTAGGAACAAAACAATTTGTCCTAGAGGAATCAAAATCACAGTGTAATGTCTTTGGACCCTTCCCTCTAAGCCCCCCAAATGTGGAGAGATTTGGGGTTCAGGGGGCTCAGTTAGTAAACTCCAAATGGGGTCCCCCTAGGTGAAAATCATTTCTAATTGAGTCATGAAGTGGTTAATTGCTCCCCCATGGTTAAATTTTGACCACTTGAGCCATTGTCACAAGGAAATAGGAAATATCAGCCTTATGTGAAAGCCATGATAAACTTACTCTGAATTCTTGGGATAAAGGGTAATGAATAAGCATAAGCAGTAAAATAAGTACAACCCAAGGAGTTTCATTTGGGTGATGATAACCTCAGCAAATCAAAAGCTTGATTTTTTTTTAATTAATGCTCCTCATCCCAGCTTTTTGTTCAACTTAAGCACCTCTCTTTACAAATCACTTCACACACAGCAGGATGAATAATACTGTTCATTATATTCATATAAGCTGTCAAACTTATGTATTTCCCCTTAAGAGTTCATTAGGAGAGAAAATGAAATATCTGCCATACTTCTCTCGGTAGAACAACTCCTGAGTTCTTTAGGCTTCCGAGTGTTAAGTAGGCATGGGCCTTTCTTTTCGAAATGGATCTGGTTCAGAAATGAATCATGAATCATGACCCATCCTCTGAAACAAAATCATCCATTGACTTACCTCAGTTTACCTCACATGCGGCAATACTCCAACCAGGAAGTAGCCTCTGACTCATCATCATTCCTTCTCCCTGGCACTAGCCAATCAGGAGCTGCCAAGACATGCATCATCCTGCCTTCCTTTCTGATTGGCCAGCACCAGGGAGAAGGAATGATGACATGTCAGAGGATACATCCTGGTTGGAGTATCGCCCCTCATGAGGTAAACCAAGGTAAGTCAGTGGGTGAGTTCATTTTGGAGGGTGGGTCCAAATTCATCTTTCCTTCTCCCTGGAGCTGGCCAATCAGACAGGGAGGCAGGATGATGCATGTCCTTGCACAGTTCCTGATTGGCCAGCGCCAGGGAGAAAGAAAGATGTCAGGTCGGAGGCTGCTTCCTTGTTGGCGTTTCACCGCACATGACCCAAAGGAAGCTAAGACAGTGGTTGATTTCATTCCAAAGGGGGGTGTCCCAGTTCTGAATAGCAGTGGTGCTGTGTGTGTGTGTTGTGTTGTTACAGTCGTGATCGACTCTTCATGACCACATGTCCATGCAGTTTTCTTGGCAGGCAGTTCCTACTCCAGGTGCCAACAGCAACTGGTATTCCCTGATGGTTGCCCATCCAAGTACTAGCAAGGCCCGACCCTGCATAATTTCCGAAATTAGGTGAGATTGGATGTGCTTAGGGCATCTAGGCAGACATCTCTAATTATGACCAATCTAATGGCTAAACCATCCAATTTACCTCCTTCAGCTAGGGGCATCCTACTGGCAGATAAGAGACATCCTGTAAAATGGTTGTGGTCCATGTCATCATTTATCTTCTTTTGCAGAGGACATTTTTAGTTTTTTTAGGGAGAGACAGAGCACAATATTGGAAGAAAGTTGTTGGGTGGGATAGTAACATAGATTTGGGACTAATACTCTGCTTCTTGTCCAAGACAGCAGAAGACCGTGAGCCCCCCTATTTTAAAGATATGCAAATACTGGTCTGATCCATTTTTGATAACTTAAAGATAATACCCACACACCCTCAAATTCATTGCAAGACCATGCGTTTTTTTTGTTGGCTGATTTTGACTCCACAGATTCCTAGGACTGAGATTTGCATCAGCTCTCTAAATGTGCAGAATTTAAATTTATATTAACTGCTAATTTGTTGCACGGTCTATTAAAAGCGAAGCAAGCACTGGATGGGTTGTTTGAATTTTTTTAAAAAAATTAGCTTGTCTTGATACAATTAACTACCTCCCTCCCTCCCTCTCTCTGTGTACAACTTCACAAGGAGAAAAAGGTACTCTAGATTTTACAAACTGATGAGGGAAATGAAGGGAGAAAGCACTCATTCTTGTCTGCTGCTGGAGGCCAGATCTGTCATATAGGTTTAAAAATGTTTTACTAGCTACCTTGCAATTTCTTCCTCCATTTCTTCTTCTTTCTTTCTATTTCTCTCTCACACAAACATACAGTAGTCCCACCTAACTAAAAATTTCAGACCCTTTGCATCCTGGCTACCAATGTTTTGAACTGTTGCCATCTGGCAGGAGATATAGGACTCTTAGGTCAAGGACATAAGAACATAAGAACATAAGAACATAAGAAGAGCCATGCTGGATCAGGCCAAAGGCCCATCTAGTCCAGCTTCTTGTATCTCACAGTGGCCCCACCAGATGCGTTTGGGAGCGCATGAGACTAGATACCTCTTTCCTGATACCACTCCCCTGCATCTGGCCCTTGAAGTACCCCAGTTTTAAGCCTGGATATTACACGTCTCCATCATGGACAAATAGACTAAAGAACAGTTTTTATCCCAGAGTGGTATCCAAGTTAAATGCGACAGTTTTAGCACCATCCTAATCAGTTTTTAAGTAGTATTTTAAATTTTGTACGCGATTTTAAGAGTTTTTAATATCTTGTATGGTGTTTTATATGCTTTATGTGTTTTGTATGGTTCCTTGTTTAGAGTGTGTAGTGGAACAGCACTCTAATTTCGTTGTGCATATATTGCATATGCATAATGACAGTAAAAACTCTATTCTATTCTATTCTATTTAAATCCACACTGAATTTTGGTTTGGGTGAATTTGTGTGTTGGTTATGAAGCAAGCCAAAGTCAATAGTCTCTTATGTGTTCAAATGTGAGGATACAGATGGGGAAAAGAGGAAGAGATACTATTCATCCCTATTACAGAGAGAAAAAGCAATTATCTAAGTTGCACTGAAGATCATGGTGGATATTTAAATATGTTGAATTTATACACTTCAAATATAATTCTTTCAAATGACTCTTCTATGACCATCTTATTTAAAAACTCTACATGGTTCAGGATACCATTTTAAGATATAAATGGCAGCTATATTCTACTTCTAAGTATTTTGCAATTCGTGTTTTAATTTACTTTTTCAAGGAACTTACAGCAGTGAAATGTATTTTACTACCCTTTGTTCAATAAGAGCAGAGGGAAAAAATCTATAGAAATGTTAATTTAATTTTCTTTAAACAGTTCAACAAAGAACTTGTTTCAAGTATATCTGTAAAACTGGTGCCTTGCCAGGAAGAAATAAAAGGTGACACTCATATGTAAGGAACATAAGTTGCAAAGTAATTTGTCTCTATTGTTCAGAAGGGATGTTGGTAGGCATAGAGGAGTATTGAGGAATATTATTAATCGGCCAAGGGGGAAATACAGAATAATGAAGGTGTTCTGAGGAAAAGATACAGATCCCTAGCTTAATGGAAAATAATAATTGCATGTGGTCAGTTGTAGAATGGCGTGGCTCTGAAAGGAACAGCAATTATTTTCTTAATTGAATCTTGCATTATTACATTGGCTGGTCTTCCCACAACTTTCCCTCATTTCTCAAATGATTCTTGCATTATATTGCTGGATCTCTTCACAAACTTCCCTCCTTAAATGAAGAATACATGAGGAAGAGGGGTGGGATGGTCACCTCAGAATATGAATTGTTTCTACCTCATGAGGTAAATGATACAATGCAGGAATTTCCTCTTTAACTGGCCTCTGACAGATTCTGCACATTTTGAGACTGTTCCCCCCCACACTCTAAATTTTCATGAATGAAGTCAGCACTACAAAGGAATAGAAATGTGCAGGTTTGTGGGATTTATTTGACAGCCTGCCCCCCCCACGATTCCCCCAGCCACTATGGTGGCCTGCAGTTATTATGTGCCTTCAAGTTCGAACAGACTTCTAGCAACCCTAATTGGACATTCAAGGAAAGTGAGATATTTAGGGAGTGGTTTTACTGGTTCCATACTCCCTGTGAGTTTCCATGGCTCAGTGTAGATTTTAACTATAGATGGGCACAAACCAGCCAAATGGTTCATGGTTGGTATTGGTTCATGGTTTGTCAAAGTTCACAAACCATGAACCTCCAAACTATTTCTGAATATACCACAAATTGGTCCATTGGTTTGTTTGGGAACTTTTATTTATTCATTCTTTTAGACAGCCTGGTTCCTTATAACAGCAGCAGCAGCAGCAGCAGCAGCAGCAGCAACAACAACAAGAAGAAGAAGAACAACAACAACAACAAGAACAACAACAACATGCTGGAGTTCTTTCATTCCCCCATCTCTCTGTGTGTGTTTAAAAGCCTCCCAGAGTAGTAGCTTGTGTACTAAATACATTCAAATAAAATAAATAATCACATAAATGAAAAAACTGAAACAGAATGTGTGTTTGAAGGCACTGGGTTGGATCCTGTGGTTGGGAGGCAGCAGCTGGTGCCCTGCAAAGCCTGGCTGGATCTGAACTGGTGGGGCATATGGCCCACTCCCACCCCTGGGAGGAGGACAGTGGTGCCATGTAGTGGCCTACATCCGCATGCTGCCTGGAAGTTCATCCTTGGGAGTGTCTTAAGGAGACAGGCTACATCATAGAACAGTGGGGTACATCATTGTTGGGATTCAAACCAATACCTGGCCATAGAGATGGGCACGAAATGAGCGATTTTTCATTTTTGTTTTCATTTTTTTGTTTCGTTACGCAACAAAAATGAAACAATTTTTTTAAAAAACAAAACAAAAACGAAAATGAAACGACCAAATTTGCCGTGTTTTTCGTTTTCGCTGCAGCAGATGCATTGAACTAAAAAGAATGCTAACGAAACAGCAATTTTTTGTTTTCATTTTCGTTTTTTCATTTTGTTACCTAATGAAACGAAAACAAATTTTTTTGCAGAAAACGTCACGAAAACAAAAACGAACCAAAACGGACCCCTAAACGACCAAACGACAAACGAAACACCATTTTTTTGAGTCGTGCCCATCTCTACCTGGCCATAGTAGCTGTGCTGTAATTAGTTAATAAAGTTGTGCCCTGTTTTTGGGTGAGTTCTTTCTTCACAGACAGAGGAAAAGTCAGCTATAGGCCATCAATGAAATGCTGTGGAATATGCCATTGTGTTCTTAACAGTAATTTAAATTCATATGGGTGTCATGTGGCTTTGTATCACTGTTTGTCTTTCCATTCAGGATTTGAAAGAGAGAGAGACTGGCTGGTTTGAAAAGAAGGGGGTTGTGTGTGTGAAATGGGGGTGGAGAAAATGACTGGCTATGTTCTCCTCTTCCTCTCAGGCTCTCTGAACCCATCCCTCTGTCCCTCTTTCCTTTTCCCAGCTCCTGACATAAGAGGAGAGTACACATTTGTGTGATACAGGAAAGGAGGGAGGGAGGGAGGGAGGGAGGGGAGAGAGAGAGAGAGAGAGAGAGAGAGAGAGAGAGAGAGAGAGAGAGAGAGAGAGAGAGAGAGAGAGAGAGAGAGAGAGAGAGAGGAGGGCCACATCTCCTTCCTCTCAGGCTCCCTGTGCCCATCTGCCCATTCATCACCCCTCCCTTCCACTGGCTTCCTTCTCCTTCCCTCTCTTGTTGCTGCCACCTCCTCCTCATTTCCCACAGCCTTCACACCTAACAAAGAGGTTTATGAATACCCAAATGACTGAAATAAATTGGTTTCATAAGCAATTTGGAATAAATGGTCCTCTGGTGGAGGAGTATTTTACCCTATTCTACAACCCAAAAACACATTTCCCAGAGGAGGGGAAAAAACTGTGCTTCTGTTTGCGTTATTTTAAATAGACTTTTTTTTTTAAAAAAAAAAGCAAAACCTGATTCAACATTAGTTACTGTCAGTGGAACCAGGCTTTCAAATACAATTAAGGAAAATCAGACATTGCAGCTGTTGGGTATGCATGATAATTTGACTGGATTCTTTTGCTCATTAGTTATGTACTAAAATGGCATTGTGTGTGCTAAAAACTGCTTCATTAAATGGTTTGTTGATTCACACTATTCCGTATAGCCTGTACCACTCAGGAAGGACCTGAGAAAATCATGGTAAAAATAAGTATTTGAAAGGCTAACTCAGGACTAGAGATGGGCACAAAACAAAAAACAACACACTGTTTTGTCATTTCATCATGCAATTAATTGTTTTGTTATGAAACAAAATGAAAGAAACCATGTCAGCCAGAACTGAACCACTTTTTTTCATTTCAGAAACTGAACCAGGGAGCCACCAGATCTCGCTTCAGGCAAGGGGCTGCAGTGAGATCTGATGGATGGAGTAAAGGTTTTGAAGTTTCCTGCTCCGATCTCTCTGGTTCTCGCCACCGGCACTCAGCTGGTGGCAAAAATGGGACAGAGCAGCAGGGGTTTGAATTTCACGCCCCAGTAGCACCCTTGCTGCTGTGGCGTGAAATTGAAAAACCTGCTCTGTTGTCCCCTTCTCAGGCAGGCAAGGGTCGGGGGTGGTACACCCACTTGACCCTTGCCTGACTGAGAGGGGGACAGCAGAGAAGGGTTTTGAATTTCATACTTCAGCCATGGTGTGGCTCCTGTTGCATGGGGAAGGCGGCTCTGTTGCTACCTTATGGATGGGCCATTTGAAACCCTCTTTCTTTCTTTCTTTCTTTCTTTCTTTCTTTCTTTCTTTCTTTCTTTCTTTCTTTCTTTCTTTCTTTCTTTCTTTCTTTCTTTCTTTCTTTCTTTCTTTCTTTGGTTGCTTGCCTGGTAAATACCAACTGATTTGAAAAGAGGATGGAAGAAAAGGAAGGACAGTGATTAAAAGGGGAGGGAAGAGAGGAAGGACACAGGGCTCCCTGGCCACTGGCTTTGCCTTACCCTGCTTGCAAGAGCCCCACTTCTGCCTCAGCAGACTGAGCACATTGGTATGGTGTCCACCTGGGCTGTGGCCACTGCTACCAGTGTCAAGCCAAGGGGGAGGGGATGGGGAGGAAGTGCCTGAGGGGAGCTGTGAGTGACAATGACCCCCACCCCCATTCTTCTTCTCTTGCCGCCACTCATAGACACGATAAAGGATAATGGAAAGTGTGGGGAAAGAAATAGACGGCCAACCATTTGCAATGTGGTCAGTGAATCTTTGCCTTGCAGCGAAGTCCCTTCATACTCCTCAGAATGAAGCCAGGCACCAATAGGACAGCTAAGGAAGAATGAGAAACTGACCCTTCCTTATGAGAGGGAATAATAATAATAATAATAATAATAATAATAATAATAATAATAATAATAATAATAATAATAATTTTTAAATTTTTATTAAAATAAATAATAATAATATTTTTTAAAAAAAAATTCCAAACAATGTCAGAAAATCTGCCATCCTACATTCTTGTTTGTCCAAACATTGGTGAGTAGTCTTCTTAAAGTTCTCTTCTCCAGAATGTCCAGAGAGAGCAAAAGCTTTCTGCACCCACTGTACAGAAACTCTTTGAATTCAGAAAATGTCTTTTTCATTTTTGTTTAACCTTTAAACAGAATCATTTATAGCTATATCCCAAAGTTCATTATACCAGTCTTCCATCTTGAATTGCAGTTTTGGGAATTTTTGCTATAATTAAATGAGCTGTTTGCTATTAGTTCTTTGTTGTCCTCTTTACTTTTAACAATGATTCCTGCTATCTCTGGATTACAATCTATTGGGATTGGGGGTTGTATTCTAGCTCTAAAAACACTTTTTGTCAAATGGCTGGCCCTAAAGATGAGTGAGCTCTTTTTCAAATTGCCCCATATCTCCACGTTGGCAGGATTCATTCTAAATTTAGTTTTCTGTAGTTTACCATCTGGAAACCAACAGCAGCAGTAGTTTTGCTTTAGCTGACTGACAATGATCTCAAAATTCTCATATTCCAAATTTTTTCAGTCTTCTTCCCCTTCCCAGCCAGGCTTGGTTCAAATCAAGGTGTTTTGAACAAGGATAATTCCCCTGGGAGGGAAGGTTAGCCTTTGACAGAGGATGATCAGGCAGGAGGAAATGTTATTTTGGGCATTCTCTGATTTGATTATGGGACTTTTTGAGCCTTTATCCATTTTCCTAGTTGAATATCCTTTAGCCATGTTAAATCACTGGGTTGCCAAAATATTTTTATATCCTGATTGTTTTAATCTTGAGCATCCAATCCTTTAAGTCTAGCTATTTTCCATTTTAAATAAAAAATAATGAGTTGTCTGGAAAGCCTCATCAGTATCTAATTTTATAATAAAATTTAATAATAATAATTGCAAAAAAACAATGGTTTCAAAAACTACTTCCTTTGCCTTGTTTGTCAGGACTGTATATGGGGGTAGTTCAGAGCAAAAGATCTGCACCCACAGAATCTGTCTGTCTCAAAAGAGAAATGAAAACGAAAACGAAATGACCAAATTTGATTTTTTGTTTTCGTTTTTTATTTATTTATTTTTTCATTTATTTATACACTTAACAAAAAGAAATGAAATTTTTTACAAAAACAAAATGAAACAGATAATCACAATTAAACAAACAGACGATACACACAACAAACTAATATAGTTAAGATGCATTGAACTAAAAAGAATGCTAATGAAACAGCAATTTTTCGTTTTCATTTTCATTTTTTCATTTCGTTACCTAGCGAAACAAAAACAAAATTTTTGCAAAAAAACATCACGAAAATGAAAATGAACTGAAATGGACCCCTAAACGACCAAACGACAAACGAAACACCATTTTTTGAGTCATGCCCATCTCTAGTCTGTCTGTCTGCCAGCTTGTTTCTCTGTCTGTTTGTCTGCCGTGCAGGCATGTCCAAACTTCAGCCCTCCGGATGTTTTAGACTGCAACTCCTACAGTCCTTTGCCACTGGCAATCTAAGCTTAGAGTTCTGGGAGTTGCGGTCCAAAACATCAGGTGGGCCGAAGTAAGAGGAATACAGTATCCTGAACCTGCAAACTCAAGTTTTCACTGAGCATTACAGAAAAATATTGATGTGTGCCACATACTTATTCGCTTGGGTGTCATGAAGTCTCCTCTGCTGTATGGCCGTCCTATGAATAAGCGATCTCCAACATGCCCTGTCCCCAGCTGCCCTGCTGAGCTCTTGTAAATTCAAGTCTGTGAATTCCTTTATGGCCAGTCCCTCTCACATTTGGTCTTTCCCATTTCCCTTTCCCAGCATTATTGCCTTTTCCAGAGAATCTTGCCTTCTCATGCTGTGCCCAAAGTAGGACAGCCTCCGTTTCAACATAATTACATCCAGGCTTGATTTGCTCTAGGACCCATCTGTCCCTTTTGATGGCCATCTTGGGTATCTGCAAAGCACCATATTTCCCCCAGCACCGTTACTTCCAACAAATCAACCCCCCACCATTCAGTGTTCATACCTATACATAGCGATTGGGAATAGCGAGAATGACCTTGGTTTTGGCCTCCAGCGACACATCCTTACTCTTAATGACCTTTTCTAATTCTTTTATTCCTGCTCTTCCTAGTTTTGGTCTTCTTGCGGTTTCTTTACTCTGGTCTCCATTTAGATTGAGACCATTGCACTGTCTTTCACAATTTCAATTTCTTCATTATTAGCATTAACATTTACTATTTCTTCAGTAGTCATGCTTTTTACAAGACAATTTACAATATGCCTGTCCACCCTGTTGCACTGCATGGTACAGAGTGCTGGATAGCAACAATGTGTGTAGACAGCTATCTGCATGTCATGGGAACACATAGGGTCCCTGTGGTATTGGGCATCTCCCTACTTCAGCACATCACAAATGATACCACCTGACAGCAACTAGGTGGAATATCAGTTACAGAGAAGATGAGAGAAAGCCGGCTTCACTGGTATGGACATGTAATCAGAGTGGCACCTTCCACCATTTCTAAAACTGTGTACCACCTAAAAATCAATGGCTGGTGGCCACACAGGCAAACAAAACAGAGATGGAAGGATGACCCACAGTAATCTCGCTGCCAGATGGGCAGTATAAAAATCCAATAAATAAATAAATGCCATCAATAAGGGCATGCAAATCCTTTGCCTGTGGCTAAAGACATGGCCAGTCGGACAATGTGGGATTTCAGGAGACGAAGAGCAGACCCTGCACCTGCAGAAAAATGCTAGGAAGAAGATTAGTCATGTTTTTGTCTTCTTAATGTTCAACTGTAATCCTGCTTTCACACTCTTTTCTTTCACTTTCACTAATAGTAGTTGACTACAGATCATTTCAAGTCATTGTTTTCTGCCAGTAAGATGGCATCATGTACTTATCTTAAACTATTATTTCAAGTTATTTCTGTTCCTTCCACCAGTTTTCTTCTTCTGAAATCCTTTGGTTTGCTCCAGTAGTAGAACACATTGTAGAAAATAGAGAACTGCACCAACCAACAGATTTGTTTTAAACCCTGGTTCAGTGCTCCCTATTCTCCTCCAGCTGATTTGGAAACTGTCCACTTTACCTTATGATCAGCACCCAAGCTGAGATGGAATAGTCCAAAGGTTCA
This sequence comes from Phrynocephalus forsythii, assembly GCA_029282475.1. Classification (NCBI taxonomy): domain Eukaryota; kingdom Metazoa; phylum Chordata; class Lepidosauria; order Squamata; family Agamidae; genus Phrynocephalus; species Phrynocephalus forsythii. Next base: position 16,324,800 of record JAPFRF010000004.1, read on the forward strand.
TGGGTCATATTGATTGTCACTGAAGAAAAAGCTGATCTCTTCAATTTCTCAAAAAATGTATTTATAAGCATGTTAGCTATGTAAGAGGGGATTATGGCTACAGAATTGCTAGCAAATAGGTTGTACAGTTCTTCTTCTACTATGTGACATTAAATCTCAATTTCTTTTGGAAAAATAATCAATACCTTTTTAAAATTTTGGCAGCACTAGAAGAAATGTGATAGTAGATAGTAGATATCGAGATTCTCAAATTTCAGGTGAGTAGGTGCAGGACATTTTGTTTGTTCTTTGTTTTTGTTGAATAGCATTAGAATCCCCAAAATAGACATTTTTGTCCCCTAGATTTGTTGTGGAATGTTGTTCAGAAAATGATAAACACCACAAAAATGTCATGATGGAAGGAAGGAAGGAAGGAAGGAAGGAAGGAAGGAAGGAAGGAAGGAAGGAAGGAAGGAAGGAAGGCTTGCAGTGATGATTTAATTAAATAAAAACATTTTTTTAAAATCAACAGGGGAAAATATGTAATTGAGCGATTTGCCTTTTATTAAAACATTTTGCAAGAGACAAAAGAAAGCAAAAGGAAACTGGAAAATATGTGAAGAACTAATAGTACTCTTATTATAAAGATTAGAGAGATATCTATCACACAGACACACAAAAACCAGAAACATCCGATATACAGCAATTAAATATTTTTGTGGATGGGGTTTGACTATGGAAAACTAACATTGATTTGATTCTTACATGTTGAACAATCACACACAGAGAGAGGCATACACCCCCTACACTTCAATACCCAAATTATTTATACACATAAATAGTTACATATGTAATATAAATAATTATGGTATACCATTATATATATTTCAATGCATGTGTGTGTGTGTGTTGTGTCATTACAGTTGTGACCGACTCTTTCGTGACCCAATGTCAATGGAGTTTTCTTGGTAGGAATACTTGAGTGGTTTGCCATTTCCTACTCCAGGCACCTACAGCAACTGGTATTCCCTGTTGGTTGCCCATACAAGTATTAACCAGGGCCAACCCTGCTTAGCTTCCGAAATCAGGCGAGATCGAATGTGCTTAGGGCATGAGATGACCTGAAAACAGTTTAAGATATATGACAAGGAGAAAGGAAAAGAGTGTCATTAATGGAATTAGAAAGACAATTATTTGAATTTGAAAGCAGCACTCACATCCACAGTCTGGAAAAAAATCTTGCTTTCTTTGCTACACAACAACAGAGACCAGAATCCTCTTGGAGAAAAACTACGAATGTCAGGACAATTGTTCAGAAGGCCTGTACTGCTAGGCACTAGAGATGGGCACGAAATGAATTTATTATTCATTTTGTTATTCATTATTCATTTTGTTTGGGAACAAAACGAATAACGAACTGACCCATCACAGAAAAAAGAAACTAAACGGAGTGGAAATTTCCGCTTCTTTCCGCTTCGTTTTTCGTTCCTATGGGAAAGATTTCCTTCCACCTCCCCAGCAGGAGAAACAAGTGCCTAGCAGCTGATTAGTGCTGGCCTGAAGCCAGCGCTGAACCGCTGATGGGTGCAGGCTGGGGGAGATTTAAAAAGCCTGCTCTTCCCCCACCCCATCAGGTGGGAAGAGAGAGGGGGCTTTTTAAATCTTCCCCCCTCCTGAAGCTAGCACTGAGTGGCTAGTGGGCACTGGCTCTGGAAGGAGGAAAAGTGGAGGGGGGGAGCACACTCTTCAAACTTTTTTTCCAGCCTCAGGAAGCTAGCACCCCAGTGGCTGCTTGATGCCAGCTTTGGGAAGCTGGAAAAGAGTTTAAAGAGCCCACTCTTCCCTCCACCCTGTGAGCTGTCAACAAGCCAGCTGCAAAAACGCTCTCCTGGCTGGCTTGTCAGTGGCTCCGGTGGCGCCCGGCCCCGGGAGTGCTCCCCGCAGCCGTGGGAGCACTCTCTTGGCAGCTCAATAGGCACTGGCCCCAAGCCAGTGCCTCAAAAAGCCCCTGCCTTGCTGGAACCAGCAGGATCACCACTGCTGTTGACACTGCTGGTAAGATGAACCAGTTTGGCTTGGTTCGAGTTGAGCGAACAATTTTTAAAAAAAAATTCCTACGAACCTGAACCAAATCGAACCAAGGGTGGGCCTGAAACAAAACAAACTGAACCATCGGTTTTCTGTTTCATGCCCGCCTCTACTGGGCACATCACTGTTTACCTGGCCTAAGGAAGCTGAGGAGCATGGTGGACAGAGAGGAACACATTTTAGCTTGGTTTGTGCAATGAATTCATTTACACTACATAAATGCAAGAGGATTCTGGTCTGAACAAACAAAAGAAAAGGGGAAGCAATTATGTATCATTGCTAGAATTATAGGAACTTGCATATTATGTCCTTAGGAGGCTTGGAAGAAAGAGACTTTGAGTGTGTATTAATCAAGATAGCAGCCAATTGTTCCCTTTCTACTTCAGATTCCTTCTTCCTACTTTTTACTCTGTCAGGGTTCTGTGTCAGAGTTAGTTTACAGTCAATCAGTCAATCAATCAATCAATCAACCATCCATCCAACCAACCAACCAACCAGGCTTGATTATTAAACCATAGGTCATCACAATAACATAAAACATAAAAACAAACACAGTGCAGACAATGGTAGTGTTCTGTGAGTATTACAGTTATGGAGTCAGTTGTTAAGAGTCTGAGGGAACTGTTTATGAACCAGTAAGTTGAATAATGTTAACCAATTAAGACCTTATACTATATAACAAGTAAATGTGGTTTATTTATTATTCTGATATTTATGAAAATTTGTAAGTAAAACAGAAACTTTTAAAAAATCATTTCTCTACACCAAAGAAGGAGATATATCTGTTGAGACTATATTGGAAAATAATAAATTGTGGTAAAATGAAATAAACTAGTTTCCTTGGGTCCTTTTGGGGAGAAAGACAGGAAATAAATTTTTATGTACTGTATCTAAATAAATAAAATAAGGGACAGTATATTATAACTTTCTGATAAACTGCCATGTCATTGTTTTTCTCCTCTCTGTAACTGAATGCTTTAAGCCAGCAATTTCCACACTTTGCCAATATATGTTATATATTATGTGCAGAACCACAGAACTGGTCTGAATTCAGCATTTGAAAACATTTCTGGTTTTGTTGTTTTCAAAAGCAGTCCATTTTGACTCAGCTCTTGAGCCCAATTTGAGAATCAAATGCCCGGCCTCCTAGCCTCCCATGAACTCTCACTGAAAATCCCTAAGAAAATACTATAAATTATATTCTCTTTGTCTCCAGAAAAGGGTGAAATGTTTAGGCAAAAATTCTCAGTAGCACAGGATGACTATCGGAGTACTCATGAGTAGAGATGGGCACCAAACGAATGATGAGATGCTGGTGACAGACAAAGTCCATCTCTCAGCCTAATCTCTCAGTTGCCAGCAATTAATGTTTTCAGTAACACACGGCAATATCTCAACCCTACCTTTCCATGATGGCCAGGATTTGCCCTTATTTGAATATATCACAGCAACATGGGTTAATGGTATCATAGCATGACAGCAGTTTGTGGGCTTAATGACAAAGCAACACTACAAAGCCCAGTATAATAAAGAGAACCCCAGAGAAACACAAAATACAACTCAGATGGGATAGGCATTTTTGTAGAACAGATGTGGACAACTCCTAAGATCTACTACAGCTGCACACAGACACAGAGACTAAAAAATGTGGTGGAACCGCCCATATTTTTTCATTTAACAGAGGATGTGCATTTTGCATGTGCCTTGCTTACATATGGAACCATGCTTCTGAAAGTGCCATTGCTTCCAGAAGAGCCAGAGGTTGGGAGATTGATTTCCTCACTGTGCCTTATTAGAAAAAAGCCAGCCTGTGTGGCTTTGGGCCAGCTGCACAGTCCCAGGGCGCCCCCAAGTAGGACGGAATGGGAAAAACCACTTCTGTGTATTCCCTACTTAGAAAACCCCAAAGAGGGGGTCACCAGGAGGCAAAACTGACTTGATGGCACAAGAGATTAGCTTTCATACAGTACCAAATGATAGCCTTAGAGCTAGCATTTTCATACTGAAAAACAGTTTAAGGTGGTAATAGTTCTTTGTACCAAAACAGAAAAGGATAATGTTCCTTGCCATCATCATAACCAACTTATAAAGAGTAGGACAGAATGGGAAAAAACAATATTTTGTTACATTATGAATTGTTATGAAATGAAATGATAGAAAACATTATGTGACAAACCAAAATGAACTCCTTTTTTGTTGTTCGAGAAATGAAATGGAGGAGCTTCCTTAAGCTCTTCCTTGTAAGATGCCCCCTGCCCAATTTGGAGAGATTTGGTGTTCAAGGGGCCAAGTTATTCAACTGCAAAGAGAGTCCCCCCAGCTAATTGCAAAAATGCTGTGCAGCACGCGCCACAGCAGCAGTAGGTCAATTTATTACTTTCCCTAGCTAGTTTAAACTTTTTCCAGCATGTGCCGCACAGCACTCTTGCAATTAGCCGGGGGGACCTTTTTGGCAGATTTGGAGGGCTTACATGGAACAGCTTAAGGAAGCCCCCCTACGATTTCCATGACACTAGATGCATCTGGGATCATTATTTTTTAATATATATGTATAACAAATATGTACTCAAAAATAGGGGTCACTGGCATGCATCAGCATGGAAATTGCAGGGTAGCTTCTTTGGACTCTTCCCTGTTGCGTTACGGATCACATGGACACAGAGTTTCGGGGTGCAATCTGGTGCTCAGGCAGCATTTCTGTTCGTCTGTCTGTCAGGGTTCCATGGATGTCTATGTGATGTATGAATGTGTGGAGGCATGCGTGTATGTGAGTGTGTGAGATTGTGTGATGATGATTCCTACTGCCTGAGCGACCAGTCTTTATTAAGAGAGTAAGCCCAATAGATACAGGAAGACATCCCTCAGTGGGAGGAGAATGCAAGCCTTATCTGTGAGACCACACTCAGTAAACAGGTACACAAAGACACAGGAAATAGAATCCATAGGTGGGGGAAAAATGCTCCCTAGCTAGTGAGGGATTACTGATAAGGGGCTCTCCTGGGCCTGAGCAGATGTATCCTGATATCCTGTTTATCTGCCATCCTGTATGCTCTGGCCTTCTTGCCTACATCAGCACATTCTGGTATCTGCTTGGTCCTGGGGAAATATATGTCAAGCTGCCCTCCTAGGCCTTCAGTTTCCTTTGTGCTTGACCAATCTTGGGGCTCAGAAATATGGGCAATGATATCACCACACTTCCCTGTAAGCCCCCAAATTTGGAGAGGTTTGGGTTTCAAGAGGATGAGTTATTAATCTCTAAATGGGGTCCCTGCAGGAGAAAAACATTTCTAATTGAGTTGGGAAGTGCTTATTCGCTCCACTGCGTTTCGTGCCCATCTCTACTCACGAGTCATGAAATCCAGTGTAAAAAATCTTGTACTATGGTGGCACACATGGCATTAGAAGAATAGCTCAACTGTTTCATGGTTGCATTTTTGCGCCCCACCCATCAAACCACAACATGTCAAAAGGCTCTGTAAAAGGAACCCCAAGATTAGAAGGTTTCCCAGTCACTCATTCCCCCTTCTTTCTTGATACAAAAGATGGGAGGAGGGAAACAAAATAGAGAGAACATCCACCAGCTCTATTTTTCTGCCCACCTGGACCCATTCACTTCACAGGGAAACCTACTTCACCTTGGAAGCATCAACTCTTGTTTCAAAGGACCAGATTCATCTTGAACATTAGTTTTCACCTGCATTGAAAATGTGAAAAACATTCTATCCTCCCATTTTCTCTTTTGTCTCCACATGGGAAAAGGCGAGTGCATTCATATTTAATGTGCATCAATATCAAGTGCATTAATATTTATTTGAAACCCCCCCTTTTCCAAACCCTCAGTCCCACCTGAGGTTTTTATCTGGGATCCGGCTTCAGTTTCTGCTGCCTTAAACTGTTTGTAGTATAAGAACAGCGCATCTAAAGGATCTTATCACCCGCTAAGCCTTACCACTTACTAGCATTTATGAGACAAAAGTAACTCTCCAAAAGTAAACCGCCACCCCCAGATTGCTTATCAGCAAAATCCATTTATGGATCTTTCTTAAAACTAGAAATTAAATAGCAAAATTCTGAGGCTCCTCATAAACAGAGACTATAAAACTCCTTGGTGGGTTGGAACTAGTGCCAGCAAGGTTTCTGAGGAAATTTTGCTGAGTTCCTCACACATTTAGGTTTCAGTTGGTGCTCACAATCATATTGCTGTTTATTACCAAACTTGACTGTCAAGTATCCCCTCCCCCAATAATGCTGAAATCCTGGCTATGTTTAGAATGCATTTAAATAAATTCCAGGGAGAGTTTGTGTGTGTGTGTTCGTTTATATGATGAAAGATATTTGCTGCATGTCTAAGCTCCTCACGAGTGCACCTGGGTTACAATCTGTATCCTGGTGCCTTGTAAAAAAATTTACAACACATTCTGGACTTGAAGTGAATACGCTTCGCATGAATTTGTATTGATTATGCAATGAAAGAGCCAACACCTGCAAAAAGATACAGTGGGCTGCGTGTCTAAATAGGTACCCCAAATATTACCTCAAACATCATTTTGCAATGTTTATTCTTGCTCAATCATACTATAACAGCCTGCCTTGTTCTGCCTGGTAGGTTTTTTTCTCTTGCTCATAGATTTTACACATTATGACTGAACAACAGGTGCAAAGCTTGGCAACAACAACATTACCAGAAACAGTTATAAAACATTACTGAAGAGCAGGAAAAGGAATATGTGAAAATGATCAAATGCATTTCATTCTAGAATGATTGTATTGTGCCTAAAAGTGCTATTCAATCAGCTTAAGGACAGAGAGATATTTATAGTAGACATGGGCACGACCAGAAAAAATGACATTTCGAGTTTTCATTTGTCAGAACGCGTCTGTTTCGGGTCATTTCGGTTTGTCGCGAAATTTTTCAAAAAATTGTTATTTCCGTTTGTCGTTTGTTGTTTCCACCGCGATTTAGTGCGATTTGACTTCCCAGAGCACAGGGGCATCCTGCAATCAGGGCTGGCGCAAGGTGCTTTTGCGCCCTAGGCAGCGGGCGGGGCAGGGGGCGAGCGAGCGGGCGGCCGGCGGCCGCGGGCAGGCGAGTGGGCGGGCAGCGGCACGGGCCTCAGGTGGGTGGTGGCACAGGTGGATGGGCGAGTGGGCAGTTAGGATATCACTTAGGATAGAGGTTCTGTTCTTGGCTTGCACCCCAAATGTGTGCGTGTGCAAGCAAATTGAAGTTGGGAAAATAGAAAATAAATGGTAGTATATAATATATTTTAAAAATAAATCCACACCTCCCACTCCCAGTCAAACCTCCCCCTTTATCCAATATCAGAAAAAAAATCCTCACAAATTGCCAGAGAAGAAATAAAGAATAAACTGCTATTCCCTTCAGCAGACAAAGCTGCAGGGAATCAAGGAAATTATTTTCTAAATTCGATTCCCTCCCTGCCTGCCTAACTTAAATCCTAAAGCCTCCAGCCTCCCTCCTCAATCTCAATCAGATCAAACCAGCACCAGCAGCCAGCCCTCCTCCCTCAACCACATCCATACACCCGACTGCGATTTCTGGAAGGTGCCTCGGCTTTTTATGCCCTCCGAGACATCCAGAAGTGTCAGTCAAAAACTTGGCGATGCCATTGGTGGAATGGTTCAAACAATTTGCATGGTCCCATCCCATGCCCAGCCCAAATGGGCAGGTCTAAAAAAATAAAAAATAAATTAAAATAAAATAAAATCAATACGACGTTTTTATTGCTATAAAAAAAACCCACTGCTGCTACTATTAAATTTCAGGCATTTAAAATAAATAAATTTCACATGTTTCTGTGGTGATTTGGTGTGTGGATTTTTACCACAATTTCAAAAGAAAAATTGTGGTCGCCATTTTGGATTCCCCCCACCGCATGGCATGGCGAGACGACGAGGATGACACCCCCCCCCAGCCTGGTGCAAGCAGCCCAGGACAGGAGAAGAGGGGGGGAAGGCCAGGGACCTCCCAGAAACCACCCCTCTGGTGGGTGGCAAAGCCTCAGGGAGGCATATTTTCGCCTGCTTTTTTGGCCGGGAGTCGTTTTTTTTTTTTTTAACTTTTAAAAACTTTTTCTGTGCTTCGCATTGCGCGATCGCCGCGATGCCACAAACGGAAATGAAAAACCCAACCATTTTTTTCTTTTTTCGGTTTGAGTTTGAGTTCTGACAGCTTACTTATCGTTACCGTTTCCGTTACATGATGGAAATGATAACCAAAAACGGAAATGACAATTTCGCCGAGTCATGCCCATGTCAAATTTATAGGCATCAAATTTTTAGAAATAATGTAAGCTGTGTCACGTTATCATTGTATCAATTCATTTCATGTGCTCTTTGTGTCACCTTCCCCATCCTCATGGAGCAGCCTCAATTGTACGAGGTTCTTTTGGTACAGGAGACTACACCACTCTTTAAATGGCCTCAGATAGACACTTTGATCTGCCCATGACTTTCCTGACTTGGATGGCATTCTGTCCTTGTCCATAACTGTCTTGTCTGGAGTTCAGTTTCTCTCTCTCTTTTATATTCTAAGTGGCATAGTGCTACTCCAGTGTTGCAGACAGATTCTGGTGCTTGTGTGCTGTACCCCTAAAGTCACACACTTTATAGTTAAAATAAAATTAAAAGGAAAACAGTTAAAGCAACAAAATGGGTCAAAGACAACACATATAGCAATTTAAAATAAATAACCTCCCAGCAGGTGTTCAAAAAGAATTTATTATTCACAGAAGTGAGTTTCCCACACTCTTACAATGATTGATGTGTCTTACTGAGAATTTTTAAACAGTTTTGCTAAAACCATATTAATTGGAGGAGCATATGGCAATACAGTCTCACCTTTATCAGTACATTTAGATGTCATTAAAAGTATGAGATTTTTGTATCCTGCTTTGTAAAACTACTTTTTAATCATAAATAGTCATGAAACACCCATGACTGACTAGTTTTTATTTTCCTTCAGCTTCCATGTATCTAAGCACATTTCTTCAGATTATTAGAGTGATCATGTCTCTGGATGAAGTAAAAATACAAAACCCTATTTTACTCTGCTCAGAGACAGACTACTCAATTCACCTGAAGAGGTGTGTTTTGATACCTGAAAGCCTTTGAAAAATAAAAAAAAATGTTTTTGAGTGCTACATGACTATTTCTGGTAGAAATTGTTGTCACAGACAAACACCTCTACTTGCTGCCTTGTTTTTATTAAGTAACACACAAAAGCATAGTACTGTATAAGGAAATGGAGGGCACTGTACCACCAGAGTATTAGATTTCATTTACTTATTTATTTTAATTATTTGCCATCTTTTCGCCTCTTGGGGACCCAAGACAGCTCACAACAGATAAAACTATAACACAAACACAATTTTAAGATACCATATGAATATAATATTAAAAACAATAAAATCTATACTAAGATAAAAAACCAAGATTAAAAACTATTTTAAAACATTTTAAACACTGTAAGCTAAAAAACTAGCATTCCTGAGGCAACTTACTGCTTAAAAGCTTGCCTGAAGAGGAAGGTCTTAGCATGACCATGGAAGGACAAGATGGAGGAGGTCAACATGGCTTCTCACGGTGGTGCATTCCAAAGCCTGGTAGCCACTGGGAAGGCTCCTTCATGAATCCATAATTTAATACATAAAAAGTTTCATATTGACTTCATTCCCACAATCAGTATAAAAGACAAGCTAGAAACAGACAGAGATACAGGTAGACATAGAGACAAAGACAGAGGTAGACAGAGAAGGTCCTTGTAGGTCTTTCTGCAAATTTTCATAAAACTATGGAGGAGATGCTCTTTCTTCTGATTAGCATCTATAATCAGATTAAACCATTTTGCATGGATAAATGACTATTATGCACACCCCTTTTCCCTGAGGCCAGCACAAACAAATGGATTAGTTGCCAGTGGCACTCAAGACGGACTAGCTGTCAGCTATTTCAAAGAACAGATGGATCACAGCCCCTTGAAAATGATGCTGCCAGAAAATAGAACAGTTTTATTTAATTAGGATGATTATGCTGATGCTCCATTAGCCAAGGTTGTGAATAATTTAGACTCTTCTGTGCTTATATATTAGCTATGTGCTAATTTGTGAATGCCCACCTGGGTTGGATATTCAAAAATAAATGGACTGCACCAGCAGGTAGATAAGAGTCAGCCAGAAGTTTCTTTTTTGAGATCTGATAACACAGAAATGGTCTCTACAAATGAAAAACCAGAAACAAACAGGCAGAAAGACTTAGACGTCCATGATGGTAGGAGGTATGCCCTTGCTTTCTCAGAGTGGAACTACAGCTTCACGGGAATTGAGAGAAAATATATACTGTGGGTTAATTGCCAACTGGCATGGGATTGCTTGTAACAGACATCTATGTTGTAGCACTTTTTTGTGTGCATGTGTGCATTTTAATCCAATATGGTGGATAAATTGGAGGCTGGGCGGAATGTCATGTGATGGGAACATAATGTTACACCCTTATCCTTTCCTTTCAATTTTTTTGGAAGGACTAATGCCCATTTTCAGATGTGTTGTTTAAATTACAAGTTTAGGAAATGGAGGCTCACCTTGGCAAGTCTGGGGTTGGGGCGGTTTGCAGCCTAATCTGAGGCAGATTCAGCATGAAAATTGTGTGCAATTTCCTGGGCGAGTGTAGGCTGATGACCCTTTAAAAGGGCTCCCCACCGCACTCACCTGCCCTAGAGGTTATGAGAATGAGATTAGCTGGTCACTTTGTGGGCTGGATGGGAATTTTGGTGCCCTAAAATAAAGAAAAAAATATAAACATAAAAGAAGCACTAACCCGGCCCCAGGGGCCGTGCAGTTGGTATTTTAAAAACAAGAGCCACAGGGGCCAGGATAAGGATGATTGAAGATGATGATGATGATGTGGATGAGGATGAGGATGAGGATGCTGCCAGTCCAGTTTTTGAGTTGTTATCAATGTCTGTTTTTTAATTCATTTTTTGAATGTTTTTCCCGCCAGTGCGCTGATAAATGGATTAAATCATGCAACAAATAATGAATCAATGAACCAACTAAATGAATTTTTCAAAAACATATATGTTAAAAATGAACCAAACCAAACCATACCCTAAAACGAACCGAACCAAAATGAATCACCACTTTTTTCACTTCGTGCCCATCTCTAATGTTCATTATGTGAGCACAGCAAATATGTAAGTAGTTAACACTGTTACAGTGTTAACACAGTGGTAACACTGAGGCAATAGGAGATTGTCCTCTGACTAATCTGGAAGGAATAGATCCAGAACTTGGATGATACTTTTTTTACATCAAATTCTGACATCCACTTGGCCAGGGGGATGCCTGCTGAAGGACATTGGGACTTATAGCAAGGCATAATTTATCTGTGGCAAGGACATTCACCAGGAAGTATTGTAACAGAAAAAAAAGCAAAAAGAGCCTTTAACATAAGAGACATGCATTAAACGCTAAAATAGTGTTTTGTTTCATTTTTCGTTTTTTTGAAATGATTTGGTTTTTTTAAAAAATTCATTTTGTTTTTCATTTCATTTTGTTTTTTCTTTGTGTGCTTGGTGCTGATCAACTGTAGCATGTGCTTGGAGCGGCAAAAAAAAAAAAAAGATCAAAAATTGCTACTTCTCCTCCACACCTACAGCTGATTAGCACTTGGGGCTCAGCAAAAAAATAAAATAAAAAGTAAAAATAAAAATTAAGAAAAAAATCCTGCCTTTCCACCCACCCAATTGGTAGTGCGGCCACTGTACAGCCACCCGGCACCCCCAACCTGTCCCACTGGAGGGGGCTTCTGAGGCGGCAAGAAGACCTCCCAAAAAACCCCACAAAAACACTGATCAGCTGTAGTGCGGCCAGCGCTTAGTTTTTTAAAAAGCGCCCTCAGCTGGCCTGTGCTATGGCTGATTGGTGCTTGAGGTTCAACAAAAATAAAATTAAATCAATCAATCAATCAAACAAACAAACTCTATCCCTATTCCTAACCCTAAACCTTTCCCCCACTTTTTTTCCTTTTTTTGTGAGCCCCAAGCACCGATCAGCTGTAGTGTGGGCTTGGGGCAGCAAAAAGAAAGTCTAAAAATTGCTCCTTTCCCCCAGCCCAGCAGGTGGGGGAAAAGGAAGGATTTTAAAACTTTTTATTTTGCGCCCAAGTGTCAATCAACTGTAGCACAGGCTTGGGGATGGCAAAAAAGTTTAAGCTGGTTGGCACTTGGGGCTCCACAAATTAATAATAATAATAATAATAATAATAATAATAATAATAATAATAATAATAATAATAATAATAATAATAATAATAATAATAATACTCCACCGGGTTGGGGGAAAGGTGGGATTTTTTTTCACTGAGCCCCAAGCACCGATCTGCTGTAGTGCGGGCCAGCTGAGGGCATTTTTTAAAAACCAGCACTGGCTGCGCTATAGCTGATCAGTGGTTTTTTTTTTTTTTAATGGGAGGACTCCTTGCTGCTTCGGAAGCCCCCACCGAGGGGACAGGTCGGAGGTGCTGGGTGGCTGGGAGGCCTTGCTGGCATAAGGTAGAAGATGCCAGATTTGGGGTGGGGGGACGAAAAACAAAATGGAACAAAATGAAAATTTTCATTTTGTTTTGTTTTGTTTTCCTTTGAGGGAGTGGGTTGTTATTCGTTTCATTACATTTCATTACGTAACAAAACAAATAACAAATAATGAAACAAATAAAAATGTTTCATGCCCATCTCTATTTAACATCTACATTATCAGTGAGCTGGCAAGCCAACCTGCAGAGCTATCTTAGATAGTTTGTGGTCTGCCTCTGTATGAGAATTAAAGTTGTGGTCAGTTTGCAACCTAGTTTATATTGAAAATAATGTCTATCTGGAGTCTTCCTGCAGTGTAGCTGATCCTATCACAACTCCCCCCCCCCCAGGTGCATCAACTTGTTTGATTTTATTGGATCAGTTTTAACTTGCAACACCTGATAATGTGGTCACAGCAGTTGCAAGCTATAAGGAAGTGTTTAGAGATATTCTTCCCCCATCCCAGAGTAACAAAGAGTATGTTCACCAGCTGAAGATCATGCATGTGCCTGTATTTCCTTGCATGCATGCGAAAGCTGGACATTTAAGAAGGCTGACAGGAAAAAAAAACCATACCTTTTAAAAAGGTGGGTCTGGAAGGGAACCTTGCAGATCCTCTGGATCACCTGAAGGACAAAAAAAATGGATCCTATCTCAAACTGAGCCTGATCTATCTCTGGAGGCAAAAAAATAAATAAATAAAAATGTTGAAACGGAGGCTGTCCTGCTTTGGGCACATCATAAGAAGACAGGAATCTCTGGAAAAGTTAATGATGCAGTGAAAAGTGGAAGGCAGCAGGAAAACAGGAAAGCCAAATGGGAGATGGTCTGATTCCCTAAAAGAGACCATGGGTTTGAGTTTGCAATTGCTGAGCAGAGTAGCTGAGGAAAGCATTCTTTCCCAAGCCTGGCTTGGCTCAGAGGCAACATGCAGGCATGTAACAATGGCAACATCAATGTGTTGGTCTGTTATGGGATATTTTTTGATTTGAGTTCATTTGGGATTGGAACCAGTGGCCAGTGGGGGAAGAGAGGTGTATTGGGTTTAGTATATTTTTATCAACTGCCCAGAGTCATGCTTTACAATACAGTTGGGCATGAAACAGAAAACCCATGGTTCAGGTTTTGGGTTGTCTGTTTTGGGCCCACCCTTGGTTTGGTTCTGTTTGGGTTCAAACAATTTTTTTAAAAAAATATACGAACCCGAACCAAGCTGAACTGGTTTGGGTCAACTTACCAGGTGGCGGCAGTGGCAGCAGCGACAGGGGGCGATCCTGGCCCCTGCGGCAGGGGCTTTTTGAGGCACTGGCTTGGGGCCAGCACTTTGGCTTTTTTTCTTCAAGCGCTGACCGCGTGGCCCCAGGGGCCGCATTGGTGTTTCTTTTCTTTTCTTTTTATTTTTTCTTGAATTTGGAGGACTGACCCAGCCACTCCTGGGGCCGGGTCAGTGCTCCTTTATTTTATTTTAGGTTTTGAAGCACCAACCGTGTGGCTCCTGGGGCCGGGTTGGGGCTCATTTTTAATTTATTTATTTGTTTGTTTGTTTTAGAGCACCAACCACACGGCTCCTGGGGCTGGGTCGGTGCGCTCCTTTTTTATTTTATTTTATTTTATTTTTGGTTTTAAAACTCCCCAGTGGGGGCTTTTTGAGGCCTCTCAGCTGAGAGGCGCTGGCTGGGGGCCAGTGCCTCAGGTTTTTTTTTTTCTTCAAGCACGGTCCGCACAGCCCCTGGAGCCGGGTCGGTGCTCCTTTTTTTTTAAAAAAAAAAATGTTTTTGTTTTAGAGTGCTGACCGCATGGCTCCTGGGGCTGGGTTGGTGCCCTTTTAAAAAAAAATTGTTTTGTTTTAGAGTGCTGACTGCAGAGCTCCTGAGGCCGGGTCGGCACTCTTTTTTTAAACTATTTTAAAGTGCCGACCACATGGCCCCAGGAGCCAGGTCAGTGCTTCTTTTATTGTTTTATTTTTTTTCTTGAATTTGGTGTGCTGAGCAATATTTTATTTTTTACATTTATTTATTTTTGCTTGGAGTTCTGGAGTTCCAGCAGCAGACTAGGAAGGGGGTAACAAAAATGAAGCGAACAAAACAGAAATTTCCGCTCCGTTTCGTTTTATTTTTCTTTCATGGTTCCCTTTATTATTCATTTTGTTAGCTAATGAAATGAATAACAAATAACAAAATGAATTAAAAGTTCATTCCGTGCCCATCTCTACAATAAATGGTGGGGTATACAGATAAATGAAATCAATCCTTCCCCAAAGTGATCCCCTTCTGACTACTCTGAACGTTCCTCTGCTGTTCCAGTGTGTGTTAGATTTCATCTTTTAATGACACATTAATATTTTCCTCAATCTTTCTCTACAGCAATTCTCCCAGCACAATCCGACCTGTTGGAGCTTCTCTGCATGCTGTTTGTCCTGCAAGTACAACCAAGCCTCAGGATTTTCAAAAGCTGTTTCTGTCTGGTGGCGATGAATGCAAAATATCTCATTACTTGGTCCAGGCAGGGAGCTGTATACATTCCATGCAGTCAGTCCAGATGATAATTAAGGAAATACAGTGGAAAGATCAGAAATCCACATGCCGCACAGACACCTCAAATTCATCCTGTTTTATTATACTTTCTTTCATGCAAATTAGATTTTTGAGAGACCCATTATGTGCATATGGTCCCATTCCTCCTGCACCTGTGCAGATTGCAGACCTATTTTCATAGCCATCAGAATTATGCAGAAATCAGACTGCCACACTGAAATGAACAAAGTTTCGGGGAAATGTGGGCCTATAGCATGATTCATTCTGATACATTTGCTAAATAATGGTTCCTCTAAAAAGTACTATTTCCATTAAAGGCTCATTTCAGCAGAGCCCTTTGAACTGCATTGCATGTGGTGGCAGCAATCAAAATGGATTCAGTTGTAAAAATGATCCCCATTAATAACTATCAAAAGAAAACAGCTAGATTTGTTAGCAGCCTTTGAGTGGTCTACTAATGGGCATAAGGGACACAAAACAAGATTTGCATAGGATGCTCAAGGTAAATACTTTGGTGATAATGATGCTTGGCTTGAACAATAAGCGGAATTAAAATGGAGACGTTTCTTTAATTGATTCACGGATATGACATTCCATTGGGTGTGCCTTTAAATAATATCTCATATACTATGCATAGGAAGGAAGGCAGCCGCTGCTATTCAGAATGGGCTTTTTCAAGGAGGTGTAGTGGTGCCAGTTATGGGGACACCATTTCTGATCCCATCTAACTTGTACAGTGGTACCTTGTATAAAGGAATTAATTCATTCCCAAGAAAATTGTGTTAAGCAAATTTTCCATTGTACAAAATTCCCAAGGAAAACATTGAAAACAGAGTAATCCCTATTCGGACCGTTTTTCTGTTGTACAGATCTGCCCCATAGGCGATTCTGTTAAGCGATTTCCCCCTATCTCTGGAATTTTTTTTCCTTTAAGCAGATTTTAAACAAACTGCTTGTTATACGAGGGTCCACTGTATTTGGTTTTAGTTTAGTTTATTTTTATTTTATTTGAAACAATTGTTTTATTAAAGCAATGTTTTGTCAAGGCACACATGTAGATCTGTAATGTAGAGGTAGGGAAAAATGCAAATAAATTCAGAGCAAAGGCCTTTTATCATATTCCAACAGACCTCTTTAGAGGGGCTTTTGGGGAGCCAGGAGGCAAACTGAGACCAGGAGGTCTTCTAAAATTTGCACTATTTGCTTTAAATATGTATACATTGTAATTTTTAATCTACATTAATCTGTTTTGGCTGACTTGTGATTTTAATATTTTTGTATTCCACCATGGGTCCCCAATAGGAGAGAAAAAGTAGGATAAACATTAGTTCACTAATTACTGTATTTTTTCCACTCTATAAGACAACTGTAACCCCCAAAAGGGGAAATGTTTATGTGTCTTTTAGAGCAAATACAACCCTCTAAACCCAGCGGCAGCTACTGTGAGGGCCCCCCACTGGGTCCGGAGGTCTTTGTGGCATGATTGCTGCAGCTGCCACTGGGCTGTAGAGAGCTGTGTGTAGCCAAGATGACATTGTGCACACATGTGAGATGAATGTGTGTGTGTGTGTGTGTGTGTGTGTGTGTGTGTGTGTGTGTTTATGCATTGCTGCAGGTCTAGAGCCTATGTGCTCACCATGACCAGGACTGGGGCATGTGGGGGACAGAAGCCTGCAGTTTCCTATCACACAAGGCAGCACCTCACCAGGTTGCCTCTTTGGGATTCTTCATCTTGGCCTGGCTATGGCGAGATGCCGCCTTGTGCGCTATGAAGCTGCAGGCTCCTGCCCCGCGCATGCCTCCCTGAATGGGAAGAGCCACAATCAGGCCAGAGGAGCTGCCACGACTGTTGTCCTGGAGCCCGGCAGCCAGAAGCTGCAGGTGGAGCCTGTGCTCCTGCCATGGTGAGGACTTGTGGGGGGGGGACAAGATCCTGCAGCTTTCTAGCACACAAGGCATTGTCTCACCATAGCCAGGCCGAGATGGAACATCCCAAAGAGGCTGCCTTGCTATGGTGAGATGCCACCTTGTGCACTAGGAAGCTTCAGGCTCCAGTCCCCCGTGCGTCCAAGTCCTTGCTATGGCAGGTGCACAGGCTCTGCCTGCAGATTCTGTTCCTGGGCTCTGGCTCTGCAGCAGCATCCACAGGTAGCTGGCAGGTCTGATGACGGCTTCCGCCGTGGCCACTGCTGGACCCACGGTGATGCACACACACACATGCCTCACATGCGCACATGCACACAACTTCACCTTGGCTGCAAGAAGCACTCTACATCTAGAGCAGTCATGGCTCTGGACCCAGCTGGAAGTGTCCAGTGACCTCCCACCCCCAAAGACCTCCAGACCCAACTGTGGTATGCATGTGTGAAATTTTTTTCCCACACATACATACCTCTAAAAACTAGGTGTGTCTTATGGTCCGGTGCGTCTTATGGAGCAAAAAATATGGTAACTATATAACTACTGTAAGTAAATAACATTGATAACAACTTCCTAAATCCTTTAGTTAACATGCCTGATCTGATGTGACAGATCCATTTTTCTCCCTTAATACCACTCTCTCAAATTTCCCCCTTCCTCACTCTCTCAAATTTCCCCTTTCCTTTTGTTCTGAGAATTAGATTTCTTCTGTATTCCTGTCTCTAGCAGCTCTTGTCTTTTTTCACTGGTAGAACCTGCATCCTAGTAGGGATTACTCTGCCCAGTTACTTAGACATAAGGCCCATTAAACTTAGTTGGTCATAGTTCTCAGTAACCAGTTCAAAGAGCCGTATCACAATTCCAACACAAGAGAATTTGAAACTGGCTCTCACATTAGCTGTTAGCAAATAAAACAGAAAACTTCAGACAAGGATGTTACCTCTGGGCAATCAGATTTAGTAGAGGGTAACCATGCAGCAAAATACACCAAGGGCCTATGAAATGAAAGGTTTACAGACAGAATACCTCAAGAAACATCTGTCTATTATCCTGTCCCACTTTTCAGCTTCCCTCATAGGAATAGCCAGTTTATCTACCAGTGTTGTTGTGTGGTTATAGTCATGACCCCATGACTCTATGCCCATGGAGTTTTCTTGGCAGGAATACTGGAGTGGTTTGCCAGTTCCTACTCCAGGCGCCTACAGCACCTAGTAGTCCCTGGTGGTCTCCCATCCAAGTACTAACCAGGGCTGACCCTGCTTAGCTTCCGAAATCAGGTGAGATTGGATGTGCTTAGGGCATCTAGGCAGCACTTATCTACCAGAAGCCTGTCCAATTAGACTGCCCCCTCCCTCCAGACTTTCAGCTCATTAAAACAAGCTTGGCAATTTTACACTCTTTTTGTGTGCATGTGTTTTGAGGTAAAAGTCTAAGTTGTTCTCATTCTGGGACATCTGTTGTCCTAGACTGAGGACCTCCATGCTGGCAGAATAATCTTACTCTTCTAAGAGTATCTTGTAACATCTTGAAATTACAGAGTTCTTAAAGCAAGCTTTCTTTGACTGAAGATATTCCTTCAAACTTGATGGAGTTCACTGTCAGTTTGGGCCCTGTAAACGGCCATTGCTTATGGTTGTTCTTCTTAGTAATCACAGTCATTGCTGACCAAAGGGTGCTTCTGGATTGAAAGGATTAGCCAGTAATGAACATTGTTGTCCAAGGGACACCTGATTGATAAAAAGAATACAATCTTTTGGTAGGCTCATTTTATGTCCCCCACTGATGAAAGTGGAAAAGCTGTTGTAAATCAGTTAGAAACTTACCAACTATCACTCATCCATGACAGCAAATTACAAGCATACCTTTAGAGCAGGGGTCCTCAACCTAAGGCCCCAGGGCCGGATGCGGGCCCCCAAGGTCCTGAATCCGGCCCCTGGGACCAATTGCAACCCCCCCACCTACCCCCTACTTTGTGAGCAAGCAAGCCTCCGCAGCTGCTTCTATTGCTGAGGCAGTTCAAAGTAGTGGGCTATGTCACTTCTCTCACTCCCCCCAACTACCACCTAGATGATCAGCATGCTGGCTAGTGGGGCATTCAAAATGGGAGGGCTACAGCAAGGTCCCCTACTCACCCCAACCAATTTTGGTCCGGCCCCCAGTGGTGTCTAGGGCGTGGTGAACTGGCCCGCTGTTTGAAAACTTTGAGGACCCCTGCTTTAGAGCAACAGATGGAGGAGAGGCTATATAACCCAGAACTTATTTTCATAAGCGAGAATGTATGCATCCATGCCTAAAATCAGAAGGGATGCCAATACTGTCCTATTCTATGTAAGATCAGAGACACTATTCAACCACAAGTTGTAAAATACCGAATACAAGTTCAAAAAGTTTTCAGTGGTCCTGGATGAAAGTGTGTTATATATTGATCCAGATCCCACATCTTATTGTAAGCTTACTGATGCTGTTCACAAATGTTTCAGGAAATATGTGCCTTGGGATGTAGGACCACCTATATCCAAGGTTAGGACGTCCCATGTCCAAAAAGAAATTGTTGATCAACTGAATGACTGTATCACCCTCTTTGAAACAAATTTACTTAGTGAGGGTACCATAAAAGCCGGATAAAAGATGGTGTTGGCTATTGCAGAGCATAAAAGGGAAGAGTGAATCAAGCTCATGGAGGAAAGAGACATGAGTTGCAGCAGCCAAAAAACATGGAGACTACTTAACCACCTTAATAAAAATGCAACCAAACATGCCAACATTTCAGCTAACCAATCTGCCCGTCAGCTATTACTTAATGGAAAATCAGATTCCAACCTAGGGCCTTTTTACACGACCCCTAAGATCCGCTGGCCACATAAATTCGGACCAGAGATCTTAGGGGTTCGTCGCTCTTTGGGCATTCCCACCCCCCTCTGCACTTCCTGGTTGCTGGCTGCGTGAGGGGAGGGAGAAAAAGAGAAAGAAAAGCATGCCTCACCTCGTTCTGCCTCTCGTCTCTGTAAAAGTAGCTCTTAAAGGGGCGGGAGCCAAAAAACAACAAACAGAAGCAAGGAGAGCCCCGCACTCACTATCCTTACACTGGATCAAATAATATTCACCTCTAAAAAGGAGATACCTGAAAGCTGCGCTGGGACGTGCTAAAGTGGGTGGGGTCGCACTTAATTTCCTGTTAACTCCGGAGCTGGTGGGTAAACATTTTTAAGCTCCGGAGCTGGGAGCCATTTGCCCCGGAGTTTAGGGGTCGTGTATAAACGCCCCTAGAGAAACACAAACAGAGGATAGGAAGGAACAAGGAACACAAGATAAGTGACTTGACAACCCCCTTTACTAAAGCAGAGCTGGAAGAGGCAGCAGGCAGGTGTAAGAATGGAAAAGTATCTGTCATTGATGAGCAGATAAAACATTTTGGACCAATAAAATAAATTGGTTACTTAGCAACAACAATACATGCTTGAATATCATTGAGATATGTAAGATATGGAGGAAGGCTTGTGTGATAGTTATTCTTAAAGCAGAAGAGCCACTAGAAGACCCCAATAGTCTATAGTTCTATATCCCTTCTCAACCACTTATACAAAGTGTTTGACCATCTACTTCTGAACTGACTAACTGCAATAGTAGAACTCTTGCTAGTTCCAGACCTGACAAATATTGCAGATTTCTACATTTAACACAACACATGGCTTTGAGTTAGAGGAAATAACAGCTGTAGTTTTTATAGCTCTTACTGCAGCTTATGATACAGTTAACCATGCAGCAATCCTGAAGAAAGTCCTTTTTATGTGTAATAATTTTATAACTTATTTATATTCTGCATAATAGTGTATGTTTATCTGTCAATATAATTTCTGACACAAATAAAGAAGACAGAGAACAAGTTGAAATGTTGAAACACAGTCCTTCCAGTATTTTGACTCAATCTCAATGGAAGTGGTTTCTTAAAATGAACATCTTCAGTTCCAAGTAAATATCTATTCCTGGGGTGATGGACTGGTTTCTAGAATTCCCAAAAAGAATTGTTTTGAAACCAAACAAAGAAGAGGGATGGAAGCTAATTCCACTGTGCCCAATAACTCATGGAAGCCACATGTCTGGTTTGAATATTGTACTCGAAGTATCTTCCTTAGTTCTCCTATAATAATCAAAATATAATGGATTTTTCCAACAAACCCTGTTATCCCTCCAAGAAACACACAACGGGCTACTAGGGAGCCATCATTTTGCCACTAATCTCCCACCCTAATCCACCCACTGGCCATTTTTCTTGCTAGAAAAATGTTTTCTTGGTTCAGCAATACCAGGAAAATTGCATCAGAGGGCTGGAAATCTAATTCAACTACACCTCAGGGTGTGAACACTGCTAGCGTTGACATGGCCAGCGGGTTTTTCTAGCTGCCATTTCATGCAGATTGTGTTCCAGAAATCTTCATGTGTCTTACACTACTGGAAATAAATCCAAGTGAACTTTGAGAAAGATTTGCAAGGATTATGTTCAATGAGAGGAACGTTGATATTGACTTACTACATCAATATGCTGAAGGTTTTGCTCTTCTCCTTCCTTAAAACCTATTTAAATAGGCATGATCATTTCTTTCTCTTTTTAAAGTGTGTAAGACATTCAACAGATAAACAAAACGATCAGTTGCAGAATTTCGGTAATTGTTGTGATGCTTTTGCAGAAGGCCATTTCTTAAAAGAGAAAAAACAGAACATAGGATGAGCCTTGGTTTTGTGTGTGTATGTTTTGATGGGGGGATTGAAGAGAAAAGTAATTTAACTCTAATGTAGCTCACTTATAAAGAGCACTCTGGTGTGGAATCTCTCTTCTCCTGCCATAATATCTGGTTCTTTGCCTTCAAGGCAGGGAACAGTGGTTTTTGTTTTTTCATTACTCTTCAGCAGAACACCTGAAGTATAAAGTCACTGATGTGTCATTACCAGAAGTGCCTATGTCTAGCGGAAGATACTAATTGTTAACTATACAAGCTGTCTGCTCTTTGTAAAAGGAAGTGGGGAAAGTGGTAAGTATGATCACCTGCTTTTCATAATTTTTTAAAATTATGATCCACTCTTTGTTTACAGGCATTTGGTGACACGACATAATGATGATAATCCAAAACAGATGCTTAATGCTTCATTCAGTTGGAATTTAAATCAGAGGCTTGTAGACATTTTGCAGGAACTTTCAGATAAGGATATTTTTATAGATTGTCAACTGTTTTCTTGAGAGGTGCAATAAAAGAATTGAGTTTCTGGTATGCCATAATTAGAGATGGGCACAAAACGCCAAAATGGGGTTTTGTTTCATTTTCATTTTGTTTTTCTTGTTTCATTTCATTAGGAATGAAACATTTTTTAAAAAAATTCTTTCGTTCTTTGTTTTGCTTCATTTTGCTTCATTTTATTTTTTTCTCCTCATTCCAACCAGCTGGCCTACAGGGTGTTTGGCACTTTAAAAAACATTATTAATCATTATTTTTTCTCTAACACCAACCAGCTGGCCTGTGGGCTTGTCAGTGCTTTTAATTGTTTTAATTTTTATTTTTTTCTCTAGCACCGACCAGGCGGCCTGCAGGCTGTTTGGTGATTTAATTTTTTTTATATTTTTTTATTTTCCTCCCTAGCACCAACCAGCTGACCTGCATGCTGGTTGGCACTTTTTAATTTTTATTTGTATTTTCCCCCAGCACCAATCATGTGATGTGGCTAGTCACAGCAGCAGCGGGGAATGGAAAATGAAATGAATGAAACATTTTTTTGTTTCATTTTGTTTCATTTTCCTTTCAGGGTGATGTTTATTATTTGTTTTGTTATGTAACAAAACAAATAATGAATAATGAAACAAACAAACAAAATTCATTTCGTGCCCATCTCTAGATATTGTGCAGCAATCATAGTTACAGAAGCAAAATATCCCACATTCATAAACCGGAGGCTTCTTGAAGAATTGGGTTAGTAGTCCTGCTGGCCAAAGACGTTAATGATTGGGTCGATGACTTTGCAGCAGGAAATGCAAAAAATTGAGCCTGCTATCTAGGACCGCAGTCATACATGGGTTTCCTTTGTATTTAAATTTCCTGTGTATTTTGGGGGGGAGCAGTCAAGTGGTTTTTAATGAACAGTTGGTGTCCTCTCCTCTGCATCATACCTTCCTATTCTGGGTCTGTCCTAACCTGTGTACTACATATTTTGTCCTACTTTCCAGCTCCAGTTTCCAAGGCTCCATCTTTTAAGCCGGGTAGAAAGGGGAGAAACTGAATTTACTGCGTATTTTCAGTGTCCTATTGTGGCAACAGAAGCAAACAAGTAAGCATTTTCGAGTGATGTTTCTAAATCCAGTCCCTAGCCATGGTTTAGGAAACTTCATTGAAACTGCTGTTCGAGGGGCGTGGTCGGCCAGGAGCAGAATTTGCTTCTCTTCCTGGTTAGCACGCAATCTTTTACTGCATAGTTCGCCAATGGGAATCTACGTAGAAAACACAGGTATGACCGTGGTCTAGGTTCCCTTCCAGCTCTGCAATTCTAAGATTATTATCTCCCTTGGTTTTTCCTCTCTGTTTCTCTTTTTTTCTCATTGTGATGTGTGAATGCTGAGTATAACATGAAGGATGTGAGGAGGTGTCACTGTACCCCTTGGGCAAACAGGACATCTTTGCCATTCCCTGTGATTACTCAGGAAACACCTAAACACTTCTGATTCGGTTCATATTTACACTTCCCTCCAAAGTCAGTGCATTTACCTAGCACCCCTGCTGTTCACGCACATTTATCCTGGTCATCCAAAGACTTTTTGTTTCCACTAAAGAGAGCAATTTCC
Organism: Phrynocephalus forsythii; assembly: GCA_029282475.1. Taxonomy (NCBI): domain Eukaryota; kingdom Metazoa; phylum Chordata; class Lepidosauria; order Squamata; family Agamidae; genus Phrynocephalus; species Phrynocephalus forsythii. The sequence goes on from JAPFRF010000004.1 coordinate 16,348,735, forward strand.
TCTCCTACACCAGGGGCCATCACTCAATGTTTCTGCTTGGTAAGGCTGCAAATACAATTTAAGTTTTTTTGGAACTATAGTGGAGAGATGGGGGATATTTAAATTGCCTCTGGCTCTTAGAAATGAACCCTATCTATTTATCCATGTAAAAGTCATCAAAGATTGTATGATGCTTCTCAGCCAGGAGTGGTTTTTGGAAATGGTGGATTGTGATGCCTTTAACATTTGAAATTAAAGGCCCATGAATACTTTTAGCATTATTTCTAGGAGCCTAACTTGACAAATCCTCCAATTTTCTCATTTACATTCTCCATATGGGGTTCTGACTTAGTATTCTTTGCACAGCTTTAGTTAATTGACATTCAGAGAGAATATGCCTGCTTCTGTACTGGAAAAATTCAGATTTTCTACTATATTTTTTCCTTTAATTTCATAACATTTTCAGTAAATTATGCTGAAATAAATGGGTATCTTCTAAAACCCTTTTACATCTAGTTCACTAATATTCACACTTTCATGCCTTTCACTTAATTGAAGTACTCGGTTAAACTACTGGTCTGTAAAGGACACGTGTGCTTCATATAGGTACATACAGATTTCAAGCTAGGGCATTCAAAGGCAATTGCAACAGATTTCCTGTACAGCACAAGGTAGCAGTGTGTTTTGCATGCTCAGCCTCAGAATGTAGATGAAAATGGTCAGAAGGGCGAACCTGAAACAGCCTTTTGGGCTTTTCTTGGGAGCTCAAGCACACGTCCATTTTTTTAGATCAAAGACATGGTTTAATTTATGCCTCTCGCACACATTCCATTCATAGGGCTAAACTGTATGGCACATTAAATGCATTGTTCATGCTCTTATGAAATGGACAGTATTTGTGGAAAGGACTGTCCATCCAACAATGTCAGGAGAACCAGAGTTGGAAACCACTGATTTACACAGAACCGGCTTACGTGTTCCTCTTCTTCCTCCTCCTTATTGCCTCATAGAGCTTCAGCACTCTCAGGGCAATTTACAACATAATTATGCAACCAACACTTTGTCCCCAATGATCTGGGTGCAGCCTGAGGATGTGGACAGGCTTCTTTGGAGTGTGAGGCCGTCCACCTGCCTGCTTGACCCTTGCCCAGCCTGGCTCATTAGAGCTTCCCGGGTGGGACTGGCTGAGTGGACAGGGAGGGTGGTTAATTCCTCCTTGATGGAGGGGGTTCTCCCACCTGCTTTGAAGCAGGCGGTGGTTAGACCCCTCCTAAAAAAGCCCTCCCTGGATCCCACTATATTAGATAATTACCAGCCAGTCTCTAACATCCCATTCTTGGGCAAGGTGATTGAGCGGGTGGTGGTGTCTCAACTCCAGAGGGTTTTGGATTAAGCTGATTATCTAGATCCTTTTCAATCAGGTTTCAGACCAGGCTATGGGACAGAAACTGCCCTGGTTGCCTTGGTGGATGACCTACGCCGGGGACTAGACAGGGGGAGTGTGTCCCTTTTGGTCCTGCTGGACCTCTCAGCAGCTTTCGATACCATCGACCATGGTGTCCTTCTGGGCCGATTGGCTGAGTTGGGAGTTGGAGGCACTGTCTTGCAGTGGTTCCGCTCCTACTTGGAGGATCGGTCCCAGATGGTAGTGCTGGGGGATGCCTGTCCGGCACCCTGGCCCTTGAAGTGTGGGGTGCCACAGGGCTCTATTCTGTCCCCCATGCTATTTAACGTTTACATGAAACTGCTGGGAGAGGTCATCCGGGGATTTGGAGTTGGGTGCCATCAATATGCTGATGATACCCAGTTATATCTCTCATTTCCCCCAGATTCCAGGGGGGCAGTGGAAGTCCTAGAGCACTGTCTGGAGTCGGTGGGGATCTGGATGAGGGCTAAGAAGCTGAAATTAAATCCGGACAAGAAAGAGGTTCTTTGATGCAGGTGCTGGAATATCGTCCTCCTCTGAACGGGGTTGCACTCCCTCTGAAGGAGCAGGTCCGCAGCTTGGGTGTCCTCCTGGATTCAGAGCTGCTCCTGGATTCCCAGATAGCAGCTGTGGCCAGGGGGGGCTTTGCCCAGCTTTGGCTGGTGCGCCAGCTGCAGCCGTACTTGGATCGTGCAGACCTGGCCACGGTGATCCATGCCACAGTGACATCAAGATTAGATTATTGCAACGCGCTCTATGTGGGGCTGCCCTTGAAGACGGTTCGGAAACTACAACTGGTACAGAATGCGGCAGCCCAGGTGGTTACTGGAGCTCAGCAGTATGACTCTGTTGGGCCGCTTCTCCAGGGACTACATTGGCTGCCCATTCGCTTCTGGGCCCAATTCAAGGTGCTGGTTATGACCTTTAAAGCCCTATACAGCTCAGGACCAGGTTATCTGAGAGACTGCCTTCTTCCATATAATCTGGTCTGCCCCTTCGGTCATCGAAGAAGGTCCTTCTACGGGTACTGCCACCCAAGGAAGTGCAAGGGGCGGCAACAAGAAATAGGGCCTTCTCAGTAGTGGCACCAATACTATGGAATTCCCTCCCTTTTGAGTTGAGAACTGCCTCCTCCCTTGAAATATTCAAGCGAGGCCTTAAGACTTACTTATTTAGGCAGGCCTTTTGAACCTCCAGCCTTCACCAACTTTTATAACATCTTACTTTTTTAGTTTCATTGGCTGGGGAGCTTTTTAAACTCTGCTGCAGCTACTGTTTTTAATCTTGTTTTTATTGTATTATATTGTATAGTATTTTAATAGTATTTTATAGGTATTGTGTTGTTTTTTATATTGTACTGCTTTTATTGTACTTTTATGAATTTGTTGTAAGCCGCCTTGGGTCCCTCCGGGGAGAAAGGCGGCATAAAAATAAAGTTGTTGTTGTTATTGTTGTTGTTGTTGTTGTTATTTTACTGACCTTGGAAGGATGGAAGGCTGAGTCGATCTGGACCTGACTACCTGAACCTGTTGGATCAAACTCAGATAATTAGCAGAAGTTTGACTGCAGTACTGCAGTTTAACCAGTGTACCACAAGGCTCATGTTGCTGCTTTTGTTCCAGATTCAAACTTTCTAAGCATTTCTCTAAATAATTATCCACAGAAGACTGAAAGCTGGTAGTTTCCAATTGCGTGAGTATCCCATAGAAGTGCTGTATATGGTAAACATTATTTGCTGTGGCCTGTGAAAAATTAAGGGTGCAGAGAGATTTGTTAAGAATATATGTTCATCGGGATTTCTACAGCATCCTGGTAAAGAAATTATTTGGAAGTTGTTAAATATTGTCCCTACGTAGAGTAAATCTTGTTAGATGTAACTGGCTGTTTCCTTCTCTATGGCATTTCTAGTCAACATGGGGTTGTGGTGAGGACAATAGGAAAAGCCGGGTAGATGATTGCAATTCCAACATGATAAAACTGCTGCTAAATGAAATCTATAGTTCTCAGTTTGGCCCACTGTCACGTTCATTTTCTTCTGAATGGGCCTAATGAGGGTCTCCTTGAGAACACTGGGAACCCTTCCCTCCTAGAGAGACCAATTGATTATTGCAGTGGACCCATGGAGCTGCGGGTGATGAAGCAAGAGCGGAGGAGGCTAGAAAGCAGATGACGGAAAGCCCGGACGGCTTTGAATTGGGCTGTGGTTAAGGCGTTGACCGGTCGCTACTCTCGAGCGATCAGGGACGCAAGGAGATCTTATGCCTCCCTGAGAATTGGTGAGGCCTCGAATCATCAGGCGGAGTTGTTCCGGGTGGTTCAAGACCTTACCAATCCCAGCCCGCTGGGGCCTCCTCCTAGTGATTTCACTAGTGAGTCTTTCGCAGCCTTTTTAGATCCAAGATAGAGGCCATCCGTTCCGAGCTGGACGCCAGTTGCATGGATCCACCCTCTGCTGTGGCCAGTGCCTTGCCACCTCGGTTGCCCCAGTTTGTTGAGTTTGGGCCTGTTACATCTGGGGATGCCTCCAGGGCCCTGGGACATTGCAGGCTTGTGGCTTCTCTGTTTGCCCCTTGCCCTTCCTGGCTGATTAAGACTGCCGGAGGGAGCATGCCAGAATGGGCTTCACTAATTGCCTCTGCTTCCTTCAGAGATGGGATTTTTCCAAGTTGTCTGAAGGAGACGGTGGTGAAGCCCATTATCAAAAGACCTGGCTTGGCTGTAGACGATATGTCCAACTATCGCCCTATAGCCAATGTTCCCTTTATGGGCAAGGTGATCGAGCAGGTTGCCGCCCTGCGTCTCCAGTCATTCCTGGAGGAGAACCATGTCCTGGATCCTTTCCAGTCTGGGTTTAGGCTGCATCATGGGACTGAGACGGCTCTGGTTGCTCTGCACGATGATCTGTTGAGGAGGGCTGACAGGGGTTGCTCTACCCTGCTGGTCCTTCTCGACCTGTTAGCGGCTTTCGATACCGTCAACCACGGTATCCTCCTGGGGCGGCTCTCGGAGGTGGGGCTTGGGGGCTTGGCCTTTGGCTGGCTCCGCTCCTTCCTTGAGGGCCGCACCCAGTGAGTGAGCGTGGGGGGTGAGTTGTCGGCTCCCTGGACACTCTCTTGTGGGGTGCCTCAGGGGTCGGCCCTCTCCCCAATGCTCTTTAACATCTACATGAAGCTGCTGGCTGAGATAATCCAGAGTTTTGGAGCTTGCTGTCATCAGTACACTGATGACATGCAGCTCTATCTCTATGGAAGCCGTCCAGATCCTTGATCGTTGCCTGGCTGCAGTTCTGGATTGGACCAGGGCCCACAGACTCAGGCTCAACCCTGGAAAGACTGAGGTTCTGTTATTCGGGGGTGGCCTGGATGGGTACAGTGGCCCTCTTCCCAGTCTGGTTGGTTCCGCTCTCCAGCTGGCGCAAAGAGTGAGGAGTCTGGGCATTGTCCTGGATCCGGACCTGTCCCTGGAGTCCCAGGTGGTAGCTCGTGACCAGGTCGGCCTTTTACCATCTTAGGCTCATCGCCCAGATTTGCCCGTACCTTGATGGGGACTCCCTGAGGACAGTGGTACAGGCGCTGGTCATATCGAGGTTGGATTACTGCAATGCTCTCTACATGGGGCTCCCCTTGAACCTTGTTCGGCGACTGCAGCGGGTCCAGAATGCGGCAGCCAGGTTGGTGGTTGGTGCGGGTAGGTATGACCGCATCACCCCCATCCTGGCCCGCCTGCACTGGTTGCCCGTTGCCTCCCGAATAAGTTTCAAGGTGCTGGTTTTGGTTTACAAAACCCTCCATGGCTTGGCCCCTGCCTATATGGTATATCCCAACAATTAGCTCTGGCCCGACCCACCCGATCCTCCTTGGCCCTCTCGCTCCAGACCGTAACTCCGAGGGAGGCCCGTAAAGTGAGTACTTGCAAACGGGCCTTCCCGGTTGCCGGTCCCGCCATCTGGAACTCCTTGCCGAGCGAGTTACGGCAGGCTCCCTCGCTGGCGTCGTTTAAAAAAGCCCTTAAGACCAGGCTATTTAGCGACGCCTTTGGCAACAGCTAGGGATGCACCTGTTTTTTTATTCCCCTCTGCCCCTCACCAAGACTTGTTTGCCTGCTTGGATGTACTGTTACTATGATAGTTTTTAACTTTTTAAAAAACTTTTGTGTAAACCGCCCTGAGTTCTCATCGGGAAATAGGTGCGGTATAGAAGTCTGAAAATAAATAATAATAATAAATAAATAAATCATTCAGTGGTCACCGGGCTAGCCTCTTTTATAAGCCGGGCCTGTAAGGATCAAGGGAGGAGCTGGTGGCAGGATAGCAAACAAGGACCCTGCCCACTTCAGGTGACTTCACAGGTTGAAAGTAGCCGGGCAAGGCAATGCCCTTGAACATCTCAGCTCAATCTACTGTTGTTAAGTGGAGGTCTAGATCCTGGCCAATGGCCTCCACTTTTGATTTAAAATGCACCTCAAATTGGTTACAGGCAGATGTGCCAGCCAGTTCACTGAGAATCCAACACATGGCATTCTGAAAACCAAGAGGATCCAGTAGTCTGTGTGGGCAGACCATCTCAATGTGTCCAAGCATAGTGAGTTAATGTTCCTTAAGCAATACTTAATTGTGCATGGATTAGATGCAGACCCTACAACACTCATTTTGCCAGGCTCTGCTTTGCCAATGTGAGTGTCATTGCCTGTGATGGGGTCCATTTTGAGACCACCAGCAAGGAAAAAAAGACCTAGGACTTCCTTAAACCCATATAGTATTAGGAATGAAGCAATATGTCTACAATGAAGAAAAATGATCTAGTTAAGGCCAGAAATATTCATTTAATACTGCATGCAGTTCAGCCCTTAAAGAAGGCAGATAAACGGGAAGCATCTGTAAGGAGGAACAGTAATTTGGACAGCAAATTACACAACCCCCTGCCCTTCACAGTTTTCCAACACTCCTGACACCCTGAAACCAGCTCTATTGACTTTTACCAATCTTTCTTTGTATGGCATTGTTGGCCACATTCATCGCCTTGCTACTTGCGGAAGTAGGGATTAACCTCTGATTCCAGCATAAACAAACAAACTGAGTGGTTTCATTATATTGTTGTGAACGTTCAAAGCCACAGTCCTCCAAATATTAACGTGATTGGCCAGTTAGAGTAGAGCCACTGACTTAATGGGATTTCTATAAACCCACCATTTCACAATTAACTGGTCTACTTTGGTCAAAACTAGGCAGAGGCAGATGTTTTCAACGTGGCCCGTAATGTTTAACAAGCTAACCACCCCTGGAACTATCAAATAAGTATCCTTAGTATTTTGATCCCCATTTCCCCAGTTTTTTATCAAAATATTTTCAGAATCTTTTCAGAATCATAACTTTTCCATAACACTTGACAGCTTTGTAAAGAAACATTTAAGAAAACTAATCTTTTCTAACCGCAGTCTAATCATTGATATGTACAGATGAATGCTTGACTGAATTTCATTTCAATCCAGTGACAATTCAATTTCAGTTGAAGATTCATATAGGGAGTCAATTTGTATGGGATGAGGAATTAATGTGAATCGTTAAACTCTAAACAGACCCCCTACCAATATCAGATTCATTTTTGTCAGCCATGTATCAGACTTAATGAACTGTGCTTTCAAATGCCCTTTGCACACATAGCAATATTTATAATTTCAGCAGCATTGATTAGAAAAAGTGCAGTCTTATTAGAGTCTGTAGATGTAATGATAGGACACATGAAATGATGCAACATATGTATTTAAAGCAAGACAGAGTATCCCCTATCATCCTGATTACAGGTCAAAGATGTTGCTTGAATATCAATTTGAGATGCCTAAGGCTCTAGGAGCTGGTATATAAATATGTTATAAAAGTACTTTAAAGAAACTTGAGTTCTTATCCACAATGCATCATTAGCTATCTCTGTAATTAACAACTCACTAGGGAGGCTCATGGTTACTGACTGGGGGGGGGATCCAAGAGGCAGTTGCTACCTCACTGTGAGTGAGGTGATTATTTAGCAATATTATGGAAGACTGCAATATTATAGTATTTAGTGTGTTGCCTACTGGTGAGTAGAGATGGGCACGACTCAAAAATGTGTTTTGTTTTTCGTTTGGTTGTTTGGGCATCCGTTTTGGTTCGTTTTTGTTTTTCGTTTTGTTTTTGAAAAATTTTTCATTTCATTTTTGATTCGTAATGAAATGAAAAAACGAAAACGAAAATGAAAAATTGCTGTTTCGTTAGCATTCTTTTCAGTTCAATGGATTTGCCGCAACGAAAATGAAAAACACGGCAAAATTGGTCATTTCGTTTCCGTTTTTATTTGGGTTTTTGAAAAATGTTCGTTTTCATTTTTGTTACGAAACAAAATGAAAAAACGAAAACGAAAATTTTGCTGAGTCGTGCCCATCTCTACTGGTGAGCATTGCACAGCCCCCTCCTGAAGCCATCTTTGCATGTGGGTCTGCTGATGTTCTCTTCCTTCAAACTCAGAAGAAAATGGAAAAAACAGGAAATGACATAAGAGGGAGAAGAAAGAAGGAAGCCTAAGAGTGCAAATCTCCATGTATATCTAGAAAATACAGTAGGGGGTACATGTCCCAGGAGTATTTGCCTATTGTTCTCAGGTGGGGTGCCTCAGGGTGCTGACCCCCCAAAAGGCTCAGAAGTCTGAAATGAGGGAACATAAGAACATAACATAAGAACATAAGAAGAGCCATGCTGGATCAGGCCAAAGGCCCATCTAGTCCAGCTTCCTGTATCTCACAGTGGCCCCACCAGATGCTTTTGGAAGCGTATGAGACTAGATATCTGTCTCCTGATACCACTCCCCTGCATCTGGCCCTTGAAGTACCCTGGTTTTAAGTTTGGAGATTACACATCTCCATCATGGTTTGTAACCTGTGATGGAATTTTCCTCCAGGAATCTGTCCAATCCCCTTTTGAAGGCATCCAAGCCAGATGCCATCACCACATCCTGTGGCAGGGAGTTCCATAGACAACCTTTCTTCGTGGCAGCCCCCTGTTTGCGGAATCAGCTGCTCCCAGAGATCAGTCTGGCCCCTTCACTGAGCATTTTTAAGCATCAGTTAAAATATTGGCTATTCAAGCAAGCTTTCTCCAGTCTATGGCTCCACCCACAGGGGATTCTCTGAGACTGGGAGATGAGTGAGCCCTCTTTTCAGAAAAGGCTCCAAAGCAATCCCGCCTGGACAGATCCAGTTGAGGGCAAAGGGAAAGCGCGAGGACTGCCTTGCCCAAAGGCATACTTTCCTCGCTAGACGCTGTCAGTCCCGAGTTTATCAGCTGCCCAGTTTCCTGACTCTGTACCGTCTGGCCCGGCTTTATGACTATCTCATATATAGTTTATGACTATCGCCTACTATCTGCCCCCTTTTCTGCATTGATTCCACCTTTGCCTTATTATAATATGAATTGTTTATTGACATTTGTTCTCATGAAGGAAAATGAGGGATTGCAACATTTTCTTTTGCTTGGGATTCTCCAAGTATCACCTCTTTGCACCTCACCAGCCCAGAGTGGTATTGGAAGCAGCACAGCCAGAGAGGTCATATGAACATGTTGGATGGGGCTGTGGAGGCACTGGATAGGTATGTAAATCTGGTAATGTGCTGGATAAGGATTAGGAAACTTCTGCAAAATACTTATTCTGAAGGCTTTATTATGTGGTAAGTAGATGTATATTCTGGTAGAGCCTCGTTTCCTCATTGAATTTGGTAGGAGTGTAGCAGGTACACATTCTTCTCTGGAACTTGAGTCCCATAGGCCTGGCTCCTTCCAACAACTTTGAATCACAACTTACTACTTCAGTGTCTTAAAGAATCTGGAAATGGTTTTTAATACTTAGGTTTGATTACTCTCGATTGTATATTTGACTTGGCTCCATTCAAAAACATTGATCTTTAACCACAATTAGTTGATTAACCTGTTATATAATATTCACATATGTAAACAGTCTAATGCAGCTCTCAAAGGTGAGTGATTTGGATCAAGGGCTGCTACCGCATTTCTTTGAGCAGCCGTTTTTTATTTTGCATCACCTTATTTCCTCCCGTGGTCACGTGGTCACTACAGCAGTTCGGCAGGCTGACTTCAGCAGTTGCTTAGCAATCGGCTTCCCCGTTCACACTTGGCTGAACTGCTTTAAACTACAACAGGGAAATGGCAGAAACAGGGGGAAACAAAAAAGGTGGTGTAATATGTCCACAAATATGACCAAATAACTTTATAAAAAACACCACCCCCAGTGGTCGTCGCAAGAAAAACCAACACAGTGGTAAAAAATGGGCATGGCCAAGGGGGCTCTTCAGAAAAAGCAATTTGAAAAGTGGACAGTGATTTTTAAGGCAATTTGTCTTTAAGGAAAAGGTGTTTCAAATCTAAAGTGTGGTAGCCATCAAGGTGAGTCCCCTCTGGAGAGATGAATGGTGAAAAATCTAAATAAATAAATAAATAAAATCTATTTACAACCCATCCTTTTATCAACAAAAAACCCTTCTATTTGGTCTGCCAAAAAATAATTAAAGGGTTCCCATGCAAGGAAGAGTAATTCTAGCTTAAAAGGTAGCTTGGACCTCCAGGGGGCTATACCCAATTTGCTTTTTTTAAAATTGCTTTCTCTACCCAGGTAACATGGTGAATTGTCAGACGTGCACAGAATTTGAGTTTTCTTAATAGAGTATATTCAAACCATCCAGCCTCTGCATAATTTTTCAGGAGCAAATCCCAGTTGCTGTTGACTCCAACAGCACTTAATGATGTTCCGTATCTCTGGGAGATCAGGCTGGCATGACAGCATTTACACTGGGCCCGACAAGCAATCTAGTCAACTGTCAGTCACCATTTTGGGGATCGCATCCAGATAGAACTAACACTGATAAGCTTTTTCTAGGATGGAAACATTCAAACATGATGGACCACCTAACTAGCTGAGTGTACAAAATCAGCCTGAGCGGATTTGTTTTCCTTTTCCTTTCTCTTTTATCTGGGGAAACCTCTATAGGTCTCAGGGTTGACCAGGTGGCCCAAAATGACCTACAAGCCAGCCTATGGGGCAGTGTCTCAATGCTTGGTGGTGATGAGATGTTTTCATTGGATATGAAAGGATATTTATTGGGCCAATCTACATCCCTTTCCATAGTTTCGAAGCTATTGAAATAATATATTTGCAAATCTTTTAATTAAAAGCCAGTACGCATGAAATGTACTCTTGTACGGTATACCTTTCTGTATGTTTTTACCTCACTTTATGTTTATATCCTGAAGTGTATGATTATTTTATAGTCCACATTATTTTACTAGATATCTTATCTTTTGTTACTATGTTTTATGCTTATCAATTGCATGGGTTTACTGGAGTTGCATATGTTATGATTTGTTTGCTGCCTTGAGTAGTGTCTCTGCCACTAATTGGTTGGGATGGATAGATAGATAGATAGATAGATAGATAGATAGATAGATAGATAGACAGACAGATAGACAGATAGATAGACAGACAGACAGACAGACAGACAGACAGACAGACAGACAGACAGACTCCTTCCTCTTTCCCATCAAAGAGTGCTTCCTTCTTCATCTCTTTCTCCCCATCCAAATTATCTTCCATTTCCTCTTCAGTGCCCTTTATGTTGCCCATTTTCTTTTCTTCCTTCTCCTCCAGGAGCTTGCTTACAACCTACACTAGTCAGTGGTTCCTTCTTGATTTTGCCAGGCAGAACCTCTGTTTCAGTCCAGTTAACCCTGCCCTTTGCCTCCTTAGACTCCATGGCCACTGATGTCTCACTGCCAATGCTCTCCCCAGTGCCTGGGCTGGCACTAGACAGCCCACTATGCATCCTCCCCCTGCCCCACAGAGGCAAATTAAACTTATCAACAGTAGAGATGGACACGAAATGGAAAAAAATGTTCCGTTATTCATTATTTGTTACATTACGTAATGAAACGAATAACAAAAATTGTGATGAAAATAGAACAAACCGAAGAGAACCATGAAAATTAGGTTTGTTACGTTTTGTTTTCGTTAATGGCGACGCACAATGAAATAAGCTGTTTTTAAATGTTAAAAATGTCCTGAATATCCGTAAAAACCCAGCAAAAATTATTTATTCTGCCTGATAATACCTACCAGGGGGTTTGGGGTCCTTAAAATGTGTATTTATGTCTTTTTCCAGATCGCTGTATTTTTTTCCTTTAAGGAGAGTTAGGGGACATCGACCCAAAATGGCTCCCAGATGCCTAATATTGATTTCTTGGGTATTAAAACAACCTGGACATCCATAAAAATGCAGTGATAATTATTTCAAATTATTACTTACCAGGGGGTTGCAGTCCTTAAAACATTTGTTTTTGTCTTTCTCCCATCGCGATGTATTTTTTCTTTTCCCTTTAAGGATGACACAAAATGGATTCCATCCACAAGATGGATGCAAGCCATGTGATGGGATCATGTAAATTCTTGGACAATTTCAACCAATAGCATGCCCAGGTTGCAGACTGGGTAGGTGTGGCAGCCACAGCAGGCATAAAAAGCTCTGGCAGCCCTCATCCTCCTTGCAGTCTGAGGTGGGAGTTAGGGTGGGATTGCTGTCTCTGCGACTCGTTACTTTAGGCCAGCCAGGCAGGTGTGTGTCTCTGTGTTCTGGCTGGCTGCAGCCTGGCTCTTAGGGGAGAGAAAGAAGAGATTTCTCTTGCAGCCTCCCTGTGTGCGTGCGCACCTCTCGGTGAGTACCCTCCCCTGCCCCACAGTGCAGTCACTCTCTGGCTGCCTTACGCCCTGGGCAACGCCTGACACTGCCTTTGCAGCCTCCCTGCATACCTAGTCTATACTGTGTCTCTGCCAGCATCATTTTTGTGTGTGTTTTTTCCCTCTGGTCTGGGGTGTTGGGGGACGTCTGCGCACAGAAATGCTTTAAGTTGTGCAAAAAGCGGGTAAAAATGAAAAATGAAAAATGAAAAACAAAATGAATTTTTTTCAAAAATTCACGAAAAATGAAAATGAACCGAAATGGAACCACAACGAAATATGAAAAACTGAAACATCATTTTTTTGATTTGTGCCCATCTCTAATCAACAGCATAAGATGGGAGAGTGGTAAACTCCAGAAAGGCTGAGTTACAGAATTCTGGAGTGAGGAAACCACTAGCTATATCATAAAAACTCCATATTTTCAAAGCTGTGCCTTTCTAATATTGCATTAGAAATTTCCATGCTCTTTCAGGAAAAAAACATACCCTCAAAATACCCACAAATATATTATCATAACAGCTGAATGCTCCTTAGTGTTGGGTCAGGTGACTGAGGCTCTTTTATTTCTTTGAGAGAAATAAGATTTGCAAAGCAAAAAGCTGTTAAAATGAATCATAAAACAAGGTGATCTGATTTGCAAACAATGAGTTGGTGGCTGAAGCTCCTGCTGCGATGCTCTCGCACAAAGTATATCTTTACCTAATGGGAGCAAAACCCTGTTTGCAAATCTGTGCCCAGAATGAGTCACATTTATTGTGATCTCCTGCAAAGCAGAGATCGCCACAATAATAGCGATGGAACATTCTGTTTGCACTAAGGATTAATGAAATTTCTCTCCTGCAAGCCGTGGCAAAAGAGGCTGAGAATGCAAAATGGACAGTTCCACATGTGGTGATGACCCAGTAGGAAGATAGTAGATTATGCCTCTTTCCAAACCCATTCCCCCTCCCTTTATGGTTGGTTCTGGTTGCCATGGATTGTATCTGCCTCCCTGGAATGGTGCTCATATTTTCTGAAAGAGAGTAGCAAAGAACCTTGGATCACCCATTTCTCTTCAAATATGGATTGGTCGTTTTGGTCATTCATTAGTTATGTCTTCAGATTCTTCAGGTGATGCATTAGCCATGAACCCTTACGACAGCCTCCCTGCCTTATAAATCCCATCCTGGGGATGATTAAAGGATTTCATTCTGAACATGACCTTTAATTTCAGCACCTCTTGTGGCTCAGCATTTCCAGTACGTTTTAGGCATGCAAGTGTTCCATTTGCATGTTAGAAATAAAATTCAATTATCTGCCTTTGCAACTTGCAGTATCATCAACCTTTAAGCAAAATGCTATCAATTCAGGTCAGCCTGAGGCTGAAGTCTCAGATGCTATGTGTGTACCTTGAAAATGGACAGTGAGGTCAGGGTCCAATTATTTTTTTTAAGACAGTACCATTTGTGTCTATATATATCTCAAGGAGGCATCTATATATACATATATATTGAGCTAAGCCTCTCCACCAGTCTAATTTTGAGGCCATTTGGGGGCTCAGTAGTGTGTTTCAATTTGGCCCAACCATTTCAATCCTTCCCCTTGATCTGAGTACATTTGTAAGTTTTCCATTGATTTGCATTGCAAAATTAAAATGGCTATAACTTTCTGTTTTTCCACACATGTTGATGCATCTTGAAGACATTACAGGCCTTAAAATGGGAGAAAACATGCTAACTATTAATCTTTCAGTATCAGGGGTTTGCATGTTTAACAACTGCATTAAAATAGAGAAGAAAACATTGAAGCAATTTGTGCCTCACTCTATTTTTCTTCCACCAATTCAACTTTCAGCTCTGTATTACCCATTTAACTGGTTTTCAATACACACATTTGTATTTATTTGCTACCAGCATCCAGTTCTACAAATTTTTCCTTGTAAGAAGCTTGCATGCTCTTCTGGAGATTAATTGAATCTTTACCCCAGCTTTTAAATTCAGAAAATCATTTTTTTTTTTGTTATATCTTAAAAGACCCATCAGAGAACCAACTTTCTTTGGTGCTTAATTCAGGAGCCTTCACAGTTGGCATCCTGTTGTTCTGCTTCAATTTTCCACATCTGTGCTGCATTCTTTCATCTATATATGTGTGATATAGGGCCATAAAGAGTTTGAAAGTAGAACCATAGTGCATATTAGACATGGGCACGACCAGAAAAAATGACGTTTCGAGTTTTCGTTTGTCAGAACGGGTCCGTTTCAGGTCGTTTCCATTTGTCGTGAAATTTTTCAAAAATTTGTCATTTCGTTTGTCATTTGTCGTTTGTCGTTTCCACCGGGATTTAGCGCAATTTGACTTCCCCCAGAGCATAGGGGCGTCCTGCAATCAGGGCCAGTGCTAGGTGTTTTTGCACCCTAGGCAGCAGGGGAGGTGCAGGAGGGCGGCGGTGGCGGGGGGCCATGGGCGGCCGGCGGCCGTGGGCGGGTGAGTGGGCAGGCGGCAGCGCGGGCTGCAGGCAGGTGGTGGCACGGGCGGACAGGCGAGTGGGCAGTTAGGATATCACTTAGGATAGAGGTTCTGTTCTTGGCTTGCACCCCAAATGTGTGTGTGTGCGAGCAAATTGAAGTTGGAAAAATAGAAAATAAATTGTAGTATATAATATATATTTAAAATAAATCCACACCTCCCACTCCCAGTCGAACCTCCTCCTTTATCCAATATCAGAAAAAAAAATCCTCACAAACTGCCAGAGAAGAAATAAAGAATAAACTGCTATTCCCTTCAGCAGACAAAGCTGCAGGGAATCAAAGAAATTATTTTCTAAATTCAATTCCCTCCCTCCCTGCCTAACTTAAATCCTAAAGCCTCCAGCCTCCCTCCTCAATCTTGATCGGATCACACCAGCACCAGCAGCCAGCCCTCCTCCCTCAACCACATCCATACACCCGACTGCGATTTTTGGAAGGTGCCTCGGCTTTTTATGCCCCCCGAGATATCCAGAAGTGTCAGTCAAAAACCTGGCGATGCCATTGGTGGAATGGTTCAAAAAATTTGCATGGTCCCATCCTATGCCCAGCCCAAATGGGCAGGCCTAAAAAAATAAAATAAAATAAAATAAAATAAAACCAATACGACGTTTTATTGCTCTAAAAAACCCCACTGCTGCTACTATTAAAATTCAGGCATTTAAAATAAATAAATTTCACATGTTTCTGTGGTGATTTGGTGTGTTTTTTGACCACGATTTCAAAAGAAAAATTGCGGTGGCCATTGTAGATCCCCACCACCACATGGCATGGCGAGACGATGAGGATGACCCCCCCCCAGCCTGGTGCAAGCAGCCCAGGACAGGAGAAGAGGGGGGGAAAGGCCAGGGACCCCCCAGAAACCACCCCTCTGGTAGGTGGCAAAGCCTCAGGCAGGCATATTTTCGCCTGCTTTTTTGGCCAGGAGTCGGGTTATTTTTAAACAACTTTTAAAAACTTTTTCTGTGCTTTGCATTGCGTGATCGCCACGATGCCACAAACGAAAATGAAAAACCCGACCAAATTTTTTTCTTTTTTGGTTCGAATTCGAGTTCTGACGGCTTAATTATCATTACCATTTCTGTTACGTAACGGAAACAATAACCAAAAATGGAAACGACAATTTCACCGAGTTGTGCCCATGTCTAGTGCATACACATCACACATGCTCTGTGATCTTGTTTGAGGTGATAGGCTAATGGATCCTCTGTTTCAGAATTTGATATTTAGGACTATGATAACCAATTTATCCTATCTGTTTAACCTGTCTTTCCTATTCCCTCTTATTCCATTACTGATTTTAAAAAATGTTGGAAAGGTAGAAGATATAGACCATATCCTGTGATGCACAAGGTAGAACTGCCCAAAATGGAGCATCCCTCAGGATGAAAGATGACAGATTTATAAATAAGTTTAAAAAAAAAACAGAAAACACAAGTACAGTATAGTGATTGTATAATATATATAATAGCAGAATGTGTATGAAACTCAGAGCACACAGATGGATTTCTGCCTAACCTTATGCACGTGTTACACCAGGAAGAAACACCCGCATGTTTACCCAGGTGTTGATCCATTAAAATAAGGAAGAAAATATATCATCACCAAAATGATGAAGAGAATGTTTGTTTACTGGATCAGAGAGAGAAATTGGTGTTTATTACTCATTGCAGGAAGAAACTTACACAAACAAGGTAGCATAACTGAGAGTCAGAAATGTATATTAATGAAAAGTCAAAAGGAGTTACTTGTAACCTGTAAAAAAAGGTAAAGGTAAAGGTTCCCCCTGCACATGTGTGCTAGTCGTGACCGACTAGCAGGAGAACCTGTAAAAGGGAAGGGTCTAATGCAGGTCTGCTCAAAGTCTGGCCTGGGGTCCAAATCCGGCCCGTCAGGCCATTCTGAGTGGCCAGTGGCTGGCTGGCCCACCTTTCCCTCCCCCTCCTTCACCCCATGATTTTTTTTAAAAAAAATTCCGCCAACACTGACACCACCGGGAAGCTTGTGGGGCTGGGTGGGCCAGCCAGCCAGCCATTGCGCGGGCTGCTGCCACTGGCACCGCCGGCAACCATGTGAGGCTGGGAGCACGTGCTGGGGGTGGTGCGGGGGTGCGCCGCCACCACCGGCAACACCGGGAGCCTTGTGAAGCTTCGGCGCGTGGGCAGGCTGCCGCCACCGGCACCGCTGGGAACCTTGTGAACTCGGGAACACTGGCACTGCTGGGAAGCTTGGGCAGACTGGGTGGTCTGCCACCACCGGTACTGCAGGGGAATGTGTGGGGGTGGGCAGGCCAGTGGGCCTCTGCCACCACCAAGGAGCTTTGGGGTGGGCTGGCGGGTGAGCTGTTGCCACCGCTGGGAAGCTTGGGGGCGTGCAAGGTCACACAGATCGCCTCTTCCAAGCTGCAATCTGTGGCCACGGCTCCCTGTGCTTTCTTTGGTCCCCACCTTTCTTCCTCCCTCCCTCCCTCCCTTGGTCCCCACCTCCCTCCCTCCCTCCCTTCCTTGTTCCCCACTTTCCGTCCTTCCTCTCTTGGTTTCCATCTTCCTTCCTCCCTCCCTTGGTCCCTGCCTTCCTTCCTGTGGGTGGGGTTGCAAGGGGTCAGTGGGTGAGGCTTATGGGTCAGTGGGTGGGGCTTGCAATGGGGTGGCAGGGTCGGGGAGCAACTGGCCCCTGAGACATTCTCAGCCACCAAATCTGGCCCTCCTTACAAAAAGTTTGGGCACCCCTGGTCTAACGTAAAGTTTGCTCTCCCCCCCCCCCAAGTGGCTATCTCTTGCTTTGCCTGTCTTGTCTTTGAGTTGCCATCTAATTGACCTCTGGAATAAACTAGAGAAAGACAGATCAACTGGTTTAGCACCTCTTTCACTTTAACAGGTGTGGACTCAAAATTAAACTCAGCATTTTTCTTTTTGGCCAAGTCTCTCTCCTCTTGCAACTCTCATGCTCTCACCAAATCTTCTCTGGAGGTTCTGGGCGGTCTTTACTGAACATAGTAGCTGGTCGTAGTTGCACAGGGCATAGAAGACTAAGGAACTGCTGATGAAATCCACTACTCTGATGCCCTCCCCAAGCAGGGAGATGCCACCAGATCTAAATTCCTTCTTCCAATGAGATGAGCCAGTGCATTGGTGGGTCAAACTTGGGTCCAACAATGTCCCCCCTTCAGCTCAGAACCCATTATAGTAACTGAACCTGCCTTGAAAATTATAATTAGAGATTAGGACAAATTAAAAAATGAATCATATATTCTGACCAATGTTGTCTGTCCTTGGTTAATTTATCAGATAATAAAATGCCCCCAAGGCATTTAGAGACACCAAATTTGGAGGTAAATCTTCCCCTGTCATCCCCTCTCCCCATTTTTGGTGAAGATTGGATTTCCACAACCCAATTGCTATAGCACACTTTCCTAAGGAGCCCCACTTTGTGGGTGTATGAACTCATTTGTATGAAACCCAAATATCAGATGTATGAAACCCAAACGTCACCAAACATGAAGGGACTGCGTAGGAGTTGGGGGAAGACTCAGTTCAAGTTTGGTGACTCTAGGGCCGTTACTTCACGAATCGCTCACTTCGCGGCAAGCCCTCATTTCTGTGCGAATCAATCGTTTCAGTCCGCACGCTCCTCCTTTTGGCTGCGATGCCACCCCCGACCACGCCCCTTTACCGTGCTCCAAGCGGGTTGGTTCCCCTGGGCTTCGCATGCTTCACTCCCAACGTGACGTGTGGTCTCGGTTTTTGGGTTTTATTTCAAGTTTTTTTAAAAATATTCAAACAGGGATATTGATGCATCGCAAATCGCTTTGCACTGTTATCAGCAGGAGGAGCCGCTGCCGCCTCGCCCGGCCAGAGCAGGGCACCCGGGGCAGGCAGCGTGCAAGCGGCGGAGGGCTGGCGGTTGTGCCATGTGGGGCTCCCGAAGCGGCGGCGGCGGCGGGGGGCTGCCAATGATGCCAGGAAACAGTTGAAATCAGTAGAGCCATTGCAACTGACAGTCCAGCATCAGTGCATCGATACGCCGTTGGTAGGTATTTTTTTAAAGGACGGATGGGAAATAAGGAACGTTGAAAAGTGGCATGCGAATGCGAAGGGAGCACGTGAGGTTGTGCTCGAATCGGTCCTAAAACTGCAGCTCGTGAGTACTGAGAAACAGGGGTGAGCGAGAACACGTGACCGCCACGTGACCGCCTCCGAATTCACAGCGAAGGCAAGGTCGGTTCGAAGCGAGGCACTTCATGAAGTAACGGCCTAGGTTCCTGAAGGACACTCTTTGAGGGTGTATAGCCTAGAGGTATGAGCCACAATTCTCACCATCTTTCAGGGCTTGTGAAGGAGAGTCAGGGGATGCATCCCTCCAAATTTGGTGCCTCTACTGTAGGTACCTTGAGTAGTGTTTTATAGCATTTTTAATTGGAGACAAATCAAATTAATCACCTTTAAAAAAATTCATCTCCATTTCTAACAATCATCCAGCCATTTCCCCCCTGGTAGAAACTGACAGTAAGGGAGCAGGAATGAGTTTTCAGAACCCTTTCATTTTAAATGACATTTTTCAACATCACAGGGAAACAAACTCCAGAGAATGGAGGTCATGTGTATCCATTCTTGAATCTTGAAGGCCCACATCCCCTTGTGCAAAAATAAAAAAATAAAAAAATAATCTGATTGATGCTGAATTCTTTTAAAGTGATGGAAGCCCTCAAAAGATGGGAAACTTGCCCTGCATATCCACCCCCAGCTTTTTCAAGCACCCCTGGGGACAGGTGGGTGCTAATTTTATTTTTTATATTTTTTTCTTGATTTTAGGGCGTCAACCTGAGGCCGGGTCAGCACTCTTTATTTATTTATTTATTTATTTATTTATTTATTTATTTATTTATTTATTTATTTATTTATTTATTTATTTATACTTCTGGGTTCCTGGCCCCATGCTATAGCTGTAGTGCAGGGCTTTTTTTTTCTTTAAGTGCCTACCACATGGCCCCACCACATGGCCGATGCTGGTTTTATTTTAAATATTTTTTCCTTGATTTTAGGGCACCAACCCGGCCACCCCTGGGGCTGGGTTGGTGCTCCTTCTTTTTAAAAATATTATTTTATTTTTATTGGGTTTTTTTTACTGTCGACCACTTGGCCGCGCTACAGTTTAGGCTTGGCCGTCCCTGAAGCCAGGAAGACTGGGTTTGCCGTCCCTGAAGCCAGGAAGACTGGACCTCCAGACCAGAACCAGGTAGGAGACATCTCCACCCCCCCATTAATGAACCAAACTGAACCGAACCATTTTTTTCCGGTTCAGTTTGTTTCGTTTTAAATTAATCCCTAGGTTCATTATTCATTTTGTTATGTAACAAAATGAATAATGAATAACAAAATGAACTAAAAGTTCATTTTGTGCCCATCTCTAACAGGGATCTTTATCAAGACAATGCACAACTTTTAGGCTAATGATGGGTGAAAAGGGTGGCTTGCTTCATGTCACTTACAGCTCATGTTGTTCTCTGAGAACCTCTTCTCCTTCCCTTAGCCAAGAACACACATTCTTAAATATTCATGTATGTATACCTAAGCTTAGTGGATTTCAATTAATTTAATATGAAAATGCAAATGTCTGCGTTTTCGAGAATGACATATTGGTGCATTGCTGTTTACAATGTATGGCACCAGAGAATTGCCTTTCTACTCCACACAACTTCTGCCAGACTTTTCATGTTTCTAAAATACTATGTGTGCTCTTGGTAAGTAAGAAGTATGCATATCTGAGTGACATTCTGGTTTGGTTTGGCTTGGTTTGGTTTTCCATCTCAGTCTCATGCAGAATATTACCCAACGAAATCCTTAAGATCCCTCCCCTCTGCTGCAATTCTGTTTTCATAAAATTTAGATTTCCTGCCAGCTCAATGTCTCAGAAGATTTTCAACGAGAAGTCTTATACTTGCAAAGGTTACTAGGCAACTAACAAATACTTGAAAGTATGAAAACCCGCAGGCTCAGAAGGGCCAGTTCTCAAAAATGAGCTGCTTTTCCAAGGGTGGCAGTGCAGTTTTCATGCCATCATTTCCCCTCTTTTGATCAATCGGTATCCCAAGTAACAAAGCTGCTTTCCTGTGCAGAGGAAAGAGAATAAAATTAAGAAGCCAGTCATGTACGCACATCAACAATACATGCAACAAGTGCACTGTTTGGCCGCCGTGCTGAAACCCTAACCAAATCTGAGCTATTTGTGAATCTCCAGGGCAACCAGAGAGTGGAGAAAACAGCCCAAGGCTGCTCCCCCAGTGGGGTGTCACCCTCCATAGTTCTCACATGGGAAATCTGAACTGAAAGATGATGCTGAACTAGCACAAATGAAGAAGGGAAATATGCTTTATATTTTAGAAATGAATCTACTTTGCATTTCTTACTGCAGAGTCATTTATTAAACTCAGTGTCTAAATTTTTAGAGATTTGCTTCTGCAGTCATACAATATCACATATATTGGAAGCCATAAAGCATATTTTGCTCCTCCATTAGAAGCTGTATTATTTTCTTGATGAAATCTTAGGGATGGGCATCTTACAAAAACCGACATGCTGTTTTGTTAGCTTATGAAATGTTACTAAACAAAACAATACGGCAAATAGCATTTCATCCAGAAATGAAATGAAACACCATTTTTGTTTCAGAAACAAAATGTTACATCCTAGTGGTGAGAAGCCTCTTGATCCAACTATCTTGGGAACAGTAGGTTTATTTTTCAACTGATTTTGTTCCTTCCCTCCCTCCTCACTCCTCAGCTGTTGATAGCTAGCTTGATCTGTAGCTAGCCAGGAGGTGAGCTCTACTGCCTGTCTCTGGGCTGTGGACATGGCAGTTTTAGGAACACAAGGCTGACTGGATCATGTTTCCCTTCCCTTCACTGTACCTGTGTCTGCAAGTTAATTTAAACTGATTGTTTTCCTTTCCTGATTAGGTAGGACTGGAGGTAATTTTTAATGTTTTCCTTCCTTCCCTCTCAGCACTGATCAGCTGTTGAGCTTATCTCTCCAATCTGATCTGAGCCATTAGGTTTCCTGCTTGATTACACTTTAAAAGCAAATTGATTGGAAGGTTTAAGGAGGGTCTTTGATTTAAAGCTATTTAAACTCAGGCAGTGGGTTCCCTGTTAAATAAAAAAAGGAAAGCTCCCCATCCACCTTATGAATCATTTTGTTTGATTTTGTTTCATGATGAAAATTCTTTTTAAAAAAATTATCATTAACAAAATGAAGACTGAAATGAAATGGAACAAAACACATTTCCATTTCGTGCCTATCTCTGAAATCTCACTGTGTTGATGGTTGGCAGAAGAAAGGTCTTTGCACCCCCAGACCCAAAATAAACAGGCAACATGTCACATTGGGTTTAAAATTGGGCCACAACTTTATTAAATTAATTTAATCCACAGCCCCTAAATTAAAAGGGGGGGCTGCACACTTTAGTGCATATAAACTTTGGCTTGTTTTGTCCTTGACAATATTTTAGGTGAGTTCCTACCTAGAAATGTGCTGTTAACTTTATTCAACAGATTTCCATACACTGTGGGACTAACTCCCAAAGGCAGCCTTCAGTAAATTTACCACAACCTATTAACTTATTATTGCTAAACTATGAATCCCTAACTATTTAACATTCTATCAAAGGCTGCCTAACTCCCTTTAATGGGACTGTCCAATGAACTCACTTACAACAAAAGACTTGCACTACCTACCAGTTGCAACCAATGAGAACATGACCTGCCTAGCTAACTAATGAGAATGGGATGGGTGAAAACTCACAGTCATACAACAGCCGATCAGTATGACAATCAAAAATTCCCATCCGGCTCTGAAGCAACCAGCTACTCTCATTCTCACTAACACTGGGGCGGGAAGGTGAGGTGCTACAAAAAGCATTGAAGAGGGAGAAGCAACTGTGGGCAGCCTTTTTAAGGGCTCTTCCAAGCCTGTGAAAAGCCCTCAATCAGCTGGACTGTTCCTCTCACCACCTGCTGGGATCAGAGCTGCAAAACACCCCCATCTGGGACTTTCAGCTCCGTGGAGCCACCCTTGGAAAGGGAAAAGATGAAATTAAATTCCAAGTGGTCTGAAGAAAGCCACTGTGCTCCCTGGTGAGACTGGGGCATTCTTCTAGTGTAGAGATGGGCACGAAATGAGCGATTTTTCATTTACGTTTTCATTTTTTTGTTTCATTATGCAACAAAAACGAAACAAAATTAAAAAAACAAAACGAAAACGAAAACAAAATGACCAAATTTTCCGTGTTTTTCATTTTCATTGCAGCAGATGCATTGAACTAAAAAGAATGCTAACGAAACAGCAATTTTTTGTTTTCGCTTTCATTTTTTCATTTTGTTACCTAACGAAATGATTTTTTTTGCAAAAAAATCACGAAAACGAAAACAAACCAAAATGGACCCCTAAACGACCAAACGACAAACGAAACACCATTTTTTTGAGTCGTGCCCATCTCTATTCTAGTGGCTAGAGGAGGGAAAAGGACAAAATAAAACAGAATACCCAGCTCTTTTGGCTCATTGCAATGTTCAGGAGTGCTTCTCTCAAAATGTTTATCATTTTTGTGCATATAGAATGTAAACATAGTAAATGGGGTATGGAGTCTTGAAAATGAAAGTGCTTTTAAAATGAAGCTTGAAAAATAATTTATTATGGTCATTCTAAAACAATTAGCAAGCAAAGTCTCTGAACAATAACAATTCCTGACTTTTTATGTTATAATAGATGTGTTTATTTTACTTTTTTTCATGGTGAATTTGATTATGCTACAATTTTTAAAGATGAAGTGTTGTTTGTAAGTCCTATAGTGTATTCTTTTGGTGATTACAGTTCTTTTGAGTTCAAATTAGCCTAGTGTTTCAGTATTTAACTATTGAAAAAGATGAAGTGTTTGTTTTGTAAGTCATCACTGTAGTTGTAAGATTTTATTTTTATTTTTACAGCTCTGGAGTTTTTTGTGTTTATGGAATATGACCAAACAAATAAACAAAACTAATGCTGGGAACTATTTCAATGGTATATACATTGATGCTCATATTAATTTTGATATGATTGTCAATGATTGTTTGGTTTCATTCTAGAATTAATCCTTTTTGAGGAAACATTGTGAGCTCTAATGAACACAAAACCTCTGGGAGATTTCTGGAGATTCATAAAGTTTTTGTAGAACTCTTGGGGAGGGTTCTGGCATAGCTTATCTGATCCGAAACTTCTATGCTTCCTGTCCCTCAAAGCTCTGTGTAGTTGTATCCTTCTGTCTAAGGCATGTAACTGATGTGAGTTTTCCCATTTATGGACATGGAATGTGCACATTCAGAAATGCACATATATCAAGAACCAGATTAAGAGGCCAAAGGCATGTATGTGCATAAGTGTGAAGCATCTCATATTTCCTTGTTTTTATTGAGAGCTTAACAAAAGTCTAAGCCTTCTGTGATTCTGTTCACAGAGCCCTCCTTCTATTGTCTGTTGCCCCATCATTCAAACGGGAAAATACCAGGGCCAGGGCAGGGGAAGCTGCTGCTATTCCTCCTCCTTTTTCTTTTTGAAAAATTTGGAGTGTTTCAGCTGAATATCAAACACACTCTGTGTAAAAAGAGAGAGAGAGAGAGAGAGAGAGAGAGAGAGAGAGCATTAGAGCTAAACTACACATGTTAACATTGGAATCATTACTTTTGAATTAAGCAGGAAAAATGTAGCTGCTGTTGAGAATATAATCAAAATTGCTGCTTTTAAAATATAATTCTCAAGATGCATCAAATAGCTTGTCCTCCTCTTTCATGTTAGATTGATGAGTTAAATTAACACATTATTTCCAAGCTCTACTTTTCTGATTCCCAGCCATCCCAGCTGCTACTGTGGGTGAAGCATCATACCATCATGTGACCTGAGGAGCCCCTTTTGAAATCCTCTCCATTACGTTCCTGAATGACACATAGACCACATACTTTTAAGATCAAGCATCACACCCTTCCCCTTTCTCCCTGCTTCTTTTCATTGTTAGCATTTTATTTGAACATCTTGAAAGCCTGCATACCTTTCTATCACTTTAAGGTTAGCAGAATTATAACTTTATCCCCCTCCCCTTGGATCAACAGGGTTTACCTCCCATTTTCTTGATCCAGAATCTTGTTGATGCAGTAACAAAGGGCTGCCAGACCACTGGAATTGGGACTGCCAGCAGCCATTTATTATATTATTAAATTCTCCCACCCCTATTCTAAGACTCCCAGAGGCCTCATCAGGGAGCCTTAGGAAGCTAGGGAACCTGAAAATGGGGAGGAATAGGAAACTTTCTAATGGCTTAAATTAAATATTTCTGGTGCCCCAATCCAGGTTAAGCCAGTGTGAATTCATGTCAACATTGTTTCCCCCAGTATTTACCTTTGCACGCCATGTAACATGAAAGGCATGATTGTTTTACTTGTGTTGTTGCACTAGGGCATTTTGAATCTATTGCCATGACAGTGAGGTTGAATTCAGGGGTCTTACATCTGAGTAGACATGTGTCAGATTCCCACTGTAAAGTAGTTGTGTGTGTGTGTGTGTGTGTGTGTGTGTGTTGTGTTGTTACAGTCGTGACTGACCCTTCGTGACCCCATGTCCATGGAGTTTTCTTGGCAGGAATACTGGAGTGTCTTGCCAGTTCCTACTCCAGGTCTAAAAGATGTTTTCAGTTGGTGCCCATTAAGATCATTAGGGCGAGTTAATTATAGCTCACCTCTCATTGAAATAAATCCAGTCCAATTTCAAATAAGGTTCAACAGTGCTCAAGAACTTGCCTAGCAACCTCCACAGATGAGGAAAAGAAGGGAGGAGCTGTGTGTCATCTGCGTATCGATGACAATAGACTCCAGATCTCCACATGACTTATTCCACTGGCTCCATGTAGATATTAAAAAACATTGAGGAGATGGCTAAGCCCTGCAGGATCCCATAATGGAGGTCCCAAGGGGTAGACAAATTTGGAATCTGGGATGGGCCTTCAAGGGAGGACTTGGATCCACCAAAGAAGGGAGCCTTCAAGTCCCAAGTTTGATACCAATCCTAGAAGGACAGCATGGCCAACAGATCAAAGGCTGAAGAAAGATCCAGGAGCACCAGCAGGGAGACACCACTGCCCCATTTGCCTCCCTCAGGGGATCATATCACAGGGGGACCAATGTAATTTCAGTTCTATGGCATGGCCTGAACTCCAATTGGCTATCCATTTCCTCAAAGAATGCCTGTCACCACCCTCTCCATCAACATGCCCAACATCTCAGTCTTAGAACCACATATGACTACAGAAACAAACCTGGAAAAGATCTTGCTTGGTTGGAGGGAGAAAGCCGCATGTAATGGATGAACTACTACAGGTATTTCTCTGCCAAGGCTGAGGTCATGACTGCCAAGTATTGTGTTCTGCAATGTAGAACAAACATTCTTATATAGTTCTATAGCCTGTGTCGTTTCACAAGGTATGCTGCATACTTTAATATTTTGGTGTATGTGGTAATGCAGGCAATTTGTCTAGCTGTTACATCAGGCATAATGCTTTCAATCCATCTCCATCAGCTGATTTCATACAGGCAGCCATAGGTGTTTAGAAAGGGTGAGGCACTATGCCAATGAGCCCGTAGCATATGCTAGCTCCGCGGGAGGCTTGTCCGCCCGCGGAGCCGATTTGCCCCGCCCGAGGGGGACAGGAGGCGAGGCAGGACCTGTACGTCCTGCATGGGCGGGGGGAGGAGCGCCCTATAAAGGGTGGCTCCTCCCCCCCAGCCAACAGTTCAGCCTTAGCAGCGTTTGGGGGAGTATCTCCTGCCGAACGCTGTGCTGCGCCGCGGGCGCCACATGGCGGGCGCCATGTCAGGGGCCGCATGGGCGGCCGCATCGGCAGCGAGGCCCCTGCGTCGGGGTCGGACTGGCTCCCCAAAGACCGCTGCTGCCGCGCTACCGCGCGGCACAGCTGATAGTCGGGGGAGCTTGGCCGCAAGGCTGCGGCTCTGTCTCGGCCGGCCCCCGGCCTCTGCTGCTGCGCTACTGCGCGCAGCAGCTGATGGTCGGGGAGCCCGGCTGCGTTTCCCCGGCTCCGTTCGACTGGGGGGGAACGGCTTCGGCCTTTCCCCCAGGTGCGCGGGGGCGTGGGGAGCTTGGCCGCAATGCTGCGGCTCTGTCTCGGCCGCCCCCCCGGCCTCTGCTGCTGCGCTACTGCGCAAAGCAGCTGATGGTCGGGCGAGCCCGGCTGCATTTCCCCGGCTCCGTTGGACTGGGGGGGAACGGCTTCAGCCTTCCCCCCCAGGGGCGCGGGGGCATGGGGAGCTTGGCCGCAATGCTGCGCTCTGTCTCGGCCGGCCCCCGGCCTCTGCTGCTGCGCTACCGCGCAAGGCAGCTGATGGTCGGGCGAGCCTGGCTACTCTCCCGCGGCCCCGTTGCGCTGGGGGAGTGGCTCCGGCCCTTTCCCCAGGGTGAGCGGGGGCGTGGAGCACGGGGCGTGTGGTGGAGTCGGGCGCCGGCCCCTGCCCCGCCGGATTGGGCGCCGCGGTGGGCGCCACATGGAGAGGCCGCAGTGGCTGTGGGCCGGGCGCTGCGCGGCCACCAGCCTTCCGAGAGCAACAGAAGACGGCGGAGCGCCAAGGAGAGGGACTGTGCAGCCGATCTACCTGGCTGCAGCCCGGCAGCGGATTGGGGGGAGCGGCATCGGCCCTCCCCCTCACAGTGAGCAAGGCCGACCGGTGACCCACCCCCACCCTTATTTTCTCAGCCCCCCTCCGCGGAACTAGGTGGCCTGGTGCCCCCTCCTTCCCTCTCGAACTGGTCGGGACCAGCGATGCGATTGAAATGCGACGGGGGAGGGGAGGCACCAGGCCAGCCATGCAGTGGGCGCGTGTTGGTGGGCGGACTCCTTCACCCTTCCCCCGAGCCACTACAGGCCACGCCGCGTGGGCGTGAGAGAGGATATGGGCCCAGGCTAGGCCCCAGCGGGTAGGCCTTTTGGGGAGTGTCGCACGAATCGACTGCCCGGGCTGGGAGGTCGCGGTTGCCAGGCGGGAGGTTTCGTCAGAGCCTACGGGCCCCGGCCAACGGCTGGCCCTCCCACATTCCCGGGCTAGACCTTAACGGGCGGTCCGGGCGGGGGTGAGCTCACCAGGGAAGGTATAAGGGGAGCCCGTCAACCTTGGGGGTGGGTGAGTTGTCTGCCCCTCCCCAACGGTGGGCCCAAACTGCGGCAGCCGGGGGGGCACGGGCCTTGGCCCGGGGCAGCTGTCGCCTGCCTATTCATCCCCTCAGCTGAGGCTGGCGCCTGCCACTTAGGAGGCTGAGCCACCAAGGCCAAACCAGCCTCTGTTAGGAGGGCCCATAGACAAGGGACATGGGAAGACCCATGCGGACCAGGCCAGAGGCCCATCTAATCCAGCTTTCTGTGGCTCACAGTGGCCCCACTTGAGGCATTTGGGAGCACAGGAGATGGGATCGCGGGCTCCTAATAACACTACCATGCACCTGGCCCTCAGAGTACGATGGTTTTAGGCCTGCAGATAGCACATCTCCATTGTGGACTGTAACTTGGGAGGATCTCCTCCTGCAGCCGGGTGGCGAGCACCGCACCCGGGGGCAGGGAGTTCCACAGCCTTAGCAGTGAGCGGGGACACATCTCCATCATCGTTTGTAACCTGCGAGGGACTTTCCCCCAGCCCGGATGCAATCTCCGCATCCGGTGGCAGGGAGTTCCATGGGCCAATTACACGTGGTGTACAGAAGTAGGTTCTCAGCAGCGGGCCTTCAATTGCAAACGTGAGGTGTGCACCTTATATATCGCCATGGTACGAACATCAGAAGAGCTGTGCCCGCTCAGGCCAAAGGCCCGTCCTGGGCTACACGGATTGGTAGGAGTCAATCCAAACTCTTCACCAAGACCAGCGCATGTGAAAGCGAAGCGCCCCGCTTTGGGTGGTCTTTGGGCGGTTTGCGGACGTGGTTGCGGGGTGCGGGCTGCACATTGTCCCCCCCGGCGGGCTGGGTGCTCAGTTTGCCGACCTCGGGAAGAGGTATTGTTTGCAGCCCATCCAGGGCCGGTTGCAGTGATAGGCCCCCGAGTAGTATCTCCTGCAACCACTTTGTGGTAATGTTAAAGTCGAAAGTGTAAGCCGCTTGTGGACACTTGGACCTCCAGGGTGCGGTAAGGGTCTGCATCGACCCATCTGGCATTGGTGACACGCTTTACGGGTCACCTACTCAGTACAGGGCCACCTCCCCCCACCTCTAGATCCTGCCCAGCCTGGCTCATAGAGGCAACAGAAACATACCAGCAGACCGAGCCACAGTTATAATTAAGGCATCTCTCCTGGGGGGCGGGGTACCCCCCAGCCCTCAATGGAACAGTCAGTGGGCCCATCCGGATGGAACTGAGCTTGACAGTAAAAGATATTAGCGACCACAGGCGCTCTGAGGAAGTTCGAATTGTTGCCCCAGTATGCACTGCCTTGCCTTTGGTTACATTAAAACACATTTGCCATGTCTCAGCCCGTTCAGCAAGTTTGGAGAGAGCCTTTTGGAGCTCTTCACAATCTTCTCTGGTTGTCACCGCACAGAAAAGTTTTGTGCCATCGGCAAACCTGCCCCTCCCTCACGGTTTATCCCTGCTTCCAGGTTCCTGGCGAACATACTGAGAAGCACCGGTCCCAGGGCAGAGCCCTGGAGCACACCGCGGTGCGCTTCCCTCCCTGAAAAATTCCATTGACAGCAACTTGCGGCCCATCAGAGGACCCGTCCTCTTGTCCCCTGACCGCACAATCGCCCCAGCAGCATTTGGTGAGGGACTGTGTCAGAAGCCTTTTGGACAATCCAGAGGGACTATATCCGTCGGTTCATACAAACACCCGTATTGGATTGACTTCTTCGGCAAGAGGGGCGGCCCGGGCGGCGGAATCCGCTCAAGGTCCTTTGTCGTGAAGACAGGTGCCATGAATCGAGTTGGCGGTTACACGCCACAATTGGGTCCGCGGTTACATCACAGGGCCCC
This sequence comes from Phrynocephalus forsythii, assembly GCA_029282475.1. Taxonomy (NCBI): domain Eukaryota; kingdom Metazoa; phylum Chordata; class Lepidosauria; order Squamata; family Agamidae; genus Phrynocephalus; species Phrynocephalus forsythii. Next base: position 16,378,455 of record JAPFRF010000004.1, read on the forward strand.
CCCTTCTTATTTTCTTTGAATACGTTTTGGTTGGTGCCACGCCCACGCCGCTGGTTCCTTTGCACCTGTTTCCTCCTTATATTCGGCTATGCCGTCTCAGGAGGGCGGGTCCCAGTGGGAAGGGTAACGGTAAGGCCCCTGCCGGGGAAAGGCCTAGGCAGCACCCCCCTTCCTCATCCATCCTCTTCATCGGATGATGAGTCTCCTGGGCTTTTGGCAGCTTGGAAGAAGTTATCCCGTTTGGAGCATGGGTGCGCGGAAAGGCGGGGGATGGCCATGTCTTAGAGGGGCGGGCTTTCTACAAGTGAGGCCAAGGCTCAGAGGAGGGCGGAGTGTAAACTAATGATGGCTGACGATGACATGCATTTCTTCTCTTGTGTCCGTTTTAGCGGGATCTGCCAGTATCATTCTGCAGGCGGTGTCTTCGGGGGTGCCCGAGCAGGTGGAAGCAGCCACAGGACCGGCCGCGGGGTACTGCGAGGCCTCAGCCGAGTCTGGACCCCGAGGCCTGCAACGGAGAGCACAGCACTTGGTGAATTGGGGTGCGCACCCGAAACGGTTCCCACTGTCGTTTGGCCCTGTCCGGGGGGTGGTTTCCGGGCCGGGCAAACTGCCCAGCGCAGGGAGTGGCCCGGGCGCCGCCCGCCCAGCTACCAGCGGCCAGACATCTGGGTTAGCGCCCCCCAGGTGGGGCGGAGAACGATCCAACGGCACCTTCCAGGGGGCGGGGCGGGCTAGCATCAGCCAACTCTAACAGGTTCCCCCCCCCAATGGGGGTACCTGGCCTGTTGCCGGGCTAGTCGGCGAGCGGCCATATGGCTGGGGGGGAATGGAACCGTGGCCAGGACCGGTGCAGCCCCGGGCTACCCCGGGGGGGCAGCAACAGCCACGCCGTAGGGCGCCTGCGCCTGTCCATGTGGGCATCACTTGTCTACGCCCTCTAGGGAGTAAAGCTAGCGGGGGTCATTCGCAGACGCCCCCAGCTTACTCGAGGGGGAGCTGGATGTCAAGGCGGCTGGGGAGGTGGGCCTCTCACTGTTACAAGAGGTGTGTGCGGCCGTTGCCGACGCTCTAAACTGTTTTGTTATTGTTCCAGGGCCAGGAGGCTGTGACTGGCAGTTCATGGGCTAATTTTATCTTCCCAGGACCTGAGAGCAGCGCCCGCCGGGCGAGAGGGGTTTTGGGGGGAACAGTTAGGTATACTGGGCGGAGAAGTACGCCATCAGATCCGGATAGGGGCTAAATTTGGGGCTGGCTAGTCGTGCCATAAGTGAATGGCAAGGTAAAAGGGGGATGAGGTGGCGGGAGTTCCTGGGTACGGCCATAGCGGCGGCCCGAGGCGTGCCACCGGAGTTCTCACTAACCCACTTGGGGAGCAACGACCTGACTACCTGGACAGGCAAGTCATGGGTCTTAGACATATTGCGGGACCTGGCTGATGGGAAGGCCAGGTCCCCGGCGGCAAAAAATTTCTGGTCCACCCTGATACCACGGTAGGTGGGGAGGGCAATCTGTGACCCACAAAAGATTAATCGCTCCAGAAAGGGAGTGAACCAGGAGGTTGTAGGGCAGTCTGCAAGGAATTTGGGGCTGTGCTGGGCCACCCGGGGATGGATGTGATCAGGATGGAGCTCTACAGGCCGGACGGGGTGCACCTGTCGGATGGGGGCATGGAAGGATTCCTGCAAGGCTGGAGGAGAGGCCTGGTTGAAGGGTTAGCTGCTGGTGGGGGGGCCGGGGCCATAGCAAGGCTAGGCCCGCGGCCGTGGCGGCTAAAAGCATGGAGGGCAGCAGGGAGCATACCATTGGCAAGATAAAGGTAAACGCCCCTCCACCACAGCACGGCGGGCCGGGAGGTCACGGGGCTGTGGTGGGAGAGGGAAAGCGCCTCCCTGCACTGGGAATTACCCAGCTTGGAGAATAACAGGCAGGGAGGAGGAAACGCCCCTCCACCACAGCACGGTGGGCCGGGAGGTCACGGGGCTGCGGTGGGAGAGGGAAAGCGCCTCCCTGCGCTGGGAATGACCCAGTTTTGAGAATAACAGGCAGGGAGGAGGAAACCAAATTAACCGGCCTGGGCCGTGCCGTACCATGACGGCACCACCTGGGGGTTTAAGGCTCGCCTAAGGCTGCCGGTCGGAGGGGTCCCGGGAGACCCCGGGGTTCCGACCATATGAGAAGATGCTTGGCCCCTCCTGTTGTTGTTGTTATGATGTTGTTTGTTAATAAAGTGTGGCCCAGTTTACCCCAACACACTGCCTCGCCTCGTCATTCCGAGTGGGGGGGCAATGCTAGCTCCGCGGGAGGCTTGTCCGCCCGCGGAGCCGATTTGCCCCGCCCGAGGGGGACAGGAGGCGAGGCAGGACCTGTACGTCCTGCATGGGCGGGGGGAGGAGCGCCCTATAAAGGGTGGCTCCCCCCCCAGCCAACAGTTCAGCCTTAGCAGCGTTCCCCACCCACCCACCGCCTTAGGGCTAGTGTGAGTTTACCTGGTCGCCTGCTTTGGGGCCGGATAGGAATTTTTGACCCGCACTCTAGATTGGCCGTTGAGAGCGGGGATTTTTTGCCTATCCCACACTGGTTCCTCAAGTTTCAGAGGCTGATGAAATGTTGTATCGGTCACACTTTGGCGGCTAAAAGCATGGAGGGCAGCAGGGAGCATACCATTGGCAAGATAAAGGTAAACGCCCCTCCACCACAGCACGGCGGGCCGGGAGGTCACGGGGCTGTGTTGGGAGAGGGAAAGCGCCTCCCTGCACTGGGAATTACCCAGCTTGGAGAATAACAGGCAGGGAGGAGGAAACGCCCCTCCACCACAGCACGGTGGGCCGGGAGGTCACGGGGCTGCGGTGGGAGAGGGAAAGCGCCTCCCTGCGCTGGGAATGACCCAGCTTTGAGAATAACAGGCAGGGAGGAGGAAACCAAATTAACCGGCCTGGGCCGTGCCGTACCATGACGGCACCACCTGGGGGTTTAAGGCTCGCCTAAGGCTGCCGGTCGGAGGGGTCCCGGGAGACCCCGGGGTTCCGACCATATGAGAAGATGCTTGGCCCCTCCTGTTGTTGTTGTTATGATGTTGTTTGTTAATAAAGTGTGGCCCAGTTTACCCCAACACACTGCCTCTCCTCGTCATTCCGAGTGGGGGGGCAATGCACTATCTCTGTGAAAAATGACTCCACTTAATCGGCACTAAGAGAAATCTGGCTGGTTCTTCTGCCTTCACTATGGAATCATTGTAAGAAAAACCATAGGAAAGATTTCTCAGACATGAGGAGGAGTGAGCTATATATCAAATATCTCCTCCCAATCCCCAGTATCTTTCAATTCCCCCCTAAAGCATGCAGTGCTAAGATTAGAGCAGCGGAGGTGGCCCACCTGTGTGTCTCATCTCAACTGACTTAGAATGGGGTTGGGCGTGGGGTGCACATGATGGACCCTCCTCTCATCAGGAAGGGGAAAAAAATCCCTGTGGATAGAAAATTGGATACCAGGAAGAAGAGGTCTGGCTCAGATTTCTAGCTGTGATACTTTGGGGATTTTTTTTTTGCATGAGAAAGAAGTATCCCTGGGTGAACTGACACTGTATGAGGCACCACCTGCAGTCTGCAACAGTACTGTTGAGACACGGCATCATGTGCTCATTAAGTTTGACAATTCTTTCCCCCCCTTTTTCTTTTGAAGTTCTGCAAGCCTTTCACTTTCCCCACGCCTACTCTTTCCACTGTTTATGGATTGATGTCTATTTCATTTAACCTTGATTCGTGGCTGCCTCTAAAGGTGGAACTCTTTGGGAGAAAAGCGCCTTCTTCCTCACCATCTTTTTGGGCCCCTTCATCAGGCTGCCCCCAGATTGCACGAAGATGTCACTGAAACATGTCTGAGATGCATTCCTCTCTGTCCCATTTGGGCCCTGAGGCTTCTCTCCTGCCTCTTCAGCAGAGCCACACACAAGGGTTGCCTCGATAAGACAGCAGTCTGCTTCCTGCAAGCAAGGCTGGAAGCAAACATTTCCAGTAGGGGGTGAGGATGGCATGGAGGCCTGTCCTGAGTTCACCTGAAACCAAACCATATTTGTGTAACACTGTTCTGGAAAAAGTATCCCCCTTGAAGGAGGCAGAGATACAATTAAGAACTCTAAGTTGTGTTGTGTTGTTTACAAATAACACCTGTAGTTTCTCAAAAGAGAGAAGCCGTTCAGAGATGTAACACATTTTCTGTCTAAAAGACACCCCCATGTATGAGACAACACCCACTTTTCCAACCCAAAATTACAGTTTTGCAAAGGCACAGTTCTCTCCTCGGCTTACTTCCATGTATAATACCACCCTCAATTTTTAGTTTAACAAATTTAGACAAAAATATAGTCTTATATACCTTATCCTGTCAAAGGAACCAACATGGAATTATCTCTGAACATTTCTGTGACAGCACCCAACCTACCACCACCGTACATGTTGTGTTCTGGAACCTTGGGGATTATACACTCTGGATTGTGGTGACCAAGTTGCCATCACAATTGCTGCTTCCATGACATACAGCAGCAGCCACCAAAATAAACCCAACCATTGTTTGACTTGGAGGGAATATTTGAATTATAATTTCCAGATGGGAGAAGGAAGAGAGGGCTAAGAATCTTAGAAAAGCTTGATAAAGCTGAACTTGTCAGGAGAAAAAGGGAGACAAAATTAATAAAAGAGCATGTGCACTCACAGATAAATCCTGGGTTTATAAACCATGGTTTATTGGACCAAGATTGCAACATCTGGACAATTTTTTAAAAAAGTTAGTCTTTTGTTCTACTGTTTTGATTATTGATATGCATGAATTTCCACCCAACATGTATGAAATGGCATGTAAACATTGGATGATACAGCTGGATTTGTGTGAGTCCTGAATGCGCTTACCATGCAGTAGTAAATTTTATATGTTGCGTTTCTAAATATGCTACAGAATGACTCCTTCTGAAAGCAGATTACAAACATTAATAAAGTGAGAGCACATAATAGCCAACAAATTAAATTCTCTTTCTTGCATTCACGTTAAAAGCCTTTAAGAGCCTTGAGTAAATAATTCTCTTTGAAACAAACCATGGGATTTTTTGTGTTCTGCTGAGGTTTCCATGCCACTGATCAAGATTCTTAATGCAGCCCTAATTCTTTGCAGACCATAGCAACGTCTGGCCTGTGCCTTACTTTAATGCCAGTTCATTAAAGTTTTATTAATGGGGTTTGGGAAACTCAAATATGTGTCATCCCGATATGCAGCAGCATTTCCAGGATCTGCAAGATTTTACTTTTTCACAGATTTCTTTCCATAATTTCTCAGGCTCTGTAAATGCATACTGGCAAAAGCTTTTATAGTTCACATGGAGTCCCACCATGCATATATTCTACATTTGGCGGGGTTCATGAGCAACGTCGGAGCTTATACACCAGAGATCATCTCAATCCATGAAGAATTATTAGTTTTCCTGCTGATAAAAAATATCTATTTGGATCTGAAATCATGCAAAGCAACTACTGTGTGAGCATCTTAACCCAGGGAGTGGGGTTTCACTGCAACAGAAATCTGCTAGTGTAGGTTCACATGCCTAAGGCTGATGATGTCATACCCAGGGGCTTTAGAAGCTCTGTATAAAAATGGCACATAAAGCAGAAGTGTCCCCTAAGATCAGAATACTGATTATTTTCACAAGGAGCTTTCTTTTTTCTTGTCAGAAGCACCAACAAATTATGTGGACAGATAAACATACACTACAAAGCATATAATAAGTTATAAACTTATTACATAATTCCTGGAGGAAAAGTCCACCACAGGCTACAAACCATGATAGAGATGTGTAATCAGACTTAAAACCAGGGTACTTCAAGGACCAGATGCAGGGGAGTGGTATCAGGAGACAGATATCTAGTCTCGTGTGCTCCCAGAGGCATTTGACGGGGCCACTGTGAGATACAGGAAGCTGGACTAGATGGGCCTTTGTCCTGCTCCAGCATGGCTCTTCTTATGTTCTTATGTTCTTATGTAAAAAGGTATATAAAATGAGTAAGAAATTTTAAAAAAAGTTTGATGACATTTGCCCAGTCCTGGGCCCCATCAACAGCATTCCCTCTTTGCAACATGAGATCTTCCTTTGTTCATGTTCAAGGGCAACATATCCCTCATAACATGTGTGACATTGTTTGTTCTCCGCATTTGCACAAGAAGTCTTCTGTAGGGAAGTCCCATTGAACCTCCAACCCCAGCATGCAGTCTGTTGAATGCTTTCCAAGGTCATTCTTGGCCAGGTGGTGGAGAGTCATGTGGTTCTATCCAGCTACTTTGTAGCCCGTTGCTTGCCTTCATAGTTCTAGGGCAGTTTGTGGGGGCTGATTGTAGGGAGAGGCAGATGTTTTGAGGGAACTATACCATGATTTCAGTCTTAGTTTTGATGGCTGATGGGCACATTACCAAAAATGACACACTGTTTCATCATTTTGTAAGCTTACAAACCCTTACGAAATGAAATGAAGCAGCAAACAGTGTGTCATCAAGAAAGGAAACAAAACACCATTTTTTTGTTTCGGAAATGAAACAATTCATCCTAGCCTTTTGATCCATCCTTCTTGAGAACAGGAGGTTTATTTTTAAACTGATTGTTTTTTTCCCCTTCCTTCCCATACCTCAGCTGTTGAGATAGCTTATCTCCAATCTTGATCTGGCTGAAGCTAGCCAGGAGCTGATTGTGTCTGCAAGTTGATTTAAACAGATTGTTTTCCTTTCCTGATTAAATAAGACTGTGGAGGTTATTTCTTGGACCCGTTATTTTTCTCAGAACATTCCTCCTAGTGAAAACTTCCTGTTTGGTGTTAAAACAGTGATTCTTAAAAGAAAGTTCCATACAGGGTGACTCCCAAGTATTTTGGGGTGGCACAGTGTTTCAGCCTGGTACCATACCACGTCACCTTCAATGTTATTGATGCCTTGCAGTTTTGAATTGGAAAGCACAGATTTGAGTTTTAGGTCATTTGACTTCAATTGGTTATCTCCAAAATATAGTCATTAGATTCAGAGCCTCAGTAAGCTGTTTCTCAACAGCCTCAAAGGTTGCACTCTGTGTTGCAATTGCCAGGTCATCGGCATACAGAAAACTTCTAGTTGCTCCTGGCAAGGGTTGGTCATTAGTATAAATGTTAAACAGTGTAGGAGCTGCTACAGTGACCTGTGGGGATCCATTGCTTTCATTTCTCCAATGACTGTGTTGTCCCTGGAAGGCAACATCAAATCTGTGAGTTTCCAGTATGCAATGTATGATTTTCATAAATTTAAACTCCTTTGTAATGTGTTGCACTTTCTTCAGCAGGCCTATAAAGAGATCTATAAAGACCACATAGGTGATTTCCTTCAATTCAAAACCCAGAAGCATCTTTTCCCCCCAGAAGGATAAGTAGTGGATGGTTGCTTGGGACTTTGCCTTATCAAAAATGACTCCAAAATTGTAGCTACATTGAGAGAGGGGGGGGCGTTTATACACGACCCCTAAGCTGCGCTGCAAATGGCAACCAGCTCCGGAGCTTAGAAATGTTTCCCCACCAGCTCCGGAGTTTAGAGAAAATTAAGTGCGACCACGCCCCCATAAGCGCGACCCAGCGCACCTTTCATGTACTTGCTCTCAGCAGATGAAAATTCCTTGATGCGGATAAGAGTGCCGGGCTCTCCTCGCTTGTCTGTTGTTTTTTTGCCTCCCGCCCCTTTAAGAGCCCCTTGAGAAGGAACCAGGAAGTAACGGGGCTCGTGGCAACTTCGACCGGCACCGGCAGGTTAGTAAAGGCTTCTTTTGTCCTTTTATTCCCTCCCCCCCTCACGCCGACAGGAGCAGGAAGTGCTGAGGGGTGGGGACGCAGGAACAGAAAAGAACCCCCAAGATCTCTGGTCCGAATTTAAGGGACCAGCGGATCTTAGAGGTCATGTGAAAAGGCCCAGAGAGAGAGAGAGAGAGAGTTGAGCTATCTGGTTGTGCAGCCAGTGACTGGAAGTTTAATTCCCCACTGGGCCTATGGTAAGTAGAGCTAACCTATGTGGCATTGGGTAAGCTGCACAGTTCCACAATGGCTCCCCCAAGGGAATGTTAAACCACTTCTTTATATTCATTACTAGACATGGGCACGACTTGGCGAAATTATTGTTTCCGTTTTCGGTTATCATTTCCGTTACGTAACGGAAACGGTAACGATAATTAAGCCGTCAGAACTTGAGCTCGAACCGAAAAAAGAAAAATTTGGTCGGGTTTTTCATTTTCGTTTGTGGCATTGCGGCGATCGCGCAATGCAAAGCACAGAAAACGTTTTTAATTTTTTTTTAAAAAAAAACCCGACTCACAGCCAAAAAAGCAGGCGAAAATATGCCACCTATGAGATGGGTGGTTTCTGAGGCTTTGCCACCTATGAGATGGGTGGTTTCTGGGGGGGTCCCCGGCCTTTCCCCCCTCTTCTCCTGTCCTGGGCTGCTTGCACCAGGCTGGGGGGGGTCATCCTCGTCGTCTCGCCATGCCATGCGGTGGGGGGGATCCAAAATGGCGACCACAAATTTTCTTTTGAAATCGTGGTCATAAAACACACCAAATCACCAGAGAAACATGAGAAATTTATTTATTTTAAATGCCTGAATTTTAATAGTAGCAGCAGTGGGTTTTTTTATAGCAATAAAACATCATATTGATTTTATTTTATTTTATTTTATTTTTTATATTTTTAGACCTGCCCATTTGGGCTGGGCATGGGATGGGACCACACAATTTTTTTGAACCATTCCACCAATGGCATCGCCAGGTTTTTGACGGACACTTCTGGATGTCTCGGAGGGCATAAAAAGCCGAGGCACCTTCCAGAAATCGTAGTCGGCTGTATGGATGTGGTTGAGGGAGGAGGGCTGGCTGCTGGTGCTGGTGCTGGTGTGATCCAATCGAGATTGAGGAGGGAGGCTGGAGGCTTTAGGATTTAAGTTAGGCAGGCAGGGAGGGAATTGAATTTAGAAAATAATTTCTTTGATTCCCTGCAGCTTTGTCTGCTGAAGGGAATAGCAGTTTATTCTTTATTTCTTCCCTGGTGGTTTGTGAGGATTTTTTTCTGATATTGGATAAAGGGGGAGGTTTGACTGGGAGTGGGAGGTGTGGATTTTTCCCAATTTCAATTTGCTTGCACACAGACACATTTGGGGTGCAAGCCAAGAACAGAACCTCTGTGATATCCTAACTGCCCACTCGCCCGTCCACCCGTGCTGCCACCCGCCTGCGGCCCGCGCCGCCGCCCACCCTCTCACCTGCCCGTGGCCACCACCCGCCTGCTCACCCGCCTGCACCTCCCCCCTGCCGCTGTCGCCGCCCACCCATGGCCCCCCGCCACCGCAACCCACCCGCACCTCTCCCCCGCCGCCCGCCCCCTGCCCCGCCCGCAGCCTAGGGCGCAAAAACACCTAGTGCCGGCCCTGATTGCGGGATGCCCGTATGCTCTGGGAAGTCAAATCGTGCGGTGGAAATGACAAACGACAAATGAAATGACAAATTTTTGAAAATTTTTGCGACAAATGGAAACGACCCGAAACGGACCCGTTCCGACAAACGACAACTCGAAACATCATTTTTTCTTGTCGTGCCCATGTCTATTCATTACCTAGAAAACCTCTAGAAAAGGGTTGCCCAGAATGAGAATTGAATTGACAGCACATGATTAATCTTGAGTAGAGATGGGCACGAATCGAAAAAATGACGTTTCAGTTTTTTGTTTTTTGTTGTGGGTCCCTTTCGGTTAGTTTTCGTTTCTCATGAATTTTTTGAAAAACATTTCATTTCATTTTTTGTTTTTTTGGTTTTCGTTTTTACCCACTTTTTGAATGACTTAAAGCATTTCTGAGCGCGGACATCCCCCAACGCCACAGACCAGAAGGAAAACACTAAAAAAAATGATACTGGCAGAGACACAGTATAGACTAGGTACGCAGGGAGGCTGCAAAGGCAGCAGCGGGCATTGCCCAGGGCATAAGGCAGCCACAGAGTGACTGCACTCTGGGGCAGGGGAGGGTACTCACCGAGAGGTACGCTATGCACGCACACAGGGAGGCTGCAAGACTGAAGCTACAGATAAATCTCTTCTTTTAATCCCCTAAGAGCCCGACTGCAACCAGCAGGAACACAGAAACACACACCTGCCTGGCTGGCCTAAAGTAATGAGTCGCAGAGACAACAATCCCACCCTAACTCCCACCGCAGACTGCAAGGAGGACAGAGGCTGCCAAAGCATTTTATGCCCTCTGTGGCTGCCAGACCTACCCAGTCTGCAACCTGGACATGCTATTGGTTGAAATTGTCCAAGAATTTACATGATCCCATCACATAGCTTGCATCCATCTTGTGGCTGGAATCCATTTTGTGTCATCCTTAAAGGGAAAAGAAAAAATACATCACAATGGGAGAAAGACAAACACAAACATTTTAAGGACACCCCCCGGTAGGTAATAATTTCAAATAATTATCGCTGTATTTTTATGGATGTCCAGGGCGTTTTAATACCGAAGAAATCAATATTAGGCATCTGGTAGACATTTTGGGCCGATGTCCCCTAACTCCCTTAAAGGAAAAAAATACAGCGATTTGAGAAATGACATAAACGCACGTTTTAAGGACCCCAACCCTCCTAGTAGGTATTATCAGGCAGAATAAATAATTATCGTTGGGTTTTTACAGATATTCAGGACATTTCTTAACATTTAAAAACAGCTCATTTCATTGTGTGTTGCCATTAACGAAAACAAAACGTAACGAACCTAATTTTCATGGTTCTGTTCGGTTCGTTCCAATTTCATCACAATTTTCGTTATTCATTTCATTACGTAACAAAACAAATAATGAATAACGTAATGAAATTTTTTTCGTTTTGTGCCCATCTCTAATCTTGAGGCTATGCTAACATTCATTCCCTTATTTGTCTTTGAGCCTGTCCACACTGTCACAGAGATATGATACATGGATTACTGAGGGTTCAGTTTGGATCAGGAAAAAAGAGACATTGTTGGTAATCTACTTAGAATTACCATCAGGAGAATCTAACAGGGAAAAAGGGATATACTTAGAATGATCCCTTCTTCCCTGTTAAAAGCTGACCCATATATTTTTCATCCAGTGATAGGGCATTCATTCTTTTTGGTATGCTCATTAGCCTGGAGATAGTACCCTCCAGCAGCTGCAAGTTCAAAGAGAGAGTTTGAGAGAGGGAGAGAGAGAGTCATGAGAGAATGAGGGAAGGGAATCAGAGAGAGGGAAGAAGAAATTGGAATGGCAGTGACAAAAGGATATAGGAACATTGTAACCCCCCCCCAAGACAAACAAGGAAAGTGCTTAATTGACACTTGATTTGACCACACAGGGTCTTTTGCTGTTTAGCATGCTAAATGGCACATCACTCCTTCCCTGACCTCAGCAGACCCTTTGTAGTCCATCCACCCACATACCTGAAATGGCCAGTCTGAGCCAGTCCCTTGTCACATTTACAGATGGGGCTTTATTGTTCTGCTATCACTCCATTCACTTTTTCGGGTGGGAAAGTGGGGTATTCCACTATTTAAAAATCAGCTTGTGCTGCAAAGCCCCCTTAGATGCTTCCTGAATTGAAAGTGAACGTATTAAAAATGGAACAAATAAAAGGCATTGAAAGAAATCTATTAAGGCTCCATGGTAAAATGTACAATGATAACAACAAGGTCAGTATTTCTTTAGCAAGTAGATTGTGGTTATTTATTTTCTCCAAGATTCTTCTGCCTCTCTGTTAGGCAATAGATTCTGAACCTGCATTCCTGCAACTAATGAGCAGAGCCTTACTGAGTTATCCTTTTCTTGCTAAACTATCTGCAAAAACGTCATATCTATCATCAGGGAACAATGGAAACCCATTTACCATTGTGATTTGAGATTCTTTCAGCATGAAACTTCCTTTTCTTTAACCTTGTCAAATTTAAATTCTTTAAAAATACTTTCCCTGCAACCTGACAAATTCTGTGTGGTTCTCTTTTCTACCTTTTTGCTTAGCAAAAGTGCTGAGAACCTTTCTTCTTCTTTTTTTTTAAAAAGGCTTGGCACTATGTCTCATCCAAAAGCGGCTTTGAAAACTGACTGACCCACGGGCAATTATACATTCAGCACATTTAACCTTCCACGGCATTACTTGTTTCTTTTAAAAATATCAATGAAGCTTTCCCTTCACTTTAGAATCTATTTAACATCTTGGCATCATCTTTTGTACACTTATTTCTATTAGTGAGAATTCATCCTTTTATGAATATGAAATAATTTTTGGTATGGAAATTATAATTAGAGATCAGCATGAAACGGGAAAATGCCATTTTATTTCGTTTTTCATTTCATTTTTTCTGTTTCTTTTCATTTCATTTGAAATGAGTTTTATAAAAAAAATTCATTTTTTTCATATTTGTGTTTTTCATTTTTTTACTCTTCATGGCAAGTGGTGGTGGTGGAACACCTCTGCCACCACCGCTTGCTGTGAAGATTTTAAAACCCTCTGCTTCACCCCCAACATGCCCAACTGGGTAGGGGAGCGTGGATCACTTAAAATGTATTTGAGCCACCGAGGCAGCCTTGGTGGCTCAAAGACATTTCAAAGCACCCACACCTTTCACCTCCAACACACCTGATTCAATGAGAAGGCATGGGTTGTTTAAAGTGGTTTCCCATAGGAATGCATTGCTTTTCAATGCATTCCTATAGGAAACCTTGCCATTAACGAAAATGGCAAGTTCGTTTTGTTTTTCCAGTTCGTTTTGTTTTGTTTTTCTTTAGAAAATTTCCAGTTCGTTTTGTTTTGTTTTTCTTTAGAAATCAGTTTGTTTTTCATTTCATTCTGAAATGAAAGAAAAAATGAAAAACAAAATGAAACAAATTGGGTTTGTGCCTGTCCCTTATTATAATATAATGTAGGGTTTAAAAAACACAGTCCAGCTTATACAATGGTACCTTGTATAAAGAAATCAATTTTTTTCCAAATGAAATTCTGTTACGCAAATTTTCCTTTATACAAATTGCTCATAGGAATGCATTGAAAATGGAGTAATCCCTAATCGTGGCCATTTTTATGTTGTATGGATTTGTCCCATAGGCGATTCTGTTAAGCAAATTTCCTCTATCTCTGGAATTTTTTATGTTGTACAGATTTTATGTTATACAAACTGTTGTTATATGAGGGTCTGCTCTACTTTACTTTCTATTGTTCTTGATATTTTTTTGTTACAAATACTTGCTGAAGGAAAAGCTTTCTTTGCAGGACAATTAACCTGACATTTGACCTTTTGACTTTTAGAATCCTTCTCTCTGTGTGGGTGTGGGCGTGTGGGTGTTTGTGTGTGTGTGTGTGGGTGTATTCCCCTTCCTACCCCCTTGAATCTACATTCCTTCCCACTCACCCACACATTGTGATTTCCAGCACCAGTTCCCCAATTCTCAACTGGCACAATACAAATGCACTCGTCCATCCCTCTTAATCACGGTCCCATTTCAAAAAACCAACAAAAGAGAACCATTATTCCTAGCTGGAGCATTCCAGCAAACTCCTGCCTCTCTCCCAGGCCTGCTAGCCTGCCTGCATGTTACAGATCTGAAAAGATCCATTTATTTCTAAGACCTGCTTTGGTCTTCTTGATGATGCCAGGGAGATCCACACACTCCCTTCATACCTGAGGGTATATAATCTGAAAAGCTGATAGACCATTTATACCTTGGACATTCAAGGGAGTTTCCACTCACACTCTCTTTTCATGCCTGAGGGTCAAATGACCTGAGCCTGATGTTTAATTTTTGCCTGCCTGCCTGCCTGCCTGCCTGGTGGAGTACAATTCTAATACAGCACAATATGCCTTGGTGGGCTTCAAGGGAAGAGCTTGAGGAAGCTCCACTGCCATTTCCATGCTGCTAGATACCAGGATCAATATTTTCAAATACTTTTAAATTAATTTTTTCCCTGAGGCACCCCATTGGAGTTGAATAACTTGACCCCCTGTACCCCCAAACTCTCCAAATTTGGGGTGCTTCAAGAGGAGAGCACAAGGAAGCTCCACTATCATTTCCACAATGCTAGCTGCCTGGGATCACTATTTCCAAGCACATAACATTGCAATTTTTTTCTGTGGGCACCCCGTTTGATTTGAATAACTCAACCCCCTGAATCCCAAATCTCTCCAAATTTGGAGGGCTTAAATGGGACAGTCCAAGGAAGATACCCATCAAATTTGGTGCGTCTAAAACCCAGGAGACCCATTTTATAGAGTAACAAATCAGTTCATTACTGTTTTCATTTTGTACATTTTTTAAAAACAATTGTTTCTAAGAAAACAAAATGAATCATGGGGGAACAAAATGAAACAAAATGAAATGAAACACAATTTTTCCATTTTGTGCCCATCCCTAGTTCACTCACAAGCAGTATTGGTCAGAATTTATTGGTGTGCTTCATGCAAGGTTTGCAAAAACTCTCATGACTGGCTGCTGTAGCATCTCTATTATTTTGTTTTAAAGCAGAATTTAGAATTAAGCAAGGCTTGTTTATTTTGTTTTTAAAAACTTTGCTTAATTTGCCCACACAAAGTTGTTCCTCTGTCTCAGAGAAAGCACAAAAATCCCTCACTTTCTTATGGGAGAATAGGAGTAGTTTAGCAGCTGCTCAGGCTTAAATGCAAGACTGAGACAACCAAGGATTTACAGCACCTCTGATAATTATATCACCACAGCATATGCCTGTGCTGCCTTAGAATGGGATGACTATTTTCTGACAAATACTGCCTTTTGATATCCATATATAGGACTCTGATTGCCAACTGGAGATGGAAATTGAATTGAAATGTACATCTGACATTGCCACATATCACAGGACACATGTTCTCAGGTTTGATGTACCTGGATCATTTTAGTCTACAGTATAGGGTGTTGTCATACTTGTCCGTTTGTTCAAGTCTGAAATTCACTGAAGACCTGCTCATGCATTGACACTGACCTCCATGGAATTAAGACTTACATAAAGAAGGGGAGAAGATCGTGTGTATTGGCACTGGCCCTCCCACTGTGTTCTTCCAACCTGGTTCCATCACACTTGCATTAGATGGAGAACCACTTCACTGAGGAATCTGTTCTCTTCTTGACTCCCCACATGTGGTGGGGGAACTCTACTAAATAAATTGAACTCTATGTTGTACATATTGATCCAGTAAGTGGGAAATGTACAGTACAAGATGGTCAATCTTGTGTTCTGTCCTGCAACTAGAATAAGATGGCTCGAGTTTTTGTCTAAGATCTCTTTCCCATGTTGCCTGAAAAGTGCATTTTTGTTTCTTAAAAGCCACCTCTAAAAATTGTGCTCCCACAACCAGCTGGGTTTTCCAGAAAGAAAACCCGACCATGCCCCGTGAAGCGCAGCACAAGCGATGGTTTCTGGAATCACTGCTGGGGGTTAGACTTTTTCAGCTTATTTGATTTTTTAATATCACCTGCATCTCTAAATGCACCATTCACCTTGATCCCTATGGAGTTCCCTTGGTGGCAGCAAAAAGGCAGGCAAGCAAGTAAGTGGGCACCCCTCAGCCTCCCTGTCCCCCACCCAGCATGCGCCTGCCTGCCTGCCTGCTTGTTTGTAGGGCTGGGGAGGAAGGGAACCTTCCTCCTCATGACAGGTGCCTGTCATGCCACTGGCCCCCTTCGGAAACAGCAGCAGCCGCCCCTCCTCCATACAGACACCAAGACCTCCCGAGCGCAGAGGGTCCCTTGCCACCTGGCCCAAGCCAGGTGAGAGACTTCCCAGAACAATATGGAGGGAGGGAGGGAGTGGGAACTTGGCATCCCCCATCCCATCCATGGTGATCACCAGCTAGTAAGGCAGCGGCAGGGTGACTGACTTGCCCTGGAAGCTGCCTGCCCTATTCTGGAGGATTAATCTGGATTGCAAACCAGCAAGGCACAGAATGCTCATAACATAATTACAAAAGGTTAAGGTGATCTAAGGCTGCGGTCTCACTAAATGTTTCTGTGCATCTTAATTTTATGCATTTTTTCCAGGTGGTCACGTGGTGTTTGATGTGCAGTTATTGTCCTGTTGCCAGGGTAGTATTTTTCTGCTCTGTGCCTGTCTCTACTTGCCTACTGCACATCTTTTCCCTTTTTTCTGGGTCAATTTTCTAAGTCTCTGTTGCATATTAAAAAAAATCCCCAGGGTGATTACTGGTAAGCCATCTTTCAACCACTGCAGTTTCTCATTTTGCAAAACTGCCCACTTTCCTTCCACATGTTTCATGTGTTCTCAATGAAGAATCGACAAGCCGGACCCACAGGAAGTGGGAGGAAAAGGGGTACGAAGCTAAATACTGTGGATTTTCTGGGGTCGCACCTCGTTAGAGAAGCAAATAATTGAGCATTTTTAAGGGAAGTGTTTTAAACCAACCCTTAGCAGTGGTTTAAGAAACTTTGGTGAAACTGCAGTTCCAGGGGCGTGGTCGACCAGGACACCAATTGACTTCCCTTCGTGGTTAGGACACAATATTTTACTGTGCAGTTCGCCACAGCAAAACTGCACAGAAAACGCTCGTAAGACCGTGGCCTAAATACAGTAGAATGTCAACGGCAAGATACTGTTAACTACCATGAAATCAATATCATAATTACAGTATTTTGAATTGGATTTTACATGCACTCTCTTTGAGGAGGTGGGCCTCTGGTTGCCAAGGCATTGATTCTTGAGAAGAATGGCAGGAACAGCGACTTTTTGGTGATTGGCTTCCCGGTCTTTCTGCTAAGAGTGTCAGGTTACTGGGGATGAAATTTTACACTTTAAGCAGGTGTGTGAAAGTACAAAATGACACTTTCATTGCTGCATGAAAAATTTAAAAGTCTATAAACGAGCGGGACATTGCTTCCATAAGGGTTTTTAAGTGTCCACAATTACCTTCAATGAGTGAAAGCTACTGGGCAGGTATACATAAATGCTACTGAACAGAGAATTACACTTTCAACTAAATAAAACATAGATGAATTTAGTTCATTACTTAATGTTCTGTACCAAGCATAAAGCTCACTCTTTACTCCTGGAAGAAACAATTTTGTCTCCCTCAAGGATACTGGAGTCTTTATGATAACAATTGTGTGCTATCAAAGTTCTGACGTATGGTGACCCTTTTCAGGGTTTTCCAAATAGAGAGTATTCGCCATTCCCTTCTTCTTCTGAAGGTGGCCTGGGACTGTGCAGTTCACACAAAACCACACAGCTTGGCTCTTTCTGATAGGAAAAATAATGGGGAATCAAACTCTTGTCTCAACCTATGGCTTGCAGCCAGATGCCTAACTCACTGAGGTATCTAGATGGAATGGTACTGGTATCTTAGATTCTTCTAAATAGTCATATGTGAGTAAAATTTTGGTTGATGCTATGGAATCTCTCAAGATGGTCTGAGAGCGTCTTGACAATAAACTGAAGACATTTATTTATTTATTTATATTTGTACTTTTTAACTGCCTGACTTTCCCGCAGGAACTCTGGGTGGTGTACAACAAATTGTGAATAAAAAAACAGGAATAATATATACACATATGCATAAGCAGGCAGTTTCCAATGGATCAGGTGTCTTTTGCATGCTTATTAATGGTAGCTGTTCTTCATGCAATTTGTCTGTTTGATTGCCATGTTTATATCCTGCCTTTCTGCCACATGGCACACGTTGACAGACACACCTCTGTCAGGCTGAGAGAATGTTGCTGTCACTCTCCGCCCCTCCCACCCCCATGCTATCTTAAGCTTCATGGTGGAGTTCAAATTTGAACACAGGTCTGCCAAAACTTAGTCCAAAACTCTAACTCCTGCACTACCCTGGCTCTTCAGATGATCTGTGAGCAGTAGGGATGGGCACGAAGTGGAAAAATAATGTATTGTTTCATTTTGTTTAAATGCTCACTCCATTTTGCTTCATTTTCATTATATTTGTTTTAAAAAAATTGTATGAAACAAAATGAAACTAAACAAAATGGCTCCCCTGGGTCCTAGAGGCACCAGATTTGGTGCCCGGGATTCTGGGAGCCATTTTTAAAGGGCTCTTGCTGAGCTGTCAATGGTTGGAGCCCTTTAAACCTGGCCCAGTTGGCACCAGGGGGTCACCCAGTACCAAATGGGCCTGGTTTAAAGGGCTTCAGCCATTGATAACTTGGCAGGAGCCCGAAAACAATAGAACAAAATTGTACATTTCAATGGAAAAATGACTGTTTCGTTTCATCTATGACGAAATGCTGCTTCTTCATTTTGTTTTGTTTCATTTAGTTTTGTTTTGTTACATAATGAAATGACAAAACAGCATTTCATTTTTCATTTCCTGCCCATCCCTGTTGAGCAACATAGAAGCAAGTGTAAAACATAGTTGTAACTGTGAGGCATGAGAGTACCAGAATGATATTTTAGGCTTAAAGGCCTGGTTTCAGACAAGAGCTGTCGGCATGACCAAAACAGTCCTGCAAGGCACTCCTTCAAATGGCTGCTGATATGTAATCTCGAGGCTTAAAACTGGGGTACTTCAAGGACGAGATGCAGGGGAGTGGTATCAGGAGACAGATCTCTAGTCTTGTGCACTCCCAGACACATCTGGTGGGGCCACTGTGAGATACAAGAAGCTGGACTAGATGGGCCTTTGGCCTGATCCAGCATGGCTCTTCTTATGTTCTTATGTTCTTATGTTCTTTGGTTCTTATGATGGGATATGTGCTGCATCTCTCTTTGGAACCTGTGGGTATAGCAGCCATTCTACACGCTCATGCCCTCAGTAACTTTTTCTTAACTTTTACCTCCCTTTCCCAGTGTCCGTGTAATAATATAAAAGCAATCCCTTAGAAAGGGTTGAGATTAATCCGGGTCGCCAAAACTGTTTTGTCCAAACTTTGAACGCTTGTGTCACCATCAATCTCTAAGAATTCAGCAGTGGTTAGAAACTACTTCTCTGCCTTTTTAACAACCTCAATTTTCTCTGTTCCTTTCCATGTCTTGCATCATTGGATACAAAGTTCATAAAACATCACGAAGTATTTGATGGCCTGAATTTGTAATTGTTCTAGCTGAGGTTTTTTTTAGTAACCTCATTTTTAACTATGTAATAAACAATGGTTGGCATTTCCAGAACATTTATGAAGGACACATTGATTGTGCCTCCTCCACTCTCCTCCCGTGTTAAAGAGAGCTAAGAATTAATAAAACGTTCCCACCAAATTGCAATAATTCCTTATTGCCACCCGATAACCCTACGGCCAAGATATTAGTTGTTTGATCTTTGTTGTTTTTGTTACTGTTGTTGTTGTTGTTGTTGTTGTTGTTGTTGTTGTTGTTGTTGGTGGTTGGTGGTGGTGGTGGTGGTGGTGGTGGTGGTGGTGGTGGTGGTGGTGGTGTTGGTTTGGTTTGGTTTGGTTTGGTTTGTTTTGTTATTTCTGCCTGAAAAAATATTTTCCAAAATTCTTAGGCAGTGAATTGAGAGTGCTCAGCATTTTATCAGCAAATACTCCTAGGACATAAAACAACTTACACAAGAGAAAGAAGTCAAGTTCCTCTTTAATAGGGTGGTGGGGAGCTAAGGGATCTTTCTGATATTTGACCTTTGGGTGGCCTTCAAAGAATGAGCCCCAGATGGAGATAGCTCAGCACCAGAATGAAGAGATAAGACAGCACAGTGTCCCATTCCACAGATGGGAATACTACAAACTGAAAGTGCAAGATTGATAAGAGTACCTCAAGAGACATGGGGCTTTTTTCAGGGAAAGTTCCCTCCCCCTCCCCCATTCCCCAAGGGAAATCATCAGTCTAAATCCTACAGCTGGGATCCTCTCCTTGGAGTAAATGCCTGTGTCTGATATCTGAGTGGAACTACTTTGGATTTGTCACTGTGTTGCAGACGACGCATTTTGGGACTGCAAAAATGTGCCAGTTGCATTCTGACCTTAACTGTTAGTCCCCTGTTTTGTGTGATATTGGATTGGTTTGATTAAGCCTCTTTAAATCTCCCTGGGTGCTTTCTGTTCCAATAGGGTGGACTTCACTCTGGATCGGTATTGGAATTGCTCATGGTTAAATGATGTAAACCATAATCAGAGTGCTCCTGTTAGACTCCTTTGAAAAACTGGGAACGAGTCGTAAGTGGAATCTCAGACACATGCATTTTAAAAAATCAGGTAAGGGAAGGTAGAATTGCTTTTCTAAATTACCTTTCTAAACTCTTCCACAGAACACAACTGTATTTAAAAGTACTTAGTGACAGCAGGCTCATATAACCAAACTTTCCATTCTTAATTTAAGCAGACAATTATTTTGGGTTCAAGAAAGGTGTCAAGTAGTTTGAATATAATTTAAGATAACACATCATACCTCCAAATTACAATGAGATGAAAATTGCTGCACGGGGAATGAACTCTACATTTTATATTAAGTGAAGATTTACTATAATGGAAATAGTAGGTGCAGGAAACTGTAGTGTAATAACAGTGCCATCATTATGGATTTGTGAAAGCATGAGTTTTTGAAGACCAGCATCATTGTCCCCAAGTTTATAACACAATGAATGAGGAAAACTGCTCTAAAGACATAATAATGAACGAACCCACTACTGGCATTTATCTTACTCTGAAACAGAGTTTAACTCAGAGTGCAGATACCCTGTGGGGAAGATCGTTTTTAAAATAATGAAAAGATATGGTATTTTAATAAAAGGTAAGCTAATGTTCTCAGCAGTATTTTGGATGCACTCTATAAGAATAGTCATGGCATAGCCTAATTGGTTTTTAATTGCTCTAATGCTTTTAGCTAATTATTCTCACATGGTTTAAGGAATGGAAGTTTTCCACTGTTATATCTCTGTCTTCAGCTCTGTTAAAATTCAGGCTTATGGGGCTCTTCGTCTCTATGCATATCAATATAGAGGCAGTGCCAGCACGTCCATTAAGGCGAACTAGGCAGTTGCCTAGGGTGCCAAAATGGAGAGGGGGTGTTGGCCAGCCTGCTGACCCCTGCTGCCCCCCCCACTGCAGGCCACCGCCGTCCGTCCCCCTGCCGCCCATCGCGCGTCTGCCTGCCTCCCCCACGCCGATCGCCGCCCACCCCCTGTGCCCATCGCCATCTGCCCCCATGCCTGTTGCTGTCCCCTGTCATCTGCCACCCCCTGCTGCCCTGCCCCCTGCCACCGCCCCACCCCACCCCACCCCGCCCTCACCACCGCCACCACCGCCGCCCCACCATCGCTGCTGCCGCCTGCCCACCCCACCCCTCGCCCCTCACCTAGGGCACAAAAAAACCTAGTGCCGGCCCTGTATAGATGCATCCTACTGTTCTTTTCACTTTTACAAAGTACTTTCACTGTACTTTTCACTTTTAAAAGTGTCCTTAAAAAGTGAAAGGTGAATATAGGGGTTCTACTGTACTTTAGAAACTATTTTTTCTCTACAACCCAAAGCCATATATGCCTTTACTACAAGCACATTTTTGTGCCAAGTCACTTTTCATGGCTTCCTTCAAAGTGCCCCCCCCAAAAAAACCTATACTTTGCTAACAGCTGCAGGAAATGTGTTAGAGATCTTTCAAGCTCACTGACATCTAAAACCACTCAAAACTACAACCCTAACTTCAATTTGTAAAGTATATAAAGTATATTGCCTCAAAATTGCTAGGCTTCACTCTGGGCTGTCATTTGCCATTTACCTCACTCTGAATCCTGAGTAGGGATCCTTGGGTCCAATGACTTGTACACCTGCTGGTCTTCCTGTCCAGGAGTTCACTGTGCTGTGTAGTTTCAAATCCTTGACTTTCCCTTCTCGTTTTTCATCTTTGAGTCGATAACCCTTGAAGTGGAGAACACCTCCAAAAATGGGGAAGAGGGGACTGTCTTGCATCAAGGTCACTTTACCTGAGCCTAATACTTCAGAAAAAATGGGGAGCTGCTGCAAAGACCATTCTCTTCAGGCAAGCTTTCCCTGAATAATGGACTACCACGTGTATTTTATATGAATCTATGGGTTCACATAGACTTTGTGTTTATGACTATTTTTAACCATGTTGCTTTAATGTAATGTTTGTCTATTAATGCTCTAAGATGTCTCTCAATTCCTTGTTCTCAAATACCTGAACATGTCTTAATTGTACTGGACTGTATATTATCCCTCATTACTGTAAGCCCCCTTGGGTCCTTTTCCAAGGAGAAAGGCGAGGTAAAAATACTTTAAAATACTCTAAAATAAATAAATAAATAAATACTGTCTGGTAAGAGAAGAGGGCTTAACTTCCTTTTGCCAGGCACACACCAAAATTCAATAGGCACCACTAGCATATGAAGGAGAGGAATGCCCTTGAGATTCAACTGCACGATCAGACTTCAGTGGACACAGTTGTCATCTCCGGACATTGGGGAATTCATCTTTTTGATTTTCAAGCTTATTTAAATACAGAGCTTCAGATTTGCCTTGTCAAATCACTCCCCTGCATTATACAAATGTCCAATGGGGTCAAAACATCAACAATAACACCCGAAGGTTTCATTTTTTCAATGTAATCTCTACCCAATTTGCATAGTAACAGGTCATGTCTGTATCATGTTGCTGTAAATACACTAGGTCCCATTTTCTGTTGTTTTTCAGATGTTTTATGCAAAAGAAATGGGAAGAAAAGGAAAGATGTGGATTGTGAGTCTGAGCAAGCTTCATAAGAAAAGATGACTGCACAAGAATTGTTTGTTTGTTAACACATCTAAGGTCTCCAGTAATTTGTGCATTATTTTATTTCCTTTGTCTTTCCTCACCTTTCCATGATCTTAACAAGTTTCTGAGGATTCTTCTGAGAAGCACTTTTAATCCCACCTAAATCTTTGAGGAAATAATTATCTTGTCAATAATGTAGGTTCTGGAAAAATCAAGGGTTAGGATGAAAGTCTTTTCTAAAATCAGTAAGGTTGTTTTGTACATAATGGTAATTGGAATTAGACATGGGCACAGAACGGCTAAATTTCCATTTCCATTTTCGTTTTTTCAGTTCCGTTAGGTAACGGAAATGGTAACGGTAATTAAGCCTGCCCTGCTCAAACCCGAACCGAAAAAAGAAAAATTTGGTCGGGTTTTTCGTTTCCGTTAGTGGCATTGCGAAGTTTTTAAAAACCCGATTCCCGGCCGGCCGAAAAAGCAGGAGAAAATATGCCTGCCTGAGGCTTCGCCACCTACCAGAGGGGTGGTTTCTGGGGGGTCCCCGGCCTTTCCCCCCTCCTCTCCTGTCCTGGGATGCTGGCACCAGGCTGGGGGGCATCATCCTCGTTGTCTCGCCATGTCATGCGGTGGGGGATCCAAAATGGCGACCACAATTTTTATTTCAAAATTGTGGTCCAAAAAGACACCAAAGCACAACAAAAACATGTGAAATTTATTATTCTAAATGCCTGATTTTAATAGTAGCAGCAGCGGGATTTTTAATTGCAATAAAACATCACATTGATTTTATTTTATTTTATTTTATTTTTTACTTTTTTAGACCTGCCCATTTGGGCTGGACATGGGATGGGACCATGCAAATTTTTGATCAATTTCACCAATTGCATGGCCAGGTTTTGACTGACACTTCTGGATGTGCCCGAGGGTATAAAACCCCGAGGCACCTTCCAGAAATCGCAGTCGGTGTCTGGATGTGGTTGAGGGAGGAGGGTGGCTGCTGGTGCTTGTGTGATCCGATATTATTCGAGGAGGGAGGCCTGGGAGGCTTTAGGATTTAAGTTAGGCAGGCAGGGAGGGAATTGAATTTAGAAAATAATTTCTTTGATTCCCTGCAGCTTTGTCTGCTGAAGGGAATAGCAGTTTATTCTTTCTTTGTTCTCTGGCAGTTTTTGAGGATTTTTTTTCTGCTATTGGATAAAGGGGGAGGTTCGACTAGTAGTGGGAGGTGTGGATTTATTTTAAAATATACCATTTATTTTCTATTTTTTCCAACTTCAATTTGCTTCCACACAGCCACAGTTTGGGGTGCAAGAACAGAACCTCTATCCTAAGTAGAGAATATTTTACAGCATTATTAGTTTACTAATTACTTACTTCATTGTTTGTTTAAACTTGTTGTGTTGTATGTGCACTGACTGAACACACAGACACATTCCATTTCAGTGGATCAAGTTGAATTAGAATTTAGAAAACTATTTTTATTTTATTCTCTGACTGTGCCTGTATGCACTGCAGTTTTGCTGACTGAGTGCTGAAGAAGGGAAGAGCAGTTTTCTTCTGGACTTCTGGTCTGGATTTAATAGTTTCATTTATTTTCAAATACTACCATTTGCTTCCTAAGTTTTACTACCTGAGAGCAAGAGACACTTTTATAATTCATTTCATTCATTCATTCATTCATTTAGCTGCACTACACCATTCTTAGTTGTTGCCTTGATATACTACTAAACTATATTTTATTTACACACCACTATCTTTTTTGGGAGGCATCTCAGAGTACCCCTACTCTCTTTTCACTTCAGGCTTATTTTTGGGGTGTGGCTGAAGCCACCCATCCAGAACAATGCTGCTGCTGCTGCTGCTGCTTACATTTATATCAGCCTAATCTGTGGGGTGGGGGCATTCACCCTACCCCTACCAAATCAAGATCATTTATTGGGTGGCTGATTAAATAATAAGGCAACCTATTTAATTTGCTGCTGCTGCTGCTGCTTTATTATTTTTTTGGGGGGGATACAACACTTCCCTACCTCATTGTACAAATTCCAGTCACACACCACCAGTTAAATTACAGGCAGGGAGAGCCTAATTTGCTTGCACGCACCCACAATTGGGGGTGCAAGAAACAGAACCTCCTCCACCAACCCTAAGGAGAAAATATAAATCTTTTACAATATTATTTACTCATTTATTACTCCAGCTCATTGTTTGTTGGTTTACATAGATACACTTGTTGTGTTGTGTTGTGTGTGTGCACACACAGAGAGACACATTCCATTTCAGTGGATCAAGTTGAATTAAGAATTTAGAAAACTATTTTTATTTCATTCTCTGACTGTGCCTGGATGCACTGCAGTTTTGCTGGCTGAGTGCTGAAGAAGGGAAGAGCAGTTTTCTTCTGGACTTCTGGTCTCGATTTAATAGTTTCATTTATTTTCAAATACTACCATTTGCTTCCTAAGTTTTACAACCTGAGAGCAAGAAGAGACACTTTTATAATTCATTTCATTCATTCATTCATTTAGCTGCACTACACCATTCTTAGTTGTTGCCTTGATATACTAATAACCAAATTTTATTTACACCAATTTTCTTCTGGATTTAGTTTCATTTCAAATACTACCAAGTTTTCCTCCATTTCAGTGGATCAAGTTGAATTCAGAATTTAGAAAATTATATCAAGGGCCATCAGGGCAACATTGAAAGCTTGTACAAAAGAACACAGTGTGAAGTAAGATTGTGGGTCAAAAGGATAAGTTTATTAGAATAGTTTGTTTACTTAACACAAATATAATAAGAAAATATATTTCTATAACTTTGAGAAATAAAAAAATGAGGAGGCTTGGAAGAGCCAGAGGGAAGGGAAGGGGGACCCCCACTAAAATAAATAGGGGCACATTTCTGAAGGAAGGCACAGGAAGTAGTGCAGATAGTGATATTGCTGCCACTCCCTCTCCAAGCAGCACAACCAGCACCACCGGACCATCTTCTGTCACTGAGGGAAGCATGGATGACTGCATGCGATACCCATCACCACCATGCTTTGACATGGACCCCCCCCCCTTTATCAGGAGGAAGATGAGGACTCGGAATCAGAAACAGGCTCTTTGCATCTGAATATGCTGGATTCTGAGGACCTGTTGGCAGGAACAGATGAAAGGCTGGCTTCAGGCAGTGATGGAAGGAGCAGCCCTCCTTCAACCCAGGACCAGAGTACCACCAGTGACAGCAGCAGTCAATTGTCCCAGCAGGGTACAAGACACACCACCAGCAGCACAGCAGTGGCAGGCAGTACCAGAGGGGGCAGTACTTTCCATAAGCCAAGAGGCTCTCTCTGGGAGCATTTTGAGAACAGCCGTGAAGACTCGAGGCTTGCAGTGTGCAAGAAATGTGGGGTGGTCATGCTCAGGGGGAATGACCCCAAACACCTCTCCTCAAGTGCCTTGCGTAGCCACCTCATGCGAAGGCACCCTGGGACTCTGCCTGGGACAGTGTCAGGCCCTGGTTCTTCAGGGAGAAAGAGGGGGGAAGCAGGAATGGGGAAGGAGGACTCCAGAGACAGCTCCACTGAGAGTGGGAAGAGGCAGGCCACTCTGCAGGAAATGGTGCCACTGTGTGGGAGTTTTGTCAGCCAACGTAATAGGGCCAAGGCACAGGAGACAACCACTCGCGTGGTTGGTGAAATGGTGGCCATGAATGGGTTGCCCCTCTCCTTTGTGGAATTATCAGGCTTCAGGCACCTGATGAAGCACGTGGCTCCATGGTACAAGCCTCCATTCCTGCGTACCTTCAGCAGGCAGGTGATTCCCTCCCTTTTTGAGTCCATCAGGGACATGGTCCTGGCCCTGCTGCAGGTGGCCAGAGGAAGGAAGATCCACTTCACTTCCGACCTCTGGACCGGTGGGTACCACGGATACCTCTCTCTGACAGCTCATTGGTGGCAACCCAAGGAGGGCCTTGACACTAGGGCATCCCAAGAACAGCTGCAGGAGGAGCCACAAGGGAGCACCCCAAGAGGGTACAGGGTGGTGCTTCTCCAGGCACAAAGCATGGAGGACAGTGCCAAAGGCATCGACATTGCTGAGGTCCTCAAGACAGCACTGCGAGAGTGGGGATGGGAACCCGAGGGGCAGGTCAATTGTGGATTCATGGTCACTGATGCAGGACGTAACATGATCAACACGGTTGAAAGGGCAGGGTTCCAGGGCATCATGTGTGCAGCACACAAATTGCACCTAGTGGTAGGCTATGCCATTGGGCTGGGTGCACCAAAGGACTCCTGGTGTGAGGGGACCCTGGAGACCAAGGCCTTGCTGGACAAGTGCAGGAAAATAGTCGGGCACTTCTCACACAGCGTCAAGCCATCCAGGATGATGCATGAGAAGCAGCCGGAGATGGCCGACCAGAGCACGTCCTGATCCAGGACGTGACCACCGGGTGGAACTCCACCTACGAAATGGTCAAACGCCTGGTGGAGCAGAGGCAAGTGGTGGAATACATCATGTCAACCACTCCTGTTCCTGCCTCAGGGACGGGTGTTGGACATTGGTGCTACCGAGTGGCTCGCCCTCTCCCAGATGGTGGGTATCCTGCAGCCTTTGGAGGAGACCACCCACGTCCTCAGCAACTACAACGCCAGCCTGGGCCACGTACCCCCCCTGATATATGCCCTTCACCAACGCCTAGAGGCCAGTATCCGGGAAGAAGCCAATCTTCTCCCAAAGAGCAGGGCCTTGGCAGACAGGCTGTTGACCAGCGTGGATACCCGCCTTAGTCCACTGAGGAGGGAAAAGGTGTACCTGATGGCATGCCTGTGCGACCCTCGCATCAAGGGTTCCTTGGCGGGGAGCCCTGCCGACCTGAACTCCTGGAAGATGGAACTATGCCGTCAAGTCCGCAGGGCTGTCTCAAATCAGGCCCAGGCGTTCCCGGGGGCGCACGGAAGCCAGAGCGATCCAGAAGAGGAATCCTTGCAAGGATCCTTTTCCTCCTCTACTCCAGGAGCGTACACCCAGAGACCAGGTTCCGTACCAGCAGCCAACTACCTGGCCTCTGCCCTAGCCATGGCAGTCTCCTCCTCAGTGGAGGCAAGGGAGGAAGAAGAACCGGACCTCGCTCTGACCATGGTGAGGGAGTACATGGCTGAGCCCCTACAACCCCACACCTTGGACCCACTCCACTACTGGGCCAGAAAAGGCAGACATCTGGCCCGCTCTTTCGACTCTGGCATTGGACCTCTTGTCCATCCCACCCACCAGTGTCCAGAGTGAGCGTGTCTTCTCCCACATGGGAGATGTCCTCAGGCCGCGCCGCTCTCATCTGGACCCAGAGACCGTGGAAAGGTTGACTTTCATCTGCTTCAACCTTTCCACATTGGGATTACCCCCACACTCCAAGACCTAGGTCCACACCACAGTCATTCTTTTACCAGTTAATTCCAATCAGGCCTCCTTTGCTCTAACATGCCCTACCAGAGCAACACTTATGCTGGCCTGCAAGTATGCCTGCCTCCCAGCTTGCCTTCCACCCTGCAAGCCTGACTTCCTACCAGCCTGCCTGCCAGCCAGCCAGCCTACCTGCCTACCAGGCCCTTTGCCTGCCTGCCTGCCTGCCTGCCTTCCTTCCTGCATTTCCACTCATTATGAAGGGTTAGATTACATTACTGCCCAATTTTTCCAGTCGTTGCCTGCCTCAAAACCAGGGAGGACCACTCAATGTGTCATTTGAAGGGAATCTGTATCGGGTTCGGTATGCCCAATTTTCCTAGCTCTTTCCTGCCTCAAAACCAGGGAGGACCACTCAATGTGTCAGCTGAAAAGAATCTGTATCGGGTTCGGAACGCCCAATTTTCCTAGCCCTTTCCTGCCTCAAAACCAGGGAGGACCACTCAATGTGTCAGCTGAAAAGAATCTGTTACGGGTTCGGTATGCCCAATTTTCCTAGCCCTTTCCTGCCTCAAAATCAGGGAGGACCACTCAATGTGTAACTTCGAAGGGTCTCTATAGGCCCAATTTCTCTAGCCCTTGCCTGGCTCTGAACCAGGGAGGACCAATCAATGTTTATAATTTTGACCCAGATAACACTGTTTGTGTTGGGGTTGCAGCCGTGCAACTTCCCGTAACCCTCCCGAACCCCATCGAACCAATGCCTGTATGCCTCCCATCCTAACATTCCACACCAGCACAACGCAGTTATGCCTGGCTGTCTGCTCTGGCTGTATGACTGCCTGCCTGAATGTCTGAATGCTTCACCTGCCTGCCTGCCTTCCACCCTTGTCTGCCTGACTGCCTGTAATTCCGCTGCAGCCCAGGTTTTATAGGGCTTCCCTGGTCTTCATAGCAGCCCAGGAAGATTTTTTTCTAGGGTCAGTGTAGGCCCAATATTTCCCCATTGGCCATGGCTGGTCTGAGTGTAGTACACCGTAATACCTACCTTCCTCGATGCATTCCTCCCTTCCCTGGGGTTTTGGAGCCCCTCTGCTTACAAAGTGGTCGAGATGCACTTTACAACAACCTACCTCAAAGTCTGATTAACAGGGGCCTAGCTCTCCTTACAGCATTAAAGAAATAGACCTGTTCTCCAGCATCCACCCTATCTCCTGGGTTGACGAAACTTGGTCTCCTGGGGTGTAAACTCACTCCTGCCTCTAACAGGCCGAAAATCCCTAGGACAAGGAGGGGAGAATCCTTCCTTGCAGTCCACCCTCCCTGCATGCATCCACTCTGTCTCTGACGGAATGAATGGCCAAGGGAGGCAAACTTCATCAGGGACATCAACTACCTGGAACTAACCAGGGATTCACAGAAATCTTTCTTTTCTTTCAAGGTTGCGTCTGGCTGCCACCAACAACGCAACCAACATTATTATTATTATAAAACTGCTCACAGGGAAGGCAACCTGGTCTCCTGGGCAGGCAAAACTGTGGCCTCTGAAGTAGGCGGCTGAAACAATCCCTCCCTTAAAGAAATTACCCTGTTCTCCTGCATCCACTCTGTGTCCTGTGTTCTCCTGCATCCACTCTGTGTCCTGGGTTGATGAAACTCGGTCTCCTTGGGTGAAGAAACTCTGCCTCGCAAGGAATAAAAAATCCTCCCTTCTGGCACTTTGGCTTTGTGACTTATCTTGCCTGGATGGGTACCCTGCAAGCCTGCCTTCCTACCTGCAAGCCAGACTTCCTGCTTCCCTGCCTGCCTGGCTGCCTGCCCACCCCTCTGCCTACCTGCCTGCCTGTCAAGCTCCCGGGACACCACGGCCTGGAGGAGGCCTTCCAGGTGCTTCTCCTTCAGCCTATCAGCAGCTCAGTGGTTAAAGTTAAGCCTCCGAGCCGATAGGCGTCCTATCGGCCAGTCTGTTGGCCAATCGGCAGCAACCTCGGCTGCCCCCACCTCCATTGCCTCTGGGCGGTAAGAGGCAGCAAATCACTTGAGGAGACCAACTTTAATAGGGACACCAACTATTTGAAATTGGGGGACTCTCTCCTCCGACATGGGGGGTGGGGAAAAGCCACTCCCATCGGTTACAGTCCAGGTTTGGAAATCCCTTGAAGAAGGAGGGGAGATTCCTTCCTACTAGCATTCTGGCTTCCAAACGCGGCAGAAACAATTCCTCCCTAGAAAACTTTCCTTGCACTCCGGCTTCGTGGCTTCCCGGCATGGACTCTTTCTCCTGGGTTGGCGGAACCCGTTCTCCTGGGAAGGCTAAACTCTGGCCTGCAAAAGGGGGCATCATGCCATTCACACAGGTTGGCATTGGCACCCCATGGCATCCGCTGCAGCAGCTTGCCCCTGCCGGATTCAGCAGCCTCTAGTGCCCTATCTATCTTATAGTACACTAGTACCCTCCAAATTTCTATTTCTCTGTCTAGCACGCTATTTCTATTTATCTATTTGTATTTGTATTTCCATTTCTATTTCTATTTCAAGTACCCTACCCTCTATGAGGAGGATAAGAAAGTAATTCCCTGGTACTCTGGCTTTCCTGCGTGGGCTGTGTCTCCTCCACTGGGTTGGTGGTGGAACTCGGTCTCCTGAGTGGGCAAAACTCTGGCCTGTCTTTGCTTGGGTGGTACAAAATGGTGGGCCGAAAGTAATGTGGGTTACTGATAAAGCTTGTCACCCCATGGCATCCACTGCAGCAGCTTCCCCCTGCCGGATTTAGCGGCCTCAAGTATTAGCCTATCCTCTAGTACCCTATCTACCCTATAGTACCCTAGTATCCTCCAAATTTCTCTTTCTCTTTCTATTACCCTATTTCTATTTATCTTTCTATTTGTATTTCTATTTCCATTTCTATTTCTATTTCAAGTACCCTACCCTCTGAGGAGGATAGGATTTTAATTTCCTGGCCCTCTGGCTTTCCTGCATGGACTGTTTCTCCACTCTGGTGGAACTGGTTCTGGAGAAACTCTGGCCTCCCTAGGCGTGAAACAATCCCTTTGCATAACTGTTCAGCAGGAAGTAGAGGAACATCAGACTCACAGCACTGGTACTGTTTGCATCATGGGATTAATAGGTTGACAGACCATGGCAAAGAGAACTTCATTTGCCCCAGGCACTCTGGCTCATATACCCTTTGCTCCAAATAAGGCGGGGACTGTGTCTCCAAAAGGCTGGCAGAATGCCTTCCTGGGTTGGTGGCCTCCAAAGTCTCCTGGGTAGGAAAAACAATCCCTCCCCAACCAAGCTGAAACAATCCCTCCTGGCCTGGCTTCGTGGCTTTGCTGCATGCATGGACTGTGTCTCCACTGGGTTGGTGGATCTAGGCAGATATTTGGCAGAAGTGGTCTCCAAAGGAGGCGGCTGAAACAATCCCTCCCCAACCAAGAAAAATTCCCTGGCGCTCTGGCTTTGTGGCTTTCCTGCATGGACTCTGTCTCCACAGGGTCAGCTGCCTGCATAGTGGCCTTCAACGCAGCAGGTCCAATCCCTCACCACCCACAATTCCTGCTGCTCTGAATGGCTGCCTTTGCCCTCTGTTCTTGAAAAACCACTGGTCCCTTTTGCTGACAGTCCCAGGGGTGGTCCTTTTCCCAGGCGGCCCTTGAAACAAGTCTGCCCAACCAAGAAACAGTTACAGGGCTCTGGGGGCTTTCCTGTGTGGACTGTGTCTCCTCCACAGAGAAGAGCAGCTGAAAGTGGGCCTCCAAAGTAGGCAGCTGAAACTATCCCTCGCCAACCAAGAAAAATTCCCTGGCGCTCTGGCTTCGTGGCTTTGCTGCGTGGACTGTGTCTCCTCCACTGGGTAGGCAAAACTCTTGGAAAAACCAGTGGCCTCCAAAGTAGGTGGCTTGAAACAAGCCCTCCCTCAAGTCTGCCCTGGCGCAGTTACTGGGGGCTGGG
The DNA here is from genome assembly GCA_029282475.1 of Phrynocephalus forsythii. Taxonomy (NCBI): domain Eukaryota; kingdom Metazoa; phylum Chordata; class Lepidosauria; order Squamata; family Agamidae; genus Phrynocephalus; species Phrynocephalus forsythii. The sequence goes on from JAPFRF010000004.1 coordinate 16,410,519, forward strand.
GTTTCCTGACATGGACTGAGTCTACACATGTCAGGATCATGCTGAGCGGGAGGGAAGCCTCCACCTGCGGCCACCTGAGACAACACCGAGGCCACGTCCGGCAACACAGCAGGGCAGCCAGATGGGCTGGAGGGCAGCAGAGGGTCTCTGCCCTGGAGATGGGCCTGGAACTGTGCCACCTGGTCAAGGAGGGAGAAGGTCTGCTCCATGAGCGAACCGGGCTCCTCGGTTGTTGCGCTGGGGCCAAGAATTTGAGACAAAGGACAAACCTGCCCAGGCAAAGGCTGGGCAGGCGGCTTAGCTGGGCCACGCTGGCGTTTCCAGGGTGTTCCCACTGGGCGCTCCCTCTGCTCTGGAATTTGATCCTTGGGGATTCTGCCAGTCAGCTCCTTGGGATACTCCAGCTGGCGATGATTCCCCAAGAGGTTGAGGGGCACTCAACAAGATGAGTGGGGGGGGAGCATCTCTCATGCCTCTACCAGACTGAATCTCTGACCGCTAGTTGACCAGGGTGGCATTTGCTTGGCTTTACAAGGAGTATCATGGGGAGGGGACATTGAGAGGAGTAGACCCTCATCCAGATTTGGGGGAGGAATGGAATACTGTGTCTCCTGCTGCCTCTGAGAGGTGGAGGGGAAATGGAATGGATAAAGGGTTCAAAACAAAACAAAACAAAAGTATAACAGGCAGCCAGACCAAGTAGGGTTGCCAGTTCAGTCAGCGTTGACCAAGAGAAAAAAAGAATATTGCATTCTGCTCACTTTGTTTGCTTTATTGCATAGGATGCAGTCTTATGCTGTGATATATTTATTAAATATATTATTCCTCACCCAGTTTAAAGTGTTTTCCGCGGGCTCTGTGTCATTGTGGGACACCCCCATGCTCTGGGAAGTCAAATCGCACTAAATCATGGTAGAAACGACAAACAATGAATGAAACGTTGAAACGACAAATTTTCGAAAAAACACTTCCCCCTTGTTTTGTCCATGTGAGGTTTGCTAAACATCAAAGCAACAAAAATCTAAAAGCAAGGATAAAATTCGTTGACAAACAAAAAATTTGAAACATCAACTTTTTCATATTATAAGTTTCTGTATCTCTAATAGACAATATAGTAAGTAGACCCCCACACACACGAAATTCTCATTTCCCCTTTTTTTGTCCATGTGAGGTTTGCTAAACATCAAAACAACAAAAATCTAAAAGCAAGGATAAAATTAGGGAATGTTGACAGACAAATTAATTCTGATCACAGCAGAACAACTTTTAATCATATTATAAGTTTCTGTATCTGAGTATCTCCATGTGACAATATAGTAAGCTTTCTGCAATCTTTTCATACAGACACATTTTAATAATTAGAAATGTTGATTTTTTAGTAGAGCAGTGGGTTTTTCTTGAAACAAAACACTAAAATTTTATTTTTATTTTTATTTCATTTTTTGTTTGTTGGGACTCCATCCATTTCAATTTGTTTTGTTTTAAATGGTTTTTTTAAAATGTTCCATTTTTTGTTTTGTTTCATTTTCAGTTTTAACATGTCTATGTGCCCTTACCCTCTGTGATTTGTGTGTGTGTGTGTGTGTGTGTGTGTGTCAGAGTGGTGCATGTCCAACTCCAGATGCTTGTGCCAACAGTATGCTTTCCTTTTGTGAGTGTAGGTGCCTTGACACACTAACCCCCAACTCTGGCTAATTTTAACATAATGTTCTTAGTGAGACAGCCCCAGGTTTCCTGTCACACTAACCAGCTGCTACGTCGGTGCTTCCCTTTTGTGGGGGAGTTTGCCTCCCAGGGCCCACCCCTCCCCCTAAACCAGTTGGGTGGCGGCAAACGAAGATGGGTGGACAAAGTTTTGAAACTTTTTGACCCGGAAATGCCAAAGCTCCAGCGCTGACGTCAGCTGCCCATCTCTAACGTGCTTTCTGCAATCTTTTCATACAGACACATTTTAATAAAAGTTGATTGGGCTTTAAAATAACTTTTTCATTTTTTTGTTCAGTTCCATTTAATTTGTTTTGTTTTAAATGATTTTTTTAAAAAATGTTCCATTTTTTGTTTTGTTTCATTTTTCAGGGCTCATGTGGTTGGAAAAAACTCTTTCTCTCCTCCTTGTCCCAGCATTGATCAGCTGTGTGTGTGATGGGCTGTGTGGTAGTGCTTGCACATCTTTCTAAAAGCTGCCCTGGGCTTTTTGGGGGAAAAGGTCAGCCTACCTTTCCCCCTTGCCCAGTTGGGTGGGGGAAAGTGTGGAGTTTTTGCAGCTTGTGCTGGATCAGGTTTCTGGATCTCTAGAAACACAGGTGCATTGCTTGGAGTGTTCCTGGATTCAGCTCTCAGCTTGGATGCCCAACATGTCAGGGGTGGCCAGGGTGCCTTTGTATTATTAAAACTAATGTGCCAGCTGTGTCTTTTCCTGGTGAGGTCTGATCTGGCAATGGTGAGACATGCCATAGTTATGTCCTGGCTGGATTACTGTTTCATGCTCACTGAGGTCTCTAATCACTATTTTCTCAGCTAACAGCTGAGAAATTAAGGTCTCTCTCTTTCTGTCTCTTCCCCCCTCCCCTCTGTATTTTGGTATTATGTCCATCCTTGCACTACACTCGACAAACAAATATTAAAGAGCAAGTCCATGTGTTGCCTCCAATCACATGGGGTGGAAATAATGACAGCTGTTTAACTCCATTGGTTCTACACAAGTTCCCATCTCATCATATGTGTAGATATGGGCGCGAACCACAATTCAGCTCAGTTCAGCATGATGCCCCCACAGGTGTCCTGTAGACACCACACTATCTCATCTCACCACCTCCTCTGTGTGCTCACCCATTCCCTGGGTGGAGCACACTTCCCTCCTCTGCATCCTCTGTGTGATTGCCCACTCACCAACTGCAGTGGATGCTACCCTTCTCTGTTTCCTCTGGCAGCCTCCCATTCAGACAAGGAGGTGAGGAAGGGAAGTGGTTGGTGCCCATCTCTACATACATGTGAGGAGTGCAAAGGGATTGGGGTGGTGCAGACAGGATATAGACATGATGGGCAAGAGCAAACCTCAGTCTCTAATTCATCATTTCCTATGTTTAAAAAAGGTAATAATAAAGACTATTTTCCTGATGTTGCTTTAGTGAGAAATCAGATGAGGATGCCCATTAAAACTTCCCATCTGATTATTGTTGATATTGTTGAGGTGGCTAGGAAAATAAAATGGAGGCATTAATCTATAAAATGTGATGCACTTACCAAACAAACCAATAGAATTCCAAGATGGCCATGCTTTCCTTTCCCCCACTAACCACCTGGCAAACAGGAAAAGAGCATATTGATGAGCTCATTAAAAGGGTTATCACAGGAATGAGATGTTAATAATTAGAGCCCTAAAATCAAATCCTTTGGCACCAAGGAAGTATTACTGGTGGGTCTGGGTTTGCTCACAGGTTTGTGAAGCATCTGCTGGTACTTAACTGCCCTAGTAATGGGTAACAAGTTGTAGAAGGAGACATTGCCTGATTAAATGTGAAGTTTATATATAACCTTTCCAGACATTATTGAATTTGCAGTGAATTGCTCAAACACCGAACTACATTGCAATGAAAGGGATGATTAATCTTGTTCCTTCTATTACCAACTCTAATTAGAAAAACAAATGAGTAGTCTTTAGATTAAAATCCACTGGTAGCATAAGCTAAAAAAACCCCCTTCCTCTTCCCTGTTTTTGACAGTGAATTTGATTGAAAATGGAAGGGGTCCCTTGTTAATTAAGGGGCACTACTTATGGATCTTAGAAATTTGTCTTTGAGGATGAATAGTCCTATCTTATAATAGGAAGGACTCTTGTCAAATGTGTCTCCGCCAGGGTTGAAACATGGATTGCAAGTTCCTTGGGGCAGGGACCTGCCTTCCCCTCCCACCTCCATCCCTGGTGGAATTGTAGAAATAATAACCAACAGCAATTGCAAAATAATTTATTAAACAGTGACAGTTGATGTGTACAACTGCATTATATTTAAATGGCAAAGTCAGATTTGCAGCGGTGATTATTGAAGATGGACAGATTAGACTAGCTCTGGTTTGTATGGGTCTTGCAAAGTTACAGCACTAAAGGTGTCCACCTGAGCAAAATGGCTCAGGGCCAGTTGGAGCTATGCTGAATCCAGATACCTCCTAGCCTAAGGAAGATGTACAATAGGGCTGTGCTCACCTCCAGTGGGCCGTGGTGGCTCAGTGGGCTAGAGCATTGAAACTGTTGGCTGCAAAGTCAGCACCTCGAATCACGGGTGCCACACAGTGGAGTGAGCTCCCATTGTTAACCCCAGCTCCTGACAACCTAGCAGTTGGAAAGCATGAAAATGCAAGTAGATAAATAGGTACCACCATAAAAAACAGGAAGGTAAACAGTGCTCCGTGTGCAGAAATGCATTCGGCCATGCCAGCCACATGGCTAAGAACTTGCACAACACTGGCTCTTTGGCTTAAAAATTGAGATGAGCACCACCCCAAGAGTTGGACACGACTAGCACGCCTGGGGGGGCATTTTATACCTCCATTTAAATGTGACTGGGTTGGAAGGGGTGGGCATAATTAGACTCCTCCCTTACTGCACTCATTTACCAGTTTTGGGGGCTTTTCTGCAGGCAGATCTTACTCATTAAAGTAATTCTAGCTCTTCTGGAAGATCTCGTTGAAGGGTGATATCAATTAAAATTGGAGGAGGTGGATGGATTCCAAGCTGCAAGTCGACTTCCAGTCATTGGGAGAGGAAAAAAACTGAGCCAAATCAGAGTCGAATCACCAGCACAAATTACGTTTGATTTGACATCAAGTCCTGTGGCTGAGGTTCCCATCCTTGTAGCTCAGTGGGTTGCAACAAACTCAACAGGACATATTCCTTCAACCTTTCCTCTGAATGATTTGTTTTTAATCCAGCATACCATCTTGAGCTATGATATATATATATATATATATATATATATATATATATATATATATTATATATATATATTATATATATATATATATATATATATAGATGATATATGCATGTTAGGGTGGATTCGGGTTTCTTCCCGTGTAGAAACCCCAAGATCTTCAGGCTGGTGTTCTGGCTTCTTTCTTCTTGAAGCAAAGTGTGGTCTCAGTTGAAGTCCTTCTATAAATACTGCTGGGGGTGTGTGGTTTGCTTGCTCTGTTGCTGATTGTAGGTTCCTTTGTTCCTTTGTTCTTTTGTGATCTGCTGTGTGGCTGAGGCGATCGTTAAGGGATTAACTGCTGATGGCTGTTTAGATGGCTGTTTACATGCTTGGGTTAGATGGCTGGTAGGTTCTGGCAGTATCCTGGGCTTTGGTGGAACACTTTGGAACACAATATATGGAACACTTTGAAACCAACGCGTTACAGAAGTCCGAACATAAACCCAAACTCTGGCTCAGATATGTTGGGGGACACCTTTGTTATCTGGCCACACGGGAAAGATAAACTGAACAACTTCCTCACACATCTCAACAGCCTACACCCCAAAATACAATTCACTATGGAAATAGAAGCCAACAACCAACTTCCCTTCCTGGACGTCCTAATCTACAAAAAACCCGACGGCTCCTTAGGACATACCATCTACCAGAAAAAAACACATACAAACCGCTACTTAAATGCACAATCACACCACCACCCTGCACAGATCAACTCCGTAGCAAAAACCCTCATCTCCAGAACCAAAGCTGACAAAGACCACCTAAAAACTGAATTACACACTCTCTCGAATGTTTTAATTTAAAGATTCCAAAAAAACACCATCACCAAACTAATCCAAAAGGAAACACCCCCAAGAACCAAGAAACAGAAGAGAACAACGGCACGCCCTCCTCCCTTACATCAAAGGCACCACAGACAAAATCAGCAAAATTCTCCACAAACACAATATCAAGACAGCCTTTTGCACCGACCAAAAAATAGCCAACATCTTAAGAAACCCCAAAGACAAGATTGAGCTAGAAAACCAAGGAGTCTACGAAATACCATGCAAAGTCTGTCCAGCCACATACATCGGACAAACAAACAGGAGAATAAGCGCACGCATCGCAGAACACAAGAACGCAGTCAAAAAGAAGAAAAATCTTCCTCTCTCTTCCAGCACATAAAAACAACAGGTCATGAAATTGACTTTGAAAGAACCAAACTCATCTCCAAAACTGAACACTTCAACAGTCGAATAATCATGGAAGCCATTGAAATAGAGAAACACCCAAACAACATGAATAAACGAGATGACACCTCCCGCTTGCCTGACATCTGGAAACTAGCCCTGGTCAACAGACGAGCCTCTGTCACAAAGACTGACACCAGGTCCAAAAGGAAGATGCCACCACCTTCCATCCACACCAAACACAAACCCAGACCCTTCCCACAGATGAAACGAAACCACCATCCAATAACAAAACCACACTGCACCATCACTGCGGCACCCCACTCCAGTCACCACATGGAGCACACTCACACACCCAAAAAAACATTGGGAGACCACAGACACGTAGCCAGACCAAAATGAATTCACAAGACACAGGACCCCACTCCACCCAAAGCCCAGGATACTGCCAGAACCTACCAGCCATCTAACCCACCAGCATGTAAACAGCCATCTAAACAGCCATCAGCAGTTAATCCCTTAACGATCGCCTCAGCCACACAGCAGATCACAAAAGAACAAAGGAACAAAGGAACCTACAATCAGCAACAGAGCAAGCAAACCACACACCCCCAGCAGTATTTATAGAAGGACTTCAACTGAGACCACACTTTGCTTCAAGAAGAAAGAAGCCAGAACACCAGCCTGAAGTCAGGAGTGAGACCTAACGGGCCAAAACAACCAGATTTCTACACGGGAAGAAACCCGAATCCACCCTAACATGCATACCTATACCCGTGAAAATCTACGAAAACAAAAATATATATATATATATATATATATATATATATATATATATATATATATATATATATATATATATATATATATATATATATATATATATATATATATATATATATATATATATATATATATATATATATATATATATATCAGGCATGTCCAAAGTCAGGCCCAGGGGCCAAATGTGGCCCATTTTCAAATTTTGAATGGCCCGCAGGTTCTTTTCCCCACCGCTCAGCCTGTCACGCATCCCTGCCAGCTGGCCTCTCCCCATACCTGATGGAGGCATCAGCTTGCAGTTTGCCTGCCCTCCCTGCCTCTGTCCATCCAACCAGCCACCTGCCCAACCTACCTGCCCCCAGCTCCGTTGCTTCAGCATCCTCTCTGCCTCCTTGCATGTTATAGAGAATTGTCCAAAGTCTGGCCCAGGGGCCAAATGCTGCTGAATGGTCGGCCCCACACATTTTCTCCTCGACAAATCTGGCCCTCCTTGCAAAAAGTTTGGACACCCCTGATATAGATAGATAGATAGATAGATAGATAGATAGATAGATAGATAGATAGATAGATAGATAGATAGATAGATAGATAGATAGATAGATAGATAGATATAAATTTATACAGTGGTACCTTGTATAAAGGAATTAATTCGTTCCTAATGAAATTCTGTTAAGCAAAATTTCCTTTATACAAATTTCCCATAGGAATGCACTGAAAACAGAGTAATCCCTAATCGCAACCATTTTTATGTTGTACAGATTTGCCCCATAGGCGATTCTGTTAAGCAAATTTCCCCTATCTCTGTAATTTTTTATGTTGTACAAATTTTATGTTATACAAACCGTTTGTTATACAAGGGTCCACTCTACCTAGCTTTTCTAACAAATAAGCTGCCCAATAATCTTTATAATGTGTGGCACCAAAGAAATGCAACATGAAATAAAATGCCAACAAACCTAGTTGTGCATTTTAGCTATTCTTATATTTGTCTTGACTTCCATGCAGGGCTGTGCAAGCCAGAGAGTAGCCTAGAAATTCAGCATTCTTTAATTTATTATTTTCTTTTCATATGCATCATTTCCCTAAAATCCCATAATCCTGTCTTATCAAAGACAGGTGTTTCATATTTGACTTGCTACATTATCTGCTGAACCTTCTTTGCATTTTACAGTAGATTTGACCAGGGCTGTTGTGGTGCATAAGATGGAATCCAGGGAAAATGAAATGTAGCGTTGAACCCCTGTGGTTATAAGCTTTCCCTTCATCTTTTGTTCTGTTCGTTCCTTTTATTCAGACCTGGACGTATGTTAAAACAACAACAGGAAAGCTTAATCTAAACTTACAGAATAGTCCGTATGGTCATTACTCATCCATCAGCCAGACAGCCAAATGTTAATGTGACACCTGTTGTAGCTAATTCCAATAACCATCAAGTACCTTTCTGCATGCAAACTATTTAGTAGGGCTCCGCAGTGAAATTCGCCAGCTTGCTATGTGAGTGTCGGTAGCCCCAGGGAGAGAAATGGGACCTCGATTAGTTTTGTGCAGATGACACACGTTGTCGGGAAAGGATAATCAAACATGAGAGGGTGAGTGAGTGCTTGAGTGCTTCACTAAACCAATACCAACATCTCATGGATCCTGCCTCCCTCTCTTTCTTTGCACCTCTTCTCATGAGAGGCAATCCACCTGATTGCCTTTTGATATGGAAAGAATGTATTCCAAAAGACATTCTGAACAGATGGATCTGCAATTATGATTTACTGAAGCAGTGGGCAAGAATGTATCAGGGATAATGAAAAAAAAAATAATAATAATGTAGGACTGGCCTTCAGGGAAATAATCTTGGCCAAAGCTTTCAGGGAATGTTTACTCCTAAACAGTCTTTTCAATGCACCCTTTCAACTGATGGTGTGACCGGGCAGTGACTTAGCTTGCTTTCTGGACACCTTATGGCACAGTCTGGTTTGGCCTGTCTTCCAGTGAGCACATAATGTACAGATTATGAACCAGACCAACCTTTCTCTGTGCCCAAAGTTGACCTTTTTGGTCTGTCTGTCTGTCTGTCTGTCTGTCTGTCTGTCTGTTTTTGAGCCAGGCTCAAGTGATCAGGACCACATTGCATGTGCACAGAATGGTCTCACACAGCTCTGAGGAAGCCATTAGCCACTGGATGTAAGATCATTTCCGCAATGGAGCAGGGACTCAGCATGGAAGCCAGGGCCATTGCTAACTTCAGATGACCCCGAGCACAGGCAAAGACCAGCCCCCAGCAGAGATGACTCAGGAGGAAAGGCTCAGGGGAAACAGGTTTACCACCAAGAAATTAGGCACAGAGGGCACTCAGTAGCCTGGAAGTGGACGTGACCAAATTCCCTTCCTGTCTCTACCCTATGACCCAGCCTTGTTTACTGTACCTAATAAAAACCTTCAAGACCCTTGGGAGAGCAGACTCCAAGCACTATTCTTCAACCCAATCAATGTGTTGTGTCATGACTGCAACGCCTTATCAGTGCAATCCAGAATGATCATACTTCACTATCTGATCATGCATTGAGTTTCATTTTGGGGGGGCACGCTTTGTAGAGGGTAAAGATTAAAGATAGAGATGAATCGCATTTTGTGACAAATTTGGCAAGTTTGTCAACATTTATCAAGCTGTATTCATTGTAAATGAAGTCCCCCAATGAATACAAATTGACAAAGTTTGGTGATGGGCACGAAATGGAAAAATGGTGTTTCATTCCATTCTGTTTCATCCCCCCCCCTGCATTTTGTTTTATTTCATTTCATATGAATTTTGAAAAAAATGTATGAAATGAAACAGTAACAAAATGATTTGTTACTGTACTCACCACCTTCTCCCCCTCCTGGGCTCTGGCAGTGGCAGCTCCAGTGGTGGCAGGCCTAGCCCAGCCCACCAGGCCTACTTGTTAGCTGGCTGGTGGGGCTCTGGAGGCAGTGGCTCCATTGGCGGTCGCTCCTGCGGTGGGCCTAGGCTGGCCTGCCGGGCTCACTCTCTAGCTGGCTGATGGCAGGGGCTCTGGCAGTGGACCTAGGCTAGCCTGCTGGGCCTGCTCACCAGCTCGCTGGCAGCAGCTCTGGCAGTGGGCCTGGGCCGGCCAGGCCCATTCGCCAGCTGGCTGAGAGCAGCTCTGGTGGTGGGCCTAGACCAGCCTTCCAGGACCATTCCCTTCTCCAGCTGGCTGGAGGGGCTCCAACAGCAGCAGCTCCAGTGGCGATGTCAGAGGGGTGCTGGAGGAGGAGGAGGAGGAGGAGGGACACAAGCAGGTAAGGGAGCTGCTTTACAAACAAATGAAACAGTTTGTTTTAATGGAAAACACACCATTTCATTTCATCTGTAGCAAAATGCTGCTGCTTCGCTTCACTATAGTTCATTTCATTTTGTTATGTAACAAACGGATGAATCAGCATTTTGTTTTTTGTTTTTTGCCCATCCCTAGGGCCAACCCTTAAAGGGGAAGGATGGGTCATTAGGGTTTTAGTTCATGGTCCTCCAAACCATATAGTGTATGCCAGTTTCTAAGACAGACCTGATCAATTTTGGCAGCTATTTACACAAGTCTTAGCTTAGCTATGAGATGAGCTGAAGGAGTCCATAGAGGGAGCCCCAATATCTGCCTCATGAAATTATTCTACAGAACCTCCAGTTTGATCTCCATCTTCCCATATTTCTGCCCCATAAAGCATTTGAGGGGGGGCAACAAAAACCTTAATAGCTGGACGTATCAGCTGGCCTCCTCAAGCATAGGAAAAACAATAAAGCTGCCCAATAGTTCTGGTAATAAATTAGCAGCATTTAGGAGTTGCTTACAAGGTAGTTCCTTGCCATAATGCAGGCCCAAATATTTAAAGAAATGCACCTGTTGAAGAGCATGTCCCTTGAGTGACCAATTGTACATAAGGGCTGTCTTCCCCAAGATCATAATTTTGGCTTCTGAATAATGGGTTGCTAATTGTTCATCATTACAAAGCTGCTCAGCTTTGGTTCACATTCTTTAAACACCCATGTTTTTCAGGGATAGCAAAACCAAAAAAATCAGCCTAAAGCACAATTGAGTTCTTGCAATTGTCAGTAGCTGGGTGGGGAATGGAAGCCATTTCACAGATCAGGCCATTAATATACAGTAAAGGCTGAATAGAATAGGTGCTAGAATGCTGTCTCGCTTCACCCCTCGGCTGATACAGATTTGTTGTGATGGAGCACCTTGCAAGCCAATTCTCCCCTGAAGTGCATTATTTTGATGCAGCTGCTGCATAAGCCACAGAGCTCTTCTATCAATATTTGTTTTGGGCCAATTTGCAGTATAACTCTTCTCAATCCATCAGACCAAAAATCTATAAAGGTTGCAAAGATGAACTTATTGGGGCTCTTAGTGAACTTACTAATTAATGGATGTGGGATGAAGGCCCGATCTATCATGCTTCTGCCCTTTCAAAAACTACTTGTTCCTCAAAGATGACAGATTAGTTACAATCTCATTCAAGTATGTCTGTGAAGATTCTCAGTCATCCAGATGAGTTTATCTGGAAGTTGAGTCATGCCAACTGGACTTCTTTATGGGTTTCAGCACTTTAGGCTGTTGTTCACCTTACGGCTATTGACAGTATTGTCTACCTAACGAGCCTATTCAGCCCATTGTTCATCTTGTAAGCCTATTTCAGACCAGGGTGACAAGAGGTCAATGTGAACTATAAAATGGAGGACTAGCAACTAGCTTTCTTCAGACTGACAAAGCTGTTTGGGTGAGCTGTGAAGCGTTTCAGTCTCTCAAGAAAAAGAAGTCCTGTTGCCATTAGAGATGGGCACAAATCGAAAAAATGACATTTCGGTTTTTCATTTTTGTTGTGGGTCCATTTCGGTTCATTTTCATTTTTCGTGATTTTTTTGAAAAAATTTCATTTCATTTTTTCGTTTTTCATTTTTACCCACTTTTTGCTCGACTTAAAGCATTTCCGCACGTGGACATCCCCCAATGCCCCAGACCAGAGGGAAAACACTAAAAAAATGATGCTGGCAGAGACACAGTATAGACTAGGTACACAGGGAGGCTGCAAAGGCAGCGGCGGGTGTTGCCCAGGGCGTAAGGCAGCTGCAGAGTGACTGCACTGTGGGGCAGGGGAGGGTACTCACTGAGAGGTACGCACGCACACAGGGAGGTTGCAAGAGAAATCTCTTCTTTCTCTCCCCTAAGAGCCAGGCTGCAGCCAGCAGGAACACAGAGACACACACTTGACTGTCTGGCTAAAAGTAACGAGTAGCAGAGACAGCAATCCCACCCTAACTCCCACTGCAAGACTGCAAGGAGGACGGGGGCTGCCAGAGCTTTTTATGTCCTCTGTGGCAGGGGGTCATTGAAGATTAGGTGGGGGTCATTGAAGTTTAGGTGGAATATCCTTTACATTCTGTGTATGTATATCACTCAGAGAGCTTCCAAATCCATTAACTCAATTATACTTGAAACCATGTTTCAAGTATAATTGAGTTAATGGATTTGGAAGCTCTCTGAGAAAAGCTTCCAGAATTTTGGTTAATTCATCTCAGTATGGGAGGAGTCAGGTTTTGGGGTTATCATAAGACTCAGCAGAATTTCTGTATCCAACTGAAGACAGAAAAGGCCAGAAAAACACAATCCAAGTTTGGATGACAAGAGGCCCCCATGAATATAAGCTGCTTATTTCTCTCAGAGCAAACAAAGAACTTTCTTGTTCATGACCAGCAGAATTAAACTTAGTAACTCAACCTTAATTCATATGGTAGCCCCTGCTAGCAGACTAACAAGTAAGCTCTATTCTTTCCAAACTCTTCTTCTTCCTAGTGATTTCCAACAGATGTGGAATTTGCTTTTCAGCTCCTGAAATGCCACTTTGCCCAGTTGGCCAAGCCTTCAGGGTGCCTATCAATGATTTGCATGTCCTTATGGACAGTGTCCTGCCATCTCTGGTTTGGTTGCCCTTGTGACTGCTAGCCATAGATTTCCAGGTGGCATGCAGTTTGGATGGCAGTGAAAGGTGCTGTATAAATCTCTCTCTCTCTCTCTCTCTCTCTCTCTCTCTCTCTCTCTCTCTCTGTGTGTGTGTGTGTGTGTGTGTGTGTGTGCACGTGCACGCGTCTGTGTGTGTATTTCCCCTTCAACTAACCAGATAACCAGGCTTATTAGGCAGCTCTCAATATTTAAGTTGTAAAATAACTGAAATGTAGCTGCTGAAGTCACGTTGCAATCTCACGGAATGAAGAGAGGTTTGCAGTACAATCTCTTTTAATGAAGCAATGAAAGCTTTGAGAAAAGGGTTTTAATAAGTGAATCATTAAGACAGGGAGTGGAGCTAGTGGCAGAACTAGGCGGATGAAGGGGGTCAAATTCCCCCAGGCGCAGCAATCTGAGGGTGCCAAATTGATGTTAGAGGACCTTACTGGAGCAGGTGGTCACTGCTAGGGCTGGGATGGATGTGCAAGCTCTCTCTCTCTCTCTCTCTCTCTCTCTCTCTCTCTGTGTGTGTGTCTGTGTGTGTGTGTGTGTGTGTGTGTGTGTGTGTGTGTGTGTGCATGCGTGTGTGCATGTAAGGTTTATGTGGCTTGGTCGGGGAGACAAACTGAGCGGGCATATTTGTGGGAGCACCAGCACAGACACACATGCCCCAATTTTCTCAGATATCTTGTTTGTTTCAACATCTGTATTGACTCTTCCTCCTCTCCCAATCATCTCATTATGTCCTGACCAAGACTGCATGGGGCTTTCCTTTTCCCCACATTGCCTTCAGAACTGCCTTGCGAAGTAGATCAGGCAGATTCAGTCAGCCGGGGAGGTTTCAGATCTGTGGCTCTGTGAGGGTTCTGTTAGGACTACCAATGGTTTTGATATATTTTCTCAAATTGCAATAAACTTTCATTCAAATCATTTAACAATGTATTCTAAGGTGTATTTTTTTAACTTCAGTTTATATTGGTTATCACAAAACATTCAGTAGCAGGGTTGGGTAACAAGTAACTGTCAGTAACAATGTCTTTTATAAATGGGTTCTTGTTTCTTATTTGTGGGTTAACACAATACCGTCAGACCAGCACAACGTGTTCTGCAGCAATAGTTCCAACAATGGTGTTGGACTAGAGGTTTTTGGCAAGTCCACTCTGTCTTGCTATGGTTGGTGGTCCTCTGAGCTGAGATGTGAAACCTTTTCACACCAGTGCCAAAAGAGGCAAACCAATCTCTATTACATTTCTCTTCTCCTGTTCTGTTTGCACATCTTTCTCCACCACTATCTGCATCTTTTTTTCTGTTTGCATCCCCTTTCCTCACGTACGGTTTTCTACCTGAACCCCCATCTCTCAAGCCCCCTTTATAACTTCTTTTGGTTCAGCTTCCCTTTCATTCCATTTGTCCTCTGTCCTGACCATCACATAGAATCCTCCTCTCACTGGCCTGTTCTCTTTCTCAATATCTTTATTACAGGCATGTCCAAACTTCAGCCATCCTGATTAGAGATGGGCATGAATCAAAAAAATGATGTTTCATTTGTCGTTTGGAGGGTCTGTTTCATTTCGTTTCTGTTTTTCGTGAATTTTTGCAAAAAAAAAATTGTTCTCACTTTTGTTTGTTTCATTACCATTTCGTTACCATTTATTTCAAATTTTGTGTTTTTTTTAGCATTTCACTGCATTGCAGTAACGAAAACGAAACACACGACAAAATTTCCGGTGTTTCTGTTCATTTCATTTCATTTTGGAGACAAAATTTGTTTGTCATTTCATTGCGTAATGAAACAAAAAAACCAAAAACGGAAATAAAAAATTGTTCGTTTTGTGCCCATCTCTACTCCTGATGTTTTGGACCACAACTCCCAGAATTCTAAGCTTAGATTACCAATGACAAAGGACTGTGGGAGTTGCAGTCCAAAACATCTGGAGGGCCAAAGTTTGGACATGCCTGCTTTATTGTCTCTCCACTTTCTCTTCCAGACGTTACCATCTTTCTAGCTAAACCATATTTTCTCCTTAAGTTTTTAGCCTTCATTGATTCTTCTATATTTCTACTTTCTTCTGGCTTTTGTTCATCTTTCTTTGCCATGGATGTCCCTACATACACCTCTCTCACACACATCCCCCAGCAAGTGGGCCATCTGCAGTTCTGCCAGGAAAAATAATCAGCATTAGTATTTTCTTTACTTCTTTTATATTTGTTGCAAACTGAGAATACCATCGGGTTAATCTAGGGTTTAAATCTTTTATCCTATTCAACCAAACTAGAAGAGCACAATCAGTTATTAAAACAAAAGGAGCTCCTAATAAATAATATTTAATCATATGAATTGCCCATTTCACTGCTAATGCTTCATTTTCAATTGTAGCATACATTATTTCCTTATCTTTTAATTTTCTACTTAAAAATAAAACAGGATTTTCTTCTCCATTTTTAATTTGTGCAAGAACTGCCCCTATTTCTCTATCTGATGCATCCATTTGCACAATAAAAGGATACTTAAAATCTGGTGCATGTCGTACTGAATGTGAACATAACTTTCCCTTTAACTCGATGAACACTTTTTGCTCAATATCTCTCCATTTAAATTTTCTTGGCATTTTCTTTCTCATTAAATCAGTTAATGATGCAGCAATATCTGAAAAAAATGGTATAAATTGCATATAATAAACCACTAGCTGTACCTCTTTTTTAATTTGGGGGATAGGCTAATTAGACATTTTATCTGTCTTTTCTTGAAACAGAAATGTTTTACCATGCTCTACTTTGAACCTTAAAAATGTATTTTCCCTCCTTCCTATTTTGCATTTCTTAGGATTTACTTTCAATCCAGCTTCCCTTAACCTGTCTAATACTAGCTTCAAATGCCCAATATGATATTTCCCACCTTTACTATAAATAATTATGTCATCTATATAAACTACTGTGAAATTCTTTAAAGGCTCCCACACATTGTCCATCAATTTTTGCAATGTTGCCCCTGCTTCATGTAAACCAAAAGGCATAAATTTAAAATAAAATAATCCTTGAGGAGTCCCAAAAGCTGTTTTCTCTTTATCTTCAGCCCTTAAAAGCACCTACCAATATCATTTTGTTAAATCTAATGTGGACAACACCCCTGCTTCCCTAATTTATCCAACAAGTCTTGCATTCTTGGCATTGGGTAAGCATCAAATTTTGACACTTTGTTTACCTTTCAGAAATCAATGAAACCTAACACTACTATCTGGTTTTGGCACCACTACATGGTGACTTCATCAGGGACTAGTAGACTGTTCTATTGTGTGTGTGTGTTGTGTCATTACAGTCGTGACCACATCCAATTATTTTATTCACTTTTTCAATAACTGGAATTAAATGTCTAGGCTAGAGATGGGCACGACTTAGCGGTATTCCCGTTTCCGTTTCCATTACTCGTATCCGTTACTCTATGGAAACGGTAACGGGAATTACTCCACCAGACTTCGAGCTCGAACCTACGAACGAACAATTTTGGTCTGATTTGTCATACTCGTTCCTTGCATCACGCGATCGCGCGATCCCACGCGGCACAGAAAAAAAGTTTTTAAAAGTTAAAAAAACCCGGTTCCCGGCCAAAAAGCAGGCAGAAAAATGCCTGCCGTGCCTCAGGGCACCTACCAGAGGGGTTGTTTCTGGAGGTCCCCGGCCTCCCCCATCCCCGTCCTGGGCTGCTCTGGTGGGACTTCTGCCGCAGGCTAGCAGCCAGCAAAAGCCCAGTCTTTCCACACGGCCGCCGCAATTAAAGCGCAAGCAAGCGGCACGGATGGCACAGGAAAAAACTTTTAAACTCTCCCCCCACCCATTCCTGGGCCAAAAAAGCAGGCGGAAAAATGCCTGCTTGACTAAGGGTGCAGGGCACCTACCGGAGGGGTGGTTTCTGGAGGGGGGGTCCCACCTCCCCCCCCCGTCCTGGGCAGCCGGACTCGCCATGCCATGCGGTGCGGGCGGGGGATCCAAAATGGGGCGGCGAAGGCAATATTGTTTTTGAAATCGTGGTCCAAAAACACACAAGCGCAAGAGAAACATGCAAAAATTTATAAACTGCCAGATTTTTCACAGTAGCAGTGGGTTTTTTCTTGCAACAAAATGTCTCTCCTCTCCTCCTCTGTCCTCCATTGATTTTATTTTTTTATTTTTTTTTACACTTTCGCAATGATGGGCTGGCCGAGTGGCCAGCCATGTGGGAGTGGATGACCATGCAAATTTTGGAGCCATCCCACCAATCGCATGGCCACTTGGCCATGGAGACTTCTGGGATGTGCCAAAAGCCCCCTAAAACCTGCCCTAGCCCCTAACCCTAACCCTAATCCTTGACTCATTACTTACCCATACGTCACAGACTGTCTTCTTAGTGGGTCAGAGAGGCACTCAGAGCTGCAACCCACTAGCCCACCCTAACCTTACCCGTCACTAGCCTAACCCTAGCCCTTGCACTAACCCACCTTAACCCTAAGCCAGATCTACTTGCATTGCACTACACGCAAGTACAATTCCCTTCTTTGTGAGACATGGTGGTGTGAGAGCCTTAGGCATCACCCTATGGCTCTGGGTTCACTGCCATCACTAGTCTCACTGTCTGCAACTGGTATGCATATCCATATGGCTATGCATGCATTTTGCAGCAGCAGGTGAGGAGGGGAGATCCCCATGTTGAGGGGTCTCTTGAAGCCTGCTTCCCCTTCCTAGTGGGTGAGGATAGGAGGCACCCACGGGTGCCTCCAGGAGCCGGCTTTCCCTTTATAGTGGGCCAGAGGAGGCACCCACCCCACAGAGGTGCCTCCAGGAGCCCGCTCCCCCTCAAAAAAACCAGTACTGACAAAAACGAAAAAACAAAAAAACAAACCGACTAATTTTTGTGAATTTTCGCGAAAAACGGAAACGACCCTAAATGGAACCAGCCCGACTAACGACAACTCGGAAAAATTTTTTTTCAAGTCGTGCCCATCTCTAGTCTAGGCCATGTTCGTCATTATCTTTCTTATGTTCGGCCCACTCCATTCTACCTGGTTTCTCTGAAAATACATCTTTATACATATCCTTAAGTGTTCTTCAGATAATTCCTGACAATTCCTCAACTTTTCCTTTTTTCATTTCTCACTTCAGGACCAAATTCCTCATCTTCTACTTCTGCTGAATATACTTTCCTTCAATTCTTTCAATAAATTAATATGATATATACCTTTCTTTTTATTGTGGCCAGGCATCTCTATTTCATAATCTACTTCATTCACTCTTCTTGTCACTTTTTATGATCCTTGCCATTTAGCTAACAGTTTGGAATTTTCTACAGGTAACAATACTTTCTGTCCTCTTTCAAATTGTCTTTGACACACCCTTTTATCATATCTTCTTTTTGTGAGCTTTCTGTGCTTTTCCTAGGTTATATTTTGCTACCTCTGCTACCTTCCTTAAATGATATGCCATCTCTAAAACATGTTTTACCATTGTATTAGCATCATCTTCTCCTCTCTCCCATTTTTATCTTATTAAATTTAAAACATCTCTAGGATTTTTTTTTTACCATAAAGCATTTCAAATGGAGAATAACTGGTCAAAGATTGTAGTACCTCTCTAATGGCAAACATTAGCATTGCCAACATCAAATGCCAATTCATGTATTTATCTCCTACTATTCTTAAAGTTTTCTACAAGGCTGTTTGTTTGTGGATGATAAATGGTTGTCCTAATAGGCTTTACACTCAATATTCTCCACATTTCCTTCAATGTTAAGCTCATAATATTTGAGCCTTGATCTGTTAAAATTTCTCTACAAAATCCAATTCTGGGGGAAATGTAATAATTCAAGCACCAACATTGTTCCTGCTGTGACCCAGCTCTGCCAGACAGCCTAGTCCTTGCTGTTGGGCTCCTTATGGCCTGTGAGTACCTGCCAATGTGCTTCACGGCCCTTCCAGGCTGGAAGCCATCTGCATCACACTTCTGGGTTGGTGGCAGAAACCCAGAAGGGAGAGTCATCATTGTCAGCAGGAGAGGGGCTATGTGAGAGGATATCTATCTGTGAGGCCTCCTGAGATGGCTGGAACTCGAGCACTAACATCATGCCTGCTGTGTCCCAGCTCAACCAGCCAGCCTAGCTCTTATTGGACCTCCTTAAGACCTGTGAGTGCCTACCATTCTCTTCTCTTCTCTTCCCAAGAACTGTGGCTGGAGGACAGGGTGCATCCTTTCCAGAAGGTCCCTTGGGTGTGTGTACAAAAACTAACTTTGTCCCCAGGTGCTGAAAACCCTAGCTATGCCTCTGAGTGGAGACTGGTTTAAATGCTCCTCAAACCTGAAACTGGAACCAGAAACTCCCTGCATTCATATGGCTGGTTCACCATGACCTAGTTACCATACTGTATTGTGGATAATGAGATTACTGTTGGATATATAATCACCAAACTTGTAGATTGAGTGTCAGTCATTAACTTTATGTTGGATCTGTTCCAAGCCTGCTTTTATACCATCACTTGCTTCAGCTACCTTGCAATGGAATAAAATTGATCTCCCTGCTCCCCAGCATTGAAAGCATGTCGGTCTTTTCCCACCATTGTGATTTGTCTGGTGTCCAAGTTTGGAAAGTAAAACTGAAGAGCCTAACCAATCTCACATATCCGATTTATTTGCAGATGAGCTTTTGCCCTGTGTTCAAGATTAACAGGGTGATAAGCTGCTCTGTTAATTAGTGATCAGTCATTTTAGTGCCTTTTCTTAATGTTTATCCTTTTTTGTGAACACAAAAATAGTTTGAATCTGGATAGACATTGGACTAGTAGCATATAATCTTGACTGTTTTTATTTGTCTATTCAGAAACATAATGGTCTGTTGGTGAAATACCAGATGATCAAATGCTGAAAGACATCCTCAACAAATAGCAACCATCTGCACACTGCTTTTGCCAATGCTGTCCCTTTGAAATAACTGGCTGCTCACAAATCTCTGCTAAATCCCCAATATAATGGGATCCTGACCTTTGTTGGAATCACTTGTAAGGGAGCAGTTGGCAAATAGGCCTCTATCCATGGGATTTCCTCTGTCCCCTTCTCTCTATCTCTGGACTGCCAATTCCACTTTTTGTGACTCGTCCTTTTGGCTAAGTAAATGAGTCACCCCAGCAGATGAGATGTAGAATCAGCTCAGCTATATATATTAACCAGGATTGGAGTTCTCTCTGTCTTCGTGCATGCTGCCCCCTTCCATGGAGTTTTATAGTTATCCCATTGTGTATTTTGCCAGTGTAGTACAGGAAGCAGCTTGTTTACTACAACGGGTGCAACTACACAGTCAGACAAATATGAATTCACTCACATTTTCTTCCTGTGAAGTTGCACTGGGAAATTTGCTTATCTTTGATTTAAGTGGCCACACAGGAAGAGGAGGAAACATTTTCCAATTGCATTTCTATTAAAATGCCTGTAGGTGGCGGAGTTCAAAAGTACTGCCTTAAGAATGATTTTCCTTCCTCAGTAACTCATCTCCTTATCTTATCTTGAAAATTAGAAGAGCTCTCTTAAAGGGAAACAAACAAACACAGTTTGCCCAATGAGGAGAAAAAAAGAAGTGTGTGTGGGGGTGGGAGGTGTGAAAGCCTTTGCTGAGTGAGAGGCTCCTGGCACTGCTTGTGTGGGTAGGTGGGTGTAGCTAAGGGTGCACACACACACACACACACACACACACACACACACACACACACACACACACACACACAAAGAAAGAGCATTGTTGTGCTCTTTCTTCATCATCCTCCCTTTCTGAGTTGGTTGAAGTAATCATATGCCTAATTCAATTCAATAGGATTCAACTTTTTATAAAGAAAAGCCTCTGGTGGGGAGGAAGAAACTAGGTTGGAGGTGGGGGACTCTGGGCTGATCCAGTTTCTCATCTCATCACCAGGAGAGGCCTTTCTCTTCATCCTACCACCTTTACAGGTGCATATGATGGAGGCTTGAGAGAGGACCTTCTCTGTTACTGCTCCCAGGCTTTGGAACTCCCTCCCACTGGAGGCTAGGCTGGCCTAATTATTGCTGTCTTTCTGCAACCAAGTGAAGACCTTTCTCTTCAGACAGGCTTTCCCTGAATGAATGGCTTCTGAGTTGGGTTTTTAAACCAGATTGTTGTACCTTACTGCTTTGTCTGTGGTTTTAGCAGTGCTTTTGTTTACCGTTTCTCAGAATGGCATTTATTTGTTCCTTTTTAATATGTGTATACTTATTAATTTTAGCTTTGATCATTGTCTTTTAGTGATATAAGCTGCCTTGGGTCCTTTTTCAGGAGAAAGGCAGGGTAAACACATTTTAAATAATTAAATTATAAACTAAATAAGCATGAGATCAGTGGGGAAAATGGTGAATCACCCTACCCTCAAAGCAGTTGCATTTCCTGACATTTCCCCCTGTGTTATCACGTTCTAAGATAAAAGATCGGGTGCAACTATACCCGGTGCAATTACAGTTGATGCAAAATGGAGAAAGTATACATACTTAAGCCTGAAATGACAACCAAAAGCAGTTTGTGCCTTATCTCCCCCATCCTCCCCCCCTAAACAGCTCTCTTGGAAAACAATTCAATTTATTTAATGATCTAACTTAATTTAAGCAACCATTTCGTAAAAATTGTATTGAGACCCATTACATAAATAAAAGCTATCTGGGTGCTATAGGTCTGCCTGGAGGCACAGTGTTAATTCTCTCCCTTTCCAAATGTAAATCAGGAAAACATAAGAATTGATACATTACAAAGATAAATTCTTTTAAAACAAATGAACATTGGCATTGTCTTAATTTTAGAAGAGAATTCATAGGTCAGCAGCAGTAAATAGCACATCATGAAGCCCTATTGTGTTATGGAATCTAGGATTGTTCTGGTCTAATGAAAACTAGCATTATTTCCTTAAATATTCAACAGTACTTTCCTAAGGCTTTTTTTGTGTGCAGGAAATTGTCATATTCATTTACAATAACAAAAACTACTTTATCTCAGTCAAGCCTCTGGAACAGAACCATATATCCTGAAAGCTCTCCTATTTCTCCTACCTGATGTTGACAGACTTACTTCATTTAAGGCTCTGACATTGGTAACAAAAGAAAATGAAAGTATATTTTCCAGTTGAGGTTTAATGTTTCATGAATATAAAGGCAGTTATCCTTTGAGCTAATCAGAGCTTGGGAGGAACAATCTAACCAATGCCACCAGCAAAGAAATTTGAAACCTATATTCCTAACATGAGTTTAAACCTCAATTTTGAACCTCACAAAGGGACCTCACATAGTTACCAAGACACAGATGGTTACTGCACTTCCATGAACAGCCACTTTTTATTTTGGATCGCCTTTTTCCACCCGTGGTCACGTAGTTGCTATAGTGGTTCTGCTCTTCGCACTTCGGCGTGTAGCCAGCAATCCACTTTCCAGTTCTCACTTTATTGAACTGCTTTAAAACTTGGTATGCCAATAGGGGGCAAGGGGAAAAAAGCAAGTTAGTATGCCCGCAAATTCAACCAAATTGCTTAAAAGGGAGATTCAGGAAGCAATATAAAAAAACACCACCCCCAGTGGCCTTCGCAAGAAAAAACACCACAGCTGACAAAAATGGGCGTGGCCGAGGGGGTTCTTCAGATAAATCAATTTGAAAACCAGACAGTGATTTTTATGGCACTTTGTTTTTAAGGAAAAGGCGTTTTAAATCAGAAGTGCAGTAGTGGTCATAATTTGGGGGGATTCTTATGGTTTTCCCCTGCACGAAATGATGTACAAGAGCCCCGTGGCACAGTGGCTAAATGCCTGTACTGCAAGTAAAACTGTGCTCATGACCTGAGGTTCAATCCCAGATAGCAGGCTCATGGTTGACTCAGCCTTCCATCCTTCCAAGGTTGGTAAAATGAGTACCCAGCTTACTGGGGGGCAATGTGTAGCCTGTATTACTGTAATTAAAACTGTAAACCACCCAGAGACTTCTTGAAGTGGTATGGGTCAGTATATAAGCAGAACACTTTATAAGCAGAACTATTTCCCTCTTTCCTATCCTTTCCTCTCTTTTTTCTTTCTCTTCTTTTTCTTTTTCTTTTTCTTTTTTTCTTTCTTTTTTTTGTAGATGCACAGGGGGGAAAGAATGAAACAAATAATCCCTTAAATCAGGCCTGCCCAAACTTTGGCCCTCCAGATGTTTTGGACTGCAACTCCCACAGTCCTTTGCCATTGGCAATCTAAGGTTAGAATTCTGGGAGCTGTAGTCCAAAACATCAGGAGGGCCAAAGTTTGGGCAGGCCTGCCTTAAGTGCTTGGTTTTAGGGTTTCTTTTCTTTTGTTTTTCCTTTAAAGGAGTGCATTTTTTCCATTGCTTATTAGTGGAAAATAAAAATCATATGGATTTGAGATGCATTTTGTTTAAAATCCTCAGAGTTGTTCTGCATACAAACAGCAGGCTGAAGAATTACCAGACTGTTCCTGTTTAACTTCCTGTATCTGCATGATGGCCTTAAGGCTAGCCTTTTTCTCATCGCCTGACTTGTTCCCCAAGTCCCAGGCATGTTCTGAGTGTCTTAAGGAGAGGCGTAGCTAGGGTTTTCAGTGCCTGAGGGCAAAGACAGTTTTTGTACCCCCCCTCAAGGGACAGGGAGGGGCCAAGGCACCATGGAGAAGGCAGCGGCTGAAGAGCCCTCTGCGCAGGCCCTGGCAGGTCACCAATTTGGTGCCCCCAGATGCTGCAGGGACAAGCCTTTCCATGGCTCCTGGGTGGGTAGCCATCAAGAATGTGAATTAATTTGAATACACCCCAGATGCAAATGCTAATGCCGTTATATCCCCAGGGACAGATGTCCTCCCCCTTGCCTCCTAGCTATGCTACTGGTCCCAAGACTGTCTTTATGTATAGGATTATGGTACAGGGTACAAGATCAAGAATGTGAATTACTTTGAATACACTAAAAGTATTGTGTAAATGGCTAATGCCGTTATATCCCCATGTTCTAGAACATTTAAGAAGATTAAAGGACACAAAAATGTAAATGTCATGTTAACATTTCCCACTGAACGGCATGCTTTGATGTGACACCCACTGATGTATCATTTGAGTGATAGAAAAAACTAAGGTATAAAGCATGATTTTAAAAATCTTAAAAATGGAACTGAGCCACTAGAGATTTTCATAGATGTATGTAATGAACAGTAGCTTCACCTCACTCCACCCTAGTTAAGAGGTCGCAGATGATAAAAGTGCTTATCCACCTGCATTTGGGTCACAAAAGTGGTCTGCAAACCAACAGGGCTGTTATGGAACTGACAGTATATGCTCTGGTTGCTCAAGTCTCAAGAAGGAAGTGGGTAGCTCTGGTGTCAGTTATCTATCTCCGGTGTCAGCTTCTCAGCTATCTATAAAGGCTGCCCCATGTATAAGCACTGAAATAGTTCATTACATTGAGTGTAAATGACTATGACAAGGTCAATTTTTCTCCAGCAATGGACACAGCTGGAAAACCAAATAAAGGTGACAAAAGGTGTTCTTAGCTATTATCACCACCTGTGCCTTCCCAGATGTTGTCCAGCACAGGTGAACCTCTAAGCTATCAATCCAGGTCTTTTATGGCAAGGGCAACCCCATCCAATGCAAGATATACATTTCCTTTGGGTTCACCCCCCACAGTTCTTCCATCTTTTCTAAATGAACCTTTAGCTTCTTTACCCTTCTCACCCATGAACTATATGCATGTACCTGTTCAATATGTTCGGTGCAGGATATGAGAAATAAAGCTTTGTGCCATCTTTAAAGTAACAATTAGAGATGGGCATGAACCAGTTCATCCCAGTTCATAAAGGTCACCACCTCCTCAGATGATCACCTGCTCACCAAGACCAACTTGCTTACTTTTTCCACCTCCACGTCCAATTTCAGAGTCACAACCAAGAGTACAGTAGAACCTTGTATAACAAACAGCTTGTATAACATAAAATCCAGACAACATAAAAAATTCTAGAGATAGGGGAAATTTGCTTAACATAATCACCTATGGGTAGAATTCATAAAACATAAAAATGGGATTACTCCGTTTTCAATGCATTCCTATGGGAATTTGTATAAAGGAAAATTTGCTTAACATAATTTCATTTGGAACAAATTAATTCCTTTATACAAGGTATCACTGTACAGACTTCTCTGCCTCATCCTTTTGTCTAAATGGGAGATCAGCCAAGAGGGCAAGGCAGAGAACCCTGAGCTCTTGCCAGAACTGGGAGATTAATTGAGGAGGTGCAGGAAGCAAGCATGCTAGGCCTGGTGAGGGGCTGATCACTGTCAATGTTTGGTAAGGTTGAGGTTCCCCTGGATGGCACAACAAGGTCGTTGCCACAGCCCAGACCAGTGGTTCTCAACCTGTGGGTCTCCAGATGTTCCTGGACTGCAATTCACAGAAATCCTGGACAACTCATCTAGTGATGAAGACTTCTGAGAGTTGCAGTCCAGGAACACTTGGAGACCCACAGGTTGAGAACCACTGGTCTAGATGAAACAAAGGAAGCAGGGGAGGGAGCAGCAGCACCTGAGCAGCCACTTTCACAAATTGGGATGAATCAGTTCTCACTCATCTCAAGTAATCATACTTCAGTGGCAAAAGTGTTATCAGGATGAGGCAGACAGTAAGTTTAGAGGTTAAAGTGAAAACCAGAGCCATACATGGATTAAAATGTCCAATAAAGGAGCAACATTAAAAGCCCGAGCAAGTGCCAACATCTTCACTTGATGCAGAAAGGACACCATAAGCAGAACCAGGTGGAGCTCCCAGATGAATCAGGGGAGAATGTCCCTAAGAAATCCAAAGCTGGATCCATGTGTTCTATTGTCTTCCTGGCACAACATGAAATAGTCCTCACACATAAGAGATAGACTGCAGACAGAATTTTCATAGCAACTCAAGCGGCATGTGGTTCGCCTCTCTCCCTCCTGAAACCCATAAAGGCAATGTTGAAATCAAGAGACAGGATATGTTGACATCAAGAGACAAGACTCAATGTAGATGACTATGCACAGTTACCAAACTGGGCTGGGATTGGAGACATCTAGGTTGAATTTCCTTGGTGCATGATGAAAACACACAGTCACTCTTTCTCATTCCAACCATACTTTGGGCCTTTTTACACGACCCCTAAGATCTGCTGGCCACTTAAATTCAGACCAGAGATCTTAGGGGTTCGTCGCTCTTCCTCTGTCCCCACCCCCTCCGCACTTCCTGGTTGCTGGCTGCGTGAGGGAGGGAGAAAAAAGAAAGAAAAGAATGCCGGTTTACCTCTGGCAGCATTCAGATCTCTTAAAGGGGCGGGGTGCAAAAAAAGAACAAACAGAAGCCAGGAGAGCCCCGCACTCACTATCCTTACACCGGATCAAATATTTGTCACATCCAAAAAGCAGGTACCTGAAAGCTGCGCTGGGATGTGCTAAAGTGGGCGGGGTCGCACTTAATTTCCTGTTAACTCCGGAGCTGGTGGGTAAACATTTTTAATCTCCGGAGCTGGGAGCCATTTGCCCCGGAGTTTAGGGGTCGTGTATAAACGCCCTTTGTGAGATTCTTTTGAGGGGGCAAAGGAGCCCCATGGACCACCATGAGCTAACTGGAGAAGAGGAATCATGCATGCGTAACTAATAAATACAATTCATAAATAAAATAACATTTTAATAAATCAATAAAACTAAATAATAAATACAAGAAATAAAATTCGGTTATTGAAGTCCAGGGAAAGCAGAGTTGTAATTAGACATGTACAGCTGCCACCCAACCCAAATCGTGTCCAAATATTTGCCCTTCAAATCAGGATCAGCCTGTACCAAGTTGATCTGAAGATCACCTGGACTGATTTGTTCTTGGTTTTCACCTGATATTTTACATGTCCAGTTTGTGAGGGGGGGGGAATGATTAGACAGCACCATCGCCATTGGGACAGTGTTGGATTTTTGGTTGTAGGTAGAGCTCCTACAGACTTTCCTTCTTTTCTTCTGCTCTCAACCCAGAGGCCATGGTGGGTGCTCAGTGAAATAAATCGCCAAGGCACCACAGCTCTTCAGTTACTATAAATCTTAAAGCTGCATTGCTGAAATAGATGCTACTGATTCTAGCCCCTGTAAAGGAAACCCAGCGGGGAACCAAACTACCAACCTCTGGCTCCACAACCAGATATCTAAACCACTGAGCTATCCAGCAGAGATTTTTGCAATACAGTAGACCAGGGGTCCTCAAAGTTTTCAAACAGTGGGCCGGTCCACCACACCCCAAACAACACTGGGGGCCAGACCACAGGCCAAAAAAAAAAAGGGGGGGGGAGGCCAACATGGAAAAAAGGGGGGGGGAGGGGGACCTTGCTGTAGCCCTCCCACTTTGAATGCCCCACCAGCCAGCATGCTAGATCAGCATGCTGATCATCTGGGCGGTAGTTGGGGGGAGTGGGAGAAGCGACATAGCCCACTGCTTTGAACTGCCTCAGCAATAGAAGCAGCTGTGGAGGCTGGCTTGCTCGCAAAGCAGGGGGTAGGTGGGGGGTTGCAGTTGGTCTCAGGGGCCGGATTCAAGACCTTGGGGGACCACATCTGGCCCCGGGGCCTTAGGTTGAGGACCCCTGCAGTAGACCCTCATATAACAAATGGTTTCTATAACATAAAATCTGTACAACATAAAGAAATTCCAGAGATAGGGGAAATTTGCTTAACAGAATCGTCTATGGGGCAAATCCATACAACATAAAAATGGTCACAATTAGGGATTCCTCTGTTTTCAATCCATTCCTATGGGGAAATTATGTAAAGGAAAATTTGCTTAACATAATTTCATTTGGGGTGAATTGATTCCTTTATAAAGGTATCACTGTATATGTTAAAACAGATGGATATGGCTACTGTGCTGAAAACAACCACTTTTTAGTTACTGATATTGTTATAGTGTGCTGCCGTATGTACCAGAGGAAGAATGTCTCATGGTTCAAGTTTTCAGTTTATTCTGTGAATGTTTTACTGCCTAATATTTTATCATTGATGTTGAGGTGACAGTAAGATGGTTGGCAGTGTTGCCCAGAAAAACACACCCAACTATTTGTACCACCAGGGCATTGGTTGAAAACCAGCTTATACCATTCTATTCAATGGATGTATATCAAAATAATTTTAAAGTGAGGGTGAGGTGACTTGGGAGAGTCACCTAGAACTGACAAAGGAAGGAAGGAAGGAAGGAAGGAAAGAAAGAAAGAAAGAAAGAAAGAAAGAAAGAAGATAGACAGACAAACAAAGAAAACACACTTCACCTCATAACTTACCAGTATCTTCTTCTCTATAATTTCCATCTACTAGTGAGAAAAGACCCCAAAGTTATCTCAGTGGTGAGCCTGACATTCAGGCCAACTTTGTCATTCTGATTGGGAACTGACATTTGCTGTACAATTCTTAAAACACATTTACATTTATACCCATGGTGGTTTTAATTCATCACTATACACAAATAAGCTTGCCGCAGTTCTTTTTTGCTGGATAATACAATGTCTCTCATTTACCAATTGTTTATTTCTCGTACTATTTCTTTCTAGGATAATATTAACTTATGTGTCAAACACTTTTTAATAAAACAGAAATATACACAGTGATGATTTAAAACTCAGAGATATCTTATGGGCCAACAGAAGCATTTGGGAACCAAATAAAATCACTATTTTACTATTTTGGATTACAGAGGATGTGCTCTCTGCACAGGGCTAAGAAACTGGTGTCAGCAAAACCCTATAGACCACATTGTGATCCTGAGATTTCTGTTAGAAGATCTAAATGCACATAGTTGCCACTCTTGTCATCTTTAATGCAAAGGAGATGCAAATCATCTGAATAAATGCAGATTTGCCTTTCTAGTGAAACAGAGAAAAGGGTGAGGAGGCAAAAAAGAAAAGAACTCAATAAAAGTGAACTTGGGTTTATTAAAGTCTCAAAGCCGAGTGAGAGGATGTGTACTTGGATTGTATGAGAATCTAGCTGGCCAAATGGTTCTTCCTTTTCAGAGACAGCTGTCTTTCATCCAGATCAGGGACACTGCATGACAGAGGGATCATGGTGTATACGGGTGCCAGGCTGCATCCAAAATAATCTACCTTCCTGTCTCTACCACAGCAGGTCTTTTCCCTGTCAATTCTTCCCTTGGTCTCATCTTTCCCATCCTGAGCCTGATGCAAAATTAGACTTCATTCGTTTTCCTTTAATGGAGCATAAGATGATAAGCCCTCTGGACCTGTCGCTTTATGTGACTTCATATTTGAGAGGCAAATTCTGTATTTGCAGCCCTCCCCTTGGGATTTGCCAGTAGACTGTGCTCATCCAGTTAATATTTGATTCATGAGGTCACTTTGGTAATCTTTCATCTCCCCTGCTGTTTAATCTATGCATGACACCACAAAGATAGGAGATATGGGCATGTTACCAATAGAGATGGTAACCAGAAAATATTTTCAGTTGTTAATAGATAGATAGATAGATAGATAGATAGATAGATAGATAGATAGATAGATAGATAGATAGATAGATAGATAGATAGATAGATAGATAGATAGATAGATAGATAGATAGATAGATAGAATAACAAGACAAATCACCAGTGAGGCACATAGGAGCCCAGGCCAGCGCTGGGCTGCCTGGTGGAGCTGTGGATGCTGGCGCTGGTGGGCTGTAGCCTGGGCCCCGCCGGGCTCTCCCAGGCTGGGTGCCTCCTCCCAGCCCCCTTCAGCCTCTCTGGTGGCAGTCTCAGGAAACTGCCTGCTGAGCTGGGAGGGGTGACTGGTGGCAGGGGATGGGAGGGGGAGGAGAGGGACCGCTGCTGCCACCGCCCAGCTCTGCCCACTCTGCCCAAGCTACACATCCTCTCGGTCACCCAGTGAAGCGAGTCTCAGTGAGGTTTCCAATACCCAAGCCAGAGGGCGGGTATTTTTGGCCTCACTTTGCATGCAGCAAAGGGACAAGGAGGCTGTGTGTGAGTGTGAGTGTGTGTGTGCTTGCAGGCAAGCAGAGGACAGAGAGAGAGAGAGAGAGAGAGAGAGAGAGAGAAGGAGGAGGAGCCGAGGCCAGAGACCCAGAGAAACAATCCAGTCACTGCAGCCTTTCTCTTTAATGACGGGCATCTCTCCGGGGTTTGTCTCTCCATAAACAGTGGGGGAGGGGGTCTTTCTCTTTCTCTCCTCACCCTCCCAGCTCCAACAGATTTCTATTTCCCCCTCGATCCACTCACTAGCTCACTAGTTTGTTTGTAATAACTTTCTCTTCTAATCTTGCCCTTTAACTGCTTGACAATGGCCGTTACTTCACGAACCGCTCGCTTCGCGGCAAGCCCTCATTTCTGTGCGAATCGATCGTTTTTTGGCTGCGATGCCACCCCGACCACGCCCCTAAACCGTGCTCCAAGCGGGGTGAGTGGTTCTGCCAGCGGCCGGGAATCTTTTCGCTTCGCATCTCGCCGCTCCCAACGTGACGTGTGGTCTCGGTTTTGGCTTTTATTTCAAGTTTTTAAAAATATTCAAACAGGGATATCGATGCATCGCTATATCGTTTCATCGCTTTGCGCTGTTACTTCCTTGCTCGAGTAGCGGCGGCGGCGGCGGGAGCAGGAGGAGCCGCTGCCGCCTCGCCCGGCCAGAGCAGGGCACCCGGGGCAGGCAGCGTGCAAGCGGCGGAGGGTGGGCGGCTGTGCCATGCGGGGCTCCCCCCCGAGTAGCGGTGGCGGCGGCGGCGGGGGGGTTTGCCAATGATGCCAGGAAACAGTTGAAATCAGTAGAGCCATTGCAACTGACAGTCCAGCATCAGTGCATCGATATGCCGTCGGTAGGTATTTTTTTAAAGGACGGATGGGAAATAAGGAACGTTGAAAAGTGGCATTGCGAAGGAGCACGTGAGGTTGTGCTCGAATCGGTCCTAAAACTGCAGCTCGTGAGTACTAAGAAACAGGGGCGGGAGCGAAGCGAGAACACGTTTCACAGCGAAGGCAAGGTCTTTAGGCACTTCGTGAAGTAACGGCCAATGAATCTGCAGTTCTTCCAGGCAAGGTAAGAGGTAACTTCTTTATACAGGGACACAGGAAGCTGAGCTGTCAAGAGAAGCAGAGAAGCATTTCCATAACAAGGATCTTTATAGTCCAAGGAGGGGTGGGAAGCAGCAGACTTTAGATCTCCAGTGCCTGGTTCTTTAATGGCGTTTATACACGACCCCTAAGCTCCGCCTGCAAATGGCTGCAAGGTCCGGACCTTAAAAATGTTTACCCACCAGCTCCGGACTTTGCAGACAATTAAGTGTGACCCCGCCCACTTTAGCAAGACCAAACAGCAGTTTTCTTGTACCTGCTTTTTGGATGTGACAAATATTTGATCCGGTGTAAGGATAGTGAGTGCGGGGCTCTCCTGGCTTCTGTTTGTTCTTTTTTTGCGCCCCACCCCGTTAAGAGATCTGAATCTGCCCGGAACAAAATGGAAGTAAACCGGCATGCTTTTCTTTCTTTTTTCTCCCTCCCTCAGGCAGCCAGCAACCAGGAAGTGCGGAGGGGGGGTGGGGACAGAGGAAGAGTGAGGAACCCCTAAGATCTCTGGTCCGAATTTAAGTGGCCAGTGGATCTTAGGGGTCTTGTAAAAAGGCCCTAAATCTAACTTCAGTCTCTTGTGTGCTTTCAATACCCAAATAAACACCTGGCCAAGGGAGAGCCAGCCTTGCAGCTGCTGAGGGAGATGAGAAAGAAAAAGAAAAGAAAAGAAAAGAAAAGAAATGTTTAAAGATCCCTCATTTCCCTCCACCCCATCAGGAGCTACAGCTGATTGTGGCTTGGGGCTGCAAAAAAAAGTTTAAAGATCCCTCCTTTTCCCTCAGACCATCCAGAGAGCAGTGCTGTTTGATGCAGGTTAAGGCGTGAAGACACATAAAATTCAGTTACTGAAACCATACCATGTGGACACTGGAACTGCTTCTTCAGTCACATGACGTGACCATAGGAGGGGAAAACATGGCTTTTTCTGCCCATGTGATAGAGGCCTTTAAGAAGATTCAGATTTTTAGTAGTATACAGTGGAACCTTGACTTACGTCATTAATCCGTTCCGGAGGTCTAGCCATAAGTCAAACATGCCTTAAGTCAAACAAATTTTTCCCATAGAAAGTAATGGGAAAGTGGATTAATCTGTTCCAGATGATGAAAAAGACCCCCGAAAACAGCAATTTAACACAAATTTGACTGGGATAGGAAATTCCTTCCGGGGATGTAAATGAAATGTCTCTTCAAAGAGAGGAGGAGGCAGTGGAATTATAGTCCACAAGTTATACGCCTCCACTTTTTAATGTTCATAGCAACAATGTCTAACATTTAAGTTTTACTGATTTTTAAACTGACATTCCAAGTTCTGAACCATTAGAGTCCCACAACTGTACAGCTCCCCAACTAAAATGCTTCCATTGTGGACCAGACTTCTGCAGCCAGATTTTTTACAAGACTGAGCCGACTGTCTAACCAGCGAGGCCAGCCCCGAGCTCCCGGCCCTTCTTCTCCTCCGTCAGCAGCGGTGGCTTCGGTGAGGCCGAGGACCAGCTCCAGGTGCTCAGAGCTGGCCTTGCCAAAGCCGCCGCTGCCGTAAAAAGGCAGGAGCAGTTTGGAGGTGGCAGCCATGATGCTGGGTCGTGGCTGCCGCCAGATGCTGGTGCCTTGCGCCGGGGCTCCGAGCTGTAAGTCAAAGCCTGCGACTCAAGTCAAATAGGCTCCTTCTTGCTGCAAGTCAAATATGCTGCAAGTCAAGCAGCATGTAAGTCAAGGTTCCACTGTAAATGCATTGGAAGAGGGGGAAACACAGAATAAAGTCAGGGACTACACAAAAACATCAACATAACTTCAACATGGTACTAGTAGAGCAGACATTTTTGTATAGCTGGATTAAATAAAGTAAATAAATGTAGTACAATGTTCTAAACATTAAATGATGTATGGGTTTTTTTCTGTAGTTGAAATCTGTTTCTTGTGGCTGCAATGAGATGTTGTGGAACAATCATGTTCCCCAACAATGAAGTTCCGTGTCACAAGAAATGTCATGGAAAAATACATATGTTTTCATAAATACTAAGGATTTTTCTACAGCAAGTCATTTAATGAACTGCAATACAGCCTTCCAAAAAAGGGACCTCAGTGACACATGGCTACACTGTATTTCACAAGGAAATATTGCCTGACTTTCATTGCCAGCACTTAAATGCAGCCACCAGTTTCATTTTAAACAGATGAAATGGAATCCAATATGTCTCAAGCAACACGTTTTCAAGATCTCCTATATTTTTTCACCCGGAATGTTGTTGTTTTTATTCATATTTATTTGTGCTGGCATTGCCATTGTGTTTTATGTTGCTTCTTTCTATAGTTACTTTTGAATTTTTATTTTATTTTATTTAAGTGCTGGAGTATACACTACCAAATAACTAGGTAATTAATAGAAGAGATTGCAGCAGCCTTGCAGAATTGTAGAAGGATGCAAACCATTATTTCCCCTTTGCTGCAAGCTTTCCAGTAAGTATTTCCGTTTTTGCATGTCCATTGTCATTTTTCCCTCCGTTAAGAGAAAACTAGGGCAGAGTGTGGTTTTTTAAAAAAACAAAACAAAACTATAGTCGTCCATCTTCTAAATGAAGTATAAAAGGGCAAGTTTCTCCAACCTAACTAAAAAAATCGCTTGAGGAATAATATTACAGTATTAAAAGATAGCAATAGGAATCTCCAAGGAAGCTAGGTACTAGGCAATAAGCAAGTTTATGAATAATAAGAAAAAAATTAAAATTCATAGCTCATTAAACAGAGCTTCAGTGAACCTCTGCTTGTGCTTGTGAGATAGGTGGTAAAAGAAACCCTTCCCATTGCTTCTAAATACCACTTAAACTTTTATGCGTTGGACACATTACTCCAGCATACTCCATGACTATCACCATCTCTAGCTGAAGATGAGTCAGGTGCCTGTCTTTCTACCAGCAACACCCAGTTTCTCCCAATTTTCCCCACATTTATTTATTTATTTATTTATTTATTTATTTATTTATTTATTTATTTATTTATATACCACCCATCTTCCGAAGGAACTCCGGGCTGTTTACAACAATAACAATAACAATATCAACAAACTATATAACAAAAGAAAAAAGCAATAATAATAAAAATGGAAAGACAAATCATAATATAAACATCGTAATAAAACTACAATAAAAATTCACTGGCAAGAAGGTGGGACACACAAAAAAAAATCCAGTCGCTAAATGCCTCGCGAAAAAGCCAGGTCTTTAAGGCTTTTAAAAAGGCTGGCAGGGACTGTGCAAGGCACAACTCACTCGGGAGATGGCTCCACAACACAGGACCAGCCACAGAGAAGGCTCGGTTGCGTATCACCATTATCCGAGCCTCCCTGGGCGTGGCCACCCGAAGTGAGTGTGCCCGTGACATTCTGATAGGTCGGGCCTCAGTTGATCTCTGAGATATTCGTTCTGCCAGGTATTCAGGTCCCAAGCCATGGAGGGTTTTATAAATTAAAACTTCTAGCTCTACCTATTGCAATAATGGGAAAACGTCGGCATGTGGTAATCATATAGGTAGAAATATACAAATTCTGATGATCTCAAATCCTTCCTATAATACACAGAAATAAGTTGCTGAAACACACATTAACCTAGTTGGTTCCTTAAATTTTCCAGCCAGGGGTTGGTGCTATACGTTGTTCCCCTGCTTATCTGCTGTTCTGCATG
Source organism: Phrynocephalus forsythii (assembly GCA_029282475.1). Taxonomy (NCBI): domain Eukaryota; kingdom Metazoa; phylum Chordata; class Lepidosauria; order Squamata; family Agamidae; genus Phrynocephalus; species Phrynocephalus forsythii. The sequence continues at coordinate 16,445,214 of JAPFRF010000004.1, forward strand.
TTAATAATAAAAATGTGCTGTCATGTCAGTTCTGATTTATAGCAAACCTTTTCAAGATTTTCCAGGTAGGGAATACTCCAAAAGGGTTTATTGTTTCCTTCTTTTGAGGTGCCCTGGAACTATGCAGCTTGCCCAAGATCACATCGGCTGATTAGAGATGGGCACGAAATGGAAAAAAATTCATTCAGTTATTCGTTATTCGTTTTGTTACATAACGAAACGAATAATGAAAATTGTTATGAAATCAGAACTAACCAAACAGAACCACAAAAATTAGGTTCGTTACATTTCGTTTTTGTTAATGGTGACGCGCAATGAAATGAGCTGTTTTTAAATGTTAAAAAACATCCTGAATGTCCATAAAAACCCAGCGATAATTATTTATTCTGCCTGATAATACCTACCAAGAGGGTTGGGGTCCTTAAACGTGCATTTATGTCTTTTCTCAGATCGCTGTATTTTTTTCCTTTAAGGGGAGCTAGGGGACATCGACCCAAAATGGCTCCCAGATGCCTAATATTGATTTCTTGGGTATCAAAATGCCCTGGACATCCGTAAAAACACAGTGATAATTATTTGAAATTATAACCTACCAGGGGTTGCGGTCCTTAAAATGTTTGTTTTTGTTTTTCTCCCATCGCGATGTATTTTTTCTTTTCCCTTTAAGGATGACACAAAATGGATTCCAGCCACAAAATGGATGCAAGCCATGTGATTGGACAATTTCAACCAATAGCATGCCCAGGTTGCAGACTGGGCAGGTGTGGCAGCCACAGAGGGCATAAAAAGCTTTGGCAGCCCCCGTCCTCCTTGCAGTCTGTGGTGGGAGTTAGGGTGGGATTGCTGTCTCTGTGACTCACTACTTTAGGCCAGCCAGGCAGGTGTGTGTCTCTGTGTTCCTGCTGGCTGTAGCCTGGCTCTTAGGGGAGAGAAAGAAGAGATTTCTCTTGCAGCCTCCCTGTGTGCATTCATAGCGTACCTTTCGGTGAGTACCCTCCCCTGCTCCACAGTACAGTCACTCTGCAGCTGCCTTACACCCTGGGCAACACCCACCGCTGCCTTTGCAGCCCTCTGTGCACCTAGTCTATACTGTGTCTCTGTCAGCATCATTATTTTTAGTGTTTTCCCTCTGGTCTGAGTCGTTGGGGGACGTCCGCGTGCGGAAATGCTTTAAGTCGCGCAAAAAGCAGGTAAAAATGAAAAATGAAAAATGAAAAATGAAACGAATTTTTTTCAAAAAATTCACAAAAAATGGAAACAAAATGAAACGGACCCTCAACGAAAAATGAAAAACCAAAATGTCATTTTTTCAATTTGTGCCCATCTCTAAGGCTGATTATTTTTGCAAGAGGCTCAGTGGAGAATTGAACTCCCAATTTCTTGCTCTGCTCTAGATACCTAAACCACTGGGCTATTCAGCCAACTCCGTATTGTATATGTTACAAGGGCCCTATTTATTTGTTCTTAGAGATGGCTACAAATTGGAAAACTGGTGGTTCATGATGACTAACCATGAACCATAAGCCACTATGAACCCCAATCTGGCTCCTGACAAGAAAGCCAGGCCCAGTGGCTCTGAGGATGGCACCCATAGCAGTGGCAGAGGAAGGGGTGATGGTGGCAGGAGCAGGAAGGTGGAAGTAAACAGGGGCAGTGGAAAGTGGGGCAATGCAAAAGAGTTGCCAAAGGGACAAAAGTTTGGCATTTCATTTTGCTTCAGTAAACCAAGTTCCCTGAACTGCTGAAATGGGCCACCAACAAGCCCAATACACTTGTGGTTTTGTGCTTCATGGCTCACTTTGTGCCCATCTCTTGTTGTTACCTCTCTGGCTGTAATCAAAACACATCAAAAAGATCAGCCAGTTCTTCCTTCTTTGTTGTTGCTTTCTCACAATGTCAATAACCATGGGCCTGAAGAGCACCTGTGGAACTGTGGTTAAACTTTTGCACTGCAGCCAAACTCTGCCCACTATCTGAGGTTCAATCTCAGGCAACCAGATGAAGGTTCACTCAGCCTTCCATCCTTCCAAGGTTGGTGGTGGTGGGGGTAATGTGTCACTAATGTGTAAACCACTCAGAAAGCCCTTTAAGTGCTATGGGATGGCATATAAGCAGTGTGCTTTAAAGAGGAGAAATTCTTGTTCATATGTTGACTCTGCACATGAACAGGAGACCATTTTCCCCCAAAGGGTTTTGCCCATGTATAGAACCTACTGTATAGGCAAAAATAGTTCCTTTTCTTCCTTTCTTTGTTTCAGATACATCACTCTCCACATGAAGATAGCAATGATGGGGAGTTACTCCCATCTGCCTTGATTACAACTGGGGAGGTAATGAGTGAATAGGGTTTATGTTGTAGTTATTTTGAGAGAGAAATTTGGAATTGCAGCCGTACTCTCAACTGTGAGCTGCCTCAATGTTCTTCAAGCAAGAACAGTTCCACAACCAAAAGAGATTGGGGATAAAGCATATAGAGAGAATGAATTTACCTCCTGGGCCCTGATGGAGAGTGTGAGTGCTGAAGAATATTTATGGACTACAAATATTGCTGATTGTTGTTTTTGAACTTCTTGGGTTTTGTTTTTGCTGTGGAATCTATGGTTCAGACTGATTGTAGCAAGTGCACAGGTCAAGTACACAAGGTGAAAATTTATTCCCCTTCCATGCTTCTTCATTTATTATCCTGTTTATGGGAGAAGACCTGGTACATTAATTATCCTACTAATTACCATGCTAATAGAAAACTACACAGGAACCTGATGACCTCAAAGTTTGCTGTCTTGCTCCATTGATTAAACTACTCTGTGCTTCTAAACACCACATTTTATGCTCCTGGACAACATTTATCACCCGGCCTCGCTCAGCAGATTTCAACACTTCCTTCAAGAAGGTTGCAGCTTAATAGCAATTGTGACTTATAAATCATACTTCTACCTTAGTCTGTTTTCCTTCCTGCATGTGACTGACCTGATATGATCACGGAGGATTCTCGGTCAAGTTGCAAAATGGAAAGGAGTCATAACTTTTCACCAATACTTTAAGAGAGCTATTCATCTTGTAAGGCTGTTCCAAGTCTGAAAACTCTGACTGCTGTGGCATTCTTCATCATGTCTCAGGATATGACTCATTTATTTTAGTTATTTATTTATTTTGAATATTTTTACCCCACCTTTCTCCTTGGAAAAGGATAAAAGGTGGTGTACAATAATGAGAGATAATATACAGCCCAGAATATTCAAGATATATTCAAGCTTAAGAACAGGGAATTAGAAAAGGCATCTTACAAAATTAAAAGGCAACATTAAAATTAAAAAGAGCACACAGTTAAAGGGGAGGAATCCATAACAAGGGACAGAAACTAACATGGAAAACACATGTGTACTTATCCATAAAAAAAAATCACATAATAGTGGTTCCCAGTCTTGGGAACAACTCCCAGAAACCCTGGCCAGCACAGCTACTGGTGAAGCCTTCTGGGAACCATAGTCTGGTGATTTGAGTTTGGAAACCATGGACTTAGATAATTATTTTGCCTTGCGGTACATTGGTGGGTGTAAGGAAAGGCAGTAGGTCACTGCGAACGCCTTTCTGTCCCTCAGCTGACAAGTGAGGTTGGTGGTTATAGTCCATGTTACTTCCCAATGATGGGAAAATCATAGTTAGTACCACAACACAGTTACATGGAATCAGGCAGAATCTGAAAGCCGGTTTAAAAACAACTGACCACTGCTCCAGGTGTTTCTCATTTGGCATAGCCAGGATGTCTCTGATGTTATAGGATCCATCTTCCACAAAACAAAATTGGGAGTGTGATCCTCTCCTCTTTGAAGATGTTGCTTCTGTGGAAGAAGAATAAGCCAGTGGATGTACGAGAGACCCATGCAAAGAGTGACAGCACTGATAAGAGAGTTACAAAACACTGAAGGGAGGCAATGTTAATGGGCAGCCAGCCATATTAAGCCAACACTCTTTGGGGTAGGGTATCTCACAGATCAAGATAGGGAGAACTCATGTACTATTAAATATTTTTTCATTTATTCAAATTTAAGAAGGAAGGAAGGGAGGGAGGGGGAGGGAGGGAGGGAGGAAGGAGCTGAAATCTGGGTCACCGTGTTTTGCTTTAGGTGTGGTATAGTAGAGTGACAGACAAGGACTCTGGAAAATAGGTCTGAATCCCCACTTAACCATAGAGGAACTGGTAAGACTACTCTGTGAATAAATCACTGACCTTGAAAGCCCTGTTTGGCTCTCTATAAATCAGCAAATTCATAGCAGAGAACACACACAATTCTTAAAAGTTGACCCATAGATTTTTGGTCCATCAGTGCATCATCATCATCATCATCATCATCATCATCATCATCATCATCATCATCATCATCATCATCATCATCATCATCATCACCATAGCAGTAGCAGCAGCAGCAGCAGCAGCAGCAGCAGTAGTAGTAGTAGTAAATGTCGATTGTGCAAAGGAAAGGATGAAACTGTAGATCACATCATCAGCTGTTGTCCAAAAATTGCTCAGACTGATTATTTAGCCCATCATAATAAAGTAGCAGCAATGCATCATTGGAACATATGTAAAAAATTTCCACCCACTATCAAGAAAGAACATCAGCCAGAAAAGGTGCCCAAAAATGAAGTTATCAAGATGATCTGAGATTTCAGAATCCAATGCGACAGACACCTTGTCTACAATACTCCAGACACCACATAGTATACAAACAAGAAAACAAAGTTCAAACCGATGATGTGGCAATACCAGGAGGCACATGATTCAATGGCAAAGAGTTAGAAAAGATAACCAAATATTGGGATTTAGAAATAGAAATCGGAAAGCTATGTAATAAGAAAGCAAGAACAATACCAATAATGGGTGCAACCCCAAAAGACCTGGATCAACATCTGAGAACTCTAGGCATTGACAAGATTAACATTGATCAACTAAAAAGGGTGACATTATAAGGAACATCATATATTATATGAAGATATCTCCAGTCATCCTAAACTCTTGGAAAGAGCTTGACCAAATGGAGAAGATCAACTCCAGCATAATACCTGACAGATGTGTTCACCAGAAGAAGGAGGAGGAGGAGCAGGAGCAGGAGCAGGAGCAGGAGGAGGAGGAGGAGGAGGAGGAGAAGAAGAAGAAGAAGAAGAAGAAGAAGAAGAAGAAGAAGAAGAAGAAGATGATGATGATGATGATGATGATGATGATGATGATAATAATAATAATAATAATAATAATAATAATAATAATAATAATAATAATAATAATAATAATAATAATAAAGTTATTGAAGGCATAATAAAGGAATATCCAGAAACTAAGTACAGTGGTACCTCGGATAACGAATGCCCCGGATAACGAATAATTTGTATAATAACGTCAAATTTTTAACCACCCCCCACAGGCCACAGCCCCAGCCTCCCTCCACATTTGTCCTTAACTGACCTGCGGGGGGAGGCAACATGCAGAGATGGGATGGGGGAGGAACCGTCACCTGCTGCCCAGCTCTTGCCCACCCAAATGCCCGGCAGCAACAGAGGATGAGGAGGAGGAGGAGGAGGAAAGGCAGTTGCCAGGGTGGGGGGGAATCCGCTTGCCGGCGTGCAAATGCCCGGCAGCGGTGGCAGCAGAGGAGGAGGAGGAGGAGGAAAGGTGGGTGCCAGGTGGGGGGGATCCGCCCGCTGCTGCGCGAACACCCGGCGGCCGCGGCGGCAGCGGAGGAGGAGGAGGAGGAGGAGGAGGAAAGGTGGGTGCTGGGTGGGGTGGAGAATCCGCCTGCTGCCATGCGAATGCCCGGTGGCGGCAGCGAAGGAGGAGGAGGAGGAGGAGGAGGAGGAGAGGTGGGTGCTTGGGTGGGGGGAAGGAGGGGGGAGGAGGAGGAGGAGGAGAGGTGGGTGCTGGGGTGGGGGTGAATCCGCCCGCTGCCGCGCGAACGCCCGGCGGCCGCGGCGGCAACAAAGGAGGAGAAGGAGGAGGAGGAGGAGGAGGAGGAGGAGGAGGAGGAGGACAGGTGGGTGCTGGGGTGGGTGGGAATCCGCCTGCTGCTGCGAAGAACGCCCAGCGGCTGCGGCAGCAGCGAAGGAGGAGGAGGAGGAGGAGAGGTGGGTGTTGGGGTGGGGAAATCCACCCGCTGCGCGCGAGGACAAGGAGGAGGAGGAGGAGGAGGAGGAGGAGGAGGAGGGAGGAGGAGGAGGAGGAGGAGGAGGAGGTGGGTGCCGGGGTGGGGGGAATCTGACCGCTGCTGCACGAATGCCCAGCGGCTGCGGCAGCAGCGAAGGAGGAGGAGGAGGAGGAGAGGTGGGTGCTGGGGTGGGGGAAATCCACCCGCTGTGGCTTGAACACCCAGTGGCAGTGAAGGAGGAAAGGAGGAGGAGGAGGAGGAGGAGGAGGTGGGTGCCGGGGTGGGGGAATCCACCTGCCCGCTGCCGTGCGAACGCCCGGCGGCCGTGGCGGCAGCGAAAGAGGAGGAGGAGGAGGAGGAGGAGGAGGAGGAGGAGGAGGAGGAGGAGGAGGAGAGGTGGGTGCCGGGGTGGGGGAGGGGAACCACTGCTGCCGTGTGAGAACGCCTGGCAGCCGTGGCGGCAGCGAAAGAGGAGGAGGAGGAGGAGGAGGAGGAGGAGGAGAGAAGTGCGTGCCAGGGTGGGGGGAATCCGCCCGCTGTGGCTCAAATGCCCGGTGACCACGGGCGGCGGAGGAGGAGGAGGAGGAGGAGTAGAAGAGGTGGGTGCCGGGTGGGGGGAATCCACCTGCTGCCGCGCAAACATACGACGGCCGTGGCGGCGGCGGCGGCGGCAGCGGAGGAGGAGGAGGAGGAGGAGGAGGAGGAGAGGTGTGTGCCAGGGTGTGGGGAGGAACCACGTGCTGCCGTGTGAATGCCCAGCGGCGGCGGCGGCAGCGAAGGAGGAGGAGGAGGAGGAGGAGGAGGAGGAGGAGGAGGAGGAGGAGGAGGAGGAGAGGTGGGTGCCAGGGTGGCGAGGGAATCCGCCCGCTTTGGTGGGTGCAGGAGGAGGAGGAGGAGGAGGAGGAGGAGGAATGCCCAGCATTCCCGCCGCCGTGGAGGAGGAGGAGGAGGAGGAGGAGGAGGAGGAGAGGTGGGTGTTGGGGTGTTGGGGGAGGAAGCACCGGTGGCAGGGGTTGGCGAGGAGGGGGAGGAGAGCACTTTGCAAGTGCACTTTAAAGAGGTCTGGGAAAAAGCCTTTTTGGGGCCTTTTTTCCGGACCTCCGGTATGGATTAAAATGGTTTCCCATTTATTTCAATGGGAAACCATGCTTCGGATAATGAGAAACTTCGGATAATGAGAAACCTCTGAGAACGAATTACCGCCGTTATCCGAGGTACCACTGTATTTAAAAGTCAACAAATGGAAAACTGAATAGAGAACTGGCATAGTACAGCACCACATGGTCAGTTTATAAGAGACAACAATGATACAATCAGCGAAGAACAAAAATGGCTTTGGCTAAGAAAAGCAACACAGAAGAAAGAAACTGAAGGGCTAACCTTGGCTGCTCAAGATCAGGCTTTAAGAGCAAATGCCGTAAAGGGGGAAATTGATAAATCATCGAAAGATAGTAAAAGTTGATTGTGCAAAGAAAAGGATTAAACTATAGATCACATCATCAGATGTTGTCCAAAAATTGTTGAGACTGGTTATTTAGCCCATCATAATAAAGTAGCAGCAATGGTCCTCTGGAACATATGTAAAAATTTCAACCTGCCATCAAGTAAGAATTGGTGGGAACATCAGCCAGAAAAGGTTGATGAAGTCATCAAGGTGATCTGAGACTTCAGAATCCAATGTGACAGACAACTTGTCCACCATACTCCAGATATCATGATAGTAAACAAGCAAGAAAACAAAGTTCAAATCGTCGATGTGGCAATACAGTGGAACCTTGACTTACGTCATTAATCCGTTCCAGTGGTCTAGACTTAAGTCAAACATGACTTAAGTCAAACAAACGTTTCCCATAGAAAGTAATAGGGAAGCGGATTAATCCGTTCCAGATGATGAAAAAAAACCCGAAAACAGCAATTTAACACAAATTTGACAGGGATAGGAGATTCCTTATGGGGATGTAAATGAAATGTCTCTTCAAAGAGAGGAGGAGGCAGTGGAATTATAGTCCACAAGTTATATGCCTCCACTTTTTAATGTTCATAGCAACAATGTCTAACATTTAAGTTTTACTGATTTTTAACCTGACGTTCCAAGTTCTGAACAACTCTATGCTTACCATTAGAGTCCCACGACTTTACAGCTCCCCAACTAAAATGCTTCCATGACTTCTGCAGCCAGATTTTTTACAAGACTGAGCCGACTGTCTAACCAGCGAGGCCGGCCCCGAGCTCCCGGGCCTTCTTCTCCTCCGGCAGCAGCGGCGGCTTCGGTGAGGCTGAGGACCAGCTCCAGGTGCTCTGAGCTGGCCTCGCCGAAGCCGCCACTGCCGGAGGAGGGGAAGAAGGCAGGAGCAGTTTGGAGGCGGCAGCCGCGATGCTGGGTTGTGGCTGCCGCCCAATTCCGGTGCCTTGTGCCGGGGCTCCAAGCTGTAAGTCAAAGCCTGCGACTCAAGTCAAACAGGCCCCTTCTTGCTGCAAGTCAAATATGATGCAAGTCAAGCAGTATGTAAGTCAAGGTTCCACTGTACCAGGAGACACAAGAATCAGCAGCAAAGAGTTAGAAAAGACAACCAAATATCAGGATTTAGAAATAGAAATTGAAAAGCTATGGAATGAGAAAGAAAGAAAAATACCAATAATAATAGGCACCTTGGATGCAATCCCAAAAGACCTGGATCAACATCTGAAAACTCTCGGCATTGACAAGATAAACATTGGTCAACTACAAATGGTGACATTATTAGGAACAGCATAAATTCTACAAAGATATCTCTACTTGAGATGGGCACGGAACGAACATTTTTTCGTTTCCATTACCGTTTGTCGTTTCCGTTACGTAATGAAACAACAAACGAAAATTGTGATGAAAATGCAATGAAACGAACAGAACCGCGAAAATTGTGGTTGTTACGTTTCGTTTCCGTTAATGGTGACACACAATGAAATGAGCTGTTTTAAATGTTAAAAAAACGCTCTGGACATCTGTAAAAACGTAGCGATAATTATTTATATTGTCTGATAATACCTACCAGGGGGGTTGGGGTCCTTAAAATGTTTGTTTTTGTCTTCTCCCATCGTGTTGTATTTTTCTTCCCCCCTTAAAATTGATGTCGCACCAGCCACGAAATGGAGGCAAGCCATGTGATGGGATCATGTTCAACCAATAGCATGCCCAGGTTGCAGACTCGGCAGGCAGGTCTGGCAGCCACAGAGGGCATAAAAGGTCTGGCAGCCCCCGTCTTCCTTGCAGTCTCTGGTGGGAGTTAGGGTGGGATTGCTGTTTCTGTGACTCTAGATTCAGTCCTGCAGCCTCCTTGTGTGAGTGCGTGCTGCGTACCTCTCGGTGAGTACCCTCCCTTGCCCCACAGTGCAGTCACTCTGTGGCTGCCTTGCACCCTGGGCAATGCCCGCCGCTGCCTTTGCAGCCTCCTTGCGTACCTAGTCTATACTGTGTCTCTGCCAGCATCCTTTTTTTTAGTGTTTTCCCTCTGGTCTGGGGCGTTGGGGGATGCCTGTGCACGGAAATGTTTTAAAAATTGCGCAAAAATTGGGTAGAAACGAGAAACGAAAAAATGAAAAACGGTAACGAATTTTTTCCAAAAATTCCCGACAAACGGAAATGATCCGAAACAGATCTCTCAACGACAAATGAAAAACTGAAACACCATTTTTGTGTTGTGCCCATCTCTAATCTCTACTCATCCTAGGCTCTTGGAAAGAGCTCAATCATCGGAGAAGGCCAAATCCAGCTTAACACCTGACAGCTGTGTTCATCATCATCATCATCATCATCATCATCATCATCATCATCATCATCTCAACAGATTAGAAGCAAACAATGCAGATCAGCAGCAAAACTACACAAGAACAAAAAAACAACCACCAACAAGTATAATATGCATTGAGCACAGTTGACGTCCAGGAAGACAAATGTTGACTCTCTGAGAACAGTGGTCCAAGCACTGGTGATCTCGAGGCTGGACTACTGTAACACGCTCTACATGGGGCTGCCCTTGACTCTTATCCGGTGTCTGCAGCGGGTACAGAATGCGGCAGCCAGGCTGGTGGTTGGTGTGCGTCGTTATGACCATATCTCCCCAGTCCTGGCTCGCCTGCATTGGTTGCCCGTTGCATCCCGGATTAGATTCAAGGTCTTGGTTTTAGTTTATAAAACCCTCCATGGCTTGGGACCAGAATACCTGTCAGAGCGTATCGTCCAGCGTCCCATCTCGGCCCGTCCAGTTCGGCAGGTGCGAGCGCACTCGCTTCGGGTTGCCACCCACCGAGAGGCCCGGAAGACGGTTACCCGGAACCGGGCCTTCTCTGTGGCAGCCCCATCCATATGGAATGCCATCCCTAGCGAAGTGCGCTCTGCAGAGTCCCTGCAGGCCTTTCGAAAATCCTTAAAGACCTTTCTATTTTGAGAGGCCTTTGGCGAATTTTAATTTTAATTAATTTATTTTTTTTCTTCCGCCATCACTATTACTATTACTATTATTATTATTACGACCATTGGTGCCTCCAATTTTATATGTTAGGACTTACGTCTTTGACGTGCTGGGATGCACTTGGAGGCCTTTGGATTTTTGGATTTTTGGACTTTAGGATTTTAGGATCTTGGGAGGATAAATGTTTTAACTTGTTATACTTGATTTGTGCTCTACTGTATCATGATATTTGTTGTTAGCCGCTTAGAGTCCTATGTTGGAGATAAGCGGGATACAAATATAATAATAAATAAATAAATAAATAAATAAATAAATAAATTTACTGAGACAGTCATCATGACTAAAACCCTAACCTCAATGTGCACATATTCATATATATATATATATGCATGTTAGGGTGGATTCGGGTTTCTTCCCGTGTAGAAATCTGGTTGTTTTGGCGACGTTTCGACGAGGTCTCACTCGTCATCTTCAGGCTGGTGTTCTGGCTTCTTTCTTCTTGAAGCAAAGCGTGATCTCAGTTGAAGTCCTTCTATAAATACTGCTGGGGGGGTGTGGTTTGCTTGCTCTGTTGCTGATTGTAGGTTCCTTTGTTCCTTTGTTCTTTTGTGATCTGCTGTGTGGCTGAGGCGATCGTTAAGGGATTAACTGCTGGTGGCTGTTTAGATGGCTGTTTAGATGCTGGTGGGTTAGATGGGTGGTGGGTTCTGGCAGTATCCTGGGCTTTGGTGGAGTGGGGTCCTGTGTCTTGTGAATTCATTTTGGTCTGGCTACGTGTCTGTGGTCTCCCAATGTTTTTTTGGGGTGTGTGAGTGTGCTCCATGTGGTGACTGGAGTGGGGTGCCGCAGTAGATGGTGCAGTCGTGGTTTTGTTATTGGATGGTGGTTTCGTTTCATCTGTGGGAAGGGTCTGGGTTTGTGTTTGGTGTGGATGGGAGGTGGTGGCATCTTGTGTCCTTTTGGACCTGGTGTCAGTCTTTGTGACAGAGGCTCGTCTGTTGACCAGGGCTAGTTTCCAGATGTCAGGCAAGTGGGAGGTGTCATCACGTTTATTCATGTTGTTTGGGTGTTTCTCTATTTCAATGGCTTCCATGATTATTCGACTGTTGAAGTGTTCAGTTTTGGAGATGAGTTTGGTTCTTTGCAGAACACAAGAACGCAGTCAAAAAAGAAGAAAAATCTTCCTCTCTCATCCAGCACATAAAAACAACAGGTCATGAAATTGACTTTGAAAGAAATATAAAGAGTAGGGTACCATTTCTCACCTACAAGCTAGTGCTGCTGTTAAGAAGCTGGCAACTTTAATTGTTACTGATGGACACTGCTCTGCCAACAGATAGTGTATATAAAACTTTGCAGGATTGGATGGATAAAGGTGTCATGGAAATGGGCATAGAAGGAACAATAGAAGACGTGACCAACCGTCTCTATCACACCAGCCTCACAAGGACATAACGAAAGTTCTTGCTTCTGCCTTCCAGCAGAACTGAAGGAAGAATATTAAACTTGGCTACTGTGGAACCTTTTCTGTATTTTGGAAGTGTCAGATTATTCAAGTAGTTTGCAGGTAGAGAGGCCTGACCATTATCTCTAAATTCAGTATAGGCAGTAACTGTGCTCATATGGTGTTCCAGCTCATTATCTAAGATGCACTGGTGTAGTTTCTGTTTTGCTTTTGCATAACCCATTAACAAAATAGCCCTTTGCAAGAGGCCCAAATTATACAATTTCTCAACCAGTGTTTTTTCCCCATCTGGACTGAAACATATCAGTTTGCACTAAGGGAGCCAGCCCCACAGAAGTGAAGAACACTTTAATCCAAAAATTTAGCTTAAGAATCCAAAGCTGGGATTCTAGCAACATTTATCCTCTTTCTAATTGTAAAAGTACATTTGGTACACAACTTGGAAGTCCAAGAATAGTTCTCAGAAATTTCATTTGGGTGAACTCCATTGCGGTATAATTTCTGTACCCATAGCACTGTGCGCCATAAAACATCTGTGCTAGCACCTTAGCATTAAAGATCTATATGACTGATGGTATATGCTAAACTCCTTTAGCAAAGAAAAAAAATATATGAGTGACTTTATGCTTCTCTGAGCATTTGCAATGGCATTAGAAGATTCAGCCTTCTAGGGTCCTAAGGACTGAAAACTGACATCCAGATATTTATAAGATTTAACTTGCTTGCTTGGCTGGTCATTTATTTGTCATTTATTTGTGATCCATTTCCTGGTAAACACTAAAACTTTAGATTTATCATAATTAATTACTAACTCCTTGGTTTTGCAGTAATTGCCCAGGATTTGTGACAGGCCAACACAGGTTAATGAGAGAAGTACCACATCATCTGCATATAAGGGAGTTGACAGAGGTCTGTCTGATAAGTTAGGATGAGAATTTATTCCAGATAAATTCCTAACCAAGGAGTTGATATAAATGTTGAACAAAGTGGGAGCCAATGCACAGCCTTGTTTGACACCAGCATATATTGGAATGGCATTTGTAAAATGACCAGCCTTGTTGCATCTCACTTTCATCCAGGTTTTTGCATAGAGGCAATGAAACAGGAGCAACAGCTGCCTGTCAATGTTAGTTGTCTCCAATGTCTGCCAAAGCATGTCTCATGGGATCATAACAAATGCTGACTAGACTGGGCACGAAATGCCAAAATGCAGTTTCATTTTGTTCTTTATTTTCCCCCCTTCCATTTTATTATGAAATGATTTTTTTTAAAAAATCATATTTCGTTTGTTTCATTTTGTTTTTTTTCTGGCTCAGCACATATTGATTGATTGATTGATTGATTGATTGATTGATTGATTGATTGATTTAATCTCACAACAACCGGCTGGCCTGTGGGCTGAGTCAGCACTTTTTTATTTATTAATTATTTATTTAGTTTTTCTCGCACCGACCAGCTGGCCCACAGGCCAGGTCATCATGATTTTTTATTTTTTTATTTTATCTCACGCCAACCAGCTGGTCCGCGGTCTGGGTTGGCACTTTAAAAGAAATTTTCCATTGGCCTGCTGGCCCGCGGGCTGTCAGCATGTTTTTATTAACCCATGGCTGAGTTTTACAGAGGAAATGAAATGGTTCATTTTAACAAAAAAAAAGACAATTTTATTTCATTTGTAATGAAATGCTGCTTCATAGTTTCATTTTGTTACATAACAAAACGACGAAAAAGCATTTCATTTTTTGTTGTCTGCCCATCCGTAATGTTGACTTAAAATCAGTAAAGGCTGTGTATAGTGCTCCTTTGGTATTAGATGAATATGTATCTGCAAGGTATTGTAAAACTATACATGATCTCCTGTAAAATCTAAATCCTGATTGCTTATCTTCTAAAATATTTTCTTCTTCCTTCCAGCTTTGTAATTTCCCAAGAAGATGATGGGCACACAATTTACTGATAGAGCTTAGCAAGTTGATTGGCCTATAATTTGCAGGATCTGCTCTTTCCCCCTTTTTAATAAATTGGAATAATGATGGCAAGTCCCAAATCCTCAGGTATATGTGCAAGCTGGTCAATGTATGTAAATATTAGCTGTTGTGAGTTTTTCGGGCTGTTTGGCTGTGTTATGGAAGCTTTTATTCCTGACGTTATACCAGACTCTGTGGCTGGCATCTTCAGAGGGCAAGGAGCTCAGGGAACTAGGAGTTTTTTCTGAGCTCTGGGGTATAGAACATTATGTAAATAATGTTGCTAATACAGGGACCCACCAATTAATATTGAATTTAAGGATCTCAGGGGGGATATTGTCACTCCCAGGTGATTTACCTGCTTTAAGCTTAGCAATGCAGCTTATTTGGCAGCATATGCCAGTGAAATGTGCATGGTTACAGCCAGGGCTGGTGCTATGTTTTTTTTTTTGCGCCCTAGGCGAGGGGCGGGCAGGATGGGGGCGGGGCGCGGTGGTGGGTGGAAAGGGTGGGGGCAGGGGTGGGGGTGGGGTGGCAGGGGGGCGGGTGGCAGGGGGCGGATGGCGGGGATGGCAATGGGCATGGGGGTGGACAGCGATGGGCACAGGGGGCGGGCGGCGGCAGGCTGTCCAGTGCCCTCTCACCATTTTGGCACCCTAGGCAACTGCCTAGTTCATCTTAATGGAAGCGCCGACCCTGGTTACAGCCTTGTCTAGATGATGGTTAAGGTATGAATAGGCAAACCTGCTTGTTTTGTTCTCTCTGACATTTGACTTTTGCACATATTAAATTAGGATCAGTGTTGACCTAGGAAAGGGCCAATGCCAATTTCAGTCACCACACATTCAAGCTGTGCAAACCTGGTTGTGTTTTAAATGTGATTTTAAAAATGAAACATATATGATTTAAAAAATGAAACTGCAGTATACTATGGATACTAGTCAGGCATTATTGCTTTATAAAGACAACCTCTATCTCTGTTTTAGCTTCAGATAACATAATACTACCCTTGTGTTCATCCAGATTGCATTTTATGGTCCATTAATCTTTGTTCTATAACAAGACCT
The DNA here is from genome assembly GCA_029282475.1 of Phrynocephalus forsythii. Lineage (NCBI taxonomy): Eukaryota > Metazoa > Chordata > Lepidosauria > Squamata > Agamidae > Phrynocephalus > Phrynocephalus forsythii. The sequence continues at coordinate 16,460,292 of JAPFRF010000004.1, forward strand.
ATGTAAATATTTGATGTAAACGATTATTAATGCTATCTGACAAATGACCTGGACCTTATTGCTTTTCTCTTTAGTGAAGCCAGCAAAGTATTTATTCTATAGTCCTGTTTCACTTCTAACCAGAGATAATTCCATTTTCGACTTTAATCTTGAATCTGATCTATATCCCTTTACAGTCCCTTTGTATCTGAAGTTGTACTCTTCTCTTGTAAACCAGTATTGTCTTCTCTGTTCAGCACTAAAAACTTTGTCCAGAAATTGTTTGCTTCTTTCTGCCAGCTTCCATCAGTGATTTATTTATGTGTGTGTTTTTGGTAGATGAAACTTCTGGGAAACAGATCCTATCTCAAGGAGAATGGATTTCTATAGCTTAGAAAGAGGTGGTTAAGAGAAAATGAGAAAAGGGTTTCAGATACAGTATGGGTTAGCCAGAGTTTTCTGCACATATTCACAGTAGATGGGCTCAGTCCAAGGCATGAGGTGGAAGAGCTTCACTGTTTCTCTCATTGCAGCTCTCAGGCAGTCAACAAGGAGAGAGTCCTTCTTACATATAAATTCAACACATGAGCAAGAACCCAGATTGTGGTTAGCCTCTCGAGGTTAACAAGGTATTTAAAAATCAACAAAGCCTGGTTTCCATTACTAAAAGCTGTACAGTGCAAAAGGTCAAAGCTCAATGATTCCCACCCAGCCACAAGCAAACGTGATCAGTTCACACAATAGAGGAGCTAACGACACCCATCAAGGATCATTGCTATCCCTGATTGCATTGAAACTTCTTAATCCCTTCATCACAATACAATGATTAACACCTATTTTCCTGCATAGGACAAATTTCCTCTTTCCCACAACTTTTAAAGCCTCAATCTCACTCACTTTATAACCCAGAGCACAGAGAGAACTCCTAGTTCCCTGAGCTCCTTGCCCTCCAAAGATGCCAGCCACAAAGTCTGGCAAAATGTGAGGAAGAAAAACTTCAAGAACATGGCCAAACAGCCCAAAAACTCACAACAACTATATCTATGTCAAGGTACTACTATTCTAGGCTCTACTTGCTTCTGAAAATAAAGTATTGGGTCTCTCTCTCTCTCTCTCTCTCTCTCTCTCTCTCTCTCTCTCTCTCTCTCTCTCTCTCTGTGTGTGTGTGTGTGTGTGTGTGTGTGTGTGTGTGTGTGTGTGTGTGTGTGTGTGTGTGTGTGTGTGTGTGTGTGTGCTCACATGCACGCGTGTAGTCTGCTTCTTTTTAACTTGAACTCTCATCGTTCATAAGTTGTAGAGATGAAGCAGACACACACACACAATTTCTCTGAGTAGAGTGCCCTCCCAATCACAGGGCAGACAACCTTTTTATTGACCATTCAGTCAGTCAGCAACAGAGAAGAAGATGGATAACCATTGACAGCAAGAGGCTTCCTGTGGACCTTTGTTCATTGTTCGTGGGCTTAGGTTTTCCTGTTGATCAGTTTGGGAGAGAGCATGCCCGCTGATATCCTGTTTACAGGCTTAAGCAAGGAAACCTCACCTCTCTCATTGGGGCATCCCCGTGCAATGAGATATGGCAAGGCTTCCTGCCTGCCTGCTCAGGTCTCTGGGTCATGACCTTTTCCCAAAGGGAGTTTGCACTTGCAAAGAGAGCCTTTTAACCCCCCCCCGACATCTCAGCAGACAGACCTTGAGCTCCTGGCAGCACGGTGTGCTGAGGTGTCAGGAGGGGGTAAAAACCTCTCTTTGCAACCTCAGCCAGCAGGAGCAGCCCTTGCTGAGGTGTCTGCATTCTGCTTCCAAAGAGAGTTTTTAACCCCCTCCTGACATCTCAGCAAACAGAGCTGGGGTCGCTCCTGCTGGCTGCGTTTGCAAAGAGAGGTCTCTAGCCAACCCCTAACACCTCATTAAACTGACTTTGGGCTGCTCGGCTGCTGTTTCCAAAGAGAAGTTTTTAACCCCCTCCTGATACCTCAGCAGACAGACCTTGAGCTCCCGGCAGCAAGGTCTGCTGAGGTGTCAGGAGGGGGTTAAAAACCTATCTTTGGAAATGCAGCAGGCAGTAGCAGCCCAAGGTCAGTATACTCAGGATTTCATGGATTTTTCTTTATCACGGGTGGATCAGGCACCAGACTCATTTGAAAATGATTAAGTTTTTTTAAACCATTTTATCATGTTTATAACATATCACTGCCTTGCAAAACAGCATTGATGCATAAGGAACTGAGTCTTTCTGAAATGATACACAATCTACATGTCTTTTCTATGTTTATGGTTCAGAGAAGTAGGAGTAAAATGAGAAGTATCATAGTTCTCTAGCAAACTCAGAGGGAAGACCAAATCAGTAAATCCAAAGCAATTATCTTAATGGATAATTGCTTTGTAAAATGAACCTATTGTTACTTAAGTTGCCAAGTGACAAGCAATTAATGAGCTCAGTCATTATCACTTTCCTTTCAACCTTGTAATTATTGAATTATTTGAGAAGTGAATTCCTCAATAAGCAAAGCTTCTAAGAGGCTTTATTTTAAAATAAATGTAAATGATAAATTCTTGATGCTTTCTGAATAGAGATGAGCACGAAATGAACAATTTTTCATTTCCGTTTTTGTTTTTTGTTTCATTACACAATGAAACGACAAATGAATTTTGTCTCCAAAATGAAACAAAATGAACAGAAACACCGGAAATTTTGTCGTGCGTTTCGTTTTCGTTACTGCAATAGAGTGAACTGCTTTAAATGCTAAAAAAATCACAAAAAATTGAAATAAATGGTAATGAAATTGTAACGAAACAAACAAAAACGAAAACAAATTTTTGCAAAAATTCTCAAAAAACGGAAACGAACCGAAACAGACCCTCCAAACGGCAAACGGCAAACGAAACGTCATTTTTTTTTATTCATGCCCTGCAGGCCTTTCGAAAATCCTTAAAGACCTTTCTATTTTGAGAGGCCTTTGGCGAATTTTAATTTTTTCCCCCTTTCCGCCATCGCTATTATTATTATTATTATTATTATTATTATTATTATTATTATTATTATTATTATTATTATTATTATTATTATTATTATTATTATTATTATTATACGACCATTAGTGCCTCCAATTTTATTTGTCAGGACTTACGTCTTTGACATGCTGGGATGCACTTGGAGGCCTTAGGATTTTAGGATTTTAGGATTTTAGGATCCTAGGAGGATATATGTTTTAACTTACTATACTAGTGATTTGTGTTCTGTTGTATCGTGATATTTGTTGTTAGCCGCTTAGAGTCCTATGTTGGAGATAAGCAGGATACAAATATAACAATAAATAAATAAATAAATAAATAAATAAATAAATAAATAAAAATAAATAAATCTCTGTTTCTGAATATTCCCTAGAAACTGAGCAAGGAAAGGTGCCAGGACCCTGCCTCTCATAGAACCTGAATGTGAAGGGTTAAATGCTGAAGAACAGCAGGAGGAGCCTTGCAGTTCAACTCAGCAGGCAGCTGAGTCTGAGGACGCAGCTGAGGGCACATCTCCTCCTCCTATGAGGGCTAGGAACAGGATCCTGCAAAGAAGAACTAACAGGAGAGCCAGGGAAAGGATCTTTAATGATAGGCGTAGAATTAGATCTGAAAGCCCTGAGTTCTAGCAGGAGCCTTGCCAGAGATATGGGTGTGTTCCCTGGTTTAGGATAAAGCTAGCAAGTTTACCCTAAAACCTCTGTGGGAGCAACGCATCACTTACCTTGTCAGCACGTTCCTGTGTGTATCCAGACTCTGTTTCCTGACCTTGGACTGGCTTTCTGATTACGGCGTTCTCTGTTTCCTGACCTTGGACCAGCTTTCTGACTACGAAGTTTCTCTGTACCCTTGAACTTGGCATTTGGCTCTGTAAGGTATTTTGGCTTTGATTCGGACTGTACTTTGTTCGTTATCTGGATTACAACTAAAGTTCCTGGCAAAGAACTGAACTTGGCTTGCTGTGTATTCTGTGTGCGGGGCTTGACAAAAGGCGGCATTGTTTATAAGAAATCAACTCTCCTTCTGAACCACAATAATGCAGTTCATACTATCTGTTGTCTGCTGAGCTGACAAAATATGTATTAGGTTCAAGGAAATTATAGTGTAAGCAATGAGATCTGTATGACTGCATAATCCAATGGACTAATACACAGTTCTTATTTGTCGGTCTGCATACCTTGTGTGAGGCAGGGAATTTACAGAGAAGTGAAATAAGGTTGCAAGAAACCTTCATACTTGAATAAAAGAAGCAGAATAAAGCCCCATTCAAGTGTTATCGGGTTCAGCTCTCTGAACATGCTAAGGGCTAGCCCCACTCCCTCTCTGGAGTCATTTTCCTGCACCTATGCTCGTACACTCCACAGGTGAATTCACGGACATTTCCACATATGAGTAAGAAGCTGGATTTTCCCACTCTCACATTTGAAGATGCCCTAAGCACATCTGACCTCACCTGATTTCAGAAGCTAAGCAGGGTCAGCCCTGGTTAGTACTTGAATGGGTGACCACCAGGGAATATCAGGTACTGTAGGTGCCTGGAGCAGGAAATGGCAAATCACTCCAGTATTCCTGCCAAGAAAACTCCATGGACATGTGGTCGCGAAGAGTCAGTCACGACTGTAACGACACAACACACACACATATATGAGCAGGGACCTTACGTCATCATACTATCAGGAAAAAGGATTTTTCAATTTGCATCGTAAATATTATAATTCTTCATTCTGGGAGTTCTACTTACCTTGCAGTCACCTTGCAAATACCCAAATGTGACACACTGGGAGAAATGCTAACATTAGAAGCCTTGGAGGCTGAGCTAGGCTCATCTCCACCCAAGAGCCTTGGTCAGAAAGAAAGTTCTCTGATAGCCTCCGGACAAGTACAGGATGCATAGATGGGCCTTCGCCTAGCTAAGCCTCCAATCCTTCAATGGCTGTGGTCATACCTGCAAAATGTTTTTGAGTTACTCTTCATGAATTTCAGCTCTTGAGATGTGGGGTGGTTTCAGACAATGCACAGCCAGTAGGTATTCATTTATCCTTCTTCCATGTTGATCAAATGTTTTACGCTGCTTCTTTCTGTAGCTGCTTCTGAAGATTTTTTAAAGAGTGGCAGGGTCTAAACTACCAACTATCTAGGTACAGTAATTAATAGAAGAGATTGCAGTAGCCTTGCAGAATTGTAGAAGGATTCCCTCATATCTATGCCCTACATGTTTTGTTCATTTTTTTCCCTTTTGTCCCCTAGGAGACATGTGGGAGACAATTTTGATCACAAAAACAAGAGAAGGAGAGGAGGGAGGGGAAGGAGCATTATTCTTTGGAAAATCAGACCTAAGGGTGGGCTGCACATAACAACCTCACAAGGTCCTGGGGTTGGTGTGTGCAGCCCTGGGACCCCTGGAAGTTGCTCCCCAACCCCAGCCATTAAAGAATCACACACCTCCCTGTGTTGGACCAGCCTTGCAACCAAATTCTTATGGCATATTTTCATTAGAACAGTATGTGAAGGTCTTTTGCACGTGAACCCTTGCTGATGCAGAGAGATATTTTAGCAGAATTTAAGGTAAAACAAACAACTGGAAACCACCCCCTTTTAAAGGACAAAGAAACAGCCAAGTAGACATGGCTGAGATGATGTGAGTAGAATGTGCTCTCTGGCTGGGGTTCAAAATCTCTTTATGACTTCTTGCAATAATACAGCCCTGAATATCTGACTGAACACTGCCAAGGCACTGGAGTTGCAAAATGAACTCACAGGGCATCAGTCACCACTGGCTACTCACATGTGGGAGGAGTATCTTTTCCTGTAGTCCTATGATTAACATTAGCATTCCAACTATGACAATTTTTTAAATAGTTGATGAATTTGGATGGAAGGATACTTCAGCGTATAATTAGGTGCTAGTAGTTCCAATTAGAAAGGCCCATCTCTCCATTTCCTCACCTTTTTTTAAACAGATGAACCATACTCTTCCATAAGTTTAATTCTTTATTAAAGGTGTACAGTGGACCCTCGTATAGCATACAGTTTGTATAACATAAAATCTGTACAACATAAAAAATCCAGAAATAGGGGAAATTTGCTTAACATTAAATTTGCCTATGGGATGAATCCATACAACATAAAAATGGTCGTGATTAGGGATTACTCTGTTTTCAAGGCATTCCTATGGGAAATTTGTACAAAGGAAATTTTGCTCAACATAATTTCATTTGGAACAAATTAATTCCTTTATACCAGGTACCACCTTATCTTATTCTGACTATTCCAGTTACCAGCAATTCTTTGCATCTTTAGAGAATTAAAAATAATGATCAGTTCTCTATTTTCTGCACAAGACCCAGAATACTGTCTTTCTTAAATCAAAATTTAACAGCCACTTTACTAATACATAGATGGGATTATTGTCTTTTTAACCCAGGACAGCTTCATTGCTCACCAGATGGTCCTTTTACTCTTGAGGAAGAATAACCTCCAGCATTGAAGATTTCACATAGCTTGTGTTGGATTTCATTATACTTTAGTGGCAATCATGTTTTATTTCATGTCCTTGCTGAAAGAGTCCTCCATCAAGGTCCCAAAGCCCCTAGAAAGCAGAAGTTTTCAGAATTTAACAACTATCAAGGTCCCGGGGTAGTTGAGGCACCAGATATAAGGTTTGAAGCACCTCAGTAGAGGAGACACTCAAATGGGCATCAAAAGCACAATGTCCCTCCACCTCTCAACAATGTCAATGTTCACAAAGCCAAATTTGCAACAGACAGCTCCTCAGGAGTAAGCAACATCAGATGCAGAACCTGTGCTCTTCTGGCAGATTGACTGATTCAATATATTATTTGGGGGAGACTTGCCAGCATTTCCCTGTAAGAACACTTTTAGAGAGAGAGATGTTTCTGTGTTGACACCCTATTGCTATGAGCTACCCAATAAACTTCAGCCTTTCCTGGTATCCCTCCCTTATTCATTAATAGGCAGTAGGTGCTATGTCTGTGTCTTCCTCTTATGGCCAATGAACTTCTTAGTAGGCCTGATTCCTCTTGTGAGCTTGGCTTGGCTTTTCACCCTCTGTTGTTTGTCTGCTCCTCACTGAATGTATTTACTGATGTGATTCAATTTCCTTGGCTTCTCAACCAGACTTGACTTCAGTCTGCTTGTAACCCCTGTGGGGCTCACCCGCTTAATGAGGGCTGCCTCCCTTTATGTTCAGTCTTGATGGCTGAAACCATAGCATCTGTTTCATGCCAGGACTACTGGGCTCTTGCTGGCTTCATTCCTTCCCCACATTTTTCCCTCCCAAAGTTGTAACGTGAGTAAACCACTGTGACAGATAAAGCACAGTACTAGGGATGGGCAGGAAATGAAAAACGAAATGCTGTGTCATCGTTTCGTTACGTAACAAAACAAAATGAAATGAAACAAAACGAGGAGGCAGCATTTTGTTATAGACATTCCCCAGCTCCCCAACTTGTCATTAGACATGGGCACGACTAGGCGAAATTCTCGTTTCCATTTTCAGTTCTCGTTCTCGTTACGTAATGGGTAACAGTAATGAGAATTACTCCGCTCCAGCTCGAACCCGAACCGAAAAAGAAAAATTGGCTTTGATTTTTTGTTGTCATTCATGGCATCACGGCAATCGCGCAATGCCAAGCAGCACAGACATTTTTTAAAAAAAAAAAACCCGATTCCCAGCCATAAAAGCAGGCAAAAATATGCCTGTCTCAGTGAGAGCACCTACCGAGGGGTGGTTTCTGGGGGGGTCCCCGGCCTTCCCCCTCTCCTGTCCTGGGCTGCTTGCACCAGGCTGGGGGGGGTCATCCTCGTCGTCTCCATTTGCCACGTGGTGGTGGAGATCCAAAATGACGACCACAATTTTTCTTTTGAAATCGTGGTCCAAAAACCCACCAAAGCACCACAGAAACATGTGAAATTTATTTATTTTAAATGCCTGAACTTTTATAGTAGCAGCAGTGGTTTTTTATATCAATAAAACGTCATATTGATTTTATTTTATTTATTTTATTTTTATTTTTATATTTTTACACCTGCGCACGCGGAATGATGGGCTGGCCATGGGATGGGACCATGCAAATTTTTGGAACCAATCCACCAATCGCATGGCCAGGTTTTGCTGAGACTTCTGGATGTGCCAGAGAGGGCATAAAAAGCCCACCAAGACCAACCCAAACCCTAACCCTAACCCTAACCCTAACCTGAACCGTTACCCTAAGCCTAGCCCTAACCCTAACCCTAACCCTAACCCTAACCCTAACCCTAACCTGAACCGTTACCCTAAGCCTAACCCTTACCCTAACCCCAACCCTAACCCAGATTTGTACGCAAGTACACTTCCCTTCTTAGTGGGTCAGAGTGATGCACCCAGAGAGGTGCCTTCAACTCAGAGACCCACTCCCTCCCTCCCTAAGCGTAACCTGTACGGCAGTAGGCCAGTATGCTTTCCTTCTTAGTGAGTCAGAGAAGCGCCAACGAGGTTCCTCTGACACACTAACCCCCAAATGTTCTTAGTGAGACAGAGAAGTGTCGACGAGGTTTCCTGTCACACTAACAACAACCCCAAGCATAATTATAATGGCGGCTACACGTTACGCTCCCTAAACCACTGTACAAACGACAGACAACAAACGGAAACAACAAATTTTTGAAAAATTTCACGACAAATGGAAACGAGCCTGAAACGGGCCCGTCCCGACAAATGACAACTCGAAACTTAATTTTTTCTGGTCGTGCCCATCTCTACTTGTCATTAACAAATGTCCAGGATGATGACGTTTTGGTCTACGTTCAACATTTAAATGTCATTCACACAGACTTTAAAACCAGGTTTGAGGATGTTTTGACTAGGTGCTGTAGACGCCTGGAGTAAGAACCGGCAAGCCACTCCAGTATTCCTGCCAAGAAAACTCCATGGACATGGAGTCATGAAGAGTCGGTCACAATTGTAACGACACAACACACACACACACACATACCACAGTGGATTATCAATCCATATAGTGACATTGAAGAATCAGATGTCACATTACAAGAAGAACTGATTGGAATAAGCACTAACAAAGAACTTAAGGTGCAGTTCAGAATGGGTTATCAGCAATTCTGGCTTCAGAAAGCTATACCTGTTGCTTATCCTGCATTATGGACTATTGCAAGAAAGTTTTGATAGCTTTTCCATCTTCATACCTTGTGGAAAGGGGTTTTAGTATGGTTGCCAATCTCCTTATAAAAAAAGAAATCGATTGCAAATCACTGAACATGGAGATTTAAGACTATACCTCACTAATATGAAGCCAAATATTGAACAATTGCTATCAAAGCATCAGGCTCATCCCTCCCATTAACAGCATTATTTGTGCATTAATTTTATTTTTTACTAGGTTCTTATTTGTTTCATTCCAAATCTAAATATTTATTTGCATTTTGTATTTTTAAATAAAGGTATGAATAAATATTGTATAGATAGATAGATAGATAGATAGATAGATAGATAGATAGATAGATAGATAGATAGATTGATTGATTGATTGATTGATTGATATAGATATAGATATATATTTCTTTTTTTACAATTGTCCATGCTACAAAAGCCCCTATCAAAGTGAGTAGCACTGTGTCAGTGGTCAAAAACATATTTGAAGTTAATACGTTTAGGAAAATTCAATATTAGGCAGGCAGGGGGGCTACAGAAAACAAAAAAAGTTGCCAAGTAGTCTATGGGGTGAAAAAGTTTGGGAACCTCTGACCTAAACCAACTTCTGTCCAATGTAAATTAGACATTGTATTTAAAATTCATTAAATACATTTATTAAATATGCATTAGATTTATTTATTAAATCTAAGCAAATTTTTAGAAGTCAAATATTTATAAGTAAATAAACCAATTACTTTAAAAGCATAAATGTTCTGGATAGCTGAGTGGTTTAGTTATCTGATATGCTGCTATTATTATTATTATTATTATTATTATTATTATTATTATTATTATTATTATTATTATTATTATTATTATTATTATTAAAGGTACTCATAAAAACATTGACTGGTATTATATAAAAGATACATGTTTTAACCACAAACCTCAGTATCTGTTAAATATTGGCACAATATGTATGCGGTTCTTAATAGTGCCATTTCTAAAATAGCTCTGATGGTGTTATTTCTGAGACCTGCAACTGCTTGTAATCCATGTTCTGCATTTACATTGTTCCATCAGCTTTGCTGCAGATAGTTCTGATTCTTCAATAGCATCTGCTGAGTCCTGTAGCCCATTTGTCACCAGAGGCCCAGGGGCTGTAGCATCTGGCACCATCCTTGTTGGCCTGGGCAACAACAAATCCAATATGGATTTGTTTATTTCCTCTCATCGTAATTGATGGTTGGTGGACATAATTGTTCTGGCTTCTCGGCTGAAAGCTGTCTGTCTTGGGAGATCCTTCAAGTATCAACACCACCAGCATAGCCCTCAACCTCAGTGAAGCCCACAAGCCCCTCCACCTCAAAATTATTATTATTAACTTTAAGTGATTGGCAGCTATTGCTGCATAACTTCCACCTTATCCCCTGTGTTATTTTACATTTACTTGAAGCCACTGGGAGAGGTCATTTGGAACATGGGGGTGGGGTGGGGGAAGGTTTCAGGGATTTTTATGTGTGTGTGTTGAAGGGTTTTTTAATGTGTGTGTGTGTGTGTGTGTGTGTGTGTGTGTGTGTGTGTGTGTGTGTGTGTGTGTGTGTGTGTGTGTGTGTGTTGAATCTGGTCTCTGGGTGTCTGAATTTCGTTGTATGTGTATACTGTGTATATACACACAATGACATTAAATTATTATTATTAAAAAACATTGTGGTAAGATGCCACAGATATGCCAACGATACCCAGCTGGACTGGTACTTGTCCCCCAGCATCTAGGTAGCTGTCAGGACTAGAGATGGGCATGACTCAAAAAAATGGTGTTTCGTTTACAAAGTCGTTTGATTTGACTTGCCTTTGAAGGGGGTGCCGTTTCAACTGGTTTCATTTTTCTTTTCGTGGAGTTTTTGCAAAAAAAATCGGTAGCATTTTGAGCTCTGTTTTAACAAAATGAAAATGTGAAAATGAAAACATCTTGTCTTGACTGCTGTTTTGTTAGCATGGTTTTGAAGTTCAATGCACCTGCTGCTAACGAAAATGAAAAACACGCGCAAATTTGGTCATTTTGTTTTCATTTTCAAGCCCTTTTTGTTTTTAAAAAATTTTGTTTTGTTTTTGGTCCATTCAGACTTTCAGAAATTCAAAAACTTAAAAAATAAAAATCCCTTGGTTTATAAGCATGCCCATCTCTATTCAGGACTACGGAACATCATCTAAGCCTGATAATGAGCCAGATAAGGGGGAACAAGCTGGAACTGAATCCTGATAAGATGGAGAAGCAGATGCTCGGTACAAAGTCAGGATCGAGAATTGGATTTGACTTGCCTTTGAAGGGATTGCACTCTCTTCAACTGGTTTGGTTTCTAGTTTCTGGTCTAGGAGTACTCCTTGGTTCTGCACTATCATTGAATTCCCATGGGGTAGCATTGATGAGCTTGTTTTTGCATATCTGCCATGTGTTAATTACAGTACATCTTGTCTTGACTACTGCAACACAGTGTATGTGGGACTGGTTTTGAAGAGGGTCTTCAGCTAGGCTGCTAACAGGCCATGTGACCCCAATACTGAAAGACCTACACTGGCCGCCAGGCGCTTACCAGACCTAATCCAATGTGTTAATTTTGACCTTTAAAGCCCTAGGCTCAGCTATCTGAGGGATTACCTGTCTCCTTATTGGTCCATTCAGACTTTCAGATATTCAAGAACTTAAAAATAATAACAGTTCCAGAGGCTTGGTTTAGAAGCATGCAAGGAAGGATCTTCTGTTCTCCAAGGCTTCAGAATGCATTGTTTCCATTTTGATTGCCTTTGAGAAGGGGATGAAAACACGTTGTTTTTGTCTGACCTTTGATGTTTCACCAACCCTGCTGCTTTTAGCCTGTCTTTGTAACTGAAATGGTTTTTAATGCACTTTACTGAATTTTTGTGGTTTTACACAGTGGTGGGTTTATATGATTTTATGAAGGTTTCAGTATAATGCTGCTTTTATTTGTATTTTATTTATTTGCAGTACTTTGTAAGGAACCTTCTTACTTCAAGATAAACCACCTCCAAAAATCATGCCCCCCATGAGCAGCTGGCTTTTTTTAAAAAAACTTGACCACACCCCTTTAGCAAGTTTTCCAAGTACCAGGCCCAGAGGTGGAATGATTCGCCTCAGTTCGGATACAGCTTTTTAACCGAAGCAAACGTCAGTGGGGACTCAAAAGTTCATTTACGCTTTGAGTAGTCTAACCTTACAGCAGCAGCAGCAGCAGCAGCAGCAGCAAAGGGACAAGGAGGCTGTGTGTGTGTGTGTGTGTGTGTGTGTGTGTGTGTGTGTGTGTGTGTGTGTGTGTGTGTGTGTGTGTGTGTGTGTGTGTGTGTGTGTGTGAGAGAGAGAGAGAGAGAGAGAGAGAGAGAGAGAGAGGAATGGGCAAGGGGAGCACTTGACACCCCACCGGCTACCATCAGAATTAGCTCATTGTTCAATATAACCTGCACAGGTAAAATAAAACCTGAGAAAGAGAGAGGGAGATTTCATCCGATACCCATCCTGGTTCTTTTATCTGTCCCTCTACCCTCTTCCCACACCCCCTTCCCAGCTGTGTTTGTGAGGACACAGAAACCACCTTTTCTAACCACGTGACCATTGCCACAGCGAAACCACCTTTTATTTTAAGCTGTCTCTTCTGGGCGTGGGATAGGAGGAACACTGGTTTATATGATTTTAAGAAAGTTTAAGTATAATGCTGCTTTTATTTGTATTTTGTTTATTTGCAGTATTTTGTAAGTAAGTAAGTAAGTAAGTAAACAGCTTCATCAGTCTGAGCAAAGCTAGTTGCAAGTCCTCCATTTTATGGTTCACTTTGACCTCATGTCACTCTGGTCTGAAATAGGCTCATAAGATGAACAATGGCCTGAATACGCTTGTTAGTTGGACAATAGTCTCAATAGGCTCATTAGGTGTAAAATGGCCTAAGGTACCTTTAACCTTCCCAACACCCATTAAAGAGGCTGCACTAGAAAGCATAAACATAAGATGTAATGATGTGAACTGAAGCCTGTCTGGAATGTGAGCAATGAAGATGTTTGGGAAAACTATACTTGATTTTTTTCCTGAAAAAGATCCAATTAATGATGGCAGAGGAATTGATCAATAGAAAAAGGCATTTTCTTTTTCAACACCAAGCCTAGTGGCTTGCCACCAACTTTTTCCACTTTTGTTTTGTAATAATACCAATAAGGCTCCAGAGCATTTTTTTTCTGACTGGGATTGGTTGTACACACAACATACTCATCAGTTAACTGTATCACTAGAGTTAAGCAGGAAATAAAGGAAAGCCTTTAAAACAGTCCTTCCAGATGTTTTGGACCCCTACCCCCACACTCCTTGATCACTGGCAACACAGACTCGGGAGTCTGGTAGTCGGAGTCTAAAACATCTGGAGGGCCAAAGGCTCCCCACCCCTGCATTAAAACAAAATGGAGACGTTTGTATGTACGGACAAATGCAAAAAGGTCAGCAACCAATATCAATCAGGAAGTGTGCCAGACACTGTAGTATGAAACATTTAAATAATGCTGATGAAAGATGGCATGATTTCTATAAATTTTGAGATAAATAGCATAAGTTAAATTAAGTTTCCTATTTAATTTATGTGTAACTGAAATAGACAATAATCAAAGAGATATATATTGTTATGATAGGATGCAAATTTTGTTTGAGAAGCCTAGAATTTTTCCATGTTTTTCCTTTTCATACTATAATTCTGTTTGAGAACTATAAATAAATACAAAAAAACCCCAACGTCTTGTGGAAACTTGCAGGTTCTTTCTTTCTTTCTTTCTTTCTTTCTTTCTTTCTTTCTTTCTTTCTTTCTTTCTTTCTTTCTTTCGTTTGTTTGTTTGTTCGTTCATTTGTTTGTTTGTTTGTTTGTTTGTTTGTTTGTTTGTTTGTTTGTTTGTTTGTTTGAGTGAGTGAGTTTCAGGGGAACTTGTGGAATTTTGAACCCCATGCTGTTGCAAAAGCCTCATCCTTAAAGAACCCCAGGGTGAAGTAATGACTCCCTTGCCCCCAAATGTTTTTACATCCAAGGGTTGAAAAAAAAAAACAGCCTTGGAGTTTGTATGTACTCTCTTATGACCATACTTTGCATACCGTGTCCAGTAAATGCCAGCTTTGGAAGTGTGCTTGCATCTAAATGTTGGTAACAAGACTTCATGAAGAAATGAGGCCTTTAAAATATTCTTGTGAGTCACATACTGTCTCTGTGTGTTTCATGTTGCCTAGTTCTGAGAGGAGCAAAGTTTCTAATGCCCAGAAAGAGATAGCTAGATGAATCCAACAGTGTGTATTTTCCCCATATTTTATTTTTTTCCTGTTTCGTTTATGAACAAATACATGATTTCTGGCACATAGCAATTTAATCTTGCTTTAAGAATGCAACATTTCTGTTACTATAGGCCATAAAATTAAGGGAGTCACATTGTCAAGGACACATGGTATTTTACTGCACAGCAGTGCCAGCTCAGTTGTGTTCTAGCTAATTTAAAATGGATAATAATGGTGCTTGCATGGTTCTTCTGGAAAAAAGGGGGGGAATGATGCACTTTGGTGAGCCTCATGCCTAATTGCTTTGCAATTATATTTTTCTGAAGAGATATATTAAAATGTGCTAAGAGTGTCTCTTGCTTTCAGTGCAGTAGTTAAGGGTCTGTCAGGGTTTCCATTATGAACCTGTAATTCCTGCGATTTATAACTTCCATTCTCCCAACCCCTGAAAAAAATGCCATAGGCAGCAACAATGCCTAACAAGGCCCCAAGTTTAGAATATGCCTTATATGTATGTGTCTGTGGGTCTGTGTGTATGTGTGTGAGGAGAAACATATTCGGGTAAACCACAAGTGTCATAGTATGGAGTTACAGAACAGGTGTGAGGTAACTCTTTGCTGCTATCTCACTTAGGGAAGATCCTGATCTTCTGAAGGTCCGGCTTTTCCTCTTACTCCTGTCACATGATTTAATATGTGAGATAGCAGTTCCCATGTACAAATGTGTTTTTTTAAAGCAGCAGTTCAGCCCCATGGCCAGCAGGTGGCACTGAGATTTAAAAAAGCTCCAGCTGGCTTTTGGGAAAGAAAACATAGAGCGCCCGATTCAGCTTCCTGGATCTCTCAGGGGTGGAGGAAAATTTAAAAAATGAATAAAAAACAGCACCGATCGGCCCCAGGAATGGCCGGTCACGCTGGGGGGGGGGGGGGGGGGATGAAAACCAGATCATCTGCATCCTTAAAAGGTGGATTATTTAAGTGGGGCAAAAAAATTCCCTACCTCTCCCAGTAAGTCTTGGAAACCTCACTTAAGGGGATTTTCTTTTTTCTTTTTTTTCAAAAAGCCCGGTGGCCATGGGGAAGGCATTTTTGGACACGGTTTATCTACAAATTTAATCTACATTTAAAGGGACGTGGGATAGGGGCCTTAGTCTGACCTATGTAGTCTCCCCTCTTCTCGTCTTAGATCTGCTTTGCCTGTGTGGTGTTGACTAGTGGATTTTATGTGGAGCTGCTAACCAAGTGATCTCTATGGATCAACAGAGCCTGAAATCTAGGTTCTGACCTCCTCACTCAGTGCTCTGGTCATTGTATTCCAGACTGGTACCCAAGCCTAAAGCAACTGATGAAGTGGGCAGCAGCCCATGAAAATGTATGGCTGATAAAACCTGTTCAGTTTTAAAGATGTTGCAATTTTATCATACTAATACAGTCATCACTGCCACCTCTGAACATTTCTCAAGAAAGAAAACTAAGACACGCTATTTCTAGGCTCTGGGATTTCAATGAATCTTATAGAGACACCTTAGTTTGTTTCCTCTCTTAACAATTTCCCCTTCTTGAGTCAATTCAGATTTTTATCAAAGCTACAGATATATGATAGGAGCTAATATTGAATCAGGACACACTGTCTACAATGTTTTTATTTCCCCTTTCTTGTAAGAAGATACCATCAGCATCTCTCTCATATGATTCAGGAAATAGCTCCTCACAATGAATTCTGGATAGTTCCCTCTGCTTTTACTGTTGCACATGATTTTTGGTTTATTAAGGGGTATCCCTCTGACTGAAGCCACAGGCTGTACCAATACGTCTCCGATGTTTCTGCTAGCAAACTTCAGTGACGCATTCACTTTGATAAGTTTTTTATATGATAACCTAGTAGAGATGGGCACGAATCGAAAAAATGGTGTTTCGTTTCATTTCATTAAGGAGTTCAGTTTCCTTTATTTCATTTCTTGTGAATTTTTGCAAAAAATTGATTTTGTTGTTTCATTAATTTGTTATTCGTTTTTACCTGCTTTTTCCCCAGCGCCCACTGTGTGGCCCCTGGGGCCTCGTCGGAGCTGGGGGGTGCCTACGAATGGGCATGGGAGGAATAAAGAGGGGGGGCGGCATCGGAGCCGTGCTGCTCTGGAAGCCTAAGCGAGGCCTCCTTCTTATCACCCCTCCTGATCGGCCCTGTGATAACAGGGTGCAGGAGGGAAGTGCAAGGGGGCGGTGGCTTTGAAGTCACTCTGCTCTGGCTGCCTAAGCGCGGACTCCTTATCTCCCCTCCTGATCAGTCCCACGATAACGGGCCGCAGGAGGGAGGTGCAAGGGCGCAGTGGCTTTGAAGCTGTGCTGCTCTGGCTGCCTAAACATGGCCTCCTTATCTCCTCTCCTGATCAGCCCCGTGATAACAGGCCGTGGGAGGGAGGTGCAAGCAGCCGGCTTTGAAGCCGTGGTGGTCTGGCCACCTAAACGTGGCCTGCTTCTTATCTCTCCTCCCGGGGCTGGGCTGAGGCTCGAGCCGCCGTGTCCCTCGATGGCACTGACGAGGTGCATGCTCCCTCCATGCAGCTCAGCACGAAAGGACCTCCAGGCCAGCACCAGGTAGGAATCACCCCCCATTAATGAAACAAACCTAACCGAGCAAATTTTTTTCAGTTCGGTTCATTTTGTGTTAAATTTGCCCCTAGACTCATTATTCGTTTTGTTATGTAACAAAATGAATAACAAATAATGAGACAAAAAATTCATTTTGTGCCCATCTCTATAACCTAGTGAAACTCAGCGGCTTCTGATATAGAGGTCCATGCTGTGGGTGCCGAAGAGCTACAGATATATAATAGGAGCTAATATTGAATCAGGACACACTGTCTACAATGTTTTTATTCCCCCTTTCTTGTAAGAAATACCATCAGCATCTCTCTCATATGATTCAGGGAACAGCTCCTCACAATGGAAGTAGGCCCAACCTAAGCTTTTGTCTAAAAGCTGTGACAGCTGTCCAAGGCCCTGAAGTGACCCACCAAGTAGCTCAAGCACCTTGGGTAGCTCTGTAAATTTCAGACAAGACTCCACTCTGGTTCCTTGTCCCCATGAACTCAGGGCTACCTGCCACCACTACATCATAAAACATTTACCCCTGCTCCTCCTCTCTCTGGGGCAGCGCCAAAGTTTTTCCCCATCCTCAGGGACCAGTTTTTCGTGATATCTGAGGAGCTGTAGTGCTAAAAGAAAATCTGACCCATCTTAGAGTCCATTGCTGTACAAGTGACTGCCTAATGTTAGATACAACCCCTGATTAACAACTTCTCAGCCTGTTTCTTTAGCTGGGCGACAGCAGGTGCAGCAGCCTTATGGTATCAGGACAGAAAGGCTTGAATTGACAGGTTACTTTAAAGAAAAAAAGGCAAGAAATATTTGGCAGCATTTCACAAAAAAAGATCATTTAAACATTCTTTTCCCATTTATGTGGATCATCTTTCTGAACTAAGGTGTTGCAGAGAATTAAAGGTTGTCCGCTGTTGGTACGGGGGAATTTGCTAATAAAATTGGAGGGGGGGATACTTCGACTAGAGATGGGCACGAAATGGAAAATTAATGTTTAGTTTCTTTTCATTTTTCGCGTTTTGTTTCATTTTGTTACTAAATGAATTTTTATTGAATTTTAGTAATGAAACAAAATGAGTAATGAAAGAATTCAGAAGTTGCCGCCACCCAAATGAGATTTTTTGACAGGTTGGGATGTTCCCAGTGGGGACAGCCCCACCTGTCAAAAAAAAAAAAACCCACTTGGGTAGCAGCAGCTTCCCAATTGTTCTGACTTGTCCAACCTAGCTGGGAGGTGGGTGACAAGGCAGAACGGATCAAGCAGTGTTCCATTTGAATTTCCCACTGTTTGATCTGTTCTCCTTTGCCACCCCCACTTCACAGCTGGGGCTTTTTTAACAGGTTGGGAAGTGGGGGGAGGCATGACACGCCAGAAGGGAACAGGTTTTTGCTGCCTGCTCCCTTCTGCCATGTCGACCCTCCCCCACTTCCCAGGAATCAGCAGCCTGAGAAGGTGAGTACTGACATTAGCACTTGCCTTCTCAAACCGCTGCTCTGCAGGGAAGCCCAGTGTGTCATTTTTTAATGTGGTGCCTATCCCTAACTTTGCCATTGCCACTTATGCTTTGGATCCAAATCAATGTGTACATTTTGTTTGCTTCTCCAAAATCAAATCCAGCCTTTCCACTTTGGCATGGACTTCTTACCTATCAGTCCAAAGCTGCTAATTTAGCTAGCTTTTCTGTCTTTGTCCAAAATCAAGTGCACAGCCCTCTCACAAGTCCTGTAATATATTATGTAGCATTCATGAATAGATTTATTGGCCAGCTACTTTTTGTCTACTTATACCTGTGTGAGAGAGATCATATGAGAGAACAAACTACTGCTCATTGTTGAAGTACTGGCTGTGTTATTCAATAAGCAACTAGAGACGGGCACTTACCTCTTGTTGGCACAGTTTGGCAGATGGGGTCAGCAGTTTAGGCATCTAGCAGTGGAGCCAGAGGTAGGGAGTTTGATTGCCCACAGTACCGTCTTGTCAGAGGCTGGACTCATGGCTCTATAGATTCCCTTCCAACTCTGCAGTTCCAAGGGGATGATGACTGTATTACACAGTTGCATTAGTTTCATACCCTTCAACTTCCATGACTCCATTCTTTGAAAGCAGTCCTGGGTGTATAGTTTAATTAGTTATATAAAATTATCTGCTAATGCCCTCTTCTGAACAGCAATTACCTGAGAGCTTATCTAGACTTCAGAAATGAACTGATTTAATCCTTGATATCCCTCTTCAGGTGGGCCGCCTATAATTAACTCACCAATAGAGATGGGCACAAAATGGAAATATAGCATTTTGTTTCATTTTGTTTTGTTTCTGTCTTCATTTTGTTTCGTTTCACTAATAGATTTTTTAAAAATAATTTTTATCATGAAATGAATCAATTCATAAGGCTATAAATAATGGGGAGCTTTCCTTTTTTATTTAACAGGGAGCCCACTGCCCTAAATCAAAAACCCTCCTTAAACCTTTCAAACAAAGAACCCTCTGTAAACAAGCAGGAAACCTAAGGGCTAGAGAGATCGGAGAGATAAATTCAACAGTTGATCAATGGGAGGAAGGAAAATATATAAACAAATAACATCCACAGTCCTACTTAATCAGGAAAGGAACAATCAATTTAAACTTTGAATCAACTTGTAGATACAGGGACAGCCAGTGCAGGGAAGGGAAGAGCTCAGCTAGCTGCAGGCAGACAGATCAAGATCAGAGATAAGTAACAGCTGAGGCAGGAGAAGGGAGGAAAGAAAACAAATCAATCAATTTAAAAATAAACCTCCTGTTCTCAAGACAGCTGGATCAAGAGGCTTCTTGCCATTAGGAGAAATCATTTCATTTCTGAAACAAAAATTTGTGTTTCATTTCATTTCTTGATGGCATGCTGTGTGCTGTTTCATTTTGTTTTGTAATGTTTCATAAATGTTTTTCATAAGGGGTCCACCACTACTCACCAATCTATACATCCTATTATTCCTTAAGGGGAAATCATCACAATTAAAAGGGAATGAAGCTGATGGTACTATGTGGTGCAGATTTATCTCATATTTCTAAAATGAAAGCTTGGATATCACAGTAGTTGTATAGGCATCAGGAAGCATAGTTTAAATAAAATGCAACCAACCCAGCAATATATCACGTGTACCTTTTATTTTTTTCATGTAGGTCTTTCTTTCCTTTCACTTTCTATGCTCAATCTGTCCTTGCCTATTCTCACTTTCCTATTCCAACATATAAGGCAACATGAATATTACCATATTTTTCCATCTATAACAGGGGTGGCGAACACGCGGCTCTCGAGCCGCATGCAGCTCCCGGCCAAAATGAATGCACCTCTTCGGGGAGGGAAGAAAAGGACAAGCGCCAGCGGGGGAGAGAGAGAGAGAGAGAGAGAGAGAGAGAGAGAGAGAGAGAGAGAGAGCAAAGCAAGCAGGCGGGCGTGCAGGCGAGCTGTTGCTGCTGCTCCTGGAGACGGCGGAGGAAGTTCCAGTGCGCCCCGGGGAGGGGATGGCTCCACGCTGCCTGGGGAAAGCAGCAGCAGCAGCCCCGACGGGCTCTTTGTTCACCCGGCCACCGGAGCGAGTGGGGAGGGAAGAAAAGGACAAGTGCCGGGGGGGAGAGAGAGAGAGCAAAGCGAGCAGACGGGCGCTCCTGGAGATGGCGGAGGAAGCTCTGGCATGCCCCGGGGAGGTTAGCTGCAGCTCCAGCTCCAGCGCATCGGGCGGACACTCGCGGCGCGTGGGGGGCTCAAGGATGGCCGCGGTGGCAAGGGCAAGGCCATGACGCCCATGGGGACAAGGGGTACAGGGAAGGGCTCGGTGGGCCGCGCCGGGGCCCGACTGAAAGAGGGGGCCGCCGTTACCGCCTGCAGCGGGTCAGGATGGGGGCCGTTAACGCGTCCCCAGCCGCCTCCGCTGCTGCCCACCCGCCCTGAGCCTGACAGACAGCAGCTCGGAGCCGAGGCGGAATTGATGGCCGTTTCACCTGCTGGGCTCCGAGGAGGAGGAGGGGGTGACACGCAGGGAGGAGGAGGAGGAGGAGGACAGAGGGCGGACTGTCAGTCAGTGTCCGTTGGGAAATTCACCCAGGGAGGAGTCGCCCCCCCTCGCCGGTTGGCTGCTGTCTCCCTCTCCGGCTGTGCCAACTGAAAAATACCCGTGTGTAAAAAGAGCCGCTCTCAAGCTGCTGTCTATGTTCTCGTCAACATACGTCTGTGAGAAGCTGTTTTCTACTTTGAAACACATGAAATCAAAGCACCGGTCCATTCTGACTGACACTCATGTAAAGGAACTGCTCCCAGTGGCTACAACTGAATACAAACCTGATTTGCAGAAGATTACTGAAAACAAAAGATGCCAGAAATCCCACTGAGATTATCATCCCATCACTCCAACAAGGTAACAAAAAACACCTGACTGAGCATGTTATATTATGTGTTTAATATATTATTGTTAAAATTATATGCTTTTGTGTGAGTGTTTGTCTGTTTTGGCAGGTCACTGCGTGGTGTGGCTCTTTGACTCTCACAGTTTAAAATTTTGGCTCTTTTTGTCGAACTTGTTCGCCACCCCTGATCTATAAGAAGTCCCTATCTATAAGATGACCCCCACATTTCCAACCCAAAATTGCAGTTTTGCAATTGTGCATTTTTCTCCTTGGCTTATCTCTGTGTATATGATAACCCTCAATTTTTATTCTAACAATTTTAGACAAAAATATAGTTATATAGGGGGAAATACTGTCATTTATTTTTGTTCTCTAGAGATAGATAAACAAAAAGGCAGAATACCCAGGAAAATATATATCTTTCTTCCAGGAGTACCCAGGTGTATCTGCAGGTCAGAAATGAAACTGAAACAGATTTCCACCCATACTCGAAACCAGCTGCAAATCTTTGGGATGAAACTTAAGATTTCTTGCTCTTGACGAAGAAATCTATTTTCTCTCTTCTCTCCTTTTGAGACAACTAGGTTTTACTAAACCTCTCATCTGCTTTTGACGCTATAGACCATGGCATCCTCCTGACTTCTCTCTCTGAAATGGGAATTGGGGGCACTGTATTAAAGTGGTTCCAGTCCTTCTTGCTGGAAAGAATGCAGAAAGTGGTGTTAGGTGATTCATGTTTGACACCACGGCTGCTGATCTGTGGAGTTCCCCAGGGTTCTGTTCTGGCTCCATGTTATTTAACATCTATATGAAACCACTGGGTGAGATTATCAAGACTTTTGGGGGTAAGTGCCACCAGTATGCCAATGATACCCAGCTCTACCTCTCATCACCTCCGGGTTCTGAGGGTGCAAATATCTCAACTTTACATGAGTGTTTAGCTGCAGTAATAAACTGGATGAGGATGAACAAAATGAAATTAAATCCAGACAAGACAGAGGTACTTCTGATCAGTTGAAAGGGAGAACAAGGGATAGGGATGCAGCCTGTACTGCATAGGGTCACCCTCCAATTGGAAAAAAAAAGAGGTTTGCAGCTTGGGGGTGCTTTTGGACTCATCCTTGAACTTGGATACCCAGCTCACAGCTGTGGCCAGGAGTGCATTTGCACAATTAAGGCTAGTACACAAGTTACACCCATTTCTCAAGAAACCAGCTCTGGCCATGGTGACACGTGCCTAGTGATGTCCCAGCTAGACTATTTAATGCGCTCTATGTGGGACTACCAATGAAAAGATTCAGTGAGTCCAAAATGTAGCAGCCAGATTGCTGACTAGGGTGGGGTACAGATCACATTACACCCCTATTAAAGCAGCTCCACTGACACCCAATCAGCTATTGGGCACAATTTAAAGTGCTGACCTTAACCTACAAAGCACTGTACAGCCTGGGTCCTAGCTACCTCAAAGATTGAATCTCATGTGTTAAGGTCATCAGGAGAGGCCTTTTGCTCCATCCCACCACCCTCACAGGTACGTCTCATGGGAACACATAAATGGGCCTTCTCAGCTGCTGCGCCCAGACTCTGTAACTTCCTCCCACTACAGGCTAGGATTGCCCCATCTCTGATGTTTTTCTGGAAACAGGCAAAGATCTCTCTTCAGGCAAGCTTTCCCTGAATAATGGACTACCTATTATGTATCTTTTATATAAACTCACCTGCTGAATCAACTAGCCCTGAAAATGGATGGCACTGGAGCATTGGGCCCATACCTGGCCATCGCCGGTGATGTGAGTTGCAGGAGCTACACCACAATGAGTAAGAGGGCCACTGTGGTGGGCCTTGAAGCCTAGGGTGTGAACCTGGGTGGAGCCATCACAGGTGCAGATCTTGGTGGTAGTAGCAAATATTCAAACAAGAACTTTGCAAGCTGAAGTGGAGAAGGGTTCCATGTGAACAGCAGTTGAACATGGGGCAGTCGGTCCTAAGAGATAGGCGAGTGCTGTTCCGAAGAGACGGGTGATGGCCTTCACTGCCCTCAGCTGATCGAAATGGAGTCGGTTTCAGATCCCCAAATCCAAAGTGGCGGAGGTGGTCACCATGAGGCGTCCATCCAGTGCGGTAACACGACCGATCCTGGAGAAGCCAGCGGGAGCCCCAGGGAGAGTTTTCTTTTCTACCATACATGATCACATAGACTTCATCTTTATAATCACATATGACCTTGTGTGATTGCACTGACACTATGTTTTCAATGTTAGGTTCCCTCACTCATAACTTTTACATGGGATTTTTACTCTCTCTTTAACTGCTCACTTTCTCTTGTAGCTTTAGTGTAATGTTATCTTTTAATGCTGTAAGATGTTCCTCAGTTTCCTATTCTCTGTACTTGAATATGTCTTAGTTGTACTGGACTCTATATTGTCCCTCATTACGGTAAGCCATCTTGGGTCATTTTCCAAGGAGAAAGGTGGGGTAAAAATACTCTAAAATAAAAATAATAAAATAAAAAACAGGTGTCTGCTGTTTAGTGCTGAACCACTCATACTTCTGGCTACAGGTGGAGTTCCTTACATTTCTGGTTTTCTTTTTGAGAGCGTACACCATGCTTTCTTTTTCTACTCAACACAGCAGGGAATACCAACAATAAAGAAGCTGCACTCTTGCTTATTGTGTTGTGGCTGCCGATTGAAAAGGCCTCACTGCTATCATGTCACTTGTGTGGCTCTACACTGTAAAAACTAGTCTTCGGAGAATACCTTCCTTGAAACAAATTCATGTACAGCCAAAGAACAAAGGTACCCCATGAATAAATCATAAAAAGATGGTTAATAGTCAGATATCAGGAGACCGTGCTTGTGATTTGAACAGCTTTTCTGTGAGGTTGTCAATGGACACAAATCCCCTTCTATTAAAAATTTAAATGCCTTTGACAGGAAGCTAAAAGATCAAGGGCAGATCTGAACGTGCAAAAATTTATTCATTGACTTGGGTTGGCAATGTACTTCTACCAGCGTGATCGTGTTGCGTGCGTTGTTCCTCTCTGTGCAGAAGACCTGCTCCTAGAAAGGTATGTGCTACATTATACAATTTTATCTCTCTCGCTCCTCCATCCTTCACTGTGTTCCTTTGTTCATCCTGAATCACTCTGGATTTGTGACCAAATGGCCAACTACCATGGGTCATGTGATGCTGACCCCATGACACAAGGGCTGAATTGAATGGGTCCAGGCCTTCTTCCCCCCCACTCTGATACTGTGAGACTTCTACTTTTTTCAAGCTGTAACACTTTGAACAATCCCTCTACCCCACTCCCCAGCTATTTGGATGATATGTTCATCCAGGGTGTTTTAACATGAGGACGCAGTAGGGCATGATGTTCATAGCTGCCCAGGGACAGGTACTCTAAAGCAAACCACCATGATTAGGCTTTGCTGTCAGGTAACTAAGAATTGCTGGCTAGCTCAGCAGCTCAGCTATCTGGTTTCGGATCCAGAGGTTGAGAGATCAGTTCCCCACTGTGCTCTTCTTGACAGGGGTTGAACTTGACGATCCATAGGCTCCCTTTCAGCTCTGCATTTGTTTATATTATATATTTATAAACCAATTTCTTTAAAAGCATAAATGTTCTACTTAGGCTGGATAGCTCAGTGGTTTAATTATATAATCTGCTGCTATTATTAGAGATGGGCACGAAACAATTTTTTATTTTTTATTTTGTTTTTCATTTCATTTTGTAATGAAATAAAAAAGAACTGATTTTCTTACAAATGAAACAAAACAACATGAACATTTTCATTTCATTTTTTTGTTTCCCCCCAATTCTGTGCACTGGAGAGAAAGTGTGGGGTTTTAAAACTTTTTAAAGACCCTAAAGCAAGTGGCGATGTCCGCAGCCACCACATGCTTTGGGGGCTCAAAGACCGTTTAAAAACCCTGTGCTTCTCCCCAACATACCCGGGGGGAGGGAGTGCAGGTTTTAAAACATTTGTTAGTCCCCAAAGCAGGCTACAGCCATTGCCATTTGGAGTTTTTTTAAAAAAATTAGTCCCCGAAGTTAGCGGTAATGGCTTCAGGGGCTAAAAAAAGTTTTAAAATCCCACACCGTTCCCCCAATATGCCTGAAAAACAATAACAAAACACAAAAACATTTAAACAGTTAAACACATAAAGCACATAAAACCACATATAACATAAAAAACAAAACAAAAAATTAAATTAGTATTTTTAAAAAAATCATTTTGTTTTTTGTTTCATTTTCCATTTTGTGTTTTTATGTGCTTTTTAAAAATTCATTTCAAATGAAAACAAAAAAGAAAAGAAAATGGATGAAAAACCAAACGAAAAGCCATTTTAGCATTTCGTGCCCATTTCTTCTTCTTCTTCTTCTTCTTCTTCTTCTTCTTCTTCTTCTTCTTCTTCTTCTTCTTCTTATTATTATTATTATTATTATTATTATTATTATTATTATTATTATTATTATTTGTAGTAGTAGTAGTAGTAGTAGTAGTAGTAGTAGTAGTAGTAGTAGTAGTAGTAGTATGCCTTAAAATTGTATTAGGTGAAGACATTTTCCCCCAGAGAACAGATATTGAGACATGAACAGTAAAGCATGGGGTGTGGGTAAACACTTTTGCCTCTTCTTTCTCACAGTTTTACATTGCCATTAAAATAAGAATAACTTCCCACCACTGATTTTTGAAACATAATCTGCACTAACTTTAGTTTTCGGGGGGGGGGGATCTACAGAAAGATCAAGAAAGCATGTGGAGACCCACACAAAATGGTGCTTTGACAAAGTCCCTGTTCCCTCACCTCAGACATATATTGCCACAGTGGGCTTCTTCCCCTGCCCTCCCTTCTTTACCTTTCACGTCCCTTGGAGAAACAGAGCGGGGTGGGGATACAGAAGGAGAAAGGATACCAGATGAGGAAACTGGCACTCTGCTTTGATGAACATCTTACTAAGAAGTTATTTTGTTGCTGTCCTCCCTGGTGGGCTACAGAAAAACTTCATTAAGAGCCTAAATAGTCATTCCCCCCTCTCCCTGTGTGGCCAGTTAATTTTCATCTCTCTCTCTCTCTCTCTCTGTGCCATCAAGTCAGAACCAAATTACAATGACCCTAATAGGCCTTTCAAATTACATAAGGTATTTAAGGAGTGGTGTTACCAGTTCCACTGTCCCAGTGAGTTTCTATCCCTGAGTGGGGATTCAAACACTTCTCCAGTGTCCTAGTCTGTCAAACTAGCGATCACACAACATTGAGATTCCCATAACGGGCACTGACCCAGGTAAACTTGAAACACCACATGACTACACAATGAGTGAATTTGCATTTTTCCACTGTGTAGTTCAACCCTGACCAGAGATCTAAAGTTATCTAAACCCCCTAATCCCAGGAACTCAGCCCTTGCAGCAACACAGAGCTTTAGAGAGAAGTTACCTGCACAGAGCCTCTCCTGTCCCCTGCTACAGCCAGCATTCTGCAGTTCCAATCCTCCAGGGAGCCTCTCCCACCCCTCCCCTTCTGCAGCCAAAATTCCCCAGTCAAAAATGACCTTGTTTGCAAAGAGGTCTCCTCCATGGAGCCTCTGCCCTCCCCTTCTGAAGCCTGGATTGCCCAGTCCCAATCACCTCATTTGCAAGCCTCCCCTTTTGCAGCTTGGATTCCACACCCCCAATCATGTCATTTGCAAGCCTCCCATTTTGCAGCCTGGATTCCACAGCCCCAATCATCTTGTTTCCAAGCCTCCGTTTTTGTAGCTTGGATTCCACAGCTCCAATCATCTTGTTTGCAAACCTCCCCTTTTGCATCCTGGATTCCAGTTTCAATCACCTTGTTTGCAAGCCTCCCCTTTTGCATCCATGATTCCACAGTCCCAATCACCTCATTTGCAAGGAGGTCTCCTCCACAGAGCCTCTGCCCTCCCCTTTTGCAGCCAGGATTCCCCCGCCATGAAACCTTAGGCTAAACATTTTTCCCCTCCTCTAAAAATTAGGTGTGCCTTATGGTCAGATGTGTCTAATAGCGCAAAAAATACAGTAATTCAACAAGGCTGAAAATGGGCTTGGATTGAGTTGGCCCAGTGTCTGCTTAGCTGGTAAAAAGCATGCATGATCCCTAAGAACATAAATATGTACTGGCATGGAATAATGAAGTTGAAAAGGAGCATATAAGGCCATCAAGTCCAAACCCATTCTCAATGCAGAAATAGAAATTAAAGGATACCTGCCAGTTTGTTGTCTAAATTTCTCCTGAATGACTCCAGTGCTGGAGCACCCACCACCTCTTGAGGTAATTGGTTCCATTGCCATACTGTTTTAACAGTTAGGAAGTTTTTTCCTGATATTCCGCTGAAATCTGCCTGTAACTTGACCCCATTGTTGTGTATCCTGCAGTTGGGGATGACTGAGAACAGATTCTACCCCTGTTCTGTATGAGAGCCTTTCAAGTATTTGAAAAGTGCTCTCATTTCTCCCCATAGCCTCTTTTTCTCTAGTCTAAACATGCCCAATTCTTTCAGTCTGTCCACATAGGGCTTGGTTTCCAGCCCCGTAATAAACTTGGTTGCCCTCCACTGAACTTGTTCCAATTTGTCAGCATCCTTCTTGAAGTGTTTTGTCCAGAATTGGACACAGTACCCAAGATGAGACCTAACCAGTCCTGATTAGAGGAGAACTAGTACCTTGCAGGATTTGGAGATGATGCTTAAATTGATGCAGCCTAAAATAGTGTTTGCCCTTTTTGTAACCATATCACACTGTTGGCTCATATTCAGCTTGTGATCTACAACAATTCCAAGATCCTTCCCATAGTATTGATGAGCCAGATACGCCCCATCTTGCAACTGTGTCTTTGGTTTCTTTTTCATAGGTGGAGTACTTGGCACTTATCCCTGTTGAATTTCATTCTGTTGTTTTCAGCCCAGTATTCAATATCCTTTTGAATGTTGCTTTTGTCTCCCAGGGTATTAGCAATTCTGCCCAATTTTGTGTCATCTATAGACCCTGGAAACTTGTCCAAGGGTTTATGAGATTTAAATACCCCTTCTGCTTTCTTGCTAATGATGGAGATCTGACTGAAGCACAAGTTGTTTGTGTAATTTTTGTTATTGCCACTGTTGTAAATAGTCCAAAGTGACCATCAGACAGAATGGCAGTATAGAAATTGAATGAATGAATGAATGAATGAATGAATGAATGAATGAGTTTTTAATTTTCACAATTCTCTCAAAACACACACACACACACATGTTTTTATCCTAGCCCCTTATTTGGTATTATGAAAGCAGAAGATCAAGACAAAGTGCTGATATTGAATTGGGGTAGGCTTTAGATCCAGTAGAAAGCAACTGCTCCTGAACTCAGTCATATCGCTTTAATAAGAAAAACGTTTGTCATCAATGGTGTGGTGTAGTGGATAGGGTTGATGAATAGGACAGTGGTCGGAAGTAAAATAAAATAAAAATAAAAATAAAAATAAAATAAAATAGGAGCACCGACTCGGCCCAGGGGTGGCCTGATCAGCATGCTAAAATCACAAAAATAAAATAAAAATAAAAATAAAAAACCCAGCACCGACCAGGCCCCAGGGTCAGCGATTTAAAAATATTAAAAAAAAAAAACCTGGGCTGCGCTACAGCTGTAGCGTGGGCCAGGGACCCAGAAGGTGCCACCGGAAGGAGAACGGGGAAGGCAAAGGAGGGCGAGCCAGGGAGGGAGGGAGGAAAGGGAAAAAAACCTGGCCTGTGCTACAGCTGTAGCGCAGGCCAGGAACCTGGAAGGTGCCACCGAAAGGAGAACAAGGAAGGCAAATGAGGGCACGCCAGGGAGGGAGGGAGGAAAGGGAAAAAAACCTGGCCTGTGCTACAGCTGTAGCATGGGCCAGGAACCTGGAAGGCACCGCCGGAAGGAGAAGGAGGAAGGTAAAGGAGGGCCCAAGCGATCAAACGAGCCAGGGAGGGAGGGAGGGAGAGAGGGAGGGAAGGGGGGGAGGAAACCCTGGCTCGTGTTACAGCTGTAGAGCGGGCCAGGAACCCGGAAGGTGCTGCTGGAGCAGAGCCGCCACGGCCAGTAAGTAAGAACCTGAACTGGTTTGGATACGTAATTGTTTGAAAAAATTCCTACAAACCCGAATCTGAACCAAACCAAGGGTGGGTCCAAACCAGACGAACCTGAACCATGGGTTTTCTAGTTCGTGCCCATCTCTAGTGCTGAATCTAAACTGTTCCTGCCTGTTGGAAATCAGGGCTTCTTTCATCCTGAGGTAAAACTGCTTTCACACAGGTTGAGGCCCAGGGCTGCAGAAGGGTTGGATTATAACTGAAGTCCTACATCACCCCACCCCTTCACTGTTCCGTATTGGGTTCTTTTGCTGTTTGATCTTAGCTACCACAGCCCTGGTGTCAGCAGATCATTTTCCTAGATCTTTGCACTCTGCTAGCCCAACAGGGGGCCACTGTTGCGGCATAAGGGCAGTTGTGCCAGGACAAGTGCAGTAAGGGCAGTCATGTGGCACACAATACTCCAGATAACCCATTTTCTGACTTAGGATTGCTCTGGAAGTCTGAATGAACCTACCACATTGAATACTCTAACTTTTCCTGTTATTTCTTATTTCATTCTAGGACAATTCCACAGTATTCCTAACATGTGGGAACATGCACTTTAAAAAAAAGCATAATATGTAAAATAAGATTAAGATAAGGTTTTTAGAAAAATAAAATACCACTGGCTAGACTACAAATTAATATTTCTCCCTAACAGGTATGAACATTTTTCTTCATCAAAGACTTCATCATCACTCTGAATGGCAAACTTATCTGGCTCTTCCACACCCCCTCCCAGCCTTAATTAAAGGAATGGGGTTTCTAGGACTAAATAATGAACAAATGGCTTCCAGCAAAAATGTTAAAAAGTGACCCAGACAGACCTGATGCAAGCAGGAGAAATAGCAATTACTGCGCTTTTCCATCTATAAGATGCCCCCATGTATAATATTACCCCCACTTTTCCAAGGGAAAATTACAGTTTCACACCTGCACAGTTCTTTCCTCGGCTTATTTTGGTGTGTAAAACAACCATCATTTTTAGTCTAATAGTTTTGGACAAAAATATAGTCTTATACATGGGAAAACACTGTACTTCCCACCATCACTGTTTGGAAATTGAGCAGGAGAGTGTATTAATTAATCAATAACATTTTGTATTTGGAGACATCATCATCCTGTGGCATCTTACCCCTTCTGGAATCTTTGTACAGCAAGAAAGCAAGATTAAATGAGATATGTTTCCAAAATGTGTGCAATAGAGATGGGCACGAAATGGGGAAAAAATTACATCCGTAAAAACGCAGTGATAATTATTTGAAATTATTACCTACCAGGGGGTTGCAGTCCTTAAAATGTTTGTTTTTGTCTTTCTCCCATCGCAATGTATTTTTTTCCCTTTAAGGATGACACAAAATGGATTCCAGCCACAAGATGGATGCAAGCCATGTGATGGGATCATGTAAATTCTTGGACAATTGCAACCAATAGCTTGCCCAGGTTCCAGACTGGGTAGGTGCGGCAGTCACAGAGGGCATAAAAAGCTTTGGCAGCCCCCGTCCTCCTTGCATTCTGCGGTGGGAGTTAGGGTGGGATTGCTGTCTCTGTGACTCGTTACTTTAGGCCAGCCAGGCAGGTGTGTGTCTCTGTGTTCCCACTGGCTGCAACCTGGCTCTTAGGGGAGAGAAAGAAGAGATATCTTTTGCAGGCTCCCTATGTGCGTGCGTACCTCTCAGAGAGTACCCTCCCCTGCCCCACAGTGCAGTCACTCTGCGGCTGCCTTACGCCCTGGGCAACGCCCGCTGCTGCCTTTGCAGCCTCCCTGCGTACCTAGTCTATACTGTGTCTCTGCCAGCATCATTTGTGTGTGTGTGTGTTTTCCCTCTGGTCTGGGGCATTGGGGGACATCTGTGCACGGAAATGCTTTAAGTTGTGCAAAAAGCAGGTAAAAACAAAAAATGAAAAAATGAAAAAATGAAAAAATGAAACATTTTTTTTCCAAAAAGTTCACAAAAAATGAAAACAAACCAAAATGGACCCGCAACGAAAAATGAAAAAAACGAAACATATTTTTTTCAATTTGTGCCCATCTCTAGTGTGCAACATTAGGAGGCTGCAATGCCTCCTGTATCATTTGCTGTATCATCTTTCTTCTTTGCTTAAATGTGGTATTTCATGGCTGGAATACTGATTCATAAGGGCAGGCGTTACAACTTTGGAAATGGTTTCAGAATGGTTTGTGTGTAGAGATGGGCATGAAATGAAAAATGAAATGCTGTTTCATTGTTTCATTGGGAACAAATTGCTTCATTATGTATCTGTGGAGTTTACCCTCTTTTTAGGTAAATATGTTTGTGCAGGAGGGCGTAAAGAGTTAATGCTGATGACCAATGAGGGAGCGTGGAGATGGAGCCCACATGTTTAAAAGGCTCAGCCTGAGGGTTGTGAAGATCAGAAGGAGAATAGATAAGGTAAAGAAGGAGAAGAGATAAGGTTAAGAAAAGTTAAGATAAAGAAGACAGATGAGAGAGCTTTGAGAATAGTAAAAGGACAGAATATGAGTATATGTGCTTAGAGGAACTTTCAATTCAGGGTGCACAAGAAGGCCAAAAACAGCTTGTTGTATTCAATAAATGTTATTTTACTTTAATAATATTACAACTCGACTGGAACTTGGTTATTTCAACTGGGTTACCCTGAATGGTGGCAGTGAGAAAAAAAGAAGGCATGTACAGGCCAATGGTCTGTGACACGACTGGGGGCTCTGTACGGGAATGCTGCAAATTGGTTGGCAGGCCTTGGGATTTCGAAAGTCCAGTAGTCCTGAGAAGAAACTGAAGAAATTTGGCCTCAGGTAGTATGAGAGCACTCTGAAAATTGTCCTAAACCTCACTCAGTCTTCATTTTAGGAAAGGAGTAGTGGGCATGTGGTAGTGTATGGGGTACTACACACATCCGTGAAGAGAAAGGTAGATTTAGGGAAATTGCCTCACCCTGAGTAAAAGTACATACTGCCAATGTGTGAAAACTAGTGTGTGAAGCAAGACCTGAAGTACAATGAAAAAATAAAGCTATTCAGGCAGAGGGTTTTTTTGACTTGTGGCTTGGTGAGAGGAGTTTGAAGGGTCAGTGTAGAGATGAGCACATGACTTCTGGGCCAAAGTCTGGAAAAAAACTAGCCAGGGTGGAATATAATAATAATGATAATAAATAAATAAATAAATAAATAAATAAATAAATAAATTTATTGTCATTGTGTGTATATACACAGTATACACATACAATGAAATTCAGACACCCAGAGACCAGATTCAACACACACACACACACACACACACACACACACACACACACACACACACACACACAAATCCCTGAACACTCTCACACATTACAAAATCCCCTCAACACACTCACATAAAAAAATCCCCAAACACTCCCCCACCCACCACCACCCCTAAAAACACAAACATATACACAACAGGCTGGGTAATAGTCCAAGTGCTCAGTGCTGGTTGTCTTTAAGTTCATTATTAAGTGCAATTATAGCTCTGGGATAAAAACTGTTCCGAAGACATGGGCCGACTTTTAATTGTTCTGTATCTTCTGCCAGAAGTCAACAGTTCAAAGAAATTATCAGCAGGATGAGAAAAATCTCTCAGAATGTTGTTTAACTTCCTCAAACAGTGAGATGTGAAGATGTCATGTGAAGTGGTGTGTCTTTTCAAAAGGTAAAGCCTACCTCATGAAGGTTGGCTAACTTGTGACCAGAGACCCTTGGAGAAAGAGAGTCGCTTTTGGGACAGGTCAAACCATCAGGGAACTGAGGTGAAACTTACTGAATGTCAAGGCCTGACACAGAACTAAAAGAAAAAAAGAACATTTTCTTGGCTCTGTTAGGAAAAGTGTGAAACAGTTTCAGAGTGACAGAAGCTGCCTTTGCTATGTTAAATACTGCCTGTAATTCTAGGTAGCCAGCCAAGTATGCTGAGGGAAACAAAGATGGTTACTTCATGTCCCTCTCATTGTGGTTCGTGGTCACGCTTGGGAGCAGTACAAGAAAATGTTATTCCACGTCCACTGCGTGATGGAGGAATCTCACCCCGACCACGCCCCCTGAACTGGGATTTAAGGGTGATGAGCCATACCTCTCCCCGACCTTCGGAATTCTCTTGTCTCAGTTCCTGTTTCAAGACAAGTGCCCATGAAGTAAGGCTCATCATGCAACGTACGAATTCTCCATCTACTGGCAGGAGTGGGACGTTGCATTCTCCAGTACAATCCCAATGGCGTAAAGAATGCATCACAGAAAGATAAGAAGGCATAAAACCTCAAACTTTGCTGCTTAATGCATGAAAGGCAAAGTTGTGGAGAATCAAAATAAAGAAAAACAGAAGGTCAGACCAAAAAAAGAGGGAAAATGAAGGCGGGGAAGTACAGATATTGTCACAAAACAAGACATAAAGTAACAGTCGTCACGATACCATCAATCACGCCGTGGGTAAATGGAAACAGGGACAGAACCGGGACAAGGCCACGTGACCGTGAACGACATTATCATGAAATGAACATACTCTCGGAATGAGGAAGGACGTGAAGTAACTGCCAAAGTGATAGTTTATAGCAGTAGGAGAAGGAGGGGGAGAGAGAAAACATTTGCAGAGGGTCAGGATAGTCAAAGTTATGGTTTTTCCAGTAGTGATGTATGGAAGTGAAAGCTGGACTATAAAGAAGGCTGATCACCACAGAATTGATGCTTTTGAGCTATGGTGCTGGAGGAGAGTCTTGAGAGTCCCCTAGACTGCAAGGAGATCAAACCTATCCATCCTGAATAGAGATGGGCATGACCAGAAATTTTTTTTCGAGTTGCCGTTTTTCGGGACTGGTCCGTTTCGGGTCGTTTCCGTTTTTGTGAAATTTTTCAAAAATTTGTCATTTCGTCGTGTCGTTTGTAGTTTGTCGTTACCGCCGTGATTTAGCGCGACTTGACTTCCCAGAGCATGGGGTTAGGGGGTAAGGGCTAGGCTTAGTCTAACGGTTAAGGTTAGGGTGGGTTAGTGGGCTGTACCTCTGGGTGCCTCTGGCCCACTAAGAACACAGTGTACTGGCGTATGGGTTAGGGTTAGGGTTAGGATTAGGTTTAGGGTTGGTGGGCTTTTTATGCCCTCTCTGGCACATCCAGAAGTCTCAGCAAAACCTGGCCATGCGATTGGTGGAATGGCTCCAAAAATTTGCATGGTCCCATCCCATGGCCAGCCCATCATTGCGCGTGCGCAGGTGTAAACAAATAAAAATAAAATAAAATAAAATAAAATCAATGGAGACGTTTTATTGGAAGAAAAACCCACTGCTGCTACTGTAAAAATTCAAGCATTTAAAATAGCTAATTTTCGCATGTTTCTGTGGTGCTTTGGTGGGTTTTTGGACCACGATTTCAAAAAAAAATATTGCTGTTGCCATTTTGGATCCCCCCGCACTGCATGGCAAATGGAGACGCCGAGGATGCCCCCTCCCAGCCTGGTACCAGCAAGTCTCAGCAAAACCTGGCCATGCGATTGTGCAATGGCTCCAAATATTTGCATGGTCCCATCCCATGGCCAGCCCATCATTGCGCGTGCGCAGGGGTAAAAAAATAAAAATAAAATAAAATAAAATAAAATCAATGGAGACGTTTTGTTGCAAGAAAAACCCACTGCTGCTACTGTAAAAAATCAGGCATTTAAAATAGCTAATTTTCGCATGTTTCTGTGGTGCTTTGGTGGATTTTTGGACCACGATTGCAAAAAAAATATTGCGGTCACCATTTTGGATCCCCCCGCACTGCGTGTCAAATGGAGACACTGAGGATGCCCCCTCCCAGCCCGGTACCATTAGCCCAGGACAAGAGGGGGGGAGGCTGGAGTGGGGACCTCCCCCCCAGAAACCACCCCTCTGGTAAGTGCCCTAAGGCAGGCATATTTTCGCCTGCTTTTTTGGCCGGGAATCGGGTTTTTTTTATTTCTAAAACTTTTTTTCTGTGCCGCTTGGCATCGCGCAATCGCTGCGATGCCAGGAACGACAACGACAAATCAGACCCAATTTTTCTTTTATCGGTTCGAGTTCGAATTCTGGGGGAGTAATTGTCGTTACCGTTTCCGTTGCGTAACGGAAACGAGTAATGGAAACAGAAACGAGAATTTCGCCAAGTTGTGCCCATGTCTAATCCTGAAAGAAATCAACCCCGAATGAGCTCCAGGCATTTTGGCCATACACCTACTGGCATTGGTGCAATTAAGCTGTGATTAATTGACCAGATGCCAGGGTGTACTTCAGCCATGTACCAGACTGCACAAGCAACAGGTACCCTAACACCTTGTCAAAGAGCTGCAATTAACCACAGCACGTCACACAAACATCTGTTGGATTCTGTCCAAGCTTCAAATTAGATGGTAGCCATAGAAATGGAAAGTCTGGTTTGGTTTTATCTGCTTTCCAGATAGCTGAAATAGTAACCAAATTATATCCAGCTACAGGGGCTCCCTTTATTCACAGATATCCTAGATTGTTGGTTTTCAAACTTAGGTCCCTAGATGTTGGAAATGAACTTGCAGAATCTTGGTGTATTGCCCATGCTGGTTAAGGCTTTTGGATGTTGGAGTCCAACACCATCAGATCAATGGTGGGGAACCAGTTCACTAGATAAAGCAGCCTAACAAACCCTCTCCTTTTAAGTTCTTGCCTTGGTATTTGAATTATAAGCCTTAGAATCAACATAGGCTCTTTCCTAATACAGTGGTACCTCATAAGATGAATGTAATTCATTCTATGGGACAATTTGTTCTATGAGAAAATCATCTTGTGAAGTGCCATTTCCCACAGGAATGCATTGAAAATCAATCAATGGTTTCCCTCCTTTTGCTGACTGTGACTCCCTGTCCCCTCCCACTTCTCTGGCATCTGAAAGCTGAAAGGAAGAGGGGACGGGGAGCAGAAGCCACTGGGGTAAAAACACTCCGAGCATCCCAAAGCAGCTCAGTGTGTCTTTTCCCAGTAGCTTCAGCAGTGATCCTCACCCAGCCCTGCTGCCGCCACTTCCCTCGCAAACAGCCCCGGTGATGGGGGTGAACCAAGCCTTAGAAGCGGCTGCCCAGGCAGCACACCTATTGCCTCGCAGCTGCTTCTGAGAGTTGGATTGCCTCCATTGCCCGGGCTGTTTGCAAGGGACGTGGTAGCGGCAGGGCTGGGCAAGGATCACTGTGTCCCTGCTTTGCCCACTAGGTTGGTGGGCAAAGCAAGGATGCAGTGATCCCCGCCCAGCCCTGCTGCTGCCATTTCCCTTAGAAAGCTCCCATGCTGCTGGAGATCAGGTGCTGTAGACCACGCGGTCTGCAGCACTCAGTTCTCCTCTCAGCCTAGCTGCAATGGTACCTCTTAAAACAAATTTAATCCATAGGGATTTTTCATCTTGGAAAGCATGCCTATTCATTTGTCCTATGAATTGTTCATCTTACGGGTCATTCATCTTACGAGATAACACTGTATATTTATTCCTTTTCTAAGTTCTTAATTCAAACTGAAAATTGAGGCGGGGCTGGACAGAGGTGTTGTTGCAGAAACCAGAAACCTTATTAGTGTTATCAGGATGACTAAGGATTGATGATGATGGGGAAATGTCATTGAGCTGTTGGGCTAAGCTGTCACAAAGAATGGGACAAATGTCATTGGCCTGTCATTCTGGAACAGGTTGACAGCCTTGTGTTTTGTGGGTGTCATGCTAAATCAAGCACCTGTCTTGTAGGTCTGAACACCTGGCATGTGTGACATCGATCATCTGTTTCCCAAAATCAGCCATCTGTTTTACATCAGGTATCAGGCACAGAGAGGAAAGCCATTAACGAGGCTGTCAGAACAACGGTGGTGTGGCCAGACATCTCTGGTCCTCATTTTTGGTGTTGTCATTTGAAAACAGCCACAACCAGTTATCCCTCTTAATGCAGGAGTGACACAGCTGCACCCTTATTATCCAAATTGTCAGTGGCAGCCATTTAACAGGTTGAATGCTGCACTTCCCGACACCGTATGTTGCAAGTAACTCAGAGATGTTGCTCGAAAGAGTGAGCTTGCCTTGGAAGCATAACGAATGGTAAATATCTTTATGTTCATCTTTACAGACCAGAAGTCTCCCTTTCCGTCTCTGCAGGCTGAACTCCTAGCACTACTAGAGTTTGGGGAGACTGTCAGTGAGAACCGCAGATGAATATAGATTTCAATGCAATACCTTTGAAGCAAAGGAATTATATTGATGTGAGCATAGACGCTTCTGAAGAGGATCTGCATATTTCTGCAAATCTTGTGCTGAGAGCCAGTGAGGGGTAAAGGATAGGATGTCGGACTAGGATGGCAGAGATTTTGTTTTCATTTCTGTTTGGCCTTGGAAACTCATGTGGGGTAGCAGTGGTAAAACTGCCCTTTAAATATCTCACAGCCTTGGGAAATCTTATTAGGGTCACACAATATGTCAGAAATGGCTTGGCAGCACACCACAACTGCAAACTAATATTTATTGATCTCATGTAGTGCTACTGGATGCTCCGCCCGGCCTCGTGCCGAGCAGGGGCACCTTTGCCGGCCGGTTGGGGGAGGCGGCTATTGGCTCCGCGATTGGCGTAGCCTACGCCAGGGGAGCGCGCCCCTTTATAAGTCCTCGGCGCGCTCCCGTCAGCCTGCCTCCTCAATTGCCGGTTTCTTCGTTGGAGTGAGCGCACCCTTTCTTGGAGCGCCTGTCTCACTCGCCGTCGCTCCGGCTTTGCTGTGCAAGCTCCTGCTTGCTATGGACTCCCGACAATCAGCTGATTGTCGGGAGAGGTCTTCTGGACGGACCGCGCCTCCCGAAGCCTCGGTGACGGGTGAGACCTTTTAGGAGGGGTCCGGGAGGCTGGTAGGTCGGCTGGCCAGGCTCTGTTGAGCCTGTGCGATCCTGGGGCGCCCCGGGAGCAGCGAGCAGGAGCGATCTGCATCCCCCTTTTACCCAGCTGTTTGTCGGTAGTTCCGACAAGCAGCTGAGCTTCGTTTACGGGGAGGGGGGAGCGAGAGCGGCTACAGAGCTGTCACAGCTCCTTTTAGCCAGCGATCTCGCACGGGCTGCTTTGCTGCCTTCTGGAGCGGCTGGTGCCCCGGTTAATTTCCGTGCTGGCACCAGCCTGGGAAGCCCGAGGTTCCCAGTTTGATTCCCCTCTAGGTCTCTTGGGCAGGAGTTGGACTCCATGATCCAGAGTCCCTTCCGGCTCTGCACTTTCCAATTTCTGGGAGCTGCTGCCCCTTGGACATTCGATGCGAGGCAGATTGTTCCTGAGGGCAGGCTTTTCCCAGCCGGCTGGCGGCACGCTGCAGGAGCAGCGAGTCTACTCTTTGAACCCCTGCTGGTTCCGCTGCTGGTGGGCCCTTTATAGCCAGCCTTGCTCTGAGTTTAGTGCTCTCTGCGTTATGGCCAGGGACTACCCTGAAGTTAGAGCTTTACACATGAAGTCTCTGTGGCAGTCTGAGTTGATCTACTGTTTCTAAAAGCAGCACATACATACATGCTCATAGAACACATACGCAGCAAGCATGAAGGAACATAAGAACATAAGAAGAGCCATCCCGGATCAGGCCAAGGGCCCATCTAGTCCGGCTTCCTGTGTCTCACAGCGGCCCCACCAGATGCGTTTGGGAGCACACAAGACTAGATATCTGTCTCCTGATAC
This sequence comes from Phrynocephalus forsythii, assembly GCA_029282475.1. Classification (NCBI taxonomy): domain Eukaryota; kingdom Metazoa; phylum Chordata; class Lepidosauria; order Squamata; family Agamidae; genus Phrynocephalus; species Phrynocephalus forsythii. The sequence goes on from JAPFRF010000004.1 coordinate 16,499,495, forward strand.
CACTCCCCTGCCTCTGGCCCTTGAAGTACCCTGGCTGTTACGCCTGGAAATTACATACCCCCACCATGGTTCGTATCCTGTGCCTGTGGGTTTGGTGGCCATTTTGTTTGTACTTTCTGGGCCTACTCTTATCTCTTATATCCACTCCCATCCGTTTGGCTGGGCGCCCTTGGCGGCTCTACCTACATCCAGTTATCCTGTGCTTTAGTCTTTTAGCTTTGTTCAGGGGATATTACACCCTTCTATCAGGGGTGGCTCAATGATCCCAATTTGGTTTGGTAATCGGTGGCCATTTTGGCCATGCCTCATGGGCCCACCCCTTAGGCAGTGATCTACATCCATCTGCTCGGCTGATATTCCGAGTGGCCCCCATACCCCTCTGTACTGTTGTTTACTTATTAGTGGAGCCTAGCGTGTTTGTATCGTGCATCTGAAGTTACTTGGGGTAATTTTTCAACTTCAAGGGTGGCCTGCCTACCCACCCGTTCGGCCATTTTGTACACTTCATCATTCAGTGTGTTTCGGGGGGTGGGTGTAATCTCCATCCATCCTCTTTCCTCCTCGTTGTTATACCCGGGTCACGATTTGTTCCGGCAGCTACATACTAGGGCCGTCTTTTTGATCCTCTTGGAATCCATCTCAGATCTGTGCCACACCCACGCGGCTGACTCACTTGCTGCCTGTTCGCCCCTTATGTTCTGCCCTGCCATCTAGGCCCCACCAATGTGTTTGGAAGGGCTGGATGCTGGATGTTGGTCTCCTGATACCAGTCCTCTGTGGCTGGCCCTTGAATTACCTGGGTTCCTCCATCATTGTTTGTTACCGGTGCTGGACTGTTTCTCCTTGAATCTGTACAGTGCCCCCTTTTGGAGGCATCCAGGACGGATGCTACCATCACTTCCTGTGCCAGGGAGTTTCAGAGACTTACAACGCGTTGGGTAAAATAACCAAATATATAAACAAATACATGAATATTTTCTGTTGTCAGCTCTCACTCTCCCAGCCCTCAATTGAGTTTAACCCCTGGTTCTGGTATGGGGGAGGGAGAGATGAGCTTCCCTCTAGCCACTTTACCCGTACCCTGCATGATGCTGTATGTCTTACTCTTATTCCTCCCCCGGCGCCCCCCCTTTTTTCCAGGCAAAAGGGGCCCACACGTTTTTATGTTTTCTTGAGATGCGGTGACCAGAATCGGTCCCAATACCTCGGGTGGGGCCTTATTATAGTTTTGTATCTTGGCATTATAATGCTGATTGTTTTGTTTTCACCCCCCCCACTTTTTCGTTAATCCTTTCATTTGGTTGCATTACAACACATTTGCCACGTCTCAGCCTATGCCCACAGGTTGGAGACATGCTGGAGCTCCTCACAATCTTCTCGGGTTCCCACTGCATAGAGCAGTTTTGTGTGACCTGCAAACTTGTCCCCTCCTCACTGTTTAGCCCCGTTTCCAGCTCATTTATGCTTGTTAATCTTCAATTTACCGATTAGTCCTAAGACCTCCTCTTTTTTAACCTGTATTTGATTTAATTCTTTGGCCGAGAGGGGCGTTTCAGGCAACGGAATCCATTCAAGGTCCTCTGTCATGAACTCAGGCGCCACGAATCGTGGGGGCTGTTACACATCACAATTTGGGTTGGCTGTTACATACCGGGCCTACCCTTACCATTCTCCTTGAATCCGTGTTCAGGTTTGTGCCACGCCCACGCCAATGAGTTACTTTTCACCTGTTTGCCCCTATATCCGGTTATGCCAATTAAGGAGGGGGGGCTTATGGGAGGGGGAAGGGTAAAGCCCCTGCCAATAAAAGGCCTAGTGTGCTGCCCCCTTACTTCTCCATCCTCTTCATCAGGTGACGAGTCACCTAGTCTTTGGGCAGCTTGGTAGAAGCGTCCTCGCTTGGAGCGCGATCACGCTGAGAGGCAGGGTACGGCCGTTTCTTATGGGAGCGGGCTTTCTCCGAGCAAGGCCAAGGCTCAGGGGAGGGCGGAGCGTAAACCAATTATGGCTAATGGTGACATGCAATCCTTTTCTTGAGTCTGTTTAGCAGGATCTGCCAGTATCATTTCTGCAGGTATGCCATCTGTGACTACTGAACTAGCTGCGTCGTCGCATGCTCCGCTCAGCCACCTCCCACCAGTTGCTGTGTCTTCCAAAGTAGTCACGTTCCCGCCTGCAGCTGAAGACTCATCGCTTTCGGCCCTGGTCTTCAGCCTGGGCTGTGCATTCGCGTGGTTATGTAGGCTGGCTAATGCATAGCCTCGAGTTCGTTCCTCCAGTATGAGGTTGCCTTGTTTCAAGTTGCCACTTGGGTATTCACCTTTTGCCGCCTTACACGTTAGCGAGCTGCCAGCACAATCCAGAACACCGACACCTTGCTTATGCATTACGTTGGTCAGGTATGGTCCGCGAGCAGGATCTGGTCTTTCAGCATATTTGTAGATTGAAGATCTACCAGCGAGGTTAGGCTGGCACGACACACCTTTGTAGGTGTTCTGTGCTCCAAATTTGCCCGGGCCTAGCGTTATATCGGTCTGCCCTGCTCGCTTCTATTTATCGGGGGTACCTATTTCTGTGCTAAGAGGGGTCGCCTTTGACAGGTTGCCAATATTGGATAATTTCACTGAGGGCACGGCAGGTTGCTGGCATGTCGGGCCGGCATTTTGGGCATTATTCACTCCTGATAGGCGCTGATCACACAGCAGCTGCCTTTGGCACCGATCGGGTTGGCAACCACCGAATTGGGTGATGGAGATCTGGAGACTTTAAACCTTCTGTACGTTTACTAACGGACCGGTAAAGCCGGGCCAGTTGTTCTTTTCTTTCTCGTTACAGAGTTTACCCCCCCGGTAGCCGGGTTCGAGTGTTGCTTTACGGCCTCAGTTTTTGTGTACTGGGCCTTGGAGTTGCTACCCTGTCCGGACGTGGCCGCACTTTCGGCCTTGGAGGCAGCCGCGCTTTCGGCCTTGGAGGTGGCCGCGCTTTCGGCCTTGGAGGTGGCCGTGCTTTCGACCTTGGAGATGGCCACGATCTCGGCCTGGGACGTGGCCGCGCTTTGGGCCTGGGACGTGGCCGTGCTTTCAGCCTGTGATGTGGCCGCGCTTTCGGCCTTGGCCAATGGGCCAGTTTCCCGAGGAAGGGCAAGACGGTGATGCCTTGACACGCCTTTCTCACTATGGCTCTCAGTGACTCCTGCCACCTTGCCGAGCATCGTGGTTACCCATTTTGGGAGGAATTGACTTGACTCGTGAGTCGGGCAAGTCCCTCATTCTCAAGATCCTAGTGGATCTGAGAGCGTTACATCGGACTCGCCCATTGGGGGCTCGCATGGCGGGCAAGTCCGTCATTCTCAAGATCTTCGTGGATCTGAGAGCATTTCAGAGTACTCGCACAGTGGTTCGTGTTGTTTCGTCTGTGATCATTCCCCGGTTGAACGGGGGTTCGTGCTACCACTATTAAACACCATGCAGATCTCTCTAAAATGATCAAGGTCCTCGGCAGTCCTCAGTAATAATAACCCCAAGGTGATCAAGTGGACTGCCTAAAAAATTGGGAATGGGGGATGCCCAAAACACTCCGGTATCCTCATTGCACGCATAACTGGCTGCAATAAATTACTTTAGAGAGTGGACCTGATGAACTTTATGTACTGCCTAGAAATTGGAAATAGGGGGACGCCCAAAACACTCCGGCTTCCTCATTGCACGCATAACTGGCTGCAATGAATTACTTTAAGAGTGGACCTGATGAACCTTATGGACCGCCTAGAAATTGGGAATAGGGGGATGCCCAAAACACTCTGGCATCCTCACTGCATGCATAACTGGCTGCAATAAATTACTTCAGAGAGTGGACCTGATTAACCTTACCCATTGCATTAGTTGCCCGCGTTGTGCAGGCCGAAGTGGGAGCTTTTCTTTGGCACTCCAACATCCCTGCTTGGGAAACCACCTTAATTCGTCCGGATGGTGGTCATTTATTGGACAAGGGCCTGGATCCTTAGTTGGAACCTTAAGGAGGGCCTGAGGGCCGAATTGTTCGGCTGTGGGGTAAAGAGCCGCAGTGCGCCTCTTTGGTGGCGGGTAGCGCATAAAAAGTTAACCATTTAGGTCCCGAATCTAATTACATCTTCACATCTTCGGCAGCCTTCCATTAATTACCCAATAGGATTTAGTTAGGGAGCAAATAATAATAATAACCCAAAACCCTAGGAGGGCTGCCAACCTTTAATCAAGCGTTGATGCCAAAAGATCTCATGGGCATCCTCACTGCGGCAGTTCAACGGGCCGCAGGAAATTGGTGGAGTAGCGGGACCTAATCAATTTGTTGTTACCATTTTGATGATGCGCTACGGCTCAGGCCCTCCTAAAGTTATTGCTCATTGATAAGTAATTTAAAATCCGTTACTGTAGTTAATAAAGTTGTGGCCCTTATTTAATCCAAGCGGAACGTGTGTCACCTCTTTCTTTCAACCTGGCCCGGCAATGGATGCTCCGCCCGGCCTCGTGCCGAGCAGGGGCACCTTTGCCGGCCGGTTGGGGGAGGCGGCTATTGGCTGCGCGATTGGCGTAGCCTACGCCAGGGGAGCGCGCCCCTTTATAAGTCCTCGGTGCGCTCCCGTCAGCCTGCCTCCTCAATTGCCAGGTTCCCCGCCCTCCCGCCATGGTTTATTATGTGCTGGTGATGCTTTGCTGGTCGCTTCGGGGCCGGATGGGAATTTTTGACCATTTCTCCGATTGGCCTTGAGCGGTGGTGTTTTTTCGCCCATCCCACCATTCACATATTGGCGGTGGGTGTTGTAGGCAACAACCCTGGTCACGACTGGCGGGTAGCGCATAAAAAGTTAACCATTTAGGTCCCGAATCTAATTACATCTTCACATCTTCGGCAGCCTTCCATTAATTACCCAATAGGATTTAGTTAGGGAGCAAATAATAATAATAACCCAAAACCCTAGGAGGGCTGCCAACCTTTAATCAAGCGTTGATGCCAAAAGATCTCATCGGCATCCTCACTGCGGCAGTTCAACGGGCCGCAGGAAATTGGTGGAGTAGCGGGACCTAATCAATTTGTTGTTACCATTTTGATGATGCGCTAGGGCTCAGGCCCTCCTAAAGTTATTGCTCATTGATAAGTAATTTAAAATCCGTTACTGTAGTTAATAAAGTTGTGGCCCTTATTTAATCCAAGCGGAACGTGTATCGCCTCTTTCAACCTGGCCCGGCAAAGCTTCTAACCTCGGAATGGGGGGAGGGTTGTGTGTACTGCAGTTCATATTTGGATACAGATTTTCGGTAAATATTGACTTGGCTAGCAAGCTTATGCTCCTACTTCTTCTCTCTACCACAAATATATATTCATGGAGAAGGCTGATTTGCAGAACCCCGCCAATTATAATTCCAAGATTAATGGCAAGCCACACATTTTACTAGTTAGGCTGGTAGATCAGCTAATACATCTGCTGCATCTTTTTCTGAGTATGGAAAGCCTGCCTTTGACTGTCTGCACTCTGGTAATATTCTAGATACAGCAACATGTACTTGGGGCTGCCCTTGGGGACTGTGTGGAAATGGAAGTTAATGCAAAATACATCTGCCAGATTACAAACTGGATCAGGATGTTATGAACATAGTATGCCACTTGAAGTGAAGCCTGGTCAACCCACTGGGCCCTTCAAGGTTCTGATCTCGAATTTGCAAAGTTCTCAGTGGTCAAGAGAATTGAAGATACTGCTTCATTCTGAAAAATCCATAAGTGGTTCAAATTAGAAATGCAGATATAAAAGGGGATAGAAACAGTATTTCAAAATACTTTTTTAAAGTAATACCCAATTAAATCATTCTATTTATTCATTCAACTCCTTATTTGAACATGACATGACATTGACATGGTAAGACCACCAACCACTATGCATTCTTAGTTGCCTCATACTTATACTTGAAGACACAGAACTCTGCATTATTTCACCAATCCATTATAGGAAGTGATATTTTTGTAGCTTTTCTGACAAGAGAAGCAAGAGAGGCGTTTTTGCACAAAAAAAGCAAAATTGCAGAAAGTGTTTTGATGCAAGCAATGTGGTTTGCAAAAAAGGCTATGGCTTTTGCTTTCTTACATGTGTTTTGAAGGACTGCAAGCACTGAATGGGGTGCTTGTATCTCTTTTGACAATCAACCGTTGTTTTTTGCTTGAGCAGTCTTTGCATGCTCTCTCTCTTTCTCAATAGTGAAATGACATTAGACCTGTTCAGTTTCCACATCTCCAGTTTAATGGGAACAAAGAACATCCCTTGTCTCAGGCCAGAAGAAGATGTTAATGAATTCATGCTTGGAAGGAAAACATCCTTACCTGAATGAAAGTAACTTGAGTGTCCCAGTGAGAAGTTCTCTCTTTTCTTGGACTATGAAAATCCACCTTTGTGATTGGTTTTCAGGACATAGACACATGATTCCTTTCAGATTTGATCTCATCAATCACTTCTCTGCAGTACTGATATTCTTTCAAATCTAATAGTGGTTTATCTGGCCAGATAAACTCCTTCTCCAGGACCAGAAACACATGTTAGACATAGAGGTTGCACTGTCACACTGAGATGCACACATTAGTTAAGGATTCTCCCCTTTCAGTCACAGGCTGTCTCTAATGTCTGCTTCTGGCCTAGCTATCTTATCAGGATGAACTGAACTGATGATAATGAAGGATCCTTAGTTCAAAGCGAAGTCAGTTTGGCTTATGTTGCAGACCAGAACAAAAAAGCATCCTGCATTTTCCACTTAGAGATTCTAAAAAGAAATAATGCATTTCTAAGGAAATATGTATTTTGATGCAAAGATATCTATCATTAACATTAATGCAAAGTTGATTAATATGCTAGCGTCAGGTATTCAAATTCTGATCCAGTTCCATGTTCCCTATGTATATGGCTGTAGCAACACACCTTTTCACACCGGGTGAAAAATATGATTGTAATGACTTATTGATTAGTACACAATTTGCCATCGTTCTCTGGCTGTCTTTCTTAAAAGGTGGTCTGCAGATTTGCAAGGCTGCTCAGTTGCTTTCAGCAGATGAAATATTACTTGTTGCAAAGAAGGGCAGGTGCAGAAAGGCCCTCTGGAAAAGGCCCTTTCGGCTTCCTTGACAGCTGCAGCTCATGCACAAAAAAGAGGATATTATTCATCTGGGTGACTTGATAGATAATTTTTATTTGAGTTCTAGTGGTGGACACAGAATGGTCGTAAGGCCCAGGCGCAGATTATGAAATGAGATCTGATTAAATTTAATCTGATTTATGTGTGGACCCAATCCTGGGAAACGCAGTGTCCCCATAACTTGGGAAGTAAGGTAATTGAGCTTCTCTTGAATTTATTTCAATAAAGTAGGGCTGATTTATTCTCTTTGAGTATATTCCAAATACTTTCTGCAGTATTCCTTCTTTCTCAAGAGACTGTGTAGGCATTTTTCATGCCGATGTTTGCCCAATCCCCACTTGAGCCTGAAAGTAATAGGGAAACCAATTGGATGAAAATGAGAAAGGGGTTCACCATGGAGGTCACACAAGCAATAGGTGTGCTTATCACCTGTGCTTATGTGAAATAAGGATGAGAAGAAGATGGGGGTTATGCAGTAGCCACTAAATAGTCCATTAAGATAATAATCCTTAGTCCATGGTCACAACTGAAAATATCCACTTTACCTACATGAAGATTCTTATTGATCAACTAGAAATATGTTGAGTTCTCAAAAACTTTTTGCCAGGTAAAATATAGTATAAACTAGGTATGGGCAAGAAACAAAAAACGAAACGCTGTTTCCTCGTTTCGTTATGTAACAAAACAAAATGAAACAAAATGAAACAAGGAAGGAGCATTTTGTTATAGATTAAACAAAACAGTCATTTTTGCATTGAAATGAACTGTTTCCTCCCATCGTTTTCAAAGGGCTCCTGCTGAGTTGTCAATGGCTGGACCCCTTTAAACCTGGCCCAGTCCGTACCAGGTTGCAGGCAAACCTTGAGAAACAATATCACCAATGTGGCTGCCTAGTAATTAGAGCCCAGCATGTTTCAAATTAACAATGGGCCCCTTGGTTCAGATGTTCAGCACCAGGAAGCCAGTTGCTCACTGACCTGAAAGAAAATGAGGCACTTTACCTCCAGCACCACTAATTTATTTATGGAAAGCTCAAGTTAGGCACACTATCTATTTTGCGTGTTGAGTCCATCTTCGACTGGGGTGAGTGTGAAAACCTGCCCCCCTGTTGTTCTTGGCTTATTTTCTCAAGTGCTGCCTTGGCATATGTCTACTCTGATAGAGCAAAGACCCATCAAGCCACTGAGGCATAACACATTTAAGCACTGTGGAGAGTGACATAGTAAAAGACCCCGTGGTTATCTGTTTGCTAAATACCATGGATCCTCCCGTTCTTGAAGTCAAACAACATCAAGAAAAGCAGCAAATCCCTCAGCTATCTGAAAGCCATTTCAGATATGTTGATAAAGGGGATGCAAGGATGTACAAGGGCTAGGGGTTCATGTCCTTTGCACATCTCCAAATTCCTGTGTAGTCCCCTGGCAGCAAGAGGCAAAAGGATCTGCGGAGGAGATGACCTGTATGTCTCCTGACAGTATATACAAGCATGATTCATTTCAGAGGTTGGACAAAGGTAGCATATGTGCAATGTATTTTGCCCTCCAGATTTCTAAAAAGCTGCTCTCCTGTGCTCCAACGGTTCCTTAACGACTGGTTTTGTGCTTCTTTACCAATATGATCTTCACTTGTCTTGGCATTTTACAGTTTTTTACTATCAATTTTATCAGTTTCATATTTGGTTCTATTCCAGTTTCTTGTTTTCCTAGGTGAGGGGGTGGGGTGGGGGTTCTCTGTGTTTCTTTCCTCCTTCCCTTTTACCTCTCCTCTTGATTCTTCACTGGAAAACTGCAAATCTTCTTCAGTCAGCTTCAGTTTGTGTCTCATCTCTTCCAGGAAGTTCCTCGCCTTCATTTTGCTATTTAGGTTAAATCTTCTCGCCTCCCAGTTCAGTAAAACACCTTCTGGGGTTAACCATTTGAAGGGGAATTCCCTGGCTATGAGTACTTTTGTGAGGAAGAAGTATTCTTGTCTCTTTTCCCCCATGCTCCATGGTACCTGTTTCAGAATATTGACCTTAACTCCTCAAATTGTCAGATCATTTTCTTGGTTGATTTTCACTATTTTCTCTTTTATTGATCTCTTTATAAACTTTATGTGACCCTCTTTTGCCAGCTTGTTCTTTCTGGTATATGCATTCCCTGCGCTGTATATTCTGTCAATAAATTGTTATATTTGGTTAAACCCATTTGCATGGCCAGCTCTACAGTTATTAATTCCTCTAAATCTTCTCCTCCCTTTTCTTCCATATTTTGAATTCTCACAAAATATTTGCTTTAAGGGCTTGGAGAGTGTTCTTGAATGGGTCCTCTGCTATCAATTTTGATAGATTTATTCCTTGACTTGGAGACTCCTCTTTCTTTGCACCACTTGCCATCTTTCTACTACCCAATTTACCATAAAAACCAGTTTTACTTGTTATGGCACTCCCATTTCAGATACCACTAAAAACTCCTCCCTTCCTTTACCCCTTGCTATAACACAGTTCTTTTTATACTTTGGAGAAATTAGCTTATAATAGCAGTATAGAGGCCTACCAGCTTTATTTATTTATTTATTTATTTATTTATTTATTTATTTATTTATTCATTTAAGAGTATTTCCCCCCCTGCTTTTCTCCTTGGAAAAGGACCCAATGTAACTTATAGTAATGAGGGATATTATACAGACCATTACATATGTTCAAGTATTTGAGAACAAGAAATTGAGGGACATCTTACAGCATTAATAGACAATGGTTATAAGTAGTCATAAACACAAAGTCTATGTGAACCCATAGATTCATATAAAATGCACGTGGTAGACCACCACTGATGGAAAACTTGCCTGAAGAGAAAGATATTTGCCTATTTCCAGAAGGACAACAGAGATGAGGCAGTCCTGTCCTCTAGTGGGAGGGAGTTCCAGAGTCAGGGTGCAGCAGCCGAGAAGGCCCTTTCATTGGTTCCCACAAGACATACCTTTGAGGGTGGCAGGATGGAGAGAAGGGCCTCTCCTGATGACCTTAACACCCTAGGACCCAGGTCATACAGTGATTTGTAGGTCAAGGTCAGCACCTTGAATTGAGCTCGATAGCTGATTGGCAACCAGTGGAGCTGCTTTAATAGGGGTGTAATGTGATCTCTGCACCCTGCCCCAGTCAGCAGTCTGGCTGCTGCATTTTGGACCCATTGAAGTTTCCTGAGACTTTTCATCGGTAGTCCCACATAGAGTGTGTTACAGTAGTTCAGCCAGGACATCACTAGGGCATTGTCACCGTGTCCAGAGCTGGTTTCTCAAGAAAGGGGCATAACTTGCGTATTAGCCTTAATTGTGCAAATGTGACCACAGCCGTCACCTGGGCATCCAAGCTCAAGGATGAGTCCAAGAGCACCCCCTAGCTGCGTATCTGATTTTTCAATTAAAGGGTGACCCCATCCAGTACAGGTTGCATTCCTATCCCTTGTTCTCCCTTTCGACTGACCAGAAGAATGTCCAGAAGAAAGAGCAAATGATGAATAACAAGGGAAAGGATTGCTCAAATAGGATTGTAAATTGTTCTAACCACAACCTGCCAGTAGAGGTCCTTCAGTCTGCAGCCTTCAAAGTTCCAAAGTTTCAGACTAATAATTTTTTAAAATTTAATTTAATTTAAGTGCCTATCTTCTCTTGACCCATAGACAGCAGCAAGCATTCAAACCTATTAGGGAAAAGAAACCAGATTCTTCACATTATTGGAGCTGGCTTTATGCCCAAGGCTCCAAATAACACCTTGAAAACCCCGGTTGTATCCAGCAGTCTGAGCCTAAGAAATAATGGCATTTGAAGAGACCAGATTCTTCATGCTTATTGGAGCTGGCTTTATGCCCAAGGCTCCAAATAGCACCTTTAGATCTCCAGTTGAATCGCAGAGCATCCGCCTTAGGGAGTAATGAACATTTGAAGAGATTCTGAAGCTGAATTGGCTTCTGTTTGTTCTAGCTCACTAGATCGCTCTTCCTTACTGATTCTCAGGCAACAGGGAGCAGGGGGTTAATGGCCAAACCAGCCTGACCATGTAATGGCTTCAGATCTCCCTGTTCCCTTTCAATTTCTAAACCTACCTTGTTATTGTTCCTTATCCTTGTTAATTGTTCAATGATTCAGGACTATTAACAGTTCTTTTTAATGACACCAGGGCTCCTAATAAGCTCAGAAGTTCCCTCTTGGCAAATTATCACTGAACTGCTTCAAAGTCTCTTCTCCACTTCACATTTCATCAGTCTATCCCCATCACCTGACAAATTCAGCCAAAAGAAAGAAAGGGAAAAAAGCAAAGCAAAGTGTTCTGCTTATATACTGCCCCATTCCACTTCAAGTAGTCTCTGGGCGGTTTACAGTTTAATTATGCAGGCTACACAAGAAAGAAAATAAGAAAATGGCTTCTATGCTACTTTCCCTTTCCTCCCATAGGGAGACAATCTCCAAGTGATTAACCACTCCTTGCCACTATTTCTCTGCATTAGAGATGGGCACGAAACGAACAATTTTTCATTTCCATTTTTGTTTTTTCATTTCGTTATGCAACGAAATGACAAATGAATTTTGTCTCCAAAATGAAACGAAACCAACAGAAACACCGGAAATTTTGTCGTGTGTTTCGTCTCCGTTACTGCAATACATGACCTGCTTTAAATGCTAAAAAAACACAAAAAATTGAAATAAATGGTAACAAAATGGTAACGAAAAGAACAAAAATGAAAACAATTTTTTGCAAAAATTTGCGAAAAACGGAAACGAAATGAAACGGACCCTCCAAACGACAAATGACAAACAAAATGTCATTTTTTAAATTCGTGCCCATCTCTACTCTGTATATAATTCCCAGAGAGAAGATTCAGTACTCCCTTCCCCCGATGTACCTTTCAAGAACAAAGATCTCTTAGACCGCGGTCATACCTGCGTTTTCTGCGTAGTTTCCTGTCAGTGAACTACACAGTAAAAGGTCACATGCTAACCAGGAAGAGAAGCAAATTCTGCTCCTGGCCGACCACACCCCCCCGAACAACAGTTTCAGCGAAGTTTCCTAAACCACCACCAGGGGCTGGATTTAGAAACTTTGCTTGAAAATGCTTACTTGTTTGCTTCTGTTGCAACGACAGGACACTGAAAATACACAGTAAATTCAGCTTCTCCCCTTTCTACCTGGTTTAAAAGACAGAGTCTTGGAAACTGAAGCTGGAAAGTAGGACAAAATGCATAGTACACAGGTTAGGACAGAACCAGAACAGGAAGGTACGATGCAGAGGAGAGGACACCAACTGCTCATTAAAAACCACGTGACCGCTCCCGAAAAAATACGCAGGGAATTTAAATATTAAGGAAACAGAGGTAGCATGCTGTAGCAGCTGAATTGCCAAAATGGCATCAAGCAGGATCCTCTCTGCCTTGGGGAAAGAACTACTCCAGGGGTGAGTTGCTGTTCATACACCCCATGTTTCTCTGATCCCTAATGGCACAGGGGTGTGCTCTCCTGCACCCCAACTGCTCCCAATTCCTCGAGAGTTTCTTCATCTGCAGTATATAGCAGGTCCTCTCAGAGCCCCAAGAAAAACCCTGCTGCTCCACTGCTCATCAAGCCATGCCCCCTGAACCGAGCCACCCTCTTTTCACTAATCTACACTACAAGTTGCGTAAACTTGATTTAAACATGTTTAGATTTTCTTCTTTAGCTTCCAACTTCCATCACTTTTAAATTATGGAGACATTTTCTTCAAATATTGTAACATTTCCTCATTGCTTGCCATAACGTAAAGGTTTGGCTCCTCCGGAAGAAGCGTCAAAAGGAGGGGCCGCTTTGCCCTCCTGGGAGAAATAGCATGAGAATCCTGATGTGAGTTTCCACAGGTTGGGGAGGGGAAGGAGGACTGTATATAACAGGGCTCCCCCCTGGACACGGCCTCCTCAGTGGTGAGCATTCCCCACCCACCCACCACCTTTAGCGTATCAGTGTGAGTTTAACTGGTTGCCTTTTGGAGACAGGTAAGCATTTTTGACCTGTTCTTTTTGGACTCAGGTAAGAAGATTGGCCTGTGGAGAGTGGGAAATTTTTGCCTATCCCACACTGGTACATGGTGTGATGGCTAGTTAGGTAGAGTAACACAGGTCACACGGGGGGGATGGAAACTAAAGAGCTTTGTGAGTCAGAAATTGAAGGATCTGGTTCTAGTCCATCCAACCTTTTGATGCTGCAAATCAGGAGGTTATAGTGTCGGGGGGAGGGAGGATGCACTGAGATGCCTCCCATGAGATACCAGTAGCACGGCTTGTGGATATGTGTGTGTGTGTGTGTGTGTGTGTGTGTACAGATGGTTACCAGCCTTGGCTGTGCTGTCTTATTGACTGCACACCCAGGAGGTATTGACTCACCTAAAAACTTGCTAGTTGGAGGGGTCCTGGGAGACCCTTGGGTTCCAAACATTAATCCACGCTACATCAGGCCCCTCTCAAATTTATTATTGAAAATACTTTGAATCGAGTTTATAAAGTGTGGCCCACATTTTAATCCCAACCTTAGTGTCTCCCCTCTTTATTTCATCGTGGGAGGACAAAGCTTGGTCTGTTAGGCAGCTACACAGAGAAACTTTACCAGGGCAGCAGAAGAATTCTACAAAGCCTGTTTTGCTTGGAAATTACTGCAATTGGTAGCCATTAATCAAAAACATATTTGAGTAGATCTGTTCCAGGAAAAGGCTTTTCAACATCCCCGCCCCTTCACTGAAGTATATGGTGCCTGGTCTTAGCAGTGATCTCAACGCAATTAATAGCTTACGTTTAAATAAGCGAATAACTTACTGGGTCAGCAGTAGACTGTGCAGTTTAATTTTCTCCCTTCAGTATATTAGATATAAAACTGATCAATGGAACAATAGACTTTGATGACCTTTGCTTTCTTTCTTGCGCAGATTCTACTGGAGTATTTTTAATAGCATTCAGGTGACCAGTGAAGAATAGGACTGATAATAATAGGCAACCTGGTAATGAAATGCCCTCACCCCAGTGCGCTGAATAAAATGTGTGCTGATGGGGTTAGCTGATAGGGAGAGAACAGACGTTGCCCTCTTTGTCTGAGCAAGGCGGCATCTGCCAGGTTGATCTTGGGGCACAGCTGTAAAACAAGCACCATCATTGTTCATCTATATTTCTTTTGCATCAACAAGGAGGGGAGCATTTTCATTTTCTGCCTCAGACACCAAGATGGGATGATCTATCTTCACAGGCCCTCAGAAAAAGCTGAATCAATTGAAAAGGCAGAGTGAAATAAATACTCTTGCTACATGTCATAACTTGACGGAAGAAATCCAGTGACAGCGAGTGTCAGATCTGAAAGATAAGAAAGGGAAAAGGTGGGAAGCAATTCAGGGCAATGAATGTCGTAGATGAGACAGGCAAGTATAGCGTAGCGTAGAGCAGTGTAGCATAGTCTGGGAATGTGGTGAGTAGAGATGGGCACGAAACGAACATTTTTTTGTTTCTGTTTTTGTTTTTTCATTTTGTTACGCAATGAAATGACAAACGAATTTTATCTCTAAAATGAAACAAAACGAACAGAAACACCAGAAATTTTGTCGTCTGTTTCGTTTTCGTTACGGCAATACATTGAACTGCTTTAAATGTTAAAAAATCACAAAAAAATAAAATAAATGGTAACAAAAAGGTAACAAAACGAACAAAAATGAAAATGATTTTTTTTGCAAAAATTCACAAAAAACGGAAACAAACCAAAACGGACCCCTAAACAACAAACGAAACACCATTTTTTGGATTCGTGCCCATCTCTAGTGGTGAGTACGCAAAGATTGTCTGATTCTTGGTGCTCTTCCAAGGCTCTGCCTGAACTTTCACACTGCAAGGAGAATTTCAGGAGATTTCCCGGTGTCCATTGATGATGAGACCCCTATTTCTTGCCTCCCCCTGGTTTGTTTGTTTTCCACCCAATCTTACACACAGGATGCTGACAGGTTTTAGACCCTTTCTGGAGAACCCTTTGGTGGATTCTGAGACACTCTGTGCAGGAAACATGCGATTTTACTTAGAAACTGCCAAGTTCTGGGGAAAACTCTATGCAGGATTTTGGGAGGGTGATGTGAAGTTCTCTGCTTTTTATAAGGACCCTCCATAGGAAAGATGTCATCCTATGCAGGATTTCTAGTAATATTGATAGTTCTCTTGGGAAATGACTTTTCACAGATTCAAGAAATCCCATAAGAACATAAGAAGAGCCATGCTGGATCAGGCCAAAGGCCCATCTAGTCCAGCTTCCTGTATCTCACAGTGGCCCCACCAAATGCCTCTGGGAGCACATGAGACTAGATATCTGTCTCTTGGTACCACTCCCCTGCATCTGGCCCTTGAAGTACCCTGGTTTTAAGCCTGGAGATTACACATCTCCATCATGGTTGGTTACCTGTGATGGACTTCTCCTCCAGGAAACTGTCCAATCCCCTTTTGAAGGCATCCAGGCTAGATGCCATCACCACATCTTGTGGCAGGGAGTTTCACAGACTAACAAAATGCTGGATTAAAAAAATATTTTCTTTTGTTTGTTCTCACTCTCCCAACCCACAGTTTGAGTGGATGTCCCCTAGTTTTGGTATTTTGTGAGAGGGAGAAGAGCCTTCCTCTATCCACTTGACTCGTGCCCTGCATTATTTTGTACATCTCAATCATATCCCCCCTCAGGCGCCTTTTTTTCCAGATGAAAGGGCCCCAAATGTTTTAGCCTTTCCTCATAAGGGAGGTGCCCCAGCCCAGTAATCATTTTAGTTGCTCTCTTCTGCACCTTTTCCAGTTCCACTATGTCTTTCTTGAGATGCGGTGACCAGAATTGTACACAATACTCCAGGTGGGGCCTTACTATCGTTTTGTACAATGGCATTATAATGTTGGCTGTTTTATTTTCAGTCCCCTTTTTGATAATCCCTAGTATGGAATTGGCCTTCTTCACCATTGCCACACATTGGGTAGACACCTTCACTGAGCTCTCTCCCATGAGATTTCCAGCAATGTTTCTCAGAGGGGGAAAAATCCTAAGCAGAGAAACCTTCTTGTGAGAGGAAAACAGTGTTTTTACAGGGGCAAAGGTTTTCAAATCCTGGTGTAGTCTATATGATTTGATGTGTCAAAACTTCTGCAATGTTGTTGAAACTATTTCAGATTTTTTCCAAAGTGATTTTGTTTATTTGAGACGTGGATGTTCAAAAAACAAAAACAAAGAAGAGAATGAGGGAAGTCACACGTACAAAGATCACATGTTTCAATGCTTAATTTAGATACTAGTATCAACATGATAAAAATTGGTGATTCTTAGAAAACTGCCACGCAAGGAATTAGTTCATTCAGTTTATTAGACAGATATAGGAACACAGAGTTATAGGTAATATATAGCAAGAATATAGCAAGCAGGTATCACACACAAAGCAAGTATCACACACAACAAAGGTGTTAGTGGGAGTTCCATTGCAGCATAAGTTGGCCCATAGTATGGACCGAAACCCTGCTGGTCTGGGGCTCCCCCTAAGTGGTCTCTTTTTATACCTTTTTATACCTTTTTCGTAACCGCAGCTTACGCATGTTATACGTAATGCTTTCTTAGAATACGCTCGGTTAGCTATCATGATTTTTAGAATGACCTGACCTTATTTCTCAATTCAAAGCTGGTTCCCCATTACTGGCTAACTGCCATATGTTGCTCTCAGCAAATTGACACCTCTGCACTATAAGACAGTGTCAACATGGGCCATCATGACCTTAGCTTTTTCTTCTTATTTCCTAGTTCGGCTCCATTCTAGCTAACCACAAAATATTTGCTGATCTTCATAGGCTGGCACCCACGGGCTTAATTTTTTTTGTGTTTATGCCAATCCTTAGTTGTGTCAATGAGACCTTCAGAGAAATGTATCTTTTGGCTTTTCTAATGTTTATAAATCCTTATCAAACATATGGGCTTATCACATATGGGGAACAAATTTGTACTTGGGGAACAAATTTGTACTGCTCCATTGCACTTAGGTTCTTGCCTTTTTTCCAGAAAGTCTGTTCCATCAGATTCCTCCATCGGATTTCCAGTTTTCATAGCCGCACATAAATGCATTGATTATGACATGTTGACTTTTTGCAAATATTCACATTTTTAAAAATATTCTTTCAAAAATGCAGAAAATGTTATATTGGGTAGAACACAGCATTAGGCCACACTGTGATCAAACTCTGCAAGTTTGGTGCACTTTTTAATGTCCATATTGTATCTTTGTTCATGCCTCCTGAATCACAAGGTTCAGAAGTGGAGACAATCTAGACAGCCCCCTGGCAGATATCCTATGATTTGGATTTCTGCATTTAGCTGGGCGCTGGACTCAGTGGCCGTATAGGCCCCTTCCAACTTCATGATTCTGGCATTCAATATTAGAGATGGGCATTCGTTGTTATTCGTTATTCATTTCATTCCCTAATGAAACAAATATCAAACTGACCCATCAAAGAAAAATGAAACAAAACGAAACAGAAATTTCTGCTTTGTTTGTTTCGTTTTTTGTTTTCCCACAGGAATGCATTGAAGCAATGCATTCCTATGGGAAAGGTTTCCCTTGCAATTGGTGTAGGGAAACCACTGGCTTTTTCCCGCCAGAAGCCAGTGCTGCCGATCAGCTGTAGCACTGGCTTTGGCAGGAAAAGGATTTTAAAAGCCCGCCCTTTCCTCCACCATTTTCTGAGCTCTCCTGCCTAGCTGTCAATGGCTGGACCCCTTTAAAACTGGCCCAGTCGGTACTAGGGAATCCCCCTGGCACAGACTGGGCTGGGTTTAAAGCAGTCCAGGGACTGACAGCCCAGCAGAAGCCCTCAGAAAATGTTAGTGAGGGCTGTTCCAAAGATCCAGCTTCCCTCCCTAGCATTTTCAGAGAGCTCCTGCCTAGTTGTCATTGGCTGGACCCCTTTAAAAATGGCCCAGTCGGCACTGGGGATAGCCCCTGGTGGTGACTGGGCAATTTTTAAAGGAGCCCAGCTGATGACAGGGAAGAAGGGTCTCTTTAGAGGGATCTTCCCTGCAGTGGATGACAGCACCTGCTGAGCGCTGCCATCCGCTGCAGTGAAAAGAGACCCCGCTCCTCACCTCCTCATGCAGAGGTGGAAAGAAGGGTCTCTTTGAGGTGCTGGCCCCAAGCCAGAGCCTCTCAGCTGAGAGGCGCTGGCTGGGGGAGCTCTTTCCCCCACTCCACAGTGGCTGGGGGGAAGATTAAGCCCCTCTTTCCCCCAGCCAAAGTTCAACAAGCACCACACCCCCACACTACACACAAAATGAATAATGAATCAACGAATCAATGAAATGATTTTTTTTCAAAAAATTCATTTATTTATTTATTTTATTTTTATTTATTTATTTGACTTTTATACCGCCCATCTAGACCAAGGGCTACTCTGGGCGGTTTACAACATGTAACAACAAACAAAGGAATACATTTTAAAAACCAAAATACAATGTACAAAATAAAAATATATACATAAATCAACAACAAAAACTAAAATGATGCTAAAATGAAACTAAAAATGGCAAGAGATTTGATAAAATGGTTTAAAAATAGTGCCTTACTAAATGTTTAAAGAATCAGGGAATGCCATTCTATAGAACCAGGTCTTCAATAGTTTTTTAAAAATTTGAAGCAAGGGTGCCAGCCGAATTTCAGGGGGTAGATGGTTCCATAATTGGGGAGCAACCACCGAGAAGGCCCTATTCCTTGTGACAGCTTTCCGGGCCTCCCTCGGTGTTGGGACTCCCAGGTGTCCTGCCTGGCTGGCACGGGTGATCCTGGCAGTTCTTCTTGGGAGGAGCCGCTCTGTCAGATACTGAGGTCCCAAACCGTTTAGGGCTTTGTATGTTAACGTCAAAACCTTGAAGTCAATGCGGTAGCATACCGGCAGCCAGTGCAGGGCTGCCAGCATGGGGGTAATATGTTGGTGCTTTCTTTGCCCCGTTAGAAGTCTGGCCGCTGTATTCTGCACTAGCTGCAATCTCCGCATTAACCTCAAGGGCAGCCCCACGTAGAGAGCACTACAGTAGTCTATTCTCGAGATTACAAGTGCATGAACCAGCGTAGTTAACGCCCTGATGTCAAGGAGGGCCCGCAGCTGGGCAATCCTCCGCAGTTGGCAATGAGCGGAACGGACCACTGACGCCACCTGGGTTTCCATGGTGAGTGCCGGGTCCAGTAGGACACCCAAACTGCGGACCCCATCCTTCGCGGAGAGAGTCACCCCCCCAAAAGTGAGGGAGTTCCCCAACCCGCAGACACCAGGGGGGCCCACACAGAGGATCTCCGTCTTGCCCGGGTTCAACCTCAGCCTATTAGCCCCCATCCAATCCGAGACAGCCGCCAGGCAGCGCTCAAAGGACGGAATGGCATCCACTGCAGAAGATGGAAAGGAGATATAGAGCTGGGTGTCATCCGCATATTGGTGACACGAAGCTCCATACCCCCTTATGACCCCTCCCAGCGGCCTCATATAAATGTTGAAGAGCATGGGAGAGATGACCGACCCCTGTGGCACCCCACAATTGAGAGACCAAGGAGCGGAGGTCATCTCACCCAGCTGCACTCACTGGGGGCGGTCCTCCAAGAAGGAATGGAACCACTGCGAAGCAGTGCCTCCAATCCCCAACTCGGAGAGCCTCCCCAGGAGGATACCGTGGTCGACGGTATCAAAGGCCACTGAGAGGTCGAGGAGGACCAACAGGGACGTTTTGCCCCTGTCAGACTCCCTCAAAAGGTCATCATGCAGGGCGACCAATGCCGTTTCCGTACTATGGCGCGGCCTGAAGCCCGACTGAAAAGGATCGAGGGCATTTGTGTCATCCAGAAGACCCTGAAGCTGATCTGCCACCACCCTCTCCAAGACCTTGCTCATATAAGAAATATTGGCGACAGGCCTATAATTGTCAATTTGGTCTGCCGCCACATTAGGTTTTTTCCGAATGGGCCTAATGAGAGTCTCCTTGAAGGCCGAGGGAACCCTGCCCTCAAGGAGAGACCCATTAATTATTACTGTGGCCCATTCCTTCATAATTGGCCTGGCTGTTTTTATTAACCAAGCCGGGCAAGGATCCAAGGAGGAGGTGGTGGCCCGACAGCGATCAAGGGCTCTGTCCACATCTGTCAGCATCACTGGTTGAAAGCTGGAAAGCAATGCCGGGCAAGGCGATGCACTTGACATCTCTGCTCGATCTACTGTTTGTAAATGGTGGTTCAGGTCCCGGCGGATGGTCTCCACTTTAGTCTTAAAGAATGCCGCAAATTTCATTTAAAATGAAACAAAATGAACTGAACCCTAAAACGAACCAAACGAAAACGAATCACCATTTTTTGGTTCGTGCCCATCTCTATTCAATATTCCAACAGCAAACTGGATTCACACTTTAATTGTTTTAAATTGTTTTAAATTCATGCTGAAGTAATAAATGAAGAAAATCTGCACCTGTTCCAATTCCTATTGGAAATATTGACCAGAAAAGCTTCCCGTCTTTATCAATTCCCATTCTCTTTTCCTGCATTGATGTGGAAATCTTACAGTCTCAGTTTTCTTGCACTTCACTTAGCCTAACTATAATTGCAGTTAACTACAGGCATAAATAATGCTCTAACCTCTGGTACAAAACCTTCTTTCCCCCTTCAAACATGGAACCTGCCTCCTGATTTCAGGTTTTTGTCTCTGAAATCTCTGGGAATATAACACTGCTGACCTAGCTGCCTTAGTGGCTTCATATGAATTATGTATCGCTATATATTATTAAAAACAATATTTTGCTGAACTATATTGCATACTTCCTGAGTTCCTGCATATACGTCCATGTAAACATTTGTCTATAAAAGGGTATCTCTACAGTCCCTGAAATCTTTATGCAAGCACAAAGGAAAAGGAACAGGTTTAAATGTTTTCAACATCATTTTAAATCCTGATCAATGTTTAATTTTTTTTTTTAGCATATAGTTTTGTATGGGATTTAAAACTTGTGATTATTGTAGGATTTTAATTGTTGTGACCTGACTTGTGGTTCCCATGAGGAGAAATGTGGCATTAAATAAATAAATAAATAAATAAATAAATAAATAAATAAATAAATAAATAAATAAATAAATAAATAAGCATTTTTAAAATGTGACATGCCAGCATAAAATTTTTTAAATGATGCAGCGTAGTTTCAATTACTTTTCCAGATGGAGAAATGGAAGCATGTGGAGAAGCTTGTGTATCCAAACAATTTCTAGTAGAAAGCTGTGAGGTCCAGAAACAACCAAATAATTGGTGCTTATTGGAGATGGGCACAAAATGAAAAATGACACGCTGTTTTATCATGTTGTAAGGTTACAAAACATTTCAAAATGAAACAAAACAGCAAACAATGTTTCATTATGACATGAAATGAAACACCATTTCCCCCTCTAGAACTAAATGATCTAATGGAAATGACAGGGGAGATTCCTCAAGAGTTTAAACTTGGTCCCCAGCAATTTTGGTGCTAATTCATACTCCAAAATAGTATCGCAGCAGCCATGCATCGGCACAAAATCGCTGGGGACCAAGGTTGGACTCTTCTCTGTAAACACCCCAAATTAGGAAAGATTTGGGGCTCAGGGGAATGAGTTATTAAACATCAAAGGAGGTGCCCCTAGGAAAAATTCTTTCTAACTGGAAGGAATTGGAAGCCAAGCAGCAGCAGCGCTATCGCTTGCCTGATCAGCTTCTGATTCCAATAGAAAGATTTTTTTCCTAGGGGCACCCCTTTTGGAGCTTCATAATTCAGCTCCCTGATCCCCAAACCTTTCCAAATTTCAGGGGGTCACCTAGAATTGCTTGAGGAAGGTACCCCTTTCACTTGGATACTTTAGAACCCAGGGGAACAGAGTATTTCATTTTGTCTCATTTTCCAACAAAACTACTTTAAAATTTCATTACAAACAAAACAAAACTACTCCAGAAACAAAATGAAACAAAATGCTATTTTTCCATTTCATGCCCATCCCTAGTGTTTAAGATACCAGATTTCATGATCTACTTTGTTTAGGCAACTGTGTTTGCATCACTTTTAAACTTGGGACTGCCTCTCCCATGAGGTATGCTGAATCTCTCACTTTGCATTGGTGGATGTGAGAGTGTTAAAGGATCTCTACCTGACACTTGAAGACATGACGCCATGTCACTGCTGTCCCCTGCATTCCATGAGGCACCAAGGTGGGTGTTCTGGATAGAAAGCCATTTTGGCTGCATTCTCGCTGTTCCCCCCCAAACAAGGCCTTACCCGGAAGGGTTCTTGAGTGCAGACAGTTCTCTCCAGGAAGGACAGCAGAGGAGAGAGGAGAGAAAACCAAGTTGGAAATGATAATATAAAGGAGAGGAATGGGAGTAATGCTTGTTATGTTCATAATGAGGGACAATGTCACCCATTGCTGTTTAAATTATCATCCTTTTATTTACATTTTGAGTTTTGTCTTTCAAGTTTTTAAGATTGACTTTTATAGCTTTATAAGAAATATATAGAGTCGCATGTTGACACTTTTGGTGCAACACTTCTGATCAAGGTTACTAAAAGCTGGACTCAAATGTCCTTTTCCAAGAAACATTGCTATACAAGGGAAACATGACAAATTATCTGAGTCAGGGGAAACAGTAGTTTAGAGTCCCTTAAGGCTACCAATGACTTTGTGGTAATTTTTGAGTAGTTTTTAATTTATTTAATTGGATGCTATTTTTCAGGCTAGATCATTAAAATGGACCAATGAGTCTTACAAAACTGCTTTGTTTAGGGTTTTTTGTTGTATCCAAAGTAATAGGGAGATCATTTCTTATGCATGTAAAATTCTTAATTTAGGCCCCTCAGAAAGAAGGCTGTTGGCTTGCTGCCTCCTCTAAGAGCTTTGTGTGAGGTATGGTATTATACAAAGAGATGTCAAGATGCCCAGATACCACTTTGCATAGAAATGATGATTATGGGTTACCATGGCTGCAGAAGGATTTGGAACTTGTAGTGGTGGCAGGTGAGCTTTGTTAAACTCTTCTGTACTTTGGGGAAAAAACACTGCCATTAATAATACTAATTAAAATGTCTGTTCCACAAGGAGAAAATATATTTGCTTTTTTAAAATGAAATACATTTCACATTTGCTTTGTGGAGACTTTTCAAACATCTCTTTCGCAGCCTTGGCACTTCTGTGAACGGTTCCGTAGAGCTAGATGTCAAATAAATTTGATCAGGATGACGGGTGCTGAGGTTGCACTGCATTGATAATCATTCATGTTTGCTTTTGTTTGCCCTCCCTGCTTCTTCCTCCTTTTCCTTTTCCTTTTCGACTGCATTTTAGAAAGCAGACATTGCTTCCGAAAGAGGACTAAGCAATCTCTCGGGCCAAGTTCAATTAGTCCCTCACTTAGATTGTAATGGGGAGGAAATCTGATGGCCTAGTTTCCACTTTTTGCTAGTTGACCTTTGCTCTGCCCAACACTTTTGGACTGTTGGAAGTAGGATGCCTGTCTGAGGTGTTTCAGAGACCAGCCAGGTTAAATGGCATTGGTTTAAAGATGACAATTTCTGTTCTGCATTTCAGCATTGGGGTAGAATTGGTACTTGTCAGCTTTTCCATTAGAGAACTGCAGGGTAGCTCAATGGTTTAGGTAGTTGGCTGTGGAGCCAGAGGCTGGGTGTTCAATTCCTCACTGTGCTTCCTTGACAGGAGCTGGACTTGATAATCCAAAAGTTCCCTTCCAGCTCTGAAGTTCTAAGATTGTGTTATATCCTGTGTTCTGAATTTTAACATCAGAGTCATGTGAATAAGGCCATGGCCTTTAGAGTTAGACTTACAGATTTGACAATGGAAACTTAATAGCCTTAAAGGTGCTGGCGATATCTGTTCATCAGAAAGAAATTCATCAGAAAGTTGACACATAGTGTCCAGACCTTAACAAGGACAATGGTTTCCTGTACCATTATGCATCTTAATCTAACTACTTGAAACGTCTGTGGCATTTACCTGTTGTAATGAATAATTCATGAGAAGTGTCTAATGACTGATGGGTTTGTAGACTAATGAGAGAGTCTGGGAGAGTGACCTGAGCAGATTTAAGGCTCTGCCAATAGGGAATCTGATAGAGTCTGATGGGGAATCTGATAGAGTCTGAGATAACCAGATATGGCTAGATAGGCACCTACAAGAGATGGGATGGGAAGGATAGAGTTTTGTTTCATTTTGTTTCAGTCTTCCTTTCATTTCATTTAATTAATAATGGATTTTAAAAAGAATTTTCATCATGAAACAAAATGATTCATAAGGCTATAAATAATGGGGGAGCTTTCCCTTTTTTTTTTTCATTTAACAGGGAGCCCACTGCCCTAAATCAAAGACCCTCTTTAAACCTTCCAATCAATTTGCTTTCAAACAACAAATCCTCTGTACATAAGCAGGAAACCTAAACCTAAGTGCTAGCTGCTCCGTCGAGAGAGTGGAAAGATAAGCTCAACAGCTCATCAGTGTGGGGAGTAAGGAAAATACATATAGAAAATCTTCCACAGTCCTGCTTAATCAGGAAAGGAAAACAATCAGTTTAAACTTTAAATCAACTTGCAGATACAGGGACAGCCAGTGCAGGGAAGGTAAGGGAAGAGCTTAGCTCCTGGCTAGCTGCAGGCAGGCACATCAAGATTGGAGATAAGTAACAGATGAGGCATGGGAGGGGAGAAAGGAAAATAAATCAAACAGTTTACAAATAAACCTCTTGCTCTCAAGACAGCTGGATCAAGAGGCTTCTTGCCACTAGGATGAATGGTTTCATTTCCGAACCAAATATGGTGTTTCATTTCATTTTTTTGACAACACACTGTTTGCTGTTTCATTTCATTTTGTAACATTTCATAAGCTTACAGTATGGTGAAACAGTGTGTCATTTTTCTTAAGGTGCCCATCTCTAGGTCCTAAACTTACTGGAGAAAATATAGCAAGAGAAGAGATGGGACTTTTAGAGTGTCTGTGAGGAAAATTAAGGGTCTAGAGTTTGTGAATTTAGGAACTGGGTATGCATATGTTTTCCTTTATTAGTAACTAAACTTAAGTGAGTTTGAGCAATATTATTTTTGTTTGTACTTCAACATGTTACCCTTAATTATTTTGAATCTACCTTGTAATCATTAAACTTCTTTTATTCATTTCAGCCTGAAGGCTTTGATTTACTAGTGATTTATTGTTGGCAGCGAAAGAGAAAAATTAGAAGCAGTGTTTGTCAATAGCCCATGAAAAGGCCAGGGGCAAGCACGTTAACACTATACCTTATTCACCTAGCCATACCCTGATAAACTCTATTGGGTCTGATAGTCTGTCAAAGATCTAATCTTAATCTGTAAGGAGAATCTAGAACAGCCAATGAATGGTTTAAATTAGTCTAACTGGTGCTGCAGTACTACTCCCTGGATGCATTGCGGTAAAACAAAACAAAAAATGCATATTTTCCATGTGATGGAACTGCTGCAGCTGTATGGTATTCCAGATTTTAGTGGACCACAGCTCCCAGTATTCCTTGTCATTCATTCTGCTGGTGAGGTTCAATGGAAGTGGCAGTCCGAGAACATTGAGAGAGTCATCGGTCGCCCATGTCTGCAATCCTTAAAACGCAGCTCACAGTACCAGAAGGAGAAGGGATGAATATTGTAGGTAGGCAATGCTTGTCTTTGTCTCCCTTTACTTGTGACCTCCCTGGTGAGGAGTTCTCTGTATTGCTCCTCTGGAAAGAAGGCAGAGTGCTAGACTGGATGGGCATTAGAGATGGGCACGAAACGAGCAATTCTTCGTTTTTCGTTTTTGTTTTTTCGTTTCATTATGTAATGAAACGAAAAATGAATTTTGTCTCAAAAATGAAACAAAACAAACCGAAACAACAGAAATTTTGTCGTGCATTTTGTTTTCGTTGCGGCAAATACATTGAACTGTCATGAATGCTAACAAAACAGCAATTTTTTGTTTTCGTTTTCGGTTTTTTGTTTCATTACGTAACAAAACGAAAACGATTTTTTTGCAAAAAAATCATGAAAAACAAAAACGAACCGAAACGGACCCCCTAAACAACAAACGAAACACCATTTTTTTGAGTCGTGCCCATCTCTAATGGGCATCCTTTTGCTCTGATCCTGTGTAAGCTATTTCTCATGCTCTTTGCTCAGCCACGCTGATCTGCTTGATATCATCTCTCTTTCTTTTTTCCTCTTTTTCCCATGTACAGAGAGAAGCTACAATCGATAAACACCTATAGTTGCTGTCTGACTTCTCAGGTACCCTGAAATGGCTGCGTACAGAATCTCAATAGAGGAAACGCTGACAGTAACCATCTGCAGACATAATGCCTTGGTCCGATAATGCCAATAGTAGCTGGCACATAGCTTTTCAAAGGCAGCATTAAGTATTTATTAGCATTGTCATTGGAAAGCATCAATCTTTCATGCTGCCTCCATCTCATCAAATTCTTTTTAAATCGGAAGCACACCTAGTGCAAGTCTCTAATAAAAATGGAATTTGAGTCTTTGGCACACGTGTCTTTTTAAAATTACACTTCTTTTGTACATCATGAGTTTATTGAGTGCCATATTTTTGCAGCCATGGCCCACCTGTGGGGCAAGGGAGCTCCATATGGAGGAAGAGGTTGCAGTCAAAATTAGCAGAGCTTGCAGTTGGCATGTGTTTTTATTTATTCATTCAAGCACTTTCATTCAAGGATCCAATGTTCCTGGGTGGATTGTCAACTTCCTCCTAAAACAGACTAGCTATAAGTTCTGCTAATTCTCACCAGAACTTAGAAATCAGTAGAAAGAAGAAATTGGACACTTGACTGAGAACAATGGCAGGACAGGAGGCCTTGGTGAGAAATGGAGGAAGTAAAAATAACAAAGCAAAAGCAAAAGCAAAAAGAAAGAAAGAAAGAAAGAAAGAAAGAAAAAAAAAGAAAGAAAGAAAGAAAGAAAGAAAGAAAGAAAAGAAAGTGTTCTGTTTATATACCATCCCATAGAACTTAAAGCACTCTTTGGGTGGTTTACAATTTATTTATGCAGGCTACACATCCCACCCCCCTCGTGAGCTGGGTACTCATTTTACTGGCCTCAGAAGGATGGAAGGCAGAAGCAACCATGAGCCTGCTACCTGGGCTTGAACCCCAGGTCCTGAGCAGTTACAGCTGCAGTATAGCAAGCTCTTCCTGCCACAAGGTTCTTAAAGAATGGCCTGGAATTACCTCCCAATGAATATTCACCTAACTTCCTCTCTCCCTAACTGCAGGAGGCTGCTGAAGACTTCTCTCTCTCTCTCTCTCTCTCTCTCTCTCTCTCTCTCTCTCTCTCTCTCTCTCTCTCTCTCTCTCTCTCTCTGTCTGTCTTAAGAGAGAGGGGGGGTCTTTGGTGGAAGTGTCTTGTAAACTTGCTTGTCCCTGCATTGCTGCTTGTCCCGTTGCCTGGTTGCTCAAGACCTTCTGGACTTGACATCTGGCATATTTTAGTTTTGTTTACACTCAAGAGCTTGCAATGTTTTTTGTGTTTTATTTTTATTAGTGGCCTATAAAGGTATCGCCTGTAACCTACTTTTTGCGATTGTGATTTTACATTGTGTCTCTGCTATTACATTGTTTTATATGTATGCCACCCTGAATAGTGCTGCACAGTAATGGAACATTAAACAAACAAACAAACAAACCCAGTTCTCTGTATCTGAGACCAGCATTGTCCCTTTATCCTTGATCAGTCCATTGCTGTTTTTACATAGAGAATGCAAATAAACGATGGACAAAAATCCCAATTAGGTTCACTCTTCAACATTTTGTGAGAATTTTGTTTTTTAAACCTCTTATTTGCTGAAATGTGCACATTTAATGATAACCTGGTTAATAATCCTAGAATTGCAGGGCTGGAAAAGATCTTCTGGATTACTGAGTCCAACCCCTGTCAAGAAGGCACCGAGGGGAGTTAAACTCCCAACCTCTAGGTCTGCAGGCTGATACCTAAAGCTCTAAGCTATCCAGCAGTTCCCTACATTTCATGGGTAATATTTTTCATGGTCAGTAAAACGTCCAGTGTTTGAAAATGCCTTTAGCAGACGTGTACTTTGCATACACTGAATTTTAGAGCCATTTTGTAGATTAAATTTGTGCTTTGCACAAATCACGGGGCTTCCTGGAGTGCAGGTGTCAAGGCAAGGGGGAGGGTGGAGGAGAGACTTCTAAGGGCTCCAGATACAGCAAATTTGGGGAGGGCACATAAGGAGCCTCTAGAACATGAGATGATCCACTCATTAGATTAGGATGGCAGACTAGACATGGGAAGAACCACATTCAGGTGTCCATTCATTTGGAGTTTTGGCCTCAGTTGGGAGGCTTTGAGATTAAGCTAGGCTGAGCTCCAGCCAAGCATTTTGTTCCAGCCCTAGTGCTATCTGGCTGCTTTCTTTCTGATCTGGAAGGCAGGTGGAGCTTGGTCTACCTCATCCTCAAAGGCCTTTTTCTCCAGATTTAAATGTCCATATGGCAAGTGGCACTCTCATATTGGAGAATTATGGAATCTGTATTCCAAGGCATACAAAAATCCTATCCCAAGGGAAGATCACTGGATGACCTTGCACCAATCGTTCTCTTTCAGCCTGACTTACTTCACAACTCTTTAAAGTGTTTTTTGATTTGATTATTTTTAGTTTCAGCAATCATAATTCATGAGGAATTCCTCCAGCCAGAATTCTGGCAGCTGTAGCCAAAAATCCAGTTTCTCAGGGGAGTTTTACCACACTTGAGGCCACACATGTTCTTCTGTGCAACCACTACAAAGGGGGGGAGTGGATGAGGCTTACCAAGCTTCCTGAGAGCTAGAAGGACTGGACATCTTTTTTAGAGCTACCATGTACAGTACCTAAGGAGCAGAGATACAACCAAGTCCAATTTGTAATGGCTACAGAGAACATACTGGGTCCCTGGAGTATGTCCTGAATCTCCTCTAAGTACTTGGATGCTTTAGCTACAGCTGCCAGAATCCTGGTTGGGGTAATACCTAATAAATTGTGGCACTTATATTAAAAATATCCCAAATTCCCATGCCTAGTGTATAACACCTTGAACAACTCCAGAGATGATGATGATGATGATGATGATGATGATGATGATGATGATGATGATGATGATGATGATGATGATGAAACAAGAACATCAGTCCATGCCATTCAATCCATCCAAGCTGTTCTTTTGTGGGTTGCCAGGCTGAGAGAGGTAAAGAAGGTTTCCATGAGGAACTGAACCTACTCAGCTGTGGCCCAAACTCTTTGGAAAGGGCATCCAGTAGAGATCCGACAGGCCGTCCCCCTGGCTTTAAAGAAGTTGTTACAAACCAAACTCTGTAAGCCGACATTAATTATGGGTATCATGTCACCTTGATTGTCCTCAATGTGTTTTGGGTTGGATTTGGGTTTGGTGTGGTTTGGAGGATATGAGAGAATGTTTATTTGGGTTTAGAGGTTAGGTGGGCAGGTTATCTTATGCTATTGTTACATGCACACACACACACACACACACACACACACACACACACACACACACACAGACACAGAGAGAGAGAGAGAGAGAGAGAGAGAGAGAGAGAGAGAGAGAGAGAGAGAGAGACCTCCTGCCTATCATGCGGGTTAGGTACCTGACCCAACCCACGATAATTGAAAATCTGCAATATGCGGATGCTGGGTCAAGTGGGAGCGCTGCCCTGGACGGGACTCCAACAGGCTTCTAGGGCCTGTCAGAGACCTCAGAAGAGCTTTCCAGTGATCCAGAAGTCACTTCCAGTTCACTGGAAAGCACTTCTGGAGCCTCTGGCAGGCCCGGGAGTTCTGTTGGAGGCTGCTTGAGATGCTACCTTCCAGACTATCACCCACAATACAGCAGGAGGAGAGAGGGAGGGAGGGAGAGCCACCATTGGCTCATTTGTGATTATGTGACCTCCTCCAGTGCTTGTATATCAAGACATTGCTTGTTGATTAAGACAAAATTTTAGAATAAATGTTTACTTATCTTTCAAAATGCTCTTAAACTAAGCTATTACTGTATTTGCTGTTTTGTAGTTGGGGAATTCTTGGCATTCTTGGCTCTAGTTCAGGTGAGTGGATGTGAGATCCCTGGCAGAGAACTCTAAATATCTCACCAAACTACCCATTCTTAGATTCTGTATGAGAGATACATGACAATTAAACTCAGCTCCAATGGTTCTAACATTTAGAGATGGGCACGACTCAAAAAAATGGTGTTTCGTTTGTTGTTTGGTCGTTTAGGGGTCCGTTTCAGTTCATTTTCGTTTTTGTGACGTTTTTTGCAAAAAAATTTGTTTTTGTTTTGTTAGGTAACGAAATGAAAAAATGAAAATGAAAACGAAAAACACGGCAAATTTGGTCGTTTTGTTTTCATTTTCATTTTGTTTTTTAAAAATTTTTCATTTCATTTTTGTTGCGTAATGAAACGAAAAAACAAAAACAAAAACGAAAAATCGCTCTTTTCGTGCCCATCTCTACTAACATTTATAGTGTCTATATCACAAACATGGAAGGTGGAACCTTTTTAATATGTTTTCCTGATATCTGCTAAAAACATGTACATTCTCTACAAATATGGTGAGGGGGTGTGAATCCTCCTGTCTACTGCTGTCAGCCTCTTGCTGGTATTGTTTTTTTATTTTTATTTTTAGGAATAATCAAACATGTTGGCATCAGCTTGCTTTTTATGTTGGTGTGCAATTGTGAATTCAGCAGGGAGACCATTTTCTTGTCAATGTTTCCTTAAGTATTGATTTTGGTATGAGATTAAGGCATTTAATCCTTAAATTACTATGCTAGCCAGGCTGCTATCAATGCAATTGCATAGTAGTTGATCAGAGAGTTTTGATGGAAATTCTCTTTTTTCAGCTCTTTTTAGGGCATTGTGTTTTCTCCCCCTCAGTATTTCTTAAATTAAAAGAATTAATGGAAGACAGATCTGTGAATACAGAGTAGACTACCTTGATTGTGTTTAGACATTCATGCACCTTTCCGGGATTCATGATTAGAGATGGGCACAATATGAAAATATAGCATTTTGTTTCATTTCATTTTTGTTTCTTTAGTAGTTTCATTTTGTTTCATTACTAACAAATTTTTAAAGTAATTTTGTAACAAAACAAAATGAAACAAAACAAAACACTAGGCTCCCCTGGCTCCTAGAGGCACCTACACCAAATGCCAGGGGAGCTTCCTCATGCTCTTCCCTGTAAGCCCCTGAAATTTGGAGAGGTTTGGGAGTTGGGGGCTGATTTATTAAACTCCAAAGGGGGTGCCCCTAGAAAAAATCATTCTAATTGAACCAGGAAACTGCAATAGCCACTCCCCCTCAGGTGAGTGATTAGTGGCTTCCTTCAATTAGAATGTTTTTTTCCTAGGAGCACCCCTTTTGGAGCCTAATAACTCAGCACCCTGACACCTAAACCTCTCCAAATCATTCTAATTGAAGGAAGCCAAGCCGATAATCGCTCACCTGATTTCCCTATTCAATTAAAATGAATTTTTTTAGAGGTACCCCCTTTGGAGATAGATTATTCAGCCCCCTGAAACCCAAACCTCTCCAAATTACGGGGGCTTACAGGGAAGAGCTTGAGGAAGCTCCCCTGCCATTTTGGTTTTTCTAGAATAAATTGTTTCATTCTTAGAGGGGGAATAGTGTTTCATTTCATTTCATGACAAAGCACATCCTACCATTTCATTATGTAAATAAGTAATTTGTTACATAATGAAACAATGAAACAGCATTTCATTTTTTGTTTTGTGCCCATCTCTATTCATGATCTTACAAGCTGCATATTGGAATATTTTGGTAGTAGGAAAAACATATTGTAGGACAGCATTTTGAAAGCAGTGTGTCAGAAACCCACAGATCAAATCTCAACTTAGCCATCAACCTCCAGGCTTATTGTCACTAACAATGTGGGGAAATATTACCTCATATTATCATTTGTAATATGAGTGTAATACTAAGCACACTTACTAATCTAAATTCACTGTGTCCAATTCATTTTGCAGTAACCAAAGGGGAGGCAGTACTCTTCTTATTTGAAATGGTTCAGCTAAGAGGTTTGTTTGGTTGGTTGGTTGGTTGGTTGGTTGGTTGACCTCTCTGTTGGTGCATTTTTCTGGATGGCTTACAACAGTAGATAAAACATACAGTACTAAACTATTAAGTACAGAAGAATTAGAACATTAGTAGAATATTCACAAGAGGAACCAAAGAGATTTCTGGCAGCAGGATAGGGAGAGTAAAATCAAACAAGGTTGGTGTGAACATATTCCTTGAAAAGCAACATTTTAAGTAATCTTCTGAATCTAGCAGGAGGGGGGCAGATGTTACTTCCCTGGGAGTTGGTTTAACAACATCATAGCCACTATTAAGAGGCACAATCTCTCATGAAGGACTTCTGAGTCTCCCTCAGGGTGGCTATCCCAAGGATCTTTGCCTGGGAAGATCTAGTGGGTAAGGTAGATGACACTGGGGAGAGCTGTTCCAACAGGTAGTGAGGCCCCAAATTGTAAAGGGCTTTATACATAAGCATCACCACCTTGAACCTGATCCAAGTTTCAATGGGTAGCCAGTGGAGATGAGCTGGAACTGGAGTGATTTGATTAAATTTGCCTTATGTTGGAACTCCTCAGATTACTATATGGATCAAATTCATTTTAAAACTTAAGCTACTGACCAAAATAGTATCAGGAATAGTTGATGAGATTTAGGTTTGTGATAAACTTTGGAAGAACTGACTTTTAATTGGGTGAGGAAATTATATTTAGTCCATATGTCAGAACTGGGAGCCAAGAAAATGTCAAGATAACAAGGATGTGATTTTCCTAATTTCATGACTCTCTGGCCCCAGAGGTTAGCTAGAATCCCCCAAACAGACTTCCTGGGATGGAGGAGAGAAGGAAGAAGTCCAAAGAGTAGTTTTTTTTTATGATTATTACTTGCTTCTTTACATGTGCCTTGGAAAGCAGGCAGGAACTTTATTTCAGATGAACAGCTCTATGAGATGGGTAGTTTTGTGGCCCATTATAATCTATAATAGGAGCTTCATTAGACTACGCTTCCCTAAAGCAGTGTTCACCTGTGAAACAGGTTGTTGTGCTTTTCATGAATGAACGTATATGGGATTTCTAACATCCCACCATTTGCTTATGGCATGCAGACCTGCGACGACGATTGTGCTGTCACTTGAGTGGTGGTGTGCAGTCCACTACTAGAGATGGGCACCAAATGAAAAATGAAACACTGATTCATTGGTTTGTTATGTAACAAAATGAAATGAAATGAAATGAACCGGGGAAGCAGCGGTGGTTTTTTCATTTAAAACGAACCAATTTGTTTTTCAGTAAAACAGCTCCCCTGGGTCCTAGAGGCACCAAATTTGGTGTAAACTTCCGTTGGACTCTCCCCTTAAGCCAAAGAAATTACAAATGATTTTTTCCTATGGGCACCCCTTTGGAACTGAATAATGTGGCCCCCTGTACCCCAAACCTCTCCAAACTGGGGACAGCTTAAGGAAGCTCCACTGTAATTTCCATGCTTCTAGCTGACTGGGATCATTATTTTCAAGTACATAACATTGCAATTATAATTTTTTTCCTGGGGAGCACCCCATTTGAAATTTTATAACTCACCCCCCTGAACTCCAAATCTCTGCAAATTTGGAGGGCTTAAAGGGGAAAGACAAAAGAAGGCACCCACCAAATTTGGTGCCTCTAGGTCCCAGAGGACCAATTTTATAAAATAACAAATTTGTTCATTACTGGTTCATTTTGTAACAATTCTAACAAAACAAAACAAATAACCGGGGAACAAAATGGAATGAAACAAATCTCAATTTTTCTATTTTGTGGCCATCCCTATCCACTACACAACTGGAAACAGAGATTTATGACATGCAAGTATGCTGCATGACTCTTTACCACTGTGTCTAAGTTCCCTTTTAGTGGCAACAGCCCTGGTGGTGCCCAGCTTCTGCTGCCTGATGAAGGCATTGGAAAGAGGAAAGGTCTTCTAGCTGGCCCACATCCTATAAGGAACAAAGACCCCCACATCAGAGGTTTCCCCCCACCCTCTTGTTCCATGAGTGGGAGGATGATGGAAGAGTGAAGGACACTTAGCTTCAGACACTGGCTCCTCAGTTGAACCAGCAATCAGCAAAGTAACAGTGGGATGTTATAAGCTGAGGTGCATGCCTCTTGGCCACAGGCAACCAGGTTCTCATTGGAATCAGAGCTAATGGTGGATGGATCCAATGCAAGGTTTTCTCGATCCCATCCCTTCATTCTGATCAGAGTTGTGTAGGATAACTCTTGCTATTGGGCCACGGGATCAAATATCACAGTCCAATGGGAGGCTTGCCCTTACACACATTTGACCAATCAGAATGAAGAGGGTAGTTTATGTTAGCAGTGGGTGGATGGAAGAAAAATCCATTTGTATGGCTCATGTTGGAGTCAACAATGTGCAACCAGCATCGCAGCCAGAGAATTTGAGCAATATATTGCAGGTAATTTGAGCAATATATTGCAGGTAGAACAGATAGACCAGAGTTGCTCTGTGGGATAGACATGTCCCATTCTATCATTAGAGAGATCCACAAAAGAATGAACAGAAATTAGAATCTGCGAAGAGGTTGACGCGAGAAGGACTGGTGCAAAGGGAAGACCAAGGGGAAAACCAGGTGAAATGCAATCATGAAGAGTACGAGCCAAGTAACAGTAGCAATTCTGGAAAAGAACATCTGATTACTGGAGCTCGTGTCATTTATGTGCAATGATAAATATAAATAGAAGGGGGATGATGCAAGATTAAACCAGTCTGCTTGGTGGGCTTTATGCAAAAGCTGTGTAGTTTGCCTTGTCTCTTCTCGTGTGTATGATCAATGAAGCTAAAGTGCATATTTTCCTCTCTTCTTGGTGACCTAATACTTTAAGACAATATCAGATCATCAACCTTGCCAAGTGTTTCTTCAAATGAACATTGCTGTGACTGAGAGTGAATTGGGCTTTCCCCCCCTACAAAGGCAGTGGGGCTCCTTTGCTTCAGAGGATGCTGAAAAAGCAATGGCTTGAAGACAATTAAATGTAATAACCATGTAAGCCTGAAGCACCAACAATTTCCCTGAATGAATCAAGAGCTGTCTTGATGTTTCATTTATACCCATCAATATATCAGCACTGTATAAATAAAATCCTGGTATCAGATGAGAAAAATCTGCAACATGGATAGGTTTAAAACTTCCATAATAACCAAGTCTCAGCAACACAGGTGGAATCCTAAAAAGGTAAGCTAATTAATTAAATTAAACTAATTAAAGTAATCTGTATGATTGCCAGTTTATGAAGGTTTGGGGCTAATTAGAAAATTCTAATGCCTTTTCCCTTTTTATGTTCCTTTCCCAGTGGTTACAGGTGTGAAAAACACCAAATCTTGTCTTCTTTGTTCTCTAAATTTCAGATTTTGTGAAAGTTGCATTTATACACATTTTCTATACATATTTAACTATACACTTTGTCTAATGTATGTATTTTTGCACCTATTTTTCACCATTGATTAAAGTGTGGCTCTGTTTTTTTGTACTTGCATACGATTTTAAGCATTCATATTTTTATGAATGTATGCATGGCATTATGCCTGCACAAAACGTACTAGCAAGCAGACATTGGCAAGTCTGAGTCCCAAGTCTGAGCATTTGGTAAAGTATGGGGACCAACAGAAGGGCTGGCATTGTGGCTGGAACAGTGGCCCAGTCCTGTTTCTTCAGTGCTCCTGGGGCTCAGAAAATGGTGGAGCTCGTGTGGAGCACCAAAGAGTATGCTAGGAAGCAGAAGGCATGTGAGGGAATGGATCATGCTTGCCTATGCAGATTGGGCACTGCGATCTTGCGAGACATGAATGGAAAATTGGCAGGTCTACCCACCTGGTCTTTAACTGGTCCAATAGTTCCACTTGCCTGGTCTTCAACTGGTCCAATAGGCTCCACCCTCTGGTATTTAACTGAGGCCTACCAGGAGTAGACCTTAGTTTGGTTGGTGGCAATCTCCCCCTCTCCCCTCTTTTTGCTTAGTCTTTGGAAGAGCATTATTTAATGAGTTGTGGTAGCTTACCTAAATTGTCACAAGTCTTGGGGGTGGTTTCAGACACTGGGATATATTCAGATGCTTATAGGATGTCAGATGGGGCCCCTGCATATCCTGGTTCAATAAGGAATCCCTTGGTGAAACCAGGGGCAGGGGGGCAGGGATTGTCCCAGCTCAGGTGGGACATTGGTTGCTCACTGCCTTTGGGGCTGGCAGGGAACCACAGAGGAATTTATGTCTGGATGAATCATGAGGTCTGCCATTCAGAGGGGTCCCTCAGAGGACTAAGGAGATGGTGGTTTGCATGTGGAGACACTCGGGCCTCCTGATGAGCTGGGTCCAATCCAATACCTAGCCAGAGTATCTGCTGTTGAGATCAATAAGGTTGTGGCCTTTTCCCTCCAAATAAAGTGTGTGTGGCATGTACAGTACTTTGAAAAGAACAGGTCTGCTTTGGAGTTGGCCAACAACAAGAACCAAGTCCAGGTCTTTGGTACCAAGTCTCAAGTCCTTCTTAAAAACAAGCTCCTCCTTCTCCCAGAAAAAAGGAAGGGACGGATGGGTTCTGGATTGTGAGTCAAGTCTGAGTCACTGAAAAAGACACCTGAGTCAAGTTCAAGTCAAGTCACTGGTGCACTTTAAGTCTGACTTGTCAGCAAGTCTTGAGTACCATCTCTTCACACAACATCACCAACAAAGCTTGAAAAAGTTACTTTAGTGTGTTGGAGTGCAGAAAAGTAACTATATGAAGTTCTAGTAATACTATATGGCAGTAACCAATGGTCGTCGAGATGGGCCTATGCATAGCATAGCAATGTGTTCTACATTTGTTTCTGTGATGTCATCAAAGCCCCAGTCAGCTGGGTTACCATGTTACACCAGTTCAGAGGGATTGCTATCCTTGAATCTGACTCTGCAACTTACTGATCATGTTGCCATTTTGAATTTCTGGTAAAAGTCTCTCTCTCTCTCTCTCTCTCTCTCTCTCTCTCTCTCTCTCTCTCTCTCTCTCTCTCTCTCTCTCCGTTACTTCTCCGGCAAGCCCTCATTTCTGTGCGAATCTCGTTTCAGTCTCTCGTTTTTGGCTGTGATGCCACCCGACCACGCCCCCTTTACCCTCCAAGCGGGGTTGGGCCCTGCCAGCGGCCGGGAATCTTTCGCTTCGCATCTCGCTTTGCTCCCAACGTGATGTGTGGTCTCGGTTTTTGGCTTTTATTTCAAGTTTTTAAAAAAATGTTCAAACAGGGATATCGATGCATCGCTATATCGTTTCACTTTGCGCTGTTACTTCCTCGCCGAGTAGAAAGCGGCGGCGGGAGCAGGAGGAGCCGCTGCCGCCTCGCCCAGCCAGAGCAGGGCACCCGGGGCAGGCAGCGTGCAGCGGCGGAGGGCGGGCGGTTGTGCCATGCGGGGCTCCCGAGTAGTGGCGGCGGCGGCGGGGGCTGCCAATGATGCCAGGAAACAGTTGAAATCAGTAGAGCCATTGCAACTGACAGTCCAGCATCAGTGCATCGAACTTTGCCATCTAAGGTATTTTTAAAGGACGGATGGGAAATAAGGAACGTTGAAAAGTGGCATGCGAATGCGAAGGGAGCACGTGAGGTTGTGATCGAATCGGTCCTAAAACTGCAGCTCGTGAGTACTGAGAAACAGGGGCGGGAGCGAAGCGAGAACATGTGACTGCCACGTGACCGCCTCCGAATTCACAGCGAAGGCAAGGTCGGTTCGAAGCGAGGCACTTCGTGAAGTAACGGCCTCTCTCTCTCTCTCTCTCTCTCTCTCTCTCTCTCTCTCCTCTTCCCCCCTCTCCCTCTTTCCCACTACTACTACACAGTAGAAGCACAGAAGCACAGAAATCCACAGAGGAGAACAGCTACAGAATTCCCCAGAGTCAAACTCTTTTTCATTAACTGCTAGAGCTGTGGTTCCCAACGTGGGGGTCCAGACCCCTTTGGGGGGTCTAATGAACATCTCACAGGGGTTGCCATGAGCCAGTGAAGAAAAAGGCACAAACAGCTTGAGTCTGGAGGAAGAAGGGGAGGAAGGGGGAGAGAGTAACTTACAGCTTGATAGGTTGGAGAGGATGTTAGTCAATGGCACCGGAGGCTGCAATTGGCTGAGGGTGCCTGTAGATAGAGGGAGGTTCTCTATGCAGCAGTGGCCTGCCAAAGGGGGCTGGTGGCCTCTTCCAAGCAGGGAAAGGAGTTACCACAACATGAGGCACTGTATTAAAGGGCGGCAGCATTAGGAGAACCGCTGTGCTAAAGTCTCAATAATTAACCCCATGATTTGTGTATACTGCTTTCTTTATGGCAAACATCTGACTGAGCAGATCAACAGCAACACATACACACAACAGCCACAACCTACAAAAGAGAGGGATAGGACATTCAGCAGAGGCAGGCCTCTCTTTGAATTGTAAAAGCTTGGTTAGTGCTGGATAGATAATCATCCCAGCTCAAGTCCCTCCCAGTCAAACTACAAATAGCATACAGGGTTGTAACTAAACCTCCCAAACAATCAGACACCCAGTGTGTGCACCTTTCTGTCGTTATCAACACACACTTGGAAAACCTGGGTGCCTTATTCTTCCTCCATGGAAAGTGCACCCATCTCTTTTCCACAATTGCCTTCCCTTTTAAAAAACTTAGTAAGAAAATAGATATTTCAATATTTATTTTCTGTAATATTTAAAGGACAGTTTTTTACCAAACCATCTTAATACAGTTTTAGAACTATGTTGGAAAAATTGGGAAGTGGAGAAGTTCATGAACACTGCATTCTGATGTGCCCATGGGCCTGTGCAATAATGTTCTTGTCAATTTTATAAGACTTTAAAAGGATCCTATTCCTCAAGCATTCCGTTTTAGGAAGACAATGGTCTACCCTGGAATAGTGGATTACACATGGCCAGTAACAACTACATAGTAGGGATGAGTAACAATTGCTTTTGGTTCTTTCTCTTTAAAAAAAATAACATGTGCAAATTTTTGCACATTTCTTAATTTTGGTGGAAAGGACTTAAATATCAGGATGTGGGAGGAATCACCCATCCCTACTTGTTGACTGCTATTTATGGCTGGACAGAGTATTTTATTTTACTCTGCAGTAGACATGGGCACGACTTGGCGAAATTCTTGTTTCCGTTTCCGTTCCTCGTTTCCGTTACGCAACAGAAACGGAAATGACAATTAAGCCGTCAGAACTCGAACTCGAACCGATAAACGATAAATTGGGTCTGATTTGTCATTATCGTTCACGGCATCGTGTGGCGATCGCGCGATGCCAAGCGGCACAGAAAAAAAAGTTTTAAAATATTAAAAAATCCCGATTTCCGGCCAAAAAAGCAGGCGAAAATATGCCTGTCAGATGGGAACCTACCAGATGGGTGGTTTCTGGGGGGGGGGGTCCCCCGGCCTCCCCCCCTCTCCTGTCCTGGGCTGCTGGACCTGGTACCAGGCTGGGGGGATCAGTCTCGTCGTCTCCATTTGCCATGCGGTGCTGGGGGGATCCAAAATGGCGACCACAATATTTTTTTTTTTGAAATTGTGGTCCAAAAACCCACCAAAGCACCACAGAAACATGCGAAAATTAGCTATTTTAAATGCTTGAATTTTTACAGTAGCAGCAGTGGGTTTTTCTAGCAATAAAACGTCTCCATTGATTTTATTTTATTTTATTTTTATTTTTATTTTTATTTTTATTTTTATTTTTATTTTTATTTTTATTTTTATTTTTATTTTTATTTTTATTTTTTTACACCTGTGCAATGATGGGCTGGCCATGGGATGGTACCATGCAAATTTTTGGAGCCATTCCACCAATCGCATGGCCACTTGGCCAGGTTTTGACTGAGACTTCTGGGATGTGCCAGTCGGGCATAAAAAGCCCACTATAACCCTAGCCCTAGCCCTAACCCTAACCCTAACCCATACGCCAGTACACTGTCCTTCTTAGTGGGTCAGAGGCACCCAGAGGTGCAGCCCACTAACTCACCCTAACCTTACCTGTAATAACCCTAAGCCTAGCCCTTGCCCTAACCCCAACCCTAAGCCAGATCTGTACTCGCATTGCACTACACGCAAGTACACTGTCCTTCTTAGTGAGTCAGAGGGCGCCCAGCCGAGGCATTCTTCTCTCACCTTGCTCACAGTCCAAAGTTCCAAAAAACTCCAAACCTGTATGCCAGTATGCTGTCCTTCTTGGTGAGCTAGAGGCACTCAAAAGTGAGGTGCCTCTGCCAGTGCCACTTGGTACACAATGGCTACACGGTCATGTACCCTTCCTTTTCCCTTTGTAGGGGGCCAGAGGAGGCATCCACCCCAGAGAGGTGCCTCCAGGAGCCTGCTACCCTACCCCCCCAAACCAGTACTAACGAAAAACAACAAACGAAACAACAAATTTTTGAAAAATTTCATGACAAACAGAAACGAGCCGAAACGGACCGGCTCCGACACACGACAACTCAAAACGTAATTTTTCCTGGTCATGCCCATCTCTACTCTGCAGCATTGGTTCCTAGTCTTGGATAACCCAAGTGTACTTGGACTGCATCTGCCAGAAGCCTTTGCTACTACCTGTGTTAGCTAGAGTTTCTGGGTGTTTCAGTCCAAAAATAAATGAATAGAGATGGCACAAAATGAACTTTTGGTTCATTTCATTATTTGTCATTCATTACGTTACATAACAAAATGAATAACGAACTGCTCCCTCTAAGAGAAACTAAATGAAATGAAACAGAAATTTCTGTTTCGTTTTGCTTCATTTCATTTGCCAGTTTCACCTACCTGGGTCCTGGAGTAATTCTCTTCCTGGTCCGGTCCTCCTGGCTGCAGGTAGGGGGAGGCTGGGGGGGTGGAGTTGACTGGCCTGAGCTACAGCTGTAGCGCAGGCCATGTGGTCAGCAGTAAAAAAATAAAAATAAAAATAAAAATAAAAATAAAAATAAAAATAAAAATAAAAATAAAAATAAAAATAAAAACAAAACAAAACAAAACAAAACAAAAAAAAAAGGAGGGCTGACCCAGCCCCAGGGGTGGCCGGGTTGGCACTCTAAAATAAAGAAAAAATAAAAAAGAATAAAAGAAGGGGCAACCCAGCCCCAGGGGCTGCACGGTTGGCTCTTGAGAAGAAGAAAAAACAACGATTCAAGACAAACTAACAAAATGAATATTTTTGGGGGGAAATCATTTAAAATGAAATGAAATGAAATGAACCTTAAAATGAACCAAACCAAAACAAATTGCCATTTTTTCGGTTCATGCCCATATCTACAAATGAGTTACCCAAGGCTGGGAACCACTGCTTTAGATGTTGCTGTGGATTTTTTTTTTTTTTTTTTTTTTTTTCTTTCTTTCTTTCTTTCTTTCTTTCTTTCTTTCTTTCTTTCTTTCTTTCTTTCTTTCTTTCTTTCTTTCTTTCTTTCTTTCTTTTTTGCTGGATGCCAGCACTGCTCTTCTAGTCTTATGTTTCCCTGTTTTTACCACTGCATTTTTTGAAAATCAAGATGCTGTAACTCAAATTAAGGCAACTGGGCTTTTGAACCAGAACACTGACACTTATAGGGCAGAGAAACTTTTACTGAAAGGATGCACCCTCCTTGCTCCAAACATGTACACAGCCTCTAGATCCTCTTTGCACTGCCAGACAGATGCAAACACAAAACCAGGGGGCTCATCATAAAACCGAAATGACCATCCCATGCTCCAACACAGGTGTCCTCCCACGTTTCTTCATTCTTTCCCAGCTTATGTTCATTTTATGTGACTCAAGTTTCACTAATAGGGTAGCAAAGCTCCAGGCAGCAGAACTTCTAATGATTTCTCAGGTTGTTCATGATCCCTGCTTGCATTTGTCTTCTGTGCATGATTCCCTCATCCTGCAGAATCAATACAGGGCATCCAGCATCCACAATCTCCTTTCACTTCACTGTCCATAATGCATCATATAGAATTCCCTCCTTCTGAGCCCTGTGTGCCATTCACCTGATATGAGCAATATTGTAAGTGTTCATTTCTGGTAGGTGGGGGAAGATATAAGTGGACACCTGCATAACTGCCTAGCTGGAAGGCATATCACAGGAAGGAAATGACGGTTAAGAAGGAGGATGGCATGAGAGGTCTGTTGAAGCCCCTTAGGTCTGCAAACAGTATTACAGACGTAAATGAGAATTCAAACTCGAACTCTGTCTTGCTGACAGCATGCAGGATGCGGCTGCTGTGTCTGAATTTTGAATGCCCAACTGGAGATAGAATTGCTTTAAGGTTCATGCAGGGACAGAAAAATGCTGTTCTGAACACACACACACACACACACACACACACACACACACACACACACACACACACACACACACACACACACACACACACACACATTCATATGATGTTTTCCTTCTGACAAGTGAATATTATATGGGACTCACCTATTAAATTTCCCTTCTGTGAAGCAAAACTTTATGCCCCCACCCCCCACTTTAAAAATGCTTTCAAACCTTTCCCCACCCAGTCCAGAATAAAGAGGTGACACAAGTTCATATGTGGATTTAATTAGGGCCACAATTTATTAATACTGAATTTCTTTCCCTTCAAAACGCTGAGCTTTGACCCATAGCAAGGGGGCCTGAAAGTAGTGCAAGCAGGTAAAGGGTCTGGAATCTCCTTACTTCCAGCCCATTCACAGATTGTTGCATAATTATATTCAGGAGAACACTTCCTACCTCTTCAGCATCCTCCTGAACTCTCTAAAGGAGGCTTGAGAGTAGATGGAGGCCAGATCAGACAGAAAGTAATAGGGCAGAGGTTATACTGCTGACCAAGCGCTATCTCAGGGTGAGCAGGGAGGCTAAAAGATCCTATGCCTCCGCCAGGCTGAGTTGTTAGGGGTAGTTCAGACCTCTCCAATCCTGGTCAGTGGAGGACTCCTCCTAGTGATTTCACTAGTGAGTCTTTCACTGCCCATTTTAAATCCAAAACAGAGGCCATCTGGACCAACCTGGACTCCGGTTCCATTAATCTATCCCCAAGAGTCACTTGCACCGCACCCCCTTCATCTCCCTGCTTTGTTGAGTTTGGGCTTGTGATTCCAGCTGTGGCGTTCAGGGCTCTGGCTCATTGCCAGCCAGCAGCTTCTCCATTTGATTAAGACCGCCAGAGGGAGCATGCTGGAATGGGCGGCTGTGATTCTGCCCCATGTCTACTTCCTTCAGGGACGGAAGCTTACCCATTCACCTGAAGGGGACCGTGATCCAGCGCATTCTTAAAAGAGCTGGCTTGGCTGCGGACAATTTGTCCAAATATCATCCGGTAGCCAAAGTTCCCTTTCTTTGCAAGGTGACCGAGTGGGTTGTCGCGGTTTGGCTCCAGTTGTTCCTGGAGGAAGATCATGTCCTGGATCCATTCCAGTTTGGGTTCAGGCCACGGCATGGGACCGAGATAGCCCTGGTTACATTGCAAGATGACCTCTGGAGGGGGGGCTGACAGGGGTTGCTCTACCCTGCTGGTCCTTCTCAATTTGTCAGCGGCCTTCAATAACTTTGACCACGGTATCCTCCTGGGTAGGATGTCTGAGGCGGGTATTGGGGGTCATAATTTGTGCTGGCCTCATTCCTTTCTCGACAGCTGCACCCAGAAAGCAGAGTTGGGGGGTGATTTGTCTGCCCCATGGACACTCTCTTGTGGAGTGCCCCAGGGGTCAGCGATCTCCTCTATGCTCTTTATCAGGCCGCTGGCTGAGGTCATTTGGAGTTATGGGGTTTGCTGTCATCAGTACACTGATGACATGCAGCTCTATTTCTCCTTTTCCACCTCTACAATTGAGGTTGTGCAGACCCTTGACCACTGCCTCACCATGGGCATGGAATGGACCGGGACTATCAGGCTCAGGCTCAGCCCTGGGCAGACTGAGGTTCTATTCCTCAGAGGATCCTTAGATGGGTACAGTGTGAAGTCTCTGGGTGTCGTCCTGGATCCAGCTTTGTCCCTGGAAGCCCAGGTAGCAGCTGTTTCCAGGGCGGCCTTTTACCAATTTAGGCTTATCATCCAGATTCACTCCTACCTGGACATGGATTTCCTTCCTTAGGACATTAGTGCAGGTGCTGGTGATCTCGAGGATAGATTACTGTAATGCTCTTTACATGGGGCTCCCTTGACCCTTGTTCGGCAACTGCAGCGGGTGCAAAATACGGCAATCAGGCTGGTGCTTGCGGGGACAGGTTTGACCACATCACCCCCATCCTGGCCCACCTGCATTGGCTATCCATTGCCTCCTGAATAAATTTCAAGTTACTGGTTTTGGTTTTACAAAACCCTCCATGGCTTGGGACCTGACTATCTGGCAGAGTGTATCTCCCAGAGGTCAGCTTCGTTCCGACCGACCAGAGCTTCGCTCGCCTTATCGCTTTGGGTGGTCACTGCGATGGAGGTCTGAAGGGTTTCTACCCGCAACCGGTTTCTACCAGCAAACTGCCCACAGAGATCAGGCTGGTGGAGTCCCTAAGAGCCTTCA
This sequence comes from Phrynocephalus forsythii, assembly GCA_029282475.1. Taxonomy (NCBI): domain Eukaryota; kingdom Metazoa; phylum Chordata; class Lepidosauria; order Squamata; family Agamidae; genus Phrynocephalus; species Phrynocephalus forsythii. The sequence goes on from JAPFRF010000004.1 coordinate 16,544,322, forward strand.
GGAGAGTGCTAAAGACCTGGCTCATCATGGAAAACTTCGGTGATCGCGGATTGTATAATTGTATGTTGTTAGTCCAGTTGTATTGTTTGTCCCACCTCTTTTTCTTGCCTGATTCTGTGTTTACTTTGTATTACTGTTGTTATTGTTTTTAAAATTTTATATTTGATTTGTTGTTGTGGGGGTTGTGCTTATTGGGCAAGGTGTTGATTTTTTTGCAACCTGTTGTACACGGTCCAGAGTTCCTGGGGAAAAATCAGGTAGTCAAAAATAAATAAATAAATAAATAAATAAATAAATAAATAAATAAATAAATTTATTGCATCTACATGTTTTATTGTTCTAATTTTATTGTATTTTGATGTTTTAACTGTTCGTTCTGATTGTGAGCCGCCCAGAGACCTTTGGGTAGTGGGCGGCATACAAGCTAAATAAATAAATAAATAAATAAATAAATAAATAAATAAATAAATAAATAAATAAATAAAGCAGTCCTCCATTGATCACTTAACTGTAATCTCCACTTATATCAATTTCAATAGGTTCAAAATGCAGCAGCCAGATTGGGGACTGAGGCGGGGTACAGAGATCACATTGCACCCCTACTAAAGCAGCTCCACTGGCTACCAATCAAAAGCAAAGTATTCTGCTTATATACTGCCCCATACCACTTAAAGTAGTCTCTGGGCGGTTTTACAGTTTAATTACAGTTTGCAGGCTACACAATCAGCTATAGGCACAATTCAAAATGTCGGCCTTAACCTACAAAGCACTGTAGGACCTGGGTCCAATCTACCCCAAAGATCAAATCTCATAGTATGAACCAGCTCAGGTGTTCAAGTCATCAAGAGAGTGCTTTTTCTCCATCCCATCACCCTCACAGGTGCGACTTGTGGGAACACATGAAAGGGCATTCTCGGCTGCTGCACCCAGACTCTGGAACTCCCTCCCACTAGAAGCCAGGACTGCCCCATCTCTGATGTCTTTCCAGAAACAGGCAAAGACCTTTCTCTTCAGGCAAGCTTTCTCTGAATGATGGACTACCTATTATGTGACTTTTGTATGAATCCACAACACATGATCACATAGACCTTGTGTTAATAGATTTTTTGATTGCATTGACACTGTGTTTTCAATGTTAGTTTCGCTCACTCATAACTTTTACATAGAATTTTTATTCTCTCTTTAACTGTTTGCATTCTCTTGTAGCTTTAATGTATTGTTGTCTTTTAATGCTGTACAAAAGTGATGGTGAACCTTTTAGAGAATGAGTGCCCAAACTGCAATTCAAAATCCACTAATTTTTCGCAAAGTGCCAATATAGCAGTTTAATCTGAATACAGGTGGCTGTGAAGGGGTGATGTTGGGTGCCCACAGAAAGGGCTCCAAGTGCCAACTTTGGCACCCATGCCATAGGTTCGCCAACACTACTGTAAGATGTCCCTCAATTCCCTGTTCTTAATACTTGAATTAGAGATGGGCACGACTTGAAAAAATTTTTTGCGAGTTGTCGTTAGTCGGGCCGGACCCGTTTCGGCTCGTTTCTGGTTTTCGTGAAAATTTGCAAAAATTAGTCAGTTCGTTTTTTGTTTTTTCATTGTCGTTAGTACTGGTTTTTTGGGGGGGAGCGGGCTCCTGGAGGCACCTCTGTGGGGTGGGTGCCTCCTCTGGCCAGCTATAAAGGGAAAGTGGGCTCCTGGAGGCACCCGTGGGTGCCTCCTATCCTCACCCACTAGGAAGGGGAAGCAGGCTCCAAGAAACCCCTCTACATGGGGGTCTCCCCTCCTCACCTGCTGCTGCTGCAAAATGGTATGCAATAGCCATATGGATATTGCATACCAGTTGTGCAAATGTGCAGACAGTGACTGTGAAGACTAGTGGATGGCACTGAACCCAGAGCCATAGGTGAGATGCCTAACTAAGGCTCTCGCAACACCATGTCTCACACAGAAGGGAATTGTACTTGTGTGTAGTGCAATGCAAGTACATCTGGCTTAGGGTTAAGGTGGGTTAGGGTTAGGGCTAGGGTTAGGCTAGTGACGGGTAAGGTTACGGTGGGCTAGTGGGTTGCACCTCTGGGTGCCTCTCTGACCCACTAAGAAGACAGTCTGTGACATATGGGTACGGAGTCAAGGGTTAGGGTTAGAGTTAGGGGGCTAGGGCAGATTTTAGGGGGCTTTTTGGCACATCCCAGAAGTCTCCATGGCCAAGTGGCCATGCATTTGGTGGGATGGCTCCAAAAATTTGCATGGTCGTCCACTCCCACATGGCTGGCCACTCGGCCAGCCCATCATTGCGCAGGTGTAAATAAAATAAAATAAAATAAAATCAATGGAGGACAGAGGAGGAGAGGAGAGACATTTTGTTGCAAGAAAAAACCCACTGCTACTGTGAAAAATCTGGCAGTTTATAAATTTTCGCATGTTTCTGTTGTGCTTGTGTGTTTTTGGACCATGATTTCAAAAAAAAATTGCGGTCGCCGCCCCATTTTGGATCCCCCGCCCGCACCGCATGGCATGGCATGGCAACTCGAGTCCGGCTGCCCAGGATGGGGGGGAGGCGGGACCCCCCCTCCAGAAACCACCCCTCCGGTAGGTGCCCTGCACCCTTAGTCAAGCAGGCATTTTTCCGCCTGCTTTTTTGGCCCGGGAATGGGTGGGGGGAGAGTTTAAAAGTTTTTTCCTGTGCCGTCCGTGCCGCTTGCTTGCGCTTTAATTGCGGCGGCCGGCGGCCGGCGAGACTGGGCTTTTTGCTGGCTGCCTGCGAGCCTGTGGGGAGTCCCACCACAGCAGCCCAGGACGGGGGATGGGGGGGAGGCCGGGGACCTCCAGAAACAACCCCTCTGGTAGGTGCCCTGAGGCATGGCAGGCATTTTTCTGCCTGCTTTTCAGCCGGGAACCGGTTTTTTTTCACTTTTAAAAACTTTTTTTCTGTGCTGCGTGGCATCGCGTGATCGCGCGATGCAAGGAACGAGCACGACAAATCAGACCAAAATTGTTTGTTCGTCGGTTCGAGCTCGAAGTCTGGTGGAGTAATTCCCGTTACCGTAGAGTAACGGAAACGAGTAACGGAAACGGAAACGGGAATACCGCTAATTCGTGCCCATCTCTAACCTGAATATGTCTTAATTGTACTGGACTGTATATTGTCCCTCATTACTGTAAGCTGCCGTGGGTCCTTTTCCAAGGAGAAAGGTGGGGTAGAAATACTCTAAAATAATTAAAATAAATAAATATAATCTATTCTTAAAGTCCTCCAAATTATATGAGGGCTGCCAAATAGCTTAATATGTCTTGACAATGGACTTTCAAACTGTGTCTCTTGCACTACCTAACAATTGTGACCTGTGGTATTAGGGAACCCTGCACCCAAAGTGAGAATGGGATGGGTGAAAAAGTATTATCAATCTAAACCAATGCAATTGACAGCCAGAAATTCCCATTTGGCCCATTACGCAACCAGCTAATCTCACTATCTCTTCAAAAATGGGAGGTGGGAGGGTGGGGAATCGCAGTTAGGAAGAGAGGCCATGCACTGGGCAGGCAGGCTTATATAGCTGGCCTTGTTCCCGCAAGCCAGCCACCATCAGAAAACTCTCTTTTGCATCATGCTCTGTGCAGGTGGCAAACCAGGCCTGCTGGGAATGCGTCCCTGGGCAGCACACCCATTTTCTCAAGAAACTAATTTGGTTTGAATGTCACTTCTGGTTGAATGTTGGTGTTATCTCCCATATCCTGAAAACCATGAGAAGTATCAGATGGGGGGGTAAAACCTGGGGGAGAGGGAGGACAGAATAATAGTTTGTAAAAATATTGTAAAATATTTATAAAATACTATAAAAACATGCACAGGGAGATACGTGAGAGGAGAGCCGATGACCTGCCTCTTCCCGGATCCATGATAACAGCACAGTCCCCAGAAAACACAATGGTTCAGCAGCGCCAAGCAGCCTTCCAGTAAAACTATACTTATCCAGTGAACGACGTAATCAGTGGTAGAAAGGATAGAAGAGTAAATAAATTAATTATCACCAGAAATTCGGCAAAGAGCCATAAACTGTTGAAGCAGCAACACCACCGTCAAGCTTGAGGAAGTGAACAATAGCAATAAAAACTTGTAGCAGTTGAGCTTCTTTGTGGTAATTAATAGAGATTTTAAAAACTCCTTATAGCAGATAAAATTTAGGATTAAAACTCTGTTTAAAACTCTGTTGTAGCAATTAAAATTTAAAAGATTTAAAGGGAGTGGAGCAGAGCTCGACACAGACGCTACTCTTCCCTCAGCTTTTCCATAGTTTTTGAGGACTTTGCTTGGGATGATTAGTAACTTAAGTCACGCTGTCACGTCGAGCCATCACAATTTAAAGTGATTGCTTAAAATGACTATTTTCACAACTGCCGTTCTGACTGCTAATATGATGAGTCTGAGAAATCAGCAGAGACAAAACAAATTATGTCCACTGCAAATGAGAGACAACATTTCTGATGCTGGAATGATGGAATTACTGTCCGCACAAATGAGCTCCAAGTGTTCCTCACAGGAATCCAGCTGCTTCTTTTCATTAAGGAAGATAAACAATGAGACTTCAATGGATGAAAAAGGTTGAGTGGTTGCTTGTCTGTGAAAAACATCCCAGAAGGTCCAAATGTGCCCAATACATTCGCTACAAAATACCATGAGATTGAAAAATAAAATTGAATGTGGGAGAAAGCAAAATTGACAGATTTGCCTACAAAGGTTAGAGGGCTTTGAATGCTTCACTTTTAAAAGTCTGTGTTATAATTTGTATCATCATCATCATCAACAAGAACAACAGCAGCAACATCATCATCACAGGCTATCAAATCAATTCTGACTTAGCATAACCTCTTTTCAGGACTCCCGTCAAGACCTTTATTGGCTTCAAACAAAAGCATACAGTACAGCAGGCAACAATACTTGCATATAGGATTATGTGCCCAATTAAAATAACAGGTGCTAAAAATGAAGAACAAAACATGGTATAGCAAGACATAAAATAAATAACATATGTTCATTTAAAAGGTATCTGGCCATCAACGATGAAACTTTGGCCCACCTGGGGATAATTATATTCATCCTAAGAGTGCAAAACCACATTTTTTTGTTGTGCATTGAACTTGCATCACTGTATTAATAGATTAATGTATATGGATGCTAGTGTGATCTGGCTGTGACATCTTTCACCCCACTGAGTGAATTCAGCTGATACGGCTGGCTAGGTGAGTGCCCCCTTCCTCCCTTACTGCTCCATGTGCATCCATCCCAAAGCTGTGCACTCAGTGAAAGAGGATGATCATACCAGATAGAAGTGTACCATTCTTCATTCAAGGCTATGCTGCACTCCCCATTTCAGGAGTTTTCCAGGTAGAGAATGCTCAGAAGTGGTTTACTATTTCCTTCTTCTAGGGGTGCCCTGAGATTGTGCTGCTTGCTCAAGGCCACACAGGCTGGTTCTCCTCGCAGGAGGAATAGCAGAGAATTGAATTCCAAACCTCTAGTTCCATGGCCAGACACCTAAACCACTGAGCTATCCAGCCAGTAAAGAAGACAAAATACAGTGGTACCTTGTATAAAGGAATTAAGTCGTTCCCATTGAAATTATGTTAAGCAAATTTTCCTTTGTACAAATGTCCCATAGGAATGCATTGAAAGCAGAGTAATCCCTAATTGTGATCATTTTTATGTTGTACGGATACGCCCCATAGGTGATTCTGTACACAAATTTCCCCTATCTCCGGAATTTTTTATGTTGTACAGATTTTATGTTATACAAACCGTTTGTTATCAAATCACAGGATATCTGCCAGGTGGTTGTCCAAATTTCTCAGGAATGCATCCAGTGTTGGAACACTCACCACCTCTTGAGTTAATAGGTGCCATTGTCCTACAAATCTCAAACACTTAGGACATCTTTCCTGATAATAAGCCAAAAGCTGGGCCCTCTTAACTTGTGCCTATTGTTAACCACTTTCCACTTAGAGAAGGATCCATTAATAATCACTCTCTGAGTACGATTCCATAGCCAAATGTGTATCTACCTTGCACTTGATTTATCCAGCCCGTGCCCAATTAGCTTGCCAATCAGGATATCATGGGGTTGAAATATACATATCTACAGCATTCCTTCTGTCTCGAGAGAGATTACCTGACCAAAAATGAGATCAGGTTAGTCTAACAAAATTTGTTCTTGACAAATCCATGTTGGCTTCTAGTTGTTGCTGTATTATTTTCTAGGTGTTTGCACAGAAACTGCTAATAATCTCTTTCAGGATTTTTCCTGGGATTGATGTCAGGCTGACATGCCTGTAGTTAGGTTCCTCATTTTTGCCCATTTTGAAGAGAGGAACAGCATTGGTCCTCCTCCAATAATCTGGCTCTGCACATGTTTTCCATGGTTTCAAGAAAATAATGGATAGAGGTTCTGAGAGTTCTTCAGCCAATTCTTTCCAGTACTCTTAGAAAAATATTTCAAGGACAACTATACTTGGTTACAACCATTCAAAATGAAAAAAGAAGAAGGAAATTAAAGTCAAAGGGAGCACAAGTACCACCCAATGGACATTCTGCTGTGTTTCATACTTTGTGTGTGAAATTAACACTGAATGCCACTGAAAAGACCTGTTGCCAAAAGCACCACAAAGAAGAAAAATTTTACCTTATAGGGGTAAATGAGCTGCTGGATGTGTCGTTCTCTCGCCTGATCACTCAGTTTTCAAAATTCCCCTTTTCCCTCAAATAACTTCAGGGATGGGGAATTTTAAAGGTTGCACTACACATTCTTATCAGTAAGCCAATGAAAATTTCATGGGCAACAGTTTGAGGAATAGAAGTATCTAAGAAGCAATGGCCAAATGTTCCTGTATCACTTCACTAAACAATTAACTGGACTTAGCTGTGTTGTGAAATGTACTATATTCCTTCAAAAATCAGCTTCTTTTGCACACTTTATACATGTATTTTAAACCTATCTTAAAATCACACCCTTCCTGCTTTGCACCATTTTGCTGTCCTGCTTTTTTTTTTTAACTGTGGAAACCATCTTGTGGGTGGCTTCAGCCCCATAGAAGCCATTTTGTATTGGCCTCCATAATTTCTTATCAACAATATAATGTTTCCATGGGCCTTAAATGGCTGCCTCCTCTTTATTTGGTGCCAATGTCTATGAAGGGAAGTCTGTTGGCCGCTTAACAGAAGTTACTGCTAAGAATAGCTATTCAGGAGAAAGAACTAAAATGCTTTTAAATTAGCAGTAATATAAACTGTTGGAGCAGCAGGAAACCCAGCAAGAAAATCCATCTTCTCTTTTCAGCCTCCATACCTTGCACGTATCCAGTCTGAGCTATAGCACATTTGCTTGTGTGTCTCTCTACAAGAACAAAGGGACAAGACAGAGATTTCTTCTTTTGTTGCTTTTGGCAGCAGGTCTTTTCAATGACATGCAATGTTAATTTCACACCCAAAGTATGAAACACGGCAGAATGTCCATTGGGTGGTCCTTGTGCTCCCTTTGACTTTGATTTCCTTCTTCTTTTTTCATTTTGAATGGCTGTAACCAATTATAGTTGTCCTTGAATTCAGGAAGAATAAAGGACGGGAGGTACTCTGCATCTCTCTTTGAAACGTGGAAAGCTGAGGACCCTGGGCTGAATAATGGGCATTCGTTATCGAGCCTTAGTCTTCATTTGAATGAATATACTGCTCCCTTTTCAAAAAGGGAATTCAAGTTCTACTCATCCATCCAAAGCTGTCAATAGTGCTCTTGTAATGGCCCACAAATTTCAATTGGAATTAATCTACAAGGGCTCCTGCGCCTCTGTCCTTTATGAAATGTTAAAGGCTGTCTCCAATTTTAACATCAGAAGTGTGATACTTTATTCATCATTTATATTATGTCTTGTGCAGGTGGTGCTTTACGGTACAACTGATGGCAGGTTTCACTTTTAAAAATTGAGATTTATTGGTATTTTTCCAGTGGCATTAACAAATGCCCTCTACTTCCAGACATGTGTGAGTCTGTACACAATTCCAGATGCATGTTTAAAAATAATATCCTTTGACCTTGACAGTTGTGTATTCTTATAGATTGGCACCACTATCACACACAACAGTTTCACTTCCCTGAGAAGAACGCTTGTTTGTCACTCAGGAATGGATAATTATTGCAAATTGTCTCTTTCCAAAGAAACAACCAATTACAAATATAACTGTATGGAACTTTAATTGGAGATTGGTTAGGTCACAAAGATCATGCATATGTATACCGAACATAGAAGGCAAGGGATCAAACAAATGCAAAAACCAGGAGATATCTACTCGCACCAGCTGCCTGAGAAACAAACATTTATGGAGGTTCTATAAATACTAATACAGCCTATAAGAATCCATCAGGTAAACTGAATTATAGGGAGGGAAGCTTTGGAGCATGGTTGGCCTCTAAAATGGAGATGGAGAAAATCATCAGTCTAATTTTTTGTGTGTCTCATATACATGATCTGTGAATTTTGGCTAATTCTTCAAAAAACCAAATAGGATGGAATTTCTGTCCATCTGCACAGGCTGCTTTCATTCATGGATGCATTTTTTGTGCAGAAGCCTTGCATTTTGTGCAAAATCTTGTCTTTTCGATAAAATACACAGGAAAATACAAGTGGTTTTCTTACACAACGTACCTGTACCCAGTTTTTGCACAGAAAAAACCCTCATTTTGCTAATGCTCCAACTAATGAACAAAAGGCCTCAAATGTTTGCTTTCCCGCAGGATTGCAACATCTTCAACCAGCTAAAAATTATGTTGATATGATTTTGCAACATGGCGAACTATCCTTTTTAGTCAAGGATGGCAACATTTGTGAATGTTTGTTACATCTTTATCCCATAGTAACAAGGCTTTCTAATCCTGAGGCAATTCCAGAAGGCTAGAACAGAAGATAGGGTAGTGTCGTGGGTAACCAATTATGATGCAAGAGACCTGGGTTTGAGTCCCTACCTCGTCACAAAAACTGAGGGATTGTGATGGTGATGGCAGTTAAAATAACAACAACCAACAATCAACAAAACTCTCTTTAAATATTCCACACACTTGAAAACCCTGTTAAGGTCATTGTTAAGTCAAATATAACTTGTTAGCAGTGTTCATTGAACAGTTTAGCATTGTATATTAATTGCTACTAACTGTCTTTTAATTGTTGCCAGCCACCTTGGACTCTTTTTAAGAAGAAAAGCTGGGTTAAAATAAATAAATAAATAAATAAATAAATAAATAAATAAATAAATAAATAACCACAAAAGGACAAGAAACATATTTTCTTTGGTCCAGTGAAGGAGACGAGCTAGTGGATGAGGTGTGGAAATGCCTGTTCATTTGCTCTGAAGATTACACAATTTTAAAGCTGACACCCTTAAGCCTATTCATGAGTTGAATCATGATCAATCCAATTCCTACACACACTGTCTCTCTCTCTCTCTCTTTTCTTTCTCTCTTTCTCTCTCTTCTCTGAGGTTCAGTGCAGACAAAACTGATTCTGGGGAGCAGAGGCAGGTAGAACTTTCTCACCATAATGTGAAAGGATGTTTTTCCCCTAACTTATGAAGCTAAAGGGAGATTGTAATGAGTTATAAAGCATTGCTTAGAAGGACAAGGGCATCGTGGGGAAGAGATTGGGTGAGCATTCCAGTGTGTACTGGCAGCTGCACAGACATTGAACCAGAAGGGTCAAGATTTACCCATAAGTCCTGTGGAATGCAGAGACAAGGGCAACCATCCTTGAGAGACTCAACCACCTGGAGCATGTGGAGCTGGGAGCTGGGAGGGCCTTCCTTGAACACTCACTGGAGCAAACGGCTTCCACCCAGGCAGGCTTTGGTTTGCTCATAGTACTCAGATAAGACTATAAACCAACACTTTCCTCAAATGAATCTGCACATGTTTAGTCTCACCACAGATCTTGGGAGGGATAAAATTAAAGTTGTTGCTCCAGGACACACAACATCTTTTAACTGGCCTCTATCTTCTGGGTAGGTGCAGTTGAGAACTCATTCTATCAGAACAAAGGTTGCTCTTTCAATTTAATATCTAACACGGGGATATAATGGCATCTGTATTATATGTCTCTTTCCCTGGCTCATTACAAGTATAGATAACTCATCTCATTGGTCCTTGGGGTATTTTGATTAAAGATATTAATTAATTTGTGGTTTGATATATTACATGCAGCTTCTTGTTTCTTTAGTGCTGCCTGATGGTATTTTCTTTGCACGTGTAAGATTAAATACCCACAGAAATGAGGGACAAAGTGGTACACGGCAGTAGAGCATGCTTTCTAATTATCAAGGCTGTAAAGTTTTCACTACAGGATGGATGGCGACTTCTGGGAAAATCCTAAGTGCATCACTCTTACCTCGAGCTTGTTTATGATTGTGTTTAAAAATAGACGTCCTGTTCCAACAGGAGGGGAGGTGCACAGGCACAGCCAACATATCTGCCCATGACCTAAAATCAATTGCTGGGAGAGTAGACCCACTGAATCAATGAGATTTACGTAAGTGGTGATTTATCACTGAGCAGTTGGTTCAATGACTCTATACTAGCTAGGATTAGCAATGACACCCAGGCCTATTTATCCCATCTAAACAGAGAGGCTTAAGTGGGATCTATTGGACATCATTTGGGTGTGAAATTCATCTGTCTGATGGCATCCCTACCTAGAACTGTTGCTTATTTTTGCAGCTGAAATCCACCACATGGGTTCACTGAAATAAATAGGGATAGCAAACTGCAAGGCACACACACCGAGTGCCCATATTTAAGACAGCACCTTGAAATTCAATACTCTTGTGAGTCTCAGTGTGTGTACCTTGGTTTAACTTGAAATGCAAGTACAGTGGACCCTTGTATAACAAACGGTTTGTATAACATAAAATCTGTACAACATAAAAAATTCCAGAGATAGGGGAAATTTGCTTAACATAATTGCCTATGAGGCGAATCCATACATCATAAAAATGGGATTACTCTGTTTTCAATGCATTCCTATGGGAATTTTGTATAAAGGAAAATTTGCTTAACATAATTTCATTTGGAATGAATCAGTTCCTTTATACAAGGTACCACTGTATCTGCTTTTCTGCCAAAAGATTACTGCTTGAATTATCATATCACAAGAGATGGATAAACCTAATTCTGGTCAATACAGATTTTTGTTTATATATCTTCTAAATCAGGTTTTAGTGCTAACTAAAGCAGACCGGTTTAATCAAGGCAACTTACACGGTGTTTGACTTCCCAATCACCCATTCCTTTGATAGGCCAATGTTTGTTAGGAGATGCAATTGGATTTAAGTTAGTCCACTCTAACTTGTTTCTGCATAACTTTCCAGTTCATTAAAAAAATACAGAAAGATATGTCTTTAAAATACATATTTCCAAAACCTATTTTACTATACATCTCTAAATGTAATATGCAACACTATTCTACAGCTGATACCTTTATAGATCACTAATAAAATAACCAAAAATCATTGCAAGCTTTCAAAGGCATTGCTTTTTGTTATTTTATTAATGACCTATAAAGGTATCACCTGTAGAATAGTCTTGTACTTTGTTTGGCCACACGACCCCCCCCCTTTATCTCTAAATGTGTTTGTGAGCAGAATAGGACTTGGAAGACCACATTGGCACCCCAACCCACTAGAGGCACTATTGAGAGGCTCCAGGGTCCTTAAAGCCAAGCAGAGGTATCACACTCTGGTCAGGATACTAGGTGGTGATATCTTCCATAGGAATAATGGCATGTGTCCTAGGAGAAAGAGTACAAACTACTCCCGAGAGATGACCATTAAAAGCCACCCTCCTGCCACCAAAACCCAAGCCCAGGAGACAGGAGATGGGTGGCCAAAGAGAACTACCCGAGAAACAAAAAACCCCACAGGGTGTTGCTGATACTGTTGCTGAACTACACAAAAGACCTCTCCTCCTCCTCAGCCCTTATACTTGGGGAGAGCCAGAAAGGAAGCAGACAGCTTGGAATGGTGGACCAAGTCCAAACCAAAGCTGATGATGGTGGAGGAAGGGACAGCAAGCCTGATGCTGTCATGGGAGGAAGGAGCAGAGGGAACCACAGAGTCTGGAAGATCACTGACCTCACAGGGTAGAATGCCCACGAATCTGCCCTCACTCCAGGCACACTGGCCCTCACTCCCATGAGTGAGAGTCTGTGTGAGACACTTGGCCAGTGGACTTCACCTGGAAAGGATTTGGAAGAGTCCACTGGACATAGCTGGATTCTCCAGTGGCCTGCCATTCCCCCTGGGGAAGGGAACTGAGGTGAAGAGCAAGGGTCCTACAACAGGGGCTTTGTCCTAATGCCAGAAACTGGGACTAAGGAATCCAGTCTGTCCAAAAGACCAGTTTGTTTTTAATGCCCTCCGAAGTTCAATGGACCTTTTTGTGTTTCAGTCTGTTGGTCTGGAGGAAGGGTCTCCTGCAGACCAAGCTGGGGCCTTACAGTGTTTTACTGCCATTTAAGAAACATTTGATACCCATTTGATACATTGAGTACCCAGCTTGCGGGGGGGGTGATGTGTAGCCTGAATAATTAAAATTGTAAACTATTCAGTGAGTGCTTTAAGCACTATGGGGCAGTGTACAAGCAGCATACATTTAATACATGCTCTGAGCTGAAGGGTGCTGCATAATTCAGACATAAATGAAATATTGAAGATAATTCATTTCTGGTCTGCAAAGTAGTCTAGGAAATGTGGACTGAGCTGGTCAGTTTGATTTAGAATTCTCAAAGATCAAACTCCTTAAGCATTTTCATGTTCAACACAAGTAAAAATAATACATTACAGCCTTAAAACTGGATAACTCAGATTGTTATCTTGTCAAACTTGAATGTTCAGACCAGACCTTTTCTTTGGAGAACAGGTGCAGTAATGTTGATAGAACTCTAGCAGTAAAATAAGAAGAAGCACACACCACCCCTCAGCTCCACACTTCTTCCATATGTCCCCAAGAGGTGGCTGTGTTAGTCTGTTTCGACATCAAAAGCAGAAATAGAAAGAAAAAAAAACCAAGATGAGGAGATTCATTTGACTATATGTCTTTTCTTCCTGTTTATCCTGAGGATTCCTGCTCAGAAAGCTGTGTATCCAGCAGTTTCATCAGAGAGGACAAAAGCTAGGAACAACAGATAGGACCAAGGGACCACAAAAGCCTTCATTTGCTTCCATATTTTTTCTACAATTACATTTTACCCTTCTATACTTAGCTGCTCTGCATCTGTCCAGAATCCACTTCACTCCACCGTGAATACTTCATGGTCTTTCTCCATTTTCTGGATTTCTATCAAGTTTCACCGTCCTTCCCACTGGCTAAGGGCAGAAAACATCAATTGTCCATGAAATGCCATTGAATGGACCCTGATAAACTGAGTTTTCTAACCTGAGTGCCTTTGCTATTCTGAGGATTTTGTCTCAAAAGAAGCACTCATTTTTCCATACATGTGCTGTATTTGCCTAAACAGTTAATAACAGTAATCATTATGCAACATGCAAATCAGTAGCCCTAAAACCAGTTATTGAGAAGTATGTGGCTCCGACGTCTCTCAGATCTCTTACTGAAAACTAGAGATGGGCACGAGACAAAAACTGTGTTTTGGTTTTTCGTTTGTCGTTGAGAGGTCTGTTTTGGTTCATTTCCGTTAGTCGTGAATTTTTGGAAAAATTTTGTTACTGTTTTTCGTTTTTTCGTTTGTTGTTTCTACCCGCTTTTTGCGTGATTTTTAAAGCATTTCTGTGTGCAGGCATCCCCCGATGCCCCAGACCAGAGGGAAAACACTAAAAAAAAAAGGATGCTGGCAGAGACACAGTATAATAGACTAGGTATGCAGGGAGGCTGCAAAGACAGCGGCAGGCATTGCCCAAGGTGCAAGGCAGACGCAGAGTGACTGCACTGCGGGGCAAGGGAGGGTACTCACCAAGAGGTACGCAGCACGCACACACAGAGGGAGGCTGCAGGACTGAAGCTAGAGTCGCAGAGACAGCAATCCCACCCTAACTCCCACTGGAGACTGCAAGGAGGACGGGGGCTGCCAGACCTTTTTATGCCCTCTGTGGCTGCCAGACCTGCCTGCCCAGTCTGCAACCTAGGCATGCTATTGGTTGAACATGATCCCATCACATGGCTTGCCTCCATTTTGTGGCTGGTGCAACATCCATTTTAAAGGGAAAAGAAAAATACATCGCGATGGGAGAAGACAAAAACAAATGTTTTAAGGACCCCAAACCCCTGGTAGATATTATCAAACAATATAAATAATTATCGCTGTGTTTTTACGGATGTCCAGGGCGTTTTTTAACATTTAAAACAGCTCATTTCATTGTGCGTCGCCATTAATGGAAACAAAACATAACAACCACAATTTTCGTGGTTCTGTTCGTTTCGTTGCATTTTCATCACAATTTTCATTTATCGTTTCATTACGTAATGGAAACGACAAACAGTAACAGAAATGGGAAAATGTTCATTCCATGCCCATCTCTACTGAAAACACATGCTTAGGAGCTCAGCCTGCATTGTGAATCTCACACACACATGTGCAAACACTAAATATGTTATCATTAGTAGTTGTATATTTTCAGATGACCTGCGTTCCAAAGGAAAATAAAAGTTTTCTTTATCCACTTACTTACTTACTTACTTACTTACTTACTTACTTACTTACTTATTTGCAAGATTTTTTTAGCCGCCCCACTACCAGGTGGTCTCTGGGTGGCATACAATGATATAGTAAAACTACAGTGGTACCTTGTATAAAGGAATTAATTCATTCCAAATGAAATTCTGTTAAGCAAATTTTCCTTTATACAAATTTCCCATAGGAATGCATTGAAAATGGAGTGTTTTATTTATTTATTTATTATTAAATTTATACCCCGCCCATCTTCCCAAAGGGAACTCTGGGCAGCTTACAAAAGCTGAACAGTTCAGCATATATCAAAATACAGACACACAGACATAATAACCCCTAAATGTGACCATTTTTATGTTGTACAGATTTGCCCCATAGGTGAGTCTGTTAAGTAAATTTCCCCAATCTCTGGAATTTTTTAAGTTGTTCAGGTTTCATGTTATACAAACCATTTGTTATACGAGGGTCCACTGTATTAAAAAAACCAACATGATTGCTAAAACTATAAAATACAATATAGGTTAAAATTGACATACAGTGGAAATTATTTTACATCTCATCCACCGGCCATACTGATCAAGGCCATTTTTCCTTTCTGTTCAGCAATAGTTATTTGAACAAAATCTAAGATGAAGTCTGAGAAAATTCATTTCATCTCATGCTGGGTCTGGCATTGTATTCCTGTAAATCATTCTCTGATGTTAAATTATTTCTCTTTTATCCTAAGCTGAAGCATGTTTTCAGAGCCTCAGGGTGAGCATTTTAGAAAATCTCCCTTCCCTGGCCAGGATCTCTGAGAATAAATTGTGTATTGGGCATCCTCCATTAAGTTTGACTGTTTTTCTAGCCCAGTATTAGCCTTAACTGTTGCCAAAGAAATGGGCAGCACCCTGTCTGGTTATAAGGGAGGCTTTGGCTACATTTGCAACATAACATGAGGATGACTCTGGGATCATCAACTACACTGTTTGTATTTGTTCATTGTCTGTCACAAGGTGAAGCATTACCCTTTGTATATTGTAAGGAAACTGAATGCCAGATCTAAATGTCATAAAAGGAGAATAAGTTTAATAGCCCAGATATAATGGGTAAGTTTCCACAATGATTCCGGGAAGACAGCATACTTTACTCTCTTCAACAGAGCATATCTGAAGAACCAAGTAACAAAGCAAAGTAACAGCTTGGTTATAATTCATCCCCCTCCACCCATTTCTTTTTTTATAGTATTCTTTATTTGTATTAGACACATACTTTTGCAAACTTCTTTGATACAGCATATCCCTGTTTCAACAACAGCGTGAATATTCAAGTGACAAATAATAAAGCAAAAATAACCTGTAATGAAATCAAAGCAAATATAGTTGAATAACATATTGACAAGACAGCTAAAACCAGTAAGATCTAGCCAGGGAGCCCTCCTGAAAAAGCCATCCCTCAAGGAGGTGAAAGGGATGGCTTGTAGGCATAGGGCCTTTTCGGCAACTGCGCCCAGGCTATGGAATGCCCTCCCGAGTGAGATCCGCTTGGCTCCAACGCTGATGACATTCCAGCACCAGGTAAAAACCTTCCTGTTTCAGAAGTTTTTTAACTGACATAACATAGATTGTGGGTCCTGAAGGCAATTTTAGTGTTTTGTATTGAACATGTTTTTATTGTTTTTAATTGTTCACTGATATTTTAATATTTTAATTGTTTTAATTTTTCATTTTAATTGTAAGCCACCCAGAGATCTTTGGGTAGTGGGCGGCATATAAGTTGTATAAATAAATAGTAAATAAATAAATAAATAAATAAATAAAATAACAATGTTAAAAATAATTGGGTGGTGGGCAGAGTAAAATCACAATTGATGGACATTATGACAGTCAGATGGGAGGAGGCAACGGGAAGCCTCATTACCTGACAGAGTATCTCCTCCCAATGGGAACTGTCCAGAACACCTGGTCTTCCCAGGCAAGGGGCTTGAGGGTGCTTACTCCAAAAGAGGCCCATAAAGACAAAGTGAGATATTGGGCTTTTTCGGCAACTGCTGCACAACTGCGGGATATCCTTCCCTATGATACATGTCTGCCTGCCTCCCTAGGATCTTTTAAACCATCTTTAAAAACATGAAAACAAGATCTCCCTCCTTCATGACTTGATCATCGATGAGTGGGCTGACTTGTCTTGTCTTACCAAGACCTGGGTTGGTGCAGAGAGGGGAGCTTCTCTCACCCAGCTGTGCCCCCTTGAGTTTCAAGTCCAGCATCTGGGCCAGTCGGAGGGTTGGGGTGGTGGGATGGCCATTATTTATAGGGAAACCCTTTTTACCAGCAAATCTGTGCTGTTGATATGTCCAGGGTTGGAATGCCTGGGACAAAGGGACAGATTTGGGATAGCTGAATACCAACAAGACATCTAAAACCAGAATCAAAACCAGTACCCATTGATTTTATTTCTTTATAACTTGTGGGTGTGTTGGATTGTTACAGTCATGACTGATTCTTCATGACCCCATGTCCATGGAGTTTTCTTGGCAGGAATACTGGAGTGGTTTGCCAGTTCATACTCCAGGTGCCTACAGCACCTGGTATTCCATGGTGGTCTCCCATCCAAGTACTAACCAGGGCCGACCCTGCTTAGCTTCCGAAATCAGGTGAGATCTAATGTGTTTAGGGCATATAGGCTATTTTTGCTTTATTACTTATTGCTTGCATAGACGTGTTAATGTTGTTAATCACCCAGAGTGTTGCCAGATGGGTGGTATAGAAATCCAAAAATCCAATCAATCAATCAATCAATCAAGCAAGCAAGCAATAGACGATCAGTCCAAGCTCAAGCTTAGACATGGGCACAATTCTCTTTGTGCTGGGTTATCATAAGTCATTGGCTATTCCTCATCCCCCAACTTACTCTCCCGAGTCCCACTCACAAGCTGCTGCATGCTGCTTGTTCCCTCCTCTTTGAGCAATCTTCCAATCCCAGCAGGAGTACAGACTTTCCTTCTCCCACCTCCTCCAGTAGCTGCCCACTTGGACATGGAGTTGGGGCAGGGATTCCTGATGCACTGCCTTTGAGTGACCACATCATTGATGTAAGATGACCTGAAACAAAGTGATTTATGTCCACCTCTACTCAAGGTCTCCACCTTTCACCTTAAACAGATAGCTACTATGAAGGTGAAACACCAAGATTTTTGGAATGACAACAATTATAGTTTTCTTATATATTCAGAGCCACTTTTCTTGTCCATGCTTGACCAGTTGGCAGAGCTACCAGGTTTCAAACTACAGATTTGCCCCATTGCTTTTAAAATAATCTGTCTCAGGAGGTGAGGCAGCCACAACTTCTCCCCTTCTTCTGCCCCCTTTCCCGCAAATCCCATTGTTCTGACCACTATATGGCACTGGTGTTCCTAGAAACAGTCTTGTCACAGAAGATGGGGTGGGTGGGGGCCAGCTATAGAATGTAAAGCTTGAACCCTTAGTCACTGCATATATGTTTTTGAAGACTCCTGGTACTCCACTGATCCTTTAGGAAGAACAAAGAATGATGTTTTCCATGGCTTCAGAGGCTAGGACTCGGGGCAATGGGTTCAAACTACAGGAAAAGAGATTCCTTTTGAACATTAGGAAGAACTTCATGACAATTAGAGCTGTTCGGCAGTGGAATATGCTGCCACAGAGGGTGGTGGAGTCTCCTCCTTTGGAGGTTTTTAAGCAGAGGCTGGATGCCCATCTGTCGGAAATATTGTGATGGGGTTCCTGCATGGCAGGGGGTTGGACTGGATGGCCCTTGAGGTCTCTTCCATCTCTGTGGTTCTATGATTCTATGATTCTATGCAGAAGGCTATAGCAAAGGAAGGCCGTGTGACTGGATCTATATTATATCACACCTATGGAATAAACTTAAGCCTAAACCCAAAGAATGCATGTGCATACCTTTCTACAGGAAAGTTGAACATTTACTGATATAAAAGATTGTCTTGATGAAACCAGTGTAATGGGAAAGCTTTTAGCTTCAATGGGATTGTGTTTTCCAAGGAGTAAAGGACAGATGAATCAGCAGAAGTAACCTTTCCCAGTGGATAATAAAACACTCCAAATGCCATTCCTCCTTATGCTGTTTATAATATATAGCACCAAGGCTAATGAGTTATGCCACATTTAATTAAACTTTCCTTAGGTTTCTCCCCCTCCCCCGAACTGTTTTCCATATGCACTGGTACTGGTTCAAGAACCTTCTGCAGTACATTGTAGGTGGTTTCCACTCTGCAGTTACAGGCAGTGTCTAATGCAGCAACGTTTGTTGTATAATAATGTACTCACAATAATCTTTAGACTGCAGAGCTGAAAAGAACCCTATGGATTTTCAAGCCCAGCCCCTGTCAAGGAGACATAGTGGGGAATTGAACTCCCAAACCTCTGGGGGCACTCAATGCCTCCAGAGATAATTGGTTCCATTGTTGTACTGCTCCAACAGTAAGGATGTTTTCCCCCTGATATTCAGCCTACATCTGACTTCCTTTAGCTTGAGCCCATTATTAGGTGCCCTTCACTCTGGGATGATCAAGAACAGATCTTGCAACCATTCCATGTGACTAACTTAGAGGAAGGAATTGAGAGTAAGCTAATCAAATTTGCAGATGCTACCAAATTGGGAGGGGTTGCTAATTCCCTAGAGGATAGGATGAAAATCCAAAATGACCTTGACAGATTAGAGTGCTGGGCCAAAGCTAACGGAATGGGTTTCAACAGAGAGAAATGTAGGGTGGTGCATCTAGGTAAAAAGAATGAATTGCACAGATATAGGATGGGAGACACCTGGCTGGAAACTAGTACCTGTGAAAGGGATCTGGGAGTCTTGGTGGACCACAAATTGAACATGAGTCAGCAGTGTGATGTGGCAGCCAAAAAAGCCAATGTGATTCTTGGTTGCATCAACAGAAGCATCGTGTCTAGACCAAGGGAAGTGATAGTACCACTCTATTCTGCTCTGGTCAGACCCCACCTGGAGTACTGTGTCCAGTTCTGTGCACCTCAATTTAAAAAGGATGTTGACAACCTTGAACGGGTCCAGAGGAGGGCGACCAAGATGATTGAGGGTCTGGAAGGAATGTCTTATGAGGAGCGGCTTAGGGAGCTGGGAATGTTTAGCCTTACAAAAAGAAGACTGAGAGGGGATATGATATCTATGTTTAAATATATGAAGGGATGTCACATTGAAGAAGGGACTGGTTTTTTTTCCATGGCTTCAGAGATTAGGGAAATTGTTTCAAACTGCAGGAAAAGAGATTCAAATTAAACATTGGGAAGAATTTCATGACAGAGCTGTTCAGCACTGGAATATGCTGCCACGGAGGGTGGTGGAGTCTCCTTCTTTGGAGGTTTTTAAGCAGAGGCTGGATTGCCATCTGTTGGGAGTCCTGTGATTGGGGTTCCTGCATGGCAGGGGGTTGGACTGGATGGCCCTGAGGTCTCTTCCAACTCTATGATTCTATGATTCTATGATTCTAACTTCTGAAAAAGTCGTATCACCCCTCAGTCTTTTTTCTCAGGGCTAAGTATGCCCAGTTCAACAACACTCATTGCCCATATGTTGAGACTAGTTGGAAATTCTGCCCTACACACCATTGCTCACATAATTATGAGACTGTCGCCCTTAAGACATCTTTCATCTCATTTCAGCCCTAAGACATATTTCATCTCCTAGCCTCTGACCTTTTCAGAAGCTGTTCAATACAAAAAGTAGATTATACGAACAGCAAGTCTGGATTTTTTAGAAGGGAAAAGATGGGAAGGCTTAGCAAGTGAAGACTGATTAAAATTCAGGAGAAAGTTTAATGCTGAAAGCAGTACATTATTGAGCCGAATGAGTTTATAAGAGTGCACTGAGAAGGATCATATGAGGCTACAAAAATCATAGTAATCTTGAGCTTATTAGCAATACAGACTTGGTGAAGATCCCTTGCTTCTTTGGTTGACTTTCTAAAAAATCATTCCCTTCTATAAATGCAGACACATTGGTTAGTTGTGAGTTTTCCCCCAGCTTGCACTTACTTTTTTCTACACACTGGAAGACGTGTTCATTTTTTGCACCTTCTGCACTGATAGAAGTGTGTGCACATTTTTCCTCTCTGATATATGCATTGCCTTGTACAGATTGCACCAAATTCTAATCAAATGGCTGTACCAAAATAAATTTAGAAATATGGATTTTGGAAAAAATATATTATCAGTAAGAAAATATATGCTCTTGTAGAAATACAATAAAATGTATTTATGAGTGAAATTTTCTGAGGCCAGAAACAGACTAAATCGCCCATCCCTCATATAAATCACATATTTGGTACAGTGAAGGAGAAATGGTGTTTAATGAGCTCCTCATCACCTGGGCTTATTATGTTGGCAAGAAAGCAAGAGCTGAAATTGATTAACTCTGAAACTTCTCAAACAAGCAGGTAACGATATATTCTATTTGCTCCCAAAAGATATAGCTTAGTATAACTGGGAGATTAGTCATGCAAAGCCAAAATGCGAGCAGCTGTGAAGGGACTCAAGGCATGTAATAGAACTGTTACTCATTCATGCATTCCTCCCACCCAAAAAGGGAAACATTATGAAGCCAATACAGTTCATGGGAAATAGTAAATGTCTTTTGAAAGGTTTATCTACCCACCCTCACCTCCATTTTGACCTGCTGCTAGACTCAGTGTGTTGGATGGTTGGCCAAGCATGGCTTTTGTCCTCCACACATGTTTCTGGGTGACTGACCCATCTGAACAGATTGGGCTTTACTTGCAAATACTCATGAATAAGGTCATACTGAAAGGCTGCAAATAAGATCCAGCAGATATGTTTCATGGAACACCTTGGTCAAGAACGGTTGAGTTTTCCTACACATGTAAGTGCATTTGTAAATACAGCATGGTGTAGAGCAGGGGTCCTCAAATGTTTAAAGCGGCAGCAGTTTCACTGTCCCTCAGAAGTGTTGTGGGCCAGGCAGCAGTGGGGGTGGTAGCAGTAGGGGCAAGGGAATTGTGGGAGGATTGGGGCAAGTGGTGGTGGTGGTGGGGTGGCAGGGGGCAAGGGAATGGGGGACAGTTGGGGCACGCAATGGCAGTGGCAGAGGGGCAAGGGAATTGAAGTTTGGGGCAAGTGGGGGTGTTAGTGGCAGGCAAGGGAACCCAATGTAGGTTTGGGGCAAGTGGCAGCAGCAGCAGCAGGAGGCAAGGGAAATGGGGTATGGTTGGGGCAAGCAGCAGCAGCAGCAGGTGGTGAGGGAAATTGGGTATGGTTGGGGCAAGTGGTGGCAGCAGTGGTGGTGGGAGGCAAGGGAATGGGGTGGAAGGTTGGGGCAAGTGGTGGTGGTGGTGGGAGGCAAGGGAATCAGGTGTAGGGTTGGGGCAAGTGGTGGTGGTGGTGGCGGCGGGAGGTGAGAGAATGGAGTATGGTTGGGGCAAGCAGTGGTGGCAGTGGTGGCAGGAGGCAAGCGAACAGGGTGGAAGGTTGGGGCAAGTGGTGGTGGTGGTGGTGGGAGGCAAGGGAATCAGGTATAGGGTTGGGGAAGGAGCGGTGGTGGTGGCAGCAGGAGGCGAGGGAACCGGGGGATATAATTGGGGCAAGTGATGGTGGCGGCAGTGGTGGGAGGCAAGGAACTGGGGAGAATGTTGGGCCAAGTGGGGGTGGGGACAGTGGCAGGAGGCAATGGAATTGGGGGTAGGGTTGGGGCAAGCAGTGTCAGCAGTGGTGGCAGGAGGCGAGGGAACAGGGTAGAGGTTTGGGGCATGTGGTGGCAATGGTGGTGGCTGGAATGGCTCTACTTCCTTCCTTGCTTCAGGAAGAAGGCAGCAGCCAAGGCAAACCAGGGCTCCTCCTTGCCTCCTGTGTGGCTGCTTAGAATGAAGAGCAGCAGCCGTGGCTGGGGTGGCAAGGCTGATGCCACCGTGCAGAGATCCGGCTGTGCACCATGGCAATCATGTGCTTGCTGCACCCCGGAGGGAAAGCCACCTACTCTCCTGGGCAGACCTGGTTTGGTGCACTGCAAGCGAGGGAGGGCAGGAAAGGAGGGAGGGCAGGAAAGGAGGAAAGGAGGGAGGGCAGGAAAGGAGGGAGGGGAGATAGGATAATTTAAATGCAAGGTGTGTTCCACCTGTTCCGGCCCTCACCCAGCTAGTGTATGCCCTCAAGGGTGGCCGCATGGCAAAGGAGCCCAAGATGCTGGGGGGGAGGATGAAAACTGCCCCAAAGTAGGCCCAGACTTCCCAAAGGGACCTAGCCCCATCAATCTAGCAGTCCTTAAGGAGTGGCTCTGCATCAAACCTGATCAAGAGGCAGCTAGGTATAGTAATGATGGGTTCATTTTTGGTTTTAGAATCCCGGTAGTAGGGCAGTATCTTGCCATGATAGATAAGAATCTGAAATCTGTAAGGGGCATAGAAGAGGTAGTTCGGGCTAAGATTGATAAGGAAGTTCATGAAGGGAGAGTATTGGGGCTGTTTCCAACCCTACCGGCAAAAACTTTCAGAGTGTCACCATTAGGAAGGCATCGGGTGAGTTTCGCTTAATTCACCACTCATCTCCTGATCCCTCAGGAGCACAGCAGTGTTAAATAAACATCATTTGATGTGGCTGTGTGCATGGTAAGGAAGTGTGGTGTCAGGGCACTGATTGGGAAGTGTGATATTAAATCTGCCTTTCGGTTGCTACCAGTTCACCGAGAGGATTTTGAACTCTTAGGTTTTTCTTTTGAAGGCCAGTTTTACATGGATTAGGCCACACCTTTTGGTTTTTCAATTTATTGCTATGCATTTGAGCTCTTTAGTACATTTTTAAAGTGGGTCCTGAAACAAAGAGCATGAGATGATAGGGTAGTCCACTATTTAGATGATATTTTTTGGCTTGTGGTAAGGTGGGCTCAAATAAATGCAAATTATTAATGCATCATTTCAGGGAGTTAGCAAAAGAACTGGCAATTACTTTAGCACAAGAAAAGACAGAAGGGCCCACCACTGTTTTGATATTCTTGGGTATAAAGTTTGACAGAGTGGCTCAGGCTAGTAGATTGCCATCAGATAAATTGGTGGACTTAAACAATGCTTGTCTTACACAAGGCATAGGGAAAAGTATCCCTTTGGGAACTTCAGGAATTAGTAGGGCATCTCAATTTTGCCTGCCAGCTCCTGGCACCTGGCAGGGCATTCCTGAAGCATTTTTGTGGCACAACGGCTGGTTTGGAGTGGGGGGAACCACACCATAAAAGGCACATGTCAGCTGGGATGAAGTAGGATTTAAATGTTTGGTTGGTCTTTTTAGATGACTTCAGTGGGGTTTCTTTTTGAAAGAAAGAATTATTGCTAGGAGCTGAACTGCAGGTCTACACCAATGTATCAGGGTTTGGGGATTTGGTATATTTTTTTCAAAACAGGTAGTGCACAGGCCAATGGCCTAGCAAGTGGATTGAGGCAGTTGTGACCAGAGACCTAACTTTCCTTGAATGTTTCCTAACAGTGGGTGTGTTGTGGCTGTAGGCTCATTTATGAGCCAACTCAGCTGTAACATTTTGGTGTGATAACCTTTTAGTTATACACATTATTAATTCTCTGTTATCCAAATCCATTAGGGTGATGATGACTTCAATTAGGGCTTTCACATTGCGTTGTTTAAAGTTTAATATAGTCTTTCATGCAAAACATGTACCTGGAGTCCAAAACCAGATTGCTGATGCCCTATCCCACCAACAGATGGATTGATTCAGAGTGTTGGCTCCTCGGGCCCAGAAAGACCAGACAGCCCTGCCAGATGAGGTATAGAGCCATGGCAGGTTGAAGCCATTAGAGCAATGAGTTTGATTCTGGATCCAGGTACCAGGTGTGCTAATGCAGCATCAGCTCTGAACATCAGCAATTTTGGACTAATGACAATCTAGTTGTATGGCCAGTAATGGTAGATCAATTGGTACAGTTTGTGGTATACTTACATCAAAGTGTTCTGCTTATATACCGCCCCATACCACTACAAGTAGTCTCTGGGCGGTTTACAATTTTAATTACAGTGTGCAGGCTACACATTGCCCCCCCAGAAAGGGTTGGCAAACTATCAGCCCTTGCCTTTTATGCTAAAGCATGGGGCTTACCTCATCCAGAAAATAAGTTTAGATCCAAAAAAATTGCTGGATGGATTAAAGAAAAGGGGTTAACTAAGGATGACTGAGCCCCCATAAGACCTGACATATTTGATTGCAGGGAATATGGCACTCGATATGCAAGGATGAATTTGAAGTCAGTTTGTTTAGGTCAGCTACTCCAACTTTTTTGGCACATTTCGAATCAGCAAATTGGTTGTAGCATCTAAGAAGGATTTATCTGGGATATCTCTTCAATTTGGTGATGTGACCCTGACTACAGATCATGTCTTGATACACCTGAGATGGTCCAAGACTGATCAGATGGGCAAAGGTTCATTTATCAAATTACAACCATGTTTTATTCCTGAAATTTGCCCTCTCAAGTTCCTTACAGCTTTCATGGCAAAGCTGTAAGGAACTTGATGGCTGTTTGTTCAGGCATCAGAATGCCAAGCCACTCGTATGCTTACCAGTTTTGGAAAACTATATCATTGGCCTTAAGCAAAATTGGTATGCCCCAGTGGTGCTTTAGTAGCCATTCATTCAGCATTGGGCAGCCTCTACGGTAGTGGTAATTGGTTATTCTAGTGGTGACATACAAATGTTTGGCACTGGAATTCCAATAGATTCAAGGGTTATGTTCGGCCTTTACCTAATTGCTAGGTGGGTCAGCCTCTCCATGCTTTTTCATTACAGGTCTCCACAGCCGAGCCTGACTTTGAGTGGTGATGTATTAATAGTTACTTATTTTGGACTGCCAGGTACGCTGGTCACTTGGCATGGAGTCGGAACCTTGGCTTGGTCCAGCAGGTGTCGAGGCCTGAGAGGCATGACATGGGGTGGATTTGTTTAATCTGGCTTCCCAGGGTGCTTGTGAAGCACACATTGATATATTGTGGGTCCACTTGGGCAGCAATGACTTGACACAAGTGGCAGAAAAAGCTTTGATCCTTAGAGTCACTGCTGACTTGAAGAGGTTTAAGTGTCAGTTCCCTAACACTTGGGTAGTATGGTCAGCTATCATACCAAGATAGGCGTGGCATGGTGCCAAAGACCCAAGGTGAGTAGATCATACTCATAAGTGTGTCAATAGAGAAGTTAATTTAACTATGCAGCAAGATTTAGGATCCACTGTGATGCACTCTGAGATAATGGTGCAGCACTTGGAATTGTGCAGGGCCAGTGGCATGTATCTCTGACTTAGCTTTGGAGATCTTCTTGCATGATTTAAAAGGGGGGGCCCAGGCTGAAATTTTTGGCTTGGTGAGGGGCAAGAAGCATATCTAGTAGCTCCTTTGCCACAGCAGGTAATGCAATGTTTTGGGTTGTAGGTGAGTTAATGGTATATGCCCCATTAAGAGGAATGGGCAGCCTTTTGATAGAATGTCAACAAGTTCAGGTTATTGTTAGTAGAGTATTAATAAGATACTAGGTCAGGCATGTCCAAACTTTGGCCCCTCCAGATGTTTTGGACCACAACTCCCACAGTCCTTTGCCATTGGCAATCTAAGCTTAGAATTCTGGAAGTTGTGGTCCAAAACATCAGGAGGGCCGAAGTTTGGACATATCTGTACTAGGTTGTAGTTAAATTTGTTTATGGCTGCCTTTGGGGAGCTTGTCTCCTGGAGTTTGGAAAGGTGCTGAATAACTTTTACTGAATATAGGTAAAAACTCACCTAATATATCAAGGGCCTGAAGGTCAAGGTAACACAGGCCAAAGTTTATTTGCACTATGGCAGGCCCCCTTTATTTTTTCTGAATACATTATTAAGGATTACAAGATTAAATAAAATTGTGGCCCATTTTAAAATACAACACCTTGTGTCGTCTGTTTATTTCAGGTCTGGGGGTGCAAAAAAGAATAACTGAAATGTTCAGCACTGTATTTAGTCACTTGGGCTTCCATATAGACAAGCCACATGTTGATCTCAGAAAGTAGGCAGGTTGGCATTGAGTAAATATATCCCTGACATAGTTGCCACATTTATAGATCCCTGTCTTGAATGTCCCCATTTGGTAGTTGGTGTGTGTGTTGTGAGATGACAAGAAACAGAAAGCATGAAGGAGAAGAGATGAGCTTTTCAAAGAAAATAGCTGCCGTTAAATCATGGTGGCCACCCTCGATTTCCACTATGAATTATTTTACCATAGAAAAAGATACTCATTTGTTAAATGATTGCTGGGTATGAATAGGGAACCTCTTTTTCTATATCTTTCTCTCTCCTTTTCATTTACCATAATTGGTGGGCAGAAAAGTTTGTAATTTCCACTGATTGCTTTTGAAAAGGCTGCTGCTTTCCCAGGGAGCATTGGTATGCAGGTTATGCGCCTCCATCGCCTAATCGGTTTAATGCAGGGTCATTTGATGGAGGAAAAGAATAGCTAAAAGACAGCATTTTTTTATAAAAAAGCACTTGTGGGCAGTCATAACAGATTCTGCAATAATTCTGCCCCCAGCAATTGGAGAAAAGCACGTTGCTGATTTTTAAATAAGCCCTTGGCTGTTGTGCAATCAATGGTTCATTGTTGTAAACATTTGATTATGAAAAGCAATTTTCTTGAATTAGTTGACACTAGGAATTAAACTGACATTGTGGGAAAAGCCATTTTACTGTGTTGTGCATACGTTGATAGAATGAGCACCTTCCCTAGCTTCTGTATTTACAATTTTATTAAATTGAAAAGAGAATGCGCCCAGGAAGCACATGGGGTCTTATGAGTTGTTCCCAGAGAACCTGTATCCAAGCTGTTCCACAATTGCGACCTGTGCTCTCTAATCCTGCCAAGCTCCTGCACTTCCACCTGTCTGTGGAAAAAAGACAGTAAGCTGGTTACATCAGATCCTTCTTTGTTCCGCAACTAGTTTTGTACCATGACAATGTTGGTCGTGGTTTTGTCCCTGTTCCAGTGTTTCCATGGTCGTGATAACTTGTCTTGTACCGTGACAAACACTGAATTTGTCTAGCTTCCTTTTCCCTTTTTTTGGCAGGGGGGGAGGGCTTAAAAATCCTTTTTTGGATATTTCGCTTCTGAAAAGTCCAAATAAAATTAAAAAAAAACCCAGATACAGTTTTCTGAGAGAAACGAATGTAGGTATGTTGCATGACAGTCATTACTACATGGTGTCTTGTCTCAGAACAGAAAGTGGGAACAAAGAGTGAGAAGGGAAAACCCTACCCAAGCACCAGGTACAGTAGTGTCACATTTAGCACCCGTGTCAAGACAAATTTCAGTAGTTGCGCGACAGATGTGAAGTAACATTTTTGTACCACTCCTAAGCGCAAAACTAACAGAGAAAAAATGGACATGAAGTAACTGCCTAAGTAGTTCTTCTAGATGTTCAGATTGACATTTCTTCTTGGGTGCCCTTGCAGTGTGCCACACAGGACAAGACAAGTAAGAGAGAAGCACAAGATGGCGGGCGGCAGCAGCAGTGGTATGGGGTGGCTGTGCTTCGGCGTGTTTTTGTATTTTTTTTTTGCCGCTGCTTTGCCAAGTTTTTCACTGCTAGTTTCTAGGGCCTGCCAGGGCTTTTTGGGGGATTCTGAAGGGGGCCCTATGTTGTTGACCTGAAGGAGGACTCTGTGAGATGCTGCAGCTCGAAGATGCTTGCTTGGAACACCGACTCCTCGGAGGTCCCTACGGGTGTCCCCTCCCCCTCTTTCTCCCTCCGTTGTCTGGGAGGTTTCGTCCCACCTTTTTGCCCACTTCCCTCAGCCCGAGTCTCATCTGGGGTCGGTGGTGAGGTGCCTGCGCACACTGAGGGCTCTGTGGCTGTGCTCCGCTTCTGTCATCGCGGGTGCAGGCGGCTTCATGGGGCGACGGCTGGATCCATCATGGTGGCTGTTGCCGCGGCCGTTCGCCCTGGTCTGCCCTCTGCTTCCAACTTGGCCGCTCCACACTGGTGGCTCCACGTGGGCTTGGTTTGGCTGCCCATCCATCTCGCCTGCTGTTCCGGGGCTTCATCTGGCTCCCCCAAGTCTCCGCCTTGGTCACCTGCTGGCCACCGCAGCAAGCTTTGTCATCTTCTCGCCACAGAGGTGTTCCATCTTCCTCGCTGGGCTGCGGCCGACACTTGCCTCCATCTTGGCTGCCTGCTGGTTGCTGCAGTGATCCCTGCCATCCAGTCGCCACTGTGGTGTTTCCATCTACCAGGAGGGACACATTGGGTTCCAGCCTCCGCCTTTGCCGCCTGCTGGTTGCTGCAATACCTTGGCTGTTTGGTCACTGCCGAGGCATCTCTATCTATCTGAAGAGACGCGGCTGGCTCTTGTTTCACCACCCCGGGAGGATTTGCTGGCCCTTGGAGGCAATGGACCAGCTCATTGTGGGTGCTGCTGTCGCTGGCTTTGCCAGGGATTATTTTGGCCCTGCCACTGGCCCCTTCGTTGCTTTTGGAGCCGGGCTTGGTCCATCTGCCATGCCCTGATTGTCTCCTGTGAACTGCTGATGTGGGGCCTGATTAGATCGC
Organism: Phrynocephalus forsythii; assembly: GCA_029282475.1. Lineage (NCBI taxonomy): Eukaryota > Metazoa > Chordata > Lepidosauria > Squamata > Agamidae > Phrynocephalus > Phrynocephalus forsythii. Next base: position 16,573,605 of record JAPFRF010000004.1, read on the forward strand.
CCGGACATGACCATAAAGCTGTGCCTAGCCAGAGATGGTGGGTTCCCCAGTGGACTGATTGGAGAGACTGGACGGTGTGCTGGCAACGGACATGGTGGACATTTGCCCCCCTTTGTGGACTTGGGGACCCGGCCCCGGAGGTTGATTTGGACTCCTTTTCCTGGCGGAGGTTATCAAAGCTCTTTCCATCTCCATAATCATCTTTGTGAATGTACAGCTGGACTGGTAGCGGCTGGACGAATTTGGTTGAGACGTTCAGGGGCGTCTCGTTCAGCCCTACCTGCCATCTACTTGCACTATCTAGGCCTGAAGCCTCTGTAATTGGCTTGAGCTCTGAATGCTGGGTTTTTTTTTCATCACAGTGCCATCATTGCCTTTGTCTTCGGTTTTCCATTCTGTCTCCCCCCCTTCCTCCCCCCCTCACTTTCTTTCTTATCCATCACTTGCCCTGGCACAGTGCCCTTAGTATGTTTATTTTATTAGTTCTATTTATTTACTTATTTTATTTTATTGTGTTGTATTATTTAAGTTGTATTTGCTTATTGGTTGTTTAAGTTGTATTTGCTCTTTGTATTTTGTTGTTGTTGTTTTTGTGTGTGTGTGTGTTAGGCCACCATGTTGGCAGGGACATATATCTCTGTGGTGTCTGGCCGTGGGAGGTACGCTTTGGGCGGTGGGATTAGTCGGGTAAGAAGAACTCAGGCCAGGCATCTCTTGCCTGTCCCCGTTCTGATCCCTCCGTTCATGGCCACATACCTGGGTGCCATACCACCAGCGCCTCCGGCCTGTCTTGCCTCCTGGTCAATGCCAGGTCAGTTCACAATAAAACACCCATCATCCACAATGTCATCGTGGATGAGCGAGCTGACCTGGCATGCATCACCAAGACCTGGGTGGGTGCTGAGGGTGGGGCTTCCCTCTCCCTCTTGTGCCCCACCCGGGTTTCAAGTCCAGTGGGCGGGCAGGTCAGAGGGTAGGGGGTGGGGTGGCCATTGTCTATAGGGAATCCCTTTATGTTAGCAATTGCTGCGACTATGGTGTGTCCGGGTGTTGAATGCCTCCATCTATCAGTGGATCAGCGAGATAAGTTTGGTATTGTGCTGGTGTACCGTGCTCCCCGCAACCCAGCTCAATCCTTTCCAGAGATCGCGGAATTCATCTCGGCTGCGCTTTTGAGGTCCCCCCGCCTTTTGGTGGTTGGGGACTTCAACTTGCATGCCGAGGAGGAACTCTCTGGTGTGGCTCTGGAATTCATGGAATCCATGACCTCCATTAATCTATCTCAGCATGTTGAGTGTCCCACTCATAGAGCTGGCCATACCCTGGACCTGGTGTTTTCCTCCATGTCATCAGATTCTTGTCTGAGGGTTAGGGGCAGCTCGCCTCTGCCCGTGTCATGGTCGGACCATCACTTGTTAAAATTTTCCCTATTGATTGCCCCCCCACCCTGCGGGGAGTGTCGGGCCCATATTTGGGCCCACCCCCGTAGGCTCCTGGACCCTGCTAGGTTCATGGAAGCCTTCAGGGAGTTGTCTGGCAGCCTGGCAGACGATCCGGTTGATGCCCTGGTGGATAGGTGGTATGAGGGGACCACCCCCATGTGCCTCCTGCGCTGTGGAGACTGCTCCTCTCCGTGGTACATGGTGGAGCTGTGGTCGATGAAACAAGAACGCAGGAGACTAGAGGTCATATGGAGGGCCAGTCGGACGGAAGAGAATAGGGCTGCACTTAAGCAGCTGACTGGCTGCTCTCTTCGCGCAATCAGGGATGCTAGAAGATATTTTGTCTCCCTGAGAATTGGTGAGGCCTTGAACCGCCAGGTGGAACTGTTCTGATTGGTTCGAGACCTCTCCAATCCCAGTCAGTTGGGGCCTCCTCCTAGTGATTTCACTAGTGAGCAATTTGCAGCCCACTTTAGAACCAAAATAGAGGCCATCCGTTCCGACCTGCCCCCCAGCTGCTCTAGTCCTTCCCCTGATGTCCCTGGGGCCTCACCCCTCCATTCTTTCTTCCTGGATGAGTTTGGGCCAGTGTCTCCAGCGGAGGCCTCCAGGGCTATGGCTTGTTGCCGGCCAGCGGGCACTCCCTCTGACCCTTGCCTGGCCTGGCTAATTAAATCTGCCGAAGGGAACATGCCTGAGTGGGTTTCCACCATTGCCATGGCCTCTTTTGGGGAGGGTCGTTTCCCTGACCGATTGAAGGAGACCGTGGTGAAACCCACTCTCAAAATACCTGGCCTGGTGTCGGACGATTTATCTAACTATCATCCGATTGCCATTGTTCCCTTCCTGGGCAAGGTTGTCGAGAGGGTGGCTGCTGTCAGGCTCCAGTCGTACCTGGAGGAAAATCGTATCCTGGATCCCTTCCAGTCTGGTTTTGGACCCCTTCGCAGGACCAAGACTGCCCTGGTCGCTCTGCAGGATGACCTCCTCAGGGAGGCTGACAGGGGGTGTTCCTCCCTGCTGGCTCTCCTTGATCTGTCAGCTGCCTTTGATACCGTCGACCATTGTAACCTGTTGGTCCAGCTGGCTGAGGCGGGAATTGGGGGTCAGGCTTTGGCCTGGCTTCGTTCCTTCCTTGGGGGCCGGACTCAGCGGGTTCAGCTGGGTGATGACCTGTCGGCTCCTTGGACCGTCCCTCGTGGCGTGTCCCACGGGTCGGCAATCTCACCCATGCTGTTCAACGTTTACATGAGGCCTCTGGCGGAGGTCATCAGGAGATTTGGAGTTTGCTGTCATCAGTACGCTGATGACACGCAGCTCTATCTCTCCTTTTCGTCGTCTGCAGAAGAGGCAATTTGCTCCCCTGATCTGTGACTGGAGGCGGTCTTGGAATGGACCAGAGATAACCGGCTCAAGCTGAATCCGGAGAAGACGGAGATTCTGTTCTTCGGGGCGCTCTCGTCTGGGTACTATGGCCCGCTCCCTAAGCTAGGGGGTGTTTCCCTCCAGCCTACGGACAGGGCCAGGAATCTGGGCGTGGTCCTGGACTCAGCCCTCTCCCTGGAAGCCCAGGTGATGGCTGCTTCCAGGGCCGCTTTTATCTACCTCCGCAGGATAGCCCAGATCCGATAGTACCTTGATGAGTCCTCCCTGAGAACAGTTGTGCAGGCCCTGGTGATATCGAGGATCGACTACTGCAATGCCCTCTACGTGGGGTTGCCCTTGACCCTGATCCAGAGGTTACAGCGGGTGCAGAATGCAGTGGCCAGGCTGCTGGTGGGTGCTCGTAGATTCGAGCACATCATCCCAGTTCTGGCTTGCTTGCACTGGCTACCCGTTGTCTTCCGGATTAGGTTCAAGGTCCTGGTTTTAATTTTCAAAGCCCTCCATGGCCTGGGACCAGAGTATCTGGCGGAGCGTATCTCTCAGAGATCAACTGGGGCCAGAGCCACGAGATTGGCGGAGGCGCGCTCACTGAGGGTGGCCACACCCAGAGAGGTGTGGAAATAGCGTACGCGTGACCGCCTTTCTCTGTGGTGGGCCCACGCCTCTGGAACCATCTCCCCAGTGAGGTGTGCCTAGTAGAGTCCCTGCCCACCTTTAAAAATGCCCTAAAGACCCACTTGTTTAGGGAGGCGTTTGGCGACCTTTTCATTTAATTTTCCCCCCTTCTCTGCCCGCCGCTATCCCTGCTTGCGTCACCTCTATTTTTTTTTTTTTTTTACTGTCCTGTTCTATTATTTTGTTTTATGCTTTTACTGTAAGCCACTCAGAGTTCCCTCCCGGGAAGATGGGAGGGATACAAGTCTAATAAATAAATAAATAATAAATAAATAAGAAAGAGGATGATAGAAAATATATTGCAGTAGGCATGCTCTCTCTTTAGTGTTGCTAGTCAGTAGCTTGGCTTGCCCAAGTGTGCCCAATCAAGTTTTAACCCAGATTGGAGTGCTGCTGGGTGGTATTGAATTCAGACTGCTGTGTTGTTGTTTTCTAATGTTGGAGTACTTTGCTGGTTTGGTTCCTCCCCCTCCAATATTTCTCGCTATCTGCACTGTTGTCTGTTTTTGAAGTAGATCGATTCTTTGTTGCCTTATTCCTGGGTGTTTGTTTATTTGCTGGTTTGTTTATTTGCTTGCTTGCTTACCAGTTAGTTAGTTAATTAGTTAGTTAGTTAGTTAGTTAGTTAGTTAGTTAGTTAGTTAGTTAGTTAGTTAGTTTGTTCATTTGGTCAGTCTATCGGTCATTTTGTAAAAGGGGTTTTAGTACCTTATAGAGTATCAGGAAACCTAAAAGGGGGAAAATCACAAAATGAATGACCTAGACCTAGGCTTTGCTTTCCATGTAAAAGAGAAACAATTTTTGTGAATGAAATAGGAAACTTTTTTCCATATATATCCCTAATAATTAATGTAGCACTCTCTTTTTGTAATCCTTGGGTATGGAATGGCTGCTTATTTGTGTGGGTGGAAAAATATAGTGGATTCTCATATAACAAACAGTTTGCATAACAAAATCTGTACAACATAAAAATTCAGGAAATAGGGGAAATTTTCTTAACAGAATCACCTATGGGGCAAATCTGTACAACATAAAAATGGTCACAATTAGGGATTACTGTATTCAATGGATTGCTATGGAAAATTTGTATAAATGAAAATTTGCTTAACAGAATTTCCTTTGGAATGAATTAATTCCTTTATACAATGTACCCACTGTATATAAAGTTTGGTGAAGTTAGTCTGAGACCTCTCCAGGGGCCTTAGCAACTGGAATTTCTAAGGGAGGTTTTGGGTTGCACTGGATGCCAGGCTCCTTCTTTTTCATTTCCTTCTCTTGTTGCTCACTACTAACCCCACCAAATATTAGTATTTTAAACTCTTGAAACACTGGAGCAAATTTCATTATTGTTTTAGAGGCACATAAACCAATCTGAAGGTGATTGTGGTCTTCTTGAATTGTCTTCTAGCTGATCCAGATAAAGTATTCCTGCACCACTCAGTTTGTTGGACACCATCAATGCTGTCATGGCCCCTCAAGCTAAAATAATGTCAAACATTGATACAGACATTGAATACAGTAGTCTTTAAACATATATATCATGTTTTCAGAGACTACTCATCAAATATTCCTATCCTGTTTGACATCAAATTCCATAAAGGGGAATTTTGGGAAGTACATTTGATCAAGACTTTAACAGACCACTCATGACAATTTAATTTATTTCAATCATATGAAATGAAGTCTGGAAGTTGAGTCATGGCAACTGGACTTCTTTTCTTGAGAGACTGAAATATTTTGCTACTCATCCAAGCATCTTCATTAGAGACTGACAACAGTTCCTAATCTGTCTTTCAGTCACACCTCTCTGTTATAACAGGTAAGTAACTTGTGATTTCCCCTTGCCATGTTTTCATGAAAATGCATTTTCAAGGAGGTAAAGGCACTCCTTCTTTTAAGGACTAGAGGTCCTTTTCTCAGCCAAAGAGCCTGTTACTCATGCAGGCTGATAGGCTTTTCACCTGACCCCTAAGATCTGCTGGCCACTTAAATTTGGACCAGAGATTCGTCGCTCTTCCTGTGTCCCCACCCCTCCGCACTTCCTGGCTGTTGACTGCGTGAGGGGAGGGAGAAAAAGAGAAAGAAAAGCATGCCGCTCACCTCCATTCTGCTTCTCGCTCTTGCCGGCAACATTCCAGTCTCTGTAAAGTAGCTCTTAAAGGGGCGGGAGCCAAAAAAACAACAAACAGAAGGGAGGAGAGCCCCACACTCACTATTGTTACACCACATCAAGGAATTTTCACCTCCAAAGAGCAGGTACTTGAAAGGTGCACTGGGACGCGCTAAAGTGGGCGTGGTCACAACTAATTTCCTGTAAACTCCGGAGCTGGTGGGGGAACATTTTTAAGCTCCGGAGCTGGGAGCCATTTGCCCCGGAGTTTAGGGGTTGTGTATAAATGCCCACACTAACTCAAGGAATAAATTATCTAACAGGAGCTAAAACACAAAGTGACCCATGACTTCCAGAAAACACTTTGTGACCCCCCCATGGGGACCCCCAGATTGGGAAACACTCTTCCATGAGGCACAGGAATAAGGCCTTTTCCATCCATCCTTCCTTCCTTTTTACATTGCAGTCTTATGCAATAGGTTAGGCAGAGAAAGAGAGAGAGAGAAAGACTATAATGAATTCAGAATTACCTACAGAATTTCATGGCGGCCTGAAGACTAGAACCTGAATGTTTTGAATCCCAGTCCAATATTCTAACCACTGCACCACACCAGAAAATTGATTCTTCCTACATTTTCAAAGCTGATTATTTAAACGTTGCCTAAGATTGGGTTGGCAATCTTCAGTATACTCTATGTCCTGGAATCAGCATTTCCTCATGGCAGTGGTTCTCTGGGGGTTGGGACCCCTTTGGGGGTCGAACAACAATTTCAGAGGGGTTACCATGAGCCAGTAAAGAAAAAGGCACAAAGGGCTTGGGTCTGGAGGAACAGGGGAACAGGGAAGAGTGAGTTACAGCTTGATAGGTTGGAGAGGATGTCAGTCAATGGCACCTGAGGCTACCATTGGTTGAGGGTGCCTGTCAAGGAAGTTCTCTATGGCACCTGCGGCAGTGGCCTGCCAAAAGGGGCTTGTTGTCTATTCCAAGCAGGGCAAGGGGACACCACAACATGAGGAACTGTATTAAAAGGTTGCATCATTAGAAAGATTGAAAACCACTGCCTTACGGCTACCTACACATGTTACATCATATAAAGGCTTCCTTGTATTTCCAGATAGTAGATCAACTCTAAGTGGCTTAGAAGTTCCTCTTATTTTCATGCCCTCTCAGAACTAGCCCCCTGCTCTGAATGTGACTTTATCCCATGATAAAATCTGATCTCATTCTGCCTTGGCCCAAACTGTGATGAGATTTTGAATAACAGCAGTTCCCTTGATCCATTCTGCCACGACTGAATAATTTGCACTGCTTGGTACTAAGTATAGTGTGGATGTTGGACTCCATCAATTTGTTCTGGGTCTCATTTAGACTCTATGAGGAAATCGCACAAGGTAAGGAGCCCCCTGCTCCATTTCTTCTGAGGCATTAATTACATGAGAAATACTTAAAAGAGCTAATGAGGAACATCAGTGCTTCCCATTTGAAAGCTATAGGATGATTTATGTCTCTCATTATGTTTGATACAAAGACCCAAACCTTTGCATTTAAATTATCCTCCTTTGCACACTTCAGACCTCATCAATTAGGAGCTCCAGATAACTCTCTCCAAAATGATTGTCTTAATAGTCTGGGTGGGGAAGGACAATCGATGGCAAGAAACAATTGAGAATTTGCTTCTCTTAAGTAACTCTAACAAGTTCTCATTGCTCCTCCCCTGATTTAAGAAAGCGTAATGCATGTAAGGCCTGTGCTTTGCAGTCACCTCATGGATATTTTTTGTGGATATGGCTTCTTCTCTTTTAAGGGTGATTGGAATAATTTATACTGGCTCCTTGAACCAGTGAGGATGTATTCAATCACTTCTTCAATAAGTTTCAGTGATTCAAATGAGCCTACTCTAACAGCAAACAAGACCGCGGTCATACCTGCGTTTTCTGCGTAGTTTCCCATCGGCGAACTACACAATAAAAGATTGTGTGCTAACCAGGAAGAGAAGCAAATTCTGCTCCCAGTCAACCATGCCCCTTGAACAGCAGTTTCAGTGAAGTTTCCTAAACCAATGCCAGGGGCTGGATTTAGAAACTTCGCTCGAAAATGCTTACTTGTTTGCTTCTGCTGCAACGACAGGACACTGAAAATACACAGGAAATTCAGTTTTTCCCCTTTCTACCTGGGTTAAAAGACAGAGCCTTGGAAACTGGAGCCGGAAAGTAGAGCAAAATGAGTAGTACACAGGTTAGGATAGAACCAGAATAGGAAGGTATGACGCAGAGAAGAAGACACCAACAGCTCATTAAAAACCACATGACTGCTCCCGAAAAAATATGCAGGAAATTTAAATACGAAGGAAACCCAGGTATGACCGCAGTCCTACAATGTTGTTAAGTTGCAAGTTGCAATGAGAATAGGGCTATTTGACTCTATAGAACATAGGGAGGAGATGCTTCACCATATCCGATTCATGGGCCTATCCTATGGTGATTCACGACACTAAGCAGCAAAGTTGCAGCCAATGACTTGTAATTATAATCAGTCATTAGCAATGGTTATATTCAAAAACTACAAGAGGGAATACTCCAGTCTTCCAAGATTCCTGGTCTGTAAATCTTCACCTTCTTCAGTCTTACAGATGAACACAAGAATTTACAAAGGTTTTCTCCCTACAAATTGAGATGTGCATAGTTCACATGTTTACACTATTTTTTGGGTGAAAATCAGCAGTAGTATTTTCTTTCTTCCTTCCTTTCTTCCTTCCTTCCTTCCTTCCTTCCTTCCTTCCTTCCTTCCTTCCTTCCTTTTTGTTTTATTGGGGTGGGGTGGGGTTGTACATTTTATTTAAAAATTGATTTTTTTTCTAGGGGAAAAACTAGAGTTTTTGTGTTTTCATTCTTGCTAACACCGTTTCTGAATTAAATAGGTGACAGTCTTACTTGCCTTTGTACAGGGTTGAAAAATCTCAGACAAGCAGGGGATAGCAAATATTTGTTCCTTATTCAGGCCTAAATTACAGGTCCCTGTTGCCTCCTATTGATTGTTTTGAAAATGACTACTCTAAGAATATCTTTTGTATTTCTATCCTACATCTCCTTCTACCCAAATAAGTATATATATTGTGCCACACACCCATTCAAGGCAATGAATGGTACCAACACACCAGCCATTATGTCCCAGGGAGCTTATAATCAATCCGATTTGTTAGTATTAAGGTGCCACTTGACTCTTTCTTTAATAATGGAAGGCTATTATTGATGGAACAGTTACATAGAAACTACTGCCAGGTCAAGGGTGATGTCATATGAGTGCTGTATTTCCATGATGCTAACTAACTGAAAATAAAATCACAATGACCTTGCATGATTGAAGCACAACCCTATTCGCTGTTAAAGCTCCACACAGAAATCTGTCACAGAGGCAAGCATCTCTCTGTCAGATAGCGCAGATCTGTAAAATGCTGAAAGGACTGAGTATATAGATCAAAGTATCCTTTCGTTCATTTCATAAACCTTTAATGGCATTTAAAAGAGGATATAAATATAAATAAATAAAACAGACAGAACAGCACCACATTTAAAATATGTCCCACCTTGGAAACCTCAGTGTAATTCACAAGGAATAGCTTTTTTAAAACAGCATCAAGGTAATCTGCCACCCGGGCAGTGACTGATTCAGAAGTGTCCTCAAGAAGGAGGCCCACATGTCCACCAGGGGAGGCAGGGAGCTCAAGTAATATTTGGCTGAGAAAATGTTTACGTAACTTACTCTAAGCCGGGCAGTGGCACAGGATGTGGGCAACCGTATCGGGTTCTATATGGCAACGTTTACAGATCCTATGTGAAAGGGGTAGGCTTTGATATCTCCCAGACAGGACTGAGGATGGGAAAATGTTAAATCTAGCTGGCATGAATGCACGACTCTTTATGGGGTTTACTAGTTTGTAAAAGTAACATAAATCATGACCGCCCACAGGGGATAGATTGAAGTAGCATGGGGAGCAAACACGGTTTAAGGTGGAGGTAAGTGATTGTGTTTCTGCTTCCCATAATCTCGACTTTATGATTGAGTGAGCTCTGTTAAAGCCAATGTTAGCAAAGTAATCTAAGGAGTAACATATTTTGGAGTTTGATAACAAAAAGGTGTCCCAAGAGGGGGTAAAAGGGTCTTTCAGGACAGTAAGGAGTCAGAACGAAAATTGTAATGGAGGTTTAGCCAGTATTTAAAGGCTAAAACCCATGCTGTAGTCGAGGGTAAGTGAATGCCCAGTTCTAGGGCCATAGTAGATAGTTTAATCGTATTTGGAACACCGAGAATGCGCCTCAGGAAGGAGGCCATCACCAGGTCTACTTTTTCAGTGACAGCCTTGATCCAGATTGGGACTCCATAGAGAAATTGGCTTATGGTCTGAACCTGTAAGATTTTTAGGGCTGTGGGAATGTACTGATTACCCCTATTGTAATAAAAGTGGGCAACTGTATTTAAATGGGACGTTGATGAAATAGCCAAGTTTCTGTGGGGGGACCAGTTAAGTCGGTGGTGGAAAATTATTCCCAGGTATTTAAAGGTCTTAACTTGTTCAATAGGACTGTTGTCAATGTTCCAGGGTACTGGTTTCCAGGATTTTGAGAAGATGAATATTTTGGTTTTCCCTGAGTTGATTTGCAAGTCATTAGATGTGCAGTAGGACTGAAATGCCGTCATGAGATGTTGCAACCCTGGTCTAGTAGTGCAGAGCAGGACTGAGTCATCGGCATAGAGCAGTAAAGGAAGAGGGGTATTATTGAGGGAAGGGACTGACTTTTCGTATGGTGATAGCTGAGGGTGCAGATCAGCCAAGAAAAGATTAAATAAAGTAGGAGCTAATGTGCAGCCCTGGCGAACACCTTTCATTATTGGAATCTTGTCCGATAGGAACAAGTTGGGAACCACTGCAACTAGTCCGGACTTGGCAGAAGTTTGAGGTATGAAGTTTACGGATTAGGGAAAGCAGACGGGGGTTAATGCCCCAAGAGGCTAATTTATTCCATAAGAGCCCTCTATTGATTGAGTCAAAAGCACCCCTTAGATCAATAAATGCAACATAGAGTTTGCCATTAAAATGGACAGAGTAATTCTCAGCAAGAAAGGATAGTAAGAGGGCGTGGTCTAGAGGGGAGGATCCCGGACGGAAGCCTATTTGTTCGTTGCCTGGTAGAAGCTTTTCCTAGGCCCAATCTGTTAGGCGCTTTAGTAAATGCTTTGCATAGAGTTTCCCAATTGACGAGAGCAAACTGATCCGTCTATAGGTAGCTGAAGAGGTGGGGTCATCTTTTTTGAAGATTGGAACTAAGATTGAGGCTAACCAAGAATCAGGTAAGATCCCTGTTCAATCGATCAAGGTAAATAAGTTAGCCAGGGGGACTGCCCACCAGTTAGGGTTGTTTAAAAGGAACTCGCATAAGACACCAGCGGGGCCTGTAAAATGCTGAAAGGACTGAGTATGTAGATCAAAGTATCCTTTCTTTGCTGCCCAATCCACAAATAAAGAGATAGACACAGATGATGGGTTCAACTAGGGCCAAAAAATTTCTTAATACATTAACTGGTAACCTCCTACCTCCTGCAATGCAGATACCTGGGGCAGACACCAGATGTGCCTGCTTATCCCCACCCTGATCCACAGTTGTTGGAGTCCTAAGCCCCAGGTCTGTGCCATCCAATTGCCATTCCAAGCAAGCCTTCACCCAAACGGCCCCTCCCAGCTACCAGTAGCCCAAGCCTTGTTGTGACTGAAGCCAGCCCGCATCCAGGATTGCCACTTGTTTCACTCCTGCCATCCTGGTTACTGAATCTCAGGATCCACAGTGATGAGATGTTGGCTGCATGGTCACCTCTGACTGAAGCTATATCTGGGCCACTTAGCAAGTGCATGGGTCATGAGTTTCAAAAGAGGCCTCTAGGAGGATGGGATCACCTTATAAAGGCACACAATCCCACCCTCATCAGGCGAGCCTTGGGCAGCCAATCAGATAGAGCAGACAAAGATCCCTTGCCTTTGTGGCCATTAGCTGTGTTGTCAGATAAGCCCCTCCTGAGTATGATTGGGTATCGTTCAGATAGTGGCTTGATTTTAAATTGAAGCAAAGGCAATCCAACTCAGTTTAAAATGAAAGGGGGGGAAGCAAAGCATGCTGGTTAAATACAGCCCCATAGTGCTTACCATTTTGTTTACAATTTTGATTCTGCAGCCTGCACATTGCCCCAGCACCAGCATCCAGCAGGGTACTCAGTTTACTGGCCTCAGAAGGACGGGAGGCTGCATGAAACTCGAGCCCTCTACCTGGGATTGAACCTGGGTCGTGAGCAGAGTTTTGGCCAGAGTATATCTGTTTAACCCAGGAGTGTACAAACTTTTTGCAAGGAGGTACAGATTTGGTGAGGTGAAAATGTGTGGGGGCCAACAATTGAGCCACATTTGCCTCCCTCCTCCCGGGCCGGACTTTGGACAAGTCTCTATAACATGCAAAGAGGCGGGGAGGATGCTGCAGCAACAGAGCTGGGGGTGGGTAGGCTGGGCAGGTGGCTGGGGGGATGGACAGAGGCAGGAAGGGCAGGCAAATCATAAAACTGCAAGCTAACACTTCCATCCGGTAAGGGGAGGGGCCAGCTGGTGGGGATGCATGACAGGCTGAGCTGGTGGGGAGAAGAAGCCGTGGGCCACTCAGAATTTGAAAACGGGCCACATTTGAGCCCCAGGCCTGACTTTGGACATGCCTAGTTTAACCACTGTACCACAGGGCTCCTAACCAGAATGTGGCACTTATCCCAGAGCATGCTTGTAAGCAAAGATGAAATGTTTTGGATTATATCCAGGCAGGGCTGTCCAGCAGAGCTATTCCACAAGGTACGGTATAGGTTCTATCCAGAGCAGGGAGCTTGTCAGTATGTTGTACAAGAGAAACAACAAATACCTTTTTCCTCCTTTGGACCTACCCTGGCAGGGGCAAAGCATCTCCTTCCTTTCTGAATCACAGGAAGGTAGGCCGATACCTCCAGTCGCTGCCTCTTAATATAAATGGCATTGACAGTGGCTTATTTATTTATTTAAGTAATTGTTTGATTGATGTCTGACCTTTCTCTCCAAAAATTTCATTCCAGGCACTGAGCAATTAATTTCAGTTAAAAGCACAGCTTAAAAATAACCACAAAATCCATGAATAAAAAACTAAGCAAGATACATCAAAAGGTAATGGAGGGGAAGAGAAACAACCACCACCCACAAATCAACAAGAAAGTAGACAGCACCCTCTCAGATGAAACACCCTTTTAAATAGTTCCTCAAATTGACTCCCAATAAGATTAAAAAGCATCCACTGACAGAAAGTGGAGATCAAAGAGGTAGTGAGGGGAGTTAGTGGAGAGCGGCCACAGTGAAAGGCTTATTTCTTTCATCCCCACTAAACACTCTCCTGAACGGGGTGGCACAGGGAATGGGCCTTTCCAAAGGTCTCAAAACCCAATTATATTTAGGAAGAACCATGTTCAGGTATATTCTGAACGCTCAGCTCTTGATGTTGCCTTGGTATTTGAAGCCACATTGGAAATGTTTATAACTACAAGGCAGGGCAAAGACACAAGTACTGCACAAAGGAATGGGGAAAACACACACAATTAAAATACTTGCAGTATGGAAGCATCACAGAACTGGTTGCCACTGCATATCCCATCTGCATGTGCTTCCATTCATTTTCTATATTCCGGGAGTTCTACCTGCTGGACAGGCACCATAATTGTGGAGGAAGGCTGAGCTGGAACCCCAGAGAGCCTGAGCTCAAGCTTATTTTCCTGTTGAAATAGGAAAATGCCCTCCGTGAAGTCACATCAACAACTGGGAGCAGCTTCCTCTTCTGATAGAAAATTTGACCCAGATGTGACCTGTCCTAGGCCATGAGGTATATCACCCCAGCCTTCCTCCAGGTGACCACTACTGAGGTATCAGTCCAGTAGAGGGAACCCCCAGAAAGGAGGATTCTGAGGGTTGGAATCAAAACAAACAAATGTACATGCCTAATATCTAATAGGTGGTACATTTTTCTTTGGATTGTTTGCTTTAAACCAGTTATATGGCAAGATATTCTGTAATAGGTCAGCTGTCTGTACACTCTGCCGTAGCAATACGTTTCTGTAAATGTACTGTAAACATATTAACAATTTTATTGCTGTTTTAGTTGACTTTGTTTTATTGGTATGTTATTATTACATTATATTGTTTATTTTGTTATGAGGTAATGAGTAAACCGCCAAGAGTGGCTGTGTTGCTAGATGGGCGATATATAAATCCAATAAATAATAATATCTACTATAAACTGTATTTTATATTTTGTGTATGTTTCATAAACAATTGCATCTATCTGCAGGGTGTGTTTGTGTGTATCAACTGAAAGAAACATTACTGGCTGATATTAAGATCAGTTTGCCTGTGTATTGATTTATACATTTCACCCTTGCAAAGTACTGTATCTTTCTGATCATAAGATGCCCCCATGTATAAAATGACTCCCACTTTCGTAACCCAAAATTACAGTTTTGCAACCATGCGGTTCTCTCCTTGGCTTACTTTCATGTATAAGATGATTTTCAGTCTAACATTATATTTATACCCAGAAATATAATGTAATAGAGATGTTGCTGTTTTTCAGCAGAATACCCTTGTAATATGGGAGAGCCAGTGCAACCTAGTGAAGAAATGCAGCCGCTTCTCGGAAATCTCATAACCCTCAAATGCTCTGCAAGGGTTGCCACACTGGCAGCAAATAACAATTGTGATGATGTGACAGCATTTGGCAGTATAGGAAAAGCAATTGGCCATTTCCCTGAATTTACCTACAAAGAAATCCTTGGCAGTAAAGCAGAGGATGGAAGGCAAATGAAGGGAGGGAAGGTTTCCAAATGTACTCATGACTTACTTCTGGGATGTGCTTCCTCACATTGCTGAAGCACTGTTGAGAGATACCCACTTCTCGTCTTACTCTCACTTCAGCAATAATTGTGAAAACTTTGTATAAAAGGATAGGGACATCTTTTAAAAGGCTCACACGGCTGCATAATGAGTGAAGGCCGACATTCTACAGTGTCAGTGGGGGGAAATTGTCCTTCAGGAGAATACAACTGATAAATTCCCCTCAGTGCCATACTGTAAGCACAGGAGGAAATCAATGGGTCTGGGAAAGCAGTGTTGTTTGAAACTCCTCAGAAGGGGCAAAATCCATACACATTGCAAAGTCCTCTATAAATCTTTGTTCGTGTCTGTACTCTTTGGTAAAGAGAGCAAAGGGTTTGAAAAGATATATTGTTCAGTTCTGAGTCCTGGGAGGGAAGGGAAGACAGTGATTTCTTGGTACTTGCATGGCTGACTTTGATGTCAGAGCTGTCCAACTTTGAACAGCCCGCAATCTACCTTCAGCTTCCAAACGTCCCCGCGGTCTACTCTTTGAGCTCCCGAACATTCCTGTGCTCTACTTGAAGAAGTACATGCGTGCACTTCAACAGTGCTCTGAATTAGGAGGGTGGAGACTCAGCAGGTAAGAGAACAAATCCAGACCAAATATTCAGGCAGGTGGGTAGGCAAAAAAAGAGTTTTCCTCTGAACATGGTGTTGCTGGCAGCAGATCTGGAGGCTGGCAGAGACCTGGCAGGCTCCATGGGCTACCAGTCGCCCACGGTCGATGCTTTGTGCAGGCCTGGTCTATGTTATCACTTTCATGAACCTTGGGGGTGCTCCTGGAACCCGGTCTAACTCTGGAAGCCCAGGTGGACTCGGTGGCCAGGGGTGCCTTTCTCCAGCTGCAGAATATATATCAGCTGTGTCCCTACCTAGATGAATGGAGACTTATGACAGTTACGCATGCACTGGTAACATCCCGTATTGATTATTGCAATATGCTTTACGTGGGGCTGCCTTTGAAGACGGTCTGGTGATTGCAACTGGTTCAGAATCGTGCTGCACAGCTGGTGAGTGGTAGGGCCACCAAGGAACACATCACACCGATTCTGTATAACCTTCACTGGTTACCAGTTGCTGCCCGAGCCCAATTCAAAGTGCTTGTTTTAACATATAACGCCCTAAACGGCTTAGGACCTAGACACCTGAAGGACCGCCTCCTTCCATATGAACCTACCAGGAAATTAAGATCTAGTCAGGGAGCCCTCCTGAATGAGCCATCCCTTAAGGAGGTGAAAGGGATGGCTTACAGCAGTGCTCCCCAACCTTTTTATCACCGTGGACCGGTAAATGCTTGATAATTTTTCCCTGGCCCGCTTGTTTTGATTTAATAAGATAAAAAATGTAAATGCCCCCCCCGGCCACTGACGCACATGCGTGCTAGTCATTTCCCACTCTAGGGGGCGGTGCTCATCTCCGTACTCAAGCCGAAGAGCCAGTGTTGTGCGATGAGTCCTTGGCATCGCTGCAAGGAAACACTGTTTTTACTTCCTCGCATTTTCCCCCCAGGGGGCTACCCAGCCGCCGTGAGGTCTTGGGACCCTTCGCCCTTCCTTGACATGAGGCCTCCCTCCCTCCCTCCTTACTTTCTTTCTTTTTTTCTTTCCCTTTTCTTTCTCCCTCCCTCCCTTCCTCCCTCCCTTCTTTCTTTCTTTCTTTCTTTCTTTCTTTCTTTCTTTCTTTCTTTCTTTCTTTCTTTCTTTCTTTCTTTCTTTCTTTCTTTCTTTCCCTTTTCTTTCTCCCTCCCTCCCCCCTCCCTTCTTTCTTTTCTTTCTTGCTCTCTCTCCCTTCCTCCCTCTTTCTTTCTTTCATCCCACTCTCCTTCCTTCCTTCCTTCCTTCCTTCCTTCCTTCCTTCCTTCCTTCCTTCCTTCCTTCCTTCCTTCCTTCCTCTTTCTCTCCCTTCTTTCTTTCTTCTCTCCCTCCCTCTCCCTTCTTTCTTTTTTCTTTATTTCTCTCCCTCTCCCTCCCTCTCTTTCCTTCCTTCCTTCCCTCCCGCTCTACCTCCTTCCTTCCCTTCTTTCTTCCCTTCCTTCCTCATTTTCTTTCTTTCTTTCTTTCTTTCTTTCTTTCTTTCTTTCTTTCTTTCTTTCTTTCTTTCTTTCTTTCTTTCTTTCTTTCTTTCTTTCTTTCTCCTCTCCTTCCTTCCCTCCCACTCTCCTTTCTTCTTCTTTTTCCCCCTTTTCTTTTTTCTTTCTTCCTCTCTCCTCTCCTCTCCCTTCTTTCTTTCTTTATTTCCTTCCTTCCCTCCCTCCCTCCCTTTCTTTTTCTTCCTTTCTTACTCATTTTCTTTCTTTCTTCCTTCCTTCCCCTTTCTTTCATTCTTCCTCTCTCTCCCTCACTCCTTCTCTCCCTTTCTTTTTCTTTCCCTCCCTCCTTCCTTTACCTACTTACTTACTTCCTCCCTTCCTCCTTCTCCCTCCTTCTTTCTTTCTTTCTTTGTTCCTTCCTCTTCCTCCCTCCCTCCCTCCCTCCCTCCCTCCCTCCCTTTCTCCCTTCTTTCTTTTTCTTTCTCTCTCTCTCTCCCTTCCTCCTTCTCCCCCTTTCTTTCTTTCTTTCTTTCTTTCTTTCTTTCTTTCTTTCTTTCTTTCCCTTTTCTTCCCCCCTCCCTTCTTTCTTTCTTTCTTTCTTTCTTTCTTTCTTTCTTTCTTTCTTTCTTTCCCTTTCCTCCCCCCCTCCCTCCCTCCCTTCTTTCTTTCTTTCTTTCTTAGGAAGGGGCGATGGTGGGACGGGGGCGATTGCGGGGGTCGCGGCGGTGATGGTGGGATGGGGCGAGCGGGGGTGGCTTTTCGGGCGGGATGGGGATGATTGCGGCGGCGGACTGGGGGTCGCGGGCGGCGGCGGGATGGGGACGATTGCGGCGCGGCGGGCGGACGGGGCGGTGCGGCGGCAGCGGGGGGACGATTGAGGGGGTTTGCGGGCGGGCGGGGCGGTGTGGGGGTGATTGCGGTGGCGGGAAGTCGCGGCGCGCGCGGGGACGGGGAATGGGACAATTGCGGGGCGGGGACAATTGTGGCGATTGCGGCGGCAGCGGCGGGGCGGGGTCACTTGCGGGGGTGTCACAGCGGCGGGGGGGCTGCGGGGGTGGCGCGGCGGCGGCCCGGTGCCGATTCATCCACGGACCGGCACCGGTCCGCGGACCGGGGTTGGGGAACACTGGCTTACAGGAATAGGGCTTTTTCAGCAACTGCCCCCAGACTATGGAATGCCCTCCCAAATGAGACTTGCCTGGCGCCGATGTTGATAACATTTCGGCGCCAGGTAAAAACCTTCCTGTTCCAGAAGTTTTTTTAACTAATGATTGTGGGTCCTGATGGCAATTTTAGTGGTATGTTTTTAATGTATCATATTTATTGCATTTACATGTTTTTATTGTTCTAATTTTATTGTATTTTGATGTTTTAATTGTCCATTTTGATTGTGAGCCGCCCAGAGACCTTTGGGTCGTGGGCGGCATACAAGCTATATAAATAAATAAAAATAAATAAATAAAAACCTTAACTGGATTGGACTATAATTCCTTGTTTGGTGCCAGGTTCAAAAGCAAGAGACCACTCTGATTTGCATATAAATTCTGTATAGATCCATGTTAGAGAAAGTCTGATAGCAGCTGGAATGACCCAAATCTAGCTGAATAGTCACCCTCAGGCATGGTTTATAGCATTTCAGATTTAAGGCTTTTCAGCTGAAGGTGATTTACCCGTTCATTCTCAGACATCTAGGAGATGGCATTGTGAGATGCCCATGGATATCTGAGATGGCTTTAATTGGATTTTCACAGCCTCGTTGGGAGCAAGAGTAGAATGATGCATGAAAATCAAGGGCACACCTGAGGTTTGAGGCAGAGGTGCTATTACTTATTGGTCAGTTAGGACTATGAGAGATACCTTCCGTTGGAGGAATAGGTGGTTTCAGTTGTTGGCACTTAACAAGAATTGGCAAATGAGCCATGTCTCAATTCTGTGTTCTGGCAAGAAAGTTCAAATCATCATCTGAACAATGGGTAGAGCAAAGAGAGTGTGATGCCAAGGACAAGACAAGCCAGGAGCTACAAGCATTATGTGGACATAGGGTGACATCAACATATATGATAATGCTAGACCAGGGAGGTTCACCCATGTAGCAGTCTTTCTCATCTCATGTATCAAATCTGCTTGTTTTCTGTGACTGGCCATCAGGAAGGAGAACAGACTTCAATTCCAACTCTGATGGTTCAGAGTCATGTCTCGAGAGTCTCCTTCCAACCTCTGCATTGCTTATGACTTTTTCAGGTCAAAAGTTATTGTCAAGATAGATTACCCTTGTACGAACAAGCCATTCTTCTGAAGACACTGCATCATTTTTCATGGTTCCCACCTTCCTTTCTCCAACCATCTTGGTACAATTAGCAATAGTGGCTGACTTTGTTCCTGTCATTTCACTATCAACTGAAAGCATGGACAGCTGCCCCTCTACTGGAAAAAGACATATTTGATCATTTGTCAATAAAACACTGATTTGGGGCACTTTCAAGAGCCTTGTGGCACAGTGGTTAAACTGTAGTACTGCAGTCAGGTCTCTGCTCATGACCTCAGTTTGATCCTGGTTGAGGTAGCTGGCTTAAGGTTCATTCAGCCTTCCATCCTTCTAAGGTCAGTAAATTGAGCATCCAGATAACTAGGGTGATGGGTGTCAATGTGTAGCTTACATAATGAAATTATAAACTACCAAGAGAGTGCTTTATATGCTTCGGGGAGGTACATAAGCAGCTTCTTGTATCCACTGTTAAATATATAGCCAGAAGTGCTACTACATAGCTTGCCATGATATGTGACAAAACCAGACTAGGAGATGAGTAAGCAACAGGATGCTTGAAGTCAGCCACCACCAGTGCCTCCGACCTGTCCTGCCTCCTGGTTAATGCCAGGTCGGTTCATAAAACCCCTCTCATCCACGACACAATCGTGGATGAGCGAGCCGACCTGGCATGTATTACCGAGACCTGGGTGGGTGCTAAGGGTGGGGCTTCCCTCTCCCTCTTGTGCCCCCCTGGGTTTCAGGTCCAGTGGGCGGGCAGGTCGGAGGGCAGGGGTGGCGGGGTGGCCATCGTTTACAGGATATCCCTTCATGTTAGCAGTTCTGCAACAATGGTGTGTCCTGGGGTAGAATGCCTCCATCTATCAGTGGGTCAGCGAGATAAGTTTGGCATTGTGCTGGTGTACTGTGCTCCCCGCAACCCAGCACAATCCCTTCCAGAGATTGTAGAGATCGTCTCAGCTGCCTTGTTGAGGTCCCCCCGCCTTTTGGTGGTTGGGGACTTCAACTTGCATGCCAAGGAGGAACTCTCTGGTGCGGCTCTGGAATTCATGGAATCCATGACTTCCATGAATCTATCTCAGCATGTTGTGTGCCCCACCCATAGAGCTGGCCATACCCTAGACCTGGTGTTTTCCTCCATATCGTCAGATTCTTGTCTGGGGGTCGGGGGTATTCTGCCCCTGCCCGTGTCATGCTCGGACCACCATCTGCTAAAATTTTCCCTGTTGATTACCCCCCGCCCCACGGGGAGCATCGGCCCTATATTTGGGCCCGCCCCGTAGGCTTCTGGACCCTGCTAGGTTCATGGAAGCCTTCGGGGAGCTTTCTGGCAGTCTGGCAGACGATCCGGTCGATGCCATGGTGGATAGGTGGTACGAGGGGGCCACCGGGGCGGTGGACCAGATCACCCCCAAGCGCCTCCTACGTTGTGGAGACCACTCCACTCCATGGTATACGGCTGAGTTGCGGTCGATGAAACAAGAACGCAGGAGACTAGAGGTCATTTGGAGGGCAAACCGGACGGAAGAGAATAGGGCTGCTCTTAAGCAGCTGACTGGCTGCTTTCTTTTCGCGCGATCAGGAAAGCTAGAAGATCTTATGTCTCCCTGAGAATTGGCGAGGCCTCGAACTGCCAGGCGGAGTTGTTCCGGGTGGTTCGAGACCTCTCCAATCCCAGTCAGCTGAGGCCTCCTCCTAGTGATTTCACTAGCGAGCAATTTGCAGCCCATTTTAGATCCAAAATAGAGGCCGTCCGTTCCGACTTGCCCCCCAGTTGCTCTAGTCCACCCTCTGAGATCCCTGGGGCCTCACCCCTCCGTTCCCCCCTCCTGGATGAGTTTGGGCCAGTGTCTCTGGCGGAAGCCTCCAGAGCTATGGCTTGTTGCCGGCCAGCGGCCACTCCCTTTGACCCTTGCCTGGCCTGGCTTTTTAAATCTGCCGAAGGGAACATGCCCGAGTGGGTTTCTGCTATTGCCACGGCCTCTTTCAGGGAGGGATGTTTCCCTGCCCATTTAAAGGAGACCGTGGTGAAACCCACTCTGAAAAAAACTGGCATGGCGTCAGACAATCTATCCAGCTATTGTCCGATTGCCATTGTTCCCTTCCTGGGCAAGGTTGTCGAGAGGGTGGCTGCTGTCAGGCTTCAGTCATATCTGGAGGAAAATCGTATCCTGGATCCCTTCTAGTCTGGTTTCAGACCTCTTCGCGGGACTGAGACTGCCCTGGTCGCTCTGCAGGATGACCTCCTCAGGGAGGCTGACAGGGGGTGTTCCTCCCTGTTGGTTCTCCTTGATCTGTCAGCTGCCTTTGATACCATCGACCACAGTAACCTACTGGTCCGGCTTGCGGAGGCGGGAATTGGTGGTCAGGCTTTGGCCTGGCTCCGTTCCTTCCTTGGCGGCCGGACTCAGCGGGTTCAACTGGGTGATGGTTTGTCAGCTCCTTGGACTCTCCCTTGTGGGATGCCCCAGGGGTTGGCAATCTCACCCATGCTGTTCAATGTTTACATGAGGCCACTGGCGGAGGTCATCAGGAGATTTGGAGTTCGCTGTCATCAGTACGCTGATGACACACAGCTCTATCTCTCCTTTTCGTCTTCTGCAGTGGAGGCAGTTCGCTCCCTTGATCTGTGTCTGGAGGCTGTTCTGGAATGGACCAGAGATATCCGGCTCAAGCTGACTCCGGAGAAGACAGAGGTTCTGTTCTTCGGGGAGCTCTCATCTGGGTACAATGGCCCCCTCCCTAAGCTGGGGGGTGTTTCCCTCCAGCCTACGGACAGGGCCAGGAATCTGGGCATGGTCCTGGACTCAGCCCTCTCCCTGGAAGCCCAGGTGATAGCTGCTTCCAGGGCCACTTTTATCCACCTCTGCAGGATCGCCCAGATCCACCAGTACCTTGATGAGTCCTCCCTGAGGACAGTTGTGCAGGCCCTAGTGATCTCGATGATCAACTATTGCAATGCCCTCTACGTGGGGTTGCCCTTGACCCTGGTCCGGAGGTTACAGCGGGTGCAGAATGCAGCGGCCAGGCTGGTGGTGGGTGCTCGTAGATACAAGCATATCACCCCAGTTCTGGCTCGCTTGCACTGGCTTCCTGTTTTCCTCCGGATTAGGTTCAAGGTCCTGGTTTTGACTTTCAAAGCCCTCCATAGCCTGGGACCAGAGTATCGGGCGGAGCGTATCTCTCAAAGATCAACTGGGTCCAGACCCATGAGATTGGCACAGGCATGCTCACTGAGGGTGGCCACACCCAGAGAGGCGCAGAAAGCACGTACACGTGACCGCGCCTTCTCTGTGGTGGGCCTCATGCTCTGGAATCATCTACCCAGTGAGCTGCGCCTGACAGAGTCCGTGCCCGCCTTTAAAAAGGCCCTGAAGTCTCACCTCTTCAGGGAGGCATTTGGTGACCTTTCTAGTTAATTTTTTTTCTTTTTCTTTTCCCTCGCGCTTACTGTGCTTGGGTTTTGCCGCTATCTTGTCTCCTGTTTCTCTTGTTTAGTGCTTCTTTCTTACCTGTTTTTTTAATTGTAAGCCGCCCAGAGTTCCCTTTTGGGAAGATGGGCAGGGTATAAGATTAACAAATAATAAATAAATAAATAAATAAATAAATAAATAAATAAATAAATAAATAAATAAATAAATAAAGATCAAGGCTACAATATTTTGTTGGCTATGTTTCCAATGTATATCATATAAGTTGAGACTTCAGTGACCCATCTGCCTTTGGTAGCCTTGAGTTCAAATCCCCGTCTTCTTGATTTGTTCATGTTTGAGGATATGTTTCAAAATGAAACATAAACTTTTATTGAGCCTGATATTATAGCGACTGCCAGCTGACCAATTTCTCCAGTCATCAATTTAGACGTGGATATATGATAATTAATGTAAGAGGGGTTTGTGTTTTTCCAGTTGACAAGAGCAACAAGGCCCCAAAGAAGGAACACTTCATAGATGATGACTCTCCTATGAGTGCTTCGATACGCAGACCTAATTAAGCAGGAGATCATCTAATTAATTCCATTCAGAAAAGCTGCCATTGTAATTCTTTAGGGATTAATGTAGAAAGAGATTAATTGTTTATCTTACTCTATTGGAAGGAACAACCACATAATGTAAATCTGTTTTCCCCATAAAGGATTGGTTAAGAGTGGGGGGAAGAATGAGTGTAGGTTTTGAGTTGTGTGCCTTAGAGCTGGGACTCAATCCATGCATTATATTTGCACATCTGTTAAGGGTGAAACCATTGTCTTGGTTCATCTCAGTGGAAGAGGGCTTTACATAAAAGCAGGATCAATTCCCTTTTCTGACTTCCTTGCTTAAGCCTGGGGAAGAGCAACTACAAACATTTTTAAAACTATATTTTATTCATTTTCTATAAGAAAAAAAGTATATGCAACATTTGTTACATACCGTGATACATGGGTTTCAGTCCTTATTACAACCAGCTTTCTCTTATTCTGTTTCTTTTTCCTAGCCATTGATAAAATAGATTCCATACTTGGTAACATTGTGGGTCCAATTTTCCTTGATTATCATTGTCACATTCCAAAAATGTCTTAATAATCATTTCATCTGTTAGCGTTTCTTCGCTCTTCCAGTGTTGTGCCCAAACCATTCTGATCGTTGTCAGAATGTGCAGTACTAGATAAGTATTTTGTTTGTCTAGATTTTCTGGTAGCATGCCTAGTAAAAACAGTTCTGGACTAAAGTCTACATGTATTTTTATGATTCTAATGTCAGGTATGTATTTTAATCCAATATTTTTTTGCTTTATCACATGTGAACCATACATGACAGTAAGTCCCTGTTTCCTGTGCACATTTCCAACATTTCCTAGAAAGGTTAGGGAACATTTTAGCTAACTTATCAGGTGGAAAATGCCATCTATAAAAATTTTTATACATATTTTCTTTATATGATGGTGTCATTGTTAGTTTAAGATTTCTCTTCCAAATGTTTTGCCATTTCTCCAACTCCACATTATAACCATTTTGCCCATTGTATCATTGGTTCTTTCACATGCTCAACTTCCATTTTCCATTCTAACAAAAATTTATATATTTTGTTCAGCTGTGAAAGGGAGAAAAAAAGCCCCGGCATCGGGGACTTTAAAAAAAGTGCTGACCCGGCTTGGGAGCCACACAGTGGGCACAATAAATTAAAGAAAAATAAATAAAATAAAAACAGTGCTGACCCAGCACTGAAAAATGTTAAAAAAAATAGCACCCACTATTAGGAAAACCCTAATTTTCAATAGAATTCTTCTTGCTTGTTATTGGGTACGTGTATTGCTATCAGGAGGGGTTTATTTTGATTTATCATTATGTCAACCATTAATATTCTTCCTTCTTCATCTGTGTATATAAGTTTGGGACCTAGTGTTTGTTGAATATATACAGCTCCTCTTCCTTTCTATTGTTGTGCTGCTGAATAGTATTATCTCCCAAACTTTGGACATTCTAAGTATTTGTAGTGTTGTACATGCATTTTGCAGTTGTCTGAGACCATGAAATATTGCTCACCACTCGGTGCTGGTGATACCAAAAGAGACCAATGGTTTCACTAAGGGCCTTTTCACATAACCCCTAAAATCCGCGGCAAATGGCTCCCAGATCCGGAGCTAAAAATTGTTTCCCCACCAGCTTCGGAGTTTACAAAAAATTAAGTGCGACCACACCCACCTAAGCGCGTCCCAGTGCACTTTTCAAGTACCTGCTCTCCGGGGTGAAAAAGCCTGATGCGGATGTAACGTTGTGAGTGCCGGGCTCTCCTCGCTTCTGTTTGTTGTTGTTTTGCCCCCCGCCCCTTTAAGAGATACTAAGAGACTGGAATGCTGCAGGGAGCAGAGCGAGACTGCAGAACGGAGGTGAGCCGGCATTATTTTCTTCCTTTTTTTCTCCCTCCCCTTACGCAGACAGCAGCCAGGAGTGCGGAGGGGGTGGGAACACAGGAGCAGCAAAAAAAACCCCAAGATCTCTGGTCTGAATTTAAGTGGCCAGCGGATCTTAGGGGTCGCGTGAAAAGGCTCTAAGTATTTAAAGGCTCCCTATGTGTCTAACACTCCCTGTTTCCATTGGATGCTGGTCATGATCTGAGACGAATATACCTGTAGTTCTGGGGTCAGGAAAATTAGCAGAGTACATATTAGGACTGAAGCGATTAAGGGGATCGGGTACTCTGTGTCACTGTGGGTCTCCCCAAAGAAGATTCCTTTGCATCCCCATGGCTGAAATAAATGCTGGCATGCTTCCACAGACTGCCACCAGAAGGCAGCTACTGTAGCCATGGATT
The DNA here is from genome assembly GCA_029282475.1 of Phrynocephalus forsythii. Taxonomy (NCBI): domain Eukaryota; kingdom Metazoa; phylum Chordata; class Lepidosauria; order Squamata; family Agamidae; genus Phrynocephalus; species Phrynocephalus forsythii. Next base: position 16,598,778 of record JAPFRF010000004.1, read on the forward strand.
AGCTGTGTTATGAGTGCTTCCCTAAATTGTGTTGACCACATTGTCAGGATTAATCTTCTGCAAATGTCCATTCCTTCTTGAGCTGAAGCACAGAATGCATTAAAGGAAAGTGGTTGTGGGAATAATCAGTGCTGTTCTATTAATAATAGGGGCCTACAGAAGGCCACATGGGTGGTTCATGGAATAGCCTTTGTCCTCACACTTACCCAACCTGGTGCTCCTGTTTATGTGATGGATTGACATATAATCACCAGAATACAAAGGTCAGCAATTCATAAGAAGGACTACATGCCTCATACTCTGGTGAGTAAGAACTTTGCTTTTGAAAATAAAATGAGATCAGAGAGCGCATGAATCATGCTATGCAACACATGCAACATATAATAAAAACACAATAAAGGTGCTGTGACAACTTATAGACTAAATATGTCACTAAATATTTTACTCCAAGTGTCTGAGGAAGTAGATTATATTCCATAAACACACTAAAATCAATCTGTTACTCTATGAAATATGCTAAAATATTTTCTTTCTTTCTTTTCTTTCTTTCTTTCTTTCTTTCTTTCTTCTTCCATTATTATTATTATTATTATTATTATTATTATTATTATTATTATTATTATTATTATTATTATTATTATTATTATTATTATATGATAATGATGATGATGATATCTGTCTTTGGTGTAAAACACTGAAACAGGTGAACACTGCTCCTTCTTTGGAAAATGAAAGAGATGGTGGCAAATATGAATCCTTTCATGGTGGCCATGTTGTATTTGGCCTTATGCAAAAGCAGGGCTGGGCACTCTGTTCTAAATAGTATATAATAGTTAATATATAAATTGGGCCAATGTTAATATCTGTTGCCAATGGAAAAAACTAAACCTTCTTCTCTTGTGTCTGAATTATCTCTGTGGTACCAAGGGCTTGAACCAAAGGGAATCAAAACAAAGGGGAATAACACCGTTTCAAAAACATGACCCAAAATGCAATGCCTTCTTTCTCTAGTAGATAAGATCAAGCTGGTTTTTCTGTGGAGACTCTCCCATAAATCTAATAAATGACAGAACTGTACCATGGCCAGCACCTGCTTTCAACAATCTTTCAACAGTTAACTATATATTCACTTGGTAATAGGCAAAGACGTGCAGTTGAAAAGCTATCACCCTCTCTTTTATTTGAAGGCGACAGACTCATTTTGGGATTGTGCCATTGAGTCTCCTCAGGAAGCATGGAAATGAGATGGTGATACATACCAAATTTATTCTTCTTTAAACTGCCCCATTTCCTAAGATAAATTTCTTTATGAATATCCATTTAATCAAGACCAGGTATGAAGAGAGTGCCACAAGAAGAAGAAAAGATGATTTATGGCATATAATCCCAGTACCTTTAAATTAGCTGGCCACATATGAGATAGTTTCATGGAATCTCTCACTCACTCTATCTTTTGGCCATATCTGCATAACATGGAAGCCTGAATATCTGATTAGAGATGGTAATAAACTAGAAAAATGATGAGTCAAGGTGGTTTGTGCATTGTTTGTGATCAGCCACGAACCACTCATGAAACCTAGGAAACACAAGCTGGTTTGTGGCATGGGGGAAAATGAACTTAATGTCTCCACTACCCGCTGCCATGCTGCCACCTCCTTCCCGCTCTCCCCATGGCCTCCCTTTGCTCTTCTTTTTGTTTAACCATTTCCTTGCTTTTATACCCTCTGAAATTTGGAGACTGACTGCTGCTAAGATGAAATTCTGGAATCTGTATGTCCCCCTCTCGCTACAGGCATCCATCTGAAAAAAGGTACGTTGAAAAAAATATCCATTTATCTCAAATGCGTACAAAACTGTAAAATGGAATCCTAGAATCCTAGAATAGTGGAGTTAGGAGGAACCGATAATGTCATCAAGTCCAAGCCCCTTTCTTCTCATTTCTTTGGATTTTAGCTCCCACTTTCTTTGTCAACTGGCTGAAAATGTCTGCAAAGCATTTCATTGGGAAAGGAACTCCTTTGAAAGAGGGGCTACCGTATATGGAAAGAGATTGAGTTAAATGAAGCCATCTAGAAAGCTGTCCACTCATATAGATATCAGTCTAGGGGTGTACATCTGAGGAATTAAAACAGCCTTGTCCTTAATAGCAAAGGTGATGAGAAATTTCCTAAAATGCTTGGTATTGTTTTCACATTGACAAAATCTGGCTGCTTCCATACAAAATTTCTGCTTTTGCCCAAGTTACTGCAATTTGCACAACTGCATGACTTGTCTCAAGCTTTGTTGTCTTCTACTTTACATTTAAGCATTTAAAGTAGTAAATGGGTTGTTCCCATCTTTCCTTGAACCAGCCAATCCTATGATTCATCTCCGTGTGTACTTTAATTCTCAAAGGGAAAGGATACTTGAGGTACTTTAAAGAAATTACAGAGACTTTGGCTGTGGGAAAGAACTTATTTTATTCCTCCCCAATAAAGGCAAGAAGTATAATGGGGTTTTAACATTTCTTTTGAACTCTTTCTGTCCTATCGAGATAGCAAAAACTGAAAACAGCAGGCATTTACCCAGTATTCTCCCAATTCCTGTGTCAGCCCATGACTTGGATCTGCAGTGTACATTGCTGCCTCCATAACCTCTGCCTTCATAGATCTTCATTGCTTCCCACATGACTGGTGCCCTAATCTATGCTCTCAACTATAGTTGTCCAACTGTAGCTCCCATGGGTTTGTGTTATTTGCTACCACAGATCAATCAGAACCCTGTCCTTACTCATGACTGAACAATCTGAATGAAAGGAAGGCTCTCCTTACTGCTGTTCCTGATTCCTCCTACCATTTTGTGTGTTGGCCTCTATGATGGGCCTTAGCTTAAAATGGCTGCCGCCATGTTCTTAGTGCTTTAACCTGCCCTTGCCTCTGTCAGGAGGCAGAGGAGAAGAGGCTCAACCTCTGCCACTGAAAGTTCACACCCCCTTCTATGGAGAGGACATCCTGGAGCTTTGCAGAAAGAAAGGACTAGCAACAACAGCTACTCTTTGGAAAGGTGGTGTGGATGTGTTAAAAGATGGGGTTGAAAGAAGCCACAGCAGGAGAGAGCATTGCACTGTTCCACACAGGAGGCCCTCCGTTCCAACCACAACAATCACACAGCGTTCTTTGAAGATTCCATTGTGTATTTCACAGAAAAGCTTGAATGTTAAGCTCACAATGAAGGGAACAGTTCAAATTTGAAAGGGACAAAAAAAAATCCCGCCCACGCTACACAGTAATCTACCCTGTAGTGGTGTAGGCAGCTTCACATTTCTGCTTCTCTCTGATATTTTAATAGGTTAGAAAAACTTTGATAGCACACATACAGAATGACACAGAATGAAAGTGAGAGATAAATGTCGTGCTTCTTTAAAAAACAAAAATACTGAGCTAACAGCTGTGCGTCATCTTCAAGATATAGAATAACAACAGCATGCCATCACATCGATTCCAAATTCTGACAACTCTTTTCCTGGGTTTTCTATGTAGTTTTATAAGAGTACTTGGAAATAGTTTGACTGTCCTTTATAGGGATGCTTTTTGGGAGTTTACCCGAGACCCTATAGCCTCCTTGTCTCCTGCAAGGCACAATGAGGAATCTAACACCTGACTTCTCAAACAGCTATCCAGCCAGCTTAGATCTGTGTAGAGAAGAAGAAAAAATGGTGATATTATTTCTCACTATATGAAATGTAGGCTGGTATGCCTCATTCAACTGAGTCCCAGGCTGAACTGGGCAGCTGTAGATCATTCTGATCTCAGTCCAAGTCAAGACAGATCACACTGAATTAGACCGGGGTTAGGTCCAGATTGGACTGAGCTACATCAGATTAACTCAACGATATGGGCAAGGAAAGAAATCCAAGAGGGTTTGCCTCCAAATTATGTAAAGCTGCACCATGTAAGGAAAATAGTAGAGTGAGTTGGGGCAGAAGGAAAGTACCCTGACTTCAGTTCCTCTTTTCTCCTTCTGGTGTCACCCTATTGCATTGTGTAAGAACAAGTTATTCTGTGTTGGATGAACAATTGCACAGGTCACCTGCAGAACCCAACATAGCTGAGAACACAAATGGAAACCAAAACTGAAAATACACAATGAACAATGTTGAAGACAAGGCACCTGGAGATACCAAAATCACAGTGAAGCTTCACCTGACTCTGCTATTCATCCAGGTTTACTGTAGCAAAGATTGGGTTTTCCCTAAACCAACTGCTAAAGGGCACTTTTCTGAGGCATCCATTTAGTGGGTTTATAACTCGGATGTCTGAAACCAAATTTTCACCAAACTTGGAGGGATTATAGAGGAGCATCAGGGGAAGCTCTATTGTTACTTTTGTGTCTCTACATGCCTAGATGGAACTGTTCTGGGGGCCCTCCTTTGTGGGTGTATAACACAGATGTCTAAAACACAATTTTCATCAACTTTTCAGGAACAGTGGAGGAGACTAGGGGGAAACTTCCCTGCAGTGTTGTTGTTTCTATGTTCCTTAGGGACAATTTTACAGAGTTTGAAAGTAAAAAATGAATCAACACATAAATTCATAAGCAAAATTTGTAGATTTATTATTCATGATTCGTCAACCTTGATAAATCACAAATGACAATGAATCACCACAACACAGAAAAGGAAGGATAAAATGAAATAGTTGGATCTAAAATGTAAGGGGAGCCAAAAGGAAAGGAAAGGGAAAGGGAAAGGAAAGGAAACCCCTCAAAATGACTGTCTGTCATGTCTGTTTGTATGTGAAAATCAATGTCCCAAAGTAGCTGATGACAAAGAAGTAGCTAGCATCCATGCACACATAGGCAGAGAGAAGGGGGGTGAATTCACTATAAGAAATGTCAACAAAAAAAAACTACCCTAAATCCCAAAGACAAAAAGAATTGAGAACTACAGAGTCTGGACCATGGAAACAAGTAATGATGGAGGAGTAGAAGACTGGCTGGGGAAGGAATGCAAAGTGGTTCAAGTAGTAATGAAAGTGAAAAACACTCAACCAAGCCCCCCCCACCTCACCATAACTATCCTTGAGGAATTCCCTCTCAGAAATGAGTAACATAAAGCAAAAAGCAGCTAAGGCCATTGCTTGTGGGCAAGGCCACAGTTCTGTCATATCATATGTATTCACGCTTGCCAGACAGAAGAACAACAGAGACGGTAGACCATCTGGCCTCCATTAGGAGGATACTCCAAAGCCTAAGACCAGCCTTTTTGCCTCTTCCCAGATCCTGCCAATGAGGATGATGGGCCTGAAAAAAAGAATTTTCCTGAAGATCTTAAAACCTGGGCAAGCTCGCTCATATAGGAAGAGCAACACATGGCCAGAAACACAGATGTCTTGAGTCTTGGGAATATGTAGACCTGCCCTGGAAGTCTTCCAGCTTATAGACCAGATCCAAGGAATGGATCTGCTCAGAATGGTTCTACTGACCTTGCAATGAGACTGCTTACACTGTGCAGAACCTGGCTATGCAGAAGAAAGAATGCTATATTTTCCTGCTCTCCCACCATCTTCTTTCCACTGTTCTTTAAATATATTGCAGATATTACATCACTTTAATTAGAGAAAACCAGGCTTTGGGATGTCTGTTACAGTTTGTATTGATTTTTTTGCCTCTGTACATTATGTAATAATGTTGCCATCACTTGATTTTCCCCCTCCCTAGATAAATGCTAAATAGGATGAGTGTCATTTTTATGCAGCCCTTAGAATTCAGAACCTTATTTTAGAATTAGAAAGATTCATGGAAAACATTGCTGAAAATGGCAGGCCAACCTATATTCGGAAGGCTGCATCTGCTGTGCTATAAAACCTTTGCTGTATATTAGCAAGAGAGTTGAAAGGCAGCACTGCCATTTAAAATAAGACCATTTTGAAAGTGTACTTCTGATTTTGTTGCATTTCACAACATCCATGGTTGGGTAAAACCTTCCTGTTTATTTCGCAGCCATTTCTGCTTTCTAAAACATAGCACTCTGCATGTTCAAGAGACCGATTCGCAAAAGCACATATGCAAACTATTTTGCATTTTTGTGCTATTTGCAGCTCCTGTGTGGTTGTTTTGCACTGCAATTGCTCAAAATGTGTGTGGTTTCCTAATTAAAAACAAGACTCCCACAATGCATCATTACACATTTATGTGTACCGGCATGGCTTTGTAGTTTGTAAAACTGTTTTACTTTGGATTAATTTCATGTTATTTAGATGAGATCCATATTTCAAGCTTTAGTTTATCTTGTATGGAATTTGCATGAATGGAATCAAATGGAAAACACGCCCAATCTAGGGATGGGCACCAAATGAAAAATAACATATAGTTTTGTCATTTCGTTAGCTAACAAAATAAAACAAAGCAGGGATGCACTGGTTTGTTAGTAACTAGGGATGGGCATGAAACAGAAAAATAATGTTTTGTTTCATTTCATTTTGTGCCAACCCCTATTTCATTTCATTTCATTTCTTATAATTTTTAAAAAATAATTGTATGAAGCAGAATAAAACAAAACGGCTCCACTGGGTCCTAGAGGCACCATATTTGGTGCCCAAGAGCCATTTTTAAAGGGATCCTGCTGAGCTGTTATCGGCTAGACCCCATTAAACCTGGCCCAGTTGGCATCTGGGATCCCCTGGTGCCAACTGGGCCACTTTTAAAGGGGTCCAGCCCATGACAGCTCAGCAGGAGCCCTTTGAAAATGGTCGGGTGGGTCTGTTAAGATCAAAAATAGCTCAGAATCCATTATGGATCCTCCCCTAAAATGTACATCCGTTTGCATTCAAATGGCAATCCATTATTGTAGGTGCACCTCAAGGAGGTGGAAAGAGAAAGCCAAAAAGCCCAGCCTTGGTTCTAAATGAACTGGACACCCTTCAAAGAAATGTGCACCCCTCTTCTGTAATCAGGAGCAAATTGTCAGCAGGCATGATGTGTATGCATAGGAATCTGCAACAAGGAAACCCTTCTAGATCAAAGAGAGTGATGGGCCATGGAGAAGAGGGGAGTGAGAAAGCCTCCTTTCCTTGTGTGTCTCTTGCACTTAAGAAGTGAAGCCTGGACAGAACTTACTTTCTTCCACCTTAGATGATACAGTTGAAAAAGTAGCATCCTTTTTATGTGATCAGCCCTTAGTTAATACTCACCACGTGGGAAATGTGTCTGGTTTCTAATCCTGAACAGATTAGAATTTCAGGGGTTATCAGTTTTTCATCAACATTTATATTTTCACACCTCGTGAAACTCATGTGAGACAAAGCTCAAATCGCCTTGGAAAGTCATAGTTTGCAACAGGCTCCCCCACACTGTGTGAGTATACATTGTGCACACAAAATCACACATGCTGTGGCAAAACACATGCTGGAGCATGTATATGCTTGAAGAATGCATAGAAGAATGTGTGCCTTAGGAAAAGGGTACAAGTCAATGTGTATAGGACAGAAAACTGGTTAGATTGGATTTCCACACAAGAACTAAAAAGAACAAAGTCTTGCCATATGAACAAAGAATTGGATGGGGGAGGCAGGGTGAATTGAGGAAATGTAACACATTTCTGTGTGCACTCCATCAACACATCTCCCCTTAAATAAATGTTCTGAATTGGATGCATTAACCAGAAGTTTCCATGTTTAGCTTTCAAAGAAAAGAGAGAATGAGTTCATGAATCAGAATGTTAAATGCTCCTTGCATAGTCTATTAACAGAACACTAATTCTTCCCATGTTGACAAACAATAAATAAAGACGTAAGGAAAATTAATTCAGCAGATCTTTTGGCCATATATTCATATTAATTAGAAAATATATCTCATTTCTTTCTAGGAAAAAAATGAACAGGTCAGCAATCCTGCTTAATTTTTTAAAAGTAAAGTTTTATATATTTTAACTCAGCATAAGCGTGAATATCAATAGTAAAAAATAATGTTTGTCTTACTAATTAGTGACTACATGGTGCCATGTAGATATTAGTGCAAACTAGGTATCAATAGGCTCATTGGCAGTAAGGGCCCTTTTACACGACCCCTAAAATCCACTGCAAAACACTTGCAGATCTGAAGCATAAAATTGTTTTCCCACCAGCAGCAGACTTTTAAACAAATAAAGCACGCCCACGCCCACTTAAGCATGCCCCAGCACACTTTACAAGTTCCTGGTCCCTGGAGGTAAAAAAATTTCTGATGCAGATTTTAAAGCTGTGGATGCCGGGCTCTCCTCGCCTTCTGTTTGTTTTTGTTGTCCCTGCCGCCCCTTTAACAGACTGGAATCCCTACGGGGCTGCTCCAGATGGCAGACAGAGGTGAGTGGAGGTGAGCCTGCATTTTTTCTCCCTTTTTTTCTCCCCCCCCTCACCACAGACAGAAGCAACAGAGTGCAGAAGGGTGGGAACACAGGAAGAGGAACAAAACCCACATGATATCTGGCTGGGGGAATCTTAAGCTACCAGCGGATCTTAGGGGTTGTTTGAAAGCAGCCTAACTTACAATAGCACCATTCTGGGGTTCCTGCCAGAAAAGCTTTGAGAGGACAAGGGCTCCATTGCACTTATAAAAATTCCTGCTGCTGTTATACCATGTTCTCCTTCTAAAAATGATTTACATTTCGACATTCAAACACACTAGGAAAGAGCATGTGTGGAACACTGGCCAACGCAAGTTCTTTTGCTTCCCTGCCAGAGGTCCATTTATTTTCAGGGAGATTTAGCATATGTGAATTCTCTGTCTGCTAATTTAAAAATTCCTTCTACCTGATAAAATGATTTCTTTTTACAGTACTGGGCTGGCTGAAAAAGCTGGTGCCAGCCTGGTCACCCCTTCACCTGCCTGCTTGCCATCCTTGCTTGCTCCCCACTAGAGATGGGCACGACTCAAAAAAATGGTGTTTCGTTTGTCGTTCGGTCGTTTAGGGGTCCGTTTCGGTTCGTTTTCATTTTCGTGATGTTTTTTGCAAAAAAATTCGTTTTTGTTTTGTTAGGTAACGAAACGAAAAAATGAAAATGAAAACAAAAAATTGCTGTTTCGTTAGCATCTTTTTAGTTCAATGCATCTGCTGCAACGAAAACGAAAAACACGGCAAATTTGGTCGTTTCATTTTCATTTTCATTTTATTTTTTTAAAAAATTTGTTTCATTTTTGTTGCATAATGAAACAAAAAACAAAAATGAAAATGAAAAATTGCTCGTTTCGTGCCCATCTCTACTCCCCACCCACCCCAGCCTGCTGCCAGATTGCCTCTCTGCCTGACTGGTCAACCCTCTTGTTCCACTGGCCCAATTGCCCATCTCACTCACTGCCCCCTGCCTGTCTGGTCTCTCCCTGACTCACCCTCTCACCCACCCCGTTGATCACTCCCTCACCCCTGAGGCAACTTCCCTATGCCCTCCCACCCTCACCCCTTGCCCTTTCACCTCTTGTCCTCCTGCCCGTCCCTTTCTATTCTCCTCAACAACATGCCATTGGACCCACCTGATAGGAGATGGTAGCAAAAGAATCTGAGGTGACCACAGAACATATACAGAAAGCGGGACTAAATCCAGATGGAGGAGAAGTGGACATTAGTGAAAGAAGTACAGTAATCCCCCCCCAATCACAGGAGTTAGGGAACCAACCCAACCCACAATAATTGAAAATCCATGATATATGGATGCTGGGTCAGGTTGGGAAGGGGGGCTCTCTGGGGCCTCCTACAGTTACCTGAGGCCTAGCACTACCACAAATGGGCTTCCCAGGCTTGTTGTAGGCCTCAGAAATGGTTTGGGGCAATCCGGAAGTAACTTCTAGTTTTCCGGAAGTGACTTCTGGTTTTCCCGGAAGTGACTTCCAGTTCACCAGAAACCACTTCTGGGGCCTCCAACAGGCCAGGGAAGCCTGTCGTAGGCCCCAGAAGTGTTTTCCAGTGATCCAGAAGTCACTTCTGATTTGCTAGAAACCACTTCTGGAGCCTCCAACAGGCCTGGGGTAAGAGGCCTCAAACAGGCCCAAGCACCTTCCCCCAGGGGCCTTGCTTTTCATATATTGTGATCCTGTGATATACTGGGACCACAGTATATGAACCATGAAATGGTGGGAGATGACTGTATAAATAATTTCAGATATGCAGATGACACAATTTCACTGGCAGAAAGCACAAGGACTTGGAACAGCTTTTACTGAAAGTGAAAGAAGAAAATATCAAAGCAGGATTGCCATTCAACATTAAGGAGACAGAAACTATGGCTACAGAAGCGCTATATAAATTCAGTATTGACAATGAAATTGAAATACACTGAGATGGTCTCAGGCAACAATCCAAAGAAAGACTGCAGCCATGAAATTAGAAGAATGAGACTCAGAAGAGCAGCTAGGAAGAAATTAGAAAAGATCATCAATTGTAAGTCGCCTGCAAAGTCGGCAGCTTGGCGGTTCGAATCCCGGGTGCTGCACAGCAGAGTGAGCTCCCGCTGATAACCCCAGCTCCTGCCAACCTAGCAGTTCGAAAGCATGTAAATGCAAGTAGATACATAGGTACCACTGTTAAAAGTGGGAAGGTAAAACAGTGTTTCCTTGCAGCCAAGCTGGCCATGTGGCCATGGACTTGCACAACACTGGCTCTTCAGCTTGCATACGGAGATGAGCACCACCCCTAGAGTCAGACACGACTAGCATGCATGTGCGGGGGAACTTTTACCTTTTTTTTTTTACCTATGTGTATGAAAGATGGATAGTAACAATTGATGAAGTGGATCCTAGAACAAATCATGCCTGGACTATCTATCTCTGGAGGCAAACATGTAGAAACTGATGTTGTCCTACTTTGGGCCCATCATGAGAAGACAAGATTCTCTGGAAAAGACAATAATGCTGGGAAATAGTTAAGGCAGTAGGAGAAAAGAAAAACCAAATGTGAGACAGAGGAAGCCACAACCTTGAATTTATTTATTTATTTATTTATTTATTTATTTATTTATTTATTTATTTATTTATACAACTTACATGCCACCCATTACCCAAAGATCTCTGGGTGGCTTACAATTAAAATGAACAGTTAAAAACAGTTAAATCACCAAAAAGACAATGGACAATTAAAACAATAAAAACATTTAAATACAAAACACAAAAATTGTCATCAAGACCCACAATCCTTGTTAGGTAAAAAAACTTCAGAAACAGGAAGGTTTTTACCTGGTGCCGAAATGTCATCAGTGTTGGTGCCAGGCGGATATCACTTGGGAGGGCATTCCATAACCTGGGGGCAGCTGCCGAAAAGAATTTAGGAAAGCTGAGCAGGGCATTTTGGAAATTATCACTCATTCATAGGATTGACATGGGTCAGAGGCGACTTCATAACATGTAACAACATGATATATATTACACATTTTGGCTACAGTTGGTAAATTCTCATCAGTGAGCCTCAAAACTCTGCTGGTCTTGGAGCCAACATTGTGTAATATTTTGGGGAAACCTGAGTGTTCTCATAAATAAGCCTGCATAAAATTTGTCTTAGTAGAAAAAGATATACATTTTGGCTACCATCTGTTAAAAAGGTAAAGGTAAAGGTTCACCTCACACATGCATGCCAGTCGTGTCCAACTCTAGGGGTAGTGCTCATGTCCGTATTCAAGCCGAAGTGCCAGTGTTATGCAAGTCCATGGCCATGTGGCCGGCATGGCTGCAAGGAAACGCTGTTTTACCTTCCTGCTTTTTATGGCGGTACCTATTTATCTACCTACATTTACATGTTTTATTCCTAACAACCACTGAAGGGAAAAAGTACTTGGTTCACTGATGTATCCTTGGTATGCTATCATAAATGACAAGAGTGTTGGTGGGTCATTGTGTAGGTCCACTCATGACTAAACAGTTTAAAAACTGGGATGCTGTATCGCCTTTTTTCCTTTTCTCAGTCTTTCACCAGTATCCTCGACAGCTTCCCAGACAAACAATATCCCTCCCATTCCTGAGCATCCAGGAAAGAATTGAATTTGAAAGAGGTAGGTGGAAAGAACCCATGATCTTGGAAAACTACAGTAAACTACTTGACCCTACCTAGACATCAAAGCATCCTCAAAGCATGAGGAGTGTTTTGAAAGAGGCAGTCAGCTGTAGGTAGTTTATTCATATCCAAAGTCCTGCTTAACAGCACCAGTGTCAAGATTTTTGGTGCTCAAATTAGTAGAACAACGTGGTTATTGAGCCATTTGTCAGAATATGAAGTGTACTGAAATACGATTGATTGTGTAAAGCCGGCTTCGTAGTGTACTGCACTTTATTAGGAGAAATATATATTTCTTCTATTACACCTATCAAGAAAAGATACACATGTTGTCCTGGAAGTGTCAAGAAGACAGGGGATGAAAACTTAATCAACAGACTGTTTATTTACTCTATGTTCTAATTCACAGGACACAAACTCTTATCTTCTCCTCCAGAAAGGACACTAAAATAATGTGTAAGGCAACACAGATTTACTGTCGATACGCCTCATAACACAGGCTTGAAGTGTCATTCTGTGTTGACAGGAAGAAGAAGCCATACGCCTTTAATCGCAGAGATCTTTTCACATCAAATTTATGGACATATTAGATTATGCTAGTACTTGTGCAAATCTTTTAGACAAATCCATAAAACAGGGGAAAGTTCTTCCTGTGGAAGTTTCTCCAGATTTTTCTTTCTCATCCCTTCAATACCAAAGCCGGCACCATCAGAATTCTGACTGAGTGTCCTTACCTATGAAGATGGGTGTTTTTCCTGATTACAAAGGAAAAAGAAATCACAGAATGATGCTTAAGTTCTGTCTTTAATCTTTAATTTGACCTTTAAGGGCTGATCACATAATAACTTTCCCCTAAGTGTATCTTGCAGTTGTTTTCACAAATAACCCACCACTCCCAGCTTAACACCCTGAACAATGTAATCAATAGGCAAACAGATATGACAGACCTGGGGGGGGCAGAAAAGGGAGGGGAAAGTATGAAAAATGTTCCCTTATATCAGTATCAAAGTCCACAGTGAACTCCTTGCTTGGTCAGTGTTTTAACAGTTTTTTGTTTAGTTGTTTTTTTGTTGAATTGTAAAATATTTCAAACCGCACAGAGACTTTTGGGTAATCTGGGCAGCATACAAATTGAATAAATAAATAAATAAATAATGCCAAATAAAACAAACCTCCAGCAATAAAAAAGGCATCCTAAGGGACTATAAATAAACACTGCTCTACACAGGAGATGGGTGGTGACGCATAACTGTGTGAACTTTTCGTGTCACCTCTGTATCTCATCTGTTGGTGTTCAGAGATCAGGCAGTAATGCTTAGAATGTGTCAAATCGAGAAAGCATTTTGCAATATTTTAAGGCCAGGAGATCAGCAGGAGGCTCTCACAATAAATCACTTGGGACACAGAATAGCTCTGAAATGTGGGCTGATTGATTTAACGGATAGCCCTTTTTGATGGCCCCATAACTAGAACCCTCTAGGACAGGTGCCATAACAATGAAATGTAAAATACGAACAACAAAACATTTTAATAGTCTGTATTCCAATGGAACACTGATAATTTCTAAACTTCAGGAACTGTGAAGAATGGTCTGCAGGGCTATACCACCTTGGATTGTTTAAACATAAATAAACATAACTGTAAAAGCATGTGTGTGTGAGAGCGAGAGAGGCTGATACTTCACGTCCATCTCATAGCTGTTCGTGGTCCTGCTGGGGACCGGTACGAAGAAATCTAACCTCACGTCCATTGCGGAACAAGGAGAGTTTGTCCCGACCACGCCCCTGAACTGTGATTTAAGCGGGATGAGAGATTCCCCTCCCTGGCCTTGGGAATCTCCTAATCTCGCTTCTCATTCCAATACGAGTACCCATGAGGTAAGGCTCGTCACGCAACATGCCATTCTCCATCTAGTGGCAGGAATGCGAAGTGCCATTCACCAGTACATTCCCTATGGAGTCAGCAACACAGTGCAGCAAGATTAAAAGACAAATGCCTCAAACTTAGCTCTGTAACGCATTGAAGGCAAGGCTTCAAAGAATCAAAACATCAAAAAACGGAAGGTCTGGCCAGAAAAAAAAAACAGAGAAAAAAGGCATGGAATTTCACATCTCATCACGGAACGAGGACGTGTGGAAACAGTCATGCCGGTATCATCAATCACGCTCGTGCGTACACGGGAACAGGGACAGAACCGCTAGAAGACCACATGACCGTGACCAACATCAACACGCAACGAACTTCCTCCCATGACGAGAGTGGATGTGAAGTAACCGTCAGAGAGAGAATGAGGGAATGAGAGGAGAATGAGAGAGAGAGATGCTCAATCTTACACTCACCTTGCGTAAAGAGCACCAGGTCCTCTCTTTGTGTCCGTGAAGATTCTCAGTCATCCAGGTGATTCTATCTGGAAGCTGAGTCATGGCAACTAGACTTCTTTTCGTGAGAGATTGAAATGTTTCACAACTCATCCAAGCAGCTTCATCAGTCTGAGGAAAGTTAGTGGCAAGTCCTCTAATTTATAGTTCACCTTGATTTCATATCACCCTAGTCTAAATAGGCTCATAAGCTGGACAATGGCCTGAATAGGCTCGTTAGGTAGACAGTGGCCTGAATAGGCTCATAGGTGGACAATGGTCTGAATAAGCTTGTTAGGTGGACAATGGCCTAGGGCAGTGATGGCGAACCTTTTGGAGACTGAGTGCCCAAACTGCAATTCAAAACCCAGTAATTTTTTTTACAAAGTGCCAATACAGTAATTTTATCTGTATACAGATGGCTATGAAGGGGCAATGTCAGGTGTCAGGTGCCCACAGAAAGGGCTCCGAGTGCCACCTTTGGCACCCGTGCCATAGGTTCACCATCACTGGCCTAGGGTGTGCCAAAGTACCATCTATGCAACCTTTCCCAACACCCATTACATATGGGTTGCCCAAGCAAATGGGTACCAATTAAGGCCACAGCTAAGGATCCATAATGTGTGTTGGGAAAGGTTACATGGGTTGGACTTTCATGCATTCTAGGCCATTTCCACCTAAATGAGCTTGTTCAGACCTGAGGTTTTATATAAAAAGGGAAAAGATAGGGACATAATATAGAATGAATACCAGTTAAAATATTCCATGGATTTCCTTTCTCAGCCCCAGAGGAAAGCACTGCATCTCAGAGTTCACAAACCATTTTCAGCAGTTTTCACCATCATTGGTAAATGGTCTTTTGTAAAGCTGATCACTCTGAATTGTCAATTCAAAACCAAATTGCCCATTCCAAGATTGGATTACAGCAGAAATAGCTCGGAACAATCTATTGTTGCTGGAAAAATTCATCTAGCAGCCACATTACACTGAAGTATATAGCCCAACCAGCTTGCAAGGGAATTGAATGATTGGTGAGATCACTGCTAAGCAGCTTATCCTAGGACTTCTACCCCCATGACCTGGTTTCGCTGGATGCTGCATGATAATTTTTGTTCTACTGTCAGTCTCATGTGACACACGTGAGACACCCCTCTGAGTATCCCCGCTACTTGAAAATATTAAAATTTTAAAAATAAATAAATAATGAAGAAGACCCTTTGCGCTGTCTAGGACAGTGGTTCCCAATTTTGGGTAATGTTGGACTACAAACAAGTCTCTGAAACACCAACCAGCACAACTGGTAGCAAAAACTTCTGGGAATGGCTGTCCAAATCCAACTTTGGTTACTCAAGGCTGAGAGCCACTGCTGTAGAGGATGTGAGAAACTGTTGGTTCAGATTCTGAGGATTCCAGTATCCCTACCACCCCCATTTTAATTACAATGGTGCCTTATAAGACAAATTGAATTTGTTCTACAGGTCAATTCATTTAAAAAAAAGTCTTACGAAAAGTAGTTCCCCACAGGAATGAATGGGAAACCAATTAATCTTTTCTGGCGGTCGGGAAAAAGGCCCCAAAAAGAAGCTGTCCCCCCCCCCCACAGATCTCTTTATAAAGTTCACTTTAAAGGCATGCAGAGCCAGAAACCACCCCCACCAACCCCCACAGTGCAAAAGCAAGCACTAAGAGACAAAAGGGAAACTGGAAACTGTTTGTCTGCAGTTTGCAGTTTCCCACCAAAAGTGCAGTGGAAAAGAACACAAAAGCAAAAATGCGGAGCAATGGAAAAGAATACAAAGATGGACAAAAGAAAGCACCAAGACAAATTCCAGGTCATTCCTATTTGCAGAGCAATGGAAAAGAATGCAAAAACAAAAAGACAATATCAAACAAGAAACCCCAGCCAAAAAGTGCAATGGGAAACAATGCAAAGACACAAAAGAAAGCAAGGAAACCTTAGCTCCCTATCTTTCCAGGTTCTAAATGTCCAAAAATGTCTGCAAAACTATGCCCAGAATGGCTTCAAAACTTGATGAAGAAACTCCTCCCACCCCTCCACAAACTATGGGGGTGGGGTGCAATGCATCATGGGTAACTTGTTTCAAAATGCAGAATGGATTTTCCTCTTGTGAAGCATTCTATGGGGAATTTTCATCTTCTGAAGCAACCCTATTCCCAAAAATTTTATTTGTCTTGCAAGTTTTTCATCTTATGGGGCATTTGTCTTGTGAGGTACCACTGTGTTTGTTTTTTCTGACCACAAGACAGAAGGGGAACAGTCCTAGCTGAAAACCGTGTGTTTGTAAGTAGGTTTGGTTTGGCTTGTGTTTGTGGGTTGGGATCACAGAAGGGATCCAGATTCCAGGACCAGGTGTGTGTAGCCCCCGGGAGTCCTAAAAATTGCACTCCCCTGCTCTACAGATAAAGCTTTGAGCATCCTCTTCCATTTTCTCCCATAGTGACTATTAGAGATGGGCACGACTTGAAAAAAATTTTTTTCGAGTTGTCGTTAGTCAGGCCAGTTCCGTTTCGGGTTGTTTCCGTTTTTCGCGAAAATTTGCAAAAAATAGTCGGTTCATTTTTTTGTTTTTTCATTTTCGTTAGTACTGGTTTTTTTGGGGGGGAGCGGGCTCCTGGAGGCATCTCTGTGGGGTGGGTGCCTCCTCTGGCCCGCTATAAAGGGAAAGCGGGCTCCTGGAGGCACCCGTGGGTGCCTCCTATCCTCACCCACTAGGAAGGGGAAGCAGGCTCCAAGAGACCCCTCTACATGGGGGTCTCCCCTCCTCACCTGCTGCTGCTGCAAAATTGTATGCAATAGCCATATGGATATTGCATACCACTTGTGCAGACAGTGACTGTGAAGACTAGTGGATGGCACTGAACCCAGAGCCGTAGGTGAGATGCCTAACTAAGGCTCTCGCAACACCATGTCTCACACAGAAGGGAATTGTACTTGCGTGTAGTGCAATGCAAGTACATCTGGCTTAGGGTTAAGGTGGGTTAGGGTTAGGGAGGGTTAGGCTAGTGACGGGTAAGGTTAGGGTGGGCTAGTGGGTTGCACCTCTGGGTGCCCTCTGACCCACTAAGAAGACAGTCTGTTATTACGGAGTCAAGGGTTAGGGTTAGGGTTAGGGGGCTAGGGCAGGTTTTAGGGGGCTTTTTGGCACATCCCAGAAGTCTTCATGGCCAAGTGGCCATGCGATTGGTGGGATGGCTCCAAAAATTTGCATGGTCGTCCACTCCCACATGGCTGGCCACTCGGCCAGCCCATCATTGCGCAGGTGTAAATAAAATAAAATAAAATAAAATCAATGGAGGACGGAGGAGGAGAGGAGAGACATTTTGTTGCAAGAAAAAACCCACTGCTACTGTGAAAAATCTGGCAGTTTATAAATTTTCGCGTGTTTCTGTTGTGCTTGTGTGTTTTTGGACCACGATTTCAAAAACAATATTGCGTTCGCCGCCCCATTTTGGATCCCCCGCCCGCACCGCATGGCATGGCGACTCGAGTCCGGCTGCCCAGGATGGGGGGAGGCGGGACCCCCCCCCAGAAACCACCCCTCCGGTAGGTGCCCTGCGCCCTTAGTCAAGCAGGCATTTTTCTACCTGCTTTTTTGGCCCGGGAATGGGTGGGGGGAGAGTTTAAAAGTTTTTTCCTGTGCCGTCAAATGCCGGCGGCCCGAGACTGGGCTTTTGCTGGCTGCCTGCGAGCCTGCGGCGAGTCCCACCAGAGCAGCCCAGGACGGGGGATGGGGGGGAAGGCCGGGGACCTCCAGAAACAACCCCTCTGGTAGGTGCCCTGCTTTTCGGCCGGGAACTGGGTTTTTGTAACTTTTAAAAACTTTTTTTCTGTGCCACGTGGCATCGCGCGATCGCGCGATGCAAGGAACGAGCACGACAAATCAGACCAAAATTGTTCGTTCGTCGGTTCGAGCTCGAAGTCTGGCGGAGTAATTCCCGTTACCGTTTCCGTAGAGTAACGGAAACGAGTAACGGAAACGGAAACGGGAATACCGCTAAGTCGTGCCCATCTCTAGTGACTATTATTAGTGGCTTTTGGTACTCCTATGTGTTTAAAATGGTGAGCCAGTATTTTTACTCCGTCAAAGCAAGATAAGAACATGGGGAGTTAACAAACTCACTTTCCTTTTGAGTTTGTATTTTATGATCCCAAGATTATTTTCAAAATGATGGGTTGCCTGACTGACTGGCTGGCTGGCTGGCTGGCTGATTCATTAGTTGGTTTGTTTGGTTCGTTGCTTGTTTTTTTTTTTATCTCTGGTTCCGTAGAATTTCATCACTATCCTAGTTTGAATTCATGGCATGTCTCTCATCCCTCGACTCACACTGAATATACTGACTTGCAGGAAGAAACTAAACCCGGATCTTTTTTTCAGAAGCAGTCTGTCTTCTTCATGATCTGCCCATTAAAATGTGCAAAAGTCCAGTGTACTTAACAAAACCTGTTTTACTGTCATTACTCACTTCAAACCTTTGGAGTGGGACTGGATGGAAACAGAGACAAAACCTTGTTTATTGATGTGGAATTTTTCCCTCTGTCTTAGTAAGCGTTCACTGTTCCTTCTGTAAAACCCATTTGACCTGTTGACCTTGTATCATACAGACAGTCTCCCTGGATTGAAAGCATTGGGTACACAGTGACATAAATTTCATAAATTGACTGACAACAAACATCAGCCGATGCCTTAGCTCAGTCCAAGCTTTTCTGATAGCCTCACAGGAACTGGTTTATTACAGTCCTTCTATCATTTTTAAATTGTTAGAAGGAGACATCTTTCTTTTATTTTCTAAAAAAAAAAAAAAAAATCTGCCATCTTTTTTATTATTTTCCTCCCCCATACACCTATGACTCTCCACCCTCACTGAATAGAGTAACTGGCTAGGAGCTGCATTTCTTTGACCAGTCACAGCAGGTAAAGGGAAAATACACAAAACTTCATAGATTAAACATGATTTTTCTTTTGTAGTAAGAGATGCTTTAATCAGTGCTACATAGCAATTAGCATATAAACATACACAAAAGTATGTTTTACTATTTACCAAGGATGCATTAAGCCAAGATATCAAGTCTCCATGAAAGGAGCAAATAATTCATGTCTTCTCAAAAGGGCTTTTGAAGATTTTAGTGTTGTTGTTCCTAAAAATATATGATCCAATTATTTTCTGTGGGGGTAGAGTCTCCATTCATCTCATGGAGTTTCCCTGTTCAAACTGTTCATCATAAACCCACAAAATGGTCTTGATAAATTCTCCCTTTGGTGTAAACTGAAGTGCCCCCAGCCTGCACTGAGGCTAATAAAATGCCATTTCATGCACACACGGGAAAACATACAACACTGAGGATGGAGATGTTGATGGCCAGGAAACACACACACACACACACACACACACACACACACACACACACACACACACACACACACACAGAGAGAGAGAGAGAGAGAGAGAGAGAGAGAGAGAGAGAGAGAGAGAGAGAGAGAGAGAGAGAGAGAGAGAGAAAACCAATTATCTGTTTAATTTTGTTTTTCTTTTAAAGACATGGACTTGACTTGTGACTTGAATCCATTTTTCTGAGTCATATTCTGGGGTTCTAATATTAATGGAAATCTACAGGTCTCCATGATATGTATGGACTTGAAAATGTGACTCAGAAAAATGGGCCTGAGTTTCACACTGAGCCTTAGTATTTAAAAAAAAAAAAAAATGAGGAGAAGGCAGCGATAGGAAGAGAAGCTCAACAGGTGGCCCCTTTCCAAGATGGTTTCCTCTGGTGAGATTGAGTTCCCTCCTCCTCTCATAAAACTAAGCATGGTTTCAGTGGGTCTCTTGCCAGAGCTTTGATCTTTGAGCCTTGGTCCTCCTCCCAGTTGGGCCCCTTGGATTAAGGTAGGACATTTGGACTGCCCTAGAGAGGTGAAAGAGGGGAAAGGGAAAGGAAGGGCTGTTTGGGAGGAAAAGAAGGAGCTTAAAAGATTAATAATAATAATAATAATAATAATAATAATAATAATAATAATAATAATAATAATAATAATAATAATAATAATAATAATTAGAGATGGGCACGGAACGAACATTTTTTCATTTCCGTTACCGTTTGTTGTTTCCGTTACGTAACAAAACGACAAACGAAAATTGTGATGAAAATGAAGCGAAACGAACAGAGTCATGAAAATTGTGGTCGTTATGTTTTGTTTCCATTAATGGTGACGCACAATGAAATGAGCTGTTTTAAATGTTAAAAAACGCCCTGGACATCCGTAAAAACGCAGCGATAATTATTTATATTGTCTGATAATACCTACCAGGGGGGTTGGGGTCCTTAAAAGGTTTGTTTTTGTCTTCTCCCATCGCGATGTATTTTTCTTTTCCCTTTAAAATGGATGTCGTCACCAGCCACAAAATGGAGGCAAGCCATGTGATGGGATCATGTTCAACCAATAGCATGCCCAGGTTGCAGACTGGGCGGGCAGGTCTGGCAGCCACAGAGGGCATAAAAAGCCCTGGCAGCCCCTGTCCTCCTTGCAGTCTCTGGTGGGAGTTAGGGTGGGATTGCTGTCTCTGCGACTCTAGCTTCAGTCCTGCCAGCCTCCCTGTGTGCATGTGTGCTGTGTACTTCTCGGTGAGTACCCTCCCTTGCCCTGCAGTGCAGTCACTCTGCGGCTGCCTTGCACCCTGGGCAATGCCCGCTGCTGCCTTTGCACCCTCCCTGCATACCTAATCTATACTGTGTCTCTGCCAGCATCCATTTTTTTAGTGTTTTCCCTCTGGTCTGGGGCGTTGGGGGATGCCTGCGCACAGAAATGCTTTAAAAATTGCACAAAAATCGGGTAGAAACGACAAATGAAAAAACAAAAAACGGTAACAAATTTTTTCCAAAAATTCACGACAAATGGAAATGAACCGAAACAGACCTCTCAACGACAAACGAAAAACTGAAACACCATTTTTTGATTCGTGCCCATCTCTAATAATAATAATAAAGAGCAGAGGTGACAGTCACCTTGAAAAAGCCCTCGTTTAATGCTAACCAATCCATAGCTTTCGTCCCTGGCAAACAATTCTGTTTTCTAGTTCATCGCATTTTCAATTAGGTCACTAATACTTTTACATATTCCAATGGCATCCAGGCACTTAATAATCCAACTATGTGGTACTGAGTCAAAGGCTTTTTTATAGTCAATCCATGTCATATATAAATTGGTTTTCTGGGCTTTACAATTCTCTAGGATCATTTTATCAATGAGTAATTGATCTTTTGTGCCTCTACTTCCCCATTTGTTCCCTTTCTGCTCTACAGGCATGATGTTTATTGCTTCCAAATAATCCTGGACTCTATAAGCTATAATGCCTTTTAGCAGTTTATACATAGTTGGTAAACACATTATTGGCCTGTACTTTTCAGGTATTACTCCTTTTGTTGGCTCCTTCTGAATCTAATAAGTTTTGCCAGTTGTTAACCACTCATTAGTATAACCCATCCTCAACATTTCATTAAATTGTTGGGCCATTTTTCCATGCAGACTGGTCAGGTGTTTAAGCCAAAACCCATGCAGCTGATCATTGCCAGGTCATGTCCAGTTTTTGACTCTTTGTACTCTTTTGGCGATCATATCAGCTGTTATTTCTCGTTGGTCCATTGTGCACTTGGAGAATTTCTTCTCAAAATCTTGGGGCCATCCAGCATTTCTATTATAGTCTTTCTCAGTCCCCCGTGTGTTTGTGTGTGTGTGTGTGTGTGTGTGTGTGTGTGTGTGTGTGTGTGTGTGTGTTGTGTGGTTACAGTCGTGACCGACTCTTCATGACCCCATGACCATGGAGTTTTCTTGGCAGGAATACTGGAGTAGTTTGACAGTTCCTACTCCAGGCGCCTACAGCACCTGGCATTCCCTGGTGGTCTCCCATCCAAGTACTAACCAGGGCCGACCCTGCTTAGCTTCTGATATCAGGTGAGATCGGATGTGCTTAGGGCATTTAGGCAGCTCAGTCCCCCATATGTCTTTCCAAAACTGAATGGTTGCCATTTTTTTCAGGCTTTTCATCTTTTATACCTATCTTCTGATTTAAACTCTGATAGAATTTTCTTTGATTTGATTGAAACAACTGGTTGTCCTTATACTGAGTAAATCTAGCATCATAGGAAAACAAGAAAACTTATGACCATTCACTATGCATTACATCCACACAGTGATGTTGACAGGCTGTATTTACCTAGAAAATTAGGTGGTAGAGGTCTTTTGCAAGTGAAGCAGACAGTTGAAGAAAAGAAGCATGCCTTGGCAGATTATGTAAAAACTGGTACAGAGCCAGCATTATTGGAGGTTAAGAACAAGGAGGTGCTTAAAGTAAAGCAAAGAAAGGTCAATACAGGAAAACAACAATGCAAATACGAGATGATAGCTGGCATAATAAAGCACTGCATGGGCAGTTCCTCGAAAAAAAAATCAAAGGAAAAGTAGATGAGGAAAAGATCTGGTTATGGCTCACCAATGGAACACTGAAAAAAGAGACAGAAGCCCTGATTTTTGCAGCTCAAGAACAAGCTATCAGAACAAATGCAATTAAGGCTAGAATAGAAAAATCAGCTGAGAACCCCACATGTAGACTCTGCAAAGAGGCGGATAAAACTATCAACCATATATTGAGTTTTTGCAAGAAAATTGCTCAGACTGATTACAAACAGCGTCATAATGTAGTTGTTCATACGGTCCACTGGAATTTGTTTCAGAACTGTAATCTGCCCGTAACAAGGAACTGGTGGGATCATAAGTCTGAAAAAGTGATTGAAAATGAGCATGCAAAATTACTTTGGGACTTCTGAATACAGACAGACACGGTTTTGGAGCATAATATGCTGGATATTGTGATTGTGGAGAAGAAAAAGTGTGAGTCATTGATGTTGCTATGCCAAGTGATAGTAGAGTCACCGAGAAACAACTTTAAAAAATTACCCAATATCAGGATCTGAAAATTGAACTTCAGAGACTCTGGCATAAACTGGTACAGGTGGTCCCAGTGGTAATCGGCATGCTGGGTGCGGTGCCTAAAGAGCTAAGCAAGTATTTAGAAGAAATTGGAGTTGACAAATTCACCATGTGTCAGCTGCAGAAAGCCACCTTACTGGGATCTGCTCGCATAATTTGCCGATACATCACATAGTCCTAAACATTTGGGAAGTGTTCGACTAGTGATTTCTAATACAAAGTCCAGTGTAGTGATCTTGTCTGCTGTGATGATGATGATGATGATGATGATGATGATGATGATGATGATGATGATGATGATGATGATGATGATGATGATGATGGGAACTTGGGAGTCAGACTTGAGGCTTGGGACTCTGGACTCAGACCTAAAGACTTGAGCATATGACTCCAACCCAAAGATGTGCAAACATCCCTGGTGATACACACTTTCCTTAAACAATAATTAGAGATGGGTAGAGATGGGCACGAATTTTAAAAAATGATGTTTTGTTTGTTTTGTTTCATTGAGAGGTCCGGTTAATGTTTTTCATTTTTCACAAATTTTCACGGAAAAATTCATTTTGTTGGTTCGTTATTTTGTTATTCATTTTTACCCACTTTGCGTGATTTAAAGCATTTCCATGTGCAAGGTTGAGGCGAGAGGGTGAGCACTAGCAGGGCTCACCCTAGTCCTAGACTTGGGAGGGGGCGGGGGTGGCAGATCGCTCTTCTCAGACCTCCCAAACCCCCTACTTCCGGGTTCAGGCCCTGCACTACAGCTGAAGCGCGGGGCTTTTTGGGTTTGTTTTGTTTTTCCCTTTCACCTCCAACCGTGCGGCCCCTGGGGTTTTTTATTTTTTATTTTTAGTTTAGGGTGCCAACCAGGCCACCCTTGGGGGCCAGTCAGCGCTCCTCCTTTTAAAAAATATAGTTTTATTTTATTTTACCCCCCCCTTCCAAGTTCAGGCCCGACACTACAGCAGTAGCACGGGGCTTTTTTGTTTGTTTGTTTGTTTGTTTTCCTTTCAGTGCCGACCGCGTGGCCCCTGGGGCCTGGTCGGTGCTGGTTTTTTTATTATTATTATTTTATTTTAGGGTGCCAACCAGGCCACCCTTGGGTCTGGTTGGCGCTCCTTTTTTTAAAACTGTACCAACCACATGGCCGCACTACAGCTGTAGTGCAGCCATCGGCTTTTTCCCCCTGGTCTTTTCCTGGTCGCCATCCTAGAGGCCAGGAAGACTGGACCAGCACCAGGTAGGAGACATCTCCGCCCCCATTAACAAAACGAACCGAACCGAACCAATTTTTCTCGGTTCAGTTTGGTTCGTGTTAAATTTGCCCCTAGGGTGATTATTCATTTTGTTACATAATGAAACAAATAATGAACAATGAAATAAAAAAAATCATTTCGTGCCCATCTCTAGAGATGGGCATGAAATGATTTTTTTTGTTTCATTTTTCATTTTTTGTTTTATTCCCTAACAAAATGAAAAATGAAATGACCCATCAAAGAAAAACGAAATGAAATGAAATGGAAATTTTTATTTCATCCCATTTTGTTTTTCATTTCCCCATAGGAATGCATTGAAGCAATGCATTCCTATGGGGAAAAGCCCACAGTCTCCCCCCAACACACCAAATCAGGTGGGGGAAACGGCAGGCTTTTAAAACTTCTTTTGCCTCCCCAAGTGCCGATCAGCTGGCACTCAGGGCTTCGTGTGGCAAAAAAAAGTCTAAATATCCCCCGTTTTCTCCCACCCTATCGGGCATAAAGAGGTACTGCCGTAAGAAGCGGGAAGGTAAATCAGTGTTTCCTTGCAGCCATGCCAGCCACATGGCCATGGCCTTGCACAACACTGGCTCTTCAGCTTAAATACAGAGAT
The DNA here is from genome assembly GCA_029282475.1 of Phrynocephalus forsythii. NCBI lineage: Eukaryota > Metazoa > Chordata > Lepidosauria > Squamata > Agamidae > Phrynocephalus > Phrynocephalus forsythii. The sequence goes on from JAPFRF010000004.1 coordinate 16,623,995, forward strand.
GAGCACCGCCCCTAGAGTTTAACCTTTACCTTTAAGGTGTTTTGTGTTGTTGCTGCTCTGTACTTTTCCACATTGTCTAAAATGAATTGATTTCATGTGTCGCTTCCTGTAGAGTTATGATATGTGATATCAGTGAAGGTGAGCGGCAACAAAGAGGAAGTCCTCCTGTGCTTAATTTAATACTTGAAATGTGTCTGTTCATTTATAACATTACCTGGCTTTCAACAGTGAAGGGACTTTCAAATGTTCTTAAGATAAAAGTGTTTTAATCAACTTTTCCTCCAGTTCTGCTACTGAACATTGTCATTAACTCCTGGAATAGAATCACAAGCCTAACATGAGCTGGGCTACCCATCGCAAATATGCTCTAAATCTTGCCAAATGCAATATGTTAGAAGTGGCTTGGCTCTTTTACAGAAATGGCGGATGACACGTCCCCTGACAAAAAACAAAGGCTCAACTTCTATATGACATCCTCATCTGGATTAGGGCATATAAATATGAAGTTGAGAATAGACATGGGCACGACTCGGTGAAAGTGTCGTTTCCATTTTCGGTTATCGTTTCCGTTACGTAACAGAAACAGTAATGATAATTAAGCCGTCAGAACTCGAACTCGAACCGAAAAAAGAAAAATTTGGTCGGATTTTTCGTTTCTGTTTGTGGCATCACGGCGATCGCACAATGTGAAGCACAGAAAAAGTTTTTAAAAGTTTTTTTTTTTTAAAAAAAACCGACTCCTGGCCAAAAAAGCAGGCGAAAATATACCTGCCTGAGGCTTTGCCACCTACCAGAGGGGTGGTTTCTGGGGGGTCCCTAACCTTTCCCCCCGCTTCTCCTGTCCTGGGCTGCTTGCACCAGGCTGGGAGGGGGGTCATCCTTGTCATCTTGCCATGCCATGCGGTGGGGGGGATCCAAAATGGCGACTGCAATTTTTCTTTTGAAATCATGGTCAAAAAACACACCAAATCACCACAGAAACATGTAAAATGTATTTATTTTAAATGCCTGAATTTTAATAGTAGCAGCAGTGGGTTTTTTATAGCAATAAAATGTCATATTGATTTTATTTTATTTTATTTTATTTTTTATTTTTTTAGACCTGCCCATTTGGGCTGGGCATGGGATGGGACCATGCAATTTTTTTGAACCATTCCACCAATGGCATCACCAGGTTTTTGACTGACACTTCTGGATGTCTCAGAGGGCATAAAAAGCCGAGGCACCTTCCAGAAATCGCAGTCAGGTGTATGGATGTGGTTGAGGGAGGAGGGCTGGCTGCTGGTGCTGGTGTGATCCGATCGAGATTGAGGAGGGAGGCTGGAGGCTTTAGGATTTAAGTTAGGCAGGCAGGGAGGGAATTGAATTTAGAAAATAATTGCTTTGATTCCCTGCAGCTTTGTCTGCTGAAGGGAATAGCAGTTTATTCTTTATTTCTTCTCTGGCAGTTTGTGAGGATTTTTTTCTGATATTGGATAAAGGGGGAGGTTCGACTGGGAGTGGGAGGTGTGGATTTATTTTAAATATATATTATATACTACCATTTATTTTCTATTTTCCCAACTTCAATTTGCTTGCACACACCCACATTTGGGGTGCAAGCCAAGAACAGAACCTCTATCCTAAGTGATATCCTAACTGCCCACTCACCCGTCCGCCCGCGCTGCCACCCGCCTGCGGCCCGCGCTGCCATCTGCCCACTCGCCCGCCCGCGGCCGCCGGCCGCCCGCTCACCTGCCCCCCTGCCCCGCCCGCCGCCTAGGGCGCAAAAACACCTAGCCCCGGCCCTGATTGCGGGACGCCCCTATGCTCTGGGAAGTCAAATCACACTAAATCGTGGTGAAAATGACAAACGACAAACAACAAACGACAAATGGAAAAGATAATTTTTTGAAAAATTATGTGACAAACATAAAAGACCCGAAACGGACTCTTTCTGACAAACGAAAACTCGAAACATCATTTTTTCTGGTCGTGCCTATGTCTAGTTGAGAATATAGAATCCACTTTTTGTGCCATATCTAAGGTGTCCCCATTTGTGTAAGTGATGCTGCCTTGTGCCTGGAAGTAGGTGTAGGCCAATTGGAAACCAATGCACCGATCCAATCCCTAAAATGCTGGATGAGATTATGCTTTCCAGCAGAACACCTTGGCTGTGTGTGTTTTATGTTAACTGACTCACCCCTTGGACATATTTTAATGCTTGGGCAGAAACAGGCCAGAAGAGCTGTTCCTCAGAGGCTGTGTGGCATTGAAAAACAAGAGTTTCTTTCCCAGGCATGTAGAGATAGTTCCCCTCTGCCAAGTGGCATCCATCCATTATCTCTTGCAAATTATCTAACCTCAGTCCGGTCACCACAGGCCTGTAGAATATTTATCCTGGCAAGACTAAATGTGCTTCCCTCAGGCCTCCTTTAGGGCAGATTGAATGGAATCCCAGTCCATGAAAGACTCTGACCATGTGGATCCGGGGGGCCTGAATTTCTTTCACATACTCTTTTAGACTGCACCCTCTAACAAATTTGGATTGACCTGATTCACTCAAGTTTCAAGGTCATCCAACCAGTTAGCTAGTTTGGTATTGCTTGTGTGATCAGAATATTCCCACGACAGCACAAGTTGCAACTAGAGATGGGCATGACCAGGAAAAATTATGTTTCGAGTTGTCGTGTTTCGGAGCCGGCCCGTTTGGGCTCGTTTCCGTTTGTTGCGAAATTTTTCAAAAATTTGTCATTTCGTTTGTCATTTTTTCATCTGTTGTTAGTACTGGTTTGGGGGGTAGCGGGCTCCTGGAGGCACCTCTCTGGGGTGGGTGCCTCCTCTGGCCCGCTATGAAGGGAAAGTGGGCTCCTGGAGGCACATCTCTGGGGTGGGTGCCTCCTCTGGCCTGCTATGAAGGGAAAGCGGGCTCCTGGAGGCACCTCTGGGGTGGGTGCCTCCTCTAGCCCACTACAAAAGGGTATGCATAGCCAATTGGATATGCATACCAAGTTGCAGTGGCAGGCAGAGGCACCTCTCTTTCGGGTGCCTCTGTGACTTACTGCCTGGCATACGGTGCACTTGGGCTGGGGATGGGGAGGAGCGAGGAACAAAGTGAGAGAGGACCCCTATGGGCGCCCTCTGGCTCACTAAGAAGGGAAGTGTACTTGTTGTAGTGCAATGCGAGTACACAGATCTGGCTTAGGGTTAGGGTTAGTGCAAGGGCTAGGCTTAGGGTTACGGGTAAGGTTAGGGTGAGTTAGTGGGCTGCACCTCTGGGTGCCTCTCTGACCCACTAAGAAGGACAGTGTACTGGCGTATGGGTTAGGGTTAGGGTTAGGGTTAAAGGTTAGGGTTCGGGCTAGGGTTAGTGGGCTTTTTATGCCCGACTGGCACATCCCAGAAGTCTCGGTCAAAACCTGGCCAAGTGGCCATGCGATTGGTGGAATGGCTCCAAAAATTTGCATGGTCCACTCCCATGGCCAGCCCATCATTGTGCAGGTGTAAAAAAATAAAAATAAAAATAAAATAAAATAAAATAAATGGAGATGTTTTGTTACAAGAAAAACCCACTGCTGCTACTGTAAAAATTCAGGCAGTTTTAAAATAGCTATTTTCGCATGTTTCTGTGGTGCTTTGGTGTGTTTTTGGACCATGATTTCAAAATAAATATTGCGGTCGCCCCATTTTGGATCCCCCGCCCGCACCGCATGGCATGGCGAGTTGGCGGGACGACGAGGATGCCCCCACCAGAGCAGCCCAGGACAGGAGAGGGGGGGAGGCCGGGGACCCCCCCCCCAGAAACCACCCCTCTGGTAGGTGCCCTCACTCAGGCAGGCATATTTTTGCCTGCTTTTTGGCCGGGAATCGGGTTTTTTTTATTTTTAAAACTTTTTTTCTGTGCCGCTTGCGTTTGGCATCGCGCGATCGCCGTGCGATGCCAGGAATGACAACAAATCAGACCCAATTTTTCTTTTTGTGGTTCGAGTTTGAGTTCTGGCAGAGTAATTGTCGTTTTCGTTTCCATTGCATAACGGAAACGAGAAACGGAAACGGAAACGAGAATTTTGCCACATCGTGCCCATGTGTAGTTGCAACATTATTTCTAGTGGCAACTTGCAGGAGGGCAAAGCTATTTCCAGAGGCCTAAATAATCTACAGTATATGTTTATCTTCCTTAGTGTTGACTGTTGATTGTTTATTCCTTATTTATTTATTATTATTTTTATTTATGAGCATTTTTACTCTGCCTTTTTCCTTGGAAAAGGGCCGAAGGCAGCTTACAGTAATAAGGGACAATATACAGACCAGTACAATTAAAATGTATTCAAGTTTAGGAACAGGGAATTGAGGGGTATCTTACAGTGTTAGAAGACAACATTAAATCTAAAAGAGAATGTGAGCAGTTAATAAAAGAGTTTAAATTCCATGTAATCATGGAGGGTAGACCATCTTAAAGTTATGAGGGATGGGAACTAGAAATGGGCACGACCAGGAAAAATGATGTTTTGAGTTGTCGTGTGTCGGAGCCGGCCCGTTTCAGCTCGTTTCCGTTTGTCGCGGAATTTTTCAAAAATTTGTCATTTCATTTGTCATCTGTCGTTAGTACTGGTTTAGGGGGGTAGGGTAGCGGGCTCCTGGAGGCACCTCTCTGGGATGGGTGCCTCCTCTGGCCCGCTATGAAGGGAAGGCATTTAGCAGGCTCCTGGAGGCACCTCTCTGGGGTGGATGCCTCCTCTGGCCCACTACAAAGGGAAAAGGAAGGGTACATGACCATGTAGCCATTGCGTACCAAGTGGCACTGGCAGAGGCAACTCTCTTTTGGGTGCCTCTAGCTCACCAAGAAGGACAGCATACTGGCATACAGGTTTGGAGTTTTTTGGAACTTTGGACTGTGAGCGAGGTGAGAGAAGAATGCCTCTGCTGGACGCCCTCTGACTCACTAAGAAGGACAGTGTACTTGCGTGTAGTGCAATGCAAGTACAGATCTGGCTTAGGGTTGGGGTTAGGGCAAGGGCTAGGCTTAGGGTTATTATGGGTAAGGTTAGGGTGAGTTAGTGGGCTGCACCTCTGGGTGCCTCTAACCCACTAAGAAGGACAGTGTACTGGCGTATGGGTTAGGGTTAGGGTTAGGGTTAGGGTTAGGGTTAGGGTTAGGGCTAGGGTTATAGTGGGCTTTTTATGCCCGACTGGCACATCCCAGAAGTCTCAGTCAAAACCTGGCCAAGTGGCCATGCGATTGGTGGAATGGCTCCAAAAATTTGCATGGTCCCATCCCATCCCCAGGCCATCATTGCGCAGGTGTAAAAAAATAAAAATAAAAATAAAATAAAATAAAATCAATGGGATTGGAGACAGACGTTTATTGCAAGAAAAACCCACTGCTGCTACTGTAAAAATTCAGGCAGTTTTAAAATACCTAATTTTTGCATGTTTCTGTGTGGTGCTTTGGTGGTTTTTGGACCACAATTTCAAAAAAAATTGCGGTCGCCATTTTGGATCCCCCCGCACCGCATGGCATGGCGAGACAACGAGGATGCCCCCCACCAGAGCAGCCCAGGACAGGAGAGGGGGGAGGCAGGGGACCCCCCCCAGAAACCACCCCTCTGGTAGGTGCCCTCACTCAGGCAGGCATATTTTCGCCTGCTTTTTTGGCCGGGAATCGGGGTTTTTTTAAAACTTTTTTTTCTGTGCTGCTTGGCATCACGCGATCGCCGCGATGCCATGAATGACAACGACAAATCAGACCCAATTTTTCTTTTATCGGTTCGAGTTCGAGTTCTGACGGCTTAATTGTCGTTACCGTTTCCATTGTGTAACGGAAACGAGGAACGGAAACGGAAACGAGAATTTCGCCAAGTTGTGCCCATGTCTAATAGGAACTAACAATCGATAAACATAGTGTCAATTAGAGATAGCCATGAAACACCAAAATGGCATTTCATTTTGTTTTTCATTGTTTTATTTTTTTAATGAAATGACCTTTTTAAAAAAAGTGTTTCATTTTTTGTTATTGTTTTTTTTTTTTCTTTTCTTTTTTATCTCATGCCAACAGCCTGGCCTGCGGGCTAGGTCGGCACGTTTTTATTTTTTATTTTTTATTTGTTTATTCACGTGGTGAACAGCTGGCCCTTGGGCCAGGTCAGCTCTATCTATCTATCTATCTATCTATCTATCTATCTATCTATCTATCTATCTATCTATCTATCTATCTATCTATCTATCTATCTATCTATCTCTTTATTCTCATAGTGACCAGCTGGCCCATCGGCCGGGTCAGTACATTTTTTTATTACTTTCTTCTTGCGCTGACCAGTTGGCCCACAGGCCAGTTCAGCACTATTTTTTATTATTATTTTCTTGCGCCCACCAGCTGGTGTGTGGGCTGGGTTGGCACTTTTTTTTTTTAGTTTTTTATCCCCCACCCAATTGCACCTGATCAGGGGGAGGAAAGAGTGGGTTTTGAAACCTTTTTGAACCACTGAAGCCCCACGATCCAGCTGATTGGGAGTGACTTTGGAAGGGAAAAAAAGGCCTGCGGGTTCCCCCACATTGGGGGTGGAGGGAAACCGCTGGCTTTTCCCCATAGGAATGCATTGGAATGCATTGCTGAAAAAACAAGAAATGAAACAGAAATTTCCAATTCATTTTGTTTTGTTTTTCTTTGATGGGTCCATTTGTTATTTGTTTCATTCTGCAACAAAACAAAAAATGAATAACAAAATGAATAAAAATTTATTTTGTGCCCATCCGTAGTGTCAATGTAATCATACAAGGAGAGATACAAGCACAAATTTTTAAGTGGTTATAAACACAAGTCTGGGTAGCCATGTATGGTAGTCCATCATTCAGTTAAAGCTTGCCCAAAGAGAAAGGTCTTTGCCTGTTTCTGGAAAGACAGCAGGGATGGGGCAGTCCTGGCCTCTAGTGGGAGGGAGTTCCACACTCTGGGTGCAGCAGCCGAGAATGCCCTTTCATGTGTTCCCACAAAACATACATGTGAGGGTGACGGGGTGGAGAGAAAGGCCTCTCCTGATTAACCGGTGCTGGTTAATATTGTGAGATTCTTTGAGGTAGCTAGGACCCAGGTTGAATAGTGCTTTGTAGGTTAATTTGAGCACTTTGAATTGTGCTCAATAGCTGATTGGCAGCCAGTGGATCTGCTTTAATAGGGGTGTATGGGTCATATGACTAATAAAATTTTGAAAAGTTGAAACTGTTGGCTGAATGTTGCACACATACACACAGAGAGAGGGGGGAGGGAGAGGGGGAGAGGGGGGGAAGAGAGATATTTTTTCTGGTCACCACTCCCTGCAGCCAGGAAGGCCAGGCATCCAGGAAGGACCAGCACCAGGTAGGAGACATCTCGGCTGCCATTAAAGAAACGAACTGAACCAAACCATTTTTTGTTCGGTTCGTTTCATTCTAAATTCACTCTGAGGTTTGTTGTTCGTTTCATTCTGTAACGAAACAAATAATGCATAACAACATGAACTTTCGTGCCCATCTCTAGAAATGAATAACAAACTGCCTCCTCTTAGATAAATGAAACAAAATGAAGCAGAAGTTTCCATTTCATTTCAGTTTGTTTTTTGTTCCACTGGTGTCTCCTACCTGGTGGAGTGGTCCTGGTCTGGTCCTCCTCGCTGACGCCACCAGCCCTCAGGGAGGGGGCATCCAGAAATTTATTTTTAAAAAAGGCGACTGGCCTGCGCTACAACTGAACTGTCCTGTGGGCCAGCAGAAGAAAAATAAAATAAAATCCAATCCGACCAGTGGGCCACCAATCCAACCCGTGGGCCGCCAAACCAGCTTACAGGCTGACAGGGAAAAAAAGCCGACCAACCCGCGCTACAGCTGGTAGATGAGCCACATGGTCGGCAATTTCAATAAATAAATAAAAATAAAAATAAAAATAAAAATAACCCAATCCAGCCTGCAGGCCGGCAGAATTAAAAAATAATAATTAAAATTATTTTTAAAAAACGACCAGTGTGGTTCAAAAAAAAAGAAAGTAAGAAAATGAACCTGAACTAAAACAAATTATGAAACAAAACAAAACGGGGTGGGGGCACAAATTACAAAATGAAATGCCATTTTGGCGTTTCGTGCCCATCTCTAGTCTGCATTTTAAATATTGCATTCTTTTTCCTGTTTTTGTGCACTACAAAAATATGTGCAGTGTGCACAGGAATTTGTTCATATTTTTTTCAAACTACAGTACAGCCCCCAACAGTGTCTCAGGGACAGTGAACCAGCCCAGCTAGATTGCATCTAGGTGATTTTGTTTTCCAATGAGGGCCTGTAAGGAAATTAAGGATGATAGGACAGAGAGTCATTTTCCTAGTCTGATATTAGCAGCACAGTTTTCACTTTGCATTAGACTTTATCTAAGGAATGTGTATGTTAGTCAAAATATATGTTTCTAGAAGCTTGGACTCTCAGTGCTTATTGGATATTTTAAAATCACGTGGATAGGGCAGCAAGAAGTCTCATGGACAAAAAAAGAAGACAAATATTTAGTTATTTAAAACCCCTGAAAAACCTTTGATTTTTCTGATGAATGTCATAATTTTTAAATTAGCTTCCTAATAAAAAGAAAGATTTCTTCAAACTTACTTCACATTCCTGTGAAAGTTTTCCACTTAGTCTCATACTTTCTTGGAGCAGTAAAAGATGAGTGATGAAACTTACCTTAAGGCTTTTAGAAAGAAACCCTTTATTGCATTCCATAAAAGTCCATAATTAGTGAAATAAAAGTCTTCATCAACTTTCCAATTAACCAGAGAATAATCAACTTTATTGTTCTTCTACAATGTCTGAGATGTTCTCCTGCCATTAAATTTATTTTCCGAAAACACTTTAAAAGGGTACCAGCTTGATGCTCACTCGAAATATTTACATTATTTACCAAACAGCCAATGAAATATTGCAGACTTGGAATTAATGGATGAAAGCTAGCCATAAACTTGGCAATAAGTTTAATATTTGTTTTTCCCCAGAAAACACAATGTAATTTTTATTTTCAAATTATTCCTTTTATTGATCTAAATTAAACTCAGATCAATATTTTTTCCGGCAATGAAATTCTGATAGAGGAAAACAGTATTGTGGCCTCCCATAAATACATTTTTATATATGTACTCCTGTTCCTTCCATGTTTCACCCAAACTCCTATCCAAAGTACTGCACCTTAGGACTAGAGATGGGCACGGAACGAACATTTTTTCGTTTCCGTTACCGTTTGTCGTTTCCATTACACAAAGAAACGACAAACGAAAATTGTGATGAAAATGCAACGAAATGAACAGAACTACGAAAATTGTGGTCGTTACGTTTTGTTTCCCTTAATGGTGACACACAATGAAATGAGCTGTTTTAAATGTTAAAAAATGCCCTAGCCATCCATAAAAACGCAACGATAATTATTTATATTGTCTGATAACCTACCAGGGGGTTGGGGTCCTTAAAACGTTTGTTTTAGTCTTCTCCCATCGTGATGTATTTTTCTTTTCCCTTTAAAATGGATGTTGCCACCAGCCACAAAATGGAGCCAAGCCATGTGATCGGATCATGTTCAACCAATAGCATGCCCAGGTTGCAGACTGGGTGGGCAGGTCTGGCAGCCACAGAGGGCATAAAAAGCTCTGGCAGCCCCTGTCCTCCTTGCAGTCTCTGGTGGGAGTTAGGGTGGGATTGCTGTCTCTGCTGCACCTCTAGCTTCAGTCCTGCAGCCTTCCTGGGTGTGTGCATGCTGCGTACCTCTCAGTGAGTACCCTCCCTTGCCCTGCAGTGCAGTCACTCTGTGGCTGCCTTGCACCATGGGCAACGCCTGCCGCTGCCTTTGCAGCCTCCCTGCATACCTAGTCTATACTGTGTCTCTGCCAGCATCCATGATCCGGGGCGTTGGGGGATGCCCACGCATGGAAATGCTTTAAAAATCGCACAAAAAGTGGGTAGAAACGACAAACAAAAAATGAAAAATGGTAACGAAATTTTTCAAAAATTTCCCGACAAACGGAAACAAACCGAAACAGACCTCTCAACGACAAATGAAAAACCGAAATGCCATTTTTCTGTTTCGTGCCCATCTCTACTTAGGACCTAGATACCTGAAGGATATTCCAGCATAGTCCTTGATCACTGAACTTTCAAGTGGAGCACATGCTTTTTGTATTGCCCCCCCACCACTTCTTCAAGGCAAGCAGGGACTTGTAGTCTCGATATAGCCAAATTGAGGATGGGAATGAGGAAGTGGGTGATCAAGGACTATGCTGCTTTGTTTGTGTGTAAAACTGTATCTGGGACTTTGAAGCTGCTTTAACACCAGCCTGGCTTCCTGATACCATCATGTGGTGTTTTCCATCTCACCAAAAAGATTCTCAGCGCCTGACAGACAACAAATCTATCAAGACTGCATTTCTGGTACAGTGCTTTTGATAAATTTAGCAAGTTGCTATTGAAAGCTTAGCTCATATTTTTTGTTTTAGTAGTGACCAATAGAGGTATCACCTAACCTCTTTTTGAAATTGTTTTTCTGGTCACACGGTTCAACTTTTTAACTTCTTTCTTAACTGTATTTCATTTTATTTCTTGTTAGTCCTTATGGGTTGGGATTTAGAAGGTTTAGGTAACAAGACCCAGGACACTTAGTCATGTAATAGAATGTTAATTCATCCTCTGGTATTAAATGAGCTAAGAGGGATTTCAGAATATCAGTCTCTTGCTGTTCTGTCCTTCTCCCACCACATTAACAAAAAAATCAAATGAAGTGAAGTGAAATGAAGTGGAATGGAATGGAATGGTATAGGATCCATATTTCTTCATATTTGTAAAATGTGGAGTTCTTCAGGAAGTTTAAGAAAAATCTGAAATGCACAAAAAGTGAAGACCCCCTCCAAAAAAAGTGGTGGATGGTGGGGGAATCATTTACGTAAGTTCATAATTTCAGACACCCCCCCCCACTTTTCAAAACACCCTTTGTCTCAAATATTGTGGTACCTCATTTTACGAATGCCTCTGTTAACATAATTTACAGTTTATGAATGAAAATCCATTGAAAATAATGCCTTGGTTTATGAATGTTTTAGCAATACAAAGCAAGTTTCCCCAGAATGCATTGTGCCTGGGAGATTTATAGCACTACCACTGTAAACTCTGTTTCAATTTACAATTTTTTCACAATATGAAAAGTCTTGGAGAATGCATTAAATTCGTCATGAGTTACCACTGTACTAGCTATTCAAACAGCCAAAGTCACTAAAACTGTGCACAGAAGAATGTTTAAGATTTTACAAAGGCAGATGTAAATATTCTCTGAGATGTGTTTTGTATGAAATTATTTCAGTCTGTTTATGAGGGGAGGAAGAGGGCTTTTTGCTAATTGTGGGGAAATAAAGTACAAATGTAAAAAGTAGTAAATAATGCTCATCTTGAACCAAGACTGCAGCCTTGGAGATAAACCCAGTCCCAGCTCAACTAGAGCCATTGAAATGGAAGGGCATTCATTAGTCACCGCTAATGAATGCCCTTCATTAGGCCCAAAGATATCAATGGGTCTCAGCAGATTAAAACTAGCATTCATGTAACTGTTGCAACTTGCAGAGACAGCACTCACACAAAGAGGATGAGATTGCTTCATTTTTCAAAAGCAGAAACAACTGGAAGGTCACTTCCAGTTTCAGGAAAAAAGGGGATATTTCATGTCCCACAAAGGTTTAGTGGATGGGTCAAATGAATCATTACATAGCCAGACATGCCCTCCCAAGGCTTATGAGCGCACAATTGGTCATTGTTCAGTGAACATTAATTCTGGGAGGTTGGGAAACTGATATCAGATGAAAAAAATCTTTATGCAGTGTGTTAGTAGTAGTCTGTGGAACTCCTTGCTGCAGGATGTGGTGATGGCATCTGGCCTAGATGCCTCTAAAATGGGATTGGACAGATTTCTAGAAGAAAAGTCCATTGCAGGTTACAAACCCTGATGGGGATGCATGTTATCTCCAGGTTTCAAAGGAGGGTAACTCAAAATGCCAGATGGAAGGAAGTGGTATCAGGAGACATCTGGTGGGGCCACTGTGAGGTACAAAAAGCTGGACTAGATGAGCCCTTAGCCTGATCCAGCAGGGCTCTTTTAATGTTCTTAAGGGTACTATAGGAGACCATCAGGAGGCCCACCACTGCATCTGAATGTGCCAATTAAGAGTCCAGAGGTGGAGTTGTGCCTTATCATTTCCCATGACTTCTTTCATGTTAAAGGCTGAAGAAGAATCTGCAGTTTGACTAAAATTAAGAAGAACACGGTGTTAGAAAAAATAAGAATTTCAGTAGGAGATCACCTTTTTCTGACTGAAGAGTTGTTTCAATGGACATGCAATGGTCATGTTAAGTGTTATCACTTTTCTTTTTCAGAGAGGTTTCCAGTGTCACAAAATTGTTTTAAGTTCAAGTCAGCTTCAGAACTGGTTTGCCACTGCTGGATCATTGGCCAGTGTGTCTGATTTTCATTCTGTACTGATTTCTCTTTGCCATCTGGAATATCACCCCCCCCAGGGCCATAGCGTATGAATGTCAGGCGGGGGGCAGGCGGCGGGTGGCGGCGGCGGGGGGCGGCATGGCGCGGCACGGTGGTGGCAGGGGTGGGGGCGATGAGACGGGCGGGTGAGCAGGCGGCAGCGGCGGTGGTGGGGGGTGGGGCAATGGCAGAGGAGGGCGGGGCGGCATCAGGGGGTGGGGCGGCGGGTGGGAGGTGTCGGTGGTGGCAGCGGGGCAGGGCAGGGCAGTAGCAGCGGCGGCAGGGGGCGTGGGCAGATGGCAGCAGGCGGTGGGGGGGCCGACAGCGGTGGCCGGTGGTGGGGGGTGGGGGGGGCAGCAGGCTGGCCAGTGCCCTAGGCAACTGCCTAGTTTGCCTTAATGGACGCGCCAGCCCTGATCTCGCCATCCCTTTCATGCTTCACCCAGTACTAGGAAGCATTGGCTAGGATCTTGAAGTGCATTTATGCCAGCATAAGCATAATAATAAAAATTGCAGTGGCCCAGCCTGGCCTAGCCCTCTTGGCATTGGCATTGCTGTATGTGGTCCAAGGATTGACTGCTCACTTGGCTGCTGTCAGGAAGTAAAGGCCAGGATGGACCACTTTGCTGTTCCTACAGACACTGAAGGCTGCACCAGCCTTTGGACCACATGCAGCTCCACCAATGCCAGAAGAGCTAGACTAGGCTGGGCAGCAGCACTTTGATGTTCCTGCAGCCACTGAATCCCAGGCGGACTTTTGGTTTCATCTCCACTGCAGGCTCTGGGCTGGACTCCATTGCTGCTGCTGCTGCTGCTGCTGCTGCTGTAGCTCATGACTCACTCCTAAATGCACAGGTTGCAGAAACTTCCAGGCCACGGGCTCTCTAAAAAGTGAGGGTGCAATTAACAAAACAAAGAAATATTCCTCTCTTTGTATTCATCCAAATGACCTGGCAAATTGAATATTACAGTTCTTTTTTTTTTTTAATTCGGCCCCATCTCTAGTCATGCTTATGAAAAATTCAGGACTTGTCATTCTGCTGTCACCAGCCACTCAAGTATTACAACAGTCTCGCATTTCCAACGTTGTTTTGAGAAGAATGCTATAAAGTATGTATCCTCCCCCCTGTACATAAGAAATTAAGAACATAAGAAGAGCCATGCTGGATCAGGCCAAAGGCCCATCTAGTCCAGCTTCCTGTATCTCACAGTGGCCCCACCAGATGCATCTAGGAGTGCTTGAGACTAGATTTCCCCTGCATCTGGCCCTTGAAGTACCCAGTTTTAAGCCTGGAGATTATACATCTCCATCATGGTTTGTAACCTGTGCTGGACTTTTCCCCCAGGAATCTGTCCAGTCCCCTTTTGAAGGCATCCAGGCCAGATGCCATCACCATATCCAGTGGCAGGGAGTTCCACAGACTAACAATGTGCTTGCAGAAAAAATATTTTCATTTGTCTGTTCTTAACTCTCCCAGCCCTCAATTCAAAGTGGATGTCCCCTAGTTCTGGTATTTTGTGAGAGGGAGAAGAGCTTCCCTCTATCCACTTTACTCATGCCCTGCATTATTTTGTATGTCTCAATCATATCCCCCTTCAGGCACCTTTTTTCCAGACTAAAGAACCCTAAAGGTTTTAGCCTATCCTCATAAGGGAGATGCCCACCCCAGTAATCATTTTAGTTGCTCTCTTTTGCACCTTTTCCAGTTCCACTATGTCTTTCTTGAGATGCGGTGACCAGAATTGTACACAATACTCCAGGTGCGGCCTTACTATGGCATTATAATGTTGACTGTTTTATTTTCAATCCCTTTTTTGATAATCCCTAGCATGGAGTTGGTCTTCTTCACCACTGCCACACATTGAGTAGACACCTTCATGGAGCTGTCCACCAATACACCAAGATCATTATCCTGATCCGTCACAGATAGCTCAGAGCCCATGAGTTGATAGATAAAGTTTTGATTTTTTTTTTGCCCCAATATGCATTACTTTACATTTGGCAACATTAAAATGCATTCGCCATTTCTCAGCCCATTCCCCCAGTTTGGAGAGATCCTTCTGGAGCTCTTCACAATCTTCTCTGGTTTTTACCACACGGAAATGTTTTGTGTCGTCTGCAAACTTGGCCACTTCACTGGTTATCCCTGTCTCCAGGTCATTTATGAACGGATTGAAAAGGTCCCATGACAGATCCCTGGGGCACACCACTTTTCACTTGTCTCCATTGGGAAAATTTCCCATTGACACCTCAATTTGTTTTCTTTGAGCTGCTAGCATTTTAGGTCTTAGACTCCATCTTGCAAGAGCTTCCCCCCTTAAATAAATCTCATTCTCCTATTTGCAGATATCTTTTGTGTGCCAGCAGGTTCTTTCCAGTTGTTGTTTATTTCCTACAAGACTTTGCCAGAGGAATAAAGGACTTTAAATTTATCCCTAAAAATCACTTACACCTGTTTCACCTCAGGTCATACCTATAGGTTTTCTCAGGTACACATGTGTATTCAGAGAGGCAAGTGGTTTTATAATCTAGCCCCCGGACAGGCGCTGACATTATGACCAAGTATAACTAGGAGGGAAGTTTCTGTGGTGGGATATGTGAACTTAGCACCAAGCAAATGCTAGTGATCCTTATCCAGAACTCCTTGAGGGCAATCTGTCAGAAGCTTTTATTGTCAAAGCATTGCTTGTTTCAGTGCTGAAAACATTAAATGGGCCCAGAAGCCAGAGATCTTTTCTGTACTGTAGTCCACCTTCCTGAAGCCAACAGTAACACAGACCACAACTTAATACTCCATCTTCTAAAAGGATTTATCAGAATACACACTCCCTCAGTCTGTCTCTGTGTAGGAAACCACCAATGTAATGTTGCATCAGAACAACAGACAGGGACTTTACACGATGTTCAGAAAATTAACAATCATAATGAATAGGCTGAAGTGCGTAAATATGAATGGGTGGCCAGGGACAGATGGTTGCCTGGGCAGTCACTGTCATAATGTAAATGTGAGGACAGTACAAGCGACCTCTCTTTAATAGCTGCCATCTGGAGAACTGGGCTGTTCCAATGTCAGCGAGGAAGTTGGGCCCTCTTCAGCTTAAGAACCAGAGGCTACATTTTGATCCTTGGGAGAGCATGGCAATATTAATCCTATTCCATCTGTAACAGATCTGGACCTGCTGGAACCTGGTTCCCCTTCTTGGCCTAATCTGTTTTGATTAATTTGAGCCCCTTCCAATCCCCCATTGGCTCAAATATCAAATAGTCTCAGGGCACACTAAGAGACTCACATTTTGATTTTTGGAATAGGTCCACTAGACAGCCTTGACAATAACTTACCTTGTACACACCAGCATTTTTCCATGTATAAGACTATATTTTTGTCTAGGTGCTTGCTTTGGGGAGTAACAAAAAAGTTCAAAAAGCCCACGCCATTCCCCCCAATGCACCCAATCAGGTGGGGGAAAGTGCGGGCTTTTAAAACCTTTTTAAAGTCCCCAAAGCAAGCACCAATCAGCTGGTGCACAGGGCTTGCTTTCAGGGACTTAAAAAAAGTTTTAAAAGCCCCCACTTTCCCCAAATGCTCCTGATTGGGTGGGGGAAATTATGGGCTTTAAAAACTTTTTTTGTCCGCAAAGCAAGTGCCAATCAGATGGCTTGCTTAGGGGATTTTTAAAAAGTTTAAAACCCCTGCACTATTCCCCGAATGCGCCTGATCTGGTGGGTGAAAGTGCGTCCTTTTAAAACCTCTTTGGGCATGCAAGACCAATGCGGGGCAAGGGGACTAAAAAAAGAAACACTTTTCCCCCAATGTTTAGTGGGCCTTTGTTTTAGTCCCCAAAGCAAGCCCCGCACACCAGCTGATTGGCACTTGCTTTGGGGACTAATAAAAAGTTTTAAAAGCCCACACTTTGCCCACTCCCCGAAGCACATAAAACAAAAGTAAAAACATAAAAAACATATAAAAACACACACAATAGTTAAAAAAACATGCACATAAAACACACAAAAACGAAAAACAAAATGAAAAAAAAAATGACTTTTTTAAAAAAAATCATTTTAAACAAAACAAAATGCAATGAAATGAAATAAAGATAAACAAAATGAAAAACAAAATAAAATGCTGTTTTGGCATTTCATGCCCATCTCTAGTCTAAAGTTGTTAGACTAAAAATTGAGGGTCATCTTATGCATGGAAGTAAGCTGAAGAGAGAAATGTGCAACTGCAAAACTGCAATTTTGTGTTGGAAATGTGGGGGTCATCCTATACATGGTGGCATCTTGAAGACAGAAAAATACAATACTTTTTATGCCTAGGACCCCACAAGAGAATACAGCAGACAAAGCTGCTGATAATCTACTCAGAACACAGGCCCATGCAGCTCTGTCTATTCTCTATTAATATTACTACATGCAGTCAATTCAATTCTGACTTAAGGTGGATCTTTCCAGAGTTTTCTAGTTTTAGAGCACTGTGGGGCTGTGCAGTTTACCCAGGTGACATAGGCTGGTTCTTCTCATGGGGTGCATTGTAGAGCATCAAACGCTCTGCTTTAGACTCTACAGGTAGCTGCTAACTCATAGAGCTGCCCAACAGTTCTCCATTCTTTCAGACAAGGGTTTTTCCTAGATGTAAAAATAAATGTTCTAAAAGGTTTTCTCTATGCTCAACACACAGCTATCAGCCTTCAGTCCTTGTCACTCCTGATAAGAATAAACAGGTGCAACCATGCTGACTAGACATGGGCATGACTTGGCGAAATTCTCGTTTCCGTTTCCGTTCCTCGTTTCCGTTACGCAACGGAAACGGTAATGACAATTAAGCCATCAGAACTCGAACTCGAACCGATAAAAGAAAAATTGGGTCTGATTTGTTGTTGTCATTCATGGCATTGCGGCAATCGCGCGATGCCAAGCGGCACAGAAAAAAAGTTAAAAAAAAACACCCGATTCCCGGCCAAAAAAGCAGGTGAAAATATGCCTGCCTGAGTGAGGGCACCTACCAGAGGGGTGGTTTCTGGGGGGGGTCCCCGGCCTCCCCCCCTCTCCTGTCTTGGGCTGCTCTGGTGGGGGGCATCCTCATCGTCTCGCCATGCCATGCGGTGCGGGGGGATTCAAAATGGCAACCACAATATTTTTTTTGAAATCGTGGTCCAAAAACCCACCAAAGCACCACACAGAAACATGTGAAAATTAGGTATTTTAACTGCTTGAATTTTTACAGTAGCAGCAGTGGGTTTTTCTTGCAATAAACATCTGTCTCCAATCCCATTGATTTTATTTTATTTTATTTTTATTTTTATTTGTTTACACCTGCGCAATGATGGGCTGGCCATGGGATGGGACCATGCAAATTTTTGGAGCCATTCCACCAATCGCATGGCCACTTGGCCAGGTTTTGACTGAGACTTCTGGGATGTGCCAGTCGGGCATAAAAAGCCCACTATAACCCTAGCCCTAACCCTAATCCTAACCCTAACCCATACACCAGTACACTGTCCTTCTTAGTGGGTCAGAGGCACCCAGAGGTGCAGCCCACTAACTCACCCTAACCTTACCCGTAATAACCCTAAGCCTAGCCCTTGCCCTAACCCCAACCCTAAGCCAGATCTGTACTCGCATTGCACTACATGCAAGTACACTGTCCTTCTTAGTGAGTCAGTGGGCGCCCAGCAGAGGCATTCTTCTCTCACCTCACTCACCAGTCCAAAGTTCCAAAAAACTCTGTACGCCAGTATGCTGTCCTTCTTAGTGAGCTAGAGGCACCCAAAAGAGGGGTGCCTCTGCCAGTGCCACTTGGTACGCAATGGCTGCATTGTCATGTACCCTTCCTTTTCCCTTTGTAGGGGGCCAGAGGAGGCATCCACCCCAGAGAGGTGCCTCCAGGAGCCTGCTAAATGCCTTCCCTTCGTAGCGGGCCAGAGGAGGCACCCACCCCAGAGAGGTGCCTCCAGGAGCCCGCTACCCTACCCCCCCTAAACCAGTACTAACAACAGACAACAAACAAAATGACAAATTTTTGAAAAATTTCACGACAAACGGAAACGAGCCGAAACGGGCCGGCTCCAACACACGACAACTCGAAACGGTTATTTTTCCTGCCCATCTCTAATGCTGACCTTTGGAGAAAAAGACCTTCATGTTTTATGATAACAGCTGCAAAGTCCTTCCATTAAAGTTCTTCCTAATGGCCCTGTTTGTTTTCCCCTGAAAGCAAAAATATCATAAAATAAAATAAAATACAGTATCTCCCCTTTCTTTTCCATAGGTAGGGCTCACACTCATGCATCAGGCCAGATGTGTGATTGTCTTGGAAGCTAGTTACAGCTTTGCAACATTGGGCCTATGAAGATATTGAAAAGATGCAAAAGAACCAACATTACAGTATATCACCATTAATATATATGGACCTAAATAGAACTTACAACTGCATTCTTGAGCAGAAAGTTTGATTTATAAGGCACATCTGGACCTACAGTATCATTCTGCAGCAGAATTCTGTTGCTTTCTCCAGTTATGACTACAGTGAATCAATAGAACTTAAAAAGGACTTGATAAACAAAATCCTCCCAGATTTAATGGACTCACTCTGGTTGCAGCTTGGAACTAACAATTGGATTAGGTTACAATGCTGGGTGGTCTCAGTGGCAGTGGTGGCGGGACTCCAGCAAGTAAGGGACTGGTTTATAAATGGAACAAAATGGTTCGTTTCAATGAAAAAAACCCCACAATTTTGTTTTATCTGTAACAAAATTCTGCTTTCTCATTTTGTTTTGTTTTGTTTTGTTTCATTACGTAATGACAAGATGAAACAGCATTTCATTTTTTGTTTTGTGCCCATCCCTATTGACAAGCAGACATTGGAGATCTTATGAAAACAGGAGCTCAGATAGGAGGCAGGTACCCTTTAGCCCGTTGGCCCTGCCTCAAAATAAAAGGTCAGGGGAAATAGAAGGTCACTTCCTCTTCAGGAATGCAATGTTGGCCAGGAGTGTGTGCACTCACTGAAGCCCCTCTGAAACACATCCTTCAGATAAAGGTTCCCACAGATATGTCCTTTATTTCGGCATGAAGATAGATCACCCCTTACCTTAACTGCTACCTGAAAGTGGGAGTACCAATTAATGCAATGGAACTTATGCTGATAGTTATTTGAGGGAAAGGTATGTAATCTGAGTGGCATGGTTTTTACATGTTCCGTCCATGTGATGTCACTGCCTGTTCATTAGTAGAAAATGTGAGACTGATGCAATGTAGGTTCTCTGCTGAAGGTTAATAATCATCGTCATGTGCCATCAAGTCAATTCAGACTGATGGTGATCCTTTCCAAGGTCTTCCAGGTAGAGACTACTTAGAAATGGTTCATCATTAACTTATTCAGGGGGAATCCTCAGACTGTGCATCTTCCCCAAGGCCACACAGGCTGGCTCTACTCACAAGAGACACAGTGAGGAATTGAACACCCGGCCTCTGATGACTGAGCTATCCAGCCAGCTCAGCAGGTTTCACTGGGACTTCAAAGACCCAGGGTCAAGCCCCTAATGGGCAACAAAACCCATCAGGTGACTTTAGGTTTGCTATTCTCAATAAGTTTTATCTTTCTAAAGTGTTGCTATGATTGTAGGGTAGAGAGTAGAGATGGGCACGAAATGCCAAAATGGTGTTCATTTCCGTTATTCGGCCCCTGCCCCCCTGCTTCGTTCCATCACCGTTATTCGGGGCCCTGGGGCCTGCTTCATTTCCAGTATTTCAATTTTTGTCATGGCCGTGGGGAGCCCTCCCGCCAGGGCCAGGCACCTCCAAAGCCAGTGTTCCAAGGCAGCGGTGGCCAGCACGGCTTCCAGGGCCCCTGCCCTCTCGAAGAAGCGCCTGGGGACAAAAGGGGTCCAGTGGCAAACCGAGCAAAGACACCTCCTGAGTCCTGACTGGCAAGCACCCGGCTCCATCTTCATACACTGCTCACCAGGTCCATACACGTGGGGCAGCTTAAGGGCCCCCGCCTCGTGCTCCTCCTCATCCCAGAAAAAGAAAGGGGGGAAAAGCCACCCACCAAACCTTGTGAGTTGCAACTAGTGTTTGCACAAAGCCGCCCTTCCACCCACATACTTACCGAGATCCGCCCCTTCCCCCTGCCTCGACTTGTGCAGAGGGGCCTCGGAAGACTCCAACTCCCACAATCCTCTCTCTCTCTCTCTGGCTCTCTGCTGCACCTGAATCTCTCCTGTAATTGTTTTCTGGAGCGAGGAGGAGGGAGGAGGAGGAGGAGGAGGAAGGAGAGGGCAAGGGATGCCGGGCATGAGCGAGCCAGCGAGGGAGATGAGGCAGGGAGGAAGCGGCACCCGTGCAGAGGGCTCCTTATGCCTGGGAAAGCCCCCGCCAGCCGCTGCCACCACTGCCTTCTTCCCCACCAGGCCACCGAGGCAAATGGGTGCAGCTGAATGTCGGCGGCACAATCTTCCTGACCACCCAGCAGAAATCTTTCCTCTGTCACCTCTGCCAGGGCGAGGACTCCAGTTGGACCGCCGGTAAGCAAGCATGCTTCCACTGGGCTGGAATCACCGGGATGGGCAGAGACAAAGACTTGGCTCATTCTGGCCGGTCGCAGGCAGGGTGGGGTGGACTTCCCAATGGTTGCCATGCCCGGGCTTTTTTTCCTGGTTGCTATGGCACTGGACCTCTGGACCAGCACCAGGCCATTTCATTGTGTGCCGCCATTAACGAAAACAAACAGTAATGAAGGTAATTTTCTTGTTTCTGTTTGTTTTGTGCCTAAACCAGTGTCATGGTCATTATTCATTCCGTTACGTAACGGAACGAATAACGGATAACGGAACGAATAAAAAGTCATTTCGTGCCCATCTCTAGTAGAGAGACATATCCTTGGAGTCCTTCAAGGAAATGTGGGTTAAGTGAATCTAATAAATAAAAATAAATTAAAAATGGCTTTATACTCTGATGCACACATCAGACAATTTCAAAAACTTCTGCAGTATTTAAATGCACAAGAAAAAACAAAGGAGCTTGCATTATTTGCTTATTTATTTATTTTATCATGCCATTTGGAGATAGGATTCTGAGTGTAACAGAAGTCTTTTCCCAGTGTACATTATAAATCCAGATGCCAATAGAAGCTGGAAATTGCAATGAAGAAATCAACACAAAATGAAATGAAGAAAAAAATTATAGCTGATTTAGATGATGGTTATGAAGAAATAAATAACTTCACAGAAATTAGAAGCAGAATCATAGAAAACCAATAAACAATGATATATTTCTAGAAAATTGATCTGATCTAATATATGTTACTGTGACTTAATACAGGGAACAGAATAGAAATTAATTTGCAGAAGGAAAAAAGCCCTGCAGAAGGCAATTCCATATCCAGGTTCACTCAAACCATGAAAATACAATAAATTATTATAGCCCCAGGATGCTATTATGCATAAAACAACTGAATATGATGGACTGCTGTATAAGAAAATACCTGTATCTTAATTAGAGTTGCAGTGATTTACCATTTCAAAACAGAATTTAGCGCCCAAGAGCTTTTACTGTGTATTAGTTTATTTTATAAGGATAGCTGAGTGCAAATATTCCTCCAATAATCAAATTTGGTATAGAAGCACATTCTGTGAAAGATGGGCTGTGCTTCATTTCAGTGCATAAAGATATTCACCGAGAAAACGGTGTGCCAGAGCCAAGAATGGATGGGAACAGTTTGCACTTAGCAATATAAAATTAACCATTGTTTTAGTTTCCAATTATTGTAGGCATCCAAGAAAGACTAATTGCTCGATACCAATGATGTCATTGCAGAGAGTTAAGTCAGAAAAAGTTCAGAAAAGTTAAATTGTATTGCCCTCCCACTCGAAATGATGAGACGAGTCAGGGAGGTGGGGTAAACTGGGCCACACTTTATTAACAACAGTAAACAACAAAGGAGGAGTCAGGCATCAGCTCAGTTGGTTGGAACCCCAGGGTCACCCGAGACCCCTCCAACTGGGCAACGTAGGGTGAGCCACAACCCCCAGGTGGTGCCATCACTGTACAGAACCCCCGGGCCAGTCGCTGTCCTTACCCCTCCCTGCATAAGATGGCCAATTCTGGGAAATGCCCAGTGCAGGGAGGCGCCCCCTCGTATCCGCCTCGGCACTGAGACCTCCTGATCCGCAGTGCCGTGGTTAGGGTACTCGGGGGCAGATGTTGTTCCATACTCACAGTTGCCCTCCGCTTCTGCCGCCACTGCCGAGGGCCTAGCATTACCATGGCCCCGGTCACCCATCCAGAAGCGCCAGCTCTGCAGCCAGGCCCTTCCACATGTCTTGTAGAAACAGCTCCATGCCAACATCCTACAGGTGGACCCCATCTGGCCTGTAGAGCTCTGCCCTGTGGACATTAAACTCCGGGTGGCCCACCACCACCCCAAAGTCCCGGCACACCACCCAGCAGACCTCTTGGTTTACCCCCCTCCGGGGGCAGTTCAACTTCTGCGGATCGCAGTCGGCCCTCCAGGTCTGGCGGGGGATCATGGTAGACCAGATTAACTTACAGGCTGGGAAGGAGGCTTTGAAGGTCGCAAAGTCGCCCAAAATCTGTATGACCAGCAACTTCCCTGTTTTCATGGTTAGATCATTGCCGCACAGATGGACAAGCAAGATGTCCGGGGGTCTTCCCAGGGCAGCGGCCATAACTGCACCCAGGAATTCATGCCATCTCATTCCCCTCTTCCCCCGCCATTTGATGATGGCGTCTTTTCCCAACCCCAAATTGGGCCCCCAGCCAGACCTGCGGGCGAACCTCTCCACCCAATACACATAGCTGTGCCCAAGGAAAACAACTCTGAAGTGGGCTGCGTGGTGACTGGGTCCTGGGGAGACAAAACAACAGATTACAGTACCGGCAACGGCCGGACATAATGCTTGTAGCAGTGTGATCGCCATCTGCCCAGCCTGCGGATGGCCCCCGGATCATACCCCAGGGCCACAGCGGTGGAGGCCGCCCCAATTTGAAAGGGTCCTGAATGTGAGCCCCCCAATGCCTATCAGGTGCAGGGCTCTCCCTGAGATACTGCCAAACTGAAATTTAGTGAGTGGGGCACCATCCTGGTGTAGGAAAAGGTAGCCGTCCTCCGAGCCCTGCAGCAGCATGTAAGCGTGCAGGGCCCGGAGAGGGCAAACGGACTCCACCGAGCAGGGACCCAAGGTAAGAACCACCCCCTGCCCTTCTGGTCGGTCTTGGACCGTCGCACCCGTACGGTCAGCACCCTGGGACCCAGTTGGACATCGGAGAGCTTAAGGGCTTGGAAGGAAGAGTCCTGCTGGCCAGACGCCACTAATTCACTGCTACGAAGCACCCCGAAAAAGGCCAATAAGGATGCTGCCCGGAATAGCGTAGCCTCAAATGCGTCCTTACAGACTTCAGGCCAGCGGCGACTCATGTCGGCCAGCAACTGTGGTGTAATGGGGAATCGGGAGTCTGGCACACTACGTCTCTCCCTGCTCCACCCTGCAACCATGCCCCACACCCGGAAGTCCCCAGTGTTGTCGACTTGGCCCTTAAGCTTGGAATAAAAGGCAAGGGCAGCAAGGCGCCCTTGCAAGGAGCTCGGGGCTAGGCCTTTCTGGTGCAAATGCACTAGATATCTCTGCAAGTGCTCAATCGGCAGCGGCCACTGCTGAGTCAGCCCCTGGGCCGTCCGAAAGGAGGTGACCTCTGCCATCACCAATGTGTAGCCCCTGCGTGTCCTGGGGGCTACCGAGAGGCCAAGGGCCCGGTCGGCTCCAGCTCGCCAACCATCCATACCTGTTCCGGGATCTCCACAGGCAGGGCAGCCACTCCTGGGGCCAAGGCCCGGAAACGCTCGGCCTGTTGGCGGGACAAAACATCGGCAATTTCATTATTCACCCCCAGGACATGCCGGGCGTGTGCCACGATGTTATACTGCAAGGCCTGTAATGTAAAGGCCCTTACAAGGCGCATCACCCTGGGGGAACGGGACGTAAGATTATTCACTACGTGGACCACCGCTAGGTTGTCACACCAAAAACGCACAACAGAATTTGCCCATGCTTCCAACCAGATGTATAGGGCCACCCAAATAGGGGACAATTTGAGAAACGTAAGGTTGTGGGTAGTGCCTTCCTCGTGCCAGGCAGGTGACCAGGTACCATTACACCACAAGCCCTTCCAGAAAATACCAAAGCCCAAGCACCCCGCCGTGTCCATGTGTACTTGGAACTGAGCCTCCAGCCGGAGCTCGTCCCTCCAGAAAGATGCCCCGTTAAAGTCCTCCAGGAAACATTGCCACACTGCTAGGTCCTGCCACATCTTGGACATGACCCAAGTCCTATGGGTGGGTCGATGAAGGCTTCGCCGTACACAGGCGGTGAAGGAAGGCTCGCCCTGGGGAAACCACATTGCAAGCGTATTTAAGGTGGCCTACCAATTCCTGGAGCTCTCTAAGGGACATCTTCCTACGGGCCAGAGCCGCACTGACCCTTTCCCTGAGGGTCTGCAGCTTAGCGAATGGCAGGCGGCAGGCCTGGGCCTTAGTATCTATTTCGATGCCCCAAAAAGTAAGTACAGGGAAGGGGCCCTCCGTCTTCTCCTCAGCCAATGGGAGACCCAGTTCGCTGGCCAAGGCACGGAAACTGTTCAGCAGATATTCACAGCGCCCGGAGCCCGCAGGTCCACAAAAGAGGTAATTGTCTAAATAGTGTGTGGTGCTGTGCAATCCCGTGGTATGGCGCAAGTGCCATTCTAGGAACAAACTAAAGGACTCAAAAATTGCACAAGACACCGCACACCCAAAACAAAGGGCGTGGTCCATGAAAATTTGACCCTGGAACTGAAACCCCAGCAGTTCAAAATCTTCTGGGTGCACTGGGAGAAGGCAAAAGGCCGACTTAATGTTGCATTTTGCCATCTCTGCGGCCACCCCGCAAGCTCACACCATGCACACGGCTGAATCAAAGGAGGTATACTTTACGGTGCAGAGCTCATGCGGGATGCCATCGTTAATGGAGGTGCCACTGGGGTGGGAAAGATGGTGAATTAACCTAAATTCCCCCGGGTTCTTTTTGGGTACAAGACCCAAGGGGGAAATGCACAGGTTGGGCAGCGGGGGGGAGGTGAGGGGCCGATGACCCTCCCTTCCTCAACCTCCTTGTCAATTTTACTTTGCATGACCTCCTCTGCTCCCCATATGGAGCGAAGATTGTTTGCCCAAACTGGGCCCCTAACCCCTCAAAAGGGATCCTAAAGCCAAACTTGAACCCGTCAACCAGAAACCGGGCCATCCTCCTATCGAGGTACCTTGCTCCCCAGCGCTCCAGGACCTCCAGCCTAATTGGGCTGGGGCCCTTTGGGAACGGACCCGTCAGTAGGCCTGGGCTTACGGCCCGCATTTGCATCCTTGGCCCTACCTTGCTGGGGGCGGGCCCTGCTGCAATGGAGGGCCGGGTGTTGGGCTCCGCACATGGAGCATTCATGTTTAAAAGGCAGGGCTTGCGGGCACAGGACCCCTGTCCGTTGTACTCCCAGCACACCAGCCAGACTTGAACCGGCTGGCCCGCGGATGCGCAGGCGGGATTATTGGCAAACCCTTTCCTAATCATATGGCCACTGTCATACCTTTCACCCAGGGTGGGCCGCACTGGGGTCATAAATTGGAGCCTTATAGGTGGCAGGGGCTTGTCCCAACAAATGGACGGGTCCAGGGCAGCTTTACGACCAAATTCCTCGTCATATTGCAGCCATGTGTGGCTGGGAAAACCTACAAAAGCCTTATAGATCAGGTCCAGATACTTTAACATGGACTGTGCCTGCCATGAGTGAGCCTGGAGTGACAGGGACATATAGATGAGATATGCTGGCAGCCACATGGCCCACGAGCATTCTGATTTCTTCCTCAGTCTCCAGTCCTTGTCCTGGGGGTCCTCTTTCTCCAGCTCCTTGCTATCGAGTTCCCTATTCAGCAAGCTGTAGATGTCCAGGTACTCCCCCCGCCAAATCTTCTCCTTGGTGGCCTGTGCTAAGTGATGCCCAAATGGCGATGCATAGTCTCCATAGGGGAGAGCCCCGCCTGGCACCCCAGCAAATCCTGTAGGCAGGACCCTGTATGGCCAAGCCTGGGCCCCAGCTGCGGGGTGGCCCGCAGGGGGCCAAAAGTGTGGGAAGCCGGGCCAAACCTGTGGCATCCCCACCATGGTGTGCAGCAGGGCACTGGAGTGCACCCCTGCTGAGGGTGGCTGTGCCAACCTCGGCACTGATGCGGGCAGCTGAAGACCTAGTAACAGGTGTATGGCGGGTCCCCACAGCATTAGTGGGCTGGCCGAAGGCTGCTGTACTGCCACCAATGATACCGGGCTGTATGCCTGCATGGTTGGTGCGGGCGCCGCCCCGCCCATCGGCCAAGGCCAAGTGACCGTGGGCGCTAGTTCTGGTGCGCAAGCCAACTCACTCGAGGATGCGGTCTCCGGCACCTGTGGTGCAGCCGCGCGTTCCTCTTCACCCTCCGTCTCGCTTGCCCCGGCTGCGTGTTCCGCCCCTCCGCTGGCCATCACCCGGGCTCACTTGCTGGTGGGTGGCACCCCACTCGCTCCCGCCTGGGTCACTGGCGTTGCCTCGAGCTGCTCCAGCACTGCAAAGTGAGTGGCAAGGTTAGTGGCCAACCCCCTCAATTGAGCCTTAGATCGGGCCTGGGAAGGCCGAGCCCCAGCACGTGGTGCGGGGCCTGGTTGATCCCACCCCACCCCCACACCCTTTGCGACCTCCAAGGCCAACAGGCAAACCTCCAGCTCTCGCCAGACGGGCCAGTCTTCGCCCCCCGCTGGGTGGGCTGGTGGCGGGTCAGGTGGTCCCTGCTGGGGCCGCGCTGGCTGCTTGCGCTTGCGGTTCCCCTGGCCCTTCTTGGGGGCCATGGCTGCTGTGCTAGGGACTGCCTCACTACCAAGCGACTATAGGGGGGAGGGGGGGACTCTGACAGCCACCCAACCAGTAAGTGTGTGTGTGGGGGGGGTGACCCTGTAATATGTTTATCTCCCCCTGACCGCCCCCCAGGCCAGAGGGGAAGGCCCCTGGAGGCCTGGACAGTCCCCCCAGTCCGAGGAGATGGGTGATTGACCTCCCCGCCCCCTAGTCCAAAGGCCAAGTGGTGGGCCCGCTCAGCTCCCGGGAAGCACTGGGAGGGGAGGCTGGGTAAGCAGGCCGAATTCCACTGAAGCCCCCCTCGTGGGCTCCCTGCGTCCGTGGGGGGGAGTAAGGAACATGCGGCGGGTGAACCTGAGGGAGGGGGAGGGTACCCAGCCCTGCCTCCCCTTAGAGGATCCCCCTCCCCCGGCTGGATTCCCCCGCTATCCGCTGAAACGGAGGGAAGGAGGAGCGGGCCTAACAAGACGTCCCCGACCCGGGGAGGGCCGCCTGGGCAGCAACTCACATGGAGGGGGGAGGCTGCTGCCTACCCCCCAATCTGCCACACAGCTGTTCGGCGCGGCTATGCGGCTGCAGGCCACAGCTGCGGCCGCTCCCGACAGGGGAGGCCCGGGCGGCTGCAGTAAATGTGTTGCCCTTCCCGGGAGCGGGGCTTTCCTCCCATCAGGGAGGGCCTCAGAGCGGCCATGGGGCCTCAAGGAGCCAGCCTCGGCCGCCAGCTCTGCCGCCGATCCCTCTTCCAAGCCCTTGCCGGTTGATCGAGGCCGCGGCCAGCCGCCGCAAGCGCCGTGCCGCCGTCCCGAAAGAAGCAGCCGCTGTGAGTCAGGACGCCTCCTCCAGCTAGAGGTAAGCGGAGGAGCGCCCAAAATGGTGGCCGCCTCATGTCGCCCGCAAAAATGGTGGGCAGTCAAGTGGCGTTCGGCCGGAGCTCGCCAGCCGAACGCCAGACGACAAAGGCTGGTGGTGGGGGTCGGAGCCGCCCTTATATAGGGTGCTCCTCCCCCCGCCCCTCTGGACGCTCCTTTGCTTCCTCCCTGCTCTCGCGCCTTCTCGCGGGAGGGCAAGGTAGCTCCTTCCGGGTGGACGGGCCACCCGGGGAGCCAGTATTGGACAGTTTTATGAATTGCTTATTTAGAGTCTGGATCTAATGTTATGATATGGATCTAATGTTAGATATGAAAGGGCATTAAATTTACCTGTGTTCTCATGAGTGAGATTGATTCTGGTAATTCTCAAGGTGCAGTTGTCTTCCCCTACAAAGTGGAAACTGGACCGCTGATGAAAATCCGTGCATGATTCAGTGTTCACAAAGGTGGGCAGTCTGACTGTTACAAACAACATCTTTGTAGACTTGGAATTACTGAAAACGCTCAGGGCAGGAGAGTGAGGTTGAGGGAAGGAATGGAGTTTAGTGACAGGCAGAGCCACCTTTTAAGTAAAAAGCAGGTTTTACCAGGATTTCTCCAGCTGCGTTTGCCTTGGAGAAAGCATGCAAAACTGTCAGATTCTTTTGCTTCTGAACCTTCATCTGCACCTGGAGTCATGGCCAATTAGTAATACCCACAAGAGATATCTTGATTTATAGTGCCATCATGCATACATGCATTTCATTGTGTGACAACAGGAAACGTCAAAAATCTTACTCCAGGGAAATTATAATCTAAATTTCGAACGAAGGGAATTCACAACAAATGCTTCTAGAAAATCAAGTTGCTTTCAATTGACTTTGGCCGTTACTTCACGAACCGCTCGCTTCGCGGCAAGCCCTCATTTCTGTGCGAATCGATCATTTCAGTCCGCACGCTCCTCCTTTTTGGCTGCGATGCCACCCCGACCACACCCCCTTTACTGTGCTCCAAGCGGGGTGAGTGGTTCCTCTGCCAGCGGCCGGGAATCTTTTCGCTTCGCATCTTGCTTCGCTCCCAACGTGACGTGTGGTCTCGGTTTTTGGTTTTTATTTCAAGTTTTTTAAAAAAATATTCAAACAGGGATATCGATGCATCGCTATATCGTTTCATCGCTGTGCGCTGTTACTTCCTCGCTCGAGTAGCGGTGGCGGCGGCGGCGGCGGCGGGAGCAGGAGGAGCCGCTGCCGCCTCGCCCGGCCAGAGCAGGGCACCCGGGGCAGGCAGCGTGCAAGCGGCGGAGGGCGGGCGGCTGTGCCATGCGGGGCTCCCCCCGAGTAGTGGCAGCGGTGGGGGGGGGGCTGCCAATGATGCCAGGAAACAGTTGAAATCAGTAGAGCCATTACAACTGACAGTCCAGCATCAGTGCATCGATACGCCGTCGGTAGGAATTTTTTAAAAGGACGGATGGGAAATAACGAACGTTGAAAAGTGGCATGCGAATGCGAAGGGAGCACGTGAGGTTGTGCTCGAATCGGTCCTAAAACTGCAGCTCGTGAGTACTGAGAAACAGGGGCGGGAGCGAAGCGAGAACACGTGACCGCCACATGACCGCCTCCGAATTCACAGCGAAGGCAAGGTCAGTTCGAAGCGAGGCACTTCGTGAAGTAACGGTCTTGGAGAGGTTTCTTCATGTACTAGAATGAAAGAGGTGGCATTGTAGCAGCCACAAAGGGTATATATATTCACAGTTCATGACTAGAGGTAGGGGAAACAATGTCACTAGATCTCACCAGCTGAAGAGAACTGCTGAAGAGCTCAGTAGTTTAGTCTTCTGGGTGCTGAGTCAGAGTTTGGCAGTTTAATTCCCTTACTGGGCATCCTTGACGAGAGCTGGACTTGGTGATCCATAGTGGTCCTGTATGGCTCTGCAGTTCTATTTTTTTTTATTTTTTTGTTTGTTTTTTATTGAACATAAAAAAAGACATAATAACAATGATAAACAATTATATAAAAAAACAGTAATAGACAATCATAAACAGTACAAAGTGCCCCCCACCCCCAAGAAACCATCCAGTATTCTTGCATCTTCTCTTTCTTCTTCATCTTTTTTTTCTTTTTCTTCCAATAGGCTTCTTAAGGTCCTTTACGCCAGAACTGTGTTGGGTTATAAGTTGGTTGTATCCCTTTCCCTTTTAATAGTACATGATCTATAAATTTCCCCCAAACATCATAGAAAGTATCTTTTTTTATTTCACCTCTCAAAACTTTTATATTACAAGATAGTTTATCATTTAGTGCTATGTCCCACACTTCCTTATACCATTCAGCAATTTTAAGGTCTGATTTCAGTTTCCAGTTCCTAGCAATAATCAGTCTAGCTCCTGTCATAAGATTTGCTATTAATTCTTTAGTTTTCACATCATATTCATTGATAGATGGTATTGATAACAAAGCAATTTCCGGTACACATTTAATATCAGTTTGTAGTATTTCTCTTATCTCCTCAATAATCTCTTGCCAAAACTTTTGAACTACTTCACACTCCCACCATAAATGAAAATAGGTACCTATCTTTTTTTCGCATTTCCAGCAGAGCTGAGAATATTTTGGATTCATTCTATTCATTCTGACTGGAGTCATATACCATCTTAAAACTAGTTTGAAGTAGTTTTCTTTTATTCTGACTGATAATGACCGTAAAATCCTCAAATTCCAAATTCTTTTCCATTCATCATTATTTCTTTCTTTCTCTATGTCTTGTTTCCATAGCTCTCTTATTGTGTCCTGTTCCCTATTCTCAAATGAATCTTGAATTATTTTATATAATTTGCCAACTGTTCCTTTCACTGTATTTCCTTTCTCTGATTCATATGTTGTCAGAAATTGCTCAAATTTTGTATATCCTCTAAGTTCTGTATTTCTCCTAATCCATTCTTTCGTCCAGCTTTCTAACTGGGCGTAATTCAACCACGACAATTCCTGAGTTTGCAGAATACGTTTAATTTCTTGTTTTGATGTCATCTTTTTAATCCAATCTTTTAGTCTTGCCACTTTCCTTAATTTAAATAAGTCTCCCAATTTCTTCATGTTCGTGGGGAAATTTATCTGATCGATCACCGCACCAAGCGGGGAACCTTCCTGTATCAATTTCTTTCCATACTTTTTCCAAGTGAGCAATAGGGAACTTAGAAGAGGATTTTTAATTGGGTAACCTTTCCTTTTTTGGGGGAAACTAAACACATATTTATTTATGTCTTCATTTAGTTCCTCTGATTGAAGTTCCCACCATATTAGTTTTTGAGGTTTAAATAGTATTTCCCCCAGGGAGCTAAGCTGATTAGCTATGTAATACATTCTAAGATTAGGTATGCCTATACCTCCCTCTTTTCGAGATCTGTACCATAAGCTTTTATTTATTCTTGCTTTTTTTCCACCATTACAGTATTTATTTAAAAGATCTTGATAAACTTTAATTTCAATTTCTGTGTATTGAATAGGTAACATTCTAAAAAGAAAATTTATTTTAGGAAGTATTTTCATTTTTACCATTGCTATTCTACCAAACCATGATAAGTTTAATTTGGAGTAATTTTGTAATTTATTTCTAATCTCTTCCTTTATTTTTGTGTAATTTCGTTCTTTCGTTTTACTAATGTCTTTATCTAAAAGTATCCCTAGGTATTTTATACATTTACAAACTTTCAGTTCATGATTGGAGATCTCTTCCATGTCTCGATTATCCTGATTGAAAAGCATGATTTCTGATTTCTGCCAGTTGACACATAATCCGGTTGTTTCACCAAATTCCTTTAGGTGTGCTTTTATTCTTAATATATTTTCTACCGGATTTTTTATTGTTAACAAAGCGTCGTCCGCAAATAAACTGATTTTTTTATCTTGCCTTCCTTACCCATACCTTTAATAAGTTGGTCCTCCCTTATTGCATTAGCTAGTAGCTCTATCACTATGCAAAACAGAACTGGCGATAAAGGACATCCCTGTCTTGTTCCTCGGCCTAGGGTAATTTTTTTCTGTCATCCCATCATTGACAATGATTGATGAGGTGCTATGAGAATAGAGTTGGTTTATTACACTTAGAAATTTTTCGCCAAATCCCCATTTCACTAATAAAAGTTTTAACGCAGGCCATTGGACACAATCAAAGGCTTTAAATAAATCTAGAGACAAAATGCATGCTTTGTCCTGTGATCTTCCCATCTCATAAAGAACATTCAAAACTCTTCTTACAGTGTCTGACATTTGTCTACCTTTGATAAAGCCCGTTTGGTCTTCTTTAATATATTTGTCTATAAATGTGTACATTCTTTTGGCTAGAATTGCTGTAAAAATCTTGGCATCTTGATTTATAAGTGATATTGGTCTGTAAGATCCAACATCTATTGGATCTTTATTAGGCTTGAGAATTAAAATAGTTAAGGTATGTTTCCAGGAGGAAGGAACTTGCTCGCCCTCCAATATCTCATTATAAAGCTTCTTTAACTTAGGAATTAACATTGATTTAAATACCTTGTAAAATTCTGGTCCCAATCCGTCATCTCCTGGAGTTTTGGCATTCTTTAGCTTATTTATAACATCCTCTATCTCCTCCTCTTCAATAGCTTTTTCCATTTCAAGCCTGTCTTCTTCCGCTAGTCTTACTTTTAGGTTTTTGTCAATATATTGTTCCATAACTTCCTTACTACTTCTATTGGCTGTATATAAGTTTTGATAAAATTCTTGAATAGCTTTTAATTTTTCTTTCATTTGAGTAGATATATTGCCGCTTAAATCCTTTATCCTTCCTATCATGCTTTTTTCTTTCCTTTTCTGTGCTAATTTTGCTAGCATCTTGGAGTTTTTGTTACTGTATTCGAAAAAGTTTCTTTTCAAATATAGTAGATTTCTTTGGGTTTGTTGTAGATCTATATCTTCTAATTCCCTTTTCCTGGCCTCAACCTGAATTAAAAATTTTTGTCTTTGGTTAAAAAAATTGAGATTCAAGGTCTGCTATAGTAGCCTCCAATTTTTTTATTTTGCTGATCTCGACTTTTTATAATAGCACTTTCTTTTATTATGTAACCTCTAGCCGCTGCCTTCAGAGTGTCCCAGATAACTCCTATTTGACCACCACCTTCTTCATTGATATTCCAGGTTTCTAGCCATTCTCTTTGTATTTTTTGTACTGTATCTGGGGTTTGAAAAATTCTAGGGTTTATTGTCCACCTTCTAGCTTCCTTATAATTCTTCTTATTTTCTATTTCAACAGACATTAGAGCATGATCAGAAGTTTTTATCAATTCTATATTTGTATTTACAACTTTAGATAACAAACTTTGTGAGACAAATATAAAATCTATTCTCGAGTAAGCTTTGTGGGCTGATGAATAAAAGTAAATTTTCTTTCATCGCCCTTTAATTCTCTCCAAACATCCTTTAATCCTGTATTTGCGATGAATTTTGTTAAGATTGTATGTCTAGCCCTCCAGTCTACCTTCCTAGTCATTGTTTTATCTTTTATTTTGTCCATAACCATGTTGAAATCTCCTGCCAAAATCACGTCCTTTCTGTACCTTTTCTATCTGCTCCCATATCTCTTTGTAAAACAGGTTGTGATTAGCATTTGGTGCATAAACATTTATCAGTGTATATTGTTCTAGACCAATTGTGGCCTGAAGAATAATATATCTACCTTCCAAATCTTTCACAGTTTTTTTCAACAATACAATCACAGTGCTTTGATATTAAGATTGCTACCCCCCTTGCTTTAGATGTACCAAAACTTTTCTCATAGATGTTGATGTTGGGTAGTTTCAGTTCGTTTTGGCCATCTTTCGCTTGGTGTGTTTCTTGAAGAAAGACGATGTCGGTTTATTCTTCTTAATTAATGACTCTATTCTGTTTCTCTTCGTGACAGTTCCTAGACCCCTGGCATTCAATGTAGCTAATTTCAACAGTCTACCCATATTTTCATTCTATTATCGATCTGGAACGGTCTCTTTGTGCATATATACAAACAAACATTACATATAATAAAGAAAAAAACAATGATTACCCAAACCCTACCACCTACATTTATTTTCTGTTCTCCCATCCTCTTGGCTCTCATACACAACCTGTATGCGCCCTTATAGGAGGGAGGGGGAAGGCACCCGTACACTTCCTGATGGCTAATAATGATTCAGAAGCTCTAAATTAGCGTTGGCACTGTCTAGTCTTGCTTACAGTTATATACGTGAAAAGTTGAAAAGAAAGAATGTAATAAAAAGATAACATGATAATGTGAATCTTAAGATCCTTCTATCCTCCTCTTTTCCTCCCTCAGTCCCCCCCCCAAAAAGACCAAAAAAATAATATAAAAAAATTAAAAAATAAAATAAAAAAATAATAAAAAATAAAAAATAAAAAAATTAAAAATAAAAAAATAGAAAAATATAAAAAAAATAGAGGGGAAAAGGAAAGGTATGCTAAGAAAGAATAAGGGATAAGGGATAAGGAACAGGAAGGGAGTGGAGAATTATGGGGCGGGCAAGTCAAAATATAAACAAAATAAAACAGAATGAGCTAAGAAAAAAAAGGAAAAAAACAGGAGGGAAGGGAAGGGAGAGACAGGGGGAGAGAGAAAGGAGGGCTGTCTTCTGTAGTGCAATGCTCTTCAAATCGGTCTCCATTTGCTTGCTCATTGAAAGATTTAAAAAGTTAAAGGGTGACACTGTCTTCACTGCAGACGCTGAATTTGGAGTTCTCTATTCTTCTTCGATTTGAATGTTCCATGCCTTGAGAAGTTGTTCACCTTCTTCCAAAGAATAAATTTTGTGTAGAGTTGGACCCTTCCACACCTTAAGAAAGATCGGGAATCCCCAGTTATATCTGTAGTTGTTGTTCCTCAGAGCAATTGTTACAGGTCTCATAGTTTTTCTCCATTCAAAAGTCTCCCTGGAGATATCCTGGTAAACTTGTAGAACTCTTCCCTCACGCTTCAGCAGGTCAGGCTTTGCCCTAAGAGTTGACATCAGTTGTTCTTTCATGGCATAGGAAGTAAATCTAATGAGAATTGGTCTTGAAGTAGCTGTCTTAGCACTACCTATATAGTGTATCCTTTCAATGTCGGTCTCAGCAAGGTGTTGGGGGAGGATAGAATTAAGCCAAACGAGGATTTCTTTCTTCATTTCTTTTTTATCCTGGAGTTCAAAATTAATTAATTTCAGATTAGACCTACGAGAATAATCTTCCATATAGATAAGCTTCCGCTGTAAGGCATCAATCTCTTCTTCATGCGCAGCGATAACACTTTCGTTCTTGGAGGCTAGAGTTTGAACTTGATTGATTTCTCCTGCTAATTTTTTCAGTTCAATGCCATTATTAGATACCTGTGTCTGCAGAGTCTGTATTTCTTGTAACAGGTCCTTCTTTAGGTCTTTATTCTGTGATGATAAGGACTGGAAACGGTCTTCGATAGTAGAAGTTACATCTTTTAGGGCTGATTTAATAAAGGAGCTGACTTCTGCTTTCAAGTTTTTGAACTCCCTTGAAAAATCCGGCTGGTGTGCTGGCAACTTGCCAGAATCAGACGCCATTGTGTCAGCTTCAACAACAGCTTCTGCTCTTTCAAGACGAGCACGTTGATACGTGGCGTCTGAGGGTTTGCGTACCCACTTTTTTATCACAGTAGGACCCTTTTTCTTGGGTGGCATGCAGAAAAACCAAGTAAGTACGCTTTTTTCTTTTCTTTCTAGCCTCAAAGCAAAAAAAAAAACAGTCTCTCACAGTCCGTCTGCCAGGGGCGGGAGCGAAGCGAGAACACGTGACCGCCACATGACCGCCTCCGAATTCACAGCGAAGGCAAGGTCGGTTCAAAGCGAGGCACTTCGTGAAGTAACGGCCTTAGAGAGGTTTCTTCATGTACTAGAATGAAAGAGGTGGCATTGTAGCAGCCACAAAGGGTATATATATTCACAGTTCATGACTAGAGGTAGGGGAAACAATGTCACTAGATGTCACCAGCTGAAGAGAACTGCTGAAGAGCTCAGTAGTTTAGTCTTCTGGGTGCTGAGTCAGAGTTTGGCAGTTTAATTCCCTTACTGGGCATCCTTGACGAGAGCTGGACTTGGTGATCCATAGTGGTCCTGTATGGCTCTGCAGTTCTAAAATAAGTTTATTTTTTAAAAATGCAGTGGTTGCACAGGCAAGGGGACTGATGGTTAACACTCACTATAAATAATATCTTTCTCTTTTCTTCTATCTTTTTTGTTTTGTGCTGCCACCACAACTGAGTTATCAACCGAGCCACCATTTTCTATTCTTCACAATGGCCTAGGCCAGGGGTGGGCAGCTGTCAGCCCTCCAGATGTTTTGGACCACAACTCCCAGAATTCCAAGCTCAGATTGCCAATTACAAAGGACTGTGGGAGTTGTGGTCCAAAACATCTGGAGGGTCAACAGTTGCCCACCCCTGGCCTAGAACTTATGCCATTCCAGGGCTTGACAGGGATATGTGTTCTAGGAGAGAAGTTCTCTGAAAGGGAGCTGAGGTCTTCAAGAGTATGTCCTTAAGGAGGTAGTGTGCGTATGTGTCCTTCCATCTGTATAGTCTTGGGCAAGTAGTATGGTATCTGAACATCACCAGAAGGAAGGACCGATAAACCACTTCTGAATACTCTGCATTTAGAAAAGCTTGGGAGAATCATATCAAGTCAGAATTAACTTGATAATACAACATAAATATAATCATTTTTTAAAGTAACAGTAAAAGTGTTTAGAACAAATCTTACCACATGCCTGTCCTTTGTCTGGATGGCTTCTGGGAATTTTTTACCTCAGTTCCCTAAAAATTATATTTTTATTATTACAAAAAAAGTTAGAGCTTGGTTATAAAAATGGAAAGACGTGAACTTACCATTGCCCTACAATGGAAAATGTGTGCTATAGATTAATTTGAATAAAGCAAAAGGGTGAAGAAATTATAGTTTCTCCCCATTGATAATTTCTATCAGGACAGATGAGTCAGTCAAGCCTTATATAAAAGATCATCCTATTAATTCATCTGCTGACATTTTGGACTGTGTATATCAGAGAAAAATGGGGGCGGGATGAGAATCTTCCTTTGATATTCTAATTAGATGTGAGCATAAAATTGGTTGCTTTGCTTTTAGAATAATGAAGTCATAGATCTGCATTATTTTTGGTTTATGGATGCAGTATGCAGAGAAAATTCATTATTAGGGCTTGAGCCCAAAGAGGGGAAGTGTCCAGTGGTATCTCTGGTGTGTGTGTGTGTGTGTGTGTGTGTGTGTGTGTGTGTGTGTGTGTGTGTGTAATTTCAGGTCGTTTTGTGTGTGTGTGTGCGCGCGCGCGCGCGCACACACACACACACACACACACACACACACACACATGCTTTGTTTTTGTTTATAAATGAAATGCTCTTCACAGCCACTGAATTTGACAGGACCTATTCATAGCATTTCAATGAAATGTCATCTGTCAGATAAGAGAGGCAATTATGAGCAGCAGGGAAATTTGATTGAAGTTTAACACCCACACCAAAAAGGGTATAGAAAAGTAATTTTGGGGGTTATTATTTGCTTAGGGATGGATGTGTTGCCTCAGTTTCTTACTCTCTCACATAGCAGAGATTAGTGAGGAAAGCCACACATGCTTTTTTTGGGGGAGGGTGCTATGCTTCATATATTTTTCATGTCAACATAATTCCCTTTCCTGAAATTTCAGAGCTAAACCCAGAGACCAATAGGCAGACAATTATGACATCATAAACCGAGGACAGAAAAGGGTCAGGAAGGGCATACTTCCCCCCCCTCGGCTTTTTGCCTCTGCTGCCAGGTTTGTGCAACAATATGGCTCACAAACTATAGTGTTGATGCTCCACTCCCTCTTTGCTCCAAATGGAACCTTATTATGCCAAAGATGTTCTTGATCTACAATTCCAAGAAATCCTGGCCAGTGCAGCAACTACTGAAGGCTTCTGGGAGTTTTAGTCCAAGAATATCTGGGGACTAGAGATGGGCACGACTTGAAAAAAAAATTTTTCGAGTTGTCGTTAGTTGGGCCAGTCCCATTTCGGCTCGTTTCCGGTTTCGCGAAAATTCGCAAAAATTAGTTGGTTCATTTTTTCGTTTTTTCGTTGTCGTTAGTACTGGTTTTTTTGGGGGGGAGCGGGCTCCTGGAGGCACCTCTGTGGGGTGGGTGCCTCCTCTGGCCCGCTATAAAGGGAAATTTGCATGGTTGTCCACTCCTACATGGCTGGCCACTTGGCCAGCCCATCATTGCGCAGGTGTAAATAAAATAAAATAAAATAAAATCAATGTAGGACAGAGGAGGAGAGGAGAGACATTTTGTTGCAAGAAAAAACCCACTGCTACTGTGAAAAATCTGGCAGTTTATATATTTTCGCGTGTTTCTTTCTGTTGTGCTTGTGCGTTTTTGGACCACGATTTCAAAAACAATATTGCGTTCGCCGCCCCATTTTGGATCCCCCGCCCGCACCGCATGGCATGGCGATGGCGACTCGCGAGTCCGGCTGCCCAGGACGGGGGGGGAGGCGGGACCCCCCCCTCCAGAAACCACCCCTCCGGTAGGTGCCCTGCGCCCTTAGTCAAGCAGGCATTTTTCCGCCTGCTTTTTTGGCCCGGGAATGGGTGGGGGGAGAGTTTAAAAGTTCTTTCCTGTGCCGTCTGTGCCACTTGCTTGCGCTTTAATTGCGGCGGCCGGCAGCGAGACTGGGCTTTTTGCTGGCTGCGAGCCTGCGGCGAGTCCCACCAGAGCAGCCCAGGACGGGGGATGAGGGGGGAGGCCGGGGACCTCCAGAAACAACCCCTCTGGTAGGTGCCCTGAGGCACGGCAGGCATTTTCCCGCCTGCTTTTTGGCCGGGAACCGGGTTTTTTTAACTTTTAAAAACTTTTTTTCTGTGCCGCGTGTGGCATCGCGCGATCTCGCGATGCAAGGAACGAGCACGACAAATCAGACCAAAATTGTTCGTTCGTCGGTTCGAGCTCGAAGTCTGGGGGAGTAATTCCCGTTACCGTTTCCGTAGAGTAACGGAACCGAGTAACGGAAACGGAAACGGGAATACCGCTAAGTCGTGCCCATCTCTACTGGGGACCTAAGATATTGGGAATGACTGCTTTAAATCCACAAAAATCACAAAAAAATCAAATTAGCCCCTTCTTCCATCTACATTTCTAACCTGGAGAGCTGGAGAAACATAACAATTATCTACAACTTCAGCCAGCACCCAGAGCCCTAGCAGTCCTACACTTTCATCGAACAGATCTCCTTTTGAAGGCATCCTACATTTGTAGGACTATCCATTCGATGCATGACTGAAATATAAAGAACCACAAAGAGGTAGATTGAAGGGTCTAAAAGCTGCCTATCTATGATGAGCACTCGAGATGGGCACAAAATGAAGAATGACACCCTGTTTCATCGTGTTGTAAGGTTATGAAACATTTTGTAATGTAACAAAACGGCAGACAGTGTTTTGTTATGAAGTGAAACACATTTTTTTATTGTTGAAACAACACTCTCCCCTCCCCACAGCCTGACCTGTCAAAAAAATCATTTGGGAGGCAGGGCAGCAAGGGAGAACAAAACAGACAGTGATAAATTCAAACCCTGCTCTGTTCTCCCTTGTTACCCCCTCCCTACAGCCCAACTGGTCAAAAAAAGAAAAAAAAGAAAAAAGAAAAAAGAAAAAAACCAGCTGGGTGTTGGTAGCTTCTGAATTGTTTTGTTGCTCATTTCATTTTGTTATGAAAGTTCTATTAAAATTTTGTTAGTAATGAAACAAAATGCAATGAGAAGCAAAATGAAACAAAACACTATTTTTCTGTTTTGTGTCCATCTCTAATGAGTACCAGACTCAGCAGGCACACAAATCACCTGATTGTAGTATTTCTCATTTGAAATGTGTCAGAATTCTGTTCAAGTTTCCAAAATAACACCTAATTTTATATCTCAATGATAGAGATGGGAACCACTCTAGTCCTCCCACTTTGTCAAGTAGGACACTGCCAGGGGAGGCAGGAAATGGAAGTCCCTCTATGCCGTGACTGGACAACCACCCAAGGAGGAGGACCTAGCCAGTGTGTGTCAGCAAAGTAATTAGGGCAGCTGGTCAGGGTAGGATGGCGTATGGGAACATGTGTCATCTGTGGTGCCACACATATGAATGTTGACAAAGTGGGATAATTTGAGTCACGCCCATCTCAAATCTATACATATAGACTACCATGTGTAATTCTATGCCAGTAAATATTCTCTGTTCTCTTCTCTACCAGTGATGTGTAAGTGACCACCCTAAGGGGAAAGTAACTAGTTAGTCTTAAGAGCTAATTGCTCGGAGAATCTGTGATGGCTATCATCTCTCTCTCTCTCTCTCTCTCTCTCTCTCTCTCTCTCTCTCTCTCTCTCTCTCTCTCTCTCTCTCTCTCCCTCTCTCCCTCCCTCCCTTCCTTCCTTCCTTCCTTCCTTCCTTGCTTGATTTTTCTTTCTTTTAATCTTTGGTCGCTCGTTTCTCCGATTTGTGGAGTCCCATTCAGCTGAATTACGCATGACACCCTAGTATCCAGAACTTCAAAAAGGGCTTCAAAGACCTTGGTTCTGGGGCAGGTTTTAACCCTTCTTGGTGATGCTGTTTCATCTTCTCTTCTAATTTCTTGACAATATTGCCGTTCAATGTCTCTTGTTTGCAAAATGTTATGCAGTGGGTTCCAGGGATTCCAAGGGCTCCCATTGTAAAAAATTAGAACAGGGGACAGGGGGAGACTTAAATAGTACAACATCACCACTGCCCCTGGGAGCAGGACCAGAGTCAGCAATTTGATGGTGGTATCAGGTTCAAGGCCACTGATGACAGTTCCAGGCTGTGAGAAATAATAAACATTTATTTATTTATTTATTTATTTATTTTTACAGCTTATATGCCGCCCACTACCCAAAGGTCTCTGGGCGGCTTACAACAAGGAATTAAAACAGTTAAGACATCAAATATCAATAAAAAATTAAAACAACAGCAAAACTTTATACTAAAATCATCACTAAAATTGCCATCAAAGGACCCCAGTCTATGTTGTATCAATTTAAAAACTTCTAGAACAGGAAGGTTTTTACCTGGCACCGAAATGTCATCAATGTTGGCGCCAGGCGGATCTCACTTGGGAGGGCATTCCATAACTTGGGGGCAGCTGCCGAGAAGGCCCTATGTCTACAAGCCATCCCTCTCACCTCCTTGAGGGATGGCTCTTTCAAGAGGGCCCCCTGGCTAGATCTTAATTGCCGGGTAGGTTCATATGGAAGGAGGCGGTCCTTCAGGTATCTAGGTCCCAAGCCGTTTAGGGCTTTATATGTCAAGACAAGCACTTTGAATTGGGCTCGAGCAGCAACTGGTAACCAATGCAGGTTACGTAGAATCGGCATGATGTGATCTCTGGCGGCCCCACCACTCACCAGCCGCGCCGCACGATTCTGAACCAGTTGCAATCGCCGGACCGTCTTCAAAGGCAGCCCCACGTAGAGCTCATTGCAGTAATCAATACGGGATGTTACCAGCGCATGCGTAACTGTCATGAGGCTCTGCTCGTCTAGGTAGGGGCGGAGCTGGTATATTTTCCGCAGCTGAAGGAAGGCGCCCCTGGCCACCGAATCCACCTGGGCTTCCAGAGTTAGACCAATTTGCTTATGAAGTGTATTTTGATGTGAGCATCCAGTCCATAAAGAATCCTCACCTGGGTTAAGAACAACCGTATTCACGGAGATGGTCCATGGTTGAAGAGTCAGATACATTATCCCAGTAAATACCTGTTGCCCTCAAACAGGAACAAGGTAATGCCATCAGTGAAGAAGAGTAGCATCAAAGTGGTCCCTTAGTAACTTGTGCTGGACCAAGACTTCAGCCAGAGTTTTCCTTCAAGGCTAGCAGCTCAAAAGAAAAACATAAGAAAAGGAGGCAAAAGCTGCATGGATGTGCACCAGGAACACACTTATGGAAAAACAATTCTATCACACCATTAGAAAGAGAAGCCATTAAAAGGAAAGTTTTAAAAGGAAAAATTATTTGACTAAGAGCATTTCCCATATGAATATGGCAGTTCTTTTACCAATAATGAACGATATTCTGAAGTTAGTGTGGTAGAAATCCCTGAGATACTGTATCTAGCCATCCACCAGAAGCAAAAGAAAATAAGGGATTTTTGCAGAAATAAGTTTTCTAAAGCAATCTACTGAAATTTGATGGCACTCTCTCAACTACAGACTTTTCCTTGGAATAAATGCCAGCAGGCATGTTTTTTTAAAAATCAAATTTAGATCAGATTGTGAGCAATTTTCTGTATGAAAGGAATGCCATTCATTCTGTTCACCTAGCAGTTTACCACTTGACAGCCAGAGTTTCCCATTTCACTCCAAGCTACAGAACACAGAATTGGAGAAAGAAAGGAAAAACGATGACAATTGCCCGACAA
The DNA here is from genome assembly GCA_029282475.1 of Phrynocephalus forsythii. NCBI lineage: Eukaryota > Metazoa > Chordata > Lepidosauria > Squamata > Agamidae > Phrynocephalus > Phrynocephalus forsythii. The sequence continues at coordinate 16,666,746 of JAPFRF010000004.1, forward strand.
TTAAAAGTACAGCGAGATGTAAAAGATCTGCAGGGGCAAATACCATTTTTAAAAGACTGCTTTTTGCCATGGTAAATGGGGGAGAAACCTTAGGAAAGACATACAGCAGTGATGGCGAACTATGGCATCGGTCCCAAAGGTGGCACTCGGAGCCCTTTCTGTGGGCACCCGACATCGCCCCTTCATAGCCACCTGTATACAGGTTAAATTACTGTACTCGCACTTTGCAAAAAAAAAAAAAATAGTGGGTTTTGAATTGCAGTTTGGGCACTCGGTCTCTAAAAGGTTCGCCATCAATGACATATAGGGTCTTGTCAACGTATTTTCCAATTTGCTCTGCCAGTGGAAGCAAATACTTGTTGATCAATTGCATAGAGAGAAGCAGAAACAATGTCAGAGCTTACTTAAAACAAAACAGTTATATTACATATACAGTGGACCCTCGTATAACAAACCATTTGTATAACATAAAACCTGTACAGCATAAAAAAATCCAGAGATAGGGAAAATTTGCTTAACAGAATCGCCTATGGGGCGAATCTGTACAACATAAAAATGGTTGCAGTTAGGGATTACTCTGTTTTCAATGCATTCCTATGGGAAGTTTGTATAAAGAAAAAAATGCTTAACATAATTTCATTTGGAACGAATTAATTCATTTATACAAGGTACCACTGTATACACATATAAGTTACATGGAGACAAATCAACAGCATAACATCATTTCATCATACATGGCATACATAATTAACACATAGCATAGAGAGACAAGAATGGGTGCCTTACAAACAAAGGCCTATTGAACACTGATTAACAGAGCACTTATATACATTTGTCTGTTCGATCAGGTAACACATTGCCTCGTGGCTACTGCAGCACCTTGCATCAGCCAAACCCATTTAAGCCCATTCTTTTCATCTGCAGCCTAATAGAAAAAAAAATCTTTACACTGAATCACTGTGACTTTGCACATTTGCAGACTCCATCTTAGAAATCAATTAAATACATACAGGCCAATTATTTATACAACTGTCTAATGCATAGTTTCACCAACTAATATCTGGCAGGTCTACCTTTGAAAAGCTTTACACTGAGTTTGAAATACCATCGCTGAATGAAACATAAGATCTTCAACTTACTTACTGGCTTAAGTCCACGAAACAAGGGCTTAATGCAAAATAAACCTGGTATTTTTCAAGATCGTTATTATTATTTCTGCACAGACTATGCCCCATCTGTACAGCTTTGCAAACTGTCAGCAAACATGCTGGCTAGTTCTATGATTTTGAAAGCTGACTATGGAGCCAGATGTTGGGAGTTCGATTCCCCCTTGTGTCTCCTTGACAGCGGTGAGAATCGATGATCCATAGGGTCCCTTCCAGCCCTTAAATTCTAAGGTTATATTCAGATTAGCTGCCTAGATGCCCTAAGAGAGGCCTGCCCAACAGGTAGCTTGTGGGCTACTGGTAGCCCGCGAAGGGTTCAAAAGTAGCCCGCTGGCCATCAATAGAAAAAAGTGAGGGGATAAATTCTCCACCCCTCCCTCCCCCATACCAAGGACCACCACTGACCCAGCAAATTTCTGGGTCTGCCAGCCCACTGTCTCAAATGAGCAGGGCAGTTCAAGGGCCATCGCGCATTGAAATCTGTTTCCTCCAGAACAGATTAATTGGTTTTCAATGCATTCCTATGGAAAACTGCTGCTCTACTTACAGACGTTTTTACTCGGAAGAGATAAAATTTGTAAGTAGAGGTTTTAGTGTAGTAGTCCTCAGGCACTTTGGGCTGGAAAAAGTAGACCTTGGCCTGTTCAAAGTTGAACAGCCCTGCCCTAAGCACATCCGATCTTGCCTGATTTCAGAAGATAAGCAGGGCTGGCCCTGGTTAGTACTTGGATGGGTGACCAACCAGGGAATACCAGGTGCTGTGGGCGCCTGGAGTAGGAACTGGCAAACCACTCCAGTATTCCTGCCAAGAAAACTCCATGGACATGGGGTCACGAAGAGTCAGCCATGACTTTGACAATACCACAACACACACACACACACACACACACACACACACACACACACACATTCAGATTATATTCTGTTGACAATCATATCTTGAATGGGAATTTCATCTTAAAAGAGGATTTATCCCAAGTCCCAAACCTACACAAGAGGTCTTCCACTATATGACAGCAAAATGATATTCATGCTTGTACAGATGCAAGGAAACAATGCAAGTGTTCTTCTTCCTGACTGTATTCAATAAACAGCCAAGTTCATTTCTGAATCCATCCACATGGTTTGCAAAAGTCACTGATCCCTGCCTGTGATTCTTCTAAACACTATTTACATGTATTTATTTTTATATTCTGTTGTGATGAGTTAAACAATTTCTTTGCAGCTGAAGACATTTAAAAGCAATCATGAAGTACAAAATCGCTTAATGAGCAAGTCATTACATAAATGAATTTAATCGGCACTGCAGATTCCTTATGGAAATGAGCAAAATAGTAATGTACTCTCCTCTTAAAGAAACAAACTCTTAGGAGTGTTTAGTGTTCTGCTATTAATAACACATAATGGACAGAAGAAAAGATAAGCACACCAAATGCATATTGACTGATGCTTTAATAGTTTTCTTCTGCATAGCAGTAGACACTGAAATTGTAATCCATTTTGATTTTCCCTTCACCCCTTTCAGTGCCAGATGTGGTTCTGACCGGAGTGTTTACAATCTCACATGCAGCCTGAGGAAGGTGTTAGTGGGAGGGATTTTTCTGGGCTGGATGACTGACGGTCTGTCCAGCACTGACCAAGGGTTCCCATCTCCTTCTGAATTCAAAGGCATCCCTCCCTCTCTGCCCAGTGCTTTTTGCCGAAAGCAGTCATGTTTGTCATTTTGATCTGTTCAGCAGTAAGTAAAGAAAGCTTTTGGTTCCCCCACCAACTATTAATGTCTCAGAGTGAGTCACTAAGGCTATAGGTGCCAGTTGTTAACTTCTTCTTTTTGCAGGAGCAAGGGGCGGAGTTTTAGCTTTAAATAGCTGCTACCAGCAGTCCCTCAGTCCTTTTCTGGCAGAGCAGCAGAGAGGAAGGAGGTGATCAGAGGAGCACACGGCCAAAGGGCAGAGCTAACTTCTTCTTTTTGCAGGAGCAAGGGGCGGAGTTTTAGCTTTAAATAGCTGCTACCAGCAGTCCCTCAGTCCTTTTCTGGCAGAGCAGCAGAGAGGAAGGAGGTGATCAGAGGAGCACACGGCCAAAGGGCAGAGCTAACTTCTTCTTTTTGCAGGAGCAAGGGGCAGAGTTTTAGCTTTAAATAGCTGCTACCAGCAGTCCCTCAGTCCTTTTCTGGCAGAGCAGCAGAGAGGAAGGAGGTGATCAGAGGAGCACACGGCCAAAGGGCAGAGCTAACTTCTTCTTTTTGCAGGAGCAAGGGGCGGAGTTTTAGCTTTAAATAGCTGCTACCAGTGGTTGAAACGGCGCGTGCAAACTAAAAAAAAAAACTGGGTTTAAAAAAAAAATCTGGGTTTAATTGAGTTCCCAAGCCAAGCAACTCCTCACGAGGTCCTACACTTCCTGACGTGCTTGCAGTTGGAGTAGAGGTGCTTTAGCTGCCACTACACTGTTAGATTTTGACTAAACAATCAAAGAAGTAAAGAGTCTTACTAGATTAAAAAAAAAGTGCAAGTTTACATTTTTGAGACCTTGAATACATTTTATTGTAATAGTTAAAATGGAGTTGGAGGGAGCAGCTGTAGTTACCTGCAGTACTTGTGCCATGTTTGTTATTTTGACAGAGCGTGTTCAGAACTACATCTGCTGCAAGTGCAAGCTGGTAGCGCTATTGGAAGAGAAGGTCCAGCAGCTAGAGGCTCGCATAGTGGACCAGCAACATATTAAGGAGCTTGAGCAGTTCCTGGACAGAGCGGAAGAGACTATCCAGGTCCAAGAAGAGACAGGGCACACTTCAGAGGAGGAAGTCACTCCCCCAACTCAGGAGGTGGATGGGTGGAGGAATGTGACTCAAAGGAGTAGAAGGCCAAGGCATCGCTCAGAGAGTCTTATCTTGCACAATCAATTTGAAGCTCTTTCCCTCAGCACACCTCATGAGGCACACATAGAGGAAGAAGTGGTTCCGCCGGAGGATCTCTCCCTCATCACTATTGATGAGATACAAGATCAGGTACATGTTGATGAGCAGGCTGCAGGAGAGAAGCTCATTGTGCTAGGGGATTCTATCATTAGAAATACGGAGGGATGGATTTGTGAGGAGCATGATAACCGGATGGTCACTTGCCTGCCGGGTGCAAAGGTTGCAGACATCACCAGAAATATAGATAGCTTGTTAGAGAGAACTGGGAAGGAGCCAGTGGTCATGATACACGTCGGTACCAATGATGTCGGGAAGGCCAAGCGGTCAGTCTTGGAAGCCAAATTCAGGTTGCTAGGTAGAAGATTGAAGTCCCGGGCTTCCAAGGTAGCATTTTCAGAAGTGCTACCTGTTCCTCGTGCAGGTCCTGCCAGGCAGGCAGAACTCAGAAGCCTCAATGCGTGGATGAGGCGATGGTGTCGAGAGGAGGGCTTTAGATTTGTCAGGAACTGGAGAACATTTTGGGACAAGCCAAACCTGTTCAGGAGGGATGGGTTGCACTTGAATCATGATGGGACCAGATTGCTGGCACTCAACCTCAAAAAAGCAGCAGAGCAGCTTTTAAACTGATAACTGGGGAAAGCCGACAGGAGCTGTGTGGCATCCGGTTGGAACACCTCATCCTCGGGAATGAGGTTGGAGAGGGTAGAGAATCACATAGAGATGACATAGCAAGTATTAACACTGGCAGAATAGCGGAATGTGACAGTTCGTCTACTGAAAATAAAAGCTGTGGGGGAGAAAAACAAGGCAGCAGCTGTTGCGGGACCCACTGTACAGGTGCTTTACGCCAATGCTCGAAGCCTCCGAGCAAAGATGGGAGAACTTGAACATCTGGCAGCTAGGGATAACATTGATATAATAGCCATAACAGAAACCTGGTGGAATGTGGAGAACCAGTGGGACACAGCAATCCCAGGCTATAAACTCTATAGAAGGGATAGAGAGGGGCGGGTTGGAGGAGGAGTGGCCATCTATGTCAAAGAAGGCATAAAATCCAGCAGAATGGAGATGGACAGAGGGTCTGACTCCACCATAGAATCACTGTGGGTTAAACTACCAGGTCCAAAGAGTGATGTGATAGTTGGAGTATTCTATCGTCCACCAGATCAAAAACTTGAGGGGGACCTTGAAATGAGGAGAGAAATCATGGAGGTGGCTAAGAGGGATAGGATAGTAATCATGGGGGACTTTAATTATCCCCACATTGACTGGGCCAATGCGAGCTCTGGGCAAGAAAGAGAAACTGGGTTTCTCGACTTGCTGAATGACTGTGCCTTAGAGCAACTTGTCATGGAGCCCACCCGAGAACAGGCAACTCTAGATCTAATATTGTGTGATACTCAGGACCTCGTCAGGGGATGTGAATGTCACTGAGCCTCTGGGGAACAGTGACCATGCTGCAATTACCTTTGCCATGCATGTCGGAGGAAGAGTGTCAACCAAATCAGACATAAAAACCCTTGATTTTCGAAGGGCAAACTTCCCTCAGATGAGGAAACTAGTTAGAGAGAAACTGAAGGGGAGGGTTAGAAGAATCCAATCTCTTCAGAGTGCATGGAGTCTGTTTAAAACAACAATAATAGAGGCCCTGCACAAGTGCATACCACAAAGAAAGAAGAGCTCATTTAAGTCCAAGAGGACACCGGCATGGTTAACGAGTGGAGTTAGAGAGGCTCTAAAGCACAAGGAGAGGTCCTTCTGTAAATGGAAATCCTCCCCAAACGAGGAAAATAAAAAGGAACACGAACTCTGGCAAAAGAAATGTAAAAAGATGATAAGGGAGGCAAAGAAAGACTTTGAGGAACGAATGGCTAGCAATATAAAGGGTAATAATAAAAGCTTCTTTAAATATGTTAGAAGTAGAAAACCTGCCAGAGAACCAATTGGGCCTCTGGATGGTGAGGGAGGAAAAGGGGAGGTTAAGGAGGACTTGGACATTGCAGAGAAATTGAACGAGTTCTTTGCGTCTGTCTTCACGACAGAGGACCTTGAGCGGATTCCGCTGCCTGAGCCACCCCTCTTGACTAAAGAATTAAATCAAATACAGGTTAAAAGAGAGGAGGTTTTAGGACTAATTGATAAATTGAGGATTAACAAGTCACCGGGCCCAGATGGCATCCACCCAAGGGTTATTAGGGAACTGAGAAATGAAATTGCAGATCTCTTAACGTTTATATGGAACTTGTCTCTTAAAACGGCCACAGTGCCGGAGGACTGGAGGATAGCAGATGTCACACCAATTTTTAAAAAAGGAAGGAGGGGGGACCCAGGAAACTACAGGCCGGTTAGCCTTACATCTGTCCCAGGGAAGATGGTGGAAGGCCTCATCCAAGAGAAAATCTTAAAACACATAAAAGAACAAACCTTGCTGAGAGAAAATCAGCATGGCTTCTGTAAGGGTAAATCTTGTCTTACAAACCTTTTAGAATTTTTTGAAAAGGTCAACAGGCACGTGGATTTGGGTGAACCGGTGGATATAGTCTATCTGGATTTTCAAAAGGCTTTTGACACAGTCCCTCACCAAAGGCTGCTGAGAAAATTGCATAGTCAGGGGATAAGAGGGCAGGTCCTCTTATGGATTGAGAACTGGTTGAGATCCCGGAAACAAAGAGTAGGTGTCAATGGGAAATTTTCACAATGGAGAGAAGTGAAAAGCGGTGTGCCCCAGGGCTCGGTCCTGGGACCGGTGCTTTTCAATCTGTTCATAAATGACCTGGAGACAGGGATAAACAGTGAGGTGGCCAAGTTTGCAGATGACACAAAACTTTTCCGTGTGGTAAAAACCAGAGAAGATTGTGAAGAGCTCCAGAAGGATCTCTCCAAACTGGGGGAGTGGGCTGAGAAATGGCAAATGCGTTTTAATGTAACCAAATGTAAAGTAATGCATATTGGGGCAAAAAATCCAAACTTCATCTATCAACTCATGGGCTCTGAGTTATCCGTGACGGATCAGGAAAGAGATCTTGGTGTGTTGGTGGACAGCTCCATGAAGGTGTCTCCCCAATGTGTGGCAGCAGTGAAGAAGGCCAATTCCATGCTAGGGATTATCAAAAGGGGATTGAAAATAAAACAGCCAACATTATAATGCCGTTATACAAAACAATAGTAAGGCCCCACCTGGAGTATTGTGTACAATTCTGGTCATCGCATCTCAAGAAAGACATAGTGGAACTGGAAAAGGTGCAGAAGAGAGCGACTAAAATGATTACTGGGCTGGGGCACCTCCCTTATGAAGAAAGGCTAAAACAATTGGGCCTCTTTAGTCTGGAAAAAAGGCGCTTGAGGGGGGATATGATTGAGACATACAAAATAATGCAGGGTATGAGTAAAGTGGATAGAGGGAAGCTCTTCTCCCTCTCTCAAAATACCAGAACTAGGGGACATACACTCAAATTGAGTGCTGGGAGAGTAAGAACTGACAAAAGAAAATATTTTTTCACCCAGCGCGTTGTAAGTCTATGGAACTCCCTGCCACAGGATGTGGTGATGGCATCTGGCCTGGATGCCTTCAAAAGGGGTTTGGACAGATTCCTAGAGGAAAAGTCCATCACGGGTTACAAACCATGATGGAGATGTGTAATCTCTAGGCTTTAAACCAGGGTAGTTCAAGGGCCAGATGCAGGGGAGTGGTATCAGGAGACAGATATCTAGTCTCATGCGCTCCCAAACGCATCTGGTGGGGCCGCTGTGAGATACAGGAAGCTGGACTAGATGGGCCTTTGGCCTGATCCAGCATGGCTCTTCTTATGTTCTTATGTTCTTATGTTCTAAAAGGGATGGGCTAATCTGGGGAACTTGAAGCAATTCTGCTCTGTGAACCCATAACACATCTCCTGCACAGCTAGAAAAAATTAACCAAAAATTCAAAACTCTGGAAGTGTTCTTTCAGAACTGTGGTCTACACAGAGGGGCATGAAATGCTGAATATAGCAAATACATGTGAGTCTCCTAGTTGTGTCTCGTAGCCAATGAATGTGGGTCTCTTCGTGAGGGATTGCAGTAAATGGAAAGATTATAATAATGAGTGTTGTCCCACTAGCATTGCCCCCCAGAGTGAGTGAAATAAAGCAAAAAGCAAGGTGTTCTGCTTATATACCGCCCCATACCACTACAAGTAGTCTCTGGGCGGTTTACAATTTTAATTACAGTGTGCAGGCTACACATTGCCCCCCCCCCAGTGAGCTGGGTACTCATTTTGCCGACCTCGGAAGGATGGAAGGCTGAGTGAACCTTGAGCCTGCTACTGGGGATTGAACCCAGGTCGTGAGCACAGTTTTACCTGCAGTACAGGCATTTAACCACTGCGCCACGAGGCTCCTAACTAAATAAGGAGGCAAGACAGCATTTGGGGTTGAACACTCAGGCTATACTTTATTGATACAATTATACTGTTGTTTCTTGTTGCACAAAGGGGCTGCAATAATGAAGGGAACTCTTGCCCCTGGGGTAAACAATGGACACTGCCCAAAGACAATATCAGGTTGGGCAAGTCCTGTGGCCTCTAGGGGGTGCTGTCCCTGATTGGTACCCCCTAGGCCAGCTGAGCTATACCATTTACCCTCCCTGCCAAGACATAGAAAAACCTTGATGGAGGCAAAAGCTGCATGGATGTGCACCAGGAACACACTTATGAAAGAAAAAAATTCTATCACCCCATCAGAAAGAGAAGCCATTAAAAGGAAAGTTTTAAAAGGAAAAAAAATATTTGACTAAGAGCATTTCCCATATGACTATGGCAGTTCTTTTACCAATATTGAATGATATTCTGAAGTTAGTACGGTAGAAATCCCTGAGATATCTAGCCACCCACCAGAAGCAACAGAAAATAAGGGGTTTTGCAGAAATAAGTTTTCTATAGCAATCTACTGAAATTTGACAGAGCTCTCTCAACTACAGACTTTTCCTTGGAATAAATGCCAGCAGGCATGCTTTTTTAAAAACCAAATTTAGATCAGATTGTGAGCAATTTTCTGTATGAAAGGAATGCCATTCATTCTGTTCACCTAGCAGTTTACCGCTTGGCAGCCAGAGTTTCCCATTTCACTCCAAGCTACAGAACACAGAATTGGAGAAAGAAAGGAAAAACGATGACAATTGCCCGACAATTAAAAGTACAGCGAGATGTAAAAGATCCGCAGGGGCAAATACCATTTTTAAAAGACTGCTGTTTGCCATGGTAAAAGGGGGAGAAACCTTAGGAAATACATACAGCAGTGATGGCAAACTATGGCATGGGTCCCAAAGGTGGCACTCGGAGCCCTTTTTGTGGGCACCCGACATCGCCCCTTCATAGCCACCTGTATACAGGTTAAATTACTGTACTCGCACTTTGCAAAAAAAAAAAAAAGTGGTTTTTGAATTGCAGTTTGGGCACTCGGTCTCTTTAACCTGGCACTGTGATCCCAGGATCTGCGGAGCCAAGGGGCCAAAGGGGCATAACTATTGAGCATTTTGAGACTTACCTAATGCATCTGTTACTTGCACTACCTGCCTGCGTAGCCAACACTATGCCATCTGTACCAGTATGGGATAGACAAAAAAATTGGGGAACAGGGTTAAAATTCCTATTCAGCCCCCGAAGGCAACCACGTTATGCCACACTAGCATTTGAAAGAGGCAGAGGGTGGGTGGGTGCGCTTGCTTCCAGGTGGAAAGAGGGTGCGGAGTGGGCAAGGCCACACTAAATAGTGCCCTTGCCCTACCCAGCCCCACGTGTTAGGCTTGCGAGGCTCTGTGTGTGCATCTCACTGTTTCACTCTGGGAGGGGCAATGCAGTCCCAGCACTAGATGAGCCAGCGGTGGAACACCCCTTGTGTAAATGCTGAAAAAACCAGCCCAAAGAAGCAAAGTATGACGAGAACCTTGATACTCATGTCTAGAGATGGGCACGAAATGAGCAATTTTTCATTTTCGTTTTCATGAATTTTGTCTTCAAAATGAAATGAAACGAAATGAAACAACAGAAATTTTGTCGTGCGTTTCATTTTCGTTGCGGCAAATACATTGAACTGTAATTAATGCTAACGAAACAGCAATTTTTCATTTTCATTTTCGTTTTTTCATTTTGTTACGTAACGAAACGGAAATGAAATTTTTGCAAAAAATTCACAAAAAATGAAAACGAACCGAAACGGACCCCCTAAACGACAAACGACAAATGAAACACCATTTTTTTGAGTCGTGCCCATCTCTACTCATGTCATTAAGGAATTCACAATGAGCTATGCAGTGGCCTTCCTGGCATGACATAAGGGGCCACTTTTGCACTGTCCTGGCTGATGATCCATATCTACATAGATGAGTTAGATTATTTTTCTTGGATGTGGGCCGTAGAGCTGGGTAGCTCGGCTCTACGGCCCGTATCCAAGAAAACCTACATGTTGTTATGAACTTCTCCATAAACCATTTTTGAGTCTACATATGGTACTTATTTTCAGCCCACCATCAAAGGACATTTCTCTTTCACAATGTAACATTTCTCCATCTTTTACTTTATGTGTGCACTTTTTAATGAGTAGACATTATTGCGGAAAATAAATGTCTGAGATTTCTCCATTCTCTGTGTGCCAGGTATTTAATAGAAGACAAGGAGAACTGCTTTAAAATGATGGCATTGGAATGATAGCAATAAAGCCTCAAGTGTAGAACAAATCATTGTCTAAAGAGATAAGATTGTTGAACAGTAATTTTCTAATACAAGTTAGATTCCAGAATAGCATTACTACAAATGCACTGATATACAGTCTTTCTGACTCTCTTTCTCTTGATATCAGCTGTTGTTATCACTTAGGCTTGCTTTTCTACTCCCCTGTTAGCAGCATGAAAAAGATTCAGATACCCCCACATTGTCTGAGATATTACCTGAACTTGGCTGAGATGTTTATCAGGCGGGTGAAAACTTTGCTGTGGTTGGCAATTAAGTATGCGAATCTGGCAGCCCCTCCATCTCTGAGAGAAACAAAGAGGAAGATAAATTACCACGTGGTAGGTGCTTTGCATTTTGTGACAGGTCTTCAAGCGACACATGATGCATTAAAAAAATCACATACAGAAAAATCTCAAATTGTTAGCTTATTGCGAACTGGCTAAATTGGCATACAGTGCCCAGATTCTCCACAGTGTCACAGATCAGTTATATCTCCATGAACATTTAATATGAAGATTCATGTTTAAAATCTCTCTCACTTGGCATTGACAAAATTCTTTGTTTGTCTGGACACAGCCCCATGTTGCTTGAAACATACAATCTGACAGGCTTTTCCTTTCACAGCAAATATGTATGGGGAGCATGCTCTCTCACCACCACCAACATGCCTCAGAGTCTCTGCGGCCACCTCTTCCTGTCTGTTCTGTATTTTGTCAGCCATCTTTCATCTCTCCTCCATCTTCTGCTCTCTGAAAAATAGATGTCTGAAGGTGTAGCTCCTCACTCCATCTGTCTGTTTGAGCCAGGATCTATAAACAAATGTATGGGAGGGTTACGCTGGCCAATGACCGTAATAAAGACTTGTATTATTGTAATGTATTGGGGGGAGGGTACATGGTTATTTATTTCTTTTAATGAAGAACATTAAAAGTGACCATTAGTATTTTTTCCATGTTGAGTGAGATGGGGAGGATCTGTTCATGGTTTTTTGTGCTCTAAAAAAAAGAGAATAACCAAATTCCAAAATTCTTCTTCTTCTTCTTCTTCTTCTTCTTCTTCTTCTTCTTCTTCTTCTTCTTCTTCTTCTTCTTCTTCTTCTTCTTCATCATCATCATCATCATCATCATCATCATCATCAACAACAACAACAACAACAACAACAACAACAACAACATGTATTGCCAATTTTGACTTATGGGCAGCCGTTTTTCAGTGTTTCTCAGGTAAAAAGTATGCAGAAGTGGTTTACCTTTCCCTTCTTCTGGGGGATCCTTGGAATAGAGCAGCTTGCCCATGGCCACACAGACTGGCTGTTCTCCCTGGCAACACAATGGTGAACTAATTTCCTAACCTCTGGCTCCATAGCCAGATATGTAAACCATGGAGTTATCCTCATTTCCCAAGGATGGCTAGTGTTCTTTGAATCAGACCCTCTCCATTGCCTATGAAGCAACCAGCTCAATGGTGTAAGCCTGCCTAGGGTGAGGGGTGATTGGTGAATGTAATAATGACAATCAGCCCAAGTAGCCTTCAAGTAGTGGAGGACATGGCAATAGTGATGAAGGGTGGCGAAACGGGTAAGTTTCCCACTAATGAGACTCATGGATATTCTAAAGAAGTGGGTAGATATAGTGGATGGAGGCATCTAGTGATGGGGTGCCCATAGGCATAAGCACACTGTTAACATATGTGGCCTGCTGCTGATACCCATCAACCTCCAGAAGACCCAAGAAGTATTCATTGGTTTTCCAAAATATTTTTGGCAACTATTTTTTTAAAAAAATCTCTATCTCAGAGCAACACAGTTTCCCTACTCCTGTCCTAAACTGAAATCTCTATGCAAAGCTAGAGGATGTAATTGCATTCAAAATGATTAAAAACACACATTTTTAAAATGGAGCACTACCTACTTATGCACTTTTATTAATAACTTAAGGGAAAAAAACATTTGAAGCATCCCCAGTCCTTGATATCATCCTAGGATAAGTCACGCTTTAAATCTTCAGCCACAATCACAAATGCAACCATTAACTTATAAGCCATCTAATGAGACTCTGAAATACTTCGTTGTGAAAAGACATTGCATATTAAATAAACACACTTTACAAAAATATGTTTTTGCCACCAAGAGAAGACACAAAATGACTGGATATGCCATTATGAAATTTAATATTCTTTGGGCATTAGTGAGTCTCAAGAGTAAAATATTTCAAGAGCTAATTTGAGCATGTGCAATATTCTTGTCTTGCTGAGATATCTGATATTAAGTGCCTGAACTATTAGACATCTCGTGTTAAATTAATGCTTGAGAACACTTGATTAATGCCACATTGCATTAATTAAATGTAAACCTGTTTTTTCTCCTCCACCCCCCTACCCCCGTGGATGAAATAATTAAGCAGAGCTCTTGCAGACCCAAGGGCAACTGGCTGTTTTACATGTATGTGTATATAAAGACAATATCACACTTATGAATAGATGAAGATATGTCACTGTGTAAGAGAGGTAAAGGGAGAGAGAAAATGGGTAGGGTTGTCATGGCGGTGGTGATGGAGGAGGTAGCAACAGACCTATGTCTTGCTCTCCACAGTCCATATCAGCGTGTGAAATGGTGTTTATAGGATATTTCAGCTGGTTTAATGATACGGAGCTTTCAGTTAGAGTAGCTCTGAGTGCATGCCTTGTGCTGAATGTGTGAAGGTCTGATTGACACCAGAAGGACATGGGGATGAGGCTTGTATGTGCCTCAGTCTCCCTGCCATGATTACGAACCTTCCTTCTTTCGTGCTACAACACTGGAGGGATGAAGCAAGAGAGAGAATGAGGGAGGGAGAATGCCTTCCTTCGAGTGTCAGTCATGACCAGATGCCGGTATTCAGCTCCTTTGCATGACAGCTAAAAGTGGGATGCCTGTGAAGATTCTCAGTCATCCAGGTAAGTTTATCTGGATGTTGAGTGCTGGCAACTGGACTTCTTTTCTTGAGAGATTGAAACCTTTCACAGTTCATCCAAACAGCTTCGTCAGTCCGAGGAAAGCTAATTGTGAGTCCTCCATTTTTTTTATAAAACAATACAAAATACAAATACAAAACATATATTAAAAAGATTAAAATAAAACTAAACAATTGTGTTCCCCTTCACCAACGGGACCTCTTAAACAGCATTGTCCCTTATTATCCTCCCTTCCAGAACTGAATTGATTGTTGCACTGGAAATTTACCTTTATTTCTTACAAGTTCATAGTCAATAAATCTAACCCATATATCATTTTAAAAATCTCTTTTTAACTCTCCTTTCTTTATCTTTAAATTACATGTCAATTTGTCATTTAAAGCAATATTCCAAAGTTCGTTATACCATTCATCCATACATAGTTCACAGTTCCCCTTCCAATTCCTAGCTATGATTAATCTAGCTGCTGTTAAGAGATTAGTGATCATCAGCTCTCTGGTTTTAAAGTCATAATCTGTTTTAACAAATATTGACAATTAAGCAATTTCTGAATTGGGCTCTATATACCTTTGAGTCCTCCACTTTATAGTTCACTTTGACCTCATGTCCCCCTGGTCTGAAATAGGCTCATAAGATGGACAATGGCTTGAATAGGCTTGTTAGGTGGAGAATAGGCTCAATAGTCTCATTAGGTGGACAATGGCCCTAAGGTGTGTGAAAGTCCCAACTTTACAACCTCCACAACACCCATAAAGTATGAGTCATTAGCCATGGCCTTGCTGGTGGAGGTGTGAAGTATTTTTTGTTTGTCTGGGGATTGTTGCCTGATAAGTAGCAGATAGATTGTGCCTGAGCCCCCCATCTCTGTTGAGAGAGGGGTTTTCAATACTCACTTGAATGGCTTCCCTGACCCCTCTCTCAAACCACCTAACTTCTCTGTCTAATATGTGTAAATCCTTACCTTTGAATTAGTGCCCTTTGCTTTCAAATGGAACTATACCAGAATCAGCAGTATACCTCCACTTGAAGGACAAAGGGCACTCATTCAAAGATGAGGATATACACAAGTTAATGCAAACACTTTTGTCGATTCCAGTGTTCTCTCTGGGTAGTTACTGGAATGCCCACCTCAACCATCCGGGCTCTCCTTCAATGACAGAAAATGACTTTTAGTCAAAATAATACAGCTATTTTACTTGAGCCTTGTAAGGTAATTGAAATAGTATTTTCAGATAGTTACATCTGTATTTTTAGAGAGAAAAGAGAAGCCGCAGGATTTCTATAGATCATTTTTCCTTTTGAAAGTGATGAGAAGAAAAGAAAAAAGAAAAAAAGAACTTAGGCTTGAACAAGAGCTTGTCATTCATTTTTCATAAACTCTTTTCAAATTGACAAATGATGGAAACATAGCCCATCACTAATGTATACCTGAGGAGATCTGAAATCCTGGCTTACGTGAGAGTGATGGTAAGTACCAATGAAAACAGGGAGGCTTAGCCCTGAGCAAAAGAGGGAGAGAAAAAAAGGAAATAAATGAATGCCACTCTATGGAAGGTGGATTATACTTTTATGTTTGGGGTGTGTCTAGGTAAATTTGGAAGAGGCTTATTATTAGCAGAAATAATGATGGCAATATAGTTTCTTTTTAAGTCTCCCTTCCCCTGCTCATTTTTGTTCATGAATTAATCAAGCTTTCAACCACACAAATTTACAGATTTCCATTTCTCATGACAAACTGTTTCAGATATAAGATCAGACAGACAGACAGACAGACAGACAGGCACACATACACAGACAGACAGACAGACAGACAGACGGAAAGACGGACAGACGGACAGATGCACACACACACACACACACACACACACACACACACACACACACACACACACACACACACACACACGGGATGGACACACTGTTTCATCGTTTCATAAGCTCATGAAATATGAAATGAAACAATACAACAAGCAGCGTGTTGTCAGTAAATGAATCAGAACACCATTTTTTTGTTTCGGAAATGAAATGATTTGTCCTATTGGTGAGAATTCTCTTGATCCAGCTCTCTTGAGAAAAGGAGGCTTATTTTTAAACTGATTTATTTGTTTTTCTTCCTCCCCTCCTGTGCCTCAGATGTTACTTATCTCTGATCTTGATCTGCCTGCCTGCAGCTAGCCTGGACCTGAGCTCTCCCCTTATCTTTCCTGGGCTGGCTGTCCCTGTATCAGCAAGCTGATTTAAAGTTTAAATTGATTGTTTACCTTTTCTGATGAAGTAGGAATCTGGAGGTTATTTTTATATATAATTTCCTTCCTCCCACCAATCAGCTGTTGAGCTTATCTCTCAGATCTCTCCATGCAGCAGCTAGCCCTCAGGTTTCCTGCTTGTCTAAAGAGGGTTCTTTGTTTGAAAGCAAATTGATTGGAAAGTTTGAGGAGAGTCTTTGATTTAGGGCAGTGGGTTCCCTGTTAAATTTTAAAAAAAGGAAAGCTCCCTATTATTTATAGCCTTATGAATCGTTTCGTTTCCTGATGAATTTTTTTAAAAAAATCCATTATTAATGAGACTGAAATGAAACAAAATTACACAAAACACTATATTTCTGTTTTTGCCCATCTCTAATAGCCACATTTTTGTCTGTGCACATTCCCCAAAGGTATGTATTTTGTGCATTAATATATTTGGTCAAAAGCATACATTTTTTTCAAGTGAGCGCCTCATAAAGTAGGCATTTTGACTACGTTTCCGAAAATATATGCATGTTCATTCCCATTGGCTGAAATCCTGTTGCTTGGTTACACAGCAGAGGGCAAAAGGTGTGGCAACCAATCCTTCCTAACCAGCAATTAACAAGTCACTACTGTGACACTTGTTGGCATGGCAACAACCTTGCATGCATTAACATTGAATTTCAGTGGGAGGAACTAGGTTTCACAGTTTGACATAATAGTGCCTTGCCACTAACTAGTCAGGAAAGTCCCCTCTTACTGTGTGCTTCCATTTGTTTGTTTGCTCTTTCTCTTCCATGTTGACTTTCCCCTGGAGCACACCTGCAACTGTTGCAGAGTTCTGAATTTCTGGTTTTCTATTGTTTTGTTAGATTGACAGTCACCATAGCCCAAAAAGGTCCCTCCCAGCCACATCTACTAAATGCAGCATGCAGAGTTATTAAAAAAAAAAAAGTAAAAAGAACAATAAGTATCAGCTCCTGATCTTTGGGCCATAAAGCCAGCGTGGTGAATTCAGCCTCCCACTGATTGAAAATGGATTTCAGAATCACTGAATAGGTTTACATGTCTCCAAGGTTCAACATTTTGTGCATGTGCTGAAATATATACAGATGTTTTACTTTTTTGGCAAGGAGCTGCTACACCACATCATCTTGGTTCCTAATATACAATGACTTGTATACACAATGACTTTGGCAATAAAGAGATAATTTACACCCAGAGTAGAAAAGCAAGAGGAGAAATTCAATTGCTTTTTGAAAGGCTACAAACTCTTGAACAAATGATTTGGAGTCACTTCAGATTTATTCATTGTCTAATAGTCTTCTTGTAAAAAATTGTCAAGGAGCATATGTCCAGTAAACATGGATTGCCATTATAGTAACTGTTTGAAATTTATTGCTACGACAATGAATTGAAAACTGAAGGGTGAAACTCCCGTCCTTAGACCAAACAAATGCATTGCAAAAGGCAGCAGAAATACGTATAGGCAAACATTATTGGAAATCCTTGAGAGATTCGAGTGTTAAGATTTGTCAGAATCAACCTATAATGTTAGATTTGGAAATCCGCTTGGCTTTCCTTTGAAGTCATCAGGTCTGGTGTGCGAACTCCAAATGTTGGTCAGACCCTGAATTTGCAGAGCCTAAGACCCAACAAAGTCTTTGGAAGGAGTCTAGCCGTCCCTGACAGGAGTCATCTTTTAAATTATGAAAAGCAGGGATCAGCATTTGGTTGTGTACGTGTGTCCCACTGTCTCAGGACCTACATGTGGTATTCTGTTCTTCCGTGTGTCTTGCAGTCCCTGTTGTTGGTTTCTGGAAAGACTGAGTGTGTTGCATGGATCCTAGATTGCAGTTCAACAGACCACAAACAGGGGCAACTGGAGCTACCTGGAGCCAGTTGCATCAAAATATAATGCTATTTGCAATACAGTATTTTTAAATGTTTTTTATTAAATTTTAAACTACATACAACGACATAAGAAAATGAAAATAAAAAACTACAACAGACAATGTAAGTGCACCCCCATCCCACGGGGCCATCCATACATTCTTATTCGTTGCTCCATCTTCTATTCTTCTAGTAGTCTTCTTAAAGTTCTCTTCTCCAGAATTGTTGTGAGATATTCGTGGACTCTTTCCCTTTTCCTTCGACTAGTACATAATCTAAAATTTACCCCAAATATCGTAGAAAATGTCTTTTTTCATTTCTCCTCATTTAATCTTTAAACTGCAGGACAGTTTATCGTTTATAGCTATATCCCAAAGTTCATTATACCAGTCTTCCATCTTGAATTCTAGTTTTGACTTCCAATTTTTTGCTATAATTAATCTAGCAGCTGTCATAAAATTTGCTATTAGTTCCTTTGTTGTAACATCATAATCTTTGCTTGTTAACAATGATAATAATGCTATCTCTGGATTACAATCTATATCCATCTTAATCATATTACTTAGCTCTAAAAACACTTTTTTCCAGAACCTTTGGACTATTTCACATTCCCACCAAAGATGCAAGTAAGTACCAAGCTCTTTTTCACATTTCCAACATATCTTAGAGTAAGCAGGATTCATTCTATTTAGTCTAACTGGGGTTAAATACCATCTAGAAACCAATTTAAAGTAGTTTTCTTTTATCCTGACCGATAATGATCTCAAAATTCTCATATTCCAAATTTTCTTCCAGTCTTCTTTCTCTATCTGTACATTAAGGTCTTGGTTCCAAACTTCTCTCAAGGTGTTTAACTCCTTCATTTCTGATAATTCCCCTAGTATTTTATATATTTTACGTGTTATTCCTTTCTCTGAATTTTCCTGTTCAGACTCAAGCAATAGTAGGAAATGTTCAAATTTTGTGCATTCTCTGATTTGATTATTTCTCTTTCCCCAGTCCTTCATCCATTTTCCTAGTTGAATATAATTTAACCATGTTAAATCACTGGGTTGCAAAATATTTTTTATATCCTGAATTGTTTTAATCTTGAGCATCCAATCCTTTAGTCTAGCTATTTTCTTAATTTTAAATAACTCCCAATAATGGTTCAAGTTGACTGGAAAGCTTTCCAAGTCAGTAACTAAAGCCAGTGGGGATCCCTTTGGAGACAAGATTTTCCTATATGTTCTCCATGTGACAATTAGACTATTCAATAGGGGGTTGTCAATCTTTACTTTGTTTTTAACTTCTGTGAAGACAGAATGTCAAACTGATTAATTTTGTTATTCAAAAGAAGGGGGCATCATTAAAGCAGGAAGTTTTAACCTGGTTTAACTCCTTTCTGCCCAAACAACTAGAGGACGATGATTTAGAGAGAGTTCATTATCTGGGCAAGTCAAGAGATGGGCCCCCCAAACCAGTGATAGTAAGATTTGCTTCTTATGTAAATAAAGAGCGTCTTATATCTTCAATTAGAGCCAATCCTAATATTCTTAAGAGAGGAGATGCAACTGTGCAAGTTTTTCAAGATTTTTCTAAAGAAACTGCTGATTGGCGTAAATCGATGAGACCAGTCACAATCATATTAAGGAAGAACAACTATCACTATACTTGGGGCCACCCCCTATTTTTGAAAGTTTGGAAAGGCTCTGTTCAACACACTATTCACTCTCTAGAAGAAGGCCAGCATCTTCTTGAAGCATGGAACATACAAGACGACTCAGGTTCTGCCTGTCCTCCCCCGGGAACTTCAGTGGCAACATCAGGACAGTGAATTTTTCTCTTTTTACTCCGGCTCCAGGAATCTTCGATGAAGATGAAGAATATTTGAAACTCATTTAACTTACTCCTCTCTCCTTCCTCCTCTCTCACCTCCTATCATCCCCTTTGTTTCTCTTCTTTTACCCTTCTCCCCCTTTCCCTTCCACTTCCCTTCCCCCCTCTCCCCCCCTCTTTTTTTTCTTTTTTTTCATTTTCATTTTTGTTTTTGGGCTGTTTTTTTCTTTCTTTTTTATTATCCCTTTTCTTCCCTTCCCCCCCTCCTCTCCCCCCTTCCCTTTTTTGTTTGTTTGTTTGTTTGTTTGTTTTTGAGGGGGTGGTGGTGGTGAGAGGGTGGTTTAGAGGGGGGTAGAATAAACTTATAGAATTTACAGTAATATGCTACTTAAGAGCTAATGAGATCTAGGCTGGCTAATGTCTGTGGACGACCTCCTCCCTCCCATCCCCTTGATGCACATGCTAAACAGTATGATAGCTGGTGGGAGAAAAGAATAGTTTTTTAGGGTGGAGGATTAGATTTATTTTAGTTTATTTTTTATTAATTGATGGTGTTTTTACTTTTGTATGCACAACGGGACCATTCCAGAATATTGAAACCAAAAGAACTAGGTTATGGGAAAGTTTATAAAATTAGCAACGTTGAATGTAAAAGGTCTGGGGTCATTTTCGAAGAGAAAAAGAATTGAAGCGATGATTAAAAGGCACAAAATAGATATTGCCTTTTTGCAAGAGACTCATCAAATAAGAGATGGTATTAATGAATTAAAAATTCCAAATGTTGATATATATGAAAAAAGCTTTGGCACATCTAAAGCAAGAGGGGTTGCCATTATAATCTCAAGGAATTGTGAATGTGTTGTTGAAAATGTGGTAAAAGATTCAGAAGGTAGATATATAATATTGCAAGTTCTAATGGGGAAAGATCATTACACTTTGGTAAATCTGTATGCACCAAACGTTAACCAAGGCCGCTTTTACAATCTCCTTTGGGATCAGATGGAATTGGTTAAAAAGGGGTATTTAATAATGGCAGGGGATTTTAATATGGTCTTAGATAAAATTAAAGATAAATCGGTATGTAAAAAGGAAGAGTGGAGGACAAGACACACAACTCTTGCAAAGTTTATAAATACAACAAGATTGAAGGATGTCTGGAGAGAACTGAAAGGAGATGAAACAAAATACACCTTCTACTCACCAGTGCACAAAACCTATTCTAGGATAGATTTTGTGTTTGTTTCACAAAGCCTAATACCCAAGGTAAATAATACCGAGATTGAGATCATAAAAACATCTGATCATGCTTTAATGTCGATTGATTTAGCAACAAATAAAAATTATAGAGAAGCTAAAAGGTGGAGAATGAATTTAAAAATATTTCAACATCCAGAAGTGCTGGAAAAGGTTTAAAAAGATTGGTTGGAAACTTGGGATATAAACGAAAAGGCAGGTAGCCAAACGCCAATCATATGGGACACCCTGAAAGCGGTAGCTAGAGGCCTTATCATAAAAGAAAATATTAAAACTAAAAAACAGGAAGAACTCAATAAAAGAAAATTAGAAAAATTAATAGCAGATTTAGAATCCCAATTCTTTCTTACTAAGGATAATAAGATACTGAGGTTGATTGAAGCAAGGAAAAAAGAGTTAGAAGATCTAGATTTACAACAAACACAAAGGAATCTTCTGTACCTAAAAAGAAATTTTTTTGAATACAGCAACAAGAACTCAAAACTTATAGCCAGATTAGCACAGAAAAGACAAGACAAGAATACAATAGGGATTATAAAAGACTCCTCAGGTAAGACATGCACACAAATGAAGGAAAAGTTGTTAGCTATACAAGAGTTTTATCAGTTGTTATATACTGCAAAAAATAAACCTAAGGAGGATATAGAAAGGTACATCACTAAGAATTTAGTGGGGTGGGAGAAAAGAATAGTTTTTTAGGGTGGAGGATTAGATTTATTTTAGTTTATTTTTTATTAATTGATGGTGTTTTTACTTTTGTATGCACAACGGGACCATTCCAGAATATTGAAACCAAAAGAACTAGGTTATGGGAAAGTTTATAAAATTAGCAACGTTGAATGTAAAAGGTCTGGGGTCATTTTCGAAGAGAAACAGAATTGAAGCGATGATTAAAAGGCACAAAATAGATATTGCCTTTTTGCAAGAGACTCATCAAATAAGAGATGGTATTAATGAATTAAAAATTCCAAATGTTGATATATATGAAAAAAGCTTTGGCACATCTAAAGCAAGAGGGGTTGCCATTATAATCTCAAGGAATTGTGAATGTGTTGTTGAAAATGTGGTAAAAGATTCAGAAGGTAGATATATAATATTGCAAGTTCTAATGGGGAAAGATCATTACACTTTGGTAAATCTGTATGCACCAAACGTTAACCAAGGCCGCAATACAGTATGTTTGCCATATGTGATCTCCTACTTTGGCTGCCATCTTGGAAGTTTATTCTGTGTCCATTCCATGTTGGAATGAATGTGTTCCATTTGGTGCTGCTGGGATCAGTATTTTCAAGTAATTTAAAATTACAAAAGTTTTTTTTTACTGGGAGCACCCTGTTTGTAGTTGAATAGCTTGGCCCCCTGTACCCCAAACCTCTCCAAATTGGGGGTGCTTAAAGGGGAGAGCTTGAGTAAGCTCCAAAACAATTTTCATGCTGTTAGCTGCCTGGGTTCAATACTTTCTTGCACAGAAAATTACACTTAGAAATGTTTTTTCCAGGGGGCACCCATTTTGAACTTTAATAACTTGGTCCCCAAAAGGCCAAATTGCTACAAATTTAGATGGTTCAAAGGGGACGTTCCAAAGAAGATACCCACCAAATTTGGTGCCTCTAGGACCCCAAGAACCCATTTTATAGAGAAATGAATCAGTTTGTTTCTGAATCATTTCGTGCATTTTTTAAAACAAATCATTAGCTGTGAAACAAAATGAATCATGGAGGCCAATAAAACAAAACAAAACACAATGTTTCTGTTTTGTGCCCATCCCTAGTTGCAGAACCAAACTGCTCATATACATGTGAACAAATATCTACAAAATGGAGTCTGGATGCTTGGGAACGGGTTTAAAAATATTGTCCAGTGGATAAGAGATATATATGGGTCTTGTCCTTAATCACGTGAAAGTACTGGGGTTATTTAGATAGTAAACCGTTAGGTCATGCTGAAAGATTGAATATTTATGTGGGTTGTTTTACAGTAGGCTTCAGCTACTGATCACACAGCCATTTTAGTAGGTGCACTAAGGCAACAACAAAGAAGGGGCAATTTTGCTAGGCTCTGCCTGAAATGAGCAAATGTCTGGATATCATACATAAATATCTCCAGGAATTGTTCTGCTTTGTAAAGATTCATACCTATAGGTGTAAAATGTGAGCTCTGAAGGCCAAGGTTAGTCGATGAGAAGGGTAATAGCACTCTGCTTTTAAGATAAAATTACTGATTTACTAAGTTTCTAGAATTCACCACAGGCCCAAGAAAACTGACTATCCGTTAATTTGCTTTAAATTTAAACCAAGTTACTGCCTTATCATGTAAGTCTAAATATAATAACAGGACAAATATGAAGGAAGAAGCCAGCAGAATGATGACTTCTACAACAGACCCTCGTATAACAAGCAGTTTGTTTAACAGAAAATCCACTTAAAGGAAAAAAATTCCAGAGATAGGGTAAAATCGCTTAACAGAATTGCCTATGGGGCAAATCTGTACAACAGAAAAACAGTTGTAATTAGGGATTAATCTGTTGTCAATACATTCCTATGTGAAATTTGTAGAAAGGAAAATTTGCTTAACAAATTTCATTTGGAATGAATTAATTCCTTTTTACAAGGTACCACTGTATTTGTTAAAATAAAAAATGTAACATATTTTGGGAATTTTAATTATCTGATGTAAAATCATCAGATTCACAACTGCAAATTCTCCTAAGCAAAGGAATAGGCTACTGAACAAAGATAATACCTCAGTAAAGAAGGGGATGGGAAGAAGGTTTGTAAGGTATAAACAGCAGCAGAAGAGGATGTCTTCTTGATTATTCATGCGATTATTTTATAATAGTTTGCTGTTTTTACAAAATTTTACCTCACAGCTCATGACTAAACGAGAGACAGGTTGAATCTGAAATTTAAAAGAAAGGTGCCCCCTTGCTATTCATGCCATGAATCACCTCAGATCAAATAAAAAAGTCAATGTAAGGAACACTTTCATGGTAAGTTGAGGGTGGGTTTTTAGCTCACTTTTTTGAGTGTCTAATTTATTCATTCATTCATTGCATTTATATCCCACCCTTGTTTTGTGCTGAAACACTACTCTGGGCGACTAACAACAATTAAAATACAATGACCCCATGACACAAATTGAGAATAAGAATAATTAAAACCTAGTATATCCCCCCCAAAAAAAACAAGGAAACCTGAATACCAAATCATAATGAAGATCAACTCCATAGATGAGCCCACAAATATATTACAGGGGTAAGAATTTTCCAAAGGCCTTATTTGAACGGCACGGGTTTAACCTTTTTGGAAGGACGAGGGGGAAGAGACCTGTCCTCCGTAGTACTGTGGACATCTGGTACTTTTCTAAACCCCTCTCTGTGTGACCACCTACAATTTCAACATCTGGATGGTCCAGGTAGTCCAGGCAGACAAACCCAAAGCTTGATCTGCTTTATGTATAAGTGACCAGATTTCATACATGAGATTATGAACCAGACCATCTCTGCTCTTTGCCCTGTCTGGACCTTTTTGTTCCAGCGGCAGAGTGGCCCTTTGTTGGGAGTGAGCTGGAGTAATTGGTATTGGACTTGTATTTGGACAGAAGGTCCTTTGAAACACTGCACCCTGGAAGAAACCCTTTCTGTTGTGATCCAATGTGGTCTTTATATTCCCCCTGTGTAACCAAGGAGTCTGACTCTAGACAGCAGAGCAACAGAGAAGGAGAGGGCTTTCTATAGCTGCTTTTCTTTACCAAGACTGGAACCCATAATGAGCTGTATCTTTGTACCATCTGCCATAGCAAGCCAGACTCCTGGGTGAACTGGAATTCTCACATGCAATGGCTCATGAATATCACATAACACTTCTCTCTTCCTGGAGGAGAGGGGACTTTTCAAAAGACAGCATTGGCTCTACAGGTTTACTTGTTATATTAGAAATGTATGGACGCCGAGGGACATGGTTTAGAGGACAATGTGGCTGATTTCCATGTATAAGTTCCCAGGCTCAGCTCCTGGCAACTCCAGTCAGCTGGGACTGAGGCACTACGGTTAGAAAAGTTTTCTTCCTGACACAGGAGATGCTCTAATGTTGATGGTAATAGACTTCTTTTCCATTTCTACTCCTAACAAACATTGGCTTGTTTTCAGAAAAAAACTGAATGCTAAAGAACATGTTCCCATGGTTTTTCCTTCTCAGGTGGGATTTCCTCAGAGATAGGTGCCTCAGTAATCAAATTTGCTTGCCCCCCCACGGCGGAATGACCACGCGAGACAGGATATTGGGTTCAACTCCGGGCCACTTTATTAACATATCAAACCAAGCAACACAACTTAACTTCAACCGGGGCCTGCTGCAGTGCGGGTGGCATTGTTCCTCTGGGTCTCCCGGGACCCCCTCAGCAGGCAGCCTCTCTGGGCGAGTCGCTAGCCCCGAGGACGCCCTGCCCGTGAGCAGGGCGGCCCCAGTCAGCCGGTCCCCTTTCCCCATCCGGCCTGTCCAGGCCCATCCTTTGTGCCTGTCAGTCCAGTGGGCCCTCCAGGTACATCCATCCCCCCCGGCTTTGTGATCTCCGATCGGCAACGCCGTGAGAGCGGACGGTCCCTTCAGGAAATTGAGACCTGACTCCCTACTGCCTCTCCATACCCGCACTACCGCCCTCCAGTGGCCAAACAATCCCCTACGGGGATACCCACCCCGCCGCAGCAGTATGGGATAGGCGAAAAATCCCCGGGTGCGGGTGCCAATTGTGCACCCGGGTCAAAAATTCCTATCCGGCCCCGGCGACCAGCTGAACTCATACTACTGCTTAAAGGGGGCGGGTGGGCGGGCAACGCCGCTTGCCTCGCGCAGAGGCTGCGGTCCACGTGGCGAACCACTTTAAAGGCTCGGGTCTTCAACCAACGCGAGCCGGGTAGGTCTCGCGAGGCCTCCGCCGGGATGGGGCAAGGAGCTCGCGCTTGCGCAGTCGCGCCGCGGAGCCAGGCATTGCCCCCACGGCGGAATGACCACGCGAGACAGGATATTGGGTTCAACTCCGGGCCACTTTATTAACATATCAAACCAAGCAACACAACTTAACTTCAACCGGGGCCTGCTGCAGTGCGGGTGGCATTGTTCCTCTGGGTCTCCCGGGACCCCCTCAGCAGGCAGCCTCTCTGGGCGAGTCGCTAGCCCGAGGACGCCCTGCCCGTGAGCAGGGCGGCCCCAGTCAGCCGGTCCCCTTTCCCCATCCGGCCTGTCCAGGCCCATCCTTTGTGCCTGTCAGTCCAGTGGGCCTCCAGGTACATCCATCCCCGGCTTTGTGATCTCCGATCGGCAACGCCGTGAGAGCGGACGGTCCCTTCAGGAAATTGAGACCTGACTCCCTACTGCCTCTCCATACCGCACTACCGCCACGGTAGGGGTCTGGCCTTGCCACGTCCCCTACCCCACCCCACCAGCTAGACACCACTTCCAGCAGGCCCCTCTTCAGGTCCGACAGAAACAACTCCATACCCCGGTCGGATAGGTGGACCCCGTCCTCGATATAATTCGGGGCAGCGGCCACAACCCTGGGTGCCCCACAACAGAACCCAATCGTTGCCTCACTGCCCTGCAAACATCCCTGTTAACACCCCTGCGAACCGTGTTCATCACCTGCGGTGTGCACTGTGCCCTCCACTGGCGCCGGGGAACTATGTTAGACCACACCAGCCTTGCCCGGGGGAAGGCCTCTTTCCACGCTGTCAGATCCCTGACAATATCCTGGGCCAGCGATTTCCCCGTCTGGGAACCCACATCGTTGCCCCCCAAATGCACCACCATCACATCAGGCGGGCGGCTTCCGGCCTCCGCCCTTGCCGTCCTCTCGAACTGGCACCAGCGCATGCCTCTGTAACCCTTCCATTCGATAACAGCTCTCCCCCCCATGCCCAAATTAACTCCCCAGGCCGTCCTCGCCGCGTACTTGGCCGCCCAATAAACATAACTATGGCCCAGTACGAGAACGCGGCATCTGGAACGTCGTGGCCCGGGTCCTGTAAGGAAACAAAACCGAACAATTAACACGGAGGGATGGGGCGCACGTAGGTTTTGAAGCATGCTGACGCCCACCGTCCCAGGGACTTTATCTCCTGCGGCCCGTACCCCAAAGCCGCCGCCGTGGAGGCGGCACCGATCCTGAATGAGTGGGTCCCAAACCTCATTCCCTCCAGCCCCAGCGCTTCCAATGCCCGCTGCGTCAGTTTCCAAAATTGGAATTTTGTCAGAGGGTCGCCCTCCTTATGTCGAAACAAGGGACCCTCCCCTCGCCTCGCAGGGCCACGTATTCATTCATGGCCCTCAGGGGACAAACATCCTCCCTCGAGCAGGCCGCCAGCTCCACCCTCTGCCCCGGGCCCATTGGTCTGTCTTAGATCGCGCACAAGGAAGACTGCCTTGCCTTGTCGCTGGTGGTAGTCAGCCCACTGCAGCGCCCGCCGAGATGCGTCCCGCTTGCCCGCCGCTACCAGCTCGCTAACGCGGAAGGCCCCAAAGAATGCCACCAGTGCCGCCGCCCTCATCAATGCAGCCTCGTAATTGTCCCTACACAGGCGCGCCCATTGCTTACCCATCCGGGCCAAGATGTTCGGAGTCAGGGGAAACCGTGTATCAACCCTCCTGCCCCCTTCTCTGGCCCAGCCTTCCAGCATCTTCCTGACCCGGAAGTCCCGAGTCGAGTCCTCGCACCCCAATGCCTTGGCGTGGAACGCCAAGGCTGCCAACCTACCCTGCATCGTGCCCGGCGTCAGGCCTCGCCGGTGTAAATACACCAAGTATTGGCGAATGTGATCTACCGGGCGGGCCAGTTCGCGGCAGTTCCATCAGTTCCCTGAAGTTACCAAAATCTCTGATCGCGGCCTCGTATCCTCGCCGTGTCCGCGGTGCCAGCGCAAGGTCCAGAGCCCCGTCCGCCTCCTCCCGCCAATCTGCCATACTTCGTCGGGCAGCTGCTCTGGAAGCTCTGCCGCCTCCGGTGCTAGCGCCCTGAAGCGCTCGAGCTGCTGGCGGGAAAGAGCATCCGCGATGGAATTATCCAGCCCCGGAACATGGCGGGCGCGCACCACGATGTTATATTGCAGCGCCCGCAGTGTCAGGGCCCGTACCAACTCCATGACCCGCTCCGATTTGGATGTTAGATCGTTAATGGTGTACACCACAGCCATGTTGTCGCACCAAAATCGGACCACGGAGTTGGCCCAGTCTCCTGACCAAAGCCACAGGGCCCCCACTATCGGGAACAGCTCCAGGAAGGTCAAATCTCGGGTGATCCCCGCCGCCGCCCACTCCGGTGGCCAAGTGCCATGGCACCACTTACCTTTCCAGTAGATGCCATAACCCTGGGAACCCGCGGCGTCGGTCTGCACCTGGAAGTCCGCCCCCAACCTAAGCTCCTCCCGCCAGAAGGATACCCCATTAAACCCCTGCAGGAACTCTAGCCACATCCTGAGGTCTTCCCTCATACCACCCGTAATTTTGGTTCTGTGGGCTGGCTTCCTGAGCCCCCGCATTGCGTCACAGAAGCGCCGTATGAACGGCCGTCCAGGCGCCACCACGCGGCAGGCGAAGTTCAAGTGACCCACCAGCTCCTGTAGGTCCCTCAGGGTGGCGCTCTTGCGCCGTAGCAGGGTAGCCACCCGCCCCTTCAGGTCTTCCAGCTTCTCCCCCGGCAATCTACAGGATTGGTTCCAGGTGTCCAACTCCACCCCGAGGAAGGTAAGGCAAGTTGCTGGGCCCTCAGTTTTGTCCCCCGCCAGGGGGAGACCTAATTCTTCAGCCAGGGCCTGGAAGGAACGAAGCAAAAACCCGCATACGCCCGAGTCCCTCCTTCCACAAAAATTATAATCGTCCAGGTAATGGGCGATGCTGCCCAACCCAGTGACCTGGCGCAACTGCCACTCAATGAAAGAACTGAACCGTTCAAAAACTGCGCACGATATCGAACAGCCAAATGGCAACGCCCTGTCCAGGTAAAACTTTCCGTTGAACTGGAAGCCTAACAAGTCGAAATCATCAGGGTGAACTGGTAATAGCCGGAACGCAGACTGGATATCACATTTGGCCATTTCTGCTCCTACCCCACAAGACCGAACCATGGCCACCGCTGCGTCGAAGGAAGTATACTTAACTGAGCAGAGCTCCTGTGGGATCCCGTCGTTTACTGACGCCCCCTCCGGGAACGACAGGTGATGAATAAGTCGATATTCGCCGGGGCCTTCTTTGGCACCAACCCCAGGGGGGACACCCTGAAGTTAGGCAGCGGGGGGTCATCAAATGGCCCCAGGACCCTACCTTTCGTTACCTCCTTCTGGATCTTTTCCTCGGCCACCAATTCCATACCCCTCAGTGACTTCAAATTTGGTGCTGTAAACGCGCACCGAACCCCTTCAAACCGAATCCGAAACCCCCATGCGAACCCCTCCGCCAGGAACTGGGCCCCTTCCCTGTCTGGATATAAGGCCAGCCACCGCTCCAACACACTACGGTTGATTGGGCTGGGGCCCTTTCGGCGGATTAGTTCCTCCCCCTTGCGGGGGCTTCCGCTGCTGCCCCCCGTTGCCCTGTCTGCCAAAGTTTCCCTTCGCCCTGGCACAGTTAACCGCCGCATGCGCGGCCCCACAGACCGAACATTCGTGTCTGAAACGGCACTGTGCCCGGTTACAGGCGCCCTGGCCGTTGAAATCCCAGCAGACCAGCCGGGGTTGAACCTGCTGGCCCGCCCCCTGGCGGGTACCCGCTGCCTGGGCCGGGCGCCTAATAATGTGTCTGCTATCGAAGCGGTCTCCCAACGCCGGGCGTACAGGCGTCATGTATTGCAGCCAGAGCGGGGGGTATGGCTCGTCCCACCTTAAATGGGGCTGTGTGGCCGCTTTCATACGAAACCGCTCGTCGTACGTCAGCCAGGCGTACCCCGGGAAGTCGACAAAGGCCCTATATATCATATCCTGATATTTAATGAGGGACTGGGCACGCCACGGATGGGCATGGAGGACCATGGACATATAAATGTTGTAAGCCGGCAACCAATTGGCCCAGTTGCGTTCCGGCTTGCGCCTCAATCGGCGCTCTTTATCCTTCGCGTCCTCCTTTTCCAGCTCCTTCGACTCCAGCTCCCTGTTAAGGAGACTGAATAAGTCTATGTAGTCCCCCCGCCAGATCCGCTCCTTCGTGGCTTGGGCCAGGTGGTCCCCTAAGGGTGACGCGTAATCTGCGTGGGGTAGAGCGGTGTACGGGACCCCGGCATAAACTGGGCTCGTTGCCCATCCCTGTGGGCCCGCCGGGGGACCACCAACCCCCGGCTGTGCGCCGGGTTGAGGGGGTGGGTTCCACTGCCCGGCTACCCCCATACCTACCCCCCCTTGTGACCCCCATGGCCCTTGCCATACTGGGAATGGGGGTGTGTAAAGGGGCCCCCCGTGGCTGCTCCCCACTGCGTTCTGACCTGGACTTACCTGTTGGGCGTACGCCCCAAGGCCGCCTGGCGGTGCGCAGGCGTTCGCGCCACCTGTGCTCGACCCCCCCGAGCAGTTTAAGTTTAGACTTGGGTGTGTACCCCCCGCTTGGCCCACACCCGCCCCGTGCACCTGCTGGAGTCCTCCCACTGGCCCCCAAGGCCACGCTTCCTGAGGTGTGGTGTCCGGTGCACTGGCCAACTCACTGTTTTCGAACGACGCGGGGCCCGGCTCACTCCCAGGATGCAGGGCGGGGGCCCCCGTGGCTATCGCCGCCATGTGGCCTGGTGTTGCGCTCGCCGCCGCTGCTGCCTCGTCCTGGGCGCCTGCCGGAGTCATCTCACCCACCGCCAGACGTGGGGCCGCGGGTGCGTGGGCCACAGACCCCGTCTGAACCACCTCGGGCCGGGGCGCTGGCGCGGTCCCCTGTACGAAGGTATCAAAGCGTTCCGTTAGCCTCCTGACCAGCTGCCTTCTGCGCGCCCGCCTCCTGGCCTTGGACGGCCTTTCCATGGAACGGCCAGCTGATGTGCCCTCCCCCGCCTGGTGATCCCTAGTGGGGGCCCCCTCCCAGGCGTCGATCCGGGCCTCGAGTTGTGCCCACTGCTGCCAGTCCTCGCTCTCGGAGGAGGATTCATCCTCCGATAGCTCAGGCGCAGGCCGCTTAGCCGGGTGCTTGCCCTTGGGCCCACCCTTCGGTCTCCTGGGCGCCATACTCGCTGGCCAACCGATGTCCCGGCTCCCAGTGGTGGCCTGCCTTACTTCGCTCCCTGCCCGGGTGGAGTGTGGGCCCCGCCCCTGGTGCTACCCCCTACGTGCTCTTCGGGCCCTGCACCCGGCCTCCCCAGCCACCAACCGCCTCGCCCGGCCCTGCCGGGCTCAGGTCGGCCTAGCTGCCGCCGTCCGACCTGCAGGCCTTGCGACCCTATGGGGCCCGCCTGCCTGCTTGGCCCTCCCGGGCCTCCCCGCCGCTGTTACGGGGTCCGGCGAGAGTATGCTCCCAAAGGGGCCCTACCAGCCTCCCATCCCTCTTGGGCCTACCCCTTGGCGCCGCTCCCCCCGGGTCCCGGGGCTGCTCCCGCCACCCCGCCGGGCCCCGCGCTCCACCAGGCCTCTAGGCCCTGCAGGGGGGGGGCGCGACCGCGGCCGGGCCAAGGCTGAGGGGAACTCTTAGGGCAGGCCAGGTGAGAGGGGGTCCCGTCCCCGGGCCACCCGCCCACGCCGCCTAATTTGCTCCGGCCCGCGAGGTCCGACAGGCCGCAGGCGGCCGCCGGGAACAAGCTCCCGGATGCCCGCGCGCGCGCCCGCCGGGCCGCCAACCTGGGGAAGGCGCTGCGCGCCTCCCGCGCCGATCTCCGGCCGCCGCCGCGAGGCCTCCTCCGCTCGCCGCCGCCGCCGAGGCCCCTCCTCTGCTCGCCGCCGCCGCCGAGGCCTCCTCCGCTCGCCGCCGCCGCCGAGGCCTCCTCCGCTCGTCGCCGCTGCCGAGGCCTCCTCCGCTCGTCGCCGCTGCCGAGGCGTCCTTCGCTCGCCGCTGATCTGCCCGCCGCCGGAACGCCGCTCCTCGGATGCCCGGCGCCGTCCTCGGTCGACCACCAGAGCTCGTCGCCGCGCCGCCGCGCCGCCACGTGGACAAGATGGCGGCCGCGAGCAGCGCAGCTCCGAGCTCCCTGCTCCAACGCCGCTTGCCTCGCGCAGAGGCTGCGGTCCACGTGGCGAGCCACTTTAAAGGCTCGGGTCTTCAACCAACGCGAGCCGGGTAGGTCTCGCGAGGCCTCCGCCGGGGATGGGGCAAGGGAGCTCCGCGCTTGCGCAGTCGCGCCGCGGAGCCAGGCAAAATCAAGCCTTGGTTTACTCTCCAATGACCTCGAGCAAAAAAAAAAAAAAAAAGCACACCGGTGGCAAGAAAAACCAGCAATGAAGCTCACAAATGACAAGAAGTCATCTTTTAGTACTTGACAGAAAACCACTTTTTAAAAATGCTAAACAGTATTCTGCTTTACAGATGAAAATCCTTATTTGCATCATTCTTGTGGTTGAGAATGGGAAGCACTATTTCTCTTTCTCTCTCTCTCTCTCTCTCTCTCTCTGCATTTGTGAGATGAGATGAGATGTGGGGGAGTCATTGTCATTTTTTAATTCTTTCTTCCCTGCCATCGCCATCTCCTGCAACTGTTGTTTATCTGCTTATCCTATTAGTTTTTGTAACTTCTAATTTGTTTTCTTTTAACTTGTTGTAAAGAGTCCCCCAGGAAGGCACCATAATAAATAAATAAATAAATAAATAAATAAATAAATGTTCAAACAGGCAAGAATCCATTGTCTGAGAGATTCGTTTTGCACAAACAATGATAGTGGATGACTTGACAAATGGACTTGGAAGCAGAAGACCGACTGGATGCATAATGTGTACATGTTTGATTGACCAGCCTGACTTCCAGAGACTCTGTTGAACAGGAAAACATAAAAGAAATGGAAGTGATTATGAAGAAAAGCAAGCTCTCATATTTTGACACGTAAATCGTAACATCACCACCACCACTACCACCACCACCACCACCAACAACAACAACAACAATGTGCCATCAAGTCAGTTTTGACTGTTGGGGCTCCTTTTCACACTTTCCCAGGTACAGAATACACAGAAGTAGTTTACAGTTCCCTTCTTCTGAGGACATCCTGGGATTGTGCAGCTTGCCCAATGTCACATAGGCTGGTTCTCCTGGGAGGCATAGTGGGGGATAGAACTCCCAATTTCTTTCTCCACAGCCAGATCCCTAAACTACTGAGCTATCCAGCCAGCTGCACTAACTATAATATACTACAATGCTTCATTATATGGAAGATTGAGGGTCAATGGTGAAAAAAGCAGAAAATGAATTTCTTGGGAACGTGACACCAGAGACTGGCTGGGCCTCAAAGAAAAAAAAATCATACATTAAGAGGTAGGTTGAGACAGGCCATGGTGGTAGCCAACCTCAGCAACTGAGGTGGTACCTAGAGAGAAAACCAGGCCTTCTGTGGTGAGTGTATGCTTTCCTTCAGAGAGGGATAGGATATAAGTCTTGGGCACAGACACTTTGTGACAAATGCAGAATCTTTCACTCCCAAATTTCACAAATCCAAGCACCTGCCTCTTTCTCGCACTGGAGACAAGAACACTTGTGTAACTTAACGGGTACTTGACAATTATTGGCATGTTAAGATAGCCTTTCTTCTTGAGAATGAAACATTTAGCTGATGTTCTTCACCTTCCTAGTCTAGCATTGGTTCAGCCGAATTCATACAAAGTGATCTCTCTTCATGCTAGCTCCTAGAAATGTTCCATTTGACAAAGGGTTATGAGGATGCTACCAGCTTGATTCATCTTTTCCTAAATGAGAATCCCTGCTGAGACCACAGCTATGCTGCTACACACACATATATGCAGCCCCCTCCTCACCTGCTGACAGTGACAAAGATACAGCTTCCAGGCAGGCAGTGAAGTAGAAGAGCCACTGTGCTTCTCTCTCAGCAAGATCTACTGACATTGAGAGAGGGAGCACAGGGATATTCACAATGAAAGCCACCGTGTGTGTGTGTGGAGGGGTCAGGTCATTGTGAAGTGGAAGTAACAGGGCAGCATTTTGATGAGTGTTTTCCAGGCATGCCTCAGTTCCACCAAATTCACAGGAGGAAAGCGGCAACTAATGGTTGGAGATGGATATTGAGCAAAACTGACCAAGAAGGTGAAATGTTTGAATGATTCATTGTTTTTCCAGATACACGTAATGCTTCCTTTAAAAAAGCAAAATATTGTGGAGGTGACCTCCGTGGAAGTTCAGAGACACAACTTGCTCAACCATATCATTTTGTCTTCACTGTTGACTTTCTCTGAGATGTCTGTCTTAAAAATATATAGAAAAGAGTGCATCACAGAAATGAAAGAAAACCAGCACACACTATATAATATTGTATAGCAAATCAATCTCAGTTTAGAAGAGTCAAATAAGTGATCCAATTAGCATTCAGTAATTATGCTGGTTTTGCTCTCGATTAACATGGCCCAGCTCCAGAATCACTATGATATATTGGCACAAATGGGCAACTGCCAAGGCTCACAAAGCTTTAGGAGGTGGTAGTGTTGACTCCAAATTGCCTTCTGCTTCCATTGGGGTTGCAATCCCATTTATCATTAGAGCCAATTCAGTTTGGACCAGTTCGGAGCTCAGCCAATCCAGCTGGTATCCAAAGCAATCTAATCTTCTCATCACTCATTGATTTACATGGGAAAAATTTAAAAGGGCATGCCTTTAAACAAAATTATATTTTCATGGATATGCATGGAATAAAAAAAAAGTATATGATATCTGGAGGCACACAATCCTCTTTGTGGTTAATAATATCTGGCTTGTTTCTTATAGACACAGTCAGATTGGGTGGGGGGGTGTTGAGGGAGAATTTCCATTACCATTTGTGTAATATGCTTCATGTTTGCTAATACATCTTCTGCGCTGCTCTCTACAAATAATGTCTGGTGCTTGTGTGCTAGCACGTCCTCTGTAAGGATGTACTAAACAGTTCAGACTGAAACTAGAGATGGGCGCAAAACAGAAATATAGCATTTTGTTTCATTTTGTTACAGTCTTCATTTTGTTTCATTTCGTTAATAACAATTTTTTAAAAGAATTTTCATCACAAAATGAAATGAAACAAAACTATTCATAAGGCTATAAATAATGGGGAGCTTTCCTTTTTTTATTTAAAATGGAGCCCACTGCCAGAGTTTAAATAGCTTTAAATCAAATCCCTTCCAATCAATTTGCTTTTAAACAAAAATCCCGCTGTAAACAAGCAGGAAACCTAATGGCTAGCTGCACCTCAGATCAAGGAAAAAATCTAAAATAACCTCCTGCCTAATCAGGAAAGGAAAACAATTACTTTAAATCAGCTTGCTGACACAGGCACAACACAGGGAAGGGAAGTGCGATCCAGTCAGCCTCATGGTCCTAAAACTGCCATGTCTGCAGCCCAGAGACAGGCAGCAGAGCTCAGCTCCTAGCTAGCTGCACTGCAGATCAAGATCAGAGATAAGCTAGCTATCTACATCTGAGGCGGAGGGAGGGAAGGAAGGAAAACAATCAGTTTAAAATCAAACCTCCTGTTCTCAAGACAGCTGGATCAAGAAAGAGGCCACTCGCCACTAGGACAAATCGTTTCATTTCCGAAACAAAAAAAGGTGTTTCATTTAATTTTTTTTTACTTTTTAACAATGAGAATTTATTTGACCTTTGTACATCCAGAGACATCATCTCTCTCCATAATTCGGCACAACATTTATCCTAGTTTGACTAGCTTTTTTTTAAATGAAGTAAATTTTATTATAAAACCAAGCACCAACACCCCAGACAAAAACAGTGACCCCCAGGCATCCGATACATTGGATATACATTAATAATAAAACAAATTCAAATTAACAATATGTACAATTCTATATAAATTAACAATTAACAATCCGCAAGGTTTACTTAGCTTTTAACGTTTTAATTACCCCAAACTGGTCAAACATACTTATATAATTCAGTAGCTTCTCAAACCATTCCTCCTCTTTCTCATTGACCTTAAACCCTTTCATTCTGCATATCTTCAGAGTTAGGTATTCTAAAATTATAATATTATTTAATTGTTTCCTCCATTGGTTCACCACTAGCTCTTCTGCATTTTTCCAATTACTTGCTATGACCTGTCTGGCTGCAATTACCATCAGGTTTACCCATTTACATTCCTCTTTTGTTTTTAACTCTGTGCTACCCAGGCTAATGAGAACCATTAATTTAGATATTTCCACTTTCCTTCCCACAATTTTCGATATTTCTCTACCAATCTGTCTCCAAAAATTATTAACTAGAGGACAATCCCACAACATATGACTGTATGTTCCCATTACTCCACATTTCGTCCAGCAATTTTTGCTTCCTAACTTTGTAATATGATACAACCTTACTGGTGTGTAATACCATTTTTGTATCAGCTTCAACCCCTGCTCCTGGATTATCCTAGAGGTCGTAACAAAGGGTGGTTGCTGAAAGATTCTATCCCAATCTTCATCTAAAATTTGTTCCTGAATCTCTAGCTCCCAATATTCTTTTAAGCTTTCCTTTGGTGATTTCCCCATATTTAAAAAAACCTTATACAATTTTGAAACTATTTTGGTCCTATCTATCCTGTATCCTTTCACTAATTCCTCAAAGGGGGTAATATTTCTTTTACCACAATTTTTAACTTCTTTCTCCGTCAACAAGGAGGATATTTGTTTTTTTGTAACCAATTAATCTTATTCCAAATTCCACTTTCCTCTTCCATCATATTTTCTGTTTCCCAAATTTTATCCATATTCTGGGTTGAAATCTCCTTTAATTTATCCCCTACCTCTTTTAGGATGAGCTTCCTTAATGGGGCAAATTTATCATAATACCATATTTTTGTAAGTGGAGAGAGGTCAGAAAAAGCTTTTTCCCCCACTACTCCCATACCAAAAGATAATTTTTCTTCTTTTCTTTTCTTTATCCTCCTTTCGAAGATTCTTATTTTCCCTCCTACTGCTTCCAAATTCTCCCGCTCTATACAGCCCAAATCTTCCCCCTCTTCTCCCTCCAACCAAATCATAAGATGTCTCAGCTGATAAGCTTCATAATATAAAATGAAATTGGGAATCCCCCATCCCCCATCTTGGATCCTATGGTACCTATATCTACCAGCTGTCATTGGTTTCTTGGATGCAAAAACAAATCTATTGACCTTTGCCACCCCTTCAGAATCCGTTCCGGTATGTGCCAAGGCAACACATAAAAAAGGTAAGTTAATCTGGGTAGCAGAAACATTTTAACTAAAGCAATTCTTGTGCTGATTGAGTCCTTCCTTTTCTCCCATGTTCTCAGCTTTGATTGAATACTACTCCATTTTTTTTATAATTATGTCCAAATATTTTCTTCACATTTTTAGTTATCATCACCCCTAAATACTTTACCTTCTTATTTGCTATAGGAATACCCAATGAATTAGAGGCTTCTAAATGAGTTTTAGGTTTCACATTTAAGCACATCATTGATGATTTAGAAAAATTAAGTTTTAACCCTGATACTTTTTCAAATCCTTGAAAAATTTCTTTTAATGGCACAATTGCAGTCCCCAGGTCCTTAACTGTCACCATCATATCATCTGCATACATTGTCAGAAGCTCCCCTTCTGCTCTCCCTTTCCCTGGTGTTTCAAATCCTTTAATCTCACTATTCTTTTTAAGTTTAATTGCTAATGGTTCTAATGCTAAAATAAAGAGCATGGGAGAAAGTGGACAACCTTGCTTTGTACCACTTAACACTTGGGCACAGCCCCTTTCCGACCCACCAATTCCTATCATTGCTTTGGAATCTGTATATATTGCCTCAATTATATTTTGAAATTTTTCTCCAAATTTATATTTTTAAATATATATTTCAAATAATTCCAATCCACCGAATCAAATGCTTTATAAATATCCAATGACAGGAGAGTAAGAGGCAAATCCTTATTTTTTGCTAAATATACCATACCCATTACCTTCCTTACTGCATCCACCAAGTGCTTCTGGGGTATAAACCCATATTAATCTTCTCCCACTAATTGTGCAATACTTTTTTTTAACCTTGTTGCCATAACTTTAGCAAATATTCTATAATCCATATTCGTAACAGATATTGGCCTGTAGGAGTCTGGCAGGGTTTGATCTTTTCCCGGTTTGGGAATCAATACCAACCTTGATTCCAACCAGGTAGGTGGAGTTGAAGCTCCATTAAAAACACTTTGGTACAGTACAGTCATATGTGGCACCAATATATCCTTAAAATGCTTATAATATACCGCATTAAACCCATCCAGTCCGGGTGCCAATTGCACATTCATAGAATCAATTGCTGTCCTAACTTCCTCCTCTGTTATATCCTTATCTAGTTCCCTTCTATTTTCTTCACTTATTTTGGGGAGCTCCAATCCCTCACAAAATTGATCAACCTCTTCTTCCTTAATTCCTTTATTTGCATACAGTCTGTTATAAAATCCTAAGAAGGTCTCCAATATCTTCTTAGGATCTGTTTCCAAACCCCCCTTATTATCTCTAATAGCCCTAATATTTTTCGTCACCTGATAATTCCTAATTTTATTTGCTAATATTTTCCCTCCTTTTCCTTCAAATTCATAATATTTTTGTTTGCTATACCACATCTTAAATGTGGTTCTATTAATATCTAAAACTTTCAACTCTTTTCTTTTTTGGTCTAATTTTTCCCTATCCATCTTTTGCTTAGATTTCCTGAATTTTTCTTCCAATAACCTAACTTCTTCTTCTACCTCCTTAATCCTCCCATCTTTTCTTTTTCTTAAAATTGCCAGACTCTGAATGCATTCTCCCCTAATCACAGCCTTCATTGCTTCCCATTTTATTGTTAATGGGATATCTGGGTCTTG
The DNA here is from genome assembly GCA_029282475.1 of Phrynocephalus forsythii. Classification (NCBI taxonomy): domain Eukaryota; kingdom Metazoa; phylum Chordata; class Lepidosauria; order Squamata; family Agamidae; genus Phrynocephalus; species Phrynocephalus forsythii. The sequence goes on from JAPFRF010000004.1 coordinate 16,705,624, forward strand.
TTTCTCCTCAAAATACTTTTCTACTGCTGTTTTAATTTTTAACTTACTCTGCTCGTCTGCAACCAAACAAGGGTTAAACCTCCAAGAGTAAGACCTATTAATATGACCTATTTGAAGATAAGCAGATATGGGGGCATGGTCAGTAATTTTAATCATTCCAATATCCATCCCCTTCACCCAATTCCTAGCCTCTTGCGATATTAAGATACCATCCAATCTTGAAAATGTTCCATGTGGGCTAGAATAAAATGAATATGAATAATCCTTAGGGAACAACTCCATCCATAGTTCCAATAATCCAAATTTCCCACATAGTTTTTAAAACTTCACAACCTTATTCTTTTTGGGACTGTTCCCCCCTTGCAGATTAACATTAAAATCTCCCCCAACAACTTTTGTATAAGGCGAGAATTTCTCAAGCTTCTGTAAACACTTATAAAGAAAATTCAACTGGTGCTTGTTTGGGAGGTAAATTGATGCTAATGCTACCGGCTCTCCCTCCAAGCAACCTTGAACAAAAACAAACCTTCCGTTCTTATCTCTTAACACTTTATTCTCAGCAAAGTCCACCTTGGAGGTAATTACTGTTCCCACCCCTCTACTTTTTGACATTCCGGAAGCCATAAATTTTTTCCCTTTCCCAAAGCCAGGAAAATTTACCTCCCTCTCCCCCCCCCCATTATATGATTCTTGCAGAAAAACATCAGCCTTCAGTTCTTGAATATACTTCCCAATTCTCACTCGCTTCACCTGATTACCCAAACCTCTAACATTAAGAGTTGTACAAATAATATTCACATTCTTCATTATATCTTTTCCAACAATCTCACTTCTCTGTTTCCCTCCATTTGTACCATACCAGCCTGGAGATAAACTCAACCCCAACCACCTTCCCAATCAACTCTACTGTGAACCCTACGCTTCCATCCCAACACAGAAGTCCAGGCAAAAAGAACAAGAGAATAAATGTATGCCACATTGCTGGGCATACCTCTTGCACCTGGAGCACAACCCAATATGCTTCCATACATTCTCACACTTATTCCTCCAACTGCTCCTCTCCTCTGTCTTCTCACTACTTTCAGACCATCCATATCCACACACACACAACACACCCTAAACATATTCATTGCTCTCCATTCACCCCCACTCACTCCCCTACCCACCCCCAACAACATAACATACCACACCAAAACTTTTCCACAATCACTCATCCAACCAACACTCACTCCCATATTGGGGGGGGTGAGATGGAAGGGAGCTTGCAAAGTTCCCCTAAACCTGAGGAAAGAAAGAAAAAACAGCCCAGCTGAGCTGCCCCAGTTCTCCTTCTTTCTATTTTCTTTCTTCTTTAATTCTTCACTTCTTATATTTAGCCCTGTCTCTAAGGTCCCAGAATTTTTTCTCAATCTGTTTTTCTTCCTTCTTTTTCTTCTCCACCTGAACTTGTTCAGTCTCTTCTCTTAAGTCATTTTCTTCCTCATAGTTAGGTGTCTCCTTAAAATCCTTTGGCAACTGCAATCCCACATGGTTAAATAAGACCACCATCTGCTGTTGATCTTTGGCAATCAATGTCTCTCCTTTATACTGCATTCTTAAAGCAAATGGTGCTATTCTCCAATTGTATTTAATGTCCTTCTCTTGCAGCACCTTAGTAAATGCCCGTATATTCTTTTTCCTTTTAATTGTTTCCTGAGACAGGTAATCATAAACCATCAATTTCTTGGCATTATACAGCAATTGATCAAGTCTATCCAAAGCTTTCAGTGCTTTGAAAACCTGCTTTCTCTGTGTATATCTTCCAAAGCACATAACAACATCTCTTGGCCAAGTTGCCTCATTTCTTTGCTTCCCAACTCTATGTATACGGTCAAGGGAGTCTTTGGAAATTCCCAGCTCCAGCAACAACTTAGCCATCCACTCAATAACTTTATTTTATTTATTTATTTTTATTTATTATTGTATTTATATCCCGCTTATCTTCTAGATAGAACTCTAAGCGGCTTACAATCAGGCGAGCGGGCGCCAAACAGAGCAATAATAATATTATAAGCAAAACAATAAACAACAATTATAAACAGCCCAACATAAAAGCACATAATTAATATATTAAAAACACTATTGCATCCCAGAATGTCAATAAGGCATTATCCATAAATATTAACTTTTAAGAACATCAGTAAACACCAATGATCACTGAACACTGAATATGAACACTGAACACTGTTTGCTTTCAAAGGTGTAATTATTGTGTTCCCCTCTTATGCAAACCTTCCTTCCTTCCTTCCTTCCTTCCTTCCTTCCTTCCTGCAAAAAAAAAAAGGCAGGGCAGCAAGCAGCCATGTGATTAATTGCGAGGCCCAATATATGCTTGTCTTGGCCGTCGTAAATGCTGGGGTTGATTTTGCAACCCCCCTGGCAGCGACGGGAGTGTTCCTACACCCTGTGGTGTCAATGGTGCCATGAGACACCAAATCTGAGACCCTGTTCAAAAGGAATGGGAAACTCTTTTCCATTCTCTCTTCACGAGGTCCCCACACTCATTTATGGAAGCCTCAATAAATGAAAACCTCCTTCCATCCTGCTGACAAGAAGTCTGTTCCACTGCTGATGTGGAGGCCAAAGGAATGGAAAATGAGACCTCTTTAAAACCCAATCTCCAAATATTTTTATTCAGATCTTTGGCACTAATTCCCCTCTACTACATATTTGCCCAGTTTTTTAAAAAAGTCCTTTTCTCATCCCGTCTCCATGAAAAGGAAATGAGGCATGATGCGCAGCACACCCAGCCTTGTCCATATCTTCTGACTCTGGAACATTTTTTAAATGTAAATTCGACCATCTGGCTCTATTTTCTAAGTCCATTAACTTATCAGTAACATACTTATTGTGCATTTCCAATTTCCTGGTACGCTTTTGCAATGCTTTAATTTTCTGTTCATTTGCCTGTGCTATTTCCCAGGTAGTATTAACAGTCTCTGCCATAAGTTCCACTGTATTGGCTAACTTAGAAAGTTTGTCTTCAACAACATTTGTAATTGCCTCATTAATGCTGTTTTTTGCTTCTTCCACAGCTTTTTAAATTTCTTTTTGAAAGTCCTTAGGGTTAATTATCTCCAACTCACTTTCAGCCTCCGAGTCTGTAGCCGCCATTGCTTTCACTTCCAAACAGCATACAGAACCAAATATTTCTCTTACTCCAACTCTTATCAGTATTCAAGACGCTTCCTCCTCCTCCCAAGCGGACCAGGTCATAAACTTATCAGGGCTTTGTTATTTTTCCAACCTTATCATCAAAAGGAAGAAGTTTCTTTATCTTCCTCTTCACATTTCACTGGGAGCTCAGCAGAGACGCATCTTCCCTCTCAGCCAAGCATGCCACGCCCCCGTGTTTCATTTAATTTCTTGACAAAACGCTATCTGCTGTTTTGTTTTGTTTTGAAACATTTTGCAACCTTACGAAATGAAAAAAAAGTGTGTTGTTTTTCATTTTGTGCCCATCTCTAACTCAAACCAAAGTCAAACAAGAGAATGCTAGTGAGATTCCTTCTAACCTACTCTGAAGACTGTAGGGGTGGGCTAGGGTGATTGCCACCACACATTCAAAATTGCCCAAATTATGAAATTAAGTAGAACAGCCAAAGTTAGATAAGGCTACACTCTTCCAATGATTAGCATAAAAGGCTTGGAATGGAATAACGAGAGAGAGAGAGAGAGAGAGAGAGAGAGAGAGAGAGAGAGAAGGAGAGAGAGTTTTTCACATTAATCAGTTCAGTTAACAGCCATCCAAACACTCAGTGGGAGCTTTTTCTATCATCTGCTTCTAAAAGCAAAGGAAATTCAAAAGGTTGTAGAGGTGCATGGCACAATTGAATATGTAGCATCAGGGCCTTCGCATCATTTCTCACTGAAATCACTGTGATTAGAAATGGCTGATGAGGCACTGGATTGAGATTGAAACATGGGATTTTCATTGAGCAAATGCCAGCTCCACTCCTCCCCTTTGTCACTGCATTCCTCTGGCTTTCTTTTTTAAAAAGTCACTTGCATCAATTTGCAAAAAGATTCTGACTTTTCAAAAACAAAAGTGTGTCTGAATCACAAAGCCCATTTGGAAAGATCTATCCTGACCTTAGTTGGCAAGGTGATGTCCATTGGTAAAGGTGTGAACTTCTTACATTAGTACAGGATTTATTTTGACATGACACAAGATATGTCAGTTATATCCATGATGGATTATTTGCATGTGTACACAACAGTTTTGACTGTCAAAAAACAAAATGCACTTGTAAACTGTTCCCAGTGTTTAAGAAACTATAATTAACATGAGATGAGGAGTTCCATGGGCAGGCTGAAATACTTCTCTACAAAACCCCAAAGAAAGAATGAAAACTTTACTCCTGTCCTTGAGATGATGATCACTTTTTGCTAGTCTCAAAAATATTCCGTGCACCCGTGAAATGGAATTTTTGTACATATCTGTAAATGTCCCCTCCCCACATGCCCAATAATGTCTGCTTTTGACACAGTCCAGATACTCTGGGCACTCTTCAGCTGCTAATAAGGGCACCAGGGCCCAGTCCCCCACAGAGGGTACCAAGTTAGACCCAAAACAGAGACTGGAGCGCAGGGTCAGGAGCTAGGCAGGCAAAAACAACACTGCAAGAACAAGGCAAGGCAGGTAATGACCCAAGGCAGGAACCAGGCAGGCAGCAGCGGCAAGGATGTTAACCACATCACAACCAAGGAACTTTGTTGCTGAGGCAAGTTCTGGGGGAGAGAGAGAGAGACACTCCTTAAATATTTGTGAGCAGATAGTTTGCTCTTTCTCTATATGGCACCCTTGCCTTCACGAAGGAAGAAATAGGTAATGCTGCTATGTGCAATTGTGCAGATTTGATGGATAGCTTGTTTGATCAATCAGAAAGAGAAAGAAACAGTTTTGGCCCCTTTCTCTTGTATTTGAGAAGTCTTACAAAGCAAAGCAAAGTGTTCTTCTTATATACCACCCCATACCACTTCAAGTAGTCTCTGGGTGTTTTACAGTTTAATTACAGTATGCAGGGTGCACATTGCCCCCCCCCCAGCAAGCTGGGTACTCAAGGCTGGGTAAAGGCTGAGCGAACCTTGAGCCAGCTACCTGGGATTGAACCCCAGGTCGTGAGCACAGTTTTACCTGCAGTACCTAGATGCCCTAAGCATATCCGATCTTGCTTGATTTCAGAAGCTAAGCAGGGTCAGCCCTGGTTAGTACTTGGATGGGAGACCGCCAAGGAACACCAGGTGCTGTAGGCGCCTGGAGTAGGAACTGGCAAACCACTCCAGTATTCCTGCCAAGAAAACTCCATGGACATGGAGTCATGAAGAGTTGGTCACAACTGTAATGACACAACACACACACACACAGGCATTTAACCACTGCGCTACAGGGCTCCTAATTTCTTGTTAAGGTAGCTCATCCTGTTAAACTAATTTGCCTTGCTGAATAATGAGACATTAGTGAGCATGCTTTGCTTGCCCATAAGCCCTCCGGTGCTCTCCCACATACAGTACCCATTCATACTATAGAAAGTATACGTACCACTTGGATATACCTCTTCACTTAATATTATCCTACATTCTTTCCAAAATGCTGCTGCCTAACCTTTTGATTCACAATTGCCCAGTTTATCATACAAGTTTAAAAAAGACAGATGTTCATAAGGCTTTGCACATCAAGTTGTTTTAGAAAATGCATCTTTGTTATGATATATTGTATCCAGAGCAATGCAGATTTATGATGTGCCTGCTTGTATGGCCACTTGGGGTATATTTTCTCCCTACAAACATTTAATTACATGATAAGATTTCTTTCTGGAAAGTGACTATTTATATATGGTAATTAGCATGCATATCTTCAGAAGCAGTGTTTTTTCCTCTGACTTTATTAGCAGTCCACTGAGAATTACATTTGATTTAAGCATCCACTTAGTGTGCTTTGTAGTAGCTATGAGAGGATGCAACAGATAAGGTAACATGCATTCACAATGGGTAATTTCCATACAAATGTTATGAAAGGGGATAGAAAGGCAATTTCATTTCTAAATTGTTGTTATACAAATGAATGCAGTAGGTAGGCAATGAATTAATAAGCAAAAATTGAAATGTAGGAATAAATCTTAACAGTCCAGATTAAATTGAACATGTACAAAACATATTTTAGAAAAGGGTGCTTGGCTATGTACGTAGATGTTTGCTGGCCAGAAGCAATTCTGCATTTAGTTTATGAACTGACATTGCAATTCCTCTTCAAAGGAATGGACATTTTCAGGAAGAACCTGGATTTAAAGGTCATTTAAAAACACTGACTGCACCAAGGAAGGAAGAAATGAATGAATGAATGAATGAATGAACAAAGGAACAAAGGAACGAACGAACGAACAAATGAACGAACGAACGAACGAAAAATATTCACCACTGAGTGAGTCTTCGGATGTTTTATTTTCAGTACATTTCCAAAGGCACTCTCATAAAGAATACATTGATGAGTCATCAAATGTAGTCAGGAATAGAAATGGACACAATTAGTTCTCTAGTTTTAATGCACTACTGCCCACTAGACATGGGCACGACTAGGCAAAATTGTCGTTTCCGTTTTCGGTTCTCGTTATCGTTACGTAACGGGTAACGGTAACGAGAATTACTCCACTCCAGCTCGAACTTCAACTGAAAAAGAAAAATTGGGTCTGATTTATCGTTGTTGTTCATGGCATTGCGGCGATCACGCAATGCCAAGCAGCACAGAAAAAAAGTTTTAAAAATAAAAAACCCGATTCCCGGCCATAAAAGCAGGTGAAAATATGCCTGCCTTAGTGAGGGCACCTACCGAGGGGTGGTTTCTGGGGGGGGGTCCCTGGCCTTCCCCCCTCTCTTGTCATGGGCTGCTGGTACCAGGCTGGGGGGGGGCATCCTTGTCTTCTCCATTTGCCATGCGGTGGGGGGGATCCAAAATGGCGACCACAATATTTATTTTTAAATCGTGGTCCAAAAACCCACCAAAGCACCACAGAAACATTTGAAAATTAGGTATTTTATATGCCTGACTTTTTATAGTAGCAGCAGTGGGTTTTTCTTGCAATAAAATGTCTCCATTGATTTTATTTTATTTTATTTTATTTTTATTTTTTTACACCTGCGCATGCGCAATGATGGGCTGGCCATGGGATGGGACCATGCAAATTTGTGGACCCATTCCACCAATCGCATGGCCAGGTTTTGACTGAGACTTCTGGGTGTGCCAGAGAGGGCATTAAAAGCCCACAAACCCTAACCCTAACCCAACCCTAACCCATACGCCAGTACGCTGTCCTTCTTAGTGGGTCAGAGGCACCCAGAGGTGCAGCCCACTAACCCACCCTAACCTTAACCATAACCCTAAGCCTAGCCCTTACCCTAACCCCAACCCTAATCCAGATCCGTACGCAAGTACACTTCCCTTCTTAGTGGGTCAGAGTGATGCACCCAGAGAGGTGCCTTCAACTCCAGAGACCCACTCCCTCCCTCCCTAATCGTAACCTGTACGGCAATATGCCAGTATGCTTTCCTTCTTAGTGAGTCAGAGAAGCGCCGACGAGGTTCCTCTGACACACTAACCCCCACCCTAACATAATGTTCTTAGTGAGACAGAGAAGTGCCGATGAGGTTTTCTGTCACACTAACAACCCCAACATAATGTATAACGGCGGCTACACGTTACGCTCCCTAAACCACTGTACAAACGACAGATGACAAACGGAAACAACAAATTTTTGCAAAATTGCGCGACAAACGGAAACGACCCGAAACGGGCCCGTCCCGACAAACGACAACTCGAAACGTAATTTTTTCTGGTCATGCCCATCTCTACTGCCCACTACAGAAAATTGAGCATTTAAAGGGCCAAGTCCAATAGAATATCCAAACTATGGATCTGAGTCTTCTGGACGGATTGTAATCTCTCCAGCACAAATCAAATTCCTATTTTCTGATTGATTGATTGATTGATTGATTGATTGATTGATTGATTGATTCATTCATTCATTCATTCATTCAATCCTTCATTCATTCGAAGGAAGGAAGGAAGGAAGGAAGGAAGAAGGAAGGAAGGAAGGAAGGAAGGAAGGAAGGAAGGCAACTCTGGGTGGTTTACAACAGTACAAACCAAGTGACAAGACAGGAACAGTAGATAATAATCAGCTGTACCATACAGTACAAATATAAAAATTGAACAAATCTAAAACACTATAAAGAATTAGACAATCAATTTAAAGAGCCAGAGGTGGAATAGATCTTTAAGAACAAGATGTATCACTGGGACTGTGTCACAGACTCCGGGAAAGCCTGCTTAAACAACCATGCTTTTAATGTTTGCTTGAAGAACCTTGTGGCGCAGTGGATAAACTGCTGTCCTGCAGCTGTAACTGTGCCCATAACTTAGAGTTCAACCCCAGGTAGCTGCCTCAAGGTACACTCAGCCTTCTATACTTCCGAGGTTGTTAAAATGAGTACCCAACTCATTGGGGGAGGGGGCAATGTGTAGCCTGCATAAATAAATTATAAACCACCCAGAGAGTGCTTTAAGTGCTTTGAATTCTCCCAGTGAGGGGGCCATAGAAATTTCATGGGATAGGGTGTTCCAAAGGTGGGGGGACTACAGCAGTGAAGGCTTGGTTTCTAGTGTCAACCCTTTGGACTCTTAGGTGTAAAGCCTGAAGTCACCATGTTGGAGAATAGTGAGTCACAAGGGTAGTTATCGGTGGAAGAAGGCAGTCCGACAGGTCTACTTTGCATTGACAGGAGCACCTGCATCTTGTCTGGATTAAGCTTCAACTGATTTGTTATAATATTACTACCTATAAGGCAACATTATTTTCCTTCAGAATTGAAATAGCCTGTTGTTTGCCTCTACCCTATGTAGATGCATACTAGGCATGTGATGAAGCACAATATTCCACAGAAATGAGACCATTTCTCCCCCAAACACCCCCACTGCCCTGAGGTAACCTAAAGTCATCATTGAATTGGGAGTTAAATGTTGCACATGTCAAAGGCAAAATACTTATAATGATATTGTGCAAATAATATCTACATTTGTACTTGCCAGTGACCATTTACTTCTCTAGCGCAATTTGTTACACAGCTTGTTTCCTTTAATTTGGTGGAACTGCGAGAGCTTCCATCCTAAAGATATGCTTCAGGAGTCACTCAAGAGGAAGCAAGTAGTCAGGTAGTGATACATCATATTGACAAAATCTTTCCCCTCTTCAGCATTTTGGGTGACATTCACAAGCTTGTTTCTACAGCAACATTTGGAAACTCGAAACATCATGGCTTTTTGACAGAAGGCCACAATATCACTTTCCTCTTATCATCCTTAAGAGGTAGAATGTTTAAGCTTAAAAAAAAAAGATTGTTCTCTCTATACCAACCAAATAACTGCTTTCTGAAGTGCAGAGGGGTTGTGCAGGTGCTTCTTCAGATAGTGGGCTTACAAGATGAATTCCAGAGGATTAGTCATGTTAAACATCTTCAAGAAAAATTTCAGTGACAAAGCAGCCTAATGTTGCCCTATTAAACATTTCAGCTCATGGCTATGGATGTAGGAGAAATTGGTTTTGATTGCCCTTTAAATTCATACTTTGATAGCTATACTCAACCCCAAAACCCTTCTTCCTGTCTGTCTCCCAAATAGTTCATGTCAGCAATGAAGTATGTCTGAGGTATCTCAACTCAATTTGTCCTTGGGCAGCAACCAAAATATTACCCCCAAACTCATTAAAAAAAAAAAAAAACAAAAAGCCTCTTCACCACAAGATGGTGAGATTTGGCTGGGTGGACATCAGTCTTACATGGTCCACAAATGGAGTTTTGCAAATGTATGAAAAGTGCAGTGATTAAAACTGTTAGCTTGTTGAATGGAGTAATATACAGATTAGCACTAGATGGGCAATTGTTTGCATCTTGTGGTCAATCAGCTGGTCATTTTGTGCTTGTTCCATACAGAGGTGTCCGATTTATAACGACAAAAGCTCAATTGTTCTACCATAGAGCTATTTTACAGGAAACGCAGAAGGTACTATTTTTAAAAGTCTGTCTCATCTCATTCTTCCACTCAAGATCTCTCAGTCACAATGGTTGAAAAGTTTTACACAGCCTGTTTCTCCAAGCAGAGAGGACCTGTCTTGGTCAAAACCTTGGCAATGTGAGTCCCAAACCACCACCACATTCCTGTTAATGAAGAATATACATTGGAGATTTAGAGCATCTTTAGTACAACTTTGATTTCCTCTGCCTTGTTCAATCTACAGTGGACCCTCAGATGGTTTGTATAACATAAAATCTGTACAACATAAAAAGTTCCAGAGATAGGGGAAATTTGCTTAAATGAATAGTCTATGGGGCGAATTTGTACAACATACAATGGTCAGAATTAGGGATTACTCTGTTTTTAATGCATTCCTATGGGAAATTTGTATAAAGGAAAATTTGTTTAACATAATTTCATTTGGAATGAATTAATTTCTTTATACAAGGTACCACTGTATTTGTCTTTGAAGTGTCAACAGACTATATGCAGGCCTCCTAAAAATTAAAAAAGCAAAAACAAAACAAAACAAATTCCATGGCAGAAAACATCAAGTTGATTGGAAGAGTTTGTGTTCTCTTATTTCAGGTTGCTGAATTTCATTTCACATAGTTGTCTGGGTTCATAAATCATGGTTGGCCCTGAATCGGCCCCAGTTAGAAACAAAGCTTACTGGAATCTACTGAGAAATGCAGCATGCTTTGAAGAGACCTGTGGCATAATACTTTGTGGTGCTGCTATATGCATGCACCCATCTCTTGCACATGCTGTTTGCAACATGTGGAAATTTGCATCCTCAGTGTAATTAGTGTTGAAAATCTGTATTTGGGCTTTTCCTTGCATAGGAAATTAAAGATAACAAAACCTCCTTGCAGCAAGATGAGATTTTTGTTAATGGATTCTGAGATATTTTGCACATGTTCAAAACCATTTGGAAGCACGTCTGTTAAAATGCACATCAATGGAACATGCAATAGATGCTGCCTTTTCCACTACCATAAGATGGGCTGTTTGATTATTTTATAATCCATTAGTCTGTAATTTAGGGCTCCTGGCCTAATTCTTGTGTGCATGCACATGCTTCTCCAAAAGAATATGAAAGGTTGGAAACTTTTTTTTTTTTTTTTTTGGCCGTTTAACTTGCAGGGACCTGGTCATCTTGGACCTTCTTTCCAAGCTCTTGGGGAAAGATGCTACCTTTATGGGTAGGTATTTTGTAAAAAATAGGGAAAGGGAAAAAAAGAACATGTCCTACTGTCATGCCGGAATTGGGAAATCTTATACAGTGTTTATTGGAGAATCCGCAATGGATAATCTCATTGGAGTGAGACAGTAGGTCGTTTGTGTTGAGACACCCTGTCTATAAGAAAACTCATGCCAAGTTGCTTCACATTACTAATTCATAGGAGTTTGGACTAGAAATGGGCATGAAATGGAAAATTTTGTTTCATTTCATTTTGTTTCTGTACTAGCTGTGTTTCATTTTGTTTATAACAAATTTGTACAGTAGTTTTGTTATGGTGCAAAATGAAACGAAACAAAAATAATAACCCCTAAATTGCTTGCACCCACTCTATACACTCTTTTAATTAACTACTGCTGTCAGCCCTGGTTAGTACTTGGATGGGAGAGCTCCAGGGAATACCAGGTGCTGTAGGCGCCTGGAGTAGGAACTGGCAAAACCACTCCAGTATTCCTACCAAGAAAACTCCATGGACATGGAGTCACGAAGAGTCGGTCACAACTGTAACGACACAACACAAACACACATCCCTTTGGAGCTTAATAATTCAGCCCTCTGAACCCCAAACATTTCAAAATTTCTGGGTGTTACCTAGAATCACTTGATAAAGGTAACCCTGCCACTTCAGTGCTGAAACATGCCTAGGAGCAGTATTTTGAATGCCTAAAATATGCACTCAAAAATACTGATCCCAGGCATGTTTCTGCACCAAAGTGTCAGAGGTACCTTTAAATAACTGCTCCCAGCAGCTTCTTTCCTTGCAGAGCAGCAGATAGAAAGGAGGCTTGCAGAACAATAGAGTGAGCATGGCTGAGGGGGTGGAGCTTCTGAGAACTTCCTGTCCCAACACTGATTGAGGGGGCAGAGTTTAACTTTAAATAACTGCTCCCAGGAGTTTCCAAGTTCTTTTCTTGCAGAGCAGCAGAAAGAGAAGAGGCTTACAAAATGATAGTGATAGCTGCTCAGGGTGTCTGTGTTTATACAAAGTAATACTTGAAATAAGCCAGGTGTATATTTTTCTTGTCCTACCTTTGCACACTGCTCGTGCCTTCATGCTGCTTTTTCTAACAGATCCAGCCTATATTTGTTCCCTGTGTATTTGCAAGTGAACGTCTCAGGTACAGCTGAAGGTCCTACTACTGTCACTTTCTTCATTATTGATCATTTTGATGCACCCACGACAGTCTGCACATCACTGAGTATTTGTCACTTTTTATTTTATTCAGCATGTCATTGCTTTATCCTTGCCTTCTTGAATGCATAGTCAGTTCAAGAAACAGAGCAGGGTCTAATTTGGGAGAAAGCTGTCTTGACACAGCTCTTCAAATTCTGGAATGACATATATGTGCCCCACAATTCTTATAAATTCTCAGACACAGAATTAACACCAGTATTCTGATCCTTCATCTTAAACCCTTACTGAGAATGGTTTCTCCTAAGGGGCTCCTTAGAGCTGCCAAACTTATCTGATTTTGATCAAGAGAACGACAACAGTAACCGGTTTTCATTTCCTCCCAATTATAGTCAACAGGAGGCCCAACATTATACATTTCCAAGTCTTCACTAGGATTTAGGACTTGAGTCACAGTAGCTTATCTCCAAATTGGTGCAAATCTGAGCAAGAAATTCTCCATATCAAACCAGATTCTGAATACCATGTTTCAGTACCTAGTAGATACTTCATTATAAGTAAGTACTGTAGGCCGATGTTAATTGTCTATCACCTAGATGGGGCAAGCTAGACAGGCAAGTGGTGGTGAACCTTTAGCACTCCAGATGTTTTGGACCCAAACTTTCAGAATTCCAAGTCTATATTGTCAATGTCAAAGGACTGTGGGAGTTGTGGTCTAAAACATCTGAAGTCCTGAAGGTTCACCACCACTAACCTAGAGGTAGATATGGGCATGAAACAAACTACAAACCAGAAAAAAATATGAACAGGGCTGGCATGATGGCAATGCTGTGAAGGCGGTACCACAACAGGAGAAGGTAGCCACCCCACCCCCTCATCTGGGCACAAACAGAAAACCAAACCAATTTGCAGTTCAGTTTTCTGGTTGTTTCATGGTGGTTCAAGGCAATCCACAAACCACTATTTTTCAGGTCCATGCCCATCTCTGCCTAGATGTATGTATGTGCAGTTTCGACTAGACCATCTGGTGGAAAAGTTCTGATCAGCCACAGTCCAACCTTATTTGAAAGCATTATGGCAGCATGAGAGTGGACTTGGTTTTGTTCAGGTGGGAGATAGAAGATATATACCTTCCCATCCTATACATTGTGTCAATCCTAAGGATTCCACGCACATCCTCATGTACAAATGTAAAAGAAAGAAGCAGCTATATGCTACATGACACAAATAACTTTTAACTTATATCCACTGTAACAATCCAGTTTTGAGGTATAATATATTGCTGCCAGAATCCTATTGCATATTTCCATTGGTGTAACGTCCATGTCATAAATTGTTGCAAGTTAAGAAGTCAAAGGAGGCATTTCCTGTCACACATGAATTGACATGACTGGGGTCTAATAGGAAATGCCTATACTGATCCTGATTTTTAGCAGCCCAGCTGAAAATTTAGCCATTCAGCACTTGGTGTTCTGCTGGCAGGTGTGATTTATAGAACCCAGAGCATTACATTGCAGATAAACCACCCCACACATCTGATGTATATCTAGTAAAATCATTTCCCTTTCCTCAAGACAGCTTACTCCCTCTTGAGTTTTAGTTCTTCTCACATAAAAATCTGAAGAGGAAATAATTTCATTTTAATTGCCATTATAGAATTAAAAGTGGATCTTGTTATTCAATTAAGGGGGCTTATTGCCTTATTAGTATGCAATCAAGTTTCAATAGAGCCCATATTTTACACTTCGAAATGCCACTTCTAAAACTTCCCAATCTATTGTTTGCAAATGAAACTACTTGTTTTGCTCTGGAGGAATCTTCCATAAAGTAAAAAATGGTGAGGGAGACCCCACATTTATTTGTTGCTTTGTTCTTTTAAAAGAAAGAAAGAAAGAAAAAGCCTTGCAAAATGTGCCTATTAGTAGCTCAGAAACCTGACATGAAATGGTATTTTCAGTCAATCAATAAATCGGGAAGCAAGCATACAAACAAGGGCAGACCGTAGCAGAAGCATTTGTCACTGTCACTATTTATTAATATTGTTAAGCTGTTGGTCCATGTGTCTGTCATGCAAAGAAGTACACATTTCAATGGCTCTGGGATTTGCCATTCCACAAGGGAGCAAGAAGCATGAGTAACAATGCCAATCCATGCCTCAGAGGATTAGAACTAGAGATGGGCACGGAACAAGCGATTTTTTGTTTTTCTTTCTTTCTTTCTTTTCATTTTTTCATTTCATTGCACAACGAAAACAAAATGATTTTTTTAAACAAAATGAAAATGAAAACGAAACGATCAAATTTGTCGCGTTTTTTGTTTTCATTGCAGCAGATGCATTGAACTAAAAACAATGCTAACGAAACAGCAATTTTTCATTTTCGTTTTCATTTTTTCATTTCGTTACCTAATGAAATGAAAACGAATTTTTTTGCAAAAAGTCACGAAAAGTGAAAACAAACCGAAACGGACCCCTAAACAAGCAAATGACAAATGAAACACCATTTTTTTGAGTCGTGCCCATCTCTGATTGGAACATGTGGCTTTCAGGTGCTGTTAGACTAATGCTCCTTTTGGAACCCTTTCCACTGGCTGGGCTACCTAGGCCTGGTGAAAGCAGCATTGGATCAGAGACATTCCACCACTCCCACTAGCAGAGTTCTACTCGGGGCAAGCAAGCCAGACAAGAAGAATCCGCAGGTTGGGTCATTAGTTGTAACCCATTGGCCAACCTTTTTGGCAAAATGCAAAGTCTAGTAGAGTGGGCAATAAACGGTGCTTCCAGGTGGGTTTTGGCTTAGAGTTCTAAAGCTGCACCCCCTCACACAACCCCATCCTCAGCTCAGCTGCTGGCACAGGGGATGCTGAGGAGAGGATTCTGCCACTCTTATGGCCAGGTTCCATTATTTTATTTTTATTATTTTCGTGGGAGGGGCAGTTTCATGCTAGCATCTGGCCCAAGTTTCTCTTTGGGGGAAAAAAATTCCTTCCACAGGAAACTAACATCTATTCAGATGAATAGCACCTACTTCAAGAGTACAAAAACATTGCTTGCTCTGCAAAGGGAAGAACCACATAGAGCCGCCTATAGGTCCCATGAAGGAAAAATAAATATCCCACAGTTATCTGCAACTTTGAGAAGCGTAGTACTCTTTTTCCTTCCATCTTGTCTCCATCTTTCTTTCTTTCTTTCTTTCTTTCTTTTTTCTTTCTTTCTTTCTTTCTTTCTTTCTTTCTTTCTTTCTCCTCCTCACTGATCTATGCCGCCTTCCATCCTGGCACTTACTCTCTTCCTCTTCCTGCCACTCTTTCTATTGCTGTAAAATGTTTGGAAAGAATGCAGGAAATGACATCACTCATTGATTGGTCTTCAGGTCCTGAGAGGGAGGGAATAAATGAAACTGTTTGGGAAAACATGGGGAGCTCTAAACTCATGAGAGGCAGTTTGGTGTGTAAAATAATGCTGCTAACTCAGAAAGCCCAAGTTTGAGTCACTACTAGAGATGGGCACGACTTAGCGGTATTCCCGTTTCCGTTTCCGTTACTCGTATCCGTTACTCTACGGAAATGGTAATGGGAATTACTCCACCAGACGTCAAGCTCGAACCGACGAACGAACAATTTTGGTCTGATTTGTCGTGCTCGTTCCTTGCATCGCGCGATCGCGCGATGCCACGCGGCACAGAAAAAAAGTTTTTAAAAGTTTTAAAAAAAACTGGTTCCCGGCCAAAAAGCAGGTGCCTCAGGGCACCTACCAGAGGGGTTGTTTCTGGTCCCCGGCCTCCCCCCCATCCCCTGTCATGGGCTGCTCTGGTGGGACTCGCCGCAGGCTCGCAGCCAGAAAAAAGCCCAGTCTTGCCGCCGGCCGCCGCAATTAAAGCGCAAGCAAGCGCCACGGACGGCACAGGAAAAAACTTTTAAACTCTCCCCCCACCCATTCCCGGGCCAAAAAAGCAGGCGGAAAAATGCCTGCTTGACTAAGGGCGCAGGGCACCTACTGGAGGGGTGGTTTCTGGAGGGGGGTCCTGCCTCCCCCCCCGTCCTGGGCAGCTGGACTCGCCATGCCATGCGGTGCGGGCGGGGGATCCAAAATGGGGCAGCGAATGCAATATTGTTTTTGAAATCATGGTCCAAAAACACACAAGCACAACAGAAACACACGAAAATTTATAAACTGCCAGATTTTTCACAGTAGCAGTGGGTTTTTTCTTGCAACAAAATGTCTCTCCTCTCCTCCTCTGTCCTCCATTGATTTTATTTTTTTTAATTTTTTTACACCTGCGCAATGATGGGCTGGCCGAGTGGCCAGCCATGTGGGAGTGGACGACCATACAAATTTTTGGAGCCATCCCACCAATCGCATGGCCACTTGGCCATGGAGACTTCTGGGATGTGCCAAAAAGCCCCCTAAAACCTGCCCTAGCCCCCTAACCCTAACCCTAATCCTTGACTCCTTACTTACCCATACGTCACAGACTGTCTTCTTAGTGGGTCAGAGAGGCACCCAGAGGTGCAACCCACTAGCCCACCCTAACCTTACCCGTCACTAGCCTAACCCTAGCCCTTGCACTAACCCACCTTAACCCTAAGCCAGATCTACTTGCATTGCACTGCACGCAAGTACAATTCCCTTCTTTGTGAGACATGGTGGTGCAAGAGCCTTAGGCATCAACCTATGGCTCTGGGTTCACTGCCATCACTAGTCTCACTGTCTGCAACTGGTATGCATATACATATGGCTATGCATGCATTTTGCAGCAGCAGGTGAGGAGGGGAGACCCCCATGTTGAGGGGTCTCTTGGAGCCTACTTCCCCTTCCTAGTGGGTGAGGATAGGAGGCACCCACGGGTGCCTCCAGGAGCCCGCTTTCCCTTTATAGCGGGCCAGAGGAGGCACCCACCCCACAGAGGTGCCTCCAGGAGCCCGCTCCCCCCCAAAAAACCAGTACTAACGAAAATGAAAAAACAAAAAAACAAACCAACTAATTTTTGTGAATTTTCACGAAAAACGGAAACGACCCGAAACGGACCCGGCCCAACTAACGACAACTCGAAAAAAATTTTTTTCAAGTTGTGCCCATCTCTAGTCACTACCAGTCTTCATCTCAGACTGGAGAGACCCTCTCTTTTACCCTCTCTTGTGTTCCCACATGTATCTAGGAGAAGAAAAGACCTGGTTTTCCAACAGAGGCTACCCAGTCTCTCTCTCTCTCTCTCTCTCTGCTTACATAACCTGGCCTCCACAGCACCAATTGTATGGCCTACCCTACAATCATTTGGGCTGACTAGAAAGTATTTCCTGAAGGGACCCAAATTCTGAAGCAACCCTTTTATTCTTGTGGAGCCCTTTTGATTCCCAAGGAGCCTCTTGCCTACTACCTCATGACTCCATGGCAGTTACTTCATGTCCATTTTGTCTCTGTAAGTGTTGCACTTCAGACCGGTACAAAAAAAATCTTACATCACATCCATCACACAACAGCTGAAATTTGTCTTGACCACGCCCCTGAAGGAGGATCAGAGCATGACAATACTGTACCTGGCACTGGGTTGGGGTATTTTCTTGTCACATTTTGTTCCTTGTTCCTGTTCCAAGACAAGGGACCACGTGGTAACAACTGTCATGCAACAACCAGTGTCCACCTAGAGGTCAGCAGCTGAAGCAGCATTCGACATTAGTTTCCCTATGGCAAACACTATGCAGCACAAATGTTTATTAAAGAAAGTACTGAAAATTCTGTAGCATTGACATGTAAATCTTGGAAGACCAGTAAATCAAAATATCAAAAAAAGTTTTATTTATGATATTTTAAAAAGGGGTTAAGAAAGCAAGACAAATTCAGAATTTGTCACGGAACAAGACTGTGAAGTAACAGTTGTCACGACCGTGAGAAAATGGAAACAGGGATTGAACAGGGATAAAACCAGGAACAAGGAAGGATGTGAAGTAACTCTCCATGTGGAGCTGAAGCCTGCAGATATATTCATATTAGTTACAATTATTGCACAGCTACTAAGCTGCACAGCCACATGATCTCCTTAGTATCCAGACAGAGTTTCTGATGTCCATTTTTTTCTGGTACTAGAGCCATGGATGGAGACAGATAATCAGAAATCTGTGCATGTGTGTGTGTACGCGCACACACATGCACACACATGCACGCACATGCATGCACACACACACACACACACACACACACACACACACACACACACACACACACACACACACACACACACACACACACATTATTGTTATTATTTAATGCTTGCAAGTTGTCTCAAAAGATCTTTGAATCACAGGAAAGCGTAGGAATTGAAATATGTTAAAGCAAATAGAAGAAATATTGCAAGAATGTACTCCAGCTGCCCTCACCCTTCAGATGTGTTGTACTACACTGACCATGGAAAGCAAGGATGATGGGAAGTACATCCTAAAACATCTGGAGGATGTCAGGTTTTGAAGAGGATGGTGTGTTTTCTTTCAGCTTCTTTTTTAAAGGTAACACAACCTTGCCCTCCATCTCATTTGCTTGCATTTCACACTATCCACATTTCTTCTTCCTCTTTTTCTAAAAATTGAGGTTCAAAAGTACTGGAATGCATCTCATACAGCTGCTGTTCAGTACATGAAATGCACAAGGAGTTCAGGGTCATAAGGCAGGGGCTCCTGCTCCTTATGGATTTTCATGCTCCAGTAGGCTGTTTATTTAAGAGCCGTAGGGTGCCATTTCAGCATGCAAGACTCCTCACAGGAGCTACA
The DNA here is from genome assembly GCA_029282475.1 of Phrynocephalus forsythii. Classification (NCBI taxonomy): domain Eukaryota; kingdom Metazoa; phylum Chordata; class Lepidosauria; order Squamata; family Agamidae; genus Phrynocephalus; species Phrynocephalus forsythii. The sequence goes on from JAPFRF010000004.1 coordinate 16,724,860, forward strand.
GGGTGAGCAACTTGGGGAAATAATGGAGCAGCCCCTATCCTATGACTCAGTAACACAGAGAGGTTATTGCTATCCATTTTACGGTCACAGTCAGAAGCCATCTCGGATAGTGAGCTGGTTGCGTCAAAGACAAGGTGGGTGAGAAGGCTGTCATCAAAAGAGACAGAGGGAATGAACAGGGAAATTGAAAATCCCAAATAGAGTACTGCAGAATTGGGATAGTGCTTCTTATGTGCTTAGTCTAGTGATTATCAAGGCACAGTAGTAAAGTTGAGACAAATTATAGCTTTTGTTGCTACAATGCTGTACCTCATATCATGCAAAGTGGTGAACCAAGGAGTGAAGGCATCTTAGTCAATGACAACATCAAACAAAACAAAGGCTAAAGCAACAGCAGGCCCTAAACCAGTAGGTTTTGGTTTTCACTCTTGCCTTTGCAGCGGAGACTGCTTAAAAGCTTGTGATAGTTGTCCCCGTCAATTCTACTTAATGTAGACTTCCCTGGTAGAAAAGCTTGGGAATAGCATGCAAAGACAAGACACAAACTAACAATGAAAACAAAAATGACAAAAGTGTTGTGGCATCTTAAAGACTCCCTCCTGCATGTTAATGTGAGGTGTTGTAGATCACACCCACTTCTTCAGGTAGACCGTTTGGGGATGTCAGACAGACACATTCCCCTATGATCAGGTGAGGATACAAATAATGGACAAAATGACCATGGTTCTTAAGGACAAGCATAGGACTATCAAGCTATGAGCAATTATAGTTTTCAGTGTAAGGGTCTACAAGATAACAATGTTGACACAAGGGATCTCATACTTGGTAGCATGTTGGGGACCCTTGACTGATGTTTAAACCTTCTGAAAGAGTCTCCAGCATCCATATGTATTTCTCTCATTTGTTTGTTTTTCAGATCTGGTTTTGTAGTCATTTGTAGAGATGGGCACGAAACGAACAATTTTTCGTTTCCGTTTCCGTTTTTTTGTTTTGTTATGCAATGAAACGACAAACGAATTTTATCTCTAAAATGAAATGAAACGAACAGAAACACCAGAAATTTTGTCATCCGTTTTGTTTTCGTTATGGCAATACATTGAACTGCTTTAAAAGCTAAAAAAAAAAATAACAAAAAATTTGAAATAAATGGTAATGAAATGGTAACAAAACAAACAAAAACGAAAATGAGTTTTTTTGCAAAAATTCATGAAAAACAGAAATGAACCGAAACGGACCCCCTAAACGACAAACGACAAACGAAACACCATTTTTTTTATTCATCTCCCATCTCTAGTCATTTGCTTCTATGATAGTCACTTTCAGGTCATTCAAAGAGTGTCCAGAAAAAAATTAAATGTTCTGAAACAAATGCTTGTGTATTTATCATTTAACTCTTTTGTATAGCATGTTGGCTATTCAACATTTAGTTGGCCCTGATGCATAATTCATGCACTCTGTTTACTTCTGGGGATGGGTTTAAAATTCATCTTCTGCAAACAAAAGTCTCCTTCCATCTATCGAAGATTGTGAGCTATGGGAAAATTGTGTTGAGAGAAGAGAAAGATATTACAGGATAAAATTTTGTTGGGAGTATGGCAGAGTGTATAAAGTTGTTAGGTGTGGCCTTTAATAATAACAACTTTCCTTCTGAGTACACAGTAGATAAAAACAGTTGAGCCAGGAAACTTTAGAGCAGATTGAACTACAGTTTCCATAAGCAAACAAATCCCTTATTTTTTTTAATTTACTTCAACTGGCACTTATTAATTTCAATACATTCTCTACGGCATCAATCAATACAGAATGGAAAAAATATTATGAAAAAGAATAAAATATTTTGTTTACTCACCTTTCTTCTTATATAAAACCAAACATCATCTTTTATATAAATGTTAATTTGTTACATTACTGACCTCAACTGCTTAATTTTCTTCATTATTAACAAATTGACTGGTTGCATATCTCACTGACACACTTCTCTTTAATTGTTCACTTCTGATCTCTTAAGTTCTAATACTAACAGAACACTAACTGAAACCTGACTTGAAAAAAGGTGGGGGAAAGAACTCTGAGGTAGAAAGGAAACTATTGGCTATACCTGACTCTCATTCATTGCAGCTCCCTCCCAACCTCTGAAAAGCATCATATGAAGGTGTGATATGTGTAACCAAGTCTAGACAGTTTTCACCAGCTAGGCATGGTCAAGTCTCTGAGCTCTTGGATAAGAAAAATCAGGGATCAGGAACCTCCAGATAGAGCTAAGGGGGAAAAACTACTTGAAATGTTTGCAAGAAACTTTAGCCAAGAGTGACAATCCTGGGTTAGATGGATCTCATGCAATGTTCTTAATTTTTATATGGCCTATAGTCTGAATCAGGATTGTGAGGGGGCCTAAGTGTTCTGTTTATATACTGCCCCATACCACTTCAAGTAGTCTCTGGGCGGTTTACAGTTTAATTATGCAGGCTACACATTGCCCCCCATAGCAAGCTGGGTACTCAATTTACTGACCTCAGAAGGATGGAAGCCTGGCTCATCCATGAGCCAGCTACTGGGGCTTGAACCCCAGGTTGTGAGCGCAGTTTTACCTACAGTACAGGCATTTAACCACTGTGCCACGAGGCTCTTCTTATATTTCACATTTCCACAGCATGCTAGGTTCTTGATCGAAATCACTCTAATAATGCTTGCTGTTAATTATTTTTTTAAAAATGGGACAGTTGCTAATCAAACAAAAAACACCTTTTTTCAAGTAAAAATATATAGGGTCGCACTATACCATGTGCAGCCTTCTGTCTTCTCTGTCACAGTCATATTCTATAATTTCCCAAACCCTAACTCTAACCACTCTAGGTTTTTCCAGTAGTGATGTATGGAAGTGAGAGCTGGACTATAAAGAAGAAGGCTGATTGCCGCAGAATTGATGCTTTTGAGCTGTGGTGCTGGAGGAGAGTTTTGAGAGTCCCTTGGACTGCAAGGAGATCAAACATATCCATTCTGACAGAAATCAAGCCCAAATGTACAGTGGAAGGACAGATGTTTGAAGCTTAGGCTTCAGTACTTTGGACACCTCATGAGGAGAGAGGACTCCCTGGAAAAGTCCCTGATGTTGGGAAAGATTGAAGGCAAAAGGAAAAGAGGAGGGCAGAGAATGAGATGTTTGGATGGTGTCATTGATGCAACTAATATGTATTTGACAAAACTCCGGGAGGCAGTGGAAGATAGGAAGGCCTGGTGAGCTCTGGTCCATGGGGTCACGAAGAGTCGGACATGACTGAATGACTGAACAACAACAACAACTCTAACCATAGCCCCTTCCACTTCTCAAATTTATGGATCCTACTTTAATCTTGCTTGCTTTGTACCAACCACAGACCCCGATCAGGTTGCTATTTCACAATCAGCCTGTCTGTAAGTTTGATTCAACCTCCAGTGGTTTGCATTATAATTCAGTGAAACTCCTTGCTAGAACAAGAACATGGTGGTAGCTTGTGCCAAGAGCCTGAGACGTCTGGCCCTTTCCACAGTATTGGAATGCATTCTCATTAATCAGTTCAGCAGTTCTGGACAGCTTCCCATTCTTATATTGTCTCCTCTCCATCCTGCTTTGAAGAAGGAAAAAAAAAAACCTTTGTCAATTCAAATTGACAGTTTTCGCCTTTGTGTGAGATCACGAAGCTTGCTCAAGTTGGCTCAAAATTGAGCCTGCCTGTCCTGATCAGCTGCAGGCTAGAACAAATGGCCCTGGTTAGAATCAGTTATGGTGGGCTATTGATTTGTGATGAATTTGTGGCCCCCAAGGTAGATATAGCCTTCAAAAATGAAAGGAAACAAATAGTGGCTGTTGGTAATTCTATCTTTCCCTCCCAGGCCAGAATAACAAGACAGACAACTAGCATTCGGTTAAAATAGGGCCACAACTTTATTAACTTATTAACAACAACTTTTAAGAGCCAAGGGAGCCTGCATAGTGAATAGGTTGGGTACCGAAACTACTTCCAAGCTCCATCCCCAAATTGCCTTAGTGAGATCCCCATTAGAAGCATGCTGCCCAACCTAAAAGGTATAGATACCTCCAGGCAGCCCTCTGCCTCCTTGCTAATTTTTATTTATCCTCCTATCCAGTGGTCAATTGCATCCTATTTAATGCAAGAGGGCTACCAAGCACCCATTGGATGCTTCGGGGATCTTCACAGGCTAGGAACTGATTCACTACCTGCCAGTTGTAAGCAATGAGAGTGACAAACCTAACCCCTATCAGGTTGATGACGGGATGGGTGAAAACACACCACCCCCAGCGGCCAGTCTGGGGAATGGCCAAAACTTCCCATTTGGCCCTGAAGCAACCAGCTACTCTTGTCATCAACTTGGGGTGGGAGGGTGGGGTTGCTGCAGCACCGGAGAAGAGGCTGGATTCCTGGGAAACTGGCTCTTTTATAGCCTATTCCTGGCCCTCCCAACATGGCTCCCGGTGCTGCTGTGACATCATCTCTCAATGTGGGGGGGGGAACTCCCCCTCGACCGGACTTCACCGGGAGGAGGTAACCTGTTTTACAATAGTTGCAATGCAGATGATAAGGAATACCTGTTTTGGAATTGTAACAAACTGAGATATAGTATGAATTTAAACGCCATGCAGTGGCTGTGGTAACCTTTGGAATGATATGACTGGGTTGGGTATTGGGGACATAGTGATAAGAATAAGTTGTTCTTCAAAAATTGCCACACTGAGTTAGTTATATAGCAAGTGTTTTATTAGACATTCACAGGAATACAGAAATATAGAAAGCATTCAGCAAGCCAGCAGTACACAAATCACAGATATGGTTAGTAGGAATTCTTAAGCCTTTTGCTTAAGGGTTCAGAGCTGCCTGGGTTGATCCATTGCACAGATCGAGTCTTGCTGGTCTGGACAGGGTTCAAATTGCTTCTCATCATTGTTATATGTCCTCTGTATGATCTGTATGATCTCAGACCCACGTATCCTGCACGCCCCCACATGTGTCCGTGTTATTAGCTCATAGCCTTTTTGGCTGTCAAAGCCAGAATGACCTGACCCTATTACCCAGTTTGTTTGATAGTTCAAGTTGGTTCCTTATTCCTGGCTAACTGCCAAATGTTGTTCTCAGCAAAATGACACCCCCACAAAGTGCGGTTATGCCAAGTCCTACCTGGGTCACTGAGACCTCATGTTTTCTCCACACAATTGGGTCGCTTAATATTTTAATAACATAATGCTTATAATAATTTTGACTTTTCTCATGCGTATTACAGTGTTTCCAATCCTTCCTGTGAGGAAGTACACAAAACATTGTGGCTGGGGGAGGGTGGTTCAATATCATGGCCTTCAACCTGTGATTGGACATGTTCTAGAAGGGATTCCACTTCCCCTGAGAGGTCAGGTTCATAGTATGGGGGGTTCCTTGGTTCATCACTGTAGCTAGATTTCAAAGTGGGAGCTCTGACAAGAAGTGCTTTTGCACAGCTCCATCTTGTGCACCAGCTGCCACCTTTCCTGAGACAGCCTCAAACCTATGGTGCAGGGCTTAAAATGCTTGATAGTACTGCTATCAAGCCTCTGCTCCTCACCTGAATTCAATCCTGACAGGCTCAGGTAGCCAGCAAAAGGTTGACTCAGCCTTCCATCCTTCCTAGGTTGACACAACAAGGACCCTGCTTGCTGAGGTGCAAACTGTTATTTGCATAATTATGTTATAAACTGCCCAGCGAATGCTCTAAGTGCTGCAAGCTTCCCTGCCCTGTTTCACCATCTGAGTGAGTGGCCCCCAGAGGAGGCAGAGGACAGAAGTGTGTGCTGTAATCTGTGAGTACTCAGTTGTGTTGGGGAGGGAAGTGAGCATCACCCGGCGAATGAGTGAATGCATAGAATAGTCAAGAGAGAGGCCCAAAGAACACCTGTTGGGCGGTGGACCACCAAACTGAGGTCCATGCCGATCTCTAGTGTCAACCTTCAGAAACTGGAAATTCATAGCACTGACCTATGTTTAGTAGTTACAGAATCATCACAAGTTCAGTCCAGTTGACCTCTACTTATGGCACAGAGGTCCTGTTGTGTTTAATGGTCTTAGCTTTGGGTAAACAAAGGTTGTCCCTCTCCCCTCCCTATATCAAAGAGTGGAGAGGCATCAGTTATGTTTACTTGGGGTACAGGCTGAGGTACATGAGAATGCTGGAATGTGCCATTCTGGCAGAGCAGCAGAGAGGAAGGAGCTGATCAGAGGAGCACAGAACAAAGGGCAGAGCTAACTTCTTCTTTTTGCAGGAGCAAGGGGCGGAGTTTTAGCTTTAAATAGCTGCTACCAGCAGTCTCTCAGTCCTCTTCTGGCAGAGCAGCAGAGAGGAAGGAGCTGGTCAGAGGAGCACAGAACAAAGGGCAGAGCTAACTTCTTTTTGCAGGAGCAAGGGGCGGAGTTTTAGCTTTAAATAGCTGCTACCAGCAGTCTCTCAGTCCTCTTCTGGCAGAGCAGCAGAGAGGAAGGAGCTGGTCAGAGGAGCACAGAACAAAGGGCAGAGCTAACTTCTTCTTTTTGCAGGAGCAAGGGGCGGAGTTTTAGCTTTAAATAGCTGCTACCAGCAGTCTCTCAGTCCTCTTCTGGCAGAGCAGCAGAGAGGAAGGAGCTGGTCAGAGGAGCACAGAACAAAGGGCAGAGCTAACTTCTTCTTTTTGCAGGAGCAAGGGGCGGAGTTTTAGCTTTAAATAGCTGCTACCAGCAGTCTCTCAGTCCTCTTCTGGCAGAGCAGCAGAGAGGAAGGAGCTGGTCAGAGGAGCACAGAACAAAGGGCAGAGCTAACTTCTTCTTTTTGCAGGAGCAAGGGCGGAGTTTTAGCTTTAAATAGCTGCTACCAGTTACGGCGCGTGCAAACTAAAAAAAAAAAAAAACAATTCTGGGTTTAATTGAGTTCCCAAACCAAGCAACTCCTCAGGGGGTCCTACAATTCCTGACGTGCTTGTAGTTGGAGTAGAGGTGCTTTAGCGGCCCCTACACTGTTAGATTTTGAATAAACAATAAAAGAAGTAAAGAGTCTTACTAGATTAAAAAAAAAGTGCAAGTTTACATTTTTGAGACCTTGAATACATTTTATTGTAATCGTTAAAATGGAGTTGCAGGGAGCAGCTGTAGTTACCTGCAGTACTTGTGCCATGTTTGTTATCTTGACAGAGCGTGTGCAGAACTACATCTGCTGCAAGTGCAAGCTGGTAGCGCTATTGGAAGAGAAGGTCCAGCAGCTAGAGGCTCGCATAGTGGACCAGCAACATATTAAGGAGCTTGAGCAGTTCCTGGACAGAGCGGAAGAGACTATCCAGGTCCAAGAAGAGACAGGGCACACTTCAGAGGAGGAAGTCACTCCCCCAACTCAGGAGGTGGATGGGTGGACGAATGTGACTCAAAGGAGTAGAAGGCCAAGGCATCGCTCAGAGAGTCTCATCTTGCACAATCAATTTGAAGCTCTTTCCCTCAGCACACCTCATGAGGCACACATAGAGGAAGAAGTGGTTCCAGAGGATCTCTCCCTCATCACTATTGATGAGATACAAGATCAGGTACATGTTGATGAGCAGGCTGCAGGAGAGAAGCTCATTGTGCTAGGGATTCTATCATTAGAAATACGGAGGGATGGATTTGTGAGGAGCATGATAACCGGATGGTCACTTGCCTGCGGGTGCAAAGGTTGCAGACATCACCAGAAATATAGATAGCTTGTTAGAGAGAACTGGGAAGGAGCCAGTGGTCATGGTACACGTCGGTACCAATGATGTCGGGAAGGCCAAGCGGTCAGTCTTGGAAGCCAAATTCAGGTTGCTAGGTAGAAGATTGAAGTCCCGGGCTTCCAAGGTAGCATTTTCAGAAGTGCTACCTGTTCCTCGTGCAGGTCCCGCCAGGCAGGCAGAACTCAGAAGCCTCAATGCGTGGATGAGGCGATGGTGTCGAGAGGAGGGCTTTAGATTTGTCAGGAACTGGAGAACATTTTGGGACAAGCCAAACCTCTTCAGGAGGGATGGGTTGCACTTGAATCATGATGGGACCAGATTGCTGGCACTCAACCTCAAAAAGGCAGCAGAGCAGCTTTTAAACTGATAACTGGGGAAAAGCCGACAGGAGCTGTGTGGCATCCGGTTCGAACACCTCATCCTCGGGAATGAGGTTGGAGAGGGTAGAGAATCACATAGAGATGACATAGCAAGTATTAACACTGGCAGAATAGCGGAATGTGACAGTTCGTCTACTGAAAATATAAGCTGTGGGGGGAGAAGAACAAGGCAGCAGCTGTTGCGGGACCCACTGTACAAGTGCTTCTACGCCAATGCTCGAAGCCTCCGAGCAAAGATGGGAGAACTTGAACATCTGGCAGCTAGGGATAACATTGATATAATAGCCATAACAGAAACCTGGTGGAATGTGGAGAACCAGTGGGACACAGCAATCCCAGGCTATAAACTCTATAGAAGGGATAGAGAGGGGCGGGTTGGAGGAGGAGTGGCCATCTATGTCAAAGAAGGCATAAAATCCAGCAGAATGGAGATTGACAGAGGGTCTGACTCCGCCATAGAATCACTTTGGGTTAAACTACCAGGTCCAAAGAGTGATATGATAGTTGGAGTATTCTATCGTCCACCAGATCAAAAACTTGAGGGGGACCTTGAAATGAGGAGAGAAATCATGGAGGTGTCTAAGAGGGATAGGATAGTAATCATGGGGGACTTTAATTATCCCCACATTGACTGGGCCAATGCGAGCTCCGGGCAAGAAAGAGAAACTGGGTTTCTCGACTTGCTGAATGACTGTGCCTTAGAGCAACTTGTCATGGAGCCCACCCAAGAACAGGCAACTAGATCTAATATTGTGTGATACTCAGGACCTCGTCAGGGATGTGAATGTCACTGAGCCTCTGGGGACCAGTGACCATGCTGCAATTACCTTTGCCATGCATGTCGGAGGAAGAGTGTCAACCAAATCAGACATAAAAACCCTTGATTTTCGAAGGGCAAACTTCCCTCAGATGAGGAAACTAGTTAGAGAGAAACTGAAGGGGAGGGTTAGAAGAATCCAATCTCTTCAGAGTGCATGGAGCCTGTTTAAAACAACAATAATAGAGGCCCAGCACAAGTGCATACCACAAAGAAAGAAGAGCTCATTTAAGTCCAAGAGGACACCGGCATGGTTAACGAGTGGAGTTAGAGAGGCTCTAAAGCACAAGGAGAGGTCCTTCTGTAAATGGAAATCCTCCCCAAATGAGGAAAATAAAAAGGAACACAAACTCTGGCAAAAGAAATGTAAAAGGATGATAAGGGAGGCAAAGAAAGACTTTGAGGAACGCATGGCTAGCAATATAAAGGGTAATAATAAAAGCTTCTTTAAATATGTTAGAAGTAGAAAACCTGCCAGAGAACCAATTGGGCCTCTGGATGGTGAGAGAGGAAAAGGGGAGGTTAAGGAGGACTTGGACATTGCAGAGAAATTGAACGAGTTCTTTGCATCTGTCTTCACGACAGAGGACCTTGAGCGGATTCCGCTGCCTGAGCCGCCCCTCTTGACTAAAGAATTAAATCAAATACAGGTTAAAAGAGAGGAGGTTTTAGGACTAATTGATAAATTGAGGATTAACAAGTCACCGGGCCCAGATGGCATCCACCCAAGGGTTATTAGGGAACTGAGAAATGAAATTGCAGATCTCTTAACGGTAATATGCAACTTGTCTCTTCAAACGGCCACAGTGCCGGAGGACTGGAGGATAGCGGATGTCACACCAATTTTTAAAAAAGGAAGGAAGGGGGACCCAGGAAACTACAGGCTGGTTAGCCTTACATCTGTCCCAGGGAAGATGGTGGAAGGCCTCATCCAAGAGAAAATCTTAAAACACATAAAAGAACAAACCTTGCTGAGAGAAAATCAGCATGGCTTCTGTAAGGGTAAATCTTGTCTTACAAACCTTTTAGAATTTTTTGAAAAGGTCAACAGGCACGTGGATTTGGGTGAACCGGTGGATATAGTCTATCTGGATTTTCAAAAGGCTTTTGACACAGTCCCTCACCAAAGGCTGCTGAGAAAATTGCATAGTCAGGAGATAAGAGGGCAGGTCCTCTTATGGATTGAGAACTGGTTGAGATCCCGGAAACAAAGAGTAGGTGTCAATGGGAAATTTTCACAATGGAGAGAAGTGAAAAGCGGTGTGCCCCAGGGCCGGTCCTGGGACCGGTGCTTTTCAATCTGTTCATAAATGACCTGGAGACAGGGATAAACAGTGTGGTGGCCAAGTTTGCAGATGACACAAAACTTTTCCATGTGGTAAAAACCAGAGAAGATTGTGAAGAGCTCCAGAAGGATCTCTCCAAACTGGGGGAGTGGGCTGAGAAATGGCAAATGCGTTTTAATGTAACCAAATGTAAAGTAATGCATATTGGGGCAAAAATCCAAACTTCATCTATCAACTCATGGGCTCTGAGTTATCCATGACGGATCAGGAAAGAGATCTTGGTGTGTTGGTGGACAGCTCCATGAAGGTGTCTCCCCAATGTGTGGCAGTAGTGAAGAAGGCCAATTCCATGCTAGGGATTATCAAAAAGGGGATTGAAAATAAAACAGCCAACATTATAATGCCGTTATACAAAACAATAGTAAGGCCCCACCTGGAGTATTGTGTACAATTCTGGTCACCGCATCTCAAGAAAGACATAGTGGAACTGGAAAAGGTGCAGAAGAGAGTGACTAAAATGATTACTGGGCTGGGGCACCTCCCTTATGAAGAAAGGCTAAAACAATTGGGCCTCTTCAGTCTGGAAAAAAAGGCGCTTGAGGGGGATATGATTGAGACATACAAAATAATGCAGGGTATGAGTAAAGTGGATAGAGGGAAGCTCTTCTCCCTCTCTCAAAATACCAGAACTAGGGGACATACACTCAAATTGAGTGCTGGGAGAGTAAGAACTGACAAAAGAAAATATTTTTTCACCCAGCGCGTTGTAAGTCTATGGAACTCCCTGCCACAGGATGTGGTGATGGCATCTGGCCTGGATGCCTTCAAAAGGGGATTGGACAGATTCCTAGAGGAAAAGTCCATCACGGGTTACAAACCATGATGGAGATGTGTAATCTCTAGGCTTTAAACCAGGGTACTTCAAGGGCCAGATGCAGGGGAGTGGTATCAGGAGACAGATATCTAGTCTCATGCGCTCCCAAACGCATCTGGTGGGGCCGCTGTGAGATACAGGAAGCTGGACTAGATGGGCCTTTGGCCTGATCCAGCATGGCTCTTCTTATGTTCTTATGTTCTTATGTGTGTGTGCGGGGGGATTGTTCTGTGATCTAAATTTCCTTCCTGGGGGTATTGCTTCATCCATGATATTTAGCCACAAATCATGTTGCCTTCTTTCTTGATCTCTCCCATTCTCATCCCCTCTTCCTCCTTTGGGAACTCTACACAGAGATCTGTGAGAATTTTACTCAGTTCATTTCTTTAGCACTCCCCACTATTTCAGTTTTAACTCATGAAAAAAGATGAAAAAGTTAGCTCTTCCAAGTCTGAATCACTGTGTTTTCTTCAGTCATGGCTGAGCTGCTGAATTTGGGTTGCTGCTTCTTCCTCACACTAGTCCCAAAAGAGAAGAATTTCCAATACATACATACATACATACATACATACATACATACATACATACATACATACATACATACATACATACATACATACATACATACATACATGTGACGGAGGGCAGATTTTACCAATCTCTGGATGCTAGGAAAAGAATTTAAATATAGGGAGAAAGTGAAGATGACAGGTTCATTAATCTCTAATTCTCCATTTCAGGTCATCACCAATTAGCATTGGCAGTAGTGACCTAGAGGGACCACACATCCAAGCCCGTATAAGACAATTTGCTGTGATGGTAGATACTTCTTTGAAACGCTCAGGGTTCTCCACTGTGTTCATGCCTAACAGGTATTGAGAGAGCTAACATGTTTCTCTGGGAAGAATCCTGCTGTGTAAAGATATGCCAGTCTAAACTGGAGTTTTCACCAGAAATAATTAATTCAAAGTTATAGATCTATATTCTTCCTCACCCATCCCTCTTTCAGCTTCTGAGACTCTCTGGGGATCCTTTTTCTAAAAAAAAAAATCACCACTAGCAGTTTTCCAGCAGTAGTTGGGTTGTTTTTTTAAAAGACTAAATAAAATTCCTAAAACCTCACCCAGGCCCAGAGGGAACCCTAGGGAGTTTTGGAACCTGAAAAAAATGGTACAGGGGGATAAAGTAGACTTCAGTTCTTTTAAGTTAAGTACTTCTGGTGCAAGATCCAGCTTCTGCCAACATAATTTGGGATTTTTATGAACTGAACTGAATTTTTTTAAAAAAAAAAACTCAATTAGGGCTTATGTACATTAACAATTAACCTCATGATATGCATAGATGTTTTTACTGTTATTTTTAACATCACATGGTATATGAATTAGAGATGGGGATGAATTGAAAAAATGAATCATAGTTCCTGACAAATTTGACCAATTCTTCAAAATGTCTCAATTTATGTTAATCACAAATGGAGTTTCCTGATGAATAAGACTTGATGAACTTTTAGCATTTTTTTTGAATTTGTCAGGCCCTAAAATGACCCCAAACACCAATACCTGGGGGGCATTTTATAACATTATGCAGGGGAGATGAGTCAATTTGTCAATTTGTCAAATTATCATTGGAAATTTGTCGATTCATCAATTTGTCAGTCCTGATGAATCCCAAATCAGGATGAATCACCTTTTTTAATTTGTACCCATCTCTTGTATGAATCACTGTGTCTTCTTGGGAAAGTGGTTACTACAAGGTAAGAACCGGGAAGGTGAGTGAGAGGGCTGGGAGGCAAGCAATCATGCTTGCCTCAGGGAGCCATCTGTAGTGGAAGGCACATTGATCAATTGAGGCATTAAAACACAGCTCAAGCCCTGACCAAAAATATACAACCCCACCTGGAAGAGGTTAAATGATGTGCTTTCAAACAAAGTAGTGCAAGTCCAGAGGGGAATGACCAAGAACCACTTGTGTGAGCTACTTCTTTAATATTTAATTTAATTTAATGTGATTCAAATATCAGTTCTTTTACAAATGTAGTCAAGACCTTAGATAATTTTAATGCTTGAAATGCCACATTTTACATGGACAATCATATCAATATAATGGCACATGATTTGTTTTGGATGTAATATTAAAAATGAATTCCCTTACAGGTATAATTGGATGCTTAGGTTGGTATATTAGACTGGCAAAGACATTTGTTCATTCACATAATCATGCAGTCCATAGTTTGACAGCCTTATCATGACGGCATGGCAGCAATGTGCATTGTGTCAAAAATAGGGGGGAAATATTCCCAAATATATGCACAATTGTGAGATGAGTAATTTCCATTGCTAACAGTTATGAATATTGCCCTGATTTCCATTATTATATTGCCGCTTGTCAAGTTACTATGAAGAAGCACAAATATTTTACTACTTATAATAGAAAGCTATGGGCTTCAACAGCTACTGCTTATAATTGCAAACTTCTAGCAAAGATGCGTTTTTATGTTCCACTTTCTAAATTATTCACTTGGCAAGTGGGATAATATTCATATGGAGGCTTTCTTTGGAGGCCCAAGAATAGTTTCTTTCACTGGAAAAAATGTGCCTTTTCATCATATATTTTATGACCAAATAAAAACTCTTCCCACTTGAAATGGCATTTATTTCGTTGATTTATTTATTGATGATATAACTAATAAAGAGTTGGAGGGATTAGACATTGCATCATTCTGCCTTCTTTTTTCTCCACTGAAGGATTGTTCAGAATGCTAGGCTAAACCCAAGAGAGTTCTGTAGACCAGTAATTACATTTATAAGCATAACGGTATCTGAACTTTAAAACTACCGCCCCCAATAAATTCTAATGTGAAGACTATATGTAATATTTCACATCTCTCCCCTATTCATTTGGGAATCTCAAGGAATAAAATCACACGATTCTGTATTTCATGACACCCAGGTAACACACAATGATAGATAAAAGTGGCAAGCTAATTCCTTTGTAAACTTCTCATTCTTCGATCGGTGACATGGAATCCATCATAAGCTGTCACAGCAAATATGGCCTCCCAATGACTATCTTCTCTGATATTATCTGAATTGTGGATTGCTGTCCTCACCTAGCGGGCATGGTGGCTCAGCAGGCTAGAGCGCTGAAACTGTCAGCTGCAAAGTTGGCAGCTCAGCAGTTCAAATCCCAGGTGCCATGCAGCAGAGGGAGCTCCTGCTGTTAACCCCAGCTCCCGCCAACCTAGCAGTTTGAAAGCATGTAAATGCAAATAGATGAATAGGTACTGCTGTAAAAAGTGGGAAGGTAAACAGTGTTCCACGTGCAGAAATGTGTTCAGCCATGCTGGCCACATGGCCATGGTCTTGTACAACACTGGCTCTTTGGCTCAAAAATGGAGATGAACACTGCCCCTAGAGACAGACACAACTAGCACGCCTGTGTGGGGGAACCTTTACTTTTTACCTTTATCCTCACCAAGGCCAATTCAGTTTCACTTCTGTCTTTCCATTTAAATAGAGATGGTAAAAAATGAAAAAGACCAAAGCTTTTGTTAAAAAGCTGAAAAGGATTTTTTGAAAGCAGGTAATGATAAGTCTGACTGAAATGTATTACCAACTTTCTGTGTCTTTCTGAGCACAATTCAAAACATTGACCTTTTGCCTGCAAAACTTTATATTGTGGTATGTGATCATCTCTCCATTTCCATTTGCTTGCATTTTTCCAGATCAGACTCATTGTCAGCCTTTGAACTGTTCTTGCCTAGAAATATATGCATTTGTACTCATTTCTCCTAGTGAGAAATTTTTCTATCCTTTTAATCATAGAATCACAGCATTCTGAAGATGGAAGGGGCCTTAAAGGCCATCAAGTCCACCCTTCTGCTCAAAGCAGACATCCAAATCAAACCAGATCTGACAGAGGGCTATCCATTTTTTTCTTGAATGCCTCCAGCATTGAAGTGCTTGCTATGTTCCATTGTCATACTGCTCTAACAGTTAAGACTCCCCCCCCCGATCTTCAGCCTAAATCAGGCTTTGTATAGCTTCAGCCTATTATTATAAGGTCTGCACTCTGGCTTATTGCCATCCTCTGAAGAGAAAGGGGACATGTAAAAACAAAACTACTTTGATAGTCACATGTACTTTGATATGGAGATCAGAACCTAAACAGGGATATAGGTCTACTATGAGAGATGCTTACAGAGCCTAACTGTAAATCTTCCACTGTCTCTGAGGATTTTATTTATTTATTTATTTATTTATTTATTTATTTATTTATTTATTTATTTATTTATTTTTACAACTTATATGCCACCTACTACCCAAAGGTCTCTGGGAGGCTTACAGTCAAAAGAATTAAAACAGTTTAAAAATAGTTAAAAATAGAATATCAATAAATAATCAAAACAATAATAAAAACCTTACACTAAAATTATTACATTAAAATTGTCATCAGAGGACCCACAGTCTATATTGTATCAATTAAAAAACGTCTGGAACAGGAAGGCTTTTACCTGGCGCCAAAATGGAATCAATGTTGGTGCCTGGCAGATCTCAATAGGGAGGGCATTCCATAACCTGGGGGCAGCTGCCAAAAAGTCCCTATACCTACAAGCCATCCCTTTCACCTCCTTGAGGGATGGCTCTTTCAAAAGGGCCCCCTGGCTCAATCTTAATTGCCAGGTAGGTTTGTAAGGAAGGAGGCGGTCCTTCAGGTATCTAGGTCCTAAGTCCTTTAGGGCTTTATATGTCAAAACAAGCACTTTGAATTGGGCTCGGGAGCAAATGTTAACCAATGCAGGTTGTGCAGAATCGGCATGATGTGATCCCTGACAGCCCCACCACTTACTGGCCGCACCGCACGATTCTGAACCAGTTGCAATTGCCGGACCATCTTCAAAGGCAGCCCCACGTAAAGCACATTGCAGTAATCAATATGGGATGTTACCAGTGCATGCATAACTGTCATGAGGCTCTCCTCTTCTAGGTAGGGGTGGAGCTGGTATATTTTCCACAGCTGAAGTAAGGCACCCCTGGCCACCGAGTTCACCTGGGCTTCGAGAGTAAGACCGGGGTCCAGGAGCACCCCCAAGCTGAGGACCCTGTCCAGCGAAGCACCCATTAACAGCACTTCCATCTTGTCTGGATTGAGTTTCAATTTATTAACCCTCATCCAGTCCATTATCTGGCCCAGACACGAGTTCAGCACAGAAACAGCCTCACCTCATCAGCATATTGCTGACTCCTCAGTCCAAACCTCCTGGTGACCTCTCCCAGCAGTTCCATGTAAATGTGGAACAGCATGGGAGACAGTAGAGAGCCCTGAGGAACCCTGTGACATAAACGCCACGGGGCAGAGCAACTGTCCCCCAGCACTACCTTCTGGACACGGTCAGCAAGGAAGGATCAGAACCACAGCAAAGCAGTGCCTCCAACCCCCAAGCTGGCCAGCCTATTCAGAAGGATACCATGGTCGATGGTGTCGAATGCTGCTGAGAGGTCCAGGAGTATCAACAGGGTTGCACTCCCCCTGTCTCTCTCCTGGCAAAGGTCATCATACAGGGTGACCAAGGCAGTCTCTGTACCAAAACCCAGCCTGAAACCTGACTGAAATGGATCCAGAAAATCCGTTTCATCCAGCAGTGCCTGGAGTTGCCTGGCCACCACCCGTTCCAGCACCTTGCCCAAATAAGGGAGGTTCACTACTGTTCGGTAGTTAACCACCAGCCCTGGGTCCAGGTTTGGTTTTTTTAAGGAGTGGTCTAATCACCACCTCTTTCAAGGTGGTGGGGACCACTCCCTCTCTTAAGGAGACATTAAAAACCTCCTGGACCCAGGTGCGAACTCCACTGGCAGATCTTTCAATTAGTCAAGAAGGGCAAGGGTCAAGTGGCATGGTGGTAGCATGGACAGATCCAAGCACCCTGTCCACATTTTGTTTGAATGTCATACATTTGACCTTGACAAAGAAGGAAATAAAGTATTAGTCATGGATTATGCTGGCCTTGCGTTCCTGAGAAGTTAGAGCATGACTTCTCTTCTAGGAAAGAACACCCATAGCTTCAGGAGTTTCCTTGCCTCAAGCAACTTGGGTGATGCCCATCTAACAGAGCCTCAAGCTTCTCTTCCATTTGATGGTTATTTAAAACTTTGGCTTCCATTCATAATTTTTTTTTTTTGCTTCAGGCAACCCACCTATGCTACAAGGACTGCTGATGCATCAAGAATGTTAGATGGTCTGGGAACTAAATGAAAGAGTGAAAGGTGAACAGAAGATATAACAAGAATACTAAAAAAAGGAAAATTAAAATCCACTCTAATAGAGCAAAGAACAACATTACAATCTTACCCACATATCTAAATATGAGTGTTCAAAAAGAAATCATCACCAACAGTGAGTCACTTGTAATTAGAGATTGGCATGAATCAGAAAAATTGTGACACATAATACATCAAGGTTGATGAATCACAAATAATAAATTTAACTTTTTTCTTACAAACACAAATGGGGAAGTTTTTTTGCATTTAAAATGGTTCCTCAAGTACCTAGAAACACAAAAATTGCAGGGATGTGTCTTCTGACACTCCTCTGCATGCCCTGCAAGATTGGTGAAATTCTTGTTCCATGTGTCTGAGTTATACAGCCATAAAGCCCCCCTTCTCATAAAGTACCCTCCATGAACCCAGAGACACCAAACTTGCAGAATAGCTTTTCCTAATTCTCCTCTATAGGCTTTCCAAGTTTGGTGAAGATTGGGTTTCAGACACATGAGTTATACTTCCAATTGTTGCCAGAGTAGTGCCAGTTAAACAATGAATGCTCCCCTCCGCCCCGTGCAGAGGAGGGGCGTCTTTGCCAGCTGGCCGGGCAGTGATAGGCTACGCGGTTGGCATGGCCTACACAGGGAGCACAATTTAAAAGATTGGTCCGCGCTCCCTGCAGCCTGCCTGGCTGGAGGAAATTGCCCCCTCCCGCCCGCCACTAATCAATGAGCTGGTGATGCTTTGCTGGTCGCTTCGGGGCCGGATGGGAATTTTTGACTGCCACTCGAATTGGCTGTGAGTGGCAGTGCTTTTTCGCCCATCCCATCAGACACAGGCTGGCGTGGAGTGCTTAAAATTCCTGGTCAAATTTGGCAGGTAGCGCAAATAAAATTCCTAGGACCCGGCCCCATTAATTAATTAATGACTTCATGGTCCCGGCAGCCCTTAATTAAAGTAGATTAGGGTCTAGCTAGGGAGCAAATTAATCACAAACCAATGTGACCTTTGAGGGCTGCCAACGTGTAGTTAAACTTATTAAGCCAGGCAAAGTGCCTGGCGAAAGGGACCGAGTAAATTATACTGCCCTGAATAATATTGCGCTACCACAGAGGTCCTCCTCGAGTTGAATTGTGTTATGTTGATAGTTAAAAGTTGGTTCCTGTGTTCAATAAAATGTGGCCCATGTTAAACCAACTTAAACTGTGTTGCCTCGTTATTCTGGCCTTGACTGGCAAAGGGAATTGGCAACCACCACGTGGAGAAGTAAGCCTCAGCAACCATGTCACATGCAAGGCCCAGGCAGAATCATGTGATGTGGGCCAATCTGGGCCTCTTGAAGAGTATGATGCGTTCTCAAACCCCCAGATAAAAGGGAGAAATGGCGAGCAGCAACCCTCCTTGGAAATTAAGACAGAGCAAGCCTAGCCCACCAACCCTTTATATAATGGAATGTAGTAGCTGTGGGAATTCCATTTCCCCATAGCTCTGAACCCCTAAAGTGGCCAGCACACAGAAGGCAGCTGAAGGCCTGGATTTCCCAGCAATCCCCAGGGCTGAGCAGGAACCCTGTGTATGCTGATCTAAGCATAGGTCAGGAGGCCAGAAAACAGGATGGCAAGGCCAGAGGAAAACAGGATATCAAGATACATCTGCTCAGGCCCAGGAAAGCCCTTCCTGTCCTCATCAATAACAAGCAAATATGGTCCTCCAGATATATGTGCATTTCCTTCCCACCAAGGAATGAATTTCCTCTGCCATTGTCTGCCATTGTGTACTTGTTCTGGTGTTATCAATAAAGACTGGTGGTCTCTCAGGCATCATCATCATCACACACACACACACAGAGACCCATGCACACAGCCCAGAGAGACACAGAGAGAAACGCTGCCTGAGGACCAGAGATGATTGCACCCCAAAACTCTGTGTGTGCTTAATCCATAACGCTACATATGGTGACCTCGACTTGATCCCCTAAGGCAACACAGACGTGATTCTCCTAAGGCAACACGACATGATTTGCTGAAGCAAGGCAGATGCACAGGAACCACTGAGGCACAAGGAACAAGTTCCAGGCCAGAAGGCCACAGAATGCGGCTCTTCCTCATCTCACCATGCCCATAAAGCAGCTTCGAGGCACGACCAGACATCCTTCAAAAAGGATCCCATAGGTGAGATGGGAGCGTTTTTCTCAGTTGGAGAGCAAAAAGAATTTAGAGAGCCAGTTAATTTTCGGGGCCAAGTAATGCCTTGTGCCAGCCATGAGCTCAGGACAAACGCCCCTGAGAGAACTGGGTTGGAAACCAGTAGTAGGAAGGGATCTGCAGGCAGAAACTTCCAGGGTTGACAGCCAGGACACTGGTAGGGGAACAGAGCAGCAATGGGGGCCCATTAACCTGTAGAAAAGAGACAGTGCAGTTTGGTTCCTTCACACCATGAAAAAAAGTCTGGAAACAGGGCTTTGTGTTGGCTGCTATTCATGAATGTGACATTATTTATTTATTTATTTATTTATTTATTTAACTTATATGCCGCCCACTACCCAAAGGTCTCTGGGCGGCTTACAATCCAAAGAATAAAACAATTTAGAATAGTTAAGAGTAAAATATCAATAAATCATCAATAAAAACCTTACACTAAAATCATTATTCTAAAATTGTCATCAGCGGACCCACAATCTATATTGTATCAATTAAAAACCTTCTGGAACAGGAAGGTTTTTACCTGGCGCCGGAATGTAATCAGTGTTGGCGCCAGGCAGATCTCGATCGGGAGGGCATTCCATAGCTTGGGAGCAGCTGCCGAGAAGGCCCTGTGTCTACAGGCCATCCCTCTCACCTCCTTGAGGGATGGCTCTTTCAAAAGGGCCCCCTGGCTAGATCTTAATTGCTGGGTAGGTTCGTATGGAAGGAGGCGTACCTCTGCTTATGAGTTTAATCTATTCTGAATGCATGTTTTTAAGTCAAACAACTCTTAATTAGAGCAGCCCTATCTTAAAAATAAAAAAATAAAAATGGAAAAAATAAACAAATTGTGAGTAGAGCAGACTGCATTTAAAATTTGTAAGACAGCAGTTAAAACACCAATGGTTTTTCACTCTTAAATCAAGCCTCTTGTAAGTAGAGGTATCACCGAAAAAAGGCATTCAAGCTGAATAGTAAAAGCAAAAAGCAAAGTGTTCTGCTTATATACCACCCCAAAGCACTTCAAGTAGTATCTGGGTGGGTAGTCATTTTACCAACCTGGGAAGGATGGAAGGCTGAGTCAACCATGAGCCTGCTATCTGGGATTGAACCCCAGGTCCTGAGCACAGCTTTAGCTGCAGTACATATCAGCAAATTAAGCAACAAATATAATATTTACTTGTGCTTGACACAGAGCAGTGCAGCAGTAGTGTGCAGATAAAATGTCAGTATTGATATAAAGTATTGCAGAGTTAGGTTATGAAGAGACAATGACAATGGGTAGAGTAAAAACTCATATATTCATATATACATCAAAAATATATACAGCATAACAACCAAGCAATATTTACAACAGACAAACAGAGTGTGGGGTTCTGTTGTCACCATAACAGACCCACCTAACAAATGAAAAGCTAGTGCTTTTTATACAGTTCAATACCCATCAGATGTGAGTCATCACTAATTACAATCTGATGCAATCTGATACAATCATGATGCTATAAATTCTTTCACCTGTGCTTCATCACATAACATGCCTGTGATTACTTATCTC
Organism: Phrynocephalus forsythii; assembly: GCA_029282475.1. NCBI lineage: Eukaryota > Metazoa > Chordata > Lepidosauria > Squamata > Agamidae > Phrynocephalus > Phrynocephalus forsythii. The sequence continues at coordinate 16,745,947 of JAPFRF010000004.1, forward strand.
TTACACTTGTGAATTAACATCATGAGTCTGCAGAATCTAACTGCCTCCATTTTACAATTCTCTTTCCACTATCTGTTAAATATACATAACATATATTTTATCAACTTTTACATATCTTGACAGTACAGGCATTTAACCACTGTGCCAAGGGGCTCAGTACAGTATGTGACATTTAAACATTTACTGTAGTTTGGAAGCAAAAGAGCAATGCAACATTTGATGCTTTAAAAAAGAAGGAAGGAAGGAAGGAAGGAAGGAAGGAAGGAAGGAAGGAAGGAGAATAAAAGCTGTGTTTGCTATAAATCCATGTTGAAGTGACACCTTGACACTTTTAGCATTTGTTTGTTATGTGACATCAGGTCACATCTGAGTTAACTTCACTCTCAAAGAGTTGCTAAGGTATATGAGATGCTTAGGAGCCCTGTGGCACAGTGGTTAAACTGTACTGCAGCCAAAACTCTGCTCACATACTGGGGTTGAATCCCAGGTAGCCAGCTTGTGGTTGACTCAGCATTCCATTCTTCCAAGGTTGGTAAAATGAATACCCAGCTTGCTGGGGAAGCGGGATCAATGCACAGCCTGCAAAAGTAAATTGTAAACTGCCCAGAGAGTGTTTGAAGTACTATGGGGCAGTATATGAGCAGACCACTTTACTTTGTTCTGTTTAAGGAATTGGGCTACCAGCACTCTCTCCCACCAGCCCAGCCCCAGAGTGTTTTCATGGTCAAGCAGAGATTCAAACCTAGCTCTCCTGAGCCCCACTCTTTCTACTGCACCATGTGGCTCAAAATCATAATTAGGCCAAACAAAAAAAGGGGGGGTTATTGTACAACTTTGTGATTTCGTAAACACAATGTTCATTGGTGGAGATTAGAGATGGGCATGAACCGAAAAAATGGTGATTCATTTTGGTTTGGTTCATTTTAGGATTCAATTCATTTTGTTTCATTTTAAATGAATTTTTTGAAAAAAATCATTTTGTTGATTCATTGATTCATTGATTCATTGATTCATTATTCGTTTTGCGTGGTGTGTGTGTGTGTGTGTGTGTGTGTGTGTGTGTGTGTGTGTGTGTGTGTGTGTGTGTGTGTGTGTGTGTGTGTGTGTAGTGCTTGTGCAACTTTGGCTGGGGGAAGGAGAGCTCCCCCAGCCAGCACCTCTCAGGTGAGAGGCATTTTTCCACCTCTGTATGAGGAAGCGAGGAGCGGGGTCTCTTTTGACATTTTTCCCGCAGCGGATGGCAGTGCCGAGCGGGCGCTGTCATCCACTGCAGGGAAGAGCCATTTAAAGAGACCCTGTGATGCCTTCGGGACGTTTACCACATGCCATCTGTTCCCTGCCACCAAAAATATAATAATTTGGAGACTTGACATGCCCCAGGATCATTCAAGAAGGATCATCGGTTTAACTAGCGACACAGCTCATTCCGGGAGGGTGAGCTTACTCCAGCCATGCCCCAGCTAAAAAGGGATTTGTCTCCTCTGAACAACCCTCTGCCTGGGAGCCTTGGAACATCTACTCTGCTCCAGGTCCCATAGAGTTCAATCAAGAGAAACTTTCTTGCTCACAGAAAAGTCAGTAGTAGAGATGGGCACGACTTAGCGGAATTCCCGTTTCTGTTTCCGTTACTCGTTTCCGATACGCGACGGAAACGGTAACGGGAATTACTCCGCCAGAACTCGAACTTGAACCAACTAAAGAATAATTGGGTCTGATTTGTCGTGGTCGTTCCTGGCATCGCGGCGATCCCGCGATGCCAAGCGGCACAGAAAAAAAGTTTTTAAAAGTTAAAAAAAGAACCGATTCCTGGCCCTAAAAGCAGGCGAAAACTGTCTGAGGGCACCTACCAGGCCAGAAGGGTGTTTTATTTGGGGGGGTTCCCTGCCCCCCATCTCCTTGGCTAGTGCTACTGCTGCGCTGCTGGTACCAGGCGGGAGGGCATCATCTCGTCTGCCTTTGCCATGCGGTGTGCGGGCGGGGGGATCCAAAATGGCGACCGCAATATTTTTTTTGAAATTGTGGTCCAAAAACCCACCAAAGCACCACAGAAACATGCGAAAATTAGCTATTTTAAATGCTTGAATTTTTACAGTAGCAGCAGTGGGTTTGTCTTGCCAAAATACGTCTCTGTTTATTTTATTTTATTTTATTTTATTTTATTACACCTGCGCATTCGCAATGATGGGCTCGCCCATGGGAGCGGACCATGCAAATTTTTGGAGCCATTCCACCAATCGCATGGCCAGGTTTTGGAGACTGTACCAGGCTGGGAGGGAGCATCCATTTGCCATGCAGTGCGGGGGGATCTAAAATGGCGACCGCAATATTTCTTTTAAATCGTGGTCCAAAACCCCACCAAAGCACCACAGAAACATGCAAAAATTAGCTATTTTTAATGCTTGATTTTTTACAGTAGCAGTAGTGGGTTTTTCTTGCAAAAAAAGTCTCCGTTGATTTTATTTTATTTTATTTTATTTTATTTTTTTACAACTGCACATTCGCAATGATGGGCTCGCCCATGGGAGTGGACCATGCAAATTTTCCACCAATCACATGGCCACTTGGCCAGGTTGACCACAGAGACTTCTGGGATGTGCCAATCAGGCATAAACAGCCCACTAACCGTAGCCCAAACCCGAACCCGAACCCTAAGCCTAACCCATACGCCAGTATACTGTCCTTCTAAGTGGGTCAGAGAGGCACCCAGAGGTGCACCCCAGTACTCACCCTAACCTCACCCGTAACTAGCCTAACCCTAGCCCTTGCGCTAACCCGTCTTAACCCTAAGCCAGATCTACTTGCATTGCACTACACGCAAGTACATTTCCCTTGGAGCGGGTGCAAAGAGTCTGCCAGTCCATCACTTGTGGCTCTGGCTGACTCCTGCAGCAGCATTTGTGTGTCATGCAAACCATGCCTGCAAGTGCTGCCTGACTGTCTCACCGACTGTTGCAGGGAAGGCACCCCAAAGAGGGGTGCCTCTGCCAGTCTGCTGCGTCTGCAATATGCATATCCATAGCATATGGCTCTGCATGCCCTTTTGTAGCAGCGCTGGCGGGTGAGGATAGGAGGCACCCACCACAGAGAGGTGCCTCCAGGAGCCCGCTACCCCCCAAAACGAGTACTAACGGCAAACGAAAAAACAAAAAATGAAACGACAAATTTTTGCAAAATTTCGCGAAAAACAGAAACAAGCCGATACGGGCTGCCTCTGACACACGACAACTCGAAAATGTCATTTTCCCTAGTCGTGCCCATCTCTAGTCAGTAGCATGCAGCCTTGGCTAAGGTTCTGGTTAATTAGCAATGACTTCCCCCTCAGGCACACACAGATTCCAGTTAAAAAGTTAAAGAAAAATAACTTTATTTTAAAAAGAAAAAGCAAGAGTAAAAACAGGAATCTCTTCTTGTCAGCATCATCTGGCAAGAGGCACAGATCCTTGGAGCTTTTAACAAACAAAGACAGATTTCTAAAACAAACTTACAAAGTTGCTTTTAAAAAAGGACCAGTCTCAGGAAGATAACGTGAAAGATTGCACCCCAGAAATGAAAATAATAACGCTAACTAATTCTGGCTAATATACTCACACCTGGAACGGAAAAGATCTCTTTGCATTCTCCTGGCTGAAAAGCCAGCCCCAGCACGGAAGTCACATCGCTGCAAGCTGTCCCCGAGCGCTCTCTTGCTCTCTGTGTAAGCAGCACATTATATTATAGACCTAACAGCTTAGGATTCCTCTTTGTTCTTTAGGAATGGAAATTACACCCAGAAGGGTGTAGGCTCTCTCACCAATTAGCATGATTACAAGGAAAGACTTTCCCCTTTTGATAGTAAACAAAAGGCCTATTGATCTCAAGTGTTCCATCATCTGAATAGGATGTGTATTTTGACAAGTGGATTCCTTAACTGACAGGAACCATCTGTTATCATCTGAGTGTAACTCTTTGAGGTCCAGGGGACCGTTTGATATGAGAGAGGTATTATAAAATTTCACCCATGTGTTTCTTCCTCATAGATATCATGTGTGAAGGCAGGTTTTTGATGTGCATGAGAGACAATGTAAGACCTCTTCCATTTGCTATTTTACAACCACATCAAACATTTTGATAATGAGAGAAACGTAAAATTTTGTGCTCCCATTTGACTTGGCATCCACCTGTCAATTACAAAGAAAGTCAGTGTCTTCCTTTCCCAGGACATGACATAGCCAGGGATCAACAGATTATACAGATGACAGGACAGATCAAAAGATGAATTTTTTTAGAATTCATCACAGACCCTTCTTCCTGTCATCGGCTGGGCCCCTTTAAAAATGGCCCAGTTGCCACCAGAGGTTCTCCCCAGTGCCGACTGGGCCATTTTTAAAGGGGTCCAGCTGATGACTGCTCAGCAGGAGCTCTCTGAAAATGGCCCCGTTGGCAATGCAAGAGCTCTGCGCTGACCACGGGGCCATTTTCAGAGGGATCTTGCTGTGCTGTCATCAGCTGGACCCCTTTAAAAATGGCCCAGTCGGCACTGGGGAGAACCCCTGGTGGCGACTGGGCCATTTTTAAAGGGGTCCAGCCAATGATAGCTCGGCAGGAGCTCTCTGAAAATGCTAGGGAGGGCAGCTTGATCCCTGGATCAGCCCTCTCTAGCATTTTCACAGGACTCCTGCCGGGCTGTCAGTCGCTGGACCGCTTTTAACCTGGCCCAATTGGTACCAGGGGGAGCCCCTGGTACCGACTTGGCCAAGTTTAAAGGGGTCCTGCCATTGACAGCTAGGCAGGAGCCCTCAGAAAATGGTGGAGAAAAGGGCAGGCTTTTTAAATCCTTTTCCCGCCAAAGCCAGCGCTACAGCTGATCGGTGGCACTGGCTTCTGGCGGGAAAAAGCCCACAGTTTCCCCACACCAATTGCAAGGGAAACCTTTCCCATAGGAATGCATTGCTTCAATGCAGTCCTATGGGAAAACGAAAAATGAAACGAATAAAGAAGAAATTTCCATTTCGTTTTGTTTCATTTTTCTTTGATGGGTCAGTTCGTTATTCATTTTGTCACGTAACGAAATGAATAATGAATAATGAAATGAATTAAACATTCATTTCGTGCCCATCTCTAGTGGAGATCCATCTTAAAACAGAACCATCTAAAGATATAATGGGGAAGAAGCAGGTAGATTTCCACATTTTCAGAGCCAGTCAATTTCCTGGGAAATGTGGTCAGGATTTTCACCCTGACCTTATGGCAACTTGCCCACTGCAGTTTTGGTTCCATAGAACACAACACAAGACGGCTATTGTTGTTTTTAGCTAATTTGACCTCAGCCAAGGATCTTTGCATCCGATGGTTTTCAAAGCTGGTCTAGTCAAGTGGCATTACATTTTGGGTTCTGCCCAACAGGAATGTAGTCACTGCCAGACATCAGTTTTCGCTAATACATCCAATGACAGGAGTGTGAACATAATGATGGCAGGCCAGTTACATTACTCAGCGGTATGTGATGGCAGCTAAGTGTTAAATCCTTACTGGCAATTATCCAGGTGTGTGCATTGCTTGCAGGGTGGAAGGAATTCAAATGTCTGGTTCATTGGTTCTCAAATGGGCAAAGGGAGTGGTAATAAAAGGAATTTCAAGGAATGGAGCAAAACTGAGTGATGGCATCATCCTTTCCTTTGATTTCTGTTTTGTTTTTGCTGTTTCTTAAGGCAAATCCCCCTTTTACTAACCCTGTGTGATAAAGTTTGTGTGTGTGTGTGTGTGTGTGTGTGTGTGTGTGTGTGCGCGCGCGCGCGTGCGCGCTCATGAGAGAGAGCTTATTTGCCCTTACTTTATTAAACCACATTTTTGTGTTTGATTTTGATTTTGTAGCACAAATTGTGGGGTGCTTTTTGTTTAAAAGGCTGAACAATTATAGGAAAGAGGAGGGGAGAAACAAGTTTTTCTCAGAAATCAAAACGGGGGGCAATGACAGTGAAACCTCCAATCTAATTATTTCCCAGGGTATTTTGCTGATGGAGAAAATGGGAAAATAGGATAAGCCTCTGGTATACATAATATCATATGGAAAAAAGAAGGGGAGAGAAGAGAAGGAAATGACAAAGGTAAGCAGGAGAAGAAAGACAGGCTGAGTAGAGATGGATGGACTCAGAGGACCGCTAAAAGGATCTTGGAAGGGCATGGATCATGTTACCTCCTGCATGGCCTCAGTGAGGTACGAATGTGTTTGCTCCCATTGGTCAATATAAAATAAAATGAGCAGGTTTTCTATTTCACAAAAGAAGTTTGCTTCTCTCCTGAGCCCTTTCCTGAGTATGAATACTGAATTTCTCTACACCATTCTTGAAACCATACGCTACTGGTTATGCTGAACAGTTGAAAAAGCAAGAGCCATGCTATGATGCATAAATGAACTTGAAAGAGTGTTCTATATTCCAAGCTTTTCCACCTGTAATTATTGTATTACTGAGCCTACAATGCCACCAAATTGAAGCTCATTTTAGTTGATATGGCTGAGGTTTTATTTTGTTTGTCACTTGAAAAGGACTTCCCAAAATATGAGGGAATGAATGAAGCCCCCCCTTTTTTTTTAAAATATCAAACTGGGAGGAAATGGAAGCTGTCGGATTAGACTACTCCACCCTTTTAGTTGTACTAATCTGAATAAGAATTATTTGGGCATGGGTTTAATTGCCTCACTGAAATTCCAGGATGGTGCCAGAAACCTGTAAGAAACCAGGGCAGTTCTGCGTAATTTTCCTTCTGCAACATAATGGTGGAAAAGGTCTCAGAGTTTTTATCTCTCCTCAGACATGCAGGATTCCAGCTGTTATGAAAACATGCTAATCACTTTGACCCACATACATTAATCACTAGCTGGCTTGGGTCCTTTCTAAGGAGAAAGGTGGGATTAAATTATTTTAAATAAACAAATAAATTAGAACATGATTTTTTTAAAAAAATCTTTCAGAATCATATATTGTTGCAGATGCCAAATAGAGCTAGACCTATGAGAAAGGGACAATAGAAATGGAAAAGAACACAAAATTCACAAACAAGCAAAAAAGCAAACCAGTCTGGAGCAACCTAAACCAATGTGTCCTTGTGAAAACCTGACCAAATTCTTACATCCAGATCTAAATGGATTTCCGAGTAAACCATACAGAGTCATAAAGCAGAATTGCTATTTACAGTTGTCTTTTAAAAACATAGATTCTGCATAATATGAGGTTTTACTCATATATAGTCTCCTACAGAGTAGAGGGATTCAACGGCTATAAATACTACTGCAAGATGTTTCTTGACTGACCCTTTAAAGTGATGCAAAGAATATTTTAAAAAATCCATAACTGATATTAGTGCATCAGTGACAATCTATATAAAGTTTCATGATATTGGCAAATTCAAACTGGAAGACTTGCTTTGGATTGGTTCCTGCAATCATGCATACTGGTGTGTACTGGAAGTTATTCAAGCCCAAGCAATCTTACCTGTTCCAACAGATGCCCCTTGACCAGAGCTAGGAAGGTGTGGGTACTAGGAAAGGTTGGGGGGGGGTCACACTGGTGTGTCCTATCAAAGATGTCATCTAATCACTGTCTTAATGAATATACTGGCTCATCCTTGCAGTGCACCAAATGGCAGGCTAAACAGCCTGCATCCACCTCTTAGATGCTTTGTGCAAACAGGTTCAGCAGAGCAAGCTGTAAATGGAGAGAAAAACTGAGTAGCAAAAGACTGCAGCAGTAGACAGATTGCTGTGGGAAAGAAACATAAACATCCTTCTACTTTTCAGAACTGAAGAAGATTACTGTGTGTTGTGCCTGAAAGAGCAAGCTGTCAAATTCCAGACACATCATGAGGTGTCATTTGGTAGATGCGATATGTCACCTTTTATGTGGGGGGCATTGTTAAGTTGACTGTCAGAGCCCTGGTTGCCACCAAATGTAAAGTCATTTGATACTTCTTTGACAAATGCATCGGAGCTTCTTTGTGCCTACAGATCAGAGCACTATCATTCTGATAACATTTATCAGGGCCAGCATAAAAGAAAAACATCCTGAAGCAGCCAAGATGGAATATCTATTAGAGTGCTAAATGGAGGCCTAAGCTAAATCCTCTCAATTCGTAATGCACACTTCTTCCACTTCTTCCACTTTTTCCCAGCATTGATACAGCCACTCCTCATTCGTCTCCAGATTTTGAAGTTGGCTTCAAAATTCGGAGTTGATAATTGCCTGTCCTGATCCATCAAGGGGCACAAACACGGCAAGCTGTTGTGTTGTCCAGATCACCTCTTTCGTTGTAGATGGCACAAAGTTTGAAGTATTGGGGAAGGATAAAAACCTCTGGTGATATATCATGGCCTCTGTATTTTTAGGAAGGGTTAGAAGATGAAAAACCCCAGATTCATCATAGAAGAAGAAATGCAGGGGTTGATTACAGCTGTCCCTGCCCCCAATGGGACAAATCATGGCTGTATGGACATGGGTGTTTTAGTTTAGGTCAGGCTGTACTGAAATTTACTTTCATTTTTGCCAGTCTCCATTCAACTATATGGAGGCATTTGGCTTAGATAGAAATTAATTTCTAAGTTCACTAACTCCATAGAACAGCTAATGGCTATGACAGGATCAAGGGCACTGAGCCTCTCTAAGAATAAGTGGGTAGCCTTGATGTTTTTCAACAGGGAAAGTGTATTGTTCAGACATTATACACTGAACCCAATCTTATTGGCATGCTCAAATATTTCACTGGATATATTCTTTTCTTTCCCCCTGTGCCAGCCTTAATTATCATTTGAATGTGTGAGAGGCTTCTTGGCTGCCAATCAAAACAGCAATGCAGAAGAGGCATATCAGAATCTAAAGCATTTGCGCCAGTCGTCAAATGCCAAGTTCAAAGCCTTTGCTTTATCCATCAGAAGCTCTTCTTTATTAATGCTCATTAAATGGTCCAATGCATAAACCAAATCCAGAAAAGGCTACAGAGAGAAAAGGGTGGGGTGGGGGGGGTTGAGTCAAAGTGCAGCCATAGTTTTTAAAGCTTGCTCCCCAGAGAGGGAGAGCTGAACACCATTTATAGTGGTGTAAAATCCTCCCCAAGCAAAAACTGCTATAAACGGCTCCATGTTCGATGCAAGCAGGAGAATCAATCTTCCAAATGGTAGTCAGCAGAGACTGCTAAAGTATATTTGCCTGGGGAGCTGCATTAGGTCTTAAGCTGAACATGAAATTCATAGCATGGAACTAGAAACACCCACCTCACATCCCAGTACAGGTGAGGTGGTGCAGCTACGCAATTACTTGTTTAATCAGGAGTTTGAGGCCTATGGCAAGTGTCCCTCTGAATGTCCCCTAAGCTGGAGTCGTGGCTCCTGTCTCTACATGTTGGTTTCTTTTAGTGGTTTGCCCTTTTCAGATCAGATTTGGGGCCCAAATTATTCTGGATGCCCTACCTCTGAACTCTAAACCAGAGGCAGGGAACCTTTGCCCCCCCCCAGAGGGTTTGGACCACAATTCCCAGAATTCCCATCCTATACTGCCAATGAACAAAGACTGTAGGAGATGTGGTTCAAAACCTCTGGAGGGCTGAAGTTTCCCCACATGATGTAAAGGCATTCCCTCTAGTAGCCAGTTGTGGTAACCCTGCCTCTCTGCTGTGCTGAGTATTCTCTCTCTCTCTCTCTCTCTCTCTCTCTCTCTCTTGTGGTGACAGCTGTTTGTTGTTATTGATCTGTTTGGTTGTATGTGAACAGTACAGAAAACAGCATACAGTGTAATTTCCAACAACCTTAAGTAAAGAAAACATATTTATTCTCTCTGCTACAAAATGTCTCAAAGTGAGGTCGTTAAAACTTGAAGTGCCATTTAATGAGAAAGAGGTACATTGAGAAAACTTGTAGCTATTCCTCTGTGAGGATCTCTGTATTTCTACTGTGTAGCAAAAATGGACTTTTACCAGGTATTCAACACTCTACAAAGGATTGTTTATATAGTTAGCAGATATCCCATGGACTTAAACCATTCCTAAGTCTTAAATTAATAAAGAGATGAAGGGGGAAATAAAATTAAATTATTGTGTGCCAAACCTCCAGGTTACTGCTTTTTGGACACAAAACAATGTCATTGTTTCTGTTGCATAGCATTATTTATTTATTTATTTATTTATTTATTTATTTATTTATTTATTTATTTATTTATTTATTTATTTATTATTTATTGCCTTTTTATGCTGCAACCATTTCCCAGAAGGGACTCTGGGCGGTTTACATAAATGTAAATAAGAAACAAACAACAATGCAAATTAAACAAACAGTAGAATAAACAAGTAAAATAAGAAAATAAATACATAATGCATGCAAGAATAAGGCAAGAGGCAAAAGAAGAAGAAGAAAAACCTAAAAATACTAAAAAAGGGGAAACAATAAACAGGGAAAACACAACACAACAAATTACTGATCGCCGTACGCCTCCTTAAAAAGCCAGGTCTTTAATGCTTTTTTAAAGGCTAGGAAGGACTCAGTTTGGCAGATTTCACATGGAAGTTTATTTATGTTAATAAATTATTAACATTATACATTAAATATTTTAATATTTAATAAATTATTAAAATTTATGATAATGATTTAAATCCAGGGGTGTGTGGGCTGTGGACTGCATCCCATGCTCACCTAATTCCATAGCAGGAAAAGAGAGAAAAATGCCAGTGGTGTTTTATGATTCCCAAGACTCACACATTTATTCCGTTATACCAACATAAATTAAATGCAAAAGGTTTAATGATCTCGCTGCTTGGGCATGTAGCCTCACTGAAGGCACTAACTTGTAAGCTAATTTATAGGGGTTTTTACCTACTAAATCATAAGCCCCTGAGAGTTGTAAGCATATCCACCCACTAGCCCCTTCCTTGCCTTTCTTTTTCTGTTTGGTAAATAGAACCCATTTCCTCCTGAAAGAAGAATGATGGCGGGGGGCTCTCTTAAGATGCACCACTTCATGCAGCCCCTAGGAGGGGTTTCAGAACAACCCTAGGCTCCCAGAGGTAAACCAGTCAGGGAAAAGAATACAAGATGATCAGAGGGAAGCTTTCAGGACTAAGGAGTAAACTGGCAACTTAATTAAAAGTGTGTGTTTGTTACTGTGCGCATTTTCTGTTGCACCACTAAATGCATAATAAATGCCCAATCTCACTTGATTTCGGAAGCTAAGCAGGGTCGGCCCTGGTTAGTACTTGGATGGGAGACCACCAGGGGATACCAGGTGCTGTAGGCACCTGGAGTAGGAACTGGCAAGCCACTCCAGTACTCCTGCCAAGAAAACTCCATGGACATGGAGTCACGTAGAGTCGGTCACGACTGTAATGACACAACACACACACACATACACCCATTACTTATTGGTGAATCAGAGTGGAGGAGCAGGAGAATGAATTCATTTTATTACTACTTCTGTGTGGTGCCATTGCTAGCCCTGCAGCTCTCCCTCACTCCCTCACAATATTGGCACTTTGTGAAAAATTAGTGGGTTATGAATCACAATTTGGACACTCGGTCCCTAAAAGTTTTGCCATCACCAATCTAGAGCCATGAGTGTGTTGGGAGCTCACATTACTTGAGGGCTCCTTATTGTTTTCATGAGCCGGTGCATTCAAGGGCGTGAATTAGAACAGCCGTCTTTTGTCCAAATATTATGATCTCTTTCAGGTATACCAGCCATTATTTTTCAGCTAGAAGATTTTTTTCAGTCTCTCTCTTTCCTTCCTCAAAGTTCCATGGTCAAGTACAGCCCAGACAGGATGGATGTTTTGGACTTCCATTCCCAGCATCCCTTGACAGGAAGGACAATGGGAAGGGTTTGGACAAACTGCAGTGTAAAACATTTGAGAAGCAGCCTTCTGCCTGTCCCTGTTCTAGATTACTTTGGGTGCAAGGCCTTGGATGATAATAAATCTAAATGCAAGATATCCATGTCCTCAACTGAGATTGCTCACTAGTAAATCTAGAAAAAGAATGAAGCAGTGCCTGTTCATGATATGAACATCTGTCAATCCACTCTCTCTGCTGGCATCCACACTTACTCATATCTATTAGAGGTGGGCATAAAAAAGAAATATAGCATTTTGTTTCCATTTCATTTTAGTCTTCATTTCATTAATAACAGATTTTTGAAAAGAATTTTCATCACAAAACAAAATGAAACTAAACGCTTCATAAGGCTAGAAATAATGGGCCACTTTCCTTTTTTTTTTAATTTAACAGGGAGCCCACTGCCCTAAAGAACCCTTTGTAAACAAGCAAGAAACCTAATGGCTAGCTGCTGCTCAGAGAGACTGGAGAGATACGCTCAACAGCTGATTGGCGGTGCGGTCCTGGAAGGAAGGAAAATATTAAATATAATAACCTCCACATTCCTACTTAATAAGGAAAGGTTAGGAAAACAATCAGTTTAAACCAACTTGCAGACACAGCCAACAAAGGGAAGAGCTCAGCTCCTGGCTAGCTGCAGGCAGATCAAGATCGGAGATAAGCTATCTCAATTGCTGAGATGTGGGAGGGAAGGAAAACAAATCAATCAGTTTAAAAATAAACCTCCTGTTTTCAAGACAGATGGATCAAGAGGCTAGGACAAATAATTTCATTTTTGAATCAAAAATGGTGTTTTGTTCAATTTTTGATGGCACACTCTTTTTGTTTCTTTTTATTTTGTAAGGTTTTGTAAGCTTGTGTTGTTGTGTGTTGTGTTATTATAGTCGTGACCGACTCTTTGTGACTCCATGTCCATGGAGTTTTCTTGGCAGGAATACTGGAGTGGCTTGGCAGTTCCTTCTCCAGGCGCCTACAGCATCTGGTATTCCCTGGTGGTCTCCCATCCAAGTACTAACCAGGGCTGACCCTGCTTAGCTTCCGAAATCAAGCGAGATTGGATGTGCTTAGGGCATAAATGACAAAACAGTGCATCATTTTTCATAAGGTGCCTATCCCTAATATCTATGTCAGATTTGTATCTTGTTCTATCCACTGGTTCCTTTGTGGTGCTGATAGAGGGCTTGTGAATTTTACTGGCTGCTGCACTTCTCAAATGTATGCATTCCACTGGAAGCATCCATCAGATTAGGAAATGACAGTCTAGAATGTAAAGTCTGGGGACGGTGAATGCGAGAAACATCTGTTGGAGTGGAGTCTTTGCACAATCCCACTCTCTGTTCAGCCCTTGGCTAATCTCCTATGAATATTTCTGCAGCCATAGATTGTGCCTCATATTTTGCCATCATATGTTGAGATGTAAAATTTCTGGAAAAATGGAAAGAAAAAATATACCCTTCCCCCCAAAGCTGTTTTTTGTTTTTCTTGAGGAAAAAAGAGGAAAAAAGGAGTGTGACATATGTTTGTTTAAATAATATATCCATAACATGGTATTCAAGTTATATAACACGAAGAACTTAATGAAAGACTTTGGCGACTTCCGTGGCTTCAAAATTTCTGGAACTTTTTCCTGTTTTAATTACTCTTTCTCTTTTAATTAATCTTGTAGGACATCTTTTAAAGAAAAGAACTGAAAACTATTTCTAAACCATGTTGGGACTCAAAACGAAAATAAAATGCTATAATATTCAAGGAAATCATTTAAGTAAAGCAAACATTTTCAGCATTGATCTTTGGATGGACAATTGCCATGCTATCTCCACCAGCAGCCCCAATCAGGGATTATGCCTGCATCTATGTTGGGCTAAATGACTGGAAGAGAGCACTCTGTGTATGCTTGGAAAGGAGGCTCTGCACTGATGTGTGAGTATTAGTTGAGCTTTTTTATTTTCTGAACTGTTCACTCTCATGGCACGGTGGTTAAATGCCTGTACTGCAGATAAAACTATATGCTCACAACCTGAGGTTCTAACCCAGGTAGCCGGTTCATGCAGCCTTCCAGCCTTCAGAGGTCATTGAAATGAGTACCCAGCTTGCTGGGGGGGGGGGCAATATGTAGCTTGCATAATTAAATTGTAAACCACCCAGAGAGTGCTTGAAGCACTATGGGGCTGTATATAAGCAAAACACTTTGCTTTTGCTTTTTCATTGCCTTAGCTTTGTCCCAATGGCACTTTGCTCCAGTTCTTTTTTGAAACTTTTTGGGGACTTTTTGCCATTTGTTCTTTTGCTATGTTGAATCTTCTTCTTCTTCTTCTTCTTCTTCTTCTTCTTCTTCTTCTTCTTCTTCTTCTTCTTCTTCTTCACATTTGTCCCACTTGGAGGTGGGATCCGGTATTCTTGTTTCGGCCCTCCACTTGGCTAGTCATGGGCTAGGTCCTGGTGAACCTGGGACAACTTCATGTCATTTTCAAGGGTGTTCATCCAGTGCTGTTTCAGTTGTCCTCTTGATCAGGGTCCACTGACCTCCAGGGTGAGACCCTTTTTGGCCAGAGTTTCCTCATCAGCATGCAGGACATGTCCAAACCACACATTTTGTCAGAGATAGGTGCAATGCTGTATTTTGCTCTGATGTCATCATTGCACACAGGATCCTTTTGTGTGAGGCCAGAGGTCCATTGCAGCATCTTCACTTCCATGACACCAAAGCGATGTTCAGTTTCTTTAATTGCTGGTCAGCATTCTGCACCATAGAGCACAACAGGTCATACAACGGTACAATAAATCTTTGATTTTAAATGTTCGCTGATCTTTTTGTCACACATGGTGCTTGATGTCATACATCACTTTAGCCAGGCACTGTTGATCTTCAATGTCATCTTGTGACTCAGGCTCCAATTGGCTTCGATTGTGGAACCAAGGTATTTGAACATCTAATTTCTTGGTAGGTGAATACCATCGATTTGGATCCTACCATATTTATTTGGGTCAGTCATCAGATATTCCATCTTCTTCACATTCAGGAGCACTCCAAACTTTGTCAAACAGTCACTCCCTACTTGAGTATGGTGCAAGTATTCTCTGATGCAATCATGATGTCATCATTATAAAGAAGTGTCCAGGGCACTGGATTCTGCAGATCTCAAGTGACTGTGCCCATTAGAGATGGGCACGGAACGAACATTTTTTCGTTTTCGTTACCATTTGTCGTTTCCGTTACGTAAGGAAATGACAAATGAAAATTGTGATGAAAATGAAACGAAACAAACAGAACCATGAAAATTGTGGTTGTTACGTTTTGTTTCCTTTAATGGCAACGCGCAATGAAATGAGCTGTTTTAAATGTTAAATAACACCCTGGACATCCCCAAAAACGCAGCGGTGATTATTTATATTGTTTGATAATATCTACCAGGGGGGTTGGGGTCCTTAAAACATTTGTTTTTGTCTTCTCCCATCGCGATGTATTTTTCTTTTCCCTTTAAAATGGATGTCACCACCAGCCACAAAATGGAGGCAAGCCATGTGATGTGGGATCATGTTCAACCAATAGCATGCCCAGGTTGCAGACTGGGCGGGCAGGTTTGGCAGCCACAGAGGGCATAAAAAGCTCTGGTAGCCCCCGTCCTCCTTGCAGTCTCTGGTGGGAGTTAGGGTGGGATTACTGTCTCTGTGACTCTAACTTCAGTCCTGCAGCCTCCCTGTGTGCGTGCGTGCTGCATACCTCTTGGTGAGTATCCTCCCTTGCCCCGCAGTGCAGTCACTCTGCAGCTGCCTTGCACCCTGGTCAACACCCGCCGCTGCCTTTGCAGCCTCCCTGCATACCTAGTCTATACTCTGTCTCTGCCAGCATCCATTTTTTTAGTGTTTTCCCTCTGGTCTGGGGCGTTGGGGGATGCCTGCACACGGAAATGCTTTAAAAATCGCGCAAAAAGCGGGTAGAAACGACAAATGGAAAAATGGAAAACGGTAACAAAATTTTTCAAAAAATTCACAACAAAGGGAAATGAACCGAAACAGACCTCTCAACGACAAACAAAAAACCGAAATGCCATTTTTCTGTTTCGTGCCCATCTCTAGTACCCATAACCAGAATGAACAGAAGCGAGGAAAGTGCCGATCCTTGTAGGACCCCAACTGTGATATGAAAATCTTTCAATGTACCACCAGCAGCCTGCACACAACTCTTTGGCAACTCATAGAGGATTTTGACCCAAATGAGAAAAGTTATTTTGCTATCATGAATGAAATATAACAATCTCTCCAACCACCCATCTGGGTTTTTAACTCTGACACTAAAAACAAGTCTTGTTTTAAATAGTTACTGGGAGTCTTTGCTCTGTGTGTGTGTGGTAGAAGCAACTGTTCCTTTGCAGGGTGGGCATATTGGTTCTGAATGCCCAGCCTTGTGATTTTTGGGGGGCTATCTGGAAGCACTGCCCAAGAAGGGTATATGGGAATGCTGTGAGGCATTGCTGTCAGGAAGGTTCCATAGCCATTATTGTAACTGATGGCTAAACAGGGATAAACAGGGTAGTGTGGATAAATGGATAGAGAGGAACTTCTTGAACCTAGTAACTGGCACAGCATCTATAAAAACATTTCTCAGAGGGCATTCTGAGAAACCCTCCTAGATTTTTCTTTTTTCTTACTGTCTGAGAAAAAGAAGGCTTCCTCACAGCATTGTCTCCAAATTTCCATTGCCACCACTCTAATGGCTGCCCTCCTTACCACCACTGCAGTGTCACCACCACAGAATGACACTACATTAGATTATATTTTGAAGGATAAAGAGTAGCGGCCATTCTATCAACATTGTCACTGACAGTATTGTCACTGCTGTTGCTGTCTTTTCCCCCTGGAAGCATTTGGACAAACTGTACCTTCATTTTCTCTACCCATATGTAGAGCAAAGCTCTTCTATCAGTCTTCATCATTCATAGTGTGGTGATGGGGGGATTTCTCCCACCTTTTGGTCTACTTTGGTATCAGGCTGGTTCACACTTTTTTCCCAGTGGTCATACTGTATCAGGTATTGACCATTGCAAAGCAATCTGTCCCTGATCCATGTCTACGGACCCACACCTTTTTGGTTCCCTGCCAGGGCTACCTTTTTGGATTTAGTTAGGGGGTGTTTTTTGTTAGATTGCTTTTTTGGTTGGATTTCCTTCTTTTTCCATTCCAGCATGTGTGATAACTGGGGTTGAACCAAAGCTGAACTTGCTTCCTAATCTGCAGAAACTGAAAACTTCCTCCAACTCTTCTAGAGAAGGGGAGATTGGAAGCAAAGGTGCATTTGGTTTTAAGCCCTTGTAAGGCAGTGTTGATACAATATGCCATGGGGGGGAGGAATCTTCTCTACAAATGAATGGGAGGAAGCTTTCTATTTTCCAATATTGACAAACATCTTAAACAAAGTACAGGGAAGTAAGCAGGACTAGGATTGTTGTTTTGCTAGCTACCCTCTTTTCCTTAAAAGGGAGGTGTCAAATGATATGCCACAAGTAAAAGAAACCCTGTTAGGCACAAACTATGATCCAGAACGGGATAATATAGCCATCTTAGTTTCTTTACTACCTCAGACTTTTCCCACCAAAAGACTTGATTTGGATTCATGGTGACTCTTCCCAGTTTATTTTAGTTGCAAAGTATTTGGCAGTATTTCCCTGGTTCTTCCTTCGGGTGGCACGCTCTGTGACAGTGTATCTTGCCCAAGGTTACACCAGCTGGCTCTTCTCCTGGGATGTAGAGTGGATAACTGAACTCCAGATCAGGTGGTCCATCTCACCAAGCTATCAAGTGATCAGATATCCTACTGCTAATTTGTGGAGTGTTTCTTTTACAAGAAGTGACTTGTTACCAGTAGGTTCTTTCTGGAGGAAGAACATGGCAAAACTCAAAGCAAGTTACACTGGCATTTTTATTACCACCCCAGAAGGGAGTTGGAATTCATTCATAACCTGTTTCCCCCCTGTAATGTTAAAAGTCTTACGGTGCACCTTCTCCCTAGCCTTTTATTTTTTTAAAGACTAAAAAGATGCCCACAATTTGTATCTTTGACAGCAGCAAACTCCTGTCGCTTGCTTTTTCTAAAAATTCTATCCTGGTAACTCAATAATAAAAGTGTGCTTTGCAAGGGAACATTTTTACTATGATTATTTCAACAGAACAGAGCAGCAACATTTCTTCAAGGGCACTATGAAAGATGGAGGAAGAGATGTAATAAAGGGGAGGAAAACTTGAAAGAGAAAAGCTCAGAAGCCAACTAATGAAAAATGTGGCAGCCTTACTTATAAAACTACCCCCCTTAAATTGCAATAATGTGCCGGCTGATAAATAACCTCTAATCCCACATTGAAAGCTGAGTGAAATTCAGTGCCACCGCTGGGTCCGCGTCTCATTGTAGAGCAAAGTTCTTATTCAGATCTGGTGGAATGAACAGCCCTGGTATGGTAATGCAGGATTACATGCTGTAGGTATTACAAAAAAGATGATTCCCACTGAGAAAAGTCAGTGTTCATTGATGCCAGAAGGTCCTGGAAGCCTCTGTGCATGAGCAGTGGAAAGGGCTGCATGCTTGCACTACAGTCGGTGGTGCAAGCAATTTGACAAAATGGCTCCGTGCTCACTGTGGGGAAAGTAGCCTCTATAACTTTTCAGGATATACTGGTGTTAGTAGAAAGCAGAGCCAGTCTTACTGTTAGGCAGAATGAGGCAGCTTCCTTAGGCATCATGGTTTGGACGGTATGAAAGGGCACCAAACCATAAGAGATTTAAATGATGGTCTTCATCATTTTAAATGGGAAGAGACAGGAACATCTGGAAATTTCTGCCCAACACAACTTGTTGAGCCTTCAGTACTACACAACTTGATGTAGGCTGAAGATTGTCTCAAGAGTAAAATGACACATTGGTGACACTCAAAGCAAGAGCGCAAGTTGAATAACACCCTCCACTATAGCTTTCTATGGGTCTAACAAAATTGGCCTGTCTAGTGTTCCTACCAAAATCTCGTCTTCTTCAGCATTTGTCCTATGTGGTGGCGGGGTTCACTTTTTCTGGACTGGAGATACCATTTTTGGTTGCCATCTTTGCCTGGTTATAGGTGATTGGTTTTCATGTGTGAGAGGAATGCCATCTGCACTGAAGCACTTCCAGGGCAGTGGTCTTTGCAGGACACGGGTGATGGTGTCCATCAGTGTGATGAACAACAGCGGTGAAAGCACCGGCCGCTGATGCACACTGGTGGTAATGCCAATGTCTTTTGAATTTCCAGCTATAGTCTGGCTGCAACTCTTCAGTCCTACCAAAGTATTTTGCAGAATTCCAGTCTTTGATGCCTGTGTTACTACTACTACTACTACTACTACTACTACTACTACTACTACTACTACTACTACTACTACTTGTGCTCTACATCAGAATACATTCCAATAAAATCAATAATGTACAAACATGCAACATATTTAAGCACAGTCTTAATATTATGTATATGTAAATAAGTATCTAAATGTTTATCTATATGTACACTAACATAAAAGTCATCAGAATAAGCAATGATAAAAAGAAACTAACAGACTGCTAAAGAAACAGTTAAAGGGATAAAATAAAAAACCATTGGTCTTACACTCAGCACCTATGGTTTGAAGTTGAATATATCATTTTTTCAAGCCATGTTTAAGTTTGTTCAACTTGGGCTCCATATGAAGGTGCTGCAAGACAGAATTCCAGAGCCAAGTGGGAAAATGCTTGAAGCTTGGAATTCACCACATTAGTTCATGGGGCCAACAAGTATTCAGAATCTGTGGACCAAGTCCTCTTAACAAGAATATGCAAGGAAAAGAAGTGATCTCAAACCTTCATTAGGGATGTGCACGAAATGGAAAAAATATCATTTCATTTCATTTCATTTTGTTTCAGAAATAATGAATTTCTTTAAACAATTTGCTATGAAACGAAATGAGCAATGAAACACTGCTGCCACCTCCCAACAGCCTGACCGAACCAGCGAGGATGGTGGTGCGGCATGAAATTCAAAAGCCACTCTCCACCGCTCTCTGATTAGGGCGAGCACTGACGTCAGCCCTCTCTCAGCCTCCTGCTGTGGGATCCCCCTACTGAGGCTCCCCTGACTCCAGCACTGGCCCTCTCAGCCTCCTGTTTTGTTGGAGAAGCCACTGCCCCCATTCCCACAGCCCAAGCTAAACCAGCTGGCTGGCACTGACAAGAAGGGGGAGCAGAGAGAGTTCTGAATTTCCTACCGTGTGCTCCGCTGTCCCTTCTCACCACCGCCAGCCAGCTAGTTTTGAGCTGTGACAGCTTGGGCTCTGCCCATTGCCTGAAGAGATATCCGGCAGCAGCTCCCTGGTTTGGATTTTGAACAAAAAATGTGGTGCAATTCAGACCAGGACAAAATGCTTGTTTGCATTTCATTTCATTTTGTATCATTTTGTTACTTAATGATATCATGAAACAGTGTTTCGTTTTTCATTTTGTGTCCATCTCTAGCCCCCATGTACGAAAGTAAAATGGGAAGCAGAAAAACCCCAAAGATACTCATATAGTGAAAAACTAATATTTCAGTTGCCACTTAATTGCCACCTAACCCAAATTTCTACTGATGTTGGCTGTTTCTTAGTGTTCAAAACATCAGAGAAAGTTTGAATGTTGACCACTCCTACTGAAAATTCTCAAAGGGAATTCTTGAGAAAACAAACAATTTTGCTCCTGGAATAATATGCATCATACTTTCTCAGATGTCCAATTTCACAAAGGACGATATTCCTATCCTATTGGGTATCGTCAATGGATATTTGCCCTGTCTATTTCCTATCAGCTTTGGCTCATGTACTGACTGCAACCCATTTTGGAGAAAAATAGATAAGCTGTCTGGAATTGTCTCTGCTCTGTAATATCTCATTTAGATTACAGCAATGTGTTATATGTTGGGAGGCCTTTCAAAATTGGCTTGATATACTGCATCAACTGATTCAATGATGGAGCTAAAGTAACTGATTTTACTAATTTAGTTACTTTAGTTCTTTACTAATTTTAGTTACTTTAGTTCTTTTCTCTTTCCAGGTTCAATTCAAATGCTCACATCCAATTCAATACCCTAAAGGAATAGGAGGCAAGCAGGTTTAAGGGTTGTCTCTTCCCATATATACCTGACTGAACTCTCAGGTCATATGAGACATCCTTCATATAACAAAGAAGGGAAGATAGGTAGTTACAGAGTACCAATTTTATTTATTTATTTATTTATCTAAGATATTTGATGCCACCTTTCTCCTAAACAAGGACCTAAAGTGGCTCATTAAAAGCTAAAAATAGGTTTAAATATTTAAATCTCAATATAGCTGTGCTATAGTTCTTTAGTACTCTTCCCTCATGGGGTCATTTGCCATCTGCATTATTGTCTTCTCTAGGTAAAATGACAAGTATGCGTCTTCCTCTAGGTTTTCTACCCATTCTGTTTTTTTTTTTAAATCACCAGAATGTTTTGTAATCCTTCCTTATGTTGCCTTGGGTTTCAAAATCTCTGTTGACGTTATCTATTGCACAGTGAGTCATGCAACTCTGTGTGCAACTGATAATAAATTCAAAATTCATCTCCACAATGTATTCCTGTTGTGTAGGAGCACAATAGAATTTCAGCTATTGACCTGCATCACTTTACCAGCATTTATGGATATGCCTTAACCTGAGGCAATTCACTTCCAGAAGTTACTGTTTTCAAAGCCACACAATTTTATTTAACATCTATATGAAACCACTTGGGGAGATTATCAGGTCTTTTAGGGTTAGGTGCCACCAGTATGCCAATGATACCCAGCTCTACCTCTCGTCACCTCCAGACTCTAAGGGAGCTACTATCTCAAATTTGCATGAGTGTTTAGCTGCAGCAATATACTGGATGAGGGTGAACAAAATGAAACTAAAGACAGAGGTGTTCCTGGTCAGTCGAAAGAGAGAACAAGGGATAGGGATGCAACCTGTACTGGATGGGGTAACCCTCCAATTGAAAAATCAGGTACACAGCTTGGGGTGCTTTTGGACTCATCCTTGAGCTAGGATGCCCAGGTCACAGCTGTTCCCAGGAGTGCATTTGTACAATTAAGGCAAGTATTTTCTTCAGAAACCAGCTCTGGCCAGAGTGACACATGCCCTAGTGATGTCCTGGCTGGACTACTGTAATGCACTCTATGTGGGGTTATCAATGAAAAGTCTCAGGAAACTTAAATGGGTCCAAAATGCAACAGCTAGACTGCTGCCTGGGGCGGGGTACAGAGATCACGTTACACCCCTATTAAAAAAGCTCCACTGGCTGCCAATCAACTATTGAGCACAATTCAAGGTATACAACCTAGGTCTTAGCTACCTCAAAGATTGAATCTCACAGTATGAACCGACTCAGGTGATAAGGCCATCAGGAGAGACCCTTCTCTCCATCCCGCCACCCTCACAGGTATGTCTCGTGGGAACCCATGAAAGGGCCTTCCCAACTGCTGCGCCAAGACTCTGGAACTCCCTCCCACTAGAGGCCAGGACTGCTTCATCTCTGTTGTCCTTCCAGAAACACGCGAAGTCCTTTCTCTTCAAGCAAGCTTTCCCTGAATGATGGACTACCATGTGTATTTTAACCATGTAGCTTTAATGTAATGTTGTCTATGCTGTAAGATGTCCCTCAATTCCTTGTTCTCAATACTTGAACATGTCTTATTTGTATTGTACTGGATATTATCCCTTGTTACTGTAAGCCACCTTGGGTCCTTTTCCAAGGAGAAAGGAGGGTTAAAATGCTCTAAAATAAATAAATAAATAAATAAATAAATAAATAAATAAATAAATAAATAAATAAATAAAAGTAAGAGTATTTCAGCCATGGTAATACTTATTCAAATAGGTACAAACATGCTAGTTATTACTTAAATAAGCGGTCTTCCATGCATGGGAATAAGGTTCAATTCAAAGTTAATTTAAAAATAATCATGTGGCCAGGTATGCAAAGGACTTCTTCTTAGGTGACTGTTCAAAAATCTTTGGAAGCATCACATCAGATGTTCTTCTAGAGTTTTGGTCAGCATTATTTTAATGAAAAGATATTAATGTCAAGTACATGAACATGTGCAATCTGAACAGCTGTAAGATTACAGATTAATATATCCATGAGTGAACAAAACTGTATGACCCACCTTGAAGGAGAACTGCTTAGTAAACACCATAGATTCAGAATGCTCTGACAGGTGCAAACGGCTGAAAGAGCACATTGAGGAGTAACAAAGATAAATAAGGTCCTATCCATATTTCTCTTACCATTCACAAGTACACAAATGCAACAGTATTTTTAAGGCTGATATTCTGGGTACAGCTGTTTGTCAGCACATACTACTAAAGACACAGAGGCATTACTCCAGATAAGCCAAGGGTCACCCAATTCAGGAATAAGAAGCAAAACAGACACTTGACAAATGCATTTTATTTGAAAGCCAGTTAAGCCAAGTTCAAGATATCCAAACCAAAGTCCAAGAAAAATCCAAAGTCAACCCAGTCCAGTAGGTTTAGCAAACAGGTAGTGTCCAAAATAGAGATGGGCATGAAACAGCCATTTTTTCATTGCCATTCTCCATTATTCGTTCCGTTACATAACGGTATGAATAATGACTGTTGTGATGGGGCAGGCTCGAACAGAACAGAACCAAGAAAATTTTCTTCGGTTCTGTTCGTTTCGTTACTGGTGTCGCGCCACTCACACGATGAAAAATGGAGCAGCGGAGGGCAGCGAGAGGGGGCTGGGCCTGGTGGAGCTTCTTTGCCCCCTCCCCGCTGGAGCCGACGTGAGACTTTGCCAGTCTTGTGAGAAGAGGTGGGATCCAAGTCCTTATGGGCTGGGCTCCGGGATCTCAGCCATGTGGCGATGCAGCGACGGTGCAGCCAGCTCAGACGCTGGAGTGGAGGGCATCGTTGGAGCATGGGGGGAGTGCAGCGGCACCCCCAACAGGTTTCCCGGGTCTAGGCCAGGGGGTACGGGGCGGCAGTCTGCCGGGGTGGTGGTTCCCGGGGCAGAGTGGTTCCTGTGGAGAAGGGCCCCACTTAGGGTGGCGCTGTGCAGAGCTACGGGGGTAGCCTGATGGGGCTGGTGGATGGCGCAGTGGATTGGTCCTTGGGGAGGGGGCCCAAGGGAGGGTGACGCTCGGCGGTGCTCCAGGGGTGGCGGCCTGTTGGGTGTGGTGATCAGAGCAGTGCCCAGCTCCGGGAGGACTCCCTGTGGCCACGGGATTGCTCTCCCAGCCTGCATGCTGCTGGCTCCGGTGGCGCCTGGCCCTGGGAGGGCTCCCTGCGGCCGCAGCTTGCCACACCCGAAAAATGAAGAAACAGAAACAAAGTGGGCCCCGGGGCCCTGAAAAATGGAAATGGAACGAAGTATACCCCAGGGCCTGAATAACAACCACGAAATGCCATTTTGGCATTTCGTGCCCATCTCTAGTCCAAAAGCATGGTCAAACCACTCTAAAATTCATACACAGCAAGGCTTGGAGTACACAACATGCAAGATTGGGAGCTAGAACAGATATTGTCTAGAGAAGAAACTCACAATCTCAGTATTACCCTTAAAGATAAGATGCAACAGCTGTTTGTGTCTTTGCATTAATGTGATTGCTACAAAAGCAATAGGTGCAGAGGGATGCATAGTTGCAAGCACATGCAGGAGCCTTAGAGGCAACCTTGCCTGTAAGGTTTGCCATACTTAGAAACCAAACTAACAGTATGACATAAATTAAGCTGTTGGTTGAGATAGCATGCATACTGTTGACAGCAAAAATATCTTAATTTCTTTTATGGCTGCATACTGTTGACAGCAAACCCCCAAACTCTAGATAGTCTCTCCCAGTGGTTTCATATGTGTTGAATAGCACAGAAAGAATGAGTGAAAACTGTTTTTGTTTTGGCTTTTTGCCAAGGAAAAACACTCTTCCGGTTATTATTTCATTACTGAAGATGATCTAAATAATTAGTGGCATTTCCCACCATGCTCCTATGAATTGCTTCAAACATTGGGTTCACTGGGCTTTCACAAGGATTTGAGCTTTAGGAGGATTATAACTGACATTTGTGCATTATTACTCCCAGAAGTCATTTTCCTAATCAAAGTTCTTCCCCTCTAAAGGAAGAGCAATGTAACAAGACACTTGGATAAGTTTTTAGAAATAGAAACTCATGATTTAAAAGGAATAATTTTATAAGTTTTTAGAAATAGAAACTCATGATTTAAAAGGAATAATTTTATTGTGACAATAAGACCACAACATTGTTCTTCCATTAATACATAATGCCCACTTGATTATTCAATCACTTAATCAGCATTTAGAGACAGGATTAATTGAGAAACTAAATGATCCCCCCTTCTTTTTTATTTTGCTTCATTTATTTTATTTTATTTTATTTAGTTTTATCCTTTGCATAACAGACACATGATCATTGAACAATGCATGTCAACTGAGTGTTGGTTAGTTTGCAGTTTTTTCCCTGAGCGCATCTGATCTTACCTGATTTCGGAAGCTAAGCAGGGTCGGCCCTGGATAGTACTTGGATGGGAGACCACTGGGGAATACCAGGTGCTGTAGGCACCTGGAGTAGGAACTGGCAAGCCACTCCAGTATTTCTGCCAAGAAAATTCCATGGACACGGGGTCACAAAGAGTCAGTCACAACTCTAACAACACAACAGCAACTACTACAGCAAATAGTAGTACTACCAAGCAGGAAAGAGAATGATCTGAAAGCCTGCAGTTCAAAATATAGCATTGCCTTTCACATGAATTCATTAAACAGGCTTAGAAAGCTTCCTGTCTACTGTAAAGTATGTTAGGGTAGGTCAGTATTTCATCTCCCAAAAAGTCCAAAAGGCAGTGGTTTACATAAAAGTGTACATGTGTGGAGGAGCGGAATTAGTTTTCCCCAAAATAATTTAAACAGAATAATAATGTTTTCTCTCTTTCTTTGTCCAATTTGACACAATTAGGAAAGACAAGTGATTAGATGACCGTTATTCCTGCTGGCCAGCTGCTCGTGGTGGATGGGAAAGTTCAAAGACCCAAACCTCCTTCCTTGATTGATCCTTTTTTTAAAATCAAATTTAACTGGATACTTCTACAAACAAAATATGCCTGGAAAAGAGGACTATCTTCTGGGTAGCAGATCTTTAAATACAGAAATGTCCTTTGTAGAAGAGGGACGTGTGAATAGATACATTGGGCAGGGCAGGAAGAAAAATGCCTCATGGTTTTCTGTAACTCATCCTACTACTTCTGCCCAAGGTCATATTCAGACCTGCTGCAATAAAACAAACCTATAAGGTCCCATAGCCTCATTAAACTAATATGTAACACTTGACATTTTTTTATAATATATATATATATTACAAATGGTTTGTATAACATAAAATCTGTACAACATAAAAAAATTCAGGAGATAGGGGAAATTTGCTTAACAGAATCATCTATGGGGTGAATCCGTACAACATAAAAATGGTCACGATTAGGGATTACTCTGTTTTCAATGCATTCCTGTGGGAAATTTGTATAAAGGAAAATTTGCTTAATGTAATTTCATTTGGAATGAATTAATTCCTTTATACAAGGTACCACTGTGTATATACAACCATTTTTATGTTGTATGGATTCACTCCATAGATGATTCTGTTAAGCAAATTTTCCTTTATACAAATTTCCCATGGGAATGCATTGAAAACAGAGTAATCCCTATCACAACCATTTTTATGTTGTACGGTTTCACCCCATAGACTATTCTGTTAAGCAAATTTCCCCTATCTCCTGAATTTTTTTATGTTGTACAGATTTTATGTTCTACAAACTGTTTGTTATACGAGGGCCCACTGTATGTATGTATGTATGTATGTATGTATGTATGTATGTATGTATGTATGTATGTATGTATGTATGTATGTATGTATGTATGTATGCATGCATGCATGCATGTATTAGAGATGGGCACAAATAAAAAAACGGCATTTCGTTTGTCGTTTGTCATTTAGGGGGTCCGTTTCGGTTTGTTTCCATTTTTCGTGTATTTTTGCAAAAAATTCATTTTCATTTTCATTCGTTTCATTACCGTTTCGATACCATTTATTTCAATTTTTGTGATTTTTTTTAGCATTTAAAGCAGTTCAATGTATTGCCATAACGAAAACGAAACGGACGACAAAATTTCTGGTGTTTCTGTTCGTTTTGTTTCATTTTAGAGACAAAATTCATTTGTCATTTCGTTGCACAACAAACAAAAAAAACGAACATGGAAACGAAAAATTGTTCATTCTGTGCCCATCTCTAGTATGTATGTATGTATGTATGTATGTATGTATGTATGTATGTATGTATGTATGTATGTATGTCTAAATCTAAATCTAAATCTATAACTGTGCCACCAGAGGAACAAACATATTGGATAAGGTCTATTCCAATATAAGGAATGGCTACAGGGCCCTGCAGTTTCCACACTTGGGTCTATCAGATCATTTGTCCCTGATTTTAGCACCAGCTTATATCTCTTTAAGGAAACAAACTGCAATTGTAACAAAGACTGTGAAACACTGGCCTGAGGGAGCCTCACTGCAGCTGCAGCACTGCTTTGAAGAAACAAATTGGGATGTTTTTGATAACTCAGACCTTGAGGAGTATACTGCAGGAATTCTGGGTTATATTAAATTTTGTATAGATACTGTTACTGTAGATAAACGTGTCCGAATCTATCCAAATCAGAAACCATGGATGACCAAAGAGGTGAGGTGCCTCCTGCATGACAGGAATAAGGCTTTCAAGTCTGGTGATGTGATCAGGTATAGCATTGCTAGAGCAGATTTGAGGAGAGGCATTAAAAAAGCAAAGGTGGATTATAAGAAGAAGATTGAGGCTTGTTTTTACAGTAATAATGATGTGAGGCAAATGTGGCAAGGGGTTCAGCAAATCACTAGTTATAGATCTAATTATGCTGCCCATTCTGCTGGAAATGCTTCTTTGGCTGAAGAACTGAACAATTTTTTTTTTGCTAGGTTTGAGACAGAACAAACAGAGGTATTTACATCACAGCCATCAGCACAGTTTAGCCCCTTCCTTCTTGTTGAAACGTGGGAAGTGAGAAACATCTTGAGAACTGTGAACCCAAGGAAAGCTGCAGGACCTGATGGCATTTCTGTTTGGGTGATTAGGGAGTGTGCAGACCAGTTGGCTGGAGTTTTTACTGAAATTTTTAACCGGTCTCTAGCCCAGTCAACTATTCCATCTTGTCTGAAGGCCTCCATTATTGTTCCACTGCCAAAGAAGCCATCTATTAACAGCTTAAATGATTATACACCTGTAGCACTTACCTCCATTGTAATGAAGTCTCTGGAATGAGCATATCATCTCTTGCCTCCCAGGCACATTTGATAAATATCAGTTTGCTTACAGAGCAAATAGATCCACGGAAGATGCTATAGATATCACCTTGCACACTGCTCTTACCCATTTGGAGCTGCGGGGGACCTATGTAAGGATGCTCTTTATGGACTTTAGCTCTGCTTTCAATACAATTATACCTCACAAGCTGATATCTAAACTTAAGGACCTTGGTTTTGTCATTCCATCTGTGCCTTTTTCATGGATTTCTTTTATCAAATCGCTCACAGAGGGTCAGATTAGGTGACTACATGTCGTCAACCCTCACTCTCAACATGGGTACTCCACAGGGCTGTGTGTTGAGCCCACTATTGTTTAGTATTTACACCTCTGACTGCACTCATACTCATCCTGAAAA
The DNA here is from genome assembly GCA_029282475.1 of Phrynocephalus forsythii. Classification (NCBI taxonomy): domain Eukaryota; kingdom Metazoa; phylum Chordata; class Lepidosauria; order Squamata; family Agamidae; genus Phrynocephalus; species Phrynocephalus forsythii. Next base: position 16,774,600 of record JAPFRF010000004.1, read on the forward strand.
TAAAATCATCAAGTTTGCCGATGACACAACAGTAGTGGGACTCATCTCTGGTGGAGACAAGTCAGCCTACCGAGAGGAGGTGCATCGGCTGCTACGGTGGTGCAGAACCAACAATCTGATAATAAATATCAACAAGACCAAAGAACTTATAGTGGACTATTGAAAAAGGAAATCAGACACTCAGCCCCTGATTATTGATGGGTTTGTGTAGAGCGGGTGACGGACAGTAGGTTCTTAGGAGTTATTCTACAGGAGGATTTGACCTGGAGTGCCAACACTGAAGCACTGGTTAAGAAGGCCCAACAGAGATTATATCTTCTGAGACTTCTCAGGAGGGAACAACTGTCTAAGAAACTGTTGGTAACCTTCTACCGGGGCTTTATAGAAAGCACTATCACTTACTGCCTCTGTGTCTGGTTTTCCAGTTGCACAGTGGCAGATAGAAGGGTGTTCCAGAGGGTTATAAACACTGCTGAGAGGATAGTGGGCTGTCCTCTTCCTCCTTTGGAAGAATTATACAACTCCAGATGCTCAAGGAAGACATCTAGAATTTTGAGAGACCCTTCGCATCCTGGCTACCAATTTTTTGAACTGTTGCCGTCTGGCAGGAGATACAGGACTCTTAGGTCAAGGACAAATAGACTAAAGAACAGTTTTTATCACAGAGCGGTATCCAAGCTAAATGCGACAGTTTTAGCACTATCTTAATCAGTTTTAAGTAGTGTTTTAAATTTTGTAAGCAATTTTAAGAGTTTTTAATATTTTGTATGGTGTTTTATATGTTTTATGTGTTTGTATGCTTAGAGTGTGTAGTGGAACAGCACTCTAATTTCGTTGTGCATATTTTGCATATCCATAATGACAATAAAACTCTATTCTATTCTATTCTATTCTATTCTATTCTATTCTATTCTATTCTATATATTACAAAATGTCATACATATATGACATTTTGTAATATATATATATATAGAGAGAGAGATCTCATAATCTGACACCCTGAACTGTAGCTTGCTTGGCCTACCTGTACTATTGGTCCATCTTCTTTAGTTGCATGTCTATCGCTATTCTAGTCAGAATATTTGTAAATTCCTTTTGTGTAGTCAACCACACTCTAAGTCATAGTTTCCCAAGGGGGTCACAAAATGTTTTTCGAGGTCACTTTTAGTAGCAATTATTGCAGATACAATACTAAATACAGTATACAAATGCTGCTTTATTTAAACGTCTTGAACCACAGAGGCAATTCTTGGCTATTTTGGTACCCCTTGAGGTGAATTTTCTATTAATGCCTGCACATCTATCACCTCTGAAGGAAACATTCTTGGTAGCTTCTCTCTACACCTCCGCCTTCAATGGAGAAGTAACATCATCCCTTTGGTCCCTAGTGTTAACCCGGTCCAAAGAGGTGAGAGCACTATTGCTCAAGATGGTAGCAGGTTTGAAAAGCTGTTACTGCAGTAGCAGTTGGCCATGCCTTTTCACTCTGCCTGAATCTCCCGCCTTTCAGGTGTGGCAATGGCAGACCAATGAAGGTGAGGGAGCCTGGTGAGAGATGCCTCTGGGCCTCACCTGAGTCAAGAGAGGCAAAAAGGTGAGGGGCAGGAACTGGGGAGGGACATAGGGCAAGACCCATGGGAGGCTTATTTTGTCTTATGGGGAAAGGGGGCTTTGCGGGGGAGGAGACATGAAGGGAGGGTCATTTCCACCTCAAAAAAAAAATCTCAAAATATATTGACTTTTCCTTTTCTTTTTTCAACTTTTATCTAGTAAAGACACATCCACAGCCCAGCCACCCCATAATTATGCATCATTACATGAATATTAATATATTAGGTTGGAGTTATATTCTGAAAAATCAATGTTAATGCTTTTTGTTGCTACATTTAAAGTGGCTTTTTATGCAAATGGCAGTGGTGGGGTCACAAAGCTACTTGCCTATAATAAAAGATAGCTGCAGCTCAAAAAAGGTTGGCAAGCACTGATGCAAGAGCATTTTCTGAAATATGACTGTTCTCATTTTGGTTGCAATTCAGGTTGCTGCAAAAATAAGTTCATAATCAAAAAGCACGTAGGCAAACGGCACATATTTAAACAATCAACCTTCATCTCTCAACATGGATTGTATATTTATTTTTATTTATTTATTTATTGCATTTCTCTGTGTGTGTGTGTGTTGCGTCGTTACAGTTGTGACCGACTCTTCGTGACTCCATGTCCATGGAGTTTTCTTGGCAGGAATACTGGAGTGGATTGCCAGTTCCTACTCCAGGGGCGCCTACAGCACCTGGTATTCCCTGGTGGTTTCCCATCCAAGTACTAACCAGGGCCAACCCTGCTTAGCTTCCGAAATCAGGCGAGATCGGATATGCTTAGGGCACCTAGGCAGCTAGGTTGCTTCAATTTCCCCAAATGGGAATGCACAACAAGTGGCGTGATGCAGACCTGCTTTCCCCCAAATTGCTTGCACTTCCTGTTTCACGCAACCAAGTGCAGATTCTGGGCCCTGGAGCTATGGTGCCTGGGGGGGAACACAGCAAAGAGATTTGATAAGAAAGGATGACTGGAGGTGGAGGTTGCCTTGATGCTCCTGACATGCATTTCCCTTTTTAGAAAAACTGTCAGTTAATAGTGCAGTGGACCCTCGTATAACAGTTTGTATAACATGAAATCTGTACAACATAAAAATTCCAGAGATAGGAGAAATCTGCTTAACAGAATTGTCTATGGCGTGAATCCGTGCAACATAAAAATGGTTGTGATAGGGATTGCTCTGTTTTCAATGCATTCCCATGGGAAATTTGTATACAGGAAAATTTGCTTAACAGAATCGTCTATGGAGTGAATCCATACAACATAAAAATGGTTGCGATTAGGTATTACTCTGTTTTCAATGCATTCCCATGGGAAATGTGTATAAAGGAAAATTTGCTTAACAGAATCGTCTATGGAGTGAATCCGTACAACATAAAAATGGTTGTGAACGATTAGGGATTGCTCTGTTTTCAATGCATTCCCATGGGAAATTTGTATAAAGGAAAAATTGCTTAACAGAGTTGTCTGTGGAGTGAATCCGTACAACATAAAAATGGTTGTGATAGGAATTGCTCTGTTTTCAATGTATTCCTATGGGAAATTTGTATAAAGGAAAATTTGCTTACATAATTTCATTTGGAACGAATTAATTCCTTTATACAAGGTACCACTGTATATTGATTACTTGGAACAATCAAACCCTTTCCTGGAAAATGAGGATCATTTGAGTATGATGGTATACCTGCCCTGTTCCTGTTGCTTCACAGCTGCTAACATAATCTAGACAGGATGTGGTGATGGCATCTGACCTGGATGCCTTCAAAAGGGGATTGGACAGATTCCTAGAGGAAAAGTCCATCACGGGTTACAAACCATGATGGAGATGTGTAATCTCTAGGCTTTAAACCAGGGTGCTTCAAGCGCCAGATGCAGGGGAGTGGTATCAGGAGACAGATATCTAGTCTCATGTGCTCCCAAACACATCTGGTGGGGCCGCTGTGAGATACAAGAAGCTGGACTAGATGGGCCTTTGGCCTGATCCAGCATGGCTCTTCTTATGTTCTTATGTTCTTATGTTCTAGACCAGTAGTTCCCAATCTTGGGTCCCCAGATGTTCTTGGACTGAAACTCTGAGAAGCCTTCAACACTATCTGTGCCAGCCCGGATTTCTAGAAGAAGTAGTCCAAGAACATCTGAGGATTCAACCACTGATCTAGATGTTTGTAAAGGAGGATGAGGAAAGATAGGAGGCCACAGTCTGAACCAGACACTGGCTGAAAAAGAAAGGCAGGTATGTTAGCCTTTGGCTATCATCTTTGCTCACACGGCAATCAAGGAATCTCAAGAGGGGAGAGTCTTCAACCATGGAGGCCTCCACACAATGCTGTAATTTTCTGGGTGAATAGTTTTGCCACAGTATGGCTCTCATGAAGAGTCTCCACAGGGAAAGCACACCTTTGTTTTTACACAAGGAAATGGGCAAGGGAAGGAAAACACTAGCAGCCTCTGTTGCTGAGCCTGAGTTGATTATACACAAAGAAGGCTTCACAAATCAGAGTGGTGAGCTCTTAAGTATTTTGGGGTAAAGACTCCTCCTTCTACCACCCCAGATTTGGAAAATCCATGTTGGTGGATATGCTTCCTTTTCCACCTCCACTGGTGGTCTATGCTCTGTTGCATAATTTTTTTATTTATGGGACAGAGTCCATCCCGTTCTTTGCTTATTTCCTCCTCCAAATGCATGCATGCTTCCACAGATGTTTTTTAATCACACTCATGGCTTGAAAGCATTCCCTCGCTGACAACAGTAGACATAAGCTGAGTTTTCCTAATGATCTGTAATATGTCAATTTATCTATGTGCACGTTCAAATGTGCACGTTCCTTTTGGCAGACGTGAGAAGTTTGGAGACAAGACAAGCCTTTGCAATCTCAGTTGTAAATCAATTTCTCACACATCCCTACTCTGGAGACCACAGGTGGGAACAGTGAACTTGGGATGACTGTTGTTTAAAGCACTGCATTTCGGAAACGGTCTCTAAAGAGATCTTCATTTTGTACAGTAAAATGGAGAGGGGAAGAAATCTTATCCAAGTTCTTCCGGGGATACAGTTTATTGGGGATGCCTACTGGCAGTGATACTTCTTTAATTTCTTAACACTTTGAGGAACGCCATGTTTGGCTTCTGCTGGTACTGCAAGAGGCAAGGCACTGGATGTTTTGGTACCTATCTGCCATTTTACATTCTTCACAACAGTCTTCATCTAACATCCTGGGGCCTTTGAGGGAGGGGGTTGAGCGGATGCAAAGATGATGGAGAACGTTTGGGAAAAAGCATCTACAGTGGCATTTTTACCCTCGCTTAGGGCCTGGTCACACTGCCAAAACCCCTGGAATCTGGCCTGCTTTAAAAACCGTGCTGAGTTTCACGTTTGCACAGACTTCCAAAGTGTGTATTTAGTTTCATCTGAATCATTTCATTCTTCTTCTGAAGCAAGTTAAAATAAATGGGCATCAGAGGGCCATTTATGTTCACACACTATTTTCTTAATCGACCTAAATTGTGAACACTACACCCAGTTTTAAAAGTGAGCCTTTCAATTACTTAGTAGGAACACAGTAGGAAACAAATAGAAAACCATGTGGCTCGAGTTGGCTACAATTAAAATGCTACATATTGTGGGTTTTTTTTTAGGAATGTAGCGCAAGATATCAGTGATTTTCCTACATTTCTTGCATGTGTTCTGTGAGAAATTTCAGCTGGTGATGCTTCCGACTATGACCCCTATCCCACTGCCAGAAGAAACAGCTTAAAATAAAAGGCGGTTTCGCTGCGGCAACAGTCACGTGGTATTCAAGGAGGTTTATGTGTCCTCACAAAAGCTGTTTTCTTAACCCCCTCTGATGTGTCTCCATGACTGGAAGCCACATCAAAGTGTGGAAAGAGGGGAGAGGGAGAGATAAAAGAGCCAGGGCAGCTATAGGAGAAATCTTCCTCTATCTTTCTCAGGTCTTGTTCGCCTGTGAAGGTTATATTGAACAATGAGCTAATTCTGATGGTAGCTGGTAGGATGTCAAGCTCTCCCCTCTCCCCCTTCTCTCTCTCTCTCTCTCTCTCTCTCTCTCTCTCTCACTCACTCACTCACTCACACACACACACACACACACACACACACACACACACACACACACACACACAGCCTCCTTGTCCCTTTGCTGCTGCTGCTGCTGCAGAGGCAAATTACTCAAAGCATAAGTGGATTTTCGAGTCCCCACTGACATTTGCTTCAGCTAAAAACCCGCATCCTAACCTAAGCAAATTATTTTCACCTCTGGGGCTGATACTTGGAAAACTCGCTAAAGTGGGCATGGTTGCAGATTTTTTTCAAAAGCAGGCTGCTCAGGGGGGCACGATTCTTGGAGGCGGTTTATCTTGAAGTAAGAAAGGGATTTTAGCAGTCGTGTGATAGAGGCCTTTGATCAAAAGTAGATTTGTAAACAGGCAAGCTGCAGTGTCCCAGAATGCCCCCCCCCAGAAGATGGGGATGGTAAACAACCTAGAAAACTCTGAAAAAGTTTGTCATCAATTAGAATTGGCTTGTTGGCACAAATGCAAAAAGCCCCAAAGCTCCCTGTGACATTCTTGTTAACCAGACCTGAGGAGGTACTACGTTCCTGGCATTAAATGATGAGAGATGTGAGGTTGAAACTAACACTGTTGCTATTACTCATTCAACACATTAGAATTTGTAATGCCAGAAGCTAACAAGTAAAGAGCTTTGCTAATTTCCAGCCACTTCCCACCCGGAGGCTAAACAAATGCAGCTGGAATATTTACATGTTGTTCAAAGGAATGCAATCATTGGCAGGGGAAGACTAGAGCCCATGCCTGAGGACAGAAATGGAGATAACATGCCTCAAGCCATGAATTTTCTAGAAACATAATCTAATCTGAGTTGTTCTGCTGTCGAGAAAAAACCAGTTCCTTTCCTCTCTGGCAATTCCATTCATCTGATTGTATGACCAGCCTTGTTCTGGTGGGTGAGAAGGTGGATGGGTATTCTGTTATAAGAACTTGCTCTGAGTACATGATTGATTGGTGAGGCCTCCCATTTCAGAACTAACCCAGAGCTTCCTTTTCAAGCCATAGACTAGTGATGGTGAACCTTTTAGAGACTAAATGCCCAAAGTGTGATTCATAAACCCACTAATTTTTTGCAAATTGCCAACACAGCAATTTAACCAGAACACGGGTGGCTGTGAACAGACGATGCTGGGTGCCCACAGGAAGGGCTCCGAGTGCCACCTTTGGCATCATAGACCTTCTTTTCAAAGCCTGACAACATAAGAGAATTGTTATTGATATCATAGCTTACTATTCACTCCATCTCATATACATCTTACAAATTAATGGTGTTTATTCTCTTCTTATATGAAAGCAAAGCAAAGCAAAGCAAAGCAAAGTGTTCTGCTTATATACTGCCCAAACCACTTCAAGTAGTCTCTGGGTGGTTTACAGTGTAATTACAGTATTCAGGCTACACATTTTCCCTGCACCCCCACCCCCAGCAAGCTGTACTCCTTTACCAACATCAGAAGAATGGAAGCTGAGTCAACCATGAGGCTTCTTTTGGATTCAGTTATCATGGGAGGCATGCTGGGATTGTTGAAGTGCTGCAGGCTGAAGTTTTTTTACTGCCAGCCTGCTCCATTGGTGTTCAGAGATGCAGCAATCAGCTGGAGCTCCAGAGTGTGGGGGCATTTTCAGGTGCACAGTCCCAGCCTTGGAGTGCTAGGCTGCCCTGTCTCTCCAGGAGCTCCAACAACCAGCTGGAGCCCTGGAGATCAGCTGAAGAGTGGAGATCCTTATCAGGGCTCCAGCTCCAGCTTCTACTGAAGAGGATTGAGGACTTGTTCTTCTGCCAGCCCTGGTGGTATACGGAGGGCGAGGCAGCACCCTGCTGTCTCACACCTGGTGTATTTTTAAAATCAAACTTTATAGACTGTTTGAATTTATGCCTTTATTTGGATGATTGCTAAGGGCTTTCTGCTATGGGGGAACTAGGGTGAGGGGTTTCACACTGGTTATGGGGGGTGAAGTACACTGCTGCTGAGGTTATAAGAATTGGGAAAGGGAAATAAAGCTCCTGCTGCAAGGCTTCACATTGAGAGCCTGGCAGTTTGTGGAGGCTGTGGGCTGAGCAAGCCTCTTCCCCTTGAGGCAGTGGTTCCCAACCTGGGGGTCGGGACCCCTTTGGGGGTCAAACAACCATTTCACAGGGGTCACTATGAACCAGTGAAGAAAAAAGGCAGAAATGGCTTGGGTCTGGAGGAGGAGAGGGAGAAGGGGGGGAAGAGTGAGTTACAGCTTGATAGGTTGGAGAGGACGTCAGTCAATGACACCGGAGGCTGCAATTGGCTGAGGGTGCCTGCAGAGGGAAGTCCTCCATGGCATCTGCAGCAGTGGCCTCTTCCAAACAGGGCAAGGGGTCACCGCTAGAGATTGGCACAAAATGAATTTATTATTTGTTTTGTTATTTGTTTTTCGTTTCATTAGAGAATGAAATGAATAATGAACTGATCCATCACAGAAAAACGAAACGGGGTGGAAATTTCCGCTTTGTTCTGCTTTGTTTTTCATTTTCCCATAGGAATGCATTGCACAGACAAAACAAATAAATTAAAACAAACCAGCAAAATGAATATTCCAAAAAATGTTAAAAATGAAACGAATAACCTTAAAATGAACTGAACTAAAATGAATCACAATTTTTTCAGTTTGTCACCTTCTCTAGCCACCACAATATGAGGAATTGTATTAAAAGGTTGCAGCATTAGGAAGGTTGGGAACCACTGTCTTAAGGAGATGAGAGACTACTGCTAATAATAAAAACAACAACAATAATAGTACTAGTAATCATAACTGTATTAGCAATAATAGATAAATAAATACATAAGCTTATAGAGGTATCTAGTAGCCAAGCCAGAGGTTGACAGTTCAATTTCCAGCTGTATTTTAGTGAAAAGGCTGGTGAGTAATTTATGCGGTTCCTTCCAGCTCCACAGTTCTAGGATATTGGTGGGGCTGCGATTAATTCCATCTCACAGCACTTAATTGTGGGGGCAGCAAATTAATGGTAAAAACAGGGTGAATATTGTTGTGTCTCCACAGAGCCAATTTTCAAGCTGCCACAATGGCAGCTTAATTAAACATGTAACTAAAACCTACTTATGGATGGTGCTGCTAACAACAACAAAAAATGACTGTTCTGCACTTCTTAGGAAACATTTCCTTATAATGCCACCTTGCTATTTCTGCTATAAACACCAACATGCTTATAATATGCTTGTGGTAGCCCTTGCTATGATGAGACATTTATTTGTTTATTTATCTGGTGTGGCTCAAACACACTTCACAAGATGTTATGTTTATTGGCAAATAGTCCAGGTCTATATTTATTAGACAAGAATTTGTATTGATTAGTTAAGATTTATTTTCTTTCTTCAAAGGCTGTGAAATGCAATCAATTTTCCTGTACAAGATGTAACTTGACCTGTTGAGTCTTGAGGAGTTTGAATGTTGAACAGGTCTGCATTTCATTATAGGCCAGTAGAGATGGGCACGACTCAAAAAAATGGTGTTTCGTTTGTCGTTTGGTCGTTTAGGGGTCCGTTTCAGTTCGTTTTCGTTTTCGTGACGTTTTTTGCAAAAAATTTCATTTTCATTTCGTTAGGTAACGAAAGAAAAAATGAAAACAAAAACGAAAAATTGCTGTTTCATTAGCATTCTTTTTAGTTCAATGCATCTGCTGCAACGAAAACGAAAAACACGGCAAATTTGGTTGTTTCGTTTTTGTTTTCGTTTTGTATTTTTAAAAAAATGTTTCATTTTTGTTGTGTAATGAAACAAAAAAACAAAAACAAAAATGAAAAATCGCTCGTTTCGTGCCCATCTCTTTAGGCCAGCATGGGGTAGTGGGCAGATCACTAAATCAAGTGATTGGGCCATTCTCAGGTGAGGACACACCAACACTACCCGACAACCCAAGGGATGCTTGCCATGGTCACCTCTTCACACAATTTGAGACAAGCGCTTCAGGGATAAGAATGTAGGCTACCCCTGCTACTGGGTATTCTCCTATTTCCTGCTCTAGTGAGTGGGATTCTTATAATAGGGAGATATTTTAATATAATGTATAAGGAAATTTATGAGCAGAAATAGATCAGTAGTGGCTGGCTAAACCCGTCCATGTTGTCTCCTTCAGCAAGTCAGGGGAACCTTGGCCACTGCCACTATGTAACTTTGCTAGTTAAGAGTTCAAAACTGAGATCATGGTTTTATATGCTAATAGCTTCCAAAGTTTTCATAACGCTTTCCTTTGCAGCCAAGGCTTTCTAACAGCTCCTTCTGTCTGGCTGGGAATGACATTTTTTGACAAATTATTTGGTAATCCAGGAACATGCTGAGCATGCTAGTGTTTGATATCTTGGCATAGCAAGTCAGTGTTAATTATTTTTTTTTAAAAGAGAGGGGTAGAGAGAGGGAGGGAGGGAAAGAGAGAGAAGAAGGGAGATGAAGCAAAATGGCAGAAATAATGGTTATAAAATGATGATGGCAGTTTTTGTTGTTGTTGTTTGTCCTAACTTTTAAGGATCAAAAGTATAGGAAACATTGATTGTCTCTTTTTTTTTTTAAAAAAGGGAGCTGGTTCTTTTGTGCTAAGTGTGCGTGTGTCTGTGTGTGAGAGAGAGTGTGTGTGTGTGTGAGTGCCCTGCTTCCCCAGGTTGAAGGACACTTGTTTAATGCAGAAATTGTTTGGGCAGATTCCTGAGATATGGACAAAGGAACAAACAGAGGCCTTTGTCTCCCTCTCCTCTGGAGATCTCAGTAAGCTGGAGCATTTGTCAGAGTGCCTCGTTGAGTCACAGCAGTCTGAAATGAGCTCTGTTACCGCACCCCCAGTAGGACTGATTTCGATATAAAGATATCCATTCCATGCCAGCACTGCCAGCTTTCTTCCGCATTCTGAAAATTGTCTTGAGCCAATGAATGGCACATCCCATGCACACTGTATTTAAGCTAGAATGAAATGTTCACCCTAAACGTTGTGTTTAGAAACCGGCTGCCACATCTAGACATTTTTAATTATTGTTGGCATCTGTAAGCTTGTGTTTATCTCAACATCTCTCGTTCCAATCTTGAAGCCAAATTCTGAAACCAGTCCCAACACTGTACCCTAGCAACAGCTCTGCCAGTCCTTTTAAATGGTAACTCCTTGCAGAAGGCAAAGGTTGCTTGCTGTCCGTGCAATTTTTCAGTATACAGTGCAAAAAAATAAAAATAAAATAAAAAATAAGGCAACACAATCTGTAAAAGAAAAGCATATGCTATTTTTTCATTGAGCCAATGAGGTTTTATTTCAATAGCTGTGCTGCTCTTTAAAAAAAAAAGACACAGGGTTTGAATAATGAATGAGCTTGCATCCAGCATTTTTGCTGTTGTTGAAATCAACAGCTGGTGCTTTTAGTTTCCTTGGCTTTGATTGCCATATTTTGGAAAGTTTTTGGTATCATGGATCCTATATGTAGCTGGCATCATAAAAATAATGGATAAGAGGTGATGGGGGGGATCTTGAGATCAGGGAACTGCTACCAGTCAGAATTGGGTCAACTAATAAAATAAGATGATGAGGTATAAAGGAACTTTAACCACTAGGGGCAAGATAGAAGTTGAATCAATTAATAAATAAGCAAATAAGCAAATAAATAAATAAATAAATGCAACACAATACAATATGCTATGATACTATACAATAGAATACTTTCTACTATGAAATATGAGTCAAGACCAGGGCTATCTTGTTGTTAGCAAAATATGATCCTAAAGAATCAGATTCATTACAATTAGAGATGGGCACGAAACAAATTTTTAATTCATTTTGTTATTTGTTATTTGTTTCATTCCCTAACAAAACAAATTACGAACCCTACTCGGGAAGAGAAAGGAAATGAAACGAAACAGAAATTTCTGTTTCGTTCTGTTTTGTTTTGTTTCTCCATAGGAATGCATTAGCAATACATTCCTATCAGGAAAATCTGTTCCCCCCCATGCCCCAGCGATTAGCTGTAGCACCGGCTGGTGCCACGCTACAGCTGATCAGGGCTTTTTTAAAAAAAGCCCCATCAACTGTAGTACAGGGCCCCTGCTGGGTACTTGTAGGAATTTTTTTTTTTAAAAAAGGATCAAACACGGGGCCATGCTAGAGCTGGTCAGGGCTTGTTTTTAAAAAGCCCTGATCAGCTGTAGTGCGGGGGCCCTGCTGGGCTTGCAGGGAAGAAAAAGGCAAATAAAAATAAAAATAAAAATAAAAATAAAAATAAATTTTTAAAAAAGCACCAAGCACGGGGTATGCTAGAGTTGGTCAGGGCTTCTTTTAAAAATCCCTGATCAGCTGTAGTGCAGGCCCCCTGCTGGGCTTGCAGGAAAAAAATAAAAATATTTTTTTTAAAAAAAAAGCACCGAGCACGGGGCGCACTAAGTGCTGGTCAGGGCTTTTTTTAAAAAGCCCTGATCAGCTGTAGGTTGGGCCACATGCTAGGCTTGCAGAAAAATAAAATAAAATAAAATAAAATAAAAATAAATTTTAAAAAAGCGCCGAGCACAAGGTGTGCTAGAGCTGGTAGGGTTTTTTTGTAAAAAAGCTCTGATCTGCTGTAGTGCTGCCCCCCTGCTGGGCCTTGCAGAAAAATAAAATAAATAATAAATAAATAATTTTTTAAAAGCACCGAACACGGGGCATGCTAGAGCTGGTTGGTGCTTTTTTTTTTTTTAAGCACTGATCAGCTGTAGTGCGGGGGCCCTGCTGAGCGCTTGCAGGGAAAAATTAAAAAATAAAACATAACACAAATAAAAATATTTTTTTAAAAAGTGCTGAGCATGGGCCATGCTAGAACTGGTGGGGGCTTATTTTTTTTAAAAAAAACCCTGATCAGCTGTAGTGCAGAGCCCCTGCTGGACAATTGCAGTAATTATTATTATTATTATTATTATTATTATTATTATTATTATTATTAATTATTATTATTATTATTATTAATAATAATAATAATAATAATAATAATAATAATAATAATAATAATAATAATAATAATAATAATAATAATTTAAAAAGCACTTATGGGGCCATGTGAATTTCAAAAAACAAATACAAAAAAAGAAATGAAACGATTTATGAGATGGATTTGTTTTAAAAAAATTCTTTTGTCATAAATGAAATGAACTGGGGTGAGGAGAAACGAAAAATGAAATGAAATGCCATTTGGCGTTTTGTGCCCATCTCTAATTACAATCCACTTAGGGTAGCTGTATCTCTGGTACTGTCTGACGTCTTTGGGAATTCTGATGCATCTTTGGGTGTTTAGGCACTACAGACAAATCTCAGACTGATATTTTAACCATTCTTATTCCACAATGGAATACATAATGCTGCTGATTGGTATTAGATTGAGGAGACAGCTTTTAACTCCTTAATACAGTCCATGGCAGTGTTTTCTGCTCCTGCCTCTGTAAAAGAACCTTTGAGACTGCTACTTCCTGAGGGAGAATGTCATACAGAGAGAAATGTAACATCCTCTGTTTCTAAATTAAGTCCTACTCTCAATATATAGACTGTCACTCTCACTCTGTTCTAGAAAATGACTCCTATGTTTGGGCCCTGGAGGTGTGAACCAAATGATACCCATAGATACTAGATTTCTTAGTTTCTCAACAAAAATGCTGAGAGGTCAACCCAAAGATCTTCATTGCTTTCTCATGGCTGGCAAGCTGGTAAATCTATTCCCTTCAGAACGGCAAGATAATACACAGGACACAACTGCAGACCAGGATTTCTGTTCTCACGTGTAGTCTGTCTGTCTACTTCAAGCTCCGGGTGGCACACCTCTAAAAAGATTAACTAATAATGCATCATGTGGCATTAATGCTGCCCATGGGACCATCAGTGTAACACCTTATTCTTTAACTGCACGTCTTGTAGATACAAAGGAGTGAGACAGTTATGACTCATCTAATGAATGTCTAAGTTTTAAACCTCTCAAAGAGTATTCCATGTCTTTGTTCCTTCTATTTACCTCATAAGTCAACGAAATTGACTTATTAACATCAAAGACTTCCAGATTAGTAAAAGGAACTGAAGGCAAGGAGATGGAACAATTTGTCCTAAAGTTCTGTCGACCATCTTGACGGCTGCCATTAGTGCTATCAACATTCGGGCTGCCCTTATGTAAACCTAGGCATACTTTTTCCTGCTAGCAATGCACACATTTTATTCTGCAGCAATATTGGGTTCTTTCTTGGGATTTTGAATCATGGGCAGAGAAGCACAATATCAAACATGATAATTTAAACCTGAGTATATATTTTTTTGAAGAATTCAAATATGAAAGGAGTGACGATGCTCAGCTGCTTATAGTATTCAAAAGCCTTTCTGCTCAAGCCCTGCTCAAAGCGCTTTATTTAATCAATTTACCGTATCTTCCAAGGCAATGGTGCCTTATTCTTTCAACTGCAAGACAGATACAAGAACATTCACCCCGCTCCATTAACACTGTTTCTGATGTGTGCCCTTAGAATGGAAGTGGGAGAATTCTTGTTGACGTAGCAAAAGGATAAAAGCAGTAACTCTCAGCCAGACATGAGCGCAGCATTTTAAGGCCAAAGCAGGAGTGCTTCAAAGGAAATATAAAGCTTCTGATGAACTGAATAAGGCTTTAGATTTGAAAAATGATTCAGAATTTCTTACTAACAACCCCCACCATAACATACACTTGTTTTGAACTCCATTTCACAACAAAGAAAGAAAGCATCAATATGGAATGCTATGAACTTTGTCATCCATAACTCTTTGAAAATACTCTCAACACTTTCATATCTCTCTCTCTCTCTCTCTCTCTCTCTCTCTCTCTCTCTCTCTCTCTCTCTCTCTCTCTCTCTCTCTCTCTCTCTCTCATTTTCGGGAATGGTTAATCTTTTTTCCCCCTTGAATGTTGGGCCAAACATGACTCAATCAGATTAGAAGCTAAAGGGGGGGAGACAGAAAATCTTTGTTCCTTACAAATTGGAGTTTTTGGAGTTCCATATCAAGATAGAGGGCCTGAATCACAAACCAGCTGGATGAAGGGGGGAAAGGAGGTTTAAATCATAAAGCTTAAACCAGAGCTGAATGAACTGTTGCCATAAGAAATACGAGTCTACTGCGGAAGCTGGACATCTCTGTGTCAAGACTGTCCCTTGAAAAAAAAAGTGTATTCTAAAGACATTAAATTGACAGCTGCCCTGCTTCAGCTTTCAGACTTTGATAAGGAACAAGTTTTAAGTGCCTGTAATTGTATTTGCCTATATCTGTAATCCCTTCTCCACCAGTAACTCCGGAGTTTTCCAATAGTCTTTTTAACTTTGCAATTTATTCACCAGTGGCTAGGTTTATATTTGCGAGCCTATGCAATGAATTAAGGTGCAGTATCTTTATTTGACAAAACTCCGGGAGGCAGTGGAGGATAGGAAGGCCTGGCGAGCTCTGGTCCATTACGACTGTGCAGTATCTAATGATAGTGCAGAATTTAATAATAATAATAATAATAATAATAATAATAATAATAATAATAATAATAATAATAATAATAAAATCAGAACTCAATATGCAATGCACATTTGGATGAAAGTAAGCACTATCTGATAGCAACTAGATGTGGTATCAGTAACAGAGAAGATGAAAGAAAGACGTTTCTGTTGGTATGGACCTGTCTTCAGGGAAGCACCTTCCAGCATCACTTAAACTGCCTACCTTCTGAAAAATCGATGGCCAGCACCCCCGTGGGCAACCAAAAGAGAGAGGGCAGGATACTGTCAATAAGAGCGTGCCAATTGTTGGCCTGTGCCATGAAGACTTGGTCAGTTGGACAAAGTGATGCTTCGGGTACCAAAGAACAGATGCCGCACTTGTGGGGAAATTCTATCAAGAAGAAGTTTGGGATGAAAGCTAGAGGGATTTGACGGCCATTTTCAGCCACCATTGCTCCATCATAGAACATATGATTTCTGGTGCAGAATGTTCCAGGTTCAAACCTTGGCATCTCTAGATTAATCAGGGGTGGAGTGGGGGAATAACTGAACATTTTTGCAAGATAGTGTATGGAAGACAGATGTTTAACCTTGGTGCCATCTTCCTATTTGGAAAGGATTACAGAGGTGAGGCTTGGGCAAAAGGCAACAATGTAAGGCATGGAGAGCAGAGGAGAAAGTGCCAAAGTAAGGTGACCAGGGTGTCCCATTGGGTCTATCCCTGCAAAGCATACAAATCATAGGTGAGTTCCAAGCAAGGTATATAATCACAGAATATATAAAGAGCAAATGTCCAGAAGCATTGTATTATTTCTTAGCAGTGTCTGGAGATAATATCTGAAGTTGTTTACAGGGCTATAGGGAACAATTTCCATCCATACTATGTAGCTTCCTGTGTAATGTAATCATCTTTATAGCTATACCCTCTCAGAAGATGATGAATACAGTTAGTTTTGCCCTGTGTGGGGGGAGGAAAGACCCATTTCATGGATTAAACCCTATGATAATCTTATCTGATTGGGTTTAGGCTGCTGTTTCTGACATTGCAGATCTGGGATTCATTCCTGTTATGTTCCTCTCTTCCACACCTTATTGTGGTTGCCAATGAATCCCAATGAAAGGTAGGCTCTGCCTTTTGGAGGCAGCATTTCTGGCTCTCTAGGATGATGTTCAGCCTTCTGAGACACACTGATTGTCCATTGTGCCCTTCTCTTCCTGCTTGGCATCAGGAAGCTTCCGGTGAACAGGATGATACATCTTTTACTCTTTCCAGTCCATATTGGCTCTAATTCTTCTCCTCACAAGCATCTCCTGGCCTTTGCCAGGAACTAGATTCCACAGAATGTGTGAACTCTTTGATCCTATAGCAGATCTCAAATCCTTCTATTCGGGACTCCATTACTTTGCATTAGACATGGGCACGACTTGGCAAAATTGTCGTTTCCATTTTCGGATATCGTTTCCGTTACGTAACGGAAACGGTAACGATAATTAAGCTGTCAGACCTTGAACTTGAACCGAAAAAAGAAAAATTGGGTCTGATTTGTCATTGTCGTTCCTGGCATCGCGTGACAATTGCGCGATGCCAAGCGGCACAGAAAAAAAGTTTTAAAAATTAAAAAAGAACCCCGATTCCCGGCCAAAAAAGCAGGCGAAAATATGCCTGCCTGAGGGCATCTACCAGAGGGGTGGTTTCTGGAGGGGGGGTCCCCAGCCTCCCCCCCCTCTCCTGGGCTGCTGGTACCATGCTGGGAGGGGGCATCCTCGGCGTCTCCATTTGCCATGCAGTGCGGGGGGATCCAAAATGGTGTCTGCAATATTTTTTTTGAAATCGTGGTCCAAAAACCCACCAAAGCACCACAGAAACATGCGAAAATTAGCTATTTTAAATGCTTGGATTTTTACAGTAGCAGCAGTGGGTTTTTTTATAGCAGTAAAAGGTCGCACTGATTTTATTTTATTTTATTTTATTTTTATTTTTTTACACCTGCGCAATGATGGGCTGGCCATGGGATGGGACCATGCAATTTTTTGGACCCATTCTACCAATCGCATGGCCAGGTTTTGATTGACACTTCTGGATGTGCAAGAGGGCATAAAAAGGTGAGGCACTCCCAGAAGAGTCGCAGTCCGGGCTTGGATATGGGTGGGAGAGGGCTGTGTGTAGCTGGCTGCTGTGCTAGACTAGTTTCGATTTCGCAGAGCCTTTAGATTTCAGTTAGGCAGGCAGGGAGGGAATTGATTCAATTGAATTTTTAGGAAATAATAATAATTCCTTTCATTCTCTGTCTGCTGTGGGGAATAGCAACACAATTTATTCTTTTTTATTCTCCTGCAGTTTGTTAGGATTTCTTTTCTGATAGTTCTTCAAAGGGGGGAGGTTTGAGTGGGAGGGGAGGTGTGGATTTATTTTAAAAAATTCATTTGCTTGGTGGCAAGCCAAGGTCCTTTCATACCCTGCCTGCAGCTCTGCTGTGAGTGCACTGCCCACTTTGTTTGCAATAAAAATTGCAATTGCTTTATTCGATGCAGTCTTGTGCAGCAAGTCATTTTTTTACACCTGCGCAATGATGGGCTGGCCATGGGATGGGTCCCGCCTGCTCTGGGTCATTGCGGGACCCACGCCCGCCGCCCGCCGCCCGCGCACCTGCCGCCCGTGCGCTTGCAGGCCCGCATGCCTGCCCCTCCCCCTGCCGCTGCCACCGCCCGTCCATGCCCCCCTGCCACCCCACCCGCCGCCTAGGGCGCAAAAACACCTAGCGCTGGCGGGACGCCACTCACTGGGAGGGATGTCCTGGCCTTTGCGGCAGGAACGACAAGCGACAAACGACATGACAAAATGACAAATTTTTAAAAACTTTTTGAAAAACGGAAATCCAAAGCGGATCATCAAAACGACCTTCGAAAAAAAAATTCTGGTCGTGCCCATCTCTACTTTGCATTATTAATTGATTTAAAGACTCCCTCCGATGTATTTGGAGGGCTTAAAGGGGAGAATCCAAGGAAGCTATACATGAAATTTGGTTTCTCTCAGACCCAGGGGATCCATTTTACAGAGTAACAAAATGGTTCATTTTAAAAGGTAAAAAAGGGTGCTTTGTTTCATTTCGTAACAAAATACAGCTTGTCGTTTCATTTTGTTACAAAACAATTCATAAGCTTACAAAATGATGGAGCAGCAGTTCGTTTTTCATAAGGTGCCCATCCCTAGACAGCACCCATGATAAATGGGGCATCCTGAGATGTAGTTCAGAAAAGCACCACCTGATTTCTACTGAAGGTTTATACTGAACCCAATCTGTGTTTTACTTCTGCTGTTGGTATATGGGATAACTTCTGCAGCTGAGTTGCCAAAGACATCTCAGAGCTATTGGATTTGTGAAGAGTGGCAGATGTTCAAGTATGGTCTTGGGCATGATGCAAAATTGGGTTCTTTCCCTCTGGCACTGTTAATAATGTTCTCCAGTTGTTGACTTGTAGGATAATGATGAAGCACTGAGAATGGACTAGCACCGTGAGAGATTCAGTCTGTTTTATTAAGTATCTCCAGCACAACAGCTGAGGATGAATACTAACAATAATGTTTTTTTGTGTGCGGGGGGGGGGAGAGAATAGCCTCAAACCCAGAGGATTCTGTGTAACTTCTTAATTTGACAAAAATGCACTTCTCTCACAGTTGGATAATAACTCAGATAGGAAGCAGCCTTGTTGGCATTTACATTTCCAGGTGGAAATCACTACTGCAAATAATACCGTTTCTTTATCTCATGCAAAGTGGATATTTTAATTCTGCCAAAACACTCTAACGAACCCCTTGGACAACAGTTTAGCAAGAAGCTCGCAATGAATTCATTTATCGTCAGGGTGAGATTACGGATTACCTCAGAGTGCAAATGAAAAAGGAATTTAATCTTGATGAATTATCATAGCAGCTGCCTTGGTACAAAAACTCTGCGTGGGCAGCCAGAGTTCTGCTGTCTCAATGAACTGGTACTTTTCCCAAATGTGTTAGTGCTGGGTAGAGATGGGCATGACCAGGAAAAATTACGTTTCGAGTTGTCGTGTGTCGGAGCCGGCCCGTTTCGGCTCGTTTCCATTTTTCGTGAAATTTTCCAAAAATTTGTAGTTTCGTTTGTTGGTTTTTCGTCTGTCGTTAGTACTGGTTTTGGGGGGGGGTTCCTGGAGGCACCTCTCTGGGGTGGGTGCCTCCTCTGGCCCGCCATGAAGGGAAAACGGGCTCCTGGAGGCACCTCTCTGGGGTGGGTGCCTCCTCTGGCCCGCTACAAAATGGCATGCATAGCCAATTGGATATGCATACCATTAAGTTGCAGTTGCAGCAGGCAGAGGCACCTCTCTTTTGGGTGCCTCTGTGAGTCGCTGCCTGCGGTGCACTTGGGCTGGGGAACGAAGTGAGAGAGGACCCCAACGGGTGCCCGCTGTAACTCACTAAGAAGGGAAGTGTACTTGCTGTAGTGCAATGCGAGTACACAGATCTGGCTTGGGGTTAGGGGTTAGCGCAAGGGCTAGGCTTAGGGTTACTGGTAAGGTTAGGGTGAGTTACTGGGGTGCACCTCTGGGTGCCTCTCTGACCCACTAAGAAGGACAGTGTACTGGCGTATGGGTTAGGGTTAGGGTTAGGGTTCGGGTTCAGACTAGGGTTAGTTGCTTTTTATGCCCGACTGGCACATCCCAGAAGTCTCGGTCAAAACCTGGCCAAGTGGCCATGCAATTGGTGGAATGGCTCCAAAAATTTGCATGGTCCACTCCCAAGGCCAGCCCATCATTGCACAGGTGTAAAAAAATAAAAATAAAAATAAAATAAAATAAAATCAATGGAGACGTTTTGTTGCAAGAAAAACCCACTGCTGCTACTGAAAAAAATCAGGCAGTTTTAAAATAGCTATTTTTGCATGTTTCTGTGGTGCTTTGGTGTGTTTTTGGACCACACGATTTCAAAATAAATATTGCGGGTCGCCCCATTTTGGATCCCCCGCCCGCACCGCATGGCATGGCGAGTTGGCGAGATGATGAGGATGTGCAGCCCAGGAGAGGAGGGGGGAGGCCGGAGACCCCCCCCAGAAACCACCCTTCTGGTAGGTGCCCTCACTAAGGCAGGCATATTTTGGCCTGCTTTTTTGCCCGGGAATCGGGTTTTTTTAATTTTAAAACTTTTTTTCTCTGCCGCGCCACTTGGCGAGTTGGCGACTCGATGAGGATGCGCACTTTTCGCAGTCCAGGAGAGGAGGGGGAGGGTGGGGACACCCCCCCCAGAAACCACCCCTCTGGTAGGTGCCCTCAGGCAGGCATATTTTCGCCTGCTTTTTTTGGGCCGGGAATCGGTTTTTTTATTTATTTTTAAAACTTTTTTCCTGTGCCGCTTGGCATCGCGTGATCGCTGCAATGCCAGGAACGACAACGACAAATCAGACCCAATTTTTCTTTAGTCAGTTCAAGTTCGAGTTCTGGCGGAGTAATTGTTGTTACCGTTTCCGTTACGTAACAGAAACGAGAAACGGAAACAGAAACGAGAATTTCGCCAAGTCGTGCCCATGTCTAGTGCTGGGTCAAAAAAATAATAATCAAAATTTGCATATCCTGAATTTAAATTTTTTAATCAAAAAAATAGTAAAAGTGACTGTTTTGAGAGAAAATGCATTCAGGAATGTGTATTGGGGAACGTATGATTTTATTTTGTGTTAATGTTGAAATAAGCTTTCAAATGTGATTTTTCTTGTATTTAAAGAATTGCAGAGCAATACAAAAACAGAGTGGATAGATTTATGAGCATCATAGAGAAGGAAAAAAATGATCCATCCAACTTGTCGCTATTTATTTATTTTTTGTTATTATTTTGTGCTGTCAGGTCATGTCCAACTTACAGTGGTTCTAATAAGGTTTTCAAGGTAAGTGAGACATTTAACAAATATCTTCTATACCACACTGGACCTCGTTCCTTTTGTACCGTGGAGCTAAAGAAGAATTGAGAGGATTAAGGGCCTTTTCACATGACCCCTAAAATCCGCGGCAAATGGCTCCCAGATCCGGAGCTTAAAATTGTTTTCCCACCAGCTCCGGAGTTTACAAAAACAATTAAGTGTGACCACGCCCACCTAAGCGCGTCCCAGTGCACTTTTCAAGTACCTGCTCTCCGGGTTTGAAAAATTCCTGATGCGGATGTAACGCAGTGAGTGCCAGGCTCTCCTTGCATCTGTTTGTTGTTGTTTTGCCCCCACCCCTTTAAGAGATACTAATGCTGCCGGGAGCAGAGCGAGACGGCAGAACGGAGGTGAGCTGCATTCTTCTCTTCCTTTTTTTCCTCCCTCCCCTCACGCAGACAGCAGCCAGGAGTGCGGAGGGGGTGGGAACACAGGAACAGCGACAAACCCCCAAGATCTCTGGTCTGAATTTAAGTGGCCAGCAGATCTTAGGGGTCATGTGAAAAGGCCCTAAGACAATGAGCAACATACCAGTAGCGGTATGAACGGCTTGAATTCGAACATCACAAATGGCAGTGGTCAACAGGGTGTACAGGATGCTCACTAACATTCCCAAAGGGACACCAAGCAATGGAAAATCTCAGAAGCCAACACCTTTTCAATCAATAAACCATTTTCCAACAAAATACAAGACTACTGGCATAGCTGTTTTTCGACAAGTGTGAATTCTTCCAATGTTGCTGACCTGAATTCCATTTTAAATGTCATAGTTCTGAGAGAGTGAGTTGTGTTTTGTTTTGGGCTGCCCCTGTTTTTTAAACCACCTTGTGGAATGTTGGTTTGTTCTGCCATGCAATATTTATTTATTTATTTATTTATTTATTTATTTATTTATTTATTTATTTATTTATTTATTTGAGTATCTTTACCCCAGCTTTCTCATTGGAAAAGGATGCAAGGCGGCTTACAGTAATGAAGGATAATATACATTTCAGTACACTTAAGATCATTTCCTGCATTCGGTGCAGCAACAATAAAATAGTTGAATAGGAAATTCCAGGCACTTCCCATAAGATCATTAGAATGCCAACAGGAGGCCCACCCCAGACCCAGACTGAAAACATAAAATATGCTAAAAAAACCAAAAGTTAAGTATGATGTCCTTGTCATATGAATCCTCCTGTAAGGAGAAGTTTGCATCTTGGAACCTGTTGCTTTTGTGTATCCAGAACCCTCAGCAGTGCTAAGATTGGTTAGACCAGTGATGGCAAACCTTTTAGAGACCGAGTGCCCAAACTGCAATTCAAAAGCCACTAATATTTTTGCAAAGTGCCAATAGAGTAATTTAACCTGTATACAGGTAGCTATGAAGGGGCAATGTTGGGTGCCCACAGAAAGGGCTCCAAGTGCCACCTCTGACACCCGTGCCATAGGTTCGCCATCACTGGGTTAGACCATGATAGCCATTTTTACCCCAGATAGTTAAAATTCAGATGGGAAAGAACATTACCAAATCTCTTTCCCTGTTCTTGAAACCTATTCCCCGTGTGCATATCTTCCCACACAGTAAAGAACGATTTAAATTTAAATTTGTATTATATTGAGTTGATCTCTCTCCCCCCAATTGGCTTCATTGGCTGACAATTAAATATAAACTCCTAGTTCCAGACTCTTGCTCTAGCTGAGTCCAAAGGACAGACAATGATGGCATTCTGTTCCATTCCGAGAGGACTTGGAAGGAGTGGGTTTTTCTAGGGATCCAGAATCCTATTTTCCATCCCTGCAAGAACTACACAGGCATCCCAAAATGCAAAACAAAACAAAACATAAAACAACATACAGTGGAGAAATTTGCATTCTAGATTTGGAAGCCCACATTCTAGGCATGAAAAATAGGTGATTTAAAGTTAAATATGCAGAAAGGGCAGCGACATACTGGGAAAATGAATCATCCAACAGTGGTGGTGAACCTTCGGCACTCCAGATGTTTTGGACCACAATTCCCACAGTCTTTTGTCATTGGCAATACAGGCTTGGAATTCTGGGAGTTGTGGTCCAAAACGTCTGAAGTGGCGAAGGTTCACCACCACTGACTGGGACACTGGTCCCCAACCTCCAGAAGCCTTCCCCACTAGCTATGCTGGCTGATGTTTTGGGGGTTGCAGTCCAAGAACAACTGGGCTACCCAAGGTTGGAAACCATTTATACAGAATGTTAATTTATTGTTTATTTATTTGTTGCATTTCTATACCGCACCTTCTTCCAAACTGGAACTCAGGGTGGTTTACAGCTAAAAGGCATAAAAATCTACAGTAGAAACATATAATACAAATAGAATGAGGGAAAAAACAAAAAAAAGGCAAGAGACATCAGGAGATGGGCAGATAAAGGGGGGAAAAACCTAAAGTAGGTCGCCATATGCCTCCTTGAAAAGCAACGTTTTCAAAGCATTTTTGAAGGAGGGCAGGGACTGTGCAAGGTGCAGCTCACTCGGGAGGTGGTTCCATAAGGATGGGCCCACAACAGGGAAGGTGCAGCTGCACATAGCAGACCGCCACGCCTCCCTAGGAGTGGGCACCCTGAGTGAGCACGCCTGCAATATTCGAGTGGGCCTGGCCTCAGATGGCCTCTGGGAGATACGCTCCGACAGGTATTCAGGACCCAGGCCGTGGAGGGTTTTGAGAATCAAAACCAGGACCTTGAACCTTATCTGGAGAGCAATGGGTAGCCAATGCAAGTGGGCCAGAACTGGGGTGATGGGATCATATCTACGAGCACCCACCACCAGTCTGGCTGCTGCATTCTGCACCCGTTGAAGTCTCTGGACAAGGGTGTTAGTTTCAGTATCTTTTTAAAAAGACATGTTGGCACCTTTCCCTACCATATTGAAATCTGAAGCAATAACCAAGTACTGAATATTGCAAAGATTAAGAGATGTGCATGAAAATACCTCAATTATTCCACTCTTTTTATGTTGTGTCTGTTGAGTTATGCTGTTCATGCATTTACAATGAGAGAGCAGAACAGATGGGGAAGGGTTTAGTTAAAAATAAAAAGGAAATATTTATTTTGAAAATGACTGCCAGGGGATTATTTACTATGTCAAGGTTTATTCCCCCTCTCTTGCTCCTGCTGCACAGGTTTTACTCCTCTGCGATATAAGATGAAAAAAGCAGGGGAAATTTGTGTTAATGCCTGGTGTCTGGAGATTCACGCTGATGGGACTGAAATCAAACAAGAGTTTCCACTGTTGATATGGGTGTTGATCAGGTTTTTTGTGTGTTAGTGTTTAAAATGGTGAAAGATGGGAAAATATGTTTCTTTGAGCATGTGTGTTTGTAAGAAGAGCCAAATGAAGAGGTGGTCATGGGTGGGTGTGTATGACCTATGTCCCTTTGTTTGAAGGATTGGAGTGTGAAACTCAATGCTCGGCTTCAGATACAAATTTACAACAGCACTCCTGCTTCCTAGCCCATCCATGAAAGACCTGCCTGGAGAAAATCATCCTGCCAGGAACTTTACATCTAAGATTTTCCTCCTGGCAAACCGCATTGTGACATGTTTGGACTTTTGGTACTTGCTTTGAAGAAGTAAATCTTGTCCACAAAAGACTGAAGTGTTTTTTTTTAAATTAGTGGCCTATGAAGGTATTACCAGTAAGCCTAGTCTTGCATAAACTTTCAAAATAATTTAAGAGTCTGGTAGTAGATAGGTCAGGCATGGTAGGACCAGTGACACATTGTGTGAATTCCAAAAAGAGAAGAGGTAGCTGGCTGTAATATTTATGAACTCCCCTTCTGTACAAAGTTGCCCATGGGAAGTTTAAAAAATATGCTCTAATATGTAGAAAACACAGACAAATAATACTGGAACCTTCCTTTACTATGTTTTTATATATTATAAAATTGCAACTGACTTTCAGAACTCATAATCCAGATAACATGATGGTCCAAGAATGATTGGTCCTTTCCTCTTGTTTCCTGGCTTTTGGATTGCACCAGTGATGTATACATATGTGCAACACATATTCACACTGAGCTAGGAATCTTTGACATTCAATGGAGATGAGCACTCAGGCTTCGACTCCAACTTTCCTGTTCTTCATTGTCTCTTGCTCTGATGCTCATTTCCCTTCTTGGAGAAGCCTAGCGATTGCCTGAGACTTCAGACAACTTGTTTAAACCATGCCTTTCCCCAATAAAATCCAGCATGTCATATTGAACTAAACTAAAAAACTGAAATCTCTACCACATTTGAGCCAGCTTTGCAAATCAACCAGGCAAAGCCCTCATCTTCACATTGTTGTTGCTTTAACCAGCCTCCATGTTCTTAATAAATATGTCCCACCACTGGCCTGAATGACTAAGAGAACAAGGTGTAGGTGGGTGGGAGTATCCCTGCTTCATCAAATGAAGACCAGTGTTTCCCATGCAGTGCAACTGTAGAAGTGGCAATGAACAAGTCAGAACTGGAAAATGCTGTATAAAACAGGTGGTTTGCTTGGTTGCATTTTTTATTACCTTTTAAATCTGAATAGCAGTTCTGCATCTGAGATGGGCCTCTCTGAAGTCAGGGACTCCACCTCTACCTCACTCCAGAAACGAAATTGTAAAATCAGCCCTCTTTTAAATTCCTTCCTGCTTTGTTCTCCTTAGAGAAAGAGATGCAGAGCAGAGTCCCTCTGGAAGACCTCAATCATGCAGAATGACGAAGGTTCATAAAAGAACTGAGGATGTCTCAGAGTTCCTCATATGAGAGTCCCAAGATGTTTCAGGATCCATTTGCAGGATGTTATTAGAAAGATGCAAGTGATGTAGAAGGGTTCAGAGTATTGTGTTAGGCCTGTGGAAATCCAATGCAATTAGTTGTGCCTCACCTCGAAACCAAAATACTTCATAAGCTACAATAGAACAGAAACTTGGACTGTGCTGCTCAACACTCTTTAGAGATACGGCAGGATATAATGCTCTACCACGCTGCAAAATGGGACATGGGAGCCAATTTGCCCATCCGTGCGGGGGAGGCGGGAGATGAAGAGACAGGACGGTGGCCTGCCAAGGACAAAAGGAGCTCACCTTATAAGGGAGCTCCTAACGGCCTGTCTGCCTCTTCTTCAGCGTCATTGCCCATCCGCCCAGCCTGTATTAAAGACGTGTTTTGTACTGGTCGCTTCGGGGCTGGATGGGAATATTTTACCTGCTCCTGAAATTGGCCTGGAAGGGAGCAGGTGAGTTTTCACCCATCCCTTTCTTAATGTTTACTTTCAGGGGTCTGGCAAGGTTTTATTGCCCTGGTCACACTGGCAGGTAAGGGCAGAAGGCAGGTGCATTGAGATTTAATGGACATCTGAAGATGGGTAAGCTGGCCCACCTCTCAGTGTTGAAGGCCCTGAGGACTTGGCACTGGGAGGCGGGGAAAAGGTGGGGTCCCACAGGTAGCGCCCACCCAGAGCTGGGAGTCTCAGGTGGTTGGGACCTGCAAGGGATACCTGAATAGTATTCCATCTGCTAACAGGGTCCATCTGGGGCGTGGCCAGCCTTAGATGGACCAGCCTTCCAGCCTACCATTGGCCCCCTGTTGAATGTGCTTGTTATTGTCTTAATGAAGTATGGCCCGTTTTTCCCATCCAAGAACTTCGTGTCTCGCCTCTTTACTCCGTGCTGGGCAGGCAAAGGAGATACATGTATGTATATATACATATATAGAGAGCAACATGTATATATGCTACCCCTACAGATGTTACAGACAGAAACCACTGGTAACAGCAAACTATTGAAAAAGAATACCAAGTAAAGATGGGCACGAACCACTAATTTAGTGTTCATGCCAGTTCATATTTCAGATGAAAAGGTGTTCAGCACTTTTCAACACCACCTCCCCTTGCAGGCACTGAATCAGAAGCAGCATCTGGAGGAAACCAGGTAGGGAAGCTGTGGTGCTGCCTTAGAGGCAGCAACTGTCGGGGGGGTAGGAAGTGCCAAACATTTCTTTGGCTGAAAAATGAACAAGCACGAACTACTGAACCAGCACTTTGTACCCGTCAAAGAAAGAAAGAAAGAAAGAAAGAAAGAAAGAAAGAAAGAAAGAAAGAGAGAAAGAAAGAAAGAAAGAAAGAAAGAAAGAAAGAAAGAAAGAAAGAAAGAAAGAAAGAAAAAAAATCACAC
The DNA here is from genome assembly GCA_029282475.1 of Phrynocephalus forsythii. NCBI lineage: Eukaryota > Metazoa > Chordata > Lepidosauria > Squamata > Agamidae > Phrynocephalus > Phrynocephalus forsythii. The sequence goes on from JAPFRF010000004.1 coordinate 16,801,853, forward strand.
ATCTACCATATATTAGACACCCCCACACACTATTAAGACCCCAAATTAAGAAAATTAATAAATCCTCTTTGAGTTCTCCTCCATGCATTTGCATCTTGCATTTCAGAGTCCGATGGATGATGCTGATATTAACCTGCAAAGCTCTTAGCCACTGGGGAAATAGGGCTATCCAAAATCATGCCTAAAATTATGTAATGTATGACTGCTGAAGTCGTACTGTTGGCAGCTGAGCCGTACTTTTGGCAATTGGGTTTCCAGTGGTCCGAAGAAGGGCATCCTCTTTTGTATTGTGCAAAGGGCCATAACAGCTCTCTCTGTTGAAGTTTCTTGGAAACTTCTCAGACATTTAATTTCTGGCAATGCTACAAGCATCTCATTTGCTTCTGCAACTGCTCCTGGGATGGGGGAGGCACTCAGGCAAGAGGTGCGCTGAGCAGTTTGTTTGCCATCAAATGCTGCGGTTTTGCAAGCTAAAGGAAGCATTCACTCGAAAGGCTCCAGAAATTTCCAGGTGAATGGCTCAGCAAAATAGCCTCTGGTTGTATTAAATAAACTGTTATAGGGGCATAGCTTATTGTAATTTACTATTAAATGTTGCCTGTAAAGAGAGATATACGGTTGTGTTGAACAAAAAGCACCTGGCTGTGAAGTGGACTGTGAAGCTACTTGAATATTGATTTCCAGACATGATTTTTTTTTAAAAAAGATATTATCCATTGCCTGCACCACAGTGACAACTGAGAAGGGCAAAATGAGTAAATTGAGGATCCACTAAAGTGAATCCCAAAATTTATATGTGAGGGCCTTTTTACACGACCCCTAAGATCCGCTGGCCACTTAAATTCGGACCAGAGATCTTAGGGGTTCGTCGCTCTTCCTCTGTCTTCCTCTGTCCCCACCCCCCTCGGCACTTCCTGGTTGCTGGCTGCCTGAGGGACGGAGAAAAAAAGAAAGAAAAGAATTCCCGTTTACCTCCGTTTTGTTCCGGGCAGCATTCAGATCTCTTAAAGGGGCAGGGCGCAAAAAAAAGAACAAACAGAAGCCAGGAGAGCCCTGCACTCACTATCCTTACACCGGATCAAATATTTGTCACCATCAAAGACCAGGTACAAGAAAATAAAGTGGGCGGGGTCGCACTTAATTGTCTGCAAAGTCCGGAGCTGGTGGGTAAACATTTTTAAGGTCCGGACCTTGCAGCCATTTGCGGCGGAGCTTAGGGGTCGTGTATAAACGCCCTGAGACTCATTCTTAAATTTTGATACACATCATAAAGTGCCACTGCCTGCGGCATATCTCAGACAAATTGTTTACTGAATTGTCAACACATTTGCCACCTCAGTTTTTAAAAAATCTGTAAAAATACAGATGGTTTTCTATATTTCAGTGGGTCTTTGCAAACTCACAAGAACATGGGTCTTTGAAGTAATTAGAAAAATGTAATGGTCAACAACCATTTATTGACATATACTTTAAAATAAAAAAGTATTGTAAATAGTATTTATTAAAAAAGGTAAAGTTTCCCCCCGCACATGTGCTAGTCATGTTTGACTCTAGGGGCAGTGCTCATCTCCATATTCAAGCCGAAGATCCAGTGTTGTGCAAGTCCATGGTCATGTGGCCGGCATGGCTGCAAGGAAACACTGTTTTACCTTCCTGCTTTTTATAGCGGTACCTATTTATCTACTTGCAATTACATGCTTTCAAACTGCTGGGTTGGCAGGAGCTGGGGTTATCAGTGGGAGCTCACTCAGCACTGCATGGCACCTGGGATTTGAACTGCCAAGCTGCTGACTTTGCAGCCAACAATTTTCGGAGTCTTAGTCCGCTGAGCCACCATGCCCCACAAATAGTATCTAAAAAGGTAGACACTTTTTGTACCTGATCATTACATTATTATGTACATTTATTCAGAAATAATTCTCATTAGCCCAAATCTTGCAGCTGTACTAAATTCCACTGGAGCAGACCTACTGAATTAATGGGGATTTGGTGAGTAAAAAGTTAAATGTTCCCCCCTGCACATGTGTGCAACTCTAGGGGGTGCGCCATCAGACACATAGCCACCAGCCAATCCTCTCTCTCTTTAAATTTAAATAAAAGAGGTTTATGGGTAAAAGAAGTAGGATCTTACAGTATCCTCTTTTTCATTTCTTTTTCTTTCTTATATACAAGGGGTACATAGGGGAAGGGGTTAAGTGGAAGCAAATCTGCTAAATACAAATTCAAACAAATACATGTTTTGAATGTTACCATCACTTCTTTGTTTAGCCCACCATTACAGTAATTTATCAAATTATCCTTCAATAGCCCATAAAGAATTGTCCCAAATTGGATTCCAAGAGGTCCACCTTAATCCACAGTCCAAAATTTCCCTTTAAGTCAAAGCCACAAACCAACAAATTGTCTTTTCCTTTTTTAAACACAAAATATAATAGAGGTTTCCAAACACTCCTAAATTTGGTCATTGGTCTATCCTCAGTGCTGTCAGTTGTGCCATTTCTGCCAGTTCCAACACCTTAAGTAACTAGTCTTCTACTGAGGGTACTTCATCCCTCTTCTAGTACAGTTGTCCCCTGCCCTTTTGTGTTCATATACTGCGGTCCTGCTATACCGTGGGTCCACAGTATATGAAAAAAGCCCCCCTGGGGTAAAGAGGAAAGGCCCTCCCAGGCCCTTCGGAGGCCCCCAAAGTGTTACAAACTGGAAGTGATATCCAGTAAAACCAGAAGTGACCTCCAGATCACTAGAAAGCACTTTTGGGGCCTTTGGGGGACTGGAAAGCCCCTTGCAGGCCCATTTGGGGCAGCACCAGGCCTGGGGTAAGTACAAGAGCCCCCTGAGAGCCCACCCAGTCCCGACCTGACCCAGCATCTGCATATTGCAGATTTTCAATTATTGCGGGTTGGGTTGGATCCATAACCCCTGTGATTGGTGGGGATTTACTGTATTGTGCATAGAGGAGCCTAGCAGCTATCGTAAAATATCTAATAAGAATCACATTATTCTTTTCTATCTGACTTTCTGTCAAACCAAATAGAAAAAGTTCTGGTTTAAAGTGAAAATTAATATTCAATATCTCATGCATTAGAGAATATTTTTTTTACAAAATTTAACTGCCAGTCCACAAATCTACCACATATGGTAGAAGGTACCTTCCTTATCTTGGCATTTCCAGTGCCTATTGGAAATTTCCTTAGACATTTTGGACAGTTTCTCTGGAGTTAGATTCCACCTATGCATCATTGTTTAGAAATTTTCTTTAAAATTGTAACGCCTCCCTCTGTTCTATTTGAATATTATACCCACAATTTTAGCCATTTTATCATTCACTCTTTAACCTGTTCATCTTCAGTATCAAATTTCAATAACATTTTGTATATTCTTGAAATCAAATGGTCCTTATTAACAAATTATTCCATTTCAAAAATAGATTTTCCCTGCTCAAATTCAAATACTTGTTTATTTTGAATCTTTCTGATAGTTGCAAATATGAGAACCATTGACAGACAATACCTTCCTGATTCAGTCCCTCTCTAGACTTCATCTTATATTCCCCTTGACTCCATTTTAAGATATCTTTATATATTAATCAACTATCTCTCTGCAATAGAGATGGGCACAAAATGAGCGATTTTTCGTTTCTGTTTCCGTTTTTTCATTTTGTTATGCAACGAAAACAAAATGAATTTTTTAAAAAAACAAAATGAAAATGAAAATGAAACGACCAAATTTGCCATGTTTTTGTTTTCGTTGCAGCAGATGCATTGAACTAAAAAGAATGCTAACGAAACAGCAATTTTTTGTTTTTGTTTTTGTTTTTTTGTTTCATTACCTAACGAAATGAAAACAAATGTTTTTGCAAAAAACGTCACGAAAACAAAAACGAACTGAAACGGACCCCTAAACGACCAAACGACAAACAAAACACCATTTTTTGAGCTGTGCCCATCTCTAGTCTGCAATGTTTTTAACTAAAACAAAGCCTCCTGTGGTGATACCCAAAGTGGCATCTTAGGTGCCAAACTTAGTTTATAAGTATTCCAGATTCTTAAAATAGATTGCCAAATATAATGGTTATTAAATTCTGCATTTACTTTGGCTTTGGTATACCAAAGGTACTCATGCCATCCAAATCTTGTCATGTCCTTCAAGATGTTTGGACTTTTATACCTGCTTTGAAAAAGAGGACTTGTGTTCTCGAAAGCTCAGTAACTTTTTTTATTTTCTACTAGCAACCTATGAAGTTATCACCCATAGTCTAGTTTTGACTTTTTTCAAGATTTAGCAGTCTTTTACCCAACATTATCCAATCTTTAAGCCAAATTAAACAACTAGTTGTGTAATACATTTTTAAATTTGGAAGTCCTAATCCTCCTCTCTCTTTAACATCTACCAAACATTTATATTTAATCTGGAATCTCTTCCTTTGTTATATAAAGTTAGCAACGTCTTTTTGCCACTGTTTAAAAGGAGTTTTTCTTCTCAGTACTGGGATTGTCTGGAACAGAAAGAGCATTCTTGGAAGGATATTCATCTTTATGACAGAAATTCTACCCAATAATGAAAGTTGAAGGTTTTCCCACTTTTCTAAATTTTTTTATTTTATACCAAGCCTTTAAATAGTTGTTTTCAAAATGCATGGAGTTTTTATTGGTTTGAGTAATCCCTAATTTCAATTTTTTTCTATTTTAAATCCTGTTTTCTGAATTAGCTGTGATTGATCTTCTGAAGGCATATTCTTCAGTATCATTTTAAATTTTTCCTTATTTATTTTGAAACCTGCTAAGGACCCAAACTCTTTTATTTGAGACATTAATACCTCTATGCCTTTTAAAAGATCCTCCAGGATCAGAACTAAATCATCTGTGAATGCTCTTAATTTATATGTTTCTTACTTAATTCTTACTCCTCCAATTTGTTCATCTCTCCTTATATTTCTGTTTAATACTTCCAATACTAAGATAAAAAACAAAGGTGACATTGGGCAGCCTTGCCTTACCGCCTTTTGAATATTACACGGTTTAGTCAAATCATCATTGACTCTCCTTTGGGGAGTTTTATATTGAGTTTATAAAATTATCTCCAAACCTCATTTCTTGTAGTGTCTTTATAAAAGAAAAAGAAAAAAAGACCAGTACAAATTATCAAAGGCCTTCTCAGCTTCTAAGAAGATCATGGCTAACTGTTTCTCATTATGCTTCTCAAAATTCTCAATAATATTAAGCACATTTCTAACATTATTTTTAGCTGCCTTTTAGGTAAGAAGCCTCTTGATTTCATATGATTTTTGCATGGGATTTTTCCCATTCACCATAAAATCATCCTCCACACTGATATATCTGACAGACCATCTCTTCCCAGACAGACCACTATATCTTCCTGGTCCATCATCCATTCCTATGTCCAACCTCTCTGCACACAGATTGCAATTTCCAGCCTGCTGTTCTGACTCCCTTGGATGGTATTGATATGTTCTGACAAGGAAAGATGAAATGTTTCATTTCCGAAACAGAAAATGTCATTTCGTTTTCTTACTTGATGGAATGCTTGCTTGTGTTTCGTCAATTCATTTTGTAATGTTTCATAACCTTATGAAGAGATGAAACAGCATGATATTTTTCATTTTGTGCCCATCTCTAACAGCAACAGCAAGTTTTTTTAAAAAAAACCTGACTCCCAGCCAAAAAAGCAGGCAAAAATATGCCTGCCTGAGGCTTTGCCACCTACCAGAGGGGTGGTTTCTGGGGGGTCCCCGGCCTTTCCCCCTCTTCTCCTGTCCTGGGCTGCTTGCACCAGGCTGGGGGAGGGTCATCCTCATCATCTGTCTCTCGCTGCATGCCATGCGGTGGGAGAGGGGATCCAAAATGGCGGCCGCAATTTTTCTTTTGAAATCGTGGTCAAAAAACACACCAAATCACCACAGAAACATGTGAAATTTATTTATTTTAAATGCCTGAATTTTATAGTAGCAGCAGTGGGTTTTTTATAGCAATAAAATGTTGTATTTATTTTATTTTATTTTATTTTATTTTTTAATTTTTTAGACCTGCCCATTTGGGCTGGGCATGGGATGGGACCATGTACTTTTTTTGAACCATTCCACCAATGGCATCGCCAGGTTTTTGACTGACACTTCTGGATGTTGCGGAGGGCATAAAAAGCCGAGGCACCTTCCAGAAATCGCAGTCGGGTCGGTGTATGGATGTGGTTGAGGGAGTAGGGCTGGCTGCTGGTGCTGGTGTGATCCGATCGAGATTGAGGAGGGAGGCTGGAGGCTTTAGGATTTAAGTTAGGCAGGCAAGGAGGGAATTGAATTTAGAAAATAATTTCTTTGATTCCCTGCAGTTTTGTCTGCTGAAGGGAATAGCAGTTTATTCTTTATTTCTTCTCTGGCAGTTTGAGGATTTTTTTCTGATATTGGATAAAGGGAAAGGTTCAACTGGGAGTGGGAGGTGTGGATTTATTTTATTTATTTTTTTTAAATTAAATATAATTTTATTTTTTATTGAACATAAAAAAGACAAAACAACAATGATAAACAATTATATAAAAAAACAGTTAGACAATCATAAACAGTACAAAGTGCCCCCACCCCCAAGAAACCAGTATTTTATTTTCTTCATCTTTTTTTTTTTTTTTTTTTCAAAAGGCCTTAAGGTCCTTTCAAGTTGGTTTGCATTTATTTTCTATTTTCCCAACTTCAATTTGCTTGCAATTTGGGGTGCAAGCCAAGAACAGAACCTCTATCCTAAGTGATATCCTAACTGCCCACTCGCCCGTCCGCCCACACCGCCACCCGCCTGCAGCCCGTGCCGCCACCCACCCACTCACCCACCCGTGGCCGCCACCCGCCCATGGCCCCCCGCTCCCGCCGCCCACCTGCACCTCTCCCTCGCCGCCCGCCCCCGCACTGCCCACCACCTGGGGTGCAAAAACACCTAGTGCTGGCCCTGATTGCGGGATGCCCCCATGCTCTGGGAAGTCAAATCACGCTAAATCGCGGTGGAAATGACAAATGACAAACGACAAACAGAAACGACAAATATTTAAAAACTTTCACGACAAACGGAAACGACCCGAAATGAACCCGTTCTGACAAACGAAAACTTGAAACATAATTTTTTCTGGTCGTGCCTATGTCTACTTCTAAGCTTAGATTGCTGGTGACAAAGGACTGTGGGAGATGTGGTCCAAAACATCTGAAGGGCTGAAGTTTGGACATGCCTGGAGTAAGCAAACCAGAGAGACAGAGAGAGAGAGAGAGAGAGAGAGAGAGAGAGAGAGAGAGAGAGAGAGAGAGAGAGACTGGGTGGAAATAAAATTGTCAGGATGCTCACAACCCCCAAAGCAAAGCAAAACAAATGGTGTGGAAGCCTTTGCAGATCTGAGGTGGATGCAGGGCCACTTGTGATAACTCTTGATGGATATACATCATGTTGCAAGGGTATCTGATTGGACCCTCCCCTTCCAGTTTTAAATAAAAAAGGGTCTAATTTTGAAAACACTTGGTATATGGGAGAATATACCTACCCATATATCGATGGAAACTTTGAGGTTCTATCTCTCCCCTTATTTTGTCTCCATTGGCTCATGTATAAGGTTTTCCAAATTACTGTCTTCTTCGTTGCTGATACTGTAGAATCTAGCGATATGCAGGGGAAGAAAATAGAGGACCCTCAAAGAAGCAGAAACTTCTTCTCCAGTTGATATCCTAAGGAAAGATAATCTTCAATAATTTTCTTTTTTCTTTTTAATGTTTATTGAATGAACATGGAAGCCACAATGACAATGCAATATTTATTGTCCACCTTGCATCTTGGGAATAGTCAACTGTTGTGCTTGATGCATTCTATAGAAAGGATTTGGAGGGCAATGAATTTCCCTTTCCAGGCAGCAGGCTTGCAGTGTCAGATGCATAAAGGAGTGGATTCGAACTTAAACATATTGAGGCACTGGTCCCCTGAGTACTGTAAGAATGCTGTCGGTATTTCTGCAGGAGTTAAAGCTACCATGACGGACAAACAAACAAGGCAACTTGACAGTACTGGAACGAGAGAAGTCTGCTTGCATCGTGAGCTTCTGCTTGTGTTACTCAAACTCCTTCTGCCTTCCCCAAACGTTCTTGAAACACACTATACAAGTTGAATTTTTCCTCTTTAGTGCTTCCTTTTAAATGTTTGTTGGAGATGCCATATGGACCTGGAGCTTTGCCGTCTCTTTAATTGCGTCTTGTCTTTCTGCATTTTCTATTTTTCCCCCAAAGGGAGCAGATTGCACCAGTTCTTTAGCCTATCTGTCAGACTCTACAGCGGGTCTTGTTACACTTGTTGTCACCACTAAAACAGGTCCATAAATAGATGAGAAAAAGTTTATTTTCAAATTGATTAAAACTTTAATTTAAGAAATGCTACTGGGAAAAACACATGTTGCTGTTTCCTCATTTTTACAAACTTCTCTTGTTTGTTTGCTTGCTTGTTTCCTCCTCTCCCAACTACAAGCCTATATTTTTGCCCACTGCTTTTTTTTTATAAAACATTTTCTCTGTCCCCCAAGCCCCGCCTGCCATCTGATCAGCACTGGGATAGGTGCAAAAAAACATTTTCCCCTGGACTTTAAAATATTTTTGGCACAGAGGGATTATAGCCACATTCGGGCCATTCCTGCTTCTATCTTCTACCAGTTACTATAGTGCAGATCATGTGCTCATCTTTGGAATTTTCTACCAGTGGGTATTTCTATATAAGGGAAATTTCTGTTGGAATTTGGGTACAGCATATGTATACTTAAAGTTCCATTCTTAAAAAAAAAGCCACAAATTTCTTCAAAAACCAAACAAACACAACACTGATTTAGTAATGTGGTATATTTTGCTTCTGTATCTATGATTCAAAACAATAGGAAAATGGCTGATAACTGGTGCACAATGTTGGGCCTGTGTAACCAGCAGGAAGAACAATGCAAAGCATCCTGTAGTAAAGGGCAGCCTGAGTGCTAATGAAGGCCATGTCACAAAGACATTTTCATGGTTATTCTTATCGACATGAATACAAGATGAAAGAAATATAGGCTCAATCGGGATTGAATAAATCACATAGCAAACTTCATAAGATGTGCAAACAATTGTTTCTAGTCTGCAACCCCATTCAAATGTCCTAGGGCCCCCTGGTGGTGGGTATATGACCCCCCCATTGAGAATGGCTGCTGTAGACCATCTTGACTACTGCCATTGGTGTTGTCCACATTTAGGCTGTTTTTTGTTTTATAAAGTTTGGCATCTATTATTAGCAGCACAAGCACAATATTGTGCAGGCAGTTTCCTGGCATTTTGAATTGTAGATACAGAAGCACAGTATCCCACTTTTGTTAACTGCAAATGAAGAATTGAATTTATATCTCTTAACAAGAGTTGACTTCTAAGTACAACATAATCTTGGTGAAGGATATGCTTAACATAGTTTCCTAGAATCCGTCAAGGATACAAATTGGAGGGTGATCACACCGTTGTCTGAGCTGGTTCTGCAAACAAATCAGTGATAATCACCCTAAGCCATTTCCCCCAGACAGTTTTAATTAAACTAATTAGTCCACTTTAGCAGCGTGGACTGCACTGACATAACTTGTAAATAAACAAAATGAGGCAATAATGGGATGGATTTGCTACTAAGTTTGCTAGTGCTGACAGCCGACAGTAACATACTCACCAACGTTAGACACAATATTAAAATAATAAAACATGGGTTTGACAATCTCTTTGGCTCTATTCTTATATGATTAAAGTGAGCAATAGTAACATTTATGCAATAAATAGAAAACTAGCATTGTCCAAAATCCTGTTGCTCAACTTAGTAAATACTGAAGAAAGTCACTGTTAGAGTAGGCCTGTCTGGATTAAATGAATTTATGAAGAAGTCAATTTACCAAAATCTCACTGATTCAATGGGCCTACTCTAGTGCAATTTACTAAACTAGTAAGAGGGTTTCAGCCATTGTTTTGTTTAACTGTCTTCATCTCTCTTTCCTGTAAACTGATAATGGAAAGTACATTTGGTAGAGTCCACAATAGACATGGGCACAACTCGGTGAAATTGTCGTTTCCGTTTTCGGTTATCGTTTCCATTATGTAACAGAAACAGTAACGATAATTAAGCCATCAGAACTCGAACTCGAACCAAAAAAAAGAAAAATTTGGTCGGGTTTTTTGTTTCCATTTGTGGCATCGTGGCGATCGTGCAATGCGAAGCACAGAAAAAGTTTTTAAAAGTTTTTTTAAAAAAACCCGACTCCCGGCCAAAAAAGCAGACAAAAATATGCCTGCCTGAGGCTTTGCCACCTACCAGAGGGGTGGTTTCTGGGGGGTCCCCAGCCTTTCCCCCTCTTCTCCTGTCCTGGGCTGCTTGCATCAGGCTGGGGGAGGGTCATCCGCGTCGTCTGTCTCTCGCTGCATGCCATGCGGTGGGGGGAGATCCAAAATGGTAACCACAATTTTTCTTTTGAAATCGTGGTCAAAAAGCACACCAAATCACCACAGAAACATGTGAAATTTATTTATTTTAAATGCCTGAATTTTTATAGTAGCAGCAGTGGGTTTTTTTATAGCAATAAAACGTTGTATTAATTTGATTTGATTTCATTTCATTTGATTTTTTATTTTTTTTAGACCTGCCCATTTGGGCTGGGCATGGGATAGGACCATGCAAATTGTTTGAACTATTCCACCAATGGCATCGCCAGATTTTTGACTGACACTTCTGGATGTCTCGGAGGGCATAAAAAGCTGAGGCACCTTCCAGAAATCGCAGTTGGTTCGGTGTATGGATGTGGTTGAGGGAGGAGGGCTGGCTGCTGGTGCTGGTGTGATCCGATTGAGATTGAGGAGGGAGGCTGGAGGCTTTAGGATTTAAGTTAGGCAGGCAGGGAGGGAATTGAATTTAGAAAATAATTTCTTTGATTCTTTGATTCCCTGCAGCTTTGTCCACTGCCCGCCCGCACCTCCCCCCCACCACCCCATCCCCGCCCCGCCTGCCGCCTAGGGCGCAAAAACACCTAGCGCCGGCCCTGATTGTGGGACACCCCTATGCTCTGGGAAGTGAAATCGCGCTAAATCGTGGTGGAAAAGACAAATGACAAATGACAAATGGAAACAACAAATTTTTGAAAAATTTCACGACAAACGGAAACGACCCGAAACGGACCGGTTCCGACAAACGAAAACTCGAAACGTCATTTTTTTCTGGTCGTGCCCATGTCTAGTCCACAATCTTGGTGAAAACAGCATTATTGTAACTCTCAAGATTTGTTACAAAAAGAAACATACCCCACCTCGAGAATTCAAGTCTTTGATAATTGTTAGGGATGGAAGTAAAATAATGTGTACACAAAACTATATGCACAGATGAAAGATGACAAACAGACAAAGGAACAGCTTAGATAAATGAACATATTAGGTATATTGTGTAAACTGTGCACTCATTAAGAAAATGCATGAAAAAATAGCTCCATTTCAGTATGGAGAGAAGGGATCTTGCAACCCAAAGAAGGATTTGGGAGAAAGGCAGTAAAACAGAGTCTCAATTTTCTTTACATCCTTGCTGTAGAACAGTTTTTATTTTCCAGAAAATAGTTCAAGCTTATATGAAATAGATAACTATTCATCATATCTAAAGTGTAATGTCTCAATCCAACCAACCCATGTCTGGGTAAACTTGAAAGTTAATTTTTTCATCACAACTCCCAGATTTCAATGGCCACTCGGGGATGTTGGAACTGTGATCCAAGGAACTAAGCCCGTCTGAACTCTATTTACATGCATCTGATAAACTGCAATTAACTGTTCCTTTGACTTGTACTGATACCATATTTCATGGTAGCCTCTCATGGCCTACATGCAGTGTCAGTCTCAATCAGAGTAACCCAACTGCTAGTCTATTTGGGACTAACAGTCTGGTTTTGGCTAAACAAGGAACTCCCTGCCCTTAGCTTATCTCATTTTTAATAGTGCTGAGCTAACTCTTTAATACCCAAATTCCTCCTAATCTTTTACATTCCATGGCTACTTCATAAAAGTTTTATTTATTGGCTAGCTTTCAGGTTGATCCCCTTCCTTCAGTTTATAAGTCATGGTTCCTATTACTGTACAATATTAAGCTTGGCACTTGCTTAATGATGTAAACTTCTGCATTTTAATTCTCATGCTTTACTTCATTATTATTCACTTTGAGGAGAAGGAAAAAGAACAAAAACTTGAGTAAGAATAGGAAATAAAAATACAAACAGCCAGCAGCAAATCCACTCTTTTTACTGCATAATGCAAGATATGGCCTTATCACCCTTTCATATATTACGCTGAATACTTGTTCTGATGAAATGCAAATGCTTTAATACTCCTTTTCTGTACTTAGCATGGAAACATGTAGGCTGAAAGATCTTCCACCTGTGAAGCAGCATGCTTTTGTTGAAGCCAGCTGATGGTAAAATAACACCCCATGAACAATCCTAGGGCCCTTTTACATGACCCCTAAGATCCGCTGGCCACTTAAATTCAGACCAGAGATCTTAGGGGTTCGTTGCTCTTCCTCTGTCCCCACCCCCCTCCGCACTTCCTGGTTCCTGGCTGCGTGAGGGAGGGAGAAAGAGAGAAAGAAAAGCATGCCGCTCACCTCGTTCTGCCTCTCATCTCTGTAAGGCCATCAAGTCCAACCCCCTTGTCTCTGTAAAAGTAGCTCTTAAAGGGGCGGGAGCCCAAAAGCAGCAAACAGAAGCGAGGAGAGCCCCGCACTCACTATCGTTGCACCGCATCAAAGATTTTTCACCTCCAAAGAGAAGGTACAAGAAAAGTGCGCTGGGTCGCACTAAAGTGGGAGGGGTCGCACTTAATTGTCTGCAAACTCTGGAGCTGGTGGGGAAACATTTTTAAGCTCCGGAGCTTGCAGCCATTTGCAGCAGAGCTTAGGGGTTATGTATAAACGCCCCTAGTCATTTAAGAAAGCATTTAAACTTCAGAGCACCAGTACTCTGAAAGGTAGTTCCCAAACTACCCACTGCTTTTTAGAACATTTCGACAATCTCAAAATTTGATCTCTCCGTACCGTTTTTCCACATCGGCATGGATAGTCTAACTCACCTTCTTCTCCAGAGTTTAATCAGGTTGACAAATGCTTTCAATCAATCAATATAAAGTTTATTGTCTTGGCTACAGGCCATCACAATCAAAGATTACAGAAAAGATAAATAGATAAAAGAATCATGGCATTAAAAATAAAAATAAAGGGGAAAAAAGGAAGCCATATAAATAGGGATCTCTTGAGTTGACCTCTCATGCCAGAGAGGAGGGGGTAGAAGAGAGCACTGATACCACCTCATATCAGGGAGTCAACAAATGCTTTCAGTTAGACAGAGTAGCAATGGTGTCCTGCTTACTTGCCAGTCCTTCCTTCCTTGGATTACCCAAGTGGCTAAACCTGTAAACAAAAAAACAGTGATAAACAACAAGAACAACATGAGATGAGGAAGTGCAAATGGAGCAGCCGATCAAGGGTGGAGCAGTGACCCAGATAAGGGAAGAACTTCAGAATGTTCATCTAGTCAAGCGTTTAAGCCAGGGTGTACCTGGCTCACCTCTTACCATTTTCAGCCATTACAAAGGAAGGAAGGAAGGAAGGAAGGAAGAACACTCAGCACTAGAGATGGGCACAAAATGAAAAAAATTATTCCGTTATTCGTTATTCATTTCATTACATAACAAAACGAATAATGAAAATTGTGATGAAATTGGAACGAACCGAACAGAACCACAAAAATTAGGTTCGTTACGTTTTGTTTTCATTAATGGCGATGCACAATGAAATGAGCTGTTTTTAAATGTTAAACAAACATCCTGAATATCCATAAAAAAACCAGTGATAATTATTTATTCTGCCTGATAATACCTACCGGGGGGTTGGGGTCCTTAAAACATGCATTTATGTCTTTTCTCAGATTGCTGTATTTTTTTTTCTTTAAGGGGACTTAGGGTACATCGACCCAAAATGGCTCCCAGATGCCTAATATTGATTTCTTGGATAGTAAAATGTCCTGGACATCTGTAAAAACACAGCAATAATTATTTGAAATTATTACCTATCAGGGGGTTGAGGTCCTTAAAACATTTGTTTTTGTCTTTCTCCCATCACGATATATTTTTTCTTTTCACTTTAACGATGACACAAAATGGATGCAAGCCATGTGATGGGATCATGTAAATTCTTGGATAATTTCAACCAATAGCATGCCCAGGTTGCAGACTGGGTAGGTGTGGCAGCCACAGAGGGCATAAAAAGCTCTGGCAGCCCCCATCCTCCTTGCAGTCTGCGGTGGGAGTTAGGGTGGGTTGCTGTCTCTGCGACTCATTACTTTAGGCCAGCCAGGCAGGTGTGAGTCCCTGTGTTTCTGCTGGCTGCAGCCTGGCTCTTAGGGGAGAGAAAGAAGAGATTTCTCTTGCAGCCTCCCTGTGTGCGTGTGTAGTACCCTCCCCTGCCCGCAGTGAGTCACCCTGCCCCCTGCCCTGCAGTGCAGTCACTCTGCAGCTGGGGCTGGGCGGTTTACAGTATCAAAATTAAAACAGCAAAATCCTGGGCAAAACAGCAATCACCCCTGCCTTTGCAGCCTCCCTGCATACCTAGTCTATACTGTGTCTCTGCCAGCATCATTGTTTTTAGTGTTTTCCCTCTGGTCTGGGGCGTTGGGGGAAGCCCGCATACAGAAATGCTTTAAATCGCAGGAAAAGCGGGTAAAAATGAAAAACGAAAAACAAAAAAATTAAATGACTTTTTTCAAAAAAAATTGTGAAAAACAAAAATGAACCGAAACGGGACCCACGATGAAAAATGAAAAACTGAAATGTCATTTTTTCGATTCGTGCCCAACTCTACTCAGCACAATCATACATTAATCATGTTTTATGTAATGAATTCCAGATGCTAAGTAGACATTCTGTGGAACTTAATTTTCCTTGTCAGCCTAAGCCTATTGCCAAGCAATTTCATCTAATGTCCTCACATCCCAATATTATGAGAAAAAGAAAAACGGCACCTATGTTCTCTCCTTCCATGCCCATATCATGAGTTTAGACACCTCTTTATAGCCTTGGGTTAAGTCATTATTTCTCCCACTGGCCAAATCAACTTCTACCCCAAGTTCCAGAGAGCTGAGTATCAGCTACAATTCTTTTTGAAATGCACCACTTTGACAGATGTTGTGTCATTAAAAAAAATCTGGGAAACAAGAATCCTACCACTAATGCATACATTATAACACATATATTACATGCAGATTCCAACAGCAACTTCCCTTATGTACAACTATATACTGCTAGATGTACCAAGAGATTGGCATATGATCTGTACTATAGCTATTGGGAGAAGACCAAAGCAAGAACACTCACGTGGATGACTGAGAATCTCCACAAACAGCTAGTATTCATCTATCACCCCTTTGTGCCAAAATTTTTGAAGGGCTGTTTTGTACTTAACTGGTGAAGCAAAGGTGAAAAGTTGTTGTGGGCTTGTTTTCCAAAAGATGTCTCCTCACATTTTGAATTTTAAGAGAGAGAGAGAGAGAGAGAGAGAGAGAGAGAGAGAGAGAGAGATTGGATTTAGCAAAGATTTTCACTGGAAAAAGTTATCTATACCATGTAAAAGAACCACAATGAAGAAAGACAGAGACACACACAATAAAACCCCAATTCAACTGAAATGTGGTGTTGATACCACAGACAATGAGAAGGTTGGATTAGTGAGTGCTGAATTGTGAGGGTGTGTGTCCTATCCCAACATCTGATTGGGTTTTTCCTTCACCAGATGAATACAATAAAGGTTCCTTTTAAACTCCAAAACAGTTAACATTCACTTTGAGGGAACATCCAAGAAAGGAGGAAGGTTCAATTTAACATTTAAATCTTCATTTAACAACAAAAGTGACCTGAATGGGTTAGAGTCTCTGGTGGTTCCCACCTCTACTGAAAAGTCCCATCCCTGCACTGACTTCCAGTCTTTGGCTGGTTCCTTTAAACATGCCCCTGATAGTGTTGGCAGCAAGGGCAATTGATCTTCGGGCACCCCTGCTGTCCATAATGACCCCAGGTCAAACTCTTCTTCCCAGTCAATCCTCAGGTTCTTCTCTCCTCCTCTTGAGTCCGGAACCTTTGGGCCCTCTCTTGTTTCTCCCTCTCTACCCGGGTTCTTTCTTCACAGATCTTCTGCTTCCACTCCCTGGTTTCTTGTTCATCCCAGTAAGAGGCTCTTTCATGGTCAGCTTGGTGTCTCTGACTGTCAGCCTGTTCTTGGGACATCATCATTCTCTCCCACTTGTGTATCCAGGCATTTTCTAACCAGACCCATTCCCAGCCAGCTTCCAATGGTCCACACCTTTCCCTGCTTCAGATACCTCTTTAGACTCTTCCTTCTCCTGCCTCTCCTATCCAATCACCACCAGTTCTTTTTCTGCTCTTTTCTCTCACTTCTCCCCTCTCCCTTCCTAACTGCATCTCCTCCAATTGCCATCCCATTTTATCCACTTTGGACTGCATCACAATGGGATCGTCTTACAGTCTCTTTGGCTTTGCCAATTTCCCTTCTCCTTAGGTATTCCTCGGCTTACAACCATTTCAGGGAAGTGGGCAGATGGGACTTTGGTGGAGAAGTCCCCCAATCCCCCAAACTCTCCACATATGCCCCCATTAGAGATGGGCACGACTAGGGAAAATGACGTTTTTGAGTTGTCATGTGTCGGAGGCAGTCCGTTTCGGCTCATTTCCGTTTTTCGCGAAATTTTGCAAAAATTAGTCTGTTCGTTTTTTCATTTTTTCATTGTCGTTAGTACTGTTTTTGGGGGGTAGCGGGCTCCAGCCACAAGTGACGGACTGGCAGACTCTTTGCACCCACTGTGTCTCACGTACTTGCATGTAGTGCAATGCAAGTAGATCTGGCTTAGGGTTAAGACGGGTTAGCGCAAGGGCTAGGGTTAGGCTAGTCACGGGTGAGGTTAGGGTGAGTATTGGGGTGCACCTCTGGGTGCCTCTCTGACCCACTTAGAAGGACAGTGTACTGGCGTATGGGTTAGGCTTAGGCTTAGGCTTCGGGTTTGGGCTATGATTAGTGGGCTGTTTATGCCCGATTGGCACATCCCAGAAGTCTCTGTGGTCAACCTGGCCAAGTGGCTATGCGATTGGTGGAAAATTTGCATGGTCCACTCCAATGGGCTAGCCCATCATTGCAAATGTGCAGGTGTAAAAAAATAAAATAAAATAAAATAAAATAAAATAAAATAAAATAAAATAAAATAAAATCAAAGGAGACTTTTTTTTGCAAGAAAAATTCACTGCTGCTACTGTAAAAATTCAAGCATTTAAAATAGCTAATTTTCACATGTTTCTGTGGTGCTTTGGTGGGGTTTTCGGCAACAATTTCAAAAAAAATATTGCGGTTGCCATTTTGGATCCCCTGCACTGCATGGCAAATGGATGTGCCCTCCCAGCCTGGTACCAGCAGCGCAGCAGTAGCAATAGCCAAGGAGAGGGGGCGGAGAAACCCCCCCAAATAAAACACCCTTCTGGCCTGGTAGGTGCCCTCAGACAGTTTTCGCCTACTTTTAGGGCCGGGAATCGGTTTCTTTTTTAACTTTTAAAAACTTTTTTCTGTGCCGCTTGGCATTGCGCTATCGCCACGATGCAAGTAACGAGCACGACAAATCAGACCAAATTGTTCATTCGTCGGTTCGAGTTCGAATTCTGGCGGAGTAATTCCCGTTACCGTTTCCGTAGAGTAACGGATACGAGTAATGGAAACGGAAACGGGAATACCACTAAGTCGTGCCCATCTCTAGCCCCCATCCAAGAGGGGCCATCATTTAACTTTATATTCATAAGTCCAACCTCCTGCTCAAAGCAGGAATACAAATCAAAACAGATATTTCCATAATTGCCCTACAGCTCCCAAACATTTCCGTTCACCAACCATGAAACATCAATGATGTATCTAAAGCTGTTGTATGTTTTTCGGGTTGTTTGGCCATGCTTCAAGAACATGGCCAAACAGCCAAAAAAAAAAAAAAAAAAAAAAACACCTCACAACAGCTATCAGATCCCAGTTGTGAAAGCCTTTGACAATACAATGATGTATCTACTTTGGAAAGCTCTTACTAGCAAGCCTAGAAACACATTCTCAGTGTTACAACACAATCAAAGGGCCTTTTTACATGACCCCTAAGATCCGCTGGCCACTTAAATTCGGACCAGAGATCTTAGGGGTTCGTTGCTCTTCGGGCGTTCCCACCCCCCTCTGCACTTCCTGGTTGCTGGATGCCTGAGGGAGGGAGAAAAAGAGAAAGAAAAGCATGCTGCTCACCTTGTTCTGCCCCTCCTCTCCGTAAAAGTAGCTCTTAAAGGGGCGGGTGCCAAAAAGCAGCAAACAGAAGCGAGGAGAGCCTCGCACTCACTATCGTTGCACCGCATCAAAGATTTTTCACCACCAGAGAGAATCAAAAGTTGCACTAAAGTGGGTAGGGTCGCACTTAATTGTCTGCAAACTCCGGAGCTGGTGGGGAAACATTTTTAAGCTCCGGAGCTTGCAGCCATTTGCAGCGGAGCTTAGGGGTCGTGTATAAACGCCCAAAGTTTCTCACATTTGAAAGGCCTTTTCTGGGGATATTTCAGCTCCTGCAACCTAGGATCTTTCAAAATAAAAGAAAATGGGTGAAAAAAGCATTCCCAAACATCTGTTTGTGAATCCAATGCAGGTTATATCTTCAAAATCGACTTCTGTGAATTTTTTGCAAAAGGATTTCAAAAAGAAATGGCACAAATTACAGGAGGGAAGCCCTTTGAGTCTCACCCAATGGAGACAAAAACATTCACATGGTTTGTTCTCACCGGGGATAAGGAAAGTAAGGAAGATTATCCTCCTACCCTCCAGCAAGAGGATGCTTGCCTTTCATTCCAAAGACAATGGAGCCTAGCTGCAGAATGTTTCCCAGCTCTCAAAACACGAGGAATTTCAAGTTGTCCTTAAGGCAAGCTTCATCCTCCACTGCACACCTCAAGAAAAACACTAATGAAGGTTTTAAGCACTGAGAACAAATGGGAATAGTTCACTAATAGCCTCTCCAGTTGGTGCAATCTTTGCTTTGGGCATGCATAGCAGTTACAACTCAAGACACCGCTGACACCGCTTCCTCTTGTCCCTTCATGAACCACTGCTAGCAGGCTTTGCAAACACATTCACCTTTTGACCATTTTGTCCCTTTCAGGGCCCTTTCCTCGTCCCTCTCCAATGTCTTCAGCTTCAGGATGGCTTAGTGGTTTAGGGAGGTTGGGTGTTTGATTCCCCACTGTGCCTCCTACCTGCCAGAGAACCAATTGGGCCTCTGGATGGTGAGAGAGGAAAAGGGGAGGTTAAGGAGGACTTGGATATTGCAGAGAAATTGAACGAGTTCTTTGCGTCTGTCTTCACGACAGAGGACCTTGAGCGGATTCCGCTGCCTGAGCCGCCCCTCTTGACTAAAGAATTAAATCAAATACAGGTTAAAAGAGAGGAGGTTTTAGGACTAATTGATAAATTGAGGATTAACAAGTCACCGGGCCCAGATGGCATCCACCCAAGGGTTGTTAGGGAACTGAGAAATGAAATTGCAGATCTCTTAACGGTAATATGCAACTTGTCTCTTCAAACGGCCACAGTGCCGGAGGACTGGAGGATAGCGGATGTCACACCAATTTTTAAAAAAGGAAGGAGGGGGGACCCAGGAAACTACAGGCCGGTTAGCCTTACATCTGTCCCAGGGAAGATGGTGGAAGGCCTCATCCAAGAGAAAATCTTAAAACACATAAAAGAACAAACCTTGCTGAGAGAAAATCAGCATGGCTTCTGTAAGGGTAAATCTTGTCTTACAAACCTTGTAGAATTTTTTGAAAAGGTCAGCAGGCACGTGGATTTGGGTGAACCGGTGGATATAGTCTATCTGGATTTTCAAAAGGCTTTTGACACAGTCCCTCACCAAAGGCTGCTGAGAAAATTGCATAGTCAGGGGATAAGAGGGCAGGTCCACTTATGGATTGAGAACTGGTTGAGATCCCGGAAACAAAGAGTAGGTGTCAATGGGGAATTTTCACAATGGAGAGAAGTGAAAAGCGGTGTGCCCCAGGGCTCGGTCCTGGGACCGGTGCTTTTCAATCTGTTCATAAATGACCTGGAGACAGGGATAAACAGTGTGGTGGCCAAATTTGCAGATGACACAAAACTTTTCCATGTGGTAAAAACCAGAGAAGATTGTGAAGAGCTCCAGAAGGATCTCTCCAAACTGGGGGAATGGGCTGACAAATGGCAAATGCGTTTTAATGTAACCAAATGTAAAGTAATGCATATTGGGGCAAAAAATCCAAAATTCATCTATCAACTCATGGGCTCTGAGTTATCCGTCACGGATCAGGAAAGAGATCTTGGTGTGTTGGTGGACAGCTCCATGAAGGTGTCTCCCCAATGTGTGGCAGCAGTGAAGAAGGCCAATTCCATGCTAGGGATTATCAAAAAGGGGATTGAAAATAAAACAGCCAACATTATAATGCCGTTATACAAAACAATAGTAAGGCCCCACCTGGAGTATTGTGTACAATTCTGGTCACCGCATCTCAAGAAAGACATAGTGGAACTGGAAAAGGTGCAGAAGAGAGCGACTAAAATGATTACTGGGCTGGGGCACCTCCCTTATGAAGAAAGGCTAAAACAATTGGGCCTCTTCAGTCTGGAAAAAGGCGCTTGAGGGGGATATGATTGAGACATACAAAATAATGCAGGGTATGAGTAAAGTGGATAGAGGGAAGCTCTTCTCCCTCTCTCAAAATACCAGAACTAGGGGACATACACTCAAATTGAGTGCTGGGAGAGTAAGAACTGACAAAAGAAAATATTTTTTCACCCAGCGCGTTGTAAGTCTATGGAACTCCCTGCCACAGGATGTGGTGATGGCATCTGGCCTGGATGCCTTCAAAAAGGGGATTGGACAGATTCCTGGAGGAAAAGTCCATCACGGGTTACAAACCATGATGGAGATGTGTAATCTCTAGGCTTTAAACCAGGGTACTTCAAGGGCCAGATGCAGAGGAGTGGTATCAGGAGACAGATATCTAGTCTCATGCGCTCCCAAACGCATCTGGTGGGGCCGCTGTGAGATACAGGAAGCTGGACTAGATGGGCCTTTGGCCTGATCCAGCATGGCTCTTCTTATGTTCTTATGTTCTTATGTTCTCCTAGGAAAACAGCCAGCCTGTGTGCCAAGCTGCACAGTCCCCGAAGAAGGGAAAGGTAGCTCACGTATTTATTTATTTTATTTATTTATATAGCTTGTATGCCACCCACTACCCAAAGGTCTCTTAAGACAATTAAGACATCAAAATTGCAATAAAATTAAAACAATAAAACATTTAAGTACAATAAATACAATATATTAAAATACTTCACTAAAATTGCCATCAGGACCCACAATAATCAGTTAAAAAACTTCTGGGACAGGAAAGTTTTTACCTGGCACTGGAATGTCATCAATGTTGGTGCCAGGCACATCTCACTTGGGAGTGCATTCCTGAGTATAACTGGTTCTGAGTATATCCAGTTCTGAGTGTAACTGGTTTTGTATCCCAACATATCTTATTCTCTTGCTTCCTACAATGCATTTTCCCTTGAGGTCTTCCTCCCTTTCAAGCTTCCTAAAAGGTTGGTTTATTGCTGTCAACATTTTAAGGAGGGGAGCTTGGCACTGTTTTTTGGGGGGGAGGAATCCATTAATGTCTGTACACAACAGTAGGATTAAGATTGTACATCTTTCTGGAGGAGGAGAATTAGGACTGGGTAAGGTGGGTAAGATCTGAAGGTGAAGTACTGATACCAGTGCTACCAGGACAGGTCAAGAAAGAAGAGGGGCTGAGAAATCATCATCATCATCATTATGGAAACACCCCCAGTGCATTTCCATGCCTGAGCAGAAATTTGAATCCTGGTCTCTAGAGTCCACCACTCTGTCCATTACACCACACTGCGTTGATATCCAAATACACTGTATAGTGCATCCATTATCTTCAAGTTGTCAAAGAGGGGGAGGCAAAGAATTTAAGAAAGTGTGCAACTGAAGCACTCTTCAAAATGTGAATTTGTTTGATTATTAAGGTGCTGAATTTCTCGGCTGCCCTGTGACCTTCATTTTCTGTGTGATGGACAGCTAAATTGAAGACAATTTAGGAAGAAGAAGAAGAAAATCTTAAAAAATAGACAAAAGAACACTGAGGAAAATAATCAGAGAGAAATAGACAACATAATGCTACAAACATCCTATAACATAACTATACACAGTGCAATTATTTCTGTATGAACACTGCATGAACACTCAAGTAAAAATGGCCATTCCCACATATTTTAGAATGACTGACACTTTCAGCACAATTGTGGACATTGTTTACTTAGTTTTCCCTTTCCTTTTCTGGATCTCAACCAAATGTACAAGGCTATCTCTTCAATATCTGGTCCTCTTACCATCTCTTTGTCATTTCAATTCTTGATGTTATTAGTGAAGTGTTAATAACGTCTTTTACTTCATAGACTAAATAAATTAAATACTTCCTCTCAAAACTTGACAACAACGTAGATAATGGCCAATATTACACATTTCAGAAAGCTTGTGGCCAGTGAGTAATAATGCAACACCACTTTTTGGGTCTGAGCCCATCTCTAGTCATCAGAGATGCTCCTGCTCATGTTTAAGCTGTATGTGTAATCCATATATAGAGCATAGAGATGTACCATTCATTCATTTGTTTACTTGTTTCCTTGCTTACTTGCTTGTTTTGCTTTGTTTTTTGCTTTGTTTTTGTTTTGGTTTTGGGTTGGGTTTTTTTTTTTGCTTTTTTTTTAATTCCAGCCCCCAGAATGTTCCAAGAGTCCCTAGGTAAAATTCAGTGAGCTTCAGTGTTCAGATCCATACCTACAGCCAGCCACATTTCACTCACCTGGAGCAGGGCCTACCTACAAGGTTGCCTGGCTACCCGTACCCTACAGAAAAGGAAGCTGTCATGGTGCTTTCTGGGAGGTGCAGTTTTCCTCCCCTTTAGGCTGTAGAGTGGCTGCCTTCTCAAAGTATCATGACTTGGCATGCCACAGATACTGTCTACAAATATATGTTAATTTACGGGCAATTCACTTCCAAAAGTTATGCTGTTGGCATAAATGTGCATCAGGATTTCAGCCAATGTAAGCTAGTGGTTAGAGTGACGGGCTGGGGCTCGAGGCATCTATGTTCTACTCCACAAAATTCACTAGATGAACTTGTGGAGTCACCCTTTCCTAGACTCAGATACCACACAGGACTATTGTGAGCATAAAGTGAGAAAGAATAGAATTCGGCACACAGCCTTTTTATTTCTTAGAAGAGAGGTGGGATATACATGCAATGAATAAATAAATGAAGATTTTATCGAGTTGACCCAATAACCTACCCATGCTTTTCTATGCACTTTTTTGAACATAAGAATTTTATACATTGGCTTAATATACATATATTTATAGAGAAATCTAACATCCAGGTTTTCTGCAAGTCTTTTTCATTGTCATAATGCTGGTCAGTGCACTTTTCCGACTAATATACTAATATTGTATGCATTTTGCATTCATTTTGGGGGGAGGGATTGGTGAATTACATCCCAAGACTTTGAGAAGTGTAATACCAAAAGATGTCTGAATTTCTCATTTGTGTAGTCACCAAATACAAAGGTATTAAGCCCTTGTTAAAATTTTAACTAAACGAGGCCCTGCCTCACCCATTCAGCTCTTTTATTTATTTATTTATTTATTTATTTATTTATTTATTTATTTATTTATTATTGAATTTCTACCCCGCCCATCTTCCCGTGGGAACTCTGGGCGCCTTACAATAGGCTGATAAGTAAAATACAATACAAAAACATTTTAAAAACATATTTTATTAGAGGGTTTAATTTTTTTGCCATCAGCTTATGCAGAGCCACAAGTCACTGGAGAACGGGACTGTAACAATGCTCCACAGATGGCCTTCCCATCAATGACAGGATTATCCCCCCAGACCAAGACACACATTGTACAGCCCTGAGAAATTAATGCTCCAATTGCTGGATTAAGTCCACACAAGCACCCTGATAAGAGGTTTTTAGTAGGCTTTTTAACTGCCTCAGAAGGGCCCTAAAATAACTTCCTCATTTGCCTAAATTACCTCAGTGGTGATATTAACATTTATGGACTGTTGCTGATAAAGATGCAGTTGGCTAAAGTAGAGCAGTGCTAGCCAATCTAATACACAAGAAGCCCTCGCTTCCACATAAACATGCATTTGGTAACATTACTAACACACTTCTTAACCTCTGGACGTTCTCACTGGCATCATGAAGCTATGAATTTGTCGTTGCCAATACGTCTATTCTAGTGATGCAGATCTATCAGCACGACGACAGGATGATGTGATTCTGCCTTATTTTGCTCCTCAGCATACAGGAAAGAAGAAAGTCAAAAACCCTGGACCTCTCAGGTGATGGTAGATATATACACAGCAAAATCTGGTTCGTTTGTTTTTTACCATTGTGCAACTATCAAGTCAGTCCAGTGAAACCAGTTTTCCCTTAGCCAAAAAGCCCAGTTTATCAAAGTCACTGCCTGACATTATTCTACATTTGATAAGGAATTATCAGTTGCATAAAGAGTGTGTTCCATTGGCAACACTCCCATGCATATACACACCTGTAGCTTATCATTCTAATATCTGACACAGTTAATCCTGAAACCAGACCTCCTCCTGCACTGGAGAACCTGATCTTTTTCAAGGTCCTCAATCATGTCTTGAGTTCCCATACTTTTCTGTTCAGACTCTCTCTATGACAACAGAGGAGAGTGGTTCAGTAGCAGCTTAATCCTTTTCACATATTCAGATTAATCATTCCTGAGAGCCTGCAAAGGTGTTCCTCTACGTGGCAATTTCTACCCCACTTCAGCCCACTTCATTTACTAGGAACTTCCTGTGCCTTCTCATCCCCTCTCCATGAGTTTGCTTAGTTCCAAGAGCTCAACTCTCTTTTCTGCTTCAAACCACCCAAGATATAGTTGTTCTTATTTCTATTCTGAATTTAGCGGCGGCCTCTGAATTACAATTTCATTTTGCAATTGTAAATAGGATTATTGATTTAACGGGGAGCACTAAAAACCACTTTGACTTACAGCCTCGCTCCTGAAATATTTAAGGCTGAAACATTTTGGGAGGCATGATTGGTACTGGTTCTTCAATCCCCCTCTCCTCCCTCCCCATTTTCACTTCATTGTTAAAACGTGTTAGAGAAGCAATCTGCTGAAAAGCAACATGTTAGATTCCCATTTAGTGTATACATGTAACAACACAAGACCAGCCTTGCTGGAACAGGCCACAGCCCATCCAGTCCAGCATTCTGTCTCACACAGCAGCTCACCATTTGCTTCAGGGTATTCCCAAGCAGATGTCTTCACCTGCTTACGATTCCCAGAAAATGGCATTGAGAGATATCCTGCCTATCCTCCAACCTGGAGGTTGTCCTTAGGCATCCATAATGATAGCCATTGATATACCCTTTTTCTCCATGAACTTGTCCAATCCTTTCTTAAAGAGGCCAGGCTGACAGCTGTCACAATTTCTTCTGGCAGGGAGTCCCACAGACTGGTGATCCTCTGGGTGAAAAAGTATTTTTTTAATTTGTTTGAGATCTAGCACCCAAAAGTTTCATGGAGTGCCCCCTAGTTCTATTGTTGTGTGATGGGGAAAACAGTTTTTCCTTATCTACTTTGTCCATACCATGTATGATTTTATAAACTTCAATCAGGTCACCTCTTAGGCGCTGTCGTTCAAGAGTGAAAAGCCCCAGCCGTTGCAGCCTCAGATGGTAAGGAAGGTGTTCCAGTCCCCTAATCATTCTGGTTGCCCTCCTCTGTACTTTTTCCATTTCCATAATATCCTTCTGGAGGTATGGTGACCAGAAATGTACACAGTACTCCAGATGGGTTCTCACCATAGATTTATAAAGAGGCAAAATAATACTTGCTGATTTATTTTCTATGCCCTTCCTAATGATCCCTAGTAGAGATGGGCACGAATCAGAAAAATGGCATTTCATTTGTCATTTGTCATTTGGAGGGTCCGTTTTGGTTCGTTTCCATTTTTCACAAATTTTTGCAAAAAATTCATTTTCATTTTCATTTGTTTCATTACCATTCGTTACCATTTATTTCATTTTTTTGTGATTTTTTTTAGGATTTTAAGCAATTCACCTATATTGCAGTAACGGAAACGAAACACACGACAAAAATTCCGGTGTTTCTGTTCGTTTCGTTTCATTTTAAAGACAAAATTCATTTGTCACTTCGTTACGTAACAAAATGAAAAAATGAAAACGGAAATGAAAAATTGTTCATTTCGTGCCCATCTCTAATCCCTAGCTTTGAGTTTGCTTTTATCACTGCTGCAGCACAATGGGTTGACACCTTCATTGAGCTGCCCACCAGGGCACCAAGGTCCCTTTCCTGGTTTGTGGCAGAGATTTCAGACCCCATCAGTTTATAAACGTAATTGGGGGTTGTTGTTTTTTTGCCTCATCATGTATCACTCTGCACTTGCTAATGTTGAAGCTCATTTGCAAGTGGTTTCCCCATTTACCCAATCTCAAGATATCTCTCTGGAACCCCTCACAATCTCTCTCACTTTTTACTACCCTGTATAATTTAGTGTTGTCGGCAAACTTGGCTACCTTGCTATTTACTCTTACTTCTAGATCATTTATGAAGAGGTTGAAAAGCAGGGGTCCCAGTACTGAACCTTGGATGACTCCAGTCTTTACCTCCCTCCACTTGGAGAAGTGTCCATTTAGTGCTACCCTCTGTTTCCTGTTCCTTAGCCAGTTGCTGATCCATGACAGGATCTGTCCCTTTATTCCATGACTGGCAAGTGTATTCAAGAGTCTTTGGTGCGGGACCTTGTCAAAAGCCTTCTGAGAATCCAGATAAAAAATGTCAACTGGATCTGCCTTATCCACATGCTTGTTGACACTCTCAAAGAATTCAAACAGATTAGTAAGGCATGATTTGCCTTTGCAGAAGCCATGTTGGCTCTCCTTCAGCAGTGCCTTCTCTTCTATGTGCCTATTAATTTTATTTTTAGGTTGGTTTCCATCACTTTACCTAGGACACATGTCAAACTGACCCGTCAGTAATTTCCTGGATCCTTTGTTTGAAGATTGGTATTATATTTGCTGCGGCCTGTTCATTTACATGCACCTCATCAACTATATTAAGGGAGAGGCGTTCAGTTTGTTCCTGTTGTTTGTCTTCCTTTATCTCATCAAATGTGATGAGGGAAAGATTCTCAGGTGGAACTTTCTGTTTGTCTCTCTCAGCAGCAGCTCTGCTTGGGAATAAACCCAGGCTCAAAATGGCTGAGGCTGACCTTATTGAGAGGGGGGAAATTGTGTGGCTCCACCTCCCTGATTCCTTTGTTTGAGGAAGCTTCCAGCTTCTTCCTTTGTTTAAATAGAGGTGGCTCTTTGCAGTTTAAATTAGCAGAGGCCTCCAAAGCAGCTCTAGTCCAACTGCAAACACCCCAGAAACTTACCAGTGCTCACTTCTTTAGTTTGTTTGTCACTGTCAGCAGAAGCTCTGCTTGGGATCACACCCAGGCTCAATCCATCACCCAGCAAAGTGATTCTCGTTATTTCAGAGAAAATGAGAAGCTCTATAGCTGACACAGGGTCTGAGAAGGAAGCAACCATGTTTGCAGGGGAGCAGACAGCCTTAAATGTCAGGGTGACCACTTTTCATCTTTGCCCAAGGGAACTCCTCTTTGTGACATTGTCCTGTAGTCCATGGGCTTTCCAGGTAATGGTAAAGAATCATAAGGAAGGTGATCAAGAATCTGGATGCTGTGAGGTTTATTGTGAGCACCATGACATGTCTGGGCATATGATTTACCTGGACAATTTTTGCCACTCCGCTGAGATGCATTATCATTCTGTTTAAAAATGCCATCTCTAATGCATTGATGCATATACATTAGCACCTGTGGTTTAATGCAAATCCATATCCTCATGCGCCCTCTCTGTGCTGCAATCAGCCACACTTCTAGCTGTTAGTTTAAGCAGGCTCCTTCAGGCCTCTGCAGGGTGCTGCATTGCAACGAATCACAAACCATGTCCTCTTTCTTTCAGAAATTGGCAGTGACCTATACTGGAAGCCATGCTTCTAGTTTCCACTAGCCAAAATGCTGCTGTTTAGCATGGTAAGCTACACTAGAGTAAGCCCGCTGAATCAGAAAGCAAGTTTAAGCAGTTAGAGCAGGCCCATCTCAATGGACTTTACAGAGGAATAGACTCACCAAATGTCTGTTGGCTTTGTAGGATTTTTATAGTGCCATTTACCCTGCTAAGCTAAAGGATTTTGACTTGAGATAGAGATTAACAACAACAACAACAACCATTTGTTTAATATCTGTTGCTTGACATTCATCAAGTCTGGAAAAAACAAAGGAATGCATATTAATATTTTTTCTTCATCCTTTTGTTAGCAAACTACGCTGCCATTTTGGTGGTTCATCCTCATGTCTACTTTCAACTATTATTTTGTAGACTAATGTGTGACTCAAAGAGAGGAAGGAGGAGAGCTCCCTTGGTGTGATATTGATTTGTAGCATCCTCTGAGGCTTGAGGGGGTTTGGGTACACTTCAGAAGTCATTTAAAATTAGCCTTAAGAATGTGCAAGCCTTCAGCTTTATGTTCACACCTATTCCTCTGTCAGCACAGAGTAACCTCACACCCTGAAGAGTGTTGATATGTAACAGCTGCTACGCAAGATGTGCCAGGATGGGGTTATCAGAGCTGTCAGCTTCCACATTCATTTCTGAAGGAATTCTGCTCCTAGCACTACTCTTCATCTTCATTTCAAATCAGTGGTTTAAGACGGCACAGGGAATTTTCAAACACAAAATATGCAGTGCACACATATTTTATTCATTTTGTATATAGAAAATAATTTCAGCTCAACCGTTTGGCCTGAGAAATGCTCTTTCGGTAAATTCTTTGGAACATATAGAATATTTCTAGTACAGACAATACTGAGAAAAGAAACTTATCTGCTCATTTGCTCTTGTAAATCATTTGCTTCAATGGGGGGCTGGTTGGAGACCTGACTATTGCTCAGACGTGTTCCACATTTGGTTCATGATCAGCTGAACAACATGCTATTTTGCAGGGATTTGGCATTTCCCCCCAGATTTAGTGGATTCGGGAAGCTAACACTCTTGACAAGTATTAAACAGCAGAAGGAACAATCCAAAATTCAGTGGTACCTCAGTTTAGTTTGGTTTATGAGTATTTTGCAAAACAAGCAAAAATATTAATAAGATTTTGCTTCACTTTGTAAATAATTTCATTCTGCAATCATACCCTCCTCTGCCGTGGCTGTGGCTGTCAGCCTCTTGATGCTATCACCCTCTTGGTGCATTTATACCAGTGGTTCTCAACCTGTGGGTCCCCAGATGTTCCTGGACTGCATCTCCCACAAGCCTCCACCATTCACTGTGCTGGAAGGGGTTTCTGGGAGTTGCAGTCCAGGAACATCTGGGGACCCACAGGTTGAGAACCACTGATTCATACTGTATGTATGAGTAGCTGAATGAATCCCCCTCCCACCACCCAATCTCTGTCTTTTTCTGACCTCATTTTTACAGAGGCATCATTTGATTGACCTGGTGATATATAAACAGCTATTAGCTCAGTGGCTTAAGCCCCTGGCTGTGGTTCCAGAGGTTGGGAGTTCAATTCCCTGCCATGTCTCCTTGAGAGGGGCTGGAGTCAATCTATATGGTCCCTTCCAGCCCTGAAGTTCAGAGCTTCAAAGGTTATTCATTGCAGGAAGCTCAGCAGACGTAAACAACCAGGCATGCTCAAATATCCAAGGGCACAGATGAGCTCAAGTCAGAACTAGGCAGTCTTCACCTTTATAGAAGAACTAGGCACTCATCACATTTATAGCAGAACTATGAGCAAAGGGGTGCTCAAGGTGTGATGTTCCTATGCTATGCCCCTAGCCCTTTCAGTGGCTATTGATAAGCACCACCTCTAATGAGCTCTTCCACTGCCATCAACTATTTTCTCTAGTAAATTAATGCTCTCCAGTCTGGTTTAAATTGAATAAAGGTAAAAGAAGTTTATTTAAACAAAGTAGAAGTAAAAGCATAAAGGGTAACTTGTTCAGGTACACACAAAAGGAAGAAAGGTAGACTATTGCAACACTCTGTACATGGGGCACCCCTTGAACCTTGTTTGGCGACTGCAGCGGGTACAGAATGCGGCAGCCAGGTTGGTGGTTGGTGCAGGCAAGTTTGACTGCATCACCCCCATTCTGGCCCGCCTGCATTGGTTTTAGAAAACCCTCCATGGCCTAGGCCCTGATTATCTGGCAGAGCATATCTCCCCACAATTAGAGCTGGCCCGACCCACCCGTTCCTCAATGGCTCTCTCTCGCTCTCTCCAAGTAGCCACCTCCAGGGAGGCCCGCAGAGTAGTAACTCAGAAAAGGTCCTTCTCAGTGGCCGGTCCATCAATTTGGAACAAGCTACCCGGTGAGATACGCCAGGCTCCCTCATTGACATCCTTCAGGAAAGCCCTTAAAACCTGGCTGTTCAGGGATGCCTTTGGCAACTGCTAATGTGGTACCAGTTTTTTTTTCTCACTCCTTTTTGTCTAGTTTTTGCCTCTTGCCCAGTACCATTTTATATTGTCTTATTGATGTTTGTTTTTAAGCTTATTGTGTGAATCGCCCAGAGTTCCTTTGGGAAATGGGAGCAGTATATAAATGCAAAAATAAATAAATAAATAAATAAATAAAGAATATAGCTTATATACACTTAGGTTAGGTTATAGACAATGTTGGTAACTTGCACACCCTGTTCTCAAGTTTATACACAGCACTTAAATTTCTCACAGAAGTTTCTAAAATCCCATATCTTCTCTTCCAGGTCCTTATCTGAATGCCTTCTTCCTCATCTCTTCAGCTTCTCCACATTGTTGCTGTTTTTGTTGTTGTTGTATACAGCTTTAATTTGTGGTAGCAGCTGAATAGGAGGCTAGATATAATACACCAATGTATTCAGGTTCACACATAAATGGCATGCATTCAGCCTGCCACAATCTATGGATGACATCCTAAATTGTTTCCTTCTGGTTCTTTCTAATTTAACCCAAAATAGCATTTCAAGCTAGTCAAGCAGCCATTACAGGGCATTTTAATGTAAAATCCCCATAGATTAATCCTCCTAATCTGTTTTACTTCCAGTACATGAACATTCCTTCTGGGGCCTCTCTAAGGCAAACAAAAACCTCCCAACTTCACTGTGAGAATTAGGAGAAAAGCATATAATTGAATTGGCAACAAAGAGTGACTTCTCTGTTTTTGACGCAAGCCTGTGAAATAGCAAGATGCTGCTTGGAGTAACAAGATAAGAAAGTCACTCATGGGTGTCTTCCAATAAACTGGTATAACACAATAATTCTCTAAATTTAGATTAATTTGAAGGATCATGTTGACTGCTAATTAAGTAGCTTGCAGAAAGCTATAAATGAATCTGTATGGTTTTGGAGGACTCAGAGGAATGAGTATTTTACTATTGGCCTGATTTCTGAACAGGTACTGCCTTTGGTAGAGGTGACATTTGGTTGAGACCACAGTGTGTGCATCAGTTTCCTATATATAGCCTGTCAGAGCGTATCGTCCAGCGATCAACCTCGGCCCCGTCCAGTCCGGCAGTCGCGAGCGCACTCGCTTCGGGTCACCACCCCGAAAGAGGCCCGAAAGTCCATCACTCACAATCTGGCCTTTTCAGTGGCCGCCCCCTCGCTTTGGAATAGCTTACCACCTGATGTGCGCTCTGCAGAGTCCCTGTCAGCCTTCCGCCGAACACTAAAAATCCTTCTGTTTAGCGAGGCTTACGGTGGCGCAATTTAAGTCCCCCCCCCGCCATCTATACGTGTGTCACCACTATTGCTGCTGTGCTGTGTCCATAAGCCTAAATGCTAAGATGCCCTAGTTGTTTTAAATGCTATTTTTATTGTTGTTGTTGTTTTTGTATTGTTGTTTAACTTGTTTGTATTATATTGTATTGCTTGCTGACTCGCTCAGCTATTTGGAAGCTGCCCAGAGTTCCGTCCTGGAAGATGGGTGGGGTAAAAATCCAATAAATAAATAAAATAAATAAATATTGGTCCCATGCAGTGAACCATATTCAAGTAGGCCAGTAGCTGAGAAGAGCAATAGAGATAGTAGAAAAGGGCCTGAAATAAATAACCAATAATTCTGAACACTGAAAAGAGAAGCTAAAACTTGGTCTGGGCAGCAAGGAATCTCATGTCCAGGCCCCTGGGACTGACATCTTCCCTAAACCTTCTCAATGAGCAGTGAAAGCGATAAAATTTTAAAATTTCTCACAGTGTTTTGGAATGCCTGACCATGACACCATGTGGGGATGAGCATATTATATTTGTGCACAACAGCCTAGACCAGTAGTGGTGAATCGTTAGCACTCCAGATGTTTTGGACCACAACTCCCACAGTCCTTTGTCATTGGCAATCTCGGCCCAGAATTCTGGGAGTTGTGGTCTAAAACATCTGGAGTGCTGAACGTTTGCCACCACTGGCCTAGACCATTAGAGGGAAAATGTTGATTGATACTCTTCAAGACCTAGGAGTTATAATACACTGCATACTCCAGTGGTGTTTTTACAGAAATTAGAGATGGGCACAAAATGGAAAAGTACTCTTTCATTTCATGATGTTTGTTAATCATTGTGTTTTGTTTCATTTTTAATAGAAGTTTTGTAATGAAACTAAATGAGCAATGAAATTATTCAGAAGCCACTGCCACCCAGGTGGGGCTTTTTTTTTTTGACAGATTGGGCTATGGGGGGCCACCCTCCCTTCTCACAGCCCACCCTGTCAAAAAAAAAGCTGGTGGAAGGGGTGGGGGCACAATGGAAGAGAAAAACAGGATTTTAAATTTGGTGCCGCTTGCTTCATGCTGTCCTTGCTGCCACTGGCACCCAGGTGGATTTTTTTTGTTATTGTTTTTTGATAGGTCGGGGCCCCTCCCCACAGCCCTACTTATCAACAAAACCCAACTGGAAGGCAGGGATGGCAAGGGAGAATGAATTGTTTTATTTCAGCAGTAAAAATTGCATTTCGTTTCATTTCGTAATGAAAGACTGTCTGCTGTTTTATTACATTACCTAACGTTTTGTAACTTTACGACACAAGGAAACAGTGGGGTTTTTTTGTTTTGTGCCCACTTCTTAAGGCACTTAATAATGACCAATGCTCAATCCCCAAGGCTTTCCCCACAGAAAAGAGAGAGAAGGGCTCAGATTTCTGGAGAGCAGAGAGGCATTTTGGAAACCTGAACATTAGTTTGGGTTCTCTCCCCCCCTTTTTTTTCTTCCTTTCTGTCAGGATTTGTTAATTTTGTTAATTTGGGATTCTAAAGGGGGAGTCTTGTACATGGTGGCATTTTATAGATGGAGAAATATGTTATTACCCATTCTTGCACCAGAGGTTCTACTTGGAATGATCTGAAAATAGACCTCAGTCTAATGTGGATGCACTAAGAATAATCTTTTCCTGTGATTCCAGTGACTGTACAAGTTTGTAAGAGTGAGGTTCACTCTCAAATAGTGAAGCAGATGGACAAGTAAAATGAAGCTGAAAAATTGCTTAATATGTTTGGAGAGAAATTTAGGATAGTAAATAGTCCAAGAGAAGCTGCAGAACTAGACATGCAGTTTGAGCTCTACAAACAGGATATATGAAGGAGCTCTCTTTTACAAGCAAGGTAAGGCTGTTCTTCCCAGTATTTCTTTCTGATGTCAGATTTATGGCAAAGTAAAATATAGTTTCCAGTAAACCTTGACCTTAGGCTGTCTCTTGAATATAGATCATTTACTGTTTGATTTGCTCCTCAGTTTTCAAGGTTAATATCTTTTCTGGCTCTGTTTAGCAGGTATTCATATTGTCACTGTTTTGACAGATAAGATATGGTCCCAAAGAGCCATGCTATCTCCATTTGTTATATTTTCCCAGGCCAACATTATATTTTATTCCAGTTCAAATATCTTTCCCAAAATCTAGGAAAGACTGGTTTAGATTCCAAAGACCAAAGATGTTGGTTTCAGATCCAGAAAGAACTTGTTTTTCTTATGGAATTTTGCTGTTTCTTCTGGTACATTACATTTGGAATTTTCATAGAGGTAATGATGACTTGACCTAAAGAGAAATATTAAGGAGGAAAATTGAAGGTGCAGTTATGAGCACTTTGAAAACAACTGGAGGTGGAAAGAAGTGTGATCTATTTTTTTCTCCCCATGTTCTCATTCAACCAGAGGAGGAAGCACACAGGAGATTTATACCCTGTTCCTGCACAGAACCATCAACAATACCCTAAAGCAGCAGTTTAGTCCAAGATGTTCTTACACTAAAACTCCCAGAAGCCTTCACCAATATCTACGCTGGTCAGATTTCTGAGACTTGGCATCCAAAGATATCGGGGAACTCAGTTCTGGGAAACTCTGCCAAAGGGAGGAACAACTGAAATCTTCTTTACAAAAGTTCCATGGGGTGCATCTGATAATGTCATCAGCTAGGGCAAATTTCTGGAAATTAAATGCCGTCCCATGCTCTCCATAGTTCCCATGTAACCCCCTTTATTGTGGGAAAGCCATTAGGGGTTGGATACAGAATGGGAGGGGCGATCTTAATCTCTGAAAATCATCATCACCAGCAAAATGACCCCACAGCAGTGATTTTCAGAAATGCAGGACTTCCATTACTGCATAGTCCCCCCAGCAAGTTCCATACAATGAAAGGGAGGCTTGGGACATTTGTGGTGGTAGTGGGGGCATGATCAGAAATTCTATATTTCTGAAAAACTGCTATGGCTGATGATGTCACCAGTCTTGCAATGCAAAACTGTGTGAACAAGATTTCAGCCAACGATTTCGCCTGGGCTTCCATCTGGAGCTCAAACACGGGGTCAGTTCTATTTATTTATTTATGTATTTATTTATGTATTTATGTATTTATTTATTTACTGCAACCATCTAGCAAAAAAGCTACTCTGGGTGGTTTACATACATATACAAAATACAAATACAGATTAAACAACTTAAAATAGCAAATAAAAAACTAATCAATCAGACCAACATGAGGTAAATAATCATAATCATCATAATAAAAGGAACAAAATAAGCAAATAAGCACAAATACAATAAATCAAAACCATTTAACAATTCAAAATAAGAACAGATGGGAAAAATAAAGAACTAATAGAAAATTTTCATAAGGCAGGGAGAAATAATAGTGTCCTATTTATATAAGGTGGTTGAAACAGAATGATCAGGGAAGGCCAACCTATAAAGCCAGGTTTTGGTAGTTTCTTGAAGGCTTGTAGTGAGGGCACCAGGCAAATCTCTTGGGAAGCTTGGTTCCATAGGTGAGGTGCGACCACTGAGAAGGCTCGTTTCCTTGTTGATACTTTCCGGCCATCCCTCGGGGTTGGTACCTGCAGATAACCCACCTGGCTTGAACGAGTAATCCTGGCAGTTCTACTCTTCCTATATTTCTGTGAGGGAGGCTAGACTGACAAGTCATCCCTTAGGTTTTATTTGACAGTGGGGGTTTGAGAGGATTTGCCACAAGTGAAGCATGAAGACTAGCCAGTTTTGACATTGCTTTTCATGTAGCTTTGTTCCAAATGTTTCTGTTCCATTAGAACCATTCAAAGCCATGTTGACAAATTAAATTTTGTATCACCTCAAAATAAAACAGACTCGGTTCTTTTGAGAAACATTTGTTCAGTACATGTTGCTCAGAATCCTATTAGACGGTATGACATGCCTGGAGCAATCACATGTATTATTTTCAACATGTGACCGAACAAGTGAGGACGATCCCCTCTAAACAGCACACCAATGCAACTGTCCTTGTGCCTTCACTGACTGCAATAAAATTCTGGTCATTGGTATGCCAGCCTTATAGTGGTCCATGTTTAATGAGTAGGGCAACAAAGCTCCAGGTATTTAAATTGCTAGTTACAGCTCTGGAAGGAGAAACCTTTTACACATCTCAAAAAAGCACCCTGACAATTCATTTGTGTTTGGGTGTGAAGTGGATAATTGATGAAAGAAGGAGTCCATTTCTTGGATTTTCCATTGTGCAATCTCACTTTGTGAATGGTCATGAGCACAAGAGGATATCCTGTAGACCATCTTTCCTGCTGCCATTGGTGTTGTCAGCGTTAAAAGCAAAAGCAAAGTGTTCTGCTTATATACCACCCCATACCACTTCAAATACTCTCTGGGCGGTTTACAGTTTTAATTGCAGTAATGCAGGCTACACATTTGCCCCCCACCCCCACCCCAGCAAGCCGGGTACTCATTTTACTGACCTTGGAAGGATGGAAGGCTGAGTCAACCATGAGCCAGCTACCTAGGATTGAACCCTAGGTCATGAGAACAGTTTTATCTGCAGTACAGGCATTTAACCACTGCTCCAAGGACTGCCCTTTGCTGTGTAACACGGGCATGACACGTTACAGCATTAGACCATTTCTTGGCATTCTGAATTATGAGTACAGAAGCACATTATCCCACATTCATAAACCAGAGTTTTGTCTTATTTTTTTTAATTGAACACATGTGCTCTTCTATTTGTATGTCAAAACGTTACTATCAAGAGGGTGATCCAAAACAGTTGTCTCCCACCTTAAGCCTTGCAAAAAGAGATATTTCATTTTGGTTGCCTTCCATCTAATCATCTTTCTTTCTTATTATTTATTTATTTATTTATTTATTTATTTATTTATTTATTTATTTGTTTGTTTGTTTGTTTGTTTGTTTAAAATTTTACCCAACCTTTCTCCTTGGTAAAATGCCCAAGGTAGCTTACAATAATGAGGGGCAATATACAGCCCAGAACATTTAAGAAATATTCAAGTTAAGGACGGGGAATTAAAAGAGGCATCTTAGAACATTAAAAGGTAACACTAGAATTACAAAGAGCATGCAAAAAGAAAAGAAAAATTCCATTATAAGGGGTGGAAAACATGGGTGTTCTTATGAAATCAGTCAATGCAATCTTGTATGGTAATGCATCTAAAGTTACATAGTAGGAAGTCCCTCATTCAGGGAAAGCTTGCCTGAAGAAGAAGGTCTTTGCCTGCTTCCAGAAAGACAGCAGAGATAGGGCAATCCTGGGATGGGCATCTCAAAAGGGGTCCTTTTCTGATTATGCTTGCCCCTCGTTGAACTCTGGTGCCCTCCCATCACTGTCAACATGAGTGGGGAGTGCTGTGTGACATGGCTCACTAACCGGGGCATGCATATTACATCGTAGCCTCTAGTGAGATGCTTTGTATCAGATGGGTTTTACAAAAGCTCATGATATATTGGATCTGACAGTTCTAGTGGAAATAAAGAAGAGCCCCATCCCAGAGGAAACAACCTTGTGTCCCGAATACAAATCTCCCTGTCGATGCCCTCTCAGGTGGAACTGGTGTCATATTTCCCAGTTGAATGTTAAGTATTACATATTGGGGGAGAGGGATAGAGGTCAAACATGAACCACTGTATACATTACAAGGGCTTTTCTTTTCTTTCTTTCTTTGGGAGATGTTTGCAAATTCATCAAGACATTATGCCATTGGTGGTGTACGTGTTTTAAACACGACTTTCAGCAGGTGATGCTATGGTTATGCCCTTCCACACAAACACATACTGGGGAGGGAAACGCCCTTTTTTGTTTTTGGATGTCTTTGTTGGCAAGCTTTTTCTATTCTGTTTCATGATGAAGCACAATTTAGAGTAGAAAAAAACCAAGTAAAATGTGTCTTTGATGACGTTTTTCTCATAAAATATGTTTCTCCAAGAAAAAATCACTAGATAGCGGTGATCTATATTCTTGGCAGGAGGGCACAGTTCCCTGGCACTTCAGGATAAGCTACCACACCTACTTTGGATCCCAGCTGCCTCTTGTTTTTATATATATTTTGGTATGTTGCCGAATTGAGAACTGCTTTTCAAAATGTTTAGAGGTGGATAATTCAAAGAGAACTGTGTCATAAATTGTAATAATCACCACCACCATCATGTGTCATCAAATCAATTCTGACCTATGGCAACTTTTTCAACATTTTCCAGGTAGAAAGTACTCTGGTGTCATTACTGTTCCCTTCTTTTGGGGGCATCCTGGGACTGTGAAGCTTGCCCAAAGCCACACAGGCTGGCTCTATTCGCCACTAGAGATGGGAACAACATGGAAACTGGCATGCTTTTTCATTGTGTCATAAGGTTACAAAACGTTTTGTAATGTAACGAAGTGGAGACAGTGTTTCATTATGAAACAAAACAAAACACTTTTTTTTTACTGTTGAAATAGAATGATCCATTCTCCCTTACCATCCCCACCTCCTAGGTGGGTTTTTTCGACAGGTTAGGCTGTGTGGAGGAGGCTACCATTCCCCACAGCCCAACCTGTCAAAAAACCCACCAGGGGGTACCTTCCAAATCGTTTTGCCCACCCACACAGAATGACGAGACCAGGCAGTAAGATGGGTTGAAACTGGGCCACACTTTATTAACACAACTTTAGAACAACAACAACAGTAACAAGGAGGGGCCTGGCTTCGGCAATCGTGGTTGGACCCCCGGGGTCATACCTGACCCCTCCAACTGGGCAGCATTGGGCGAGTTTGACCCCAGGTGGCGCGGTCAACACCAACTTACCATCCCTGCATCTCCTTATAATAAAGCTGGGTTATCCCCAGCGCAGGGAGGCGTCTCCTTGTACCCCAACCCAGGCCCTGTGACCTCCCGATCGGCAGTGCCTGGGCTAAAGAGTACCTGGGGACAGATGTTTAAACGTCTCACCGCTGCCCTCCATCCGCTTTAGCCGCCAGTGTGACCAGAATTCCGCTGTGGCCTTACCTAGTGCCCAGGTACCAGTGTGGGATAGGCGAAAAATCCCCGCTCTCCTCGGCCAATCTGGAGTGCGGGTCAAAAATTCCTATCCGGCCCCCGAAGGCGACCAGCAATGCTCACACTGGTCCTTCAAGGGTGGGCGGGCGGGGAAGCGCTCCGAAAGACTGCTGACGGGAGGGGTCGGAGCAGTCCCTTTTAAAGGGCGCTCCTCCCCCTCCCCTCGGGATGCCTGCTGGCATCCTGCCTGTCCCGCCCCCCGTGCGGGCGGGCAAACACACTCCGCGGGCGGAGGGTCAACCCGCGGAGCGACCATTGCCCACCCACACAGAATGATGAGACCAGGCAGTAAGATGGGTTGAAACTGGGCCACACTTTATTAACACAACTTTAGAACAACAACAACAGTAACAAGGAGGGGCCTGGCTTCGGCAATCGTGGTTGGACCCCCGGGTCATACCTGACCCCTCCAACCGGGCAGCATTGGGCGAGTTTGACCCCAGGTGGCGCGGTCAGCCGGCGACACCACCCGGCCGGTCCGCTACTTACCATCCCTGCATCTCCTTATAATAAAGCTGGGTTATCCCCAGCGCAGGGAGGCGTCTCCTTGTACCCCAACCCAGGCCCTGTGACCTCCCGATCGGCAGTGCCTGGGCTAAAGAGTACCCGGGGACAGATGTTTAAACGTCTCACCGCTGCCCTCCATCCGCTTTAGCCGCCACGACTGAGGGCCTAGCCTTGCTATGGCCCCGGTCTCCCCAATCCGGCCAACTCAGCGGCCAGGCCCCCCCTTGAGTCTTGCAAGAACAACTCCGTACCCCCATCGGATAGGTGCACACCATCCGGCCTGTAGAGGTCAACCCGGCCCACGTTGAATTCAGAGTGGCCCACCACCGACCCAAAGTCCCGGCGGACTGCCCGGCAAACTTCCTTATTTACCCCCCGCCTGGAACGGTTGAGCTTGCTAGGGTCGCAGTCCGCCCTCCAGCACTGGCGAGGAATCATATTGGACCAAACCACCCTGCAGGCTGGGTGCATGGACTTCCAGGTGCTGAAGTCGCGCAAAATCTCCAGCACCAGTGATTTACCAGTTTGCTCAGTCAAATCGTTGCCCCCCAGGTGGACTACCAAGATCTCCGGGGGTTTGCCCATGGCCGCGGCTGATGCCGTCCCCAAAAACTCCCTCCATCTCATCCCTCGCTTCCCCCACCATTCAATAGTGGCCCGATCACCCAGCCCCAGGTTGGGTCCCCAGCCGGACCTGCGGGCATACCGTTCGGCCCAGTATACATAACTGTGGCCGAGGAAGACCACTCTGGCACGGGACTCCTGGGGAAGCAGTCCTGGGAAGACATAAAGGAGAGGTTAGAGTGCCGGCAGCGGGCGCACGTACCGCTGGTAACATTGGGATGACCACCTGCCCAGGCGTCTGATATCTCTGTGCCCGTACCCCAGCGCCGCGGCGGTAGACGCCGCCCCAATCCTAAAGGAATGTGTGCCAAACCTCCATGCACCCAAACCCAGGTCCTGGAGCACCCTGCTGGAAAGCTGGCCAAACTGAAACCTCGTCAGTGGTCTAGCATCCTTGTGTTGGAAGAGGTAACCCTCTTTGGTTCCCCGCATCGCCATGTATGCCCGGAGGGCGGACACTGGACAGATGGCTTCCTGTGAGCAAGTGCCCAGGTGGATAAGCGTTCCCCTGCCCCTCTGGTCGGTCTTGGACCTTCTGATGCGGACGGTGAGGCGGCCGGGCTCGAGGGTAACATCAGAGGCGAGGAGGGCCCCAAAGGATCCATCCTGCCGACCCGCCGCGACCAACTCGCCGACTCGCAGGGCACCAAAAAAAGCGAGGAGCGATGCAGCCTTGAACAGGGTCGCGGCACACGGTGGGCCACTGGGCGCCCATTGCCGCCAGCACCTGTGGCGTGATTGGGAAGTGGGAGTCGGGTGTCCTTCCCCTCTCCCTACTCCACCCTGCCACCATACCCCGGATCCTAAAATCCCCTGTGGGGTCCCCATAGCCCCGCAGTTTTGAGTAAAACGCTAGGGCCGCCAGCTTTCCCAGCATGGAGCTCGGGGCCAAACCCTTCCTGTGGAGGTGCACCAGGAAAATCCGCAAGTGGTCCACGGGCAAGGGCCACTCTTGGCCCAGCCCCTGCAGTGCTCGGAAGGAGGTAAACTCCTCCATCACTGCTGCATATCCCCTCTGGGTCCTGGGGGCAACCGAGAGGTGCAGTGCCCTGTCAGCCTCATCTCGCCAACCTGCCATACCTCCTGCAGGATCTCCACTGGCCGCGAAGCCGCTCCTGGGGCAAGAGCTCGGAAACGCTCGGCCTGTCGGCGGGACAAAGCGTCAGCGATGTCATTCTCCACCCCT
The DNA here is from genome assembly GCA_029282475.1 of Phrynocephalus forsythii. Classification (NCBI taxonomy): domain Eukaryota; kingdom Metazoa; phylum Chordata; class Lepidosauria; order Squamata; family Agamidae; genus Phrynocephalus; species Phrynocephalus forsythii. Next base: position 16,843,295 of record JAPFRF010000004.1, read on the forward strand.
GGCACATGACGAGCATGGGCCACGATGTTGTACCGAAGAGCCCTGAGTGTAAACGCCCTAACCAGGCACATGACCCTAGGCGAACGGGATGTCAGGCTGTTGATGATGTGGACCACGGCCAGGTTGTCGCACCAAAAGCGGACAACCGAGTTGGCCCAGGCCTCGGACCAGATGTACAGGGCGGCCCATATGGGGAACAGCTCCAGGAATGTCAAGTCGCGGGTAGTGCCCTCATCCCGCCAGGCTGCCGGCCAGGTGCCACTGCACCATTGCCCTCGCCAGAAAATGCCAAACCCCGTGCCCCCTGCCGCATCGGTCTGCACTTGAAAGTGCGCCCCGAGGCAGAGCACGTCCCTCCAGAATGACACCCCGTTGAAGCCGTCGAGGAAGCATCGCCACACGGTGAGGTCGTCCCTCATGGCTGCTGTGACTCTGGTCCTGTGCGCAGGCTTGCGCAGGCCCACCATAGCGGAGCAAAGGCGGCGAAGGAAAGCCCGCCCTGGTGCGACCACCTTACATGCAAAGTTAAGGTGGCCAACCAGCTCCTGGTGCTCCCGCAGTGAGATCTTGCTGCGGGTCTGGACCTCGCGGACCCTGGCCCGTAAGGCCAAGATTTTGTCCATGGGCAGGCGACAAGTTTGTGCGCGGGTGTCGATTTCAATGCCCAGGAAGGTGAGCACCGTCAGGGGGCCTTCCATTTTTTCTTCCGCCAAAGGCAGCCCGAGCTGCCCCGCTATCGTCCTGAAGGTGTCAAGCAATAGCTGACACCTACCAGACCCAGCCGGCCCACAGAACAAGTAGTCGTCCAAATAGTGGGCCGTACTTACTAGCCCCGTGACCTGGTGCAAACGCCACTCCACGAACGAGCTGAACTGCTCGAATACGGCACAGGAAATGGAGCATCCGAACGGCAATGCACGGTCCATAAAAAACTGCTGCTGGAATTGGAAACCCAGCAGCTCGAAATCGGCTGGGTGGACCGGGAGGAGGCGAAATGCGGACTTGATGTCGCACTTCGCCATCTCCGCGGCCACTCCGCAGGAGCGCACCATGCGCACCGCCGCATCGAATGATGTGTATCGGACCGTGCAGAGCTCGGCCGGGATGCCGTCGTTCACCGAACCTCCGCTAGGGTGGGAAAGGTGATGAATAAGCCTGAATTCGCCCGGGGCTTTCTTGGGAACTAAACCCAGTGGGGACACTCGCAGGTTTGGGACGGGTGGCTCTGGGAAGGGGCCCAGAACCCTGCCCTCCTTAACCTCCTTCCAGATTTTTTCTGCTGCCACTTCCTCGGCCCCCGTCAGTGACTTGAGATTCCGCGCGGCAACCGGGATCCTGGGGCCCTCAAACGGGATACGGAAACCCAACTCAAAACCAGTAACCAAAAACTCGGCCGCTGCCCGGTCCGGGTACTCGGCAGCCCACTGCCTCAGCACCTCAAGCTTGATTGGGCTGGGGCCCTTTTGCAGGAGCCCCGTCCCCAGACCCCGGTTTCTTGTAACCCGCGGTGTCTCTCCCCCTCCCCTGCTGTGGGTGAGCTCTACCGCAGTTAACAGCAGGGTGCTGGGCCCCGCAGACAGAGCACTCATGCTTGAACCGGCATGGCTTCCTGTTACACGTGCCCTGCCCGTTGTAATCCCAACAGACCAGCCAGACTTGAACCGACTGGCCCGCTGCAGCGCGGGCATTCGCATTGGGCCCACTCTTGCGAATAAGGTGACCGCTGTCATAGCGCTCCCCCAGGGTTGGGCGCACAGGCGTCATAAATTGGAGCCATACCGGTGGCAGGGGCTCGTCCCACCTGAGATAGGGCTCCAGAGCTGCTCTACGACGGAATTCTTCGTCGTATTGCAGCCAGGTATGGCCGGGGAAATCAACGAAGGCGCGATATATGAGGTCCATGTATTTCAACATGGATTGCGCCCTCCAGGGGTGGGCCTGCAAGGACAGGGACATATAAATCAAATACGCAGGCAGCCAGGTCGCCCAAGAACGCTCCGGTTTCTTTCGCAACCTCCGCTCCCTGTCCTGCGGGTCCTCCTTCTCCAATTCCTTTGTGTCGAGGTCTCTATTGAGCAGGCTAAAGATGTCTATATATTCCCCCCTCCAAATTTTCTCTTTTGTGGCCTGGGGTAAGTGGTGCCCGAACGGGGATGCATAATCTCCATAAGGGAGGGCCCCCGCCATGACTCCCGCATAGCTCGGGGCCATGCCCATATAAGGCCATGCTTGGACACCCACGGGCAGCTGTCCGGGCGCAAGCCAGGCGGGCAGCTGCCCCTGGGGCCAGCAGGGCGGAGCGGGGGCGGTCCGCGGCGGCTGCGGGCCACCCGTCCCAACCACCATAGGCGGTTGGCCCTGTGTAGGCCCCCCGGCTCCCGGCGCAGCTGCCGGCAGGGGGGGCAGCAGGTTGCTCCAAGTCAGGCTGGTGACCGGCGCAGGGGGCAGGGGAGTGGCCACCCGTGCCTGCCAAGGGGCCATGGCGGAGGCCCCGGATGGTGGTGTGCATGCAGGCCAAGGCCATGTTAAAGTGTGCGCTGGGTCGGGTGCGCAAGCCAACTCACATGTTGAAGGGGTCTCCGTGACAGCCAGCTCCCCGCCGTTGTCCTCGTTGCCACTCACCACCTCCGGGCTGGCCGTGGCTGCCACTGGTCCACGCGCCGATGGCCGTGAGCGCCGAGTCGGTGCCGGGGCGCAGCCTGACGCCACCTGTGCCGTGGGCGTGGCCTCCATCTGCTCCAGCACTGCAAAACGGGTAGAAAAATTCTGAGCCATCTCCTTCAGCTTGGCCCGCTTCCTCGCCTTGGATGGCCTTGACCCTGACCTGTGCTGGCTCCCTCGAGTGTCCTCACTAACAGGCACGCCCTTCGCTGTCTCAAGCGCCACCAGGCGTGACTCCAACTCGAGCCATATGGGCCAGTCCTCCTCATCTGATGAGGGATCAGACAGCTGGGGTGTGGGCGGAGGCCTCTTAGCAGGCTGCTTGCCCTTGCTGCCTCCACGGCCCTTCTTGGGAGCCATCTCTAAGTACCCACCTGCCCAGATACACCCCTATGCGCGGGCCAACCTGGATTACCCCCAAACCCGGAGATCCAGTGCCACCCAGGGCACCCTCCCTCCAAAGGCTGGGTCTGGTTATGTGAACTGGGGGCGTACTGGGCCCTGCCCTGTGGCCCCCTCCCAAGGATCCCTTCACCCAGGGGTGGCAAGGCAAATGGGATGGCTAGGGTCCCCACCACCAGGTGGCCAGCTCCCCGGGCCCCAATCCCCTTCCCAGGTACCACTCCCTGCCCAGGCTGGGGTGAGGTCACCCAGCAGCCCCCTGCCTTACGCCCAGGGCCCCGTAGGAACCACCCAAGCCTGCCCGCTGCAGCTGCTCAGGGGGCCAGATTCCAAAGCCTCCCTTGGGCCCACCCCCCAAATGCCCCGCTCACACGGGGGAGGGCCGGTGCCGCTCCCCCAACCGTAGATATCCAGGCGCCCGACCTCCTGGCAGGCCACCAGCCAGTCTTCGCCGCTGTGCGGAGGCGCGGCGGAGCGGGGGGGCAGAAGCCGGGCTCTTCCGGCAGCGCAGGGGCAGCTAACACTGGGGTGCCGGGGAAGCGCTGCCGCGCTCCCCCGACTGTCAGCTGCTCAGGGCAGCAGCGCAGCAGCAGTAGACGGAGCTGCGGCACAGCCGAAGCCAAGCCGCAGAAGTGCTGCTGCGCTCCCCCGACGATCAGCTGCTGAGCGCAGCAGCGCAGCAGCAGCAGACGCCGGGGCTGCGGCTCAGCCCAAGCCGAGCCGCAGAAGTGCTGCCGCGCTCCCCCAGCAGTCAGCTGCTGAGCGCAGCAGCGCAGCAGCAGCAGCAGCCGGGAAGGAAGTCTCCCGGACGAGGCCGCAAAATGGCGCCATCCACGTGGCGCTCGGGGCGCCCAAAATGGCGACGGAGCCAGGAGCAACGGCAGGTCCTTCCCTGCCGAACGCTCCGAAAGACTGCTGACGGGAGGGGTCGGAGCAGTCCCTTTTAAAGGGCGCTCCTCCCCCTCCCCTCGGGATGCCTGCTGGCGTCCTGCCTGTCCCGCCCCCCGTGCGGGCAGGCAAACACACTCCGCGGGCGGAGGGTCCACCCGCGGAGCGACCATTGTTGCTCATTTCACTTTGTTACAAAAATTCTATTGAAAATTTGTTAGTAATGAAATGAAACAAAACGCCATGAGTAACAAAATGAAACACTTTTTTCCCATTTTGTGCCCATCTCTATTCTCAACCTGTGGCTTCGATGCAGAATCCTAAACCACCGAGCTATCCAGCCAGCTGGAGATGTAGATCAGGACAATTCTCTTCAATTTATGAACCAAGAACACTTCAAGCATCCTCCTTCACACATTTGCACAAACGTTTTGATCTCTTAAGAAATCATGGACTGGCTTCTAGTTTATGCTGACCCTTGCAGGCTTTTCTAGATATGAAGTATCCAGAAGGGGTTTACCAATACTTTCTTGCTGGCTTTACCTGGCTTATGTTAGAAAAAGTTAATTATAGCCAATAGCCATTGTAATCCATGAATTGGTCCTGTGCACATCTGTGTATGTGTTTCATTCATTCTCATTCCTTTTATTTTTTTATTACTTGTAGCCCACCGTTCTCCCTGAGAGGACTTAAGGTGGCCTACCATATTTTTTAAAAAGAAAATGTGATACAAAGGAAAGTCATTGTTTGGAGATGACCCATGCTTCTAATCCAGCAGGCAGTGGTTTTCTTTCATGATCCCTGGATGCCTGTGACTTTGTTGCCTGGTGTATGAGCCATGTATGCTCCAAGATCGCCTTCAATCAGTGTCAATAAGCATTTAATTAGTGCCAATTGGTGGTGGTGGCTGCTGTAGATCTCATCCTGAATGAGCCACAGGGTTTCAGTTGATCTGTCAAAAGAGAGATTGGTCCTATGTAGGAGGGAAGGAGCTAACTTTTTCACTGAGGCAGCTGCCATCCTGTTACACAGCGTGCAGGTTGAACCTGGTCATGGTGGAAAATCTGTGCCAATTTAATTTGGCCAGTGCTGGGGGTTTGGGCTTTTGATCAGGACCCCCCCCTCACACACACACACAGACACACACTTCATAAAAGCTGTATAAATTCAATGGAAATAATTGGGGATTAAGAGGTGGAAGCAGAGCAAAAGGGACAGATTTATCCTTCTCTAGAGGATCATTCGGGCGTGGGGGCTCATCAGGCTAGAGCACTGAAAACTGTCAGCTACAAAGTCAGCAGTTCGACAGTTCGAATCCCGGGTGCCATGCAGCAGAGAGAGCTCCCGCTGTTCACCCCAGCTCTTGCCAAACTAGCAGTTTGAAAGCATGTGAATGCAAGTAGAAGAATAGGTACCACTGTAAAAGCAGGAAGGTAAAACAGTGTTTCTTTGCAGCCATGCTGTCCACATGGGCATGAACTTCCACAACACTGGCTTTTTGGCTAGAATATGGAGATAAGCACTGCCCCTGGAGTCGGACACGACTAGCACACATGTGTGGGGAGAATCTTTACCTTTACAGAGGATCATGGAAGGAAACAGGTTTAGGTTAAAGAATGACAGAGACATATGGGTTATTTAAAACCCTGAGTTCTTCTACGTGTATTTCTGTGTCTCCCACCCCATGCCACAGTTGTTTACTCTTTTAAAGGTGGCACATTTCAGTATGCAAAGCCCTGATAACTCTTTTATTAGCTAATTTCTTTCCTCACTGAAGTGCACTTCCAAGGGAAAGCAAAAGTAGACCAATTTGTCAGCCTGTAGGAATCCATCACAAGCTTGTAAAAATCACCCACTTTTCAGAGATTGATGGACTCAGACTGTTGTTTACAGAGAAGCAGTGCAGGCAGTCATGTCAGGGCAAAAGGGACCACACAATACAAATATAAATCAACGTGAAAGGCTTTTCTCTATGGAGGCTGCATGCCAGCCCCACAATGTTTCCTTTTACTTGTTCCTGGCATAGCAATGCATGCATAATCTCGGCTTCATTTTTTTGTAATGTGACAAGAAGAAGGAGAGGAAAACCCCAAAGAGAGATATTATGGTAAGAGCTCTCAAGAATACTAAAGGCATGAAAGCTACAGCCCACATGTTTCACAGCTAATGCCTCACTTTTATTAGGAAGGTTCTGGAATGTGTGGATCAAAATTACTTTTCAGACCACACCATGGACATGTGGGACTGTCAAGCTAGCAGGCATGAGAGAAGCAGATAATTTTTTGTGGCTGGGTTGCCTTCAATTCTACCCTAACAGAAAGCCCAAATATCTATACTTATCTATAGGAAGGAGGGATTCATTCATTCATTCATTCATTCATTCATTCATTCTTTTTGCAATGTACACATCTTATTTATGCATTTTTCATGACACACAATTTTATTTATGTACTGTATCTGTATGGGCATGGCAAACATGTTTTTTATTTCTTTTTGAGGGAGTTCTTTCAAGGGAGCACTTATTTTGCTTTCTTTCATTTTTGCATTTTTCACATACTCATCCTTTGTTTTATATGAAGTGGAAGAATCTCTTCATTTGGGCTATCTTGTTTGTGCTTTTTCCTTGCCAAAAGCCCTGTGAAATTTTAAAAATTACTTTAGAAAAGCAGAGGCAACAGAATCAATCATCTGCTCCAAAGGAATCATGAGTATATGAGGGGAGGGAAAAGAAATCATCATCACAGACTATTCAAAACATTCATTTATGTTACCTACAGTAGAAGTTATGTGCCGAGTGTGTCATTGCTTCTGAGGCTGGGGAGTGGAAGGAAGGAAGGAAGGAAGGAAGGAAGGAAGGAAGGAAGGAAGGAAGGAAGGAAAGAATAAATAAATAAATAAATAAATAAATAAATAAATAAATAAATAAATAAATAAATAAATAATATATCTTAAAAGATCCAATTGATTGATTGATTAAATATATTGTATTAAATTAAACAATGAATCTAATAACTTTTAAGAAAATAATCAAACAGGGAAAGCATGTTCACTCACACATAAGGAAAAATAACAATACATACATACATACATACATTTATTGTATTAAATTATACAATAAATTAATCTAATAATTTTAAAGAAAATCAAACAAGGAAAACATCTTCAGCCACACATAAGAAAAAAAATAGCAAAAAAATAAAAAAAAATCACAGAACCCCTTTCACAACCATCACCACTCCCCCCCCCGCCCAAGAAAAGATGAAGAAAAGCAAGGAAGCAAATAACGGCAAAAATACAACCTACCAAAAAAGTTCTTTGAAAGAGCCCTATTATACAGTCTAATGGGACACAGTCATTGCAGGTTTCTTTCTTTCTTTCTTCCTTTTTCTTGTTTTTCTTTCTTTCTTTCTTTCTTTCTTTCTTTCTTTCTTTCTTTTTTTCTTTCTTTCTTTTTTCTTTCTTTCTTTCTTTTTTGGTAGGAAGAAAATCAGTGACACATTGAAAGAGAGGCCTGTTCTAGGTGACTGAAACGTAGGTAGAGCTAAGTGTCTATAGATGTGTATCTGTTGGTGGAAACTTCCAGAATATTCATTGGAAAATTCTTCAGAATTCTGGGAGTTGGAATCCAAAAAATATGACACCACCCTAACAAGGATGGCATCAGCAGCATGCAATGGATGAAACCATGCCTAGCAGCTTCCAAGCTATTTTCTTGCAGAGCGGCTTGCAGAACAATAGAGCGAGCACATGGCAAGCACATGGTTAAGAGGGTGGAGCTTCTAAGAACTTCCTCTCCCTATACTGGTTGAGGGGGACAGAGTTTTACCTTTAAATAACTGCTCCCAGCTGCTTCCAAGTTGTTTTCTTGCAGAGCAACAGAAAGAGAGGAGTTTCAAGAAGTCCCAAGAAGGCCTATTTGGGCATTGATACACCTGTCAAGATGAGATCACATTTACAATGTTAGATCTCTTATGCAAGGAAGGATTCTTCAGACTGTTCTCAGATACCCCCAGAATGGCAGTTCAGCTGCCAGAGTGAAACATGAACATTTCTTCTGACTGGTAATGAGCACATAATTTGCATTCTCACTGTGAAGAACTCCAGTCAACAGCCTGGCTACAGCATTTTGGATCCATTGGTTGGATCCAAAGGCAGCTCCATGAACATCAGAGTAACCCAAATAGGTTATAACCAAGCTATGTAACCAAGGTCAGGCATCTCCCAGAATGACAGCATCTTGTGTAGTAGTATTAACTGTGCAAATACATTTGGGACTGTTGCTGAGACCTGGGCAGTCAGAGTCATGGCTGAACCCCAGAACACCCACATGGCCGACCTGAGTTTTCTGAGGGAATGTAACCCCAGCCACCAAATCATAGGTCCCAGTTCTCTGATCTGCCTTTCAGCCAACCAAGAGCACATCCATCTTGTCTTGGTGAGGTTCATTTTTGTCCAATCCATTGCTGAGCCCAGACACAATGCAATGAAAACTACAAGGGCAGTGTAGAAGATGGTGTTTCTCAATGAACACCTTTATCTAATCATAAAGTTCAGTCTTAACGGCATGTCATCTCAGTAGATGTCTGGTGTTTTTGTTTCTTTATTTCACTTTTAATGTACCCTTCTCTGTTTAAATTAGTGCTGTCTTCTCTGGACATGACATATTTCTACCTTGGCAGATTTTTACATTATCATATTTGAAAAGTTTTCTCTCAGGATTTTGTTGCTGTCTCCTCAGGAAGATTAATTATGAGGCACTCTAATGAGTCACAGTAGAATTAAAATTTTATTCTGTGAGGACTACAAGGCTAGACAACCCATTTTGTGCTCTCCATCTCAGTCATTAACCCTTTTGTCTTCTCTCAAACAGATATCCTTCACACGTTCCTTCAAATATACTCTCCTCTTTATAAACCTCTTGTTCAATCTCTTACTGAATTGCTTTTCATTCTCAAAGTCAGTACATTTAAAGGTTGCTTTGAAACAGTCCTCTATCCCAATGACACTAGGTTTCAAGTGTCTTTCCAAACACAGTGGAATACGATGCACACAGGTCATTGATCTGTGCAGTTTCACAACTTTTCAAACCCTAGATGTGCAATGGTTTTGCTGCCAAGTAGACCAGTAAGCAAAGTGCAGCCTTTAAAAAGGAAAAAAAAAAAAATAAACCAGAGATGGAAATGAGAAAAGGCTATCCTTGGAAATATGGTTATACAATCCTCCCTCTCCCTCTCTGTCTGTCTGTCTGTCTGTCTGTCTGCTAGCTAGCTAGCTAGCTATATGTTGGGAGGATGGAACAGGTGGAGATAAACCAAGCAGATTCATAGCTGATTCTGATTCAGAATTCGGAAATTTGAATTTTTCTCATCTCCCATTGATCTGCATTGAAAAAAAAATTGCTATCACTTTATTATTTGTTCGCCTTGCATGCATGAAATGTAGAGAAACATCAGAGGAAGGTTTCGTGTAATTGTGCAATTTACAACAGCTGTTCTGTTTTCGAATTTTAACAAAGGACTAATCCCCGCTATGCCTCATGGGAGACAAGCTAGCCATAATCACCAGTACTGTTTCTGGATGTTAGGATTATGTCCTCCAACCCCTGTGTAGGACTGACCAACAGTGTGGTCAAAGAACACCACCAGAAAGAGAGACTGGTAAACCACATCTGAGTATTTTATACCCAGAAGACCTTGGGGAAGGTCACCATAATTAACAATTGCCTTGAGAGTACTGGGAGAGAAAAAAACTCTTGAGGAAACTATTTTTTGTTTTGTGCTTTCTGTATGTGGTGGATTTAAAGATACATTTTAAGGGAAGTATTGGGAAAGCTCTTTTTCAAAGGAAAATTTATTTGACCTTGAATTGACACCATGTTTTGAAAATAACTGTTGAAGAATCTCTGTTCCCCACCTCTTTGGTTCCTTTTTTCAATCCAGTCACCCTCTATACACCTCCCTTTAGGAAACTGAATGTTAGAAACTACAATTACAAGCATTATTAACTCTTTGTTGTGAGCTACAAGAACACAATAAATTGGGAAAATTTATCAGAAGAAGAATTTGCCAATATAATACCAAAAATAATAGACATTTATACATCACAGACAGACCCATCCTCTGAAGATTCAGATATTTTTATCCTTGATAAGGACCCAGAGGCAGAACAGGGAGCTGATTTTAGTCTACAGATAACGACAACAAGAATTGTGCAGGATGCACTTGTGAAAAAACCTGAAATTATTCTTGATCAGGAGATCATGCCAGAAGAGAAAGCTGATTTTAATCTGCAGAACAAATACAACAAGATTGGTACAGGATAACTCTTTGGATATGGCAAATCATGAAACAAGATAAGCATGTCTGCTTTACTCAATATGAATATAAAACAGAGATGGGTTTGGGACTCTTTCAGAAGCAGAGCAACTATCAAGATCACTATCAAGATAAAAGAGCAATTCATGATGATAACAGACTTGGCAGGGAAAGAGAAAATTCAGAAAGAGAATTTCTGATTTAGTGAATCAATTACATTAAAAATTGCTTTCTGTATTTTGATTGTCTAAAGCTACTAGTTGATTGGAATGATATGGGAAATGGGAAATGGAAAATGGAAATGTGAAGACCAACCTGAAATATAAATAAATAATAATTTGCTAGATCCTTAAAAGACTAGTGGTCGTTAGGTACACATAAGAACTTGTATGCATGAAGAGAAACTTGTAGACCAGGAGGTAGCTCTTTCAGAACAGCTCATAAAGTACCAACTTGAATTAGAGACGGCTTTTGAAATTAAGTACTCTTTGGAAAAATACATAAATATAATGTGAATAACACTTAGAATATATAGAGAGAGATGGTATTCAAAGAGTAAAAACCCATCTAGAAGAATTTGGGGAAATAACCGGATTATGTGTAAATTGGCAAAAATGAGAAAGTTTATTGTTTTATTATGGAAGAGAAGACCTTAAGATAACTGAAAACTATGGATTGAAATCTGGAAAAAGTATTAAATATCTAGGATTAGAATTCTATAAGGAGTTTATTAAGACTAAGGAAAAAATATCTCAAAATTAAAAGAAGAGATGAAAAATAGATTACTAAATTATACTAAATTGAACTTATCTTGGTTTGGTAGAATAGCATTGGTAAAAATGAAAATACTTCCCAAAAATAATTTTATCTTTAGAATGTTACCCGTCCAGTTTCTAGAAAAGGAACTTAAAACTCTCCAAGTGCGGGGGGCTTGGGACTTGGCAAAAAATAGTTTTAAAAGCCCCTGCTTTCCTGGTGCTGATTGGGCACATTGGGGAAGGGAAGCTCCCCAGCATATTTTTAAACCTCCTTTGCTTTTTAAAGAAGATAATTTTCTCCACCTCCCACTGCCACCTCCAGAACTCTGGGTCAAGCATGCCTAAATAAATCAAGCGATTTATTCCTAGCCAAGGTTTGGGTGCTCACTTTCTTACATTCTCCTCCCCCCCTTTGCTGTGTCATCGTAAAAAAGGAAAATATTAACGAGCGAGCTCAGCAAAGTACACCCTCTTGGCCTCACCTTTCCTCCGGATCTCCCGGGCTTGCCTCCTCCGCCCTCATGGTCATGCCCTCCATGCTGTGTGTGTGTGTATGTGCGCGCCATGCATGTGTATGGAGAAGAGGGGGAAGTTGGTGGGGATTCTGGGAACAATGCTGTGCTCCTTAAAGGGGTGGGTTGTCTTTCTGCATCCATTTGGCAATGAGGGTGAGGGACCATGAGGCAGAGGAGGCAGCAACCCCAGGAGGAGATCCCGAATCAAGGTGGGGGTAAAAGAGGGTGTATTTTGCTGAGCTCGCTATGTTGCTATTTTGCTTTTTTGTGACAGTATGGTAAAGGGCAGTGGGGGAAGGGGGAGAATTTAAGAAAGCGAGCACTTGTTCCGGAGTTTGGGAGGTGGGGGCAGTGGCAGAAGATGGCAAGAATTTTTCTTTTAAAAACAAAGGAGATTTAAAAATAAACCAGGGCACTTCCGCCCCAATGCACCCGGAAAGCACGAGTTTTTTTTTTATTTTTTATTTTATTTTTTTGCTGAATCCCAAGCATGCGCTACAGCTGATTGGTGCTTGGGGCTGTTCCAAAAAAAAAAAAATGCTACGGTTTCCGTGCTTGCTTTTCCCCATAGGAATGCATTACTTCAATGCATTCCAATGGGAAAATGACAATCGAACCAAAACGACAATCGGAATGAAGTTTTTCTAGAAAAAGTATATTCCTTTAAGTTGGGAAAGGAGATATGAATTATAGTGGGCTGAAATGTTGGGGGAAATTGTGATTGAATTGGTAACACGACAGGAGACAAGCAACATTTTTTGTTCAGTGTAGAAAATAAATAAATAAAAATTAAAAAAAAAAAAAAGAAAAGGACAAAAAAGAAAGGAAGATAACAGATGCAGAGGTTCTCCCGCAAAGCAGAGTGGTGAGATTCTTGCTCCAGAACTGAATCCAATTCTTCTCCTTTTACTCTCTCCCCCCCGCCCCACTTTCCTTTGTTGCAAATTTTTTAGATACTCTGTTCAGTTTTCTTTGGCTGTGTCCAAACAACTGTAATACCTCTCCAGTTTCATTCATGAATCTTGAACTGGTGAATATTTTGTTTTGTTTTTTGTTCAAATGACACACTTCTAACTTGCATCCCATATTCCAGCTGTTGTCATTTTTGGTTTTGGGTCCTGTGTGACCCAAACGGCTTAGGTCTGGAGAAAGAGGGGGAGGAAGGGGGAAAGAGTGACTTACAGCTTGATAGGTTGGAGGAGATGTCAGTCAATGGCCCTGGATGCTGGGATTGGCTGAGGGTGCCTGTAGAGGGAAGTTTTCTATGGCACCTGCAGCAATGGCCTGCCAAAGGTGGCTTGTGGCCTCTTCCAAGCAGGGCAAGGGGTCACCACAACATGAGGAACTGTATTAAAGGGTTGCGGCATTAGGAAGGTTGAGAACCATAGCTCTGTTACATCATTCATCATGGACAATGAAGTGGCAGTTGGATCCTCACAATTGACAGCAATGAATCAGGGAAGAAGGCAGCAACCACTAAAATCTGTGTCTTGGCAGTGATTATATGACTTTGACAAACTGATGTCACCATATTATTATTATTTTTAAAGGGAGGAGGTTAATGAGAAATACCACTACAGTGAAAGTAGCATGTCATGTGATAGGTGGGTGATTGGATCTTTGTTCCCTTCTTCATTTTGGGGCTGATACTAGATGTCTGAACTCTTACCCCACAATATTGTTCGTGTGACACAACCTAACATTTTTTTTCTTCCGCCATCTCTGTGTTCAGTGATCATTGGTGTTTACTGATGTTCTTAAAAGTTAATATTTATGGATAACACCTTATTGGCATTCTGGGATGCAACAGGGTTTTAATATATTATTATGTGCTTTTATATTGTGCTGCTTATAATTGTTGTTTATTGGTTACTTATGATACTATTATTGTTCTGTTTGGCGCTCGCTCGCCTGATTGTAAGCCACTTAGAGTTTTATCTAGAAGATAAGCGGGATATAAATAAATAAATAAATAAATAAATAAATAAATAAATAAATAAATAAATAAATGAGAAACTGGAGGGACCATTATTGTGTGTGGACAAAGCCTTTTAGGCTTTTTAATATTCAGATCTATCAAGTATTGCAAAGTATTTTGGATTAGGGTTACTTGATTTAGGCACAGTCCTGACAAATCTCCTCCAACTCAGACATAATGAAGATCCAGCAGAATCAAATCAATTATGTTCGGGTTCTGCCAGAACAGAATTAATCGTTGCACATAAAAGTTAAAGCTGACATTCAAAATATGGGAAAATGAGATATTTGCTTTAAAAAAAAACCACCAAGAAAGTGCATAGATATTGTTGATGTGGTGAGAAAATGAAAGACGAAATGCAGAGAATTATTCAAGGGATCTAAAACAAGTTTCAAATTACAAAATAAAGTGCAGTAATTAAGGGAGAAACTGCTCTGGAATAAGGCCAGATGCTATAAAATAAAGAATGATGGAAGAACTTTAACATATGTTCTAAGACATGTCTGGAGATTGTCTGAGAAAGATGCTAGAAATCAAACTAGATGAGATGAGAACCCTAAAAAAATTTTGCCATCTGAAGTGGACCACAGAAGGGCAAGGGCATGAAACACACACACACACACACACACACACACACACACACACACACACACACACACACACACACCAAGTCTGGAGGAAGACAGACCACAGTTTTATTAGCAACCAATGCTAATAACCCTGCCACTAGCATGGAGATGTCACATGACGGTGAACCAAGGTGACCAGAATGGTGGTTCACATGGGTATTCGCCATTATGTGGCCTCTTCTGTCACTGTGACATCAAGAGTGCATGCCATCTGAGCTGGGCCCATGTTAGTGCCTCTCCACCTGCTGGACCCAACCCCTTTCATTGCCTGGACCCATCCTCCTGCTCCCAAACCCACCCCAACAAAGCTGGGACAAAGGAAATGAAATTCCGCCCTCCACCTCAACATTGCTTAATAACCCCAACCAGCAACCAAGAAAGGGTGGAGGAGAGAAAATCCAAAGCAGAATGGGTGTGCCATACTGGGTGCATAGTTTATACCAAACAGGAGAACAGAAATGAAAGCATTCCCACAGAGGTCCACCCTGATTGGCAGGAGCTCCTGAGGCAGAAAAACCCAGAAAAGCTTCCAAGGCCTCTGGGAAGGAGACTCCTGTCCACATAAGAAGGACGGCCATCATGCTGCCCACCCCAGCCATTGCCCATGGATAAACTGGCCAGTGGGCTAGTAAGGGGCTGCTGCCTATTCCGACTCTACTCCAAAAACAGTTAAAAGGAGTTATTTTGGTTTATGAACCAAACAGGGGGTGGAGGGGTGGGGGGTTCACTATCAAAATCAAGGTCACCTTTCCTCTGGGTTGGAGAAATAGGCAGGATATATCTCAGTACCACTTGCGGGAAACAATAAGCAGGTGACAACATCTGCTTGGGAATACTCTGAAGCAAATGGTGAGCTACTGTGAGAGACAGAATGCTGGACTGGATGGGCTGTGGCCTGTTCCAGCAAGGCTGTTCTTATGTTCTTCTTATGTTCTTTCCTGCTATGGTCCAGATTGTGGAGTCAGATGATCTGTTTCATAGGGATTGTGGGACGCAGCAGAAGGAATTAAAATTTTCTTTCCCAAATGCTGTCCCAATGAAAATCCCTTCCCCAACCACTTCTATTGTTCCCTGAAGTAAAAAAGATCTCATCCAGAAAGAGGAGGTTAAGTACTATATGCGTAGTCCTACACATGTGCAAATAGACAAATAAAATTCCAGGTAACACATTGAAAATAGAATAATAAAGGGTGGCGTCCAGTGATTTAAAGAGCGATCCTATAAATTGTGGGAGAGCAACTTCGTAATGCCTGTGTTGGGTGAGGCCTTGGATGTGCCATATCAAAATCCCTATGGCTGGGAAGATATGCAGATATACATGATATGTTGCCAACTTGCCAATGTACATATTTTTAAAATGGCAAAATAAGAGGACGTGAGGGAAAATCCATCTCCGTTGCCTGCCTTAAAAATGAAAATTGGCAGAGCATAAGATACAGTATTTCTTTCCTCATGAAATTTCTCCCCACTGGCTGCCTTAAAGCTGATCTATTAATGTTATAACTGGAACTTTCAGACAAGCATGACACTTTTCTTCCGTTTTGCTTTTTAATGGCAGTGTCAACAGCTTTTTCTTCCTTTGCCATTACGCTACGTTTTATATGCATGGCTATTTTATTTCTTGATACAACTTGAGAGTCAAGACCCTTTTCCCCAAACATTTCCATAGCATTTGCCCTAAATTATCAATTAAGAACCGGTTTGCAAGTAGCTACATTGTTCTCCCAGTGGGAAATAAAATTTGCTTTCCCCCCCTCATGCACCAATTTAATAAATTTCAGATGTGACATTGCGTTTTATTCAAAGCACAGCCTGAAATACACCTTCAAGGTAGCAGAATTTTATTCCAGCCTAACAGCTGGCTCTCCCTGGAGTTTCTCTCAGTCAACCTTCATTGATTCTAATTTAATTTCTGCAGCCTTCTGGGTCATTCCAGAGATAAGAGAGTCACCCCTTCCATTGCTAACAGCTGTCAGGAGCAGGGATCATTATCAGCTTTGGTCAAATGGTTTAGCCTCCTGGCAGTGCTCTGTAGTGAATTAATCTTTGCAGTGGCCTCTTAATGAGATGGGGAGAGATGCATAGAGAAAGAGAATCCTTGTGTCTGAAACTACATGCGTGGAGTCGACCCACACATGCAAACAAAGAAACAAAGGGTTAGACAATAAGGGCACAGTGGAAGAGTTTGGCTTTAATTTTATAGTCATGGCAATGAAGGAAAACGGCACACTATTCCACTAAAGCAGGTAGGGGAAATGTGTGACCCTTTGGATGCTGTTAGTCTGTTACTTCCCACCTTCCTTCACTATTGGCAAATCCATCAAGGAGTTATGGGAGCTGTTGTCCAAAACCTTTGGCAGGGTTACACATTTCCCACTGAGGACTGAGAATTCTGTTAGTTTCAGACTGTGCAGGTTTTGGCTAATTCTGATTTTGAGAACCAGTTGGTGTGCGGGAGGATCATCCAGCCATGTACTTTGGAAATAGTTCATCCAGGCTTTTTAAAACATAATTCCATGATGTTGCTTTTTGCAATTTGTGAATTCTTACAGTCATTCCCCCCACCCCCACCCCAATTTAGCTGCAATCCGTTACAGTTCAGTGACTCATTATATTACTTCTCCCATTACTCTTTCTTTTCTAATTCATTTTAAAGCCATCTTTAAAAGGAAATACGGAATATCATTATATCCATATTACCCTATATGCCAGCATTTTAATGTGTTGCTTTTACTTCAGATTAACATGTAGCCTGTCCTTACCAGGTTTTAGGAATACATTGACTGTATTTGTTCTGATCTGATAATATCTTAGGGGTAGAATTTTGAGATTTCAGAATGACCATTCTATATTCTTCAAATAATGAGGATGGACATTGTATCATTTACTAATGTTTCAAGAAAAAACTATTTATTTTGAATGATTATCTGTGTAACACTGTTGAAAAGAAGGGAAAGAACCATCTCAGTACATATTACAGAAAAACATACAGTAAACCAGTGTCTTGGAGACAGTAGAATTAGTACACGATGGCTAAAATCCTATTGCAGGTTCATGCATGACCAGACACATGACCAGGAGTGCAACCAGCACCTCATTATTGAGTGGCAATTTGACACTACGACTTTCACAATTTTCCCTGAGGCACATTTAAATAAACAAGAGGATTCTGACCCTCATTTCAAAGGATACTTAATCAAAAACAAGGATGTGTGCATATTAGACAAAGAAGAGAGGTGGGTCCGGAGAGGGCTCAGGTAAGTCATTCATCTGTGTATTAAAATCCCCTCTCTCCACAGAGGTGGGGGACTTAGGCACAATCTTTCTGCCACTGATCATGCTGCCCTTTCATCATCCCCCAGTCAAATCAGAAGCACTACACACCTCCACCAGGA
This sequence comes from Phrynocephalus forsythii, assembly GCA_029282475.1. Taxonomy (NCBI): domain Eukaryota; kingdom Metazoa; phylum Chordata; class Lepidosauria; order Squamata; family Agamidae; genus Phrynocephalus; species Phrynocephalus forsythii. Next base: position 16,860,835 of record JAPFRF010000004.1, read on the forward strand.
AGGCCACAGTTAATGACCTATACTTTAATGGGTGTTGGAAAGGGTTGCATGGGTGGGGATTTCACACACCGCAGGCCATTGTACATCTAACAAGCCTATTCAGGGAATTGTCCACTTAATAAATCTATTCAGACCAGGGTAGTGTGAAACCAAGATGAACTATAAACTAGAACCCTCCCACCAACTTTTTTTCAAACTGAAGAAGCTACTTGAATGAGTGGTGAAACATTTTGATCCCACAAGAAAAGAATTCCTCTTTCCATGATTCAGCTCCCAGATAATCTCATCTGGATGGCTAAGAATCTCAATAGACCCACTGTTCAAGTGAAGTACTGCTACAGAAAAATACCTCCTTTATGTGATCATCAGCTTGTTATGTCATCCCTCGGGGTGGTGGGACATTAAGCAGAATCTCCTTTGAGGGTTTCTGAGCATGTTCCTTTGGCAGGATGCAGTCTTTCAAGTGGTTTATGGCTCTGCAGGTCAGAATTAGCATCAGGTTCTGAACTAAACTTGAAAACAAACTGGAAACCACACAATTTGTTTCCAAAGAAGTAAAATGCAGATTTGATGCACTGAGTAATTCAGGAGAGTAAGATATGGCACTTGCTGATCTATCTCTGTCAGGAAAAGTCTTCATTTGACCCTAATTAAGGAGCATAAATATTAGATGGATTTAATTAGGTCTTTGTATTGATCACTGAACTACAGAGATTTATGAGGAGGGGAGTGTCTGGCGAAGCCTCCATGCTCAGTGTGAAAACCTATTTCATGATCTTGGAGGACACCTTTTTCCAATAAATCAAACCCCATTGCCCAGTGGTATGAATGGCTATGGTGTACTTTTTTGGATTACAAGTCTGGTCTTTCTTTATCCATGTCAAAAGTACAAACAAATTATACTGACAGATAAGCATACACAACTAAGTAGAATATAAATAGGTTATAAAATTTTGGTGTATAAAAAGGTATATTAAATGAATAAGATTTCACCCCATCTTGTACCGGTTATTTTCTTAAGAATGTTCTTCCTAGCAAAAACTTTCTGTTTCATTTTAACACAGTGATTCTTGCAAGTGTGAGTTCAATCTAGGGTAAGTCCCAAGTATTTTGTGGTTGCACTGTGTTCTACCCTGGTACTGTTTCATGTCACCTACAGCATTCTTGATGCCTCATGGTTTTTCAGGTGGAAAGTAGAGAGTTGAGTTTTTAAGCATTTGGCTTCAACTGGTTATCTCTGTAATATATAGTCATTAGATTCAGACCCTCATCCAGTGTTTTTTCTCAATAGCCTCAAAGGTTGCATTTAGTGATTGGTCACTGTTAAACAGTGTAGTAGTGCATTGCCCTGAGGGAGCCCATTTCTTTGGTTTCTCCATTAACTGTGTTGTCCCTGGAAGGTGACATTGAATCTATGGGTTTCCAGTAGGAAGGGATGGATTAACCATTAAATACAATAAGCATGTGGTTAGGGGCATCAAGGAAAGAAAAGGAGGCACCACAGAATTTTTTCATAGCTGAATTTACTGTGGTTCATAAGTCACATGGTGCAATACTGCAAATGTTGTCACCGAACCAGGATCTGCGAAAAAGGAGCCCCCACATAAATTAAAAAAATTGCATACAGTTATACACAATAGTAACAAGAGGACTTAGAGAGTGTAGACCTCCACCAAGGGTTATGGAATCGGGGGGGGGATTCCCCCCCCACACACATAAATGAAAGCAGGGTTTTGTATGGAGTGAGTTGTCCACTAAGAGTGAGACTGCAGGGGTGCCAGAAGCTCACTCAGCATCCAGCATGCCAACAGGCAACAATATACGTGTTAACACTGGAAATTTGTGTCAGGATCTGGCTTATATGGCCCTGGTAACTGCAGGATTAGGAAGAGCCTGACCCAGGAATTACCTGGTGTCTGCAGGCTCAGGCTCTGGCCTGAGCAGCAGCTACTAGGCCATTCATGAAACCCACATGGAAGCCTGGAGGGAAGGCCTCTTTAAGGAGTAGTTCTCCCTCCCAGACTTTGACTGAGGAACGAAAGTGTTTTCTGCTCTTGTGCTTTGGCCTGCATATCCAGCCTGGTTCAAGCCTTGTTCTTGGTTCCTGCCCTGTTGTTCCTACCCTGTTGCTCCTGCCTTGCCTGCCACCCTTATTGTTCCAAGACTGCAAAGCTGTCTGATTTCTTCACTAGAGATGGGCACGACTCAAAAAAATGGTGTGTCGTTTGTCATTTAGGGGGTCCGTTTTGTGATTTTTTTGCAAAAAAATTGTTTTTGTTTCATTACGTAATGAAATGAAAAAATGAAAATGAAAATGAAAAATTGCTGTTTCGTTAGCATTCATTACAGTTCAATGTATTTGCTGCAACGAAAACGAAATGCACGACAAAATTTCTGTTGTTTTGGTTCGTTTCATTTCATTTTGGAGACAAAATTCGTTTTTTGTTTCATTATGTAACGAAATGAAAAAATGAAAATGAAAACGAAAAATTGCTCATTTCGTGCCCATCTCTATTCTTCACACAAGTTCCACAACATGATATACCTATTCTGGGTCAAAACCAATCTCTGTCATCAGAAATGGACACAAATGCAGAAAATACAACTTTGATAACTTCAGAATCAAAATATGATAACAGAATCACTGTGGTGTCACAAGCAGGTTCCTCTAGCACATGTCTCATTACTGGTACCGCTACTGCAAATATTGATTCAAGGTACTTTACAATACATTCTGGGGTTGAAATAATTGCTGAAATTGAAAGTTTAGTAGACTATGATGATGGTGGTGAAATTATTCTGTTTGCAAAAGATGAAGTAAATCAGAGTGTAGCAAAGGACCCAGGGTTGTGGCTTGATTTCTCTGCTGATGATGTGGCTTATTGGATTGCTTGTGGACCCAATGATTGTCAACATCACAACGGGTCATTTGACAAGTCTTACCGGCATTTCAGTAGTGGCAAACCAGTAAGGCATTGCTTGCAGAAACGTTTTATTTGAACAAAAGCTAATGGTGAGAAATACAAATGAAAGTGGTTACTGCATTCACCATCAACAGAATCAGTTCACTGTTTTGTTTGCAAACTGTTTCCTCCTAAAAATTTATCAACATATCTTATAAGAGAAGGGTTCAGTGACTGGTGGAATACTATTATAATTGATAATCATGAAAAAAGCACTACTCACTGAGATTCTATGCTAACATACTTAACTTACAGACAAGGTACAGGGTTGGGGAAACTGTTGGAGAAACAAATTCAGGAAGTATGTGATTACTGGGAACATGTTGAGGCATATCATAGCTGTTATTCGTATGTTAGCTAAACATGGCTTGCCTTTCAAGGAACAGAAGAAAGGTTCGAATCATTGTAAAATGGTAATTTTTTTAGGGCTGCATGAACTCATAAGCCAGTTTGATCCATTTTTTGCAGGCCACATTTTAAAATACTGAAATTCTGTCCAAAACCAGCTGCGAGGAACTCATTCAACTAATGGCACAAAAGGTCCATGTGTTCATTGCTGAAGAAGCAAACTCTTCTTATTATTATAGTTTGTCAATTGATTCAACACCAGATCTATCACATATCAATCAGTTAAGTGTTGTACTTAGGTACTTAAAAGATGGACAGCCTACTGAACACTTTTTAACTTTTCTGGAAATGAAAGGCCATACTAGTGAGGAAATGGCAAATCAGGTGTTGCAGTTCCTACGTGAAGTTTGTAGGCTAAAGTTTTCAAAATGTAGGTGCCAATTTTATGACAACACTGCTAACATGTCTGGGCATTATAAGGGGATGCAGCAAAATTTTTAGAAACAAAGAAAACTTTTCAAATATAAATAAAGGGGACGTAAACAAAAATAAACATTATTTTCCATCTTACTGTAAGTTTTGTTTTATTTTGATAAATAAAAATTTATTTTATGATTTATTATTGTTTATATTTTAAATTACATATGCAATGGTGCCTCCTAAGACAAATTTAATTGGTTCTAAGGGTCAATATGTTTTAGGAAAAATTCAGCTTAAGACGCATGATTTCCCATAGGAATACATTGAAAGCCAATTAATCCGTTCTGGGGGATTTAAAGGGGAGCTTCAATTCTGGCTTTCCCAACCATGTTGACTGTCAAAATGGGAAAACCAAAGAAACAGACTTTCACAGAGCAATGTACTACTGCACTGTTTAACAGTGATCAACCATTGCCTGAATCCACTAGGGGTTTTTTGTATGTTGACAACCTGGCAATTGTTGCGCTGAGTGCAACATTTGAGATTGTTGAGAAAAAAATGAATGAGGCTCTGAATCTAAGGCCTATACCCAGAAATTTCATTTCTCTTACTCCAAATAAACAATAACAACAACAACAATAAGCTAAGTAACCATCATTTTGCTATTGGTTCAAAATGTTTGATTTGCTCGACCCAAATCTCACCAATGTTGGCTGCTTTGCCCTTCTTACACCTACTTATCACCTCTTCAAGCTCTCCTATAGCAAAGGGGGTTGTCCAGTCTCTTGTCTGCTCTCCCTCATTCCTTCCTATACTCTGTTTGTGTTTCTGTAGGCTGGAATCTGATTTCCCATTAAGTGTGGTGTAGCAGAGAGAGCAATGGACATGGAGTCTGGAGAAAAGGGTTTGAATCCTTGTTCAGCTGCAGAAACTCCCCAGGGGAAGTGGGACTCATAAAACCACTCCTTAAATGTCTCCCTTACCTGGAGGGCCCTATTAGGGTCATTTTAAGTCGGTTTGAATTAGTTGGCACAGAACACACTTTTGGGATATCCCTTCCCTTATTTTAGATTGAAGTAACCTCTCCACTCCCCAGAAAACCACCAGGACATCAATATGTCAAGCAATCACATGAATTGTTTTAACTCTGTATAAACCATAATTCACCATGTATGGATGTGAAAGCCAGACAGTGCAGATGGCTGACAGAGGGGGGAATGGTTTGTTTGAAATGTGGTGCTGGAGGAGAGCTTTGCTGATACTCTGGGCAGCCAGAAAGACAAACCGGTGGGTCCTAGGCCAGATCAATCTGACCTATCTCTTAGGGCAAAAATTGCGAAGATGAGGCTGCCCTACTTTGGGTATATCATGAGAAGGCAGAATTCTCTAGAAAAGATAATGCTGGAAAAGGTGGAAGACCAGGAGGCAAAGAGGGACACCAAACAGAAGATAGACTGACTCTCTAAAGGCTTGTGGTCTGCAGGGGCTGAGCAGGGCTGTTGAGGGAGGACATTTTGGAGATTGCTCTTTCATAGAGTTGCCATAGGCTGGAGGTAACTCCATGGCACATAATAACAGCAACTATCAAGAGCCAGCCGTTGGATGAATCCAGCATTTGTAATCACGAATATCGTCAGAGGTTTGACGGTCAATGTCTGGCACTGTCCATTTGTCTCTTCAGACATCCTTGCTGTTCACTATTGCCCCTTCACTCTACAAGGAATAACTTCTGCAGAACAGCACGCCCTGGCACAGAAACATTTCCCATTAGCTCTTTTTTATTTGCACCAGTCCAAGGCTATTAATAAGCCTGCAAGCATAGCCTTACAACATTAACCATACTGTCAATAAAAGCATTTTAGTCAAATTGCCGGTCACCGCTGAACAGGCAATGATACTAATGGGCCATTAATTTCACTGAACATGGAAGGTCAAAAGGGAAACATCCATCCCTCATTCCAAGTTACTTTAGCAATGACAGAATAAATATATTTGGATATATTATCTCCAAATGAAAGAGTTTATGGCAAATTATTTGTAAACTCTTTCCCAAAGGCCAGGCAAAAGCAGTGGTGCTGTGGTGCCATGGAGACAAGCCTTGTGGGGCTGGAGGCTGGAGTGTAGTCTGCTTAGAGGCCTTTTGTGTTTTTTTTTCTCCAGACAGTTTGTAATTATTATTATTTTGGTAGGGTCAAAAAAGGGGTGGTTTAAAAGGAAAAACAAGGGTGAAAGAAAGATTTTTGGAGGGAGAAGAATACAATAATGTTCTTAGAATCATAGAATCATAGAGTTGGAAGAGACCTCAAGGGCCATCCAGTCCAACCCTCTGCCATGAAGGAACCCCCATCAAAGTACTCCCAACGGATGGCCATTCAGCTTCTGCTTAAAAACCTCCAAAGAAGGAGACTCCACTGCCCTCCGTGGCAGCATATTCCACTGCCAAACAGCTCTAACTGTCAGGAACTTCTTCCTAATGTTTAAATTGAATATCTTTTCCTGTAGATTGAAACCATTGCCCCAAGTCCTAGTATCTGAAGCCATGGAAAACAAACCTGTTCCCTCTTCAATATGACATCCTTTCAAATATTTAAACATATCTACCATATCCCATCTCAGCTTTCTTTTTGTAATTTTGTTTTCTTAATTTTAATCTTATTCCAGCATACAGTATTACATTTTGTAATGTATTAGTCCTTGTGGCATTTACCCCTCCATAGTCAAATGTGTTTGTGCAAGAGGATGTAAAGGGTTTAATGCTATGGCCCAATGAGGGAGTGTAGAGGCGGAGCCCACGTATTTAAAAGGCTCAGCCTGGGGGATCTGTGCGGAGGATAATGTTTAAAAAAGTTAAGAGTCAGATAATCATGAGATGTATGATGGGAGACAGATGAGAGAGGTTTGAGAAAAGTAAAAAGACAGAATTTGAGTGCAGTCTGCTTAGAGGAACTTTCAATTAAGTGTGCGCAAGGAAATCTTAAACTGAGGCAGCTTGTTGAATTCAATAAATGTTATTTTACTTTATTAACATTACAACTTGACTGCGACTCGGTTATTTCAACTGTGTAACCCTGAATGGTGGCAGCAAGAATAAAAAGAAGGTGTGTCCAGGCCAATGGTCCATAAAACGATTGGGGGCCACAGTCCTACTATCAAATCATTGTTACTCTTGTAAAAATACTGTTAAGGGGAGTTGTATTTCCCTCCACAAAGATGACTGCATCCATCCACATTATCGCTTCCCAAAAGAAAAATGATCCACAGTTTCTTTTAAATGCTAGATCTATAGCAAAAAGGCCCTGCCCAGCTGGGCTGGAGCAATACAATTACACAAACAAATACAAAATTCTATGGGACTCTACAAGTTATAATCTAAGACTTCTTGGAGTAAAACCATTGCTCTATAAACAGCAAATTGACCATCCCCAATCCTCTTTGTTGTGGTGGTGGTGGTGGTGGTGGTGATGGTGATGGTGGTGGTAGTGTGCTTTCAAGCCAGAATTGAGTTATAATTACCCTAAAGGGATTTTGAAGGTACATGAGCTGGTTAAGGAATGGTTTTGCCAGTTCCATGCCCTCAGTGGGCCTCTATGGTTGAGCAGGGATTCGAACCCAGACATCTGAATCGTAGTCCATCACACTACCCACCACACAACACCAGGTATCCCTTAATCCCAATGCTATAAGAAAGTTCACCTAAGAGTACAGGTTTTGTCAAAATGTACCTTAGGTTGATGTTGGCCTATTCTATACTGGGCAGACTCTGTAATGATCAATATCCTGTTTTATTGCTTCCAAATCAGGTCAATCACAATGAGAAGTTTAATTTTTTTAAAAATGGCTTCAGTCTCCAACTGATGTTGATGATGACAACAACAAGAACAACAACAACATGCAGAGACCTGACAATCAAAACATCAGTGTTAAGGCATTTTACACAATATTGCAAGCAGTTGCAAATCTTGTAAATAACACCACTAGAGGTACAAGAAACAGCAGTATAACAAACTGCAGACACATTCATAAGTAGTTTACCCTTCTCTTCTTCAGGGGTGTCCTGAGCCTATGAAGCTTGCCCAAGGCAACACACCAGCCTTCTTGTCTCCCTGGAGGCATAGCAGGGAACTGAACTGCCAATCTCTGGCTGTGAGGATGATACCTAAACCACAACAATAAGCCACTTTTGATTATTCTCTACCGAGAATACCCTGAACAGGGTTTCCATAAGTCAGACTTCTTGACAGCACTTGATTATGATTCTCTAATAGGTAAAGTTTGGAAATAGTACAATTAAATCAAAACCCACAAAGAAGGGTCTGGGATGATTTGCATGGTCTCTTTCCTAGACATTTCTGTACCTAGGAAAGGTTGAAAATACTCTGGAAGACCTGGCTGAACTTCCCATCCTATGGCTTCCTGCACATTTGCCCATATGAATGAGACACACAAAGTATTCATTAATGGACCTGAAATTATTAGCGCACAGAGCACCTACTTCTCACGTTCAGCCAACAAAGTAATCAGAACTAGATGGAACTGTAGCTGTCTTTGTTTGCCAGTTCAATGGTATAGCTTCAGAATTAAGAAAGGCGTACAGTGGTTTTATGAATGATTTCTAGTTCTATAAAGTCTCTTTCAAAATCATGATGATGATGATGGCGAGACGACGATGATGACCCCCAGCCTGGTGCAAGCAGCCCAGGACAGGAGAACAGGGGGAAAGGCCGATAATGACATAAACAAAAGGCAGGCCTTAGAAAACCCAATCAAACCCCCAATAGATTTAAAAAAATTACACACTTAAAAGGCAGGGCTCCCACTCAGGCAAACACCATAATCAGGTTCAGGTTTATGTGCTCAGGAGTAGAGATAGGCATGAATAGAAAAAATGATGTTTCTGTTTTTTGTTTTTCATTCTGGGTCCGTTTTGGTTCGTTTTCATTTTTTGTGAATTTTTTTGAAAAAAATTCATTGCATTTTTTCATTTTTTGTTTTTAGTTTTTACCCAGTTTTTGTGCGATTTAAAGCATTTCCGCATGCGGGTTTCCCCCAACGCCCCAGACCAGAGGGAAAACACTGTGGCAGAGACACAGTATAGACTAGGTACGCAGCGAGGCTGCAAAGGCAGTGGCCCAGGGCATAAGGCAGCCACAGAGTGACTGCACTTTGAGGCACAGGAGGGTACTCACCGAGAGGTACGCAAGCACACAGGGAGGCTGCAAGAGAAATCTCTTCTTTCTCTCCCCTAAGAACCAGGCTGCAGCCAGCAGGAACACAGAGACACACACCTGCCTGGCTGGCCTAAAGTAACGAGTCGCAGAGACAGCAATCCCACCCTAACTCCCACCACAGACTGCAAGGAGGACGGGGGCTGCCAGAGCTTTCTATGCCCTCTGTGGCTGCCACACCTACCCGGTCTGCAACCTGGGCATGCTATTGGTTGAAATTGTCCAAGAATTTACATGATCCCAGAACATGCCTTGCATCCATTTTGTGGCTGGAATCCATTTTGTGTCGCCCTTAAAGGGAAAAGAAAAAATACGTCGCAATGGGAGAAAGACAAAAACAAACGTTTTAAGGACCGCAACCCCCTGGTAGGTAATAATTTCAAATAATTATCGCTGCCTTTTTACGGATGTCCAGGGTGTTTTAATACCCAAGAAATCAATATTAGGCATCTGGGAGCCATTTTGGGTCGATGTCCCCTAACTCCCCTTAAAGGAAAAAAACACAGCGATCTGAGAAAAGACATACATGCCCGTTTTAAGGACCCCAGCCCCCCTGGTAGGTATTATCAGGCAGAATAAATAATTATCACTGGTTTTTAATGGATATTCAGGACGGTTTTTAACATTTAAGAACAGCTCATTTCATTGTGTGTCACCATTAACAAAAACAAAATGTAATGAACCTAATTTTTGTGGTTCTGTTGGGTTTGTTCCGATTTCATCACAATTTCGTTTTTCATTTCATTACATAATGAAAAGAATAATGAATAACGGAACAATTTTTGTTTTTGTTTTGTGCCCATGTCTACTCAGGAGTATCTTTTCTGACGTACAGTGACTGTCAGAGTTCTCTTGTGAGCATTCCAATTTCAGTTTTTCATGTTTGTTCAAAATCATTGGTACAACGTAGGTAGTTTGTTCATGTCTGCTGCTGTTATTTCAGTCCTTGCTAGTGTTCACAGACTAGGGGAAGGAAAACAGTTTTCCACAAAGGCACTTATGAGTCATGTATCCCAAAACCTAGGGTTTTTTTTTTTTAATGTATAGTAAACAGACTATCTCAAGACAGCATATGCTTTATATACTGTATTTGGATTGAGAAAGATTGAATTCTATAAGCTCAGGAAATGTGGCACAGCCAATTCCCAGTGCAGAAGAAAACAGGAATGTGCTTAAACAAATTCAGTTGTCTGTAACACCTTCACCGCTATTCCAGCTGTGATAATAAGGATCTTCTGCAGTCTAAAACTGACAGCACAATTGAACTTAATCAGAGAGTTTTCAGAAACACTTTACAGTATGGACCGCATCACACGACAAATTAATATCACAGTGTCATGCTTAATGGGGTTTTCCAACATTTTCTGTCAGGATTTTTTGTAATGAGGATTGTGAAAGGAAGATTAAAAAAAATACCCATGGTCCATAATTGTCCTGGAAGATGTCTCGCACAAACCTCAAGGAAAGGAATGAGATTAAAATCTTTTTTTCAGTCCTTCATATTCAAAGTGTGAAGATTTAAAGAGGAAGACATTGGGGGAAATGGAAACTCATTCTCTGAGTGCAATGAATACAGACAAGTAGCTGCTCAGAATAACAATTCTATTGGAGAAGGACTGCAGCTTAACAGTAAAGGGTTTTTGCATTCATAATAATGAGGAGGACAGGCAAATGGGATACCACCAATGGGGTCTATGAAGCTCCAACTAAAGACCTAAACAGCCCAACCAACCTCCCAGTGAGCCTATCAAATGGGCTCATATAGAACCTGTTGAACAGAAAGGCATCATCACATGTAGTTCCTGGGAAAGAATTACTCAGGTGGAGGACTATGTGATCATGTCAGTAGAGAAGGGCATCCAATGAAACCTAAGGGTTACCTTACTGCTGGCACATGATGGATATGAAAGCTGCCTTGACATAAGAACAGCTTTGCTGGAACAGGCCACAGGCGATCCAGACTAGCATTCTGTCTCACTCAGTGGCTCACCATTTGCTTCAGGGTATTCCCAAGCAGATGTCTTTACCTGCTTACGATTCCCTGCAAATGGCATTGAGATATATCCTGCCTATCTCTCCAACCCAAAGGTTGTCCTTAGGCATCCATAATGATAGCCTTTGATACCCTTGTTCTTCATGAACTTGTCAAATCGTTTCTTAAAGCTGTCAAGGCTGACAGCTGTCACCACTTCTTCTAGCAGGGCGTTCCATAGATCAGTGATCCTCTGGGTGAAAAAAGCACTTTCTCTTATTGAATGGTGTGCCCCCGAGTTCTAGTGTTGTGCGATAGGGAAAACCTGGAAGTTGAGTCATGGCAACTGGACTGCTTTTTCTTGAGAGATAGAAATGTTTCACTGCTCATCCAAACAGCTTCATCAGTCATAATCCAAACAGCTTCATCAGACTGATGAAGCTGTTTGAATGAGCAGCAAAATATTTCTATCTCTCAACAAAAAAAAGTCTAGTTGCCATGACTCAGCTTCCAGATAAACTCACCTGGATGACTGAGAATCTAAGCAGAAATAAGGAAAACAGTTTTTTCTTCTCAACTTTGTCCACACAGTGTATGATTTTAAAAACTTCAATCAGGTCACCTTTTAGGATCCATCGTTCAAGAGTGAAGAGGCCCAGCCATTGCAGCCTCAGATGGTAAGGAAGGTGTTCCTGTTCCCTAATCATTCTGGTTGCCCTGCTCTGCACTTTTTCCAGTTCCATGATATCCTTCTCGAGGTATGGTGACCAGAACTGTACGCAATACTCCAGATTGGGCCTCATCATAAATTTACAAAGAGGCAAAATGACACTTGCTGACTTATTTTCTATCCCCTTCCTAATGATCCCTAGCATTGAGTTTGCTTTTTTCACTGCTCTGGCACACGCCGGGCTGACATCTTCATTGATCTGTCCAACAGGGCACCACGGTCCCTTTCCTGGTTTGTGGCAGAGAGTTCAGACCCCATCAGTTTATAAATGTAGTTGGGTTTGCCCCAACGTGCATCACTCAATACTTACTAATGTTGAAGCTCACTTGCCATTGGTTCACCCACTCCCCCAGTGTCAACAGATCCCTCTGGAACTCCTCATAATCTATCTTAGGTTTTACTATCCTGTATAATTTAGTATCATCGGCAAATTTGGATACTTTGCTATTTACTCCTACTTCTAGATCATTTATGAAGAGGTTGAAAAGCAGGGGTCCTAGTACTGAACCTTGGGGGACCCCACTCTTTGCCTTCCTCCACTTGGAAAAGTGTCCATTTAGTGCTATCCTGTTTCCTGTCCCTTAGCCAGTTGCTGATCCAGAACAAGACCTGTCCCTTTATTCCATGACTGGCAAGTTTATTCAAGAGCCTTTGGCGTGGGACTTAGTCAAAAGCCTTCTGAAAGTCCAGATGAACAATGTCAACTGGATCTCCCTTATCCACATGCTTGCTGACACTCTCAAAAATTACAACAGATTAGTAAGGCATGATTTGCCCTTGCCAAAGCCATGGTGGCTCTTCAGCAGTGTCTTCTCTTCTATGTGCCTATTAATTTTATCTTTTAATATGGTTTCCATCACTTTACCTAGGACACAAATCAAACTGACCACTTGGTAATTTCCTGGATCACCTCTGGATCCTTTTTTGATGATTGGTGTTACATTCAATACTTTCCTGCCCTCAGGCACAATGCTTGATTTGAGGGAAAGAGTATATATTTTGGCTAGGGCCTCAGCAAATTCATCTAAGTTCCTTGAGAAGTCATGGATGGATGCCATCTGGTCCTGGGGATTTGTTAGCATTTAGTTTAACAAGACATGCCAGGACCTCCTCCATGGTTATTTCTATCTGGCTTAATTCTTCGGTTTCCCTCTCTAAGAAGACAGGCTCTGTTTTGGGCATGTGGTCTCTGTCTTCTTCAGTGAATACTGAATCAAAGAATTTATTGAGTCTCTCTGCAATCTCTGTTTCCTCTTTAATAATCCTTTGCCTTCCATTGTCGTCTAATGATCCAATGGCGTCCTAGTTGGGTTCTTACTTGCCATCAAAAGAGGAGAGAAAGGAGACACCAGAAAAGAAAGGAACTCCTGAGGATAAAAAGAAAGAGGAGAGATTCAAGACCAGTCAAGGGGAGAGGGATTGATGTGTCAATAGAGAAAAATTAGAAAAATCTAGTGAATTGGTAGAGAAGTGAAGAGAAGAACTAAGGTCTTCCAGTGAACCCCAAGAAGAAGGGGAAGGAGGTGAAAGAGAGTGTGGCAATACCAAGGAGAAATGGTTAGGGACTAAGTTGGCTGAGGATCTACCCGGAGAGGAACCAGAGCTGCTAGGGGGATGTGATTACATGGAGAGGATTATTAGTTCAATTAAGAGTCCCTATGACAGAGAGGAAGAAAACACAAACCCCCAAGACTACCTACTGTCCAACAAATTGTGGCACATGGGGTAGGCATGAAGATAAGAAGGTAGGGAAGCCCAAACCTGCATCAGATTGACATGGCACAATAAGAGAAGTTGAGAAGACTAGCATTGGGAGGCAAACAGGGAGGGAAATTATGACAGCCAGAAATATCTTGTTACCATACTGGGAAATCCCGACCCTTGCCCTTGCTACAATTATGCCGCCTTTCCCTATAAGTAGAAAGCAAGAGGCAAGGAAGCCACAGATTCTGGATCCTTTGGACTTCTGTACCACAGGGTCTAGTGGAGATGGATAGAACCAGAAGTTCTCTGTTTCTGAACAACAGTTCTTTCCATATACAGTAGGACCCCTGTATCCACTGGTTCAGATGTCCACGGCTGGCAGAGGAAAACATTAAATAAATAATTCAGCAACCACAAAGCAAGCTACTGTCACAAAACAGCAGCCAAAAAGCAAGCTACTGTCACAAAACAGCAGCCAAAAAGCAAGCTACTGTCACAAAACAGCAGTTGGGGATGGCATACTTTCTTATCCATGGTTTTCCTTATCCACAGGAAGGCCTGGAACTGATCCTCAGTGGATGCTGGGGACTTGCTGTAGTACCATGTCTAATAAGCCTTAAAGGTCCTTATGACCCTCTGATCTAAAGACTGAATTAGTAATGTTGGATCTGGAGGCAAAAAGACTCATGGAGTTCTGGCTGGCCAGGGGCACCGTATTTATTGAATATTTATGCATTCATTATTTATTTATTCATTGAAAAAAACTTTGTATAACCAAACCATAACTGTTCAGATTTATGCAATTCAAGGGAGACGTATACTTTTTTTCTAAAATTATAGCCCAATACAGAAAGGTCTGCATTGGTTGTCGTACCAGGACATGCATTTCAGTATTAATATTTAAAGTTCTAAACTGCCTATCTCATTATCAACCATTTCAGAAGTTAAGATGTTCAAGTCAGGCATGTTAGAGGACGTCACTGCCACAAGAAGTTCACTGGACAGGATTTTCTTCTGTGTCTCTGCCCCCTCCCGCCCCCAAAAAGGAATGCATCCCTTCTAGGCATGGTCCTTTCATTTCAGAATGGGTCCGGTTCTGAAACAAAGCACAGCAGTACAGCTGCTGCTCTGAACTTGGACCCACACTCCAAAACGAAATCACCCATTGACTTACCTTGGTTTACCTTGCGCAGGGTGATACTCCAACATCATTCCTTCTCCCTGGCGCTGGCCAATAAGAAGCTGGCAAAGACATGCATCATCCTGCCACCCTGTCTGATCTCTCCATGCAGCAGCTAACTTTTAGGTTTCCTGCTTGTTTACAGAGGGTTCTTTGTTTGGAAGCAAATTGATTGGAAGGTTTAAGGAGGGTCTTTGATTTAGGTCAGTAAGCTCCCTGTTAAATAAGCAAAAGGAAACCTCCCCGTCATTTATAGCTATACAAATTGTTTCATTTCATGATGAAAAAAATCTGTTATTAATGTAACAAAATGAATTAAAGACTGAAATGAAATGAAATGAAACACTATACAGTGGTACCCTGACTTAAGAGCAGCTTGACTTAAGAGCAGAAAACTGTTGGCATTTTAACTGCTGCCTTACGGATTTTAGATATGGTCTTCTTGACTTACAATTTTTTTCATTTTTTTCATTTTTAACTTATTTTTTCAAATTATTAGATAGGTACCCCGACGTAAGAGTAGTTTGACTTAAGAGCATGCATTCATAACGGATTAAATTCATAAGTCAAGATACCACTGTATTTCCATTTTGTGCCAATCTCTAGTTGTATCTAGCATAAATGTCTGAAGAAATGGGATAGGATCACAGGAGCTTATGCCAATTAAATCCAATTGCTCTTTAAGGTGCCAACGAATCCTTTTTTAAATATAGTATCTTATAATTTAGTATTTCCAAACTCTTAAATGATGGTGGGGGGGAGGAATACAGTGTACATTTTCAGATAGTCTCAGAGTAAGGATGGCTGCAAGGAAGCCAAAAAATGCCAAGTAAATGTGTGTTGATCCACTCATCTAATTAGTATCTGAATCCTTATGCAAATTAACTCACTCAAAGGAATTGAGATTGAGTAGTTACAAGACAGTAAGTGTTGGTGTTTTAAAAAGCCATAATTAGTAGGATTTCCTCCTGAAAATGAAATGGATCCTTTAGTAATTTCTTTCAAGTTAGATCTTTGTCACCACTTGAAAGGTGTATTTTTAATTGAGAATGTTGAATGGGACATTTATTCATACTCATTCTTAGTAATTAATATAGATAGTGACAAAATTAAAACATCCTATCGTTTTTTCTCCCCTGTCCATGAACAATGCTCACAGTTACCTCGTCATTATCCAACTCCTTTTTATCCAGGCAGACTGGTCGTGCCAATATATTGGGGAAAATTTGCTCTTTTGAAGCCTTTTGAATGCTGCTGTTTCATCAGAGATTCTCTGAATGCGCAGAGGCTTGGTGAGTATCCATATAATAGTTCATTTTTGTGCTATTTTAATATTTGATGCTAGACCACATAACACAGAATCATAGAATAATGGAGCTAGAAAGGGCTATGAGGCCATCAAATCCAACCCCTGATCAATGCAGGATTTTAAATCAAAGCTGATCTGATGGAGGGTTGTCCAGTTTTCTCTTGAATGCCTCCGGCCTTGGAATGCTCACCACCTCCCGAATATGGCATTTCACAGTGTCTGATAGCATCATTTCATGGTGTTTATGAGGTAGCATCCCACAGTGTCAGAGTTGCAGGGAGTTCTGCTCAGGTCCTGAGCTGCCTATAGGTTTTGTGTAGAATCAAATATGGGATGCTACCGCAGGAATGAAGGAAGCTCTAGGGTGGAATGAACCTCGGGAAGCAGATCTGGGGCATCGTGAAAGGAGAAGACCTTGTTATTTTTCAGCTTAAATCCTGATGTTTAGTATAGTAAGTCACACGAGTCACCCATTGAATCAATGGGGACTGGATAAGTTCATCTCCCTGTAAGTTCCATTCAATAGACATACTGTAGTTGGGACTTACTTCACCTGCTCTTCAACTAATGTGATCTATGTCATCTTTTGCCAGCAATGCCTTTCTGCTCTCTGCATTGGACAAACAGGATAATCTCTAAGAAAACGCATCAATGGACACAAGTTTGACATAAGAAACCACGATACACAGAAACCTGTCTCAAATCACTTCAGTTTACCTGGACACTCCTTGAAGGACCTGAAGGTTACTGTTTTGGAACAGAATCACTACAGATCAAGAATACAAAGGGAAACAGCTGAAATAAGATTTATATCCATGATGGACACACACAATAAGGGATTGAACATTAGTCGGGGGTTCTTGAGTCATTATCAAATGTAATATTACCAGATTGCCACTTTCTCATGGACTGTAAGGTAAAAACTTAAAAATTTCCATTCTCTCTCTGCCCCCCACCCTGTCTTTTCTACCTCTGACCCCCCCACCTGATCTGGTTCCTGTCACTTGAAGAATTTAATTCTCACAGTTTAAGATAACATCGGCTGGCATGAGCCATAAAACCATAAATTATACAGCTCTATCTCAACATTTAATGATTCTCACCAGTTCTACTAACTAACCGTCCCTCCTCTTCTCCACCCTCCTCCTCCCTCTCCTCAACTATACACCCCACCTCTATTTGCTACAGCCTATCATATCATCTACAGCCCATGAATATTTGCTATGAAATGTATATCTCAGCTCATATTATATCTTACACCTCATTCTGCTGCTATATATTACACCTCATTCTGCTGCTATATATGTCTGAAGAAGTTCACATGTGAATGAAACGTTACATTAAAATATGAAAGTTACTGCTTCCAATGGCTTCAGCATATCCTTATTCCCATTTTACTCAATTTACTCAATTTTCCAGGCTCAGTTTTTATAGTGCAGACAATAACAGATTTGCCTAATGTACCATTTGCTGTATTAAAAGTATGGAGAGCTGGGGCCAGACGCAGGCAGACCTCAAGCTTGTAGATAAGCATGCCAAAACATACAGCAATGGCAGACCTTGGAAATAACTTGTCAGACTTAAAAGTGCTAACATTAAAATTGTCATTTTAAATTTAAAAAGCATGCATCTAGTCTTTAGGAAAAAAACCTAACAAGTACCATAAAGATGTAAAAATGCATTTGAACATTTTCTTTGTTTGGGGCTGCCTACCTGTATATTTCAGAAGCCACAATTTTCATATTAACACTTTTGATTAGTCTGTTTTTCCCAGACTCTGACTGCACTGTGAATCTTTGCTTCTTTAATTCTTTTACACAGGCCCAATGATTGCAATGTGTACGTTTGTTCCCTTCCATCAAGAAAGGTGTGGAACTTCCTGCCACATTTGGCAGTAGGGATGGGCACCTTATATAAAATGACACACAGTTTTGTCATTTTGTAAGCTTACTAAACCTTACAAAATGAAATGAAATGAAACACCAAACAGCGTGTCATCAAGAAATGAAATGAAAAACCATTTTTTGGTTCAGAAATTAAATGATTTGTCCAAGCCTCTTGATCCATTCGTCTTGAGAACAGGTCTATTTTAAACTGATTGATTTGTTTCCCCTTCTTCCCATACCATAGCTAATCTTGATCTGCCTGAAGCTAGCAAGGAGCTGAGCTGTTCCCTTCACTGGTTGTGTCTGCAAGTTGATTTAAACTGATTGTTTTCCTTTCCTTTTTAAGTAGCACTGTGGAGGTTATTTTTAAAATATTTTCTTTCCTTCCCTTGCTGCGCTGATCAGCTGTTGAGCTTATCTCTCCAATCTGTCTGTGCAGCTGCTAGCTATTAGGTGTCTAGCTTGTTTACAGAGGTTTCCTTGATGGAAAGCAAATTGATCAGAAGGTTTGAGGGTCTTTGATTTAGGGCAGTGGGCTCCCTGTTAAATAAAAAATAGGAAAGCTCCCCATCATTTATAACCTTACAAAGCATTTTGTTTCATTTTGTTTTGTAACAAAAATTCTTTTAAAATTTGTTTTTAACAAAACAAAATGAAATGAAGACTGAAGCAAAATGAAACAAAACAAAATGCTCTATTTCCGTTTTGTGCCCATCTCTATTTGGCAGACTTCTGGGACTGATGAAAGTGTATTTTGGTGGCCAGAAATACTCAAGCTTAGGCCGACTACCAGTATACTTAATGATTTGAAGCCCAAGGTGGGAAGGAAGACTTGCATCTTTCTGAAAAGTAACTCACTGCCTAAAACTTCCCAAAAAGCAGCTTCCTAGGTGTATGAATGTGACTACTTTGCTTTTCCTTGCATGCCTGAAACCTTTTATGCAAAATGAAGACACCTAGAGATTTAAAAAGAAAGAGAGAGCATTCTTTGACATGGGTGGCTGGGGAAAGGAATCTTGCATAGTTTGAAAATCCCTGAGGATTCTCTCATGTCAAGACCACCCAAACCTTGACCTTTGAGGCACTTAGCAAGGATTTTCTTCTCCCTTGAATACAAACACAGTAAAAGTTCAGACAGCGGAGGGGGCCAATGTGCAAGATTTACATTCATTTATTTTAAAATACTCAGGTCCCAGTAATTAATTTTGAGCACTGGAGCAAGAACGGCCCTTAAGTGTACTTTTATATAATATCTCATCCCTGTTTACACCTGGTTTTCTGTGCTCAAAATAAAATTAGCTGGCGGTAAGGTCATTTTATTCCCGCTATTGTTGAAAAAATGGGGACTCGAAATGCTTGGTGATTTCAAATCCTTCTATTGAGTGCTTGCATTTTCTGCAATAAATCCACATTTAACTTTTCTCACCTCAGGTGCACGCCTAGAGCGATCCTTCTCAATGAAGGCTGTATGTGCCCCTCGGGGGATGTATGCTGGCACATTTTCCTTACCTAAGAATGCTACCCCATCTCCTCTTCCTTGGCCTTGCCTGGTACCAGCAGTTCCACTGGCATCAATTAGTTCTACTCCTTACTTTCAGATCTCCTTGACCTTTCCTAGGCCCGTCTGATTCTCCTTCTCCTCCACAAAGCCACACAGTCCTAATTTTACTGCCCTAACTTCCCATAAATACACAGGCTCCTTTTCTCCCATAATGCCAAGCTCCCCTCCTTTAAGTGATGCTAGCAATAAATCAGCCTTTTGCAAGGCTTGCAAAACAGCAGGAAGTAGGGAGAAATGCATTGTATGAAGCAAAAGAAATAGACTGATTTCAGGATAAAAGCAGTAGCACCAGTGCTTAGATCAGAAAAATGCTGTTTTTGAAAATGCATTTATCATAGAGATGGGCATGAAACAGAAATATAGTGCTTTGTTTTGTTTTAGTCTTCATTTCATTTTGTCATTAAGAACAGATTTTTAAAAGATTTTTTTGTCACAAAATGAAATGATTCGTAAGGCTATGACTAATGGGAGGTTTCCTTTTTTTATTTAACAGGGAGCCTGCTGCCCTAAATCAAAGATCCTCCTTAAACCTCTGTAAACAAATAGGAAACCTAAAGGTTAGCTGCTGCACAGAAAGATCAGAGAGATAAGCTCAACAGCTGATCAGCGCGTAGAGAAGGAAAATATTGTTAAAAATAACCTCCACAATCCTACTTAATCAGGAAAGGAAAGCAATCAGAGTAAACTTAAAATCAACTTGCAGATACAGGGACAGCCAGCACAAAGAAAAGAACAGTTCAGCTCCTGGCTATCTGCAGGCAGGCAGATCAAGATCAGAGGTAAGTAACAGCTCAGGCGCAGGAGGGGAGGAAGGAAAACAAATTAGTCAGTTTAAAAATAAACCTGTTCTCAAGATGACTGAATCAAGAGGCTTCTCGCCACTAGGACAAATCATTTCATTTTCGAAACAAAAAATGGTGTTAGGTTTAATTTCTTGACAACAGTTTGCTGTTTTGTTTCATTTTGTAAGGTTTTGTAAGCTTACAAAATGACAAATCAGTATGTCATTTTTGTAAGGTGCGCATCCCTACATACAACTTAGCTTCATTTCTTGACAACACACTGTTTGCTGTTTTGTTTCATTTCATAATGTTTCATAAGCTTATGAAACGATGAAATAGCGTGCCATTTTGCATAAAGTGCCCATCCCTAATTTAGCAACTGAGTGACAACAGAATTCCAGCCATTCGTGGCAATGTGGTTAAATTGCAGTACTGCAGTCAAGCATCTGCTTGGAACTTGATTCTGATCTTCCATCTTTCTGATGTCAGTAAAGTGAGTACTTAGCTTGCTGGAGGGCAAACTATTGTTTACATAATTATGTTGTAAACTGCTCATGTAGTGCTCCAGCACCATAGGGCAGTGTATTAGTCCACACAACAACTGAAATTGTGATATTCATCCACAAACATTTAGTGATGTCATACCCTCTTTAAGAATAAAACAAAATTTTTAAAAAATACCAAGAAGAAATGATATTTTTCCATGACTTGTTAAGTTATAATTGTAAGGCAATATGGCTATCGGGATATTAGCATTAATTTCATTTAAGTAATCATTCGCAACCAGTTCCTTGAAAACTCTGCATCCAATACTGGTCCAGAAAATCTTAACCTCACCTCTTCTTTCTGCTTTTAAGTGGCAAGGTCATGTGTGCAAGAGTAATGACCTAAAGTGACCATTTCACAATGGCTGATCCCTGGAGAAAGATCAGGCCCATGTTAGAAGACTCTGCATGCTCTTTGGCAGGTAAGCCAACTTCAATAACCTCCACGTTTAATCTGCTGCTCTGCGCTTGACTGAATGCCACAAAGTACAAACCAACAAACATCATTGCTTTGCCTGAGGTCTTTGCAGGATTTTCCTTGTATGCTACACTGTAGTCCAAGGGACTCTCCGTGTAGAATGCTTCTAGATTTATATAGTTGGATAATAATCTTTTTTTAAAAAAAATCTATCAAATCTATCAGCCAAGACCCACACCTCACCTGTGAGAGAGTCACCGGAGCAGTTGGCCTCCTGCTGCTGTGGGGAGGAGGAGCTGGGCTCAGGACACTCATCCTGGGCTTTTTAAGCCACCTACCAGCCCTTGCTGCATTTGCACCTGCCAGCCAAGTCCCACACCTCACCTGTGAGAGAGTCACCGGAGCAGTTGGCCTCCTGCTGCTGTGGGGAGGAGGAGCTGGGCTCAGGACGCTCATCCTGGGCTTTTTAAGCCACCTACCAGCCCTTGCTGCATTTGCACCTGCCAGCCAAGACCCACACCTCACCTGTGAGAGAGTCACCGGAGCAGTTGGCCTCCTGCTGCTGTGGGGAAGAGGAGCTGGGCTCAGGACGCTCATCCTGGGCTTTTTAAGCCACCTACCAGCCCTTGCTGCATTTGCACCTGTCAGCCAAGACCCACACCTCACCTGTGAAAGAGTCACTGGAGACGTTGGCCTCCTGCTGCCGTGGGGGGGAGGAGCTGGGCTCAGGACGCTCATCCTGGGCTTTTAAGCCACCTACCAGCCCTTGCTGCATTTGCACCTGTCAGCCAAGACCCACACCTCACCTGTGAGAGAGTCACCGGAGCAGTTGGCCTCCTGCTGCTGTGGGGAGGAGGAGCTGGGCTCAGGACGCTCATCCTGGGCTTTTAAGCCACCTACCAGCCCTTGCTGCATTTGCACCTGTCAGCCAAGACCCACACCTCACCTGTGAGAGAGTCACCGGAGCAAAGGCCTCCTGCTGCTGTGGGGAAGAGGAGCTGGGCTCAGGACACTCATCCTGGGCTTTTAAGCCACCTACCAGCCCTTGCTGCATTTGCACCTGTCAGCCAAGACCCACACCTCACCTGTGAGAGAGTCACCGGAGCAGTTGGCCTCCTGCTGCTGTGGGGAGGAGGAGCTGGGCTCAGGACGCTCATCCTGGGCTTTTAAGCCACCTACCAGCCCTTGCTGCATTTGCACCTGCCAGCCAAGACCCACACCTCACCTGTGAGAGAGTCACCGGAGCAGTTGGCCTCCTGCTGCTGTGGGGAAGAGGAGCTGGGCTCAGGACGCTCATCCTGGGCTTTTTTAAGCCACCTACCAGCCCTTGCTGCATTTGCACCTGTCAGCCAAGACCCACACCTCACCTGTGAGAGAGTCACCGGAGCAGTTGGCCTCCTGCTGCTGTGGGGAGGAGGAGCTGGGCTCAGGACACTCATCCTGGGCTTTTTAAGCCACCTACCAGCCCTTGCTGCATTTGCACCTGCCAGCCAAGACCCACACCTCACCTGTGAAAGAGTCACTGGAGACGTTGGCCTCCTGCTGCTGTGGGGAGGAGGAGCTGGGCTCAGGACGCTCATCCTGGGCTTTTTAAGCCACCTACCAGCCCTTGCTGCATTTGCACCTGTCAGCCAAGACCCACACCTCACCTGTGAGAGAGTCACCGGAGCAGTTGGCCTCCTGCTGCTGTGGGGAGGAGGAGCTGGGCTCAGGACGCTCATCCTGGGCTTTTTAAGCCACCTACCAGCCCTTGCTGCATTTGCACCTGCCAGCCAAGACCCACACCTCACCTGTGAGAGAGTCACCGGAGCAGTTGGCCTCCTGCTGCTGTGGGGAGGAGGAGCTGGGCTCAGGACGCTCATCCTGGGCTTTTAAGCCACCTACCAGCCCTTGCTGCATTTGCACCTGTCAGCCAAGACCCACACCTCACCTGTGAGAGAGTCACCGGAGCAGTTGGCCTCCTGCTGCTGTGGGGAAGAGGAGCTGGGCTCAGGACGCTCATCCTGGGCTTTTTAAGCCACCTACCAGCCCTTGCTGCATTTGCACCTGTCAGCCAAGACCCACACCTCACCTGTGAGAGAGTCACCGGAGCAGTTGGCCTCCTGCTTCTGTGGGGAGGAGGAGCTGGGCTCAGGACGCTCATCCTGGGCTTTTTAAGCCACCTACCAGCCCTTGCTGCATTTGCACCTGCCAGCCAAGACCCACACCTCACCTGTGAGAGAGTCACCGGAGCAGTTGGCCTCCTGCTGCTGTGGGGAGGAGGAGCTGGGCTCAGGACGCTCATCCTGGGCTTTTAAGCCACCTACCAGCCCTTGCTGCATTTGCACCTGCCAGCCAAGACCCACACCTCACCTGTGAGAGAGTCACCAGAGCAGTTGGCCTCCTGCTGCTGTGGGGAGGAGGAGCTGGGCTCAGGACGCTCATCCTGGGCTTTTTAAGCCACCTACCAGCCCTTGCTGCATTTGCACCTGTCAGCCAAGACCCACACCTCACCTGTGAGAGAGTCACCGGAGACGTTGGACTCCTGCTGCTGTGGGGAGGAGGAGCTGGGCTCAGGACACTCAACCTGGGCTTTTTAAGCCACCTACCAGCCCTTGCTGCATTTGCACCTGCCAGCCAAGACCCACACCTCACCTGTGAGAGAGTCACCGGAGCAGTTGGCCTCCTGCTGCTGTGGGGAGGAGGAGCTGGGCTCAGGACGCTCATCCTGGGCTTTTAAGCCACCTACCAGCCCTTGCTGCATTTGCACCTGCCAGCCAAGACCCACACCTCACCTGTGAGAGAGTCACCGGAGCAGTTGGCCTCCTGCTGCTGTGGGGAGGAGGAGCTGGGCTCAGGACACTCATCCTGGGCTTTTTAAGCCACCTACCAGCCCTTGCTGCATTTGCACCTGCCAGCCAAGACCCACACCTCACCTGTGAGAGAGTCACCGGAGCAGTTGGCCTCCTGCTGCTGTGGGGGCGTGAGGAGCTGGGCTCAGGACGCTCATCCTGGGCTTTTTAAGCCACCTACCAGCCCTTGCTGCATTTGCACCTGCCAGCCAAGACCCACACCTCACCTGTGAGAGAGTCACCGGAGCAGTTGGCCTCCTGCTGCTGTGGGGGGGGGGAGGAGCTGGGCTCAGGACGCTCATCCTGGGCTTTTTAAGCCACCTACCAGCCCTTGCTGCATCATTTGCGGAGGGCCGGGGTTTGGTCTGCTGCCGTTATGATTGGGCCCAATCTGGCCCCGAGGCCGTTGCTAGCCCTTCTGACGGCCGTCGGCCTGTTTCCCCTTTGTCCTCTGTTCTTGCATGTGTTTTAACATGTGTTTTTAACATCAAATTAACACAGTCCACCTTATGTACCATCTACCACCGCCCACTAATTGCCTTAGTGAGACATTCTGCGTCCTCCCCCCGTTCCTTTTCCCCAGCCCTGGTGTTGAACTCATTGTATGCTTTTTTTTTCCTTTGTAATTTGTAATTTGTAATTTGTAATTGTTCTTGTTACATTGCTGTGTATTTTATTTATAGTTGTATTTTAGTGTTGTGTTAATTTTTTTTTCTTCTTCTTTCCCTTTTCACCCTCCATCATGCCGGCAGGGACCGCCATACCTGTCGTGTCAGGCCGTGGTCGGTACACTAGGGGCTGGGGGGTTAGTCGGCTAAGAAGAACCCGGGCCAGACATCTCGCGCCTGTCCCCCATTCTGACCCTCCAGCTCACTGTCACGTGCCTCGGAGCCACTCCGCCAGCGCCTCCGATCTTTCTTGCCTTCTGATGAACGCCAGGTCGGTCCATAATAAGATCCCCATCATTCATGACACCATCGTTGATGGGAGGGCCGACCTGGCGTGCATTACCGAGACCTGGGTGGGCGCAGAGGGGGGGCTTCGCTCGCCCAGCTGTGCCCGCCTGGGTTTCTGGTGCAGGGGGCAGGAAGGTCGGAGGGTCATAAGGGGGGTGGTGTGGCCATCGTGTACAGGGATACTATTCAAATCAGCAGGGCCTCAACGTTGGTGATTCCAGGGTTGGAATGTGTTCATCTGTTGGTTGGGCAGCGGGACAGGTTTGGCATTGTGCTCGGTTACCGTGCTCCCGCAACCCAGCACAATCCCTACCAGAGCTCACCGAGTTCATCGCCACTGCCCTGTTGAGAACCCCCCGCCTTTTGGTGGTGGGTGATCTCAACGTGCATGCTGGCGGTGACCTGTCTGGTGCTGCTCTGGAATTCATGCAGTCCATGGCCTCCATGAACCTGGCCCAGCATGTTTTATGCCCAACACACAGATCTGGACACACCCTGGATCTGTATTTTCCTCCGCGTCTGAGGATTCGTGTCTGAGGGTGTGGGACCTTGTTCCCACCCCGTGTCATGGTCAGACCACCACCTGCTGTCCTTCTCTGTATCGATCGCCGCCCCACCCCGCGGGGACCTCCGGCCCACTGTTTGGGCCCGCCCCGTAGACTCCTTGACCCTGATCGGTTTCGGGAAGTCCTCGGGAGCCTCCTGGCCCGGACTGGCTGACGATCTGGTAGACTCCATGGTGGATCAATGGTTTGATGAAACATCCCGGGCTGTCGACCAGATCGCCCCTAGGCGCCTCATCCGCTGTAGATCGCCGTGGTTCACGGAAGAAGCGATGAAGCATGAACGGAGGAGGCTGGAGCGCAGCTGGAGGAAGAACCGGACGGCTATTAAGAAGGCTGCAGTCATCGCACAGTCCAGGTGCTATGTTCATGCGATCAGGGCTGCTAGAAGATCTTATTGCACCCTGAGAATTAGTGAGGCCTCGAACCACCAAGCGGAATTGTTCCGTGTGGTTCGCGACCTCACTAATCCTGGACTGGCTAGGCCTCCTCCTACTGATTTCAGTAGTGAGAACTTTGCAGCCTTTTTCGATCGAAAATAGAGGCCATCCGTTCCGGTTTGAATCCTGTTGCCATAGCCCACTCTCGGCATCCCCGGCGGCTGTGCCCCCTCGGTCTCCTCGCATGGTTGAGTTTGGGCCTGTCACCTCCCTTGAGGCCTCCAGGGCTATTGCCCATTGCCGGCCCGCGTCCACCCCCTTCGACCCTTGCCCCTCATGGCTCATGAAAGCAGTTGCCACGAACATCTCAGGGTGGGCCGATCATCGCCACGGCCTCCTTCAGGGAAGGGATTTTCCCTTCCCGTCTGAAGGAGACCGTGGTAAAGCCCATCCTGAAGAAACCGAGAATTATCCAACTTTCGCCCGATCGCTAACGTTCCTTTATGGGCAAGGTGATCGAGAGGGTGGCCGCGATCGGCTTCAATCCTATCTGGAGGCTGAGCATGCCCTGGATCCGTTCCAGTCTGGGTTCAGGCCTGGTCAGGGGACCGAGACAGTCTTGGTCGCTCTGCAAGATGACCTCATCCGGAGGGCCGACGGGGGTGCTCCTCCCTGTTGGTCCTCCTGGATTTGTCAGCGGCCTTTGATACCGTCGACCACGGTATCCTGCTGGATCGGCTCTCCGAGGTTGGGATCGGGGCACTGTTCACAGTTGGTTCCGGTCCTTCCTCGGCGACCGCCCCCAGCAGGTTCAGCATGGGGCGAGATGTCGGCCCTTGGATACTCCCTTGCGGGGTTCCACCGTCTCTCTCTCCCATGCTGTTCAATATTTACATCAGGCCGCTGGCTGAGGTCATTAGGAGGCATGGAGTCTGCTGCCACGCTGATGACACGCAGCTCTATGTCTCC
Source organism: Phrynocephalus forsythii (assembly GCA_029282475.1). Classification (NCBI taxonomy): domain Eukaryota; kingdom Metazoa; phylum Chordata; class Lepidosauria; order Squamata; family Agamidae; genus Phrynocephalus; species Phrynocephalus forsythii. Next base: position 16,887,577 of record JAPFRF010000004.1, read on the forward strand.
TTTTCTACCGCTGCAGATGAGGCTGTCCGGACCCTCGATCAGTGTCTGGGCACAGTCATGGAATGGACCAGGGCTAACAGGCTCAAACTCAACCCCGATAAGACCGAGGTCATGTTCTTTGGGGCTTCCTCATCCAGCTACGGTGGCCCGTATCCCACCTTGGAGGGTGTTTCCCTCAGGCCATCGGACTGTGTCCGAAATCTGGGCGTAGTCCTGGACCCGGCGCTCACCCTGGAAGCCCAGGTGTCCGCCGTGTCCAGGGCTGCCTTTTTCCATCTTCGACGTATTGCCCAGATTCGTCCGTACCTGGATGAGGACTCTCTCAGAACTGTGGTCCAGGCGCTGGTGATCTCTAGACTGGACTATTGCAACGCGCTCTACATGGGGTTGCCCTTGACTCTCATTCGGCGCTTGCAGCGGGTCCAAAATGCGGCAGCCAGACTGGTGGCTGGTGTGCGTCGGTCGAGCACATCACCCCAGTCTTGGCTCGTCTGCACTGGTTGCCCGTTGCAGCCCGAATTAGATTCAAGGTCCTGGTTTTGGTTTACAAAACCCTCCATGGCCTAGGACCTGGCTACCTGACGGAGCGGATCGACCAGCGGTCAACCCGGCCCGTCCGACCAGGTTGTCGCGGGCGCACATGCTGCGTGTGGCCACGCCTAGGGAGGCTCGGAGAACTTCCACCCGCACCCGAGCCTTCTCTGTGGCTGGCCCAACCCTATGGAATCACCTACCAGCAGAAGTGCGCCTTGCAGAGTCCCTGCCTGCCTTCCGGAAGGCGCTGAAAACCCTTCTCTTCCGGGAGGCGTTTGGGTGACACCTTTTTTTTTTTTTTGGTCCCGCCATCTGCTGCAGCCGTTTTGTTTTATTCCTTATTTTAGTTGTTGTTTTAATTTGTTGTTTGTACATTTATTGTAAACCGCCCGGAGTTCCTTCCAGGAAGACGGGCGGTATATAAGCTGTATAAATAAATAAATAAATAAATAAATGCACCTTACAGTAAATCACCTCGTGATATGTTTTAATACAGGGCTGGACAATGTGTGAGCCTTCACCTCTCATAACACCCCTCAAAGCTAGGAAAAACTACTTTCTGAAAATAATTAGTTATGGTTCCATGGCCAGAACGTACTTTTCATAGCAGTAATTTCTTTTAAAGTAACTTCATCATTATCATCAAATTGATGCTTCATCGTGGTTCACAGAAGTACACAAATAATGAACTGAAGATTTTTTCTTGAATGAACCATTCTATCTATCTATCTATCTATCTATCTATCTATCTATCTATCTATCTATCTATCTATCTATCTATCTATCTATCATCTATTAGAGATGGGCACGACTAGGGAAAATGAAGTTTTCGAGTTGTCGTGTGTCGGAGGCAGTCCGTTTCGGCTTGTTTCCGTTTTTTGCGAAATTTTGCAAAAATTAGTCGGTTCGTTTTTTGTTTTTTCGTTGTCGTTAGTACTGGTTTGGGGGGTAGCGGGCTCCTGGAGGGAGCTGCAGGAGTCAGCCAGAGCCACAAGTGACGGACTGGCAGACTCTTTGCACCCGCTGTGTCTCACGTACTTGCATGTAGTGCAGTGCAAGTAGATCTGGCTTAGGGTTAAGATGGGTTAGCGCAAGGGCTAGGGTTAGGCTAGTTACGGGTGAGGTTAGGGTGAGTATTGGGGTGCACCTCTGGGTGCCTCTCTGACCCACTTAGAAGGACAGTGTACTGGCGTATGGGTTAGGCTTAGGCTTAACGATTAGTGGGCTGTTTATGCCCGATTGGCACATCCCAGAAGTCTCTGTGGTCAACCTGGCCAAGTGGCCATGCGATTGGTGGAAAATTTGCATGGTCCATTCCCATGGGCGAGCCCATCATTGCAAATGTGCAGGTGTAAAAAAATAAAATAAAATAAAATAAAATAAAATAAAATAAAATCAACGGAGCCTTTTTTTGCAAGAAAAACCCACTGCTGCTACTGTAAAAATTCAAGCATTTAAAATAGCTAATTTTCGCATGTTTCTGTGGTGCTTTGGTGGGGTTTTGGGCAACGATTTCAAAAAAAGTATTGCGGTCGCCATTTTGGATCCCCCGCACTGCATGGCAAATGGATGCGCCCTCCCAGCCTGGTACCAGCAGCGCAGCAGTAGCAATAGCCAAGGAGAGGGGGGCGGGGAAACCCCCCCCCCAAATAAAACACCCTTCTGGCCTGGTAGGTGCCCTCAGACAGTTTTCGCCTACTTTTAGGGACGGGAATCGGGTTTTTTTAAACTTTTAAAAACTTTTTTTTGTGCCGTTTGGCATTTAGCGCGATGCAAGTAACAGCGACAGATCAGACCAAATTGTTCGTTCATCGTTCGAACTCGAATTCTGGCGGAGTAATTCCCGTTACCGTTTCCGTAGAGTAACAGATACGAGTAACAGAAACGGAAACGGGAATACCGCTAAGTCGTGCCCATCTCTACTATCTATCTATCTATCTATCTATCTATCTATCTATCTATCTATCTATCTATCTATCTATCTATCTATCTATCTATCAAAAATAAGAGAGAGAGAGAGAGAGAGAATGACACAGAGAGAGCTCCTTGTGATACAGTGGTTAAAATGCAGCATGGTAGTTGTAACTGTGCTACCAACATGGGTTTCAGTTTCAATTCCAGGTATCACCTGAGGGTTCACTCAGCCTTTTATCCTACCAAGGTCAGTAATGAGTACGCAGCTCACTGGGGTTTTGCAGCAGCAGTGTTTAGCCGGCATAATTACTTCTACTTCATGTATTTAATTATTTATGTATTTATTTATTTATTTTGAATATTTTTACTCCACATTTCTCCTTGGAAAAGGACCCAACGTGGCTCACAATAATGAAGGACAATATACAGCACAGAACATTTAAATCACCCAGAAAGTGCTTCAAGTGCTGTGGGCCGGTATATGAGCAGCACACTTTGCTTATATATAAGAACATAAGAACATAAGAAGAGCCATGCTGGATCAGGCCAAAGGCCCATCTAGTCCAGCTTCCTGTATCTCACAGCGGCCCCACCAGATGCGTTTGGGAGCGCATGAGACTAGATATCTGTCTCCTGATACCACTCCTCTGCATATGGTCTTTGAAGTACCCTGGTTTCTCCATCATGTTTTGAAACCTGTGATGGACTTTTCCTCCAGGATATATATAAGGGAAGCTGGGCTGCTATCTTTCTAGATGGCAGTGGAGGCAGAGGTGGAGGCAGCAGGTGAAAGTAAGGAGGCAATCGGGGCAGTGGAAACAGTCAGGAGAGCAGTGGGGGGATGAACCAGGAAGTTTATTAAATCACGAAAACATTTGTTGCTTTAGAAAAACTCAGGTTCTCTGGTTTGGATTATTTTTTATTAACTTTCTGGTTTGTTTTTGTATCAGTGCCCATCTCTAGTCCATATTAAGCATCTATATTCTGAATTATATGATGAAACGGGTGCATAAGGGGGAAAACAGGGTTGCACTTCCCTTCAGCACAGACTGATGAAGCTGTTTGGATGACCAGTGAAACGTTTCAGTCTCTCAAGAGAAAGGAAGCCCAGTAGCCATGACTCAACTTCCAGATTCAGCACAAAACTATGACCCCCTGCTTATTGACTGTTGCTTCTTTTCAAAATGGAAGTTATTATTTAAAGTATTAATTAAAGTCTAATTACAGAGCTAGAATCCATATTAAATTAAAGCTGAACTGCCATTACCACTGTCATCATCATTGTCATTAAATTGTGTCACGCTAAATATATATATATAATGTGATGTTCTGTTTTGTTGGTTTAGGCTTTGGTAAATTTAAAATTTTTGACCCAGGAATTTCAAATCTACAAGATGGCAAGAATAAGGAAATCAACTTTTAATTACTTTTGTAAAACATCTGAAGGCTAATCTTTTGTTCTACTATTGAATACAGATATAGGACTTAACAAGCTTGCATCTTCATCTGATAAGTAAAGCACACATTAACAAATTGAAATAATCTGGAACACGGTGGGGGATGACGTGTGTGGTGCATAAATTACCACAGAAACAAGACAAAACTGAAGCACTTTGTGACAGATATTCTCTATGCTGTATTAATGGATGAATTAATGGATGAGTGAAAGGAAACATCCATGAGCAGAACAGTAGAATTCATTTCATTTTTATGAAGTTGGGTACAGATACTTTGTCTGAGTGGATTTCTTGACAGCCTCTAGAATTTACATCTTTTTTGACCTTGTTATTTGTTAGCTGACAAACATAACTTACTTGGCAAACTATAATTGACCCATGTGCTGAAATTCTGTTGCTTAACACATGCTTCATAACTTTTAGTCTGCCCTACCCAAGAAATAAAGAATCCCCAGTGGAATTCTCTGGGTTGCACATACATGCTTGATGCCAGCATCTACATTTGACTTGAGCGTCACCACAGGGGCTTTCTATTTGCTAGTTAGGAACAGACTGGAAGTTGTGGATTTTCTTATGCTAAGCAACAGAATTGTACTCATAATATCTGAGTATCTGAAGTGGAAGTGTGTTAGACTGAAACCCACATAGACCAGTGGGGTCCAAAATGTGGTCCTCCAGATGTTTTGGACCACAACTCTCACGGTCCGTTGTTATAGGCAATACAGAGTTGGAATTCTGGGAGTTGTGTCCAGAACATCTTGAGAGCTGAAGTTTGGACACCCCTGCTTTAGACCATCTTGACCATTACCATTGGTATTGTCAACATTCAGGCTGCCTTTTGCTTTGTAACGCTTACCACCCTTTTTCCTGCCAGCAATGTGGACACAATATTGTCCAGCCATATCAGTTTTGAATCATGGATTCAGGAGTACATTATCATAAAGTACAGGCTTTTAAAGAATTTTATTTCCTGACTTTTTCAAATGTACATGTAATTATATAGACCAGGGCTGTCCAACTTTGAACAGGCCAAGGTCTATTTTTTCTAGCCCAAAGTGCCTGAGGGCTACTACACTAAAACTCTAATTATGAGCAGCAGTTTCCCATAGGAATGCATTGAAAATCAATTAATCTGTTATGGAGGGAATTCTCCACGGGGGGAGAAGAAGGGAGATGTCACTGCACAAAGGAGATTGGCACACCTGCAGCCCTACCTCTCACTGCTCTCCTCCCTTCTCCTCCCTCCACACTACACCAGTGACTCAGCTGGTCACAAGACAGTGGCACACCGATCATCTGGCTGGTGGGGGGACAGGGGACTGCACCATGGCCTTGAACTGCCCCACTCAGCTGAGACAGTGGGATGGCAGACCCAGAACTTTGCTGGGGCAGTGGTGGTCCTTGGGATGGGGAGGGAGGGGTGGAGAACTTATCTCCTCACTTTTTTATTGATGGCCAGCGGGCTACTTTTGAGCCCTCCATGGGCTACCAGTAGCCCACGGTCTACCTGTTGGGCAGGCCTGATATAGACACTACACAATCCCAACATAAACTTTCCTCATGTAGAACTAAATAGTGCAAGAGGATCCCAGAAGATAAGCATATGTTCTGTACCATGGATGCTGGGACAGAGGCAAGAACAGCTGAGCTATGGCTAAAGTCTCTTTGCACCAAAATATTTTGACTGAAATAAAAAAGGGGGGAGCCATGTGTTCATTACAAATACAAATGCAAGACAGGGCTATAGGTGATACCTTCAAAGGCCACTAATAAAAATTAAAAGCTCTCATGGATAAATTCCACTTCTAAACATGGCAAGATGAAATCTGAACAGAAATTAATCTTAGATGTAAAGTTCTTGGCAAGATTATTTTCAACAGGCATGTCTGTCTTAGATGAGGCATGAAGCAGCAGGACTGTTGTAAAGCTGTATCAGAAGCAGAGGATTGGGTTCCATATCCCAGACCTTCAAACAAAGGGTCATAGGTCATGCACACCCACCCACACCTCCTCTCCATGTGGCTCTTCTTCAAAACATACAATAAAGTAGGACTCCCATATCAGCAGGGATTGGTTCTGGGTGTGTGTGTGGATACTGAAATCCACGGATAACAGCAAAGTCCTGTCAGCACCCCAAAATCAATAGTGCCACCCTTTTGCAACTGTGATTTATTTAATAATTATTTATATTTTTTTGGTGGCCAAACATGGATAAATGACTCAGTGGATGCTGAATAAGTGGATATGGGAGTCCTACTGTATTTTGAAAGGATGTTTTGAACTTTACAAAATATTGAAGCAAAAGCATGAGTGAGCCCAACACATAGAATGAGTAAACATACACACCATATAACCTCTTACATAAACTAATGTTGTCATAGCAGCTCCACAGAATGCGAACTAGAAAGCTATGTTACAATTTCCAAATATTGTCCTTGGCATAGGCAACCTTAGGAAGAAAAGCTGTACTGCATCAAAAGCTCTGTGATCGTGTTGTGTGTATATTTTCCAAAAGTTATCTCCCTACCTTTTGAAATTAAAAAGGGGGGGGAGAGGAGGGGGTTAGCAAAAAGTGTCAGTAGGAACCAAGGTCAAAGTAATCCAGACTATGTGAAAGGAAGACAGTGAAGAAAGACAGGGACAAAATCAGCTCATTTGAAATTTGTTGTGGAAAGAGAATCTTACAGATACAACAGACAGCCAGAAAGTGACAAAAATAGGTTCTCAGTCAAGTCGTCTGAACTCTGACTAGAACAAAAATGAGAAAGCCAAGGCCACCCTACCATACACATACAGTATACTGAAAAAAAACAAAATTGACCAGAAGTGATGGCATTGGTGGTGTCATCTTTGGAATGGCAGTGTGGGAAACAATAAGAAGCCAGCAAGACTTTATTTATTTATTTATTTATTTTCAAACTTATATACCGCACCTATTTCCCCAAAGGGGACTCAGGGCGGTTTACACAATACCATAGCAAATAAAACAGATAAAAACAATAAAACAATCAACAGCGGAGTCCAGGACGGCAAGCCAATGTAGGAAGGGCAGCGAAGGGGAAAAAGAAAAAGTTACCAAAGGCGTCCTTAAATAGCCATGTTTTTAAGGCTCTCTTGAAGGATGCCAGTGATGGAGCTTGCCGCAACTCGACCGGCAATGCAAGCAGGTTGCCTCAATAAAGGAAGCCATAGCTGATAGTTTGTAAGACCTGTGAAGAACTTACTGGAAAAGACAGCATTGCTAGGAAAGGCATCTGGGAGGGGGCAGAGAGAACAACCTAACATGAGATATTGATGGTGTGCAAGATTTGAGCAGAGCTCTTAATGATAAGACATAGAGATGGGCACAAAATGCCAAAATGGCATTTCGTTTCATTATTCATTTTTATTGTTTTTGTTTCCTTTAAAACAAACAATTTTTTAAAAAAAATTGCATTTCATTTTTCATTTTTGCATTTTTTTTAAACTTGTGCTGACCAGATGGCCATTATTTTCTTACTCGCGCACAGGCCGGGTCGGCATGGTTATATATATTTGTTTCTGTAATGAAACGAACAACGAATAACAAAACAAATTAAACATTCATTTTGTGCCCATCTCTAATAAGACATATTGGATGCCATTAACTCATAGTCAACACACATCAGAAGTAACCCGAGGACACATAACTTCCTTGGAGTTTTTTTTTTTTCTTAATTGCTGGAGAATTGTATAGTGATAAGATAGGAGTGGTTGAAATTATGACAATATAGACCAGAGCTCTAGTAACATTTTTGAAGCCTTAAATAAGTGAGACTCTGAATATTTGTTCCCTTTATAACCAGACATAGGATCCCTTTCCTGGTAACAATGCCTGCTTGGCGAGGTAGAAGTTAAAAAGTTCTCCTGTGAATCAGCTAACTGGGTCCAAACTGAAAGGGTCAAACATCTAAACTCCCATAGACCTGAATCTGAGTTCCCCTTTGAAACTTATGTCAGGAGCCTGACCCATTTTCTATAACTGCCTTGTAGAATGTTGATTTGCTCTGTAGCACAGTAACATGAGAGTACAGTGGTAATGCATGCATAGTTTCGAACTAGCCCATACTAGCTTTGCAAATGTGTAAATTCTGAATACGAGATTTGTCACTTCTCCAGTTCACTTTGGAAATTATGCAAGAGCCAAATTTTAATAAAGGTGATACTGGTTTCCTTTAGAAAGAAGAATAACAACTCTACTTTCTTTGGGCGCTTTTACACGACCCCTAAAATCCGAGGCAAAGGGCTCCCAGATCCAGAGCTTAAAAATGTTTTCCCACCAACTCTAGACTTTAAAAAAATTTAAGTACGACCATGCCCACATAAATGCATCCCAGCGCATTTTTCAAGTACCTGGCCTCCAGGAGGTAAAAAATCTTCCAATGCGAATTGTAAAGCTGTGAATGCCAGGCTCCCTCGCCTTCTGTTTGGTTTTTTGTCCCCGCCACCCCTTTAAGAGACAGGAATCACTACGGGGCGGCTCGGGGAGGCTTCGACCAGCAGATGGAGGTGAGCCTGCAATTTTTTCTCATTTTTTTCTCCCTCCCCTCATGCAGACTGGAACAATGGAGCACGGAGGGGTGGGAACACAGGAAGAGCAACAAACCCCCACGATCTCTGGTCCAAATTTAAGTTGCCACCGGATTTTAGAGGTTGTGTAAAAGCGCCCTTTGTTTCCTGTGGAGCAGACAGAAATCATCAAGGGCCACCATGTCATCCTTTCTGAGGCATCCCATCGCTCAGTGCTATGCCCCAATTTGTAAACAGATGTTGCAAAAATGAAAATCAGCCTGAACTACTCACCAAAATGTTTGGTGTACTTTGTTCTTCCAGCCACCACTGATGAGAACAAAAACATAGAGGAAAAGACCTGCTACCATATTCTTTACAGGTGGGCTGCCTTCCAGATTTCATTACGACACTTTCCACTGAGAAATAGTGTTTGTTCCTTCTGCTCTCTGTGGATTGCCAAAGTAATAAATGCAGTGCCCCTTGATCTGGGCATAAGCAAAATGGAGCCAAGGAAAGGAATGTATAAAATTAATATACTGTAAGCAATTTGACAGTGATAAGCATATGGTGCTATGGCTATTACTGTATGGTGTGCTATTACTAGCGTGACACAGTGTCCCATCCCTGTTCAGTGAAGAAGCTTGTGAGTGACCTCCTGTGCCTACTGCCATTACTGCTATTCCACAAGTGCTGAGGAGATAAGGAATGTTTCTCTTCTTCAGCTAAAATGTGTGTTGTGACACATCAATGAACTTCATCAAAAGACATGGGGAACCCAAGGGACATTTTATACATATGTCGAAGAATAGAGGCCAGTGGTGTTGGAGCGACTACACTGATTAAAAATGTGGAAAATGCTATGGGATTGGGACAGAATGATTTGCTTTTCCATCCTTGGACCATAGGACACAAAAGGAAATACAGAACAACCTGGAGTCCCTTCTTCCCATCCAAAGTATTTGTTGCTGCCACTTGGGCTGCCATTTTAAAAAAGCAACAGATCCATTTGCATCAGTTCAGACATGTAATATAGGAAAGGCACTGCTCCAGCATTCACTTTCTTCTTCTTCTTCTTCTTCTTCTTCTTCTTCTTCTTCTTCTTCTTCTTCTTCTTCTTCTTCTTCTTCTCTCTCTCTCTCTCTCTCTCTTTCTCTCTGTTAGCACAACTTTTTTTCTTTTTAACAGCTTCTCTCTCTTTGTGCCTCATACTGGTCTTTGTTCTTTCATAAGAATAGGGAGTACAGCTTCTCTCTTGTTCAGCAAGAATTTTCTCTTAAAACAAAGATACCAGGATGAGGAAATTAAGTAGGAAACCCTTGTTTATAGATTGTTAGGCATTTTTAAATAACCTAAAGGGTTATAATAAATAGAGCTTAAAACAAGGCTCCTTTCCTCTTTGCCCTTGTAAGTTGTAACCAGTTAATGTGAGTAGACATGGGGAAACCCAAGTTCTCTGGTGCAACTTCACAGCGAGTGAACATGAGTAAGTTTGTATTTCTGTTGCTGTTTAGTTGCTGTGACAACACCCTGGAAACAGGAATAATGAATATACAAATCATCAGCCAATCCCAGCAGGAGGGCGGGGGATGGTATGATATAAAAGGGGTGGAGCCTAGTCAGGCAGTGGAGTTCAGTTGAAGGTTTTGAGAGTGAGTGCTGGGAGAGAGCACTGCTCTGTTAGAGTTCTGTCAGGCAGTGAGGGCTATACTATTTACTAATTATTAAAGACAGGGGGGCTGGAAGAGTTTATTAAATCTATTCTATGTTAAAGGCAACGCATACCATCCTCAGACATTGTTACATTTATTATTTTCTCAATAAACTTTGTTATTATTTTTATATTATACATCTGAGTCGGTCCTAATTCATAAGGCGATGATCTAAAAGGTAGCAGCATTACCAAGTGAATAAAAGGTGGCAGCATTACCATTTCCAACACAATTACACCTGTAAAAGGGAGGTGTCATCACAATTTGGTGGCACAGCAGTGGGATGTCGAAATAAACCCAGTTGTGCCTTTGAAAAGTCAGTCTCTGAAAGGGGTGACGTCACAGTTGCACCCTGTTTTTATTTTTATTTTTCCCTTTCACATTTGTTCCTATCCTAGTGCAAAATATAAGGGTTATTGCAATGTTCCACATTTTATAACATTCACAGAAGTGGATCTTTGTGTGCGTGCATAATATAAAGGGTTGTACAAAAAAACCCTTCTGCCAATTTTTGAAAATTAAGTCCCAAATGTAAATAATTTACAAAAACTTTCATTATTGTGCCCAGGAGAACAACTTTATTTTATTTTGTTTTATTTATTGTTCTCAGTCATAAGAATCAAGTAAGTGATGATGTATACTCCTAACTACTAGTAGTAGTCTTTTAACCTACTTCACAAGGTTGCTGTAAGAACAAAAGACAAGAAATGATGAAGCCGATGAAGCTGTTTGGATGAGCAGCAAAACCTTTCTATCTCTCAAGAAAAAGAAGTCCAGTTGCCATGACTCAACTTCCAGACCAGAATTGTATACTGCTTGTCCTGCTTATGATAAGTATGGAATAAAACTAATTAATAATGTCATATGAATAGACTATAGAAGCTTCAGCACAAGTTACTGGGAAGTCATGACTCTATTTAAAGAGAAGTTATTTCTTTATTGATTTGATTTATATACCACCCATCTGGCAGAAAGCCAGATCATCTTTAGTATGATCAGTTGGAGGATAATAATAATAATAATAATAATAATAATAATAATAATAATAATAATAATAATAATAATAATAATAATAATAATAATAAATTATTTTAAACTTTTTTTCATTTTTAGGCTTTATCTCTGTGCTTCTCAGAATGTTTGCTATACATTTTCTTTAAATGGAACTGTGTGCATTGATGAAGAATGTATGCATAATATAACCTATTAAATCTAAATTGCTGTATTGTGGTCGCTGCTGAAAATATGTAACAGGCACTTTTGCTTTATAAAGATCTCCTGTGAGATTTTCCAACTTAGATTTAATGAGTGTTGTTTTCTTTTCTTTTTTTTACACTGTTCTGGGCTTCCATACTCTCCAATGGAATATCCAGCTATAATTAACAAACAAAAGAATGTACTTAGGGGGATCTAAATCAAGGACACAATGTCAGGGAACTGAGTTAATAAATATTTGAAGATGCCACAAGTTAATCGGCTGTTTATTTGAGAAGAAATGTTGGGGGCTACAGGAGATCGAGCCAAAATGCAAAACAAAACAAAACCCTCAAACAAAATAATAATCATAATAAAAATAATCTTAGAATTGACGAGATGGAAGAGTCCCTTTGGATCATCAAGGACAGGATCTGTCAAGGAGGTGTTATGTACAGAATTAACCTTCAGCTGACAAAGGGGGGATGTTTTATGGATGTATATATGTACCAACACATATAAGAATTAAACTTTTGGGGTTCATCAAGACCAGGGACATAAAGAATACTTGCCATTTCCTTTGTTATCATCAGTTTAAGTGGAATCACTAATATTCAATTCTTTAAAAAAACCTTCCAGTTTATGAATGAGGGATATAGTGATTTGGTACCCATAATTCAATGGTTCAGTACTCATGCGCATTATTATGCCCCTGTTGCCAGCAGAAAAAAAGATGCCAAAGTTTACATATAAAAGGGCAGTTTTAATGTTGATGGCAGCAGTCAAGATGGTCTACAGGATACCCTCTTATGCTTATTTACCAAGTGACAGGACACAAGAGGAAATCCCAGAAACTGGCTCCTTTATTCATCAGCGAACCTCTTCTTACCTGGACACAAAGCAATGGTCAGGACTGTTTTTCAACAAATATGAAGGTGTCAATGAACGATATTTTACATTCATAAGAACTGAGTCACATCTTCCTGTTTTTTTTCTTCTGGAAAGTGATCAGACAAATATCTCAACATCCCAATATCTTTCTCTGCTTCCTGCAGGGGTCTCATTGTACATACAAAAAAAAAAGATGAAGTACATAGTGGTAGCTATTATAGAAGCTATTCAGGCTACTGCTAGTCATTTGCCATCAAGTCAGAACTGACTTCCACCTACCCTAACAGAGCTTTCAAGGCAAGGGAGAGATTTAAGGAGAGGTTTTACCAGTTCTATTCCTCAGGCGAATTTCCACGGCTGAGCGGGGATTTGAACCCAGGTCTCTAGAGTTCTAGTCCATTGCTCTATCCTCTGCACCACACTGCCCTTCAATGATATTCAGATATTTGGACAAGAGGGTTGATGATCTCTATTCTTTGTCTATTCTCCCTAAAATGCTTCTAACATTCCATCGTATTTTTCCCAAAATGGATTACGGTATCTATCTTTCTCATCTGATATTTAATACTTTCCTTAAAATATATATTCTCCTTTTGTATAATTTCTAACTCCTTCCAAATTAGATTATCATTTTCTATTATTATATCTGGAATATGTCTTATTAGCTATGTAATATAGCTTTATTAGGTATACCTAAACCTCCGTCTTTTTGTGATATATACCATAAACTCTTATTAATCCTATCTTTTTTATTACCATTACAAAACATTTATTTTTCCTCCAATTCCTTTTAACTCTCTTTCATCCCATTTCAAAGGTAACATCAAAAATTAAAAAAAAAATCAGTTTGGGAATAATTTTCATTTTATATACAGAAATCTTTTCAAACCAGGAAATCTTTATTTTTTTATATTCTTGTATTTGTTCAATAATCTCTTTATTTACTTTCTCTACAATTATTTTAAGCATATCTTGTAAATCCCATGCTAACTTCATCCCCAAGTAATTAATGCTATTTTTAATTTATCTTTAAATACTTCCTTAAACAACTTTTTCTCTTCCTCTTTATAATTTACTAACATATATTCAGTTTTATTCCAGTTCACCTTTAATCCTGTTGCTTCCTCAAATGCCTTTAAATGTTTTTTGTCATTTATATATACATATCAATGGATTTTTAATTATTAATAATGTATCATCAGCAAATAAATTAATTTTATATACCTTCCCATCTTCCACCACTTCTATTTCTTTATACTCTTATTAAATTAGCCAACATTTCGATTATTAATATAAACAAAACTGGAAATAATGGGCAGCCCTGTCTCATTCCCTGGCCCAGACTAATAATTTCAGTTATTCCTCCATTCACTAAAATTCTAGCCTTATTATGTGAATGTAGATGTTTAATAATATTGCTAAATTGAACACTAAACCTATATGATTAATCAATATCTTCAAGGTACTCCTCTCTACCAAATGCTTTAAATATATCTGAAGAAATTATTCCTACCTTCCCTTTTTATTATTTGATAAATACATATTATTCAGAACCCTTCTAACTAAATATATCATATGCCTACCTCTAATAAAACCATTATGATCCTTATTTATATATTTTTCTACAAAACTATTTAATCTATTAGAAAAATTGCTGTAAATATTTTGCATCTTGATTAATTAATGAAATTGGTCTATAACAGGCCTGCCCAAAGTCCGGCCCGTGGGCCAAATCCAACCCGTCAGGCCATTCTGAGTGGCCCGCGGCTGGCTGCCCCATCCCCTCCCTCCTCCTTCACCCCATGGTTTAAAAAAAAATTCTTCTGGCAACACTGATACTGCCAGGAAGCTTGAGGGGCTGGGCAGGCTGGCCAGCCAGTGAGCAGAAGCTTGTGGGGCTGGGTGGGTGGGTGAGGGGCAGGCCACCACCACCAGCACTGCCGGCCAGCCAGTCATCGCATGGGCTGCTGCAACCGGCCCCTGACACATTCTCAGCCACCAAATCTGGCCCTCCTTACAAAAAGTTTGGGCACCTCTGGTCTATAAGATTCCATAGTTGGTGGTTCTTTGCCTGGCTTCAAGATCAATACTATTGTTGATTCCTTCCATGACTGAGGAATCTTTTCCCCTTCTTATTTATTTAAGTCCAACAACGTTTTCTACATTGCTGTGTAGTAAGATCTGCAAACTGAAGGCTACATCACTTAATCCGGATGCTGAGTCATGGCAACTGAACTTTTTCTTCTTGTGAGATCAAAACATTTCACTACTCATCCAAGTAGCTTTGTCAGTCTCAATTAGGTTCATCTGCTGCAGTCAAAGGGAGGATCTTGTACATTCAAATAACCAGGGACAGTCCCCATCATAATTCAGGTGACCTTTATTTATTTATTTATTTATTTATTTATTTATTTATTTATTTATTTATTTATTTATTTATTTACATACATACAAAGAACTTTAACCACCCCACTACCAAGTGGTCTTTGGTGGGAAATTCCATTAGTTCAGTGAGATGTTCCCTTTCTTCCTCCTGCAGCACACCATATCCCCTGAAATCTGATGTGTTTGTGAGTGTCACATCATCCCACTCTCCTGCACAGACGATGAGCTATCTATGAGACAGTGGGAATCTTCTCCACTTGGAACCAGTCTCTATTAGAGTTCCTCCTATTGAGCTCAATAGACATTATGCTCCAAAGCATTTTGATTTATTTAATTAGAGTTTACGTTATATTTGCATACATCTACACAAAATTTCGACTTTTAGCTGACTGGGAATAATGCACCTAAAGTTCATTTTCACTTGGTGAGAATAATTTGTCTAGGTGAATTTACTAAGAAGACACAATTAAGATTAGTTAGTGCCCATAAATAGTTCACATTAGAGATGGGCACGACTTAGCGGTATTCCCATTTCCGTTTCTGTTACTCGTATCCTTTACTCTACGGAAACGGAAATGGGAATTACTCTGCCAGAATTCGAGCTCGAACCGACGAACGAACAATTTGGTCTGATTTATCGTGCTCATTACTTGCATTGCGGCGATCGCACAGTGCCAAGCGGCACAGAAAAAAGTTTTTAAAAGTTAAAAAAAACCAATTCCCGGCCCTAAAAGTAGGCGAAAACTGTCTGAGGGCACCTACCAGGCCAGAAGGGTGTTTTATTTGGCGGGGGGTTTTCCCGCCCCCCTCTCCTTGGCTATTGCTACTGCTGCGCTGCTGGTACCAGGCTGGGAGGGCGCATCCATTTGCATGCAGTGCAGGGGATCCAAAATGGCGACCGCAATATTTTTTTTGAAATTGTTGCCCAAAACCACACCAAAGCACCACAGAAACATGCGAAAATTAGCTATTTTAAATGCTTGAATTTTTACAGTAGCAGCAGTGGGTTTTTCTTGCAAAAAAAGTCTCAGTTGATTTTATTTTATTTTATTTTATTTTATTTTATTTTTTTACACCTGCGCATTCGCAATGATGGGCTCGCCCATGGGAGTGGACCATGCAAAGTTTTGGAGCCATTCCACCAATCGCATGGCCAGGTTTTGCTGACTGTACCAGGCTGGGAGGGCGCATCCATTTGCCATGCAGTGCGGGGGATCCAAAATGGTGACTGCAATATTTTTTTTGAAATTGTTGCCCAAAACCCCAGCAAAGCACCACAGAAACATGCAAAAATTAGCTATTTTAAATGCTTGAATTTTTACAGTAGCAGCAGTGGGTTTTTCTTGCAAAAAAAAAAGTCTCCGTTGATTTTATTTTATTTTATTTTATTTTATTTTATTACACCTGCACATTTGCAATGATGGGCTTGCCCATGGGAGTGGACCATGCAAATTTTCCACCAATCGCATGGCCACGTGGCCAGGTTGACCACAGAGACTTCTGGGATGTGCCAATCGGGCATAAACAGCCCACTAATCGTAGCCCAAACCCGAAGCCTAAGCCTACGCCTAACCCATACGCCAGTACACTGTCCTTCTAATTGGGTCAGAGAGGCACCCAGAGGTGCACCCCCATACTCACCCTAACCTCACCCGTAACTAGCCTAACCCTAGCCCTTGCGCTAACCCGTCTTAACCCTAAGCCAGATCTATTTGCATTGCACTACATGCAAGTACGTGAGACACAGCGGGTGCAAAGAGTCTGCCAGTCCATCACTTGTGGCTCTGGCTGCCTCCTGCAGCTCCCTCCAGGAGCCCGCTACCCCCCAAACCAGTACTAATGAAAACGAAAAAATGAAAAAATGAACCGACAAATTTTTGCAAAATTTCGTGAAAAACGGAAATGAGCCGAAACGGACTGCCTCCGACACACGACAACTCGAAAACATCATTTTCCCTAGTCGTGCCCATCTCTAGTTCACATCTGTTCCTCCACACGCTTCTCTTGTTACAGGAGCAAACCTCCAGATCAAAATTGAGAAAAGGATTCTAACAAAAAATGTCAGTGGTATTCCAAATCATTAGGAGGCAGCTGTAAAAACCCAGGGAGCTAAACAAAGCAGAGATGTCAATTTGTTATGGATTTCAATAAATAATCTTTATAATAAATAATAAACTGCTGTTTGCCCATATGGAGAGAGAGCACATACAATGTATGAATATTTAGAGCCATATATAACTTAGCTATAATACCAACAATCCAGTCTAAAACCCTAGAGGAATTTTCACATAGCACTGCTAGTACTGAGTTATTGGTGCCAGATGTACCTCTAAAGAAGGAATGGACATCTTCTACCCTCCAGATACAGAACTGCAACTCATATCACCTCTAACTGGAGATGGACATGAACTGTGGTTTGGCATTTGGCCCAGTTTGGCACAGCACAGCACCCACAAAAGTGTTCTCTTGGCCGTCCATGCTTCCCTTCCCTGCCTCCTCTGCACAACCATCCACTCAATAGCATGGCCACCAGCTTTCCTGCCCTGCCTCCTCATCCGAATAGGAGGACAATGGAGGAGGTGGAGCAGAGAAGCTAAACACTGCTGGTGGTGAGTGGGTGATCATGCGGACGAGTTGAGAGAGGGAAACACAGAGCACTTGTGTGGGTGCTCTGCCAAACCATGGTTTGTTCTCATCTCTACCCCTGATCATTGGCATGAGATGAAGGGTTCCTCCATGCATCTTATTTATCGAGACATCTCTAGCTTCTACTCACAATGCTGTCTTTTATCAGGGACAATGAGACATTTCAGCACATTCCTGGAACTCAAAATATCTGTGCCACTAAAATCTTAATATGAAAACAACAGCTGTTTCCACAATCCTCATTTTGCTAGATTGCCACTGAAACACATCCTCAGAGACACTAATAGCAATCTTATTTCTCAAAATGCCGGTTCTTATGTAGGAAAACTTGCACAAGAGGGACAATCTTATTTCTCAAAATGCCGGTTCTTATGTAGGAAAACTAGCACAAGAGGGAAACATCAGCAGCCCTGGAGGAACAGAAGTTTACAAACCTACTGAAAGCATGGAGTGCAAGAAGAGTGGAAATATTTAAAAATTCAGTAACAATTGCCTCGACTTGTTTTCTGTGGGATGTTATTAATAATAATTGCATGCCATTGAGTCCACTTAGATTTCTGTTGACCCTTTTCAAAGTTTTCTACATATAGAATACTCAGAAGGGGTTTACCCTTGGGCATGTAGCATAGTCCAAGGACACCACCTGAAAAAAGGGAATAGAATGGTACCTGGCTGGGACACAGGAAATGGAATGTGTTAATCAAGTCATAATTGAAGGGTACAAGGGTACACTGGACAAATGGCCTGTAGACCTGCGTGTTAGACTAGCCTAAAGATAAATGATGTATGGATAGGATTACTGAATGGAATTTCCCTGCCTATTGAATAGCATTGCAGAAATCTTTAGTTTTATTGCTGCACAAAAGTGCAACAGTGGTTGCTCCGCAAGGGACTTCCTGGCAGGCCTTCTTTTCCCACCCACTCAGATTCTTGGCACAAAGAGGGTAGCTTATAAAAGGTGGCCTGCCCTGGGTCCGGCCTCTCTTTTGTTGCTTGTCTCCCCGCCCCCCACACCTTTTTGGTCAAGAGAATGAGATTAACTGGTCTCATAGGGGCCGGATGAGAAATTTTGGCCGTCAATCATATTGGCACAGATTGGCAGTGAGTTTCCCCCATCCCATTCTCTCTTAGTATTAAAGGTTTTTTTTAATAATAAGCCTACCAGTCACAATTGGCAGGTAGTGTAGGAGGTAACAGAATTTAAAAACCCTTGGTAAGTCATCAAAAGGTATTGAGCAGCCCTCATACAGAATTAGGAAGGAGGAGTAGGAAATTACAAATAAGTAGGTATGGTTTGAAACACCAGCTACTTAATGTAATAAATGAGGGCTGCCTTTCAGTCTTTAGAGTTATAAATTTCAGGAGGGTGCTGAACAGGTGGGCAGCACCCTTCAGATTAAAAAGTTGCTGGATTCTGTGCAGAGGCTGGAAGTTAAGTAGATTCCACACCCTTTACCTGCTTGCACAACATCAGCCCTCCTTAGCAGAGGTAAATGTTAGGGATTAAAAGATTAAAGATGATTTGTTATCAATAAATTGTGGCCCAATTTTAACTCAAATGAACTTGTCTCGCCTCTTTATTTCGGGATGGATGGATAATAGATATGGTGCAGCAACAACATTCTGTAAACCAACTCAAAAATAGGGGTGACCCATACAAAAAATTAAAACAAGAAACCATTCCCAAAGTGACCCTACACAGGGGAAAATCCAATAAACTCACTCTTTCCCCCCCATCAGTTCACCACTTATCATCCAGCACAATTGTGAGTGCTGTTTTTCAACTAGTGTGAATATCAGTTAGGGGAAGACTGTATCCTGTAGCTCACCTTGACTGCTGCCATGGGTGTTGTCACATTCAGGCTGCCCTTTTCTATTAAAGCTTAGCTTTCTTTTTCATGCTGGCAATGTGGACATGATACTCTACCGCAATATTGGGCCATTTCCTAGTATTTGAATTGTGGTTACAGAAGCACAATATCTGACCTCCATAAACCAGAGAGATATTTTTTTATTTTGGAAAAATTGAATTTCATAAACAGCATGATTGACTCCTCCTTGTTGGCAAACCAGGCTGAGGACAATATCATGCTCATCTGGAAATAACAAAAATACAGATACATGGTTGCTGTGGCAACAAAACCTTGACCAAGTTGGAAGACAGTGAAACAGTTATGGACAGGCTACAAAGTTGGATTCTCTCAATGCCTCCAGGGCTGGGTGTACCTTGATAAGTTGCCAGAATCAAATCAAAGGGGGTTGATTTATTTCTTGTGAACAAACAAATGTAGTGCAATGCACTTTGTCTTCTAATTTACCATCAACCAACACAGAACTAAATTTTTAGGAATGAAGGTTTCAGAGTCACATTCATTCACACTCAGTGCTTTTCAGATCACTTTTGATCCTGAATTTTTTTACTTCTGCAGATTTTGACTTATCTGGGGCCTTTAAGTCTTAATTTGCCTTGATTCTGAGAGAAGCGTCAGTTTTTGGAATGGGTTGGATTACGTCTTCTGGGAAATTCTATACTCCTTTTACTGTATTTTGTTTCCTCCTTACACTCACCAACCTACACTATTGACTTCACTAGAATTAAAAAATGGAAATGGACTCCTATAGCCATCATATAGAGACTGTTGGCAAATGGAGAGTATGGTCTTGGGTTTCATTCAAGAATAACATGGTTAGTCTCCTCCTATGGTGCCAGCTCAACATCTTTTTCCTCAGAGAGTCTGTTAATGTTCATGGAGTATAGTTAGTAAAAATGTCTGTTAAAGTATATTGAAGCAGAGTTGTTAAAAGCAGTCATGTTAGTCTTCTGCTGATATATTAACATTTGTAAGTATACTAAGTGGAACACTTTTTCCTTTTTTCCTTTTTTTCTGAAAACTGAAATGCTGTTTTGTCATTTTGTAAGCTTATGAATTGATTCGTAAGCTTACGAAACGGGAAACAGTGTTTTGTAATGAAACAAAATGAAATGCTGTTTTGTTTTGTTACTTATGAAATGATTTGTTAAGTATAAAAAATGGCTCTCTGGCACCAAATCTGGTGCCTCAGCCATTTTTTTATACTTACGAGCCATTTTGTAAGTGGTTTGTTTCATTACATTTTTTTAAAAAAAATCATAACATTTGTTTACAAAAATACAATTTTTTCATTTCGTACCCATCCCTACTACTAATGTCTCAGAGTGTGTCACTGAGACTGTAAGTGCTGGTTAATGCAAGAGGGGTGGACTTACTATGTGGGAACTCAAAGCTAGTTGAGTCCCTGCACTTATGCTGCACAGCTAAGGAAAGTTACACCACAAAATTTCCATCCGAATCCTAATTAGAGATGGGCACGAAATGAACTTTTTTCATTTCCGTTATTCGTTATTCGTTATTCATTTCATTACATAAGGAAACAAATAAAGAACATTGTGATGAAATTGGAACGAACCGAACAGAACGATGAACCGACTCAGGTGTTAAGGTCATCAGGAGAGGCCCTTCTGTCCATCCCACCACCCTTACAGGTACATCTAATGGGAACCCATGAAAGGGCCTTCTCGTCTGCTGCACCCAGACTCTGGAACTCTCTCCCACTAG
Organism: Phrynocephalus forsythii; assembly: GCA_029282475.1. Classification (NCBI taxonomy): domain Eukaryota; kingdom Metazoa; phylum Chordata; class Lepidosauria; order Squamata; family Agamidae; genus Phrynocephalus; species Phrynocephalus forsythii. The sequence goes on from JAPFRF010000004.1 coordinate 16,908,433, forward strand.
AGGCAGGGACTTCCTCTTCTCTGTTGTCCTTCCAGAAACAGGTAAATACCTGTCTCTTCAGGCTAGCTTTCCCTGAATGATGGACTACCTGTTATGTGTCTTTTATATGAATCGATAGGATCACATACTTTGTGTTTATAACTACTGTGTTTACATTGACATTATGTTTTTGATGTTAGTTTCCATCACTCATAACTTTTACATGACATTTTACTTTGTTTTTAACTGTGCATGTTTTCTTGTAGCTTTAAAGTAATGTTGTCTATTAATGCTATAAGGTTTCACTCAATACCCTGTTCTCAATACTTGAACATGTCTTAATTGTACTGGACTGTATATTGTCCCTCATTACTGTCCACCTTGGGTGCTTTTCCAAGGAGAAAGGCAGGGTAAAAATACTCTAAAAATAAAAAATATATATAAATATTTTATAACTGGTGAAATACCAAAATTTGCAGTATGAGCCACCCCCTGCTGCCCCCTCCATGATGAGAGGGTGAGTCTGCAGAAGAAGGGGCCATCTTAAAGTGATTGTTACACCAAAAGGCTTTTACAGAATGAGATCTAGCCTGGCTCTGAAGAGAAAAAGGCCTTGGCAGTCTCAGGCCCTGACAGGGTGCAGGTACCTAGTTCTTGGTCAACTCAAGCACAGGCAGAAGTCATATTGGCCTTCTACAACCACCATCCCCTAGTCCTTGGTCCCTGGCAGAGGGAACATCCATGCACACCTCCTCCTTGGTGGCATGGCTGGAATACAGGCAGAAACTGCTGCATGAGACAGCTGGCCGTGGAGGCAGAGAAAAGGCTGGTTGTGTTGGCTGCAGAACCCAGGGCTCAAGGTGGGAGGGCAGAGGACCAGCCACTTCTCTGTATTGTCTCCAGCAGCACTTGGAACCTCTTGAGCATTCCACGAGCCATCTTATCCTGACAGCTTCTTCAGGCGATGCCACCAGCTCCCCTTGGGTTGAATTGGCGTAGACTTCCTTTCCCTCAAACACCAGCCAGCCCTCCCCATCCTCCCAATGATCCTCTCTCTCTCTTCCAGTTCACCTTTTGTCTCTAGCCCAGCCTTCTCTGCAACTACGCCAGCTTCAATCCAGGACCCAGGTCTATCATGCAAAGAAAGCACACCCACATGACAGATGAGGTGCTCTGCCTGCTATGCCAGCAAGCCCCAGCCAGGAGCAAACCCACATGCAGATGCTAAAAAAGAATGATGTTTCAATCTGAATTAAAAACAGACTGTTCAGCTTCAAAATACCATATTTATCAACCCAATTTCTTCTGCATTTCAACCTAAAACTAGGGCCGGCCTGAATGTGAAGTTCAAAGGAGCCTTTAAGAAGTTAAAAACAGCCATGTGTCTTGAATCCTGACGTTAATTCTCTATATAATGGAAATAATTCTGAAAATTATAGATATAGCTACATTTGCTCCCTGTTTCCCTGGTAGCAGGCTCAAGGTTCACTCAGCCTTCCATCCTTCCAAGGTCGGTAAAATGAGTACCCAGCTTGCTGGGGGGGGGCAATGTGTAGCCTGCACACTGTAATTAAAATTGTAAACTGCCCAGAGACTACTTGTAGTGGTATGGGTCGGTATATAAGCAGAACACTTTGCTTTTGCTTTCCCATGATCAAGTTTGAAAAGGAAAATATGTATATATAATCCTTTTTATTATTATTGGTAATCTCTGATACTTAACAGCAGTTTTGCTTTATATTTTCATTGAACCACATGCATCTAAGAAATGCACTGATGCCCAGTTCAGAAAGCATTGGTTGTTTGACTTGTAAATGTTGGCCATAATGGACTGTAGATGGACATCGGCATGAAGATACCAGCAAAATAACCACATGAGGTCAGCATTATTTCACAGAAGGCCGGTTGGGATAGCTAATTATGCTGCAGTTCCAAAGAAGACTCTCAAAACTAGGTTACATTAATACGTTTAGATAACTTGCAAAAAGGGATGCGGCTCTTAGAAGTAAAATCAGCACACTTGAACTGTTTCATTAGAGAAGCGTGAAATAAAAAAACCCAACACACTGGGAAATGCCCATACTGTTTCCGTCTTTAGCATTTAGGCTCCACAAGATACATTTTTCATGCCAATTTCTGCAACCCGCGGTCATCACATGAATCTCAAAGCTATCGGAAGGAACAGCCATGCTGGCCGTCTTTCCAAAAGGTCAGTTTTTCACAAAGCTTTAACTCCACTGGTGCCAAGATCCTCTCCTACTAGGACTTGCTTAGCATTTGGCTTATGTCAGAAACACCCCCAGCAGTTATATATCTATTTGGAGTGTAGTGAGCTGCTAGAAATATGGCTCAGAGACATGGGTGTCCCTTATGCCTTGCATTACTCACAGACCAGTGAATGCCTCTCTCAAGATTTCAAAGGATAGATGATTCATCATGGCTTACATAATGGAAAACAGCTGGGAAATCATCTTCTCTTCCACAGGAGAAGGCTGGTGCTTGTGACTATGAATGTGAGTATGAACATGAGTATAGGTCTGTGAAGCTTCTCAGTCATCCAGGTGAGCTTATCTGGAAGCTGAGTCATGGCTACTGGGCTTCTTTTCAGACTAATGAAGCTACTTGGATGAATCGTGAAACATGTGACTCTCACAAGATAAGAAACCCAGTTGGCGTCACTCAACTTCCAGATGAGTATGGGTGTTTCTCATAGTGAAATTGTGTCAGTTTAAAAAAAAAAACAGCCACCCCCCAGACAAAAAAGGCAAAAGCTATTTTAGGATGCAGTAGCTGAATATCACAAAAAACTTCTCAAGTGGCAGAGCAGTTTGACAATGGAACCAATTGCCTCAGGAGGTGGTGAGCACTCCAACACCAGAGGTATTGAAGAGAAAATTGGACAACCCTCTGTCGGATCTGCTTTGACTTGGCTTCTTCTATTGATCAGGGGGTTGGACTCAATGGCCTTATATACCATTTATTTATTTATTTATTTATTTATTTATTTATTTATTTATTTATTTATTTATTTATTTTTGTAATTATTAACCACCTGATTTTCCCATAAGGGAATTCTACGCGGTGTAGAACACGTCACCAAAACAGCGACTGCCCAACTACAACCACATAACATACCCAAACAGAAATAAACATTGGAAAACCTAATAGAATACAAATCATTATACAAATACAGTATAAAAATACTAAAACAAATAACAGATAAAATAAACATAGCACCACAGACCAAGACAAAGTCAAATCCGGCAAGAGAAACTGGTGCCAACAGTTAAAAACTAATAGAAATTTTTTAAAAAAACCACAATAACTACAATGACAGTGTGCTCAGAGGGCCCCAAAGCATTGCCTGAAGAGCCAGGTTTTAAGGCACTTCTAAAAGCTGACAGCAAATCCGCCTGCCTAATCTCAGCTGGCAGCTTGTTCCAATGTGCCGGGCCCACCACCAAAAAGGCCCAATTCCGGGTCGAAGCCCTACAGGCCTCTCTTGGTGTCGGTACTCTGAGAGAAAGGGAGGACAAAGCTCTGATTGGACAGGATGAGATTGATCTCTGGGAGATCCATTCTGCCAGATAGATAGTTCCAGTTCCATTATCCTCTGATTCTCTGAAATGGGTTGAAATTGTGTTTAGTCTGATGGAAGTCTTTGTCTACACAAGTGCGCTGGGCCTTATTTCCAGGCGTCTAGCACTGTGCAGTGGATCCCAGATCTCACAATGTTATTGTGTGGCTTATGTCATGGGTTCACAATTGATTCATGTTGGGACTGTTTCGTCACACGGCTACAGAAGGGCTCCCTGGATATTACATCTGCCCTCTTCCCTTGATGGAAATCCCACGTTGCAGGATTCTAGCAGCTGTCACCTGCCGGAAAATATTTTTCTTACAACATGTGTATCATGGTATCTTATTATATAAACATAAGATGATGGTGATGCTCATTTAGTATAGTTATATCCATTGACTCCTCCTCAGGAACGGGTCTTCTTCATATCTCTGTGTTGGTTTTCTTGTCCTCAGAACAGCCCTGAGTGGTAATTCAGACTGGATTGGAATCAAGGCCACAGAGAAATGGCAGCATAACTAGTTAATGCATACGTTTAAGGGGCCTTTCAGTGGCTATCAGCTGTATCTTCTCTTCAGGAATATCCACAAAGACTGGACGGCAGCCTTGAAGAAAGGCTGGCTAGTGCAGAGAGGTTAGATCAGGCATGTCCAAACTTTGGCCCTCCAGATGTTTTGGACCACAACTCCCACAGTCCTTTGCCATTAGAAATACAGGCTTGGAATTCTGGGAGTTATGGTCCAAAACATCAGGAGGGCCAAAGTTTGGACATGCCTGGGTTAGATGATACAATTTTAACAGGTAGGGTAGCCTTCCCCAACCTGGTCTCCCCCAGATTCAGGTTGCACCCTCCCCAGACAGTAGGGACCATGGCACTATCTGTCAGAGATAATGGGGGATATAGCCCACAACATCTCTGGAGGGTACCAGGTGAGGAAAGGTGATCCTATAAAGACAAAGCTTGTCTTCTAGTTGAGCCAGAAGTGGCACTCTGTATGTTTCCATTTCCTGACAGAGGGAGGAGAGGCCTTGACAGATGTGATCTCCAACAGGTCTTCTGAAATAATAAAATCCAGGAAGGGCTCATCTGTGCATTAACTGGAAATCTGAATCTAGAACCCTACACATCATTTTTGAGCCAATGTCACCCTCATCCTGGATCTCTCTGACTGCTACTGCACTTTCGACTTTTCAAGTCACTTTTTCTAAAGAGCCCCCTTGGCCACGCCCATTTTGACAACTGTGTCGGTTTTTCTTGTGATGATCACTGGGGGTGGTTCTTTTTTAAATCAGTTCCTGCACCCCTTTTAAAGCAATTTGGTTGTGTTTGTGGACATACTACACCGCCTTTGTTCGGTTTCCCCCCTGTTTCTGCCCTTTCTCTGTCGTAGTTTAAAGTGGTTCAGCCAAGTACTAACGGGGAAGCCAATTGCTAAGCAACTGCTGAAGTGCAGACTGCCTGAACCGCTGTAGCGACCACATGACCATGGGAGGAGATAAGGTGATGCAAAATAAAAAGCAGCTGCTCAAGGAAGTGTGCTAGCAGCATTTGTCTCCTCAGTTACTCTGAAGTGCATTGAGAATCCAGGGTATAGCAGGAGAACCAAAATACCATTCAGTGATGTCCTTCTTTCTCCATTTTAATACCACCAAATTAATCAGATGTGGGTAGGAGTAATCAAGCAGAAGGCTGGTTTATTTCTAAAGACACATTCCTATTTGCTGTTTTGCTTTGACTGGTCAGCCTCTTAATTTGATAAAGCTCTCACAAGGGGACTTTTGTCTCTGTTGGTCAACTGACTATACAACTCTAGGCAATAGAGTTTCCCCCCCTTTTGCCCCTACAAATTGATTTGAATTACTTGAGCTTCTCACGGTACTCTGACATACATCAAGCTGCACTCTCCTCCACTCCAAATCCCCATCTGATCCCTTATGCAGAGATATGATTATGCCCTCTGGATTACTTAAGTTATTGTCACCCCAGTGGGAAAAGAAGGCTTACCTCCATTTTCTCCACACAAGTGGCTGCCTTAGCTATGCTGTGAATATTTAAATCCAGCCTAGCCATGCCTGGGAATGGCAATCAGAGAGACGAAGATGAAACTTTTACAAAATAATTAACATTTAGCTCTGTATGCAATGGAGGATGAGTTCTCTAGAGGCCCATAACACATGAAAAAGAACAAAAAGGAGAGGGGAAAACAAAGGAATTAAAATGGAAAAAGTTGGCAACAGACAGCTGGAAACTTTAAACTTTTACTAGGGATTATGACCTGAAGGCTTCCCAGTGACATTTCTTTGCATGATGTTTGATCGTGATCTCCTGATGTTTGCAGACTCAGGGTTCATGCTGACACGGTGAGGTCTAGCATCTGCTTCTGGAACTTCAGTGGATTATGAGTTGGTGTTGATGTGCCGTTTTTTGCTTCTAGCAAGAGAACTCAGAGGGCTGGAGTCGTCTCATCCAAGAAAATAGGAGGGAGTTTACGCTCAGTATTAGTTCCCACCCTGCCTTTTCCATCTAGAAAAATGCAGATACTGGGACAAATCTGAAGGCAGCCCTACCTAGGGCACACCAATCAAAATCAAATGGGACTTTAGTCTCATTATTATTATTATTTTTAAAAGCAGATGGAGCTGGACAATAGAGAAGCCTCATTAAATGCAAACACCTCTCCAGGAGATGTCAGTCTATGAGTCCTGGGATCCTGTGCTTTCTTCCTCCACTACTCCAAGTAGCCAGAGTGCTTTCGGGAAGGGCAAGGAGAGAGTGGTACCTAATTTATAAGAGCTGGCAGAGTTCTAAAAACATCTGGCCTCTTCTTGCTTGATGCAGCTACACTGAGACTTCACTACACATGACTGTATGTGTGAAAAATTGGATGGATGTCTGACTGTTTTGTGCAGGCTTTGATGATATGGATCAAAGACAAAGTGTCTCCCCCACCCCCACCATTATGGCCTACTTCATTTTTAATGCCTCATTCAAGGATGGATTCATGAAAGAGCCAGAGCTGGGCAAGACACCGAGTACAAATTTGGGGTATCTAGGGTATAAGGAAAGAAGGAACCTGATAGGAACTTTGTGTACATGGTTGAGGTCCACCATGTTTATTTATTTATTATTATTTATTTGATTTATATACCACCCATCTGACCGAAGGCCACTCTGTTCCTGACATCAATGCCAATGCATAGTGTCCCCCTTCCGACGTCACAGCTCCGTATGTTCCCATATTTTGGGTTTTTAACTCCTTCTTGATTTGGAAACATAAAAGTATATAAAATATATATGCAGAAACACAAGAGCAAATGGGTTCAGACCACCACCACCCCATATCAGCTCATAGAAGGCGAATCCCCATTTCTGCAGCAAATATTTGGAGATAAATCGCCTCAGAAAATAGTAACACATTCCTCATCTCCTCCTAATACAATGATTTCATATTATTCTGAAATTGATTATTTCAAGCATTTCATTGCCATTGGTTACTGTTGGTTCTCAACAGCTATAAATAATACTGCGTTTCACCATACAGTGATGCCTTAAATTATTAAATTAATCCATTCCAGTGGATCTTTTCATAGTTCAAAACACGGTTTCCCATAGGAATGCATTGAAAATCAATTAATCTATTCCAGAGGTGGGGGGAGGCAAAAAAGAGAACAGATTAATTGGTTTTCAATGCATTCCTATGGGAAGCCTGCCCAGACTCAGCAAAGCAGGGGAAAACCTTTCTCCCTTTACTGGGTTTGGGTAAAAACCCCTTAATTCAACTGGCAGAGTTGTCAAAATCACCTGGCTGTTGGCTGGTGATTTTGACAGCTCCACAGACAGGGTGCCTTTTGCACAGCCCACAGAAAGGGCTCTGAGTGCCACTTTTGGCACCCATCCAATAGATTCACCAAGACTGACTTAAGGTAAGAGTAGGGAAATAGGACCGTGTAGAACGGCAGCCCTTGACAATTCGCAAAATTAGACATTAATATTAGATACGACAGATCAGGGTGATTTATGACACAAGCTGGAGAGTGATTGATGAGGGTTTCCCGTAACATTACCATGGGGGGTTGCTGATATACTTGCCAGAGCTCCCGTTACAATAATTGAAAAATACCAGAGAGCCACTTGTACGTTTAGGTCCCGCTTTTGAGGTGTTAACAGCAAGAATAGGCTGAATTAATATTAATAAATTGTGGCCCAATTTAATCCCACAAACATGGCTCATCTCTTTATTGCAGGCTTGGTGGACAAAGGGGTTTTCAATACTCACATGAATGGCTTCCTTGATCCCTCTCTCCAACCATCTGTCTTCTCTGTCTGACATGTGTACACCCTCCTCTTTGATTGAGTGCTCTTTGCCCTTCAAGTAGCTGTTACCCCTCCTATGTTGGGGCCATCCTCCTGTTTAATGTCTGTTTAGTTTCTCCAATGTGGAGGTCTGAACACTCCTCACTGCGCCTAATGAGCCTCTTGAGACTTTTGTCCACCTAACGAGCCTATTCAGGCCATTGTTCATCTTATGAGCCTATTTCAGACCAGGGGGACATGAGGTCAAAATGAACTATAAACTGGAGGACTCGCAACTAGCTTTCCTCAGACTGACAAAGCTGTTTGGATGAGCAGTGAAATGTTTCAGTCTCTTAAGAAAAGAAGTCCAGTTGCCATGACTCAGCTTTCAGGTGGGATACAAATATTTTAACAAATGATAATGGATAGGGCTTTCAAGAGGATGGGGTTGACAGGGGAGGCAAGCAGGGCAGATGGGACCACAAGTGAGAACAGTGGTACCTTGCATAAAGGAATTAATTTGTTCCAAATGAAATTCTGTTAAGCAAATTTTCCTTTATACAAATTTCACAGAGGAATGCATTGAAAACAGAGTAATCCCTAATTGCGACCATTTTTATGTTGTACAGATTTGCCCCATAGGCAATTCTGTTAAGCAAATTTCCCCTATATCTGGAATTTTTTATGTTGTACAGATTTCATGTTATACAAACCCTTTGTTTTATGAGGGTCCACTGTAGTTCACAAGCCTAAGACCTCCACACACCACCCAGAACCAGTCACTGCTCCTTTTTTTCTGGGGGAAATATTTGCTTTTAATATTGACTTGGATTTGAGACTCAAGGAACTGCCAACATCCCTGATCTAGAGTACTGTGTTTCTTTGAAGAACTCCCCAGCTGCAGCCATAATGTTTGCTCTGTGGGGATTTCAAAGAGTTAGGAGGAGTAGGCTGTATTCTCTGAAGTACAGCATTTCTCCATGTGTAAGACTATATTTTTGTCTAAAATGGTTAGACTAAAAATGAGGCTTCCCTTATATATGGAAGTAAGCCAAGAAGAGAATTGCATGTTTGTGAAGCTTCGATTTGGGGTTGGAAAAATGGGGGTCATCTTATACATGGGGGTGTCTTACAGATGGGAAAATACACTATATACTGTATATATTTTTCCCATTAACTTCCTGAGTTTGGCGCCATGGACCCGGCCCTTTCAGAATGGTCTTTTTCACCATTTCATTTCCCCAATCGTGTGTTTCTAGAATCATTTTTGTGACGTAGTATCATCCCTCTGTTCCTCCTGCTTATCAGTGGCCAGCAGTTGCTTGTTCCACCTGTACTCTCCAGAAGCAAGCTAATTACAGGGAATCAGGCAACTGAACAGAAATACAGATTACTAAATGCATCCAGCTATCGAATCTTCTGAGTGGGCTTTGGGGATTATGAAGCTGGTCTGAGGAAAGCATATTTTAAACCCTCTCCTCACCGTGGGGTGCTCCAGGCTCCCTATAAATGGTAGCCAGGCTAGGCTGCCATGCCCCAAATGGAGGTGCCTCCAGGTATCTTCCATGGATAGAACAACATTCAAACAAAGGTAACTGTATTTGATATTGAGATATTGCCACAACCTCTCTCTCTCTCTCTCTCTCTCTCTCTCTCTCTCTCTCTCTCTCTCTCTGTGTGTGTGTGTGTGTGTGTGTGTGTGTGTGTGTGTGTGTCTCTCTCTCTCTCTCTCTCTCTCTCTCTCTCTCTGTGTGTGTGTGTGTGTGTGTGTGTGTGTGTGTGTGTGTGTGTGTGTGTGTGTGTGTGAGAGAGAGAGAGAGAGAGAGAGAGAGAGAGAGAGAGAGAGAGAGAGAGAGAGAGAGAGAGAGAGAGAGAGAGACCTAAATTGCCTGCTGGGACATGAAAGGTGTAATGAAGGGTAATGAAAGTTACAGATGGAAAATATATCAGATCAAAATGACATTATAAAATTAGCATTTCTAGTGCCTTTTTATAGTAAAATAGCATTTGAAGGCATTTTGGAGCCATTTTGACAGTGTTCGGAAGTAAGGCCCTACAGCCCAGCTAATATGAGTTAGCTGGAGGTTGTGGGACGGGGAAGGGGGCAGAATAAATCTAAATAATAAAACAACAGAACTTTACTCCCCCAAAAATGGAGAGTCAGGAGTTCACAATGTATGTACAAAGGTAGGTTTTCTTTGCAATTATTTATTTATTTATTTTGAATATTTTTACCCCATTTTTCTCCTTGGAAAAGGACCCAAGGAAAAGGACACCAATATGGTGTTGGAGGGCAGCTTTGTGGATGTCCTGGACTGCAAGAAAGATAAATAAGTGTGTCAGCATCTTCATTCTTGGGAAGTTTCAAACTAATTTCTTTTTATTGGAGATACTTGTGGAAGAAGCGTGTATGCCTAAGTGACCTTGGCTTAGAGGTGAGAGTTTCAAGGTCCCAGAAGTGGACAAAGGTGTGTAATAGCACACACAAAAGTGAAGACTAAGATACACAGTTGTATGTGCCAAGTCAGGTAGAATAAAGCAGAAAGGGTGATTGGTTAAAATTATCATATAGATACTAGATGTAGAAGTACATAAAAGGGTTTTTGGAAGCTTGGCTGTTGGCTGTTCATACTGTATTGTTGTGGTGTTGGAAGTTTGCAGTTTGGATATTCTATGTTGGATATGCCATTGCTTAAAGGTTGGATTAGGGATGGGCATGAAACAGAAAAATAAAGTTTTGTTTTCTTCCGTTTCATTTTGTGCTCACCCCTGTTTTGTTTCATTTCATTTTTTATAATTTGTTTTAAAAATCCGTATGAAATGAAATGAAACAAGACGGCTCCCCTGGATCCTAGAGGCACCAGATTGGATGCCCAGGAGACATTTTTAAAGGGCTCCTGCTGAGCTGTTATCAGCTGGACCCCTTTAAAACTGGCCCAGTCGGCACCATGGGGATCCCCTGGTGATGACTGGGCCAGGTTTAAAGGGGTCCAGCCCATGACAGCTCGACAGCAGCTCTCAGAAAACTGTTGGGTAGGTAGCGTGATCATGTGGAACTGCCTACCTGACTGTTTTCTGAGGATGCCTGCAGAGCTGTCAGTGGTTGGACCCCTTTAAACCTGGCCCATTCGGTACCAGAGGGTCTCCCTGGTGCTGACTGGGCCAGGTTTAACGGGGTCCAGCCCATGACAGCTCGACAGCAGCTCTCAGAAAACTGTTGGGTAGGTAGCGTGATCATGTGGAACTGCCTACCTGACTGTTTTCTGAGGATGCCTGCAGAGCTGTCAGTGGTTGGACCCCTTTAAACCTGGCCCATTCGGTACCAGAGGGTCTCCCTGGTGCTGACTGGGCCAGGTTTAAAGGGGTCCAGCCCATGACAGCTCAACAGCAGCTCTCAGAAAACTGTTGGGTAGGTAGCGTGATCATGTGGAACTGCCTACCTGACTGTTTTCTGAGGATGCCTGCAGAGCTGTCAGTGGTTGGACCCCTTTAAACCTGGCCCATTCGGTACCAAAGGGTCTCCCTGGTGCTGACTGGGCCAGGTTTAAAGGGGTCCAGCCCATGACAGCTCAACAGCAGCTCTCAGAAAACAGCGTGATCATGTGGAACTGCCTACCTGACTGTTTTCTGAGGATGCCTGCAGAGCTGTCAGTGGTTGGACCCCTTTAAACCTGGCCCATTCGGTACCAAAGGGTCTCCTTGGTGCTGACTGGGCCAGGTTTAAAGGGGTCCAGCCCATGACAGCTCAACAGCAGCTCTCAGAAAACTGTTGGGTAGGTAGCGTGATCATGTGGAACTGCCTACCTGACTGTTTTCTGAGGATGCCTGCAGAGCTGTCAGTGGTTGGACCCCTTTAAACCTGGCCCATTCCGGTACCAGAGGGTCTCCCTGGTGCCTGAGGACTGCAGAGCTGTCAGGCTTTAAAATTCGGTACCAGAGGGGTCCAGCCATTTAAAGACATGACAGCTCAGCAAGAGTCCTTTGAAAACAATGGAATTAAACAGTTCATTTCAATACAAAAACGACTGTTTTGTTTCATCTAAAACGAAATGATCCTTCTTCATTTCATTTCATTTTGTTTAGTTATGAAATGAAATGATGAAGCAGCATTTCATTTTCGTTTCCTGCCCATCCCTAGGTTGGATATTTACTCTGCTAAATGCTGAATACTGAATCTTTGGATATTAAGTTACCCAGCTGTATATAATGTATATATGGAAATAGACTTCTGAATCAAAGAAGCCTTGTCTCTCTTCCCCCTAAACTATGTTTGTCCCTATCTTACTAAGGGGGCATATTTCCCACATTCCTCTTTTGCATCATGTTAGGGGAAGAAAAAGACAGTTCCCTACTGTCTCACACAGCACATGTGTGAGCACATAATATGGATCTGGAGAAATAAATCTAGATCTGAAGAAATAAAGTATGCTTTTAAAAAGGAGAAACATGCCTAAACCATAAGTACTGACAATAAATAAATACATGCCTGCTTTAATCAATGAGAAAAGGGTGGAAAGAAATGTATACACTAGGGAGAGTGTGCAAGAATGCATAGTTTACAGAAATTGGCCACCATGATCCCGTTACTGTAAACACACCCAATGATAAAGCATGGATGTGAGCCACATGGTCCAAATCCCTCACTTCAAAAATGTGAAAGTTATCCAAATAACATCCACTATATCTTCTATAGAAATACAGATTATTTGGCATATGAATGTGTCTTTGCTACCAATTCTCTGCTCCCTCAAATCCTATCAGTTCCTATTATCATGATAAACATTGGAGGGGGGGGGGATAAAAGGCAAAAAAATGAATATACCACCTTCTTGTTTATAAATTGATGAAAGTACCAAGTTATTTATCTATTTTTGTCCAAAAGGAAAATTAGGAAGCGGTGGGTTCATATTTATTAGACAAATTGTATGGCCACCTGTCAGGGATGCTCTAGCAGGATGTTGGACAAGACTTATTTTCGACTTCCCTTTCAACTGTACAGTTGTTATTAGATATGGGCAGAAAATGATTTTTTTGTTCCGTTATTCGTTATTCATTTCGTTATGTAACAAAACAAATAATGACCCGAACCGAACCGAATTGAGAAAAATTGTTTCGGTTCAGTTAGTTTCCTTAGGGGAGGTGGAAATGTCTCCTACCTGGTGCTGGTCCAGAGGTCCAGTCTTCCTGGCTTCTGGGACAGCGACCAGGGGAAAAGCCAATGGCCGCTCTACAGCTGTAGCTACAGCTGTAGCGCGGCCATGTGGTAGGCTCGGCACAGTTTTAAAAAAAGGAGTGCCGACCAGGCCCCAAGGGTGGCCTAGTCGGCACCCTAAAATAAAAAAAATAAAAAAATAGCACAGAGCGGGGCCCAGGGACCATGTGGTTGATGCTGAAAGGAAAACAAAAACAAACAAAAAAGCCCTGCGCTACAGCTGTAGTGCGGGGCTTGAACCCGGAAGTGGTTTTCCTTTTTTGAAAAGGGAGGAAGGGAGGCGAAAAGGCGGTGGGAAAGGGAAGCCAAAGTTGCCAGCCAGGAGGCAGGAAGAGAGCGACGAAGGGCACAATCCCCATCTCCGTCTGCATGGTCCCCCTCCGCTCCGTCTCCCAGCAACACTGGGAGGGAGAAGGGGAAAACCACACCATCCTCCTCCTTCTGCTCGCTGCCATCTCCCTCACCCCGATGGCGTGCTGCCTGCCTGCCTGCTCTCTGGAGTCCACTCTGTACCTGGGGGCTCCTCACAGGACTCCAGCCTTTGCCCGTGTTTGACTTGCCCCCTTCGCACACACCTTCATCCTGGCGACTAGGGCAAGGGGTCAAGCACCAGCAAGGGTGAGGTGAGAGGGCAAGCACTAGCAGGGCTCACCCTAGTCACTGGACTTGGGAGGGGGAGGGGAAGCAAAGCCACACTGCACTGGCAGCCTAAGCGCGGCCTTGATCTTATCAGCCTCCCGATCGGCCCTGTAGATAACGGGCCGCGGAAGGCAGGAAGGTGGGCAGTGGTCTCGCTGGGCTGCGCTGGCCACCTAAGCGCAGCCTCACTCTTATCAGACCTCCCATTCCCCCTACTTCTGAGTTCAGGCCCCGCTCTACAGCTGTAGCACGGGGTGCTTTTGGAGTTTTTTTTCCTTTTTTCCTTAAAAAGCCCCTGCCTCAGGGACCAGGATTCGCTGCCGCCACCGCCACCGGTAAGAAGAACTCGAACCAGTTCGGGTTTGAACAAATTTTTTTAAATTCGTTCAAACCTGAACTCGAACTGAACCAAGGGTGGGCCCAAACCAGACAAACCCGAACCATGGGTTTTCGGGTTCGTGCCCATCTCTAGTTGTTATGCTTCTCCAATACTGGATTATACAGTATTCTGACCTCTAATGAATGTGTTACGTCTTTGTTTCTTTTCAGCCACATGTATTTCTGGTATGAGAAACACTTTAAAAAAATACCCCACAACTTACTAAACCTTAATGATGATGTGACACTTATTTTAACGGATCCTGATTAATGACATCTTGTTTATTTATCCAAACAAAACCATGATTTATTCAGCAATTTTAAATTGATTTTCCATCTTGGGCATAAATTGCCCGGGGAAGAACGTATATCAATTATATTTCCTGGAGGCTTATCAAAACCCTATTGCATAGTCCAAGATTTAATATATAGAGATTTGTAGATTTATGGGAAGATTAAACAATTTCTCCACCTATTCCACAAACGCTGTTGGACTGATTCCTCAATCTATTTTCTATGGGGGGGAATTAATTCATTGCATTGTAAGAATTTTGCATTCACATTAAGGTCTGACAAGCTGACAGATCAATAAAGGTGGATGCCCTCTGCACTTGAAAGGGCTATAACACTTTAAAAATTGATTTCATGAATGGTCTTGTCCTATGTATTAATTTGTTCTCATTGATCAGACAAAACTATGTGGCTCTCCGAGGAAATAATGTGGCCCTCCTCCTCCTCCTCCTGTTGCTCCTGCTTCTATTGTTGTTGTTGTTGTTGTTGTTGCTGCTGCTGGTGGTGGTGGTGGTGGTGGTGGTAGTAGTAGTAGTAGTAGTAGTAGTAGTAGTAGTAGTAGTAGTAGTAGTAGTAGTAAAAAAGCAAAGCAAAGTTTGCCACTTATATACCACCCCGTAGTGCTTAAAGCACTCTCTGGGTGGTTTACAATTAATTATGTAGGGTACACGTTGCCCCTCCCTAGAGAGCTGGGTGCTCATTTTATCAACCTCAGAAGGATGGAAGGTTGAGTGAATCTTTAGCCTGTTACCTGGGATTGAACCCCAGGTTGTGAGCACAATTATGGCTGCAGTGCAGCAGTTTTAACCTCTACAAAACAAGGCTCTAAAAGCAGCAGTAGTACTGCCCCAGCCCTTTTAGAAACGCTCATCAGGCCCCCTGTCAAACAAGGAAAGCCTGTGTTCAAACAAAGATGCAGCATAGACAAATGAATAGAAAAATAGAAGTAGACATGAAACAGAAATATAGGGCCTTTTTACACGACCCCTAAACTCCGCCGCAAATGGCTCCCAGCTCCGGAGCTTTAAATTGTTTACCCACCAGCTCTGTAGTTTACTGAAAATTAAGTGCGACCACGCCCACCTAAGCGCGTCCCAGCGCACTTTTCATGTACCTGTTCTCCAAGGGTGAAAAATCTTGATGCGGATGTGCCGGGCTCTCCTCAGTTCTTTTTGCTGTTGTTTTTTGCCTCCCGCCCCTTTAAGAGAAGGAATCACAACAAAGGGGCGGCGTCCACCGGCACCGGAGGTAAGCCTGCATTCTTTCGTCCCTTTTTTTCTCCCTCCCCTCATGCAGCCAGCAGCCAGGAAGTGCGGAGGGGTGGGGACGCAGGAAGAGCGACAAACCCCTAAGATCTCTGGTCCGAATTTAAGTGACCAGCGGATCTTAGGGGTCGTGTAAAAGCACCCATAGTGTTTCATTTTGTTTCTTTAGTGGTTTTGTTTTATTTTTAAAGTAGCTTTGCTACAAAATGAAATGAAATGAAATGAAACACTATGCTCCCCTGGGTCCTAGAGTCACCAAAATAGCAAGGGAGCTTCCTCAAGGTCCTCTCTGTAAAACCCTGAAATTTGGAGAGGTCTGGGGGTCAGAGGGCTGAGTTATTAAGCTCCAAATGGGATCCCTCTAGGGAAAAATAATTCTAATTAAATTGGAAAACTGCAATAGTCCCCCTGCAGATGAGAGATTAGCGACTTCACCAGCTTGGCTTCCAAATCCCAATTCAATTAGAATCTGTCTGTCTGTCTGTCTGTCTGTCTGTCTGTCTGTCTGTCTGTCTCTCTCTCTCTCTATCTATCTATCTATCTATCTATCTATCTATCTATTACAGAAACACATATTTATTCCTCTCCCTGCATATTGCTGCTCAAAAGATTGCTTGTACATGTCCAATTCTTATCTGCAGTCCCCACAGTGTGGCCTTCCTGCCTGACCAAAACATTAAAATATAGTAGAGCTATTCCTGTGGAATGTCATAGGAGACAAGTTCACAAAATATTCTGCTCTTACAAGTATGAGAGCAATCCACGAGAACAACACAAAGCTATGTAGGCTAGCCTCCAGCATTAATTCAGCACACTATCTTAAGAGTTCCTTCGGGAAGATGGGCGGTATAGAAGCCTCATAATAAATAAATAAATAAATAAAATTTTTTAGTTTCAACTTCATCCCATAGATGTGAAGACTATAGGATTGAAATTCTTGCTGATTGAAATTCTTGCAGTATCCAGCAACAGGTGAGGAAAGCTTTCAATTAAATTCTAGTTATAACCCCAAGACCATTGTGGGAGCCACACTTTAAAGACTGTGAGAACTATATTAATAAAAACATCTTTGCAAGTTGGAACAGAAGTTTCCTTAGCAACAGGCATATTTTTTCAGAATGACTTGTTTCTCCTGAAACTATCCATTATAGATTATTTATCCTATTACCCCTTGGGATTGCTTAAGTAAAACAAACATGTTGGTTTTCTTTCAACATTAGTACAGGGGAAGATTTTTCATCTTATTCTGAACACCCTACAAGACAGAAGCTCATCCAAACCTGTTAATGGAGTTCACCTGGCACCACAAATATTAAATGAAAATGATTTTTTAAAAATCTACTATGAGATAAGGACACGTCAGACTGTTATTGAAACAACTATTTTTCTCAAGGTGGAAACCATAGGAAAATAAGTCAAGTTAAGTTTTTTTTTTAATTGTGCTGTTATTTAGCAATCCATTGAAATAACTTCGGGGCGTCCTGCATAGATTGTGTTTTTAAAAAGACTCCATTTTGTAGTGTGATCAATAATGTAGTCACAAATAAAAAAGTGCAGAGTCCCGCATGCCCAGGGAGACAAATACACACACAGAGTTCAGTGAGGGAGGAGAGAAGTGAAAGCTTTCCAAACAGCTGAAGTGAATGAGTTGCGGGATGGCTTATTTTAGTCAAGACCTGTTGTGCATGTGCTCATTAGAGATGGGCACGACTCAAAAAAATGGTGTTTTGTTTGTCGTTTGGTCGTTTAGGGGTCCGTTTCGGTTCGTTTTCGTTTTCGTGACGTTTTTTGCAAAAAAATTCATTTTCATTTCGTTAGGTAACAAAACGAAAAAACAAAAACAAAAACAAAAAATTGCTGTTTTGTTAGCATTCTTTTTAGTTCAATGCATCTGCTGCAACGAAAACGAAAAACACGGCAAATTTGGTCGTTTCGTTTTCATTTTTGTTTTGTTTTTTTAAAAATTTTGTTTTTTTTGTTGCATAGCGAAACAAAAAACAAAAACAAAAAATCACTCATTTCGTGCCCATCTCTAGTGCTCATATATGAACACTGTGTTTCAGAGAACCAAGTAACACCCAAGTCATGGAGGGGGCCGAGTGGGGAAGCAAGAGAGGAAGCCAGCATCTGCACCATTCAAAGTGGAAAACAGTGTCAGGTGAGAGGAAAGAGGAGGCGCACTAAAGAGCAGTGTCAGGGATACAGGCAGGTATCTGACAGAGCCAAAAGGAAAGTCCCTGCCCCCAGGTTCTGATTGAAGGAGGCGCAACAGAGCTATGACACACCCAATCCAAGCTGGCACAGCAAGACCACAAAACAGTCTTGTCCAATGGCTTCCCACAAACCTTAATTGAAATCAAGGTGAAATCAACAGTACAAAGTGGGCATCATAGTGACTCAAATGATGGGGGTTTCTCCTTCCTTGCAGGTTTTTAAACAGAGGTTGAATGTCTGTTTGTCAAGAGTGCTTTTGCCATCAATCTCCTGCTTCAGAAAATAGTTGGATCATATAACCAAGGGCGTACCTTGGTTATACGATCCAACTATCAATGATTGTGTGGTTCTAACTTGCCACTAGACCACTGTAGGCAATTTTCTCCACATAGCAGCCATATCTCTTAGCAAGCACAGTTCCTGTTACTATTGAGTACAAGCAGTCTTCTTAGGAAGATACCTTTCATTTCTTCTTGATCTCAGGTTTTCTGCTGGTCTTCAGATGGAAAGTTCTCTTTGTTTTTTAGCATGCATGCTACCTGCCATTCTTCCCAAAAGCTCAAAGAGGCTGACATGTTTTTCTCAAACGACAAACAATGTCATTTGGTTGGACCTTCCCAATCCAAGAGCACATTGGTTCTGCTAAGCCATGTTTTATACATTTTCCTGCCAGTGCCTTAGGTGCCTGGTTGAAGAATTGCAAACCTGATGTGTCCTTGAAACAGACCTGATGTTTGCCGAGGAAAATCAACAAAACTTGGGGAGGGGGAAACCCTACTATCTGAAAAGTTAAAATTAAAAACCAACCTCTTCTTTGAACAGCATACTTCAAAGCATGGGAGAATGTCCCTCTGTGTAAAAAGAGCTGGGTTGTTTTAACTAATATGTTTCTTCCAGTGTTTCCTTTGGCAACCCAAGGAAGGGGGGGAATTAATGTACTGAAAATGAGTGACACCAGAAAACTCAGCATCAAATAACAGATGCAATTAGGCATCTATAAAGATGGAAAAGTAGTTAAATTTAAGTCGCTACGAAAAGGAAGGTTAGTTGCCTGTATGAAGGTTAATAGTGTTTCCAGACTAAGGAAAATCTTATATAAGGCCTACATGCCGAGAATATATCCCACAGCCAGAAAAACCAGCTCAAAATAAAACCCAGCTTTTCCCCAGTAAAGGTCACGTGGGTGAAGATGCAGTTCCTGTATCCCCACGACCCCACTGAAAACACACACACACACACACACACACACACACACACACACACACACACACACACACACACACACACACACACACACACACACACACACACACACACAACTCCTGCTTCCCAGCACTTTCCCCAGCAGCACCTGCTGCAGCACTTTGGCAGCCAGGGGAGGAGAGGGGACAGGGGGATCCCCAGACCCATTTTGTCAGTGGGAGGGGAGGGAGCCAAGTGCTGCCATCCGAGGCTTGTGTCTCCAAAAAGGAAGCATAAGAAAGAGCAGCCTGTGGGGGAGAGGCTGCCTCTCAAGGTGACTCCCCATGCCACCACCTCCAATGTCTGTCTTTGTGTGTGTGTGTGTGTGTGTGTGTGTGTGTGTGTGTGTGTGTGTGTGTGTGTGTGTGTGTGTGTGTGTGTGGTGGGGAGGGCCACGGGGCTGTGTTGCAACAGGGATGAAAATATAAAGCAGTGTTTCCGGTTCCCTGCAGACGTAAGTTCCAGTTAAAAATCCGCATGGGAACAGCGGCAAATTTTTTACCACCTTCCAACCTGGTACTTGGAAAGCTCACTGGGTTGCGCTAAAGTAGGCATGGCCACACATTTTTAAAAAAATCCACTGGCCATGGGGACACGATTTTAGGAGCCACATTTTCCAGCCGTTTGAAGTGGTTTTTAGTGGCCATGAGATAGCAGCCGTTGAAAAGATTTCATTGTAGAGGTAGAACTCACTCTGTAGTGCATTTTCTCTTTCTTCAAAAGGATGTCTTCCAGATATGCTAGAAAATAACTTTGATCAATCCCAGCTACCTTGGCTAATGGAACCAGGAGAGGAGAGGCTGCTCTAGAATTTGAAGGCATGTGAACCAGTTCTGGATTTGGTTGCCAGTCTTCCCTCATTCCACTTCTCACACAAAAGTCCACACATGCTTTTTTTTTTCAGATTTGTTTTCAAAAATATGTGCCCTCTTGTATTCATTTATCACAATGCACAATAGCCACACATGTCCTCAGCCGAGTACTGGTGTATATTTCTCAATGATTTTTGTCTTCACTAAAATGCAGACAAAGCCTCAGAAATGCACATATCTGCAAAGCAAAATGGTTTTTTTCTTGGTTACTCTTCAATAGATGGGCACGAAACGCCAAAATAGCATTTTGTTTCATTTTTTGTTTCTCTACCCCGTTTTGTTTTGTTTAATATGAAATGATTTTTTTAAAAAATGTTTCGTAGTTTGTTTCATTTCATTTCTTTTTTTACTTTTTACTTTTTACTTTTTACTTTTTCTCTTTTTACTTTTTTACTTTTTATTTATAGCGTGGTCAGCGCTTTTATTTTTATTTTTATTTTTTTCATTATTTTTAAAAGTCCCCTGATGCTGGAGTTCCAGGAGCAGAGGAGAAGGCTGGAGACTGAGACAAGGAACGAAATGAAATGGAAATTTCCATTACGTTTCATTTCGTTTTTCTTTGATGGGTTGGTTTGTTATTCATTTCGTTCACTAATGAAATAAATAAGGAATAACAAAATGAATTAAAAATTTGTTTCATCCTCAACTCTTCAAGAGCTGGAAAATGCACACGTGAAACCACCTTTTTTTTTTTTTACTTCTATGGACATGAGCAGAGAATATGTGAACCCCATATACCTTGCATCTTTCCTAATAAGTTTTATTTTTAATCTCTCTCCTTAAATTGATGTAAACCCCATTCTGCAGGCGATTGGCTGCTTTAATTCAGAATTCTCTGAATTTTACAACTTCCTCTGATGCAATTTATAAGACAGCAGAACATGGCATTAATGTCTGAGAAGGATGAGGCACTCTGGTCATTTTTCAGCCGCTCAAGAGAGTCAGCACAGAAGACCGGAGAATATCTGGCATGCTTAATCTTGTAAGTTCGGGAACTTGAACCACCAATGTGAAGAAAACATAACAAAGTACACAAAACAGCTGATGAAAAATCCTGGTCTCTTTTCCAAAGGGAAGGAAGCATCACTCATTTTTATCCATCTTTGTTCATAGTACTAGGTAACTAACTATGATTCTTTATTCCCTCTCACCCCAGAGGGACATGCACAGAAACTCTATGTGTATGTTTCTGTCTCAGCATTACACCAAGAAAATTGGTTGGGGACACTGAACCGCAAGAGTGTGAGTGTGATGGGGAAACAGATAAATACTTGTTGAAATTGTGGTGTCTGCTTATTTACTTACCAGTTTCCATTTCAGCCCTCCTACACAATCCTCCAGTTAATGGTTAGAGCACTTCAATAGTAGAGTTTCCATGAAAACATGTATATTACAAAGGTATATCTTTGCATCTGTTTTTCTTCTTGTTATTAATCATACTTTATTCTCCAAAAATGGAAACAGTAACATTCTATGCACAGCTATACCTATTGTGTTCAGCTTTTTCGGTCACTGTTTGTGCAGGTGTTCCCAACTGCCTAGTCAAACTGGTGGCAGTTGCATTCCTTCCATCAAAAGGGGCAAGCTTGTTGCTCAGTGGAAGAGCATGTGATCTGCTAGCCAAAACCTGCAGGTTCAATTTCTGGGTAGGCCTACAAGAGGCTTTGCTTGAAAGCTCAGAAGCCACTGCCATACTAAGCTGGATAGGTCCATAATCTACCTCTACAAGTCACACCCTCCATATTATGAATTCTGAAATCCTTCATTTCTTATCTCCTCTCCTCCACTTCAGCCCCATATAAATATAGAGGTCTGCCATCTCTGTAATAGGAGTGAAACAACTTTGGTGTTTTAAAGGTTTTGGACTTCATTTCCCAGAAACACAAGACAATATGGGCCCGGAGTGAAGGAACGTGAGATCTGTACCACAAAACACTGGAAATCTTGCAGTTCTCCAGCCAGGTTATGGACTTAGTGGCAAAGTCCAAACCAAATTGAGTCAGGAATACATATCTGAAGACTCACACAAAAATAATCTAGATTAATCCTCCAACACAGGGATTGAAATCCAGTAGTAATTTGCAACCAGAGTGGGCCTATTGAGTCAATAGAATTAACTCACAGAGGAGTTAACTCACCAAGTCTCCACTGAATACTTTAGTTGAGATTTGCTACTGGCTTTCCACCAGAGAGTCTTAATCAGGTGAAATCCTTCCCTGAGCATTTAAAACAACAGCAAAAGGTCCATGAAACAGACTTCTGCATAGATGAAACTTTATGAAACAGACAGAACGGCTTCCTTTTGGAACAGAGAAAGATCCCAGGACAAATATGCAATTATCACCATGGCAATGGCAGCACCTCTGCCATATGTATTGGCCTAACTGACCATGAAGCTGTGTGCTCGCTAATGGCAGAATGTTGTTTTTCTTTCACAAGCTGGGAAGTTACAAAAGATGCCAACTTGACTCAACAGGTTTTGAGGCTTTCCTGGTAAAGGAGGGGATTGGCTTGTCAGGTGCTACCATTTAAAAATAATTCCATATGGTGGAGAGATGGGGCAAAAGTGTTCTTTTTTTAAAAAAAAATCTAAGGTTACCTCCAGTAGGAAAATCCCTGTTGATTGATTTGGAAGGCAAAGACTACCATAACCCAGCCACCCAAGAGAGGTAGGTAACGGTGTTCAATTTGTTGAGACTACAACTCCCACAATCCTGTATCCAGCATGGGCACAGCTCAAGCCAGATATGGGATTCTGGGAGTTGTAGTAGGGACGGAGGAAATCCAAAACAAACGTTTTCTATCTCTGGACCTAGCAAGGCAGTAGCAAAGCCACCACCCAGGGTAAAAAAAAACTGCAAACAAAATTCCATTGACAGACTTTTATAGGCCTCACTAACAGAATGTAGTGCTATTGTCTGAGGTGTTCTGAGTGTGTAAAATTTACAAAACACCAGTAGCTTTAATAAACAATACTCTTAGCCAACTATAGGTAAAGTGTCATTTGCTGCCTTCTCTAAATGTCTGTAAATTAATATCCCTGATTTATGGTGCAGGCTCCCTAATGAAATCTACTTACCGTCACTGCATAGGTGTTTTTGCAAAGTTGGTTGGAAAAGTCACTTCTAATTAAGAACCCTTCCTCGAATGCATCATTTTTCATTGCTCATTATCTCAACCCACAGTAATTGAAAATGAAGGCCTCAAGCCACAGAGGAGCAGTTGGGCTTCATTTAAATGTTCCGTGCACAGCACAAATGGAGCACACAAAATTACACATAATCAGATTATTCCTTTATCTAAAGGCCTTGTCAAAATGACTCCAGGAGAGCGACAGTAGAAGCACTGTAGGCTTATCAACAAATATATATATATACTCAATAGAGTTATACTGCTAAATGACACTGGTGCCCAAGGCAATGTATAATCAATTTTAGAGATTAAAATGTTGAAGGACCCATAATAGCATCTAGCAGAAATACCCACCACATGGTACGAGTGCATAGCAAATACTTCTACTGGTTATTTCAGACAGCAGCACTGCCATTTGGTTTTTGAGCCATTACACAGTGGGAGATATTAGGCAAGCAGAGAGGGTCGAGATGGAGATAATGATTGGTGTGATAATACTGTAGCTCCTGATTCATGAATAGCTTTCCAGTCTGAGTAGAAGGGAACTTCCTATACAGTAGTCAGGTGGACACCCTGGATGGACCACAGCTGGACATCAATCTTATGAACATAGTGAAAGGAATATACAGGTGAAACTCGAAAATTTTGAATATTGTGCAAATGTTCATTTATTTCAGTAAGTCGACTCAAAGGGTGAAACTAATGTATGAGATAGACTCATTACATGCAAAGCAAGATATGTCAAGCCTTACTTTGGTATAATTGTGATTATTCTGGCATACAGTTTATGTAAACCCCAAATTCACAATCTCAGAAAATTAGAATAGTGTGAAAAGGTGCAATAGTCTAGGCTCAAATTATCCCACTCTAATCAGTTACTGAATCCATAACACCTGCAAAGGGTTCCTGAGCCATCTTAAATGGTCTCTTAATCACAATGATGGGAAAGACTTCTGACATGACAATTGTGCAGAAAACCATCATTGTCACCCTCTATAAGGAGGGAAAGCCCCAAAAGGCACAGATTGCCAAAGAAGTTGAATGTTCCCAAAGTGCTGTATCAAAGCACATCAATATAAAATTATGTGGAAGAAAAAAGTGTGGAAGAAAAAGGTGTACAAGCAGCAGGGGTGATGGCAGCCTGGAGAGGATTGTCAGGAAAAAAGCCACTCAAAAGTGTTGGGGACTTTCACAAGGAGTGGACTGAGGGTAGAGTTAGTGCTTCAAGAGCCACCACACAGAGACAGATCCTGGAGATGGGCTTCAAATGCCGTATTCCTCTTGTCAAGCCGCTCCTGAACACTGTTGCTCAGAGGTCCAAAGTCCTCTTTTTGTGATGAGAGCAACTTTTTGCATCTCATTTGGGAACCAAGGACCCAGTCTGGAGGAAGAATGGAGAGGCACACAACGCACATTGCTTGAAGTCCCATGTGAAGATCCCACCACTGTGTTGATTTGGGGAGCCATGCCATCTGCTGGTGTTGGTCCACTTTGCCTCATTAAGTCGAGGGTCAATGCAGCCATCTACCAGGAGATTTTAGAGCACTTCATGCTTCCTTCCAATAGAGCTTTATGGGGATTCTGACTTCATTTTCCAGCAGGACTTGGCACCTGCCCACACTACCAAAAGTACCAAAACCTGCTTCAATGACCATGGGATTACTGTGATTGATTGGCCAGCAAACTCGCCAGACCTGGACCTCATAGAGAATCTATGGGGCATTGCCAAGAGAAAGATGATGGACATGAGACCAAACAATGCAGCTGAGCTGAAGGTTGCTTTTGAAGCATCTTGGTCTTCCATAATACCTCAGCAGTGCCAAAGGCTGATAGCATCCATGGCACAATGCACTGAGGCAGTAATTGATGCAAAAGGGGCCCAAACCAAGTACTGAGTACATATGCATGCTTATACTTTTCAGAGGTCCAGTATTGTTCTATTTTCAATCCTTGTGTTATTAATGTCATCTAATATTCTAATTTTCTGAGATTGTGAATTTGGGGTTTTCATAAGCTATACGCCATAATCATCTCCCATAATCACCATAATTATACCAAAGTAAGACTTGACATATTTTGCTTTGCAGGTAATGAGTCTATCTCATATATCACCTTTTGAGTTCACTTACTGGAATAAATGAACATTTGCATGATATTCTATTTTTTCGAGTTTCACCTGTAAGAGTTGAACCATTTCCTTTTTTTGGCTTGAAATGGCTCTGAGGAATAGACATGGGCACGACCAGAAAAAATGACGTTTCGAGTTTTCGTTTGTCAGAAAGGGTCCGTTTCGGGTCATTTCCGTTTGTCGCAGAATTTTTCAAAAATTTGTCATTTCGTTTGTCGTTTGTCGTTTCCACCGCGATTTAGTGCGATTTGACATCCCATCCCACAATCAGGGCTCTCGCTAGGTGTTTTTGCACCCTAGGCATTGGGCGGGGTGGGGGCTGGTGGTGGTGGGAGTTGCAGGCAGGCGGCGGTGGTGGGGGGCCATGTGCGGGCGGCGGCCACGGGCGGGCAAGTGGGCGGGCAGCAGCACGGGCCATGGGTGGGTGGCGGCGTGGGCGGACTGGCGAGTGGGCAGTTAGGATATCACTTAGGATAGAGGTTCTGTTCTTGGCTTGCACCCCAAATGTGTGTGTGTGTATGCAAGCAAATTGAAGTTGGGAAAATAGAAAATAAATGGTAGTATATAATATATTTTAAAATAAATCCACACCTCCCACTCCCAGTCGAACATCCCCCTTTATCCAATATCAGAAAAAAATCCTCAGAAACTGCCAGAGAAGAAATAAAGAATAAACTGCTATTCCCTTCAGCAGACAAAGCTCCAGGGAATCAAAGAAATTATTTTCTAAATTCAATTCCCTCCCTGCCTGCCTAACTTAAATCCTAAAGCCTCCAGCCTCCCTCCTCAATCTTGATCGGATCACACCAGCACCAGCAGCCAGCCCTCCTCCCTCAACCACATCCATACACCTGACTGCAATTTCTGGAAGGTGCCTCGGCTTTTTATGTCCTCCGAGACATCCAGAAGTGTCAGTCAAAAACCTGGCGATGCCATTGGTGGAATGATTCAAACAATTTGCATGGTCCCATCCCATGCCCAGCCCAAATGGGCAGGTCTAAAAAAATAAAAAATAAAATAAAATAAAATAAAAGCAATACGACGTTTTATTGCTATAAAAAAACCCACTGCTGCTACTATTAAAATTCAGGCATTTAAAATAAATAAATTTCACATGTTTCTGTGGTGATTTGGTGTGTTTTTTTACCATGATTTCAAAAGAAAAATTGTGGTCGCCATTTTGGATGACCCCCCCAGCCTGGTGCAAGCAGCCCAGGACAGGAGAAGAGGGGGGGGAAAGCGGGGATCCCCCAGAAACCATGCCTCTGGTAGGTGGCAAAGCCTCAGGCAGGCATATTTTCGCCTGCTTTTTTGGCCGGGAGTCGGGGGTTTTTAAAAAAACTTTTAAAAACTTTTTCTGTGCTTCGCATTGTGCGATCGCCGCGATGCCACAAGCGGAAATGAAAAACCCGACCAAATTTTTCTTTTTTCGGTTCGAGTTTGAGTTTTGACAGCTTAATTATCGTTACCGTTTCTGTTACGTAATGGAAACGATAACCGAAAATGGAAACGACAATTTCGCTGAGTCGTGCCCATGTCTACTGAGGAATTATTTCCAAACAATCAGTGAGTAGTTATACAATCAATCCTTCCCTGCTTTTTAATAACTACAATTAAACTCTTCTCTCTCCACACCCATTCCCTCCACGTTGGTTAGTGGTAGATAGCATTTTGCACCCAGGAAAATAACAGAAGGAAATACCTCTGCCAATTTTGGAAAAAATACTGCTTCACCTCAGATGCCTGCAGAGGAATCGAGTTTGATTTAGGCATGAATCAGATTCTTAAGGCTGAAATCAGAAATGTAGTGCCTCCTTATTACCTATCAGAGGAATCAACACATGACCACAACTATGATGATTTTTAATAGACTTACGTGACATTTGTAAATTACTGCCTGTGAACATTCAGGCAAAAAGGTGCAATGGAGAAGTTGCATTGAGTCTCTTTAAATAATTTCAGTGATTTAATAAATGATTTAAGAGGGATTCATAGATAATTTTTTAAAAAAATTATTGGCAAAGTGTAATGGAAACTTTATGCATGTATGCACCTCTTAAGTGGAGAAATAAAAAAAAACCTCCTGTAGTTTGGAGATTTTCCAGAAAGGTTAATTTCCCCAGACTTTTGAGAGAAGGACCTTCATAAATACAACATATATCATGGGGGGTGTTAATGAAATTTTGTTCATATCCCTAGTCTGGTATGGCAAGGATGGGTAACTTCAGTGGGACTGGGACCAATTTTTCAGAAAGAAAGAAAGAAAGAAAGAAAGAAAGAAAGAAAGAAAGAAAGAAAGAAAGAAAGAAAGAAAGAAAGAAAGAAAGAAAGAAAGAAAGAAAGTTAAAAAGAAAACAGGAAGAGAATGGTCACTCAATTCCAATTTTATGAAGGGAGGATCCAAAGTGGAAGGTCTGAACTAGAGATGGCCATGAAATGAAAATATAGCATTTCATTTCATTTTTACTTTTGTTTCATTTCATTACTAACAAATTTTAACAGAATTTTCAGAACGAAACGAAACAAAATGAAACAATTTGTTATTCTATAAAATGGCACCTCTTGGTTCTAGAGGCACCAAATTTGTAAACTTCCCTGTAAGCTCTCCAAATTTGGAGAGGTTTGAGGTTCAGGGGGCCAAGTTATTAAACTCCAAAATGTTTCCCCCATGGAAAAAGAAGAAGAGGAAAAATGTTTTAAAATCAAGCCTCTCTGTGCTAAAGAATGCGAAGGAATAAGATTTCATTTGGTTCTATTTTTGCTTGCCTTTGGAAGCACAGGAAGTCAGGGCCATAAATTTTCTCTTGATCATTCAGAGTGTGAAACTAGGGGTTTATTGCTTTATCGCTTAGCAACCCTTCCAAAGCAAGAACTCCCCTCAACTCCCCTCAAAATGTTTCATTATGTAACTAAATGATGAAGCAATGTTCCAATTTTCATTTTGTTCCCATCTCTAGTCTAAACCTTTGACTACTGCCCATCCCAAATCCATTGCTCCTTGGAGCAATTCCTGCTCTACAATTTTTGTTAATTGGTTTTATATGGTGTGTGTGTGTGTGTGTGTGTGGACAGGGAAACATTAGGGACTCCTATGACTTTGGGAAGCAGTAACAGGTGGCTCATAGTTACAAACTTGCTCCCTCCTGCTATATAATAATAATAATAATAATAATAATAATAATAATAATAATAATAATAATAATAATAATAATAATAATAATAATAATAATAATAATAATAATAATTTATACTATCTGAAGAGAAACCAGAGTGGCATAAAACGGTACAGGTGCTCCCAGCGGTAATCGGCATGCTGGGTGCGGTGCCTAAAGAGCTAAGCAAGTATTTAGAAGAAACTGGAGTTGACAAAGTCACCATCAGTCAGATGCAGAAAGCCACCTTACTGGGATCTGCTCACATAATTCGTCGATACATCACTGAGTCCTAAACGCTTGGGAAGCGTTTGACTAGTGATTGGTAATACAAAATCCAGCGTAGATAGCTGTGTGGTTAATAATAATAATAATAATAATAATAATAATAATAATAATAATAATAATAATAATAATAATAATAATAATAATAATAATAATAATAATAATAATAATGACTGATTACAAACAGCATCATAATGTAGTTGCTCAAATGGTCCACTGGAATTTGTGTCACAACTATCATGTGCCCATAGCAAAGAACTGGTGGGATCATAAGCCTGAAAAAGTGATTGAAAATGAGCATGCAAAATTACTTTGGGACTTCTGAATACAGACAGACAGGGTTTTGGAGCATAATACCTTGGATATTGTGATTGTGGGGAAGAAAAAAGTGTGGGTCATTGATATTGCTATACCAGGTGATATTAGAGTCACCGAGAAACAACTTGAAAAAATTACCTGCTATCAGGATCTGAAAATTGAACTTCAGAGTCTCTGGCATAAACCAGTACAGGTGGTCCTAGTGGCATGCTGGGTGCGGTGCCTAAAGAGCTAAGCAAGTATTTGGAAAAAATTGGAGTTGACAAAGTCACCATCAGTCAGCTGCAGAAAGCCACCTTACTGGGATCTGCTCTCATAATTCGCCAATACATCACGTAGTCCTAAACACTTGGGAAGCGTTTGACTAGTGATTTGTAATCCAAAATCCAGTGTAGTTATCTTGTCTGCTGTGTGATAATTTGATAATAATCATAATCATAATCATAATCATTATGATGATAGTGATGACCAGACCGAAACACACATTATATTGCAGTCTCTAAAACACACTTTACCCTCCAAAATACCTAACAAAATGCCCCCCTAAAATGCACAAACATCCACACACAGCTCAAGTGATACAATTCACCCAGTCACTGTTGGTGGTTTTTAAGTTCATTGTTAAGTGCTAGCATAGTACATCTGATCTCGCCTGATTTCAGAAGCTAAGCAGGGTCAGGCCTGGCTAGTACTTGGATGGGCGACCACCAGGGGATACCAGGTGCTGTAGGCGCCTGGAGTAGGAAGTGACAAGCCACTCCAGTATTTCTGCCAAGAAAACTCCATGGACGTGGGGTCACGGAGAGTCAGTCATGAGTGTAACGACACAACACACACACACATAGCTCTGGGATAAAAACTGTTCAAAAATGTGTGGTCCAAGTTTTGAATACTCTATACCTTCTGCTTGAAGGCAACAATTCAGAGACATTATAAGCAGGATGGGAAGAGTCCCTGAGAATGCTGAACGACTTCCTCAAACAGTGAGTTGTTTGAAGAAGCCAGGCCATAACTATCATGGGCCCAAATCCAGTTCAACACTCATGATGCTGTTTGGATGTTTGCCCTCTTGCAGCCCTCTCTGACACTCAAACCCTGCTATGCATCATTCCCTAGCCCTCCAGGGCAACCTGTTAAGGTGAACTGGGGCTTGGGGTGGGGGAACTGGCGATACATTTCCCTCCAAACTGTGTTCATTAAGTTGCTTTCCTGAGTACGAATACAAAATTGAATACATCCCCCTAGAACTGGAACCTGTGAACAAAACGTATTTCCACACATGAATGAAACACACTGGATTAGGGTATATGTGTGAGGGACAATCACATGCCACAGGGCAGTGCCCATCTCAGCCCCCCTTTAAAAAGCCTTAATTTTTGGAAGAAAGAGTAGGTGATGTGTCAGAGAGGCCTGATTTAAATGTTTGTTGAAAGTCCTGACATTGGAAGTTGCATTCGGAGCAGTTCTGCCGTCAGTTTTTATTTCTAATACTTTCAACAACAAGAATAGCACAGAACCGTTCTTTCCCCCACACCATTTGCAGCACCGTATATGTGCTTTCCAAGCCAGCCTTATTTCATTTTAATTAGTTTTGTTGTTTTACAATCTGTGTTTCAGTTGTATCAACCCAATCCGTGTGCAAGGGGATGATAATAGAGTTTGCAAGCATTTTCTGCTTCAGGGGTAATAAGCCCATGCTTGTTTGGCATTCCCGATGCATTCGAGCAATCCTGCTGATTTATGAGGCCTCACATTTCCAGGCTGACTGGCATAAATACAGTGGATCTAAAAATGGCACTGCTAATCCAGTACAGCTCTGGGCTCCGTAACTCCATTCCAGCCAAACAACAAAATCAGACTTTGAGGTAACAGAGGTGCCAGTTTGGATTAAGCAGCACAAGGAATACTATCTTGGACTAGGGATGGGCATGAAACGGAAAAAGATAGTTTCATTTCATTTCATTTCATTTCTAGTGTAGTTTCATTTCGTTACAAAATGAATTTTAAAGTAGTTTCATTATGAAATGAACTGCTCCCCTGAGTTCTAAAGCAATTTTAGATAACTCCATGAAATTTGGAGAGGTTTGGGGGTCACAGAGCTGAGTTATGAAGCTCCAAAGGGGGTGCCCCTAGGAAGAAACCTTGTAATTGGATCGGAAGCTAGTCGGGTGAGCAATAGAGCTACCGCCGCTTCCCATACAGTATATTCTAGTTAGAAAGGTTTTTTTACTAGGGGAACCCCCTTTGGAACTTCATAACTCAGCTCCCTGACCCCCAAACCTTTCCAAAGATCAAGGGGTTCCCTCAAATTGATTGCAAAACGTACCCCTGCCATTCACATACATTGGATCAGTAATTTTGCATTGCATTCTTTAAAATTATTTTTTAAAATATGCAATGAAAAATTACTGAAACGAGGCATGCAAACGGCAGGGGTACATTTTGGAAGAAATTTTAGGGAGCCTGTTGAAATTTGGAAAGGTTTGGGGTTCAGGGAATGGCATTATTAAGCTCCAAAGGAGGTTCAGGGATGCTTAATTGAAGGAGTGTGTCTGACATGCTTCACCAATTATAGGGTTAATTTACAGCTTCCCCTCTCTATGGTAAAGCTCAGAACCACACTCCTTCAATTAAGCATTCCCACACCCCCTTTGAAGCTTAATGACTCCATTCCCTGAAAACCAACCCTTTCCAAATTTCAAGGGGTTACAGGGGAGAGCTTGAGGAAGCTCCCCTGCCATTTCTTCTAGAACTAATTGTTTCATTTTAGAGGGGGGGAATTGCATTTTCTTTTGTAACAAAGCACTGGCTAGCATTTTGTTTCGCAACATTTCGTAACCTTACGACATGACAAAACAGTGTGTCATTTTTCATAAGGTGCCCATCCCTATCTTGGACACATCACCGTTTTAAGAGGTCCATGAAGGCAGTTTGCTGATCTCATGATGTCACCAGAAATAATGTGACATTTACAAAGGACAAGGGTTTATTCTTAAAGTCCTTGCCCAGCAAAGCCTGTGGCATTTTGGACTATAAGAATATTTAGCCCTGGCTGCATGGCTGCAGGGTTTCTTTCTTTCAGAGGTTTGCAGATGCACATTTTTGACTAGTTCCAGAATCCCTCAGGCATTCTGGGAGTTGTAGTCCAAAGCCACACATCTGCAGTCCTCTGATGTTTTTCCTTTGCACTCTTTGATGTTTTTCCTTTTCCTTTTCTTGCACTCCACGAAAAGATGTGCTTCAAGCGAAGATCGGGAGCCTTCCAGACCTCAACACCCACTCCCAAGAGCACAAAATAAAGCAGTTTCGAGAGCCAGCTGTGGCAAGGGCAGTAAGATAAAAGTCAGAAAAGAAAGGATGATGTCCCCACTAGACATGGGCACAACTAGGCGAAATTGTCCTTTCCGTTTTCGGTTCTCGTTATCGTTACGTAACGGGTAACGGTAATGAGAATTACTCTGCTCCAGCTCGAACCCGAACCGAAAAAGAAAAATTGGGTCTGATTTTTCGTTGTCGTTCATGACATCGCGGTGATCGCGCGATGCCAAGCAGCACAGAAAAAAAGTTTTAAAAATAAAAAACCCCAATTCCCGGCCATAAAAGCAGGCGAAAATATGCCTGCCTCAGTGAGGACACCTACTGAGGGGTGGTTTCTGGGGGGGTCCCCGGCCTTCCCCCCCTCTCCTGTCCTGGGCTACTTGCACCAGGCTGGGGGGGGGTCATCCTCGTCGTCTCCATTTGCCATGTGGTGGTGGGGGATCCAAAATGGCAACCGCAATTTTTCTTTTGAAATCGTGGTCCAAAAATTAGGTATTTTAAACGCCTGAACTTTTATAGTAGCAGCAGTGGGTTTTTAATAGCAATAAAACGTCATATTGATTTTATTTTATTTTATTTTATTTTATTTTTATTTTTATTTTTTTACACCTGCACACGCGCAATGATGGGCTGGTCATGGGATGGGACCATGCAAATTTTTGGAGCCATTCCACCAATCGCATGGCCAGGTTTTGCTGAGACTTCTGGATGTGCCAGAGAGGGCATAAAAAGCCCACCAACCCTAACCCTAACCCTAACCTGAACCGTTACCCTAAGCCTAGCCCTTACCCTAACCCCAACCCTAACCCAGATTCGTACGCAAGTACACTTCCCTTCTTAGTGGGTCAGAGTGATGCACCCAGAGAGGTGCCTTCAACTCCAGAGACCCACTCCCTCCCTCCCTAAGCATAACCTGTACGGCAGTACGCCAGTATGGTTTCCTTCTTAGTGAGTCAGAGAAGCGCCAACGAGGTTCCTCTGACACACTAACCCCCACCCTAACATAATGTTCTTAGTGAGACAGAAAAGTGCCGACGAGGTTTCCTGTCACACTAACAACCCCAACATAATGTATAATGGTGGCTACACGTTACGCTCCCTAAACCACTGTACAAACGACAGACGACAAACGGAAATGACAAATTTTTGAAAAAATTTGCGACAAACGGAAACAACCCGAAACAGGCCCGTCCCAACAAACGACAACTCGAAATGTAATTTTTTCTTGTCTTGCCCATCTCTAGTCCCCACTTCTTCCTTTCTCACTCTATTATCATTGAAAAAAGAAATGGTGGGGATGATGGGCTTGGTTATAAGGATAGTGCCTTCCAGTTTATTGCTTATCAGTTTCCAGTTCCAGTCAAAAACGATACTTATGACTCTCAACTGTGTACAGATGATGGTTCTACTTTAGCTTCTTCTCCTCTATGCCTATCTCTCCTAGGGCTCTTTTAGCAGACCAGGCCCCATATTGCCATTAGTCATGACTCATGAGGTAAATCTGTTGAGGAGGCCCTTTTAAATAGTGGTCACTATTTTGTGGAAAACATGCTCTCTTAAAAGCCAGCAAAATTTAACCAGCATTTGCTTATTCCACCCCTAATGAAAAGCTTTTCACTGTTTACCACAGCTTTAAACTGATTTTATTTGACCTTCATAGATTTACTAATATTTGTTTATCTCAAGCTGTTTTTGATACACACTGTGCTTTTATCTTTTTTCACTCCTTTTTTTTTAAAAAAAATGCCAAAGTCAGGATGTTTTATTTTTTCTTTTGCCTGCCTTATCTTCGGAACACACACACACCCTAGGCAATTATTATTGTTTTTGTTATCGTGTACGCCGCCTTGGACAATTTATATTGGGAAAAGCAGCATAAATTTGGCAGTGAAACAAATAGATCAAGGTAATGCACAGCCTGCCCTTTAGAAACAATGAGGGCACAAACCCTCCAGGCCTCCCTTTTTGGTTTCACAACATGACGTGACAACCCAGGTGTGTCTGCAAGTGACTGAATTTTGCCAACCGCAGGGTGGCTTCCATTGCAATTTTCTGTCTTGCACCACCGGCTGACAGATGGTGAGCTGCCATTAGACCATTAATGTAGGTGCCACCACCTGCTGCTAGTTCCTTCTGTTGTTCCTGGTTATGAATCCATTTCTGTTCTCGGCTTCTTCACAGTTCATTATACTTGCAAGAAAGCCAGAAAGAAAGAAAAAGTTATAGGTGTATATCGAAAATCCTTGAAATTGTTCCCTCTGGCAACTGTTTCCTTCCTATATTGGAATTGCTGAAGATGTTCCCTCCTTGTGATGGACCATACACATGCATCATTGGAGTTTTTGCAAACTCATATGCTGTTTCTAGTAACTGTGGGTGGAAGAGAGCTTTCCAGGCTGTGGAAACTGTCAATCTATCCTGCGCTAACCACTAGTTCCTTCCCTGCCTCTGTTTTGAAAAGAGCCATGCCCCTCTGCAAAGAGGTTTTCCCCTCTCCTTTGTCTGATGGAAGTCCTTTTTTTTAAAAAAACAATGAGTCTATTAAGGCCTGTTGCTCAAACCAGTCAGCCACACATGTCAGCTTGCTGTTATCTCTTCACTGTGTGTCAAAGAACAACTTTTATTCTTTCTTCAACTTTTATCTGAGTGAGTTATTGAGACCATAAGTGCCAGTTGATGTGTGTGTGTGTGTGTGTGTGTGTGTGTGTGTGTGTGTGTGTGTGTGTGTGTGTGTGTGTGTGTGTGTGTGTGTGTGTGTGTGTGTGTGTGTGTGAGAGAGAGAGAGAGAGAGAGAGAGAGAGAGAGAAGAGAATGGGTGGACTACTCTGGGGAACTTGAAGTTAATTCTGCTCTGTGAATCCCTGCACATCTGTTGCAGAGTTACAGGAATTTACTGTATACACTTGAATATAAGTCGACCCGAGTATAAGTCAAGCCCCCAGATTTTGCCTTTAAAAAGTGGGAAAATTGATTGACTCAAGCATTACCCAAGTCACTATTTTCCTCCGCTGCTTTCCCCAAGCTGGTGCTGGCAGCAGCGGGGGCAGCTGCAGCCATTACCCTTCCCTTCCTCCTCCTCCTCCCCCTCTTCTTCCTATGGGGGTGGGAGAAGCATCAGGTTCTTAAAACTATCTTTTCTCTCCTGAAGCAAGTGCCGATGGTGGACATCAGCGCTATTGCCTTGGGAGAGAGAAAAAGGTTGAAAATTCCACCACTTCTCCTCCCCCCATCGACCTACCATATTTATCTGAGTTAAGTCGAGGACCCCTTTTTTCAGCCCAAAATTAGGGCTAAAAACTCGACATATTCAAATATATACAGTAACTGGAAAATTCAAAGTCTGCAACATAGATAACCAATGAAGAAAAAATGAGGACATGAGAGAGTGTTTTCTCTGGCTCAGAGGTGCTTGATGAACAAAACCAATCAGAAAATCCTGTGGGATTAGAAAGCCCAAAGGAGCAACTGCTGAAATGCTATCCCTGAGTTCTCTCCTCTTCTTTTCTTTTAATTGCATCATACTTTTGCTCAGGTTGGACAAAACTGCACTTTCCAGAAGACTGATGTACAAAACCTAAAAGGATTGCACAGCCCATTCAGACAGCATTTGCATTATGACGTTTTGCGAGGTAACCGTTATTATCTTAATGGGAGGCACAGCGAAAAACCACTTTGTTCCAATTTCCTTCAAACAAACAAGGCTCTTAACACGCAGATAAAAATATTGCTTCTAGGCTAATGCAGGGAAGAAAAACAGTGCTATTGTGGTAGGAGCTAGTGGAAATAATTAAAAAAAACCTCCTACACAGAACCCAGCAAAGCAGGAGGAGCTCGTGTGAAGGAGGTCATAATCAGAGCATACAAACAAGTCCCAAATGATGGGTTACAAACAGTTTACCTGTAATTAATTCAGGTTTATGTTGCTACAATGGAGGTATGGCTAATTTTCTTCACAATTGAAACTTTAAATCAATAATTTTTTGGCATAACTATAATTTTATAGCGATGGCACATTTATTGAGGAGCAGTCCTCCAAAATATTAGGTGACCTAGTGTCTTTTATGTGTTATGGGGTGGCTGATAGGAGCACACAATTCCACTGATTGAGCAGGGATTTGAACCCTAGTCTTCAGAGTCCTAGTCCATCATTCTATCCATTAGACCAGTGTTTTTCAACCACTGTTCCGCGGCACACTAGTGTGCCGCGAGATGTTGCCTGGTGTGCCGTTGGAAAAATTGAAAAATTTGAAAGATTTTTTTTTAAAAAAATGTCGAATTGTCGCCCACTAGGCGGGCGCTGGACTGTGTCCTGGGTATGAAGGAGTGGGGTTTTTGACCCCACCCTCGGCCAGCAGGGGCGCCAATTGGCGCTCCTCAGGGGGACACCCTCCACTTTTCTGATCTCCGGGCTGTGATTGGTCAAGACTCCAGCCTGGA
The DNA here is from genome assembly GCA_029282475.1 of Phrynocephalus forsythii. Taxonomy (NCBI): domain Eukaryota; kingdom Metazoa; phylum Chordata; class Lepidosauria; order Squamata; family Agamidae; genus Phrynocephalus; species Phrynocephalus forsythii. The sequence goes on from JAPFRF010000004.1 coordinate 16,945,169, forward strand.
CCTATCACAGAGGACATCATCTTCCAACTTCCTTCCCGCCCGAGTACAGTGTGCACAGCAGCGGAGAGAAGAAGACGTTGTGACTCGAGTCACCAAAAGGAACCAATGCAGGAGGAGACGGACGGAGACCAGGACTCTAATGGTGGTGTGCCTTGTGATTTTTTTCATGAAACAAGTGTGCCTTTGCCCAAAAAAGGTTGAAAAACACTGCATTAGACCACGCTGGATATCTGTAACCAGTGTGAAATGTGATGTTGACTCACACAGTTTTCAGCTTGTGTCCTCTATTCAAAACAAGCACTGTGACTCGTTGCTTTCTACCATTGAGGCAGTTTTTACATATTAATGATGTAAGATACACATTAACCTCCCCCCACCTTGTGAGTTGGGTACTCATTCTACTGACTTTGGAAAGATGGAAGACTGGGTGAACCTTTGCCAGGCTTTACTGGAATAACGAGGCAACACACAATTGTCTTGGTTTAAACAGGGCCACAATTTATTTAAAACAGGAACAAACCTCAACTTTATTAAACTCAACATTAATAATTTAGGAGGGCCTGTAACATAGCGCAATAAAGGTGAAACCATCAATTTATTAGGTCCCCTTGCTGAACAATTTTCCTGCGGCCGGTTATGCTGCCGCAGGAAGGATGCCTTGAGTATCTTTTGGACACCCACACAATTGACTATACGTTGGCAGCCCTCATAATTATGTTTGGGTTGTTATTAATTACTCCCTATCTACTTCCTAATCTAATTTATTAACTGAGGGCTGCCAGGGACCTTGGAGCTATTAATACAAGTAGGGACATATTTAATCAATCTTTATATTGCGCTACCCACCAAATTGTGACCGATATAACTCACACAAACCCTTCTCCAACATGTGTATAGTGGGATGGGCGAAAACACGCCGTCAGTCACGGCCAATCAGAGTGATGGTCCAAAATTCCCATCCGGCCCCGAAGCGACCAGCATAGCATCACCATCACATTAAACAGTGGAGGGAGGGAGGGGATCGTTCAGCTGAACAGGCAGGCAGTGAGAGAGTGCAGCCCTCCCTTATATGGCCATGCTCCCGGCGTAGGCTATGCCCATTGCGCAGCCAATCACCGCCTGCCCCAGTCAGCCAGCAAAGCCGCCCTAGCACCACATGAGGTGGTGCAGAGCGACCATTGCCAGGCTAAACTGGAATAACGAGGCGACACACAATTGTCTTGGTTTAAACAGGGCCACAATTTATTTAAAACAGGAACAAACCTCAACTTTATTAAACTCAACATTAATAATTTAGGAGGGCCTGTAACGTAGCGCAATAAAGGTGAAACCATCTATTTATTAGGTCCCCTTGCTGAACAATTTTCCTGCGGCTGGTTATGCTGCCGCAGGAAGGATGCCTTGAGTATCTTTTGGGCACCCACACAATTGACTATATGTTGGCAGCTCTCATAATTATGTTTTGGTTATTAATTAGTCCCTATCTACTTCCTAATCTAATTTATTAATTGAGGGCTGCCAGGGACCTTGGAGCTATGAATACAAGTAGGGACATATTTAATCAATCTTTATATTGCGCTGCCTGCCAACAAAGAGACGCAGTGCTGTCTCTTTACCCCAACCTGCCGAACAAGTCGGCACACAGACCCTCCTTAATATTTGACAAGAAAATTTCGAGGCCCTTGTCAGACAAATGCACCCCATCTGGCCGAAACAAACTGGGCTCACGGGCAGTGATGGTGGGGTGCCAAATAACAGAACCCATTTCTGCATTAACAACATGGGCGATTTCCCTGTTAATGCCCTTACGGGCCTTGTGCATTTTTGGGGGGTGATGAAACGGACCCAAAACCAATCTGGGAATAATCGCCGACCAAACAATCCAAACATTGGCCAATTCTGTTTTAAAGCTCTTAGGTCATTGATGACCTTAAGAATCAGGGACTTGCCCGACATGCGGGTCAAGTCATTGCCTCCCAGATGAATGACCACCATGGAAGGGGAAGGGTCCGGGGGGTCACTCAGGGCCAGTGTCAGAAAGGCGTTCCAACGCATTCCCCGTCTCCCCTTCCAAACAAAATCGGCCCATTGCCCCAGGCCGAAGTCGCGGCCACGTTCAGATTGCATGGCGAACTTGGCAGCCCAGTAAACAAAACTGTGGCCATAGATGATTATCTTGATGCACCGTCCCACCTCCAAACCTGTAACGAAAAAGCAGAAACAACTGGCCCAATATCACGGGTCCATTAACGGTCGAATGTAGGCCCTAAATTGCTTGGACCGCCACCGCCCTATTCGCTGGATTCCTGCCACATCTACACCAATGGCAGCTGTGGTGGAAGCAGCACCAATGCGAAAAGAATGGGTGCTGAAGTGCCAACCCGGAATGCCAGCGACCTGAAAGGCCTTCAGTGAGATTTGCCAAAATTGGTATCGGGTCAAAGGCGACCCATCTCTGTGTTGGAATAGATAGCCCTGGTGCTTGCCAATCAACTGGGCATACTGCTGAAGAGCCAATATGGGGCAGATTTGCTGCACAGAACACCTACGTAGGTGTATCGTGCTGCCCCGGCCCCACTGATCTGTCTTCGATCTATGTATGTACAGGAGTACCTGATTGGTATCCAAGGCCATATCGGTCCACTGTAGTGCTGTGCCCGACATATCAGACCTGGACTGGGCCAACAGCTCGCTGACATGCAGGGCAGGGAAAAATACAACCAGGGTGGTGGCCTGAAACAAGGTAACCTCAAAACTGTCTAAACAAACATGGGGCCAAGCATCAACTAGTTTGCAAAGCATCATAGGGGAAATTGGTGTTCTGGTATCTTGTGGCCTACCCCGCTCCCTCGACCAACCCTCAGTCATCTTGGCTATTCTAAATTGGCAGTCAGGAATATCCAGCCCCTGTGCCTTGGCATAATAGTACAGGGCCGACAATTTGCCCTGGATGGTACAAGGGGCTAAGCCCTTAAAATGAAGATGCACAGCGAACTGAACAAGCTGGTCCGCCATTGCAGGCCAGAGTCTAATGAACCCTTCTGCAGCACAAAATCGAGCATACTCTGCACAAGCTGAAGAATATGTCTGACGTGTGCTGGGTGCCAATGCCAAACCCATAGCCCTGTTGGCCTCTACCCTCCAAGCCTCCATACCTCTGCTGGGAGCCGGTCGGGGTCCTTCATGGCAAGAGGGGCTAATGCTCTGAACCACTCCATCTGTTGGCGGGACAGAGCATCAGCCAGTTCATTCTGTATGCCCGGCACATGAGAAGCGCGGAATAAAATATTGAACTGGAGTCAACGGAGGGTAAAGGCACGGACCAGGCGCATAACTCTTTTGGATTTAGAGGTCAGATTATTAATAATGTGCACAACTGCTAAGTTGTCACAACTAAATTTGACAGCCGAATTAGCCCACAGATCAGCCCATAGGAATACCGCCCCAACTATAGGGAACCATTCAAGAAATGTAAGGTCTCGAGTCAGCCCCGTGTGATGCCATTCCTGGGGCCATGAACCGGAACACCAGCGACCCCTAAAGAATAGCCTGAAACCTATTGCCCCAGATGCGTCAGTCTGGACCTGCAGGTCAGATCCCGCAACTGCTTCCGATCGCCAGAAATAAACGCCATTAAATTTGGAAAGGAATTCTATCCAGAGGTCAAGGTCTTCCTTGATAGCGGCTGAGATGTGGTGTCTGTGATGTGGGCTACGGAGTCCAGCAATGCTATCACACAACCAGCGCAAAAAAAGGCCGCCGGGTGCTCCCACCCTACAGGCAAAATTCAAGTGTCCAATCAGTTGTTGCAACTCGTGAAGGGTGGCTTTTTTGGGGGGACCGCATCAACCTAAGGCGGTGATGGAGGTCCTGCAATTTTTGATGGGGCAAACGGCAGGTTTGGGCAATGGTGTCCAGTTCGATACCCAGAAATGTCAACACCGTGGCAGGACCTTCAGTTTTATCATCTGCCAAGGGTAAGCCTAACTATTTTGCCATGGTCCTAAACGAGGTCATGAGGTTAAGGCACTGGCCAGTGCCCGCTGCTCCGGCGAATAAAATGTCATCTAAGTAATGTATAACATGGGTGTCACGGGTATGTTGCTGGACCACCCATTCAATAAAGGAACTGAAACGTTCAAAAGCAGAACAAGAAATAGAACAACCAAAGGGCATAGCCCTGTCCATGTAAAAAACACTATCAAATGAAAAGCCCAACAGCTCGCAGTAATCAGGGTGAACCGGCAGTAAGTGAAAGGCAGATTTAACATCGCATTTGCCAATTTCCGCCCCTATCCCACAGCTGCGGACCATCTTAATCAAAGGATGTGTAGTGTACACTACATAGCTCCTGGGGGATGCCGTCGTTAACTGACTCGTCAGCCGGGTACGAAAGATGATGGATTAAACGGTATTCACCCGGTGCCTTTTTAGGCACGACCCCCAATGGGGAAACCCGAAAGTTGGGCGTTGGCAGCTGTACCTAAGGGCTCAATATCCGGCCAGATGACAGCTCAGCAGGAATTTTTCCCGTACGACATCCTCCATACCCACTACGGATTTCAGGTTGGGCGCCATATATGGCTTCCTATCCCCAAGGGCAGGAATACAGAACCTGCCCTGAAACCCAGCAGCCAGATAATCAGTGTCTGCCCGAGAGGGGTAGCTACGAATCCACGCCCTCAATAGTACCCTTATGGGACTAGGTCCCTTTTGGAGGCTGGGCGGGGCCTGGCTGGTTTTGCTTTCCACCTGGGTCCTTACCCCCATCGCCCCCGGGTTTACCCCACGGGCAGGTGGATGCTGGGTGGTTTGCTCCGCAAGTGGAACAGAGATGTCGGAATTTACATTGCTGGCGCCCACAGGAGCCCCTGCAGGGGGCGAGGGTCGTCGAGGCCTCCGCGCACCAGCCGGCCGACGCCGCAGGCCCAGAAGCGGCCAGGCAGGGCGGGGATAAAGGAGGCTGCCCCGCGAAGAAGCAGGCTGGTAGGCCACCCGCCGGGTAGAGGACTGCACCTGTTGTGTCAGCCTCCGCCACGGCTACCGCCGCCGGGCCGAGACCAGAAGACGCCCACGCAGCAGGGCCCTTCCGCCGGTAAGTGCCCACCCGCCACACGCAAGCCCCCGACTAGCACTCTGTCCCTGGCCGCGGTGCGGCAGCGAAGCGCAAGAGGCAGCAAGACCGTCCGCCATCCCCAAAAGGGGTGGCCAGGCGCCGCCGCCGGGCTCGCACATCCGGCAAGTCAAGCCAAAGCCCAGCTACTGGGAAAGGCCCAGTCCCCAACCCTCCTGTCCTGGGTCCCGCCCCGCACCCAAAGAACCCAGCAGACTCACGCGAGTCTCGCCGGGTGCCCTCCCACCTCCTGGTTCCCTCCCGAAACAAGAAGAGCACTCAGCCGTCCAGTAAGCGACGAAGGAACACTGGCGCTGCTCTGCGTCCTGTCTCCTCCGGATTGTTCGGCTGAACAGGCAGGCGGTGAGGGAGCGCAGCCCTCCCTTATATGGCCATGCTCCCGATGTAGGCTACACCAATTGTGCAGCCAATCACTGCCTGTCCCAGTCAGCCGGCAAAGCCGCTCTAGCACCACACAAGGTGGTGCAGAACAACTATTAGCCAGCTACCTAGGATTGAACCCCAGGCCATGAGAAGAGTTGGACCACGGTACAGCCATTTAACCACTGTGCCATGAATGTAACCCTGAATATCTCATCTTCAAAGCCCGACTAGGGACCCTATAAGTCAGTTTTCACTTGACAGCACCCAACAAGAACAGTGATTTGAGACCCCTTGTTGGTATTTAGGTTTTTTTTAAAGTAGCTTTCCCTTCCCTTATTCTATAAAAGCCTTGTTCTATAAACAGCGACAATGATTTCTTGGTAAGTGAACCTCAGGCTGAAGTTCTTATCACCTCATGTTCCTTTAGCAACAAAATAATCAGAGGTCTTAACTCAGTGGTGGTGGACCTTTGGCACTCCAGATGTTTTGGACCACAACTCCCATAATTCCAAGCCTGCATTGCCAATGACAAAGGAAGGTGGGAATAGTGGTCCAAAACATCTGGAGTGCCAAAGGTTTGCCACCACTGTCTTAACTCATTACTAGAGATGGAAACAGATTGCCCCAAGAGTGATGAACCATGAATTTTACCCCCACCAACAGATGAGTCACAAATCTGTTTGTTGGTTCATGGGGGTTTGAAAAACCAAAAACCAAGCCCCTTTGCCTTACTACGAGGCAAGAGAAAATAGCAGATGTCTGGATTTTTACGTATGGAGCCCCAAATGCACTGTAGTTGGAATTGACTCCATAGATTTACAGCAATTTAGGCTAGCCTGTTTTGTGATTGTGTCACCCATTTTGTCTCTCTTCATGAAAATAACTCAGGATTATGAGTGTTTTATCCGCAGCAGATGACATCTGGGTATAATAAAAAATAAGTGATGCCTTGTTTTCTCCTGGGATGTGTACTAAGAACACATTGATTATGTGGTATTAGAACAATAATAGCATGTAAAGTACCAATTGTGGAACCCTTTGGAGTATGACTAGTGCTGAACTTACAATGATTTTGGAACAAGCTCAGAACTGTGCTTTCTGCCTCAGCATTTCCAGGTCATTGGTCTACATTCTAGCAAAGAGGGTTCTCAATTTTAAAAACTGCCTTTCATCATTTTATTATGATGACTTAATGTTTTTCTAACATATTTATTGTGCCTTGACCAGAAATCTTATGAAGATGGAGAATGTATTATTGTTCCCATAAATAAATTCTGTGTGTGTGTGTTCACGCACGCACGCACGCACGCACGCACGTGTGTGTGTGTGTGTGTGTGTGTGTGTGTGTGTGTGTGTGTGTGTGTGTGTGTGTGTGTGTGTGTGTGTGTAGACTTCATTAATAATAGTCTATTTTAGCAAGCCTAAGGTTAGATAGATGGCCCCCAAATTTAATTAGAGCACTCTCATAATATTATTATGAGTTAACAAATCTTACTCTGCTGCTTCTATAACAAGCCAGAAAGGCTATATAGACAGGATTAATGAATTCTCAACTCACAGTGAGTCACTGGATTATAATACAACATTTTGGGGTCAGAGTTTCTTGGGTGTCTGGTCAGATATACTGAGAGGTTAGAAGAGGGGAAAATCTTATACAGTAACAGAGTTCAGTAACATGATCTGAAAGACAGAGTGCTTAATTAGCTGACTTGGTAGCCATTCACATTCCTTTTCCTTAGAAACAAAACAAGGGACACAAAGGAGAACCAAAGGACTGGTGTCTCTCTGCCTAACAACATTTACAGTGTTAGGAAGCAATCGGAACGTCCTAAAATGAAATCCTGACATAAATTCTGGATCTTGATAGCAAGAACAGGAGGAAAGTATGTTTCTGGACCCTGTGGATTTGGGGAAATTGTGGGGAGATGAGGCAGATCAGTTCCATCACTACCACCACCCACCACACACAGTTTTCCTAATCTCCAATAGCAGCACAACATAGTTTTGGTGCTTCCAACTTGGAACACGGCACTCATGTGGATGGAAGTCCATTGGAAAGAGCAATAGTTCAGGCATACTAGCATACTTAGTGTGTTAAGGGTCCAGATTTAATCCCTCTCATCTTCTTCTGATAGAATGCTCCATGTTTCTCTCATGTCTAGGCATGGGACTTTCATTTCGGAATGAGTCTGGTTCCGAAATGAAGCACGACAGCACAGGTGCTGTTCGGAACTTGGATCCACCCTGCGAAATGAAATCATTTATTTTATTATTTATTTATTTTAATATTTCTATACCGCCCATCTTCCGAAGGAAGACTTACCTTCACTTACCTTGACTTACCTCATGTGGGGCTAAACTCCAACCAGGACGTAGCCTCTGATGCATCATTATTCCTTCTCTCAGGCACTGGTCAATCAGAAAGGGAGGCAGGATGATGCCTGTTTTTGCCAGCTCCTGATTGGCCAGCACCAGGGAGAAGGAATGATGATGCATCGGAGGCTACATCCTGGTTGTTGTTTAGGCCTGTGCAAGGTAAGTCAAGGTAGGTCAATGGGTGATTTCATTTCGGAGGGTGGGTCCAAGTTCTGAACAGCACCTGTGCTGCCATGCTTCATTTCAGAACCGGACCTATTCCGAAACTAAACGCCCATGCCTAGTCATGACTAGATGTGAGAATTTGTAGCAATCCAGGCTTCATTTAATAGGCTCTTGTCTGCAGTGAGATCTATTCTTTCTCTCTCACTTGAATGGAACTTCCGTTCACATGGGAGATGTTTTTTCTCCCATGAGAAGGCTCCAGACAGTACTTCAGAATCACACGAGTTTCTTCCCCTTCCAATCACTGATGCCCTCTCCTCAGCCCCTTTCCCTGCCTTTTTCTCATGACTATCATTCTGTGGCACATGGCAACTTTGTTGTTGTTGTTGTTGTTGTTGTTGTTTGTTGTTGTTGTTGTTGTTGTTGTTGTTCAATGTACTAAGTGCCATAGTGCTACAGCAATACATCAGTCAAGCATAGATACTCCCTTAAATCTGAAATAGTGCACAACACTTAGAATATTGTTTTAAAAATTGTGAGAAGAAAATAGAACAAGGGGTTTCTTCACCATCCTAATAAACAGTCACACCTAATAAACAGCAGCCCTGGTGCTGTGCCTGAAAGAAGCTGCCCAGGTTGCAATGAGGGCAGGATAGATTGCTGCTGTTTAAAACACATGCTGTCGCTGGAAAACAGGGAGAACCAAATGGTGAGTTATATGCTTGTCTCATAATCCCTTGATCAGTACACTTGGGATGTAAAAACCTGTAGTCTTAATTCCGCTGCATTTTTCTGAATCTCTCTTGCTCGTGGATCTACTTTCTTATTGGGTCAAGAGGCTTAGGCAGGAGGGGCAGAACTTGGTGCATATTTTTATTTGTATTGTTCTTAACATATGACATTTTCTTTATTTTTTTCTTCTGTCTGTTTTCCACTACTCTCATCCCAATTGTAATTTTCTATCCCTATCCTGCAACAAACATCCACCATGCCACTCCACATGGTCTGCCCCAGCTCTGTCTTCCAGGTTTCCAGGTTTTGCAGCAGCCTGAATCACAGAGGCGGGGAGATGGGAGTCATGCTGGTCTTTCGTGAATCCATCTCCCTTTCCAGGCACCCAGTTCAGCAGTTCACCAGGTTCAAATGCCTGCATGTTGTGTTGAGTGGACTGGATAGGATAGGGCAGGCATGTCCAAACTTCAGCCCCCCAGATGTTTTGGACCAAAACTCCCACAGTCCTTTGTCATTGGCAATCCAAACTTAGAATTCTGGGAATTGTGGTCCAAAACATCAGGAGGGCCGAAGTTTGGACATGCCTGGGATAGGGATTCTGTTGGTGTACTGCTCACCATGAAACCCAACAGTCTCCCTACCTGAGCTGACCTCGGTTATCTGTGCAGTAGCATTGGCTTCCCCTGCCTCCTAGTCCTGGGGGACTTCAGTGTTCATGCCAAGGCCCCTGAGACTGGTACGGCTCAGGATTTCATGGCCGCCATGACAACCATGGGCCTGTCCCAGAAGATCTTGGTCCCAACACACACAGCAGGACATGTATTGGACCAGGTGTTTACAACTGAACAAAAGGGCAGTGGCCTGGATGTGGTGGGGATTCACACCACCCCATTGTCATGGACAGATCACTTCCTGGTAGGTTTAGGCTGTTGTGGCCTTATCCCTCCATAGAGTTGGGGGTTCTATGGATCGCCCCTGGAGGCTAATGATTTTGGTTGGTTTCCTGAGGACTCTGGGGGATTTTCCAGTTGCCATGACAGCCAATGCATCCATGGCCCTGGTCCAACTCTGGAATGGAATGGAGAAATGGCCAGGGCAGTGGATGAGATTGCACCTGAGTAACCCCTGCCGTGTTGCAGACTCAGAGCGGCTCCTTGGTTTACTGAGGAACTGTGATTGATGAAGCGTCAGGGCAGCTGTCTAGAGCAATGGTGTCAGAAAACTTGTGATGAATCTGACTGAGCACAGTATAGAGCTCACTACAGATCCTACTCCATGGCAGTGGTATCAGCGAAGAAATCTTTCTTCTCTGCTACCATTACATCTGCCGGAAACCACCCCACAGGATTGTTTTGTGTGGTGCGGGGCCTCCAGAGGGTTTTAGATGAAGCGGATTATCTAGATCCTTTTCAATCAGGATTGAGACTGGGCTATGGGATAGAAACCACTGTGGTCGCCTTGGTGGATGATCTACGCCGGGGACTAGACAGGGGGAGTATGTCCCTGTTGGTCCTGCTGGACCTCACAGCGGCTTTCGACACCATCAACCATGTTGTCCTTCTGGGCCAATTGGCCAAGTTGAGCATTGGAGGCACTGTTTTACAGTGGTCCCACTCCTACTTGGAGGATTGGTCCCAGATGGTGTTGTTGGGAGCTACCTGTTCAGTACCCTGCCCCTTGAAGGGTGGGGTGCCACAGGGTTCTATTCTGTCCCCCATGCTTTTCAACATTTACATGAAGCCACTGGGAGAGGAAAGAGGAGAGTGGAAAAAATGGGCTGAAGCTCAACATCAAAAAAACTAAGATCATGGCCACTGGTCCCATCACCTCCTGGCAAATAGAAGGGGAAGAAATGGAGGCAATGACAGAGTTTATTTTCTTGGGCTCCTTGATCACTTCAGATGGCGACTGCAGCAATGAAATAAAAAGACGCCTGCTTCTTGGGAGGAAAGCAATGGCAAACCTAGATAGCATAATAAAGAGCAGAGACATCAGTTTGCCAACTAAGGTCAGGATGGTTAAAGCTATGGTTTTTCCAGTAGTGATGTATGGAAGTGAGAGCTGGACTATAAAGAAGGCTGATCGTCGCAGAATTGATGCTTTTGAGCTGTGGTGCTGGAGGAGAGTCTTGAGAGTCCCCTGGACTGCAAAGAGATCAAACCTATCTATTCTGAAAGAAATCAACCCCGAATGTTCACTGGAAGGACAGATTTTGAAGCTGAGGCTCCAGTACTTTGGCCACCTCATGAGAAGAGAGGACTCCCTGGAAAAGTCCCTGATGCTGGGAAAAATCGAAGGCAAAAGGAAAAGAGGACGGCAGAGAATGAGACGGTTGGACGGTGTCATCGATGCAACCAAAATGAATTTGACAAAACTCCGGGAGGCAGTGGAGGATAGGAAGGCCTGGCGAGCTCTGGTCCATGGGGTCACGAAGAGTCGGACACGACTGAACGACTGAACAACAACAACAACTGGGAGAGGCTATCTGGGGATTTGGAGTGGGGTGCCATCAATATGCTGATGATACCCAGTTATATCTCTCCTTTCCCCCAGATTCCAGGGGGGTGGTTGAAGTCCTAGAGTGCTGTCTGGAGTCGGTGGAGATCTGAATGAGGGCTAACAAGCGGAAATTAATTCAGGACAAGGCAGAGTTCCTCTTGGTCTGGAAAGCTTCAGTATAGGCATCCTGCTCTGAATGGGGTTGCACTTCCTCTGAAGGAGCAGGTACACAGCTTGGAGGTCCACCTGGATTCGGAGATGCTTCTGGATTCACAGATAGTGACTGTGGCTAGTGGGGCCTTTGTCCAGGTTTGGCTGGTGCGCCAGCTGCGGCTATATGAGGATCATGCAGACCTGGCCATGTTGATCCATGCCACAGTGACAGCAAGGTTAGACTATTGCAATGAGCTCTATGTGGGGCTGCCCTTGAAGAAGGTTCAGAAACTACAACTGGTACAGAATGCAGCAGCCCATGTAGTTACTGGAGCTAGGTGGTTCAGCTGTATTGGGCTGCTTCTCCGGCAACTGCATGGGCTGCCCATTCATTTCTGGCCCCAGTTGAAGGTGCTGGTTATGACCTTTAAAGCCCCGTACAGCTCAGGACCAGGATATCTGAGAAACTGCCTACTTCCATATAATCTGGTCCATCCCCTTAGGTCATTATAGAAGGCCCTGCTACGAGTACCACCACCCAGGGAGGTATGTGGGCCAGTGGCAAGAAACAGGGCCTTCTCAGTAGTAGCAGCAGTATTATGGAATTCCCATCCCTTTGAGCTAAGAACTGCCCCCTCCCTGGAAACATTTAAGCGAGGCCTTAAGACAGGTTTATTTGGGCAAGCCTTCTGAGCCTCCAGCCTTTTTATCAATTTTTTTTATCTATAGCATATTTATATTCAGTATTATCGGCTGGGGGCCCTTTAAATTCTGCTGCTGCTGTTTTAGTATTGTTTTTTATTATTGTTTTAAAATCTCTTCCCCCCCCCTCATTTCTTATTGTATTGAATTGTACTGTTGTAAGCAGCCTTGGGTGCCTTCAGAGCGAAAGGTGGCATAGAAATAGAAAATGATGATGATGATGATGATGATGATGATGATGATGATGATGATGATGATGATGATGATGATGATGATGATGATGATGATGATGGACAATGTGTAGCCTGGATAATTACCCCACTGAGATGCTCTGCTTCAAGACATCTTGTGGTTACCTGCAATAAATTTTTCAGGCTCTTTACTGGATCTGGATGTTGCACAGAGATCTGGAGAACATTATCTCTGGCTTATAATTGCCTTGAAGTTTGGGCCATGTCATTTTGACCAATGAATTTTATTAAAAGGTACCTAGTTGAATACCCCTACTATCACCTTGGTTCTGTCTTTCACAATGACTAGGAGAAGAGATATTAATGGGTGGTGTGGTGCATTTAAATTTCAGAGTATCTGACTTTTTTCTTCATCCAAAAGCTAGCTGACTCTTGGCCATGCACAATTTGGATTAATGGGTTTTTATTCTAACATTGCATATCCTCCCACAATACATACTCAAAACTGATTTGCAGTTGCACCCTTCTATAAGATGGCCTGCCAAAATAGCAGCCTGTAAATGATTTTCCAATTTGGAAGAGAATGTGACTTGAGAAAGATGAATTCTTCGTGATGTTTTGCAAATGCGTTAATGAAGGATATGAACTTAATGTAATTAACTATTGATTTCTTTAGTAAAACATTATCCATAGAATGGAAGTAGAATATGGAATGGTTGAAAATTATGAAATGGTTTTTGAATACACTTCAGTGAGTTTCAGTTCTCACTGAATGCTTACAATGAAAAATAGAGATCCGGGTCAAATGCACACACAGGGAGATATAAAAACTGGAGGCATTCATTTCTTCATTTGGTGCCTTTGCATCTTAGGTGGTTACTTACTTCACATCCATTTTGTCTCTGTAGGTATTGTGCTTTGGACCAGTACAAAAATATCTTACTTCATGTCTGTCGCGCAACAGCTGAAATTTGTTTTGACCACACCCCCGGAGTGGGATCAGAGTGTGGCAATACCTGGAGCTGGGTTGGGGTATTCTTTTGTCATGGTTTGTTCCCGGTTCCTGTTCTGAGACAAAAGACCATGTGGTAACAACTGTCATGCGACAACCAGTGTCCACCTAGTGGTCAGCGGCTGAAGAGGCATTTGACGTTAATTTCCCTATGAGAAACACCATGCAGCGCAAATGTTTATTAAAGAAAGTAATAAAAATTCTGTAGCATTGACGTGTAAATCCCAGAAGACCAGTAAATCAAAAATATCGAAAAAGTTTTATTTACGATATTTTTAAAAAGGGTTAAGAAAGCAAGACAAATCCAGAATCTGTAACGGAATAAGACCATGAAGTAATAGTTGTCACGAGACAAGTTATCACTATCATGAGAAAACAGAAACAGGGACAAAACCACGTCATCGCAACCAATGCTGTCACAGTATAAAACTAGTCACGGAACAAAGAAGGTCATGAAGCAACCGCCTTACTTTCAATGGGGTCCAAGAAATATCCTGAGGAAGTGCATTTTACCCACACAGCAATCTTTTGAAGCAGGTTTTGCTGACTGGCCCAGTGATACACAACGGACTTCATTCTTGAGTTGTGACTGGAAATCCAGATTGCCCTGGACTAGAATTTGGAAGTAACGTGCTATAAATAACACATTAATAATTATTGTTGGAATTTCTTTTTGGTCAGTTCCCTTTATTTAGCAGAGCAAAAAAAGTACAAGACACAAACAGCTGCACTGAAAAAAGACGTGGAGGAGTGCAATGAAAAAGTCCCAGCTTCCCACAAGCCCCTTTGTTTTCACAATGAAACTAGTCTTTTGCTTTAAAAAAATCACTCTACAGTTAATATTCAATCAGGGGTTAAAAAAAGATAAAAGAAAGAAATTGTAGCCTCAACCGTTTGGCAGGCTCAGTGCACCATTGCAGGTCCCTAGCTGGGCGTCAGGAACAGCAAATTGCAGGTCTGCTCTGACTGAGGGCCAGAGAAGAAGAAGGGCAAAACAAAGCCAGCAGGACAAACAGTAGGATGAAGGCCATGGCAAGAGTGTGAAAAAAGAACTTGCTAATTAGCTAATGGGGAAAAAAGAGGCAGTCATTTCAGTTAGCCAAAGCTCCCTCCTACTAATACCCAGTGCTAATTGCATGAAAGGTTGTTGTTATCCCAATATTAATTACATTGAGTTATTTGTAAGGAGTCCATTTCCTCATAAGATTTAAATTATTTGCATTACAATTGTAACTTAATCGCTCTTCTGGTGCCACAGGAACAAAGTTTAGATGCCTTTTATAGCTATGGAGTGTGACTCCAGTAAATGCCACAGACATCTTGCCATCCATCACACCTAGAGATGGGCACGACTCAAAAAAATGGTGTTTCGTTTGTCGTTTGGTCATTTAGGGGTCTGTTTCGGTTCGTTTTTGTTTTTGTGATGTTTTTTGCATAAAATTTCGTTTTTGTTTCATTAGGTAATGAAACAAAAAAACAAAAACAAAAACAAAAAATGCTGTTTCGTTAGCATTCTTTTTAGTTCAATGCATCTGCTGCAACGAAAACGAAAAACACTGCAAATTTGTTCATTTCATTTTTGTTTTTGTTTTGTTTTAAAAAATTTGTTTTGTTTTCGTTGCATAATGAAATGAAAAAATGAAAACGAAAATGAAAAATCGCTCGTTTCGTGCCCATCTCTAATCACACCAATGTGATAGGCAGTTCTTGTGTGAACCTTGGGATGCTTTTGCCTTTCCTATAGCTCACTTGCCTACCCACTGAAATGAACTGTCCTATTAAACCAGTTGATAAATTTTTATCTTTCATACCTTGAAAAAACTTCCCATTGCCCCAAATACATCATTACTCAGAAGTATTTAAATTACATCTGACCCCTTATTTACCTCACAACATGCTTGTCCTCCCTAAGGCAGTTCTATTTGACATGTTCTCAGTAGCACCTTCTCTTTATCACTGGTTTTGCCTGTAATATTGACTTCTTTTAACATAAGAACAACATAAGAACATAAGAAGAGTCATGCTGGATCAGGCCAAAGGCCCATCTAGTCCAGCTTCCTGTATCTTACATGGCCCCACCAAATGTGTCTGGGAGTGCACAGGACTAGATATCTGTCTCCTGATACAACTCTCCTGCATCTGGTCCTTGAAGTACCCTGGTTTTAAGCCTGGAGATTACACATCTCTCCATCATGGTTTGTAAACTTTGATGAATTTTTCCTCCAGGAATCTGTCCAGTCCCCTTTTGAAGGCATCCAGACCAGATTGTTGTTGCTGTTGATTAAAATTTTCCATCATGAAATTATAGCAGAATGCTTATGCTGCCTTTACAAGCATCCCTCACCAAGTTGGCTCTTGGTCAATCACAATATACTTGTTTATGTTTTCCTTCTCAAGAGCAACCTGCCAGGTTTTGTTGCACCAGTTTCCCCTGAAGGAAAAACAAGCCTCATTTCCACACCACTTTAATTTCTTCCTTGGTCATTGTTTGAATGGTGCCAGATGGGGCTTCACCATACATCTCTTCCTGCTCTTCCAAGGTGTTCCAAGATATCTGGAAATGATGAAAGATGGCCATCCTTCTTTGCTGTGGGATGCTTCTTTCAAATATTCAATCTGTCAATGTGTGGAGCATCTGGAACAGGAATAAAATAAACCTTCAAAATTAAAATTTACTTCATTCTCTCAGTACAAAAAAATACTGTGGTGTCTGTTGTCTCTGTACGCATAATAGTAAGGTTGTGCAAGCTGTTGCTTTTGATTTGCTCTGAGTTTTTCACATTGTCTCTTCACCCTCTTTCATAAATTCCCCAAAAGATGGACCTCTTTTCATGTATGTAGAAATTCCAGGTCCATGTGCCTCAAACAGTAAAGTTGCTGAATTCAGAAATGTCATCATTTTATATGTTCAATAGACACACTCTTTGAACCACAACTTTGCATTGTTTTCTTGGGTTGGTGTGCGAGCACACAATTTGATGTAAAAGGAAGAAACGCTAGTGATATGAATATGAATGTAATTTTTTAAAGTGCCGGTTACAAGCTAAAAAAACAACCCATTTTATTTATAAAAATTCAAAGTTGTGTGATGTCACAAATATCATTGGCTTTCAGAATCTCTAGCTCTACATTATAGCGGGTATAAAATTTATGGGAATGGGGGAAGGAAAAAATAAACATTCTTGAATTCCCAGCTGTGTCTCCTTGGCAGGGGTTGGACTCAATAGTCTATAGCAGTGGTTCTCAACCTGGGGGTCCCCAGATGTTCCTGGACCGCAACTCCCAGAAGCCTCCACCACTCACTGTGCTGGAAAGGATTTCTGGGAGTTGCAGTTCAGGAACATCTGGGGACCCACAGGTTGAGAACCACTGATCTATAGGGTCCCTTCCAGGCTTGGTTCTATGATTCCAATGCATTTGGCTCCACATTCAACCTCTGCTCCCTCAACCCAATGCAGAAGAATTTCAGCAGCCAATTGCTGATGGCATTTCTCCCAACGGAAAATTACACTGGGCAGAGCAAGCTGTTTGGAAAGGCTGAAATAATTTGCACTGGAAAAACACATCAGCCATAAAAGCCAAGACAAGCATTATAGGGTGCAGGCCATCTTCAGTAGGTCGCCAGCTTGAACCCATTCATTGAATGCATAGACATGACAGAAGTATAATAAATGAATGAAGTAGTAATGTAAGATTTATTTTTAAATGAAATGTCTTTTTTAAACACTCTTCTGCCACCGCACTATAATGCTGGTTTATTAAGGCTGCAATCTTACATATTTAACTGCTAGTCAAAACAAAGCAAAGTGTGTTGCTTACATGCTGCCCACTTTATAGGTAGTTTGCAGTTTAATTATGCAGCTATTTATTTATTTATTTATTTATTTATTTATTGAATTTCTACACCGCAAAACCATATGGCCCAAGGGCCACTCTGGACAGTGTACAATATCATTAAAATACACAAATATAAAATACAATACTAAAAAATAAAATAATGAAGAAAGGGGAAAACAAATCAGAGCCAAATTGACATTAACATATACACTAAAATGTAAACAAACATCATCATCATCATCATCAACAACAACAACAACAACAACAACAACAACAACAACAACAACAACAACAACAGTAAATTTAAAACTTCACAGAAATTGGAAAAGTACAAACAAGATCAACAAAAGCGGACCAGTTGTATTCCAGCAAACTAGGTCCTCAGTTTATTTATTTATTTATTTATTTATTTTTAAAGAGTATTTTTACCCCGCCTTTCTCCTTGGAAAAGGACCCAAGGCGGTTTATAGTAATGAGAGACAATATGCAGTCCAATATACTTAAGACATATTCAAGTAATTGAGAATTTGACATTGGGAGGATGGAAGTCTGAGTCAACCTTGAGCCAGCTACATAATTTTCTTGGGATTGAAAGCAGGTTATGAGCAGAGGCTTGACTGCAGTAATCCACTTTAACCACCGTGCCACACGGCTTTATAAGCACCACTGTAAGTACCACTGAAGTCCACAGAGCTTCCATCTGAGTAGATATGTATGAGATCACACTTTAAAACAAGTATGTGAACCAGTCTGAATAGCCGGGGAAAAGCACTACATGGCACTAGGAACAAAACACATGAAATGGCAATTATGCCATTTGATGGCGAAATCTTCCACAACAGAAATAGCTCTTAAAAGTCCCAATAATATTAGATTTCATTTGAAAGCAAACAGAGAGCCAGGGTGCAGCAGTATAAAAATAGTTCAGCCACTTGTGCATTCAAGACACTGTGGCAACCTCTTAGTTCAGTTAGATTTATGACGGTGTCAAATTGAGAAATGCCTAACTGCCGGAGTGTAGCACTACGTCTTCATTAATTGTTTCCCAAATGTAGTGACATTAAAATTCATAGATAAATATAAAAATAGCAGAGTGTTTCTCTACGAGTTTGCAGTCAGTTAAAAATATTTCATTTGACTGCAGCCATGATGTTACCTATGCTAAATGAATGTTACCTATGCTGGGTATACAGTACATAGAAGTGCCTCAGGTACTGTCACTGTCTAAATACTCTTTCAGTGGCCTCCAGGATATCGGGCTATTGCTGAAAGAGGGAGAGGATGAACAAAAGACTCACATAAAAATAAGAAGAACCTATTCTCCAGCCTAATAGCAAACGGCATGCAGGTTCTTTCTGTAAGGATGCGGGCACTGACATATTTTTTTTTTTAAAAAAATCCTTTCTGGAAATATTAGACTGCAAACACTGAGGCACCCTGTGGAACACAATATATCAGTATGAAGAAAAGACAGGAGCTTTTCCCCATCACTGGGAGCATTTTTTTTTAAAAATGCTTATTTTGGAGGGAAAAACCAAAGTGGTTTTTTTCCCCCTAAAATATATTTGCTTGGCAAAATACATATTTTTGGTGATAAAGACAAGTGTGCGTGCGTGCGTGTGTACGTGCATGCGTGTGTGTGTGCAAAGAATGCCTCCCATTTTTTTCCTAATGAATACAACCTAGTAGTGTATTCCCTACTGGTCTCTCATCCAAGTGTTAACCAGATCTGACCCTGCTTCTCTCCCAAAATCGAATGAGATGGGACAGGCTTGGAATTATACCATTTCCTTCTGTACTGTAATATGGTTACACCACTGGTTCTCAACCTGTGGGTCCCCAGATGTTCCTGGACTGCAACTCCCAGAAGCCTCCACCACTCGCTGTGCTGGAAGGGGTTTCTGGGAGTTGCAGTCCAGGAACATCTGGGGACCCACAGGTTGAGAATCACTGGGTTACACTATCAAATCTGTAGCCCAGTTATTATAAGAATGGTGTAATTTGAAAAGCCTTCTACATAAGGAAGGAAGGAAGGAAGGAAGGAAGGAAGGAAGGAAGGAAGGAAGGAAGGAAGGAAGGAAGGAAGGAAGGAAGGAAATCCTAAGTTCTGCTGTAAAAGTGACCCATCTCTTTCCTGGAAATCTGCTAGATTGTAAAAAGATGGAGAAAAAGAAGGAGAAATGGGATGCTTGGTGACCACATTGCTTGCTGAATTAGTCACCACTATGGAGCTTGTAACCAACACCCACTCTCCTGGAATTGTATCTCTTCATTTAAAAAAAAGTCTCCCCTTATTCTTATTTATTTATCACTCATTTGATTCAGATGCTGCCTGCTCCTCCAAACTGCATCATAAGGCAGCTCACAACAAGACTGAAAAGTGGTACAGATAACAACACAAAGACATAATCGCAAAATATCACTAAACCAAACTGCAATATTGAAATAAAGCCCCCTTAAATATAAGCCAGGTTTTTTTCTTTTTTGAAGCTGTGGGATGCTCAGGACCAACCTACTGGGACGCTAAACTAAACCTTTGATGCAGATCCATTTACTGTAAATGTCTTGGAAAAGGAGCAGATTGTTCAGAATAGAGATGCGAAGCCCGTGGTCTTGGAACAAGGGGTGAAGGGAAGGCTCCTTTGGGCCTTTTCTCACTTTTTTTGTTTAAAATATCAATTTCTTCTTGTTGGTTTAAACTGAGAATGTGTAACACAACAGGGCAGAGGGCTGGATTTTTCCGCAACTGAGAAGACTGAATAGTGTCTACTACAGCCCCTATCTGTCCAACAGTAAGTACATTTTGTGTGTGTGTTTTCAGAAGACATTCATGGCCCATTTTTTAATTCCAGTGGGTTTAATGTGGCACGGTTAGCTTCCAGCCTCCCAATCCTCCTCATAACAACAGCCTTTGAGCCTGCTCAGCCTGGCGGAGTATGCTATCTACTGAATCTGGGAACATCTTCCTCTCCTTTATACTGGAAATATAACCCGCTGCAAAAAAATAAAGCCACTGAAAAGAGGAATGTCTGGCTCTTTTGGATAGTTTGTCATGTGAAATGTTCTGTGTCTCATTGTCGGAGGCTGGGCCAGATGGCGAGAGCTTTGCTGAAAGTAATGGGGCCATGAACATAACCTTGTTGGGGGTGACATCAATCCTTTAAGATGGAACATCAAACAAAAGAAAACTTTCTCAGTACTTTATTAACAGAACATTTTCTTTAAAAAAAAAAAAGACATAAGAGAAGACGTCCGTGCGGGAGAGGAGCAAAGAGGTCACGTAAACATCTGGAGACTGGAGGAAGCTGCTGATGCTATTGCTTCCCCTTCTTCAGAACTTCTTTGACAACCATAGACAGCTTTGCACGTGTCATTGAGCAAACAGGACTGCCCACACCACTGTTTGCCCTCACATTTTCATTTAAGCAGATCCTTTTCCAGCCTGAGCATTTAACTTTTGCTATAATTCCCTCTGCTGTGCGCTGTCAAGAACCCCCCACGACTTTGTACTTGCGGGTAGAATATTTTGTTCTCAAAAATGAACACATTACCATACCCTTATCTTTTCTCTTGCCAAGGATGCTTTCGAAAGAGATGGTCGAGTTCTTTGATGGTTCTGTGGACCTGAGGGAACGTGCTGAGCTTTTTGCTGTCTAATATTCAGTCCTATTTGATAATTAATCATAATGCAGTTTAGACGGTAAAGTTTTCTGATATAGCTGCCCAGTTGCCAAGTGATAACATCTGAGGATAGAGGCTTTGTCCTGGCACAGAAACTTAGAAACGGATTGGTTTGGAAACAAGAAGTTACCTTTTTATGAGCCACTCCGTTATCCTCCCTCTCTCCTTCCTTCTCCATCTCTTACCCTTCCTCCTACTCTCTTCTGGTCTTCTTGGCATGGAACATTGAATTATGGGATCCTAGAGAATACTGGAGTTGGAAGGGACCTCTAAGAAATCCAAATCCAAGTCTGTGCCCGTGTGGCCAACAGGGCTGAACACATTTCTACACATTTCAATAACATTGGACTTTGGTTCAGCTGGGTGCATCTCTTCTTGACCCCTTGCCAGAATAAAATTACACTGTAACACTGTCTCCTCTCAAGTTTTCTTTTATCAAGGCTAAGCATGCTCAGTTCTTTCAGTCTTTTCCTCACAGAGCTTGGTTTCCAGTCTCACAATAATCCTTGTTGACCTCCTCTGAGCATGCTGCATGTGAGATGTAGGCTGGAAATGTTACTCGTGCACTGTGCCATATTCTGAATAGAGACCAGAGGAGTTTGCCAGTCAGCTTTTCTTTGTACTGATTTCCAGAGCATCTAAGCAGTTCAAGGTGGCTTTGAAATGGTGTCCTGGCTTTTGCATTTTCGAGTTGACCCCCTTCTAGTGATGTTTCCATTTCAGAGCACAACAGTCTTTACAGCCCGCAGCAAAATCAGAATATGAAAAACAACGGGAGGAAAAGTAACACCTTTAAAATACGGGCTACCCTTTGCCTCTAAAGCCTTGCTAGAAAACAGGACAGCCATTCCACATATTTGTATTTAAGCAATGATTGCTTTACAGAAGGATGAAAGAATGCCTGGAACAGTTTGACATTATAAAAGAACAACTTCAGACAATAAAATGTGAACCGCTGTTGTTGCCATACAGGTAGTGGAAGACGTTATGAAGGCATCATGAAAGGCACAGCTTGGCCATTACTTTCTTCCTCCTCCTTCCTTTGGATGGGGGAAATGCCATTCAGTCTGCATCTGTACATGCAATGACCTACTACACATTTCCCCACCCTCCACTGTCAGAATGCAGTTACCATTCAGATTTCACACATCTCCCATTGTCAACCAGAAAGTATGCAAAAATGTAAACATTAAGGGAAAGGGAGAGTGGAAATGCATAGGTATTCCTGGACAGTTCATCCTCCTGGAGAATGTACAGAGTCCGGTTTTGGTTTCACTGAGTTATTCTAGAAAAGCAGGACAGAGCGAGATGTGTAGGCCAGCAGTATCTGCAGTCATGTTCTGCCTCTTTGGAGTTGCCCTCCAGCAAGTGTTACACCAATAAAGTGGGATCATGTTTACGCTACATGGTTGTAGGCATTCGATTCCACTTGAACTGACATGGTGCCATTCTATGGGGTTTTGAAAGGAATAGGTTGGTGATGTACTTTGCTCAAGGGCTCCTATCCACCCACTACCTGCCCCCCAGGCTACAGCAAAGAATCCTAAGACCCCCCCCCCGCCAAACTACAAATCCCAGAAACCTATCCTTTAGTTTAGAACCATGGCAGTTAATGCAGAATCAAAGTGCTATAACTACATTGTGACTATGGGCCTTCTTACATGACCCCTAAGATCCGCTGGCCACTTAAATTCGGACCAGAGATCTTAGGGGTTCATCGCTCTTCCTGTGTCCCCACCCCCCTCCACACTTCCTGGCTGCTGGCTGTGTGAGGGGAGGGAGAAAAAGAGAAAGAAAAGCATGCCACTCACCTCGTTCTGCCTCTTGTCTCTGTAAAAGTAGCTCTTAAATGGGCGGGAGCCAAAAACAACAACAAACAGAAGCAAGGAGAGCCCCGCACTCACTATCCTTACACCGGATCAAATAATTTTCACCTCCAAAGAGCAAGTACCTGAAAGCTGTGCTGGGATGCGCTAAAGTGGGCGGGGTCGCACTTAATTTCCTGTTAAATCCGGAGCTGGTGGGTAAACATTTTTAAGCTCCGGAGCTGGGAGCCATTTGCCCCGGAGTTTAGGGGTCGTGTATTAACGCCCTATGTTGTGTAGACACCTTGTAGTTACAGAGTCACAGAGAAAGTGTATGGTGCTCACATGTGATGAGGGGAGGGGCGTATGTTCATGCCTCCTCCATTGTAAAAGTGAGCACAGAAATTGTATTACCTTCATAAGATGGATGTTGCTGTATGCAGGTAGGCTCCCTACATGAGTCAGTACATTAATTCTGGGAAGTTTGAACTCACATTGAGTGGCTACACAGAGTCTTTAGCCTCCAGGATATAGGATTTCTCTATTCATGTGTGAGGAAAAGAGCAAACTGGAATATTTCATCCATCTAATGAATTAAGTATGGTCCCTTGGAGCTTGTATAATAATAGCCAGAATCCTATTACACTGTTACTCCTGTGTAAGTGCAATGATGTACATTTCAGTGGCAAATTGACACTCATTGATAAATCAGCACTGGTATCTTTCATCGTAAAGCATTTATATGATTTGGTGTGCAACAAGGGATATAGCCAGCAATTTATAAATTAGCAGCATTTTGCTACTGCAGTTTATGTCTTCCCACCCATGGGATTTTTATCACAAATGTACTAGTCTAAAGGTGGCATCTGTCATAATGGAAAAGGCATCCATAATGGAAAATGGAATTAGTGGCGAAAATCACTATACTTCATGCAATTAAAGTATGCTAAATAGAGATGGGCACGAAATGACCAATTTGTCATTACCGTTATCCGTTACTGTTACCGTTACGTAACGGTATGAATAATGACCATTTGGAAGGGCCAGGCTCATTTCCGTTATTGGCCTGGCTGCCCGATAAGTCCTCCACTCCTACCTGCTGCCGGTGCTGCTGCTGGCCTTCCTGGTCCAGTCTTCCGGCTTCCAGCTTCAGGGGCGTAGTCGAGAAGGAGCTGAGATCTGGTCTCTGTGCATGAAGAGACCGGATCCCAGCCCCTCTAGCTGCCCTCTTCCACCATGGAGCTTGACAGCCCCCCGGCGCAGGGCTGTCAGGCTCCATGGGGGAGTCGGGAAGGAAGGGGCTGAGATCCAGTCTCCTCGGGTGGAGGCTGGATCGGAGCCCCCTCTCCCTGCCCTGAGAATGGCCCCATCGCACGGGCTACGGGGCCATTTTCAGTGGGATCCTGCCAAGCTGTCATCAGCTGGACCCCTTCAAAAATGACCTGCCTGGCACTAAGGGGACCCACTTGTGCCAAGCGGGCCATTTTTGAAGGGGTGCAGCCCATGGCAGGGAGGCAGGACCTCTCTGAAAATGGCCCCGTGGCCAATGCAGGAGCTCCGCAAGGTGAGAGCTCTGCAGCTGAGAGGTGGGGTGGGAAAAATAGGTTTCCCATTGGGAGGGGGGAGATTAGTTTAAAGGGTGGGGGGAAAGAGGGGGCGCTGCCACCAGGACCAGGAAAAATGCTTAAAGTGCCCCCTCTTTTCCCCTCCCCATGTGGTGGGGTAGATAAGGGGGCTCTTTAAACTAATCTTCTTCCCCCCTCCTTATGACAGTACCAAGCGGGCGCTCAGCACTGTGATCGGGAGCAGATTTGTTTAAAGAACCCTCTTTGCCCCCCTCCCCAGGGGTGGGGAAAAAGAGGGATCCCTGTAACTTATCTTCCCCCTGATGACCCATTTACTTCCGGGTTCCTGGCCCGCACTACAGCTGTAGTGCGGGTGTGTTTTTCTTAAAAGCAACTGCTCCATCCTTGGGGCCCCATCCAGGCTTGGTTTTATTTATTTATTTATTTTATGATTTTAGGGTGCTGACCAGGGCACGCCTGGGGCCCCATAATTTTTATTTTTTCAAGCACCCACTGTGTGTCTCCTGGGGCTGGGCGGGCCCTTCTTTCATTTCTGGGTTTCTGTAGCGCGGGGCTTTTGTTTGTTTGTTTTTTATTTTCTGTCAGCGCCCACCGCATGGCCCCTGCAGCCCCGTCAGAGCTGGGGATCTTTTGTTATGTTTTTAAAGATATTAGGGTGCCAACCGGACCACCTCTGGTGCCCGCTTGGTGCTCCTTTTATTTTTATTTTTATTTTTAATTTTTTTATTGCCGACCAAGCACTACCGTCATTGGCTTTTTTTTTTTTACTGTGATCAAGTGCTACCAGGACCAGCACCAGGTAGGAGATATTTTAAACTATTATTCCCCCTCTCCTATGGGAAACTTATGTTCCCCACCCACCCCACCTCTCAGCTGCTCCTTGCTGGCTTCCTGCACCTCCTTTCCAGGGGTGCAGGGAAGCCAGCTGAGCACCAGAGAGGCGCTGGCTTGGGGCCAGCGCAGAGCAGCTGAGAGGCGCTTGCTGGGGGAGCTCTTTCCCCCACCTCACAGTGGCTGGAAGGAAGATTAAGCCCACTGTTTCCCCCAGCCACAGTTGCACAAGCACCACACACACACACACTCACACACACACACATACACTACACTACACTCAAAACGAAGAACAAATAAACAAACAAACGGAATGAAGTTTTTTGAAAAATATCACGACAAACGGAAACAAAACGAATCGGGTCCGGTAACGGAAACGAAAAACTGAAACGTCATTTTTTCTATTCGTGCCCATCTCTAATGCTAAATTATTCTTTGCCATATTGTGTATCTGCATAATGTTTGTGGATTAAGAAGGAATAGAAATGTGCAACTTGAAGCAGGTAGAAACCAGATTGCACGTTTCTCAAAAAATAGTGTATTTTTATTCAAATGTTCTTCAAAGATAAATGAAATAGAGACACATTAACATTCTTATTCTCAATAAAGTGATATTATTACACATCAAGAGGGGGATGCTATAAATAAAGACACTCTATATTTGTCCTTTTATATGTTAATAACTGTGAGGCAATACTGTCAATATTAAAGCAGGGATGGAATTAAAAAGTAGATATGTATAGGCAAATGTATACAGTAATTAAAATAGTCTACTGGAAGGTAAGTTGATTCTGTTGTGCGAAGTAAATAAAAGCTTTCTCTGAGGGTTTTGCATTTTTCTCTCAGTAAATCGTTACAAAAATTGTAACACAGGGTATTATAGTAATCAAATTGCATCAGATAGAATTTTATCCTGAACTTAGCATTACATTACAGCAACAGATTGCAAATTCAGCTAGGCAAGCAACATCACCTACTTAAATCAACACAAGAGGTAGAATAGGAAAATAATTGTCAGTTTTGCTTCCTCCAGTCTTCGGATCCTTTTGTAAGGTTTTTTTCCATCCTAAATTTGAAGGAAATTGTGGCTTGTGATAAATTTGCCAGTGGCAACTTAAAACAATATTTTCCCCAATGAAGAATTCAATAGGTGTTCATATTGCAATCATGGATAGCATTATGTTTTACCTGCTGGACACAAGAGTGTTTATTTATTTAAAGGCAGATTTCAGAAAAAGAAAAAGAGGCAGCAGAATGATGTGTAGACAAGAGTTTGCCCTCTGCATCACAAGCATCAATTGATCCGACTAGAAATATTGTTTTGCTAATCCCGGGAAATTGGTTCTACCCAAATGGAACTTAATGTAAACTCTTTCACCTCCAGAACCAGGCTGAGTGCTTGCAGGATAAGCCCATTTAACTAGGTGACACTTTTAAGTGGACTGGACAGGTCTCAGATTGTGATGTAAGAATATTGTAGGCCAGTGGTCTTAGCACCTGAACACAGAAGTTGTGCCCCTTCTGAGTCATGAGATTCATTCCCAAGCACACGTGTGCTGCTGAAGCACAGCCTACCTGACAGCCTCTAATGAGCAGTCACCTGGTCCATGTTAATGACAGGCAAATCATGTTCAATTGCATGTAACTGGATATGCAAAATTAGTTCCAGACTGCTGGTTGGTGAGTTGGTTCAAGGGCAGCCCTTTGTAATGAGCAAATGATGTCAGATGATCTGTAAATGTCTATCTGAACACAACCACAGGGTGGGAGTTTAAGGAGGCCGTATTCAGGAGATCCATGCAGCCTGGATGCTCTTCACTCCCTCAAACCAGACAAGTGGTGGAAAGAAAAGCCATCTGAGCCAGCTCAGATAGAAGATCTTCCTCTGTTGCTTGCTTTCATGAGCTGACCTTCTCAGCTGGTGGAGCTGTGAATCCCATTAGCGGAACACCGACCTTTCCACATCCTTCTTTCCTCGGGAGGCTGTATCAGCTGTTTGTTATTTCTTCCAAAAAACAAAACAAGTTCTGACTTCTCTGTGATATTATTACGTTTAAAGTATCATGAGGGCAAAGTGCCATGCTCCACTGAAATCATTCAAGCTTATGAAGCTGAAACTTCAAAACCAAGCAAGGACAATCAAGGGACTGAAAACCAAGCCCTGTGAGGAATGATGGAATGACATGGTCATGTTCAGCATTGCGATAAGAAGATTGAGGGGAGATAGAAGAGAACCTTTCAAATACTGTGTGTGTGTGTGTGTGTGTGTGTGTGTTTGTGTGTGTGTGTGTGTGTGTGTGTGTGTGTGTGTGTGTGTGTGTGTGTGTGTGTGTGTGTGTGTGTGTGTTGTGTTGTGTTGTGTTGTGTTGTTACAGTCGTGATTGACCCTTCGTGACTCCACGTCCATGGAGTTTTCTTGGCAGGAATACTGGAGTGGCTTGCCAGTTCCTACTCCAGGCGCCCACAGCACCTGGTATTCCCTGGTGGTCCCTCCATCCAAGTACTAACCAGGGCCGACCCTGCTTAGCTTCCGAAATCAGGGGAGATCGGATGTACTTAGGGCATACTAGAGTCATACAAAGGAGGGGCAGGATCTGTTCTCGATCATTCCAAAGTGTAGGACACATAATAATGGGCTCAAGCTACAGGAAAGCCGATTTAGGTTGAATATCAAGAGAAACATCTCAGCTGTTAAGAGTAGTATGACAAAGGAACCAACTACCATGAACCAACACTAGAGGCATTCAGGAGGAACTTAGACCAGCATCTGTCAAACACCCATTTGGTTATGAGTCCCCATGGACTGAAAATAACTGTGAAAAGTGGGTTGGACTCAATGAAACCTGCCAGGAGAGGAGCCTATTAACTGCACTCCTGCCATTTGAACTTGTCATTTGGGTAGAGGCTGGGAATAATAATTCTTTTTAAAATAATTAGGCTAATTCAGTCATTTTAAACCCCAATGAGAGCTAATCTCCATTAACAGGGAGGTTTAGCTTAATTAGGCCCTAGTTAGTTCCTCTGCAATTTTAAGAGCTTTAATAATATTAGTTGATCTGTTTTGCCAGGGTTGCAATTAGGTCAGGGGGGAAAAGATTCAGAGCTGCAGCTAGGAAATGAAAGACCAGATCAGACTTCTCAGACTCTGAGGAGACAAAGGATGCAGTTATCCAGCAAGTGTTGGGGGTGGGGAGAGATACTCTGATTAAACTTAAAAACACTCTATCTCTAGTTGAGAAGCCCCCCACCCTTGACTGAGTGCTCCATCTTGGTAGCCTTTGATAATTACAGTATTGCACCAAATCAATATCCTCTAAGTGGAAACAACATTTTTGTATTTACTTTTCTTCAACCCAGACAAAAGGAAATGGCAATGAATAAGGAAAGTTTGGCAGAGGCTGGGAGGGAAGAGAGGAGGGGAGATGGGCACATTCAGCAACAAAGCTTAGCTGAACCTGTTGTTAGGCCTTATACAATCAGGGATGATGGGCTTCGTAGGGTTAGCCTTCCAATCCTCACCATATTCAGCTAGCAACTGAATTATGGGGTTGGTCATCTAGAAAATGGCAGGTTAGTGAAGCCAGCTTAAGCATAAAAGAACGGGGGGGGGCAGGATGATGTCAACCACAGTAACATTTGCCATTTTTTTCTAGGGTTTCCATTAAAAGTGAATAAAAGGGGGAAATCTAATTGAGGAAATGTGGAAGAAAATATCCTGTAGGCACTAGAACTGCAGGAGATCTCGAGCTTATAGTCAGACTATGAGAAACAGGTGGGACATGTTGGGTATATGTGAATTGCAGGAACAGAAGGATACAACACCAGACAGCTCTACAAGGGGTCACTTGAGCACAGAGGTCTCTGTACTTGTGGATAGGAGGCACAATCATCTTCTGCAGCTACATGGGCATAACTCAGTGTTACATCTGCGGTAGCTTAAAAAGCTGCAAGGCAAAGATGAAGGACTTCCATTAACACTTTTTGCAATGGCTGCAACTGGAATGTATGACCAAATTGCACACTTCCCTGTTGTCAGCCATACTGTCTGGCACATTGAGGCAGGCATAATATATATTTATATCATTCTGGTATGATCAGAGTTTTGCCCAATGTGTATACTGCAGATTTACTGTAGACCTTGAAGACAAGGGAATTTATAAATCTTGCTACTCATACAATGTCTGTTCCACAGCATTTCACCATGGGTAATAATTTTTTTGTGACCTATGTGATATAGTCCAAGTGTCAACAGAATATATTGTTGGGGTTGTATTTGCAGCCTCACTTGCTGCGTGCAATTTGTTGGACTCGGAGGAACTTTTCTGGACTTTTGGTGTGTTTATTTATTCAGCACTAACCTATCATTCCTTCCAGCCTTTGAATTGAAAGAGATCCCTGCCTCTCTGCCACAGTTTTTGTTTGTTTGCTGTTGATCTGTTAGATTCATTGCTATGTATGAATGCAGTAAAAAGAAAGCAGCATACACAAGCCTGTAAATTTCAAGCAAATGTAAGTAAATGATTTTTTTGTTTTTTTTTCTCCTATTTTTTCTCAGTCTGTTATAGAAACTTCAAGTGCCAGTTAATGAGAAAACGGCAGACTCAGAGAATTTGTAGCTATTCTCATCTATAGCGCTCTATACTTATACCGTGTAGTAGACATGGGCACGACTTGGCAAAATTCTTGTTTTCGTTTCCGTTCCTCGTTTCCGTTATGTAACGGAAACGGTAATGACAATTACTCCGCCAGAACTCGAACTCGAACCGATAAAAGAAAAATTGGGTCTGATTTGTCGTTGTCGTTCCTGGCATTGCAGCGATCGCGCAATGCCAAGCGGCACAGAAAAAAAGTTTTAAAAATTAAAAAAAAAAACCGATTCCCGGCCAAAAAAGCAGGTGAAAATATGCCTACCTGAGCGAGGGCACCTACCAGAGGGGTGGTTTCTGGGGGGGGGGTTCCCTGGCCTCCCCCCTCCTGTCCTGGGCTGCTCTGGTGGGGGGCATCCTCATCCTCTCGCCAACTCACCATGCCATGTGGTGCGGGCGGGGGATCCAAAATGGGGCGACCGCAATATTTATTTTGAAATTGTGGTCCAAAAACACACCAAGGCACCACAGAAACACGCAAAAATAGCTATTTTAAAACTGCCTAATTTTTTACAGTAGCAGCAGTGGGTTTTTCTTGCAACAAAACGTCTCCATTGATTTTATTTTATTTTATTTTATTTTTATTTTTTTACACCTGTGCAATGATGGGCTGGCCATGGGAGTGGACCATGCAAATTTTTGGAGCCATTCCACCAATTGCATGGCCACTTGGCCAGGTTTTGACCGAGACTTCTGGGATGTGCCAGTCGGGCATAAAAAGCCCACTAACCCTAGCCCGAACCCGAACCCTAACCCTAACCCTAACCCATACGCCAGTACACTGTCCTTCTTAGTGGGTCAGAGAGGCACCCAGAGGTGCACCCCACTAACTCACCCTAACCTTACCCGCAACCCTAAGCCTAGCCCTTGTGCTAACCCTAACCCTAAGCCAGATCTGTGTACTCACATTGCACTACAGCAAGTACACTTCCCTTCTTATTGAGCCAGAGGGCGCCCATAGGGGTCCTCTCTCACTTTGTTCCCAGCCCAAGTGCACCGTACACCAGTATGCCAGTATGCTGTCCGTCTTAGTGAGTCACAGTAGAGGCACCCAAAAGAAAGAGAGGTGCCTCTGCCTGCCACTGCAACTTGGTATGCATATCCAATTGGCTATGCGTATCCTTTCATAGTGGGCCAGAGGAAGCACCCACCCCAGAGAGGTGCCTCCAGGAGCCCGCTTTCCCTTCATAGTGGGCCAGAGGTGGCACCCACCCCAGGTGCCTCCAGGAGCCCGCTTTCCCTTTTTAGCGGGCCAGAGGAGGCACCCACCCCAGAGAGGTGCCTCCAGGAGCCCGCTATCCCCCCAAACCAGTACTAGTGACAGACGAAAAAACGACAAACGAAACGACAAATTTTTGAGAAATGTCACGACAAACGAAAACGAGCCAAAACGGGCCGGCTCTGACACACGACAACTCAAAACGTCATTTTTCCTGGTCGTGCCCATCTCTACCGTGTAGCATAAATGAACCATCATCATCATCATCATCATCATCATCATCATCATCATCATCATCATCATCATCATCATCATCATCCCAAGAGGGATAATGATGGAAGAGGAGGAAATACACATTGCTTTTAACATGAGATCTGGTCTAGAAGCCATTTTGGCATACAAATTGGTTTCTCTTTATTTGAGCTACCTTTTCTGTGATATAGTGCTAGACACTTTCTAATCTATGTTGCTGCAGAATTTTGATTTTTTTTTTTTTTGTAAAATTCCTTGTGCTATGCAGTGCAGGAACTGAGACTTTCAGAATAAAATAGCTACATGTCCTCCAAAGTACACCCCTTTTTCATTAACTGGCACTTACAGTCTCCATAATTCACTCTAAGATGTTTGAAAGAGAAAGAATAAAATTGTTTCATTATGTACAGTTATGTACAGACCTACAGCAAACAGACAACTGCCACTTAAGCCCAGGAAGGTCTCTCCTAGTCAAACAAGCCACAGATTGTGGAGCTGCAAATAAAACTCCAACATATGTGAGAAGAGCAAGATTGCAAAAAAATAAATGAATGAATCAGTTAACATCTCTGTAGCACAGGAAGTCAGAAGATGGGAGCCTCTCTAGAAACCTGCCTGATTCAATACAAGCATTCCATGACACACATCAGAGATTAACACTAGAAAAGCCACCTGGTGGCAAGGGCCCAATCCGCAGCCAGGCTTGCTCTGGCGGGTGGGGCGGCTTTGCCTCCCAGCCGGATGAGCACGAAACTTCTGGAGGTCTTGTTTGTGGGGGGTGAAGAGGCGTGGGCTATTTAAGCCCTCCTCACCCCAGCTCCAGCCTCTTTTCAGCAGACAATCCCACCCACCCATCCCAACATCAGTGTGAGTTTGACTGGTTGCCTTCGGGGCTGGATAGGAATTTTTTACCTTCACCATCAGAATTGGCTGTTGAATGACAGGGTTCCTCCCCACCTATCCCATACTGATGGGGGAATTTCCCTGTTAAATAGGTGAAAAGACTGTGGTTAGATATAGCTAGTTGATAAATGCACTCGGTCACACTGGCAGGTAGTGCGGAGGCCAAAGTCAGCGAGCCAAGATCAGCAGATGTCATCCTAGCCCATCCAATTTCACTACGCTCCGGATCTGGAGAATTACAACATGGTGGGAGGGATGCACCGGGAATACTCCACAGGCCAAGGGTTGCCAAGCAACGGAGCCTGGAAGCCCACTGGGTTTTCAAGACATTTTACCGGCCCCTGTGCGCCATCTGAAAGGTGGCGCTAACAGGGGGTACACTAGTTAACCCACCTGGATAATATCACATGACAGTTAGGGGAGTCTTGGGTGACCTCGGTGGCCCAACCATTGCTCTGCACTACCTTAGCTCCTTTTCCCTTTGTTAGAATTTATAATATGCTAATAAACTGTGGCCCTTTTAACCTCATCTCTTATGTTGATGGAGTCTGATAGAGGGCATTTCATGAGAAGGGAAAACCCTCCTGATGAACTCTACCAGAATCCACAAGTTTGCAGACCTTGTAATTCCCCCAAACCAGCTTAGATAAATTTCATTCACCTATTACTTACTATTTAGCTGAAGCATTAGTTACTTTTCAGCTTGTGTACTCACGCTGATTCTGCTCTGCTCATCTCTCAGTTATTTACTCTTGGTTACTGGGATACTTCCACTTCTTATTCTGTTTGCTTTCCATTTCCATTTACCTATTCTTGTCTCCCCCCCCCACCTATTCTTCTCTACTTCTCATTAACTCACCTTCCATCTGTAAACAGCAAAGACATGTGTGATTGTAATCAATAACTGGGCAAGGGCATGCTCTGTTCACGAGGCAACTCTAGCCAACCAGCATATGTAACTTTTCCTTGTAACCAATAACTGATGCTGCGCATACTGTGGAATGTAAATGATATGTAATAAAACATGCAAAATGGCAAGGGGCGAGAGATCGCTCCGCTGGGCGGACAACTGGACTCAAGTCTTCTTTCTTCATCAGGATCCTTCCACATTATGTCTCGCCTCTTATTCCGGAATTGGGGGCAAAGATAAGAGACTTTGATTGATTTGAGCCTTGTGGAGGTCCTCATTTCTTCACAGGTGCCTGCAGGTGGGCAAGAGGCTACTAACTCCCATCATTCTACATGTATTCATTGTCTTAATATACCTAGACAGTGTATTGTACTGTGTTACTTTCTTATTTAATTATGCTGAGACGCACCGTGCAGCATTGCCCTCCTGGGAAAAATCCTGTCAAAGTTCTTGCATCTGTCCTTTTGCCAAGTTATTCTCATAGCAGATCTGATCCCACCTGTTCTCTTCATGCAAAGACTCCTTATGCTAAAGCATGAAAATGCCAGTTCATCTGGGACAAACCAGACTTCTTTGGTTTCATGCCTGATCACTGGAAAATAAGAAGGACTTTGTTTCCATATCTGATTTCTGAGGCATGAAGTTCTAAAAGATTTGGATGCCTGGAGGGATAATGCTGTAAGAGGAGAAAGTAGCATTTCATGTGGAGTCTGCTTTTTTGGGATATTCCCGCCCTCCCCCAATACAACAGGGCTTCTCTTCATTCTGAACTACTTTCTCTGTCGTTTAGGGTGCTTTTACATGACCTCTAAAATCTGCTGGCAACTTAAATTTGGACCAGAGATCATGGGGTTTTGTTCTGCTTCCTGTGTTCCCACCCTTTCGCACTCCATTGCTCCCACCCTTTCGCATAGTTTGTGTTCCCACCCTTTCGCATTGTTTGCGGTGAGGTGAGGGAGAAAAAAGGGAGAAAAAATGCAGGCTCACCTCTGTCTGCCTTCAGAGCAGCCCCAAAGGGATTTCTGTCTGTAAAAGGGGCGGTGGGGACAACAAAACAAACAGAAGGTGAGGAGAGCCCGGCATCCACAGCTTTACAATCTGCATCAGAAATTTTTTACCTCCGGAGACCAGGTACTTGTAAATATCACTGGGGCACTCTCAGGTGGGCGTGGTCATACTTAATTGTTTTTCTAAAGTCCACAGCTGGTGGGAAAACAATTTTAAGCTCCACTTCTGGGAGCCCTTTGCATTGGATTTTAGGGATTGTGTAAAAGCAGCCATAGTGTTACACGGTTTTTGAAAACTTAACCTTCAGTGAGACACATTGCCTGACCTTCAACTTTCTCTTCTATTAGGAAGCACAAGTTATGTTTTTTTGCTGACAAAACTGTCTTTCATTTACAGTAAAAGCTAGGGAAACTGTGCTGCATGGGAGGGGGACATTATCTCAACCTGTGGTAAAATAAAGAGAAAAATGTTTAAAAAACATACCCCCATGAGGGTGGGGATGGCAGCCACAGGCTGAATCCAGTGATGCATTTTTATAGTCTCCAGGAGATTAAAAACATGTATATATCTCGGAAACAAATAAATCCCATTTTTCTCCCATTTTGAATGCATTATTATGTGCAGTGTTCACGCAGATGTATTAGCAAGATTTTGCTTCTAAGCATTTATGGCAAAGATATGGAGCAATTATAACATGGCTAAAACCAAAATAGACTCATCTCTCTTCCTGGGGCCAAAGGAAAATGAGTTTTAAGTTGCCTGCACCCAAAGACCACAATAAAAATGATACTAGGTTGCCAAAATCAAGGAGGAAGGAAGAGGGAAAGGTAATGAGTTGGACCTGCATAAAAACCTCAATAAATGGGAAACTTTCTGGTTATTATCACTGTTGCAAAACATGACAACAATTTCCAAAAAAATATTTGGAACACATTTCTCACTAAAGGCGCAT
Source organism: Phrynocephalus forsythii (assembly GCA_029282475.1). Lineage (NCBI taxonomy): Eukaryota > Metazoa > Chordata > Lepidosauria > Squamata > Agamidae > Phrynocephalus > Phrynocephalus forsythii. The sequence continues at coordinate 16,980,126 of JAPFRF010000004.1, forward strand.
CACACTAATGCTAGAGAGAACATCCCCTCAGAAGGTACATGTAAAGTAAACAAATTAAAATGTTCATCAGGGTCTCTTCTGAAGTTATTAGTAATTTCACTGGGAATTTTTATGTGTTTTAATTTTAATTGCACCTTAATATTATAACTGACATAAGTATATTGTAATCTATTTAACATGATGGAGTTACACCCACTCACATCTGTCAAATGGTGTAAATCCCTGTGATGGGATTATGGGTTAGGTTTAGGTTTACGGTCAACACTTGTATTACTTGTTGTGCTCCAGGTCACTGACACAACTGATGTGCCATAAGAAATGCAGGGTGGGAAAGTGAGATAATAAACAGAAATCGTTCAGCAAAAAATGTTTCAGCTTCCACTTGCCTCATTTGTTCTGCTAAAATTATCACCATAGAAAGATGACAGTTTTAGCAGAGCAACTGAGCAAGAGAGAAGCCAAAACATTTTGCTAAAATAGTTATTTGTTAATTATACTTAAAGTATCTGTCTGTGTGTCTGTATATGTATACACACATACGTGTGTGCAAAGCAAGAGAGAAGGAAAGTATTTTCCAATCCTATTTATTCTGATGGGAGAAGGAGGAGCAAAATGTCAAAATACAGTAAAACCTTGGTTTGAGAGTACCTTGGTTTGTGTGAGTGTTCCTCAAGACGATCAAAATTTTCAAATGTTTTACCTTGATTAACGAGCAATGTCTTGCAATATGAGCACTATAGTGAGGGAGTAGGGGGAGGCAATCACCAAGGGGGCTTCACTTCCATGTGATTTTGAATGTCTATAGCCTTCTACTGTCACGCACACCCTTGCCTTTCTAGTTGCATGGAAAGCTTGCACGTTTGTAAATGTGTGTGTGTGTGTGTGTGTGTGTGTGTGTGTGTGTGTGTGTTTAAGCTAGTTCTGCAGCAATAAGTGTTTTTCAACGGTAAATGCAGGTTAATTTGTTTCATTTTTCTTTATATTTTGTATTATCTTTATTATTCGGTATTATACAGCATTATAGTGTTGTAATCATTTTTATATTAATATTTTTGGGTTGTAGAATGAATCATCTGAGTTTCCATTATTTCTTATGGGGAAATCTGCTTTGATACACAAGTGCTTTGGGTTACATGCATGTTTCTGGAATCAATTAGCTTGCAATTCAAGGCTTTACTATGCTGACTGTTGGATGAAGAAGTCCCCCACCAAAAAAAGATATTGTGTTTTTGAAAATTGTATATACGTATTTCCTATACTTTCTGTTTGTATCTTAAGAGAGAGAGAGAGATATGGATGGTCATCAAAACTTTACTAAAACAACAAAGTTAGTGATGGCCTAAAACGTTTATCTATATCTAGATCCAGATCCAAATGTAGATCTTGATGGAGAGCCTTTTCTAGCTCTTTTCTTATATTTGGACATCTAGAAAAAGATCAATACTCATATCTGGACCTACATCTGAATCGAGATTGCCAGCCTATATGGGCATCCTACTGTAAAACCATTCCCAATCATGCAGTTTTCAGAAGGCATGACAGGATGAATTAAAACCTGTATGTACATTTCAGCATTCGCGATCCCTTCAGTATGGAGGGTATCACCAACATCACTGGCAGAAATGCAGCCCCAAACCAGGATTGACTTTCCACCATGTTACCATGTTTTGCTGAAAGCTGTGTAGATCTAGATGTGGATACAGATATTTTCTTGGACCCTTTTCTAGTCCACTTTCTGTTCTAAATTTTTCTAGATCCATTTCCTGGGGCTTTTCTTGATACTATCTAGATCTCTTTCCCCAGATCTTTTCTAGATGTCCAGAAAAGTATCTAGAAAAGGTCTGGATCCACATCTTGATCTAAATCTGGATCCAGACCGCCAGCAAATATGGGATCATGGGTTTTCCAGAAGGAACAGCACAACAAGAAATTAAAACCTCTCTGAACTTTCCAGTATTTATGATCCAATCAGTATGGACAATATCGTGAACATCACTGGCAGAAATGCAATGGAGGACAGACCCTCCACCATGTTTCACTGAAGGCCATAGGCCATTTTGTTTTGAAAATTGTTCTTTCAAATATATTTCCTTCATATTTTCTGTACTTAATATTTCCTATATTAATAAAGAGACAGAAAAATAAATAGGGACATAGATGAAAGCTTTTCAGAAACAACAAACCTGCTGGTGGCCTAATACTTTTGCACAGTGTTGTATATTGATTTTTTAAAAATTTCTGAAATCAATGCAATAAAAGCCTTGTGGATGCTGCAAAAGAACAGGTGCTCCTTTCATGTTCTCCCTTTCTACGTTCACAGCCACTTCCCCACCTGCTGGCCTGAAGCAAACAGTCCGTAGGAGTTACATGATGACTTGGGACCATTATCCTGTTCAGGATAATGGCAGGTTGTAAAACATTAGCCCTGCAGTTCATGTGCCATTTTGTTGCACCTGATGGAGCCTGTGTGATGGGACCTGTATTACAGTTTGCCTGCCCACAGTGTAAATAGCTGATTGGACAAAGGTACACTGGAGGAAAGCCAATCAAGGTTCTCCAGGAGGACTGAGAAGAAAAAGAAAACTGGTCACTAGAGGAAGCAAAAAACCATGCTATGTATTCTTCATGGACAAGTACAATGGTACCTTGTATGAAGGAATTAATTCATTCCAAATGAAATTATCTTAAACAAATTTTCCTTTATACAGATTTCCCATAGGAATGCATTGAAAACAGAGTGATCCCATTTTTATGTTGTACAGATTCACCCCATAGGCGATTATGTTAAGCAAATTTCCCCTATCTCCAGAATTTTTTATGTTGTACAAATTTTGTGTTATACAAACCAATTGTTAAACAAGGGTCCACTGTATTCATTGCATAGTCTCTAGCCACCTGTAGTGGCCAGTTTGGGTAATGCATATTAAAATAGTTTTTCTCTGTATGTCCCCTCTCCTTTTTTAATGTCTTTAATATTTCCAGACTGTGGAAAGTGACATCAAGGATACCGATCCCCTGGCTTTGGCGATCCTTCTGTGGGGACAAAAATTATGAATGAGTTAGGATTCTTGAATCCCTCAACAAACTGAAACATCATAAAGTATGTTATAAAAGTTAACTTCAAGACTCCCTGTGGTCAGGCCAGACTGTTATGATGACTGGGGATTGAGTGGGTTGAAGATGATTATTAAGAGCAGCAGATTTTAGCTAATTCCGTTCCATCAGGAGGGAAAGTTTGCCTTTCAGCTGAATGATTCTGCTGGTTTTTCCTCCTTTCCTGCAGACAATCTGGAGGTATTTTTGCGCATCACAAAACCCTGGGTTATTTGCTTAAGGAAACCTTGAGGCAGACTTAAGTCCAAAAGGCCACTGTAATAACCTCACACCCGAGTAGTCTTCAAATTAATATTTGTTTTGCGTATAATTACATTTTCTTTCCAAAGTGGCACCCTGGCAGATGGCCATTTCTGCTGCAACGCTTCGGGAGGACTGCTGCGTCATGGCACCATTACAGCATAATTTCAATGGCATCGTGCAAGGGAAAAGATGGCAGCCCTCACTGAGGTTTCTGTTCCAAAACAAGATGCTGTGTTGACAGAATGGCTTGCAGGGTGGGAGGATATAGGCCAGTGATGGTGGTGAACCTTTTAGAGACAGAGTGCCCAAAATGCAATTCAAAGCCCACTCATTTTTCACAAAGTGCCAAATACAGCAATTTAACCTGAATGCAGGTGGCTGTGAAGGGGCGATGTTGGGTGCCCACAGGAAGGGCTCCAAGTGCCACCTTTGGCACCCGTGCCATAGGTTCACCAACACTGATGCAGCCAGCAGCACCCAAATGGAACCAGGACTAAGTCCACTGTGAATCCTTTGAAGGTAGTTTTTTCATGTGGGAGGATGTTGACACTTGATAATTGTACCCAGCTTTTCAAATGCAGTGGACAAAGGTCACTCATTTGAAGATGAGGATGTACACATATTAGACAAAGAAGAGAGGTGGTTTGAGAGAGGAGTCAGGGAAGCCATTCATGTATTCATGTGAGCATTGAAACCCCCTCCCTCAACAGAGGTGGTGGCCTCAGGCATAGTCTATCTGCTGCTTATCAGGGTGTGCTTTCAACTGTACCCAGACAAATCCATCTTTTATTTCCCTGCCCTATTGTTTGCCGCCATCTTGCCTCCCACCCAAGGCCATTTTTAGCTTTTAGCTTTTTTATGCCTCCATACTTTATGGGTTTCAGCACCTTGGGAAGATGGAGCGGGATATAAGTATTTAAATAAATAAATAAATAAATAAATAAATAAATAATAAATCAAAAAGCCTTCACCACCAAGGCCATAGCTAACGACCCATACTTTATGGGTTTCAGCACCTTAGGCCATTGTTCACAGATTTCTTTTCTTTTCTTTTCTTTTCTTTTCTTCTTCTTCTTCTTCTTCTTCTTCTTCTTCTTCTTCTTCTTCTTCTTCTTCTTCTTCTTCTTCTTCTTCTTCTTCTGGCTTACTCCCCCCACACACACACACAGATGGAAATGAGCCCTAAACAGGTGAAAATAATTGATCTAACTTTCCCTGGCTTTTCTATGGCTTTTTAAAAAAATATATTCCTTTTTTTTTTTTTTTTTTTTGAAGATTATTGAAGGGTCAAGCCGGGAATTGTGGGAGTCATTTCAGTACAGTGGTACCTTGACTTATGAATTTAATCCATTCTGAATGCATGCTCTTAAGTCGAACTACTCTTAAATCGGGGTACCTATCTAAAAAATTTTAAAAAAAATAAGTTAAAAAATCAAAAACATGGAAAAATATTTGTAAGTCGACCAGACCATATCTAAAATTTGTAAGGTGGCAGTTAAAATGCCAACAGTTTTCTGCTCTTAAGTCAAATTGCTCTTAAGTTGAGCTGCTCTTAAGTCAGGGTACCACTGCACTTAAATCAGCGGACAGCGGGGTGGGGGTGGGGCTGGCCTTAGACAACCCTGCTTATCAGCTTGTTTTTTACTCTCAAGGGATGACCTGGCAACTTCCTTCTTTTCATATGCTAAGTGACACTTAAATGACAATTGTATAAGCCATTTCTTTCCTCTACTTGGGAGAATTATGACATAATTTGATTCTAACTGCACCCAACTGTAATATACTGTAATTGGAAGATAATGCAGGCAGAGGATTTTCAGAAATTTATTTGAATGAATTACAGAGAATTTTGGATATCTTTACACCACATAAAGAAACTGATATATGCCATTACAACATAGAAGTGCAACAGGAACCAGAGGAAGAAATGATCATAAATGAACAGACAGAAGCAACAAGCAAGCAAGAACAGCAGCACCAAAGTGGAAAAGCAAAAGATAAAATGATTTATGTAAATAAGGATGAGCATGGGACAAGAGGAAACTACTTGGATGCAGCTTCAGTGCAACAGCAAAGACTAAGAAGGCTGCAGATCTATATCAGGAGAGAGAAAAGGGGCTCTATCTCACGGTCTTTAAAATCTGGATTTAAATCTCTAATAAACCAGCTCCAAAAATTGTGCCCCCATGGTCAGCGTGGTTTTTTTCTAAAGGTAACACCCACTTAACCAGGTTTCAGCAAGTTTTTCAAGAACCAAGGCAGAGGGTGGGTATTTTTTAATCCAGTTCAAAATGCACATTTTTACAAGAAGCAAACGTTAGTGGGGGCACAGAGAACCTTTTGTTGTTGTTGTTGTTGTTGTTGTTGTTGTTGTTGTTGTTGGTTTACTGGTTATGCAGGTCAGCAACATTCTATCTTGCTGTTTCCCCTGACTGTTGTCTCTCTGATATTTTGCTCGGGAGACTGCCAGCCAAGTCAGGGCGAGGAGGAGGAGGAGGAGGCTCACTTGCGGGACAAGGATGAAAAGGATAAGTCACCTCTTCTGAGGCCAACCAGCGGCAGCCAGCAAGGGCGTGGGTTGGTCCCTGCGGCGGGCCTCCCTTTCTGAAGGCGCCGTGGCGAAATCCTCTCTAGCCAGGGAGTGGGAGGGGTGCAGCTGTGATGAAAGAAGAGGGAACTCTCTTCTTGGCCAAGGAGTAGAAGGGAATCCTGAGGCTGGCCAGTGAGCTAGCAAGCACCTGATAGGCAGCATGGAGTGGTGAAAGCCAGGCATTGGTGGGCTTTCCCTCAAGGTCTGTCAACGAGGAAGCCTCTCATTGGTGGCTGCCTCAAGTGAGGCTGAGGAGGGCTCAGCAGCAGCAGCGGCACCAGGTTGAGAGCTGGTACGGAATCAAAGGGCAGGGAAACCGACAGCAGCTCCTGCAAGCATTGGCATATATTTATCTCTCTCTCTCTCTCTCTCTCTCTCTCTCTCTCTCTCTCTCTCTCTCTCTCTCTCTCTCTCTATCACACACACACACACACACACACACACACACACACACACACACACACACACACACACCATTGCATGCTCATGCAGATGCACACATTCTGGCCCACCTGCCTTGTTTCTTGATGGCGACAGCCTTGCTCCCCCACCTCATGTTGACATTGCGGCCTCAATCTTTATTTTGTTGCTGCCCTGCCCTGGATTGAGCTCCCGTAGCACCAGAGCTTCTAAGCCCCACGGTGCCGGAAGTTCCCCTCAGAGCTTTTAGATGTGGGTTAATGGTGTGGGGACATATAAAATGTGGCTACTTATATCATGTCCATGGGAACGTGGGAACCGCATTTTCACTCATGTGACGACTTCAGAAAGAAACATGGTTTTTATTATTAACTGCCTCTTTTGCCTTTGTGATAGAGCCCAAAATGGCAATAGTGGGGATGTTAACCTGGAGGAGAGAGAGATATATGCAAATTTAAACTAGGAATCCTATCAATGTCTGGCTATTTTGAGGATTTAACTTTTCATTCTTACTGGGGGAAAACACACACCAAATTTTAAATTCCTTTTAATTCATTTGTGTCTGTTTAATTGTGCCTTTAATAAAGGCAGCCAATTGGTTGAAATTCTGCTGTAGTGTTTGGACGTGAATAGCCTGAAGTAAAATAATCTTTATAGACATTATCTATTGCATACTGATTTGTGCGGACTTTAACTTTTGAGGCAATTTGTCTTCTGATAGTTATTGTTTTTCCATAGCCATGTATGCGTTTTATCTGCCTTGGTTTTTCGATCCGTATTTTGTAAACTGGCTTGAAAATAGCTTTTTGTGTTGTGTGGAGGGTGCGGGCAGGATATCAATCAATCAATCAATCAATCAATCAATCAATCAATCAATCAATCAATGCTAATTTGTAAAATGAATCAGGAGGCAACTCTCTTCCTCGTGGCGCAGTGGTTAAATGCCTGTACTGCAGGTAAAACTGTGCTCACGACCTGGGTTCAATCTCTGGTAGCAGGCTCAAGGTTCACTCAGCCTTCCATCCTTCCGAGGTCGGTAAAATGAGTACCCAGCTTGCTGGGGGGGGCAATGTGTAGCCTGCACACTGTAATTAAAATTGTAAACTGCCCAGAGACTACTTGTAGTGGTATGGGGCAGTATATAAGCAGAACTTTCCTGACACAATCCCTATAATAATCCTTTTATCTGATGTCTTTTATCACATATTAATAAGTTGTTTGAGTGCTATAGCTTCCTGTGTGGTAAAACCTATCAGACATATACATGAGCTTTATTTTATTATTTATATTTGTATTAGAGTGTTGCACAATTTAGAAATATGGGCATATATGAAATACAGTGGTAGCTCGGATAATGAATTTAATTTGTTCTGTGAGTCAATTTGCTAACCAAAGAAAAAAATCTTTATCCAAAACGTGGTTTCCAATTGAAATGAATGGGAAACCGATTAATCCATTCCAGAGGTCCGAAAAAAAAAAAAAGCTGGGTTTTTTCCGGACCTCTTTGTACAGTGCACTTTAAAATCATGCATGCAATGCAAACATGGAAAAAAGAAAGCAGCAAGACTACCCCCAGCCTGTTCTTGCCAAAACTGCAATGGGGAAAAATGCAAACATACACAAACAGAAGTGCAAGAGAAACCCAGCCTGTTCTTCCCTGCAGAGCAATGGAAAAGACAGCAGCAAGACTACCCCAGCCAGTTCCTGCCCAAAGTTCAATGAAAAGCAGTGCAAAGATGAATAAAAACTAACTCCAAAACAAACTCCACATTGTTCCTGCCAAAAGTGCAATCAAAACCAATGCAAAAACACAAAAGAAAGCAAGGAAACCTCGGCTCCCTACCTTTCCAAATCTGAAAGGTCCAAATCCCTCAGCAAAAAAAAAAAAATGTCCAGTATGGCTCCAAAACACAATGAAAAAAGTGCTCCAACTCTTCCCATTCCTCCACAAACTATAGGGGGTGCAATGCATCCTAGGTAGACATTTTCACAAAGCACTATGAAAAAATTGTTATCCGAAAATCCCTATTCCAGAAAATTTCAATTTGCTATCTGATTTATTCATTAACAGAGCCATTCATTATCTGAATGGGTAAAATGAAAAACAAATTAAAATGTTCAGAGAATTAGGCTGTTTTTGTCCAGAATTAGGCTACTTCAAGAGTATTGTCACATCCATTTGCTAGATCTTCTTTTGTATAAGTGGCAGGGCATAGATAGCATGCACATAAATGCTGCAGTGATTGAATTTCTCCACAGTCACAGAAAACCTGTACTATATCCAAGTAGCTCCATCCTGCTTGATTATTCTTTAATTGTCCTGCACTTCAAAGTCTATTAGGTGATTTCCAGATGGTTCAGCTAGAGTTTTGTTCTGGTGTGGACAAACATAACCAACACCACTGTGAGCTGGTTTCCCTCAAAATGTGGGATCCAGAAGGGGTTAGGAATGAATATTCTCTGCCAACTCGAGGGGAAGGGAGGAGCAGGGGTCTCTCTAGACTGGTTGCATACATTCTAGACTGCCGGTTCCAGATGGTTTGCAAATGAAAACAAAGTGGTGCAGCCTTTGGTAACATGACGCAAGCGCAGCGATGACAACAACCCCACATGGATTAAAGCATCTTTGGCGAGGTGGTGTTATGTAGCCTGGCACTGAGGAAGGGAATTTCAGTTCCAGCTGGCTGTTTGTCCACATATAAAATTATTCTCCATGGAGGTGCACCCTAAAGGCTACCAAGAGTTGAAAATGTACAAACTATTGTCATGCTAGAAGTGCTTATTATGGTTCAAGGTCCTCCCGGCCAATGCCTGCAGTATATCCCTCTCCAATTCCTCTCTCTCTTTTGCTTTTCAAACCACCACCCCCTCTCTATCCTGAGACTTTTTGTATTCTGACTTACAGCCCACCTTGCCTTAGAGCAGTAGATCCACTAAGCCTGAAACGTACATGACTGTCAACTTAACAAGTCCCAACTGATTCATTGGGTTGACTCTGGGTGGAATAACTGGATTTAGATGCTTGTTTGATTTGATTTTGCTTGGCCAACGAGAAAGGTAGAATAGCTGCAAGGAGGCTAACTCAATTCCCTGTATTCTTTTTAAATACAGAAGGTAAATAATTATTAAACAAAGTACCAGTTTATCAGTAACATCCATTTATCAGCAAGAGAGCTAGAGCAGGTCATGGGTGAATAAAAAGAATTACTTTGCTTTCACCATACCTCTTTGAAATGTCAATAGAATCCATGATCCAATAATAGTAAATGCCAAGAAAGCAGTCTCTGTATGTGCAGGAGATAATGTGTACATCTTCAAGTATTCTTGGACATCTGAGGGAGTTTTTAAAGAAAAAGATTGAGAGAAAATAGAAAATACAGCATCAGCAACCACTCAGGGCTTTAGGAAACTCACAAGACAAACTAACACTGCTTTCAAATGACCCCTAAAATCTGCTGGCAACTTAAATTCAGATCCCCCAGCCAGATATCTGTGGGTTTTGTTCCTCTTCCTGAGTTCTCACCCTTCCTTACTCTGTTGCTTATGTCTGCGGTGAGGGGGGGAAAAAAGAAAAAAATGCTCACCTCCGTCTGCCATTGGAGCAGCCCTGTGGGGATTCCAGTCTGTTAAAAGAGCGGGGGACAACAAAAACAAACAGAAGGTGAAGGAGAGCCCAGTATCCACAGCTTTACAATCCGCATCAGAAAATTTGTTACCTCCAGAGACCAGGTACTTGTAAAGTGTGCTGGGGCGTGCTTCAGTAGGCGTGGGAGTACTTTATTTTTTTAAAGTCTGCTGCTGGTGGGAAAACAATTTTATGCTCCAGATCTGCAAGTGTTTTGCAGCAGATTTTAGGGGTCGTTTGAAAGCAGCCTTAGATCCAAATGGATCCAGAACTGACCCTGGCACTTAGTGCTCATAGACTGAAACATGAAAGCAGACTGGAAGGATTTCTATTCAAGGCATTAATGGTAGTAGAACTGTTTTTGCTGCTTCATCTTTAATCTTCTCCCACACCCCCATTCATCAGGGGGAAAGCATGAGAAACTTCCTAATGCAGTCACTGGGAAGGGAAGGAGTGACAGACTTTTAAAGGGCAACAATTATAGCCCTCTTTGATTTCTTCTTAAAAGAGCAGTGCAAAGAGACTGCTTTTCTCTACCCCCTTTCCCTCTGTTCTCTCTCTTTGGCCGCGGTCTTCCCATAGTTTTCTGTGTATATAAATTTCATGCATATTTTTGAGTGGTCACATAGTTTTTAATGTGCAATCAGTGTCCTCTCTTCTGTGTCGTATTTTCCTCTTCTGGTTCCGTCTCTACCTGTCTACTTCGCATTTCCCCCTTCTTTCCAGCTCTACTTTCCAAGCCTCCATGGTGTTTAACCTCGGGAAGCTGCCGAAAAGGGGGAACAACAGATTTTACTGCATATTTTCGGGGTCCTGTCTTGGTTACAGAAGCAAATAAGTAAGCATTTTCAAGCAAAGTTTCTAAATCCAGCCCCTGGTGGTGGTTTAGGAAACTTCACTGAAACTGTTGTTCCAGGGGCATGGTCGGCCAGGACCAGAATTTACTTCTCTTCGCAGTTAGCATGCAATCTTTTTCTGCGTGGTTCGCCACTGGGAAACTATGCAGAAAACGCTGGTAGGAACACAGCCTCCTCTGTCCTGTTGTCTGCAACTGAAATGAGTGATACCGCCCTCAAAAATGTACACACCCCTCTTTTTAAAAATTTGATACTAAACTTTTGTCCAAATATATTAGAATATATTCTTTATTCATTTTGTTAACCATCTTGGGCCTACAAGAAAGAATTGTGGGAGATAGATAGATAGATAGATAGATAGATAGATAGATAGATAGATAGATAGATAGATAGATAGATAGATAGATAGATAGATAGATAGATAGATAGATAGATATTTACAACCCATATAAATCTTGCTTCTTTTTCATCTGTTTCATTTGTTTTGCATTAATTTGCATTTTTCTGGCTTTTAGAAATCTCTCCATTTTATTAAAATGATATTTCTATACTGTTTACATAATCATCTGAAACATTTGTTTTATTTTAATTTTTGTTTTTCAGTTTTGCATTCATTTCCACATTTTAAAATGCACAATGTCACAACATTTGGAAAAGTGCAGGACTGGTGGAATGAGAACTTTCCAATTCCCAAAATAATCCCAAAGGCACACTTGCATATTCTCCAAATCATGGTTTAGCCATATACTGTACATAAAGGTAAAGGTTTCCCCCACACTTGCATGCTAGTCGTGTCCAACTCTAGAGGCGGTGCTCATCTCCATATTCAAGTCGAAGATCCAGTGTTGTACAAGTCCATGGCCAAATGACCGGCGTGGCTGAAAGGAAACACTGTTGTACCTTCCCGCTTTTTATGGCGGTACCTATTTATCTATTTGCATTGACATGCTTTCAAACTGCTAGATTGGTAGGAGCTGGGGTTATCAGCAGGAGCTCGTTCCACTGCATGGCACCCGGGATTCGAACCGCTAAGCTGCCGACTTTGCAGCCGACAGTTTTCGGAAGCCTTAGTCCACTGAGCCACCACACCCCCTTATACTGTACATAGACAAGTATAAATACTCATAAGTAGAGATGGGCATGATTCAGCGAAAATTTTTGTTTTGTTTTTGTTTTTTCATTTTGTTTCGTAACGAAAACAAAAATGAAAATTTTTCAAAAACCAAAACGGAAACAGAAACAAAATGACCAATTTTGCCGTGTTTTTCATTTTCGTTGCGGCAAATCCATTGAACTGAAAAGAATGCTAATGAAACAGCAATTTTTCATTTTTGTTTTCGTTTTTTTGTTTCGTTACAAACAGAAAATGAAATGATTTTTTTTTCAAAAACAAAACAAAAAATGAAAACAAACTGAAACGGATCCCCAAACGACCAAACGAAAAATGAAACACAATTTTTTTGAGTCGTGCCCATCTCTACTCATAAGGGTATTTCCCCTTACTTTTGTACTTCCTGTTTTGCAATTTCTCCCTCTTTGCTGATCTTCTTAATCTTCTGATTGAATTCATCTGACCATCACAATGCTCAACCCTTCCGGGTGTTCCCAGTCACAACCCTCCCCTCTCTGTTAGATCTCATATGCTCTTCTTTGCACACCTTGTAATCTTTACTGTCTCTGATATTTTCCCCCTCAACTTTTTCAAATCTATATTTGTCTGATACCCAGTAACCATGGTCAATTATTAAATGAGACCATCTACTGAAGCATCCCTGTCTTATCCACCAACATGTCTAGGGAATGCTGGTTAATGGTGACCAATGTGTTTGCAAAGCTTCTGAGGTCAGCTCCTGTGGCACACACAATGGCCTCGCCATTGTGTGCACCACTGTGTTGAAGCTTTACTCTCTGCTTGGCATGAAAAGAAAATCTGCTTTTAATACACCTCCAGGTTTGCATTTAAAAAAAGCACATTCCCTGTGGGGAGCATCTTAAAATCTCATCTGGTTAAACAGTCAGTAATCTGCTTGTTACAGTTCATGCATGTGCTTCCCAAAAGGAGATCAGTGGATAATTCCTGTCACTTTTGGTACAGTTTTATTTGGGACAAAGGAAGTGCTAAATTAAGGAAATGTCAGGTGATTGCCCTTGAAGTCTGAACACAGCAGCATGTAATATATTGCTATTAGAGATGGGCACGACTCAAAAAATGGTGCGTTTAGTCCATCGGTTTGTTTTCTTTTCTGTGAATTTTTTGCAAAAAAATCATTTTCATTTCGTTACATAACAAAATGAAAAAAGAAAATAAAAACAAAAAATTGCCTCATTCATTACAGTTCAATTTCGTGACAAAATTTATGTTGTCGTTTTGTTTCATTTCATTTTGAGACAAAATTCATTTTTGCATTACATAACGAAATGCTTTCGTGCCCATCTCTAATTTATTGTTGCAGCCATCCTGTTCTGTCATAGCAAATGAAGAGATGACCCTCTCCAGATTTCGTGTGGTCTGCTGGCTAATGCTTGACTATTAGAGACTTTATTCAAATTGTTGCACGATTTACATTAATCACAACCAACCACTGGGTATATAATATTTTCTTTTTTTACACACACACACACACACACACACACACAGAGAGAGAGAGAGAGACAGAGACAGAGACAGAGACAGAGACAGACAGACAGACAGACAGACAGACAGACAGACAGACAGACAGACAGACAGACAGACAGACAGCAGCCTAAAATGAGTGTTTGTGTCCACTGTGACAAGGAAATTTGCAGTGGCTCAAAGGATGAAAATAGATACCGTCCAAGTACTTCATCCAGGGCAGTCTACGCCAGGGGTTCCCAATGTTGGATACCCAGATGTTCTTGGACTGCAACTCCCAGAAACCCTAGCCAGCCACAGCTGGTGGAATCACACTGATTACTTTCTCTCCAGGTGCACATTGGCACATCCCCTCCTTTTCTGCAAAAGTGTTCCAAAAGTAAATTACATACTTTTAAAAAAGCATTGCTTTTTGTTAAACATCTTCTTGCTTTCAATTCATAAGTCATTCATTGTCATACTTCACAATTCTCTGTACCATTCTTCAATATTAATGTGATGGTCACTTTTACCATTATTTGCAAATAATAATATTGCCACCATGGCCATTATAATAATCCAATACTTCTCTTCTTCCTTCAATTGGCTAGCCTTAATCGTAAGCAATAAAGCAATTGATGAGGACATTTGGATATCATATCCCATTATTTCCCTAATTTCTTTGAATATTTGTATCCATTCTTTTCATCTTATATCAGATAGCCATCACATATGCAAATATGTCCCTTTTTCTTTTTTAAGATGATATATTTAGTATATTCATATTTATTGGTGTTAAATACCATCTCTATGCTACTTTAGAACAATTTTCTTTGACCCCTTCTACCATATTCTTCATCATTCTTTTGTTTCGCATTTTATACCAATCAACCCAAGCCTACTTGCAATTGGTCTTTTAACTCCCTTGTATCCTGACCAGCTTGTAATAAGAATTTGCATGTTTAACTTACCATCCCTTTCTTTTATTTAATGATTTTAGTTTGGATAGCTTTTCTCAATGATTGCTTCAAACTAGATCATTTATCTGCTTTCTCCTCTCTTACCACCTTTCTGGAGTGGTTGTTTTAAAAAGATGCCAATGACCCAGTTTATGCTTCCGAATTTTTAGAGCAGGGGTGTCCAATGTTCTGCAGTTTGGTGAGGTGAAAATGTGTGTGGGCCAACCATTCAGGCCATTTGGCCCCCAGGCCAGACTTTGGACAAACCTCTAGGACATGCAAGGAGGTAGGGAGGACACTGCAGCAACCGAGCCAGGGCAGAGTAGGCCAAGCAGGTGGCTAGGGGGATGGACAGAGGCAGGGAGGGCAAGCTAACTGTAAAACTGCAAGCTGACATCTCTATCTTGTATGGGGAGTGGCCAGCCGGCGGGGATGTGTGACAGGCTGAGCTGATGGGGAGAAGAGGCTGTGGGTGACTTGAAATTTGAAAATGGGCCACACTTGTCCCCTGGGCCTGACTTTGGACATTCCTGTCTCAAAGGAACCAGTAGTCATCCTAGTTATTATTAATTCGTGCAAGTCATGCAATTGGTCTGGCTGGACAAATGGTGAGGTTTTGCATACAAGCAAGCAATCTTGTGCAGAACGCTCTTATCACCAGCACAACAGGTAACAGTGCCAGGAAATCCCTTCACCATTTCTCGACAGTGAGAAGTGTTTGAGGTCCTCATCATCTTGGGCAAGAATGAGGTATGATTTTTTTTTTGGCCTTTCCTAATTAATGCCAATCTTTGTTTGAATGTGATGGAATAGTAGGCCCATTTTAAATATGCAAAAGAGCTATGGAGCATTTCCCACTCTTCTTTTTGTTTGCAGGGGGAGGGGGCTCACAGCAGGTTAGAGGAAGTCAGGAGATTGCCCTCTTTCTGCTTCTACTGAGGAAAGCAGATCATTTCAGTGAAAGGAATGTCTGTGAAGATTCCGTTAGGAATGTCTGTGAAGATTCTCAGTCATCCAGGTGAGTTTATCTGGAAGTTGAGTCATGGCTACTGGACTTCTTTTTTTGAGAGATAGAAGCGTTTCGCTGTTCATCGAAACAGCTTCACTGAGTCATGGCTACTGGACTTCTTTTTTGAGAGATAGAAATGTTTCGCTGTTCATCCAAACAGCTTCACTGATGAAGCTGTTTGGATGAACAGCGAAACGTTTCTATCTCTCAAAAAAAGATGTCCAGTAGCCATGACTCAACTTCCAGATTCCCATTAGGAAGCCCCCCCTCATTATTCAGGAAGAGGGCTAAAATATTTTTAATATAAAGAATGTAATTTTTTTAAAAAATATATATATATTTGTATAGTGCATGACAGCCACAAACCTTTGGCTGGGATTCAACCCAGGCGATGGGTGGGTCAAGTGTGGCCCACGGCTGCAGACTTCCAAAAGGCAGCCTCCAAGGACCCTTGTGTTGGGGCACCTCAAAAATCCCCAATATTATTCTTCACCTAGGTAACCAGTATTATGGTAACCAGTATTATTCTTCATATATGCAATCAATATATGTGGTATTACTCTTCACATACTATGTAATCAAATACACAAGTATTATTCACACATGGAATGCACCCCACACTTCAGTACACCTCCCCCTTTTATTATTCCAAATATAATAAATAGAAATAGTATATATCCCCATATATAGTTTATATACATATGTATTGTTTTTGGGTAACTAACACAGCTGCAAATTGCATTTCTGCAATACTACTACTACTACTACTACTACTACTACTACTACTACTACTACTACTGATAATAATAATAATAATAATAATAATAATAATAATAATAATAATAATAATAATAATAATAATAATAATAATAATAATAATAATAATAATAATAATTTATTGTTGTTGTTGATGTTGTTATACAGGGGTACCCCCCAATAAAATCATGTGAT
The DNA here is from genome assembly GCA_029282475.1 of Phrynocephalus forsythii. NCBI lineage: Eukaryota > Metazoa > Chordata > Lepidosauria > Squamata > Agamidae > Phrynocephalus > Phrynocephalus forsythii. The sequence goes on from JAPFRF010000004.1 coordinate 16,996,487, forward strand.
TGCAAAAATCCCCAGACAAATCAAAAATATTTCACACCTCTACCACCAAGGACATAGCTAATGACCCATACTTTATGTGTTTCAGCAGCTTAGGCCATTTTCTACCTAATGGCCTATTGATACTGTTGTCTACCTAATGAGTCTATTCAGGCCATTGTTCATCTTATGAGCCTATTTCAGACCAGGGTGACAAGAGGTCAAAACGGATTATAAAATGGAGGACTCGCAACCAGCTTTCTTTAGACTGACAAAGCTGTTTGGATGAGCAGCGAAACGTTTCAATCACTTAAGAAAAGAAGTCCAGTAGCCATAACTCAACTTCCAGATAACTTCTAAATATTTTATATATAGGAAAACCTAGCAAGATTCATCATCAGGTAGAATTAAACTGGATAAGAAATTGTGTGAAAAACTACTGTGGCAGAGGAATCTGGAAGGTGTGATACTAAAAGTATCTTTCAAGGTCACCCTTTTTGGGAAATCTTCCCTTATTACTGACCTTAGAGTTATCATTGTTTCAGAACTCAAGGCATCTAGTTTGCTAGCTACCCAAGGATGTGGCCGGGTCCAAATCCTAGCTTGTGTCCAAGCAGTTACTTCCACTTAGTAGAACTACTTGCCCTTCTTCCTATCTGATCTCCCAAAAAGGAAGGTGTCAATACAATGGAAATAGTTTTTGGGATACTGAGAGAGATTGTTTACTCATGCTGTTGTAGCATCCAAGATGGGAGTTTCATAGGGATAAATATAGTCCTCCCACCCTAGTCAAGGTTTCTTCTGAAAAAACATGATTCAAGCATTGCAACAACTTTGTCTCATAGATCAGTGTTTTTCAATCTTTTTTGGGCAAAGGCACACTTGTTTCATGAAAAAAATCACGAGGCACACCACCATTAGAGTCCTGGTCTCTGTCCGTCTCCTTCTGCATCGGTTCCTTTTGGTGACTCGAGTCACGACGTCTTCTTCTCTCCGTTGCTGCGCACACTGTGCTCGGGCGGGAAGGAAGTCGGAAGATGATGTCCTCTGTGATAGGTCCAGGCTGGGATCTTGACCAATCACAGCCCGGAGATCAGAAAAGTGGAGGGTGTCCCCCTGAGGAGCGCCAATTGGCGCCCCTGCTGGCCGAGGGTGGGGTCAAAAACCCCACTCCTTCATACCCAGGACACAGTCCAGCGCCCACCTAGTGGGCGACAATTCGACTTTTTTTAAAAAAAAATCTTTTGAATTTTTCAATTTTTCCAACGGCACACCAGGCAACATCTCGCGGCACACTAGTGTGCCGCGGAACAGTGGTTGAAAAACACTGTCATATATCATGTGATCCCCCTGACACCCATTCAGGCATTAAACATGCTAACAATGAACACACTTAAAGGAGAACATCTAGCCCTGCTTTGGTTGGTTTTCAGGTGCTACCCATGTTCACCATCTGATAAGGTACATAGATGTGAACAAGAAATTCCTTACTTGGAGAATCAGGGCTGGGTGCTCCTATAGTGCAAGTGCATAAGACCAACACTTACGGTGCCAAACAGGTGTTCTTGCCTTCTCCCATTATGTTCACTTCTAGCGAACAGAAATGGATTCAAGCACCAAAATGTAGCTTCCATAAAACGAGTGCTTTCTTAGCCTTCAGCAATCAGCATAGATATCGGCACAAACAAGTACCTGAAAACCCCAGAGAAATTCAATATTGCCCTCTTACAAACAACCAGAGGATGAACTATGTCTGAATGACCCCTGCTCAGATGGGCTTCATGTGATGGAATGACATAAATACAGATTTCACGGAACCAGTCCAACCATTCGGTAGAGTAAGGCAACTATGTCAGGAGGCAACAGATGCTGGGGCACCATAGTAACTTCAAGCCAACCATCCCTTCTGTGCTCCTGGCCATCCTTGGTTCTTGAAGAGCAGGCTGCGCACCAAAAAACCTATCTGACACTTCTTACACTATTCTGTTCTTTTTACACTGTTATGCTATCTCTCCTTATTTTCCATATCTCCCGTGATGTGGAAAAAGGCAGACCCAAAATAAGGGTCAATGGAGTATAGTTAGCTTCTGTAAAAACAAGATACTGTTATTTATTTATTTTTTACCACAGAAAGAAAATAATATCTGAGGCTACCTCTACACATAGAGAAAGTTAGATAACTTTCATTTTAACATTTGTTTTTCTATGCAGAGGGATTTTTTTAAAAAAGAATGACAAAGCATTCAGCCTTTTCCCTAGGTACTTAGGGGTTATTATTAAGAGCTAAAATCTGTAAGGTCAAGGTCATCATTTATTACCATACTACAAATTTTCCTCCCCTGTTTCAATTACTGGATAAGGTATAAAATTGCTTATTTTCTCTCATAAACTTTGAAAACTATGTCACCGTTTATTTCATTCTTCCCTAAATCTGAGGCTGAAATGTTATAGATACTAGAGAATAAAACTTATGTCGAGGAACCTCCTACCTGGTCTTGCTTTTAATTGAAGTTATTGAATCCTGAATTGTTTACCTTATTGTACTAGTAAAAGTACAGTAGTACCTTGTATAAAGGAATTAATTTGTTCCAAATGAAATTCTGTTGAGCAAATTTTCCTTTATACAAATTTCCCATCTAAATGCATTGAAAACAGAGTAATCCCTAATCACAACCATTTTTATGTTGTACGGATTCACCCCACAGGCAATTCTGTTAAGCAAATTTCCCCTTTCATGTTATACAAACTGTTTGTTATACAAGGGTCCACTGTACATAGCATTTATATTCCCATTGGTGTACATCCTTCTTGCTGAGTGTTGTCCTCAGAAGTGTCTGTTAAAGAAGGTCCTCTGTAGGCCAGAAGGTATCTAGCATGACTTGATTTATCTTGACACACAAGAGTAGCTGAGATCATTATGTACTGCTTGCGAACAAGGACAAAATAAATACAAGTTCTCATTCTGGACCAAAAAAAGAGTGTTCGTTGAGACACCTTTTTGAAAAATGGAAAGCCACTGCAATAAGTTTTTGCTTCTGCCCTGGTGTTTTGTTAGCATTCACTACAGTTCAGTGTATTTGCCGCAACTAAAACGAAACGCACGACAAAATTTCTGTTGTTTCGGTTCGTTTCATTTCATTTTGGAGACAAAATTCGTTTTTTGTTTCGTTATGTAACAAAACAAAAAATGAAAATGAAAACGAAAAATTGCTTGTTTCATGCCCATTTCTAGTCCAAATTACAAAGGTTTGTGAAGAAAACATTTCTCTCTGTGTTGTGTTTTTTTATTTCTGATTAATTCTTGCCCAGAAGGAAGAAAGCCTTTGAGATTTTTTTATATTCAGCCTGGAGAACGCTAATAACAAAAAGCACAATTTTACAGGTGATACCTGGCTCAGCAATATTATGAAGGATCTTGGAATCATCATAGATCACAAAATGAATATAAGCCAGCAGTGTGATGTGCCTTAAAAAAGGGCAAATTCTATTTTAGTTTGCATTAATAGAAATATCATCTTCAAATCTTGTGAGGTCCTACATCCTCTCTATTTGACACTGATTAGGCCTCATCTGGAGTACTGTGTGCTTCAAGAAGGATGCTGATTAGAGAGGGACATCTTACAAATAACGGCACACTGTTTCATCATTTTGTAAGCTTAGAAAACCTTATGAAACAAAACAAAACAGCAAACAGCGTGTCATCAAGACATGAAACAAAACACCATTTTTTTGTTTTGGAAATGAAACTATTCATCCTAGCCGCTTGATCCCGCCATCTTGAGAACAGGAGGTTTACTTTTACACTGATTGATTTATTTTCCTGTCTAGGCATTGTTGAGATAGCTTATCTCTGATCTTGATCTGCCTGGCACAGCTAGCCAGGAGCTGAGCTCTTCCCTTTGCTGGCTGTGTCTGCAAGTTAATTTAAACTGGTTGTTATGTTTTCCTTTCCAGATTAAGTAGCACTGTGGAAGTTATTATATATATATTTTCCTTCCTTCCGCTGATTAGCTGTTGAGCTCATCTCTGCGTTCTCTCTGTGCAGCAGCTAGCCCTTAGGTTTCCTGCTTGTTTACAGAGGGTTCTTTGTTTGAAAGGTTTAAGGAGGGTCTTTCATTTAGGACACTGGGTTCCCTGTTGAATTTAAAAAATAATAAAGCTCCCCATTATTTTCCTTTTGAGATGTAAATCCTTTTTAAAAATCCGTTATTAACGAAACGAAACGAAATGTAGACTGAAACAAAGCAAAACAAAACAAAACACCATATTTCTGTTTCGTGCCCATCTCTAATGCTGACAAATTGGAACAAGTTCAGAGGAGGGCAACAAAGATTATGGGGGGGGGGAGAAATCAAGTCCTCTGAAAGAAATGGTCATGATTATTGTTGAGAAAAGAAGACTAAGGGAAGATATGAGAGCACTTTTCAAATACTTGAAATGCTGTCATGCAGAGCAGGGGTAGATCTGTTCTCAATCATTCCTTAATGCCAGATGTGCAACAATAAGCTCAAATTATAAGAAGCCAGATTTTGAGTGACTGTCAGATAAGACTTCCTGTTAGAGCATTATGACAATGGAACCAATTATTCATTTATTTATTTGTTTGGAATATGTTTACCCCTCCTTTCACCTTGGAAAAGGACCCAAGGTGGCTTACAATGAGGGACAATATACAGCTGAGAATATTTAAGACATATTCAAATTATGAACAGGGAATTAGGAGAGGCATCTAAGAACATAACAATGTAACATTAAAGCTACAAAGAGCACACAAAAAGAAAAGAAATCCATTATGAAGGGTGGAAACTAACATGGAAATCATTTGTTCTTATGAAATCAGGCAATGCAGTCATGTATGGTAATCAATATAAAAGTCACATAGTAAATAGATCCTCATTCAGGGAAAGCTTGCCTGAAAAGGAAGGTCTTTGCCTGCTTCTGGAAAGACAGCAGTGATGGGGCAGTCCTGCCCTCCAGCGGGAGGGAGTTCAAGTCTGAGAGCAGCAACAGAGAAGGCCCTTTTATCTGTTCTTGTGAGATGCACCTGTGAAGGTGGCGGGATGGAGAGATAGGCCTCTCCTGATGACCTAAGCACCCGAGCTGGTTCATACTGCGAGATTCGATCTTTGAGGTAGCTTGGACCCAGGCCATCTTGTGCTTTGTAGGTCAAGGTCATCACCTTGATTTGTGCCTGATAGCTGATAGATAGCCAGTGGAGCTGCTTTAGTAGGGGTATAATGTGATCTCTGTAACCTGCCCCAGTCAGCAATCTGGCCGTTGCATTCTAAACCCATTGAAGTTTCCTGAGACTTTCTATTTGTAGCCCCATATAGAGCGCAAGAGGTGCTGAGTCCTCCAGGGATGAGGCATTCAAAAGAAATTCAGACAATCACCAGGCAACTTTGTATTTCTGCCTTGAGCAGGGGTTGGACCTTGTCGGCCCCTTCCAATGCCATGATTCTATGATTCCATGATTCTATGATTTGCATCCCACCCGCAAACTCCTTAGGTACTCAATAACAAAAATAAGGTGGGGTAAAAATGAATGGATGGATGGATGGATGGATGGATGGATGGATGGAAGGAAGGAAGGAAGGAAGGAAGGAAGGAAGGAAGGAAGGAAGGAAGGAAGGAAGGAAGGAAGGAAGGAAGGACAGATGGATGGATGGATGGTATCTTCAGGCATATGTACAATCTGCTGCCATTCTGCTCAGACAGAAATCCACTGTTTTAAGTGCAGCTCATTTTGAGTGAAGTCTACAGGTATATAAGACTGTATCTCTGTAGCTTCTGGTTTACTTCCAAATGGAAAAACAAGCTGGGTCAAGTTTCCATAAAGTGAAAGCCTTTTCTACTGTTTAACTTTAGTATCCAACTGGTTGTACCCCACATAGCTGATTTGTGTACAATTGTTTGCAACCCCTATTCCCATCTCTCAGCACTCTGGAAGCCCTAGACTAGAGCAACTTTTGTTTTTGCTGTGTTTACGTGTCCTTATGAATGAGGTTGAGAAGATGAGAAGTACTGCATTCAGCACAGGAATGCACTGTAGTGTCCTAATTTTAATTAAAAATGAAGCCACGTCAAACCAGCTTCAGGCGTGATGCTCAGAATCAGACTTCCTTTTCTCAACTGTTCCTCATCGCCAGTGCATGTTCTCAGTGCCCTGTTTATCGGAAGAGACTACTGTTTTGGAGTCTATTATTTATGAACTATTTAATCAGTTTTGTGCTTGCCTAAGTGCCCACTGGGGACTTCCAGATGATGCAGTAAAGATTAGAAATCATAATCTTTCTGGGTAGCCATGCAGCTGGTACCTGACCTTTTCCTTTTTTTACAGCTGAGCAACAGCACTGCGGCGCAGTATCTGTGCAGCATTTTATCAGAAATAGGAAGGGGGAAGGTTGAATTCAAAACGCTGCCAGCATATCAGGAATAGCAGTGTTCTGAAGGAAGTTCTTTGAATCCCAGCCATTCACTACACATCCACCCACTCACCCTAATTCTTTAGGAATAAACTCTCAAAAGCAACCATTAGCCCAAATTCTTTGTTTAGATACGATATAGTGACATACCTGCATAAACTTCCCAGAGATTGTGCCAAGGCAACCAGGACTGCACAATTCTAGTGGACAGCTTTGATTTTAATTTATTATTGTTATTAATATTTGAGAGAGCACTATCACTGGCTGGTTCTCATGAATCTGATTCATGGAGAATTTGGTGGGAAAGGAAGGCACCTGGGCGTAGGGTACATGCGAATCAACTGATTGTGGCAAACACCACCATTGGCTAAGCTGGATATAATGGCATGCCTTTTTACATGGAATGCCTCCAAGCAATAGAACCATTGTTTTCACTCAAACAATGCTTGCCCACCCACCCGGAATAACGAGACGAGGCAGTAATGTGGGGTGAAACTGGGCCACACTTTATTAAACACAACTTTCAACGACAACAACCATAACAGGGGAGGGCCTGGCTTCAGCGTTCATGGTTGGAACCCCGGGGTCATTACAGGCCCCTCCAACCAGGCAGCATGGGGCGAGTTTGACCCCTGGATGGCACGGTCGAACGACAACGCCACCCAGGCCGGCCCGATATTATCCCTCCCTGCGTCTTATAGCTTAAGGCTGGGTTACCCCCTGCGCAGGGAGGCGTCCAGCTTTACCCCCACCAGGCCCTGTGACCTCTCGATCGGCAGGACCTTGGCTATCGGGTATCTGGCGACAGATGTTTAAGCTACTCACCGCTGCCTGAAACCGCTTCCGCCGCCAGTGTGACCGAATTCCGCGGACTACCCTACAGCCCAGGTACCAGTGTGGGATAGGCGAAAAATCCCCGCTCTCTGAGGCCAATTTAGAGTGCGGGTCAAAAATTCCTATCCGGCCCCCGAAGGCGACCAGTAGATCTCACACTGGTCCTATAAAGGGTGGGCGGGCGGGGAACGCTCAAACCAAACGGATGTGGGAGGGGGTTGGAGCCGCCCCTTTTAAGGGGCGCTCCTCCCCCTCCCCTCTGGACGCTCCATGCGTCCTGCCTGTCTCTCCATCCGGGGAGGCAGGCAAGTACGCCCCGTGGGCGGAGTCCCGTCCACGGAGCGGCAATTTTCACTGCTGTTAGTCATCATATATGGCTGTCATTCATTCGGCACTCATCAAGCACAAGGTATCAAGTACGTAATACCTCTACTTGCATGATGCACAGCCATGGCTGAGTCAGACCCAAACCATTAGATGCTCAAGAAGGCAGCCAGCACCATTAGTAAGTCAGTAGGGAGAATGGTAGCTCTGAACTCAGGGCTACTCCTGAAGCTTCTGGGAAGGTGCTGTCAAACAGAACTTTGACTTCTCCTTCTTGCAACCGGCCTCCTCCAGTGGCAAGAAGCGAACTGTGCACCCAAGAAGACTCATTGGTGATCCAGGACATGTGGCTTGGAAGCTTGTGATTTTCTATGATGGTTACAAGAGTTACGTGTAGTCAACTCTTCTTTGCAGTAAGAAAAGCTTAAGTTTTATTACAATTAGAACATACAGACACAATACTTAACTCTTTTTGTGGCAGAGCATGCTTGTTATTTTACACATACAGGATTACTGCTGTCTCTTCATTTTGGACATTTCTGCTTGTGGATTGAAAGGTTTAGCTGGTGGTGAAAACTGTTGCCCAGGGGACTACCCGATAGCTGAAAAGAATACTTGTACAGGCTTTCATGTTCCCCAATAACTATCACACATCCTCACCATGAGACTGCCCTAGAACTATGGAAGGCCAGCCAGGAAGATCAAAGGCTAGTCTGAGAAAAGGGGGCTTCCCTATAGAAGACACCTTGTGTAAATGTGGAGAAGAAAAAACCATTTCACACATGTTATGATGCATACGATGCTTTTCAACAAACACAGAGGGAGATCTTATATTGACAAGAGGGAATGTTGTTGATGTGGCCCAGGACTGGTCAAATATCATCTAGGCTGTTTGTTGTTGTTTTTAATCTTATTATTTTATATACCTTTTATAGATAATAACTTTATAATTTATTTATATTCTGCTTAGTTGTATATGTTTATCTGTCCATATAATTTGTTGGTGATTCTGACATGAGTCAAGAAAGATCACTTTCGTGTGTTTGGTACCTGTGTATAAAATAATGAGAGAACAACAAATTTTATTTTTACAACTGTAACTATAATGTTAATGACCTACTTTCTGGACCATGGATATAAGACGGCAATTAATTACTTCTTAAAGGTACTGTATCTTTCTAGGCTGTGTTTATCAGTGTGAATGCACTTTGAACAGATTTCTAAATAATTCCAAATAAAATTGGCTGATGGCTTAACGATGTGGGAACTTCACAGGGAAACGTCCCTTCATTTATAAAAGCCTTGAGCTTCTCTTGAAATTCCTTTGCTATCTGCATTTTTTTTAAAAAGGTCAGTCTTTGCCTATGATAAAATAGATTCCCAAATATCACAGTTTCCTCAGAATAACATTTCTCTGCTCCCCCTTTTGTGGAAAATGGACAACAATCCCAGTGGGAACCTGATGGCATTTTTCACTAAGGCTCAAAGATCATACTTCAGTAATACAGCATGCTCTCTGATTTAGGTGCAGAAATTTAATTTCAAAAAAGACTTTTGGAATACCTATGCGCCCAGCAGCCTACTCACACATACACAATACAGTATACCTTTTATTTCCTCCTAATTAAGGGGACTGGGCACTGGAGCTAAAGCTATTCTTTGATACTCATCTATAAAAGCCAATAAACACATGCACAAACACACACTCTCTCTATCCTTTTGACAATGGGCCTTGCTTTTTGCTACCCTCAGTTAAGGTAATGATAGCAGATCTTGGGATTTGAATTGCTTTTTAAATGGGGTTGAAGGTCAATTTAAACCGTTCAAATAATCTGGCTCAGAATTTACATAAATTCACTTTTAATTAAAGCCCTGCATTCAGGGCCATTTAAAGAGGAAAGGATGGGTAGTTATGTCAGCTTTATTATTGAACAGTTTCAAATGGATCACACATGTGACCTAATTAGGACTTATCTTCCATCATGTTTGGCAGCAAGTGTCATTTTGCCTCTTTATAAATCTATGGTGAGGACCCATCTGGTGTATTGTGTACAGTTCTGGTCACCATACCTCCAGAAGGATATTATGGAAATGGAAAAAGTGCAGAGGAGGGCAACCAGAATGATTAGGGGACTGGAGCACCTTCCTCACCATCTGAGGCTGAAACGGCTAGGCCTCTTCACTCTTGAATGATGGTGCCTAAGAGGTAACCTGATTGAAGTTTATAAAATCATACACGGTGTGTACAAAGTAGATAAGTGTAGTAATGATTCCACATAGGCACATCATTGGGTTCAACAAAGCCAGGCTTCATGCAACAGCTCCTTCTGTAAGCATGAGTCCCAGGCACTTTTATTAGTTGCAAAGGCAGGGCATCAGAGGTGGAGCGAGGGTCTACGTGTCAGGATGGTGTAGGCTGATGAATTCCTGTCAAGGGCTTATCTGACGTAGCAGTGTCACATATCAGGGGTCTTGATGAATGACTACAGACAGCTTGTTATTTCCCTACATACCATCTCATGGCTTTGCTAGCTAATGTGGGGGAAGAGATGAGCAAGCCTGGCTTCCTGTGTATGAGCCCCATGGAACCCATTGTCCTCTCATCTGGGGTTTCCCCGCACAGATGGGGTTCAATGCTTCCCAAAAAACCTTGCCCAGGAAGCTGGCTGGGGTGCTTTTTAATCTCCTCCAAGAGGCTATCTCTATAGATAAGGAAAAACTGTTTTCCCCATGGAACAACACTAGAACTAGGGACCACTTCATGAAACTTTTGGGTGCTAGATCTCAAAAAAATAAGAGAAAGTACTTTTTCACCCAGAGGATCACTGTTCTATGGAACTCTCTGCCAGAAGAAGTGGTGACACCTGGCAGCCTTGATGGCTTTAAGAAAGGATTGGACAAATTCATGGAGAAAAAGGGTATCAAAGGCTATCTTTATATGGATGCCTAAGGACAACCTCCAGGTTGGAGAGATAGGCAGGAGATCTCTCAATGCCATTTGCAGGGAATCATAACCAGGTGGAGACATCTGCTTGGGAATACCCTGAAGCAAATGGTGAGCCACTGTGTGAGACAGAATGCTGGGCTGGATGGGCTGTGGTTTGTTCCAGTAAGGCTGTTCTTATGTTCTTATGAAATGCTTTTCAAGAATTGTTTATTTTGATTGTGAGCTGCCCAGAGACCTTTGGGTAGTGGGCGGCATACAAGCTATACAAATAAATAAATAAATAAATTATGGAAGGAACCAAGGAGGAAAATCCAGAAAAGAACAAGAAGAAGAGGTAGTAAACAAAAGCAAAAACTCACCCCAACAACAAGGAAGGAGATGGAGGAGACCAGTTTCAGCAGGGAGCGTAGAGCAGGGAGGCACAAAGGCACACCCTCAATAGGACCCCCAGTCCTGTTGAAAAAGGTGGCCAATGCACCAACTGAAAAGATGAAATGTTGGTACAAAATTTTGCACCGCCACCCCTCAGTGAAGGGCTACCCTCAAGCTTCATTAGAGAATACATAACAGAACACAACATATAACAATAGAAACACATAAAAACTAGATGAAGGTACCATTCATCTAGGGACCCAAATCAGAGTACCACCAGTGGTGATTACAGGTATTCAGGACCCTTAAGTGGTGCATGTCCCTTCTTATATACCTTCGAGGATGCCGCACCCACATCCCAGAACCTCTCAGAGGCTTCTGCTAGGGTTCCTCTTTACTTGTTACCAGTTGACAATAGTTTATCTTTGACCTGTATCTTAGCTACTACAACACCCACAGAAGCTTCCTCTTTCATGTACTCAGTATGTACTCATAGCTACTGGACATTTCTATAAATATACATTTTTGTGGTTATTGTGGTTAGGCACCCTACAGATCTCACGGATGCTACCCAACTCATGTTCTGTTCCTCAACAACAGGAAACTCATGTGTTGCTAATGCACAATGTGTTCTCACAAACAAATGCAGATGTTCTATGTGCAAAGCCAATGTGTTGGAATATTCAGCCATTACAGTGTTAATGTGAATGTAGAGTATCATGGGCTGGATTTAATGTGAAGAGCAAAGCCATTGGTTGTTGAGATAACACCACTTGGAATGTTCTGGTAGAAGTCTAGTTAGCATGTGTACCTTGTATTCTTAGAGAAGAGAAGCATGTTCTTGGCCTAGCAAGACGGCTGTTAGAATAGCTATTGTTAGAAAACCTCCCGTGTACCCTTCCCTTCTAGTTAAATAAATAGTTTTTTTCATATAGCAACACAAGAGGTGTCTCTCTCATTAAAGCAACCAAAAATCATCTGCAACCATCGATCCAACAAAGATCGCCAACACAATGCTTCTATGCATGTCAAACCCCAATGATCAATGCTTCCTTAAATCACCAAAAACTCAGTCTTATCACTTCATAATATATCTATGAGGTAGAAAGATAATGACTGGCGAAATAGTCTTAGAACCCTGTTCTGCAGCCAAAGGCCTCAACCACTGGGCCAGTGAGTTTTAAGGATCTGAACCTGGGCCTCTCCAGATCTAACTCTAGCCATTTGCACCTTATATTAGGCAAAACCAAAATAAAATAAAGAACATTATGACATCATCAAGACAGGCTGTTTTAATTTAATGTGAGCTTTCGTGGACAAGTCCACTTCCTCAGACATACAGGGCAGTTAGTCTTTAAGATGCCTCAATGTTTTTGACTTCCTAATTTTTATTTTAGTTTTGCCTGATCTGCTAGCAGAGATTAACATGGCTACTACTTCTAAAATTCCACCATATAAACTTTATTTGCCCCAGGAGGTACTATCCTTCTTTTGATGTCTCACCTGAAAGGGAATGCCCAACATTTATCTGAGTTCAATTTATGGGTCACTAATGTGTTTATAGGCATGTGGATTGTGACTGTGAAATTTCAACCTTCTCAAAACTCTCAGGGCTTCCAGAGTTCTTTGAATGTTTCACCCAAGTCGGGAAACATAAAACCACCTTAGAACTTCAGTTCAGCCAAAATTCAATGGTGCCATGATGAAACAGAAGCTACTGGGGACTGTGTGGTGGTGATGGTGATCCTTCAGCTGTTCTGAACCTACAACAATACAAATGTGTGTGTGTGTGTGTGTGTGTGTGTGTGTGTGTGTGTGTGCACGCGTGCGTGCGCGCTTATGTCTCTGTGATCCTCCAAATCAGTTAATTACCATTATAGATACAATATAAAAAAGAACTGACAAAATTTCAAAATTAACGAAAGCAGGAAATAGTAATTTCTGAGTATTTTTAAGAATTCCAAATGCCACAGGGCATTGGCCTCCAGTATAAAACCATTGAATGGGAACATTCATACATACTCTTGTCTCTGCAAATATGGGGCTGTGAGAATGGAGGCAACCCCAAGTCTTTTTAGAAGCCAGGGCCTGATCTCTTATCCTGTAACTTTGACTCCATTTGACATATTCTGGTCCCAACTCTCACCCCCCTTGGCTATCTGTCATTAATGCATTTAAGTCACTTTGCAAACCTATGCAGAAAGACATTAAATAACAAAGCAATCCAGGTTGTTCTCCATCACTGCTTTCTAGATCTCCTTGCAATACATAGAATCATAGAATCATAGAATCATAGAGTTGGAAGAGACCTCAAGGGCCATCTAGTCCAACCCCTTGCCATGCAGGAACCCCCATCACAATATTCTAGGTCCTCTATTAGCCAACCTATTAAGGATATGGCAGAAAACAAAGCTTATCCTCTTTTGTCAAGGAACCTGACAAAATTTGCTATTTTGGGGGTTAATTACTTGTGGAGAAGGTGGAGGGGGGGAAGAGCACCCAGTCACATGAGAGGACATTTTGGCTTCTGAATTTCAATATGCTATTCTTCAATCTCTTGGATTTAGGGGGATGTCCAGTCAGACACATTTTGTCCTTGAGGCTCAGGAGAAACTTGAGATGTGCTCCCTCCCTGAGGTAACTTCTGCCATTGTCTTGGTAATAAGCTAATTAACCCGTTGACCATTTCTTATCCAGGAAAGATATTTCAGGCCACCTGAACATTCATATTTATGACCACCTGAATATTACTTTTTAAGGCATGTTACAGAAATTACAGCTAGGTTTTTGCTAAGAGCAATGAGGATAAGAGGTAAACTTATTTATTTATTGATTGATTGATTATGTGCTTATTAACTGCCCAATTTTCCCACGGGAACTCTGGGTGGTTTACAACACGTTGCAAAAACAACTGTCCAAATCTATAATACCCAATCAAAATACAAATAATAACCCAATCAAAATACAAATAATACAGAAAATAATAATACCATATTTATTGGTGTATAACACGCACAGGCGTATAACACGCACCTTCATTTTAAGAGGGAAATTTCAGCAAAAAAAATTAAATTTCAAATAAAGAACTTTGAAACAAAGTTCTTTGAAGCAACCCTAACCCTAACCCTAACCCTAACCCTAACCCTAACCCAACACCCCGTGGCGTGACCTCAAGGTCGTTCTTCACCCGAGGCTCTTTGGGAAGAGGGTTGTGTGGAGGGAGCTTCTCGGAACTTGCGGGTTCGACCTTTGGCCGAACCAAAAAAGAAAAAGAAATGAAACGCAAGAGAAGGAGGCGACGGGAAGAGCAAGGCAGCAAAAACCAAGGGAGGGGAAGCGGGGCGAAAGTTGCACCGGGATCTCGCCTCAGGATCCCTGACCCACCTCTGACCCCTATTCTGACATGCACAGGCAAAAGGCTTGAGGGACACCCCACCCACACACACACGCACCCACCCCTCCCTCTGGGGAAGTGAGGGAGAAAGGAAACCGAGGGTGGAGGGCAATGGAGCTGCTGCCTCTTTGAAGGGCGCCCTCCCGCTGAGAGAAAACAACCCCCTCCAGTCTCTAGAAGGGTTCCCGGTGGTCCCTCACGTTTGCCTGCCTCTCCCGGCCACCAAGCGCCAGCCCCACAGAGCAAGGACTCCTCTCACCTTGGCCGGACCCGAGTGACTGCAGCGGAGAGCGCGGGGCAGGGAACGGGGGGGGTGTGAGAGAGAGAGAGAGATGCCCGATAAGCCGCTCCTCAAGCGGAGTCCATAAGAAAGCTCTCGGTTGGCCCGTCAACGCGCTGGCTTGCGAGCTGTGGAAATCCTGCCCTCTTCCCCACCCCCGCCCACCCCCGCTCGCCTCTTGCCAGAGCCCCGGAGGCGCCCGGCAGGCAGGAGGGCGCACCGGTGCCCCGCCCCACCGGGAGAAACCCCAGCATCCACGGTGGCGGCAAGTAGAGGACCCCTGTGCAGGTGCCAGGTAAGGGCACCCCTCCCCGGCTTGCCCCCCTCCGTGCCTGCCACCCCTCCCCTCCCCTCCCCTCCCCTCTTTCCCCAACTGCCCCCCGTCCTCTTCCCGGGCGGCCGCAGGTGGTGGGCGGAGATGGCCGCGGGGCGGAGGGGGGATTTCCCCCCCCCCGTTGTACGTGGCTTCTTAACATTATATCGGTGTATAACACGCATACATCATTTGCCCCCTATTTTCAGGGGGGAAGTGCATGTTATATGCCGATAAATACAGTAATAAAAATAAAAATGATAATAATACCATGCAAATACAAAAATAGTCAGAATAAAATCAACATTACACATTGAACAGCCTAACAGAGACAAAATCCAGCAAGAGAAGGCTGGTGCTAGCTGTTGTACGGACAGAAGAAATCACAATGTGCTCAGAGGTCCCCAAAGCATTTCCTAAAGAGGCAGGTCTTTGATGCTCTTCTAAAGGCCAACAATGAATCTGCCATCCTGATCTCCAACGGTAGTTTATTCCAACATGGTGGGGCAGCCACCATTTTACTTAGTTAAAATAACTCTGGGATTTTTTTCACTGTGTTGAGCGATACTGTCTATGGATTTTACTGTCATACTTCAGTGGGTTTTTGTGTGTTAAATGCTATTTGAGTTATCTGTCCATCAGATCAGCATATTTAATGTGATATTTGCTCTTACATTTTTCAAAATTAGAACACTATTTTGGCTCCCCCCCCAATTCACCTAGGATTAGGTTATAAATTATAGCATTGTGGCTTTTTGACCTTTTCTCTAACTCTAAAATCTATTTCAGTGAAATTGTGATTTGTATTATTGTTCTTTCAAACAACCCGTGGCTGTCTCAACACCTAGCAATCTTGCAACAACTCTCTGTTCTTCCTTGCAATAGGATTTCATGTCTTATGCCCATGTTTGTGTTTTGTCTCCCAAGAAAAGGCTTTCTGTGTTTGTGAATTAAGGCATCCAAGTAAGCTACCAAGGAGGCCCAGGTCTGTGAGCCTTTTTCGTAGCTGATTTGGATGTCTTAATCTACAAACATACAAAGCTTTTTCTTTTTCTTTTTTTTAAAAAGTGAATTCATTTTCTGGGAAATCCAGTCACTTTTTGAAGAAAGGAAGTCGAATTGGAGAAAGGCCGTGGTCTTACCAGAGTTTTCTTCGTATATAAATTCCCTGCGTATTTTTTTCTGGGTGGTCATGTGGTTTTTAATGTCCTCTCTTCTGCATCATATTTTCGTATTCTGGTTCGGTCTCTACCTGTCTACTTCACATTTTGTCCTTCTTTCCGGCTCAAGTTTCCAAGCCTCTGTAGTGATAAAAGGGAACAACTGATTTTACTGTGTATTTTCAGGGTCCTGTCATGGTTACAGAAGCAAATAAGTAAGCATTTTCGAGCAAAGTTTCTACATCCAGCCCCTGGCGGTGGTTTAGGAAACTTCGCTGAAACTGCTGTTCCAGGGGCGTGGTCGGCTGGGACCAGAATTTACTTCTCTTCCCAGTTAGCACACGATCTTTTACTATGCAGTTCACTGCCAGGAAACTACGCAGAAAAACTGGTAGAACCGCGGCTGAAGTTAAAGGCAATGATTTTGTCTGATTTATGTTGGTGATAGGTTAGTGACCAATCCAAGGGCATCCATGGTATTTAGAGGAGAGGTAAATCCTATTTTAGGAAGCATGGGGTGGTAGTGATGGTTTTGGTTTTTCTGGGTCCCTCCTGTCCACACTCACAGCATGATGTGGGGAAATAAATTCTTCAAACGGGATAGTACCACCCTCTTCAGGGATTCTCCCCCCCCCCCCATGAGCTTAAATGCATTCTTCAGATAAGTTATGTAAGGAGTTATACCAGTTATGATGAAAGTATTTTAAACAGGCAGTTAAGATTGAATGAATGAATGAATCTTTATTTACGGTTGTTAACCAAGACAAGAAATACCAAATATCAATTTGCCACAATAAAACGATTTGCCGGAATAAAACATTAAATTTGCCAGAATAAAACACCTTAAAAACATTTTAAAAACATTGTAAAACTTTTGATAAAAGCCACTAAGTAGAAACAGGACTGTTATAAAAATAGTCAATATCAGAAGGATAGATAAAAAAACAACATTGCGGTATAAAACCATAAAAGTCATCAAAAGTCATTAAAACATGATTGCAAAATTGTAGAGTTACAAAAACAGTGTAGATATAAGAATATACATAGAAATATTAAAACGAAAAAAGAAACTAAACCAGTAAAAGAAAATAGATAATTTTCTAGTTAAAACTAGCCCGCCTTCTTAGAATGGAATTTAATCAGGTATAAGCAGAATTTGGCTATTTGTTTGGTAATAAAAGAGTTTTCATCACTTAAAAGTCTTTCCAGGCCCATCTCGTTTGGGTGTACTGTAAGTCTATCTAAGCATGGGTGAATGAATCTCTCTCTATAAAAATTGTGAAGAGGACAACAAAAAAACATATGTACCATAGATTCCACCTCCCTTTGGGAGCACATGCAGCGTCTATCTTCATAGGGAATTTTCTTATATCTCCCTTCTAAAACCATTGAAGGAATGGCAGTTAAGATTCATAAGCTGTACAAAAAGACCTGCCCCTGGTGGCAGTGAGAACTGCCATGACTAGTTCATAGATATTAACCAACTACTGTACTTGCATTTTGTTCCTGCTACTTTTAGTTATAGCTATGAGGATGGCCATGGCAAGTTCCTGCGCTTCAGAATTTACCATCTCACTGTTTAGGTTATATTTTCTCTTTCACTGCAAGGTGTTGTCATTTTTAGTGTAATTTGTTGTTCACTCATTCAGTCGTGTCCAACTCTCCATGACCCTATGGACCAGAGCATGCCAGGCCCTCCTGTCATTGCCTCCTGGAGTTTGATCAAACCCATATTGGTTGCATCGATGACACCGTCCAACCATCTCATTCTCTGCACTCCCCTTTTCCTTTTGCCTTCACAATCTTTCCCAACATCAGGGACTTTTCCAAGGAGTCCTCTCTCCTCACGAGGTGGCCAAAGTATTGGAGCCTCAGCTTCAAAACCTGCCCTTCCAGTGAACATTCAGGGTTGATTTCATTCAGGATATTTAGGTTTGATCTCCATGCAGTCCAGGGAACTCTCAAGTGTCTCCTCCAGCACCACAGCACAAAAGCATCAATTCTGCAGCAATCAGCCTTCTTTATGGTCCAGCTCTCACTTCCATACATCATTACTGGAAAAACCATAGCTTTGATTATCTTGACCTTTGTTGGCAAAGTGATGTCTCTGCTTTTTAAGATGCTGCCTAGGTTTGCTATTGCTTTCCTCCCAAGAAGCAGGCGTCTTTTAATTTAGTTGCTGCAGTCACCATCTTCAGTGATCAAGGAGCCCAGGAAAATAAACTCTGTCATTGCCTCCATTTCTTCCCCTTCTATTTGCCAGGAGGTGATGGGACCAGTGGCCATGATCTTAGAATTTTTGATGTTGAGCTTCAGCCCATTTTTTCACTTTCCTCTTTCATCCTTATTAAGAGCTTCTTTAATTCCTCCTTACTTTCTGCTATCAGAGTAGTATCATCTACGTACTGTATCTGAGGTTGCTGATATTTCTTCTGTCAATCTTAATTCCAGCTTGTGATTCATCCAGTCCTGTCTTTCACATGATGTACTCTGCATATAAGTGAAATAGGCAAGGCGACAGTATACAGCCTTGTCATACTCCTTTCCCAATTTTAAACCAGTCAGTTGTTCCATATCCAGTTTGGACTGCTTGTCTCACATATAGATTTCTTAGGAGACAGATAAGGTGGTCAAGCACTCCCATTCCTTTAAGAACTTGACATAGTTTGTTGTGGTCCCCACAATCAAAGGCTTTGGCATAGTCAATGAAGCAGAAGTAGAAGTTTTTCTGGAACTCTCTAGCTTTCTTCATTATCCAGCTCATGTTGGCAATTTGATCTCTAGTTCCTCTGCCCCTTCGAAATCCAGCTTGCATTTCAGTGGGTTCTCTGTCCACATACTGCTACAGCCTCCATTGTAGAGTGTTGAGCATAACCTTGCTAGTGCAATTGTACAATAGTTGGTGCATTATTTGGCATTGCCCTTCTTTGGGATTGAGATGTAGACTGGTTTTTTCCAAATTTGCTGGCATAATGCATGTAGCACCTTTACAGCATCCTGTTTTAAGATTTTAAATAGTTCATCTGGAATGCCATCACCTCCACTGGCCTTGTTGTTTGAAATGCTTTCTTCACTTTCCAGGATGTCTGGCTCAAAGTCAGCAACTATACTATCTTGGTTATCAGGGACATCCATATCTTTTCTGATATAATTCCTCTGTGTATTCTTGCCATCTATTTTTGATGTCTTCTCCTTCTGTTAGGTCCCTATCATTTTTATTCTTTATCATATCCATCTTTGCATGAAAAGCCCCTTTAACATCTCCAATTTTCTTGAGCAGATTTCTGGTTATTTCTTTTCTATTGCTTTCCTCTATTTCTTTGCACTGTTTGTTCAAGAAGGCCGTCCTGTCTTTCCTCACTATTCTTTGGAAGTCTGCATTCAATTTTCTGTATCTTTCCCTTTCTCCCTTGCATTTTGCTTCCCTTCTCTCCTCTGCTATTTATAGGGCCTTGCTGGACAGCCACTTTGCTTTCTTGCATTTTTTTTTCTTTGGGTTTTTTTTTTTTGTTGCTTCCTCCTGTACAGTGTTACAAGCCTCCATCCATAGTTCTTCAGGTGTTCTGTCCACCAAATCTAGTTCCTGGAATCTATTCTTCACCTGCACTCTGTATTCATAAGGGATTTGATTTAGATTGTACCTGACTGGCCCAGTGGTCTTCCCTACTTTCTTCAGTTTAAGTTTGAATTTTGAAATAAAAAGCTGATGATCTGAGCCGCAGTCAGCACCAGGCCTCATTTTTGCTGACTGTATAGAGATCTTCCATCTTTGGCTGCAGAGAAGATAATTAATCTGATTCCAATATTGTCCATCTTGATCAGCCTTTGCTCTGCTTCATTTGAAACTGCAAGGCCAAACTTGCCAGATATTCCTTTTATCACTTGACTCCCTACTTTAGCATTCCTAATCCCAGCTGATGACAGCTCAGCAGGAGCCATCTGAAAACGGTCGGGACGCTAGCACGAGAGCACCGAACCAGTGTCCCAACCATTTTCAGAGGCCTCCTGCCGATCTGTCACCATCCGGACCCCTTTAAAATGGCCCAGTTGACACGGGGGGGGGGCGATCCCCTGGTGGCAGCTGGGCCAGTTTTAAAGGGGTCCAGCCAAAGACAGCTCAACAGAAGCCATCTGAAAAGTTGGAATGCCAGTTTGGGGCTCTCGCACTGGCGTCCCGACCATCACTTGCTTCAGTGGGGGAAAATGTAAAACCCCTGCACCTCCCCCACCCCTTTTGGGTTCATTGGGGGGAATGGCACAGAGTTTTAAAAAAAATGAAAAATGAAAATAAAAAAGGAAATGTTTTTTTTTAAAGCCCTTCATTTCAAACCAAACAAAATGGGGGGAGGGGGGAAGGAAACAAAATGAAAATGAAACAAAATGCCATTTTGGCATTTCGTGCCCATCTCTAACAGTAATGCACTGCCTTTGGTGAGTGGTTGAATGTGCAGAGGAAGGAGGGGAGATAAACATGTGGTGTCCACAGAACACCTGTGCAGGTGCTGCACTGCGCTGCATTGCTGAATCACAGTTTGTGCCCATCTCTATATAGAATCAATTATGTTTGCTTCTCTTCTTAGAAAGGGGTGGATGGGAAGTGAAACAGGGAGAGATTCCTTCCTGCTGAGTACATTTGAATATGCGATATGTATGAACTGCTCTTCAGAAAGCACTGGCTGAATTCTGTGGAAGTTATTGCCAAGAAGGTATACGTAGACCAACTTGCATCATCAGACACAATTCCAAGCAATACAAATTCAATTAACGTTCAGTAAGTGGCCAGCTCTAGACCTGATCTGAACAACATTTCCCTTGAAGCAAGCATAATTATCATCTTAATTATTCTTTCTTTCTTTCTTTCTTTCTTTCTTTCTTTTAAAACAATTTGATAATTAAACTGAGCAGCAAAACCTCTTTGGCTCAGCCCAGCTGAAGCCAGTGCGATGACTACAAAGGATCTGCATCAAGGCAGGCTGAAAGCCCAAAGGCTGTACAGTTATTTTTCATTAACTTTAATGAACTTTGGACTTGTCCTCTTTTTCAATGCTCATGGAAATCAATTAACTTGCCACAGAGAGTGAGCATTGTTGCCAAGTCCTGTGGCTTCTTTGTGAGAAACTTAAACAATATTTGGGGACACAATCCAGATTGTTGTTGTTGTTGTTGTTGTTGTTGTTTGTTGTTGTTGTTGTTGTTAAGGCCAGGAGCACACCTTTGCCTTCAGACCTCAGAACCTGAGCGGGTCTTGTTTGATTAGGCAGAAGCAACGGATGTGTGTGGATATAATAGAAACACATCACCATCACTGTCAGCTGTTCTAAAACTTGAATTTGTCAGGGTGTAAAGATGGGCACAAATCTGGAGAGCTCTGGTTCATGAAGATTCACAGGTCATTGTGATTCATTAAAGTACAAAACACAAGTATTTGCAAACTTTCTAACAAAATGAACCATTGCAGGTCTAGTGTGATTTGGAACTTCCAGGCACTGTAGAACAGAGAGTCCCTGCATGAGTTAGATATGCCATACTCACAGAGATT
The DNA here is from genome assembly GCA_029282475.1 of Phrynocephalus forsythii. NCBI lineage: Eukaryota > Metazoa > Chordata > Lepidosauria > Squamata > Agamidae > Phrynocephalus > Phrynocephalus forsythii. The sequence continues at coordinate 17,018,051 of JAPFRF010000004.1, forward strand.
CTCCAACTGACTCTTTTCCCCACCCCAGCCCATTCCAAATTTGGCAAAGATTAGATTTCAGGCATCAGAGTTATACCCACCTCCCAAGAACTCTCCTTCCCCATGACAATGCTCTTTAGTAGCTGGCTAAAGGAGGTTTCCTGAAGGCACCCAATTTGGGGGATTGGGGAGGGGGGGCTATAATTCATCTTTGCCGAGCTTGGATCGGGTGGGGAGAAGAGTCAACCTAAGAGTTATAGCCCACACATGAATCAGCAACACTGGTATAGGTCATCATTTCATTTTGTTCTGACCAGGTGTGTTTCCTCTAACCACTCCAAAACGAACCAGGAAATAGCCTGATTTGTGTTTCTGTCCCCCACCCCACCCCTGCCACCCTCTTGGTTTATTTATTTATTTATTTATTATTTACACTTGTATACCGCCCCATTCCCACAATGGGGACTCTGGGCGGTTTACAGTATCAAAATTAAAACAGCAAAAACAATTGTGAACTACAATAGCAAAACAGCAATGACCAAAAGTAATTTGGCGGGATAATAATATATATAAAAAAAACCAAATGGGACCTTAGACATTGCCGTAAGCTTCTCGGAAGAGGATAGTTTTAAGATTCCTCTTAAAAGCTTCCAGCGATGGAGCCAGCCGTAAATCACTAGGGAGTTTATTCCAGATGGATGGGGCCACTACCGAGAAATCCCGCCCCCGAGTACCCGCCTTATGGGTGTCCCTCGGTGTGACCGTCCGCAGTGATAAGGCCGCCGAAGCTCGGGTGGGTCGGGCCAGGTCTAATTGTCGGGAGAGACGCTCCGCCAAATATGCTGGGGCCAAGCCATGGAGGGTTTTGTAAACCAAAACCAACACCTTGAACCTTATTCGGGAGGCAACGGGTAACCAGTGTAGGCGAGCCAGGATGGGGGTGGCACGGTCAAGCGAATGCACCAACCACCAGCCTGGCTGCCAACCCGCTGCATCGCCGAACAAGGTTCAAGGGGAGCCCCATGTAGAGGGTGTTGCAGTAATCCAGCCTCGACATGACCAGTGCCTGTACCACAGTCCTCAAGGAGCCCTCATCGAGGTAAAGGGCGAATCTGGGCGATAAGCCTAAGATGGTAAAGGCCGACCTGACCACGGCTGACACCTGAGGTTCCAGGGTCAGATCCGGGTCCAGGACGACGCCCAGATTCCTCACTCTTTGCGCCAGCTGGAGGGCGGACCCATCCAGACTGGGAAGAGGGCCACAACCCCCTCCGACGAGCCCCCAAAGAACATAACCTCGGTCTTACCTGGGTTGAGCCTGAGCCTGTGGGACCTGGTCCAGTCCAGTACCGCAGCCAGGCAACGATCAAGGGTCCCACGGCCTCCACTGCATCGGTGGAAAGGAGAGATAGAGCTGCGTGTCATCAGCGTACTGATGACAGCAGACTCCATAACTCCGGATGATCTCGGCCAGTGGCTTCATATAGAAGCATTGGGGAGAGTGACGACCCCTGAGGCACCCCACAAGAGAGTGTCCAGGAGCCGACAACTCACCCCCAAGCTCACTCGCTGGGTGCGGCCCCAAGGAAGGACCGGAGCCAGGCCAAGGCCTGGCCTCCAATCCCAACCTCAGAGAGCCGCTCCAGCAGGATACCGTGGTCGACGGTATCTGACAGGTCGAGAAGGACCAGCAGGGTAGAGCAACCCCTGTCAGCCCTCCTCAACAGATCATCATGCAGCGCGACCAGGGCCGTTTCGGTTCCATGACGCGGCCTGAACCCGGACTGGAAAGGATCCAGGACATGGTTCTCCTCCAGGAACGACTGGAGACGCAGGGCGGCGACTCGCTCGATCACCTTGCCCAAAAAGTGAACATTGGCTATGGGTTAATTTCATGCTGAACAAAAAGAATCAGTAATCATTTGGTTGTGTTCCCATTGCATACTGGCTAAAATCCGGTATTAAGACACAATTTGAGTAGATCCATAAAATCCTTTAATTATGTTAACAATCAATCAATGGTTATTTGCTTCTATCTGTATAGAGGACATCTCTTCATCTAAAGAGGACTTCTTATCCTCACTTTGCAACACATGGAAATGTGACATCTTGTGTGTCCCCATCTGGTAGTCGCTTAAATGACTCTAAAGTAAAACAAGAATGTAAAAGCGTGGGGTTTAGTGATTTCAGCAAGTGATTTGAGCTCTGTGACATAGTAGGCTGGAGACAGCTTCTATTGTAACAACTCTTTATTCAGGGAGAGAACAAGACTGGGGACTGGGAAGAGGGATCTACATTTATAGGAACGAGGACAGGCTAGGAAAAGATACATTTTGGAGGGAACAATTACAAGCAATCACAAAGCTATCTTTTGGCGGAAACCAATAAGATTGAGAATCCAAATGCAGCAACAAGAAATAACCAATAGGCCTGTTCCCTTTGGAACAGGAAGGCAGTTACTTCAACATAAGCAATTACAGATAATAGGAATACAGATCAATGCACAACAAAGAAGATAAGGAATATCCCAGGTTGGAGAGAAAGAATTGGAGATGGGAGGAAAGATGGCTTATGGTCAATGACAACAGCAACTAATCTATCAGTGGCAGCCAAGAATCTCATCAGAACTTCCAATCATGGTGTTTGTGAGCAAAGGGACAGTGAATTACATCTATCTATCACCTCCTCTATCTTGTGATTTTCTGTTAGAACTAGCAGCAGTAGAAGGCTGGGAAAGGCTATGGCAGCCATTACCCATTCTCTACCTTCAAATTGCTTTTCCTTCTCTTGTTTTCATTCTCCCCTTACTGAGATTTCAATCTTCTCAGTCCAGTCCCATTCTTCCTTGCCCTTATACATCAAAATTCCTCTCTCTTCAATGAGATCTTCCGAAGCTTGCATTTTACGCACCATCACCAAGCCAATTTGTTTCATAGATTTTGTTCCCTACATTTCAATAACCACCACATAACACAGCCAATGCCTTGGTGTCACAAGTAGATGAGTATTTGAATAGATAATCCATTACTGCTGATGTCTCTCCCTTTCTTATCCTGTAATAAGCCTAATCAATTGCCCATATACAACAAAATATGGGACAGGAAGATTAAAGATAAGGAAACCTCTCTATCAAAAAGCTCAAGGAAATGCTATGTGAATCGTAATGTTTCTTAAACCAAGTAGGGTGGGGTTGGGAGTTGTTGATATTTGCCGTCCAGTAATTGATTTATAATGACCCGAATGGTATTATCAAGGTAATTGAGATACTTATGGAGTGGTTTTACCAATGCCAAACCCCCAGTGATTTTCCTTGGCCAAGCAGGGATTTGAACCCAGGCCTCCCAAGCCCTAATCCATCGCTTTATCCACTAGACCACACTGGGAAAGAGGTGGGAGATGAGGTGAGTCGGTTCCGAACTGCTCAGAGATTATTCTATGGATGTGACACTACCCTGGTTCCAAGTGCTGGATATGCTGTTGAGCTACATACAGACTTTCCCCCAATCACACATTGAGTGTCACATAGGACCTGTGCTCTGCAGTACATGCTCTGGCTGCTGGAAACGTGACACAACATTGCTAAGAATAACTTGCACCTTACCTGACATTTAAATGGGGGTGTAGTTATTAAGATAAGGATGTATAGGGAAAATGCTTTCAGATCAGAGTAAAAGAATTAACGCTGCTCAGGAGGCCCTAATTAGTCTATGGATATTTCTGCCAAAGCCAGCATCTCTGAAGTATTATTTATGGATGAATAGAAGAACTCTGAAATATTCAGTGATATAGTCAATAACTCCCACAGTTACATCATCATTATTGTTGTTCCTGCTGCTGCCACTGTAAATTGGTCAGCTCAGCACGTGTAGTTATTGTTTCTATCCTTTTTGTCCATCCTCCATTGAATGATTTTGTTTTGGGTTTGGTATTTTTTAAAGAGAGGGGCTGGTACTTCATACGGTGATGGTAAAACTATAATAAAACAAAATAAGCTATTATTTTATAAGGGGAAATGGATAACTTCACAGCATGAATGTGTGTGAATTTAATAGCCAAGGCTCCTGCTATCTGTACAACCCTATATTTGAGTTTTGTTTCCTGATCCTGCTGAATATGATGGGAGGAGGGGGGAGAATGGAAGTTCAGGTTATTCTTAAAATAATAATAAGAAGAAGAACCCTCCTGTTTATGAAGGTGGTATACTGTGCTTTTGTATCTACAATAGAGATGGGCATGAAATAGAAAAATGGTGTTTCGGTTTTTCGTTTGTCGTTGAGAGGTCTGTTTCGGTTCGTTTCCGTTTGTTGTAGAATTTTTGAAAAATTTTGTTACCGTTTTTTGTTTATTCATTCGTCATTTCTACCCGCTTTTTGCGCGATGTTTAAAGCATTTTCATGCGCAGGCATCCCCCAACTGCCCAGACCAGAGGGAAAACACTAAAAAAATGGATGCTGGCAGAGACACTGTATAGACTAGGTATGCAGGGAGGCTGCAAAGGAAGCGGCGGGCGTTGCCCAGGGTTCAAGGCAGCCGCAGAGTGACTGCACTGCTGGGCAAGGGAGGGTACTCACCGAGAGGTACGCAGCACGCACGCACACAGGGAGGCTGCAGGAATGAAGCTAGAGGCACAGCAGAGACAGCAATCCCACCCTAACTCCCACCAAAGACTGCAAGGAGGATGGGGGCTGCCAGAGCTTTTTATGCCCTCTGTGGCTGCCAGACCTGCCCACCCAGTCTGCAACCTGGGCATGCTATTGGTTGAACATGATCCCATCACATGGCTGCCTCCATTTTGTGGCTGGTGGCGACATCCATTTTAAAGGGAAAAGAATAATACATCATGATGGGAGAAGACTAAAAGAAATGTTTTAAGGACCCCAACCCCCCTGGTAGGTATTATCAGACAATATAAATAATTATTGCTGCATTTTTATGGATGTCCAGGGCGTTTTTTAACATTTAAAAAGCTCATTTCATTGCGCATCGCCATTAACGGAAACAAAACGTAACAACCACAATTTTTGTGGTTCTGTTTGTTTCATTGCATTTTCATCACAATTTTCGTTTGTCGTTTTGTTGCATAACAGAAATGACAAACGGTAACGGAAACGAAAAAATCTTCGTTCCGTGTCCATCTCTAATCTACAATCCAAAAGCCAGGAAATTGCCCAATATTCCTGCACCAAGTGCACCATGTTATGTCCATGTGTAAATGCTAAGCTTTACACAGAAACAGGCATCTTGAATTAGCTCAAAACACGGACACAATATTCCAGGTGAGGTCTGATGAAAGCAAAATATTACATTCCTTGAGATAGGCACTATACATAACTTTTTCCCCATCATAGATGATCTGCTTTGTTTACCTTTAAGACTAGAAGAACCTCACTCCCAACTACAGCAAATAAAAGCCAGCCATAAAGCAAAGCAAAGTGGTCTGCTTATATACCACCCCATACCACTTCAAGTAGTCTCTGGGTGGTTTACAGTTTTTAGTTACAGTATGCAGGCTACACATTGCCCCCCAGCAAGCTGGGTACTCATTTTACCGACCTCGGAAGGATGGAGGGCTGAGTCAACTTGAGCCTGCTTCCTGGGATTGAACCCCAGAGTGTGAGCACAGTTTTAGCTGCAGTACAGGCATTTAACCACTGCGCCACGAGGTGGTTGTACACTGTTGTACACAAACAAAGATGGCAAAAATGCACTAGCAGCTTTCACAATCCCTGTTTTTGTTTTTTGTTTTAAATTCCAAAACTGCTTTTTGAAAAAAAAACTCAGGATGTAAAATGACAAACACATATGAATTCAAAGCCTTGGAAGGCCTTCTTTTTATTTCAACTTTCTTCTTAGCTTCATGTTTTTCCAACCTCATGAAAACTCATTATCCCCCTAAAAAAAATTAAGCTTGCTGAATTTCAGTTTCAAATTGCAGTGCCGCATAATTGGGTGGATGTCACACTCCATTAAGCCTTGCACTTGACTAATCAAAGATTGGTTTGGAGGGATGTGATCAATAGAAGCATCACTGACTCAAAGCTCTTTGCATGAAGGATTTGATTGGATTGCTCAGCAAGTGAAGCCAGCTAATGAAGAAGGACCCATCGCTCCGTTTCCAGTGCTTCCTTGGACATTATCCAAACGGAATTGTTACACTTAGCAATGTGTATTCCTCTGAAGGAGTCTTCACACATATGACCTTTGTGGAAGTGACAAAGCCAAAGCAAAGTGTGCTACATATATACCGCCCATAGTACTTCAAGTAATCTACAAACAGCTTATAATTAAGGGGAGAGACCTTTCCTCGAGGTTCACTCATGGCAGGACGTTGCCAACACCACTTGCTTTGCAAACCTCCCAGGCAGAGAGAAAGTGCAAGGTGCTTGGGCTTGGAGAGGGTCCATCGGTCCCTCCACCACCCAACACTTTGTTGGGAAGAGCAGGGACGGACTGAGCAAGGCAAAGGGTGGTGGCACACTGCCAACACCACTTGCCTTGCAAACCTCCCGGGCAGGGAGAGAGTGCAAGGTGCCCAGGCTGGCCGAAGATCTATCGGTCCCCACTCTGCCCAACACTCCAGTGGGGGGAACAGCCTTACACTGTTGCTTGATTGGGGGGGGGGGTTAGACAGCCTTCCCATAGGAATGCATTGAAAACCTAATAATCCATTTCCTACGGAAAGGGTTAATTGGTTTTCAATGCATTCCTATAGGGAACCATGCCTCATAAGACGAATTTTTCGTAAGGTGAATTGACTCGGATAACAAATTAGATTTGTCTTATGAGGCACTACTGCATTTTATTTTTAAATGTGTGGGGCATTCCCAGATTTGTTGTATCCATTCACAAATGCTGGGGCTGAACATCTGGCTTCCACACCTGTCAAAACAACTCATTCTTGTTCTTATCCTCCAGCACCAATCACCTCAGATCTTTGGGCAGCCTGTCTGGGATAGTGGAAGCAGAGCTTGCAAATTTTAACTTTTTGAGGGTGAAAACAAAGGTTGAAAGTGTAAAAAAAAAAAAAAAAGAGAGAGAGAGAGATATAAAAGTGCAGTGGCATAACAGTCTGATGAAGTGGACTTGTCCACAAAAGCTCACATTAAAGAAAATTGTAGAAGTTGGTCTTTAAGGTGCCACCACATTTTTTGTTTTGTTTTGTTTTGTTTTGTTTTGTTTTACTCTCCCCTCCCCATCTATAATGCTGTAAAGACTAATACAGGGCCTTTTTACACGACCCCTAAGATCCGCTGGCCACTTAAATTCGGAACAGAGATCTTAGGGGTTCCTCGCTCTTCCTCTGTCCCCAGCCCCCTTGGCACTTCCTGGTTGCTGGCTGCCTGAGGGACAGAGAAAAAAGAAAGAAAAGAATGCCTTCTTACCTCCATTTTGTTCCAGGCAGCATTCAGATCTCTTAAAGGGGCGGGGCACAAAAAAAGAACAAACGGAAGCCAGGAGAGCCCCGCACTCACTATTCTTACACCGGATCAAATATTTGTCACCTCCAAAAAGCAGGTACAAGAAAACTGCTGTTTGGTCTTGCTAAAGTGGGTGGGGTCGCACTCAATTGTCTGCAAAGTCCGAAGTTGGTGGGTAAACATTTTTAAGGTCCGGACCTTGCAGCCATTTGCGGCGGAGCTTAGGGGTCATGTATAAACGCCCACAGCTTCTGCAATGTTTTGAAAGACTGCAATTTCTCGGAATCTTCCAGGTAGCCCACAATCAGGGGAAATGAGAACTGTATTCCAAAGAGACAGCTTCTCCAGACTCTGGACTTTTAGTCTGACATATCTAAAGGAAACCAGATTGGGGGCCTCTGCTGATTAGGGCTTCATATATTACGAGCAATTGCAGACCACGGGCAGTCTGGGGGTTCTAACTGAAAGGCCAAGGCCCAGTAGCTTGGAGGGATCAGCTGAGCTGTGACTAGAGGTGGGCACGAAACAGAAAACCAATGGTTTCGTTGGTTCTGTTTCAGGCCCACCCTCGGTTTGGTTTGGTTCGGTTCAGGTTCATATGATTTAAAAAAAAAATTGTACGAACCTGAACAGAGCCGAATTGGTTCGACTTACCTTACCTCGGTGGCGATCCCAGTGGCAGTGGTGGTGGTGATCATAGCAGTGGCCCAGAAGGCCCTGGCATTGGCCACGCCGGATGGTGGGAGGCCTCGCTGGGCAGCCGGAGGCCTCACTGCCGCCTCCAGAGCCCCGGCCTTGGCTGTGCCGGGCGGCAGTGGACCACCCCACAGCCGCCTTCAGAGGCCCAGCAGCAGCCGTACCGGACAGTGGGAGGCCTAGCGGGGGCTTTTTGAGGTGCTGGCTTTCCCGCACTTGGTTTCCCCCCCCCCAGCAATCACGCTGCCCTTCCTAGCAATTTCAGAAGGGTCCTACCAGGTGGTCCAGTGACTAAGAGCCCAGCAGGAGCCTTCAGAAAATGGATTAGGAGGGAAGTTCCAGCAATCGTGCTGTCCTCACGACCTGTTTTCTGAGGGATCCTGCCGAGCTGTCAATCACTGGACCTCTTTAAAGCTTGCCCAGTTGGTACCAGGGAGAGCCCCTGGTACCGACTGGGCCAGGTTTAAATGGGTCAAGGCATTGACAGCTAGGGAGGAGCCCTCAGAAAATGGTGGAGGAAAGGGTGGGCTTTTTAAATCCTTTTCCCACCAAAGCCAGCACTACAGCTGATCGGCAGCGCTGGCATCTGATGGGGGGGGGGGAAAGCCCACTGCCAATTGGGCACAGGAAACCTTTCCCATAGGAATACATTACTCCAAAGCATTCCTATGGGAAAATGAAAAATGAAACTAACGAAATAGAAATTTCCATTTCCATTTCATTTCATTTCATTTTTCTTTGATTGGTCAATTTGTTATTTGTTTTGTTAGGTAACAAAACAAATAACGAATAACAAAATGAATTGAAAAATTGTTTTGTGACCATCTCTAGCTGTGACTTCAACCACCTGCCAGGCCTTGCAGCAGCCATCTTGATTCTCTGCCTATGCCTTCCCTGCCAGCAATCCTCCCAACCTCATTTCTGGGGCTCAGTGATTGGAAGATATTTCGCCTGGCAGACTGTGGAAGTCCCGTTCTGACTTCAGCTGCCACCCCAAGCCATGAGCCCAGCTCCCATGCTGAATGCCAAGGATCAGTAAGTGGGACTCCAGCAGTGCTCAAGGAAAGCTGGCTACCATGGTAAGCAAATACACAGGACGGAAATGCTCGGAAGATCAAGGAAGAGTCTGAGAATTGGTTTGCAGCTGAAACATTTATTTGCCTGATTTAATTTTAATTCCCAATTTAGAGCCTTTTCACACAACCCCTAAGATCCGCTGGCCACTTAAATTCAGACCAGAGATCTTGGGGGTTTGTCACTGTTTCTGTGTTCCCACCCCCTCCGCACTCCTGGCTGCTGGCTGCGTGAGGGGAGGGAGAAAAAAAGAAAGAAAAGAATGCCGGCTTACCTCCTTTCTGCCGGTCTCACTCTGTTCCCGGCAGCATTCAGATCTCTTAAAAGGGCGGGGGGCAAAACAACAACAAACAGAAGCCAGGAGAGCCCGGCACTATGTACCTTAGATCCGCATCAGGGATTTTTCACCCCCAGAGAGCAGGTACCTGAAAAGTGCGCTGGGACACGCTTAGGTGGGCGTGGTCACACTTAATTTTCTGTAAACTCCGGAGCTGGTGAGGAAACAATTTTAAGCTCCGGAGCTGGGAGCCATTTGCTGCGGAGTTTAGGGGTCGTGTGAAAAGGCTCTTACTTCATTAAAATATACAAACATTGGAAATGCACAGGGGAAGTTCACATCTGACTGTGTTTCAGGTGCTTGGACATGCCCGGGTCAGATGCTTTGTTGTGCACTCCTTTGGGCACCCATGGTAGGAAAAGTAAGGAAGCTGATTGTACATTTCCCCCTTATCTGCAATCTTCAAAGCAGGTGACAATATAGAAGGGACAATGCATTGCTGAAATCGGTGCCCTTTATGAGACATAGCATTTTATAGTCGCTTAGCCTTGAATGGCAATGAAAGTTCATTGTCTTAACAAAATACCTGTTCAACATGTAGATTAATTTTTTTACAGGACTTAAAAATGAGGGGAGACTCAGCCAAAGAAACTAACTATAGAATAGGGTAGCCACATACATATCACCGAACAGGAGCATATGCATTACCCAACAGGAGAAAAGCTCTTCAAATAGAGGATCACCTTTAGTAGAGGAGGATGTATGGCCACTGTATGAGGTATAAGTGGGATTGTCATCATGAGTACCTGCACTTTGTAAAGTTACTCTGACACAACTCGATACAAGTGTTCTTCAGTCTCAGTCTCTTGATCAGTGGTTCTCACACTTGGGTCCCCAGATGTACTTGGACTACAACTCCCAGAAATCATGACTAGCACTGATAGTGGTGAAGGCTTCTGAAAGTTTTAGTCCAAGAACATCTGGGGAACCCAAGTTTGAAAACCACTGCTCTAGACAAAGGGCTCCCATATTTGGGTAGCCCAGTACCAATCTTGGACTGTAATTCCCAGAAGGAATTGTTATCCAGCCCATTATCAAGCCCAAACAATGTTCAAAGGGCCTTATTGCTTCCTCAGGGTTGAGAGTGAAGGAGATGTAGAGTTGGATGTAATCTGCATATTAATGGCACCTCCTTCTACAGCGCCGAATGACATCTCCAAGTGGCTTCAAATAGATCTTATATAATACAGGGGGTTCAAAGTGCTTGCCCAATACCAGCTTTTGTGTATGTCCTGACAAGGAGGGTCTTTAGCGTTATTAATTATGCCTACACAGAGTTTTGGGGTACAATCATCTTTTGGTCCCAGGCTGCGTCTCTCTGTGTGTGGGTGTCTCTGTGTGTGCATGTATGTGAGAGTGAGTGTGTGGGAGTGTCTCTGAGCTGCGCCTGGAACCCAAGGCTCTTTATTGGTAACAGTAAACAAGTACACAAGGGGTGGAGAGAAGCATTGGCAATAGGACACAGGAAGACACAGGAAGGATGGTCTTTGGTCACGTATGCATTCCATTGGTGGGGGGAATATGCACCCTTAGGAGGAAATGCTGGCTGGTGAGGACTCATTGATAAGAGAGAGAGGAAGGAGCTTCGGGCTGGTTGGACAGCATCAGCTCCAGCATTTTTGCCTCCAGAGACAGTACACAGGGTTGATTTAATCTAGGACCCACTTGTTGCTCTTTCTGGGAGTCCAGTCTCAGAACTCTCCTCCAGCATTTGAAACAAATCAATTTTTTCCTTTAATTTTCCCCCCTGTTCAGCTTTCACGCCCATACATGATGACTGGAAATGCAAAAGTGTAAACCTAGTCACAGATGACATCTCTTTACCCTTAATGATCTTTTCTGATATTTTCATTGCTGCCCCTCCTAGATACTGAGAATGAGGGAGATTATTCATGAGCAAGATTTTCCAAGTTATTGCTCCATTTGTATTTTTTTTTTATTTTGCTCCCTCCCTTCTCTGTGTGTTCTATATATGTACTGTATAAAAGTCACATTTTGTCATCCATAGAGCATATAATGGCTCTTTTGCACACCTTTGGGGACTTAGTGCCAGGATGCTGATGCAGAGACATACAGAGACTGCAAAATAAATTTAACACTATTGATTGGGGTGGGGTGGGGGACCAATAAAGCACAGCCTCCTGACTGCCCTTTCTCAACAACCCTGTCATCCAATACCCTTTGGATTGCAAATGCCAAAAACAAACAAATCACCCACTTAAGTAGGGTTCAGTGTGCAGAGCTGTGCTAAAGTACCATTATTTAAAGATGTTAGTTGGAGGTGTTACTTCCTATTCACCCATGAAATTGAAATGAGCCTTTGGAAAGTGAGAGCTAAGCAACTCTCTTAAACAGTAAGCTTTATGCAAGAACATATTTGGAAGGTTTGAAGCATTTCTTAATAATAGTAAAGTCTCTCTTAGGAAGAAAGCCAAAGACCATGTTGGAAGAAGGTAAGTGATGGGAAATAAAAGGCAGGAATTTAGGCTCCTTTCCATGCTTTCTGGAATGCCCATTGTCATTACTGCAATTAGTTTAGATTCTAGCTCCCATGACCCCTAGACTTATGCTCAAACCTTTTGGGATGGCGGGACTTCTAATCCCCCACTACTTTGTTGGTCATAGAGTCCCCATCTCTAGTCTAAAGTCTTCTCCAATCCTGGGTCTGATTTTTGCATAGTCAACATTTTGGAGAAAATATTTCAGAGGGTTTGGTATATTTCTAGGTTGCATCACCAGATAAATTGAAAAGCTTTTCAACTGGGGGGAGGGGGAACAATGGTGGATGTTCAGTAGAAGCAAAAAAAAAAAAAGGTTGTTGTGGGTTGTTTGGGCTGTTTGGCCCTGTTCTGGAAGTTTTTCTTCCTGATGTTTGCCAAACTCTGTGGCTGGCATCTTCAGAGGGCAAGGGGCTTAGGGAACTAGGAGTTCTCTCTGAGCTCTGAGGTACAGAGTGAGTGAGACTGGGGGGGTTTAAGGTTGTGGGAAAGAGAAAATGTGTCCTATGCAGGAAAATAGGTGTAAGTCGTATTGCAATGAAGGGATTAAGACGTTTCAATGCAATCAGGGGTGGCAACAATACTTGATGGGTGTCATTAGCTGTTCTATTGTGTGAACTGATCACTTTTGCTTGTAGCTGGGTGGGAATCACTGAGCTTTGACCTTTTGCACCCTGGATCATTTAGTACTGGAAGCCAGGTTTTGTTGATTTTTAGACATTCTTCTTTTTTGTTGAAACTGTGCTTATGTTTGTGGATTTCAATGGCCTCCCTGTGTATTCTGACATAGTGATTGGTAGTGTTGTCCAGTACCTCTGTGACCTGGAAAAGAATTTCATGTCCAGTTTGTTTCAGGGTGTGTTCAGCTACTGCTGATTTTTCAGGTTGTTTTAGTCTGCAGTGTCTTTCATGTTCTTTGATTTTGGTCTGGATGCTGCGGTTTGTGGCCAAGTATATATTGGGACCACAGATTTTTTAAAAAAATCTGGGATTTATAGCTATGAAGATCCATATCTTGCCAATGGTCAATTGCTGGGGAGTGCTCCAGGCAGGGACACAGTCTCTCAAGGGTGACTTCCATGAAAAATTCAGACCGCGGTCATACCTGCGTTTTCTGCATAGTTTCCCATTGGTGAACTACACAGTAAAAGATCGCGTGCTAACCAGGAAGAGAAGCAAATTCTCCTCCCTGCCGACCATGCCCCTCAAACAGAGGTTTCATTAAAGTTTCCTAAACGACCGCCAGGGGCTGGATTTAGAAACTTCTCTCAAAAATGCTTACTTGTTTGTTTCTGTTGCAACGACAGGACACTGAAAATATGCAGTAAATTCAGTTTCTCCCCTTTCTACCCATCTTAAAAGATGGAGCCTTGGAAACTGAAGCTGGAAAGTAAGACAAAATGTGTAGTACACAGGTTAGGACAGAACCAGAATAGGAAGGTACGACACAGAATAGGAAGGTACGACACCACATGACAGCTCCTGAAAAAAATATGCAGGAAATTTAAATACGAAGGAAACCCAGGTATGACCGCAGTCTCAGACAGCCAAACTTGGTCCTAGTAGAGTGCAGACCAAAGCATGGATTCCAATGATGAAGGCAAAAGAATGCTTCAAGGATAAGGCTATGAAATAAATTGACGTTCTCTCGGGGTTTACCGTATATACTCACATATAAACCGAGTTTTTTAGACCTAAGTTTGGGGTTAAAAAAGGGCCTTCGGCATATACACAGGTCAATAAAAATTGGGAGGTGGAAGAGGCAGCACTATTGTCCAATAGCAATAAAGAGACTTTACTGGTTTACCTCAGCAAGCCAGTCTCAGAGGCCGAGTTGTTTGGGGTTGTCATAGAGATAGGAAGACAAGGTTGCCAACTTACTTTGCATATGAAAAGGGCAAAAACAAAGATGTTTAAAAGTGGCTAACCAAGATACAGGTAAAGCCTTATTTCCTGATAAGGCTTCTAGACTAGTGTATACTGAGTTTAGGATGAGCAATTTTCCTCTGCCTTCCAAGCAGTTGATCCGAGTGTATAAAAGTATTCTGGCTGATACTGCTTAATAAAATTTATCTAAATTAGCTAAGAATCAGCATAGTATCAAAATAGTAGTGCTCATGGAATCATGGGAGGTCTCCCATATGCAGATTATGTAGGTAGCAGAGGTAGCTCTTGCAGGCAATGGAAGCCTTTTCACATTTAAAATAAGCTACTAGCCATCTCTCTGGAAACCCAAAGAGCTTTCAGGCTGGTACAAGATATGTGGTTAGAAAGGGAGAAGTTTTAACTCACAAAATAAAGGTAGTGTTAGCTGGCCAGTGGCTTCTGGTCTCCAAGCAGATTAGCTAGCATTAGCTTGCTGAAAACAAAGGCTGTCTTCCTTGTAGCCAGCCTATTGCAGCCTATTGAACCAGCTCATAGTCAACACGTGAAGGAAGATTGATGTTTTGGACTACGACTCCCACAGTCCTTTGCCACTGGCAATACAGGCTTGTAATTCTGGGAGTTGTGGTCCAAAACATCAGGATATGCCTGAAGGAAGACCCTTGTGTCCTCTGCCCTCCTGCAGCATCCCTCTCCTCTTCCGGACACAGCTAAAATCGTCGGGACTCAAGGCAAGGTAGAAATATTGTTTTTGTTGACTGATATTTATTTCTCAGAGAAATCTCAGAGAAAAGGCATTCTGGGAAAGCATTTGTGGGAAGATTAAACATGGTGTGGGGAGGTTGGGAGATCTATCCCCCTTTTTGTCTTCCTTTCTCAAATACAAAATCAAAACTCCAGTTGCCCTGTGACTGCATGCAAGTGGTTTGATCAGAGGAACTATCTATTTCAATAAAAACAAAACATGATAGAAAGTAAACTGATCCCCACCACAGATAAGAAAATATGTAAAAACAGTATCACAAGGTGTTTGGATTTTTTAAAGAACTAAATTATTATTGAAAACTTAAAGTGTAGGAGATTGATAATTCCTGTTGAAACCCTATAACGAGCAATCTCCGAAATGTCCTGTCCTCAATTCCCTGCACAGGTCTTGTAAGCTCAAGTCTGTGGTTTTTTTGAGGAGTTTCATTCTCCTATTTGGTCTTCGTTTTTCCCGCTGCCTTCCTCCTTTCCCAGCATTATTTATTCTTTATTCATTTATCCTGATAAGAGAACCCAAGATGGCTTACAATATTAAAAATATTAAAAATAAGACAATTTAAAATATACATTAAGATCAACTATAAACTATCCAGAGATAGTTCAGTCCTGACTTAATAAGAACATAAGAAGAGCCATGCTGGATCAGGCCAAAGGCCCATCTAGTCCAGCTTCCTGTATCTCACAGTGGTCCCACCAAATGCATCTGGGAGCGCACGAGACTAGATATCTGTCTCCTGATACCACTCCCCTGCATCTGGCCCTTGAAGTACCCCAGTTTTAAGCCTGGAGATTACACATCTCCATCATGGTTTGTAACCTGTGATGGACTTTTCCGCCAGGAATCTGTCCAATCCCCTTTTGAAGGCATCCAGGCTAGATACCATCACCACATCTTGTGGCAGGGAGTTCCACAGACTAACAACATGGTGGGTTAAAAAAATATTTTCTTTTGTCTGTTTTCACTCTCCCAACCCTCAGTTTGAGTGGATGTCCCCTAGTTTTGGTATTTTGTGAGAGGGAGAAGAGTGTCCCTCTATCCACTTTACTCATGTCCTGCATTATTTTGTAGATCTCAATCATATCCCCCCTCAGGTGCCTTTTTTCCAGTCTAAAGAGCCCCAAATGTTTTAGCCTTGCCTCATAAGGGGGGTCCCCCAGGCCAGTAATCATTTTAGTCACTCTCTTTTGCACCTTATTCTAGTTCCACTATGTCTTTTTTGAGATGCGATGACCAGAATTTTACACAATACTGCAGCCTTACTATCGTTTTGTACTATGGCATAATAATGTTGGGTGTTTTATTTTCAATCCCCTTTTTGATAATCCCTAGTACGAAATTGGCCTTCTTCACCGCTGCCACACACTGGGTAGACACCTTCATTGAGCTTGTCCACCAATACACCAAGGTCTCTTTCCTGATCCGTCACAGATAGCTCAGAGCTGATAGATAAAGTTTTGATTTTTCACCCCAATATGCATTACTTCACATGATCTAAATAAAGACTTGATCTAAGACCCACTTGTTCATTTTTCTGTCAGTCCATGGTACCCACAAAGCTCCCCTCCAGCTACAGCCTGTCATGATTTTTAAAAGAAAGACCTTGCCTAAGAAGTTCAAATTCCCACCACGCATTACAGTGCATGCACATGTTAAAGGGTGGATGGATGAAGATGAAACAAAAAAATGGCTGGAGGAAATTTGGAATGGATGACCAGCCTTAAAGAGAAAACCATCATTGCTAGTTTGGGATATGTTCAGAGCCCACAGATCCGATGACATTAAAAAACTGGCAAAATCTTCTCAAGTTAGTTTGGCCATTATTCCAGATGGGCTTACATCTGTATTGCAGCCCCTAGATGTTTTCTGCACATACAGAGCTAGTTTACTGTTTTAACCTACTGATGCCTCAATTAATGTTAATTTCTTGGTATCTATTTTCATTTTTGAACTTTACCTGTAGCAGCTGCATTTCCCACCTTCGGCTTATACTTGAGTCAATACATTTTTCCAGTTTTGGGGGGTAAAATTGGGGGTCTCGGTTTATATGCGGGTTGACTTATACTCAAGTATATACGGTAAATTCATCAGGGAGTCGCCAGTAATCAAAGGAGCATCCAGGTGAGTTTGCAAGAAGCTCATGCATGCAAGAAATCAACAAAATAAGAGCATAAGAGAAGAAAGAGGCACAGATGGAATCATGCGCACGGAGGCGAAACAAGCAGAAGATTCCAGGGACGAATGCCAGCATGGCAGGTAATAACAGACAATGGTCCTAGTAATCATTATAGGCTTTCTCTAAGCCATTTGTAGCTAAGGTAACCAAAACGCAGCTGCAGGCATCTCCATGAGAAGTCTCCAAGGAGACTTCCTGCTCTTGCTTACTTGTAACCAGACACTATACTGGGGTATGTCTTGCATGGCTCCAGTCTTTATTAGGTGTTGCTTCCTTAGGCCATGTTCACACCAGCGTTCTCTGCATATATAAATTTGATGCGTATTTTTTTTTCCGGGTGGTCACGTGGTTTTTAATGTGCAGTTAGTGTCCTCTCTTCTGCATCGTATTTTCCTATTCTGGTTCCGTCTCTACCTATCTACTTTGCATTTTTCCATGACAAGCTGTTAAAAAGGGGGAACAACTGATTTTACTGCATATTTTCTGTGTCCTGTCGTGGTTACAGAAGCAAACAAGTAAGCATTTTTGAGCGAAGTTTCTAAATCCAGCCCCTGGCGGTGGTTATTGAAACTTCACTGAAACTGCTGTTCAAGGGGTGTGGTCAGCCAGGACCAGAATTTACTTCTCTTCCTGGTTAGGACGCAATCTTTTTATGCGCAGTTAGCCGAAGGGAAACTATGGAGAAAACGCAGATATGACCGCAGCCTTAGACTGGGAGGAGACCTCATTTCCCCCTTGGATTCCAACTCTGGGCTCTTGGTCTTGGCAGCAGCATCAGATGCTGCAACAACCCCTGAAGGTTCCATCCGGCCTCATAGACGGAGGCTCCTCACCTGAGAGACACTCCTCCATCAGAGACAGGCAATGTGGTTGGGAGTATGAGGAAAACCCCTGGTCAGATTTCATTTGGTCCAAGAGTGGTGCTTCTTGCCATTTTCCATGTCTTCCAGAAGCAGAATAAATCAACACCCAATCAAACAACAACAACCCTATGATGATGTGACAAAGATTCCCGCCTTACAACATCTGAGAGTCCACACATCATTATCCTTCTCAAGTCAGCTGGCTTTTTTGGTGTGTGTGTGTGTGTGTGTGTGTGTGTGTGTGTGTGTGTGTGTGAGAGAGAGAGAGAGAGAGAGAGAGAGAGAGAGAGAGAGAGAGAGAGAGAGAGATGGGTGGGAGAGGTCTGGGATGGGGTGGGGTGGGGTGGAGTGGGGTGGGAGGGAGGTTGTTTTCATTCAAACCATTTTTACCTCAATTTCCTGTTTGTTTGTTTGTTTTCTTTTCAAAGCGTAAATAGCTTTGGTACCCTTCTTTGCCGCTGTGACTGATCTTGGTAGTTTACACCAGAATTAATTCCCTCTAATGACTAGAAACTACTTGGCTAAATTTATTGCAGGGATATTCATAAGATCTTTGTTGTTTGCACCCATGTTCTCCCACCCCTTCTTTCCACGACCTACTTTGGCTCTGCATTTGTTTCCATTATATCTTTCTATATATGGCATCCAGGGCTGTTTATTTCTTCCCTAGGGGAAAGTGATTACGAACATTCATACTCACAAATGGCTCATCTTTTACACAAGGGGATGGGGCTAAGACAACTAAGATTCTAATAGCTTAACAAATAAATGCCTGGTGCTTATATTTTTAGCACTGCTCCCCTGAGAACAATAATTTGCGGCTGGATAGTGAATGGCAAAAAGGTACTAATGCCGACTTTTCTGTCCGTGACATTCTTCTCCTGCATTTTAAAGAGCAAATTATACAGGGTGGTAGGCTGTGCTGCTCTCTGTAGGCGTATCACGGCCTGAAAACCCGTTATAGAATGGATATTTTTTTCACCCCATGACATTTCTCATGCCAAAGGGTCAAAAGGAACTCTACTGCCCAGAGCAGCTTCCTGCTAGATAGTCACAGTATAGAAATCAGGTAAATAAATAAATACCTGTGAGATTTTCCCTTTTGGGCAACAGTCCAAAACCATTATTCCATCTCTCTCTCTCTCTCTCTCTCTCTCTCTCTCTCTCTCTCTCTCTCTCTCTCTCTCTCTCTCTCTCTCTCTCTTTGGGGCCACAAAGCCCAGAGTTCCTTTGGTAAAAATGGCCACTAGGCTAATGGCCATTTGTTCTGCTGTACTGTGGGAAATGTAACCTCAAAAACCCAATTTTCCTGTCTCTGCTTAGAAGCACAGCACTCTTTCTCAGTCAGGATGTGGTCAAGACCAAGATCAAGGAGTGGTGGGGAGGCGTTACTTGTTTTGATTACAGCTGGCTTGAGATCATGCTCCTTGTAACTGTTGGTGTATTGTAACTATAGGGTAGAAGCCCTGTGACTTTCTGATCAGCAGGGACTACAATATTTTCAGCCACTTCTTCAGGCTATTTGCTCCATCTTACATCAGTTATGATCCTTACAACTGCTAGAACATCAGTGGATTTTCCTGAAAACAATTTCTTCTTGCCCGCTATTCCTGTTGCAGAAATACTTTTATTTATTTATTTATTTATTTATTTATTTATTTATTTATTTATTTATTTATTTATTTATTTTCACACTTATATACCGCGCCTATTTCCCACATAGGGGACTCAGGGCGGTTTACAACAAAGGAAAGAACAGATAAAACAGATTAAACAGCTATAACAGCTAAAACAGTAATATCCAAGATCAGATAAGCGGGCCATGGCGCAAAAAACAACAACAACAACAACAAAAACAACCTGAATCCCTAGGCATTGCCGAAGGCGTCCCGAAAAAGAAGAGTCTTTACGTTTTTCTTGAACGACGCCAACGACGGTGCCTGCCGTAGCTCGCTCGGAAGCTTGTTCCAGAGGGTTGGCGCCACTACCGAGAAGGCCTGTCCACGTGTGCTCATTTTGTGGTCCTCCCTCGGAGTGACGGTCCGCAGCGAGAGGGCCAAAGAAGATCGGGTGGGTCGGGCCGGATCTAATTGTCGGGGGAGACGCTCCGCCAGATAAGCCGGGGCCAAGCCATGGTTTGTAAACCAAAACCAACACCTTGAACCTTATCCGGGAGGCAACAGGTAACCCGTGTAGGCGGGCCAGGATGGGGGTGGCGCAGTCATAACGACGCGCACCAACCACCAGCCTGGCCGCCACATTCTGGACCCGTTGCAATCACTGAACAAGGTTCAAGGGGAGCCCCATGTAGAGAGCGTTGCAATAGTCCAGCCTCGACATAACCAGTGCCTGTACCACAGTCCTCAAGGAGCCCTCATCAAGGTATGGGTGAATCTGGGCGATAAGCCTCAGGTGGTAAAAGGCCGACCTAGTCATGGCTGACACCTGGGATTCCAGGGTCAGATCCGGATCCAGGACGATGCCCAGATTCCTCACTCTTTGCGCCAGCTGGAGGGCAGACCCGCCCAGACTGGGAAGAGGGCCACAGTACCCCTCCGAGGTGCCCCCGAAGAACATAACCTCGGTCTTACCAGTGTTGAGCCTGAGTCTGTGAGTCCCGGTCCAGTCCAGAACTGCAGCCAGGCCTCCACTGCACAGGTGGAAAAGGAGAGATAGATTCTGAGGCGTCAAGGTGTAAAGATCCAAGATGGTGGGCGGCAGCAGTTTCCCTGTTTTTCTGCACCCCAGCGCTTCTATTTTTTGGTTTTTAGCGCTGCCCTGTTCTCTGGTTTATTTTTAATTTCTGGGATGAGGGCCTTCTGGCCTCCCAGGGGGTTGAAGGGGGGCTTAAGAGGGGCTCGGTATACCATTTGGAGCCCGTAATTTCATCCCTTCCACGCGACGGAGCTGCTGTAATCAGCCGACGGGCACCCCTCGGGTCTCCGCGGCTGTTAGAGGGACTTTCCAGCCTTCCAGCTTTCAGCCTTCAGCTTTCAGCTTTACGGTACCGGGCGACCCTCCCCTCTCCCCCCTATTTTTTCCATCCTTGTTATTACCTCCCGTCCTGTTGGGCTTGTGTTCGGCCGTGTCCCGCTGGATTGTGTGCCTGGTGGCTTGGCCTCTTGCCGCCGCTGCCGCCGCTGCCACCGCGTTGGCCTTTCCTTCGTGGCTGCCGTCATCATCCTCGGCTTTCCATTGCCGTCGCCCCTACCCCTTGGCTCTCTGCCGCCATTTTCCACTCTTGGCCGGCCTGGGCGTGGGTGGTCATCGCGGCTGGTCCATCTGCTGCTCCTTTGGCCCCCTCTGGGTCTCGCTCAGGACTGCTCGCTCCCCCCGTGGGAGCTCGCCTTGGGGTCTCGGGCGGCAGCTCGGCCGCCGGTGCCAGCCCCTTGTTTGAATTGGACACGGCAGTTGTTTGGCTGGATGGCTTAGTGGCCGGCTGTGTGTTGTCTGCCGGGGGGACGCGGACCTTGGTCTTGGAGACTCGGGCGGCTAGTCGGCCGTCGGTGCCATCATGCTTCTGCCGAGCGTTGCGTTCTCGGGCGGCAGTTCGGCCGCCAGTGCCTTCTTGTCCAGGGGTTCTGGCGCGGTCCCCCCATTCTCTTCTGCCTTTACTTTTCTCTGTGGGTCCTGCCCTTCGGATGGCAAACTGGCTGTTGGTGTCTCTTCGGCTGGGGGACAAGGCTGGGGGACAAGGCGTGACTGGTTTAACATCCCCCATTGCTGTATTTGGATGGCAGACTGTCTGCCGGTGTGGGCGACGTGATGGAAGTCGGCGCTTTTACTACCATCACCAAACTATAGTACCGCCGTTCCCCGGATCCGTATTTGACTCGACCTACGGCCTCTGTGACTTTATCTGGGGGGGTTCACTATCTACCTTACTGTTATTCGACCATATTGGACTCCACCGCCTGGCCTCTCACCCTAGTGAGATCCCGGGGGTTCAGCTGGCTTGGAGCAGGCCTCCCCCCGGGATCAATCGAGCCATGAGGCTGTTGACCTCGATTTGTGGAGGTTCCCTGGACCTTTCTGCTGTTTCCCTGGCATAACACCTTTGCCTATTGGTGCGAGTTGACTGAATTGTTGAGGATGAGGTGCCCGTGAATTGTGTTTGACCGTTACTGGCTGATTTGCCTTCTGTAAGCCCACTACCCCTTCCCCCTGTGTGATCCACCTGCCCGTGGCCCTTCCCATATAACTTCTTATTGTCTTTTACTCTTACTTTTACCTAATTAGTTTGTTGTTACTTTATTGTTGTTATTTTATTGCTTTATATTGTATTTGCACATGCTTTATTACTTGTTT
Organism: Phrynocephalus forsythii; assembly: GCA_029282475.1. NCBI lineage: Eukaryota > Metazoa > Chordata > Lepidosauria > Squamata > Agamidae > Phrynocephalus > Phrynocephalus forsythii. Next base: position 17,040,047 of record JAPFRF010000004.1, read on the forward strand.
ATTTATCTAGTGGTTTGTTAGAGCTTTCTAGTGGGTTCTGTATTGTCTTGAATTGTATTTCTTTATTCTTTTTTTTTTGTTTTGTTTTTTACCGCCATGTTAGCAGGGACTCACATACCAACTGTGGCGGGCCGTGGGCGGTACGCTTGTAGCCGGGGGGTTCGTCAGACCAGAAGAACCCGGGTCAGGCATCTCGTGCCTGTCCCGCGTTCTGACCCCTCGGTTAGCTGCCACGTGTCCAGGAGTTACTTCTCCAGTGCCTCCAGCCTTTCCTGCATTCTGTTGAATGCCAGGTCAGTCCATAATAAAATCACCATTATATATGATTCCATCCAAGATGGGCGGGCTGACCTGGCTCTTATAACTGAGACCTGGGTGGGTACGGAGGGGGGGGCTTTGCTCTCCCTTCTGTGCCCGCCCGGGTATCTGGTCCAGGGTGTGGGAAGGCTGGAGGGTCAGAAGAGAGGAGGGGTCGCTATCATTCATCGGGATTCTCTTTATGTCTGCAGGGCCTCGCCATTGGTTAGCCAGGGGTTAGAGTGCCTTCATCTGCTAGTGGGACAGCGGGACAGATTTGGCATTGTGCTGGGTTACCGTGCTCCCCGCAACCCAGCACAATCCCTCCCGGAGCTCTCCGAGTTCATCGAGGCTGCGCTATTGAAGTCCCCGCGCCTTCTGGTGGCGGGTGACTTTAATGTGCACGCCGGCAGTGAGTTCTCCAGTGCAGCTCTGGAATTCATGGAATCCATGGCTTCCATGGGTCTGTCCCAGCATGTTGTATGCCCCACTCACAGGTCTAGCCATACCCTGGATCTGGTATTTTCCTTCATGTCGGGGACATCGAGTCTGGAGGTAGGGGGCATTGTCTCCCTGCCTGTGTCATGGTCAGACCATCACCTGCTTTCTTTCCCCTGGCGATTCCGGCCCCTCCTCGCGGGGACCATCGGCCTCCTGTCTTGGCCCGTCCCTGAAGACTTATGGACCCTTCCTGGTTCCAGGAGGTCTTCGGGGCGTTTCCTGGAGAACTGACTGGTGCGCCGGCCAAGGTTGTGGCCAACCATTGGTTTGATACAGCTGCCCATACCATCGACCGGATCGCCCCTAAGCGTCTTCTCCGGTGCCGAGCTCGGCCCTCGCCGTGGTTCACGTCTGAGCTCCGAGCGATGAAGCAGGTGAGGAGAAGACTAGAGCGCAGCTGGAGAAGAACCCGGACGGTTATTAATAAGGCTGCCGTTGTTTCCCAGACTAGGCGCTATTCCAATGCGATCAGGGAGGCCCAAAGATCTTTTTTTCTCCTGAGAATTGGTGAGGCCTCGAACCACCAGGTGGAGCTCTTCCGGGACCTCACCAATCCTAGTCTGGCCAGGCCTCCTCCTACTGATTTCAGTAGTGAGAATTTTGCAGCCTTTTTTCGATCAAAAATTGAGGCCATCCAGGCCGGCTTCGACTCCGGTTGCGGTAGCCCTGTCCCGGCATCCCCAGTCGCTGGTCCGCCTTCGTCACCTCGGTTGGATGTGCTTGGGCCTGTTTCTGCTGTCGAGGCCTCTAAGGCTATGGCTCACTGCCGACCGGTGTCCACCCCTTTCGATCCCTGCCCTGCTTGGCTTATAAAAGCTGCCAGCGGGACTATGGCCGAATGGGCATCGGTCATCGCCACCGCCTCCTTCAGCGAGGGGGTTTTCCCCTCCCGTCTGAAGGAGACGGTGGTAAAGCCCGTTCTCAAAAAACCAGGCCTCTGTCCGGACGATTTAGCAAACTATTGTCCCATTGCTAACGTCCAGTTTATGGGTAAGGTGATCGAGAGGGTGGCGGTGGTTCGGTTGCAGTCATACCTGGAGGATCGGCAGTGCCTCGATCCTTGCCAGTCCGGGTTCAGGCCTCGTCGGGGGACCGAAACAGCTTTGGTCGCGCTGCAAGATGACCTAATCCGGGCGGCCGACAGGGGTTGCTCTACCCTGTTGGTTCTCCTGGATTTGTCAGCGGCCTTTGATACCGTCGACCATGGTATCCTGTTGGATCGGCTCTCCGAGGTTGGAATCGGAGGCACTGCTTGCAGTTGGCTCCGGTCCTTCCTGGAGGGCCGTCCACAGTACGTTCAGCATGGGGGGGAGTTGTCGGCTCCTTGGATACTCCCTTGCGGGGTTCCACAGGGGTCGTCGCTGTCCCCTATGCTGTTTAACATCTACGTAAGGCCGCTGGCTGGGGTCATTAGGAGATTTGGAGTCTGCTGTCATCAGTACGCTGATGACACGCAGCTCTATCTCTCCTTTTCCACCTCTGCAGTGGAAGCTGTGAGGATCCTTGATGAGTGCCTGGATGCCATGCTGACTTGGACCGGGGCGAACAGGATTAAGCTCAACCCCGAGAAGATGGAGGTTATGTTCTTTGGGAGCTCTGCATCTCGGCACGGTGGCCCTCTTCCCTGTCTGGGGGGGGGGTTTCCCTCCAGCCAGTGGAGAGGGTGCGGAATCTGGGCGTGGTCCTGGACCCGGCGCTGACCATGGAGGCTCAGGTGGCGTCGGTGACCAGGGCCGCTCATTACCATCTTCGCCAGATCGCTCAGATCCGCCCGTGCCTGGATGCTGACTCTCTGAGAACAGTGGTCCAAGCACTGGTGATCTTGAGACTGGACTACTGCAACACCCTCTACATGGGGTTGCCCTTGACTCTTCTCCGGTGTCTGCAGCGGGTACAGAATGTGGCGGCCAGGCTGGTGGCTGGTGTGTGTCATTACGACCACATCACCCCAGTCCTGGCTCGCCTGCACTGGTTACCCGTTGCAGCCCGGATTAGATTCAAGGTCTTGGTTTTAGTTTATAAAACCCTCCATGGCTTGGGACCGGACTACCTGACAGAGTGTATCGTCCAGCGATCCATCTCGGCCCCTCCTGTTAGGCAGGTGCGAGCACACTCGCTGCGGGTTGCCACTCCACGAGAGGCCCGGAAGATGGTCACTCGGAACTGGGCCTTCTCTGTGGCAGCCCCTTTCCTATGGAACTCTATCCCTAGCGAAGTGCGCTCTGCAGAGTCCCTGCAGGCCTTTCGGAAATCCTTAAAAACCTTTTTATTCCGAGAGGCATTTGGCGAGTTTTAATTTTTTTTTTTTTTCCCACCATCATTGCCGAATCTATTAATTCGATTGCTGATCATAGGTGAGTCCAATTTTAATTTTTCAGGACTTCACCTCTCTGGCATGCTGGGATGCAGGAGGATTTTATATGCTACATTTGTTCTTATTGTTGTATGTCAATTTTGTTTTTAAATTTGCTGTATTTCTATCGTTCATTGATTAGCGCTTGATTGCTCTTGTCAGCCGCTTAGAGTTCTAACTGTAGAAGATAAGCGGGATACAAATATAACAATAAAAATAAATAAATAAATAAATAAGAGCTGCGTGTCATCAGCGTACTGATGACAGCAGACTCCATAACTCCGGATGATCTCAGCCAGTGGCTTCATATAGATGTTAAAGAGCATTGGGGAGAGGGACGACCCCTGAGGCACCCCACAAGAGAGTGTCCAGGGAGCCGACAACTCATCCCCCAAGCTCACACACTGGGTGCGGCCCTCAAGGAAGGACCGGAGCCAGCACAAGGCCTGGCCCCCGATCCCCACCTCTGAGAGCCGCTCCAGCAGGATACTGTGGTCGACGGTATCAAAAGCCGCTGACAGGTCGAGTAGGACCTGAAGGTGGTATAGTCTTGAATGGACAATTGCAAGTTATGAAATGTACAAAGACTTGCTCCTATTTGGGTGTTTGTTAAACTTTTTATTTATTTATTGCAAATAAAAAGTGGTTGGCAGAGAGAAAGAAGGGGGAATTGATAAAAAAAGAAGAAAAAAATGAGGGTGTGTGTTGGGGGGGGGACACAATATAATGGGCCAGACATATTTATTCAAGTACTGGTAATGTGACCATATGTATAAAAAGATTTCATTTGGAGTTAATGTTGATAGAACAGACATTCGTGTGTAGCTTAGGCTTTTCATTTATTGATCTAGTTACGAATCCAGGTCCAAACATTTTTGTACTCTTCCTATGGGGTGGAGTTGGGGACTGTAATGTTGGCAACCCACAAATCCAGGTATATCTCTGTATCACAACTGTAATGGTGTTGTGGAGGGGGGCAGAGGTAACATACTGGGCCCTGGATTAACCTGTTAGATGGATGACTATTACAGAATCTCACTTATAGGGAAGCCCAATAAATATTTGGTTGGCTGGTTGGTTTGTTCTCATTCTCAAAAGCTGCAATCTCACCTGGGGAAGATCCTGATCTTTGGAAGCTCCGTTTATTCCTCTTCCTCCCATCACGTGACTGAAGAAGTGTGATAGCAGTTCCCACGTGCAAAGTTTTTTTTTAAAGTGCTGTTCAGTGCCATGGCCAGCAGGTGGCACTAGAATTTAAAAAAGGACCAGCTGGTGATAGGGGTAGGGGGAAGTTTTTTAAAAAATGGCCGATCGCCAGCTGACTGGTGCTACGAGGGTGGGGTGGGGATCTTAAAAAAGTGCCAGACCAGCTGGAGGAACAGCTGACTGGCACTAGGGGTGGGGAGAAGTTAAAAGGGAAAAAAACAGCACCAACCGGCCCCAGAAACAGCCAGTCGGTGCTATGAGAAAGAAAAGAAAAGAAAATCAGATCAGCTACATGGTCCCATGACCTCTGCCTCTTTAAAAGGTGGATTTTTTAAGTGAGGCAAAAAAATTCCCTACCTCTCCAGTAGGTCATGGAAACCTCGCTTAAGGGGACGTTGCCGGGTTTTCTCCCCCCCCCCCAAAAAAAAACCTTTGACCATGGGGATGACATTTTTGGACACAGTTTATCTACAAACTTAATCTGCATTTAAAAGGAGTTGGAATAGGGGCAAAAGTGCATACCCAGCAATAGTATTACAGGTCATGTTTGTTTGGTGCCATGGTTAAAAGCCTATACTGCAGGTAAAACGGTGCTCACGACCTGGGGATCAATCCCAGGTAGCAGGCTCAAGGTTGTCTCAGCCTTCCATCCTTCCGAGGTCGGTAAAATGAGTACCCAGCTTGCTGGGGGGGGGCAATGTGTAGCCTGCATACTGTGATTAAAACTGTAAACTGCCCAGAGACTACTTTAAGTGGTATGCTGTGTTATATAAGCAGAACACTTTTCCAGAGAGGGGGATACTTGCTACAGCAGATTTAGGAAATATAATTCATCATGAAATGATGAAGCCTGACCAACTTGAGTGGTTCTGGGAAGCTGCAAGTTTCTGTTGATTGGGGATATTGCAGAGAGCTTTAGCCTGGGCTCAGGATATTAACTTTTAAGAAGAAAATATAATGACATGCTAAAGCCTTCAACACTTGACCAATAGCAAGTGTCACCTCTGGATCCCAAGGTGTTTACACCAATTCCTCTTCAAAGTGAGTTTCCTAGTAAGATATGTCTCTTTTCAGGGCCATATTCCTTTCCAGCTTGCTGAAGAGGAGTTACCGCCATCCATCAGAGAAGAAAATCAAGAAGAACTCAGGAAGATGGCAGAGATAGTCAATGCACCTTCCCTCACCTTTTGGGAATACAGGTGATATCTTGCAGTTTCCAAGACTTCCAAGTTGGCCTTCTCCCAACTTGGTACCATCAGTTCCCCATCTGGCCATGGAAAATGCTTGGAGGTGCTTGTCTCTAAGCCAATGGCAATTGCTGCTTCTTGAGTGTTGTACAGTATTAATTACAGTGGACCCTTGTATAACATAAATTTGTACAACATAAAAAATTCCGGAGATAGGGGAAATTTGCTTAACATAATCGCCTATGGAGAAAATCCGTACAACATAAAAATGGGATCACTCCATTTTCAATGCATTCCTATGGGAATTTGTATAAAGGAAAATTTGCTTAACATAATTTCATTTGGAACGAATTAATTCCTTTATACAAGGTACCATTGTATTTGATGTATTATGAATCAGTGATCACCTCCCTTTTTCTAACAAACAGAGCTCAACAATGATATTTCTTCCATGTGAAATCATGTTTGACAAACAAGCCTAGGAGGGAAAAAATATATCCAGGAAATAAAATAGGAGCAGGAGTTACAAGAGATTCTTTTACCTTACAAAATCCCCCCCCCAAAAAAGACTTGCCTTCCTAATTAGTGCAGAAAGAAGTTTGGAACATGAAAACAAGGGTGGATGTTAAAGTACAAAAAAAAAAAAAAAAAAAAAAAAAAAAAAGCAGCAGCCTGGAGAAGATTATCCATGAGCCAAAAATGAAAGGAAGGGAAAGTATCTCCAAATAGTAAAGAAAAATATGTGCTATTCAAGATGAAAATCATTCATCTCAAGAAAAGTAAATAGATGAGTTTATCTGTATAATGTCAGTTTGTTTCATTTGACAGAAGTTTAAAATGCCATTATATAATAAAGCATGCATTTACTTTTACCTATCTGGAAGCAACCTAGGAAAACGTAAAATTGAAAACCATCTTGCTTCACTAAAAGACTAGTGATAATAATACAATTATGATAATAATCCAATATAAAGGTTGATTCCAAAGTCTTTGACAGAGGTAAGTAGAACAGAAATACCTGTTTATTTTTCTTGTAAATTTTGTTTCTAGTATCTTACATTTAAAAATAACAAACATTATATTGTATTTTCAAAGGCTTTCATTGTTGGGATCTGATCGTTGTTGTGAGTTTTTCAGGCTGTTTGGATGTGTTCTGGAAGTTTTTCTTCCTGATGTTTTCACCAGACTCTGTGGCCGCCATCTTCAGCGGGCAAGTTGCTCCTGGAACTAGGAGTTCTCTCTGTGCACTAGCTCCCAGAGCAACGTGCCCTCTGAAGATACCAGCCACAGACTCTGGTAAAACATCAGGGAGAAAAACTTCCAGAACACAACCAAACAGCCCAAAAAACTCACAACTATCAAACATCATATTATGACTTTGGAAGCTGCCTTTTCTCAGACTACATTTTCCAGAAATGTTTCTATATTACAATAACATAGAAAGATACTTAGCATTTGAATAGTACATAAGAACATAAGAAGAGCCATGCTGGATCAGGCCAAAGGCCCATCTAGTCCAGCTTCCTGTATCTCACAGTGGCCCCACCAGATGCCTCTGGGAGTGCACGAGACTAGATATCTGTCTCCTGATACCACTCCCCTGCATCTGGCCCTTGAAGTACCCAGGTTTTAAGCCTGGAGATTACACGTCTCCATCATGGCTTGTAAGCTGTGATTGACTTTTCCTCCAGGAATCTGTCCAATCCCCTTTTGAAGGCATCCAGGCCAGATGCCATCACCAGATCCTGTGGCAGGGAGTTCCACAGACTAACAATGAGCTGGGCGAAAAAATATTTTCTTTTGTCTGTTCTTACTCCCAGCCCTCAATTTGAGTGGATGTCCCCTAGTTCTGGTATTTTGTGAGAGGGAGAAGAGATCCCTCTATCCACTTTACTCATGCCCTGCATTATCTTGTATGTCTCAGTCATATCCCCCCTCAGGCACCTTTTTCCAGTCTAAAGAGCCCCAAATGTTTTAACCTTTCCTTTCCCCAGCCCAGTAATCATTTTAGTTGCTCTCTTCTGCATCTTTTCCAGTTCGACTATGTCTTTCTTGAGATGCAGTGACCAGAATTGTACACAATACTCCAGGTGCAGCTTTAATGGTGAAGGACATCAAACAATTAAAAAGCAATTTTCAAAATACATCAGAATTAACACATCGGAATGATTCCATAACATGGTTTACTATCTTCCCCTTCCCATCCATTGCTCTTTGCCCTTACTTTCAAGTAACATATACAGGAATTACATCATCTCTGGCACATATACTTGTAAACTATTGATAATCTTTTTTACATTTACTTTCACAACTGTCAGTTAAGTAATTAACAGCACTAGGCTTTTGCTTCACAACAAAAGGGTGTTCTTGCACAACCTGAAGTTTATTGTGTTTCACCCAATTCCCCCACACTAAAATCACAGTGGTTTGCTTTTTTGTGTGACTCCCCAGGGCCACAACATCATGGCCAACTGCTTATGTCATTGAAACACCACCTACAGACATGCCTCCATCTTTTCAAGAATGTATCACGATTAACCACAAAAGAAGAACCCATTTGAATGTTTGAAAAATCAGTCACCCCTTCCCCATGCAATGGCAGAAGGGAAAATGTCCCTATGGGAACAAAAAGAACTGGTTCAATTTGAACCAACCTTTGTGGTGACTATGTCTGTGAAGATTCTCAGTCATCCAGGTGAGTGCATCTGGAAGTTGAGTCATGGCAACTGGACTTCTTTTCTTGAGAGATCGAAACATTTCACTAGTCATCCAAGCAGCTTCGTCAGACTCAACTTCCAGATTTATGGCAAGTAGTCAACAAAAACAAACTTCAAATTCAAAGTGTGATGCAATGGTTAAACGGCTGAACTGCAGCCAAAACTGTGCTCACAACCTGGGGTTGAATCCCAGGTAGCAGGCTCCAGGTTGACACAGCTCTTCATCCCCCAAAGGTCAGTAGGGGAATGTGTAGCCTGCATAATTAAGTTAATTGCTTTAAGCACTATGGGGTAGTATATTTTTATTATTATTATTATTATAAGTCAAGCAATGAAATAATTGCCCTACTAAGGAAATAATAAAAGATGTTCACATTTTCTGTATCTCTATACACCAAAAGGCGGTTGTGGATAATTTTTAAAGTTGAGCATAGAGTGTTCTGTAGCTGATAAAAGGGTACTTCATGTTGAAGAAACAGTTCCACTAGCAGGTCACTGAGGTAAGAGGTTACATTTAAAAGATCCATTAAAATACTCAAAATCCTTTCTTCATACTCATGAATTTGTGGAAAGCAAGGAAAAAGTGGAGACTCGATAATTACACCAACCAACACTTTTTGACTGACATGCCACTTGTCTACACTAAATCCTCACTTGTGAGGGCTACATAAACTTCTCAGTACTATGTTGAGTGTGTAGTCACTTCAAAACTACCAATAAGCAGCTCCTTCACTTTCTAAAACTCGGAGCAGTTACCTCAGAAAATTTGACACTTTTCACATGCAACTCATTCGCAAAACTATTTGAAGGACCGAGAGGTAGATTTGAGTCTGGATTCAAGGATGTAATGAATACAGGGATTTAACGGGAAACTTTTTTTTTCTGTCTGTGCCATCTCTGTTGCAAAATAAAGCTTAGGAAATTTACTCCTTTTCATTTACAGTTCCATTAATTCAGGTCCAGTGTCTGTGTGCAAATTTCTCCACTTCCAAACCTCTTGATCATGATGACACTGAAATGGGGAAAATTGGACAAATAATCAACAGGAATTTAAAATCAACACTGTAGTTCTTAATGTCATTCACTGAATTGTTAGGAGCCTATACAGACTTCAGGATCTTCAGGAGAGGACTTCTTAAAAATCAACTGGCTCTCTAAACATGGACAAGGACCTTCATTTATGCAGCTCCCAGATAACAGAATGCAGTCTCTCCCCAGCTGTGGTCTGTTCCCACTCTAGCACATTTCAAGAATGGAATAAACACACATCTTTTTAGACTAGTATATGCTCCCTAACTTGTTTCTAACATATTAGAGTTGGATATGAACCTGGTCTTCCATGGTTCATTGTTCATTCTATTGACCACCCCTCGAAACACAATAGCCAGAATCCTCTTCCTGATTTATCCTTGCAAAATGGACATGTTAAAGTCTTGGTGACAAATTGTCACTTATCAATAAAGTGCTGGTTACATTTATTTATTTATTTATTTATTTATTTATTTATTTATTTATTTATTTATTTATTTATTTATATGCTGCCCGTCTTCCTGAAGGGCAGTTTACAGCATTATCAAACAATTAAAGTATATATAAATATATATCAAAACACATCAATAAAAAGGCAATAAAACAACAAAACAAAGATGCTCCACAAGATGGCGGGAAGCCCTAATGGTCGCCAAATGCCTCTCTAAAAAGCAAGGTCTTGAGTGCTTTTTTGAAGGCACGCAGGACTGTGCTAAGCAAATCTCACTTGGGAGCCAAAGAGAAGGTCTGGTTTCGAGTGATCGATTTCCAGGCCTCCCTAGGCGTGGCCACCCAAAGTGAGAATGCCCATGACATTCTGGTGGATCAGGTCTCAGTTGACCTCTGAGAGATCCGCTCTGCTAAGTATTCACATCCAAAGCTGTGGAGGGTTTTGTAAATCAAAACCAGTACCTTGAACCTTATTTGGGACACAATGGGCATCCAATGCAAGCAAGCCAGAACTGGGGTGATGTGGTTGTATCTGCCCGCACCAGCCACCAGTCTTGCTGCTACATTTTGTACCCTCTGAAGTCTCCGAATAAGGGTCCAGGGCAACCCCACGTAGAGAGCGTTGCAATAGTCTATGCTTGAGATCATGAGCGCCTGCATGTTTTCAGGGAAGCCTCATCCAGGTACAGGTGAATCTGGGCTATCTGCTGAAAAAAGAAAAAAGGCAGACTTAGAAACAGCTGTCACCTGGGCTTCCAGGGATAGAGCCGTATCCAAGACCATGCCCAGATTTCTAACTCTATCTGCTAGCTGGAGGGTAGAACCTCCCCAGACTGGTGAGAGGGCCTCTGCACCCAGGAGAGGATGCTCCAAAGAACAGAACCTCGGTCTTCTCTGGGTTAAGTCTAAGCCTGTTAGTCCTGGTCCATTCCATTACTGTATCCAGGCAAGAGTCGAGGGTCTGCACCGCCTCCACTGCAGAGGTGGTAAAGGAGACATAGAGCTGTATGTCATCCACATACTGATGATAGCATACTCTAAATCCCCTAATAACCTCAGGCAATGGCCTCATGTAGATGTTGAACAGCATGGGGGAGATTGCCAACAAGTCAGCATCCAAGGAGCTGACAACTCCTCCCCCACCTGAACATGCTGCGAATGGCCACCAAGGAAGGACTGGAGCCAGCTGTAAGCTGTGCTTCCAATCCCCGACCCAGGAAGACACCGTGGCTGCTAACAGATCCAGGAGGACCAACAAGGTAGAGCAACCCCTGTCAATCCCCCTGAGGTCATCTTGCAGTGTGACCCTCATTCCCCCAACATGGCCTGAATCTGGACTGGAATGGAGCCAGGACACGATCCTCATCCAGGAACGACTGGAGCTGGATGGCAGCAATCCAATCAATGACCTTGTAAAAGAAACATTGGCAGTTGGTTGGTAGTTGGACAAATTGTCCGATGCCAAGCCAGGTCTCTTTAAAATGGGCTTCATCACTGTCTCCATCAGGTGAGAAGGATGCAGTGGAAATAACAGAAACCCACTCTGGCATGCTCCCTCCGGCAGATTTGATAAGCCAAGATGGGCAAGGGTCAAAGGGGAAGCTGCTAGCCTGCAATGGGCCAGCACCCTAGAGGCCTCAGTTGATGAAACAGGCCCAAACTCAACCAGACAAGGAAACTGAGGGAGGCTAGAAAAACCAGAGTCTAGAGCAGCTCAGATGGCCTCAATTTTATTTCTAAAAAGGCTGCAAATGACTTGCTAGTGAAATCAGTAGGAAGACATCTAGTCTGACCAGGATTGATGAAGTCTCGAACCACCCAGAACAACTCCGCCTGGTGGTTCAAGGCCGCACCAACTCTCAGGGAGGCATAAGATCTTTTAGCCTCCCTGACTGCATGAATATAGCACCTGGTCAGAGTACAAACAGCAGCCTGATTAAATGCCAACAGGTCCTTTCTCAATCTGCTCTCAAGTCTTTTTCATTCTTGCTTTATCGCTCTCAACTCGGCTGTAAACTACAATGAGGAGCAAGCTCCAGAAAGGAGAAGATGCTTGGGGTGATCCAGTCAACGGCTCAGGTGGCATCCTCATCTACCAGGACGTCTACCGGATCATCAACCAGACCATCAAGAAGGCCCTCAATGGCCTCCAGGAAATGATCAGGATCCAAAAGCCTTCAAGGGCAGGCCCAAACAAGGGGCTGACCTTCCCCATGAGGTGGGGCAGTGATAGATAGGGGGAAAGACAGCAGATAGTGGTCTGACCATGACACGGATTGGCGAACAATGTTCCCCACCCTCAGACTAGTCTCCACCGACCTGGAGGAAAAAAACAGGTCCAAGACATGCCCTGCTCTATGGGTGGGACAAACAACATGCTGGGACAGATTCATGGAGGCCATGGTAGGTCAGCATACAAGATGATTAAACCAACGGCTCACAGATGCAATCCATCCACATGATGGCAATCCAGGCACAGCCGCAGCACTGGGAACAATGCCCTCACCACCTTCACCACCATGGATCTTGTCCTTGCCCTCGCCACTGCCGCCACTGTCCCAGACCCAAGGCACCACTGTCCTGTCCTCGCCTTCACCGCCGTGACCATTGGGAGGCTGAAACTGACACCACCATGAGCATCCTGAGCATCCCAAGCACCACAGCTCTCCTCCATTCTGGGGACCAGATTTCTCTGCCACCGCAAACCACCACCACCAGAACACCAGACCAGAACCCCGAGACACCAGCAAATTGGGCACCCAACAACCAACTGAGCCACCACCAGGTATAAAAAGGACCAGTTACAGGCAAAGCCACAGTCCGAGCCATGGGGGTGGCATCTGACTAACAAGATAGAAAAATGGGGAGGGTAAACTAATAGCTCCTAACACCAACCAGTGCCAGCGATGGCATAGGACCTGCACAAAAACTAGAAACAAAAAACAAAGGCAAGAAATAAAAAACAACAAAATAAAATAAAAGAAACAAGTGAATAAATGCTCACGGCAAAGGGAGCCAGCCAGCCATCTTCCTCTGCCAGCTGCCATCTTAGTTCTCACTTAACAAGGCCAACCTTATACAAGCCTATTTACTTTCCAGAAACCTGTTTACTACCATAATAGAATACAGTAATCCCCCACCTATCGCAGGAGTTGGGGACCCAACCTGACCCGCGATAACTGAAAATCTGTGATATGAGGATGCTGGGTCGGATCAGGACTGGAGGGCCTCTCTGGGGCCTCCAACACTTACCTGAGGCCTGCCACTGCTCCAGACTGGCCACCGACGGGCTTCCCGGACCTATCAGAGGCCACAGAAGTGGTTTCCGGTGATCCAGAATTCACTTCTGGTTTTCCGAGGAAGCTCTTCCCGGTTTTCTCGAGAAGCTCCAGGCCTGGGGTAAGTGCAGGAGGCCTCAAACAGGCCCATGCAGCTTGCCCCAGGGGCCCTTGCCTTTCATATACTGTGGTCCCACAATATACCGGGACTGCAGTATATGAACCGTGTGTGAAATGGCAGGGGACCACTGTAGCATAAAAGTAAACATGGATTTCCCCCCTCCCCTCCAGTAGGTTGTCTGTTACATGCCTGATGTTGCCATGATACCAAAAATCAGGTCCCTGTCATGTTATGCCTGAAAGCACGAAGGGGAACTAACAAGAGGGGGACAACAGCTGCATGCTTGCTTTATACAGTCCATTTTTCATTAACTGGAATTTGGACATTATGTCTTTTGTGTCCAACAAAGAGGAAAACTTTTTGCTGTCTTCTTTCTATGGTCTGCTAGATAAACATCACCCCCTTTTTATAATCCAGGCAAGCAGTCAAGAAAACTAGGATGCGTTTCAAGTTCTTTATTGGTGGTCATGAACTACAGATGGCTCATTGGGTAAGGCGAAATGTTTCACCTAATTTGTTGCCTGGTGTAGATTATGTTAACCGTTTTTCCAGATTGTGGAAAGGCTGATTTCTTGCACTATGACTCCCATAATTACACAGTCACTAAGGACTTGGTGCTACTTCACTGGCTGCCAGTTTGTTTCAGTGGACAACACAAAATGGAGGCTTACATGGGATTTACCATTGTAGCTGAGGTACACTTTCTGTTCTGCTTGTCCTTTAGCACTAGGAATGTATTTCACTTAGATACGTTGCTTTCCCCCAGGTGTCCATGTTATATATAGAAGGAGAAAATGGAGGTTCAAGTGTCTGCCCAAGGAAGCTGGATGTTTTGGGAGAAGTCTCTTTATCTCTCAACATAGTTGATCTCATAACTGTTGTGAACAGAAATGTCACTTTCATCTCAGGAGCTAGCATAAACATTAAATGAACCAAAGTGAAGCCATGTTGATTTCATGTATGCCTTGTTAAACTGCTTACGCTCTAATGCAGGCCTGCCCAAAGTCCGGCCCGGGGGCCAAATCCGGCCCGTCAGGCCATTCTGAGTGGCCCGCGCCTGGCTGGCCCACCCCCTCCCCCTCCTTTGCCCCATGTTTTTTTTTTAAATCTTCCACCAACACTGACACCGCCGGGAAGCTTGAGGGGCTGGGCTGGCTGGCTGGCCAGTGAGCAGAAGTGTGTGGGGCTGGGTGGGCGGGCGAGGGGGCAGGGCACTGCCGGGAAGCTTGTGAGGCTGGGTGGGCCGGCCGGCCGGCCAGCCATCGCGCAGGCTGCTGCCACCAGCACCGCCAGCAACCATGTGAGGCTGGCCATGCGCGTGGGGGGGGTGCGTGGGTGGGCCGCTGCCACCAGCATCACCGGGAACCTTGTGAAGCTCGGTGCACATGCACAGGGCAGCGCGCAGGTGGGCCGCCACCATCGGCATAGCTGGGAACATTGTGAAGTTGGGTGCATGTGTGGGGCAATGATCGGGTGAGCCACGCCACCAGCACTGCTGGGAAGCTTGGGCGGATGGGCAGTTTGCCACCACTGGCACCAGAGGGGAATGTGTGGGGGTGGGCAGGCCAGCAGACCTCTGCCACCGCCAAGGAGCTTTGGGGTGGGCTGGCGGGGAAGCCGTCGCCACCGCTGGGGAGCTTGGGGGTGTGTGCAAAGTCGCACAGATACCTGTGGCCACGGCTCCCTGTGCTTCCTTTGATCCCCACCTTCATTCTTTCCTCCCTCCCTTGGTCCCCACCTTCCTTCCTTCCTTCCTTCCTCCCTCCCTCCCTCCCTCCCTCCCTTGTTCCACACCTTCCTTCCTTCCTTTCTTGGTTTCCACCTCCCTCCCTCCCTCCCTCCCTTGGTTCCCACCTTCCTTCCTGCGGGTGGGGTAGCAAGGGGTCAGTGGGTGGGGCTTATGGGTCAGTGGGTGGGGCTTGCAGTGGGGTGGCAGGGCCGGGGGGCAACTGGTCCCGACACATTCTCAGCCACCAAATCTGGCCCTCCTTACAAAAAGTATGGGCACCCCTGTTCTAATGAAATGCTTATGCCTGCACAAAAGTGAAAGGAGAAAGGCAAGCACATATGGGCCAAGGACACAGATAAGAAAGCGATGAGGAGGGTCCATCGTGGGAATGGCTCCAATTAAGTTACAAATTTGTTGTAGAATGTTGTGATTGGTGAAAGAGACAAACAGGCTTTGTACTTAAGATTGTGGATGATGAAGGTGGGGTGAGATACTTCCCTCCTGCTTCAGTGGGGAGGGTCATCCATTCCTTTATTCATCTCTAATAAAAGAACAGAAAATTGGATCTCTGTCCCGGAAATGTGAAGTAGGCCCCCTGCGGTCATCACTGAGTGGAGCAGTGGAGCAAATGCTACTGTTTCATATTATTTCTTACCTAAAAGGCCTACATTGTGACCATTTTTATGTTGTAGTAATTTTCCCGCATCTTGTGGGCATAATCAGTTTGCCTTCTGTGAAGTGAATATTTTGTTACACTTCATGGAGGCTTACATGGGATTTGCCATTGTGGATGAGGCACACTTTCGGTTCTGCTTGTCCTTGAACACTAGGAAGTAGAGATGGGCACGACCAGAAATTTTTTTTTCCGAGTTGTCATTTTTCGGGACAGGTCCGTTTCGGGTTGTTTCTGTTTTTCGCAAAAAAATTTAAAATTTGTCATTTCGTCATGTCGTTTGTCGTTTGTCGTTACCGCCGCCGCGATTTCACGCGATTTGAAGTCCCAGCGAGTGGCATCCCGCCGGCACTAGGTGTTTTTGCACCCTAGGCGGCGAGTGGGGTGGTGGTGGGGGCATGGGTGGGCGGCGGCAGTGGCGGGGGGAGGGGCGGGCACGCGGGCGGCGGGCACGGGTCCCGCAATGACCCAGAGCAGGTGGAAAACACTTTAAACTGACTTGCTGCACAAGACTGCATCGAATAAAGCAATTGCAATTTTTGCAAACAAAGTGGGGTATGAAAGGACCTTGGCTTGCCACCAAGCAAATGAAATTTTTAAAATAAATCCACACCTCCCCTCCCACTCAAACCTCCCCCCTTTGAAGCACTATCAGAAAAGAAATCCTAACAAACTGCAGGAGGATAAAAAAGAATAAACTGCCAGTTTGTTTCAGTGGACAACACAAAATGGAGGCTTACATGGGATTTACCATTGTAGCTGAGGTACACTTTCTGTTCTGCTTGTCCTTTAGCACTAGGAATGTATTTCACTTAGATACGTTGTATTTCACTTAGATACGTTGAAGAATATTCCCTACAGCAGACAGAGAATGAAAGGAATTACGGTATTATTATTTCCTAAAAATTCAATTGAATCAATTCCCTCCCTGCCTGCCTAACTGAAATCTAAAGGCTCCGCGAAATAGAAACTAGTCTAGCACAGCAGCCAGCTACACACAGCCCTCTCCCACCCACATCCAAGCCCGGACTGCAACTCTTCTGGGAGTGCCTTGGCTTTTTATGCCCTCTTGCACATCCAGAAGTGTCAGTCAAAACCTGGCCATGCGATTGGTAGAATGGGTTCAAACATTTGCATGGTCCCATCCCATGGCCAGCCCATCATTGCGCAGGTGTAAAAAAATAAAAATAAAAATAAAATAAAATAAAATCAGTGCGACCTTTTACTGCTATAAAAAACCCACTGCTGCTACTGTAAAAATTCAAGCATTTAAAATAGCTAATTTTCGCATGTTTATGTGGTGCTTTGGTGGTTTTTTGGACCACGATTTCAAAAAAAAATTGCGGACGCCATTTTGGATCCCCCGGCACTGCATGGTAAATGGAGACGCCGAGGATGCCCTTACCAGCCCGGTACCAGCAGCCCAGGACAGGAGGGGGGAGGCTGGGGATCCACCCCCAGAAACCACCCCTCTGGTAAATGCCCTCAGGCAGGCATATTTTCGCCTGCTTTTTTGGCCGGAAATCTTTTTTTTATTTTTAAAACATTTTTTCTGTGCCGCTTGGCATCGCGTGATCGCCGCGTGATGCCAGGAACGACGACAAATCAGACCCAATTTTTCTTTTTTCGGTTCGAGTTCGAGTTCTGACAGCTTAATTGTCGTTGCCGTTTCCGTTACGTAACGGAAACGATATCCGAAAACGGAAACGACAATTTCACCAAGTCGTGCCCATGTCTACTAGGAAGGTTTCTGTGGCAGCCATTTTGTACCAGTGCCAACAGCAGTTTTTCAAACTTCCACATGTGCCTATAAGATCAAAAAGGTTGAAGGCTTCCAAACTTAGGTTGTTAAATGTTATGTACTAAGGAATAGAGGATAGGAGCTGTCTTTTAAAAAAATAACAGTCCATTAATCACCCTCTTTTTCTCCTGAAGACCTTTCCCCCTATCCTTTTATAATGTCTTCCAGGCAAAGCAATGCAGTTCTCAATCTTCTTTTTCCAAGGCCAAATACATGCTGCCTTTTGAAATTTCTCTTCCTCTATCAAGATGTTTTTTGACACTCCGAATCAAGGGCAATTTGTGCCAACACAGAGGGAAACAGGATGACAAAGCTGTGTCACAAATAATGTAAACAAGGCAGTCCCTGAGAGGTAAAAATGACTTGCAGCCTGTTTGCTGATAGATCATTGCCACCCTATTAGCGGTATATCAAAAGTGCTGTCACACTTGTGAAAGTAATATGAGGTTTTATATTGCCATCATGCTGCTTCTCAAATTCCCTGCAAACCTTTTCTGTCCATGCCACTGTCACACTTCAAGTGGTTTGAGAAAGACAGAAGTCTCTCCTCTTTCCTCCTCAAATGCTCCTCCTGGGGGTATAAAAGTCTGCAAGTCCATTGGGTTGTCTATATCAGTGTTGGTGCTGGTCCGTGGATGAATGACCCCCAAAATTGCCCGCCGCCGCCCCGCCCCGCAAGCGACGCCGCCCCGCGCGACCCCCGCCATAAGTCACTGCCGCTGCATCGCCCGTCCGCGCCCGCCGAAATCGTCCCGCCCTGCCGCCGCAACGCCCCGCGACCTTTGACACCGCCGCCGCCGCCGCCATCACCCCGTCCGTCCCCCCGCGCGCGCGACCCCTGTCGCCCCGCCCCGCCGCGCGACTTATCGCCCGTCCCGCCGCCGCCACCACACCACCCCGCAATCGCTCCGCCCGCCCGCCGCGCAGAAACCCCCGCCGCAACCGCCCCGCAACCCCCACACCGTCCCCGCCGCTGCCGCCGCCGCCGCATCGCCCCCATCCCGCCGCTGCCGCCGCCGAGACCCCGCATCGCCCCGTCCCAACGCCGCGACCCACCGCCGCGCCGCCCCGCAACCGACCCCATCCCGCCGCGCCGCCGCGACCGCTGCGATCCCTCGCAATCACCCCGCCCCCGCCAGAAAGAAAGAAAGAAAGAAAGAAAGAAAGAAAGAAAGAAAGAAAGAAAGAAAGAAAGAAGGGAGGGAGGGAGAGAGAAAGAAAGAAAGAAAGAAAGAAAGAAAGAAAGAAAGAAAGAAAGAAAGAAAGAAAGAAAGAAAGAAAGAAAGAAAGAAAGAAAGAAAGAAAGAAAGAAAGAAAGAAGGGAGGGAGGGAGGGAGGGAGAGAGAAAGAAAGAAAGAAAGAAAGAAAGAAAGAAAGAAAGAAAGAAAGAAAGAAAGAAGGGAGGGAGGGAGGGAGGGAGGGAGGGGGAAGAGAAAGAAAGAAAGAAAGAAGGGAGAAAGAAAGAAAGAATGAAAGAAAGAAAGAAAGAAAGAAAGAAAGAAAGAAAGAAAGAAAGGGGAGAAGGAGGAAGGGAGAGAGAGAGAGAAAGAAAGAGAAAGAAGGGAGAAAGGAAGGAAGGGAGGGAGGAAGGAGAGGAAGAGGAAGGAAGAAAGAAAGAAAGAAGGAGGGAGAAGGAGGAAGGGAGGAAGAAAGTAAGTAAGTAAAGGAAGGAGGGAGGGAAAGAAAAAGAAAGGGAGAGAAGGAGTGAGGGAGAGAGAGGAAGAACGAAAGGAGGAGGAGGAAGGAAGAAAGAAAGAAAATGAGGAAGCCCATGGGGGAAAAATGCAAGGAAGTAAAAACAGGGTTTCCTTGCAGCGATGCCAAGGACTCATCGCACAACACTGGCTCTTCGGCTTGAGTACGGAGATGAGCACCGCCCCCTAGAGTGGGAAACGACTAGCACGCATGTGCGTCAGCGGCCGGGGGGGCATTTACATTTTTTATCTTATTAAACCAAAACAAGCGGGCCAGGGAAAAATTATCAAGCATTTACCGGTCCACGGTGATAAAAAGGTTGGGGAGCACTGGTCTATATGGTCTGCTGGTGACTCCCTAAGTTCAGAAAGACGTCTTTCCCACTTAATTTAGAAACTTTGTTATAACACTGGGATACATCCTTCTTCCTCTGGAATGACTTGAATAATGAGCTAGACCAGGCATGTCCAAACTTCGGCCCTCCAGATGTTTTGGACCACAACTCCCACAGTCCTTTGCTACTGGAAATTCAGGCTTGGAATTCTGGGAGTTGTGGTCCAAAACATCAGGAGGGGTGAAGTTTGGATATGCCTGCAGCTAGACCAAGGGTTCCCAATCTTAAGACCCCAGATGTTCTTAGACTATACCTCCCAGAAATCCTGGCCAACAGCTAGTGGTGAAAGCTTCTGAGACATTTTATCCAAGAACATATGGAGACCCAAGGCTGGAAACCACTCAACTAGACTATACAATAAAGCAGAACTGGACAAAATAGCATATTGACCTTGTTCCTGGCCATGAATGATAAGGAGTTTCATTATAGCAACATGTGGAGTGCTACATTTCATCTGCCCTTTAAAAATGAACGAAGAACCCTGAGCAAGAATATCATAACAACCAGGCTCAAATTTGTAAAAGCTTGTTACTTACACTGGAAGTTACACATCACATTAAATGTGTAGCATGCAGCTTGATGATTTTGTCTTACTTTTCTTTCAGTTAAGCTTAGGGAACTCAATCCGGATTGGGCTCATTTCATTGTGTGTTAATAGAGGGGTGGCCTGGGAGTAGAAGTTTACAGGAAACCCACCCACACAGATCAGTACTTACTGTTTTACTCCCAGCATCCATTACAACACAAGTTAGGAGTCTATTGAAAACTGTTGTCTACCTAACACGCCTATTTAGGCCATTGTTGATTTTATAAGCCTATTTCAGACCAGAGTGACAAGAGGTCAAAGTGGATGGAGGACTCGCAACTAGTTTTCTTCAGACTGATGAAGCTGTTTGGATGAGCAGCGAAACGTTTCTATCTCTCAAGTAAAAGAAGTCCAGTGGCCATGACTCGACTTCTAGATAAACTCAACTTGGTGACTGAGAATCTTCACAGACATAGAGGGGTATAACATTTCTCCAAGCCTACATTCACCCCTCCTCTCCCTCAAACACTCCCTCTGCCCAGTATTGAAAGGAGACATGAGGTTCCCCTCCTGTTTCTTAAAATCCTTGTGGGGATTGGAAACAAGGTTAGGGGGGAAGACTCCAGGGAGAAAGGGACTTCCTATAATATCTACTCATATCCCATTGGCCCAGTCCAGTCCAGAACTGGTCCTGATCTGATTTTTTATTAAAATGATTGTGGTTTTGCATCCCATGGAGCATGTTTTACTTATTTGCTGCAATCCACTAGTAAGTCACAAGAAGAGTAATCCAACTGAATCAGTGGAAATTTAGTGAGTCAACATCTCTGTAAGTTTCATCACTTGAATGGCCTTACTCAAGTTGTGACTTACTACTGGATTTCCACAACCGTGTAATTTAAGCCTCAAGTTCACTTAAGTGAAAATTTTTGCTTTGCCTAAAGTTAACCGTCCTTCCCATTTGGAAACGAATGCTGTGTAGCACCTTTGACATCAGTATTTATGATGGAGCATCATACAATAGAAAAGAAATAGGTAAACCTTAAAGGATAGAGTTGTGTGCAGAAGTAGGGTTCCAGATACGGTGCTGAAATGTTACCTCAGTACGCCAACACAGGAACTTGTTAAGTCCTTGGATCAATCGCTGTATCTCAGGCCATAACCCCCGTATGTGTTTTATTCCTATTTGCCTTGGAATAAACATGCTGAATGGGACGTCTAAGTTAAAACATACTGTTGTGTTGTCAGTGTGACAAGAGGTTGTAATAGAAATTACAAGAAGCTGGGCCAATAGAGATTCTTTCATTCCATCCTCTTATTCTCAACTTTCAGTTTATTTAAAAGCTTCCTCTTTCGTAAAATGTTCAGATAAAAATAAGAAATGTGCATCTATCAGTGGTTATTCTTTCTGTTTCACTGAATGGCACCTCCCATTCAACAGCAAAAACCATGGAGCATAAGTGCCAATCCATACATGCTGATGTTATGTCTCAGAAGAACACACAGAACAGTTTCTGGGGTCATGCTCATTAAGCTCAGTCTGGAAAATAAACCAGAATTGAACACCAGATATAGGAAAAACAGTGTATCTCCTCTTTGTCATCAAATCCTTGGAATGGTATGACATTGCTGTCCCCATGTTCACCAAGTGCGCATATCCCACTCAAATTAATGCACATGGAATCCTTGATCAGAATGGTATTCAGCTAGGGTGGTGGCGGCAGCGGTGGTAGATGGTGATCATAATAGGGAGAAGAGAATCTACCTTCAGAATTCTGCAGGTGCTTGTTTGAAGATCTGCGTGGAGCAGGGATGGGCACGAAACAAAAAAAAAATAGTGTTTCATTTTGTTTTGGTCCCCTGTGTTTTGTTATTTTGTTACAAAAACAAATTTTATAAGTAGTTTCATTATGAAATGAAATGAAACACTATGCATCCCTGGGTCCTAAAGGAAACTACTCATCCCAGCCATGTTTAGGGAGCTTGGCACCAAAATAGCAGGGGTACGTTCCTCAAGTGATTTTAGATAAGCCCCCAAAACTAGGAAAGCATTGGGGGTTAGGGGACTGAGTAATTAAGGTCCAAAGGGGGTGCCCCAAGGAAAAATATATATTTTAATTGGAATAGGAAGCTGATTGGGTGAGCTATATCGCTGCCGTGGATTCCCATTGATTCCAATTAGAATTTTTCCTAGGGGCACCCCATTTGGACCTTAATTACTCAGTCCCCTGACCCGCAGACCTTTCCACCTTTCAGGGGGTTACCTGAAATTGCTTGAGGAAGGTAACCCTGCTACTTTGGTGCCAAGCTGCCTAAACATGGCTGGGATCAGTATTTTCATATGCATTAAAAATATGCTCACAAAAATACTGATCCCAGCCATGTTTCAACACCAAAGGGGCAGGCTTAGCTTTTTCCCCAAGCAATTTTAGGGAACCCTTTGAAATTTGCAAAAGTTAGGGTTTCTGGGGGCTGCTGAGACATTAAGTTCCAAAGGAGGTGAGGGTTACTTAATTGGATGAGTGCCTTTGGTGTGCTTTACCAATATAGAGGGGGAGCTGTAAAATTAACCCTATATTGATAAAGCACTCTATTCAAAGACACTCATTCAATTAAGTACCCCCCACACACACACACCTTGTATAGGCCACCTTACGCTATGCTGGTGTAAAACCATAATTAGATTTTGGCCATGCTGCAGTTAGGCGTTACTGAGAATTGATTTTAGCTGACTGGCCAACACGTTAGGCTTTGTGATTGACTTGTATGATTACGCAAGTTGTGGAGGAAATTCACTTCCTAAGCAATTGAACAACCTTCGCCATATATGAAGAACTGGGAGAAGTATTTTAAAAAAAAACCTCTAGGCATGCTTTTGCTCCCCAGACAAGGCACTATGGCAGTGATGGCGAACCTTTTAGAGACCGAGTGCCCAAACTGCAATTCAAAACCCACTAATTTTTGCAAAGTGCCAATACAGTAATTCAACCTGTATACAGGTGGCTATGAAGGAGCAATGTCAGGTGCCCACAGAAAGGGCTCTGAGTGCCACCTTTGGCACCCGTGCACTGCACCCTGCACTATGGTGACAAACATGGTTATGTACTGTATAAGAGCAGACCTCGTAGTAACAAATGAGGACTTGGTCTTAGCCTCTGGACATCAAGAATGCTCACGAATGCTATTAACATCGTGATTAATGGAGTGGTGGCTGTTTGTGACGTGCACCGGCAAATGATGAAATTAATGGATTTTATGGAAAATCAGCCTGTGCTGGACTAACATTGCAGAGTAGGGGATACTGATAGTTCAGAATATCTTTAAAAAGCCATTTCTGATGGAAATCTTCATTGAACAGAAGGTAATACAGAGAATTAATGATTACTGGGCAGATAGGATGTGTGTCCCTGCTGGAGCAGGATTTTGAATGTAAGGTCAGCAACAGAGTCAGATTGGCATGTGAGTCAGCCCTGTGTAAGCCCACAGCTATTACTGTACCTACAACATCCAACTGGGCTTCCAAAATCAGTGTTCCATGACAGTGCAGGAAACTCCCTGATGGTATACAGGACCACAGAACAACACACAATGGTAAACTAGGCACCTCTCTTTTCTATCGCTCCTTCCACTGCGATGCTTACTGGTAATAGCTCAGGGACCTCCTGTCCTAGGTCTTTGTTTAGTGACAGTGACCTCTTCTTAATGTCCCTCTTATGATACTTAGCACCACAATACATGTTTCCGCGTCAGACAAAACACTTATTATGACAAAGCTCTGAGACGCATATTAGCACAGCAGGAGATTCTGTCTGCTTTTGTGACCTAAAGCCAAGATTATTCCTACCTAGAGCAAAAGATGTGAAGGGTACTCAGTAATTCCTCATTTGCATTGCTTTGACTTGAAGAGTTATCAGGGGAAACTGTGAAATCCCCCAAAACTGCCTTTTCTTCAGACAAGAGCAAGTAAAAGAAACTCTATTGTGATTTTCCTTCAGTGCTGCATAATTTGTACAAAGTGCCCGCTCTGAGGCCGGCATCAGCAGGCGGGGCCTGTTTGCCCCCAGCCAGACACGCGCAAGACGAGACTTCCGGGTCTCGTGAGGCCGGGAGGTCTCGCGGGAGCCTGCGCTTTAAAGTGGGCTCCCGGGCTTCCCACGGCCCTTTTGTCTCTGGATGCTGACATCCCACCCACCCTCCCTTTCAGTATTCGCTGTCAGGGCGAGAGTGTTGGTTGCCGGTGAGGGGCCGGATAGGAATTTTCTCCCCCATACCCACAATTGGCCTCCGGGCTGGGTTTTTTTCGCCTATCCCATCCTGACAGAGAGGGGGGGCGTGCTATTAATTCGGCCAGTAGGGAGTAGGTGTCAGGTGTGGCGGGTAGTGTGGGAAAAGCAAAATGGCGGGGAGTAATAGCCATCAAGATGTTTCAACCCCCAATCCACGGGCGCTGCAAGTCAGGTGATTACGGCGTTCGGGGGGAGGGGGCGATCTACAATTTGCCACTTTTGGGGAGGGGCCAAGCCAGAGGTTGGCACCCCACCTTCCGGCGGGGGTAAATTGTTTCTGGTAATGGTTCGGGCATCATCAACGTCATGGCGCCTGAGGGTGGCAATTACTTTCTGAACAACAACTTGCAGGGGGGGTCTGGGACCAGGCCCCCCTGGACCCGGAAATTCCCGCACTACTGCAGCCCCCTCTTGTCTTGGTTTGATTGTGTGTGTTATATGTGCATTATTTTGTGTTAATAAATCTGGCCCTGAGTTCAACCCACATCAGTGTCTTGCGTGTGTGTCTTCGGCCATGGGGGGGTGGGGGCAAACAGGCACGATATACATGTCCTCTCCCTGTGAGAAGC
Source organism: Phrynocephalus forsythii (assembly GCA_029282475.1). Taxonomy (NCBI): domain Eukaryota; kingdom Metazoa; phylum Chordata; class Lepidosauria; order Squamata; family Agamidae; genus Phrynocephalus; species Phrynocephalus forsythii. Next base: position 17,064,859 of record JAPFRF010000004.1, read on the forward strand.
AAAACATGTACATACCAAATGTAGATTGGATTGGTTGGTGATTAGGGAAGAGGCAATCAATCTATCTAAGACTTAAAATTGTTTTAATGGATGGAGGTGTCAGTGGATGGAGCGTCCAGGGGACATCTCGAGCTTCATTATTCTGCTGTCATGTATATTTCAATTTGGTGCCAACAGCTCAGACTTTTCTATTTCTATTTCTTCAGTTTCATTTGCTGGGCATCTTTGGCTGGGGGGAAAAAACCCACCCTTTAAATCCCACAAAAGTCAGGTGAAACACAAAGATTCAGCTAATGTTTAAAACTCATTTTGGAGTAATGTAAAGAGAGAAACAGGAACTGAGGAAAATCTTGTATAGCCCAACAAGACAGGTGAGAAGCATAATGCATTTCTTCTTCCTTGTCTGCCCAGGTGAGATAATCAAAGATTGACATCCCTCATCTGCAGCCACCATTTGAAATCATTGGGGCTGACATTCTGTAGTTGTTGTTGCTGGAGGAGGAGGAGGAGGAGGAGGAGGAGGAGGAGGAGGAGGAGGAGGAGGAGGAGAAATTTATTATTCAGTGGACTTGCTCTAGAGCAGGCCTGCCCAACAGGTAGACTGCGGCCTACTGGTAGCCCGCCGGCCATCAATAAAAAGTGAGGGGATTAGTTCTCCATCCCTCCCTCCCCCATCCCAAGGACCACCACTGCCCCAGCAAAGTTCTAGGTCTGCCAGCCCACCATCTCAGCCGAGCGAGGCAGTTCAAGGGTCATGGTGCATTGAAATATGTTCCCTCCAGAATGGATTAATTGGTTTCAATGCATTCCTATGGGAAACCACTGCTCTACTTACAATTTTTTTTACTTATGAGCATGTGCTCGGAACGGATAAAATTCGTAAGTAGAGGTTTTAGTGTAGTAGCCCTTGGGCACTTTGGGCCAGAAAAAGTAGACCTTGGCCTGTTCAAAGTTGAGCAGCCCTGCTCTAGAGGAGGTCCATCAGATTGAGTCCTTTGCTCCTTTTTTCTGCATGGGCAATTTGTACACATTTGTGAGCACATTTTTTTTTCAGATACAGTACAGACATTTTTGTGCACTTTTCAAATAAACTTGAATTTTATACTGCTGCTGTTCTAATGATTGAACAGTTTCTTTCAATCTCTCTTCCCCCCCAATTGCACAGGTTTTCTGTGCACATTTTCAGATCGGAGGAAACATTTGAACCTTTTAATTTTTTATAGCAGTTGTCAGCAATGAAGAAATTTTACAAGTGCAAGCGGCCTTTGGAAGAAGGCTCGACTCTGAGGGGCGTGAAGCACTTAATTTCACATTAAAATACAAATGCAAGTGATTCCTCACTCATGCCTAATCTTAGCCTGAGCAAAGATGATCAGCTAGAGGCTGAGAGTTATTTCCTGTGCTCTCTTTAGAGAGATTGATTCTCATGTTAAATACCAGTGCGATTCTATAACTGTGAGTGTCAAGTATGCTGAATTGCAAAGCGACATGAGGGGAAATCATATCATTCGCCATTAGCTAGGGACAAGTTAGAAATCAGGTGACTTATGCTTCCAAGGGTGAAGGCATAATGCACTTTCCCTCCAGCATTGGCAGTGATTTGGAAGTACCCCGAGTATAGCTCTTTTTAGATATTATCAAGGCTAAAAAAAATGTGTGACACGTGGGTAGAATATCACAATGACAGCTTTTTCCTTCCATCCGGTGTACGCTGATTAAAAATGTGTCAGCAAGGAAATGAATCCAGTTTACATCCGGAATTGTTAGTAGAGATGGGCACGACTCAAAAAAATGGTGTTTCATTTGTTGTTTGTCGTTTGGCGTTTTTCATGAATTTTTGCAAAAAAATCTAAAGTCTAAGAGAAAAAATGAAAATGAAAATGAAAAATTGCTGCGTTAGCATTTTACAGTTCAATGTATTTCAGGCATGACAAAATTTCTGTTGAGGTTTCATTTCATTTTGGAGACAAAATTCATTTTTCGTTTCATTACGAAACAAAATAAAAAACGAAAACGAAAACAAAAAATTGCTCATTTCGTGCCCATCTCTAATTGTTAGGGAAATACACTGGTTTGGCCCAAATCTAGAGTCTAAGAGGACTTGCGTTTTTTTTTTTTTTTACTTTTTAGTTCAGGGCCTTCCTGAGAGGCACTGGGGCTTCTCTCCACAACTGCAAGAACCAAATGTGGCCCCTAATCAAATCTCTCTTCAGACAGCATGCTTCAAAATGGCAGGCATTCTGCCATAAAATGGGTGGATGTGAGGGAGAGGCTGATGCTGAGTGACTAACAAGGCAACTTTGTAATCTGAAGGCACAATCACTCCAGAATAGTTGTTCTCCTTTTTTACTCATGATATCAGGAGGTCATGTTGGTTGGTTGGTTTTTAATAAAAGCATATGCTAGGTAGATTTTCAAGCATTTTAAGCCCCTAGAACCTGCCTGTACCTGTCCTTCTAAAGCACAGGTTCCCAATCTGTAGGTTGCACCCCCACAAGGGTGGCACAAATCATATTCAGAAACCTTGTGCTACATTGGTTCAAGTGCTGTATTGTAGCCAAAACTCTGTTCATGACCTAGGGTTCAGTCCCGGGCAGCCAGTTAAAGGTTCACTCAGCCTTCCATCCTTCTAAAATCATTAAATTGAGTAGCCTTGCCCTTGACTTGCATCCCATCCCTGGTTCCTTTATGCATGCATCCCTGCCCTTTTCTCCATTTGCCACCCCCTCAAGCCAAACTCTTTTCGCTCCTGGCTATCGTATCCTGGGCACTCAGAAGCCCCAAGCTGAGCACTGTCCTTCTATGCTAGTGGCAGTTCCATCACAGTTATGGTGGCTGGCTGGCTGGCTCAAGTGGAAACCAAGATGATGAGGAGAGAGGGGCAGGACTCTGCTGCAACCCCTGGGAGCCAGGTTGGTCACACAGGTGGTTGAGAGGCAAGAAGGCAGTGGCAGGCTGGAGAGGGAATGTGGGGAAAAACAATGGTGGAGGAGCAGGAGGCCACAACCAGAGCTGCCACTGAAGAGATCCCCGCCCCACTTCAGCTGTGTGCCACTGCCGCCATCTTAGGGAACATAGCTGCTGAGGTAGGGGTGGCAGCAGCAGAGCCATCACTTGAAGGGAAGAGTTAAAAGGGGTGAACTTTCCCTTGCCTCAGGAAAAACTCACCTTCCACAGGGGAATTTTTTTTTACCTGTTGTTATAACCTTTGCCTCTCAGAGCCCGTTAAGGGACATTCACTATCAAATTTTGAGGGAAGAAGAACAGCATTAAATAAGGAACATTCACTCAAATCAAATTTTGATGTCCGGTTCGTTTTTGTTTTTGACTTTTTGCAAAAAGGAAGAACATCATTAAATACTGCTGTTTCATTAGCAATTATATTCTGAAAAAATCTACATTTTGAATTTCTTTTCATTTTACTGAATAACAAAAAATGCCCCATCTATTAGAATTATATTTTAAAAAATCAACTTGTTACTTATGCAAGTTAATTGGCTACTATATGAAAGGCAGCAACCCAGAATAGGCTGGGGAACATTGTTGTATGGATCCACAGATTTAGTTGTACATTAAGGAGACATTTCTGTGCCGCGTGGCATTTTCCTACTAGCCCATACTAACCCTAAACCTAACCTTAACCCCAAAAACTTCATTTATCTAGTTCTTTGGCTTTCCACACTCAAAGACAAGTTCCACTTCTATAGTTTTCCAGGAGCTGAAATATTCCTCTGATTCTTTTGAAGCTCCCTCCAATACAGTTCTCTTCCCCCCCCCCATGTCTATATATTGAGAGAAACATTTGTTCTGTTTTTAAACTAATTTGCAGGAGAAAGCCCAGCCACTCTATGATCACAGACAAAGTCACCTTTGTATCTAATCCCTATGGGGATTTCCTCCTCCTTTGGCCTTCATGTCTATTGCAATGCAGTTCTCATTTTAAATGACCTGTGCCTCTCAAAATTTGTATATTTTTGAAACTTTCTTCATGCAAATGTGTACATTAAGGGAAATGGTGGTCCAAAATGCTTATGTAAAGGAAGACAGCTTGCTAAATATGCACACACACACACACGTGTGTGTGTGTGTGTGTGTGTGTGTGTGTGTGTGTGTGTGTGTGTGTGTGTGTGTGTGTGTGTGTGTGTGTGTGTAGACACAGAAATGGTGTACAAAGGGAGATGAGGAAACTCTTTTACCAGAACTTTGCATATATTTATTTACTCTTGTTGACACACATTCACCCCACAATGACCACAGATGTGTTCTGTGAGCAAAAAGAATATAAATGGGGCGGGGACAAGAAATGTTTGTGATAGTGGAACCAGTGTGGCTGTTCCTATTTTCTTAATCTCAGCATGAGGTTTTGAAGGTAAGAAACATTCAGAAGTGCTTTATCATTGCCTTCTTCTGCAGATAGTTCACAAAGGATTATTGCCATTTTCTGTGAAAGTTCCTCCATTAACATCATCTTCAGTTACTCCTGCTGCCCAGAAGATGCCCTTCAGGAGATTCTCCATTCTGTTCTCCATTGGAATGATCCACTCTTGTCTACTGCTGTTAATCCTGAAGAGCATGGATGTCTGGTGTCTCAGCTTTGACAATACTATCCTAGGTGACCTTGCCAGGTGTCCAAAAACTTGTAACCTGACTGCTTTTGGCTTTTTGGGCACACACATACCCCTTCACCACATTAAAATATGTATCCAAGACAGGGCTGTTGAGGGCTGAGCATCGGGTATGTACGTCACCCATACATATGGTCTCCATAAATCAGAGGTGATTTGAGGTCACATAACAAAAAAGAAATCCTGGGTCTTTTCCTGTATCACTAACTGCAAAAGATATCCTTTGTCATCCCTCCTTCTAGCCCTTCAGAGACTTAGTCTTAAGACAAATTTGATCCTCTCATTTCAGTGCCTTTGCCATGCAGCAGGCTGTTTCATATCCCAAAGGCTGGGGTGAGTTAGGACAAGGCAGGGGTGGTAGTGGTGGACTACCCATATTTTCCTATATAAGATGCACCCATGTATAAGACAACCCCCATTTTTCCAACCCAAAATTACAGTTTCACAACTGCACAGTTCTCTCCTTGGCTTACGTCCATATAGAAGATGACCCCTAAATTTTAGTCTAACAATTTTAAATAAAAATACAGTCTTAAACATGGAAAAATACCATAATGTCTCTCTCCATCAAGCAGCCATTAATTTCTGTGGTCTCAGAACCAGCTGGGAGATTGAGAGTAGAGATGGGCATGAAATGAATTTTTAATTTGTTTTGATATTTGTTATTCATTTCATTAGGAAACAAAATGAATAATGAAGGGACCCATCAATGAAAAATGAAATGAAACAAAACGGAAATTTCCATTTCATTCCGTTTTGTTTTTCATTCCCCGGTGTCACTTACCTTGTCCTCCTGTAGCACCGGCCTCCTTGTCTGGAACTTCAGCAGCAAGGGTGGGGAAAAGGCCACCCAACGGCTGAGAGGCGGGGGGGGGACCCGGCAACCGGGGACTTATAAAAATAAATAAAAATAAAAATAAAGCACCGACCTGACCTAGGAGCCACATGGCCGGTGCTGTAAAATAAAAATAATATATATATTTTAAAAGCACTGACCTGGCCCCTGGGGCTGCGTGGTCAGTACTGTAAAAAAAAATTCAAATAAAAATATATATAAAAATTGGCATCACCTGGCAGACTTAAAAAATAAAATAAAATAAAATAAAAACATCCCTCTGGCTTGTGCCTGGCCTGCAACCGGGACTTTTTAAAATAATTAAAAACTATTTTTAAAAAAGAGAGGCAGTAGCACCTCTCAGTTGGGAAGCGCTGGCCCCAAGTCAGGGCTTCTCAGCTGTAAGAATAATTTTTAAAAAATCCCCACAAGGGAGACTTTTTAAAAATACAGTGGTACCTCAACTTACAACAACAATCTTTATTTGCAGCCACAGGTAGAGATGGGCACGACTTAGCAATCACGGAAACGGTAACGGGAATTACTCTGCCAGACTTTGAGCTCGAATCGACGAACGAACAATTTTGGTCTGATTTGTCATGCTCGTTCCTTGCATCGCGCGATCGCGTGATGCCACGTGGAACAGAAAAAAGTTTTTAAAAGTTAAAAAAACCCGGTTCCCGGCCGAAAAGCAGGTAGAAAAATGTCTGCCGTGCCTCAGGGCACCTACCAGAGGGGTTGTTTCTGGAGGTCCCCGGCCTCCCCCCCATCCCCCGTCCTGGGCTGCTCTGGTGGGACTCGCCGCAGGCTCGCAGCCAGCAAAAGCCCAAAGCAAGCAGCACGGACGGCACAGGAAAAAACTTTTAAACTCTCCCCCCACCCATTCCCGGGCCAAAAAAGCAGGCGGAAAAATGCCTGCTTGACTAAGGGCGCAGGGCACCTACCGGAGGGGTGGCTTCTGGAGGGGGGGTCCCGCCTCCCCCCCGTCCTGGGCAGCCGGACTCGCCATGCCATGCGGTGCAGGCAGGGGATCCAAAGTGGGGCGGCGAACGCAATATTGTTTTTGAAATCGTGGTCCAAAAACACACAAGCACAACAGAAACACGCGAAAATTTATAAACTGCCAGTTTTTTCACAGTAGCAGTGGGTTTTTTCTTGCAACAAAATGTCTCTCCTCTCCTCCTCTGTCCTCCATTGATTTTTTTTTTTTACACCTGCGCAATGATGGGCTGGCCGAGTGGCCAGCCATGTGGGAGTGGAACCATGCAAATTTTGGAGCCATCCCACCAATCGCATGGCCACTTGGCCATGGAGACTTCTGGGATGTGCCAAAAGCCCCCTAAAACCTGCCCTAGCCCCCTAACCCTAACCCTAATCCTTGACTCCAGTCCTTACTTCTCACAGACTGTCTTCTTTGGGTCAGAGAGGCACCCAGAGGTGCAACCCACTAGCCCACCCTAACCTTACCCGTCACTAGCCTAACCCTAGCCCTTGCACTAACCCACCTTAACCGTAAGCCAGATCTACTTGCATTGCACTACACGCAAGTACGATTCCCTTCTTTGTGAGACATGGCGGTGCGAGAGCCTTGGGCATCACCCTATGGCTCTGGGTTCACTGCCATCACTAGTCTCACTGTCTGCAACTGGTATGCATATCCATATGGCTATGCATGCATTTTGCAGCAGCAGGTGAGGATGGGAGACCCCCATGTTGAGGGGTCTCTTGGAGCCTGCTTCCCCTTCCTAGTGGGTGAGGATAGGAGGCACCCACGGGTGCCTCCAGGAGCCCGCTTTCCCTTTATAGTGGGCCAGAGGAGGCACCCACCCCACAGAGGTGCCTCCAGGAGCCCGCTACCCCCCCAAAAAAACCAGTACTAACGAAAATAATTTTCGCGAAAAACGGAAACGACCCGAAATGGAACCGGCCCGACTAACGACAACTCAAAAAAATTTTTTTTCAAGTCGTGCCCATCTCTAGCCACAGGCCCAACCAATAAGGTAAAAATACATACATGAAGTTTTAAAAGGATAAAAGAGTAAAACCATTACAAAATTTTAAGATAGTTAAAACAGTTTAGGTAGTAAAAGTGAATTATATAAACATTGTGCAATTCATAATTATATTAATTGCTAACAGAGGCCAAGGTTGTCTTCCGTATTCTTTGGGCAAAGAAAAGAAACTTGGCCACAGATTCAGTGGTACCCTCGTTTGTGTCACTTAATATTTTAAATACCAGTTCAGCGTCCTACCTGGGAAGACACTCATTATGGGCTTGAGTAATTTAGTACGCTCATTTCTATAAAAATCGCATACAAAAAGGACATGATTCAGTGTTTCAATTTCTTTGTTATTACAAGGACACAATCGGTTTTCATAAGGGACACCAGAGTAACACCCATCTAAAATTGCAGTTTGAAGGTAGTTAAATCGAGCTCTTGAGAAAACATGCCGATATTTGGGCACAGTCAGGTTTTCCAGGTATCAAGCACTTTGTGAGAAATTAAAGTTTAGTCCAAAATACAGAATAGAGCAAGTTTTCTGCGCACTTGCGATAGAGTGCTGAAAGTCAATATCCCTAATCCGCTTTTCTGTGATAGATTTAGCTGTCTTGGGCTCATAGGCATTAAGAAAGGCAATAGATAGCCCTAACAGATGCAGTTTAGTTGGAAAAACTTTAAACCATGAGCTATTTTGGACATCATTTTGTAAGAGATGCAGATATCCCATTGAGGTATTGAGGTACCTCAACTTACGATTTTAATCTGTTCCTAATGCATGCTCTTAAGTCGAACCACTCTTAAGTCGGGGCACCTATCTAAAAAATTGAAAAAATTAGTTAAAAAAATTAAAAAAATGAAAAAATGAATTGTAAGTCGAGCAGACCACATCTAAAATTTGTAAGGCAACAGTTAAAATGTCAATGGTTTTCCGCTCTTAAGTCGAATTGCTCTTAAGTTGGGGTACCACTGTAATAATAAAAAAAGAAGCAAACAAAATACGAAATTATTTTTTTTAAAAAAATCATTTCTTATTTAACGAAATCCACCGGGAGGGAAGAAAATGGATAGCGAAATGAAATGCCATTTTGGCATTTTGTGCCCATCTCTAAATGACAGTGAGCCATTTTTTGTCAATCGGGGGCATCTTTCTGCATTGGGTTTGAAGAACTGCACAGTGAGAGAATAGAAGACGCCAGAAGCCTACTTCCAGTATGGAAATGTTGACATTCAGAATGTGAAACAGTGCAGTGGAGGTGTGCCTTGTGACCTCTTCAAAAAGTATACGGCATGTCCCAGAGACTCCGGGGGCAGCAATATATAGTTTCTTAGTAGGGAAATAATTTAAGGGACAGATGAGTCTGAGGGGTGCAAGAATAGCTTCAGCAGACAAGGAGGCGGCCCATTATCTACCTTACTGTACAGGAATTCAAGGGATTCGAGAAATACATCCACATATAGGTTCTACTGGACTGCAGTGCAGAATAAAATACTCAATTTATATCCATCCAAATGATTGCAGCCTCATACATACATTCCTGGTAGTAAGCGCCAATCAGGAAATGCTGCTTGCTTCTAGCTGCACTGGTTTCCCCTTGTAAAACACAGTAAGCTTTAACAAAGGAGCTGCAGTGAACAGAACCATTTTCAATTTTAATTAGAAATGCAAACACTTTTGCAAATAAGATGCATCAGCATTTCAGTGTAGAAAGAAGGGACCTTGTTTTTTTAAAATGGAAGAAGAATCCAGCTTCCCTTTCATTCTTCTTCTTAATACAAATCTGTCCCAAATAACAATAAAATACAAAACCCTCCTTGTTGTCTCAGTTGCACGCTAGAGCAACAAATGCCCGTGCAGTGAACCAGATGACACCACTGCCCCTGCTCTTTGAAAATATCCTGGAGCTGAACATCTCGCTGCAATGCCAAATAGGAAAAAAAGAAGTCAAGAAAATATTTTTGCTTTTCTTGTGTTAGAGAGCCACCCGTGCCTTTCTGACACAAGCAGTGATTGCTTTAGTCCAGCACAGAGCTGTGTGCATGCCTAGCAATCAAAATACCCTGCCCTCAACTGTCCTGCCCTCAACTGTCCTGCTCAGGTCTTGCGAGCTCAAGCCTGCTCTTTCCTTTAGGGAGCCAATCTGTTTCCTCTTTGACACTCACACATGGGGATCAGAAAGACAAGAGGGAGGATGATCTTGGCTTTGCCTCTCCAGTGACATGTTGTTGTTTATTTATTTATTTATTTATTTTTGTACTTGTTGACCATCTGATTTTCCCATGGGAACTCAGGGTGGTGTACAACACGTTGAAAAAACAACTTGGCCAAACATACAAACCCCAGACATACCTAATCAAGATACAAATAGTAGTAGTAGTAGTAGTAGTAGTAGTAGTAGTAGTAGTAGTAGTAGTAGTAGTAGTAATAATAATAATAATAATAATAATAATAATAATAATAATAATAATAATAATAATAATAAGAATAAGAAGAAGAAGAAGAAGAAGAAGAAGAAAGAAGAAGAAGAAGAAGAAGAAGAAGAAGAAGAAGAAGAAGAAGGCTAGTTTACAATGATACAATGACACCCTTACACTTGGTGACCTTTTCTAGTTCTTCTGTTGCTGCCCTTCTAAATATGTCTTCTGGTTTTTTATTTTTATTTTGGCTTCAGTCTCCATTTGGATTGATGACTGAACCAAGCTATACAAAATCTGTAACTCTTTCATATGCTGGAGACCAGGCATGTCCAAACTTCGGCCCACCAGATGTTTTGGACCACAACTCCCACAGTCCTTTGCCATTTGAAATACATTCTTGGAACTCTGGGAGTTGTGGTCCAAAACATCAGGAGGGCTGAAGTTTGGACATGCCTGCCCTACAGCATAGTCCTTTGATCAAGTCTGCACCAATCCCTATGCCTTTAATCAGGGAACAGGAATAACTTGGCTGAAACAGAATCAGATCAAATGATTGAAGTAAAAACAATTAATAAAGACTTTAAAAGCTCACCTTGATCCCATCGAATTTACAGCTTGCAAGAAATACGCTGGAGAGGACACCCTGTGTCAGATTTCAGAATAAGTAAAGAAATCTATAAAATGGCCGGACAAGCGTCCTCTCCTCTGGATAAAGAGAAGAGAAAATTACTTTGCATTCCATGCCATTGTTTTAATCAGTCAAAGTGATGTTTGATTTGCTTGTAATAGGGATGTGTTTGCTTTCTGGATTAGCATTGATGAGGTTCCCATCCCCCTTTCCTAATTGAGGGTCTAGGAATAATACCAAAAATGTATGTAAAACAAAGCTGCTTTTGTGGGACTCAGTGCATGTATGCTCTTTTGAACAGGATCGTGATATTGCACCAGATGAAACTTCTGAGGTGGTTTTCAACTTTCTGTTGGGAATAGTTAAGCATGTGTTTAATTATAGGTCTGTGCACATAGGACTCTGTGGTTTTGGTCTCTGGCTGCAAAGCCAGAGATTGGGAGTTTGATTCTCTGCTGTGGTTTCATGACAGAAGCTGGACTGGATAATCCATAGAAGGTTAGTAGTTCTAAGATGATGACAATGATGATGATGATGATGACGATGACGACAATGAGGATGATGTCCACTATCTTAATGTCTAAGCCCCAGCTATCACCGGTGTAAGAGGTAGTGTCTTTCTTTGGAAGTCAATCACCATCTCCTTCGTATTACTGGCATTAAAGCACAAATGGTTATTTTCACACCAGTCAACAAAGTCCAAGATGGTTGACCTATACTCCAGCTCCTTCCCTTCTGACACATGTCCAACAATGGCTGAGTCATTAGAGATTTTCTGGAGATGACAACTGTGAGTATTGTAAGTGAAAGCTGAGGTGTAAACAGTAAAAAGGAACAGTGAAAGCACCGTACCCCGAGGGCCTCCTGTGCTGCAGACCACCACCTCAGACACGCAGTTCCTGAGCCTCACATACTGTGGCCTGTTGGTAAGAAAATCTGTTGTCCATGTGGCAAGTTGTCCACCCACTCCTACTTCTTCCAGATTCCTTCACAATAATGACAGCTGAATGGTGTTAAACTCTGGAGAAATAAATAACGTGACCCTCACAGAGGTCCTGACAGCTTCCAGGTGAGTCTGTGCCTGATGTAGTAGGTAGGTGACAGTGTAATTCACTCCAAAATTTGGCCTATAGACAAACTGCAGCGGGTCCAGCACTGTGCCCACCACAGAATGGAGGATGAGCCTCTCTGTGATCTTCATCAAATGGGACATCAGGGATACAGGTGGTTTGGCTTCCTTGCATGTTTACTTTTGGGAACCAGAACCATGCAGGAGGTCTTCCACAGGACAGGGATGATCTCCAGGCTGAGGCTCAGGCTGAAAATGTACACGACCACCCCACAGAGCTGGTCCACACAGGTCCTCGGCAATCTGGGACTGACCCCATCTGGTCCTACAGCCTTCCTAACCTTCAGGCATCTCAGTTACCCCCTCACCTGGCTTAAAGAGGGGGAGAGGAGGAGGAGGAGGAAAGGGGGCTGACTCTGGAATGGTATGAAAACAGGGGGGTACTGGGAGGTGAAGAAGATTGGGGGATGGTGATTGAAACTGCTGGACTAGAGATGTATGGGAAAGGAGCTGAGGGGCTTTCAGAGGGCATAGGGGTGGAGTCCAACCTGTTAAAAACAGGTTTAACTTATTAGCCCAATCCCAATCACCATCAACCAACCCCCTGCTTACTACCTGTTCATGGCCTGAGATGGTCTTCAGGCCCCTCCAAACATCGCACACATTATTGTTCTCCAGTTTCTCCAGCTTCTTCTTATATCTGTCCTTGGCCTGTCTTATCTTGTACCAGTGCATGCTGAACTCTTTTCTGCTCCTCCATATCCCCTGAAATAAAAACCCTCCCCTTCTCTTTAAGCACAGCTCTAAGCTCAGGGGTCATCCAGGTTGTTTGCAAAAACCTGGACCCTCCAATTTGGCACAGTGTTCTCCACACAGAAGTTGATGTAATCCGTGATGCAGTGGGTCAGGCTATTGATGTCATCTCCATGAGAGCTTCAGAGTGTCCCCCAGTCTGTGTTTTGGAAACAATCTCTCAGTCTCTCACTAGACTCATCAGTCTGCAGCCTCACAATCTTCTTCTGTGCAGGGAATATAATCAGGGAACAGATGTACCAAGTTGTGATCAGAATGGCCAAGTGTGGAGAGGGGGACTGGAGATGTATGCATCTTTAACATTAGAACACAATAGATCAATCATCTTGCTATTCCTTGTGTGACGTTTCACGTACTGAGTGAATGTTGGGAGACTGTAAGAAAGTGAGGATTGATTGAAATCTCCACTAATGAGGAAGAGCCTGCAAATGTTGCATCTGCAGATGAATCACTGTGCTGTGCAACAGCTCACATGCAGCAGCTGCATCGGCCGAGGGATAAATGTACACATCAAAAACAAGAACATGTGAAAACTCCCTCAGAATATAATAAGGCCAGATGACTGTGGTGTGCCCCTTACACACAGTGGGTTTTCACTCACTGCCACCACCAGATTAATTGGACACTTGTATGTATTTGAGAGCTGCCTAGATGCCCTAAGCACCTCTGATCTCATCTGATTTCGGAAGCTAAGCAGGGTCGGCCCTGGTTAGTACTTGGATGGGAGACCACCAGGGAATACCAGGTGCTGTAGGCACCTGGAGCAGGAACTGGCAAGCCACTCCAGTATTCCTTGCCAAGAAAACTCCATGGATATGGGGTCACGAAGAGTCGGTCACGGCTCTAACGGCACAACACATGTATTTGAGAGTCACACCAAGTTATATAGTTATAAAACAAAACATGAAACGTTTATTAGTTTACAATTGGATGATCAGTATTATGATAGCTTTAGCCGATGTTATTGTATTGCATTTGGTCCCGGTATGGGACCAAATGCCTCAGTCTGGAATATCTTATAAATGGGGCACATTTCTACTTTTGTGTCCCAGTTGATCAGTGAGGCTACAAAATAAAACAGGCTGAACTGTGCTTTCATCATTGTAAGGCTAATTACACTGCTGACAATGAGGCCTGTAATAAGACTTCCTGGGGTAGGAACTGGCAAGCCACCCCGGTATCCCTGCCAAGAACATCCCATGGTCAGAAACAAAAGGCTAAAAGATATGACGCTGGAAGATGAGCCCCTCAGGTCGGAAGGTGTCCAACATGCTACTGAGGAAGAGCGGAGGACAAGTACAAGTAGCTCCAGAGCTAATGAAGTGGCTGGGCCAAAGCCGAAAGGATGCTCAGCTGCAGACGTGCCTGGAAGAGAAAGGAAAGTCCAATGCTGCAAAGAAATATACTGCATAGGAACCTGGAATGTGAGATCTATGAACCAGGGTAAGCTGGATGTGGTCAAAAGTGAGATGGAAAGAATAAACATTGACATCCTGGGTATCAGTGAACTTAAATGGACAGGAATGGGTGAATTCAGTTCAGATGACTATCACATCTACTACTGTGGGCAAGAAGCCCAAAGAAGAAATGGAGTAGCCTTCATAGTCAACAATAGAGTGAGAAAAGCAGTGCTGGGATACAACCTAAAAATGATAGAATGATCTCGGATACGATTCCAAGGCAGCCCTTTGAACATCACAGTAATCCAAGTTTATGCACCAACTACCGGTGCTGAAGAGTCTGAGATTGACCAATTTTACGAAGACTTACAAGAACTTCTAGAACTGACACCAAAGAAAGATGTTCTTCTCATCATAGGGGATTGGAATGCTAAAGTAGGAGTCAAGTGATAAAAGGAATAACTGGCAAGTTTGGCCTTGGAGTTCCAAATGAAGCAGGGCAAAGGCTAATTGAGTTTTGTCAAGAGAACAAGCTGGTCATTGCAAACACTCTTTTCCAACAACACAAAAGGCGACTCTACACATGGACATCACCAGATGGACAATACCGGAATCAGATTGACTATGTTCTCTGCAGCCAAAGATGGAGGAGCTCTATACAGTCAGCAAAAACAAGACCTGGTGCTGACTGTGGCTCAGATCATCAGCTTCTTATTTCAAAATTCAAACTTAAACTGAAGAAAGTAGGGAAGATCACTGGGCCAGTTAGGTATAACCTAAGTCAAATCCCATATGAATACACAGTGGAAGTGAAGAATAGATTCAAGGAACTAGATTTGGTGGACAGAACACCTGAAGAATTATGGATGGAGGCTTGTAACATTGTACAGGAGGCTGCAATGAAAAATATTCCAAAGAAAAGAAAATGCAAGAAAGCAAAGTGGTTGTCCAACGAGGCCCTACAAATAGCGGAGGAGAGAAGGGATGCAAAATGCAAGGGAGAAAGGGAAAGATACAGAAAATTGAATGCAGACTTCCAAAGAATAGCAAGGAGAGACAGGGCGGCCTTCTTGAATGAACAGTGCAAAGAAATAGAGGAAAACAACAGAAAAGGAAAAACCAGAGATCTGTTCAAGAAAATTGGAGATATTAAAGGGGTATTTCGTGCAAAGATGGATATGATAAAGGACAAAAATGGTAGGGACCTAACTGAAGCAGAAGAGATCAAGAAGAGATGGCAAGAATATACAGAAGAATTATATCGGAAAGATCTGGATGTCCCTGATAACCAAGATAGCGTAATTGCTGACTTGGAGCCAGACATCCTGGAAAGTGAAGTCAAGTGGGCCTTAGAAAGCATTGCAAACAACAAGGCCAGTGGAGGTGACGGCATTCCAATTGAACTCTTTAAAATCTTAAAAGAGGATGCTGTAAAGGTGCTGCATAAGATATGCCAGCAAATTTGGAAAACCCAGCAGTGGCCAGAGGACTGGAAAAGATCGGTCTACATCCCAATCCCAAAGAAAGGAAATGCCAAAGAATGCTCCAACTATCGCACAATTGCACTCATTTCACATGCTAGCAAGGTTATGCTCAAAATTCTACAAGGCAGGCTTCAGCAGTATGTGGAAAGAGAACTTCCAGAACTACAAGCTGGATTTCGAAAGGGCAGAGGAACTAGAGATCAAATCGCCAACATGCGCTGGATTATGGAGAAAGCCAGAGAGTTCCAGAAAAACATCTACTTCTGCTTCATTGACTATGCCAAAGCCTTCGACTGTGTAGACCACAACAAACTATGGCAAGTCCTTAAAGGAATGGGAGTGCCTGACCACCTTATCTGTCTCCTAAGAAATCTATATGTGGGACAAGCAGCAACCGTCAGAACTGGATATGGAACAACTGACTGGTTTAGAATTGGGAAAGGAGTACGACAAGGCTGTATACTGTCACCTTGCCTATTTAACTTATATGCAGAGTACATCATGAGAAAGGCCGGTCTGGATGAATCACAAGACGGAATTAAGATTGCCGGAAGAAATATCAACAACCTCAGATACGCAGATGATACTACTCTAATAGCAGAGAGTGAGGAAGAATTAAAGAACCTCTTAATGAGGGTGAAAGAGGAGAGTGGAAAAAATGGGCTGAAGCTCAACATCAAAAAGACTAAGATCATGGCCACTGGTCCCATCACCTCCTGGCAAATAGAAGGGGAAGAAATGGAGGCAATGACAGAGTTTATTTTCTTGGGCTCCTTGATCACTTCAGATGGCGACTGCAGCAATGAAATAAAAAGACGCCTGCTTCTCGGGAGGAAAGCAATGGCAAACCTAGATAGCATACTAAAGAGCAGAGACATCAGTTTGCCAACTAAGGTCAGGATGGTTAAAGCTATGGTTTTTCCAGTAGTGATGTATGGAAGTGAGAGCTGGACTATAAAGAAGGCTGATCGCCGCAGAATTGATGCTTTTGAGCTGTGGTGCTGGAGGAGAGTCTTGAGAGTCCCCTGGACTGCAAAGAGATCAAACCTATCCATTCTGAAAGAAATCAACCCCGAATGTTCACTAGAAGGACAGATTTTGAAGCTGAGGCTCCAGTACTTTGGCCACCTCATGAGAAGAGAGGACTCCCTGGAAGTCCCTGATGCTGGGAAAAATCGAAGGCAAAAGGAAAAGAGGAGGACAGAGAATGAGATGGTTGGACAGTGTCATCGATGCAACCAAAATGAATTTGACAAAACTCCGGGAGGCAGTGGAGGATAGGAAGGCCTGGCGAGCTCTGGTCCATGGGGTCACGAAGAGTCGGACACGACTGAACGACTGAACAACAACAATTGTATTGCAAACATGAATTCTTATAATAATGCATTTCCTTTATAAACCAGACCCTTTTCAGTGGAAGGATCTCCCACCTGTTCAGCTCTCTTAACTGAACTGAACTCCTCTCAGCTCTAACACAAACTGAACCCAACTGCCCATCACCCATTAGGTTCCAATATATAACTTACTTAACCACTCCCACCTGCTTGGTGATTGGCTATTCAAAACACACTCATGAATATTTATCCTTGTTTCATCCTTTTCGCCACAATGGCAACAGTGATTAACTCAATATCCTCAGTGCAAAGATGTTCCATAAAAGAGATGTGTGTTGAATTGCACCATCTCTCATGAATCAACACTGCCAGTCCTCCACCCTTCCTCTTACCACTTTCCTTCAAACCTCTGTCTGCCTGAGCAAGTTTAAAACCATCCAGAGTAACCACAGAGTCCAGGGTCAGGTCAAAACGTCCTCTTCTTTGCTCTGGCAAACAGGAACTCAGGCCTGGCAGCTCTCTCTTTCACGTTGGCCACACTTCAGTGTCTTTTCATGGTCCAGCCCTGGTCTCTCAATCTCCAACCAGTCCATGGTGAGGAAGGAACTCTAAAGAAATTCTCTATATCTTAACTTGAATGCTGGTAGTGCTCTCTATAGGAGCAGGGATCTTGATATAATAAGACTGTTAATCAAACAGAGACTTATGTGCATCCAAGTAGGTACAAGCAGAGATTACCTTCAAATTTCCTATTCATTGATGCAAATTGGGAAGTAGTGTCTGGCACAAACATTAACATCTATTGGCAGAATGTGGAAATTGCTAGCTTAAAAGCTCCAGCTATATACCAGAGGGGAAAAACCAGGCAGGGACCTTCAGAACAAAGTATTATACAGTTACAAGTCTCCTTCAATATATCACCCTTTATTGTTTGGCAAGTTTTATTTCAACTGGGAATATAGTCTCAAGAGAGTCAGCCAGAGATTCTGGTGTTGAGAAAGGATTTTAAAAGGTTCTGTTTTACTCACAAATCTTCATATATATCAGAATAGCAGACAAAGATATTCACTTGCTACATAGCATGGAATTTTAACAGATTAAACTAATGATTTGACTGATTGACTGGATACATAGACACTCATTTAACTGCTGATTCCTTAACTAACAGGATTTAACACAGCAGAACACTGACATTACTAACTGACCCAGAACTCTGACTGAACCTCAATAGAAAAAATGCAGGAAAAGGACTCTGAGATGGAGAGGAAACTACTGTCTACCACTGTGATAGACCCCAAAGGCCCTCCCATCCAAATCTCTTAAAAGCATAACATGCAGTCTGCTATAATTCCAGCAACATCAGGGGTTGAGTAGGTATCTCGAACCCCATGCCCTTTTATTGTGTATTTGACTACATTTTGTATCACACACACACACACACACACACACACACACACACACACACACACACACACATATATATATGCATGTTAGGGTGGATTCGGGTTTCTTCCCGTGTAGAAATCTGGTTGTTCTGGCGACGTTTCGACGAGGTCTCACTCGTCATCTTCAGGCTGGTGTTCTGGCTTCTTTCTTCTTGAAGCAAAGTGTGGTCTCAGTTGAAGTCCTTCTATAAATACTGCTGGGGGGGGTGTGGTTTGCTTGCTCTGTTGCTGATTGTAGGTTCCTTTGTTCCTTTGTTCTTTTGTGATCTGCTGTGTGGCTGAGGCGATCGTTAAGGGATTAACTGCTGATGGCTGTTTAGATGGCTGTTTACATGCTGGTGGGTTAGATGGCTGGTAGGTTCTGGCAGTATCCTGGGCTTTGGTGGAGTGGGGTCCTGTGTCTTGTGAATTCATTTTGGTCTGGCTACGTGTCTGTGGTCTCCCAATGTTTTTGGGGTGTGTGAGTGTGCTCCATGTGGTGACTGGAGTGGGGTGCCGCAGTAGATGGTGCAGTCGTGGTTTTGTTATTGGATGGTGGTTTCGTTTCATCTGTGGGAAGGGTCTGGGTTTGTGTTTGGTGTGGATGGAAGGTGGTGGCATCTTGTGTCCTTTTGGACCTGGTGTCAGTCTTTGTGACAGAGGCTCGTCTGTTGACCAGGGCTAGTTTCAGATGTCAGGCAAGCGGGAGGTGTCATCACGTTTATTCATGTTGTTTGGGTGTTTCTCTATTTCAATGGCTTCCATGATTATTCGACTGTTGAAGTGTTCAGTTTTGGAGATGAGTTTGGTTCTTTCAAAGTCAATTTCATGACCTGTTGTTTTTATGTGCTGGAAGAGAGAGGAAGATTTTTCTTCTTTTTTGACTGCGTTCTTGTGTTCTGCGATGCGTGCGCTTATTCTCCTGTTTGTCTGTCCGATGTATGTGGCTGGACAGACTTTGCATGGTATTTCGTAGACTCCTTGGTTTTCTAGCTCAATCTTGTCTTTGGGGTTTCTTAAAATGTTGGCTATTTTTGGTCGGTGCAAAAGGCTGTCTTGATATTGTGTTTGTGGAGAATTTTGCTGATTTTGTCTGTGGTGCCTTTGATATAAGGGAGGAGGCGGTGCCGTTGTTCTCTTCTGTTTCTTGGTTCTTGGGGGTGTTTCCTTTTGGATTAGTTTGGTGATGGTGTTTTTTTGGAATCCGTTCGCAATTAAAACATTCGAGAGAGTGTGTAATTCAGTTTTAGGTGGTCTTTGTCAGCGAGGCGTTTGGTTCTGGAGATGAGGGTTTTTGCTACGGAGTTGATCTGTGCAGGGTGGTGGTGTGATTGTGCATTTAAGTAGCGGTTTGTATGTGTTTTTTTCTGGTAGATGGTATGTCCTAAGGAGCCGTCGGGTTTTTTGTAGATTAGGACATCCAGGAAGGAAGTTGGTTGTTGGCTTCTATTTCCATAGTGAATTGTATTTTGGGGTGTAGGCTGTTGAGATGTGTGAGGAAGTTGTTCAGTTTATCTTTCCCGTGTGGTCAGATAACAAAGGTGTCGTCAACATATCTGAGCCAGAGTTTGGGTTTATGTTCGGACTTCTGTAACGCGTTGGTTTCAAAGTGTTCCATATATAGGTTTGCGATGACCGGTGAGAGGGGTGATCCCATGGGTGCTCCTTCTATCTGTTTGTATCTTTGTCCATTGTGGATGAAGTATGTGTTGGTTAGGCAGTGGTTGGTCAGATCTAGGATGTGCTTGGTGGGGTTGTATTTGTTGTGGATAGCTGTCAAGGCTTCTTGAATGGGCACTTGTGTGAAGAGCGAAACAACATCGAAGCTCACGAGTAGGTCATTGGGTTGTAGGTCTTGTTTCTTTATAATTTCTATGAAGTGGAATGAGTTTTGTACGTATGAAGTGATGGATTCTGCATAGGGCTGGAGTTGTTTGGCAAAAAATTTGGCGAGGTTTTGTAGAGGTGAGCCTATGGAGCTGACTATCGGTCTGAGAGGTGTTCCTTCTTTGTGAATCTTGGGGAGGCCGTAGAGCTTGGGGCATCTGGATGATTTCTCTCTGGGGATGATGCTTGGCTTGATTTCTTCACTTAAGTCCACATACATCGGACAGACAAACAGGAGAATAAGCGCACGCATCGCAGAACACAAGAACGCAGTCAAAAAAGAAGAAAAATCTTCCTCTCTCTTCCAGCACATAAAAACAACAGGTCATGAAATTGACTTTGAAAGAACCAAACTCATCTCCAAAACTGAACACTTCAACAGTCGAATAATCATGGAAGCCATTGAAATAGAGAAACACCCAAACAACATGAATAAACGTGATGACACCTCCCGCTTGCCTGACATCTGGAAACTAGCCCTGGTCAACAGACGAGCCTCTGTCACAAAGACTGACACCAGGTCCAAAAGGACACAAGATGCCACCACCTTCCATCCACACCAAACACAAACCCAGACCCTTCCCACAGATGAAACGAAACCACCATCCAATAACAAAACCACGACTGCACCATCTACTGCGGCACCCCACTCCAGTCACCACATGGAGCACACTCACACACCCCAAAAAAACATTGGGAGACCACAGACACGTAGCCAGACCAAAATGAATTCACAAGACACAGGACCCCACTCCACCAAAGCCCAGGATACTGCCAGAACCCACCAGCCATCTAACCCACCAGCATCTAAACAGCCATCTAAACAGCCACCAGCAGTTAATCCCTTAACGATCGCCTCAGCCACACAGCAGATCACAAAAGAACAAAGGAACAAAGGAACCTGCAATCAGCAACAAAGCAAGCAAACCACACACCCCCAGCAGTATTTATAGAAGGACTTCAACTGAGACCACGCTTTGCTTCAAGAAGAAAGAAGCCAGAACACCAGCCTGAAGATGACGAGTGAGACCTCGTCGAAACGTCGCCAAAACCACCAGATTTCTACACGGGAAGAAACCCGAATCCACACTAGCATTTTCATTGATAGTGTATGACAGGAATGCATGGTTAAACAATGTAATCACAACTCTGATGTATAAGGCTCTTTTCTTTCTCCTGCCCATCAAAATCAGGAGCATGTGATACATTTTCCTACTGTATAATGTAAGAATGAGCTGGACAGATAGGTTAAATCCTCATGCGCAATGTGAGGCAGTGCATAAATTGCAGAACCAGAACTCGGGGGGACCTGGGTTCAACTTACCATGTTTATCTCATATACTTCAAAAACCTTATTAGGGTCATAGGACATCAGAAGTGACCTGATGGCACATGGCAACAATGGCCATTTAAGGCTGGGTTCGCACACAAGGATTGGCCCTCTAATTTCTTGCATTTTCAGCTTCCTATAAGGTTGTGCATCGATGCTACGTGACCTATATGCTACAGTAGGAATTCAGCCTCCCCGTCCCCCGCCCCCCAAGTGTCACACAGGATCACAAGCTGAAATGAAGGCACATTGGATTGTGGAACAAAAAAAGTTGTAGCCTTCATGTGGGTGAGATATAGCAATATATGGAAGATGTATCGTCTGAAGCCCCCCAAAGCCAAAACAAAATCAAATTCAGTGATGGATATTGGAGAGACATTTCAATCATGTGAACACAGGCTAAGGCCTAGTTACCAGGTACTGTAACTAGGCAAGTGGCCAAATTCTGTGCTGCTGCAATAAGGGTTCGTAAACAAATTTATAAAGAAACATAGTAGTAACTGATGACTGTTTTTATCGTAGCTAATGGCCACTTTTATTTCGGACCAGAATGAATTTTAAACTGTATTTTAAATTGTATTTAAAATTGTATTTATGATATATCTTGTAATAAGGCTTGATTCATGTGCTGTCTATTGGAATGCATATTTGAACATCCTTATTTTTATGATTTTATTTTTGGTTTTTGGTCGTTGACCGTAAATAAAATTTCATTCTTTCATTCATTCAGGCTAAGGCCAGGGGTGGGGGAGCGCAATCAGTTTCACATCCAATCATTGCAATGGCTGCCTCCATGACGGATGGGTCCCCTTTCCCTCAGCATCATGGAGCCAACAATAAGCCAATGCATCATACATGGCCTGGGAAAATAAATGCCACTCACGCCCCCTCATGTTGCTACTGTGGATGAAAAAGATTGTGAGTGATATATTGGTCACATATTCACGGAGGTGCTCTGGAGGCTCCGATAAAGCCTTAACCTTTATTTCTTGAACATTTATTAACTTTGAGCAAGCTGAGGGAAAATGAAATAGTGCAGCATGTGAGAACATTGATTAGAAAAGCCAGCCATCTACCATATATTGGCGACTGAGAACGGAAAACCTGAAGACTGGTGTTTTGCCCTATGATAAGCAAGCACCAATTCAAGGACTGCCTCAATTCTATCTCAGGGAAGGGCCTGGTTCCACAAAAATATGGAACTAGCCAAATCTAGGATCCCGAGGAGGTGGAGTATAAAATTAGGAAAAAAGCAGATGGACCTTGTATTCCCAGTCTGCACAGGGAGTTCTGCAATGCACATGCACCTTACCCCTCCGGGTTTTTATCCCAACCCATTCTACCCCTTGGGTGGATATGGACATGGGCTAAAGCATTCCCATCAGCCATGTGCAGTGGTTGCTTCTGGCAAGGCTGGTTTTCCCCCCACCCGTCTAATCTGTATTTCTGTGCTCTCATCTCTCTTCAGCAGGGATGCCTCTACTTCCTGCTGACTTCAGCCTTCATTTGGGGATTGGAAGGAGATGTCCCCAGCATGGGCTCTAATGATAGCTTTTTGTGCCAGCTTCTTACTGTTCCTAACACTGAGTCAGTTTAGATTTCATTGCCTTCCCTAGTTTTTTCTTAGCTGTACTTACAGATAGCTTAACCCCTGCCTGCCAACAGGCCAGCTCGCTGTTGCTTTCCCATCTTCTCCTGTGTTTTCCAACTCTCTCCCTTATATGAAACAAATGAATCTTTGTTAAGAGTTTTATTGAGTGCTTGAGTTTTCCGTTGAGGGCATCCAAGGATCACCCCTCACTCTTTAAGACAACACATTCATCACTACATGGCATGTCCAGCCTTTGGTCCTTCAACCAATCAATTTTGCACTGACTCGAAGCAGCACCCAAGGGGTTCAGAGTAGAGATGGGCACGACTTGAAAAAATTTTTTTTCGAGTTGTCGTTAGTCGGGCCGGTTCCGTTTCGGCTCGTTTCAGTTTTTCGCAAAAATTCGCAAAAATTAGTCGGTTCATTTTTTTGTTTTTTTGTTGTTGTTAGTACTGTTTTTTGGGGGGGAGCGGGCTCCTGGAGGCACCTCTGTGGTGGGTGCCTCCTCTGGCCCGCTATAAAGGGAAAGTGGGCTCCTGGAGGCACCCGTAGGTGCCTCCTATCCTCCCACTAGGAAGGGGAAGCAGGCTCCAAGAGACCCCTCTACATGGGGGTCTCCCCTCTTCACCTGCTGCTGCTGCAAAATGGTATGCAATAGCCATATGGATATTGCATACCAGTTGTGCAGACAGTGAGACCAGTGAGAGTGATAGCGTCATGCCTTCCCTGCACAAGGCTCTCGCACCGCCATGTCTCACACAGAAGGGAATTGTACTTGCTGCGTGTAGTGCAATGCAAGCAAGTAGATCTGGCTTAGGGTTAAGGTGGGTTAGTGCAAAGGCTAGGGTTAGGCTAGTGACGGGTAAGGTTACGGTGGGCTAGTGGGTTGCACCTCTGGGTGCCTCTCTGACCCACTAAGAAGACAGTCTGTGACGTATGGGTAAGGAAGGAGTCAAGGGTTAGGGTTAGGGTTAGGGGGCTAGGGCAGGTTTTAGGGGGCTTTTTGGCACATCCCAGAAGTCTCCGTGGCCAAGTGGCCATGCGATTGGTGGGATGGCTCCAAAAATTTGCATGGTCGTCCACTCCCACATGGCTGGCCACTCGGCCAGCCCATCATTGTGCAGGTGTAAAAAAAATAAAAAATAAAATCAAATCAATGGAGGACAGAGGAGGAGAGGAGAGACATTTTGTTGCAAGAAAAAACCCACCGCTACTGTGAAAAATCTGCTGGCAGTTTATAAATTTTCGCGTGTTTCTTTCTGTTGTGCTTGTGTGTTTTTGGACCACGATTTCAAAAACAATATTGCGTTCGCCACCCCATTTTGGATCCCCCGCCCGCACCGCATGGCATGGCGACTCGAGTCTGGCTGCCCAGGACGGGGGGGAGATGGGACCCCCCTCCAGAAACCACCCCTCCGGTAGGTGCCCTGCGCCGTTAGTCAAGCAGGCATTTTTCCATCTGCTTTTTTGGCCTGGGAATCGGTGGGGGGAGAGTTTAAAAGTTTTTTCCTGTGCCGTCTGTGCCGCTTGCTTGCGCTTTAATTGCGGCGGGCGGCGGCGAGACTGGGCTTTTTGCTGGCTGCGAGCCTGCGGCAAGTCCCACCAGAGCAGCCCAGGACGGGGAATGGGGGGGAGGCCGGGGACCTCCAGAAACAACCCCTCTGGTAGGTGCCCTGAGGCACGGCAGGCATTTTTCCGCCTGCTTTTTGGCCGGGAACCGGGTTTTTTCAACTTTTAAAAACTTTTTTTCTGTGCTGCGTGGCATCGCGCGATCGCGCGATGCAAGGAACGAGCACGACAAATCAGACCAAAATTGTTCGTTCGTCGGTTCGAGCTTGAAGTCTGGCGGAGTAATTCCCGTTACCGTTTCCATAGATTAACGGAACCGAGTAATTGAAACGGAAACGGGAATACCGCTAAGTTGTGCCCATCTCTAGTTCAGAGAGAAGTCTCCAGTAAAAGGCAGAACTGGGAGCCATTTGCATGCACTGTATGTGCTCTTTAAGTGAGTACTGTACATGGAGAAAGCTGGTGAGGAAGAAGCAAGCAATGTGAAAGCGACAGCAGCCCAATGTAGAACAGGTCGAAGCGTCACCTCGGAGCTTTCAGGGTTAATGTCAAGATGTTTGAACCATTAGTTCCCGGTTCAGGAGCAACCATAAGACATGTTGTTTGCTAAACGCCTAGCTAGCCAAGAGTGCTGAATAAACAGACTCTAAACCAGCCATTCTCAACTTTTGCTTGTATTTTGTTTTGCTTTGTTTTGGTTTTGGTCCACATAATATGAAAGAAATACAGGCTGAATCAGGATTGCATAAGTCACATAACGAAGCTTATAGCATGGTATGTGAAGAATTCTCTGTTGACTAGACTCTAATGGAAGCGTGTTCTCAGCTATTTGTGGTTTTATTAGATATTCTGCTAAGAACATGGGAGTCTCATTTAGATATTTAGTCACAATCTATGAGAGTGTCATGGTCAATCCATCCCTTCTCCCCATCTTCCCCATCTGTCATGATTTCTTGATTTACTTCTTGGTTTTCAGGTAATTTGGATGTTTGTTAAAACCTGACAAACTATGGTTTAAACAAACCCTCACTTCCTCACCACAAACCAGGACTGAAGATCAAAGTCTAGATTGCAGAACCTACAAGTTCAGGTTCAGTTGTGATTGGTCAATGCATTTTAAAAAAATCTCAGTAGAGAAGGAAGACTGCTAGACTGAGACTTGAGGTGCAAGTCATCCTAAGTCATTGTGTCATTGATGGAGGGAACAGTTTGTTAGCAATCGAAATACGTGTGTTTCAGTCCTTAGAAATGTTCCTTTTTGGATTCAATCCCCCAGAATCCCCCACCCAAAGCAGTTGACTGGGGAATTCTGGACAATATTATGCAAAAGGGGGGCATTTCCTTTGTGGTTTTAACCCAAGCTCCAAATCAGTGACAAGATGTACAAAATAAAGCAAAAAATAACAAACAAAAAAACAAACAAAAAAGTGTTCTGTTTATGTACCACCCCATACCAGCAGGCTGATAGGCTGATATTCAGAAAAGAGTTAATTTATGCTTAAGAATCAGAATCAGAATCTTAGAATGCAGAGAGGGAAGGACCCTATGAATCATAGAGCATCCTCATATTTGAATGAGTGCCCTTTGTCCTTGAAGTGGAGGTGTACTGCTGATTCTGGTCCTGAGCTGTTACCCCTCCTATGTTGGGCCATCCTTCTGTATAATGGCTGTTTAATTTCTCCAGTGTAGAGATCTGCACACTCCTCAGTGCATTGGATCACATATAATATATTGCTCCTTTTTTTGTTTAGGTATCGGGTCCTTTGGGTGGACAAGTCTCTGCCTTAGGGCCTTTTCACACGACCCCTAAGATCTGCTGGTCCCTTAAATTTGGACCAGAGATCTTGGGGGTTCATTTCTGTTCCTGCGTCCCCACCCCTCAGCACTTCCTGCTCCTGTTGGCGTGAGGGGGGGAGGCAAAAAAAGGACAAAAGAAGCCTTTACTAACCTGCCCGTGTGGGTCGAACTTGCCACAAGCCCCATTACTTCCTGCTTCCGTCTCAAGGAGCTCTTAAAGGGGCAGGAGGCAAAAAAACAACAGACAAGCCAGGAGAGCCCGGCACTCTTATCCGCATCTAATTTTTTATCACCTCCAAAGAGAAGGTAGAAAGAAAGTGCGCTGAGTCGCGCTAAAGTGGGCGGGGTCTCACTTAATTGTCTCCAAACTCCGGAGCTGGTGGGAAAACATTTCTAAGCTCCGGAGCTGGGAGCCATTTGCAGCGCAGCTTAGGGGTCATGTATAAACACCCTTAGTGTGTTTGGGGGTTTGAAATAAACAGGGATGTGGTGTTCTCCAGCCATGTAGGGAATGACCAGATTCTTCCCCAGAAGAACAAGGGATCAGCCTGAGACCCAGACCCATATTAGACAGAGAAGATAGGTGGCTTAACAGAAGGGTTTGGGAAGCTATTCATGTGAGCATTGAAAACCCCTCTCTTAACACAGGTGGCAGGCTTCAGACACAATCTATATCTGCTAATTATAAGGCTGTGCTTTCAACAATACCCAGACAAATCAAAAAGCCTTCACCACCAAGGCCATAGCTAACGACCCATACTTTATGGGTTTTAGCACCTTAGGCCATTGTTCAGCTTAAGGCTATTGACTATTGTCTACCTAACAAGACTATTCAGGCTATTGTTCATCTTATGGGCCTATTTCAGACCAGGGTGACAAGAGGTCAAAACGGACTATAAGATGGAGGACTTGCAACTAGCTTTATTCAGACTGATGAAGCAGTGAAATGTTTTTCTCAAGAAAAAGAAGTCTAGTCACCATGACCCAACTTCCAGATGTCCCTTCTGAAGTCATTTTGCAAGGAAGAAGGCATGGCTGGAACTATATTACTGACATCTGCACAGTAATATACAGTTTGACCTATAATTTCTCTTAGACATGGGCACAACTCGGCAAAATTGTCGTTTCCGTTTTCGGTTATCGTTTCCGTTACGTAACGGAAACAGTAACGATAATTAAGCCATCAGAACTCGAACTCAAACCGAAAAAAGAAAAATTTGGTCGGGTTTTTCATTTCCGTTTGTGGCATTGCGGCGATCACGCAATGCGAAGTACAGAAAAAGTTTTTAAAAGTTTTTTTTAAAACAAAACCCGACTCCCGGCCAAAAAAGCAGGCGAAAATATGCCTGCCTGAGGCTTTGCCACCTACCAGAGGGGTGGTTTCTGGGGGGTCCCCGGCCTTCCCCCCTTCTTCTCCTGTCCTGGGCTGCTTGCACCAGGCTGGGGGGGTCATCCTCCTCATCTCGCCATGCCATGCGGTGGGGGGGGGAATCCAAAATGGCGACCACAATTTTTATTTCAAAATTGTGATAAAAAAACACACCAAATCACCACAGAAACATGTGAAATTTATTTATTTTAAATGCCTGAATTTTAATAGTAGCAGCAGTGGGTTTTTTATAGCAATAAAACGTTGTATTGATTTTATTTTATTTTATTTTATTTTATTTTTTATTTTTTTAGACTTGCCCATTTGGGCTGGGCATGGGATGGGAGCATGCAATTTTTTTGAACATTCCACCAATGGCATCGCCAGGTTTTTGACTGACACTTCTGGATGTCTCGGAGGGCATAAAAAGCTGAGGCACCTTCCAGAAATCGCAGTCGGGTGTATGGATGTGGTTGAGGGAGGAAGGCTGGCTGCTGGTGCTGGTGTGATCCGATCGAGATTGAGGATGGAGGCTGGAAGATTTAGGATTTAAGTTAGGCAGGGAGGGAGGGAATTGAATTTAGAAAATAATTTCTTTGATTCCCTGCAGCTTTGTCTGCTGACGGGAATAGCAGTTTATTCTTTATTTCTTCTCTGGCAGTTTGTGAGGATTTTTTTCTGATATTGGATAAAGGGGGAGGTTCGACTGGGAATGGGAGGTGTGGATTTATTTTAAAAATATATTACATACTACCATTTATTTTCTATTTTCCCAACTTCAATTTGCTTGCACACACACACATTTTGGGTGCAAGAAAGAACAGAACCTCTATCCTAAGTGATATCCTAACTGCCCACTCACCCGTCCGCCCACGCTGCCACCCACCTGTGGCCCGCGCCACCGCCCGCCCACTCACCCACCCGCGGCCGCCGCCTGCCCGCCCGCCCCCCCCGCCGCCTTGAGCGCAAAAACACCTAGCGCCGGCCCTGATTGCAGGACGCCCCTATGCTCTGGGAAGTCAAATCGCGCTAAATCGTGGTGGAAATGACAAACAACAAATGACAAACGGAAATGACAAATTTTTGAAAAATTTCGCGACAAACGGAAATGACCCGAAACGGACCCGTTCCGACAAATGAAAACTCAAAACGTCATTTTTTCTGGTCGTGCCCATGTCTAATAGAAACATTTCTGGAAAATGTAGTCTGAGAAAAGGCAGCTTCCAAAGTCATAAGTTGTGAGTTTTTTGGGCTGTTTGGTTGTGTTCTGGAAGTTTTTCTTCCTGATCTTTTGCCAGACTCTGTGGCTGGCATCTTCAGAGGGCAAGGAGCTCAGGGAGCTAGTGCACAGAGAGAACTCCTAGTTCCCGGAGCAACTTGCCCGCTGAAGATGGTGGCCACAGAGTCTGATGAAACGCCAGGAAGAAAAACTTCCAGAACACATCCAAACAGCCTGAAAAACTCACAACAACGATCAGATCCCAACAATGAAAGCCTTTGAAAATACAATATAATGTTTGTTATTTTTAAATGTAAGATACTAGAAACAAAATTTACAAGAAAAATAAACAGGTATTTCTGTTCTACTTACCTCTATCAAAGACTTTGGAATCAACCTTTATTTTGGATTATTATCATAATTGTATTATTATCACTACTCTTTTAGTGAAGCAAGATGGTTTTCAATTTTACGTTTTCCTAGGTTGCTTCCAGATAGGTAAAAGTAAATGCATGCCTTATTATATAATGGCATTTTAAATGTCTGTCAAATGAAACAAACTGACATTATACAGATAAACTCATCTATTTACTTTTCTTGAGATGAATGATTTTCATCTTGAATAGCACATATTTTTCTTTACTATTTGGAGATACTTTCCCTTCCTTTCATTTTTGGCTCATGGATAATCTTCTCCAGGCTGCTGCTTTTTTTTTTTTTTTTTGCTTCTACCTTAACATCCACCCTTGTTTTCATGTTCCAAACTTCTTTCTGCACTAATTAGGAAGGCAAGTCTTTGGGGGGAAATTTTGTAAGGTAAAATAGAATCTCTTGTAACTCCTGCTCCTACTTTATTTCCTGGATATTTTTTCCCTCCTAGGCTTGTTTGTCAAACATGATTTCACATGGCAGAAATATCATTGTTGAGCTCTGTTTGCCCACTCGCCCGCCCGCGGCCGCCGCCCGCCCATGGCCCCCGCCACCACTGCCTGTCCGCACCTCCCCCACCACCCGCCCCCCACCCCACCCCCTGCCTAGGGCACAAAAACACCTAGCGCCGGCCCTGATTGCGGGACACCCCTATGCTCTGGGAAGTCAAATCACACTAAATCGCGGTGGAAACGACAAATGACAAACGACAAACAAAATGACAAATTTTTGAAAAATTTTGCGACAAACGGAAACGACCCAAAATGGACCCGTTCCGACAAACAAAAACTCGAAACGTCATTTTTTCTGGTCGTGCCCATGTCTAATTTCTCTAGCAGTTAACAGTGAACATACCAAGTGTCTTGGCTATAACACACACACACACACACACACACACACACACACACACACACTCACACACACACACACACACACACACACACACACAGCATCAGCAGGGGGAGTGGGGGAGGAGTCTCTTGAATTTTTGGCCAGTAAATTGACCAGGAAGCAATTTGAACACAAAAGAAAAAGCTACTTGTCTCTTGCTTAATGGCTTTTGGCAGTGTATTTCCCAAAGAGGAGTATTTTAATCTCTTTGAATGCTTTTAGAAATGGTGAGGCACAGAAAACAGCTCGGTTGAGAAAGCAGCAGGATTTGGATTTCACCTCCAAAATTAATAAAAGAGAGTCCAAAAGAAGTAAAGATATAGTTCTAAGGACCAGACTCATAGATCTCTGATGTCTTATATATGTTGGGTGTGTGTGTGGTCAGACAAGTCTTCCTTCCTTCCTTCCTTCCTTCCTTCCTTCCTTCCTTCCTTCCTTCCTTCCTTCTTATCAGAGCACTGCACAATTCAAAATCATGGATGAGCATTGTACAATTCAAAATCATGGATGCACATGAAATATAGGCAAAGCCCGTTTAAATGTCTGATAATTGTCAAGACAATTTAGATAATTTAGTGTACAAGATAATTTTGTGCAAAAAGCTAGCTATTTTTGATGAGAAGCAGCCAGAGCTTGAGATGTATGTAGATACTTGGATGTAGCTCCAGCCATTGTCCAGAGGATAGGAGTCAATGAAGTGGCTGGATTTGTTGGTGTTTCAGTGCAACACTTGTGGAAGTGAAGGATTTGCTGGCTGATCCCCACTACCCAGTGGAGGCCTGGGCATTGCACTTTCAATGTTTTTCCACTCTTCTGAGAGGCTCCTTCTATGTCCCCCCTAAGCCAAATTCTTTCACTCTGTGTACTGATAGCAATGCTAAATAATAAATAAATAAATATGTCTTTGGATATCTTCCTTCTCAGCAGCCAGTATGGTGTTGTTGTATTAAGAGTACTAGACTAGGACTCGTATATTGGAGATCCAGGTCCTAGTCTCCGTTGAGGATTAAGTCCCAGAAATCCCCATTGAGCTGTGAAACTCATGGGCTGACCTTGAAGACATCACTCTCCTGAAAGTTCAGGTGCAATCAATGATTGTGCCAATTAATCAATGGCGACTTTACTGCCTTCACTCACAGTGTCACAAGAGAGACTGTGGCTGCTGAGTTTAGTTGGGCTGATTGTGTGCAAACCTAGCTATAGTAGCTATGTTTTGTAACAAGGAGTATATCATTGAAACAACTAGGGCCGTGGTCTCACCAGCATTTTCTGCACATTTTTGCTGCGGCGAACTGTGCAATAAAAGATCGCATCTTAAACACGAAGGGAAGAAATTTGGTACCCCGACCAACCACGCCCCCGGAAGTGCACTTTCACCAAAGATTTTTAAACCACCGCTAGGGGTTGGTTTAAAAAACTTCCCTTAAAGATGTGCAGTTCTTTGCTACTTTAGCAAGGTGCGACCCCAGAAAATACGCAGTAATTAGCTTTGTACCCCTTTTCCTGCCACTTCCTGCAACGGAGACTTAGAACATCGACCCAGAAAAAAGGGGAAATATGTGCAGTAAGCAAGTAGAGATGGGCACAGAGCAGTAAAATACTACCCTGTCGATAGGACACTAACTGCGCATCAAACACCATGTGGCCGCCCGAAAAAAACTTACGCATCAAATTAAGATGCACAGAAAACTTTAGTGAGACTGCGTCCTAGGTTTTATTTACATTACATTGAGCTGCAGCATAACGTGATGATTTTACTCCTTTTTCGCCATAAAAGTAACTCTTTTATGTACAGTTCCCCCTTTTATTAAACAAGGAAACATGTGTGGCCTTATTATGTAGTGTGTACCATAACTCAATGGTTCCTTGTATTCAGATTGATGTGTGTGTTTGAATATAAAAAATTAAAGGCAACTAGTTCACTTACTTCTGAGAACAGACATGTTTAGAGTTACTGCTAAAAAAGTTATAACTATAGTAGCAACTATGTGAGTGCCTTTAAGACTGCAAATAAGTAACCTAGAAAGGTAATTTCCCAAGCTCTATAAGTCAGCGCTCCCCAACATGCTTCATTGCTCCATCCAATATGGGAGTCAAACAAAAAGCTAAAAGGGGGATTGATGCCTACTCTTTATGATTAATCTGTTTTTCCTCCCACAAGTGTGCCTCCATTCTGTTTACCTTCCAGTGATCAATCTGAGACCAAAGGGCACTGAATGAAAGATACATAGGTGAGAGAAATAATGTGGTATGAAAACCAGACATCTTTCATCATTTGAAGGAAGGTGGTCTCCAAATACATGTATCACTAGTTCAATTGTAAGAGGCACTTAAGTGTGAAGCAGAAGGTCAAACTCCCCAGGCGGTTGTGGGAGCTGTAGGTTTAGTTACTTAAATTTTCCACAGAGTGGGCTTTTGTCATCTCCATTTGTCTCCTTCCCCGGTGAACTGTTTAGTGCCTAGTATGGTTATTTTATTTTACATATTTTATCTTTTATTTTAGTATTTTTTTCTTTTTTGTTAGATTGTTGTTGTTTATTGTTTGTTCATTGATGTTGTTAACTGCCCCAAGTTCCTTCAGATGATGAGTGGTAAATAAATAAATAAATAAATAAATAAATAAATAAATAAATAAATAAATAAGAGTCTGAATCACTGGGGGTTCTTTAAATTGGACTCGCTCTTACATGATACACACAAAACACTTTAATCCAAATTCTCACACTACCCATCTTGGGAGATGTGTGGGCAAGAAAAGTGTGAGTGAGTCTCAGAAATATAATATTTCACCCAAGGAATTTAGAAATCATTTTACAGAAATATTTTGAGGCTCTTTTTTAAAAAAATATAGAGAATAAGTGTGTTACCTGCTAATAATGTGTCTATAATTTAGGCTCTGGCAAGAAATCAGGCAAGATGTAATCAGCTGAACTAAAGTTCCAATTTTATTGAGAAAATACAGCAATTGTGTCAGCTGTGACTTCTCTTAAGGGCAGAGAAGACCCTGAAGGAAACAAAGCATACAGATTTTATATGTGTCAGACAAACCCTATTGGTTAGAATCTGCTATGTATTTGGACTCTAATTGGGCAGTTTAGGGGAGAACAGGTGAAAAGACCAGTTAATTGGTTCCCCTATGGATGCTTTGGGATGCCTGCCACCCCTCAGCGACCATCCTTTTGAATGCACCACCATGTCTGGGGGAAAGTGTACTTCTGGTCCCTTGACTCTGTTGATATGTTTATGTTAGCTAGGCTTGGATGTATGGCCTTCAGCCCCCATCTTCCCTGCTAGGTTTCATGTTGTCACTATCTGTATTATGCCCTGGAGCTACATTCCTACAATGGGGCATCTGTTAGTTGAAAGGGAAACATGTGGATGGGGTGAAGTATGGATACTTAGCTTGCTTATGAAGTTACAAAATAAGAGATCTAATTCCTAAAGTTAGGGGATCTTGTTCATTAGAAAACAAGAAGACAAATTTATATTGTAACCCATCCGCTATCAAGTGCACATGGAGTCCTGGCCCTAACATAAAAGTGGGAAGCAAACAAAACCGTAATTGGGCTTATTTTGGGTACACATTTTATTTTATTAATAGAAGTTCTTGATTATTAATAGAAGTTTTTAATGTCCATTATTTTCAGTATTGGACGTTTTTCAAATGGGCGCAAAGTTCTGCAAATTCTATTACTCTGTTTTACTAACATGGACTGAAACTGACAGAAATGTTATGATTTTGAGCACACGATGGGCTTCCACCTCAGGCAAAACAGGGGGCCTTGGGGTCTCCCACCTATAGCTCCATTGGCTCCAGTTGCTGGTGAGATTGCTCTGTTGTGGGGAGTTGCTGGAGAAGTTTGAAGCCAGGCTGACCTTGGCTACAGAACAAAGGAAAGACACAGAGAAACAAATACATTTTCTGACCAGCAGAGAAGGTACACACGCACAAAACTGCTGCATTTCTCTCAGAAGGTTCCATTTTTGTTCATCTTATCAATGTTTACCAGCAAGACATTGGAGCACTTATAGAAACAATAGTTCGGATAGGGGGCAGGTGCCCTTTAGCCTCTTGGCTCTGCCTCTAAGCAAAAGGTATGGGGAAAGAGAAGGTCACTTCCTTTCCAGGCATGCCACCTCAACCAGAAGTGTGTGATCATCACTGCAGTCCCACCAGAACCCACCCTTCAAAGGAACGTTCCCAAACTCTGTATTGGATTTGGTGAATTCAGGTGGTTCCCTGTCACCACCCTCCCATACCCCTGGAAACTGTGTTCCACACACTGGGCTCCTGGATATCCTCAGCTCAGTATTGGCTTCAGTTCATGTCCCTAAGACTAGTATAGCCCATGCAATAAACAAATGCCCAGTCTGAGAGCAAGGTTGGAGCCTTTCAGAAAGGTAAGACATCTCCTGTTGGCATTTGTGACATCAGCACCTTATCAACCACGTCAGGCCCTGTAGAGTTGGTGGGGTTTGAGCCTTCTCTGGAGCCGGGACCATGGCCATCTCTCTCCCCCAGCCTCAGCCTCCTAGCTACCAAGAGGCTGCTCACAGATTCTTGCCCTGGGTTGTTTTCCGGCTGACAGGCCAACTTAGGGCAGCTCAACTGCCATGAACTCCCGGGATTTCTCCCCCTTAGCAAACCCCTCACAGAGCATTGCAAACTTTGAAGATGCTGAAATATTGGTCTTTCCCTCCTTTAAGGCCACAAGTGGGTCCTCCTCCCCTCCTGCCAGCTGTTCCTCATCTTCTAGCTCTCTGGAGACACCAGGTCTTCCCACCATCCAGGTGTCCCAAGAGTCTAGAGTGACTGCTTCACACTCTTGTTAATGTGATGAAGCTAGGATGGATGGCCCACTAGGGATGCTGGTGGCAACCCGCTCATATAGGGACAGGGTGAACAATCTCTTAAGCAAAGAGGAACCCAACAAAATTATTTTGTACCTCTAGCAGTGACTGGCTCTGAACCAGTATCTAAATATTCATTTTCTTTTTTCATCTGAAATAACTGTGTACATTTTCTTAAGAGCTATCATTGAAGGAAAAAACACTCCACCCATCTGACACACACAAAAGGAAAGATTGAGCTGCCAAGCAGAAACTTTCTATTACACACACATTTTGCAAAAATGAAGAATCACAGCTGCTGCTTCCCTGCTTCTTACCAGACAAATGCAAAGCAGAGTCAGTCTGAAAGATGTGTATCTTCATCCATCATTTCCCTGGGAGAATTATGGAAAGGTTAATTGGTAGCACATTTGGTATGATTAGCATACAACAGTGGAAGTCCAATGCAGGGAGGCTTCTTTCCTTCCAAATGTCATCTGGAGACTTTTTCGAAACATTTATTTTGAATATACATGGCTGAAATGCAGGCAAAATCATGCTTGATGCCCTAGAACAGTGATGGTGAACCTTTTAGAGACTGAGTGCCCAAAATGGGATTTAAAACCCACTTTTTTTTTTTGCAAAGTGCCAAAACAGCAATTTAACCTGAATAAAGGTGGCTGTGAAGGGGCAATGTCGAGTGCCCACAGAAAGGGCTCTGAGTGCCACCTTTGGCACCCATGCCATAGGTTCTCCAACACTGCCCTAGAAACTGGCAGGTCATTCTCTAATTTTCCTCCTCTGATTCTCTAAACTAGAATTTGTGTTCATGTGTTGCAATGGAACATTTGGTTTTAGCAGCTGTTTTTTTTTTTTTGTCTACTTACCCACTGCAGACATGGCAACTGCTTCCATTTTTCATGGTATGACTATATTTGCTATTGTTTCATGTAACTTCAGAGCCCTGCATGCATTATCTCATTTCTGTTTGACTTTCCATTCATAGAACCTTCATTCCAGTTTCATTACGAAAAGAAAACTATGACCAACAATCTAACTTCCCCTGTGCATCAAAATCAATATGAAATACAGTATGACTCTTGTATCTGTGGCATTGATATCTGTAGTCTGAAAATATTAATAATGTTAAAAGAAAACCCCCAGAAATATGTATTTCCACAATGTATTTACCAGAACCGGACACTAGAGGGAGCCATGGTATTTATGGGGGTTGCTTTTCACAGTTTTTGGCATCCACAGGTTGTTGTTGTTGGTGGTTGGAATGGATCCCCCATGGATACAGAGATCTGACTGTACAATGTGGGAAAGAGGAGAGATTGAAAGGGAAGTATGAAAAATCACGTATGTGAAAGGAAGAAGGAGTAATCGGAAAACAATTACATGCACTAAAACAGATCACTTCCAAGTAAATCTGCCATGTCTTAAAAGGACTAATAAGCCACAATGTCAATTAAGACATCACAAAATACCAGTGGAACCTTAGCCTAGTACATGAACAACAGTATGGGAGGCACCATGGAGGTGAGTTCCAAAACAGGAATGCTACAGTACATATCTCTCTCTCTCTCTCTCTCTCTCTCTCTCTCTCTCTCTCTCCACCTCCCACTCTTCCACTCACTCTGGGCTCTCCATGTTATTTCTGATTATGGGAGGACACTGATAAGGATTATAGCTGCATGTCTTAAATAGTGTGTAGGATTTATTGAGAAAACCTGTCCTTTAGGAACACTAATCTCTGATCATTGGGGCTTGAAAGGCTGCGGTGATGATGTTGCAGGGTAACAATGAAGCCACTCCATGTTTTCAGGATGTTCTTTACAGGAGTTGTCCATGGTGCTGAACCTATTTTTGAAAAAGGGTTCAGAATCTGGCTTCGCTCCTATGAAGTTTAGACCAAAAGCCAGAGTAGATTTGCCACCCACATGAACATGGAGTGATGAGCTTCCATAGCTTAAAGGCTTAAAAGATACAAGTCTTATTTTGTCATTTGGAGAGATTCCTATGAAGGGGGAAAGTGGATAAGCCAACAGGCAACCACAACAAGGAGGAGAAGCAGAGCAAAGATTCCTTTTTGGAGGTGGAATCAAGGCAGGGACTGGATGAGGTGCCAGAGACAGTATGTCACATCAGAAGACCATCTGTGTAAGGAGACATCCATTTAACAGTTCCAAGCTAAATTGAGCACCTTACGAATAAACTAGTGGTTGCTTTCTGTTCCCTTTGGAAAACACAGTTGTGAGCAGATTCATTATTGTTAGTTCACCATTGCGTCAATGTCTGTTGCACTTTAGCTTTTGTTCTTTGCAATTCCTTGTTTATTGCAAGCAACTTTATTTTCTCAATGGGAACTCCTGGCAGGGTGTGTTCATTTAGCGAAAAATCAACCTGCAGAGTAGAGTTTGAGACCAGCCTTTGAGCACAGAAGAATACATAATTCTAGGTTTGAATTTGGGCAAAGAGGAATTCAGTTCAGATAGATGGGAAAGCAGGACTTATGAGTTGGTCTGTGGATTTCTGATGCAAACTTAGTAATCGGGATTAGCTGTACTGACTGCTGCTGCTAGTATATCCAACCTCTGTGGCAGTGTTGGATATCAAACTGGAATCATGTCCCAGGGATCCAGCATAAGGTTGAATCAGCCTTCCATCCTTCTGAGCTCAGTAAAATGAATACCCTGTTTGCTGGGGGGGGGGAATATGTACCCTGCATAATTAACTTGTAAACAACTCTAAAAATGTTTAAGTGCTGTGGGGAAGTATATAAATGGTGTGATTTGCTTCTTTTCAGGGGGGGTTGCTTTATTTGTATCCAGGTGTTATGAAGATATCCAAGGATGAATGAGTTTCCCTTCCCATCTGAACAAATAAACTGCAAAAAGTCCCTCTTAGTGCTCTGGGAACAAGAGTATGTGGCAGCTACAACCCATTCCTGACTTACCAGACTATTGTGTTACTGTTGTTTGTTTGTTTGTTTGTTTGTTTAGCACTTGGTGCTATTTGGGAACTATCCAGGTGTTTTGTCTTTATAATATGTGAAAGACTGACAGGTCATGCTGCTTTTCTCCAACAGTGTCATCCATAATTATGCTCTGTGCCTGAACCTCAGTTTTCTTTTATTTTCTTTTTTCCTCCTATGAGACATGTTCCACATTGCATTGTGATTCAGCATGCTTATTAACTGGGCTGGATGTCTCCCCTCCCTCCCCAATGTCTTCTCTGTTTTGTTATGATTGCTTCTCTTCACCTGCCTCCCTCTCCCATTGCAGTGTGAAGAATTTATTTTGTGTTCCCGTTTGCAGTGTGTTCAGAAGCTTGGCCTCCAGGTTTGCTGTAGTAGACTTTGGGACGGTGCTCGTGTTGTTGTATTCTGTCCCAAAATTCTGAAGATGAAAGAATGACTGTGGGCAAACAAACAAGAATTCAACTTGAGAGCTTCCATAGCTGGCATTCTCATTTGAAGAGGTGAGAGAAAAACGATGAACCCTATTGCTGTACTCATTTATTTTCAAATCTCTCTCACCATGGTTCTTTTTTGCCCAAGACACAGGATAACCAGGCAATGATGTAAAAGTTAAATATTTAAACACCCACCAATGCCTCATGGGAAGATTTGATAAACATTCTTGCCAGAAAGAGTCTGGATGAAATATTGAACACATTCAGAATTACCCTCCCCTCTAGGGTATTATTTGCATTTCTTCCTTCAAATGACATGGCGGGTTGTAGTTTTCTTTATTATATCAGTGGTCAGCCAGAGCTCACAAAACATGGCTTTAGGTTAGAATTTTATTCATAATCCGTTTGTGATAAGAAACTTGTGAATTTTTTTAATAGAAAACAAATAAGCTTTTTAAAAAAGAGAACATGGATGACTCTCGTATAACTTTTGCTGGGGTATAAAATGGTTGGCAGTAGGTGGTTGCCTATAATTAAAGAGTCCCTGATTTTCTTCTGGGCTGTGCATGACTTGCATGCAATGAGATGAATTTGAATCAATGAGGTGGGGGAATGCTAGAAGTGTCCCTCTTTCTCCCTAACAGTTGACAGTTAACAATACAATGTTAAAATGTATGTTAAAAACTAACAAACATTTGCTTTTCATGTTAAAATGTGGGTTTGTGTGAGGTTCTAAATTTAAATCTGTAAGCCTCCAAGAGCAGTTCTCCAGTCAAGGGGCTTCATATAAAGTAAACCAACCAAACAAACAACCAATCATAGATGGGTGACTTGTGGCCCCAGGAGACTGACTCCCTGAAATTTAAAGGGGCTCCCTAGGTTCTGGTCCATGGGCCCACTTTGCTTTCATGAGATGACAACTCTGCTGCTTGGTGCTCCTGCCCCTTCTACCTAATAGAAGAGGTAGGATTCTTCTATTAGGTAGATGAGTCCCAGGGGAAAAGTCTGGTTTTGAATCCTGTGTATGTAGTGCCAATTAGAGATGGGCACGAAACGAGCAATTTTTCATTTTTGTTTTCGTTTTTTCGTTTCGTTACGTAACGAAACGAAAAACGAATCTTGTCTCCAAAATGAAACGAAACGAACCGAAACAACAGAAATTTTGTCGTGCGTTTCGTTTTCGTTGCAGCAAATACATTGAACTGTAATGAATACTAACGAAACAGCAATTTTTCATTTTCGTTTTCGTTTTTTCATTTCATTACGTAATGAAACGAAAATGAATTTTTTTGCAAAAAATTCACGAAAAATGAAAATGAACCGAAACGGACCCCCTAAACGACAAACGACAAACGAAACACCATTTTTTCGTGCCCATCTCTAGTGCCAATTAAGGACAATGATGACATGGGGGCATTTTCCCCAAAGGGAGGGCTAGAAGGTATTTAATGCCAGCACTTTGGACTTTTGTTTAGACTCATGTGATTAAATACAATGTTTCAGTGACCATTTTGTTTGTTTTTCTGATGTAGTTTAGTTAACAACTACTAAATAGGAGGCAAAGAAATTCAGATTTTGAAGAAAAAAACAAATGTGAAAAAATACCTATTATTTACTTGCATTTATATGCTTTCAAACTGCTAGGCTGGCAGGATTGGGGTTAACCATGGGAGCTCATTCCATTGTGTGGCACCTGGGATTAGAACCAATGAGCTGCTGACTTTGCAGCCAACAGATTCAGCGCTCTAGCCCACTTAACCACCACAACCCCTAAGATGAGGAAACATTTCTTCTAATTTTTTTCTTCTAAATTTTGCCTTGATCAACAAGCAATACAGTAACCCCCTGTCCACTCGCGGTTCATATACTGCAGTCCCAGTATATTGTGGGACTGCAGTATATGAAAAAAGTCCCCTGGGGTAAGCTAGAAAGGCCTGCTTCAGGCCTCCTGTACTTACCCCAGGCCTCGTGCTGCCTGAATGGGCCTCTGACAGCCTCCCTAGGCCATCGGAGGCCCCCAAAATGCTTCTCACAGAAATGGAAGTGACCTCTAGATTGGTAGAAAACACTTTTGGGGCCTCTGGGCATGTCAGAGCACTCAGAAATACTTTTTTGGAAAACCGGAAGTGACTTCCAGCTCACTTCCTGATCACAGAAAAGCATTTCTGAGTCCTCCGACATGCCCAGAAAGGCCCTCGGAGGCCCCAAAAGTGTTTTCTAGCAACCTGGAGGTCACTTTCCAGTTTTCTGGAAGTGACTTCCGGTTTGGCGAAAAGCACATTTCGGGGCAGCGTGAGGCCTTGGGGTAAGTACAAGAGACCTGGAACAGGCCCCCAAGTCCCGACCCTACCCTGCATCTGCATATCGCGGATTTTCAATTATCGCAGGTCAAGTCAGGTCCCTAACTGTACTGTATCTTGCATTACAAGCACTGGAGCAGATCACATCATCAAAAGTGAGCCAATGGCCTGCCCCCCTCTCTCCATTCCCCTGCTGGATTGTAGATGATTGTGTGGAATGCTCCCTCTCAAGCTGTCCTTAGAAGCAGAGGGAGGAAAGAGGAATGGAGGTTTCCCTCACACCGACCATCAAGGTTTTCAAAGGTGAGTGCAGGTTAAAGTTTTGTTTTATTTTTCTTTATGTTTACATTTACATTTAATTCGTTTTATTTTTCTTTATATTTTGTATTTTCTTTGTTATTTTATATTATATTACACTATGGTAATCATCTTATATGAATATTTTTGGGCTGTAGATCAAATCATTTGAGTTTCAATTATTTCTTATGGAAAGATTTGCTTTGATATACTATGCTTGTAAACCAAGGTTTTACTGTATCTCAAAATATTTGTGGAACTTAACTCTCATCAGCCTTCACTAATGACTATGCATGCTGGGGCAGATGTAACCTGTAATTCCATCACATATGAATGGTCACTTATTCTCCACTGCTGTTTAAATCTATGCTATATATTTCTGGAGTTTATACATTGTTTCACATATTGGAAAATCTTCCACACCTAATTTGAATTCTACAAAGATGCTTGTGCATTTGCAGTTTCTGCTCTGTCTGTACCGTATATCAGGAACTAGTGATTGGACAAAGAGACTTGAATATATGGTGTAGCAATCTTGCCCTGCAAGTATGTTTTATTTACACATTTGTATTTAACTGCATGCAAGCACCCAGGGTTCCTTGACAGTTGTAAGAGGTACAGTGTGCCAAGAGTAGCAGTTAATGCAGTTATGGAGTGTAAAAGAGTGTTGGAACTCTGAACTAATTGGTCTCTATGGTTTCCATTTGAAGAGCTCCTATTTTGTATATAAGGACATATATTAAGGATGGACATTATTCATTCATAACTGTGAATCAGTTAGCACCCTCAGTTAAAGTCTGGGAGTTAGTCAGCATGGGAAGCAGATGACCTGAATGTGAATAAGCTATGAATAGTAGTGTAGTCTTCTTGCAACTTACAACAAAGCAAGTGTCTCCCTATGAGGAACACATAAGCTGAAATCTAGAAGTGTAACATGTCATATAAAGCTGCCAGTACCATCAACTAGAGATGGGCACGGAACGAACAATTTTTCATTTCCGTTATTCGTTTGTCGTTTCGTTACGTAATGAGACGACAAACAAAAATTGTGATGAAAATGAAACGAAATGAACAGAACCATGAAAATTGTGTTCGTTATGTTTCGTTTCCGTTACTGGCAGCGTGCAATGAAATGAGCTGTTTTAAATGTTAAAAAACACCCTGGACATCCATAAAAACGCAGCGATAATTATTTATACTGTCTGATAATACCTACCGGGGGAGGGTTGGGGTCCTTAAAACGTGCATTTATGTCTTTTCTCAGATCACTGTATTTTTTTCCTTTAAGGGGAATTAGGGGACGTCAACCCAAAATGGCTCCCAGATGCCTAATATTAGAACATAGAACATAAGAACATAAGAAGAGCCATGCTGGATCAGGCCAAAGGCCCATCTAGTCCAGCTTCCTGTATCTCACAGCGGCCCTACCAGATGTGTTTGGGAGCGCATGAGACTAGATATCTGTCTCATGATACCACTCTCCTGCATCTGGTCCTTGAAGTACCCTGGTTTAAAGCCTGGAGATTACACATCTCCATCATGGTTTGTAACCTGTGATGGACTTTTCCTCCAGGAATCTGTCCAATCCCCTTTTGAAGGCAACCAGGTCAGATGCCATCACCACATCGTGTGGCAGGGAATTCCATAGACTTACAACGCGCTGGGTGAAAAAATATTTTCTTTTGTTAGTTTTTACTCTCCCAGCCCTCAATTTGAGTGTATGTCCCCTAGTTCTGGTATTTTGGGAGAGGGAGAAGAGCTTCCCTCTCTCCACTTTACTCATACCCTGCATTATTTTGTATGTCTCAATCATATCCCCCCTCAAGCGCCTTTTTCCAGACTAAAGAGGCCCAAATGTTTTAGCCTTTCTTCATAAGGGAGGTGCCCCAGCCCAGTGATCATTTTAGTTGCTCTCTTCTGCACCTTTTCCAGTTCCACTATGTCTTTCTTGAGCTGCGGTGACCAGAAGTGTACACAATACTCCAGGTGGGGCCTTACTATTGCTTTGTATAATGGCATTATAATGTTGGCTGTTTTATTTTCAGTCCCCTTT
This sequence comes from Phrynocephalus forsythii, assembly GCA_029282475.1. Taxonomy (NCBI): domain Eukaryota; kingdom Metazoa; phylum Chordata; class Lepidosauria; order Squamata; family Agamidae; genus Phrynocephalus; species Phrynocephalus forsythii. The sequence goes on from JAPFRF010000004.1 coordinate 17,107,868, forward strand.
TTGATAATCCCTAGCATGGAATTGGCCTTCTTCACCGCTGCCACACATTGGGGAGACACCTTCATGGAGCTGTCCACCAACACACCAAGATCTCTTTCCTGATCCATCACGGATAAGTCAGAGCCCATGAGTTGATAGATGAAGTTTGGATTTTTTTGCCCCAATATGCATTACTTTACATTTGGTTACATTAAAATGCATTTGCCATTTGTCAGCCCATTCCCTCAGTTTGGAGAGATCCTTCTGGAGCTCTTCACAATCTTCTCTGGTTTTTACTACATGGAAAAGTTTTGTGTCATCTGCAAACTTGGCCACCTCACTGTTTATCCCTGTCTCCAGGTCATTTATGAACAGATTGAAAAGCACCGGTCCCAGGACCGAGCCCTGGGGGACACTTCTTTTCACTTCTCTCCAATGTGAAAATTTCCCATTGACACCTACTCTTTGTTTCCGGGATCTCAACCAGTTCTCAATCCATAAGAGGACCTGCCCTCTTATCCCCGACTGCAATTTTCTCAGCAGCCTTTGGTGAGGGACTGTGTCAAAAGCCTTTTGAAAATCCAGATAGACTATATCAATCGGTTCACCCAAATCCACGTGCCTGTTGACCTTTTCAAAAAATTCTAAGAGGTTTGTCAGACAAGATTTACCCTTACAGAAGCCATGCTGATTTTCTCTCAGCAAGTTTTGTTCTTTTTTGTGTTTTAAGATTTTCTCTTGGATGAGGCTTTCCACCATCTTCCCTGGGACAGATGTAAGGCTAACCGGCCTGTAGTTTCCTGGGTCCCCCCTCCTTCCTTTTTAAAAAATTGGTGTGACATCTGCTATCCTCCATTACTCCGGCACTGTGGCCGTTTTAAGAGACAAGTTGCATATAACCGTTAGGAGATCTGCAATTTCATTTCTCAGTTCCCTAATAACCCTTGGGTGGATGCCATCTGGGCCCGGTGACTTGTTAATCTTCAATTTATCAATTAGTCCTAAAACCTCCTCTCTTTTAACCTGTATTTGATTTAATTCTTTAGTCAGGAGGGGCGGCTGAGGCAGTGGAATCCGCTCAAGGTCCTCTGTCGTGAAGACAGACGCAAAGAACTCATTCAATTTCTCTGCAATGTCCAAGTCTTCCTTAACCTCCTCTTTTCCTCCCTCACCATCCAGAGGGCCAACTGGTTCTCTGGCAGGTTTTCTACTTCTAACATATTTAAAGAAGCTTTTATTATTACCCTTTATATTGCTTGCCATTCGTTCCTCAAAGTCTTTCTTTGCCTCCCTTATCATCTTCTTACATTTCTTTTGCCAGAGTTTGTGTTCCTTTTTATTTTCCTCATTTGGGGAGGATTTCCATTTACAGAAGGACCTCTCCTTGTGCTTTAGAGCCTCTCTAACTCCACTTGTTAACCATGCCGGTGTCCTCTTGGACTTAAATGAGCTCTTCTTTCTTTGTGGTATGCACTTGTGCTGATTTCTTGGGCATTAAAACGCCCTGGACATCCATAAAAGTGCAGCGATAATGCGATAATTATTTGAAATTATTACCTACCAGGGGGTAGAGGTCCTTAAAACGTTTGTTTTTGTCTTCTCCCATCGCAATGTATTTTTCTTTTCCCTTTATGGATGACAAAATGGATGTCACCACACTCCAGCCACAACATGGAGGCAACCCATGTGATGGGATCATGTAAATTCTTGGACAACTTCAACCAATAGCACGCCCAGGTGGCAGACTGGGCAGGTCTGGCAGCCACAGAGGGCATAAAAAGCTCTGGCAGGCTCCGTCCTCCTTGCAGTCTGCAGTGGGAGTTAGGGTGGGATTGCTGTCTCTGCGACTCTAGCTTCAGTCCTGCAGCCTCCTTGTGTGCGTGTGTGTGTACCTCTCGGTGAGTACCCTCCCCTGCCCCAAGTGCAGTAACTCTGTGGCTGCCTTGCACCCTGGGCAACGCCCGCCGCTGCCTTTGCAGCCTCCCTGCGAACCTAGTCTATACTGTGTCTCTGCCAGCATCATTTTTTTTAGTGTTTTCCCTCTGGTCTGGGGCATTGGGGGACGCCCACACACGGAAATGCTTTTTAAAATCGCACAAAAAGCAGGTAGAAATGACAAAGGAAAAAACAAAAAACGAGAATGAAATTTTTCCAAAAATTCGCGACAAACGGAAATGAACCGAAATGGACCTCTCAATGACACATGACAAACGAAACACCATTTTTTTTTATTCGTGCCCATCTCTACCATCAACCATGATGACTTTTCAGGAATTAAACATTTAGGCTTGCTCCCAAAAGGTCTTGGATGTTCCTAGGATCACCTTTTTGTAAAAGTGGATATAGTTGGAACCCATCATATGGGAAAAATCTTTAATATCTGAAAATTGTTATGGCTGTTCAAATTATTCTAGTGTTGGATGTTTTAGGACTTAAAAACGTCCCTCCATCCCACAATTTTGTGGACCTTTCATTGATGAAAAGGGATCCCAGTGGAGCCTTTGGGAGAGAACTGGTACTTTTCAATTTCTGAAAAATACTGTGTAGTGTAGCAGATGATGTCATCTGCTTTACACATCATAGGTTTTCAGCAGCTCAATTTAAATTGTAAAGAAGAAAGACAAGGGCGTGTTTTTAAATCTTGAACAAACTGACAGCCTGAAACATTCTTGCCGTGTTTTATTAACTTGCTCACAGACTCTTTTTCTTTTGTTTTGATGCAGAAAGCTCTTTTTTCATTAACAAACGCTATTTGCTATTTGCTTGATATCTGCTGCCAGATGTCTATGTGTCCCCCTGATCAGTTTTGTGAAGTGTGCTTATGCAGTGTGATGGCAAAGTGAAACTGTTGCTGTTTCACCGAAACAGTCTACATTTTAAACAGCAGTTTGGGGTCAGCCTCTGGGTGTGGTAAAGTCCAGGCATCAGCCTAATAGGGAAGGTGGGTTATCCAACAGGGTTGGTGATCACGATAATCTAAGAAAAAGAGTTCCCATTTAAAGGTTTAAATGGTACCCGCAAACATAATGTAGGGGGTTCGAAGATGGATGTCATTTGTGTTCCCATAGGTCAGGGGTGCCCAAACTTTTTGCAAGGAGGGCCAGATTTGGTGGCTGAGAATGTGTCAGGGGCTAGTTACTCCCCAACCCTGCCACCCCACTGCAAGCCCCACCCACTGACCCATAAGCCCAACCCACTGACCCCTTGCAATCCCACCTGCAGGAAGGAAGGCGGGGACCAAGGGAGGGAGGGAGGGAGGTGGAAACCAAAAGAGGAAGGAAGGAAGGTGGGGACCAAGGGAGGGAGGGAGGGAGGGAGGAAGGAAGGTGGGGACCAAGGGAGGGAGGGAAGGAAGGTGGGGACCAAAGGAAGCACAGGGAGCCGTGACCACAGGTCACCCCTTGGAAGAGGCTATCTGTGCGACCTTGCACACCCCCAAGCTCCCCAGCGGTGGTGACGGCTCGCCCGCCAGCCCACCCCAAAGCTCCTTGGCAGTGGCAGAGGCCCACTGGCTTGCCCACCCCCACACATTCCCCTGCGGTGCCGGTGGTGGCAAACCACCCAGCCGCCCAAACTTCCCAGCAATGCTGGTGGTGCGGTCCGCCCGATCACTGCCCTGAGCGTGCACCCAACCTCACAATGTTCCCGGCTATGCCGGTGGCAGCAGCCCACCCGCGTGCCGCCCTGCGCACGTGCGCCTAGCTTAACAAGGTTCCTGGTGATGCCGGTGGCGGTGGACCACCCGCGGGCCACCCCAGTGTGCGCGCCCAGCCCCACAAGCTTCCCGGCGATGCTGGTGGTGGTGGCCCACCCCCTCGCCCGCCCATCCAGCCCCACAAGCTTCTGCTCACTGGCCAGCCAGCCAGCCCAGCCCCTCAAGCTTCCCAGCGATGTCAGTGTTGGTGGAAGACTTTTATAAAAAAAAACATGAGGTGAAGGAGGGGGAGGGAGGGGTGGGCCAGCCAGCCACGGGCCACTCAGAATGGCCTGACGGGCTGGATTTGGCCCCGGGCTGGACTTTGGGCCAGCCTGCCATAGGTAAAGAAGCTGTGTGGGCCTTCCAGATGGATCAGAAAATGAAGATATGAAAATCATTTCTTCTATAGAAGTAGCTTCTGACTTGCTAAATGCATTTTTGATGTCAGCATGGGGGCTCAGTGGACTAAGGCTTCCGAAAACTGTTGGCTGCAAAGTCAGCAGCTCGGCGGTTTGAATCTCAGGTACCACGCAGGGGAGCGAGCTCCAGATGATAACCCCAGCTCCTGCCAACCTAGCAGTTTGAAAGCATGTAAATGCAAGTAGATAAATAGGTACTGGCATAAAAAGCAGGAAGGTAAAACAGTGTTTCCTTGCAGCCATGCCATCCGCATGGCCATGGACGTGCACAACACTGGCTCTTCATCTTGAATATGGAGATGAGCACCACCCCTAGAGTCGGACACGACTAGCACGCATGTGCAGGGGGGACCTTTGCCTTTACCTTTTATAGGTTCAAGGTATCTGAAAGTTGTGCAAAATGTCTCTGGCATTCTTCTTCTTTGAGAGGCAAAGGGTGGACACATAGGAAGCAGAAGACTGGATAACTGGAAAGAAAGACACAAACAACCCATCCAGGGTTTCAGATTCTGTAGCATAGCAGCCCTCTTCCTTGTTTTTGGGAAAGTCAAGCCATGAGTGCAACTCACACAATTTGTGCACTTTTTCACAAAATGGGCAATTTTTGAACAACATGAGAGTAGTTGGTACAAAATGACATTCCTACCAATATGAAAATCTGTCTAGGAAGTTAAAGAAATCTCTTGTCATAAAATCTCCAAAGCAACCACAGTACTGCAGTATAGAGATGTTTGTGTGGCTTGTTCAAGGGATTCACAGCAAAATTCTAGAGTTGTTCCACCAAGAAGTGAATGAATATTATATTCACCCCCAAACTAGACTTGCTATGCTTTATGGAACTGCCACCATGAAGACATCAAAACTATGAAATGCTGGGTGGAAGGTAGCATTTCAGCAGAAATACAGAAACAATTTTTTTTGGAAGAGAATGATATTTCTGCCTGTATTTTCAGACTAAATTTCCAAAAATTGTTATTTTGTGCAATTTTTTATCAGCTGTCAAGACCCTGATGGTGGTGAATCAAACCTTCTGATGAATTAAATCCATTGTTGCTGTTTGGTTTTTAGTTTAGAACTTTTTTTCCATCATGACACTCTAAGAAAGGGCAGTCCTTGGGAAATGCACCAGGAATGGCTACAGGATCTAACAAGCACTGAAACTGACAACAGCCATTGTCATTACAGTCTGAAACAAACACATCCCAGGTGCCACTTCCCAGACTGAGATTGTTTCAGAGCTGTTGTGAGATCACACAGTGGAACATTACTGATCCTCTGCCATATTTAGAAACACCCCAAAACATTCAAAAGGAGCTTGTTGCATCAAATACAAGGGCCTATTAATTAAAAATATAAAGCAAAATCAAATCAAAAGCCAAGCGTGCTGCTTATATATTTCCACATAGTGCCTGAAACATTCTCTGGGTGATTTACAATTTCTTTATGTAGGTTACCCATTGCCCCCCCACACACACACATTGTGCGCATGCACACACACACACACACACACACACACACACACACACACACACACACACACACACACACACACACACACACACACACATTTTACCGACCTCAGAAGCATAGAAGGCTGAATCAATCATGAGTTAGCTGGCTACCTGGGATTGAACCCCAGGTCGCAAACACAGTTTTGGCTGCGGCACCAGCAATTTAACCATCATGCCATGACGCTGCATACAGGAGAGACCGAAAGTCTAAAGATGTGTGGACAACTTGGGCTTTATTCTTGTTTTAAAAGGTCAGGCTGGATGCGTTTCAGCTATCAGTACATCAGGTTGTATCTGTAGTGTATAGAGTATTGTGTATAGGCTATTTTAAGAGTAAGGCTTACTGTAGTTGAAGCCAGGTGGACCTGGTAATGAGGAAATGCCTCATGGGGTGAACTGGGGGTGGAGCTATGGGTATTTATGGAATGTGAGTGTTTGCCATGCATCTCGTGTGTGGAATAATGGAATCTTTCGTAGCTTGCTGTGTGTCTGGACCCAATACATAATACTGGCGATGAGGGGGATTTTTTTGGCTTGCCTGCAGCTGCCGTGAGAGAGAGAAGAGCCGTGAAAAATGGCTGCAAAAGGACTGCTGGAGCCTTTTGATCCGACTGTGACAGATTGGGAAACCTATATATCAAGGTTTGAGTTTTATCTTGCTGCTAATGAGATAACAGAAGTGGAGGCAGTCAAGGCCACGTTCCTTAGTTCGGCTGGACTGCATGCCTTTGAAATAGTGAGGGCACTGTGTGCACCAACGCCATTGAAAAATGTAACGTTTGAAATCATTAAAGACAAGCTACGAGAGCATTTTGTGCCTCGGCCATCAGAGACTGCTTTCTATAAGAGGAATCAACAGCCGGAGGAGTCAGTAACTGATTATGTCATAGCTCTCCGACAGGCTGCAAGGCATTGTAACTTTACAGACCTTGAGGAGGCTTTGCGAGATAGACTGGTTTGTGGTCTGAAATGTGAAAGAACACAACGGAGTTTGCTGGCAAGGAAAGAAATGGATTTTAAAACTGCATATGAAGAAGTCTGGGCCATAGAAGTTTCACAGAAATTCACAAGAGAAATCCGACAGAGAGAGACTGTAAGTGCCGCACCTCCCTGGAAATTGGAGAGTGATAATCAGCAGCACCTGCGCATGAAAGAAGAGGGAGAAGGAGTAATGCAAGTCATTCATCAGAGGACTCAAAGAGTAAGGCTCCCACCAGGGAATGCTTGTGCCAGGTGTGGGGGACTTCATCAGAGAAAAGCATGCCCTTTTCAGAAGGCCAGATGCTATCAGTGCTCTCAGCTGGGACACCTGGCCTGTGTCTGCTGGACTACACCCAGAAGGGGGAGTCGAGTAGCTGGAGCAGACAAGGGGGGGTGGAACCAGTGGGGCGAGTGTTATGCTCTCGCCACACACTCAGCTGAATTGTTAAACAACTCCGGAGAAAGTTTTGTGATGACTTTACAGCCAGCAATTCAATCAAAGATTAGAGTGACTGTAAGAATTTATGGGGGGCCATGTGAAATGGAGGTAGATACGGGCTCTGCGTTATCAGTTATTGCAGAGCAGAGACTCCAGCAACTGTGTCCTAAGGGGTGGAGGAACAAACTTGTGCCATGTAACGTTTTACTTAAAGATTTTTTAGGGAAATCAAGTTCCAGTGATAGGAATGAGTATTTTGCAAGTAGCCTACAAGAACTTTAGGGGGCCCTTAAGAGTGGTAGTGGCAAAAGGGAACTTGCCAAGCCTGCTGGGGTTGGAGTGGTTTGAACCATTGGGTATTCATATTTCTGGTATTCAACAGATTAAGAATGGGGACATAACAGCTTTATGTAAAGAGTATGCATCAGTGTTTGATGGAGCTCAGGGGGTCCAAGAGGCAGTACCACATGCTCGACGGGAAACATCTATTGTGACACCCCTTAGGGCAAATGGAACTGTGCAGAGTTGTGCTGATTATAAATGTACGATAAATAAGGCATTGCAACAGCATGCTACACCCCATTCTACAACGGGACGTAGTCCAGAGGAGTTGTTAATGAATAGAAGGCTAGTTACAGTCCGGGATAGTTTATACCCAGATTTGTCACTAGAAGATTCACAGCAAGTAGGGGGGAATGTGCGGGTATTCCATCCGGGGGATTTGGTTTATGCTCATAATCACAATGGGGGCCCTAAATGGGTACCAGCAAGGGTTGATAGAGTGACAGGACCACTATCCTATCGAGTAACCACAACAGATGGCCAGGCATGGCGATGTCATGTGGATCAGTTGCGACAGAGATGGTCGGGGAGGGCAGTAGCCACTAGGGAGGAATTAGAGGAAGATATACCAGTGGGTACGGCACCTAATATAGTAAGCAGTATGCCCCAAACCATGACAGATCCATCAACAATGTCACAACAAGAGGGTGGGAATGCTGAGGAACTTGCCGAGACATCAAGGGCAGGACAAGACGAGCCATTAGAGCTGGACAGGCAGACTGATGATAACAGCCTGAGACGATCTCAGTGAACACGGGCACCCCCCCGTCATTTGCAAGACTATGACTGTAACTGGGTACAATGTTGTTTTAGGGGGGAGGGGTGTAATGTATAGAGTATTGTGTATAGGTTATTTTAAGAGTAAGGCTTACTGTAGTTGAAGCCAGGTGGACCTGGTAATGAGGAAATGCCTCGTGGGGTGAACTGGGGGGTGGAGCTACGGGTATTTATGGAATGTGAGTGTTTGCCATGCATCTCGTGTGTGGAATAAAGGAATCTTTCGTAGCTTGCTTTGTGTCTGGACCCAATACATAATAGTATCTACCAGCATAACAGAGAACACCTACCTAAAATAGACAACAAAATGCTTTGGGGGTTTGCTGAAATCTTCAGAGAAGACTTAACAGACATGGTGAAACTGTGCTGGGGAGAAGGATAAGAGAATTCATGCTGGTATTAGCCCACTGACTAATTTAATCAGCTCTTCCGCCATTTAAGAGAAAGGTTCGTTGAAATGTCATCAACCAGAATTTAAGACCAGACATGTCCATGTCATGCCTGGATCATTTTGTTAGAGTACCTAGTAATTCCTTGTTAATTTTAATTCCTGTGACCAAAATCAATGGAGAATTTGGCACATGTTGCACTTCCTTGTCCTACATTTGCCACAGAGCATGCAAGACACTTGAGATCTCTTGTGCAAGAGTATTCAGGAAGATCAGATCAAGAAAAATGTCAGGCATTCCTCTGAGATATGTATAAGTTTATTACATTTCAAATGGCAAAGTTCATTTCCATTCTTATAAAGCCAAAGTCTGTACCCTCCACTCCTAACCAAACTGATGGTTAGATTACTGCACCCAGGGTTCTTTGCAAGTAAAGTAGGACCCCCGTATCCAATGTTTCATTATCCACTGATTCAGTTATCCACAGATGGTAGAGGGGAAAAATCAAATAAATAATTCAGCAGCCATAAAGCAAACTACTGTCATAAAACAGCAGCTGTAAAGCAAGCTACTGTCACAAAACAGCAGTTTTGGGGTTTTTTGGTGTTCTCTCTTATCCACAGTTTTCATCATCCACTGGAAGGTCTGGAACCAATCCCCAGCGGATACCAGGATCCTTCTGAACTGTATTTCTGTTACTGTTATTGATTCATCATTTTATACTTACGTCTAGCAACTGGATTAATGTCTATACTTAGAAATGCAGATATCCCTTAAATTTTGGAACCTGTAAGTTTGATTAGAAGATTAATTTAATTTAATTTATATTGTATTGTACTATGTTGTTTTTATACAATATATTCTACAATGGCCTGTGTACAATGCAATAAACTGAATTCCTTCGTTAATTTTAATGTCAGTTGATACTCACTGAGAGCCTTTCTAGTGTATATGCAGAAACAATTCCCCAACATCATAACCTTGCATCTTCTTCTTAGATATGAGTCATCAAGGAAGTCAAAGTCCATGTTTTCTGATCTGGAAGACGTGTATTCAATGGTAAAAACGATTCCTTTTCCCACAGAGACATCCAATAGACTGTAATCTAACAGAAATGGACATTTAGCTTTTGGCTAAATATGTTATCTAACTGGTTAATAAAAAGAAATTGGGGTGGGGGTAGTTGTCATGCTCAGAGGGGAAAAGAGAGATAGAAAAGCCGTGTAAATTAGCTGCCTGGCTTTGATTCCACAGCACGTACATATTTTGTCAGCTGTTGCTGCAAGGTGGAGAATTGTCTTACTATTTTTAGCATTTATCCAGCCCACTGGAAAGACACGGATCCGAAGAGGAAGGTCTAGGTCAGCTCAATGCATAATTGCCAGGTTGCTTCTTTCTTCCCCAGGCGCAAAAGGTTCCCCTGGTCTATTTCAAAGCAAGAACTGCGTTTGGAAATCCTGCCAGTTTTATACTGCACATTATTTCAGCATTCGTTCCTGCACTGTTGGGTTTTCCCTGGCCATCTGCACTGCTTCACCAGATCCAGTATTGTCCGTAAAAAAAAGATGTTCAAGGTACTGGAAAGGGTGACGCTTCAGAACGTGATTGGTATGACACCTCCCAGAATCTGGTAGCCAACGTGAACCATGTAATAATGCATACTTGTCATTTTCTCCTCAGTGGAAATGGCTTGGGAGCTGAGTGGATAGATGCCCCACTCCCAGGTCACAAGCCACCTCTGTTCTGCATCTTTTGTATCATCCTATGAAATTCTACCTCCTTCCTCCTTCCTCTGTTTGTCAGCTTTGGGGTTGAATTATCTCTTCTAGATAAGCCACCATGAGAAGAGAGAAGAGAACTTCAAAAAGTATATGATAAGTTGTCTGCCCTAACCACGAGAAGAAAGAAGATAAGTCCAGAAAGTATATGATAAGTTGCCTGCCCTAACTTGCTATGTTTTGTGATTGGTCTTCGGGACTTAAGTGGAGCTTTGTAGAACGCAACCAGTAGAACGCTAGTCGGATGTCACCTCTAATGAGACATCATCTATCAATTATACTTTTGCCCTCAAAGTCTTTCTTTTCTATTCTTCATTCCTCTACCCTGACACTTCCAAAAATGTGCCACCTTGATGCCTGGTGACACCTGTTTCACCTTCATCCAGTCCACTTGTGGGACTCCAAGAAATAGTATTCTTAATACTTGATGCCCTCTGAGTTGAGGGGGTTTTCTGTCATGGTTCAGATGGGTTGGCATGTTCTGCTGACAGATCAACTGAGGCATTTGGCCGAGACAAAGATGATTCCTCAAATGCTCCCAGGAATTAAAATAAGTATGCAAATGGATGCTCCCTCTTTCATCTGGTCCATTAAAAAAGTCAAGCCATGCCCTTTGGCTGGCTGAGTCCACCGAGCTGCTTTTCACTGAAATTAAGCAGTAACTGAAGCTGAAATTGAAACCATAAAATATACCATGAGAACACACACACACCATCCATTTCGCCATTCAATAAAGGAAATGAGCCAGTTCTCATCTGAGTGTATTCAGTCTTGGACTAGAGAAAAAAGGCAGCTTAGAGCACATCCAATGCCTACATGACAGGGAGTAAAGCTGGAAGCCAAAATTCTTCCAAATTGCCCTCAGAAGCTGCACCTCCTCGGAACAGCATATATGCTCTCCCTCCTGTCACCCACAGAGAAGGAGTCTGCCAGAACAGGTTAATTTCTCATTTCCTCACCTGAAAGTTTCCTACACTTCCTTTCCACATTATTTGGTAGAAGTGTAAACATTTACTGGGAAAAATGATAGCACATTTTGTTACATTCCTGTTGTTTGTTTGACTGGGACAGACCTTTTCTGGGCTGAGATGGCGGTCAATCTATTCAGCAATAACTAATAATTTCCCCCTGCCTCTAAATTCAAAGAGACCCCTGCTTCTCTGCTAAGAGTACTATTTTGCCCATTGTTGTCTGTTGATGTCAGTTATCTGTTGGTTGTTAGTTTTGATGTCAACTGTTCACTTTTGTAATTAAATGTTGTTATTCTTTTTGCTACCAATCTGAATTATTGAGACCATAAGTGCCAGTTAATGAGAAAGGGTGGATTATCGAAAGAGCTTGGACTTATTCTCCTCTGTGAACCTGTGTATGTCTACTGTGCAGCTAAAGGACTTTAATCAAAATTCAAAACTCTGCAACACATTTTATCCAATTTAATTAAGAGTTTCATAAATTTGGGAGGCACCTGACCTGGTTCATATTGATCAGTGCTGACCCAACCTGTGGCCTTTTGGTGTTCCCCCAGCAGGATTCTTGGTTAGCACTTGCATGTTTCAGGTTCTCCATGATGAGTGCATCCCCACCCCACCCCAAATGGATAAACAAAAATGGCAAGGCCAACTCAGAGATTGAATGGTGCAGGGCTTTTAGCCAAGGTAGTAGAGATGGGCACGAAACGACCATTTTTTTCGTTACCATTATCCATTATTCAAACCGAACAGAATAAAGAAAATTTTCTTTGGTTCTGTTCGTTTTCGTTAATGTCCGCACGATGAATGAGAATGACCTACCTGGTACTGCTGGGCTGGCCTTCCTGGTCCAGTCTTCCGGCTTCCTGGTCCAGTCGGGGGCAGAGTCGAGAAGAGGCTGCCATCCGGTCTCCGTGCGTGGAGGCCAGATCTGAGCCCCCTCTCGCCGCCCTCCGCCCCACAGCCTGACAGCCCGGTGGGCTGCAGGCTCTGGGGCGGAGTCGAGAAGGAAGGGGCTGCGAGACCACAGCTCGATCTCCTCCGCCCCAGTGACGGCCGACACAGCTGTTATCTCGGGCGGAGGAGATCAGCTGAGCCTTGGCCGTGGTCTCGCCTCGATCTCCTCCACCTGGGGTGACTGCTGGCTCAACTGTCATCCCGGGCGGAGGAGATCAGCTGAGCTTCGGCTGTGGTCTCACCTCCACCTGGGCAGAGGAGGATCTTCCCCACACGGGTCATGACAGCGTCCGGCGCTGTCATGTCCTACGCGGGGAAGCTGAGTCCCCCCTTCGCCCCTCTGCACTCAGAGGGACGAAGGGGGGTCTCAAAGAGATGGTGCCTGGCCCTGGGAGAGCTCCTTGCTGCCGCAGGAACGCTCTCCCGGCCTGCATGCCGCCAGGTCCGAAAATCGAAAAAACGACAATGAATCGGGCCCCAGGGGCCCGAATAACGGTAAAGAACTGAAGCGGGCCCCAGGGGCTTAAATAACGGAAACAGACACCATTTTGGCATTTCGTGCCCATCTCTACAAGGTAGTTGTAGCCACTCAGCTGGGTGCCTTTTTGTTTGTTTTTTTTAATCATGTTTCTTTTTTTTCCTCCCCAGTCACCAGGAGAAAGCCCCCACTTTTCAAGAGAGTCAGTAGGAAGGGAGTGAAGGAGGGGTTTTAAAAGGGCAGGTAAGAGGGGGAGGGCATGCAAGGAGGCTCGCTCTTCTCTACATTGTTTCCATTCACTAATGCCTTCCCACTCCCATGAGTCTGAAATTGCTGCTGTTGCAGCCACGAGACTTGGATGACTAAAGCCAGGGGTGCCCAAACGTTTTGTAAGGAGGGCCAGATTTGGTGGCTGAGAATGTTTCAGGGGCCGGTTGCTCCCCGACCCTTCCACCCCACTGCAAGCCCCACCCACTGACCCATAAGCCCCACCCACTGACTCCTTGCAACCCCACCCACAGGAAGGAAGGCGGGGACCAAGGGAGGGAGGGATGAATTTGGGGAACAAGGAAGGGTAAGGAAGGAAGGAGGTGGGAACCAAGGGAGGGAGGAATGAAGGAAGGTGGGGCAGGGAATGGGAGTCTCTTGGAAGAGGTGATCTGTTGCTCCCCAAGCTCCCCTTCGCCCGCCAGCCCACCCCACTGCAAGCCCCACCCCCACCCACTGACCCATAAGCCTCACCCACTGACTTAAGCAATGATCTTGCAACAGACAAGGCAAAGAAGGTCCGCCCCTAAGATAAAGAGCATCACAGCTTTTATTTGTCCTCCTGTGCCTTTCGTCCTCCGTCCCCACTTCTATTCACAATGCATGTAGGTAGAGAAACCATCCGTGGCGGCACCACTTGGCCTCATTTATTGATTTGATTCATTGATTTATTTAAAACATTTCTATCCTGCCTGTCTCCTGAAAAGGACCCGAGGCAGCTTACTTAATCTAAAATAGTCTTTAAAACCTAAAAATAGTAAGTATACAGTTTTAAAAAAACAACCTCAACCCACCAGGCATTAAGGAAAAGCATGTGTGAAAGCAAAGGACTTTGCCTTCCTACCTCACCAGAAGTCTCCGGGCTTCCTGTCTCCCTCTCCCAATGGTCTCCACTCATCCCTCAGTTCAGTTCATATTTACATAATTAAATGAAAGCAGTGGGCCTCCCTAGCATTTTTCATTTCTCAGCTTTGCAGTGAGGCAGTGTGAATGGTCCTTTCCACTCACCCCCATCCACCACTGCCCTTATGCTCGCAACAAGAAGTAGTTGTAGAAGGGGTAGCCATGTTAGTTTCTGCAAGCATGAAGTGCAGTGCTCTGTTACAGCTCATTAAACATATATAGAAGTCAGTCTTGAAGGTCCCACCATGTTTTTGTCTTTTCTTTTCATTTTTACTCCCCCCACGTAGAATAAAAGGTAGGTCAGACTGAAAGCTGTGACTGACCCAAGTTTGACCAGTGAGTCTGATGGCTGAGTTGGGATTTAAACCCCTGTTTCCTCATTTGTGGCCTAGTATTCCAACCACTACATAAAACTAAATATATAAATGCACTTGTTGTGCACATTTGTCTTAATACTGTATAGACATTTGTACCCTCACAGAACAGCTAATACATCAGGTGTGAACATTTGGAACATTTGCGCCTTCCTCTTATTTTGTACTGGCTTGGCAGGTGACAAGTTCTGGAGAACCTGCACACTGACTTTTACATGACTTTTCTGATGTTTTGTGTCCCCAGTCAAAGCTAATATAGAACTCTGTGGGATTTTTTTTTCAGACTTACGGACCACACTGAATCAAATTTATGTGGTTCCCTTTGGGACATTTGTAGAAAAGAAATTACACTTGAGAAATGCATTCTATATTCTTAATCTTCCCCAAGTTACACTGCAAACATCAAGCCCTCCAATTCTTGTACATGTCCTCCTCCACCTCCCTTGTCCCCTTCAGTGATACAAGCCACGCAGGAGCAAACACTAAACCACCTGTGGTTCTTCTGTGCAGCTGCACTCAGATGCTATATTTCATTGCTGTTCATGGTGGCTTCGCAATATTCTCTTCTAAGCCACCCTGAGAGCATGCTTGAAGGGTGGGGTATAAATCTTCTTAATAAGCAGACAAATAAGCAAGCTTTTTCAACTGGGTTGCTAGTGCTTATGCGCAGAGCACTCACATGCCACCATGGCACATATCCAGGGCAAGCATCCCTGATGTGATAGCTCCATGTGCATAGACTCTGCTCACTGACAAGCCAACTTAAATGGGATGCCAGCAATGTGAAATCCAACATTAATATGTTTTTTTAAAATGTACGTATGAAACATCCCCAGCATAATGTTTGAAATTGGGCCTAATTCCTTGTTCCGCTTCGGAGCGTGCAAGTGCCCTGCAGTTCATTGCGACATGCGCAGCTGATAGTGCTGCTGGGTTCACTGACGCAACTCCAAATGTGTCTTCCTGCCTGCTGTGCATGCCTCAGGCTGCAGGTTGACTTGACTGCTTATTTTCTGGCTCCCTGCTTCCTCTCAGCATGGATGTCAAAGCTCCCTAGTGAGTCCTCAGAGGGGGCTTCCCACGTCTGGTATTTCTGTCTCAGACACCACTTGGCACTGCTGGAGCCACCGCCATTGTTGCTGTGTGAAGATCCATCTCTGTCAAACTGGGGTTCCGAGATGTAATGGAGATTGTCCCAGCTATTATCTTTATTTCCTAATAAAGGTTTATTGATTACATCCACTTCCGGGCTTAAAGGATTCATTTCAACAACAGGTTCATCT
This sequence comes from Phrynocephalus forsythii, assembly GCA_029282475.1. Classification (NCBI taxonomy): domain Eukaryota; kingdom Metazoa; phylum Chordata; class Lepidosauria; order Squamata; family Agamidae; genus Phrynocephalus; species Phrynocephalus forsythii. Next base: position 17,123,410 of record JAPFRF010000004.1, read on the forward strand.
TCCTCAACATTAACCGTTAACGGGAACGGATTTAAAAGAGAAGTTAAACTAGGGGGTTGTGACATATCTTCAGGGAGGGTCTTTAAGGAAGAGATCCCCGACTGAAGCACTGGCTTCCACAACAGGGGTGGCGAGCCCACTGTGCCACCGGACACTCTTTCCCCCTCATTGATGATCTGCCCCTCTCTCTCATTGCCAGTGTATTCGCTGGCCATCTCAACGGGCGAACATCTACTACCCAAGTCCAGTCCTTGTCCACGATCACCTCATAGGTCCCTCCTTTCCCTTCTCCTCCAACTGCCTGGGTCCCAACATCCCTTAACGATCCCTTTTTCTCCTCCTTCACCGGTTCCTCTCGCAGCCCTCCTTCCCCACGCACACCCTTCTCTTCCACCCTGTCAATCACTTCCCCCGTGTCAGCATCACCGAACCCTGGAGCCCCCACCCAAAAGGCCTCCTTCTCTCCCTCTACTCTGGCTTCCTGTTTTTCTTCGCCTTCTGCTCTTCCTCCTAATTCTCCATCTTCTGCCTTCTCCTTCTGTTCTGCTCTTTTTCCATCCTCAGACAGCACACCATCTGTTTTCTTTCCTCTGTGTTGTGCTTCCTCACATGCTGCAAAGCCAATTAACAACATTTGGAATTACAACATGGCTCCAGCCTTCACCACTGCAGTTGCCTACTTTTGACGCATTATTGAACTTTTCAATCAAGCATCCCTATTTTCCTTCCGTTTGCAGTGCCACACACCTTTGATTGCACTTTAGACCTCCATTATCCATCTTTGTTATGCTGCGGAGTATACTTTCCAATTCCATGTGCTTATTCTTTGATGACTTTCAGCATGAATGCCTTCAAAGCTGATTTCTCCCAAAGCCCTGGTCATTCTTTGCATGACCTAGAAACATGGGGGAGAAATGTGGCCAACCTCCTTCCCTTGTTGGTTTTGCACCCTGGAGCCATGATGCCTCTAAAAAGATAACTGCCCGGCTCAAATACCAACCCTACACGTTAGGGGAAAGCCCAGATACTTCCAAGGTCTTTGTGTGTGGAACACCCATGTGACCAGTGACATTTCCTCTTCAGTTTTCTCCTTGCTCCTGTCAGCAAAGCAGAGACGGGGAGGCAGGATGCGGACTAGATTTTAGAATGGCTCAGCAGAGCTTCAGTCACCCATTTGGTCCCTCTTGGGATAGTATGTTCCAGCTAGCACCACTGACTTGGAATTATGGGCGGTGGGGAGGTCAGAGGCCCCAGCAAGCTTTCATGGTGCTTGTTATGAAGGGTGCTATCTCCATTATTGCTGTTGTGGTGGTGAAAAGAAAAACAGTGGAGGATGGACTAGAGAGGAGCTGATTGAAGCTCTTAGCCAATGCTTCTCAACCTGTGGGTCCCCAGATGTTCTTGGACTGCAACTCCCAGAAGCCTTCACCACTAGCTGAGCTGGTCAGGATTTCTGGGAGATGCAGTCCAGGAACATATGGGGACCCACAGGTTGAGAACCACTGCTCTTAGCCTATAGGAGGCATCACATTTGAAGCAGGCATGTAGTTAAGATGTCAGAGTATGCAAAGTTTTAAGGGACCAGCTCTGCACCTGGCACTGCTGCTGAATCTCTTTATTCAAACATAAGCAACTTTACTTTTTAGTCACTACAAAAGCAGGCATGTCAGAAGGCCACAGGCCATTGGCTAAGAACACAATGTCTAAGGAAGGAGGCTTCACACTCCCTGTAACTAAAGTAGCAAAAACAACTGTACCAGCTATAGTTACATCATAAAAAGAGTGAAGTAATCCTGCCTTGTGGTACCATAGCAAGTTATTTGTTATTTATAATAAGTTATTTGAAAGCTCTGACATGACTCTGATGGCTTTTAGATGCTGGCTGAGCAATGAATGAGTAAACGGCATAGGTAGGCTCCAGGATCCAGCTGGAGGTGCGTTAAAGAGTGGGAAATTCCACAAAGGGTGGCTTGCCTGCTCCCTGCAACATGACTCAACAGTACGACTGTACCTGTGAGAGGGATTTAAGTATCCTGGTGGACCACTGCCCAAGAATGAGGCAGCAGTGTGCTGCAGCTAACAAAAAAGTGAACACAGTCCTAGGCTGAATCAAGAGGGGGATAGGAACTGGCAAGCCACTCCAGTACTCCTGCCAAGAAAACTCCATGGACATGGAGTCATGAAGAGTCGGTCACGACTGTAATGACACAACACACACACAGCATCAAGATCATGGGAAGTGATAGTACCACTCTATAATGCCCTAGTGAGTACTTTGGAATTACTTTGGAATACTGTATGGTGTCCCTGGAGGATAAATCGTATGAAGAACGACTAAAAGAACTAGGCATTTTTAGCCTGATGAAGAGAAGACTGAGGGGAGACATGATAGCAGTCTTCCAATACCTGAAAGGATGCCACAGGGAAGAGGGCATTGCACCTGATAGTATGACAAGAAACAGTGGGTGGAGCCAACCTGGAAATAAGGATAAATTTTCTGACAGTGAGAGCCATTAAACAGTGGAAGAGCTTGCCTCCTGATGTTGTGGATGCCCCATCGTTAGAGGTTTTCAAGAAAAGATTGGACAGTCATCTGTCCAGGATGGAATGAGGTCTCCTGCCTTGGGCAGGGGGTTGGATGAGAAGACTTCCATGGTCCCTTCCAACCCCCCAATGATTCTATGATTCCATTTGTGTTTCCCTAAGGAACGACAGTCTAGCATGGTGGTCTGTTTGAAAGGATTCTCAGTTCATGCTCAGTGGCTACAGCCCTTTTTGCTTACATTACTAACTAAGGGTCATCATGTAGGGTGTTCCCCACCTTCAGGAATTAGGTTTCACACTGTGTATCCTGGGAGATGAACCAGCCTATGTAACTTTGGCCAAGGATTCCCCCTAGGAGAGTACAGGCCCAGGATTCCCCCTAGGAGACGGGAATGGTAAACCACTGTGGAGTACTCTCTGGATGAAACATCATCCTGGAAGGAGTCATCAACATAGGTCAGAGTTAACCGATGCCACATAATCATTGTAATAATGGAAATGAAGCAACTTTGCATTCTAACAATTGCTGTTTCTCAGATCATTATTTCAAAGTTGTTTCAAAGTTAATTTTAATTTGGTGACAGATTTTATATATGCAAAGGGAACAGATGAATTTTTTCTCTCTCTCTACTACTTTCCAAAGAGCCTCAGGAAAGACACAAAAGCACATAGGCCAACGGCTGGGATGAGGGGTTCTCACACTTTAAGACTTAGTGGGTATTTGACTTTCTCAGAGAATTAAAATAGGAAGGCTTTCCAAACACAAAGCTGCATGGGACCATCAAAACTGAAAAGTATGTAAGGTTCAGGGACTTTTGCTGAATCTGCACCTGAGAGCACCAATTTAGGCATCCTTACGGTAGTCGTAAATTAAGTCCCACCTAGATATGCAGAGAGGACTCTAGGGTTAAGCTTCTTTTTACGTATTTGTGTTGACACCTTTTTGTACATTTGTATTTCAAAACCCACTTCCCTGATTATTGTCAAATTCTATTTACCATTGGCCAATGCTGAACATGATGATAATATATTTTTGTGCATAGCATAACCAACACATCTGTTTCTGTAATAAAATCACTCATTGTTCTCTCCATATAAGAGAAAAATGACAATGAAAATGCATTGTTTTTTGATATTACTACTACATAATTTTAATGGCATACTATGAAATCATCTCATACAAACAAACAACTGTTATAATGTCATAGATACATGGAGCAACCTCTTAATATTTTGTATTTACAGCATAAAAATTGCAATCATGTCCTAGCATATTGTGTTTCGTAGGGAAGCATTATCGTGTTCAACAATGTCCACTATAATTACCAGTGGACATATTTATTTAAGGGATTTAAGATGAATATTGCTCCCAACTATTGTAATGACTCATTTTAGGTTGGAAGGAAAACAAGCTATAGAAATGCAGAGACAAATACTTAGTATTCTGAAAATAAGAATAAGAAAATAAAGGGGCAAGACATCAGCAAAGGTTAAGCTAGGGCCACATTACAAGCAACTAGAGATGGGCACAACCAGAAAAAATGACGTTTCGAGTAGTCATTTGTCAGAACGGGTCCGTTTCAGGTCGTTTCCATTTGTCGCAATAATTTACAAAAATTTGTTGTTTCCGTTTGTCGTTTGTTGTTTCCACCGCGATTTAGCGCGATTTGACGTCCCAGAGGATGGGGTTAGGTTAGGGTTAGGGTTAGGGTTAGGGTTTGAGGGCTCTGGTCTGCACCTCTGGGTGCCTCTGACCCACTAAGAAGGGAAGTGTACTGGCATACAGGTTAGGGTTAGGGTTGGGGTTAGGGTAATTGGGCTCTGGGAGGCACCTCTCTGGGTGCCTCTACTCTGACCCACTAAGAAGGAAAGCGTACTGGCGTACAGGTTAGGGTTAGGGGTAGGGTTAGGGGTAGGGGTAGGGGTATAGTGGGCTCTGGGAGGCACCTCTCTGGGTGCCTCTGACCCACTAAGAAGGGAAGTGTACTGGCGTACAGGTTAGGGTTAGGGTTGGGGTTAGGGTAAGGGTTAGGCTTAGGGTTACGGTTAGGGTTAGGGTGGGTTAGTGGGCTGCACCTCTGGGTGCCTCTCTGACCCACTAAGAAGGACAGTGTACTGGCGTATGGGTTAGGGTCAGGGTTAGGGTTAGGGTTAGGGTTAGGGTTAAGGTTAGGGTTAGGGTTAGTGGGCTTTTTATGCCCTCTGGCACATCCAGAAGTCTCAGTCAAAACCTGGCCATGCGATTGGTGGAATGGGTCAAAAAAATTGCATGGTCCCATCCCATGGCCAGCCCATCATTGCGCAGGTGTAAAAAAATAAAAATAAAAATAAAATAAAATAAAATAAAATCAACGGAGACGTCTTATTGCAAGAAAAACACACTTCTGCTACTATAAAACTTCAGGCATTTAAAATACTTAAATTTCACATGTTTCTGTTGTGCTTTGGTGTGTTTTTGGACCACGATTTCAAAATAAATGTTGCAGTCGCCATTTTGGATCCCCCCACCACATGGCACATGGAGACGACGAGGATGACCGCCCCCCCAGCCTGGTACCAGCAGCCCAGGACAGGAGAGGGGGGGACGGCCGGGGACCCCCCCCCCCAGAAACCACCCCTCTGGTAGGTGTCCTCAGGCAGGCATATTTTCACCTGCTTTTTTGGCCGGGAATTGGGGTTTTTTTTTTTTTAACTTTTAAAAACTTTTTTTCTGTACTGCTGTTGGCAATGGAATCGCGCTAACCGCCGCGATGCCATGAATGACAACGATAAACCCAAGCCAATTTTTCTTTTTTTGGGTTGGGTTCGAGCTGGAGCGGAGTAATTCTCGTTACCGTTTCCATTACGTAATGATAACGATAACCGAAAATGGAAATGAAAATTTTGCCGCTCCATGCCCATGTCTACAAGCAACATCCAGTGTGGGTATTAACCATGCAGAAAGCTGACTTACAAAGGTCTTTTGGGAAACTAGCACAATATTTAATTGGGTGGGAGAAGAGGGTTGAGGGAAAAAGGTTTGAATCTGTCTCTTGTTTTACACTCTCATGGTATAATAGTTAGACTGCAGAACTGCAGTCAAGACTCTGCTCATGACCTCAGTTCAGTCCCGAATTGATGGGTTCAGGAAGCCAGCTCAAGGCTGACTTGGCCATCTACCCTTCTGAGCTCAGTAAACTGAGTACCCAGCACGTTGGGGAGGCAATTCATAACTGGAATAATTATTTATTTATTATTTATTTATTTGTTATATTTATAGACCGCCCATCTTCCAGATGGGAATCTGGGCGGTTTACAATTAGAATAAAAACAACAGTATAAAACAGCAAAAGAGAACAAGAAGAAACTAATAAAATAGGAGGAGGGAACCTCCACAAGAGGCGACACAGGCGGCAAAAGAAGAAGAGAAAAAATTAAGTTAAAAAAATTAACTAATGAGGTCGCCAAATGCCTCTATAAAAAGGAAGGTTTTCAGAGCCTTTTTAAAGGTGGTCAGGGACTGTGCAAGGCGCAACTCACTAAGGAGATGGTTCCACAAAGTGGGGCCCACCACAGAGAAGGCGCGGTTACGCGTAAGCGATTTCTGAGCCTCCCTGGGTGTGGCCACCCTAAATGAGCCCGCCTGCGCCATTCTAGTGGGCCTGACCTCAGTTGACTTCTGGGAGATACGCTCCGAAGGTACTCTGGTCCCAAGCCGTGGAGGGTTTTGAAAATCAAAACCAGGACCTTGAACCTTATCCAGAGGGCCACGGGGAACCAATGCAGGCATGCCAGAACTGGGGTGATGTGCTCCAATCTACGATTAAATTGTAAACTATCCAGGGAGTGCTTTAGGCATGATGGGGTGGAATATAAGCAGAACACTTTGTTTTAGACTTAAAGTCTGTGAAAACTTGGCTATTTAGGGAGGCATTCAGCAATTGCTGATGTGTTTTGTGTCCCCCCTGTTTCATGTTGTTCTGTTATTACGGTATTTGGATTTTGCTTCATGCCAGGCTATTTGTCTGCTTTTATTGTTTTATTGAATTTATGTTTGATTTTGAACTTTGGTTTTCACATGTTTATTTTATTTAAACCGTCCAGAGTTCCCTTTGGGAAATTGGTGCAGTATACAAATATAAAAATAAATAAAAAAATAAATACATACATATTTTCAAATGTGAATGGGGAGGCTTTCATAAGCTATGTTGTTGGAAGTGCAGAACCTTGAGCAAGTAATATATGTCACTCCCAAAGGTAATCTGCAGGGGTATGTCACCAGGAATATACATTCTGTCTTGTCGTTGCAGTTGATGATGGGGAATTAGGACATTCTTTTCCTTGCTAGTAAGGAATTTCCTGGCTGTCTAAAGAGAGTTCTTGTATTGGCAAGCTAAATATTTGTGAAAATTCTGTTTTGTTTGTTTTTTTATAAAACACCCCATGAAGTATTTGTGAATAAAGTACTTCATGAATTCATGAATTTCACCAATGACCATGACTGAAAAAGTGGATTCCCCACCCCACCCCATCCTCAAACACAATAACCTAATCCTGTGTCTCCTGAGCATGTCTGAGCTGTATTTCCTAAAAGGGAAAGGACAGCAGAAATGTTCCAGGTCTTGCAGAAGAGAAGACAATTTTGTCCCACTGTTGGATGAAGCTAGGGAATCTCATGAGGTTTTGAAATTCCTCAGCGAGGTATTTTGCCACGTGAATGCAGCCTATTTTAGTGAGAATAAGGAATTAACAAATACATTTTCCCAACTCTGGGCATCATAGTCTTAAGTAACAAGTCGAGGGAATCAAAAGATTCCTTATATTCACCACCACCATCTTGCAAATAGCTGTCAAAGATGGCAAATTAATCTAATTACTAAGCATCACCCTTCTAAGTGTCACAAATGATGCAACACTTTTACAGTAGCTAAAGAATGGATCCCTCAGGCTTAGAATTTTCATGACATGATGGGACATGAAGAATGTTCAAGCCTTATCAGATTTTCGCCTCCAAAGAAGAACGAGACAAGGAGCTCTATTTCCCCACCCACCCAGGTCTCTAAAATTTGTGCAAAATATCTCTGCACAAAACTAGTATATTTTCCCTTTCAAAAGCAAAGCACACATACAAAGAGCACTGGAGTTCTGGCAAATTGTTCAAAAAGATGCAAGCAACCACTCCACTTGTATTTCTTAAAAATCAGTGGGAGAAAGTAGCAGTCATCATCATTTTTAGGTGATTTTTGCTCAGGCCCTACCTTTCCAAAAATGGACAAAAGGTACATCCCCATTCTTTTGCAAAGAGTACTGCAACATACATGCAGAGCAAGAAGGATGTTTTTGTAGTTCTTTTTTTGATATATGAGAGAACAGGGCAATTGATAATTAATATCAAAGTGATGATATGACTGACATCTCATCAGTCACACTCCTAAACTCTTGCTACTTATTAGCTAGTGAAACCCCATCCTCCCACAGAATCAAAAAAGACATCAAATTTCACAAATTTCCAGACACATGCTAGTAATCTCCTCCACCCTTCCATCAGGGAACTGGTACTGGGAAGTCAAAATCAACTGGGAAATGATCTGAACACAACAGTAAGTTATCATCTCTTCCCCCCCCCAAAAAAAAAAACAAGCTGAAGAACCCCTTCCCTCACCACTCAGCAAAGATCAAATGCAAAGATACATCCCATGGAGTCAATAATAAATCAGGACAGCCTTGCATTTGTCATGGATGTCATGAAATCTGAGCCCACCAAATGGAACCACAGCATGAATGTTGAAACTAGCCTTCACTGCCTAGCAGTTCTTTAGTGGCCCGGATGAGCTTTGCCTATATTTCCAGATACATTTAAAGGACAGTGATGCAAATTGCTCATTTAGGGATGCTGGAGATCCCCCAGGCACCACATCACTCACGGTACTGGCAATTGGTTGAGAAGCGAAAGGTACTCTCTTTACAGAAGCAGTGGCAGCTGACAGCAGTTGCTGTAGCAGATAGACAACTGGGATGAGCATGGGAGAATAGAGAACAAAGGAAATGAAGTCCAGGATCCTGAAAGATAAAATAAATCATAACAATGGGGGTAAATCAATAGCGTACAGGAATAACTGCTTGCCTGTCTTGGATATGAATGCATAGGGATACGGCTGCTGTAATAGAGCTGTCATGCACCATCAGTTCTACTAGTCTATACATGCCTGCCTAAATTTGGAAGGCTTTCCATCAGTGGTACAATTCACAAAGGCACATTGTGCCTTTTGGTTGCATTCAGAAAAATATACAGGTGTCGTGTTGAGAAAGACATTTAATTCACCAGGAAATGGTGTAGTTTGTGCACGCTAGATTTGCATAATCAGGCACACCAAAAAGTCATCAATATGCTGGAGTGCAGAGCCTGCAGTGGACTTCCTCAAGTCACTATGGGACACAGTGCTACTCAGGAAGTTGCCATTGGATTCTTGTGACACCAGCCATGGCTCTGTAGGGCATAGGAAGAGACCACAACCTCCGCTACTCCTTGCCTTCCAGAGTGGAAGGGGAGCCTCAGAAGTCTGGAGGACTGGGCAGCCATTTTGGACATTATAAATGGAATGAGAAACCACACATCGGAGGTTAATTATGCAGTAGTCCATTACATGTCTGAGCATACGCTTGTCATAAAACCAGTCATGGAATCAGCTGTGTGACCGATCACACAACAGACAGTCTGCCAAAAGAAAGACATTGCTTGCTTGGCTATCCTCCTGTCTACGGTTCCTCTCTGCAGAGTTCTGGCCATTGGTTTTTTCCATTGATATACTTTTCTGCTCAAAGCGTGAGAATTAAAAAAGTGTAATAATTACTTATTTGATTTGTTGGCAAACCATTAGGACAAGAAACAAAAGGGATACACTGTGGTTGTCAGTAGGCTGGAATTCATCTTAGAACTGCCGAACTGTAAGGGAACCCAATGGATTATCAAGTCCTACCCCATCAAGGAGGCACACTGAGGATTCAAACTCCCAACCTCTAGCACAGCCACTGAGCTATCCAGCAAGTCATATTTTCTAGAATACTCATTGGGCACACGTTGAATTCATATTGCGACACTAATCACAAATCCTAATGCCAGTAACACTGCAAGAAATCACTGGAGTTCTCCTCAGTTGAGAAAATACCCTGCAATTCTCTTGGTGTTATGCTGCTGGATGACTATTAGAGACTTTGCATATTCACAAAATAAACTCCTGTTCAAAATGCCTATTTTAGATATAGACAGATGTGGAAGTGGACTTAGAATTTAGTATTTAAAAAAAAACTGCCAAGCATTATTAAGAGGAACAAGATATCTAGGTTTTGAGCATAGCTTTAAGATGAAATCCACTGAGTAGAAATAAATTATATTTATACAAAAATGTATATACTACCCTAATAGTTTGCATGCACCATCCTGAGTGGCTGACTGTGGTTTAAAATAAAAACAGAGTACAATAAAATATGATACAATTATAAAAGAGTGTAAAAACATGTTAATAATATACATAATAATGTGTTCAAGCTACAGAAAGCCAGATTATGGCTGAATATGAAAAAAAAGTCTTAGCTGTTAGAACAGTACAACAATGGAACCAATTACCTCATGACGTGGTGAGTGTGCCAACACCGGAAGCATTCAAGAGAAAATCCTCCTGAGATGTATTTCTCAACAAAATTATTCTATGAGTCTATGATTCTAATACAAACACAATAGCTGAAAAAACTGACAAAGAAAACACTTTCCCAAACAGGTCAGGATTCATCATACAGCAAAATGAAATTACTGTAAAGAGGGTGCTAAACTACTTCCTCTGGGCACTGAATTCCCGAATCAGGGTTGGACCTAGGATAAATAGCACCCTTGGCAAGGAGATCAGAAGTGTAAGGCCACACAGTGTGTTTATTGGAACTGCAGAAGGGATGATTGGGGGAAGGGGAGGTTTCTGAAGAGTCCATGAGCAGGTGGACAAAATTGTGGACGCATGAACTACTTGTGACTAGAGATGGGCATGAAACGAGCAATTTTTCATTTTCGTTTTTATTTTTTTGTTTTGTTACGTAACGAAATGAAAAACGAATTTTGTCTCCAAAATGAAACAAAATGAACTGAAAAAACAGAAATTTTGTTGTGCGTTTTGTTTTCGTTGCGGCAAATACATTGAACTGTAATGAATGCTAATGAAACAGCAATTTTTCGTTTTCGTTTTCATTTTTTTGTTTCATTACATAATGAAACGAAAATGAAATTTTTTGCAAAAAATTCACGAAAAATGAAAATGAACCGAAACGGACCCCCTAAACGACAAACGACAAACGAAACACCATTTTTTGAGTTGTGCCCATCTCTGACTGAGAATTCTAGCCTGCAGCTTGTCATTGCCTCGGGATCAAGTGAATGATAAGTATGTTTCATTGGTTTCTTATCTGGTGGTAAGGAAACTGAGGCATGTAGGTGTTTCCCTTGAGTTCTCCTCTAAATTTTAAAATCATTCCCATGGTGCTTATTTCTGCTTTCTGGGGCTGAGTTCAGAGGTCTTTCAGTGCTGGACTTGAGTTTGCGTTTCCACCACACACCAAAGAAGGAATTGTACCTTAATGCCTGGAATCATACCATCCTTGTGCCTTATGCTGTGGCACCTTGCTTGGAAATCTTTGGGGGAGTCCACACATTCACTCACTAACTGCTTGGACATTCTCCTTGAGACCCGTCAAGTTCCTTTTATAGTAAGAAAAGGCCACTTGCTCTGCCACATAATCCATCCTTAAAGCCCACCTTGTTCTTTCAGTTTCTTACAATTGATTTATCACTGAGGGTATGTGGCCTCCTCCAAGGTCTAGGTCAGTGGTGGTGAACCTTCAGCACTCCAGATGTTCTGGAACACAACTAGCAAGGTCCTTTGGCATTGGTAATACAGACTTGGAATTCTGGGATTTGTGGTCCAAACCATCTGGAGTGCCGAAGGTTCACCACCACTGGTCTAGGTGGACCCCAGATCTAGGATGGGCATGAAGTGCCTATCACACAGTGCGAGAGGCTTTCAAATGATGATTTTCCATTCATAATGATGGGTTATTCAAAACTTATCTGAGCTGCACCAACACAGTAGGACTATCTCAGTTTTTATCTTGATTATAAGTTGTTTTGCTGCTCTTCCTATCTTTGGGTAGAGCAGTGCAAACAGCACACTCAAGAAATGCAGCCATTGAGCTCATCCTGGCACACTCTTCATTACAGCTCTGTTTGCCTGCCACATTTCATTCCATCCCCCATGGAATTCAGTTACTTGTTTCTTTTCTAGCCTAGCTGTGAGAAAAGCTAAGCTAAGATCGATAGTGATTCATCCCATTCCACCTAGGAAGAATTGTGAGTGCCATTATACATTATTAACCTGGTTCTTGGCAACCTGCTAAGAGAGCAGTGACTAGCCTTTACTCTCTTCATTGTCACTTTCTCCATGTGGAAGGCAACAAATCTCAAGAGGAAAGGTTTCTGCTCATATGTACAGTCTTCACGCAAACAAGAATCCTACTGTTTTGGGGTTCTTACTCACAGTTTGAACCTCCTTGGGTAGGATCTGTCTCCTCTTCAGGCTTGGCACCAGGAACCAGATAAGGAGTAGCTGATAGGGTTATGGCTGAGGAGAGATTTGGACATTGACCCTACTTGGTCCAAGGCCTCCTGTCTCTGTCCACTATACCCATTTGCTTCCCACAATATAAGTCCACAAGGAACATACTGTATACTTAAAAATCATATTTGATGTCTTGATTGATTAAAACATTTGAAAACCACAGCAATAGAGTATTGGTGATGTGAGTACAGTGGGCCCACTTATAAAAATCTGTACAACATAAACAATTCTGGAGATAGGGGAATTTTGCTTAACAGAATCGCCTATGGGGCAAATCCATACAACATAAAAATGGTTGCAATTAGGGATTACTCTGTTTTCAATGCATTCCTGTTGGAAATTTGTATAAAGGAAAATTTACTTGACATAATTTCATTTGGAATGAATTAATTCCTTTATACAAGGTACCTCTGTATATATTTTACAGAATCATAACATTGGAAGGGAGCTATATGGATATCAAGTCCAACCCCCCTGCGCAATGCAGGGAAGCAAATCAAAGGATATTTGCCAGATGGTTGTCTAAATTTCTCTTGAATGCCTCCAGCACTCATCACCTCTTGAGGTAACTGGTTCCACTGCTGTACTGCTCTATAGAGATATCCTCTTGGAAGAGTTTAAAAAGCATCCCGGCCGGCTTCCTGCACAGGGTCGCTTGAGAAGCATTGAACCCCAATCTGTGTGGGGAAACCCTGGATGAGGGGACAATGGGTCTCGTGACACCTGATGCACAGGAAGCCAGCTTGCTCTTATCTCTTCCCCCCACATTATACAGCAAGGTCATGAGATGGTACATAGGAAATAACAAGATGTCTGTTAGTCATTCATCAAGACCCCGCTATGTGACACTGCTACGTCAGAGAAGCCCTTCCCAGGAATTCATCAGCCTACACGATCCTGACATGTAGACCCTCACCCCACCTCTGATGCTCTGCTTTTGCAACTAATAAAAGAGTCTGGACTCATGCTGGCGGAGGAAGCTGTTCCATGAGGCCTGGCTTGTTGAACCCAATAATGTGCCTTTGTGGAATCATTACTACACTGCTCTAACAGTTAGGATTAGAGATGGGCACGACTCACCAAAATTTTCATTTTTGTTTTTGTTTTTTCGTTTCGTTTCACAATGAAAATGAAAACAAAAATTTTCAAAAACCAAAACGAAAATGGAAACGAAACGACCAATTTTGCCGTGTTTTTCATTTTTGTTGTGGCAAATCCATTGATCTGAAAAGAATGCTAATGAAACAGCAATTTTTCATTTTCGTTTTCATTTTTCGTTTCATTACGAACCAAAAATGAAACAAAAAATTTTCAAAAAGAAAATGAAAAATGAAAATGAACTGAAATGGATCTCCAAACGACCAAACGAAAAACGAAACACAATTTTTTTGAGTCGTGCCCATCTCTAGTTAGGATTGTTTTCCTGATATTCCACTGAAATCTGTCTTCCTATAACTTGAGCCCATTATTGTGTGTCATGCACTCCAGGTTGACCGAGAACAAATGTTGGTCCTCTATTGTATGACAGACTTTCAAGTACAGTATTTGAAAAGCACTATCCTATCTCTCCTCACTCTTTTTTTCTCAAGCCTAAACATGCCCAGTTCTTTCAGTCTTTCCTCATAGGGCTTGGATTCCAGCCCCTTGATCACCCTTGTTGCCCTCCTCTGAACTTGTTCCAACTTGCTAGGCAATATGTACAATCGACAATAGGGAAACTAAATTCCAGGAACCTTGTTTCCAAATTCTAAAATTACAAAGAAGCAAAATATCGACAACAACAAAAAGCTTTTGTTGCATCTTAAAGGACTACACGAACCAGAAAGCATTCAAATAAAAAAAGATACAAGTTGAGTCAAAATAGGGCAGGGGACCCAGCGTTAGGGAGGCAGGACTATCTTGTTATTTAACATCTTTTTCAAAACAGAAATGGCCAAAGATCAGTTATGCAGAATGCACCTGGAATGCCAAAGACTCGTTAGGCTTACATCAATAGCGCTCTGCGTTTTTATCAATATTTCAAACAGTTCTGTGGACATAATGGTGCCAATTACCTTATCTGTTAGCTTAGTGGAAGATTCATTCACTTGGACGTTCCTAACTCAGTCATGCAAATTGTTCAAGAAAGATATTAAAAAGGCACAGGTCTTCTTGTAATTGGGTAATTGTCTGCTTTTGAATTAGCATTCTCGGAAGCATGCTAGGAGGGAGCAGTGAACCCTTCTCATTGCTTTATTCACATGGGGAGTGAGTAAATGTAGTCCTCTCACAACTGTTTCCTGCGTTTTAGGAGTAAGTTTCTCCACTTCACATCAGAGACATTCAATTACGCGACCTAACTATTTATGCTGAAACACAAGAAAGGGGGATTAGACAACATACAATTGGGATTCTCAGTGCCTCTTTGTCCATTTGTATACCTTTTTTTAGTGAAGAGGGGTAACAATGAGCAGATCCATTCCAAAAGGTTTTGATACCACAAGGAATGGGCCTGCAAAATAAGCTGCGGAATCCAATGTGGAACATGGAACCTGTGTATATGAGATGGCTTCTATGTACACAGATATTAACTCAGAATACCATTGTTAAAGATGGAGCGATCCTCCACCGACAGAGCCATTTTTGATTGCTTCAGTGATTTCCAACTTGTAGTTATAGAAGCTGGAGGCCACTTTATTAAATACAGTGGGGCTTGGTTGTGCAGAAGGGGGTAGTGAGTGCACATCCCCCTGTGCACATCTAAGGGTGGTTTACAACAAACCCCAAACAATACAATAATCAGCTACATCAATTATACATAAATAGCAAAACAATGAAACAATATGATGCAAATTAAAGACCAACAAGTCTAAGATTCAACAAAGAAGAAGAAAAAGCATGGTGGTGGCGTTGGTTTAGAGGTTTATGAAACTCTACGTTCTGCAGATAGAAAGGCTTGCCTAAACAGTCATGCTTTTAGTGATCTTTTAAAGGCATCAAGTGAAGGGGCCAATCAGATATCAGAGGGGAGCTCATAACACAAATGTGGTGCCACTGCAGAGAAGCAATGGTTCATCTGAAAATAAACTGAGGAGGACGAGAACCATGTGTCCTTGAGCACAATAGAGGAAAAACAGGATATACTGTATATCTGACTGTATCTCTAAATAGGTAAACAAACCAACTTAAAGTGTCCACCAGAACAAAGTATATCTTCTGTTTGCTCTACATCAGTGATTCCCAACCCTGGGTAACCCAGGTGTTCTTGGATTGCATTTCCCAGAAACCTTGGTCATTACAGCTAGTGGTGAAGGCTTCTGGGAGTTGCAGTCCAAGAACACCTGGGCTACCCAAGGTTGAAAATTACTGATGTACAGAAAGCAGAGAAGTCCCTTTGTTTTTATTTTCAATTTATTGTATTTTTCACTCTATAAGCAGGAAGGAAAAATTTCTGTGCATCTTACAGAGTGAATATACCCCCACAGGGAGTTTCCAGAGCAGCTGCTGCAGAGACCTCCGGACCTGGTGAAGGTCCCATGCTCAGCTGCAGCCCCAGTGGAGGCTTCCTGACCTGGTTGTTAAAAAAAATTGATCTTTTTGTTGAATAGAAGAGGGAGTATAAACAGACCTACCAGAGACCACAGAGATGAGAATTGGGCTAGAGAGTCACCACCCACCATGATGACCATAGAGCTGCTCTTCAAGATGGGCTGAATGGGAGTGTGAGAGTGGACCGGAGAAAGAAGAAAGAGACAACAGTGCACCGTCTGCAAAAGAAAACCTAATAGGGGAAAATAAGGAGGGGGAGTGTAAAGTAAAAGAAGGAGACAAAACAGAGGAACAGAACATTGAGGAGGCCTATTGGGTCTCAGATAGTGGGGATGAGGAGGAAGAGTCACGCGGATGGGGGAATTGGCAGTTGGGGAATCGACCATTGGGAAGAGAGAGAAAACCACGGGGTGTGGACATTGGGACTCAGACCTGGGGTGGACGTGAAGGCGAGCAATGGGAGAAATGGGACTGGCGATCAATGGAGCCCATTTCCTGGTTGGTTCAAGTCAAATCATTATTATGCCCGGAGAATACCAACTAAATGAGGGAGAGGGTATGGTAAACACCCCGGGAGAACCCAGTGGCTCAGTGAGCACGGCATCCCTGTTGTGGGAGCCAATGTTTCAGGAGAGGGTCCCTGGACTTCCATTGAGCTCCCTGGAGGAACAACCTCCATCCCCTTTAGAAGAGCCTTCTGGGATAAATCTGTTTATATTTGAAGAACCTGTTAAAAATATAGTTGAATGCGTGGAACCAGATGCACCTGTTGTGCGGAATAAAGAAACTTATGTTTTGGATAACAAAACTTTATTAGGAAAATGTACAAGTGGAATGGACAATCATCATTTGTGCTCGGAACCAGGGTATCATGGTGGGTTACTCTCTAGCCTGTTTCTTGTCTCTGTGGTCTTGGGTAGGTCCGTTTACTCTCCCTCTTCTATTCACTGTAAAAATCAATTGTGCAAGGGATTTTTTTAAAAAAAACAGCTGGGTCAGGAAGCCTCCGCTGTGGCCAGGACCTCCACCGGGTCCGGAGGCCTCTGCAAGGGTTGGAAGCTTCCCAGCCAGGCCTCCCAAGAGCAGCATGGCTGGAGAGCAAACTGGGGCTAGAGATGTACCAGGACTACAGTATGTATGTGTAAATATGTTTCCACACAAATTTACCTCTAAAAACTAGGTGCATCTTATGGTCTGGTGCATCTTATGGAGTGAAACTTACATTGTTTTATCGGTTTGTTTTTTCTGTATAATCAGTGTAGTTGATTATTGGGTTATTTTGGTTTTGTTGTAAAACATCTAGAGTTGCTTTGGGTGCCAGATGGGCGGTATATCAATCAATCCAATCCAATCAATCAATCAACCAACCAACCAACCAACCAACCAATCAATCCCCAAGGTTGGGAACCACTGCTCTACATAATACTTCCCAATCTTTCTCCAGCTTCCAGACCCCAATGGATTTTATGAATTTGACAATGCCTTTGACAGGCAAATAAGCTAAGAAACAAGTCTTGTCAGCCACTGGGATTGCCTTTCACACTTTTGCAACTGGCTGCTTCATGGTGGGATGTAGAGGGCATTTTTACATGATTGGATCACAGGAGGTCATGGATAGTGTTCTCGCAGGCTGACTGATCCCATCACACAGATGAGGAAGAATTGCCTGTCAGAACTGTGAGGAACATGTTTGTCACAAGAAGGAGGGGTTTGATGAATAGCATCTTGGATATGGACATTTCATTCTTTTTTCATCAAAGGTGTGGAAGCTTCATTTCTGTCTTCTCTCCATGAAGTGCAAAAAGGAGGAAAAGCCTTCTGTCCCGTAAGGTACTAATATTGTGACCATGAAGGCAGGCAGTAATGCTCATCTATAAACATATCAAAGGGCACAATCCTATTTCTCTACAGAGCCAATATATATATGTATATGAAGCAGCCATATATTCATTTCACTGAGGCTGGGTAACATATGCTGTGACCTTGCATGGGCCTAACCAAAATAACATACCACATGAAAATCAAAACTGCAGATTGTGAGATTTGAGGCCCATGAGGTGTTGTCGGTGAGCATCACAAAAGCCTCACATTGGCAGAGAGGAGATATAAATGCATCACCAGTGCTGGTGAAACCCTTGTTGATCTTTCCACTGACACAACCACCCAATTTGAAAATGCATAGAAAACAGGTAGAATGTTTTGCAATATCAAATATGCAGGTGAAACGCCTGGCCTTCTACTGATAATAAGTACGGTAGATGCCAAGATTTCCAGACAGAAATCTACAGCTCATGCTCTGGAGTGAATTTCATTTGTCATCCTAGTGCCACTCATCAGATCTTCCAGAATGAAAATTCTGATCTCACCACTGCCAGGTGCTAAGGGAGATAAAAACCCAGCCTGGATCCAGATGATCGGAGAGGTGGTGATGGCTGTGTGACAGGACAATTGTGATTATCATATCATATCTTGCCCTTCAGTTCACTCAAAACTTTCAGGGTGATTTACATCTAGGTTAAATGAAGACATAGCAATAAACACTAAAAGCAGCAGGGGCTAGAAGTCAGGAATAGGAAATGAAAGCCCAGCATAAGGGTATGCAAGGGACTTCTCCTGCTTGTTTCCATAATTAAAACACTTGGCTCCTTTCATTTTTCATTCTTTATTAACCCATTTGTTTCCCACTAATTAGATTTTCTCCAGCTTTTTTTGTGAGAGATCTACTAAAGCCTTCAGCACTGATGTCTTCTACTGTATTTGGGTTCACTGAGTTTGCTGGCATTCTCATGGTCCACAAGAGATCATACTTTCTAGGGTTTAGATATATATTCTCAAAATAAAATCAGCGTAAGAATGATCATTCTAAGCAGCATTAAGGTCTTCGGGGTCTCAATTTCACTGATCAGTGTTTCTGTCCTATGACCTTTCTGTGAACTGTACTGGAGATTCTAGACTACATGGCCAACGGAAAAAAAAACACCAAAGCAAAACTGGGAAGAAAAAGTGAAAATGTTTAAACAGGAGGCACTCCATTAGATTTTCTTTTATTTGGTTTTTGGTTTTTCATTTATTTCCCACTAGTTGAAAGGCTTAATGAAGTGAATGGGGGCACGTTTATTTTGTTTTTCATTCCCTCTGAGATCAAAGACAGATTCTTAGTCAGCATTTAATCGCATTAAAAAGTAGGGATGTGCGGTGTTATCTTGATTCGGTCCATGTCTGAGTAAGGACAAACAGATTGATTCCTTCTTGTGCCATTTTGGAAATATGGCAATCTGATCTCTCTGGTCTGTTTCTTTCTCTCTGCTCCGTTTGTTTTTGTTGAACAACAGTGCAGTCTGATTTCTCTTTGGCTCAGCCTATCCCAGTCTTTGAAAGGCTGTGAAGGGCGATTAAAGAGAAGAAAGGTCATTCAAGTCAGTGAAAGTTTAGGTTAAGAGAATAGGAGAAAATTAAGGTATGCATGAGAGAAAGTAGCATTAGGGAAAGGTTTTGAGATTACGAGAGAGTAATAATATTAATCCTGTCCTACCAGATTCAATTTATAGCGACCCTTTTCAGAATTTTCCTGGTAGAAAATATGGTAGTTTACCATTGGCTTCCTGGGACTGTGCAGCTTGCCCAAAGCCATACAGGTTGTCTCTACTCACAGGAGACACAGTGGGGAATCGAATTCCCAAGCTGTAGCTCTATAGTCAGATACCTGAACAGCTGAGCAATCCAGTTCAATGTAGATGGAACGTGCTGGTATAAAACCCAGGGTCACGCATGCAACAAACATGATCAAGGCTGCCAGTCAACCAGCTCAGCATACTTTATTATTGTGACCTAGCCATGTAAATAATGTGTGTCTTCTGTTTTCTGAATGTGTGGTTGAGTCTATTTGAGTAGAAAAGCTGCTGGAATCCAACCCTACACCTATAAAGCTGAGAATACAAATAATCCAATATTTTAGTGGAGTTAGTGGAGTGCCTTTATTTCATTTAGAAGCTGATGGTGGGTCTGTGAGAATAAATAAGTGAGACCACATGGGAAAATGTGGAAAACATGCGACTAAGATCATAGGCTACAGAAAGGCATAATCCTGAATCTTGGGGATGTGACTGGTGGGAATGACAAAACTGTAACAAATTTTGTTAGCTATAGGGTGATTTTGTCTAGATTAAAATGGGCTAAAACCAAAATATGTCGGGGTTTTAATGACTTAATTTAATTGATTCTTTCAATTAATCCACTGCTCCTAATGTTATATGGCTAGACCAGGGAAGTATGAATTATATGTTTAATTTTCTGAGCTCCAGTAATTTTATCCTGATGACACACAAAGTATGGATTATTAGGCTTTATGACGGACGTCCTCAGCTCCCCCGAAACCCGAATTTAGAACAGCTGTTACACTAATGTTTAGCTGTGCTGTCCTGGATGACCCCCAATGATCTTCAGCAGCTGCAGTTGGAATTATTTATTTAGAACACCATATTTTAAATGTTATACTGTATTCTCTTTGAGAGTGATAGTGCTTGCATACATGGGATAAGAAAATCCTTATCTGTAAGTAATGCATAGTCTTTAATTGTGATCCCTTCAACTGTTTTCAGTACTTTTCTTATGACAAACATATAGTATTTTTATTATTTTTATTTCTCTTTTTTATGGGCGACCTTTCTTCCAATAAGGGGACTTAAGCCAGCTCACAGTATTTAAAAGAATAGAATTAAAAACAAAATACACTACATATTAAAACAATTTTAAAAATAAACTCATTAAAATACCTTTGAATGATTAAAAACATGGAAACAGTAAAAAAAAATCTTACCTTAAAAATTCAGAATTATTTGAAAGAAATAACACCATCTAGTCTTCCCTAGAAATTTATCTAAGCTTCCATAGCAATGGAAGATAAGAAATATATGTGATACCGACACACTCTACCTATGGATTAAGACTAGAGATGGACACCAGGTTATTTGACAGTTGAGGCCAGATTGTTTACCAGCCAAATAGCTATTTGGCACAAATGGCACAAATCACCAAATCAGCAGTTTGTGCCCATCCCCAATTAGGTGCTACCTAACTACTGACCATGGTGGCTCAGTGGGCTAGAGTACTGAATACTGTCGGCTGCAAAGTCGGCAGCTCAGCAGTTCGGATCCCAGGTGCCACACAGCGGAGTGAGCTCCCACTGTTAACCCCAGCTCCTGCCAACCTAGCAGTTTGAAAGCATGCAAATGCAAGTAGCTACTAGAGATGGGCACGACTTAGCGGTATTCCCGTTTCCGTTTCCGTTACTCGTATCCGTTACTCTACGGAAACGGTAATGGGAATTACTCCGCCAGAATTCGAGCTCGAACCGACGAACGAACAATTTGGTCTGATTTGTCGTGCTCGTTACTTGCATCGCGGCGATCGCGCAATGCCAAGTGGCACAGAAAAAAAGTTTTTAAAAGTTTAAAAAAACCCCGATTCCCGGCCCTAAAAGTAGGCAAAAACTGTCTGAGGGCACCTACCAGGCCAGAAGGGTGTTTTATTGGGGGGGGTCCCCGCCCCCCTCTCCTTGGCTATTGCTACTGCTGCGCTGCTGGTACCAGGCTGGGAGGGTGCATCCATTTGCCATGCAGTGCGGGGGATCCAAAATGGCGACCGCAATATTTTTTTTGAAATCGTTGCCCAAAACCCCACCAAAGCACCACAGAAACATGAGAAAATTAGCTATTTTAAATGCTTGAATTTTTACACTAGCAGCAGTGGGTTTTTCTTGCAATCCAGTCTCCGTTGATTTTATTTTATTTTATTTTATTTTTTTACACCTGCACATTTGCAATGATGGGCTCGCCCATGGGAGTGCACCATGCAAATTTTCCACCAATCGCATGGCCACTTGGCCAGGTTGACCACAGAGACTTCTGGGATGTGCCAATCGGGCATAAAGAGCCCACTAATCGTAGCCCAAACCCAAACCCTAAGCCTAAGCCTAACCCATATGCCAGTACACTGTCCTTCTAAGTGGGTCAGAGAGGCACCCAGAGGTGCACCCCAATACTCACCCTAACCTCACCCGTAACTAGCCTAACCCTAGCCCTTGCGCTAACCCGTCTTAACCCTAAGCCAGATCTACTTACATTGCACTACATGCAAGTACGTGAGACACAGCGGGTGCAAAGAGTCTGCCAGTCCGTCACTTGTGGCTCTGGCTGACTCATGCAGCTCCCTCCAGGAGCCCGCTACCCCCCCAAACCAGTACTAACGACAATGAAAAAACAAAAAAACGAACCTACTAATTTTTGCGAAATTTCGCGAAAAACGGAAACGAGCTGAAACGGACTGCCTCCGACACACGACAACTCGAAAACGTCATTTTCCCTAGTTGTGCCCATCTCTAGTAGCTACTAGCTAAATAGGCACCACTGTAAAAAGCAGAAAGGTAAAACAGTGTTTCCTTGCAGCTATGCTGGCCACATGGCCACGGACTTGCACAACACTGGCTCTTCAGCTTGACATGACTAGCATATACATCTACGGGGGAACCTTTACCTTTAGCTTTTAACTACTGTAGAACCATGGGGGCCCAGTTTAAATATCAGCTATCTAGCTTCTACCCTAAGACTACAACTGAGACCAGGCTCTGTAGTGTCAACGCCATAGAAGTCAAATGTTTCCCTTCCTTTCTTGCAACTTCCTTCTTGTTGAACTCCAGCTCCTATCATCCATCACCATTTTGTGGGTTGCAAAATCATGATGAAAATTTAGCTGTTTATGCCCTAATGGCGGAGGAAACAGAATGATGCAGGCCATTCCCGATCCTTTCTTAACATTGCTTGGAAGATCAGCGTCTGTGTCATAGCCCCTGTCTTAAGAGAAGATGTAGGTAAATTGATATTTTTGCTAGATCTATATATTTGCCTAAATGTTTTGAGGAATAAGCATTTTATACTTGGAAGGACTTACTGGTGAAAGTGATATCCTTTGTCCTTATGCATATACAGTATATTGGAAAAGCAGTAAAAGCAGCCTCTTTTTAAAAAATGCAAATGCTTTTCCCATCATATTTCCACCCTCTGTAATTGCAGTGATGTGACAAGAATTCTAAGAGGCCTCATCTGAGGTCCAGCAGTATCAGACATCATACCGTAGCATCTCACACTAAGGATACTGTTCCATGGCAACATCAATTGATTTCTGTTCATACTTTTTAAAAATTGGATTTAAGTCACATGGCATTTAAATTGGTGACAGTGTTCACATTCATTGACAAGAAATTGATTTATTTCTGGCTATTTAAATCAGTGTTGGCATCCACACTGCTGAAGCTGACTCATTTTTTCTGCTTTAGGTTTCTGTTAATGTTTTGCATTTGTTGTTGTTGTTGCTGCTGCTGCTGCTGTTGTAGATACAGCAATAAATTGATGGCTCTATTCAGCCAAGACAGTCAAAAGGCAGTCATAACAACTATTGATGAAACGATGCAGTGAAAAACTCTGCAAGGAAAAAAAAAGACCGAGCAGTAACAAATGCATCACAAATTATTACTATAACACTATTTATAAAATAATGTAAAGGCTATTTCGCTAACATTAAGGAGGGTCAAGAAGTAAATTAATAGCATTGCCCATAGTCGCTGAACCAAACTGATTTAAATCAAGTTATGTGTTATTTAAAAATCCTTTGCCAGGCGGTTAGGGGAAAAAAAAACTCACTTTGGAGCCAAAATACTGTAAGTAGATTTCATTTGTGCATGATTTGCATGAGAAATTATAAATTGATGTACCATCACTTAAATCATTTTAACGGTGGTTCTTTTTGTCAGTGGGTCTGTACCCTAAGGGTGCTCCTTTCACCTTTTCAGTAGAAAGTGCAGTCTCTAAAGATAAACTGAATTTGAGGGCGTTTATACACGACCCCTAAGCTCCGCCGCAAATGGCTGCAAGCTCCGGACCTTAAAAATGTTTACCCACCAGCTCCGGAGTTTGCAGACAATTAAGTGCGACCCCGCCCACTTTAGCGCGACCCAGCACACTTTTCTTGTACCTGCTTTTTGATGGTGAAAAATCTTTGATGCGGAGAGTGCCTGAGCTCTCCTCCCTTCTTTCTGTTGTTTTTCTTTTGCCTCCGCCCCTTAAAGAGGAACCAGGAAGTAAACGGAGGTCGGAGCAACCTCCACCGGCACCGGAGGTAAGAATGCATTCTTTTGTCCCTGTCTAAGGCTTTTTTTTCTCCCTCCCCTCACGCAGACAGAACAAAGAAGTGCAGAGCGGGTGGGGACGGAGGAACAGCAACGAACCCTCAAGATCTCTGGTCCGAATTTAAGGGACCAGCGGATCTTAGGGGTCGTGTAAAAAGGCCCTGAGTCTCACAGCCTGTTTCTTCCCTTGAGCCAGCATCCCATGTCACTCTCAGCTCAAAGGATCTCCACCTCTGTGTGCTCATATGAGTATACTGTACCGGGATCATATAACAATGTTCCACATTGGAAAGAAATTATACATTTTTGATTGGAAAATTAGTCTAGGCTCACAACTTGAAACTCTATACATTTCTATAGTGAAAATAGGACAGATGTACACATGCTGGCAAGAGGATTCTAGAATTTTTTTTATCAAAACAGGTGTATTTTACCTCAGAAAAAGGAGCTGTAGGAGCACTCTGAATGGTTTGTACATGGAGAAGATCCTGTTTTTGATGACAATCCTCATAAAGTCATACATTAGTCTTAGGGCTTAATGTTGGAGGTGCCACCAAACTGTACTTCAAATAAATCGAGAAGCAAATTTCTATAATTTGGCTTTGGGGAAAAACCTCTGTGAAGGGGCTTAAGGAAGGCAAAAGCAGTTTTAAAAATAAAACAAAAAAAATTACACGTTTTTATCTTATCACTACTGAATAAAATGAACATTCAGATGTATTTTTAGGAACTTCTAAATGTTGAGGGGATTTTCAAAGCAATGTTCAGTACTACTAGCAAGACTCCTAAGATGAGCAGTGGATTGGATTCAATAAACTACATAGTTAACAACAGCAATTCATTCTTTATTTGTATCATTTAAAATGATGGACCTTTCCCCTCCTTTTCCAGGGCTATTTAGGCTCTCTCCCGCCTAATCCATCTTTTCCCATTCATGAGCCTCCTCTTCTCCTCAATAAGAAGACTCCTCAAATTTTCTTTCTTTTCCTGTGGGGTCATCAGTTGCTCCCACTTCTTATTCTAAGGATTCTCCATCGAAAACAATTCCCATCCTGGTGGTCAAGGACCCCTCCCTCTTCTATAATCCACCTGTCTAGCTTCCATCTCCCTTTGCTCCCTCTCTTCTCTCCTCATGTCTCCCCTTCCCCTTCTCTAACTGCCGCCTTCTAACGGTTTTTCTCCCTCTCCTCCAGGAGGTGCCGTCCTCCTTCCCTTTCCCTGTTCTGCCTTGAGTTTGTCTGTCTTCTCTCCCTGGGTCTTCTTCATTTCTTTTTTACCCTCTCCAGTTCCTTTTCTTGATGTATCCCAAAGTTTCTGTCCCTTTGCCCTCCTCTGGTTTCTCCCATCTTTCTCGTGGGAGGGGCAGCACTCCGACCAGGAGCTTCCTCAACCACTCCTTCTCACAAAGCATTGCTATGTAATAATAACCATAAATGTGCCATCAAGTCAGTTCTGATGTATGGCAACTCTTTCGGGTCGCCCCCCCCCAAATATCAAGGGCTCAGAGGTTTTACCAGATTCCTCTTCTGTTGACATTCTGGGAATGACAAAGCTTGCCCAAAACTACACAGGCACAGTGGAGTCCTGAACTCCTGAGCGCTGGCTCACCATAGCCCAACCTCTGGCTCTCCAGCTAGATACCCAACTCACCAGGCTAGCCAGCCAGACTTAAAAACATACATAGCTATACATTAATCATCACTGTAGCTTAAGCATTAAATCCATTTTTGTACTGTAGTCTTTTGCTTCTCCGTTCTTCCACACATTATTGTATCTCTAGAGAGGATTCTTCTGAGTCTGACTTAAGCTAGCAATGATTGATGACACATTTAATACTATCAGACAGATGCTCGATAGCTTGGTTTAAGGAAGAGACTTAGACGGTTTTTCCTTCCAGAGCTTTGTGGCAAAGTTTCAAAGTTCTGTGCTACAGGGTGAAAAAAAGGTGACACTTCCAAGTAGATTATGAAAGCTATAGCTTTAAAATAAAAGTAGCTTCTCAAAGCTATGTGCAGTAGTTGCTTTTGTGAACTGGGACGCACAATAAAGTACACTGCATTAAATATACAGATTTTAGAAAAGGTAGCCATGTTCGTCTGTGCCATCATATCAGGCAAAACCAAAATAAAAATAAAAAAGACACAAACATTATGGCACCTTAATGACTAACTGACATATTTTAATGTAAGTTTTCGTGGGCAAGCAGACTACATTAAATATACATGAGAGTTCTGAAATTAAGAGATGGTTTATTTAACCTAGATAATTGGTATAATTTATGCAGATATATAATAATTCACTTAGACATTGTGAATCAAGGAGAAACACCTTTTATCTGATGCTGAACTGCTAGAATAAACAATACAATAGTAAATATGAAGGCATATATTGACAGTAGTATATACTGGACTGAGATGTAAGAATTCAAGAATAAGGCTGCTCAACGTGTTTTTTTTCACAGCCTCCCTCACAATATTGTTCTTAGTTTCAGAAACATATAGGGAAAAGCCTTCCACCCCACTCCAGAAATACACTTTCCCCTTTCTGTGGGAAAAGTGTTATACACTTTTTCTGTCGCTACACTGTTTTAATATATCCAAGAGTGGTTTTTCAGAACTTGATGACTCTTATAGTCCTCTTCCCCTTGAAGACGAAAATAGTACCTCTTGGGGTTAAGAGGAAATGAGTCACAGCATAAGACATCTTTGAAAACCTTTCCAGTCAATGGCTGCTTTCTCTGTCATTGTGCCAGAGCACCTGTTAATCAAACCCACAGCATTGTCCAAAGGAGACATTTAAGTGTATGTGCTTTTCTCTGGCTCCTTCAAAGCCTTTCAAGTGCTTTCAGGATAACAACGCTGTGTTTTTGTGTCTCAGTGTTTGGCATCCAACTCCTGTTTCTGTTGTGGCAGGGACACCTTTGGTATCTTCTGATATTTTGCCAGCCAAACACTGCTCCAGAGTAAAAGCTCTGTTGAAGCCATTCTTTTTAAAACATGTCATCTACAGAGTTTACCCAGCCATGCACATAGCTCATGTGGTGTTGAGTAAAAAGATAGGGAACATTGATCATTCCCATATAGAATCCTGGATTCTGAACCACTATAAATCAATGGAGGAGGGCTTCAAGAAAATACTCTGGTTTCTTTGAATTTAAACTAGGTTTGTTTGGCTAATTTCCTCTGGGGGTGGGGTGTCCAAGTTATTAGGTGTCCTGCTTTTGATGGGAGGGGGCTTGTGTGGAATTCATATTTTGTCTTTCTTCTTGCACAATTTTATCTGTTAAATGAGAGACACGGT
This sequence comes from Phrynocephalus forsythii, assembly GCA_029282475.1. Lineage (NCBI taxonomy): Eukaryota > Metazoa > Chordata > Lepidosauria > Squamata > Agamidae > Phrynocephalus > Phrynocephalus forsythii. The sequence continues at coordinate 17,150,596 of JAPFRF010000004.1, forward strand.
ATTGGGACTGAACTGTAAGCATCTAGAAAAAAAGAGAATATAAAACAAATATGTAATATCTGTGGACAGATTTGTCATAAAAGATGACAAATCGAAGATGGTCATTCCAATCATATTAAAATGTAGACAATGGATTATTTTGCACAAGGTTTGCCTCCAGCCCAGAATAAAGAGGCAAAATACGGAGGTTGGGTTAAAACTTGGGCCACAACTTTATTAAACTCCCTTTTGTCCCCCAGACAAGACCTCTTATGTCCTCTGTATAGCACATCTTCCTCTGCCCAATTCTAGGGATACTCATTCAGCCTCAGCACACCCAAGCCCCCTGAACATAGGTACACTAGTGACTAGGAGATCCCCTTATTCCCCCTCCTTCTATAAACATCTAGTTCAAAAACTCTGTGAGGTAAAAAGGTTGGCAATTTCAGGAACTCACTTCAAGGTATTCCCTTCACAAAACCTATGGGTTTCACCGCCCTAGGCCATTGTTCACCTAAAGGCTATTGAGACCATTGTCTACCTAACAAGCCTATTCAGGCTATTATTCATTTTATGAACCTGTTTCAGACCAGGGTGACATGCGGTCAAAGTGAATTATAAAAGGGAGGACTCACAACTAGCTTTCCTCAGACCGATGAAGCTGTTTGGATGAGCAGCAAAACGTTTCAATCTCTCAAGAAAAGAAATCCAGTTGCCTTGACTCAACTTCCAGATAAACTCACCTGGATGACTGAGAATCTTCAAAGACATGCTCTTCCCTTCATACTACTTGCAGTTGGCTTGAGACCAATTTAACACAGGGTGTCCTACATTAAGCCCAAGATTTTCCTGGGTGTAAGAATGGGATGGACAAAAACACACATGCTCCCAATGACTGGCCAATCATAATAACAGATCAAAAATTCCCATCCAGCCCTGAAATGACCAGCTAATCTCACTCTTGCTAGTCCAGGTTGGGCAGGAAGGCTGTGGGATCACAGTGGAGGCTGACATGGAGAGATGAAGTCTCAAGAAAGCTTGCTTTGCCCTCTGTGCTAGACATTACAGATCCCACCATAGCATAGAAAGAAAGAAAGAAAGAAAGAAAGAAAGAAAGAAAGAAAGAAAGAGTGATACTGGATGAGGGAGCATATAGTAGTATAGCGGCATATAGGTGGGATAGAAACTTTTTCAATAAATATATATTTCCAAACAAATTAGCATTGGAGTACACAGTTTATAATTACTTCTACAAGACAGTTTCTGAAGGCCTTTTGATATTTTAGACTTTGCCAAAAGCTATAGGATTATCCTGCGTCCATTTTAGTGTATGCCAACCTTCAGTCATGGATGGTCACTTTCAAATTGCAAACTTTTTGAAGAAGGTAAATCTATTCATATACTATACAATATTTTCTACTGCTGATCTTTTTCTGGGTAATAAATGAGGATTTTCACCCAAATAATATTGATCTTAGTAAACCTCTGTGATTTATAGGTACATACTGGCCAAAATGCTCTTGCTTATCATTCTAAATCACACTAGAGTGGGCCCATTGAATTAATGGGGAATTAGAAGTCGACTCCTCTGTAACTTCTATAGATTTCAAGGGGCTGGCATTATCCGCAACTACTCCTACTACTTAATATTCAAATAGACTTACTCTCACTGATAAACTGGATCATATTTGCATTGGTCCATTTACAACAATGGAACCTATGGAGGAGCTGACTCACTAGATCCCACTTGTTTCCATGGGCCTACTGTAGTTTGATTTTCTACACTCGGGAGCAGCATTTGGGCCACTAATTGGTTCAATTCCTTGTAAATAGTAACCAGAAATATATACAGTCTTCCTTTTTTATGTCAATTACAACAGTTGATTGGGTGATGTTGTTATTCGTTTGTCTTGTGTATTTAGTGGTATTTAGTTAAATGAGAATGAGCTGGAAGGGCTTAATGATAAAAATAAATTTCAATTAATTCCTGGAAAATCCCAGAAGCTGACTCTCTTTTTCATCTGTTCACTTCTCACCCAAACACAAAACAATTCTTCGAGTTTTTTTTTTAAAAAAAACAGATGATAATGATAATGAACACAAGAGGGTATCCTACACAATCTTGATTGCTGCCATTAGTATTGTCAACATTCAGGCTGCCGTTTGCTGTGTTAAAGCCTGGCGGCCCTTTTCCTACCAGCAACATGGGCTCAATATTGTGCAGCAATATTGAGCCATTTCCTGGCATCTTGAACAGTGGGTCTAGAACAGGGGTCCTCAACCTAAGGCCCCAGGGCCGGATGTGGCCCCCCAAGGTCCTGAATCCGGCCCCTGGGACCAATTGCAATCCCCCCCACCTACCCCTGTTTTGTGAGCAAGCCAACCTCTGCATCTGCTTTTGGACTGTCATTCAGCCCCCAGTGGTGTCTGGGGGGGTGGGCCGGCCTGCTGTTTGATAACTTTAAAGACCTCTGGTCTAGAAGCACAATATTCCACATATGTTAACCCAAGGCCGAGGTTTTTAAAATCATTAAAGTACCTGGCCTTTTAAAAATGGAAATTTAAGTATACAGACACTACATACAAATTCTAATAGAAACTTCCATCATGTAGAATTGTCCACTGCTAGAGGATCCCAGAAGAGGACCACATGATCAGTACAGTGGTTGCTGGGCTGTGACTGTAGTCCTTCTGTGCTGAAGTATTTTGAAAGGCTATTCTGAGCTTAATTAAATTGTGAAGCAAAGGTGTGAGTAAGGGCCTTTTTACACAACCCCTAAGATCCGCTGGCCACTTAAATTCGGACCAGAGATCTTAGGGGTTCGTCGCTCTTCCTCTGTCCCCACCCCCCTCCGCACTTCCTGGTTGCTGGCTGTGTGAGTGAGGGAGAAAAAGAGAAAGAAAAGCATGCCGCTCACCTCGTTCTGCCTCTCCTCTCTGTAAAAATAGCTCTTAAAGGGGCGGGAGCCAAAAAGCAGCAAACAGAAGCGAGGAGAGCCCCGCACTCACTATCGTTGCACCGCATCAAAGATTTTTCACCTCCAAAGAGAAGGTACAAGAAAAGTGTGCTGGGTCGCGCTAAAGTGGGCGGGGTCGCACTTAATTGTCTGCAAACTCCGGAGCTGGTGGGTAAACATTTTTAAGCTATGGAGCTTGCAGCCATTTGCAGCGGAGCTTAGGGGTCATGTATAAACGCCCTAAGTGAAAAACATACAGCACACTGGAGAAGCATACATGTCTGTTACTCTTTTAGGTAAACTAATGTTGCCATGACCAATCTGCAGAGTGCAGAGTAGAAAGCTGTTTATATACTGTACCACTTCTTCAAGTTGCTGAAGGGAGGAGCCATGCTACTCAACACAACCCTGTGATAAAGCTTATGTGGGGAGATAGCTCATTAACAACTGTAGGGGCAAGATGATCATTGTACAGTACTCTTCATGGGAGGCATCTCCAAGTCACAATTTTGGGGCCAAAGTGAGCGAGTGGTTTTCAAAGGTCCAGAATGAGAAATGCTATGTCCAAGGCCAATTGGTGAATCAGTGGCAGAAGCATGATGCCGCCTCTGCTGAAAAGATATTTTTTTCCTTTTTGCCCCTTGCTGCATGTATCAGCATACAGATGCCGAATCCAGACCCATTTAGCATGCCTAACTAAGTCCATGGATTTATTATTTGCTCATCACTTAAATGTGCATACTGTATTACCCTATAAGCCCAGGACATTAACTTTTTGGTTCTATTCATATTCCATGTTCCTCAAGGCTGGCTAAGGTCCTCACAACAACCCTATGAGGTAGGCCACGAGGGAGACATCTCTCATTTACAATTCTTGTGGTCAAGTTATCTAGCTCTCCTCCAAGGACTGAGAAATCAAAGGACAGCCGGTAAATCAGTGACAGAGGCATGATGCTACATCTGCCGAAAAGAATATTCCACCCTGCTCCTTATTGTATGCCTCACCCTACAAACTGAACTCAAGCCCTCACAATAGGGACCCTTCTCCCCCTTCAAACCACTCCATGGGACACTGTTAGGTAGGAGGGCAGTTTGTTTAAGAGACCCTTGTGCATCTCCAGCTGGTAGGATGGCCACCTTACCAATCTGCTTCATGCCTCTACCACCCCAATGATGATGCAAGGAATCTGGGCTTTTTTATTATATGCAAATTTTGTTATATGCAAATATAACAAGCAACTATGTTGTAATTCATTTATTTGGAAGGGGTGCATAGATTTCCATTGCCAGAGTTTATTTAATTTCTTAATTTGGGCTGGAAGGCTGTCCTCAATCTTCTCTTCCTCATGTGTTATAATATTTGCCATTATCTCATATTTGAGGGAACCAACCCAGAAATAGGAATCATTAATTCTAAGATGTCAAAATGTTCCTGATAATCATACGGTCTAGAAACATGTGATCATAGGGAAGAGTGAGAAAGAAAGAAGGGAAAGGAGAACTGTAAAAAAATGATATGAGTTGTTAAAGGTGAAAAGCCAGAGAGATGGAACTGGAGGGAAAGCCAGCCTTCCTGCTAGATAAAGAGAGGTGCTCCGGTTTAATTTCTGCCTGTTTAAAGCTGTTAAACTGTGTCTGGCCCTTTAAGAACAAAGTCAGTTAAACCCAGGTGTCCATTACTCTCCTTATGCAGAGACTAAGGGAAGGCAAATGCATGTGAGCCATTATTCTTCTGCTAACGTTCTACTGAGCATGCTCCAAAGTTATGTAATAGCTGCTTTTTCTGTTTGAAGGAGCCATTTTAGGTCGTCAGTTTAAGTGCAGCTTCTAAAAGAAGAGGGTGGGTGGGTATGGTCCTTTAGAAATAAAAATATTAGTTGTTAAGCAATTTCTTTTTTGCTGATAAAAAAACAGGAGGATGATGAATTAATGGGGTGGTAGTGGGTGGGATCAGGTCTATACTTAAGTCTTTAAATCTATTTGATCAAACGTCATCATGAGTAAAGCAGGAGAGAACTGTGCCTGGTTTGGTGCTGGTCTGAAGCCTGGATTTCAAGTTATAATGTTTTGTTTGTACAGTACAGCAATCTTTTTGGACTTGTCTTGTGGAACCTTATTTTGCTCCACTGGCATAATATCAGAGCAAGCCTGTGCTCTGATGATAAAGAGCAGATGAGTACACTCACAGATGATCAGAAGAAGAAATCTTTTAAGAGATTTTACATCTCATAGGAAGTAGCACCCAGGCAAGTGTTTTATGATGAGCTTTCCCTTTCATTGCATTATCATATGTTTTGTCATTTCACACATGTGAAAGAGTGGTGGGCTTACACACTACTAACCCAGCTCCACCTATCACCAACTGCACATTCAGGAACTGTACATATAGCCCATGCAGTACAGTATATGCAAACTTGTATTACTGGAGATGGTGACCAGTTTGCATCTTCCAGACCTTCATATAATTTTTTTAGGCTTCCCATATTCCACCTCAAACCTCTGCTCCTCAGAGATCAGAAATGCATTTTACATAATATGGAAAAGCGGGAGAAAACAGGTGGGAAGAGAGCTGGAGAGGAAATAATAACATCTCCCTACTTATTGTGGAGTTGCTTAGATGCCCTGAGTACATTCTGCTCTCTCCTGATTTCGGAAGCTAAGCACGGTCGGCCATGGTTAGTACTTGGATGGGAGACCACCAGGGAATACCAGGCACTGTAGGCGCCTGGAGTAGGGACTGACAAACCACTCCAGTACTCCTGCCAAGAAAACTCCATGGACGTGGGGTCATAAAGAGTTGGTCATGACTGTAACTACACAAAACAGACACCCAGATGCACCTATTGTGAATGCTAAGAACAAAACTAGTTCTTTTCTGAAGCCACGGGCTCCTAAATTGTCCATTTCATAGGTATTTGTACCTTGGGCTTTTCAAGCAACAATTTATTCTAATGGCAGATAGCCAATTTTCAAGGTTAAACTATCAGACAAGGACAATTTCATGGCTGATTGATTCTGCATTTGTCCTGGAACTGAAACAAATAGGGTTTTTTGAGCAAAGGTAGTCAGGAGTCGAGCTGCAGCATCCTGGACCCACTGCAGCTTCCAAACACTTTCCAAAGACACACCCCATTTAAAGTGCATTTATAATATCAGTTATGTCAGGCCAAATTGATTCCAACTTGTGTCCTTCCTATGGTTTCTAGTAGTATAGAGAGTTCAGAGGTGGTTTACCAATCCCTTCTCCTGTGAACACCCTGGGCTGTGCAGCTTGTCCAAGGCTACACAAGGCTGGATCTTCAAGGCACATTAGGAAATTGCTCTCCCAGCCTCTGCCTCCACAGCCAGTACCTAACTCACTGGGCTACCCAGCCAGCTGTGAGTGTATTACAGTAATAATAAATGGAATGGGTGTGGATCCCTCTTACAGCTCAGCTGGCTATTGGGAGTACAGTATAATCCCGGTGTTGAATTTGTCCAGGGCTGTTTTTTAAAACCTGACATGTTTGTGATCAAAATAAAGTCTACCATGCTGTTCTGAATCTTTTTGAAACAGGTATTTTAGTGACTTGATCACATCCATTTGCATTTGGCACCTTAATGTGTAATGGAGTGAATACAATTCTTTCTTGATTCTTGGTCTTGTTTTTCCTATCAACATACAAAAAAATTTTTTTCAGATACTGGTGCCTTAATTTTACTTACTTATATTTCATATTTGATATACCTTGAAACTTGATCTACCTTTTTCTCAGTCTGTGGTATTGGAAATATTATTCTGGTTATCTATAATGGCTTGCTAAGGCACTTAACTGAAGCAAATAAAGAAACCTGAGCTTCAAAATGCTAATTTTGGAAGGCTAGCCTGGTTTCTGCCCTACCTTCTAATAGCTGAGAGAAGGGCAGAAAAAGGATGGCTGTATTTTGAATTCCCAACAATGTTAGAAGATTATGGTAGGCTAGAAGTAACTTTCTCAATGCATATTGCCTTACCTGTTAATAATAGCAAGTTCAAAATTTGAATCCAACTTTCCTTTTTCCAAACAGAACAATACCCACAGCATCACACAGATTTGCTGTAAAGGAATAAAATTCAAAAATCTATCAATAATGATTCTAGGATATGCTGCCTATCTTTTTTCATTCATTTTTGCAGCCTGGGAATGGGAATTGGTGCACACAGAGAGGAAAATGAAAAAAAAAAGTGTTCCATAAAAAACTTTCTACAACCAAATGACTTGATTTCCTGACAACTTCTTTACAAACATTGATTCTGTTTTTGTGTTGATGCCTAGATATATCTTTCTTCTGTGTGCCTTTTTAAACCCCAAAGAATAAAACTCAAACTGGTACCAGCTTGGTATCATATAAGTAATAGTATGCCCTGTGGCACAGTGGTTAAACTTCTTAATGCAGTCAAGCATCTGCTCATGACCTGAGTTCAGTCCTGACAGGCTCAGGTTAAGGGTTCACTCAGCCTTCCATCCTTCCAGGGTTGGTAAAATGAGTATCCAGCTTGTTGCGGGATAACTTGTTGTTTGCATAATGTTGCAAACCACCCAGAAAGCATTCCAAGAACTATGGGGTGGTAAATAAGTTTAAACAACAATAATAACAACAACAACAACATACATCACATTCAAATTTATTAATAAATATTATTTATCCTCTCTACATTCCTCCATGGGTTGGATCCATTGATTGAACAACATAAAATGATGTTCAACCCTTTCTGTCTTGTTATCTGTCCATTGCAGTTCCTAACATTCCATTATATACTAGCATGACCACTGATTATTATTTGCCTGTTTACCTTGCAATACCAAAGGAGGCCATGGTGGCTTCCAAGGTTAATTTCTCTTTTTATTATGCTTATTCCTACACTGTGCTGTCACATTTTAATCTTTCAGACATGTTTAGTCTCATTCGTATGTAACACAATTGTTCATTATTCCAAAATTGGCCAGTCTTCCTTGCACATTATATACATCATTTGTTTCTTGGACTAGACTCTACTACAAATCATATATATTAAAGTTGCTTTAAAGATAGGAAACACAAGATGGGTTCCCCCACCCCAGTGTACATACTTTGTTTGTAGTGTAGTGGTATGCAACTGGGGACATGCACCCCCACCCCAAGATCTTTTGTGTGCCTATCAAGAACATGGCCACTTTTAATCACCATTTCTCCTCATAGGATTCTTGCTTGTTTAACAGCTGCAGAAGATGCAAATATTAAATAGGGCTTTCTCTCATTCTATGGAGTTTGGGATGCTGCTTGTGCCATTAATATCAGCAGTTGCTAAATCTCCAGCAAAAGGAGCTGGCAAATTGAGTTGGCAAAAGGAGTTTCAAAGAAACATTTTGGAGATGGGAAAAGTTTGATGACCCTGATACCAGCAGTATGTCCAGGGCACCCATAGAGTGTGCAAGGAAATAATATGAGGGGAGATGGAGAGTGTTGAAGGTACCCATTTCAGGGAAGGGAAGGGCTTTCAACCATAGATAAACTATTGCTGGATAAAAGTGAGGCAATGATCTTGTGCTGGCTGAGCAAATCAACATTCTATAAGGGAATTCTAGAAATGGGGGCATCCCCAATCAAAATTTACAACTTTAAACTGGGCTTTGTAAGCAGCAACACATTTGAAACAGTCATAATGATTTGTCCTCTCCTGCTCTGTGTTGAAATTGGGGAGGGCTGAGCAAAATGCATTTGAGGTATAAGTTTTAAAAATAGAACTGATGTACCTCTCCCTTAAGAAAATATCAGACCCGACTTACCAGGTCCAGTGTTGTGGTCCACTGCCCAGCCAGACCCACGGGGAGCTGCAGGATGGCGCCGGCCAGGGACCACACATGTGGGGTTAGCTACGCCGTGCCGGGCACCAAAGCCAATCCCGGGTGCCCAGTGGGCTTTGTGGCTGCGGGCATCCGGTTACTGGCCGGCCTGCGCAGGTGCAAAGGACCTGCCAGCGCCAGCCCCTTAAAAGGGTCCATGGCCTCCGGAACACCGCCATTTGGACCCAGCGGCAGCAGTGTTCCCCACCCCACCCATCCTGTTACCTTTTGGATTTACCTTGTATATTTTCTCTGGCAAGAGGTCAGGAAGAGACGCAACTAGCTGAACCAAAGTCCAATTTTATTGATATAATTTAATATAGGAATCAGCTAGGGTCTTCTCTTAATGGCAGAGAAAGATCCCAAACATACAGTGTAAAATAGTTTTATACCACAACAGACAAAGAGCCCTAAAGTATACAACCTCATTGGATAATATTTGCATACAGTTTGGATCCTACATCTAACTGGCTGAAAATGTGAGGAAGGCAATGTCATTGGCTCTTATAAAGATGGGGCATCCTTTTCTTCCCTTAATGATTTCCCCTTCCAGAAGGCGCCATCGTGTCTGGAATAAATTCCTTATTCCCTTGATCTGTATGTTATCAGGCTAAGCCTTCCTCCCAGAGATTACAGCTCCCTGCTGGGCTTCCTAGAGGTGCAGTGGAAGGTGTGAATTGCAGGTACTTCAAAGGCCAAGGCAGAAATGATACCAGAAAGTAATATCTGTAAAGAAAGAGTGATCAGGCCTTTGTTCTACAATCGGCCAGAAAGAGGTTGCTTTTGGGTCACATACAGGTATCAGCCCCATTGAGCATGGAATCAGTTTACTGTATGTTGGTGTGTTAAGTTGTATTGTTCTTGTTGTTTTGTCACAGCTTTGGTGGTTTGGAGGCATTGGAACCAGATCCAGGTTGAGGTGGCTGCAGGACGGAGCCTGCATGGCATGGAATCTTCAGGTGGTAACGGCCGACCCAGGAGGGAACTGCGAGTGTCCCGGCTTGAGAGGGACATCAGATGGCCTCTTCACTCAGCTAGGGGAAGAAAATCTCGAAGGAGTCTGCGCCCATGGGGGTTTCCGGAAGCTGAGTAACAAAGGGTGCTGCCACCTGGTGGCGCCACCATGCACATCAGGGACAGGCAGGTTCCCCAATGGTATTGGATCTGACTGAATGCCTGGCCAGATTACTATATACCAATAAAGCTGTGGCCTCCACAATTTTCCCATAAGTTCAAGAGTGTCAGTGTTGTCAATAGATATGGGCATGATTCGGCGAAATTTTGTTTTTTGTTTCCGTTTTCCGTTTCCGTTATGTAACGGAAACGGTAACGATAATTAAGCCATCAGAACTTGAACTCGAATAGAAAAAAGAAAAATTTGGTCGGGTTTTTCGTTTCCGTTTGTGGCATCGCGGTGATCGTGCAATGCGAAGCACAGAAAAAGTTTTTAAACGTTTTTTTTAAAAAACCCGACTCCCGGCCAAAAAAGCAGGTGAAAATATGCCTGCCCGAGGCTTTGCCACCTACCAGAGGGGTGGTTTCTGGGGGGTCCCCGGCCTTCCCCCCTTCTTCTCCTGTCCTGGGCTGTTTGCACCAGGCTGGGGGGGGGGTCATCCTCGTCGTCTTGCCATGCCATGCAGTGGGGCGGGGATCCAAAATGGCAACGGCAATTTTTCTTTTGAAATCGTGGTAAAAAAACACACCAAGTCACCACAGAAACACGTGAAATTTATTTATTTTAAATGCCTGAATTTTAATAGTAGCAGCAGTGGGTTTTTTATAGCAATAAAATGTCGTATTGATTTTATTTTATTTTATTTTATTTTATTTTATTTTATTTTATTTTATTTTAGACCTGCCCATTTGGGCTGGGCATGGGATGGGAGCATGCCAATTTTTTGAACCATTCCACCAATGGCATCGGCAGGTTTTTGACTGACACTTCTGGATGTCTCAGAGGGCATAAAAAGCCGAGGCACCTTCCAGAAATTGCAGTCGGGTGTATGGATGTGGTTGAGGGAGGAGGGCTGGCTGCTGGTGCTGGTGTGATCCGATCGAGATTGGGGGGGAGGCTGGAAGCTTTAGGATTTAAGTTAGGCAGGCAGGGAGGGAATTGAATTTAGGAAATAATTTATTTGATTCCCTGCAGCTTTGTCTGCTGAAGGGAATAGCAGTTTATTCTTTATTTCTTCTCTGGCAGTTTGTGAGGATTTTTTTCTGATATTGGATAAAGGGGGAGGTTCAACTGGGAGTGGGAGGTGTGGATTTATTTTAAATATATATTATATACTACCATTTATTTTCTATTTTCCCAACTTCAGTTTGCTTGCACACTCATACACATTTGGGATGAAAGCCAAGAACAGAACCTCTATCCTAAGTGATATCCTAACTGCCCATTCGCCCGTCCACCCATGCCGCCACCCACCTGCGGCCCGCGCCGCCGCTCGTCCACTCACCCGCCCACGGCCGCCGGCCGCCCGTGCCTCCCCCTGCCGCTGTCGCTGCCCACCCATGGCCCCCTGCCACTGCCACCCGCCCACACCTCCCCCCGCCCCCACCCCGCCCCCCACCTAGGGCGCAAAAACACCTAAGCGCTGGCCCTGATTGCGGGACGCCCCTATGCTCTGGGGGAACTCAAATCGCACTAAATCGCGGTGGAAATGACAACCGACAAACAAAACGACGAAACAACAAATTTTTGAGAAATTTTGCGACAAACAGAAATGACCGAAACAGACCCGTTCTGACAAACGAAAACTCGAAATGTCATTTTTTTTCTGGTCGTGCCCATGTCTAGTTGTCAATGGGTCTTACAAACAACAGGGCTTGGGTGCTGGACCACAAATGGATGTGGAGGCTGAAATGTTGATCTTCAAAAATGGACTTTGAAAAGGGAAAAAACAGTGACTGTTATAAGACCAGGCATGCATGATGTATGCTAACCATATATAAATGGGCAAGGGAGGAAGATATTGAAAGAGAAAGGTAACAGAAACAGACTGAAAAGTCAGATTTTCTTTACAGAGTAAAATAAAGAACAGGAATGCTTTAAAGAAAGAAAAAGTGTGAGAGTCCTCCAGAAAGGGGGATATTTTGTCATGTTCAGTAAATGTGATCTTGGGATTTCTGAAACATTTTGCTCCCCACGCTGAAATAAAAGAGCTTACTTTGGGTTAAACATGGGCCACAATTTATTTAATACAATAACCAGGGATAACTTCAACATTGGGTGGGCTCTAAGAGAGGGCCTGTACCATAGCACAATTAATTTGGATGTTATAAATGCTAGGTCCCTCCTTGTGATACATTCCATGTGCGTATCTGCTGATGCCGAGGGTGGGATACCCACCCTATGCCTGGGCATCATTCTCCAAGGTTTTAATAAAGTGGCAGCCCTTGTTCTATTGGCCAGGGTTTTATTTAGTTGTACCTGTATGCTTGATGTCCTATCTAATTTATTTAGGGCTGCCAGGCACCTTAGAGGTACCATATCGAGGAGGGACCTACCTATATTGATATTAATGCTTGCGCTACCTGCCACCACAAAGAGAGGCACTGCCTGACTCTTTAACCCAACCGTCAGAGAAGCTCGGCCAACAGACCCTCTCTGAAGTCATCCAAGAAAATTTCAAGGTCTATGTCTGAAAGATGCACGCCATCAGGGTGGAATAACTCGGGATGCCGGGCCGTGATCTCAGGGTGCCAAATAACAGATCCCAGCTCGCTGGATACTACCCGGACAACATCCCAGTTGACCCCTTTACAGGCCTTATGCATCTTCTTAGGATGATGGGCCGGCCCCCAATACAGTCTAGGAACGATAGCCGACCAGATGATCTTGGTCAATGGGTTAGGGTTAGGGTTAATGACCTTGAGAATCAACGCCTTTCCCATCATACGGGTGAGGTCATTGCCTCCAAGGTGTACTGCCAAGATAGCAGGTGGAGGGTCAGGGGGACCAGCAACACAAGTGGCCAAAAAGCCATCCCATTGCATCCCCCACTTTCCTCTCCACACAATGTCAGTCCACTGGCCAAGGCCGAGGTCCCGGCCACGTCTGGAGCGTGCCGCATACTTGGCGGCCCAGAAAACGAAACTGGCCACAGATGGTGATCTTGGCACACTCTCCCTGGAAACCTGCAATGAGAAACACAAAAACTGGCCTGGTTTTACCGGTCCATGAAGGGGCGCACATACGCCTTGAAGCATTGTGACTTCCAGTGACCAATGCGCTGTATACTCTCAGGGCCCATTCCGATTGCTGCTGCCGTAGAGGCTGCACCAATCCGAAAGGAATGGGTCCCAAAATGCCACCCTGAGATGCCAGCTGCTTCCAAAGCCCTCGAGGACACTCGCCAAAATTGAAACTGTGTCAACGGGGAAGAATCCCCGTGCTGGAAGAAGTAGCCGTGGGCTGTTCCTCTAAGCTGAACATAATTCTGCACAGCAGTGACAGGGCAAATTGGGGATAACGAACATCTACTGAGTCATATCATCTCTCCACTGCCACGCTGATCTGTTTTTGATCTCCGTATAAGGAGAATGACCTGATTGGAATCAAGTGTCAGGTCAGTCCAATGCAGGGCATCGCGAGACTGGTCATGAAGCGATCGGGCTACAAGCTCACTGACCCTCAGGGCTGCAAAGAAGGCAATAAGTGTCGCCGCCTGGAACAAAACAACTTCAAAACAGTTAGAACAAACTTGGGGCCAAACTGTGGCCAAGTTACTCAGCATCTTGGGTGAAATGGGGTTCCTGGAATCCCGTTGCCTACCCTGCTCCCTGGACCATCTCTCTACCATTTTAGATATGCGAAATTGGCAATTTGGTGGTTCATGGCCCTGGGCCCTAGCATAGTAGTATAATGCTGACATTCTGCCTTGAATGTGCATGGGGTTAAGCCAGGAGTCCTCAACCTACGGCCCGCAGGCCGTATACGGCCCCCAGGGAGCCTGAATCCGGCCCCAGGAGCAACAGCATACCCCCACCCCCCCCCCGCCCATGGGGGCCTTTGAAGTAGCCCATGAGGTCTTGCCGCCAGTGGTGGTGCATTCGGGGGAGGGAGGTGCTGCTTTTTCTATTGCACAAGTGAGGGTAAGCAGCCAGAAGCAAAAGGAGGAGGCGAAGGAAGAGGCAGTTGGCGGGGGGGGTAGGGACATGACAGCTAGAGGGAAGGAGGGAAGGGGAAAAAGAGGAAAGTTCTTCAGCGGCAGCAGCCCCTTCTCCTTTTGCCAATCTTCCAGCTGGAAATCCGGCACTCCCAGTCAGGCAGGAGTCAAGCGGATGATGGTGGGGCACCGGATCTTTTCCATTTCCCTAAAGAATTGGCGATGCCCGCCTCCATCCTTCATCTCACTGTGAAGGCGGCCCCTTGGCCTGCGGGTGCCTTACACTCGAGGAGACCCACCTGGGAAACCACGGCTGGTTTTCTCCCAGGCTGCTCCCGCCTCCCACCCGGACACTGCTTCCTTTTCCCTCCGGCGTTGAGAGTCCCCCGTATCGCTTCCTCGGAGCCTGCAAGGGCTTGGCTTCCTTTCATGAAGGCGCCAACCCCAAAGCCCCCTGAATCCCACGGGAATGGAAAGGGGGGAGTCCGTGGCTGCTTGCAAAGGAGGCTCCGAAGAGCTCCAGGAGGGAGGCAGAGGGAGGCTCCTGGCGCTTGGCTCCGACAGGGTTAAAAGCAAGAGGACTCGGCCGGATTCCTAGAGAGGCAGGAAATAGTGGGGAGGCAAAAACGGTCCTCCTCCTCCTCCTCCTCCTTCCCCCACCCTCCCCACCCACTCCCTCCTCTTTCCTGCATTCTGGATGGGGAAGAAGAAGTGGTGCCTTCTCTTTTGGACTACAACTCCCATGGCAAGGACAGGCGGTGGTGAGAGTTTTTTCCTACTTGAAGCTCTATATACATGCATTGTATATCAAAAACTAAGGGAGTACATAAGAACATGAGAAGAGCCATTCTGGATCAGGCCAAAGGGACATCTAGTCCAGCTTCCTGTATCTCACAGTGGCCCCACCAAATGCATCTGGGATGTTCTTATATTCTTATAATTGTTCTTCCAAACATTTTTGAGGAACTGGAGGGAGGCTCAGTTATTTCCACTGTATTATTATTATTATTATTATTATTATTATTATTATTATTATTATTATTATTATTATTATTATTATTATTATTATCATCATCATCATTAATTGCAATTTATTGTTATTATTATATTAATATTGCATTCTTTTTCCTGTTTTTGTGCACTACAAATAAAATATGTTCAGTGTGCATAGGTATTTCTTCATATTTTTTTCAAAATCTAGTCGGCCCCCAACAGTGTCTGAGGGACAGTGAACCAGCCCCCTGTTTAAAAAGGTTGAGGACTCCTGGGCTAAGCCCTTGAAATGCAGGTAGATGGCAAATTGCACCAGTTGATCAGAGGTGGCAGGCCAGAGTTCCTGGAACACCGCCTTAGCACAAAAACGGGCATACTCAGCAGATGCTGCTGAGTAGGCCTGCTGGGTGCTGGGTGCTAACGCCAATCCCATCGCCAATCTGTTCGCCCTACCCTCCAAGCCTCCATACCTCTAATGGGAGGGCGTCTGGGTCTTTCAACGCCTGGGGGGCCAACACTCTGAACTGCGTCATCTGTTGGCGGGACAGAGCATCAGCCAGTTCATTCTGCAGGCCAGGCACATGAACTGCACAAAACAGGATATTATACTGGAGGCATTGGAGGGTCAAGGCCCTAACTAAATGCATAACTCTGGTGGAGTGAGATGTCAAGGAGTTAATGATGTGTACTACTGGTAGGTTGTCACAATGGAAACAAACCGCACTGTTATCTAACAGCTTGGCCCATATCCATTCGGCACCAACTATCGGGAACAATTCCAAAAATGTGAGGTCTCTTGTGAGGCCTGCATCATGCCAGGTCCCTGGCCACATGCAGGCACATCACCTACCCCGATAGTAGAAGCCAAAGCCACACACTCCAGAGGCGTCCGTCTGGATCGAACAATCAGCGGATGCTATCATCTCAGAACACCAAAAACAAACACTGTTAAATTCAGAAAGGAACCTGAGCCAAACAGTCAGGTCCTCTCTGATCTCTACAGTAATGCGCCGCCCGTGATGAGGGCTACGAAGCCCCGCCAGGCTATCACATAATCTACGCAGGAAGGCACGACCGGGGGCTACCACCTGGCAGGCAAAGTTCAAGTGCCCTACCAGCTGCTGCAATTCCCTCAACGTGGCCTTCCTGCAGGATAACATATATTGCAGGCATTCTCTGAGCTGAACCAATTTCTGTTCAGGCAGGCGGCAGGACTGCCTGACAGTGTCCAATTCAATGCCCAGAAACGTTAGAACAGTGGCAGGTCCCTCCGTTTTGTCCTCCGCCAGAGGCAAACCCAGCTGCTTGGCCGTGCCTTGAAAGGATGCCATGAGTGACGCACAGCGACCCATACTCGCTGTCCCTGAGAATAGGTAGTCATCTAAATAATGAATGACGTGGGAGTCACCAGCATGGGTGCGTGCGATCCACTCAACAAATGTGCTGAAGCACTCAAAGGCTGCACAAGATATGGAGCAGCCAAATGGCATTGCCCTATCGGCATAGTACTTTCCCTCAAAGGCAAAGCCAAGCAGTTTGCAGATCCACTCTTGATGTCACAAATTTCGTGCTGAGTGGAGCGGGCATAGCGGACACTACAAAGCTCCTGTGGTATTCTGTCATTGACTGACTTGTAAGACAAATGATGTATGATACTCAAGCACAACTCCCAATGGGAGGACCGGAACTGGGCAGATGGAGGATGGTCAAAGGGACCCAGAATCCTCCCTGCCGCAAGTTCTGTGGCTATTTTGTCCCTCACCACTGACTCTAAACCCTTCACTGATTTTAGGTTGTTTGCCAAAAATGGAACTGGCCCCCTGTGCCAGCATGAGGGCTGGGCATCCTGCTTTGGGGGTTAGCCACTCCCTGCGCTGCTGGACTTGGCTGGTCTCCCTCTGACCACAATCAAATCTGTCCTGAGCCTGCATGCCCCCTTACTGTTGTAATTGAAGCAGACGCTGGGGTTGAACCGGCTGGCCCACTCCAGCATGAGGGCTAGCTCATGCAATCAAATCTCAACCAAAGTTGGTTATGAGGTACATTCCACCGCAGTGTGGGGTCCTTCTCCAAGCGGGGACGGAAGGCCTCATCATAGGCTAACCATGCTGATCCAGGGAAGTCAATTCTAGCCCTATTTATGATGTCTAGATACTGGAACAACAATGGACCCTTCTTTAGGTGTGCCTGAGATAACATGCCCACGTAAATGACAAACGCTGTCAGCCAGTTATTCCAGCATTTGTCAGGTTTCCTTTTTTGGATCTTGTCCTTGTCTTTTTCATCCAGATCTTTGAAGGTCTGGGTGTCTATTTCCCTATTTAACATGTCAAAAAGATCAACAAACTTCCCCACTATAATTTTTTCCACCATTGCCTTGGACAGGTGATCCCCGAGGGGGAGCAACTCATCTCCCTCAGGGAGATCCAAAACCGAGGTGTCACCCTTATTCGCCTCGGCTGGTGCCGTGGTTGGCGTACTAGGCTGTGCCAATTGGGTGTCAGAGGTGATTGTGTGTGCCAGTGTGGACTCTAGTACTGGGGGTCACCTTCGGTTTGCGCCGCAGCATGTGCCAAGCACGGCCTGCTAACCTCCTGGCGATAAACAGAAGCCAGGCGGGGTGGGCTCTCCTTCGGGGCAGGCACCCAGGCGGGGTGTGGCGCCTGTTCCTCGGTGGGCCAAGGCAACAGGACCCTCCTAGGTGCATACAAATTAGGGGCAACAGACTCACCCGCATGGAGCTGGACCACTGTGGTGGCCGGCTGGATCCGGCGGGGCAGGGCACCGATGGACAAATCCATTGCCTGGACTTGGTGGTCGTCTGCTGCCTGATCCAATGACTCTGCCATCTCATGCTGCCCCTCAGAAGGTCCAGATGGTGGTGCCATTGCAGCTTGTGTACCTGTAGAAGATGTTCCCGGAACATCTTCCATGGCACTCTCCAGAAAGGCAATGCGAGACATAACAAGGTCATTCATAATCCGTGACTGAGCCCTGCGCTGCACCTTAGCATCGTGCTGGGCAGCACCCCCTGTATATGAATCTGCCATGCCCTTGCACTTAGCATGCTCCCGTTCCAGCTTAGATAGTTTTTCCCCCATGGCCGAAAGTTGAGGCCATTCCTCATCAGATAAGGATGACATCTCGGGGGCCTGCTGTGCAGGCGGGCGCTTCTTGGCTGGGGCCTTTCCCTTTCCCTTTCCAGAGGCCTTCTTCGATGGCATGCTTGCCACTGAGCAGCAGTGCCCAGCAATTGGGCCTAAATTGCCACTCAAGTACAGTGAAATAATTGGAGGGAATGATGGAGGGGAGGGTGCTAGGCCAGACTGGGCCAGGTCAGGGGCTAGTAGGCTAATGCCTCCAGTGGGAGGGGGAACTTAATCCACTTGGGGGAGTCCGCTACGTGTCAAGTTGCCACCAACTGCTCCTCCAAAGAGGGAGTATGCCTGTGTTCCAAACCTAATGGGGGGGCTGCAATAGCAGGTCAAACCCCAACAACTGTAATTGCGATCAGCCACCACGTGCAGTGCACGTGCTACAAAATGGCCACCGGGCCTACCAGTTTATGGGCCCACAAAATGGCCGCTCGCCCCACGGGGTGAGTCAGCAGCTATGCGGCCCTAGAGCCATGTCAGGCACGCTGGGGACCGACCCCTCCCTCAGGGCCGTGCAGCCCGCCACACAGTAGTGGCCGTTGAACCGGCCAGGAGGACATGGGAGCCGCCACCCCCACTCACAGGCGGCATGCAGGCTGTCCGCGGCAACTAGGTGCCCGCCGCGTGCCAGGCACGCTGAAGAAAAATTCAGTCCCCCACCAGGCAGGCCATGGCGTGGCAAGATGAAAGATACCGGGGGGGAGGGTGCTTGCAAAACCACAGACAGCTACTTCGCTGCTGCCGCCCGCTGCTGCGGGTGGCACCTCACACCCGGGGCCGTTACCGGCCTAGGTTCCAAGTCCCTCCCTCACCCTCCCTTGCCCCACGCCGGGAAGACCCACGGGAACCTGCCCCAGCGTGGGGCCGAAACGTTCCCTCCCTGCTCCCTTCGCCTGACCCAGGAACCTGAAGGCCGTTCGGCTCCAAAAACTTGTCCCTCGCTGCTCCTAAGCCACACTTCGCTCCCGTGCGGCTCAAAGATGGCGAAGGCTGTGCCGGGGAAGCACACCCAAGCCTTAAAAGGGGGCACGCCACCGACGCAGCCTATGCCAAGTGCACAGGCTACGCCGGCCTCCCTTCAGCAGGCCAGTAAAGGCGCCCCGGAGCCGCAGTCGCGGTCCGGAGCTCACATTTTTCACATAAGTTTTCAAAGGGAAATCAGCTCCAGGTGTTGCGTGGGTTGGGGCTGGGGAGAACCAAACTTTTAACCAGGTTAATAAGGACTCAGTTAGCTCTCTCTTAGTTAACTTTTAAACTATTTCCTGGCCAAACAGGCTTATTAGAATCATGCTAGCAAATAGATTGTGTCTGGTTGTGGAAATGCAGTCCAAGACATTCTAAAGGCGGTCTTAAAGCAACTAAAGACAGTATGCTGGTCCGGTTACAAGACCATACTATTCCATGCAGCATTCAATTTAGCATTCTACGGCGCCTTCAGGGTGGGCGAACTGGTTGCAGATTCTCGTGGTGACATGTACGGCAGATCCATACGCATCTCTGATGTCAGCATGGGCGACAACCAGATACATGTATTCCTCAGGTCATCAAAAACAGATCAGGCTGGCGCAGGCGCAAGCATTAGGCTGTGCGCGCAAAACCGACATGCCCCATGCCTGGTGCAAGCATTGAGGGCTTTTCTGGAGTGAGACCAGCCAAAAAGGGCCCTCTCCTAATTCATAAGGACGGTCACCCCCTAACAAGGTACCAATTCACCAGGGTACTCAAGGGCTTTGGGCAAGGCGGGATTCTCCCCCACAGATTTTGGCACACACTCTTTTCGCATTGGGATAGCATCCCAAGCTGCTGTAGTGGGGGTCCCATCCCATAAAATCCAAGAAATAGGCAGATGGAAGTCAAATGCTTACCAAGGATATATATGCAGTGTGGGCAAATCCGCCTTGACATCATTTTTGTTCTAGTTCTCATCACAGGTCCAGCAGAAGAAGTATGCATTGTCGGGCACAGCATAGTGCACTGGGCTGGGAATTGGGCCGCTAGATCCCCAGCGGGTGAACACCTGGGCCTCGCTCAAGCCGCAGAGATTTCATGGTTGGGTAAAAGGGGGATGCGGTGGAACCAGTTACGGCCAACCATCTGGAGACGCATCAGGGTCCAAGGTCCTCCCAACGCCTTGATATTGCAGCTGGGCGAGAACGATCTCACCGAGCAAAAAGCAGTAGACCTCATCCTTAGCATGAAGGCCTCCCTGGAATTCCTACACGACTCCTTCCCGGACATGGCCATCTTATGGTCGGATCTGCTACAAAGGAGTTCATGGAGAGGCACCAGATCTCCAAGGGGGGGTGGAGAGGGCCCGCAAGAAAGTCACCACAGCCATTGGGAAACTAGTGCTGCAAGGGGGCCGACAATTTCTCACCATATCTCTTTCAGGAATGAGGATCTGTTCCGGGCAGACGGTGTGCACCTGTCAAATGCCGGCACAGAGCGATGGCTCGTGAGCATCAAAGCCGCAATTGGCAAGTGGTTAGAGCCTGGCAGGAGTTGAGTGTAACTCATCTCTAGTGGCGGTTTGGAGGCATTGGGGCCGGATCCAGGCTGATGTGGCGGCAGGACGGAGCCTGCACAGCTCGGAAGCAACAGGTGGTGACAGCGGACCCATGAGGAAGCAAGAAATGTCCCAGCTCGGGCGGGACACCAGGCAGCTTCTCTGCGTGGCTTAGTGAGGAAATCCCGAAGGAGTCTGCGCCCATGGGGATTTCAGAAACTGAAATCAAGGGTGCTGCCACCTGGTGGTGCTATCTTGCACATCAGGGGGCAGGCGGGTCCCCCGATGAAATGGATCCAACCCAATGCCTGTCCAGAGTACCGCAGTATCTTTCTTGTCACCAATGCCAATAAAGCTATGGCCACCACATCTCTCCCCAAGAGCTAATGAGTCAGAGTGGTTTATGGTTCAGCAGACCCCTAAGCTCAGCATTAGTCCATAATTGGTGACTATATCCTGTCATAGTTTCCATTCCAGCCATCCTGAGAAGCCCTTCTCTTGTGTCCTCCTCAACAAGTCAACTTGTTCGTCTAACAGAACCTGTAGCTGTCCAGACACAGTTGGACTACAATGTTAGCTGGAGTTGCCAGATAACACTGGCTAATTTAGAATTTTCTGAAGGCCGTAATAGAAATTATCATATGCTAGTATACTCTATCTCCTCACAATCTGCTCAGGTTTTTAAGCAGGTTGGCTCGCATAAAGGGAGACAGATACACTTGCATAGTAGGATACTGCAGGACACACTCAACTATCTATTATCATGGATGTTTTGCATGTGCCTGCCTTATACCTGTAGCTCTGCCCGTGCTCAGGGATTTAGGCATCTGGCTGTGCAGCCAAAGGTTGTGTGTTCAGTTCCTTACTGTATCTCCTTAACAAGGGCTAGATTTCATGATCCATAGGACCCCTTCCAGGTCTGCAGTTCTGAGATTATTTTATTCTCTCTGTGTAAGGGTGGAGGACAAGAATGGGAGAGAGGGGAAATGAAGACCACAAGCATGTGGGGAATCCTGGAAACAGGATTTGCCATAAATAGATTAAATGAAGGTAGAACTTTTTAAAGGCCAGAGGCAAAAATAACTCAGCACCAGCTGGTACATAATTCCAAGATCATGCTGGGCCTTAGAGTACATTAGGAATTAATGTGTCTGCTGTTGGGTTTTCACATGATGCTTTTACATCCCCTTTCAACTCTTAGTTACTGCCCACTGCTGGGATTGAATGCAGCGCCTGAAGGCCTTGATTAACTAATGCTTTTTTACACAGTCTCACACTCTGCATGGGGTTAATTAGATTTCCCCACGCAACCACACACACATCTTCACCAGGCCACGTTACAAAAATTAGTTAATCAACATTCTCTCACGTCTCACAATTATTAACACTCCACATGTCTGAAAGCAATTGAGTAGGTTGAGGAAATATCTTAATTTCTAAACCTTGCCACAGAAAGGCTAAAATTATTTATCACACTGCATTGGTTTCTTTGTAAGTGTATAGCTCTGGAAAAAAAAAACACTGGCTCTTCCTTTTACAAAAGATAAAGCTCTTTCAAACTGACACTTTGTCCCCCCCGCCCGAAATAACGAGTCAACACAAGCAGTTTGGGTTTTAAAATTGGGCCACAACTTTATTTTCATACCCTTTTAACTGCTGAGAAACTGTAATTGTAGATAAATTATCAAGCTTGATGGGCCTCCCGTAGTGCAAGTTAAATTTATCTGATTCTGCTTCCTGTTTTATTTGTGATGTCATGTTACTTTATTATGAGTATCCCGCTGCTAATGAGCGGGGTCTCTTTTTCTTTGGTTTAACCTGTAACTCCCGGCAGCTGTATATGCCCTGCCACTTTCAAACCTGTCTATCTTATTGCTGGGCTGTGGTTGTCATCCTGTTATTCTACTTTTATGTTATACAGCTGCCCGCTTATTTGTTAATGGCCTCATCAAACAGACGTCACAGGGATGTAATCTACTTGCACCACCTGCCACGGCACAGGAGCTGTTATACATGCTCCTTGCCCACCACACAGCCGGCCAGCATGGCTTGGAGGTCCATCCACAGGGCGCCCAGGAATAATTCCAGGCCCAGATCTGAAAGGTGGACACCATCTGCACGGTATAGTTCCGGGCATGAGAATTTTATTTCAGGGTGGGCGATGACAGACCCTATCCCCTTGTTCATGGCAATACAGACTTCTCTGTTCAAGCACCTTCTCACCCGGTCAACCCAAATCGGGTGACAAGCACCGCACCACACCAGCCGTGGGAACATGGCTGACCAGACGACATGGGTACAAAGGGAATTGGGCCTTAAAGGCCTTCAGATCTTGTATGATCCTTAGAATTAGATCCTTTCCCTTAGCTCTGGTCAGATCATTGCCGCCCAGATGGACGATCAAAACAGCAATTGGGGCTTCCTTCACACAATGTGATGCTACTGCAGAGAAGCAGTCCCAGCACATGTTGCATGTTCCTTTTCACTCAACTAGTGCACGGTCACTTAGTCCAAGGTGTGGAGTGGACCATATTCGGAACATCAGGCATACCTTGCCGCCCAGAAAACAAAACAGTCCATATATGACAACCAGCAAATGCTCTCGGCTGAGGAAACCTGCAAAACATGAGAGTTAACAACCGGGCCGGCCTCCCTTAACAGTCAGGGAGGGGGCGAACATAAGCTTTGTAACTGTCAGAAACTGAACGCCTGAGAGCTTGGATGTCTGTTGTTCCAAAGCCCATCACTGCTGCCTTGGATGCGGCACCTATGCGGAATGAATGGGTACCAAAATGCCTGCCTCGGAGTCCAACTGCATCCAGGGCTCAGTGTGTCACCATCCAGAACTGGTAGCGAGTGAGTGGGGACGTGTCAGAATGACAAAAGAGGGGGCCATCTGCGTCACCTCTAAAGGCTAGGTACACCCACATAGACTCAACTGGGCATATCCTGCTGGGCAAAACACTCCAGCATCATTTGTTTTCCGCACGCCCACTGGTCCGTCTTGGACCTTCTCAAATGAATACCCAGTCTCTCAGGCTGCCAGGTAATGTCTGCTCTCTGCAAGAAGGTGTATGAGCAGTCCTGCTTATGAGCTGTCAAGAGCTTGCTGACCCTGAATGCAACAAAGAATTCAATCAAAGCTGTAGCTTGGAACAATGCCTCCTTAAAGGCATTTTGCATATGGCCTTCCATATCGTTCGTAGTTTAAGGAGTATCTCGGGTGTAATTGATGGTCAAGAATCCACTGTCTGGCCCCTCTTCTTGCCCCAGCCCTCAAGCATTTTTTGCAGGATGAAGTCCTTGCATGGGTGAGAAAAGCGCTGTGCCTTGGCATAGTATGCCAGTGCCGAAAGCTTACCTTGTATAGAGTGGGGAGCCAGCCCACTCCGATACAAATGCACTACATACTGGATCAATTGATTGGCATGTGCCGGCCATGGATGCAGGTGCCAGGGCCCTGCCTGTCATAGAACCTGAATGTGAAGGGTTAAATGCTGAAGAGCAGCAGGAGGAGCCTTGTAGTTCAACTCAGCAGGCAGCTGAGTCTGAGGAGGCAGCTGAGGGCACATCTCTTCCTCCTATAAGGGCTAGGAACAGGATCCTGCAAAGGGGAACTAACAGGAGAGCCAGGGAAAGGATCTTTAATGATAGGCGTAGAATTAGATCTGAAAGCCCTGAGTTCTAGCAGGAGCCTGGCCAGAGATATGGGTGTGCTCCCTGTTTTAGGATAAAGCTAGCAAGTTTACCCTGAACCCTCTGTGGGAGCAACGCGTCACTTACTTTGTCACCACGTTCCTGTGTATTCTCCTGACTCTGTTTCCTGACCTTGGACCGGCTTGCTGACTACGGCGTTCTCTGTTTCCCTGGAATTTGGAATTTGGCTCTGTAAGGTATTTTGGCTGTGATTTGGACTGTATTTGTTCTTTATTTGGATTACAACTAAAGTTCCTGGCAAAGAACTGAACTTGGCTTGCTGTGTGTTCTGTGTGCGGGGCTTGACAGTTTGCTCCCACCCACCAAACTTATTCAAGCAGAATGGAGACGGAGGGGGCTGTTGGAATGACTTCACTGGAAGCTTTGCAAAACCAAGTACTGTTTTTGTCTCAGGCAATTGTTCAATTGCAGCAAGCTCCAGCATCATTACAGCCTCGTTGCCCTTTGCTGCCTCCTGACCGGTTTGAAGGCAAGTTAGAGGAATTCCCTGCATTCTTGGCTCAATGCAAGCTGTTTATTGAGGTGCGGGCTAAAGAATTTCCCACTGAGAGGTCTAAGGTCTGTTTTATCATCAGTTTATTGAAGGGACAGGCAGCTAAATGGGCGACTCCTTTACTCCTCAGTGCTTTACCTTTGCTGGATAATTACCAGGCTTTCCTGAACCATATTTCTTCAGCCTTTCAGAACCCCGTGCAGGCTGCTACCGCCAAAAGGAGACTCAGAGCTTTGAAAAAGGGCAAAGACTCAGTGTTTGATTACACTACTGCATTCCGTTTGATAGCTCAGGATTTGCAGTGGAACGAGCCGGCACTGATTTCTCAGTATATGGAAGGTTTGGCAGAGGAAGTGCTGGATGAACTCTGTAGGGTGGAACAACCAAACACATTGCAGGAACTCATTACCCTGTGCCTGAGAATAGATGGATGCCTAGAAAGCCGTTGTCTCTCCTGAGGCCAGAACTGCAAACAGCAACCTCTGCCAGCTGTGTCTCATCTGCAATCCCGGGAGGCCCGTGAAGTGGATCCAGAGCCTATGCAACTGGGAGCTGCTCGACCACGCCTCACCCCAGAGGAAAAGGCAAGATGACGCTTTCATCATCTCTGCCTGTACTGTGGGGGAGGAGGACATTTCGCTTCTAATTGCCCTTTGAAGCGTTCCTCATTAAGTGCTGCTATCTCTCCAGCAGTAAAAGGGCAGCTCCATCCTTGAAGGAACCCCGAGGAATGGAGTATACCGAAGGGTTCCCAGGAAATACTATCACACCTCAAGGACCTTTTCTGATACCTGTGACTCTAGGGCTCCCTGATGGTCGGGAGATACCGGTGTATGCTATGGTAGACTCTGGGGCAGCTCACTGCTTTGTGGATACTGGGTTTGTGCGATAGCATCAGATTCCAGTACAAAATAAGGATACCCCTTTGCTGGTGGAATCCATTGAGGGTCAGTTACTTCATTCTGGGCCGGTAGCTCAGGAAACCTGTCCCCTTACTCTTCAGGTAATGGATCATAATGAGCAGATTAGCTTTAATGTAACTCGGATGCCCCGGTTTCATCTTGTTTTGGGACTTTCCTGGTTGCGAGCTCATAATCCACTGGTGGATTAGGTGCAAGGGGAATTATATTTCAAGGTTCTTTTTTCAAAGCAACATTCCTCTACTGTCCTGGCATCTGCTCATGATACATCTGACCCTGTCTTGCCCCAGGCATACCAAGACTTTGCAGATGTATTTGAGGAAAAGGGGGCTGACAAGTTACCTCCACATCGGCCCTATGACTGTGCCATTGATCTGATTCCTGGGGCACCTCTTCCTGTGGCACAAGTTTATCCCATGTCCGAACCTGAATTAGAAGCCTTGAGGGCTTTCCTGGACAAGAATCTTTGACGTGGGTTCATACGCCCTTCCAAATCACCATTGTCAGCACCAGTGATCTTTGTAAAGAAGAAGGGAGGGGAGCTTCGTCCTTGTAATGATTATAGAGCACTAAACAAGATCACTATTAGGGACCAGTACCCTTTACCCCTAATCTCTGAACTTTTGGACCTGTTAAAAGGGGCTAAGTGTTATACTAAGCTGGACCTTCGGGGGGCGTATAATTTGGTACGTATTCGCAAAGGAGACAAGTGGAAAACTGCATTCCGGACCCGGTACGGCCAATATGAACATTTAGTAATGCCTTTTGGATTGACCAATGCACCCAGTGTGTTCCAGTGGATGATGAATGATCTCCTAGATCGTTGTGTGATTGTGTATTTAGATGACATTCTGATTTACTCCGCTGACCCAGCTCAGCATGTTCAAGATGTTCGTCAGGTCTTGCAGCGTCTCCAGGAAAACAGACTCTATGCTAAGCTGGAAAAATGTGAGTTTAACATTGAAGAAGGTGAATTCCTGGGGCATATCATTTCTCCTCAGGGAATTCGCATGGATCCCAAGAAAGTAGAGGCTGTGTTGTCATGGCAGCAACCACAAAATCGTAAGGACTTACAACGGTTCCTTGGCTTCGCTAACTACTATCGTCAGTTTATTCCTGCTTACGCCGACATTGCTGCACCTTTAAACCGTCTCCTTTGTCCCAAAGAGCCTTTCCGGTGGACTCCAGAAGCAAAGAAGGCTTTCTCTACCTTGAAGACCCGCTTCACCTCAGAGCCTTTACTTCGCTACCCTGATCCACAACTGCCGTTCATAGTGGAGGCTGATGGATCTAGTGTTGCCCTGGGAACAGTATTATCTCAACAAGATGATCCTTCCCAAACCCCGCGTCCCTGTGCCTTCTACTCTCGGCAATTAAAACCTGCAGAGAAGAATTATACGATCTGGGAGCGTGAACTGTTGGCCATCAAAACAGCTTTTGATGTATGAAGGCATTACCTTGAGGGAGCTCGACACCCTGTTCAAGTATTAACTGATCACAGAAACCTGGAACACCTACAAACAGCTCGGCGATTGTCTCAGCGACAAATCCGGTGGTCTTTATTCTTTTCCCGGTTCGGTTTTCATATCAAGTATATTCCTGAGGCTCAGAATAAAAAAGCTGATGCATTATCTAGAAAACCTGAATATGCAGCACCAGTGAAAGAGACATTAGTAGCACCCATCTTGCCTCCCTCTGTGTTCGCAGCCACGAATCCATGTCCCAGCTTGGCAGAAGAAATCCTGGAATCTCAAGCTCGCGATCCATGGACTCAGCAACGTCTTCAGGAACTTCAAAATGGGGAGCATGGAGAGTTTTCTGCACAAGAGGGGTTATTACTACATCAAGGGAGGTTATATGTTCCTGCTGGTCCCCTTCGTAACCAGGTATTGCATCTATCTCATGATTCTTTACCTGCTGGACACTTTGGACTTTACAAAACCCTGCATCTTCTCACAAGCGAGTTCTGGTGGCCACAGGTCCGTGCTGATGTTGCCCGATATGTGGGTTCCTGTGAAGTTTGTCTGGAATGCTGTCTCCTAGATTTCATCATGGAGCAAAGGATGTGGTGACTAAACCTTCGGGTCTGTTGCATCCTTTGCCAACACCCTCTGGTCCCTGGAATGCTGTCTCCCTAGATTTCATCATGGATCTTCCTCACTCAAAAGGGTTTACCTGCATCCTGGTCTTCATAGATTTATTCACCAAAATGGTCCACTTCGTTCCTTGTCCTAAATCTCCTACTGCAGCAGAAACAGCTCATCATTATTTACAACACCTCTTCAGACTTCATGGTTTACCTGAACACCTTATTTCGGAGTTGATTCAGCAATTTCATGATAATTATCCAGATAGACCTGGCCCATTGGAAGAGGGGGACCATGGGGAGGGGATAGATAGACCTGGCCCATCGGAAGAGGGGGCCATGGGGAGGGGATGCCAGGACCCTGCCTGTCATAGAACCTGAATGTGAAGGGTTAAATGCTGAAGAGCAGCAGGAGGAGCCTTGTAGTTCAACTCAGCAGGCAGCTGAGTCTGAGGAGGCAGCTGAGGGCACATCTCCTCATATAAGGGCTAGGAACAGGATCCTGCAAAGGAGAACTAACAGGAGAGCCAGGAAAAGGATCTTTAATGATAGGCATAGAATTAGATCTGAAAGCCCAGAGTTCTAGCAGGAGCCTGGCCAGAGATATGGGTGTGCTCCCTGTTTTAGGATAAAGCTAGCAAGTTTACCCTGAACCCTCTGTGGGAGCAACATGTCACTTACCTTGTCACCACATTCCTGTGTATTCTCCTAACTCTGTTTCCTGACCTTGGACCAGCTTGCTGACTACGGCGTTCTCTGTTTCCTGGAATTTGGCATTTGGCTCTGTAAGGTATTTTGGCTGTGATTTGGACTGTATTTGTTCTTTATTTGGATTACAACTAAAGTTCCTGGCAAAGAACTGAACTTGGCTTGCTGTGTGTTCTGTGTGCGGGGCTTGACAGCAGGACTTGCCGTGTGCAAAACTGCTGGTACTCCTTGCAGGCGGATGCATACGTTCGCCTAGTGCCTGGTGCTAGGGCCAGACTCATGGCCCTAATGGCCTCGGCCCGCCAAGACTCCATACTTCATCTGGAAAAACCTCTTGTTCCACCTGCGCCCCTGGTGCCAACACTCAAAATCGCTCCATCTGTTGGCGGGACAGCACATCAGCGATTTCGTTGTGGACCCCAGCAACATGGCAGTCATGAAAAACTACGTTGAACTCTAAACAATGCAACATGAACATCCTCACCAGTCTTATTACTCTGGGCGATCTGGACAATAAGGTATTAACTATGGATACCACAGCTTTGTTGTCACACCAGAAGGTGACAACTGAGTTTGCCCACAAATGTGCCCAGAGCCAAAGTGCCCCCACAATGGGGAAAAGTTCCATAAAAGTTAGGTCCCTGGTGATTCCCTGAGCTATCCATTCCTTGAACCATGTCCCACTGCACCATCTATTTTGGAAAAATATGCCAAAGCCGTTCTTGCCGGATGCATCCATGTGGACCTGGAGCTCTGATCTGAGGAGGAGCTCGCTCCTCCAAAATGATATGCCATTGAATTCCCTCAAAAATCTCAACCACACTGTCAGGTCCTCCCTCATTTCCCTGGACTATTTCCTCTTGTGGTGTGGTTTTTTCCAACCCTACCATGTCCTGACAAAAGTGCCTCAAAAAAGCTCTGCCGGGTGCCTCTACCTTGCAAGCAAAGTTCAGGTGGCCCACCAATACCTGCAGTTCTGGAAAAGACACTTTTAAAAAAGTTGTTAGGATTAGGTGTTTGACCCATGTTACCTGGGTGATGTGCCTGAGGTGCTGGACTTACCGTGCTATGGTCTGCTACCCTGGGCCATGTGCCTGGCATGTTGAAACTGCTCTCTGCCCATGTGTTATAGTGGGGGTGGCCGTAGAAGGTGGAGCCTGGCAGGCAGCTGCTGGCCACGGCCATCCCCCACTGGCATTCACCATAGTGTCTGTAGCCATATGCTCACCAGGCCAATGTGGAATCGCTGGCGGAGGTGCACCACCATCACGCTGGGTTGTCAGATCCAAGACTTGAGGTTCAATGGGTGCAGCTTCTATTTATTTATTTATTTATTTATGTATTTATTGGATTTTTACCCCGCCCATCTTCCAAAGCGGAACTCTGGGCGGCTTCCAAATAGCTGAGCAAGTCAGCGAGCAATACAATGTAAAACAAACAAATTAGATAGCAGTACAATAAAAGACAGCAACAGCAATAAAAACAACAATTAAAACAACTAGGGCATCATAGCATTTAGGCTTATGGTCAAAGCTCAGAAGCAATAATTGTTCACAGATGTAAAGACGTAAAGGTGGTGGGGAAAAATATATATACTAAATTGCGCCACCGTAAGGCTCACTAAAGAGAAGGGTTTTTAATGCTCCGCGAAAAGCTAACAGGGACTCTGCAGAGCGCACATCAGGTGGTAAGCTATTCCAAAGGGAAGGTGCGGCCACCAAAAAGGCCCGATTACGGGTGATGGACTTTCAGGCCTCTTTCAGGGTGGCGACCTGGAAAGTGTGTGCTTGCAACTGCCGGACTGGACGGGCCGAGGTTAATCACTGGACAATCTACTTGGCATGGTGGTGGTTCTCACCGAGATGGTCCGTCAGCAGCTGTGACTTCCTGGGCTGAAGCATCCTCACGCTCATGCAACAGCAATGGTGACATGCAGGTCTGCTCCGAAGTGCCTGCGTGTTCACCTTCTAAGGCAAGAATACATGACATCATTAATTCGCCCATACGCTGCAGTTCAGCTATCTTGTGTGCCTTAAAATCTCTGGCAGATCTATGCAATCCAAAGCTATCCGCCATTCCCTGTTGTTGGGCCCGCCCCTGCTATAAAGCAGTCCTGACCTGCTGCACAGGGCTGCTTATGTGAGGAGGCGAGAGGGCGAACTCTTGCAGGGCTCACCCTAATTGGGGGTGCAGGAAGGCATAGGAGGGGGAGGGAGGGGCTCGCTCTAAGCCTGTAGGCCTGGGGTGGGGGTGGGGCAATGGAGCTGTGCCGTGCCGGCCGCTGAAGCATGGCCTCGGTGTTATCGGGGCTCCCAATCAGCCTTGCACCTCCCTGTTTAATGGGCCACAGGGGGAGGCCGGTAAGGGAAAGGGCGAGCACTGGCGGGGCTCGCCCTAAGCAAATATACGGTGGATGCAGGCAGTGACACAGGAGGGCAAGCAGTCGATGGCGGCCTCTCGTAATCAGCCCTCCTGACCAGTTCTCCACCGGATGGGCTGCGACACACTGCTAGCACCTGTGCCGCCTCGCTGACGACCCTCTGAACCTCAGGTAAGTCCGAGGCTCACCCGCCCGGTTCAGATTATTATGGTTTTCTTTTCTTTTCTTTTCTTTTTTCTTTCTTTCTTTCTTTCTTTCTTTCTTTCTTTCTTTCTTTCTTTCTTTTGAATGTGAAAGGCCCAGCTGGGCCATCACCCAGGGCTTGGCTGAGGCTCGAGCCCTGCTACTTCCCTCGGTGGCACTGATGAGGTGCATGCTCCCTTCATGCTGCTCGGCATGAAAAGTGGCCGTTGGGAGTGCGGGCAGCCAATTTAAGGCTTCGCAGCCTGTGCTCTCGCAATGGGGGTGTGGCACCTCTTTTCGCGCCAAACTACAGCAACTGGGGAGGACAAAGAAGCCCCACTTTGGAGCTTCGCCCTTGTGGAGCCACCATTCTCTACTTCTGTATAGAAACTTATTAGTCACTGACCTCTGTGGGAATCTGTGGTGGTATTGGAAAATGGTTATAAAAAGTATGTAGAGTAATGATTTATTTAGACAAACAAATGCCTTGGAAAAATTAACTGAGTGGTGTTTTATAAGTGCTTGTCTAGAGCACACATATTTTATTGCGCTGAAGGTTTTATTGAAAATAGTGGGGGACGCCTCTGCAACAATATGCTGAGAGTATCACTGCAACCATATTAAAATATTTATGAAATGTGGTCTGCATTGAGGTCATTCTCACCTCTGTGTTGTTGTTGTACTCTCTTTGTCTTGGGTAATTTCCTCAGCGGGAAAATGCCAGGATGCAGAATAAATACTGCATTTAGACAAATTTTGTCAGTAGAAGATAACTGAAACACATTCAATGTGTGTCCCACCAACAGAGTTTAAATGTGTGTAAAAAGCCCTCAGCAATGTTGATCATATTAATGAATTTTTACAAATAATGTAATTTACAAAGTGGAGTTTTTATGGAGAGAACCGATTTGGAGAAGACCTGTTTTCCTGATGAATCTCTCACTGCCACCTGGAAATAGAGCTGATGGTTTCTTCCTTGAACATCACTCCCAATCTATGTCAAATCACATGACAGAATGTTGTTCTGTTATTCCACTAGTGCAACAGGCCTTTGTGAGAGAGAAATTACTATTATGGAGTTTCCACAAGAGTGTAAAGCAAAAGCAAAGTGTGCTGCTTATATACTGCCCCATACTACTTAAAGCACTCTCTGGGCAGTTTACAATTTAATTATGCAGGCTACACATTGTCTCTCCACATGACCTTGGAAGGATGGAGGGGTGAGTTAACCTTGAGAGCTGACAACCTGAAATTGAACCTTGGCTCATGACCACAGTTTCGGCTGCAGCACAGCAGTTTAGCCACTGTGCCACAAGGATCCTCATGTTATAAAAGTGTAGTCACTTTAAAAATTATTTCATTATATATTATATAATATACAGTAATATCTCGGATAAAGAATGCCTCAGATAACAAATTTTTTGGATAACAAATGTAAATTTCCAGGTAGAGGGGCTGCCTCGGAAAGCGAATGTTCCCTATGGGCTGCCTCGGATAACAAATATTTCATAATGCCTTGCAAAAAATGTATACCCTGCATGCCTTGCAGAATGCATAGTTTGTGGAGGGGTGGGAGGAGTTAGAGCATTTTTAATGTTGTTTTGGAGCCATTCTGGACATGTTTTGCTGAAGGATTTGGATCTTTCAAATCTGGTAAGACAGGGAGATAGCTTTTATTAATCTTTGCACTGCTTTTCTTTGCGTTTTTGGCTGGAAGAGGCTGGGGTAGTCTTGCTGGTTTCATTTCTCTGTGTTTGCAGTCTTTTTTCATTGCTCTGCAGGCAAAAATGGGCTGGATTTTTCTTCCTGCTTATGTTTGTTTTTTTGCATTTTTCCCCATTGCACTTTGGATGGGAACAGGCTGGGGTAATCTTGCTGGTTTCTCTTGTCCATGTTTGCATTGCACTGCAGGGGGATGTTCTGGAGGGTGTTCCAGTACTGCAAGCCTTTAAAGTGCAGTTCATAAAGAGGTCTGGAACACACACACACAGCTTTTTTGCCTTTTTTCGGATCTCGGAATGGATTAATCAGTTTCCCATTAATTTCAATGGGAAACCACATTTCAGATAACAAATTTTTCAGATAACAAATTGCCTCTATGAATGAATTAAATTCGTTATCAGAGGTACCACTGTACTCCCCCAACTCCCTCAGACCACAGGGGCCATGGATCTTGAGAGAGCCAAATTGAGGGAAGGAAGAGGGGTGGGTGGACATGGACTATGCTGATTTGTGCTGGGTGTGAAACTTTATCCAGGACTCAGATGCAGTTTTAAAATCAGCCCTGTCTCCTGCAACATCTGACCATCAACTGGTGAATTCCATCTTGCCACAAAGGATCTCAGGGCCTGGTAGACTACACTCTCTACCAAGAATGCATTTTGGAACAATGCTTTTGATAAAGATAGCCTGCTACCAAAAGCTCAGCTTGCACTTTTAATTTTTTTATTAGTGACCTATAAAAGGTATCACCTAGCCTAGCCTTGTATTGTTTTGGGGGTCATACAGCTCAAACTCTTTTTACTTCTACAGTGTATTGAGAGATGCCTCCATTTTGTTTCTTGTCATGAGCTACATTTTGGTACCCTGAGAAACAGGTTGGTAGTAGGAGTGCCGGAGCACAGAATGTTGCAGATGATGCCCCATTCAGAAGCGTAGCAAGCTCAGCTTGCAAAGTCCTGAAAACAACATTGAGGTTTGTAGACATGACTGGGTTGGGATGAAATGGGGCCTCAGCAAACTGTCACAGTCCAGGCATTCCAGGAAAACTTCAGCTGCAAGCAAGGGCATCAAAGCCCAACAATCTCTGAGAGAGGCAAGAGAGGCAGTGCAGGAAATAGGCAGGCAAGAACGACTAGGCTAGAATGAAAATGTAAGGCAGATTATGGCAGGCAGGCAGGCAGGAGCAACAAGTGAAGCTGAGACAAGGAATCATGCAGCCAGAACAGGATGTTCAGCACAGCAGGACCAAAGGCCTTATTTGCTGAGGCAATGGGGACTTCCATCAGGCTTCCCAGGTGGAACTCAAGGGAGGTCCAGCAGCTGCTACACAGCCAAGGCCTGAGTCTGCAAGTACTGGGTCTTTCCTGGCACTGATCCTGGAACTACTATGACCCAGATGATGTCAGACTGTCCGCATCTGTGAGCGGAAAAAAACAGATTGTCTTCCTAATAGGGATGGGCAGTTTGGTTTGGAACCAGTAGGTTGTGAAATGACCCACATGAGCCCAGGTGGTGCTCAGAACCTGATGACACACAGACAGCCAATTGTTTTACCTTTCTCTGTGCTGACACAGAGCTGAGCTGCAGTGAGGAAGCACTGGGACCAACAAGAAATAATCTAGGATTATTATTATTTTCCTTTTAATTCTTTCTTATCCTTTGTTGATTGTTGTATTGTGTGTTTACATTTGCTCTGTGTTATCCCTATTGTTAACCACCTGGAGTTCCTTTGGGAAGACAGGATGGTATAATAGAGAATATAGAATACATTAAAGTACATGCAACACCATCCAGTAGGGTACCCCACAATACAAATTCAGAATATACAGAACTCGTATATGTAGATCTCTTTTACAGGATACTCCAATTTGTTCTATGTATTGCATTCTCAAAGCTACAGTTTTAATTACAAACTTGGCAACTTTGCGAACAATATATGCATTAGAGCCCGAAAGAAGATAAGACAATCTGTGAATTGGGTCCCTATGGGCTGTTCTTTCTAAAAAGGGGGATAGATATTCAAGCCTGATGGATGCATATAATTGACAATAAAAAAAATATGAGAAATATTTTCAACAGAATGAGCTCCACAAATACAGGTTCTCTTGTATTAATGGAGGTGGTGAAAGCGCCCATATCTGACCATGGAATCCAATAATTCAAATCTGGCTCTAGTAAAAGCCCTTCTGAATACTTGAGGTAAAGACTGTGAAATGTATTTTTCAGATTGAAAAATGATTTTATTCTTAGCCAACCAACATTGTTCTATTTTTGGACAATAATTCCAGGTCTGATTGCACACTAATATCCAAGATTCGCTGTTTGAAGATACTGCTTGCCTACGGAGCTATTGAAAGCAAATGCTGAATCGAGAACCCATGATGTATGATAGTTTCATGTCCTCCTTTTTCTCTCTGCTGCTCTTGGCTTTCCTCTTGAGCCCCATGATAGAAGGTAACCCTCTCTCCTTCCCCTCCTTCTGGGCCAATTACTTGGAAAGGTGGCTTGGGCTGGTGAGCTTTTCCAGCTCCAAAGTTCTTCCTGGAAGAACCTGGAAGGCTGGTTCCCCTCTAGGCATTGGAGACTCTCTTCCCTTCCCCAGGAGAGGCAGTTTCAGCACCAAGAATTCCCTGGTTGGCTTCTGGGTCAATGAGGCCGGAGCAATGGTGTCCAGATGATATGGAGTGCCCAGGATGAGGGATGGGTACCAGTGGCAAGCTGGGATGGATACCCACAGCTCTGTCACAGGGAGCAGCAGGAAGCCTTCTGGAGTGAAAGGTGATGGTGCAGCTGGAGGAGGCTGAGGAGCGTAACCAGTTCCCTCTCCATGACAGGAAGAGGGAATGGCAGAGCTGTTCTGTAATGCCTGCCCAAGGCTCCTGCAGGCTCTTCTCAGTGGTGACAGGTGGCCCACTGGGTTTCTTCCTAGAAGAGAGAGGCAGTTGTTATGGGGCCTCAAGCATTCCACAGTGGGAAAATGATGAGATCTTTCCTGGCCCGGATGTCCTTGTACCCTGGGCACTTTGGCTTCTCCTGATGAGGCACTTTTAAACATGTGGTCTTCCTTTTGGTGGCAACTTTTCCTTCTGCTCTGTAAGAAAGACAATGGTCTTGTCAGGGACAAGTTGCGCTCTGGTGGATCTCCCTTAGCAAAAGGTTATTTTGAATAGGAAGATTTTACTTTGGGAGCTGGAAACATGGCTGTAATCAACAAGGTGTCCTTTGAATTAAGCTTTGCACTATATAAATCCAAAATAAATAAATAAATAAATAAATAAATAAATAAATAGTCTTTCCTGCTGCCCTCTGGCTTTCATTTTATTCTTACACAATATGCATTCTTTTATCTTTATTGTAGTCTTTTCTTTATTGTATTATCCCCAGGACCAGATAGTTTCCTCCTCTGTTTCAGAGCTGTTGTCAGGCTGTGGAGCCAGAGGTTGGGAGTTTGATTCCCCCCTGGGCCTCCACAGGGACTGGGCTTGATGATCCATAGGGTTCCTTATATCTCTGCAGTTATATCATTATTATAATTATTAAAAGCTGAGGTTAAAGAGAATAATGGTTTATTTGCAGGAAATGGCCCTATGGGATAATCGTCTTGCCTTCTTCAGGAAGAAACAGGGTCCACTCTTAAAAAATCAGTTCTCCCTTTCCCCCATCACAATCCTCACACAGTTTCCCTTCATCGGACCATCCCCACAGTCATCGTTGCCATCACACAACTTCTGAGGGGAAAGTCAAAAAGACTTCTTCTTGACATAAGTGTGTAACGGTGACTTGTACATCAGCAATTCACAATTCTCCACATCCAAGTTGTCCTCAAAATCATTGTCTCTATGCAGCGTGCTAGAAAATACGTCAAACACAGCATTGGTGACAAAAGCCAAAGTGTCTACAAAACTGAGAAAATGAATTATTCCAGCTCAGAGTACACCAGCTCACTGGGATACTCCAATGTGCTTCTACATCATGCCCATGATTTTGAAGCCCTCGTAGTAACTGCTGTAATGGAATGTATATTTGATTTATTAACATTTATTCTTGTGGTTTGGTTATCCAATCAGATAGTTCATGGGTGGAGCTAGAAGGGATATAAACAGCTGTGCATGCTGGTGACAGTTGAATAGGGAATGGCTGTTAGAACGTGTTAGTTGGAGAGGGACCAGTTATAGTTAGAGTAGGACTGGGTATTGTGGGGTTAAGAATATAACTGTAGGAGACCATATATATTAATTCCTGTCCCTGTGTGATATATATAAAGAGGGAAGATGTGTGATTGTAACGACATCTCCCTTTTAGACGTGTAATTGTGATGAAAACGTGAAGTGTAAAGAATCAAGTTATTAACCTTCACGGGATCCTCTTGGTAATGCTGCCACCTTTTAAATCAACACCCTATGTACTGGGACAGACTCAGATGTATAATATAAAAATAATAATGATGTTTATTGAGAAAATAAATAAATACAACAATGACTGAAGTTGGTATGCATTGCCTTAAACATAAAATAGATTAAATCAAATCTTCAAGCCTCCCTGTCTTTAATAAACAGTAAATAGTAAAGCCCTCACACCGAACCTGCCTGACTGAACTCTAACAGAGCTGTGCTCTCTCAACTCTCAACTCCCCGACCAGGCTCCATCCTTTTTATACCATACAATCCCCCACCCTCCTGCTGGGATTGGCTGATAATTTACATATGTATTTCTCCTGAGTCCAGGGTGTTGTCACAGTGATTAACACAATATATAACTTTATTTTAAGAACAAAACCAACAACAAAAGTAATATATATATTTTATTCTGTAACAACAAAAAACTTTTTTTGTGTGTCTGAAACTATAAAACACTATCCCAGACTCCAATACATTTTATAGACAAGTTAAATATTTAAAAGGTGGCAGCAACAATACCCAGGTCTGCAACAACTGGCACAGTGTGACCTCTGTCACTGCATCATCTCAGGGAACATTGTGATCAGTCTGTTACCAGGCAATCCTTTGTGATGTATCAGAGACCTGCCACCTCAGCTAGCAGAGCAAAATTCCCAAGGGAAATGGCAGGAAAAGGGATAACATTGTACTGTATTTACTTAGATGTTCATCTAGGCATCAAAAAATTGGTACCTCCCCTCTCCAGCTCTTAGATGCACTGAGAGGGACCTTTTTTAAAAAAAAAAAGGAGAAAATGCAGTAATTCCGAAAATCACTTAAGAAAACAAAGACAAGATGCAACCAATGAAACAAAGGCACTAACATAAGCTAATAAAACAAACGGCTGCCTTAAAAGGAAGAGTTCAGTCTGGCAAATTGATGGAACATTGAACCAACAAAAGGGAAGAAAGTTCCACAATTTAGGTAACTTAAAGAGGAACTCCCTTTTCTCATTTCTGTCAACTAGCATGGGCCTTTCATTTCAGAATGAGTCCATTTCCGAATCCAATGATAGCAGCACAGCTGCTGCTTGCAACTTGGATCCACTCTCCAAAACGAAATCACCCATTGACTTACCTTGCCATACCTTGCATGGGGTGATATTTCAATCAGGAAGAAGCCTCTGATGGGTCATCATTCCTTCTCCCTGGCACTGGCCAAGCAGGAGCTGGCAAAGACATGCATCATCCCACCTCCCTGTCTGATTAATTTGCATTAACTCCGTGCCTTGGAACAGTTCCTATCATGGCTTTAAGACATTAATAGCTGTAAAGATAATCACAACCACTTTGCACTGTGTTTGGATGAAAACAAGAAAAACAGGAATGTGGCCAAGGACCTCACAGAGGGGTGATTGGTCTCTAGCAGGAGTGGCGCCTACACTAAATCCATACCAACAGCCGGATGATCATTAGTACTACCTGGCTTTGTTCTGTCACAAAGGAATCTGGAGACATCTAAAAGAGGAGCAGTTGGTTGAGAAAACCCCATAGCTCCTTTGGGCTTCCTGAGAAACAGGATGGCAAGGGGGAGGGGCAGAGCAGAGAGTGTTGTCGATGGTGCCCCATTCTGAAGGGTAGCAAGCTGCTTTCGCAAAGCCTGGACAATATCACTGAGGTTTGTAGACATGGGGTGGCTGGGTTGGCGTGCAAGGGGCATCAGCAAACTGTCACAATCCAGGTAGTCCAGGTAGCCTTCAGCTGCAAGCAATGGGACTGGGGATCAGTTGATCACATAAGGCACCAAGTCCAAAAGACACTCAGCGAGGCTGGAGCACAGGGTTAGGAGCTAAGCAGACAAAAATGATGAGGACAGAATGACAAGGCAAGGCAGGGAACCAGGCAGGCAGGAGCAAAAAGGGAAGGCGAGGCAAGGAATCAGGCAAGCGGGACAGGTCATTCACCTCCTCTAAAGATCTTTTTTGCTGAGGCCAGGTCTGGGAGGGACAGCCACCCCTTAAATGGGCCTTCCATCAGGTTTCCCCCAGTAGATCTCAAGGGTGGTCCAGGAGCTGCTACACAGGCAGGGCCTGAGCTTGCAAGTACTAGGACCTTCCTGGCCCTGATACTGGAACTCTTGTGACCCAGATGATGTCAGACTGTCTGCTCATGTGAGGAAAAAATCAGAATGTCTTCCAAATAGACCACCAAGAAATGGTCAGGGACAGGGCTGTCCAGCTTTGAACAGCCCAGAGGCTACTTCCAGCCACCGAATGCTCCCGTGGTCCACCTCCTGAACCATGCTTCTTGCTGGCCAGGACAAGGGCTGTGTCGTCATCCTGCCTCCGGGCTCCGCACCTGCCATCCCTGCCTCTTCTCTGGCTCCCATTCCCCTGGCAACGAGTTGCTTCCATTTGTGCTACTGCTGGCTGCTGTAACATGGACAGGCGGACCACCAGGTCTCTTCATGGTAGAGGGAGACAGATGTTATGGGGCCTCAAGCACTCCACCATGGAAAAAGTGATGGGATGTTTCCTGTCTCAGATGTCCTTGTGCCCTGGGCACTTGGGCCTGTCCTACCGGAGGCGCTTTCAAACATGTGGCCTTCCATTGGAGGTGCCTTTTCCTTCTGCTCTATAAAAAAGAAGAATGAGATAGGGGTGTAAACACTGCTCAGCTTTGCCAGGGACAAGTTGCTCTCTTGTGGATCTCCCTTAGCCAGAAGTTATTTTGAATAGGAAGATTTTATTGTGCTTCGGGAGCTGGAAGCATGACTGTGATCCACCAGGTGTTCTCCAAATTAAGCTTGGCACTATATAAATAGTAAATAAATAAATCTTTTGTTTCTCACTTGGATCCTAATCTTTCCTGCTGCCCGCTAGCTTTCCTTTGTATTCTTACACGATATGCATTATTTTTATCTTTATTTTAGTCTTTTCTTTAGTGTATTATCCCCAGGAGCAAATTGACCCCCTCTCCCATTTCAGAGCTGGTATCAGGCTGTGGGGCCAAACCTTGGGAGTTTGATTCCCCACTCTGAGCCTCCACAGGGACTGGACTTGATGAGCCATAAGGTTCCTTCTAGCCCTTGAGTTTTCATTATTATAATTATTAAAAGCTGAGTTTAAGAGAATAATGGTTTGTTTGCAGGAAATGGCCCTATGAGCCAGGGGGCTTGGCTTCTTTAGGAAGAAACAGGGTCTGATCCAGAAAAAAAATCAGTTCTCCCTTTCCCCCATCACACTAACCACACCGCTTTCCTTCATCGGACCCATCCCCGCAGTCATTGTTGCCATCACACAACTTCTCAGGGGGAAGTCAAAAAGACTACTCGACAAGTGTGTGAGTGTGACTTGTACACCAGCAGTTCACAGTTCTCCTCATCTGAGTTGTCTTCACAATCATTGTCTCTGTCATGTAGCCACACATTGTTGATGCAGTGGGCTAAGAAGCATGTCAAACACAGCATTGGTAACACAAAAGACAATGTATCAACAAAACTGAGAAAATGAATCCA
This sequence comes from Phrynocephalus forsythii, assembly GCA_029282475.1. Classification (NCBI taxonomy): domain Eukaryota; kingdom Metazoa; phylum Chordata; class Lepidosauria; order Squamata; family Agamidae; genus Phrynocephalus; species Phrynocephalus forsythii. Next base: position 17,191,241 of record JAPFRF010000004.1, read on the forward strand.
TCCAGAGGACAGCAACTCACTGGTATACTCCAATGGGCTTCTACATTATGCCCGTTGACTTTGAAGCCCTGGCAGTAACTGCTGTAATGGAATGTATATTTGATTTATGAAAATTTTTGTCACGGTTTGGTTATCCAATCAGATAGTTCGTATATGGAGCTAGAAGGTATATAAACAGCTGTGCATGCTGGTGACAGTTGAATAGGGAGTTAATAATATAACTGTAGGAGACCATATATATTAATTCCGATTCCTGTTTGATATATATAAAGAGGGAAGACTCTAGGGGGAGGAAGACTTTTGCGGCTCCAGAGTCCTTTCTGGGAGAAGCTGGAAGGCTGAATCTCCTCCAGGAGTTGAGGACTCTCTTCCCTTCCCCATGGGAGTCAGTTTCGGCACCAAGAATGCCCCTGATGGCTTCTGGTGAAGGTGTTTAGATGGTACTGAGAGTTCTTGCCTGGCCCAGGATGAGGGATGGGTTCCAGCTCCAAGCACCCACATCTTTGTCCCTATGCAGGTGGAGGAAGCCTTGTGTAGAGAAAGGTGATATGTGCCACTGAAGGAGACTGAGGAACATAGCCAGTTCCCTCTCCATAAGGGGAAAAAGGAATGGCAGGGGTGTTCTGTGACATGTAGTTATGGCTCCTTGAGGCTCTTCTCAGCCGGGGCAGGTAGAAAACTGGATCTCTAGCTGGAAGAAAAAGGCTAACATTGCAGAGCCTCAAGCATTCCACAGCGGGAAAGAGATTGGATCTTTCTAGGCCCTGATTTATTTCTCCCACAGTCACTTGGGCCTGTCTTGCTGTGAGTGGGTTCAACATATTGTTCACTTGTGGGAATGTTTGTCAGAGGATCAATAAAGTGTTTGGATCTTATGTTCAAAGGACTTTTATTTTCAAGTTTCACAATAACATTTCGCCTCATTTCTCCCTCCAGCACCGGATCTTATTACCAAAACAATAATTTTTCCCCAACGCCAAATCTCACAGAGTCTCTAGTATTCAGTAATGAGTTCTCCCATAGCTGGACTTGCCCCTCTCCCAGGCAGGTATTTTCTCGTCTCCTGGACAAATGGTCCCACAGCAGGGATGTCTTGCCCAGCCAGGCACCTCTCTGCAAGGTTGGTTTGTCATTCCGGAGGACTTTGCAGTCTTCATGGGTCCCACAAGATGTCATCTCCCTCTCCTTCCACTGCTTTCCCTCAATCATCTTCCAACTGTCATCCCCTGTCTGAATTCCTGTGTCCCACACCCCTCTCACTAACTCCTCCTCCTCTTGCCAAATTACCTCATCCCATTCGTCCAATTCCTTGTCATACATCCACATCCCTTCCACCACAACATCTGTCATTAACCCTTTACATTCTTCTTCTTTGCCATCCTTCTTTTCCTCGTCCGTCACCCCTTTCTGCATTGGGAAAGAGATGGGATCTTTCCTAGCCCAGATGCCCTTGTGCCCTGGGCACTTGGGCCTATCCTACCAAGGCACTTTCAAACGTGTGGTCTTCTGTAGGCAGTGCCTTTTGCTTCTGCACCTAAAAAAAGAGGAAGGGGGCAGGGCTTTAAACACTGCTCTGCTTTGCCAGGAACAAGTAGCTCTCTTGTGGATCTCCCTTAGCAAGGGGGTATTCTGAATAGGAAGGTTTTACTGTACTTGCCAAGCAATAAATAAATAAATGAACCAGTCACTTACTTGTAAAGTTGGTTCTTTGAGTGGTCCTTTGTGAAGGTACCTTGGTGGCTTAGGTTCGAGGCCTGGTACCAAAGTTGTTTTTGAGGGAGTTTTGGTACCGAAAGGTGTGCTTAGCCAGTCTTGGTGCCCTGGATTTGAAGCCTGTTACCGAAATTTCCTCCAAGGGAGGTATGGCTCCAAAAGGTGTGCCTGCTGACGTGGAACAGGCTGAGGGTCACAGTCATGCCTGTGACACTTATTACACATCCAGCCAAATGGCTCTGGAGATAGAGGCCATTCAGATGCAGAAACCAATCTAGTGTGCATACGTGCCTGAGAAGGAGCTCGCCAGCCTTTGCAAGGTATTGTGGCCAAAACTGGAAGGCCCGTCAAAACCAAGGCTTGATATCCTGAAGAAGCCTGTGCCCGGAACAGATCTAGGGACAAGGCTTGTATAGGAGCTGAAGGCAAAGCCTGGAAGCTGGGTGGAGCCATAGCATAATAGGCTGGTGCCGAGTCCTGGGACTGAGGCCCCATCTGAGGAACAGTTGCAGAGAAGTCCTGCTGAATAGGGACAAATCCAACAACAAAGGTGTGGCACCCAAGAAGGGTGAAGGGTGCCTCCGTCTGGAGAAGTCTGAATCTGAAGAAGCCGGACTTATTGGATCCGAAAACTGTTTGGATCCAACTTACATTTTTGGAGGGGGAAAGATGTCTTGAGGAGAAATGCATTCCGCCTGTGGTAGCAGTGTTGTTTTTTTTCTATTAATCATCACCAGACCAAATTACTGGCAACTTGATGGAATTTCCCAAGACAAAAAAGGGAATTTAGAATAACAGTCTGTGAGGAGAATTTTCCCCTCACTGCTAACACGCTTTCTAAAGGGGCCCTGAGGGGCCATAAACCAGAACAAACAAAAACAAAAATAAAACTAAATTACAAAAAGGGAAGGAAGAAAGCAAGAAATTTTATCTTACTAATTGAAGAAACTAACGTCCCTCTGCCATAAAATCTGAGGATTCTTCCACTTTTTTTTATCTTTTTTCGGGATATCACTCAAGGAGACTAACTCCAATGAATCTTCTACCACTGGCGGTTAGTGGGAAGTGAGGTGGGTAATGGATGCTCCTGCACAGGTGCAGGGGGAGGAGACTAACGTCAATTATGTTGCTAGGCAACGACAGAGGACCTCGCACAGATGAAAGGGAAAACCCATCTGTGTGGCTTCATGACGGCCACGAAGGAGAACTTTTGTTTCTCTCTCAGATCTTCTAGTCTTTCCTCCTGCCCTGTGGCTTACCTTCTTATTCTTGTTCAATGTGCATTATTTTTTATCGTTATTTTGGTCTTCTCCTTAGTATATTATCCCCAAGACTGGATTGTCTCCTCCCCTGTTTCAGAGCTGGCATCAGGCTGTGGAGCCAGAGGTTGGGAGTTTAATTCTGCGCTGGGCCTCCACAGGGACTGGACTCGATAATCCATAGGATTCCTTTTAGCCCTTGAGTTATTTTTATAATCATTAAAAACTGAGGTTAAGAGGAAAAAAATGGTTTGTTCGCAGGACATGGTCCTATGAGCCAGTGGTCTTGGCTTCTTCAGGAAGAAACAGTCTGATCCAGAAAAATCCGTTCATCACATTCACCACACAGCTTCCCTTCTTCGGACCCTTCCCTGCAGTCATCATTCCCATCACACAACTTATCAGGGGAAGACATCATTGCCATCATACAACTTCTCAGGGGGAAGTCAAATAGATGTGTTGTTGTCACAAGTGTGTAATTTTTTTTAGATTTTATTGTCAATGTACAACATGTGCACAATGAAATTAGCTTTTTTTTGTACACTAGTGTTTCACAATTTTCCTCATCAGAGCTGTCCTCAAAGTCATCATATCCATAACGTGGCCACACTTTGCTGATGCAGCAGGCTAAAAAATATGTCAAACACAACATTGGTTACACAAAAAACAATGTGTCAACAAAACTGAGAAAATGAATTTGTCCAACCCAGAGGGCACCAGCTCGCTGGGATACTCTAATAGGCTTCTACATCATGCCCATGAGTTTGAAGCCCAGGCAGTGAAAGGTGTCCTGTGCAGCTCGAGGAGGCTGAGGAGGATAGCCAGTTTCCTCTTCATAATGTGAAGAGGTAATGGCAGACGTCTTCTGTAATTCCTGGCCATGGCTCCTACAGGCTTTCCTCTGTGGGGGCAGGTGGACCACCGTGTCTCTTGATGGTAGAGGGAGGCAGATATTACGGGGCCTCAAGCATCCCACAGTGGGAAAGTAATGGGATGTTTCCTGGCCTGCATGTGTTTGTGCCATGGGCGCTTGGGCCTGTCCTGCCAAGGCTCTCTATATTTCAAAAGTGCCGTCTTCCTTCAATGGCGCCTTTGGCTTCTGGTCTGTAAGAAAGAGGAAGGAGACAGGGCTTTAAAAACTGCTCTGCTTTGTCAGGGACAAGTTGCTCTCTTTTGGATCTCCCTGAACAAGGGATATTTTTTCCCAGTTGTCAGGCCTCACACACTCACACACAGATGAAGTCCAAGCTTTTACTGAGAACTCACGATGAAGCACAGCACAGCATGTTCAGGGTTAACAGAGTCCAAACACAGATAGCAAAGACACACCGCAAGTCCCATAGCCCAGCAAAATCCAAGACACAAGGTCTAAGTTCAAAAACTGTTATGCAACAGATGCTTATGCCCAAGTCCAAGGAGCAGGAAAATTCAGAGCCAAGAGATGAAATTCAAGGTCGAGCCGAGCAGGAACAGAGGTTCAGGAATCCAGGAACAAGGCACAAGGGTGACGGCAAGCCTTAGCTACTTGTTGCTCCCACAAAGGTTGCCTGACCCCTGAATGCTTGATTTGTGGTCCCAAGAGGGCACCACCCATCACTGTAAACCCTCATTCTGCTAAAAACTCAGGGCTATCAGAACCTAAACGCCTCCGAGTTTCCAATAGTTTATCTCTCCTCTGCTTAGCTGTGAGTTTTTGCTTTCTGAGGCTGACAGCTCTCTGGGGAGGGGAGGACTCCCCTGAGACAGATAAATCACTATGGGAGTCAGCTGCTGGAGGGTCTGCAGACCCACCTGCGGGTTCCCCAGACCTTAACCTTTCAGGGTCTGGGTCTGGCTCTGGCAGGGGCCTGACACCAGTGCCCTCATTTTTCCTCCTTATTCTTATTTTTAAATTATTTTTATTTTATTTTATTTTGCACTTTTCATTAGTGTATTATCCCCCAGACCAGATTGTTGATAGTTTTATCATCAAGTGTTCCTTCACTTGTTAGAAAAGAAAACAACACTGATCCTATGGGCTGTTGCACAGTAAAGGGACTGTAGAATTGAGGACATTTGGTTTTTACTGGCAGGCCAGGTGTCCGTGTAGGTGTCCTTTTAAACACAGGGGTCCACAGTATGGCTCACAATGACTAAGGATGGTTGGGTGTCACCTGGGGTCTTCCCTGGGGTTGGGCCAAGTGTGGGTGGCTAAGGAAAGGAACCAGTGTTGCTTCTGGAAGTGATGGTCCCTTTTCTCCAGTCACTGGCCTCGTACTGCAGAGAGGAAGGGTCCTTTCCCATAGAGATGTGGTGTGAGAAAGGAGAGAGTGGGCCGTCTGCAGAGGGATGGGCAGTTTGGTTTGGAACCAGTAGGTTGTGAAATGACCCACATGAGCCCAGGTGGTGCTCGGAACCCGCTGACACACAGACAGCCAATTGTTTTACCTTTCTCTGTGCTGACACAGAGCTGAGCTGCAGTGAGGAAGCACTGGGACCAACAAGAAATAATCTAGGATTATTATTATTTTCCTTTTAATTCTTTCTTATCCTTTGTTGATTGTTGTATTGTGTGTTTACATTTGCTCTGTGTTATCCCTATTGTTAACCGCCTGGAGTTCCTTTGGGAAGACGGGATGGTATAATAGAGAATATAGAATACATTAAAGTACATGCAACACCATCCAGTAGGGTACCCCACAATACAAATTCAGAATATACAGAGGCTGCAGAGGTGTCGGGAAGGAAGACCGCACCTCAAGATAAAGAGTTTAGAGAGGGGAATGAATGGGAACAGGACCTGATAGAATGGGTGGAGGTGCCAGGAGCAAAAGACAAAGATGACATGGGGAGGACCCGAATAATCCGTGACGAACCAATAGCAGATAGCTACTGGATAATTGATGTTGGGGTTGAGGAATGGGAGAGGAGGTGTCAAGAAGGGGAGATTGTGGAAGAGAAGCAACAGACAGTAGGCTGTCATACCGAGCCGAGAGGGAGAGATGAGAGGACCCAGACTGAGGAAGGGGTCATCTGGCGTCCTCGGGATAAAGCAACCCAAACGCCACCTGAAGCCAGAGTAGTGGGGCTTCCACTACCCACTCCAACAGAAAGAGCACCCAGCTCGAGTCGAGGGGCCAGCTCAATGTCAGTGATTCATGGGAGAGCTGTGCTGTCCACATGGATTCCTGGCTGGGGGTGGGATACCCGGCTGAATGCGGTCCGCCACCATTGCTGTGGGACTGCATGCTATGGCCCCCTCCTTCTGAGGGGTCATCAGGTGCCCAAATAAATAAGAAACCCCTTTTTAGAGGAGGGAGATGTTATGCACCCCAATGTTCCTGAGGGACTGTTAAAAAGTTCATCTTTTGTTAATTTTGACATGGTTGGAAATATTGTTCAAGATAACGTGCCCAACCTATGGTGTGAATCAAAGATTGATCTTTTGGAACCAACAGGTGGAGTCTCTGGGTAATCCTTCAGCTGAGCCGTAAACGGCACCAACCGAACCCTCACATGTGGGATAAGACTTTGAGGGGTGTGTGTGTTAACCACTGGTCTCTTGAGGACAAAAAAGCCCTGAAGATGGGTGAGGGTCAATTCAGAGCTGGAGGCAGGGAGCTTTGGGATTCTCAGCAGATACTGCCATCTCTGGGGGTGCCTAGGGAGCCTGTTTGCTATATCAAATCAAATCAACCTTTATTGGCATTAAAATAAAACAAAACAACACAACTGGTCTCAAGGAGGGTAATCAAACATGGAAGGACATATAAGCCCTGAAGATCAGAGGCAAAGGAGGGATAAGAGGTGACTTGGTAGAGATTCAGAGCTATCGAGGATCGAGGATAGAGTGCATTGGAGTTGGGCAATGAAAGAAGATGTGTTGGGCATTAGTTTCATGGACAGATCCTCTGGGAGTAAGGAATTCCATTGAACCTGCCTGACAATAGTGCCGAGGGGAAGGAATTGCATCTGGCAAGTGAATAGGCTCTGCGTGCCTCAGGACATGTTAGGTAAGTCAGTGGCTTCCCAGGTAGGACTGGGATGTTTTGGCTGGTGGTATTCTCCACAGTTCCTGCCCGATGTTTCTAGTGGTGGGAGCCCAGTTCCCCTCTTGGTGCCCAGTTATAAGGAGGCCACTCTCCTTGGCCTTCCTGTGGCTTTGAGATTGGGGAAGCTTTTTTCTGAGGGCTTTGTTCTTCTTGAATGGTTGGCAAGGGGTTGGGTTTTGAACCACCGGGCCTTGGAGCCATTTTCTTGAGGCCCACCACCGCAGCCAGTGCCGTTTCCATCCCTTTTCTGAGGGCCAGTACTTTAGAAAAGTTGCTTGTGGGGAGAAGCTTTTCTGCCTCCCGATTCTTTCCAGAGAGGACCTTGCTGCCTGGCTCTCTGTCATTTCTCTTTTCATCACTTTGTAAGGTGCTTTTGGCAGAAAGAGTGTCGATGGTTTCTCTTTTGATGTTCCTGGAATGGAGGCCTGGTTGGTTGTGTGGATGATTCTGCACTTGACGAGGAGGAGAAAGAGGCACCAGCTCTAAGTTAGGGACAGCCTGCACATACCTAGAGAGGTGTACCAGGGCTGTTGGAGGATGTCTTCTAAATTAGTTATTTGCTGCAGTCAGTGGAGCCCGGGAATGTTGGCCAGTTCCCTCTCCATGGAGGGAAGAGGGAACCGCAGGACTTGACTGTGGCACATGCCCATGACTCATAGAGACTGCACGTGACCCTGTTTTTACTGGGGGCAGGTGGATGATGGGCTCTGTTAGGGAATTGGGAATAGTGAAAGTGTTATGTAGTAGCTGCTCGTAGATTTGTAACTAGAACTGAAAGCTCAAGGATTTGTAGCATGGATTTGTAGCAAGTTGTTTTGCAGCTTTTGCAGGTGTCAGCTTATCACCCCAGAGAAGCACAGAGCTCAGAAGGAAGACAAAACAAGGCAGGATGCCGGAGAAGAGAAAATAGTTGCCGTGGGAAGGGAAGACAGGGATGACAGACTTAATGTAATATGCAGATCTTTAGATACTGATTGGATGGAATGCTTAGAAGCATTGGGAAGAAGGGAGGAGAATGAAGAAGAACATGGGAGAGTGTAACGGAGGAAGCTAGAAAGACCTATCCACGCTACCCCATTATTCAGCTGTTTCCTAACTGCACGGCCATGGAAACAGTAATAGGTTTGCTTGCTGATGCTCAGATGTATATTACATATGTGGTAGCACAACTTGCACTGGCAGCAAAGAAGCTGAGGTCTCAGTTTGTCAAGAACTGTACTGCCACATAAATGTTGTATATAATTGACTGTTATATTACGTTATTATTCTTGGATTGGATTTTATTGGTTTTATGGTACTCACCTGTTTTAACTGAATTTTATTTGCTAAGTTTGTATATTGTAAAGACCTATGGTCAGAAACAATAAAGTTTGTGTGTCTGTTTAATTTGCTGTCTTGTGGATCTCCCTTCGTAAGGCGGGATTCTGAAATGGAACATTTTACTGTGCTTCAGGAGCAGGAAGCATGGCTGTGGTCTTTTGTTTCTGTCTTGCATCCTCTGTTCATTCCTGCCGCCTTCATGTTTTTCCTTTTATGCTTCAACCTCTCAAGAAGACCATGGGAGCCCTTCCTGTAGATCCTTTCAAAGCAGCTTCTAAATTATGTTGGTGTTTTAAAATATTTATTTTAACTTATTTTGGTCTTTTGCTTATTATATTCTCCCCAGGACCTGGTTGTCTAACGTTTAATAATAATCTTTCCCTAACCTTGTAATATCTAAAAATGTTATGATCTTGTGTGCACTTGCAAAGCTGGGTCCCCTTCGCCTGGTGCTATCTTTGCTGAATGTCAGTCATTACCTAAATACCCCTGTCTTACTTTTCCTTCGGCTACTTTCACAAAATATGGCATAGCGGAGAAATGGGACCCTCTACCCTCAAAACTGTTATTTCTTATTCAATCATCATCGTCATCGTCATTGTCATCATTTTCATCCTCTTCATCTTCATCTTCTTCTTCTTCATCATCATCATCATCATCATCATCATCATCATCATCATCATCATCATCATCATCATTATTATTATTATTATTATTATTATTATTATTATTATTATTATTATTATTATTATTATTATTCCAGTGAAAGTTTGTGTTCCCTTGGGCTGAACCTTTGGTTCCATTAGCCTAGTGCTATCTTTGCTGGGTGTCAGTCATTGCCCACTTGGCCCTGGGTTCCTGTTCCTTGGACTGATCCTTGCACTCCTTTCACAAAATATGGCAGACACTAAAGCTGAGACTTTCTGGCCACTAAGGTGCATCAGCAATCTACAACCTTCCATGTGGGTGTTTTCAAAAGGGCTTCTGAAAGAAATCTCATATCCTCCCCCACTGATAGAACTGCTTAGGTGTCCACTTTCCTGAAGCAGCACAGCTTCATTTGGGGGTTTTCTTATGTTGGGACGTAGGAAAAGGGAACTTATTGGGTCAGGGACACATGATCAAGCTTGTTGCTGTGGTCACGGTCACAGAGTCTGTATGAATTGAGGGCATTTGGCTTTGGCTGGGAGGCCAAGTGTCCATTTAGTGGCAAAGAGTAAGTCCAACCTATTCAATCAAACTGAAACAAGCATGCATGTCTCGCCTGTCAGGCGAATGCTGCTCCAAAGCTGAGATTAGCGGGAGGGTTTGGTGTAGACACAAAGACCAGATTGAATGAGTCCCACCAATCCATGGATGAGAGAAATTTGAATTGGGTCTCCCCTTAGACCCTTCAAAGGGCTCTTAGTCCCCTCCCCTTTCCCAAAACAAAGCACAGTTCATGTTGAGGTCCTTGTAGGCAAGACAGCTCTGAAAGCCTGGCCTCTCATTTCCCCCAGCCCACCCCGCTTTTCAGAGTTGTTTCTTAAAGAAAATTTTGGTTTAAGGCCCATTGGCTTCTCAGTCAAAGCTAATTGCTCCTCAAGGGACACAGAGCAGGCCTTAAGGAGGTTGAGGCTAAACCTCATTGTCATGACAAGGATGCTGTATTTTTAATGCAAATGGCTGGATTGTGCCCTGTCATCCTTCAGCTGTAAACACCCTGTCTCTTCCCTGCAGTTTCTCCCTTTCTTGTTCCTTCATCTTCAGTGCAGTACATGTGCTTTACTTCATCTAAACCAAGCCAAAGACCTCATGGTGTTCCCAAGACGTTCATCCTTAGCTTTATTGTTGGCTTCGCTGGGGCCTACATGGAAAATAAAGAAAGGAAAAGATCCATTTGGAACCTCCAAATGGCAAAACCTCCTACCTGCCATGGCAAATCCCTTATCAGAGGAAGTGTTTTTCATGGTTTTTGGACTTCCAGCTCTCCTTACTGCCCAAGTGTCCGGTAAGGAGTAGGGGTAAGCAATGGAATGGGAGTGATGCAGAATTGTTGATGGGTGTTCCTATGGTAACCTGTGGTTGGTGTGGCAGGGGCAGCCCTGCCCCCTTCCAACTTCTTGATTCTATGATAATAGCCAAAGAATGTGATGATGTAAGTTGTCATGGCCCAAGAGAAAGCAGGGCAACCAGGAGGAGCTAAGGAGGGGATGACAGACATGGGTCCATTCATCTTTGTGATGGAGAACCAAGCTCACAAGTTCCTTAGACATGTTAGTCTGTTTCTCCATCCATCTCTCCATTATTCCACCCCTCCACACATTACTATTGCCTTGAACTTGGGCATTGAAGACTTCTCATATAATGGCTGTTTTCAAAGAATGTGGATTTCACATCCTGTTTCAGATTTCTTTTAATAAGATACTGGCATGACATACTTCCTACTTTCCTAAAGTGATATTTATTTATTTAGATTTTTTTTTGCCTTCCTTTGTTCTTAAAAAGGCCCAAGGTGTCTTACAAATATTAGAAGACAGTTTTTAAGCTAGCTACATTGAGTATATAACATTAAAAGGGCCAAATGGTTAAAATTAAAAAAATTAACACAAAAAGACATTTAATACAGCAAATTCATTCAAATACCCCATTCAGCAGCCAGTCACTCAGGGAAATTTTTGCTTGCAGAAAGATATTAAAAATGGGGCCGGCCTAGCTTCTTGTGGGAGAGAGTTCCTGAGTGAAAGCAGTGTCTCCACAAAATGCACCTGTGAAAGTAGCAGGGTGGAGAGGAAGGTCCATCTTGATGACCTTAACACCTTAACAGGCTTGTAAAGGGAGATGCAGTCCTTGAACTTGACCATTATTACATTAGAGGTTTAATGGGAGAAATGAATCGCCAACACTGATCTCTGCAAGGTCTCAAACCTCTTAGTCTGATTATCCCCAATCCTCATTTCTTTTGATCCCTGGAATTGCTCTTCTTTGGCCGTCACTTCACGAAGTACTTCGCTTCGCAGCGTGATTGCCTTCGCTTTGAATGCGAAGGCGGTCACGTGGTCTCCGTTCGCCCCCACCCCTCTTTCTCTGTCCTCACCAAGCGAAATTTTCGGTTCGAATCCATTGCCACCTCACGTGCTCCCTTCGCATTCGGGTGCTTTCGTTCAACGTCCGGTTTTCGCTTTCTTTTATTTTTTAAAAAAATTTAGAAATAATGCATCGATACCCGGCTGTCATTTGCGGCAAAGCTGAATTACTGTATGATCCTTCATTTTCCACTCCCGATTTGTCTCCATTGGCGGCCATAAAAAAACCTCATGATTCGGTCTGTAATCCCTTCCTAAATCCCTAGAGCAGTGACCAAGCAACTTCCGCCTCAAACTACCATTACAAACCCCAATCCATCAACTGAAAAAAATTTTCTTTGCGAAGCGGGATGCGAAGCGAAAAGATTCCCGGCCTCCGCCCGCTTGGAGCTCGGAATTGCACGGAAATTACGGCTCGCCGCGCAGCGAGAGGCTCGTGAAGTAACGGCCTTTGATGTCCTTGCCAAAGATAAATCAAGGCAAACATGAAGAAGCTAGGAAAAACACAGATCCATTGGTCTGCTGGAGAAACCATCCTCAGAGATTTTATCTACATGCTAGTGTATTACTCCATCATTCCACTTAACTTCCTCATCACCCTTGCCTAAACTTTGGCCAAGGGAAATTTAATTTTAGTGCTATTTGTTAAACATATGTGGAACAGGGGATACCTATTGGCAACTAGAAAAATAACAAAAATGTTGCTAATATTTTGAGGGTGAAACACTGTTCCTCAGAGTAGTACCAATAGGTTATAGTTATAGCATGGCAAAAGATGGATTTGCCAGGAATTATTTCTTTGATGTAAGGTCCTTGGCAAGATGGAAAAGAAAGCCTGGCAGTTTCTTAGTTGAGGCTCGCAGCTTGGATGTAGTAGGCTGCATCTGAATTGGAGGGAAGTGTTTTTATTGTCCCAGTCCTTCCAAAGACATGTCATGGCTCATGTACACACACTCACACCTCTCCTCAATGGAGCTCATCGAGGCCAATGGCCCCTGCCTTGCCAGCAAAAGGGGAAGGGGTTGGTGTAGAAGGCCCATGCATCTCATTTGAGGATTGGGATAAAATCTGGAAATGTCCACTGAGTGTAGCCAATTGGATCAAATAAAAAGGAAAGAGGTTACCCAGCGTTGCAGTCTTGTCATATCTCCGTTGATGGTCCATTTGCCTCTTCCTTGGTACATGGGGAGGGCTCATTCCTGGTATCTCAGTATTTCAAACTGAAGCAAAATGGGAGATCAACACAGCATGTTTCTGCTTTTCTAAAAGCCACAAGGTGAATATTAATGGCAGACATTGGTCTTGGAAAGATTTAGGACCTCTTATTTTACTGGCAATACTCTTTATGTTTTTCTGTATCGGAACTCATGGCCAGGTGGATGGAGCCTTTAGAAATTATACTGTGCAGACAAAGAAGTGCCATAAAATGGAGAGTCCCGATGTCCTAGATAAGCCACTTGTTCCAGTCCAATATGATTGTTCTAATGGCTGACCTAATTTCCAGGTTCTTGCTTAGATTAAACAGTGAACGTCTGAAAAGCACTTGTGGGACACTCAGTATAAAGTATTTTTCCTTACTGTGTTTTTGACTTGTTTCCTCGTGGGTCTCGTAGTAGCATTCTCATAGAGTGACTCCTGGGCTACATGGTGTGACGTTCCCCTTTCCCAGACTGTGGTTTTCAGAGGCACAACCAGGTTTATTTCGACATCCCACTGCTGTGCCACTAAATTGTGATGACACCTCCCTTTTACAACACTGAATTCTGTGATGGAAATGGTACTGCTGCCACCTTTTATTCACTTGAGATGCTGCCACCTTTTACACTCGTCGCCTCATGAATTGGGACTGACTCAGAGATATATAATATAAAAATAATGACGAAGTTTATTGAGAAGATAATAACTATAACAATATCTGAGGATGGTATATGTTGCCTTTAACATATACTGTAACAGATTTAATCAGCTCCACAAGCCTCCCTGTCTTAAATAGCTAGTAAACAGTATAGCCCTCACTGCCTGACAGAACTCTCAGAGAACAGTGCTCTCTCCCAGCACTCACTCTCAACTTAACTTAACTCCCTCAACTGCATAGGCTCCACCCTTTTTATATCCTACCATTCCCCGCCCTCCTGCTGGGATTGGCTGATGATTTGTATATTCATCACTCCTGTCTGCAGAGTTTGTCACACATGGGCAGTATATAAATCAAATAAATAAATAAGATGTATGGTAGCTGGTTCTTGTACAACCATTAGAGAGCAGGATTTCCCCCTTTTGTACCAATGTAACATTATAATTCAGTAATTATAGATGTAAAACATGGTAGAAAAGTATGGCTTATCTGATTGCTTTGCTGTTCTTCATTTGAAAAGTTGGGCACTACATTCCAATTTGCAGCTCATTTTTAGAAGCCAACTTAGCCCCTGAAACATTGGGACTACAATATACGATTTTTTGAATTGCCTACAAAATCTTGGTGCACAGACTGAAGAAAACGAATTGTCATTGAAACCTAGCTGTCTGCCAGATGCTTGACATCTATGAAAATCTTTACCGAGGAACTCATTTCTCTCTCCTTCCTGTCTCATTCCCCTTGAGCACCATCCAGTATTTTATGAGGAACAGAATACTGTTGGGAAAGCAGACAGGTCTGTTGTCTTGGAGACTTAAGGTATGTCCTACTACTGGGTCCATTTCTAGTCAGACACTCATTTAACAATTCAGAAAGAAAAACAAGAAGTCGGTCTCTGGAAAAAGATCTCAGTGAAAGAGTGGAATTCAGCACTTGTTATGGATTGGCTCCACATACACAGTACACAATTTTGCGCAAACAAGAGAGTGCCGTCTCAGGTTGAGCATGACCCCTATTCCTTTTAACCATGTTAACAAACCTATAGGTGTTTTTGGGCAGGCTGTTCCCCAGCAGGCGAGGTGCACCCACCAGAGGCACCAGCATCGGTCCTTAAAATCCAACTGCAACAGCAAGGTGCCTAGCGTAATTCCTAGGCCCTCAAAGGGGGGAGGGCACAGGCAGAAATCAGGCAGGGATGCACCAGTTCGCTCCCTCTTTAAAAAAAACTACTACCCACCGGGGGACTACAGCCAGCTACCCAACAATAATGTTAAATAAATAAATAAACAAATAATATAAAATTTAAAAAAGAAAAGCTTGGCCCATCAATAGGGAGGCAAGGACAAGGTATAAGCCAGGAACCCTCCAGGCATTGGACCCGTAAGCGCCCCTCAGTCACAGCCACTAGGTAAAGGCGCATAAGACAAAAAAAATTGTCCAAATGCGCCATAATTAAGGGAAATGCAACCACGCCAGCACAAAGCCACTGCCCAAACAGTGTCCACCAACAGAACTGCCACGAGGTGCAGCAACAGAGTACAGCCTACCATAGCATGCATGGGATGTGCAGAGCATCAACCTAACCACCAAACCCAGTCTAGTGATAACAGCAGCAAGGGGGGCGGAGGCGCTCAACGGGACGCTCAACCTCCCAGCCTACCGAGCAAGCCCAAGCAGCCCCACCACAACCCCCACAATGTAATACCCTGAAAAATATTGGCCAGGCCCTAGGGTTAATACCCAGTCAGCTGGTGAACCTCTCACAGACAACAGGGGCAAACAACAACTCAACTGCGCTAGCTTCTTAACCACAGGTTAACGCATCATCCTCAATGTCAGATGAGACCAGTGACGCCAGCCAGCTGTCTTCGGAGAGGAGTAGGAGAGCACCGCATAAGAGGAAAAGGCAGACACCCACATGGTTGGTGAGCAGGAGCCAGAGAGATGACTCGTCCACCGACTCTTCAACGAGTGAGTCTTCCTCCGATGAGGAGTAAAGGGACAGGTATTACTGGGGTGAAGCTGCTGAGATACCAGGTCTGCCACATTGGGCTACACGTAAGAATGCCAGGTACCTAAGCTCAAAAGGGCGGGAATGTTCTTGATGGTCTTCTCTAGGAATCTATCCAATCCCCTTTTGAAGGCATCCAAGCCAGATGCCACCACCACATTCTGTAGCAGAGACTTTTCTTCTATCTCTGTCCCTCCATCCCTCTCTGGCTGTTGCTTTATATATATATACTGTCCCTGCTCCTAAGATTTTGAAGAGCACCCCCATAATGCAACAATTTTAAGCCACAATGGTCTCTGAAGACATGGATGGCAATCTCTGAGAGCTGAATAAGTACTTAGAGCAAAATAAACCTGCTAGAAATAAACCTGTCATAATATCTTTTTAATATTTTTCCCCCTTCCACCACCACGCTGCTTTGAAAATTGCTACAACAATTAACATTTCTTCTGGCATAGGGATAATACAACATGAAGCTGGTTAAAAAGCAGTTCTGAAAGCTGAATTTCTGAAGGGTTATTTGTAATACCAAAGCCAGGGCAATTATTTTGAAAAAAGGCAATCGTAGAGACTTGGTTCTAATTCTTCTGAGATAAAAGCTTGGAGGGAAAGTCTGAGATGGCTTGACACACAAACACAAAAATGCAACCACTGAGCTTTAAGCTTTCCCAGAATTTAAACAAAAGAAGTGGGGAAAGCTGGGAACAGTTCTTTCCAAAGCATATTTGGGAGAAGTCATGACAACACCCCTGTAGCATCTGACAGCTGGATAACTACCTAGCTGCTTCTGCTGTCAAAGTACAGAAGCTGACTGTCCTTTGGTTTTAATAGATACCTGTTTTTATAATCCAGTGTTGGCAAATTTATGGCAAGGGTGCCAAGGGTGGCTTGTGCTGTCTTTTATGTGGGCATGGAACATTGCCCCCTCACAGCCATGGCACTTTCCCTCTGCTTGGAGCACACCACTATGCTCTGTGCAAAGAGCTGGGCAAAGGGGAGGCAGCAGCTTGTGGGCTCTTCCATAGCCCCAGTTTACTCTCCAGCCATAATACTTTTGGGGTGCCCAGAGCAGCGTGATTGGAGAGTAAACTGGGGCTGTGAAGGAGCCCTCAGGCTGCTGCCACTCCCCCTGGCTTTCCTGATGGTGTAGCACCCATCTGCCTCTCTGCCCAGAGCAGAAAGGTGGATGGGGTGCTACGTTTTGGAAAAGAGAAGATCAGAGAGCAGGTTTTTGAATTTCTCACAGTCACAGCGAGGGTGCTGTGGCTGTGGGAAATTCAAAAGTCTGCTCTTTGATCCTACTTTTCTGAAGTGTAGCACCTGAAGCATTTGTAACCCCAAGCACAGGACAGTTTGGAGACCACTTGTTCATAGGGTGGCCAAGGGTCAGAGACAACTTGACAGCATATAACAGTGATTGTGAACCTTTTAGAGATCAAGTGCCCAAACAGCAATTCAAAACCTACAAATTTTTTGAAAAGTGCCATTGCCGGGCCAGGTTGAAATAAAGAGGCGACACACGTTCATATTGGATTAAAATAAGGGCCACAACTTTATTAACTACAATAACGAATTTTAAATTAATTATCATGGAACTGTAACGTTAGGAGGGCCTGAAACGTAGCGCACCATCCAAATGGTAACCATAAATTGATTAGGTCCCGTTACTTCACCAATTTCCTGCGGCCCGTTGAATTGCCGCAGTGAGGATGCCAACAATATCTTTTCGGCATCAACGCTTGATTAAAGATTGGCAGCCCTCCTAGGGCAGTGGGTTATTATTATTATTTGCTCCCTAACTAATTCCTATTGGGTTATTAATTGAGGGCTGCCGAAAACCTGAAGATGTAATTTAATTTTGGGACCTAAATGGTTAACTTTTATGCGCTACCCGCCAACAAAGAGGTGCACTGCCGACTCTTTACCCCACAGCCAAAGAGTTCGACACTCAGGCCCTCCTTAAGATTCTGAAGAAAAATATCCAGGCCCTTGTCTGATAAATGCACACCATCCGGACGAAATAAGGTGGGATCCCTAGCAGTGATATTCGAATGCCAAATGACAGATCCCATCTCGGCCTGCACAACACGGGCAACTTCCCTGTTGACGCCCTTACGGGCCTTGTGCATTTTTTGCTGATGGTGGTACAAACCCCAGGTCAACCAGGGAAAGATCGCAGACCAAACGATACGAACCAATGGGCGAGTACGATGGAACGCTCTCAGGTCATCAATGATCTTGAGAATGAGGGACTTGCCCGACATGCTAGTCAAGTCATTTCCTCCCAGATGGACAACAACGATGTTAGGCAAGGCGTCAGGGGGGTCACTGAGAGCCACAGTAAGAAAGGCGTGCCAGGACATCCCCCTCTTGCCCTTCCACAGGAAATCAGCCCATTGGCCAAGGCCGAAATCGCGGCCATGTCCAGAACGGATAGCAAACTTTGATGCCCAGTAAACAAAACTGTGGCCGTAAACCAACACTTGAACACGGCTCCCCAGGGTAGAACCTGCAACGAGAAAAGAAAGAACAACTGGCCCAGTTTTACCGGTCCATTAGTGGTCGTACATAAGCTTTAAACTGTCTGGATCTCCATCGCCCGATCCGTTGGATGCCAATCAAATCAACGCCAATGGCAGCCACCGTGGAAGCGGTGCCTATCCGAAACGTACCAAAGTGCCAGCCCGATATGGCAGCGACCTGCATAGCCCGCAATGAAATTGTCCAAAATTGGTAACGAGTCAAAGGCGACCCATCTTCATGCTGAAATAAGTACCCCCGATAAGTGCCAACCAGCCGGGCATACCTATGTAACGCCAAGACAGGGCAAATTTGTAGCACAGAACACCTACGAAGGTGTATCGTGCAGCCCTTAACTTGCTGGTCAGTCTTCGATCTACGAATATGCAGAAAGACCTGGTCCTGCTCGAGGGCCATGTCCGACCAAAGTAATGCATAAAGCGAAGCGTCATTTTTGGATTGGGCAAGCAGCTCGCTAACACGTAGGGCGAAAAAAGCTACCAAAGTGGCAGCTTGAAACAAGGCAACCTCATAACTGGTGGAACATACTCGAGGCCATGCATCAGCCAGCCTACATAACATATTAGGGGAGATCGGGGTCCTCGTATCCCGGGGCCTGCCCCGTTCCCTGGACCAACCCTCAACCATTTTAGAAATCTGAAATTGGCAGTCAGGTATCATGAAGCCCTGGGCCTTAGCATAGTAATATAAGGCCGAAAGCTTACCCTGAATAGTACGGGGTGCCAAACCTTTGAAATGTAAAAAAACGGCAAATTGGACCAGTTGATCGGCTGTTGCTGGCCAAAGCCGAGGGAAACCCTCCTGCGCATAAAATCTGGTATACTCTGCACACGCAGCAGAATAAGCATGACGCATGTTGGGGGCCAATGCTAGACCCATGGCCCGGTTAGCTTCTACCCTCCAAAGTGCCATACCTCTGGTGGGAGTCGTTCGGGATCCTTCATAGCGTGTGGCGCTAACGCTCTGAACCGCTCCATCTGTTGGCGGGACAGAGCATCAGCCAGCTCATTCTGGACTCCAGGCACATGACACGCACAAAATAGAATATTAAATTGCAGGCAGCGGAGGGTAAAGGCCCGAACTAGTCGCATAACCCTTTTGGATTTGGAAGTCAAATTATTAAGGATGTGCACAACTGCTAAGTTGTCACAACAAAATTTTACCGTCGAATTGGCCCATAGTTCAGCCCAGAGAAACAAGGCTGCAACAATGGGGAATAACTCCAAAAAGGTTAGGTCACGGTTAATACCACTGCGCTGCCACTCCGTAGGCCAAGAGCCAGCACACCATCTACCTCTAAAATACAAACCGAAGCCCAGAGCTCCCGAAGCATCGGTTTGTACCTGCAAGTCCACTGCTGCCATGACTTCAGAACGCCAAAAATAAATGCCATTTAATTTGGACAAAAACTCAAGCCAGATACGAAGGTCTTCCTTAATTTCAGCTGAAATGTGACGCCTATGATGAGGACTACGAAGTCCCACAACACTGTCGCACAGTCTGCGCAAAAATGGACGACCAGGTGCCACAACTCTGCAAGCAAAGTTGAGGTGACCAATGATCTGCTGAAGCTCGCGTAGCGTAGCTTTTTTGCGCTTTAACATATCAAGGATTCGACATCGTAGGTTGTGACGTCACCCCTTCCAGAGACTGTGGTTTTCAGAGGCACAATAGGGTTTATTTCAACATCCCACTGCTGTGCCACTAAATTGTGATGACACCTCCCTTTTACACACTGAATTCTGTGATGGAAATGGTACCGCTGCCACCTTTTATTCACTTGAGAATGCTGTCACCTTTTACACTCGTCACCTCATGAATTGGGACTGACTCAGAGATATATAATATAAAAATAATGACAAAGTTTATTGAGAAGATAATAACTATAACAATATCTGAGGATGGTATGCGTTGCCTTTAACATATACTGTAACAGATTTAATCAGCTCCACAAGCCTCCCTGTCTTAAATAGCTAGTAAACAGTATAGCCCTCACTGCCTGACAGAACTCTCAGTGAACAGTGCTCTCTCCCAACACTCACTCTCAACTTAACTTAACTCACTGAACTCCCTCAACTGCCTAGGCTCCACCCTTTTTATATGATACCATTCCCCGCCCTCCTGCTGGGATTGGCTGATGATTTGTATATTCATCACTCCTGTCTGCCGGGTTTGTCACATAGGTCAACAAGTTTTTGCTGAGGCAAGCGGCAAGCCTGGGTTGTAGTATCTAACTCAATACCGAAAAAGGTCAGCACAGTGGTAGGGCCTTCTGTTTTATCTTCAGCCAGAGGCAACCCCAGTTCGCTGGCCATATCCTTAAATGATGCGATTAGTATTGCGCATTGGTCAGAGCTGGCAACTCCCGCAAACAAAAAATCGTCTAAATAATGAACAATGTGAGAGTTACCGGTCACCCATTCAATAAAGGAACTAAAGCGTTCAAATGCTGAACACGAAATAGAGCAACCAAAAGGCATAACTCTGTCCATATGAAATAAACCAAATGTAAAACCTAAGAGCTCGCAATCATCCGGGTGTACTGGGAGCAATCTAAAAGCCGATTTAACATCACACTTGCCTATCTCAGCCCCAATTCCACAATTATGCACCATCCTAATAGCAGAATCAAAGGATGTGTAACGTACGCTACACAATTCCTGAGGGATCCTGTCATTGACTAAATCCCCCATCGGATAAGAGAGATGATGAATAAGGCGGAATTCACCCGGCGTCTTCTTAGGTACAATACCCAAAGGAGACACCCGGAAATGGGGAGTAGGCGGGTGATTGGATGGGCCCAGCACCCTTCCCGCTGAAAGTTCAGCGGCAATCTTAGCCCTAACAATATCCTCTTTACCCAAGACTGATTTAAGATTATGTGCCATGTACAGCGCACGTTCACCCAAAGCAGGGATGCGAAACCCCAGCTGGAATCCTTCCAAAATGTAAACCGCATCCTCACGAGAGGGGTAACTACTCAGCCACTCCCTCAGAACCTGTAGCTTTATGGGACTAGGTCCCTTTTGGATGCTGAGATGGGCCTGACTGGTTACGTTTTCCACCCGCATCTTTTGTTCCCTCACCCCCTGGCTTGCCTCTAGGGCAGGTGTGAGCTGGATGGTTGGCCCCACATGTGGAGCAAAGGTGGCGGAATTTACACTGCCATCGCCCGCACGATCCCTTACTGTTATAATTGAAGCAGACCAGCCGGGGTTGAACCAACTGGCCCGCAGAAGCGCGGGAGTTACCAGGAGTACCGGAGCGCAGCATAACATGCCCACTATCAAATCTCTCGCTAAGGCGAGCCGAACTCATCACCCGAAGCCAGAGGTAACTGTGTGGCCTATCCCAATGGAGAGTGGGATCCTGAGCAATACGGCGACGTAATCCCTCATCATACAGTAACCATGCATTAGGGAGGCCATCATGCCGGGCCCTAATAATCAAGTCAAGGTAGTGAAACAGAACGGAGGTCTTCGGGTGAGCTGCTGAGTAAATCCCCATATACATTACAAAGGCATTAAACCAATTATTCCATGAACAATCTGGCTTCCTCTTCCGAATGCGTTCTTTTTCCTTGTCATCCAGCTTCTCTAACTCTTTAGAGTCCACCTCCCTATTTAACAATTCAAAGATGTCAATGAACTTGCCGGAGGTAATCTTGTCAATCATGGCCTCAGATAGATGATAACCCAAGGGCAAAGACTCATCCCCCTCAGGCAAGTCATTGATTCCCGGTTTAGAGGAGGACAAGTCATCCGGTTTATCAGTCATGGTCGCCGTAGACACCAAGGCAGTGGACCCTGACTCCCTTGAAGGCGTCACCACAGTAGAGGACTGCACATCAGCCTCTGTCTGTGCAGCAGCTTCAGCCATGGCCGGTGACCCAAGGGCATAATGCGGCATAGATACTGGGGGTCGCACCAACATTGGAATGCCAGGTCCCGACCGCATCTGCAAGTCAAGAGCACCCATCTGCCAGGGCCATGTAACCGGACTCGGTGTGTGTGAAGATACTGTAAATGACTCACTCATCACAGATGGACGCTGGACTGCTAGGGCCGACTGACCACGCGAAGACACAGCCAAGGATAAGTCGAGAGCCTGAAGCGATGAGTCCTCAGTGCCAGGGGGACGTGACTACATTGGAAGGCAAAGCAACCGGAGAGCTGAGCGGTGCATGCAATGAAGCGGCTACATCAGCTGTCACAGATGGCGTACCTGCAGAAACGGTACTGGAAGATCCAGCTAAAGCGGACTCAAGAGAAGTCAAATCCATCATTAGTTTATGCTCTGCCCTCCTCTGAGCCTTCGCATCGCTCCTAGACTGCCCACCCCCGTAGGACGAGGCCATCCCTTGGCTTTTAGCACGTTCTCGCTCCAAGCGGGAGAGCTTCCAAGCTGCTGACAAAATAGGCCACTCATCATCCGATGAAGAGGACAACTCAGGTGGAGGCTGCTGGCTCGGCCTCTTCTTGGCCAGAGCCTTCCCCTTCTCCTTCCCCTTAGTAGAGCCCTTCTTAGATGGCATGCTCATAATACGAATAAGAACAGATGCTAATTCCAGTCACTGTGTGAGCGGAGATACAGCCGCAGAATGGGTCCAAACAACAACCAAAAGAGTACCACGCTGTGGGACTCCCACAACAAGTCACACAAAATATAGAACAGCAACCTAAGGGGAGGATGGATACCAATTACACCAACCCCCCGACAACAGGAAGATTGGTGCTCAAAATGGCCCACCTAGCAATCCCACCAGGCGACTGCAAGGGCGTAAAGGCCAAACATGGGTGAAGTCAAGAGGGAAAATAAGAGCACCCAGCCCACCCCACACAAAGCCCCATGAAGAACTGGGTAGATAGAGTGGCCTAGGGTACCCAGCTGGACAGATGGGGATGGATAAAATTTTTAAAAGTGAGCCCAGGAGGTACTGCCCAAAATGGCCACCGAAAGCAAGAGCAGGAAAATGGCCGCCTGAAAAAGGCCCTGCACTAAGCCACACTGACTAAACCAAAAGGGTTCTAGGACAAAATGGGCGGCCAGAAGGGACCCGAAAGGCAATACGCCCAGGCAAGCTCACCGCTAACTACCCAACAGGGCTAGGTCCCTAATCCAGTCGAGATGGCAGCCCTAAAAGACTAGCAACCCCAGCCCCAGGGAGCAGGAGGACTAAATATCTCCCCCGGCGCTCCGCAATCACACCGGCTTCGCCGATGCTATGAAACTGGTCCACCGGCTTCCTGGCCCAGCCCCAGAGAAAAAGACTTGACAGGGACTCCGGGAGGCGGAAAAGGCAGCCAGCGAGGGTCGGACCCCTCCCCTGTAAAAAGCTGGTAGGCACCTCAAGCCTGGCTGGGCCCGTCAGCCCTCCCCCTTCCTCCCGAAGGGAGAAGCAGGGAGAGCGCTTATCAAACAGCTCAGCTGCTTGTCAGGAGTGCTCCGGCAAGCAGCTGAGATGACAGGAGCTATAGGAGCTCCGTATCGCTGCTCTCGCCCGCATCCGCAAACAGATATACCCGCCTCCCGGACCTATCCCCAGAACGACTCCACCTGACAAAGCGTGGATCCGGGAGGCAAAAGAAGAAGTGGCTTCTCCCGACAGTCAGCTGATTGTCGGGAAGCAGGAAGCAAGCAGCCGCTTGCTCTGTAGAAGCCGCGCAAGGGCACAGTCTAGCAGGCGCACCTGGCAGGCGTGCCGGTCGATCCGAAACAAAACTGGCAAATGCGGAGGCAGGCTGTGGGGAGCACACCAAGGACTTATAAAGGGCGCGCTCCCCGCACATAGGCTATGCTACCGGCGTAGCCAATAGCCGCCTCCCTCAACCGGCCGACAAAGACGCCCCAGCTTGGCACAAGGTCGAGCGGGGCAACCAATATGGCAATTTAACCTGAATACAGATTACTGTGAAGGGGCAATGTTGGGTGCCCACAGAAAGGGCTCCGAGTGCCACCTTTGGCACCCATGCCATAAATTCGCCAACACTGTTCTAGATAGTAGCACTTCCGTTTTCTGACTCATTGCTGCTTCAAAGGGCAGTTGAGCGCCATAACTCCACCACTTGGCTTCTGTTCCAATTGTCTCAGCCCTTGAGGTTCGTGACAAATCCCTGACCTCCGTGCCAGACCACCTTTTATTTTCTGCAGCCCAGTCTCCCTCTAAGCTGGGCTGGGAGGAACATGGCTTCATTTCAAAGGGACTGGGACTAGCACCTTTCTGGAATGGCACCCAAGGTGGCAGACAGACAGATGAACACAAGAGGAGGGACTTGTGTGAACGAGCAGCCTGTGGAAGGGGATAAAGGGAATGAGAGGGGGACAAGCAAAACAGAGTTAGATATTCTGGGAGAAACACAACCTTTCTTACAAAACCCTGAATTATTTCATACTAAGCTATCAGCTCCTCGCTTGCTTGTGCTTCTGTTTGTACCCAGCAGCTACAGGCATTCGTCCATTTCAACTCATGTCATCACTGATAGATTTAGATGTCCTTTTAGCAGGTTAATTAAACTGAAGGAAGCGAAGGCAGATTTAAACATTCTGAAGTAAAGGGAAGAGTAGATTTTTTAAAACAGAAGACTTTCTTGGGAGTCGGCAAGAGAGAATTCAGGCACCCATTCATGAATGATGTTTGCATTCTTAATTCTTCACCTCCTCCAATCAAACATCTGGGGGAGAACATAGGTTCCTGCGAGAAATGCTTAACTAGACGGTGAATGGCAGCTTGTCTTTATTGAGGACTCATTAGCATAGGACAAACTTTGCTCTGTTGACCCCAGTGCGCATTACACCATTGTCCTTGTGAAACTGCCCCCTCTAGCAAATGTTGCCGATCCTTTGGCAAGTGCACAGGTCAACGCAGCTGACTGAAAACACACCATTAATCTGTGTCAAAGTACCTCTGAAATGTGCCATTTTTCATTCTGAAGAAGGGCTTGCCGCTGCATAGGCATTACGAACATGCCGCCTCATTGTTTATGGCCATTATTAAAATGCTAGCTAGACAAATTTTGTCATAAAAAGCAGTCCCTTTTATCCTTTGTCACCCCTTTTGTGGCTTTGCTGCTGAGAGGCAGATATTTTCAGTTTTAGAACAAACAGAGAGGTAGGCCTATTTTTATAGCAAGTGGAGGGTACATTCACTGGGAAAAGAGGAGGCAAAGCATGGGGGAAAGCAGAAAGTGCTCGCTGAGGCACACATACGCACAGAGGGGCAGCTTGTCTGCTCTTTCCTTCAAGGCAGCGCGATGTCTGAGCGTTTGTCCTTCCAAATGATGTCTTTCACAACTCGACCTAGTTGACTTCATTCCAGTAGAGATGGGCACGACTCAAAAAATGGTGTTTCATTTGTCGTTTGGTCGTTTAGGGGGGTCCGTTTCGGTTCATTTTCATTTTCATGACATTTTTGCAAAAAAATTCATTTTTGTTTAGTTAGCATTCTTTTTAGTTCAATGCATCTGCTGCAATGAAAACGAAAAACACGGCAAATTTGGTCATTTTGTTTTTGTTTTTGTTTTGTTTTATAAAAATTTTTCATTTCATTTTCGTTGCGTAACGAAATGAGTAAACGAGAACGAAAACTCGCTCATTTCGTGCCCATCTCTACATTCCAGATAACTCTAGGCCCCGGAGTCACAAAGAATTAAGCCAAAATTCAGGGTTGGATTATGCCACAAGACTCCCAAGATTTGTCACGTTTCAGACACCCTGTAGCATTCCCAACAGATGTGGATAATCCTAACAATTATGTACAATACAGAATTTGGTTTTGAACACATGGGAATTAAAAGATAATGTAATATGTGTCCCTAAACTAAAGGTTACATAGCTTGACCAGGCCCTGACCAGGGCAGGGAGGGGGCCGAAGAGGCAGGGCCATTTAGCCCACGTCTCACCTCACAGGGCGCCCTGACCTTGGCAAAGGGTACATGGCCCTATAGCATTACTTATATGCACTCTAATATACAGAATGCCAAGCCAGAGTGCCAGAGGATAAGGCCGCATGAAATGTTATTGCCCTGCGTTTTATGAATAATTTGTATCCTGCATGCCCTGCTTTACATTAAAATATTGTGATACCTCTTCCCAAACAATGAGGAGAGCTCACAATAAGAAATGGCTCAGACCTCCGTCTGAGCTCTTGGAGGGTCATAAATGTGATGCTGGCCTTTCCATTGCTCCATGTATGGCCCACCTACTACTGGAGTCCTCCTTCCCAAAACATACTGTATATACTCGAGTATGAGCCTAGTTTTTCAGCCCTAATTTTGGGCTGAAAAAAGGGGTCCTTGGCTTATATGCAGGTCAATACTTTTAGCCACTGAGGCAAGTTTGGGTCAGTGGCTAAAAGTCATTTTAAACATTGTGTGCCACTTCTCCTGACCCCCCCCCCCATGTTTAAAATGACTTTTTAGCCACCAACTCAAGCACTTGCATCGGTGGCTAAAAGTCATTTTAAACATCACACACACACCCAGCTCACAAAGGAGGAGTTGCCAGGCCCTGCTGCATTTCCCACTCTAGGTTTATACTTGAGTCAATAAATTTTCCCAGTTTTGGGGGTTTAAATTAGGGGCCCCAGCTTATACTCGGGCCGACTTATACTTGAGTATATGCGGTACTAAAAAATTCATCAGCCATTTATAAGAAGGTTGGCACTGCCGGGTATAGTCATGGGAGTCCTTACATCAGTGGCAAGAAACCAGTCTGCTCTAACAGATAGTGCATCAACCTGGAACTCTGAAAACCTGGTACTTCTAATTCCTACATGGCCATGGAAACAGTGATGGCAATAGTAAAATCACCTTTGAATATTCTGTGTATCCTATTAGGGTTGTTGAAGGTCAAAAGTGACTTGGTGGCTCATAGCAATGACATTTAAATTTGAACATACTTCTCTTTTTTCCCTTTTCTTTTCTTCTTTTCTTCTCTTTTCTTTTTTCTCTTACTACTTTTAAAAATATTATGGATATGAGATTCTAAGCAATTGGTCATAAGATATAAGAAATTCAGTTTATTCTAGTTATGGTTACTTCCGCGTGCATTCAGTCAAAAATGCTGTCCGCCCCACTTCTGCATTACCCTGCATTAAATTAATTATTATAAGAATGTTTGCATCTAAGTGCATTAATCTTAACATGTTCCCCTTCCCCAGAAACACAAATTTCTGTTGCATTTCAAAGCAAATTTTGAGCTAGAGAATATGTTGGGACATTTTAGAAGTGGAAGATCCAGTGTATAACCAAATTCCAGTCCAAATTGCAGATTGTTGAGAATTTTGTTTTATTTGGTTTTGTTAAAAATAATCAACATTCACAGATTTATTCATAAATTCACCAGAAACAACTGAAGCTTTTAGAAAAGTGAGTAAAGCCAATACTGATATATTTTTTACTATTCAATCTAGCCCCAGGGCTTCCAGGGCTTCATTACTATGAGTCTGGAGTGAATTACTTTGGGATATGTTTGGTATGTGCCTTCAGCTTGTATCAAAGTCAGGACGAATTGAACTTTTTCCAAGGGCGCCAAAATTTTAAATGGTGCCATCCCTTTCCACAGGTTTTGCCCAGTAAGCTTTGACTGCCACCACATGAAAAGAGGGTAGAAGACCACGCTGTGTGGACAGTAGACCCAGTTGGTGGGAGGGGGAAGTAAGGTGGTTGGTGTATCAGGCCTTACTGAGGTAGAATGGGCCAAAACAGTACAGAAAGTCATCTGATTAATATATGGTATTCTGAACAAAATGTGCAGGTATGTGTGTGCATACTACCATCCATCCATCCATCCATCCATTCATCCATTTGTTTGTTTGTTTGTTTGTTTTTGTTTGTTTGTTTAGTAGCTTTCACAGTGATGATAATCCCTGTGGAGCAGATGTACTGGCAAGATGACCAGAGCTGTAATTACATATTCCCATATAACGGCCAAAGTCTGGTTGTTTAGTATTTATTGTACAGTAAACCCTCACCTATCGCAGGGGTTAGGGACCTGACCCGACCCGCAATAATTTAAAATCTGCAATATGCAGGTGCTGGGTCAGGTCGGAACTGCGCTCTCTAGGGGCTCCAAAAGTGCTTTCTAGTGATCTGGAGGTCACTTCTGGTTTACTGGAAGTCACTTCCAGTTTGCGGGGAAGCACTTTTGGGGCCTCCAATGGGCCTGGGAAGGCCTTTCCTCCTTACCCCAGGGGGGCTTTTTTTTTTTCATATACTGCGGACCCACGATATACCGGGACCGCAGTGTATGAACCGCGAAAGGGTGGAGGACAACTACATCATAGTGGAATGGGTCCCTCCAAGCAACAAGAATTTAGTGAGTTAACTCTCTCCTAAGCTCAATGGATTCAAATGGGCCTACTTTAGCTCTGAAGTAGACCCATTTAAAATAAGTCGCAGTTAGAGTGGTCCTATGGAGGAGCTGACTCACCAAAACCCTCTGGGTTTGGTGGGCTTACAGGAGTGTAATTGACTGCCTTCCAAAATTGCAATGGATCAAAATTTTCCCATATTCTCGGCCTTCAAAACAGCAGCTCCTCTAGTAAAACGGATTGAGACGTCGGCTCATGTGGGAGTTTTGTGCCTGCAGAGCTCCCAGCCAGGAACTTAATCTTGATGTGCCCTCCAGTAAAGGACACACTTGCCTGTTATGTTTGCTTATTCAATGCCTCTGAAAAGGATTACGATGTTTAATAATGTTGATTGAATGTTGATGTACTCAAGAAAAGATTCAGAGGGAATTGGATAACACCCTCAAGGTATTAAAACATGTCATACCATTACACTGCAATTACGACTGAGAGTGTATTGCAAACTTAGCCATTGATTTTATGTCCAGCATTCCATACAAATTTGTTAAACAAGAAGAAAAAAACCATTTCCCCCCTTTTCTCCTCATGCCATTCTAATGGAATCAATGACCATTTGGAATGAGAATACCCACAATATCTCATCATGGAACCATTCTCCCTCAAAAATACCTCACTTTGTCAAACAGATAGTCAAAGATGGCAGGTATTTCATTGTAATGATTTGTCGGTCTTGAAGCGGAACGAACCTAAATACCTCAATTGTAATCTTAGTTCCATTCTGTCTTTCTTCTCCCGCATGAGTAGTCCTCACATCAAGGAGACAATTTCATTCATATCTGTTAAGCCTTATTTATTAATTTATTAATATACTTCCTCACCACCCATCTCACCTATGGTTACTCTGGGCAGTGTACAAGAATAAACAATATGAACATAAAATTATAAATGTATAGTTCAGCAAACACAGTTAAAAATTTAAAAAATTACTTTAAAATAAAGTAGTGGAAAACAATGTTAAATATAAAATCCCAGCAGACTATTGTCATGGGATAGTTTGGAAAGCCTGATGAACTAGGAACGTTTTCAAAGGTTTCTTAAAAGTTTCCAGATCAGATGAATTTCTGATGGCAGTTCATTCCAGAGCGGGGGGGCAACCACTGAGAAGGTCCAGTTCCTTGTTTTCTTTTTCAGGGCCTTTCTTTGCGTTGGTATCCACAGCTGGCCATATTGGGATCCATTGATAGGATGGGCAGTTCCTTTTGGAAGGAAGCATTTTACCAAGTACTGAGGTCTCAAACCATGTAAGGCTTTATAGGTCAAGACCATGATCTTGAACCTGATATGGAAGTTGACCAGCAACATGTGCAAGTCAGCCACTAGCAGGGAAATATGCTGGTATTTGTCCATTCCACTGGCCACAATATTCTGGGCCTACTTTACATCAATTAATTTTATGGACTTGAGGGTCTGTTTACACAAGTTACTCAGGTGATGGGATACCTTGGGTTAATATGCTACATGTTGGAACGTAGAATGTTTGCTGAATTGCTGAGAACGTTCTAGAGCAATGGTTCCCAACTTTGGCTCCTCAGATGCTCTTGGACTAAAACTCCCAGAAGCCTTCACTGCTACTAATGGTGACCAGGATTTCTGGGATATGTACTCCAGGAACATATGAGAATCCAAGTTTGGGAAGCACTGTTCTAGAACCTTTGGGGCCTGTTAGGACAAAACAAAAGAAGATCAAAAGTGTGCTACGTATGTGCTGCCCCATAGTGCTTAAAGCACTCTCAGGGTGGTTTACAAGTCAATTATTTAGGCTACCTATTGCCCCCACCCCTGCAAGCTGTGTGCTCATCATACTGACCTCAAAAGGATGGAAGGTTGAGTCAAATCAAGAGCTGGCTACCTGGGACTGAACCCTGGATAGAGTTTTGCTGCAGTGGAGCAGTTTAATCTGCTTCAGGAGGCTCCTGAAGACTCTTTGGGAGTAATGACATCCTCATGAGAAGGACATCAGATAATGTGTCTGTAGCTCAGGCCTGGGTGAGACTCGTGGAATTCAGCTTTATGAGCCTTAGTTCTGGCTGCTGGGAGTGGGGGGGATTGAAGGCTGTTTTTTGTGCCACACTAACACAGACCTTGGCATTTTCACTCCACTCTTCCTTTAGATTATGTGCCCACACATGAATTATTGGCTCCCTGTCTCGGAGCTCGGAGTAATTCACTACTATAAACAATATTATTAAGGGTGCGTCCTTGTGGTTAACCTGAATGGAGAGAAACTACAAAACAGGCCCATTCATTTGTTTCTAAAACCTTGTGTGGCTTGAGAATAGAGAGCCTCCAAAATATGAACGATTCAGAAATCCAAAAGAGAGGCTGATGGATTTTTATCTGTTGAACATTGGCCTGCTTTTTAAAAACCTTATTTTAATGATTTTTGAAGGGATAACCTTCTCCCTCCCAATTTCTTTCATTGTGGCCTAGAGTGTCTGCCTGCCTGCCCTTCACCTGGTGAACGACTGACTGCACT
The DNA here is from genome assembly GCA_029282475.1 of Phrynocephalus forsythii. Taxonomy (NCBI): domain Eukaryota; kingdom Metazoa; phylum Chordata; class Lepidosauria; order Squamata; family Agamidae; genus Phrynocephalus; species Phrynocephalus forsythii. Next base: position 17,221,881 of record JAPFRF010000004.1, read on the forward strand.
GCTGGGCTGAAACTATTGTTACGTGTTTCCCTCGTCCCCCTTACTTTGCACGGTTGGCAGGTTGATTACTAGAGATGGGCACGACTCAAAAAAATGGTGTTTCGTTTGTCGTTTGGTCGTTTAGGGGTCCGTTTCGGTTCATTTTCGTTTTTCGGTGGGTTTTTGCAAATTTTTTCATTTCGTTTTTGTTGCGTAATGAAACAAAAAACAAAAACAAAAACAAAAAATTGCTGCCTCGTTAGCATTCTTTTCAGTTGAATGCATTTGCTGCAACAAAAACGAAAACCATTGCAAAATTGGTCGTTTTCGTTTTCGTTTTGTTTTGAAAAAAAATTTCATTTCGTTTTTGTTGCGTAATGAAATAAAAAACAAAAACAAAAATGAAAAATCGCTCGTTTCGTGCCCATCTCTATTGATTACACTACCCTAGTGAATGTGTAGATATTTTATTTTGAATCTAATCATGTTGTCAGTTTCTCCTTCTCATCCGTACTGTTTTCTGCTGATGAACTGATGAGGGTAATAAGGATGGTGATGTGATGATAAAAGGCGATCAGTGCCTGCGTAGGCCTGGGAACGATTTAGTTTTCCCTCTGATGTTGTTGCCCACTTTTGGAGTGGGTTGTAGTCTGTTGTTGACTCCCTGCTTTTCCTTTCGGTTTCAGAGGTTTCTGGAGGGTTTAAATTGTCTCTAGTTTACAGAAATCAGAATGGGAAAAACATAGAGCCAGCCAAACAGATTCTAGAATTTTTCAGGTTGACTAAAAGGGCCTGTTCCAAATATAAAAGCGGACATTTTGAGGACCTCGAGAAGAAAACAATACACAGATGTTTTTCTCACCTTTGGGCATCCTTAAACATTGCTTGCAATGCCTAGTCAATGCGCTCCTCTTCTGTGATAACAAGCCAGTGACCTGAGGGTTTTCCCCCCCAGTTGAGTTGTGCTTGTTTTCCATAACTCATTTGGGGATGTGCCGTGTCCAAGCTTATCTCATCTTCCCTGTCCCAAAGGAGCACATATTTTTGTGAGTTGGCTGTCCAACTAGCCTTCTGTTTGTTCCTTGAAAGAAGGGGTCCTGGGTCACTTAGAGCAATGCCCAACCTTGGCTGTTGGCCAAGTCAAAGTAGGCAGCTAGAGAAAGGTGGCCCTCTGGTGGCTGCAAGATTTTTAAAACCAGTAGTTGCAAAAATGCTGTTCGGTTATCTCCTGCTAGGTTTGTTTTTTTACTTGTGAGGAAGGAGGGGAAAGCACCAAGCAAACCACAATAACCTAAGTCTGGAAATATTTATTTGTCTTGCAAGATAAATGTTAAATAGTGGGTTCACGACACCGGGAGCTCCATCAACATAGCTTTATTGCACAACAACGAGGGTAGACAAGACACGAAGCAAACCTAAGAAGAACACACATGTGTATTTATACAGACGCTGCCAGAAGGTAGCTGTTAATTATCTGCAGCTGGTTTGCCACAATTAACCCCTACCTCCCCGGCAATACTGTCTGCACTTCCACTACATAACACCCCTTCCCCCTAACTAAAATTTTATTCACAAATAAAATCCTGTAAATATTTCGGTCGGCTCCTCACCCGCTGTGAGCGTCGTAATTCTGTAGCTACTTCAGTTTCCCCTTTTTCCTGATTATCCCTCTCTATCGGACTATTCACTGTCTCTTCTTCCAAACTCAACTCTCCCTCTGGACTGATCTCCTGCTCCACCCTTTCTGGTTCAGCTGTTTCCCTCTCGATTAGGGGGATACCCTCTCCCTGCTTGCCAGGCACACTTGATGTTTCCGTGTTGACTGCATCAGCCTCTGGAGCCCTGACCGGATCTGCCCACCTACGCCGTAGTTGATCCACATGTCGGCGTAGCACCTTCCCTCCTTCAATAGACACCCCGTATGATACTGGTCCCCTTATTTCTACTACAGTAGCTGGAACCCATTCTGGTCCTCTACCGTAATTCCAGGCATAAACCCAATCCCCCACTTGAAAGGACCTCGGTGTCTCTGGGGCTTCCCGCTGCGGGGGCTGATCTAATGTCAAATCTGGGTGTAATCTATCTAATAAGGACATCAACCTCCTGTTCATTAACAGCTCAGTGGGACTCCTGCCCGTGCCTGTATGTGGAGTAATATGCTGCTGTAATAGGAAATTAGCTAGCCGCGATTGCCAATCTCCATGCACTATTCTCTGCAAGGACTCCTTAGTCGTTCTCACCATCCTTTCTGCCTGCCCATTAGTCGACGGATGGAAAGGCGCTGCTGTAATATGGCGGATCACATTTGCCGCCATGAAACATTGAAACTCAGCTGAGGTAAAGGGCGTGGCATTATCTGACACTATAGTGTCAGGCAACCCGTGCGTGGCAAACAGCCGCCGCAGTACCCGAACCACCACCGCCGATGTCATTGATGAAACAGTGACTACTTCTAACCATTTAGAAAATGAATCTACTACAACAAGGAACACTTGACCTTGGAAGGGGCCAGCAAAATCAATATGCAGTCTCGACCATGGTGTTCTGGTTGTTTTCCATTTCTGGATGGGCGCTTGTGGCATGGCTGGGCGAGACTCCTGGCATGGATGGCACACTTGGACCCGTTCCTCAATAGCCTTATCCATCCCTGGCCACCACACATAGCTATGGGCCAATGCCTTCATACGTACAATTCCAGGGTGCCCTATATGTAATGCCTCTAAGACCCTCCCCTGCAATTTAGATGGGATAATAACCCTATTTCCCTACAACAAACATCCTTTATGTACCGACAATTCATGCTGGCGTGAACAAAAAGGCCTAAATTCACTCTCCAGCTTCCATGAAGGCCACCTCTTCCATACCCAATTTAAAACTCGGGACAATATAGCGTCCCTTGCTGTCTCTCTTGCTACATCTGATGCATGCAGCGGTGGATTGGGTAAGTCCTCTATTAACATGATGCCATATGCAGGGGCAGGATCCTCATCTGAATTGTTCAGTGGTAATCGACTAAGAGCATCAGCATGTCCCATTTCCTTCCCTGGCCGATAGCATAACATATAATCATATGCTGCCAAAAATACCGACCAACGCAGCATTCAGGGAGACAACACTTGGGGGGTCTGACGGCCTGGGGCAAAAATTCCTAGTAATGGTTTATGATCTGTAGCGATTTCAAACGGACGACCATAAACATAATCATGGAATTTCTTTACCCCTGCTACAAGGGCCAGGGCTTCCTTATCAATTTGGGCATAATTTCTTTCAGTTGCGGATAAGGTCCTTGAAAAATATGTAATTGGAGCCTCTTTTCCATCTGGCATGCGATGACTCAACACTGCACCCACTCCATATGGGGATGCATCACATGCTAGCACTATTGGTTTCCTTTCATCAAAATGAGTGAGTACACTATCCGATGATAACAAATTCTTAACCGCATTAAATGCCTCACTCTGCTTCTGACCCCACACCCAAGGGGTCCTCTTATTCAATAACCTGTGTAGAGGCTCAGCCACGGAGGCTTTATGAGATAAGAACACATGATAGAAGTTTAAAAGCCCCAAGAATGATTGAAGTTCCCTCTTTGACCGTGGTGCTGGGGCATCCTGTATTGCTTTTACTTTAGCATTAGTGGGATGAATCCCGGCAGCATCTATCAAATATCCCAAGAATTCCACCTGTGACACCCCAAACTGACACTTTTCTTTTTAAGCCTTCAACCCTGCATCTTGCAGCCGGCCCAACACTTTGTGGAGATGCTTTAACAGTTCTTCCATGGAACTCCCAGCCACAAGTATATCATCAAAATAGGGAAGGACCCCAGGAATACCCTTCAACAGGCCCTCTATTAAACTCTGAAAAATTCCTGGGGCCACGCTGACCCCGAACTGCAAACGCTTAACCTTAAATGCACCACGATGAGTCACTATAGTTTGAGCTTCTGCTGTGGCATCATCTACTGGCAACTGTTGATACGCCTGAGCTAAATCCAGTTTTGCAAAAACCTTTCCCCCCGCCAGTGATGCCAATAGGTGGCTTACTGCCGGCACTGGATATGAATGCTGTTGCAGGGCCTTATTAATAGTACATTTATAATCCGCACAGATTCGTACTGCTCCATTTGCCTTCAAGGGGGCTACAATTGGGGTTTCCCACCGGGCATTCGGTACAGGTTCTAATATTCCTTGGGCGAATTAATTCCTCATCTATTCGGGGTTTCAATGCAAAAGGTACCCTCCGGGGCTTCAAGCGAATAGGTGCAACCATTGGGTCAAGATTAAATGATATAGGTGGTCCCTTATATAATCCCAATGACTCATCAAACACCCTCGGGTACTCCTGATAGATTGCCTCAACATCCACCCCCTCCATTTGGTGGACCCCCACTACAGTAATGCCCAGTGGTTCAAACCAGTCCAACCCCAATAAGTTCACCCGATGTCCTTTCACCACAACCAGCCGCAGGAGCCCCCGAATTGTTGATACTGCACTCGGAATGTCCCCATTCCCATTACTGGAACATGCCGTCCTTGAAAATCCATCAGTTGAACTGATAATGGTTCTAACTGCAGCCTCCCCTTTTCTGCACAAATCTGCTGAAAAGTGTCCTCTGAGATTATTGATAGAGCTGAACCTGAGTCCACCTCCATTTCACAGGGAACCTCCTGTATATACACAGTCACTTTGATCTTCTTGCGAGTCCTCATTTGAACACTCTGAACAGGAACCGGATCTGCATAGTTTATGACTGAGTGACATTCCTCCACTTGCAGTCCTTTTTTCTGCTGTTCCCAAGATTTGTGCTGCGTCCGGGGTTCTTTAATTCTTCTAGCTCTGCAAACCCAAGAAATATGTCCCTTTTTTCCACACACTTTACAATATGCTTCCCGAAAACCACAATGTCTTTTATCATGATTCCTCCCACAAGCTGCACACCCATGGGGGACTTCATTCCTTGTTGCCTTTACACTCTCGGTCTGGTGGACTTCCTCTTCCTCCTCCCCCATCGTCCCTTGATGGATGGTCTCTGACCTCTGTGGCAGGGGAGGTTTGCGAGCCATACGAACCTCACGCGTTGATTGCTCAGCTGCTTCCGCTGCTAACGCCTCCTCAAATGCCACTTTGAAAGTCAGCTCTTTCTTGGCAAACAAACGCCTTTGCAGTTTCTCATCTCTCAGTCCACAGACCAACCTATCCCTCAACGCAGTCTCTAAATCTATGAAATTACAATGCATCGCTGCCTGTCTCAATGTTGCAATAAACTCCGCGATTTTCTCTCCTTCTGCCTGATCCCGTTTATAAAATGCATGCCGGCAGGCTATCTCTGAAGGCTGCGGTGAGAAATGATTCCTCAACTTCTCTTTAATAACATCAAAGGACGTTGTTTGCAGCTGCGCCGGTGCAATTAAGGCTCTAGCAACTTCAAAGGTGGCCCTCCCACACAGGCTAAAAAATGTTGCCCTTTGCAAGGCTACATCTGTAATTTCTTGAGCTGCTAGATAAAATTCAAAAAGTGTAATATAAGACTCAAAGTCTTCTGCTGCCTCATCAAATGGCTCAAAATGCCCCCTTCCAATCATTCTTACAGTCACGTTGCTACCTGGGTGGGAGCCCGCCTCTTCAGCCAACATAATCTCTTCTCCCTCGCAATAACTCACGGCTGTCGCTTCACCTTCATCGCCAGTGTTAAATAGTGTGTTCACAACACCGGGAGCTCCATCAACATAGCTTTATTGCACAACAACAAGGGTAGACAAGACACGAAGCAAACCTAAGAAGAACACACATGCATATTTATACAGACGCTGCCAGAAGGTAGCTGTTAATTATCTGCAGCTGGTCTGCCACAATTAACCCCTACCTCCCCGGCAATACTGTCTGTACTTCCACTACATAACAATAAAGGAGAACGTAGGGGATTAATATCCAAAGACAATCTCTCCCTGAAGACCACATTATATCATTCTTATATAGGATTTCTGTTACATACATTGTTACTCTTTATCCAAACCAATATGCTTTTTTGTTCTGCCTACTAACAGGTGAATTCTAAGTACAGTGGACCCTCGTATAACAAGTGGTTTGTTTAACAGAAAATCCTTTTAAAGGAAAAAAAAATTCCAGAAATACGGGGAAATCGCTTAACAAAATTGCCTATGCGGCAAATCCGTACAACAGAAAAACAGTTGCGATTAGGGATTAATTTGTTTTCAATGCATTCCTATGGGAAATTGGTACAAACGAAAATTTGCTTCACAGAATTTCATTTGGAATAAATTAATTCCTTTTTTACCATTGTATTTCCTAATAATAGCTAAGGTATTTTTAGTAACATGATCAAAGGTTAGATATATAGTAAGCCATTATGCTATTCTTGTCTGGGGTTCATTAATGTTTGCTCAAACTCCCCTCCTCTATTTATGTGTATCATAATTTTCTCCAGGTGTCCTTGAAGTTCTACTTTATCTGTTCTGTTCTTATCCTCCTGTACACTTTAGTTTTTCTCATCTATTATGCTCTCAGGACCAGTCACAGTCCACTGAATCTTCCCACCTCCCAAAAGGAACTCAGGTGTAGTTTAGTTTCAACTGACATGCAGTTTCCAAATATTATTTCTCTGCTAACAAAGAGACAGTCATATAAGGATTTTGATTCTATAACATTTCTATAGTTTTTACTACGGATGCTTCTTGCCATGAACAGAGTACTAGATTGCCCAGGCAGTACAGGCAGAGGCAGCCTGGGGCATTCAGGAAGCTAATCACAAATCACACATTTGCATACATGTAAGGTTTATCTTCCTGTTCTCTATCCTCAAAGCAGTAAGTGTCTAGCTTCCCCTCCTCCTCTACTTCAAATTATTTGAAAGCAAATCTGAATGACTAATAAGTATATAAATATGGGCATTAAATGTGTCCATTAGGGAAAGCACAGACCAAAATGTAGACAAGGAGGAAATGCAGGAGGCAAGATCTTGAAGTCTAATGAGAAAACATGATGAGCATGTTGGTATGTCTATAAATGTCTGTAGTCGAGATTGGTGGCAATTTTCAGAACCTGTCATATATTTCCTTGAATTTTCTATTTATCATGCCGAGAAACCGATGTAGATTCTGTCCACATAAATGAAAAACAATCTGGTTGGTTTCAATCATCAGTGAATCAGGCTCATTACCCACAGAATGAAATGAGTGATGTCCGCAAATCTGCATCATCAGCCTCTTGCATTGGGGTCAAAATTACTTCCAGTTTCCAAGACCACCGAATGTTCTCCTTTAAAAAATGCAGTAAATCCATTCCATCATGGACATAAAGATTATGGTTGCTCTAAATGCTAAGTGAACAGGAGCTCATCTTCATTTGTCATTTGCTGTCTTGCTCCCTGTTCCAGAGGACTGTATAAAGTATTATTTACAGCTGCCCTATAGATCATTCGTAAGCTTCCAGAATGTATGGAGGCTTATAAGGGATGTGCAGGTCCGTGTTGTTAACGGCTGCATTTAACCTGACGGCACTTAACCTATGCTTAACATTGCTGTGTCACATCAAGATGAGGAACAAGGATTAACTGAGACCTTTTCTTAGAATATCTTTGGCAGGTGCCCGTGTGTGATTAGAATGTGTCACAAGGTATTCATTACTACACTTTTTCCCACATGCCACTCTGAATGTAAAAAAAAAAAGCAACTCAAGGTGTGTCTTGCCTTCTTTTGAGGACGGGTTGACGCAAGGGCAAAGAAGGCTGTTGAAAGAAGCAAACACAAACTGCAGCAGACATGTCCAAACTTCAGCCCTCCAGATGTTTTGGACCACAACTTCCACAGTCCTTTGTCATTGGCAATCTAAGCTTAGAATTCTGGGAGTTTTGGTCCAAAACACCAGAAGGGCCGAAGTTTGGACATGCCTGGCCTACAGTATCAAATGTCTCTTTCGATCACACTTGCTCAGAAACTAGGTTAAGGGGGACCCAGGAATGTACTTCTTGTAGTCTCTGCACATCTCTGTACACTTCTTACTAATCAATCTCTTCAGAATCTTTGTGCACTGTAGGGGATTCTGGGTCGCTGTGGGTCAAAAGACGGATGTGCTCCCGCTTTGTTGACACGTGCCAAAGTGAGGAGAAAGGGATCTTTGTACTTTGCCGGAGCAAATGCAGGGAGGTTCAAGAAGCTCCTGGTCATGATTGGGTTGGTAATTCACCCTTATTATAAATCACTGAAATTTACCTCAGCATGGGGGGGGGGTTAAAATGCTGCCATTTGAACAATAATATTTGGTGTGAGTTGCTATAACAAAAGAAGGGTGTACCAGATCAGACGTTGATTGACAGCAGAAGCTCCGGTGAAGGAGAAAACGTTCCTAGCAATGCCAATCACTGAGTCCTAGAAACTCACCAGCCACTTAACCAGTCAACAGTTATGTGTCCAGCACTGGCAAGTGGAGGGTAGTCCATAGTCTCCTCAAACTGGACAAAAAATCTAGAATGTTCTTTTTCCCCCAGGAAAAATCAAAGAAAAACAAAAGAAAAGAAAAGAAAAGACACAAACATGTGGCACCTTAAAGACTAACTTTCATATTTTAATGTAACGTTCATGGACTACACGTCCACTTCTTCAGATATATAGCAGCAGAATGAGGTGTGAAATATAATATGAGATGGGATATACATTTCTTACCAGATATTCATTGAGTGTAGTCCAGATATGCACTGGCTGTAGTATATAGAGTTGGGGGGTGGATAGGGGAGGGGAGGGAGGAGGGGGGGAAGAAGAGGAGGGAGAGTTAATTAGTAGAAATGGTGAGAAAATTAAATGGTGATAAGATTGGGCCAGAGCTGTATAGTTTTATGGCTTGGGCCAGCCTCTGTTTTTATGTTTAAGGCTGGGAAGTAAATTCCTCGAGAGACAGAAACCAGATCAGATCAGATCAGAGAGGTTGTGGAAGAGATGGGGGGAGAATTGGGGTTTTTAACTTAGAGTCCATGAAAAAAATGGTAATGTAGAGTTTTTACTATAAGAGTCAATATAGTAATATTACATTTGATAATGACTCAAGAACCCCTGACTTATGTTTAATCCCTTCTTGTGTGTGTCCATCATGGGTATAAATCTTATTTCAGCTGTTTCCTTTGTATTCTTGATCTGTAATGATTCTGTTCCAAAATGGTGACCTTCAAGTCCTTCAAGGAGTGTCCAGATAAAGTGTTCTGCTTATATACCGCCCCATACCACTACAAGTAGTCTCTGGGCGGTTCACAATTTTAATTACAGTGTGCAGGCTACACATTCCCCCCAGCAAGCTGGGTACTCATTTTACTGACCTCGGAAGGATGGAAGGATGAGTGAACCTTGAGCCTGCTACCAGGGATTGAACCCAGGTCGTGAGCACAGTTTTACCTGCAGTACAGGCATTTAACCACTGCGCCACGAGGCTCTGAAGTGATTTGAGACAGGTTTCTGTGTATTGTGGTTTTTATGTCAAACTTGTATCCGTTGATGCATTTTCTTAGAGATTGTCCTGCTTGTCTAATGTAGAGTGCAGATGGGCATTGCTGGCAAAAGATGGCATAAATCACATTAGTAGAGGAGCAGGTGAAGTTGCCTTTGATACTGTATTTGACATTGTTGGGTCCTATGATTGTGTTGCCAGAATAGATGTGGGAGCAGAGTTGGCATTGGGTTTGTGGCAAGGTTTAGTTCCATTTTCCATGTTGCTGTTTTTGTTGTGGCTCTTTTCTTCTTTTAGAGCCTTTGTACACGACCCCAAACGCCGCAGCAAATGGCTGCAAGCTCCGGAGCTTACAATGGTTTCCCCACCAGCTCCGGAGTTTGCAGGAAATTAAGTGCGACCACGGCCACCTAAGCGTGTCCCAGCACAGTTTTCTTGTACCTGCTCGAGGAGGGTGAAAATCGCCAGGTCCGGATTTAATCTGGTCAGTGCGGGGCTCTCCTGGGTTCTGTTTTGCCTCCCGCCCCTTTAAGAGAAGGGACGGGAGGGAAAAAAAGCAAACAAAAGAGAAGGAATCAGCACGACGGAGTTCCGGCAGCTTCTCCGAGGTGAGTCTGCATTTTCCCCCACTTTCTTCCTCCCTCTCCTCAGCAGACAGGTGTGGAGTGGTGGGGAGGAAGGAAGAGCAACGAACCCTTAAGATCTCTGGTCTGAATTTAAGTGGCCAGTGGATCTTAGGGGTCATGTGAAAAGGCCCTTAGATTGCTACATCGAGTCTTCATTGCACTTAGGATTCACTCTGTATGTAAATATGGCCTGGATAACTGGCTCTCTTATAGGGGCTTTGATTACAGTTAAAACAGAGATTGGGATGATTCCCACTACCACTTTTTTCTGTTTATTGATTTTTATGCCAGCTGCTGACCAGTATATGCAAAACCTGCCAAATATAACAGTCAGTGAGCACACTTGAGCAAGCCAGGTTGGAAATGCAAAGGGGACTTCTTCCATATCCCCAATACTGTGTTTTTCCTGAGAACAACTCCAAGGGAAATTGTGGGAGGGGAAAAGAGGCTCATATGATTTGCCTACTAACTGAAGAGTTGTCACAGCTGATGGCACTGTGCCACACCCTCCCCCATCATATGCCATCACCCTTAATTTTCAGGTTGTTACTGTTTTCCTAGTCCAGAAACATACGTGTACTGACAAATACTTTCAAAAACTCAAGGTGGAGAATTGGTTCAGGTCACCTCTAAATCAGTTACTAGACCAGTCCTGATTTGTACAGCAAATGTTTGGAAACAAATTGAATCAGACAATATTTGAAAATGCTGATAGAAATATTAGACCCAGAGTCTTTCCCTTGGTCCAGGTAATGAGGTGAAAATGGACCTGAAGTCTTAAGAGAGCTTTTTCAGATAAGAAACATAATTTTTTTTTCTCCCACACCCTCCTGCTTTTTTAAAATTGGCTATTAATTCCACTGCTGCTGTTTCATGCGTCAACAGCACTGCCATCAAAATAGCCCAGTACGGTTGCCATTTTGGGGCCCAGTGGGGGCAGCCATCTTTGCCCCCAGGATGCCTTGGGCACAGTACAAAGTAGCATCATTCCCACTGGGACATTGTATCCTGCCTGAAAGCAGCAGGATCACTGACTTTCTGCTTTTCAGGGTCGGGGGAGGGGACATATAGCTGAACAAAAGCCTTTCAAAGAATAGTTAAATCCCCCAAAACCTCCCATGCACACAAAACAGAACAATCCCAGAATCAGGCATTATCTTTTCATTCTAATTGACTTTTGGACAATTTGTGGTGGAGTTAACTGTTTTGCCTGCTGCCTCGTGGCACAGTGGTTAAATGCCTGTACTGCAGGTAAAACTGTGCTCACGACCTGGGTTCAATCCCTGGTAGCAGGCTCAAGGTTCACTCAGCCTTCCATCCTTCCGAGGTCGGTAAAATGAGTACCCAGCTTGCTGGGGGGGGCAATGTGTAGCCTGCACACTGTAATTAAAAACATTGTGAACCGCCCAGAGACTACTGTAGTGGTATGGGGCGGTATATAAGCAGAACACTTTGCTTTTGCTTTTTGTTATTCTGATGTCATGGTTTTTATTTGCTGCCGATATTTTTGCTTCCTGATTTATTTTTCTTGTTTTAATGTTTCAGTGTTTCAGCTTTAGCACCGTTGTTATTTTTACCATGAAAGCGATAAAACCACCTTTCAGCAATATTTATCCAGAAAGACAGATAGCTTATATAACTGAGTTTATATCTCTACCTGTATCAACTTCAACATCAATATCCTCTATTGAGAAAAAAACAGATGCAAGACATTTCCCTCTTTTGGCAAGCCATGAATGGCCAGTTGGCCATGTGAAATTTGGATCAGAAGAGTAAGCATCATTATCTAAGAACAAGAGAGCTACTGTGGAAGGGACCCTGTGGATCACTGAGTTCAGTCCCTGTCAGGAATGGACAGTGGAGAATCAAACTCTCAACCTATGGAGCCGCAGCAAGAGACCTAAATCATTGAGCTATATTTGGCACAGTTTTTACTTTAGAATATCTTGTGGAGTGTGCAACCTCCAGAGGTCCAAAGGCCACTCATTCCCGTTTCCTACCTAGCCCCCAAATGCATATCTTAATGCTTTTTTGTCTTCACTGAAGAAACACCCTCGCTTCCTCTAGTAGCCATAAACAAAAAAAAAAACAAATATTGGAAGGGTGAAGAGACTAGGCATGCTGGAAGGCAACATTGTTTTCCACATCTCCTGCAGTGCATCTCTAAGAGCCTTTGTACACGACCCCAAAACTCCGCAGCAAATGGCTGCCAGCTCCGGAGCTTACAATTGTTTCCCCACCAGCTCCGGAGTTTGCAGGAAATTAAGTGTGACCACTCCCACCTAAGCGCATCCCAGCGCACTTTTCTTGTACCTGCTCTAGGAGGGTGAAAATCCCCAGGTCCGGATTTAATCTGGTGAGTGCGGGGCTCTCCTCTCTTCTTTTTTTTTTTTTTTTTTTGCCTCCCGCCCGTTTAAGATAAGGGGTGAAAGGCCAAAAAAAAAAAAAAAACAGAAGAGAAGGAATCAGGACAACGATGGGGCTCAGGGCAGCTTCGGAGTTGAGCCTACATTTTTTCCTCTTTTTTCCTCCCTCCCCTCACGCAGACAGGAGCAAGGAAGTGCAGAGGGGTGGGGACCCAGAAAGAGCAACGAACCCCCAAGATCCCTGGTCCAAATTTAAGTGGCCAGCGGAACTTAGGGGTCATGTGAAAAGGCCCTAAGGCTTTTTTAGAACTTTTTTTAAGTGAGAAGGAAAGGTTAAGTGACAAGGAGTGCTGAGGGGATACATTTGGTCCCATGGAAGCCCCATGTAACCTGTTGAACACACGTTACCCGCCCACACCGAAATAATGAAGTGACACAGCGTTTTTGGGTTTAAACAAGGGCCGCAATTTATTTATAACAGTAGATAACTCTCAACTTTATTATTGTAACTTAAATTAAGAAGAGGGCCTGTGCCATAGCGCAAGTGTTATTTGTAGGTGTTATACATTCTGGGTCCCTCCCCATTGTCAGAGATTCCAGTGGCATGTGTTATGATGCCGAGGGTGGGATACCTTATAGGTATTTGGGCATCCTTTCCCTCTGAATCTCATTAACCCTTGGCAGCCCTCTTTATGTGACCGAGTTTGCTATTTAGGTGGACCTAATGCTAATTCCTATTGTAGATGATTCAATAAGGGCTGCCGAGCACCTTAAAGATGTCATGTGAAGGAGGGACCTACTTAAATTAATATACGGCTTGCGCTACCCACTACACTAAAGAGACACATTGTTTGTTTCTTTACCTCCAAACAGCCGAGTAATTCAGCCCACAGACCCTCTGGCAAATCATTCAGAAATATATCAAGGCCTTTATCAGATAGGTGTATGCCATCAGGGTGAAATAGTTCGGGGTCATGGGCCGTGATGGCAGGATGCCAAATAATGGATCCCAGTTCACTGGAGATGGCATGGGCAATCTCACGGTTGACACCTTTCCGTGCTTTGTGCATCTTTTTTTGGGGGAATGGGTCCCAATACAGTCTCAGGATTATAGTGGACCACACAATCCTGGTGGTCGGGCATCTCTGCTTATAAGCTCTCAGATCATCGATGACCTTGAGGATTAAAGCCTTACCTGTCATATGGGTTAAATCATTGCCACCAAGGTGGACAACCATCACAGCCAGTGGATGCTCACGGGGATCAGCCAGGAAAACAGCTACAAAGCTGTCCCATCACATCCCCCATCTTCCCTTGCACACCAACTCGGCCCACCGACCCAGGCCAAGATTGCGGTCATGTCCAAAGCATGCAGCATATTTTGCGGCCCAGAAAACAAAACTGTGGCCACAGATGACAATTCTGGCACGCCTTCCCAGTGGCAGATCTGTAACGAAAAAACAGAACTGGCCTGGTTTTCTCGGTCCATCAAAGGACGTATGTGTGCCTTAAATCACTGTGATTTCCAACGCCCAATATGCTGAATACCCTCCGGATCAATTCTGATGACAGTGGCTGTTGAGGCTGTTGGGGTTGGCATGCCGAAATGCCAACCCCAAATGCCTGCAGTTCGTAGGGCTCTTAGGGAGATGCGCCAAAACTGAAATTGAATTAAAGAGGATCCATCCCTGTGCTGAAACAGGTACTCTCAGGCGAAGCCAATCAACTGGGTGTAGTGATGAAGTGCTGCTGTAGGGCAGTTTTGAGGTAGGGAACACCTACTCAGGTGTATCAAGTGACCCCTGATCTGTTTTGGATCTCCGTATGAGGAGCGTGATGTGGTCCTGATCCAGGGCCATGTCCATCCACTTTAGGGTGGTCTGTGATAGGTCAAATTGTGAATGAGCTACCATTTCACTGACATGCAGGGCGGCGAAAAAGGCCACCAGGGTAGCCACCTGGAATAGTGTAGCTTCAAAGTGATTGGAACATACTTGGGGCCATACTGCAGGTAATCTGTGCAACATTTTGGGTGAGATAGGTGTCCTGGTATCCTTAGTTTTGCCACGCTCCCTTGACCACCTTTCGACCATTTTGGCAATCCGAAACAGGCAACTAGGGGGTTCATAACCCTGTGCTCTAGCGTAATAATTCAGAGCTGACATTTTGCCTTGAATGGTGCTAGGGGCAAGGCCCTTGAAATGTAAGTGAACAGCAAATTGTACTAATTGATCTGATGACGCTGGCCAGAGGTGCGGGAACCATTCCTTGGCCCAAAAATGTGCATATTCAGCACAGGTGGCCGAATAGAAACGTTGTGTGCTCGGGGCAAAGGCTAATCCCATCGCCCTATTGGCCTCTACCCTCCAAGCCTCCATACCTCTTGTGGTAGTGTGTTGGGGTCCCTCAATGCCTGAGGTGCAAACGATCTGAACCGTGTTATCTGTTGATGGGACAGAGCATCAGCAAGCTCATTCTGGACCCCCAGAACATGCTGGGCTTGAAACAAAATATTAAACTGGAGGCACCAGAGGGTTAGGACCCTGATGAGGCGCCTAACCCGTTTAGATTTGGATGACAATGAATTAACAATGTGCACAACAACTAAGTTGTCACACTGAAACTTAACAGCCAAATTAGCCCACAACTCAGCCCAAATCCATACTGCACCTACTATAGGGAAGAGCTCAAGGAAGGTAAGGTCATGTGTAAGCCCACTGTGTTGCCACTCCTCAGGCCACAAGCCCACACACCATCGACCCCAAAAGTATAAGCCGAAACCAAGAGACCCAGATGCATCAGTCTGCACCTGGAGATTGGTGGCAGCCAAGGCTTCAGAACGCCAAAAGTAAATACCATTGAACCTGAGCCAAACTCTAATGTTGTCCTTGATCTCAGCAGTAATGTGTCACTTGTGATGGGGGCTTCGAAGCCCTGCCAAACTATCACACAATCTGCGTAAAAAGGCCCAGCCAGGCACCACAACTTTGCAAGCGAAGTTGAGGTGTCCAACTATCTCCTGCAACTCCCAAAGAGTAGCTTTTTTGTGGGTTAACATCCCGGCCAGGCATTCCCTGAGGTCTGCAAGCTTTTGTTCAGGGAGTCTGCATGTCTGGTTGATGGTGTTGAGTTTGATTCCAAAGAAGATCAAGACAGTGGTGGGGCCCTACGTCTTATCCTCTGCTAAAAATATACCTAGTTCTTTGGCAATAATTTGGAAGGAGACCATGAGTGCAGTACAGTGTCCCGTGCCGGCCATCCCAGCAAATAAATAATTATCTAAATAGTGGAGACATGTGGGTTGCTTGTCCAAATACAGACCACCCATTCAATAAACGAGCTGAGGCACTCAAAGGCCACACATGAGACAGAGCAGCCTAATGGTATTGCTCTATCCATGTAAAATTTTCCTTCAAATGCAAACCCAAGTAATTCACAATCATTGGGGCGAACGGGCAAAAGCTGGAAGGTGGACTTAATATTGCACTTCCCAATCTCTGTCCCAAGGCCACAACTTCAAACCAGTTTAATGGCTGAGTCAAACGACGTGTAACGGACGCTACAAAGCTCCTGTGGTATCATGTCATTAACCAACTCTCCTGCAGGATAGGACAGATGGTGAAAGACAGTACTCACCGGGGGTTTTTTTTGGCACCACAGCTAAGGGGAAAACATGGAATTGCCTGGACGGTGGGTGCTTGAATATGCCTAAAACCCGTCTGGACAACAATTCATCTGTAGTCTTATCCCTAACTATTGATTCAAGGCCATAGACTGATTTGAGGTTGTTGGCCATATATGGAACGCGCTCCCCCATAGCTGGGATGCAGAAACCATATTGGAAACTGTCCAGTATGTAGTGTGCATCCTGCCTACGAGCGTAGCTAGGGCCCTTTTGGAAGTGGTGGCTGCCCTGGGGGATGAGTTTGCTGCCTGCATCCTTGTTCCCGTTACCTCCGGGTTTTCCCCTTGGGCAGGCTGAAGCGGAGTGAGTGCCAACACAAGTGGAACAGATATGCCTGAATCTACATTGCCTGTGCCCACAGGACCCTTTGCTATTGAAATCAAAGCAAACCAGTCAGGGTTGAACCAACTGGCCTGCTCCAGGACGGGGGCTATTTGCTTGGCTGGCCTGCTACATTAAATGGCCATTATCAAACCTGTCACCCATTATGGGGCGTGGCGGGCTCAAAACCCTAAGCCAGAGGTTGCCGTGCAGGATGTCCCATTGGAGGATAGAATCCCTGGCTACTCGGCGATGAAAGCCTTCATCGTAAGCAAACCAGGCAGTACTGGGGAAGTCCATCCTGGCCCTGTTAATGATGTCCAAATACTAAAATAGTGTGGGTCCCTTTTCTGGTTGTGCGCGGGATAAGGTGCCTGCGTAAATTACAAAGGCGGACAAACAGTTATTCCAGCATTTTTCAGGCTTTTTCTTTCTAATATTGTCCTTTTCTTTTTCATCTAATTTCTTGAACACTTGAGTGTCTATTTCCCTATTAAGTAGGTGTGAGGGTTCTTCAAAATTCATTTGAGATCAAACAAAGATGGAGAATCAGAGTTGTGTGTTGCTGGTGAACCAATAAAACTTTTATTGAAAACATTAAACAAAGGCTCAGTCTTTTCTTTTCTTGGCAATATTCTGAAATTAAGGGTTAAAACAGGGAGTTCTGAACTTGGAGATTGAACCGTTTCTCTCAACATTTCTTCATCTACGAAGGGATTTTTTCTCATCTTTGAGGTCTCCCCTGGTACCTGCTCAGGTGTCTGCCAGTTGGATCCCCTAGGTAGGGAAGCTGAGGTGGTGGCAGACTCTCCCATCCCCACCCAGGAATCCATAATGGTGGGTTAGTTCCGATGGGTTGTTCCCTAGGTATTGCGAGGGGGGCTTATTGCTCCCACAAGCCGCCTTGGCGGATATATCGGTGTAGGTAAAGGGAGACCCACATCTGGCTTCCTCTCGATATCCCTCTCCGTCTGAATTCCCCTCTCCCGGTAAACCATTGTTTCCCTAACCGTCTGTGTCAAGCGCTCCCGCACTCCCCTCTCGCGCCCTTCCGTTTGTATCCCCATCTCCTTATATAGAATCCTCCTGCTTCTCTCTTTTACTTGTGTTTCAGCATCCTTCATTTCCACCTTTCTATCTAACTGAACCTGAATACCAACATGCCAATGTTTACCCACCATGTGTCTTAAATATCCTTCCCCCACTTGAATACCCTTGGTTCCAACCTTTTTTCTTATTTCTATATTAGCTTGTATCCCCACAGCTTTTCCTTTACACTTCCATTCTTCTACTTGTATTCCCACTGTTTTCATATCTTTCTTTATCTCAAGATCCTCCTCTGTTTGTATTCCTACATTTCTTATCTCTACATCTATATCTTGTAACTCCTTTTGTAACATTTCCCACATCATCGTTTCTTTAACTATAGCCAAATATCCCTCTTTTATCATAGCTCCTTGTTTTTCTTCTATTACTCCTTTTCCCACTTGTCCTTCTTTCTGTTCTTCTTCTTTAATAAACAGTGCCCCCGGTCTCTCTTCAACCTTCATCGCTTTCTTCTCGTCTTCCATTTTATTTCCTCCTGGTTTGTAATCAGCGGACAGCCCCACTAACAGCTCCTTGTCCTGTCCACGCTCACAGTAGGTCAAACAGATCCACAAATTTGCCAGCCACTATTTTTTCTACTATTGCATCTGAAAGATGGTCACCCAGGGGCAGAGACTCATCATGCTGTGGGAGATTGAGCACTGCCACCGCGGCCTTGGCAGGCTCAGGTGTCGCCTCGACCGTGGGGGAAGACTGGGTTGTTGGCCTAGGAGTACTAGCATCAGGTGTTGTCTGTTTTGTCTGTGAGATGTCTGAGGTACCTGTTTGTGAGGAGGCACACACCACACCTGGGTCACTGCGCTCTGGGTGTTTTGTAGCTGTATTGGTGTTTTCATACTCTGAGGCCACAGGTTTGAGGTGTTGCTGTGCAAAGTGCGTGCTGTTCAGCCAAGGCCATAACAGGTGCCTTGGCATGGTAGGGAACTAACCCACTGAGGTCCAGCACACTGAAGATGACATCTGCACCCTAATAGGTGTGGCTCCTATGGACAGTTCCATGGCCTGGGACTGGTGCCCGTCTGCGCTGGGGTGGGGTGAAGAAACCACTGTCTGGACATTGGTGCTCTGTGTTCCTATGAATGATGTGGAGGCATCTTCATTGGTTTCTTATGTACCTGCAACAGCTGGACTGGATGAGCCAGCCAGGGCTCCCTCCAGGAAGGCAATATGGGACATCATGAGATCACACATAAGTTTTAGTTCAGCCCTCCGTTGCACCTTTGTATCATGTTGCACCTGCCCCCCCCTTATATGAGGTGTCCATCCCTTGCCACCTAGTGTGCTCTCTTTCAAGGCGGGACAGTTTGTCCCAAACAGCTGAAAACTGTGGCCACTCCTCATCAGAGGATGAGGACAATTTGTGTGCAGGCTGTGAGGTGGCATGCTTCTTCGCTGGGGCTTTCCCCTTGCCCTTGCCTGAGCTCTTCTTGGGTGGCATTCTCGCTTTGGTGGCAGAGGCTGGGTGCTGCTTTGGTGTATACAGCAATGTTCACACTGCTGGGAATAATATAGATAGACAAAATATGCAGTTGTGGGGGAAGTGATTGAATAAAGAGTAGACAAAAAGGCCGCCATGCAGAGGTAAATGGTAATGAACATGCACAAAATGGCCGGCCTGACTGGTGGGGGTAATAGGACTGGCTGGAGACAAAATGGCCACCCGGCTAGAGGCCTGTGTACCCACCAGGGCTGTGGGATGATCAGGTAATCCCAGCAATGGTATTATTCCCATTCAGTCATTTTGAAGAATTCTGGGCAGGTGCAGGACCCCGGTGTGTCTATTCACTATATTGGGGGTATTTGGCCTGCCCTGCGCTGTGTGCACTCAGTATACAAGCTCCCTCCCCCAAGCCGATGTATACAGGATTTCCTTATTTTTTTGTTATTTATTTATATTTTTGTTTGTTAGTTTGTTTGATTTGCTCTGCTGGGCATCTGTTCCCTACCACGTGCCCGCAAGGCTCACTGCTCGAGCCGGTGGCAGCGGCGAGATTGGTTGTCGGCTCCGAGGCCTAGTGGCGTGCCTCTGCCCTTATCTCCCTACAGTGCTACCCACCCCCACCCCCGACACCTTGCAGGCTCACAAGAGACTGGCTCGGCGTCGGCTCTGCTACTGACCCTCCCCCCACCCAACTACCCTCCCTGAAATACTAAAGAAGCCTGAAGGCGAAACCATGCTCCGCTGCTGTGGCGCTGCAAGATTCATCGGTGGCAGGGAGCTCCGGCTCTGCTCCTCACTCCAACAGTGGATCCGGCAACTGCGCAGGCTGAGGCCGGGAAGTGCGCCAGGTCCTTAAATAGGCACGCTCCCCTGCTGCAGCCTATGCAAATAGCACTTCGTGAAGTGCCTCATTTGGCCGGGCGGCAACAACGCCCCACCTCCAAATGATTCGGTGTGGAGTGCCCATTCCCCATCCTACTTCTGGAGTGTGCAATCAGTTCACACAGGACACTTTCCAGTTTTCTGGGGTATGACTCTCATTCATGTAACACTAGTTCTAGTGTTGTGCAATAGGGGAAACAGTTTTTCCTTATCTACTTTGTCCACACCATGTATGATTTCATTGACACAGCAATGTAGCAAATGCAAAGAAATTGTAAGGAGTAGGTCACACAACAGGGGTGTGAATGAAGCAGAGTGGATCATTTTCCTATATTTTATTTTTATTTATTTACAAAAAGAATTGGCCGCCCCATTACCAAGCAGTCTCTGGGCTGCATACAGCAATGTATTAAAACAAAACCACATGTCATCACCATCAAAATAACAAACAGTTAAAACAATCAATATATAAATAGTACTTTTAGGTGGATTTGTAATTGGTTGACTGATTGCACCCAAAGGGTGATCATAAATCACCTCTCTTTAGCTTGGAGAGATGTGACCAGTGGGGTGCCCCAGGGTATTGTTCTGGGTCCAGTGCTGTTCAATATCTTTATTAACAACTTGGAAGAAGGAATAGAGAGTATGCTAATTAAATTTGCAGATGATACCAAATTGGGAGAGGTTGCTAACTGCCTAGACCTTGACAGATGAGAGTGCTGGGCCAAAGCTAACGGAATGGGTCTCAACAGACGGAAATGTAGGGTGCTGCATCTAGGTAAAAAGAATGAATTGCACAGATATACAATGGGAGATACCTAGCTGGAAAATAGTACATGTGAAAGGGATCTGGGAGTCCTGGTGGACCACAGATTGGACATGAGTCAGTGTGATGCAGGGGCCAGGAAAGCCAATGCGGTCCTTGGTTGCATCAACAGAACCATACTGTCTAGATCAAGGGAAGTGATAGTACCACTCTATTCTGCTCTGGTCAGACCCCACCTGGAGTACTGTGTCCAGTTCTGTGTGCCTCAATTTAAAAAGGATGTTGACAACCTCAAACAGAAACAGAGGAGGGTGACCAGGATGATTGAGGGTCTGGAACAAATGTCTTATGAGGAATGGCTTAGGGAAATGGGAATGTTTAGCTTTTCAAAAAGAAGACTGAGAGGGGATATGATAGCTATGTTTAAATATTTGGAAGGATATCATATTGAAGATGGAACAGGTTCATTTTCCATGGCTTCAGAACTAGGACTCAGGGCAATGGTTTCAAACTATAGGAAAAGAGATTCCATTTTAAGATTTAGAAGAACTTCCTGACAGTTAGAGCTGTTTGGCAGTGGAATATGCTGCCACGGAAGGTGGTGGAGTCTCCTTCTTTGGAGGTTTTTAAACAGAGGCTGGATGGACACCTGTCAGAAATACTGTGATGGGGGTTCCTGCATGCCAGGGGGTTGGACTGGATGGCCCTTGATGTCTCTTCCAACTCTCTGATTCTATGACCATGGGAACACTGAAACAGGGACAAAACCATGTGATCGTGACCAACGCTGCCATGGTACAAAACTAGTCATGGAACAAAGAAGGACGTGGAGTAACTGCCTTAATCTGCACAGCGGTAAAAGTCACTCCTGGCCACTGAGTCCATCTGGGTTTCCAGTGTAAGATCCAAGTCCCCAATCTGCAGATCCTGTCCCTTAGAGGGAGTGCAACCCTGTCCAGGGCAGGGGAATGGCCCTCTATAACCTATAAAGCGGAACACCGACCAACAACACTTCCGATTTATCTGGATTGAGCTTCAGTTTATTGACCCTCATCCAGTCCATTTTTGAGCCCAGGCACAAGTTCAGAACAGAGACCACCACACCTGGATTGGTGGAAAATGAGAGGTAGAGTGGAGTGTCATCAGCATATTGCTGACTCCTCAGCCCAAACCTCCTAATGAACTCCCACAGCGGTTTCATGTAGATGTTAAATAGCATGGAGGACAGTATAGAGCCGTAGGGAACCCCATGACACAACTGCCATGGGCCAAAGAAACTCTCCCCCAGCACCACCATCTGAATCCAGTCAGCCAGGTAGGAGCAGAACCACTTTAAAACAGCACCTCCTACTCCTATCCCAGCCAATCTGTCTAGAAGGACACCATGGTTGGTGGTGTCGAAAGCCATTGAGAGGTCCAGGAGAATCAACAGGGATGCAATCACCCTGTCTCTCTCCCGGTAAAGGTCATCATATAGGGCGACCACGGCAGTCTCTGTCCCATAACCTAGCCTAAAACCTGATTGAAATGGATCTAGATAATCGATTTCATCCAGGAGAGCCTCATGACTGGGTGTCCTTTTGCTGCTTCTCCCCTTCTGATGGCACTCCCTCTTATTTCCAAGTTGTTCCCACCAACCCGGGAGAGAGGGGCAGATGGTCTTCAGCTTGGGAGGGCCGTAGAGCGCATTGGCAGGCACTCGCAGCTGTGGTGGGGATGCAGCATGGGCTCACTCACTGGCTCAGCTGGCTCTGATGGGGCACGATGGCTGGTTTTATATTTCAATACTGTACTTAGAAAAGAATATCTGAACTTGAACTGAATAATACAGATCATGTAACATCAACATGCAACCGCAGAGGAAGCTGAAAATGCAAGAAATTAGAGGGGCAATTCTCATGTGTGAAATCAGCTATGTTTACACCTGATTTTATTCAGCCAAGGCAGATGGTGGTGGATTCATTTGTTTCAGCTTTTACTAAGAAATTCTTCAGATTTGCATATTTCTTCATAAATGGATGGAAAGAACTTGAGTCTCCAGACTTTTTCTTAAAGATGTGGGAGGAAGTAAAATTAATTCCTTATTTTATTTTTTATTTATACTTTTTATTTTTTTTAAATAATTATTTTAAAAATCTATATATACAGAAAAGAAACACAATAATTATAAACAAACTGACATGCAACAAACTCCTTGTGCAACCCACCCCGACTCAGGACTAACTTCATTCTTTTTATTCCTACAACACAAGCTACCCATTTCCCTCCAGTAACACACTGAATATTCTCCTGGTGTATACCCTTTCCCTTTCTGAAAGACAGTTCATTTCTTTTACTGCATTCATGGACATATACCCATTGTACAAGAGAAGAATTTCATGCATTTTTTTATTGTTTTGTCTTGAAATGTTCATCAGATTTTAATACATGTCTCAGTCATAAGGAACAGAATCCTACTCCATTTTTACATGTGTAATCAGGGAAGCTGCTAAGGCTAATTGATGAGGTGCCACTCTCCTGAGGGTCACATGCTTCATCATGGGCCAAGCAGAAATAAGCCCCATTTACTCCAACGAGGCTCATTAGTTTCCTAAAATAATGGCAAGAAGCTTGATCAGTTGGTATGGTATATTTTAATAAGCACGTGCAGGCAGAATGAATGAATATTTTCCTATGTAATGCATGCATTTTTAAGGCCCTGTGTTATTTAAATGGCAAGATAAATCAACTTCATATTTTTTTTAAAAAATCACATAGCAGGAATCACTTCCCTTCAAGGAATCAGTGGTAGGACATTAAAACCAGTAAGGACTTAAGGAATGCCATCTTGACTCCCAGTGCAATATCAGCAGTACACAGGAAGGGTGGGAACACTGGGTTGGCTTGCTCTTCAGCTCGACTTACTATTATTAAAATCCTCTGTAGCTTATGTGAAAGTTGATGCTCATCATCTCTCCTGCATGAAGTACCGCAAAGGTGGTTACTTCACGTCCTACCTCGTTCCGAGTTGACGTTCATTTCGTGATCACGTCACTCATGGTCACGTGGTCTTGTCCTGGTACTGTCCCTCTTCCCATGTACCCACGGGTGTGATTGATGGTACCATGATTACTGTTACTGCGCGTCCTTGTTTCGTGACAACATCTGAACTTCTCAGCCTTTGTTCTCGGTTTTGTTTGTTTTTGTTCCAACTTCCTGTTTTTCGATCTTTCAAATCTCCTCAACTTTGCCTTCAATGCGTTATGGAGCTAAGTTCGAGGCATTTGTCTTTTAATCTCTCTGTACTGTGTTGCTGACTCCATAGAGAATATACTGGCGAATGGCACTTTGCACTCCTGCCACTAGATGGAGAATGGCACGTTGCATGACAAGCCTTACCTCACGGGCACTCATCTCAGAAGGAGAACTGAGATGAGCAGATTCCCGAGGCCAGGGAGGGGAATCGCTCATCCCACTTA
Source organism: Phrynocephalus forsythii (assembly GCA_029282475.1). Taxonomy (NCBI): domain Eukaryota; kingdom Metazoa; phylum Chordata; class Lepidosauria; order Squamata; family Agamidae; genus Phrynocephalus; species Phrynocephalus forsythii. The sequence goes on from JAPFRF010000004.1 coordinate 17,245,965, forward strand.
AATCCCAGTTCAGGGGTCGCGGTAGGGACAAACTCCCATTGTCACGCAATGGACGTGGGGTAACATTTCTTTGTACCGGTCCCAAGCGGGACGGCAAACCGGGACGTGAAGTAACGGCCAAAGGAGCCTTTTGAACATGTCCTGATCAGTGTGGACAGAGGACAGGGCTCCTTCCATGGAGTTTCCATGATCTTGACTTGAAGTCTGTTATTTGAAATGCCACAGGTTTTCCACGCCTGGTACACAAGACTGCAGCCTCAGGCACCTAATTTGGTTTGTTTGGGGCCTCAACATCCAGTTTAAAATGAGAGAGAGAGAGAGAGAGAGAGAGAGAGAGAGATATTATCTGAGAAATCCTATAGATCTAAATTCTGATACAGACATAAGCATTAAGGCTCTTGATAGATTCTAGTCCCTCCTGCTATCAGGCTTTGCTACAGATAAAAGCCAACCAAAATATCCCCTCATTTTTTTCCTCTGCATTTTTGTTCAGGTATTCAAAATGATGAGTCCACTAGGGAAGCAAAAACATTTCAGAGAATGCAGGATTTTTTTTTGTTAAATGACAAGGAATGCCATTAAACCCTGCACTATAAAGAAACCCCTTAAGCCTTTTCTTAATGTTGTTCCAGCATAATATTACCATACGCATGTCATCAAGAAGTTTCATGAATACATTAAAATAAATGTGGTTGTTTACAAGGGCATTTTTATGAGCACACAGACTTTATCTATAATAACAATATTTACAATAAATGCCTCCTACAGATACCGTGTTCATTCTGCAAATCATAAATTAATCAAGGGGGTTTAGTCAAACTTGTAAATTTTGCAGTGACATCCATTTAAAAGCATTGATAATTATGGCATTGCACAGAAATGACTTTTCTAATCCCTTTAGAACCACTAATTTAGAACCACTAATCAGTCCCTGGAGGAGGATATGAAGGCTTTATTTAAAAAAAAAAAAGGTGGGGCTGTGAATATGTCTAGTGATTGTAGACTGTCTTCACTGCTTCTGTTCATCATGAAAGGCACATATGAGGATCATGAAATCAGTGCCTTCTCTTCAGTACTCCTGAATTATCTCTTACAAACTTCTCCAGTCCATTTCTCCCCCATGGCGTACAGAACATTTCTGCAAAAGCCATCTGAATTGCAACTTAAAAATTAATATCAACAAAAAATAGTAATGCATTTATATTTATCAACTGAACCCAAACTTTCGAGAGTAAAAAAAACAAAACAGTCATTCCTATTTTTTGTTATCATATTCATGTTCTGTCAGCATCCAGCCACCACAGAACCTCTGTTTTATAAAATTGTACAACTAGACAATATTGTGCAGCTATATTGGGCCATTTCTGGGTATTTTGAATCATGGATACAGGAACCTCAATAGTGCATAAAAGATAGATGGAAAGATGTATGCTGAGATAAGCCAGGAGAATTGGAAGATGCTATGTACAAGAGGATTTATTTAGAGTACAATGCATAAAATATTAAAGTCAGTATAAGATGTCAAGTCATTTACCACTTTCAGCTTGGCTCTGTGAGGAGCTTAAATGGAATTGAATGCTCTACCTACCTCTCAGGCTAGAATAAGGGAACAAATGGAGAGGAAAAGAGAAATAATTTCTTCAGGGGAGAAAATGAAAAAATATATGGAAAGAAGCAACAAACACAGAACAGGACCCCCAAAGGTTGAATATGATGTAGCATTTTTCAACTTGTTTTTTACGGATATTTGATAGGCACTATGGGGCCTTTCCCCCCATATATCAATATATCATACCAGCCATGGTGTTAATCCCTTAGCAGTTTGGGACACAGTACCTGTCCGAGTGACTTTTCCCAAGTTCCTACACCCATTTCACCAGATCCTCTCAAGCAATGTTCCTTCAGGTGGTCATTCCAAAGGAGGACAGGAAATGAGCTATGAGGAGATAGTTCTTTGCTGGGGCACCAGCCTTCTGAAGTCAACTTCAACTGCTTGGCTCCCTCCTTCCTAACATTTGGAAGGCTTCTGAATGCCATGTTTTCCATTGCTTTCCAAGGCAATCCTGCCTAATTTTTTAATTTTTTTTTATTATTATATATATTTCATACACAAAACAAACATTTGTCAATGCATGCTTTGAGGAGAAACAGTGAGATCTTTTACATATTAACTCATTTTTATCTCTTCTTTACCCAAACATAAAATAAATTCCACACTTGTGCAAATTTCCTTTCTTCCTTTTTGTTTTAAACTATACGTTAATTTATCCATTTCTGCACATTCTAAAATTTTGCTTATTATCTCCTCGCTTGTTGGTGTGCTTTCTGATTTCCATTTTTGGGCCCAGACCAACCTGGCTGCTGTAAGAATATGTATCATTAAATATCTTATCTCTTTTTAAATATTTTTTGGAGGCATGCCTAACAAGCATAGCTCAGGTTTAAGTTCTACATCCTGATCTAGGATTTCGTTGAGCCATTTATGAATTTTAACCCAAAATTTCTTTGCCTTTTCGCATGACCACCAGCAATGAAAAAACGTTCCTTTCTTATCCTTACATTTCCAGCATCTATCTGAGCAATTGGGAAACGTTTTATTTAATTTCTCAGGTGTCCTGCCTAAGTTTTTATGCCTTGAATGTTTCCAACATACCCTTAATTTTTCATCCCCGCTATGTGGGGCTCTCTTTCTCTATGTGAACTCCTGTCTCCTCTCTTGAAAGTTCCAGCATGACCAGAACAAAAATGGACATACTGGGTGCGCAGAGGTGGCAAAGTTCCATGTGAAAAGGTAAGCAGCCAGTTGTTTTAGAGAGAACCTTGAATGCTACTCTGTATTTAGAATCACGCCTCTTGTTGCATCTGATTTTATCCATTGGTTGATGCTATTGTAATTTTATGGTTGTCTTTATTATTGTAAACTGACCGGAATAGGGCTTGCATTAATGGGGCAGAGTAGAAATTGATTATATGCACAACAAAATAAAATAAAATGAGCCTAGGATTTTCCCCACAAAATCTGTTTCCCAAAGAAACAGCCCACACAGCAGTACTGTCACAGTCACTGTGATTGTGATGCATCAAAGATGTGCACAAAGTTGCCACCAAAATTTATAGGCTTTTTAAAAAGGTTGAATCCTCACAAAAAGGACAAACAATCTTCTTTTATGCAAGATAAAAGAAACTATATACAAGGTAATGATAACAGAATACAATATAGGTAAGAATTAAAATAAAACCAGGACCCCAGGAACTAAAGAAAGTGGTACAGAAAAGGAAATTTTCCGTAAAGAGTCACAATGATCCAGTCTTTCCATCAAAGAACCATTCAGAGCCTCTAAGGTCCTGATACATGGATCAGTCCTTGCTAGAGCTTTTATTTATTTATTTATTTATTTATTTATTTATTTATTTATTTATTTATTTATACAACTTATATGCTGCCCACTACCCAAAGCTCTCTGGGCGGCTCACAGTCAAAGCAATTATAACAATTAAAACATTCAAATACCGATAAATAATTAAAATGATAAAAACATTTAAATACAAATACAATACAGTAAAAATTGCCACCAGGACACACAATCTATTTTATATCAATTAAAAAATTTCGGAACAGGAAGGTTTTTGCCTGGTGCCGAAATGTCATCAACGTCGGCTCCAGGCGGATCTCACTTAGGAGGGCATTCCATAGCCTGGGGTCAGTTGCCAAAAAGGCCTTATACCTGCAAGCCATCCCTTTCACCTCCTTGAGAAATGGCTCTTTCAGCAGCCTCCCCCCCCCTTGATGGATCTTAATTGCAGGGTAGATTCATATGGAAGGAGGCAGTCCTTCAAGAGTTAGGAAGTACCACACTGTCAATGAGTTACTTTTAGAATAACAACAATAATAATCTGAGATTTGTGGAACTGGAAAGGACCTATGGATCATCAAGTCCAGCACATTTCAAGGAGGGACAGTGGGGAATCAAACTCCCAACCTCTGGCTCCACTGCAGTATATTTAAAGCACTGAGCTATCCAGCAGTTCTAAGGTGGTTACTTCACGTCCTTCCTCGAGCCGAGGTGAACTTGCCTCCGTGTTGAAATCGTTTTTCAACACGGATCGAGAAGTGGATTGAAAAGATTCCCGAGCCCCAGGATGGGAATCTCTCACCCCGCTTGGAGCGCAGTTCAGGGGGCGTGGTCGGGGTGAACTCGGATTGACCCCACAAGGAGGTGAGGTTGTGTTCCTTCAAACCGGTCTCCAGCGGGGCCGTAAACTGCAGCGAGAGGGATGTGAAGTATCAGCCTAAGTTACATCCTTTAGTACTGATTTGGAGCCCTCTGTTTTTGGCTTATAATCATCATTTCCTATTCTTCAGGGCAATGAGAACCAGTTGCTGGTGTGAAAGAAAGGCCGCATGATAACAATGTTGTAGTACCTTTCTTTGCGTAGGAAGCATCTTAAGGAGATGGAACATAAGGAGGGAGAAAAAAAGCACAGAGAGAGATGGGGCAAGGAAAAGTCAAGTCACATATCTGTTTTCTCTGTGTCTTCTGTTTCCACTGTCACCGCACTTCCTTGTTCTAAATTGCCCTTGAGCAACTGCTGCAAGACATAAGGCACTGTGTGTTGGGGGGGGGGGCTACCTGAGCTGCAGAGCCTAAAAGTCACATGAGAGAGAGAGAGAGAGAGAGAGAGAGAGAGAGAGAGAGAGAGAGAGAGAGAATATGCACAGGAGGAAAAAGTGCAAGAGAGAGTGTGCATGAGAGAGAGAGAGAGAGAGAGAGAGAGAGAGGGAATGTGTGATAGATCAAAAGAGTATGTAGGACCGAAACCACCAGAGGAAAGGATTGCACAAGGGTGAAGAGAGAAAACAATCAATGGGGGGGCACATATGCGAGATTCAGACTATTCATGAAAGAGGGAGCATGCAAGCAAGAGAGAGCCAAAGAGAAGTACCATGTGCATATATGCTACTTCATGCCAGAGGAAGAGCATGAAAGAGAGACAATGTGCCTGATTGAGAGACCGTGAGGATTGCCTTTGAAAGTGGTAGACTTTCCCTCACTGTCTTTTTTTGGGACCCAGTGTGGACGGCTGTCAGGTATACTTTGCCTATGGCTTTCCTGCTTCACTTGTTGAGACCGAACGACCTTGGAGTGACCTCCAGCTCTACAATTCTGTTGTTCTACTGTTCCTCCAGGAGGCAGAAGGAGGCCATTGTCTTATACATTGCCAACAGGCAGCAAGTTGCTCATTGGCTAATTTGTTGATGTATTTTTACAACAATGAGTGTGGGAAAACAATTCCATCGCTTTCCTGTCTCAGGTGCAAAAAATATAACTCAAACAGACCATAATTCCTCCATTAAATGTTTTGGTGTCTGTGAGAGAGGGAGTTCTTATGAATGCTCATGGAAGACATTCAGGCTACTATGAACCCTGGTTGTTCCAGCAACATTTGCATTTCTAAAATATGTCATCTCTTTAGTTTGCCAAAAGAATAACTCCAGGCCATATGCTGTTGAAACCACTAGGTATTTTTTTCTTCTTCGCCAACAGGACTGGAGCTTCCAGCTTTCATGTACGAGGTATTTTAATAACATTCTTCTCATTGTATTGGAAGTCCACATTCCTAAAACAGCACGGGTAATTTTTTAATGACATCTGCCTCCTCGCCACTTACAAGTCTTCCTCTCCCTAATTGTTGCCAATAGTATAGTCTTCCTCTCCCTAATTGTTGCCAATAGTTTGTGGGTAAAACTCCGAGGCTGTAGTCCAGTACCTGCATATTTGGGGATTAGTCCACTAAATTCATTGACACTTCTGAGCCGAACATGTGTAGCGTTCTGCGATAAAGCACACATCCGCCATGCCAACCGTCTATGAAAATGTCTTACTCTAAAAATATACACCTTCTGTGTCCCTCAGTGAAATTATATCATCCCAAGGCCAAAGCTACCTCTTCCTTCCGAGACAGAAGATTCCTAAACGATTCCTCTCAAGGGGCAGATTAACAAGGCCACTTTCGTTTCCCGGATGCTTTGGACCTAGCCATGCAGTCACATTTACATCAAGCCCTCATTTCTTCTTTGCCTTACCTTCCAAGTTGAATTGTCAGCATTTTTAACCATAGCTTGATTGAAATTTACCAAAGACTGCTGATATTCAGCTAAAATGGCTTTAAGGGCAACATGAAGAATATATTAAGTCTCCTCAGATACCCATTCATGCGGAGTCTCTGTCCCTCTTACTTCCAAGACAGGAGGTTCCGGAATGATTCCTCTCAAGGGGCAGATTAACTCTGGGGTAGGAGTCGCTCTGACAGATAGGAAGGTCCCAAACCATTTAGGGCTTTATATGTCTGCATGAAGACCTTTAAATCAGCACAGTAATGGATCAGCAGCGAGTGCAGTGCAGCCAGGGTTAGGGTAATATGATGTTGTCTTTTAGTACCCGATACTAGTCTGGTTGCAGTATTCTGCACATGCTGGAGCTTCCACATTAATTTACAAGGCAGCCCCACATAGAGAGCACTACAGTAGTCTAATCTCGAGAATACCAGTGCACGGACAAACATAGTGAGAGCACCAAGGTTCAGGAAGGTGCACAGCTGTGCAATCCACCTAAAATGGTAATGTGCGGTACGGACCATTGATGCCACCTGGTCCTCCATAGTGAGTGCCGGGTCCAGAATTACGCCAAGACTGCACACCTCATCCCGTGCAGGGAGAGTTGCACCCTCCCAAACTGAGGGAGTTTCCTAACCTGCCAACACCAGACAGCCCCACCCGAAGGACTTCCGTCTTGCCCAGGTTCAAACTCATCCACTCCAGAACAGCAATCAAGGAATGAAATGGTATCCACTGCAGATGGAAAATGTGTTTAATCACATACATAGGATAAAAGCAAAGTGTTCTGCTTATATACTGTCCCATACCACTCCAAGTAGTCTCTGGGCAGTTTACAATTTTAATTACAGTATGCAGGCTACACATTTCTCCCACTACCACCCCCAGTAAGATGGGTACTCATTTTGTCAAACTCGGAAGGATGGAAGACTGAGTCAGCCATGAGCCTGCTACCTGGGATTGAACCCCAGGTTGTGAGCACAGTTTTACCTGCAGTACAGGCATTTAACCACTGTGCCATGAGGCTCCTTAAAACACCTAAAGCAAAGTGTTCTGCTTATATAGTGTCCCATAGTGCTTAAAGCACTCTCTGGGCAGTTTGCAATTCAGTTATACAGGCTACACATAGCCCCCCCCCTCGCGAGCTGGGTACTCATTTTACTGACCTCGGAAGGATGGAAGGCTGAGTGAACCCTGAGCCTGCTGCCTGGGATTGAACCCCAGGTCATGAGTACAGCTTTTGCTGCAGTTCAGCAATCTGACCTCTGTGACCTGAGGTTCCTTCTGTGACATGGATGCCACACAATCTACTGCATTGACCTACAAGACTTGACCATGTGCTTTGATCAAAGTGCATTTTTGTGCACTCTATAAATATATATCCCCCCCCCAAAATATATATATACCCATCCATGAAATGTTTGTTTATTTTGGTATGTAAATTAGACCAGAAACATGTATGGCTTCCTGGTGATACAGTATACCAGGGGTGGCGAACAAGTTTGACAAAAAGAGCAAAAATTTTAAACTGTGAGAGTCAGAGAGCCACACCACGCAGCGACCTGCCAAAACAGACAAACACTCACACAAAAGCATATAATTTTAACAATAATATATTAAACACATAATATAACATGCTCAGTCAGGTGTTTTTTGTTACCTTGTTGGAGTGATGGGATGATAATCTCAGTGGGATTTCTGGCATCTTTTGTTTTCAGTAATCTTCTGCAAATCAGGTTTGTATTCAGTTGTAGCCACTCGGAGCAGTTCCTTTACATGAGTGTCAGTCAGAATGGACCGGTGCTTTGATTTCACGTGTTTCAAAGTAGAAAACAGCTTCTCACAGACGTATGTTGACGAGAACATAGACAGCAGCTTGAGAGCGGCTCTTTTTACACACGGGTATTTTTCAGTTGGCACAGCTCTCCAAAACGTAACATGGCCTTCCTTCAAAAGAGATTTCAGTCTATCGTCCTCGCGTAGCTCAATCATTTCTAGTTCACTCGGTGCTTCATCAGTTACAAGTGGGGTTTTCAGGCAGTCGGTGTCAGCATTAAACGGGTCGATGAGAAAAGTGATTTGTGGTCTTTTTTGGTCCAAGTCCTCAAACCGGAAAGTAAACTTCACTTGCAGTTGTGTAAGTTGTTTCACGTATCCAGCTATATCTGTCTTCTGCAGGGTGCTGCGCAAAGAAGGAAAATGGGATAGATTGCTGTTTTGAATGTGTGCTTTAAAAAGCTTCAACTTGTTTACAAAGGAGAATACACTTTGTGTCAGCTCAGGAAGAGTTTTTAATTTCCCCTGCAGGTCCACGTTTAGTTTATCCAAGTGTGAAAGCATGTCCACTAAAAATGCCAAATCCATAAGCCACTCGGGGTCTGAAAGCAGAGGATACGTTTTGTTCTTCTCTGCCATAAACATTTTTACTGTTTCCAAAAGCTCAAAAAAGCACAAAACTACTTTGCCTCTTGAGAGCCATCTCACTGCGCTGTGCAGTGGCAGGTCACCGGGCAAGTCTGCGTCAAGTTCTGAAATGAGGTTCTTGAATTGCCGGTGATTAAGGGCGTGCGCGACGGATGTAGTTCACAATCTCCATCACAGGCTTCATAATGTGGTCTAAATTCAGTGTTTTGGACACAAGTTGCTCACGATGGATGATGCAGTGGAAGTTCTAAAATTCAGGAAAGGCATCATCACCTTTACAAAGACCCACAAGTCCATTTACTGAGCCAATCATCGACGGTGCTCCATCCGTGACTATTGCGGTGAGTTTTTCAAAAGACATATTCACTTTTTTAAAAACGGCAGTCATTGCCTCTTTTATGTCAGTACCGCGAGTTCTGTCTTTTAATGCGACAATGTTGAGAAGCTCTTCTTTAATCATGCAGTCCTCAGAAACCATTCGCGCAAATATTGCCAACTGTGGCTTGTCTTGTATGTCGCATGACTCGTCTAATGCAACACTAAAATAAGCACATGCGTTCAAGTCTGCATGTAGATCTGACTCAATCACATTATTTCTGTCTGCTATTCTGGTTTCAACTGTGTGCCGTGACAGCTGGAGATCATTGATGGAATCTTTGAGTTTTTTATTGTCTGGAGCCAAGGTTTCAATTACATCCGCAAAACACTGTTTTAGAAACTCCCCCTCATTGTATGGTTTTTTAGCACGGGCAATGTTCCACGCCACTTTATAGGATGCAAGGGTCACAGTTTCTCCATGCTTGGTTAATTGCTGAAACATTTGAGACTGTCTTTTTACCTGGCTTTTCAAGGTGCTAAATTTTTGCTTGCGTAGTTCAGTACCTTTGGGTAATTCCTTGTCAATATTAGCATGGAGAGTTCTAAAATGACGCTGAAGATTTGAAGCCTTGAAATGTGATATCATAGTATTGCATATTAAACACAGCGCCATTCTGTTCAATAAAGAAGAAAGCATCTTCCCATTCTTCCAAAAATGTCCTGTGTTCATCTTCATATTTTCGTTTAGCTTTGCATTTTGCCATTTTGAGTGAGGGTAAAAATCCTGCAGTGATGGTGAGGGTGTGTTGCGTCCTCCACACTAAGAACTAACGGCAAGATGTGACACAACATGTGACACACGGGTCCCCCTGCTCTCTGGCCCATGCAGTTGTTTCCGGGGGATGGGAGACGTGATGACGCAGCCTGGGGGCGGGACTACGCGCTCGGAGATCTCTCCTCAGAGGTCCCTCCTCAGAAGCAGTATAACAAAATCCAAACTTGGCAAAGAACCACAGTATACAAAATAATGATAAGAGGCAAAGAGCCGCATTCATTTTGGCTGGGAGCCGCATGCGGCTCGAGAGCCTCGTGTTCGCCACCCCTGCAGTATACTCTATTTGGACCCATGTGTACTGCCAGGAATTGTAAACTGGATGAATTCAGATTTTAAAAAGAATTAAAATGTATTTATATATTTATTGGATTTTCATAACACCCATCTGGCAGCGAGGTCACTCTGGGCGGTTTACAACAATTATTCAAACAATTCATACAATAAAACCATAAAATAGTAACACAATAAAATGAAAATAAAATTAATATTAAAGTGACATAAAACAAGGCATTATTATTGGCAGGCTAATCAGTTAAAATCAAGATTTAATGGGTGGACACTGAAGTTGCATTATATTTGAGGGAATGCCTCCTTAAACATCTACGTTTTTAATAGACCAGAAACATGTATTACTTCCTGGTAATATAGTATATTCTGTTTGGACCCATGAGTACTGCTAGGAATTGTAAACTGGATGATTTCAGATTTAAAAAAAGAATTAAAATGATTATCTTTTCAACAGTTTTGCATCCTTATGAAGTGTCAGAAATGTAAGAATGTATTTGTAACATGTGCTTCCTTCAATGTAATGAAGGCCTCTCTTTTTTTTTACCCTACATTCTAATTTCATATGTCTGTGGTTTCGGTCTTTCTTTGCCCATAATGTTATTCACGATGACTTAAGACTGCTGAGGCATCGTAGGACTGGTGCTGAGCAAACTCTTCATGCTTGGCAGACTTCAACTGAGAAATCCATCTTCATTCAACAGCTTGCGTATTTGCGGGTGCCAAGTACAAAGGTTGCATTGAAGCCCAGCATTAGCGAAGGGCTTGCTGGGATGAAATGTCAAGCTTCAGCATGAGTTGAGGACCTCTTTTTGGGGGTGTGGGGGAGGGGGACTGACTCCTATTAGTATGCCAGTAGGCCTTATATATGAAAAAAATAACCTGCTCAACAGCTGAAATGTTGTAAAACTGAGGCTCTTCAAGTATCATCTGCCCATCCTCTTCCCCTGGCCCATGAAAAGATTTGCCAATAGCAACACTTGGCCTTGCCCTTGATTTATTTTTTTCTTACAATGTAGGTTACAGCCATTTTTTGAGGACGGGCAACTTAGCAAACAGACTGATAACGATTCAGGCAGAGGTGCTGGGATTTTCAGAATACAATACTGGTACAGCATTATGTACTCATTTTCCCATAATTTGAACAGCAAAGCGGCTCTTTTCACTAGACTGGCTTAGGTCTCTTGATGGTCATCGTTTGGTCTCAGTTTTGATACAAATATGATGTGTGATAGAGCGTGATTTATAACATGTGCATACTGTGTATTATGTCATATGCAGAGATAAAGAGAGAGAGAGAGAGAGAGAGAGAGAGAGAGAGAGAGAGAGAGAGAGAGACCTGAGTGTTAATGCCAATGAATAGTATAAGAAAGCAGAATTTTGCCATATAAACAGGTGATACATAGGGATGGGCCTTTCATGTTATTACAAAAAGAGGGAGACACGAAAGGCCTTGTGGTGGAGTGATTAAATGCCTGTACGGCAGCTAAAAACTGTGCCCATAACCTGGGTTCAAGCCCAAGTAGTGGGTTCATGGTTGATTCAGCCTTCCTTCCTTCTGAGGTCGGTAAAATGAGTACCCAGCTTGCTGGGGGCACAATGTGTAGCTGCATAATTAAATTGTAAACCACCCAGAGAGTGCTTGAAGTGCTATGGGGAGGTACGTAAGCAGAACACTTTTCTTTTCTTCTTCTTCATATTCTTTCATCTATCCCCCCCCCAAACAATCTGTTAAACATGAATGATTCTAATGGACCAGAAATACATAGTTTCCCTGTGTTTTTCTGTTCCATTTAACCTTTCTTTTACCCTTTTTCTGTGAAGTCACCCAGTAAATATTTCTTCCAATACTGTTGCAAGCAGCAAGAGTAACAAGGATGGAAGAAATGGGAATTTTGTTTGTAAAAAGCACCTGAATGTGTTGGAACCCAGTGATGTGAGTTCTTTGTCATTGCCTCAGGCATGCCTTGTAGACGGAATTCTGTGCTGCCCCTAGTGTCCTCCACCTTGAAATTCTGTGTGGCTGCTAACTTGTGCCTTTATCTTGAATGTTTTTCGTTTTTTTCCATATATATTTTTCTGGATTTGGAGGAGGAGTCTCTGTCCCTCACTTTTCCCTATTATTTTCATTGCTGCCACCATCACATCACACTTCCCTGGATTATTTCCTTCCATTTCTATAAGGATTGTTCATACCTCTGTAAAAAATACAAAATCCCTTTTTATATCTGACAAATGTTTTACTTGTTAGATTTTCATAGTTTTGGGGAGAATGGGCTATGTGTGTTGGCTATATTTTCCTTATGTGTTGTCAAGGTGATGTCTGGCCAGAGAGGCCTACACTAACTATTTAGCCACATTGCCCAGGCTTTCCTGGAGTGGACATATTCTAAGAGTTCTGGATGCAATGATGGCTAAGAAGAATATTCCAGCCCAGTACCTCTCTCATCACCTTGAGTCACTCTAACTCCTCAGCACTCCTGGAGGTTACCAAAAACTCAAAATGTTATACATTTTAGCATGTACACCAACCCTGCCAGACAGGGATATCAAGATAAAATATCCAGTAGGCAACTGAGGGCAGGACCTTCTTTAGTACCAACAACTCTCTTGCCCCAAAATAACCAAACAGCTGTAAAAATGTTATTATTTTATTGAGGATGCTTCAAAAAGAAGCCAAAGGAAATAAAATTCCAACCAGTTTCAGAAGATGATTTCAAGTCTGCAAAGCAATAAAAAGTTGTCAAGCAAATAAGAACTGAAAAGATATTGAGTCAAAGATAACACCAGAAAAAACTCCACAAGAAATTAAGAAAGCTAGCTATCATAAACATGAAGACAGAACTTCAGCATGTATCCAGAGCATCCATTAGGTACAAATCAGGTAGTAAGACAGCCAGTAAGCATAGTGTTCTCCTTAGTGAAACTAGGCTAAACTTAGCAAAGTTTCTTTCCCAATTTGTGCCCATCAACCCACTTTCTAGAGCCTTCTTGGGAATGCACCAATTCGGTATCAAATCATCTTCTCAAAGCAGATAGTAATTTATGTCAAGTAACTTCACTTTCTCCCCTTCCTTCTCTTCAGCTGAAACTAATTTTGTTCATTAGCTCATACCAGAGGAGACTTGGTGGTACAATGGTGGCATAGTCGGAGGCAGTCTCAATCTCTCCTGCTACCATTCAGCATTTTAATATCCTGAGAACTATGTAAACTTCTGCTGCAGACTTTAAACAGGTAGCCATCTTCGCTTCTCTTTTCATATCACAAAGACCTTTGTTGAGAATATGGCATCTAAAGGACCGAATAAACCATTGGTAACTCATAATGTATCAACTAAGATGATACCGGCACCAGCCGTGTTTTCATCTGAGAGTGGTGCAGACAAAAATATATAGGAAACCTTTGGGGAGATGGCTGGGGAATTAAAATTATTGCAGCCTATTGAAGACTCTGTTGATTATCTTTGGGAGGCTGTTGAAAAGATTGCTGTTTGGGTTGGAGAGGCAGAGGCTAGAATTTCTGAACTGGAAGATACAACTGCAGCCCAGAACACAGCAATTACAGCATTACAAAAGTCAAATGCTGAACTGACCCTTAAAATAGACCAATTGGAAGGCAATAGCTAAAGATCAAATCTAAGAATTCTTGATATGCCAGTTAACAGTGAGCAGGAGCAACCAATCAAATTTATTGAAGGCTTTCTACAAATTGTTTTAGAATTGCCAAATGACTACAAGCTAGAGATAGAGAGAGCTCACCATATATCAACCCATTTTTCGCAGGGATCTCGGAGACCTCCTCCATTTCTTTTGAAATTCTTCAGCTTTCCTGTTAAATAATTCCTCCTATGACATGGGAGGGAGAAGGAAGGTCTGTCTTGGGGGCAAGGACAGCGCCAGGTTCTGATATTTCCAAAATATACTAAAAGTGTGGTCCAGCAACGAAAGGCATTTGCAACAGCATGTAAATTGGCATGAGAGTAACCTATTGAATAGAGATGGGCACAAAACACAAAAATGGTGTTTCAGTTTTTCGTTTGTCGTTGAGAGGTCTGTTTCGGTTTGTTTCTGTTTGTTGGGAATTTTTTGAAAAATTTCGTTACCGTTTTTTGTTTTTTTCATTTGTTGTTTCTACCCGCTTTTGCGTGATTTTTAAAGCATTTCTGTGCGCAGGCATCCCCCAATGCCCCAGACCAGAGGGAAAACACTAAAAAAAAATGGATGCTGGCAGAGACACAGTATAGACTAGGTATGCAGGGAGGCTGCAAAGGCAGCGGCGGGCATTGCCCAGGGTGCAAGGCAGCCGCAGATTGACTGCACTGTGGGGCAGGGGAGGGTACTCACCGAGAGGTACGCAGCACGCACGCACACAGGGAGGCTGCAGGACTGAAGCTAGAGTCGCAGAGACAGCAATCCCACCCTAACTCCCACCAGAGACTGCAAGGAGGATGGGGGCTGCCAGAGCTTTTTATGCCCTCTGTGGCTGCCAGACCTGCCCGCCCAGTCTGCAACCTGGGCATGCTATTGGTTGAACATGATCCCACATCACATGGCTTGCCTCCATTTTGTGGCTGGTGGCAACATCCATTTTAAAGGGAAAAGAAAAATACATTGCGATGGGAGAAGACAAAAACAAATGTTTTAAGGACCCCCCCCCAGTAGGTATTATCAGACAATATAAATAATTATCGCTGCGTTTTTATGGATGTCCAGGGTGTTTTTTAACATTTAAAACAGCTCATTTCATTGCACGCCGCCATTAATGGAAACGAAACGTAACGACCACAATTTTCGTGGTTCTGTTCGTTTCTTTTCATTTTCATCACAATTTTCGTTTGTCATTTCGTTACGTAACGGAAACGACAAATGGTAACGGAAACGAAAAAATGTTCGTTCCGTGCCCATCTCTACTATTGAATAATTTGTGAAGATTCCAGCTATTTTCTGTATTAGATCTGGTTCGAAACTGCTGCAATGTCACAACCCCGAAGAAGCTCAGAAGTATGTTTTTCAAATTGGTTAACCTTGGGCATTCTACCCAAATGAATTAGTACTGGGAGGCAACTCCAAAACAGTGAGATAAGAAGAAGTTGCAGAAGCATTTCTCTTTTTACCACTTAATAGCTGGATCAGAGCTATTTAAGAACGCATAATGAACCCTAATATTATTATTATTTTATTTGCTCTTGCCAGCCATACAGTAACCAGAGCATTTGCATTTTGGCTGAAGGTCCAGTCGATGAGCCAAGATAGACTTCCCAAGCTTTGCCTAATTGAACAAGCCGCTTCCACCCTTCTCAACTCGTGGGCCAGACAAATCGGTATTATGATTGCCTTCTCCGGGTTGTCAGTCCAAAGTTTGCTTTCTAATGGTCACTTAGCCAAAGTTATTTTTAAACAAAGAGTACAAGATCTTAGTACCCAACAGGACATGGAGCTCCTCTCTAGCAATAAAGCAGTAAGCTGGCTAGCAAAAAATAAACAGGTCTTCCAGTGCAAAAAGTACTTAACAATCAGTCTACCACACTCCCTTAGAAGAACCTATACCAGAGCGAGATTTGATCTATTGGAGTCCATGAATAGATATGGGCGCTTTCACAATTTACCCTATCAAGACAGATCCTGCATATGCGGTGCTACCCGCATAGAGGATACGGCTCACATTTTATTTGATTGTGAGCTTTATACAGCATTAAGACAATCACATTTATCAAAATTGATGGTCAAAATTGCCCACTGGAACACAAGTTTTCAGCTTGATTTCCTGCTCAACAGCTCCAAGATGCAGGTTGTCCGTGGTGTTGCTAACTTTGTACATAAGGCTGCTAGGGTAAGATCCACCTTCATAGATCAAATTGGTGTTCCCTGTAGGGGAGATGCTGACATATGAATGAGAAATTTTTAATCTTACTATTTTAACTGTGTTTTTAACTGTTTTTCATTCTCTTTTTTCTTCTTCTGCATTTGATATGGCCTGTTGGGCTAATCAATAAAGTTGTTGTTGTTGTTGTTGTTGTTGTTGATTTGATTAATTAATTAATTAATTAATTAATTAATTAATTAATTTTGGGAGGTGCACAGAGAGTGCTGCCAACTGAAACTAGAAGATCACAGTGTTTGTTTTTCTTGCTTTATGTTTTATTTTTGTTCATTCATTCTGTTAGCAAATTTCTCCTATCTCTGGAATTTTTTTATGTTGTACAGATTTTATGTTATACAAATCGTTTGTTGTACAAGGGTCCACTGGTATGACATGGAAGTAGAATCTCTACCAAGCAATCATTTAACAAGAAGAACCGGCCTGTTCTGAATTGAACTCAATCCAGACCCTCCTGAGCTATTCTGAACGTAACTGTATTACCCCCTTAATGCACTCATCTATAATCACTTGCTACCAAGTGTCACTGAAGCAGCACGTGAGATCCATAGGCTGAGTCCCTTGCACTCCATGTGCCAAAATGCTATTTCCAATTTGCCTTCCATATAAATGGATTATACAGTACATCAGGAGTAATGATTCACCTATTAACCTCCTGCTGCCACTTATCAGGTATTGGCACTTTGGGCTTTAAGAGGAAGGGAAAGGATTTTGAAATGGGGTTTTAAAAGGGAAAAAAAGGAGACACTTCTCTGGGACCTTAGTTTATTACCGCTCCAAGAACATGAACAGAACACATGCTCTACTGAGAAGCATTGTGCAGGATTGAGAAGCACCCTTCATTACAGGCTTTTTAGCCTATGATGCAGGCATGGCCACTAAGATGAGATTCAATGGACTGAAACGGCTGGGGGCAGGCTCTAAAACTGAATGTTCACATTACGACAGACACCTTGATGGTTGCAAGTCGAATTGTTTGAGTTTTAATAAACTTCAGATTAAATTCAATAAAAGTGTGGCCCCAGTTTTAACCTAACACTTGCCTCTTGCCTTTTGCCTCTTTATTTCTGGATGGAGATACAAAGGGAGGGCCTGCCTGCCTGCCTGCCTGCCTGCCTACCTACCTACCTACCTACCTATCTACATATAAATTTAAATTTGGTTTAAACAGTGCTACACCTTGCTGTCTGGGGCAAGTAAAGCTTTATTGCAAAATACAAACAGAGAGCAAAGAGAATGCAAAGATAGTAAAACACTTGACTAAGCAGACTATTAAAAAGCTAGGCATATCTAGAGACCTTGGCCTCTGGACCATCAATGGTGATCCCAAAAGGCAGGACCCCCAAATGGAGCTGAACACTTTTTATATACCTTCTTCACCACCACACCCAGAATGCAGAATCTTCTTCTGATGTTTCCGCTTCTTGTTCAGACCAGCTAAAACCAGTCAAACCCAGTTCATCTCTGGTGCTTTCATATCCCAGCTTGACCCTTCGTTCAGAGTTCTAGTTACTAACAAGACCATCGGCAAACACTTCTTCTTTCAGGTTCTTCTCCTACTGGGAGCTGCTTTGGTTAGGCCTCTGTGGTTAGAGCTCCACAGATGTTACAGAAGTTACCTAACTCCTTGTGTTGCTATCTCTGTGTGCTCTGCAGCTCAAAAATGTGCAAAGGCACAGCGCATAAGCTGATTGATTATTGATTAAAGAATATCAATCTTTTTTTAAATGTTTTTTATTAAATTTTAAACTACATACAACGACATAAAAAATGAAAGTAAAAAAAAAACTACAACAAACAATATAAGTGCACCCCCATCCCACGGGGCCATCCATACATTCTTATTCGTTGCTCCATCTTCTATTCTTTTAGTAGTCTTCTTAAAGTTCTCTTCTCCAGAATTGTTGTGAGATATTCGTGGACTCTTTCCCTTTTCCTTCGACTAGTACATAATCTAAAAATTCACCCCAGATATCGTAGAAAATGTCTTTTTTCATTTCTCCTCGTTTAACCTTTAAACTGCAGGACAGTTTATCGTTTATAGCTATATCCCAAAGTTCATTATACCAGTCTTCCATCTTGAATTCTAGTTTTGACTTCCAATTTTTGCTATAATTAATCTAGCAGCTGTCATAAAATTTGCTATTAGTTCCTTTGTTGTAACAACATAATCTTTACTTGTTAACAATGATAATAATGCTATCTCTGGATTACAATCTATATCCATCTTAATCATATTACTTAGCTCTAAAAACACTTTTTCCAGAACCTTTGGACTATTTCACATTCCCACCAAAGATGCAAGTAAGTACCAAGCTCTTTTTCACATTTCCAACATATCTTAGAGTAAGCAGGATTCATTCTATTTAGTCTTACTGGGGTTAAATACCATCTGGAAACCAATTTGAAGTAGTTTTCTTTTATCCTGACTGACAATGATCTCAAAATTCTCATATTCCAAATTTTCTTCCAGTCTTCTTTCTCTACCTGTACATTAAGGTCTTGGTTCCAAACTTCTCTCAAGGTGTTTAACTCCTTCATTTCTGATAATTCCCCTAGTATTTTATATATTTTACGTGTTATTCCTTTCTCTGAATTTTCCTGTTCAGACTCAAGCGATAGTAGGAAATGTTCAAATTTTGTGCATTCTCTGATTTGATTATTTCTCTTTCCCCAGTCCTTCATCCATTTTCCTAATTGAATATAATTTAACCATGTTAAATCACTGGGTTGCAAAATATTTTTTATATCCTGAATTGTTTTAATCTTGAGCATCCAATCCTTTAGTCTAGCTATTTTCTTAATTTTAAATAACTCCAAATAATGCTTCAAGTTGTCTGGAAAGCTTTCCAAGTCAGTAACTAAAGCCAGTGGGGATCCCTTCGGAGACAATATTTTCCTATATGTTCTCCATGTAACAATTAAACTATTCAATAGGGGGTTGTCAATCTTTAATTTGTTTTTAACTTCCGTGAATAAAAATGTGTTTATTTCCCCCTTTATATCCAAAGACTCTTGCTCCCACCATATTAACTTCTGTGGTTTAAAAAGAATTTCCCCCAAAGAACTAAGTTGATTGGCTATATAATAATTTTTTATATTGGGTATACCTATTCCTCCTTCTTTCTGAGATCTATACCATAGACTTTTATTTATTCTTGATTTTTTTCCCTGCATTACAATACCTATTTATCATGTCTTGGAGAGTTTTAATTTCCTTTTCTAAAAACTGAACCGGTAACATTTTAAAAATAAAGTTAATTTTTGGAAGTATTTTCATTTTTATCAATGCAATTCTACCAAACCACGATAATTTTAGTTTAGAGTAGGATAATAATTTGTTTTTCATCTCCTCTTCTAATTTCGAAATATTTCTTTCTTTAGTTTTAGTAAATTCTTTATGGAGTTCTAATCCTAGATATTTAATGCTTTTTCCCGGTTTAAGTCCAGATTTTTCAATCATCTTTAAGTCATGTTTTCCATAATTGAAGAATAAACTCTCTGATTTTTGCCAGTTAACACATAATCCTGTTATTTCTCCAAATTCTTCTAAATGAGATTTTACTCTTTGAATATTCTCTATTGGGTTTACAATAGTCAAAAGAGCATCGTCCGCGAATAAACTAATTTTAGTTGCCCCATCTTTCCCTATACCTTTAATAGATTTGTCGTCCCTTATGGCATTTGCCCGGAGCTCTATAACAATACAAAAAAGGACTAGAGAAAGAGGACATCCTTGTCTAGTTCCTCGGCCTAGGGTGATTTGTTCAGTCAATCCATCATTAACTATTATTGAGGAAGTGCCCGTTGAATATAGTTGATTTATTACTCCCAAAAAGGATTTCCCAAATCCCCATTTTTTTAACAATATTTTTAATGTGGGCCATTGAACACAATCAAAAGCTTTATAAAGATCTAGAGATAACATCCCAGCTTTAGTAGTACTCTTACCCATTTCATAAAGAACATTCAAATTCCTTCTAATAATATTTGCCATTTGTCTACCTTTGATAAAACCACATTGATCCTCTTTAATATATTTAGCTATAAATTTATTCATTCTTTTAGCCAAAATTGCTGTGAAAATCTTAGCATCTTGATTTAATAAGGATATTGGTCTGTATGACCCAATATCCATTAAATTTTTATTAGGTTTTGGAATTAAAATAGTTAAAGAATGGGTCCAAGATCTCGGAATTTGTTCTCCATCCAAAATTTCATTATATAGCTTCTTTAATTTAGGTATTAATACTGCTTTTAAAAGTTTGTAAAATTCAGGTCCCAGAGCGTCCACTCCGGGCGTTTTATTATTCTTTAATTTGTCTATTACCTCGCTTATCTCTTGATCTATAATAGGCTTTTCCATTTCCAGCATATCTTCCTGTTCCAAGACCCTCTTTAAATTCTTAGTAATATACCTTTCTATATCCTCCTTAGGTTTATTTTTTGCAGTATATAACAACTGATAAAACTCTTGTATAGCTGACAACTTTTCCTTCATTTGTGTGCATGTCTTACCTGAGGAGTCTTTTATAATCCCTATTGTATTCTTGTCTTGTCTTTTCTGTGCTAATCTGGCTAAAAGTTTTGAGTTCTTGTTGCTGTATTCAAAAAAATTTCTTTTTAGGTACAGAAGATTCCTTTGTGTTTGTTGTAAATCTAGATCTTCTAACTCTTTTTTCCTTGCTTCAATCAACCTCAGTATCTTATTATCCTTAGTAAGAAAGAATTGGGATTCTAAATCTGCTATTAATTTTTCTAATTTTCTTTTATTGAGTTCTTCCTGTTTTTTAGTTTTAATATTTTCTTTTATGATAAGGCCTCTAGCTACCGCTTTCAGGGTGTCCCATATGATTGGCGTTTGGCTACCTGCCTTTTCGTTTATATCCCAAGTTTCCAACCAATCTTTTTTGACCTTTTCCAGCACTTCTGGATATTGAAATATTTTTAAATTCATTCTCCACCTTTTAGCTTCTCTATAATTTTTATTTGTTGCTAAATCAATCGACATTAAAGCATGATCAGATGTTTTTATGATCTCAATTTCGGTATTATTTATCTTGGGTATTAGGCTTTGTGAAGCAAACACAAAATCTATCCTAGAATAGGTTTTGTGCACTGGTGAGTAGAAGGTGTATTTTATTTCATCTCCTTTCAGTTCTCTTCAGACATCCTTCAATCCTGTTGTATTTATAAACTTTGCTAGAGTTGTTGGTCTTGTCCTCCACTCTTCCTTTTTACATACCGATTTATCTTTAATTTTATCTAAGACCATATTGAAATCCCCTGCCATTATTAAATACCCCTTTTTAACCAATTCAATCTGATCCCAAAGGAAATTGTAAAAGTGGCCTTGGTTAACGTTTGGTGCATACAGATTAACCAAAGTATAATGATCTTTCCCCATTAGAACTTGCAATATTATATATCTACCTTCTGAATCTTTTACCACATTTTCAACAACACATTCACAATTCCTTGAGATTATAATGGCAACCCCTCTTGCTTTAGATGTGCCAAAGCTTTTTTCATAAATATCAACATTTGGAATTTTTAATTCGTTAATACCATCTCTTATTTGATGAGGTAATATTGCAAAAAGGCAATATCTATTTTGTGCCTTTTGATCATCGCTTCGATTCTATTTCTCTTCGAAAATGACCCCAGACCTTTTACATTCAACGTTGCTAATTCTATAAACTTTCCCATAACCTATTTCTTTTGGCTTCAATATTCTGGAATGGTCCCGTTGTGCATACAAAAGTAAAAACACCATCAATTGATAAAAAATAAACTAAAATAAATCTAATCCTCCACCCTTAAAAACTATTCTTTTCTCCCACCCCACCAGCTATCATACTGTTTAGCATGTGCATCAAGGGGATGGGAGGGAGGAAGTCGTCCACAGACATTAGCCAGCCTAGATCTCCTTAACTCTTAAGTAGCGTGTTACTGAAAATTCTATAAGTTTATTCTACCCCCCTCTAAACCACCCTCTCACCACCACCGCCCCCCTCAAAACAAACAAACAAACAAACAAAAACAAAAAAGGGAAGGGGGAGAGGAGCGGGAAAGGGGAGAAAAGGGATAATGAAAAGAAAAAAACACCCCCAAAACAAAAATTAAAATTGGAAAAAAAGAAAAAAAAGAAAAAAGGGGGGGAGGGGGGAAGGGAAGTGGAAGGGAAAAGGGGGAGAAGAGTAAAAGAAGAAAAACAAAGGGGATGATAGGAGGTGAGAGAGGGGGAAAGAGAGAGGAGTAAGTTAAATGAGTTTCAAATATTCTTCATCTTCATCGAAGATTCCTGGAGTCGGAGTAAAAAGAGAGAAATTCACTGTCCTGATGTTGCCACTGAAGTTCCCAGGGGAGAACAGGCAGAACCTGAGTTGTCCTGTATGTTCCATGCTTCAAGAAGATGCTGGCCTTCTTCTAGAGAGTAGATAGTGTGTTGAACAGAGGCTTTCCAAACTTTCAAAAATAGGGGGTGACCCCAAGAATAGCGATAGTTGTTCTTCCTTAATATGATTGTGACTGGTCTCATCGATTTACGCCAATCAGCAGTTTCTTTAGAAAAATCTTGAAAAACTTGCACAGTTGCATCTCCTCTCTTCAGAATATTAGGATTGGCTCTAATTGAAGACATAAGACGCTCTTTATTTACATAAGAAGCAAATCTTACTATCACTGGTTTTGGGGCCCCATCTCTTGACTTGCCCAGATAATGAACTCTCTCTAAATCGTCGTCCTCTAGTTGTTTGGGCAGAAAGGAGTTAAACCAGGTTAAAACTTCCTGTTTTAATGATGCCCCCTTCTTTTGAATAACAAAATTAATCAGTTTGATGTTCTGCCTCCGAGAATAATCTTCAATATAAGTCAGTTTCTTATTAGTTTTCAGTAAAGCCTGCTTCTGAGAGTTAATTTGAGTTTCGTTTTCCGTTACACGTATCTCCAGATTTTTAAATTCTCCTGCCAAATTATCAAGCCGCTGGCCATTTAACTTTATTTCATGTGATAAATCTTGTTTAGTGCTTTGGAGATCCTTTGAAAGGCCATCCATTCTGCGTATCACATCCTGTTGATTAACACTCATGATGCTAGCTAGCTCCGTCCTCATTAAACGCAGTTCCTTCATGAAGTCTTGATCTGTGGGAGGAGGAGTAGTCTCCCTCTTTCCCTTCTCAGATCCTGACGCCATTTTTACCCCTCCGTCGTCTGGGGGCTGCTCGATACGCTGTAGAGCTGGGCGATTGTGTGCTGTATCAGATAATTTCCTAGTCCAACCTATTGGCTGGAGTTTCTTTTTTGCTCTCTTACCCGGCATATAATTAGACAAAAGGCAGGTATCAGGCAGTCTAACTGTTTGTAATAATCTGGTGACTTTCCAAACAGCCGGGATTCAGTTTTCTAAGCAGCCAGCGGCCAGCAGAATCAAGCAGGCAAAACCGAAAGTAGCTCCTTTTGCTTATAAATCAAGCTTATCTAGTCTAGAAAAACACATATATTGCTTCTCCTGACACCCGAGTAATTTATTGATGCATTACTCACGGCACCACGGCATTTAAACAGTAGTTTTAAAGCTCTTTTTGGATTGCGGCACAGAGCTCTAAGATCAGGCTGCCGGCATGTCTTGGTGGGCGGGACTTCAATATCAATCTTATCCATCCATACATACATACATAGAGGTTGGTGGCCATTCTTGGGCAGATGGATCATGGAGATGGTATGAAGTGCTTGGTTGCTCTTCATCCCAATTCATCAGCACCGATGCTGGATACTCCTTTCCCCCATCCTTCTGCTGTAGAGATGGGCACGACCAGAAAAAATGACATTTTGATTTTTTGTTTGTCGGAACTGGTCCGTTTCGTTCTGTTTCCGTTTGTCACGAATTTTTTTGAAAATTTGTCATTTTGACGTTTCATTCGTCGTTTGTCTTTTCTACCGCGATTTATCGCGATTTGACTTCCCAGAGCATGGGGGCGTCCCGCAATGACCCAGAGCAGGCGGAAAACACTTTAAACTGGGTGATGAATAATATATTTAATAAATATATCATAGCATAAGACTGCATCCTATGCAATAATGCAAACAAAGTGGGCATAATGCAATATTCTTTTTTTCTCTTGGTCAATGATGACTGAACCAGCAGCCACCCTACTTGGTCTGGCTGCCTGTTATACTTTGTTTTGTTTTGTTTTGAAGCCTTTATCCATCCCATTTCCCCTCCACCTCTCAGAGGCAGCAGGAGACACAGTATTCCGTTCCTCCCCGAATCTGGATGAGGGTCTACTTCTCTCAATGTCCCCTCCCCATGACACTCCTTGTAAAGCCAAGCAAATGCCATCCTGGTCAACTAGTGGTCAGAGATTCAGATGCTTCCCCCCCCTCATCCGGATGAGTTCCCCTCAATCTCTTGGAATCATTGCCAGCTGGAGTATCCTGAGGAGACCGGTTCGCTCATGGAGCAAACAGACCTTCTCTCTCCTTGACCAGGTGGTGCATTTCGAGGCCCATCTCCAGGGCAGAGACCCTCTGCTGCCTTCCACCCCGTCCGGCTTCCCTGCTGTGTCGCCGGAAATGGCCTAATCCTAACCCTAACCCTGTAACTGTTTTCATTTGGGCCCTACTTGCAAGAAGGGCCGCCTGGGAAGACCCCCCCCCTGGAACTGCCAGCCAAAGGGACCACTGGTTTTTCAAGAACTGATTGGCAAAGGCAGCCATTCAGACAGCAGGAAGGACGGGTGGTGGGGTTGGACCTCCTGCCTTGAATGTTTGGGGTGCAGGCAGCTGAGCCCAATTTGTGACAGTCCACACAGCAAAGCCACGAAGCCAGAGCGCCAGGGAATTTTTCTTAGTTGGGGAGGGATTTTTTTAGCGGCCTCCTTTGCAGGCCACAAGGCCAGAGTTCTGCCTACCCAGTGGAGACAGAGTCCATGCACGCAGCAAAGCCACGAAGTCAGAATGGCAGGGAAGTTTGGGGTGGGATTCTTTCAGCCCCCTACTTTGGAGGCCACCAAGCCAGAGTTTTGACTGCCCAGTGCATACACATTCTGCGTACGCACACAGCAAAGCCACGAAGCCAGAACAGTGGGGAAGTTTGGGGAGGGATTCTTTCAGCCACCTACTTTGGAGGCCACCACGCCAGAGTTTTGACTGCCCAGTGCATAAACAGTCTATGCACACACGCAGCAAAGCCACAAAGCCAGAACAGTGGGGAAGTTCGGGGAGGGATTCTTTCAGCCGCCTACTTTGGAGGCCAGTTTTTCAAAACCAGGAGACCAGTTCCGCCTACCCAGTGGAGACAGAATTGACGCACGCAGCAAAGCCACGAAACCAGAACGGCGGGGAAGTTCGGGGAGGGATTCTTTCAGCTGCCTCCTTTGGAGACTGCCAAGCCAGAGTTTTGACTGCCCAGTGGAGACACAGTCCACCCAGAAAAGCCACGAAGCCAGAGCGCCAGGGAACTTGAGGGAGGGATTGTTTCCGGCCTGGTACTTTTCTCTCTCAACGAAGCTTTCAGGGAGGAGACCAGTTCCACCAACCCAGTGGAGACAGAGTCGACGCACGCAGCAAAGCCACAAAGCCAGAACAGCGGGGAAGCTCGGAGAGGGATTCTTTCAGCCACCTACTTTGGCAGCCAGTTTTTCCAAACCAGGAGACCAGTTCCAACAACCCAGTGGAGACAGAGTCCACGCACGCAGCAAAGAAGCCACAAGGGTGGGGAAGTTCGGGGAGGGATATTTTCATACGCCTACTTTGGCGGCCAGTTTTTCCAAACCAGGAGACCAGTTCCACCAACCCAGTGGCGACAGAGTCCATGCACGCAGCAAAGAAGCCAGAACAGCAGGGAAGTTCGGGGAGGGATATTTTCAGTCACCTACTTTGGAGGCCAGTTTTTCCAAACCAGGAGACCAGTTCCACCAACCCAGTGGAGACAGAGTCCACGCACGCAGCAAAGAAGCCAGAACGGTGGGGAAGTTCGGGGAGGGATTCTTTCAGCCGCCTACCTTGGAGGCCACTAGGCCAGAGTTTTGCCTGCCCAGTGGAGACACAGTCCACCCAGGAAAGCCACGAAGCCAGAGTTTTGGAGGCCATAAAGCCAGAGTTTTGGAGACCACCAAGCCAGAGTTTTGACTGCCCAGTGGAGACAGTCCACCCAGGAAAGCCACGAAGCCAGAGTTTTGGAGGCCACTAGGCCAGAGTTTTGCCTGCCCAGTGGAGACACAGTCCACCCAGAAAAGCCACGAAGCCAGAGTTTTGGAGGCCATAAAGCCAGAATTTTGGAGGCCACCAAGCCAGACTTTTGACTGCCCAGTGGAGACACAGTCCACCCAGGAAAGCCACGAAGCCAGAGTGCAAATGTTAGGGAGGGATTGTTTCTTCTGCCTTTGGAAGCCGGAATGCTAGTTTGAAGGAATCTTCCCTCCTTCTGTAAAGGGATTTCCCAACCTGGACTGTAACTGGTGGGAGTGAACCCCCCCATGTTGGAGGACAGAGTACCCCAATTCTAAACAAAATAGTTGATGATGACTGTGCCTGTTAAAGTTGGTCTCCTCAAGTGATTTTCTACCTAGAGGTGGGGGCAGCCAGGGTTGCTGCCTGGGGAAGTCGAGGAGAGTGGCCGACAAGGTGCATGTCAGCTCGGAGGCTGAACTTGAAGCACCGAACTGCTGATAGGAAGAGGAGAAGCACCTGGAAGGCCTCCTCCAAACTGACAGGCAGGCAGGTAGGCAGAGGGTCGGGCCGGCAGCCAGGCAGGCAGGGAAGCAGGCAGTCTGGCTTACAGGTAGGAAGGCAGGGTACCCACCCAGGCTAGGGAAGGCACAAAGCCAAAGTGCCAGAAGGGAGGATTGTTTCTGCCTTTGGAGGCAGAGTTTTTCCACCCCAGGAGACCGAGTTTCATCAACCCAGGAGACAGAGTGGATGCAGGAGAACAGGGCTATTTCTTTAAGGCTGCAAGGAGAGCTAGGCCCTTGCTAATCAGTCTTTGAGGTAGGTTGTTGTAAAGTGCATCTCGACCACTTTGTAAGCAGAGTGGCTCCAAAACCACAGGGAAGGGAGGAACGCATCGAGGAAGGCAGGTATTAGGGTATACTACACTCAGACTAGCCATGGCCAAGGGGAAATATTGGGCCTACAATGACACTAGAAAAAAATATTGCTGGGCTGCTACAAAGACCAGGGAAGCCCTATAAAAACAGGGCTAATTATGTAGCCCTTATTACATCCATACATGCAGCGCAATTACGGGCATTCAGGAAGACAAAGGTGGAAGGCAGGCAGGCAGGCGAAGCATTCAGGCAGGCAGTCATATAGACAGAGCAGACAGCCAGGCATAACTGCATTGTGCTGGTGGAATGTTAGGATCGGCGGCATACAGGCATTGGTTAGATTGGGTTAGGGTTAGGGGAAGTTGCACGGCTGCAACCCCAACAGTCTTGTCCCATTCAAAGTTATAAACATTGAGTGGTCCTCCCTGGTTCAGAGCCAGGCAAGGGCTAGACAAATTGGGCCTACACAGACCCTTCGAAATGACACATTGAGTGGTCTTCCCTGGTTTTGAGCCAGGCAAGGCCTAGAAAAATTGGGCAATAATCGAACCCTTTAAATTGAGTGGGAATGCAGGAAGGCAGACAGATAGGAAGGCAGGCAAGCAGGCTGGCAGGAAGTTGGGCTTGGAGGGAGGAAGCCAAGCTGGGAGGCAGGCATAAATGGAGAAATCTATTAAAGAGGAGGAGATAGAAGATGTGATAAACAAATTAAAGAATGCTAAAACTCCAGGAGCTGATGGATTGGGACCAGAATTTTATAAGATATTCAAATCAATGTTAATACCTAAGCTAAAGAAGCTTTATAATGAGATAATGGAAGGAGAGCAAGTTCCTATCTCCTGGAAAAACTCGCTAACTATTTTAATTCTCAAGCCTAACAAGGATCCAACAGATGTTGGATCCTATAGACCAATATCACTTATAAATCAAGATGCAAAGATTTTTAAAGCAATTCTAGCCAAAAGAATGTATAAATTTATAGATAAATATATTAAAGAAGATCAAACTGGATTCATTAAGGGTAGACAAATGTGGAACACTATAAGAAGAACTTGAATGTTCTTCATGAGATGGGAAGAGCACAAGATAAAGCATGCATTTTGTCCTTAGACCTATTTAAAGCTTTTGACTGTGTTCAATGGTCTGCATTAAAACTTCTATTAGAGAAATGGGGATTTGGAGAAAAATTTTTAAGTGTAATAAATCAACTCTATTCACAGAGTACCTCGTCAATTATAGTTAATGATGGGATGACAGAACAGATCATCTTAGGCCGAGGAACGAGACAGGGATGTCCTTTATCACCAGTTCTGATTTGCATAGTTATAGAGCTACTTGCTAATGCAATAAGGGATGATCAACTAATCAAAGGTATGGGCAAGGAGGCGAAGATTAAAATTAGTTTATTTGTGGATGACGCCTTGTTAACAATAAAAAATCCACTAGAAAATACACCAAGAATAAAATCACATTTAAAGGAATTTGCCGAAACAACCAGATTATGTGTAAACTGGCAAAAATCAGAAATTATGCTCTTCAACCATGAAAATCGAGATATGGAGATCTCTAACTATGGATTGAAAGTTTGCAAATATATGAAATATTTAGGGATACTTCTAGACAAAGACATGCGTAAGACCAAAGAACGGAATTTCATCAAAATAAAGGAAGAGATTAGAAATAACTTACAAAATTATTCTATACTAAATTTATCTTGGTTTGGTAGAATAGCAATGGTAAAAATGATAATACTTCCTAAAATTAACTTCCTTTTTAGAATGCGACCCATTCAGTACACTGAAGCCGAAATTAAAGCTTATCAAGATCTTATAAATAGATACTGTAATGGTGGTAAAAAAGCAAGAATAAGTAAAAGCTTTTGGTATAGATCTCAAAAGGATGGAGGTATAGGCATACCTAATCTTAGAATCTATTATACAGCTAACCAGCTTAGTTGTGTGGGGGAAGTATTATTTAATCCTAAAAAATTAATATGGTGGGAACTTGAATCAGATGAGTTAAGTGGAGATATAAACAAATATCTGCTTACCCTGCCCCAAAAAAGATATTCAATTAAAAATCCGCTCCTGAGTTCCCTATTACTTACTTGGAAAAAATACGGAAGGAAACTGCTACCGGAAGGTTCCCCTCTTGGATTGGTGATAGATCAGATAAATTTCCCCACAAATATGAAGAAATATGGAGAATTATTTAAAACAATGAAAGTGGCAAGATTAAAAGACTGGATTAAAAAGATGAAAACAAAGCAGGAAATTAAATGCATACTGCAAGCTAAGGATTTATTTTGGTTGAATTATACTCAATTAGAGAGTTGGACGAAAGAATGGACAAGAAGAAATATACAACTTAGAGAATACACAAAGTCTGAGCAATTCCTGTTAACATATGAATCAGAGAAAGGAAATGCACGGAAAGGAGCAGTAGGTAAAATATACAAAATAATTCAAGATTCACTTGAGAATGCGGAGCTGGGTACAATAAGAGAGGTCTGGAAACAAGACTTAGACAAAGAAATAAATAATGATGAATGGAAAAGAATTTGGAATTTCAGGATTTTACGATCATTATCAGTTAGAATAAAAGAAAACTATTTCAAACTAGTTTTAAGATGGTATGTGACACCAGTCAGACTGAACAAAATGAATCCAAGATATTCCAAGTTCTGCTGGAAATGTGAAAAAAAGGTACCTATATTCATCAGTGGTGGGAATGTGAAATAGTTCAAAAGTTTTGGCAACAGATTTTCGGTGAGATAAGAGAAATACTACAAACTAATATTAAATGTAAACCGGAAACTGCATTGTTATCAGTACCACCAATTAATGAATATGATATGAAAACAAAAGAATTAATTGCAAACCTTATGACAGCAGCAAGATTGATTATAGCTAGAAATTGGAAATTGAAATTAGATCTTAAAATTGCTGACTGGTATAAGGAAGTGTGGGATATAGCTTTAAATGATAAATTATCTTGTAATATAAAAGTTTTGTGAGGGGAAATGAAAAAGGATATTTTTATGACATTTGGGGGAAATTTATAGAGTATGTACTATTAAAAGGCAAAGGGATACAACGGACCTATAATTCAACACAGTTCTGGAGAAAAGGACCTTAAGAGGCTAACTAGGAAAAAAAGAAGAAGATGAAGGAAGAGAAGATTCAAGAATACTGGATGGTCCCGGGGGGTGGGGGGCACTTTGTAGTGTTTGATGATTTTATTGTCCATTATTGTTTATTATTGTTTGTTGTATGTTTGTATGTCTGTAAAATAAAAAGATTAAAAAAAATTGCAGGCAGGCAGGCATAAGTGTTGCTCTGGTAGTGCATGTTAGAGCAAGGGAGGCCTGTTTGGAAGGAACTGGTGGAAGAACGACTGTGTGCCTAGGTCTTGGAGTGTTGGGGTAATCCCAACTTGGAAAGGTTGGAAGTGGATGAAAGTCAACCTTTCCACGGTCTCCGGGTCCAGACGAGAGCGGCGCGGCCTCAAGACATCTCCCATTTGGGAGAAGACACGCTCACTCTGGACACTGGTGGGTGGGATGGACAAGAGGTCCAATGCCAGAGTTGAAAGAGCGGGCCAGATGTCTGCCTTTCTGGCCCAGTAGTGGAGTGGGTCCAAGGTGAGGGGTTGGAGGGGCTCGGCCATGTACTCCCTCACCATGGTCAGAGTGGGGTCCGGTTCTTCTTCCTCCTTTGCCTCCACTGAGGAGGAGACTGCCATGGCTAGGGCAGAGGCCAGGTAGTTGGCTGCTGGTACGGAATCTGGTCTCCGGGTGTACACTCCTGCAGTAGAGGAGGAAGATGATCCTTGCGAGCATTCCTCTTCTGGATCGCTCTGGCTTCCGTGCGCCCTTGGGAACGCCTGGGCCTGATTTGAGACAGCCCTGTGGACTTGACGGCATAGCTCCGTCTTCCAGGAGTTAAGGTCGGCAGGGCACCCCGCCAAGGAACCCTTGACGCGAGGATCACACAGGCATGCCATCTGGTACACCTTTTCCTGCCTCAGTGGGCTAAGGTGGGTATCCACGCCGGTCAACAGGCTGTCTGCCAAGGCCCTGCTCTTTGGGAAAAGATCGGCTTCTTCCTGGATACTGGCCTCTAGGCGTTGGCGAAGGGCATATATCAGGGGGAGTACGTGGCCCAGGCTGGCATTGTAGTTGCTGAGGATGTGGTTGGTCTACTCAAAAGGCTGCAGGATACCCACCATCTGGGAGAGGGCGAGCCACTCGGTAGCACCAATGTCCAACACCCTTCCCTCAGGCAGGATGGGAGTGGTTGACATGACATATTCCACCACTTGCCTCTGCTCCAACAGGCGCTTGACCATTTCTTAGGTGGAGTTCCACCGGGTGGTCACGTCCTGGATCAGGACGTGCTCTGGTCGGCTCATCTCCGCCTGCTTCTCATGCATCATCCTGGATGCCTTGACGCTGAGTGAGAAGTGCCTGACTATTTTCCTGCACTTGTCCAGCAAGGCCTTGGTCTCCAGGGTCCCCTCACACCAGGAGTCCTTCGGTGAACCCAGGCCAATGGCATCGCCCACCACTAGATGCAGTTTGTGTGCTGCACACATGATGACCTGGAACCCTGCCCTTTCAACCGTGTTGATCATGTTACATCCTGTGCCAGTGACCATGAATCCGCGATTGACCTGCCCCTCGGGTGCCTTCGCATGAGGTGGCTATGCAAGGCACTTGAGGAGAGGTGTTTGGGGTCATTCCCCCTGTGCACGACCACCCCGCATTTCTTGCACACCACAAGCCTCGAGTCTGCCGGGCTGTTCTCAAAATGCTCCCAGAGAGACCCGCGAGGCTTATGGAAAGTACTGCGCCCCTCTGGTACTGCCTGCCGCTGCTGTGCTGCTGGTGGTGTGGCTTGTGCCCTGCTGGGACAATTCACTGCTGCTGTCACTGGTGGTACTCTGGTCCTGGGTGGAAAGAGGGCTGCTCCTTCCATCACTGCCTGAACCCTGCCTTTCGTCTATCCCTGCCAACAGGTCCTCAGAATCCGGCAGATGCAGATGAACAGAGCTTTCTGATTCTGAGTACTCGTCTTCCTTTCGATATAAGTGGGGTGAGTGTGAGACCTTGGTGATGGGGATCGCATGCAGTCATCCATGCTTCCCTCAGTGACAGAAGATGGTCCGGTGGTGCTGGTTATGCAGCTGCTGCTTGGAGAGGGAGTGGCAGCAATATCACTATCTGCACTACTTCCTGTGCCTTCCTTCAGAAATGTGCCCCTATTTATTTTAGTGGGGGTCCCCCTGCCCTTCCCTCTGGCTCTGCCAACGCTCCTCATTTTTTTTTATTTCTCAAAGTTATAGAAATATATTTTCTTATTATATTTGTGTAAACAAACTATTCTAATAAACTTATCCTTTTGACCCACAAGCTTACTCTCACACTGTGTTCTTTTGTACAAGCTTTCAATGTTGCCCTGCTGGCCCTTGATATAATTTTCTAAATTCTGATTTCAACTTGATCCACTGAAATGGAGGAAAACTTTGGAAGCAAATGGTAGTATTAGAAAATAAATGAAACTAAAAATAACCCTGAAGTGAAAAGAGAGTAGGGGTACTCTGAGATGCCTCCCCAAAAAGATATTGGTGTGTAAATAAAATATAGTTCAGTAGTTATCAAGGCAACAACTAAGAATGGTGTGGTGCAGCTAAATGAATGAATGAAATGAAATATAAAAGTGTCTCTTCTTGCTCTCAGGTCAGGCTGTAAAACTTAGGAACGAAATGGTATGGTAGTATTTGAAAATAAATGAAATGAAACTATTAAATCCAGACCAGAAGTCCAGAAGAAAACTCTTCTTCCCTTCTTCAGCAACCACTCAGCAAAACTGCAGTGCATGCAGGCCAGGCACAGTCAGAGAATAAAATTAAAATAGTTTTCTAAATTCTAATTCAACTTGATCCACTGAAATGGAATGTGCCTGCCTGTGTGTGCAAGTGCATACACAACACAACAAGTGTATGTATGTAAGCAAACAAACAATGAGCTGGAGTAATGAATAAATAATATTGTAAAAGATTTATATTGTCCCCTTTTGGAGGAGGTTCAGTTTCTTGCACCCTCCAAATCTGTGGGTGGGTGTGTGCAAGCAAATTAGGCTCTCCCAGCCTGTAATTGAACTGGTGGTGTGTCACTGGAATTTATACAGCTGGACAGGTGGCTTCAGCCACACCCCAAAAATAAGCCTGAAGTGAAAAGAGAGTAGTGGTACTATGCCTCCCAAGAAAGATATTGGGGTGTAAGTACAATATAGTTTAGTAGTTGTAGTCGGGAAATAAAATGAAAATAATTTTCTAAATTCTTCTGATCCACTTAAATGAAATGTGTCTTCTGTGTGTTCAGTGCACACACAACACAACAAGTGTATGTATGTAAACAAACAAACAATGAGTTGGAGTAATGAATAAATATAATATTGTAAGGCTGATATCAGCAGCAGCAGCAGCCTCCCAAGAAAGATATTGGGGTGAAAATAAATACAATATAGTTTAGTAGTTGTCAGGGAATAAAATGAAAATAATTTTCTAAATTCTTCTGATCCACTGAAATGGAATGTGTCTGTGTGTTCAAGTGCACACACAACACAACAAGTTTAAAAACAAACAATGAAGTAAGTAATTAGTAAACTAAATAATATTGTAAAATATTATCCACTTAGAATAGAGGTTCTGTTCTTGGCTTGCACCCCAAATGTGTGTGTGTGTGCAAGCAGATTGAAGTTGGGAAAAAATAGAAAATAAATGGTAGTATATAATATATTTTAAAATAAATCCACACCTCCCACTCCCAGTCGACCCTCCCCCTTTATCCAATATCAGAAAAATCCTTCCTCTCCCCACAAACAGCCAGAGAAGAGAACAAAGAAAAAACTCTAACTGCTTCCCTTCGCCAGACAAAGCTGCAGGGAATCAAAGAAATTATTTTCTAATAAAATCAACTCCCACCCTGCCTGCCTAACTTAAAAGCCTAAAGCCTCCCTCCACCCAGGCCTCGATCAGATAGCCAGCAGCAGCCACAGTCCTCCCTCAAACAGATCCAAGACCCGACTGCAATTTCTGGAAGGTGCCTCAGCTTTTTATGCCCTCCGAGACATCCAGAAGTGTCAGTCAAAAACCTGGTGATGCCATTGGTGGAATTGTTCAAAAACATTGCATGGTCCCATCCCATGCCCAGCCCAAATGGGCAGGTCTAAAAAAATAAAAAATAAAATAAAATAAAATTAATACGACGTTTTATTGCTATAAAAAACCGACTGCTGCTACTAATAAAATTCAGGCATTTAAAATAAATAAATTTCACATGTTTCTGTTGTGATTTGGTGTGTTTTTTGACCACGATTTCAAAAGAAAAATTGTGGTCGCCATTTTGGATTTCCCACCACCACCACATGGCATGGTGAGACGACGAGGATGACGCCCCCCAGCCTGGTGCAAGCTGCCCAGGACAGGAGAGGAGGGAGGGGAAAGGCTGGGGAGCCCCCAGAAACCACCCCTCTGGGAGGTGGCAAAGGCCTCAGGCAGGCATATTTTCACCTGCTTTTTCGGGCAGGAGTCGGGTTTTTTTTAAAACTTTTGAAAAAAATTTCTGTGCTTTGCATCACGCAATCGCCGTGATGCCACAAATGGAAATGAAAAACCGGACCAAATTTTTCTTTTTTCGGTTCGAGTTCAAGTTGTAACGGCTTAATTACCACTACCGTTTCCGTTACTTCCGGAAATGAAAAACCGAAAATGGAAACGAAGATTTTGTCGCTCCGTGCCCATGTCTATCCTGCTGTCACCTCCACTTACCTGGTTCCACCTGCTGGCCACTTAGATGAGGAGGTGGGATGGGGAGGGTGCCTGTGTGGCCATTTGGTGGCTAGTTGCCAGAGGAAGCAGGGCAGGGAGGCTGCCAGGTGCCAGTGAGGGTGGTGGGAGAAAGGAGTGGTTCATGCCCATCTGTAGTTACTCGGGTGTCCTTTAAACACACCACTTCAATAGAAGATTTATTCTTTTAAAGGGATAAAGCAATTTCGTTCCAGGAGCATCCTTTGTAAAACAGGGGTAGGCAAAGTACAGTCCTTCTCACCATCCCTGGGGAATTGGCAGGGCAGGGGAGTGGATGAGGGAAGGTTATTTTCCCTCCTGAAAACTTTAGTACTTGAGTAATAAAATGCAGCAACCCAACCTCTTTCTGAAAGCTAAGCCTAAAGAAAACAAAAAAAAAATTCCCATTTTTTCATGCTTTTTTGCTAGTAGGTTGCAGGGGCTGCTGCAGCTCCTTCTGAGTCTTAGGGTAGAAAAGTGACTCCCAGGCCCTCCAAAGATGTGTACAGTTGCTAGAAGGGGATATTACAGCAAGTTTAGGCCTTGTTCTTTGTTTCTCTTTTTTAACCACTGACAGAACAGATTCTATGTTCGATAATATTGTAAGTTATTTTTTTCTTTAATTTTCATTGTCAGTCTGTCCGTTTCCACACATTCTAAAATTGTCTTAATTATCTTTTGTTTGTTGGTATTTGTTCATTTGCTTCAGTCTTGTACCTACACAATCTGCTGTCAGAATATGTAATACAGTATTATATAAATATTTTGCTTCTCTAAGTTCTCTGGTACTATACCTAATAGAAACAATTCTGGTTTGAAATCTATATGCTTTGTTAACATTTTAACAAGCCAAATATGTATTTTAATCCAAATATTTTTAGCTTTATCACAGGTCCACCGTACATGATATGACCCCCTTTTTTCGCTCACATTTCCATCATTTACTAGACATATTTGGAAACATTTTAGCTAATCTAGTGTGAGAGAACAGGAGTTAATGGGTTAACGGTTTCATAACTAGCTTATACCAACCATTATCAGCAAGGCTTGCCGTGGCAAGAAACTTAGGTCATGATTATACTCTGTGCATGCTCTAGGCATAAACAGCTATCCTATTGTTTTACTTATCTCTGTCTAAGCCAATGATAGCAGATGAATGTGGCTTCATGCATACGTATGGTTGACCTACTTTGTACTCAATAAAGATTGCCATGGGGGTGCACACAGCAGAGAGAGAGAGAACACTATATTTCGGGCACCAGATACCACAAGTCTGCAGATTCCTTCCTTTCTGATCGCACCCTTTGTGGGCTGGATCCCACAAGTGGTGCCCCGATGTGAAGCAATCTGTTCGTGAGGCTCTCGGTGTTCGTGAGGATCGGACATGATCTCACTGCTGCTATTTTCATCCACTCGCCACGACCTGCGAGGTCTACAGGCGCGCTCAAGCATTTTCGGATCCTGGTGAGTTGGACTTTGTGAAGTTAGACACTCAGGAACATGGGTGGCAATGCTCTTTCCTCCCCGCAACAAAAATTCTGCCAGGATCTGCATTATCTTCTCACTAAGAATAGCTACACGGCTTCTCTAAAGCAGGTTGAGGATCTTGCCAAGACCATTGCTGAAGTGTGTCCCTGGTTGCCTCTAGATGGCATGTTAGATCTTCGAAAAGGGACAAAATTGGCTACTCCTTTCAGAATCATCCCAGAGTTACTATTCCGGTCCAGCACACGTGGTTTAAGATCCATGCATGCCTTCAAGGACTCACTCCAGGCAATATTTTATTGGCACAAAAGTCTCTGCCAGCCCTTCCACAAGTCCTGCCTCCCAAACCAGCCTTTTCACCAATTCTGGCTCCCAAAAACCCAGCACCACCGCCGGTGAGCACAGCTCTGCCTGCACTCCCATCAGCTCCACCACCAGCATACCCAGCCCTCAAATTCCCCAACCGGCCACCAGACCCACCGCCTGACCCCTCTCCAGCCTTGCCCATGATGCCACCCTGTCTGATATTCTGCGTGTATGCCAATTTGTGAGTACTCACTCTGATACTGCAAGTCTCAGCTTCTTGCTGCTGCAGTTCAAACTCCTAATTCCAATCCTGGGAAAACAATAGGGCACCATCCTGGGCATCAGCCTTTCGGGGATGATGATGATGATGATGATGATGATGATGATGATGATGATGATGATGATGATGATGATGATGATGATGATGATGATGATGGAACGGAAGAGGTTGATGGGACGTGGAGCAGTAATCATGATGAGGGGGAGGAATCCAGTTGTATCCAAGGCCCCCCGGGTGTCCCCATTCTCCTTGCTGAGGATGTGTCTCTGCACGCCCCGTGGCTCAAGGCCCCCCTCCTTCCTTCCTGGAAAGGGCTCATCCCAGCTGATGCAATAGGCATGGTGTTGCCGTGCCTTGACTTACTCCCACCCACTGTCCACATCCCTGCTGGCCTGATCACTGCGTCACATGGATGACATTCTTGGATCAGCTCCAGAGGTCACTGATAAACATCTGGAAGCACTTTCTTCTATCCTTAACAGCTATGGAATGTGCCTAGCCCCTGAAAAGGTACAATGTGTTCCTCCCTACAAGTATCTGGGCCATCGTCTGTCTGAATCATCTTCGATTCCTGTGTTGCATACCACAAAGATTCCTGACTGCTGCACCCTGGTGGAATTACAGCAGCTTTTTGGAAACATCAACTGAGCACGCTCGTTTTTGGCCCTCACCTCAACGGATCTTCCCCCCTTCTCTGCCCTCGCCAGCCGATCTTCACCTGCTGATTGTATTCCCTGCTCAAAGGAATTAACCAGTGGTTGCATATGCCCTGCCGGTTGCTGTCTCAGATCTTTTCATAAAATGCAGGGGGAGGGCGAAACAACTGGCTGCTTATGACATTGACTCTTGTTTATTTTCCTTTTTCACAGGCAGTTTTTCAACATTCTGTCTCCTTCCAGGTTGCAACGGATGACTCCATAGGGGTCATCAAACACAATCCTCCTAAGGATCAGAGACTCATTCTTTTGCATTTAACTTCCTATGGTCTAACAAATTATGGGTTTTTTTTGCAGCCTTTGGTGGGCAGGATTCCAACGGTGCTTGGCACTCACTGTGATTCTGGCTTGTTACTTTCTCTGCTCAGCCTTTTAATATGATAGTGGACTCACAGTATGTTTATAAGCTGATATTTTGCCAGGCTTATCTCCAGCTCTCAACTCTGAATTGATGCTTTTGTCTCAGCAACTTCAAGGCCTTCTTCAGGAACGCCGCATGCTGTGCTTTGTGGCCCATATCAGGTCACACACAAATTTGTTCCCTCTTTTTGACAATCCCATTGCTAGTCATGAGATTTCTCATCAATATGCTTCTTTGGCCTTTCTGACTTTTGCACCCTTTGGAACATAATAGTTTGGGTCAAGCTATTGCAGACTGTGTTCAACTTACTTTCAAGGCCCTGCTGCACAAACAAACAGGGGGGAAAGGGGTGCCTGTGGGAGATGTCAGTACTGTGGTTTCAAAGTGCTTTTCACTTTAAATTGTCTGCTTGCTTCCCAAAACAGGTCTCATTTCCCCATTGAGTTGCATTTCAGGACTGAAGAACAGCTCCTCCAGCCCTTGGTATCGTACCCCCGGATCCTACTTGGAGAGGCCTGGTACCACTCATCACCTGGGGACGAGGATACACCATCATAGCCCTGGACAAAGGTGCCGTGTGGATTCCAGCATGCTGCGTTTGGCCATGGCGCTCCTCCAAGGATCTTCCACCACAGTGATACTTTTGGCATTCGTTCTCCTTGTGTTTGGCAATGGAACTCAATGTCAGGCTGCTGTTTTCTGAGCTACGTTCTAATGGTCTACAGACTATCGTCTGGCTTCAACTGGCTAAAATCAGTAATGTCACCAAGTTTTGCGTCCCTACCAGCTATGCTGTTGGGGACTTGCTTTCAATGTGCCTTGTTCCAGTTTGCTATCGGCCCAGCAACATAACTGACTATGCTGGTCTCAGTGGACATATGAACAGTGAGGAGACCTTGGTGGCTGACTACACCAATGTTGCCAGCTAGGGTCCAGCCACCAAACGGCTCCCTAAATCTGCTTTTACTCTTTACACCCCAAATGTTGTAGTAGAGAAAGGTTTTACCTGCACTCGCATGGTGAACTGTTCTTCTAACTCACAGAAGCCGCATTGTCACAATACTGGTACCCCACAACTGAAATGTTCTGTTACTGTTAATTCATCATTTCTTTTTGTCCATGTTTTGCTACCCCCTGGATGGTTCTGGTCATGTGGTACTCACACTTTCAACTACATTCCAGCTAACTTATCAGATGCTGTTTGTTGCCTGTCCCGGCTGACTGTAGTTTTGCATTGGCATTGTTAAAATTAGATAGGCTACTTTAGACAACAGAGCTACCATTGATTTTATAGTGCTGAAATTGCATGTGGGCTGTGAAGCAGTGCCCCACATGTATTGCTTTAATATCTCTGATCATAGTAATGCTATATACCACCAGGTGAAGGAACTCTACGATCTCACCTCTCACATTACTGAGAATGTAGATCACTTATGGTGGTCCAACTTACAAGCTATGCTTCCAAATTGGGAATAGTTGAAACAAGCCTTGATTGCTCTGGTCATTATTGTGGTATGCCTTATTATTCTCTGTTGCTGCATTCAATGTATCCCCACTATATCTCAGATTTTTGCTAATTGCTACTTCTGGTTTCACACACACAAAGACAATTGTATGCTATGCTTCAATATCAGCCACTGCCCTATATGGGAGGTGACTTTGATGATTCTGTTTATAACTGGGACAAGCTCACTGCATCGCTTATTTAAAGTAAGGAAAGTGGGAATGTGGGAGAACAGGAGTTAACGGGTTAACATTTTCATAACTAGCTTATACCAACCATTATCAGCAAGGCTTGCCGTGGCAAGAAGCTTAGGTCATGGTTATACTCTGTGCATGCTCTAGGCATAAACAGCTATCCTATTTTTTTACTTATCTCTGTCTAAGCCAATGATAGCAGATGAATGTGGTTTCATGCATACGTATTGTTGACCTACTTTGTACTCAATAAAGATTGCCGTGGGGGTGCGCATGGCAGAGAGAGAGAGAACACTATCTTTCGTGCACCAGATACCACAAGTCTGCAGATTCCTTCCTTTCTGATCACACCCTTTGTAGGCTGGATCCCACAATCTAGCAGGTGGTAAATGCCATCTATAAAACATCTTATATAAATTCTCTTTATAAGATATTACTATTGTTAGTTTACAATTTGTGTCCCAAAGTTTTGGCCATTACTCTAGTTTAATATTATAATCAAAGTTTTTTTGCCCATTGAATCATTGTATCTTTCCCTGGTTCATGAAACCATCATCTGTGGTTGATGGTAATGGATTGCAGTTCAATTTTGGGCTTGTGTCTGCTGATGGTGGGGGCTAGCTGCTCCTGTTATGCTGCCGCTTCCCCACCACCACCAACCCACAGCTGCAGCCCTCATTGTGCCGCCACTGCTGCCACTGCTGCTGCTGCCACACTGCCACTACATCATCTAGCAGCAGCAACAGAGAAGGCTCTTTCCTCATGTCCACACCAAATGTACCTGAGAAGGTGTTATGACCAAAAGAACAGCCTCTCCTGGTTATCTGATTACCTATGCAGGCTAATAAAGAGAAAAGCAGCCCTTGAGACAGCTTGGACCCAAGCCATTTAGGGATTTTTGTTAGAACCATCACATTGAAGTCTGCCCATAAATGGCTTGGCAGCCAGTGATGCTGATGTAAAGGTGGGGAGGATTTTACCCCTCCTGCCAATCTAGCTATCTTTTTGGAACCACTAAACCACCTGGACACTTTACAGATGTAGAGCCACATAACATGTGTTATGGTAATCCAGCCAAGATGTAACTAAGGCACATGTCACTGTGGTCAGATCAGACCTCTCCAAGAACAGGTGCAGTTGTGAAACTAGTTTTAATTGTGCAAAGGCACTCTTGGCCACTTCCAAAACCTGAGCATCCAAGCTCTGGGAATAATTCAAGAGCATCCCCAAACTGCACACTGGTGTTTTTAGAGGGAGCATAACCCCATCCAGCACAGGCTGCATCCATACTCCTTTTGACTGTCTCTGTCTTGCCTGGATTAAGTTTCATTTTATTCATCCCATCCTGTCCCTTAGCTGGCATTAGACATTGATCTAGAACTGAAACATCTTACTTGGATTTCGATGACACGGAGAGATAGAGATGGGTGTCATCTGCATACTGGTGACACCAAACTCCCAAACTCCAGCCATTCCCAGTGGTTTCACATAGATGTAACTAACAGAAGACAAAACAGAACCCTGTAGATGCTGAAACTGTTATCAGAAGGCAAGCAGGGGCCATAGTTGGACTCAAAGGACCGGTATCAACTACAGCATCCAGGTCAGAGGAGATCCAACCAATTTTGCCTGCAAAGTATTGTGCACATTTTCCAGAACAAGCTGCAGTATGGTCTCTTCCTTCAGGGCGTGATTTAGTTGGTCCTAAACCACTTGAAAGAGCTCCACTGGAGGCCTCTGTGCAGATGCAATGGTGCCAGAGAAGAATGATTATAGATGGAAGCAAAATGAAACTAGGAAGTTTTTTTTTTAAAGATAACAATAAAGTGGGGGGGGATCTTAATGACTATTATGTTTTTTTTTTTAATGTGAGCTTTTGTGGGCAAGCTGCCTTTTGCTCGCCTGGACTGAAGAAAGAATCACAAGAGACCACGATTAAAAGTTTGCAGTGTAAAGCTTATAATTTGTTTGGATTGTTCATAAATTGATATGGGTTTTTGTTATAGGAGTTGTTTGGAAGTATAACGAAACCACTGGTAAAAATTGCAAGGCAATACGAGCATTTCTGCAGAGAAAATGAAGCCATGGAAAAATATGTATAACAGCATGTTTACACTTAAATGAGAAAACCAGTTAAGAAGAAAGACAGGCTAAAGATCAAGAGACTGAA
The DNA here is from genome assembly GCA_029282475.1 of Phrynocephalus forsythii. Taxonomy (NCBI): domain Eukaryota; kingdom Metazoa; phylum Chordata; class Lepidosauria; order Squamata; family Agamidae; genus Phrynocephalus; species Phrynocephalus forsythii. The sequence goes on from JAPFRF010000004.1 coordinate 17,287,735, forward strand.
ATCTCCCTCTAATTCTCTGTCTCAGTGAAATAAAATTCCTCAGCCCTCCATGTGCTCCTCCAGTTCCAATGTCCAGTACAAAACACAAGTCCATTTCTTTATGTGGGGTCTTTAGGGACATACACAGAACTGTCTCTGAATTATTTAGGTAATTAGATTTAGGACATAAATGTACAGAGACAGAGTGAAACCCTCTGATCAGCTTGGAAACTTCTGTTGCAGATGGACACGTATTTCCAGCAGTTTCCATTAACAAGAAGTTGGACTCTTTTCCTTCGTTCCCTCTCCTTCCTGTGGTGAATATTGCAACAAGTACAAATGGAAAATCAATTTTAGACTGGGGAAAAAGGCAGAGAGAAAGGAGGAAACCTCCGGGCATATTTAAGTTTGTTGGTGAGAACAGAACAAAACAACAGACATAAAAGCTCCTAGTTTAGATTATATACTTACGAGTATATTGGCTATAACATGTGTGTTCCTGTCATTTTATTTCAGCTCGGTTTGAAGATCTGCTATGTCTTTCCTTTTCCTCCCACCATGTCTTATATATGGATGCAGATGCACAGGGTGTGAAATGTGATTAGGACTCTTGTTTGCATCTTCTATTTTCCATGGGAAGGGACATATTATAAGGTTATCAGGTCTCAGGGTGATGTCACAGAGTAAGCCTGGTCTCAGGCTTTAGCCAGTGTCTCCTGTACCTCCCAAGGTTTCATATCCAGAGAGTACTGGGAAGGAATCCTGCCAGAAGTTATGGAGAGACTTATTCCCATTAGTATGGACCAGGATAATCAATCTAATAATCTACTTTCTAGATGTTTTGAACTGTGACTCCCATCATCTCAGCTGGCTGAGCCTTATGGGAGGTGTCAGCTTAAGAACATCCATTTGCCTACCCTTGACATACAAATACAGTGGACCCTTGTATAGCAAACAGTTTGTATAACATAAAATTTGTACAACATAAAAAATTCCAGATATAGGGGAAACTTGCTTAACATAATCGCCTATGGGGTGAATCTGTACAACATAAAATGGGATCACTCTGTTTTCAATGCATTGCTATGGGAAATTTGTATAAAGGAAAATTTGCTTAACATAATTTCATTTGGAACAAATTTTTTTATTTATTTATTTATTTATTTATTTATTTATTTATTTATTATTTGAGCTTATATACCGCCCGTCTTCCAGATGGAACTCCAGGTGGTTTACAACAAAAGAAAACAAACAATACACAAAAATTATGAACAACAACACCATGAATCAATAAGCAGTTCACATAAAAATCAATAATAAAAAGGCAGAAAGGCAGATGGTGGACCAAAAAAAAAGGAAATTAATTAATTGTCACCAAACGCCTCCCGAAAAAGCAAGGTCTTTAAAGCTTTTTTGAAGGCTGTCAGGTACCACTGTACTGAGATTGGATGGTTCAAATGCACATTTAAACCAGTGGGAACCAAGTAGAGATGGGTGGTATTCTGAAGCCTCTGACACACACGCAGCCAATCTCTTACCTTTCTCTTTGCTGGCACGGAGTTGAGCTCCAATGAGGAATCCAGCTGTGATGTTATATTTGCTGCTCCATGGTGCTGGCCAATCAGGAGCTGTACAGGGGCAGTCATCATCCCACCTCCCTGTCTGAATGGCCAGCACCACGGAGAAACAAAGATGATATTGCAGCCTGATTCCTGGTTGGAATTTAACCCCGCACGAGCTCAGAGAAAGGTACGAGATTGGCTGTGTGTGTGTCAGAGGCTTTGGAACACCACCTGGGCTCGCACAGGTCATTTCGGAACTAAATTGCCCATCCCTAGAGCCAAGAACTGATGGAATAACCTATCATATCATAAAGTTACTGCATCACATTAAAGCTACCCATGCTTAATTCCTATGGAAAGGAAAGGGAAAAGCTGCCCATGTGCACACATGCAAGCATGCACATGTTCATGCACATCGCACCTAATTTTTTCTGTTGGTTTCAATTGCTATCATTTAGTGTGATGGGGCCATTGCCCTGATATAGCAGCTACAGTAGGCAAATCACTGTGTTAAGCTGTCTTAATCCATGTTGACCCTTGGCAGCTACTCAAGGGCTGCAGAGATAGCATTTATTCATTATTTAAATTTATACACTGCCCAGCTGGCAAATGCCCTTACAGTAGTTTACAAAAACATAGAGAGAGACCAAGCAATCAATAAAAAGGAAAGACGACCATCCAGCAGGAGTGGATGGTTCCTTCTTCAGCAGAAACGGCAGCAGATGGAGGAACTGATGTAATGGGACCAGGAACCCAATACCTCAATGTATGCTCTGCCACCACCACCACCCTTATGTGCATGCCCTCCATTATGTGGGTGGCATCCCCAGCCACTGCTTGCTCTCTTCCTCTTCCAGAAGGAGATCAGAGCTATTTGGCAAAGCTGGTGTCATCCCAAGGTAGGAATGGCAGGCTGTTCACACACTGACATTCCAAATGGGAGTAATTTCCTTCTGCCTCCCCTAGGCCAGAAGGGGAGCATGGCGGAATCTTGCACACGAAATAGTATGCATTCCTCACTTGCTCTCTTGCTTGCTTCCTGGTCTCTTCCTTCTTCCTCAGCCTCCTGCAGAGATTCTTGTGAATGAAACGATTTATCAAGGAACACCTCCATCCTGTGTACATACATAGAAAGGAGCCAATACTGCCTGTTCTGTCCTCTTAGATCAGGAGTAGGGGAGCATGGATCTTCCAGACGGTTTGAACATACTTCCAGAAGTTCCATTAGCAATATGAAAAGTAGGGGATTATGGCAAATATAGTCCAAATGATGAGATTCCCCACCCCTGTCCTGTGCCATAGACTTGAGTAAAACACACACATATACACACAGTTCCTCACTTTTTCTGATATTCTTTTCCATTTCCAGTTATGCTGCAAATAAGATACGCAGTCCTCACTGGGCTTCATTTATGGCTTTTAAAAAAAAAAAAACCCTCGGACTTTGTGCTCCGTTGTTTAAGATTTCTTATCCTGCTGCAAACCATGGGAGGATGGTAGCAGGGAATACAATTTTGGTTAAACACTCTGAGAAATTCTGAATAGAGTACAGACTCTTGGCATTGGAACAGATGGCCTTAAGAGGTGGCCGGATCTTTGCTGCCGGCATTTCCGCTGAAGCTGCTGGCCGTCCAACAAGGGATGCTGTTGGCTGCATTCTGAATTAGTAAGCCTGTGACGAACTCTGCTGAGTCCATTCATAGTGTAAAGTCAAATATCAGAGATGGAAATGTGAAAATATTGTCTGTTTCATTTTGGCTGCATTTCCCAAAGTCTTACTTCCTCCCAGTTCTGTATTAAGTGGCAATAGTGGGCTTCTCCCCACCCCCACCATCACTGAGAGAAATACACATTTTCTCAAAAGTACTTACCTTTTTTCATACATACTTGATCTGAAGCAGTCATTTATAGTTCCTAGACTTGAGTCCCGAAATATTCTTGGCCCACAATGTGTACATGTACATTTTTTACAAAGCAACATTCAGTGTCCAGGCTTCAACCCATCACCAAGTTCACCTAGCGTAAATTGGATATTTTCATAGATATTTTCTGAAGTTATTTCTCTTCCATTCTGAAATAAAAGGCCAGCACCTTAGAGTGATGAAAGTGCTGGATTTCAGAGAATTGGCAAATCTCTGTTCCATGGCATACGTCCCTGGATTGGAACACACATTTTTTTTTATCTCAGTCCAAGAAACTTCACAGGAAGCTGCCTAACACAGAGTTACACCAATCCCCTTGATCACAGGATTGTCTTCTTTGAGTAGCTGCAGTTCTCCAGGGCTACAAGCAGGAATTTTATCAACCCCAGCAAGGAGTAAAATGAATGAAGCTGAGAGATTCTGCAGGCAAGGCACCGTGTTTTTCTCATACAGAACGTCCCAGGTACCTCAACCCTGACACATAAGTCCTTTCAATTTTACATGGCTGTTGCTAAATAAGCGAGGTGTTTTTGGCCTGAATTTCTGGAAGGAAGGATGGGGAGGAAACAGAGGAAGCAACTTTATATTGAGGTAATCTATAAAGTCGCTGTATTATATTGAGGTAATCTATTAAACTGTGGCTCTGCAGGGTTTCAAGCAGAATTCTTGTCTAACCTTCCCTAAAGATCTCTTGTGTTCCCTCATGGTCTCCCATCCAAGTATCATCCAATCCTGATCCTGCTTTAGTACAGCAGTGGACATTTGAATTTTGAGACAACTCATTCTGAATTCCTCAGGTATCATGGTCTCCTGGGGAATTCTGGGAGCTGCAGCTAAACACCCCGCATAGCTGTCAGGTTTTCTCTGGCGCCAGCCGGGAAAGGAGGGGGAGGTGTAACAAAAAAAAACATGTACAAAAACACAAACAAAGTGCCCCTCCCCCTCCCCCTTCCTCTCCGGATCGAAAAAAAAACCCACAAACAATGCGCCCCCTTGCCCTCCCAGTTGCAAAAAAAAAAAAACCCCAAACAAAGCACCCCTACCCCTACCCTTTCCTTCCCAATCACAAAAACCCCACAAACACAGCACCCCATTCCCCTCACCATTGAAAAAAAAGCATCACTCCCCCCCTCCTCTTCCCCTTCAGTAGGGGCTCCCGATCACACAAAGAAAAAGAAAGGCAAGTTTCGGATTTGAAAATAAGGGATTGTGGTCATAGTATCCCTACCCCCACCATCTATTGAGCATGCTCAATGCTTCGAGCATGCTCAATAGCTGCCCCCAACATGGCGGCACCCATGCAGCAACCCCATGCCATTCAGAGGATTTTTGAAAAATTATAAAATCCAGGAAGATCTACAAGAAAATAGTATTACGGGGTGATGGCAGGAAAGATGCCTAAAAACATGACTTGACAGCTAATACAGGAGACTTGACAGCTATGAACCCCCCCCCACACACAAATGTGCACACCTGTAGTGCCTAGCTACCAAAATCAGATGAGACCACAAAGTGTTACCGTGACATGTTGATTAAACATTTTAAACATTGTTTTCTACACTCTTGATAACCGGATGGTTCTGTAATGTATGTCATAACAAAAATGGTGTAAGAAAGAAGGATGGGGAGAGGACTGGGACATCCCACCCATGCAAGGTTCATCAATGGTCCTTTACTTCATGGTTCCTCAGGTATATTCCAGGAAGGGCACAAAGTCCTTCACTTGCTGACCTGGTCAGTAGCATTTCAGTGATCTCACACTCCATGCCACCAAAACTGTAGGAATATTATATTCTCGAAGGCTTTCACAGTCGGGATCTGATAGCTGTTGTGAGTTTCAACATAAAAGAAGCACAGTTTCAACCAAAAAGAAATTCTAAAAATCAGCAAAGCCTAGCTTCCAGTACTGAAAACTACAGCCTGCAAAAGTTCAAAGTTCAATTATTGCCACGCAGCCACAAGCACAGGCGATTAGAGATGGGCACAAAATGATGTTTTTTTTTTTAATTTCATTTGTCATTTTTCGTTTTTTGTTTCATTTCAGAATGAAAGGAAAAACCAACTGAGTTTTACAGAAAAACGAAACAAAATGAACTGGAAATTTTCCATTCATTCCATTTCATTTTTCGTTAATGGCAAGGTTTCCCATAGGAATGCATTGAAAAGCTTTTAAACTGGGAAACTGCTTTTAAAAAACCACACACACCCCCAAATTGGGCACGTTGGGGGAGAAGTGGCAGGTTTTTTAAAAAGTCTTCACAGCAAGTGGTGGTAGCAGAGCCGTTATGCCACCACCACTTGCCATGAAGAGTAAAAAAAAAATGAAGCATTTTTTTTACAAAAAAATAAAAAGAAATGGAAAAAAGGAAACAAAAATGAAGCAGCATTTTTCCGTTTCATGCCCCTCTCTACAGGTGATCAGTTCACACAATAGAACAGCTAATGACACCCATCAACTACAGAGATGGATTGCTATCACCACTGATTGCAGTGAAACTTCTTAATCCCTTCATCACAATACAATGACTAACGCCCATTCTCCTGCATAGGGGCAGCTTCCTCTTTCCCACAACTTTAAAACCACACAGTCTCACTCACTCTATACCCCAGAGCAGAGAGAGTACTCCTAGTTCCCTGAGCTTCTTACCCTCTAAAGATGCCGGCCACAGAGTCTGGCAAAACGTCAGGAAGAAAAACTTCCAGAACATGGCCAAACAGCCCGAAAAAAAACTCACAACAGCTATGTAGGAATATTGTTCATGTTGCTTATATCTTCTCATTACCTCTGGAATCATTCCCCCTGTGAAGTATCAAACAATTCAAGGCAGCTTCTTTCTTCAGTTGGTACAGCTGTGAAGGAAACCAGTGGTGGAAATGAATCAAAGAGTAGTGATAATAGCCTAGATTAGCTTCCCTCCTTACTTCAGACAGAGCCTTTGAAATTGCACCTGGAAGTGTCAATTGATAATAGCAGAGAGCTGAAACAGCAACACAAACTCCTTTGTAATATCTCCCTTTCGTCAACCCAAGATTTACTGGCAAGACTTGAAAGGATGCAGTGAGGTGAATGGTGCTATTTCAGCTGGAGGATAAGCTCTAAAAGTAAATGACAACTTGAGATATTGGTGCTCCTCTTTGGGTGCCTAAGGGTATGTGTGATGCCACTGCTGACCCTTTAAGAATCAGGCTGGATTCTTCTACACAATCTGTAGGGAGATGTCACTTCACACACATGCTAATAGGCAACCTCAAGAGAATAAACAGTGCCCTCTGCAATTTAGCTGCAGTTCAGATAGGAATCATGATCACTGCTTATTATGTGGCTCAGGGATAGGTGTTCCTGTAATATCATCTGCTGCACTTTCTCCCTCTGGAGACATTTTATGGCAGACCTAAGTGTACATTGGGAGGCTAGCTCCATAAGCATGAACAGCATGGGCAGGAGAGTACTGCCAAGTCAATGAACTCTGCACTGGCATTCTCTCAAGAGAAAGAGCCAAGTATAGTGATTCTCCCCTTGGGGAGAAAGAACATGACAAGTCTGTCTGATTATTTATTGTATTTATTGTATTTTGCTGGTTTTGCAGCCTTTTGGTAAGCCGCTTAGAGTACCTAGTAGGTAAGCGGGATATAAATATAACAAATAAATAAATAAATAAATAAATGTGACCCACAAAAGCCTGCATGGGCCAGGCATCATGGAGACCAGTTAACCTTGGCCTGTGAGCAGGGCCGGTGCTAGGTTTTCTTGCGCCCTAGGTGAGGGGCGGGGGAGGGGTGGGTGGCAGGCAGGTGGGGCAGGGGACGGCGGGCGGGCGGTGGGTGGGCAGGGGGGAGGGGTGGTGGGGTGGCGGACAGCGACGGGCACAGGGCGGTGGGTGACTATGGGCGCGGGGGGCGGCGGGCGGGCGGTGATGGGCGGTGGGTGGGCGGTGGGGGGACGGATGGCGGTGGCCAACAGTGGGGGGTGACAGGCTGGCCAGTACCCTCTCTCCATTTTGGCACCCTAGGCAACTGCCTAGTTTGCCTTAATGGAAGCACCGGCCCTGCCTGTGAGGGAATGCACCAGGCTGGGGGGGTTGATTCCACAGCTAGGCGCATCCTCCCGTCTGGACTACTATCTCCCCTCTGATCAGCCAGGAAACCTGAGAGCTGCCTGCCACCCTCTGATAAGCTGTGAGGTGCCTGGAAGTCTCAGAGGAATATGGGCAGTAGCACTGTTCTGTTACCCCCAACCTCGTGTCTGGAAGTTGAGCCATGGCTACTGGACTTCTTTTTCTTGAGAGATAGAAACAATAGCCAAGCCAGCCCAAGCCCAACCCTCTGACCTGCCCACGTGCTGGACTTGAAACCCGGGAGGGCACAGCTGGGAGAGGGATGCCCCTCCCTCTGCCCCCACCCAGGTCTCCATGAAACAAGCCAGGCTGGCCCGCCCATCCATGATGACATCATAAAGGACAGGGATCTTATTGTGGACTGACCTGGTGTTAACCAGCACGCAGGACAGGCCGGAGGCCCTGATGGCATGGCTCCCTGGCACATGGAAGTGAGCTGAGGGATCAGAACAGGGGCCAGGCAACAATTTCCTGGCCCTAGTTCCTCTTACCTGACTAATCTCCCAGCTCCTAGCATACCTCCCACAGCCAGACACCGCCAGAATAACAGTCCCTGCAAACATTGGTGACCAAGAAAAAAAGGGAGAGAGGAAGAGAGAGAGAGAGAAAGAAAATACAATAGTAAACAAGAAATAATAAATTAAACAATATCAAAAACAATATTACAGCAATTAAATAATATTGAAATGAATAAATACATAAACATAAAACCCCAAACCCCCAGCCAAAGATAGTAAAATGTCAAAGATAGGCCTTCCATCCCATACCAAGGGTCCAACTAAAAGTCACTATCCAAAAGGCATGGGTATCCCAGTCCAAATGATGATGGTCTGTCCCAGTAGGGAGATGACACAACCCCCATGGCCATTCCAGGTGTAGCTAAGATGCCCCCAGACTGCAACCATGGGCAGGTAACAGCTCCAGAGGGCTCCACAGATCTTCAGCCCCTTGGATAGGGCAGCAGTCAGAGCTGCTCTAGCCGGTCAGACAAGCCAGGAGGCATGGGGGGGGCAGTCCAAATGAAGATGATCTGTTCTTATGTTCTTATGTAATCCATCTACTGTATAACCAAAGGTCAGGGATGCTGAGAATGGCAACCTTAAAATCTGAAGATCAAGGCTGGTAGCCATTTCCCTGTGCCCTAGACAGCCCACTTCTCTTAAGGTGATCACAAAATCTATTCCCATATATTGGACACGAAACTGTAGTGGGAGCATGTCTACAGTGTGCTTTTGATAGACTTGTTAGGCGGCATTTATTGAGTAGAATGTCATTTCCAAAATATGTAGAAATCAATTGTAGGGTCAATTATATGTATGTGTATGTGTGTATTAAAAAAAACTTCTGAGCTCTGACTGCATCCCATTAAAGAAACATGAATCAATCAGTCAGCTGCAACAATTAACAAGCAATTCGCTTAAGAAAAGGCAACTGACCAAACACTGGAATAATAAAAAAGCGGCATTCCAAGCCAACCCTAGACAAACAAATGCAGAGTGAGAGATGAGTTGTCTTCCTTCATGGCAGTGTGATGATAAAAAGGAATGTTTATTAATACACTTCAAGCTTTGTTGGCTGAGTATAATGGGGAAAGATGACAGGGTTTTCCATATACATAAAATGATTACAGCAGACATAATATGGCATAAGTGCCACTGTAAAATGGCTCATGAGCTTGGCTCCCAAGCAGCCGCAATGTTATTATCCATATATCCCTCAGTTTTTTTTCTTTATCTCAATTAGGCATCCTTCTCAGCATAAATAAGCCCTCGATGATTTTAGTGGTTTTCCATTACATTCAATTTTCTCAAGTACCAAATGATAATTAAGCATGCAAAATGCCTTTTCTCTCAGCCTGAACATACCAGAAAACAACAGAGAACCTGTTACCGAGAGAGTATGGCTTCTTTGTCCGTATAAGCATTCATTCCAATCTTATCACAAATCCTGGTCTATTGAAGTCTGTGACGTGTTGGCAATTGTTGTGTAAAAATGTTCCACATTTCTTTGAGGTTGTCATTGTTAATGTTCAATGCGAAACGTCCAGGTTTCTGTAGTTCAGAGACACCCACTCACAAGGCTGGAAATAAATATCTGTATCAATTTATAATATATGCACCTAGAAACTCTGTTCCGAAATGGAGGATTGTATGGGGAGTTTTCCATCTCTGTAGCAAGTTCATTTATTAAAAACCTACTGCTTTTCCCCTGGCTTTGTGGAGTAACATACAAATACAATATTACTTGCTCCAATCAATTTCAGTTGCTTTTAGCTGCAACAAAGGCAGTTGTCCCAGGAGGCAACAGTCTTTCTTTTATTTGTGCCAGAGTGCTGCATAATTCAAAATCACACAGCGACACACTGAATATGGGTGAAACCAAAAACTAATGAACATAATAAGACAGTCAAACTGTTTTTGATTAGAAGTGGCCAGAGCTTTGGATCTGCTCAGAGGCTTCTCCTCACCTGGAGCCACTGTCCTGGAAGTCAGTGTCCCTGAAATGGGTGGGTTGGGTGCTGTTCCAGTGCAATGCTTCTGGAAGTGAAGGTCCCCCCTTCCAGTTAATGCTTCTGGAAGTGAAGGGGGCACCCAACTGCACTCACAATGCTTTCCCAGTCTTCAGGAAGGCTCCTCCTATGCCCTCTTTGGAAAATACCAAGTGATGGGAGTGTTGGGGGGTGGGGGCAGAGATATGTGTGCCATGCAAGGTGGTGGAGACTGGGGGCTCTAGCATCCATGGGGCAGTGCATCGGTTCCAAGGCTTTATCTGAGCTTCTCTCTCTCTCCAGCATAAAGCACTGAAGCTCCTTCCCCAAATATATACAAGTGGTACCTTGTATGAAGGAATTAATTCGTTCCAAATGAAATTGTTAAGCAAAATTTCCTTTATACAAATTCCCACAGGAATGCATTGAAAATGGAGTAATCTCATTTTTATGTTGTACGGATTCTCCCCATAGGCGATTATGTTAAGCAAATTTCCCCTATCTCCAGAATTTTTATGTTGTACAAAGTTTGTTATACAAGCTGTTTGTTATACAAGGGTCCACTGTATAGACTATTTCACAGTGCCTTTGTTATTAAGATTAAAAACCAAGCCAGATTCATCACCGTATAGACACTGGAGGCACCTGCTTCGATTCATGGACAGCCTGATATATTCCTCTTTACTTTGGCTGCCACTGTCAAGCATGTTGAAGGACTCTGTTCCCAGGGTCGAGGCTGAACTGAGGTTCAATTGGCTGTCTAAAAAAAAAGAGAGCCCATCTGCCCCCAGCAAAGGCCCCCACCATCACCAACCGACCTGTCTTTTGTGCCACTGCCACCAGTGCCAGTGGTGGCAGCGATGGGTAACTGGGCATTGGTGGCAGTGGCAATAAAGAAACATATGTAGGTGATGGAGGGACTTTGGAGGGGGCAGATGGGCTCTCTTTTATTTTTAGACAGTGTGGCAAACCTGTATGGAGCCCCCAGTCATTTCACAGAGCATTGGCCTGTACACACCTTCTTCTTACTCTCGCTGCCACCATTCAGGGTTACCTAGTTGAAATACCTGAAGCTCAGTCAAGTTGTAATGTTAATAAAGTAAAATAAAGTTTACTGAATTCAACAAGCTGTCTCAGTTTAAAGTTTTGTTGCGCGACGCGCCCAATGTACAAAAATCCCAATTTATGAGCAGGATTATTTGATTTTTTTTTCCTTCTGCCACCTTACGAGCAGAAGATCGAGTTTCCCCGACTTACAATTTGTTTTTTAAACTGGGGCAGGGGGGAGCGCGCTCTGTTTAAAATGTCTTTCAGCCACGGAGGCAAGTATTTGCCTCCATGCCTCAAAGACATTTTAAACAACGCGCACCTTTTCCCCCCAACGAGGGCGGGTGAGGGGAAAAGCAGGTGTTGTTTAAAATGTCTTTCAGGCACAGAGGCAAGCGCTTGCCTCTGTGCCCGAAAGACATTTTAAACAACGCCTGCTTTAACAGCAGTTTCCCATAGGAATGCATTGAAATCTGTTCCTCCAGAACGGATTAGAACAGATTAATTGATTTTCAATGCATTCCTATGGGAAACCGCTCCCCGATTTACGAGTTTACCGACTTATGAGTGGTCACTCAGAATGGACTAATCTCTTAAGTCGGGGTTCCACTGTAGTCAAACACAGAGTCACATATGTAAGTCATAGAAAAGGTCATTGTTGCCAGGACCCTGCCTGTCATGGAACCCGAATGTGAAGGGTTAAATGCTGGAGAGCAGCAGGAGGAGCCTTGTAGTTCAACTCAGCAGGCAGCTGAGTCTGAGGACGCAGCTGAGGGCACATCTCCTCCTCCTATAAGGGCTAGGAGCAGGATCCTGCAAAGGAGAACTAACAGGAGAGCTAGGGAAAGGATCTTTAATGATAGGTGTAGAATTAGATCTGAAAGCCCTGAGTTCTAGCAGGAGCCTTGCCAGAGATATGGGTGTGCTCCCTGTTTTAGGATAAAGCTAGCAAGTTTACCCTGCACCCTCTGTGGGAGTAATGCGTCGCTTACCTTGCCACCACATTCCTGTGTTTTATCCTGACTTTGTTTCCTGACCTTGGACTGGCTTTCTGACTACGGCGTTCTCTGTTTCCTGACCTTGGACCGGCTTCCTGACTATGACGTTTCTCTGTTTCCCTTGAACTTGGCATTTGGTTCTGTAAATTATTCTGGATTGACTCAGACTGTACTTTGTACTTTATCTGGATTACAACTAAAGTTCCTGGCAAAGAACTGAACTTGGCTTGCTGTGTGTTCTGTGTACGGGGCTTGACAATTGTGAACTGGCTAGGGAGGAGAGATACATTTCTCCATTAAGTGTTATTTTCTCTCCCTATAGTCAGAGATTGGGAGTTCAATCCCCCACTGTGCCTCCCAGGAGAGTTTCCTTATAAAAGGCCTTGGGAAAGCTGTACAGCCCCCAGGTGCCCTCCAGAATAGAAAACCATTTCTAGTAGCCTTGTGGTGCAGTGGTTAAACGTCTGTACTGCAGCTAAAACTGTGCTCACGAGCTGGGGTTCAATCGCAGGTAGCAGGCTTAGGGTTGACTCGGCCTTCCATCCTTCAGAGGTTGGTAAAATGAGTACCCAACTTGCTGGGGGGTGCAGTGTGTAGCCTGCATTACTGTAATTAAACTGTAAACCGCCCAGAGACTACTTGAAGTGGTACAGGGCGGTATATAAGCAGAACACTTTGCTTTCTAGCTAGAAAATCCTGAAAAGGGCTACCCATATATACTTGATGGCATGCAATTGTTATTATATTCCTCTAAGTTTTATCTGGCATCAACATCGCTTTTTTCCTCTATAGGATTTATTTTCTAAGGAAACATTGACTAAAACTTTTTGTCTCCGCCTGAAAGCCAAACATGCTTAAACATTTATACTTAAATCCTCAAACCACTTAGTCTGAAGTTCTCCCTCCGGTTTCTAGGGGAGTATTCAAGAGTCAGTGGCTTCAGGGCAATAACATATGCTTCCACAAGAAAAGAAAATAGAGAAGAGAAGAAAAAAGAGAAGAAAAGAAAAGAAAAGAAAGGTTGACAAAAAAGTTGAGAACAGAGAATTACTAATGTTTTAGGGTTTTTAAGAATATATAAGAAAGCAAAGCCTACATAATAGGGTTGGGAAAGGTTGTATATAACACACCAGACCAATGGCTGGGCAAAAGCAATTGAACCAGGGGTTACTCGTGGATTGGGGCAAAGACATCTTACCCCAAAATTTCTGGGAAGATACCCCAGGACCTGGTTACATGCTACCTTCCCAGTTGATGGCAGCCCCATGCCATGCTCATGTCTGCTTTTATAAGGAAACCACTGTGGTTCTTTAGAATCTCATGAGTCCTAGATATATGCATATTTTGGGAAGCTAGATACATTTCAGGACTACAATAAATGTGCCCTTTTATTATAATAAAAGTAGCAATCATGGGGAAACCTGTGCAGCCTGATTGCTGAGACAGAGGTTATAGAAAAGAGTGTAAAGTTTAATTCTTTCCTGTCCCTTCCATAACATTCTGAACATCAATAAAATACTTTTCTTGAAATATGGGTGGCTTTTTATTGAGAAGAAGCCCTGTGGTGCAGTGGTTAAATGCCTGTACTGCAGGTAAAACTCACCACCTGGGGTTCAATCCCAGGTAGCAGGCTCATGGCTGACTCAGCCTTCCATCCTTCCAGGGTTGGTCAATTGAGCACCTAGCTTGCTGGGGGGGGTGGAGGGATGTGCAGCCTGCATACTGTAATAAAAAAACTATAAACCGCCCAGAGACTACTTGAAGTGGTATGGGGCGGTATATAAGCAGAACACTTTGCTTTTGCTTTCTTCAGAGAGTGATGTTTACAAAAAGGTGGGCAAGAAAAGAGAGCTCATTTGGTAGAGATGTAGGCTATCAATTAATTTAATAAAACAGAAGGTATGTTTATTTACTTTTTCAAATACTACACCTGCCACTGTTTATCTGGCCATCTTCTGCAAAGAATCAGGTTTATGATGACACCTAGCCATCTGAAATGTAGTCTGGATGCTAAGGGAGCTCTGGAGATGTGAGTGTTGAAATCAATTCTCTCTCTCTCTCTCTCTCTCTCTCTCTCTCTCTCTCTCTCTCTCTCTCCGTGTATGTTTTTTATTTTATTTATTTATTTATTTATTTATTTATTTATTTATTTATTTATTTCAGCTAGTTGAAGCCTTTCTGTAGTCTGCAATACTATATTCAGACACCAACTACTTGTAACCTACCCTGGAGAGCAGGATGAAGGAAGGACTAGTAGAGATTATGGTTGGTGGTTCATCAAGTTTGATGATGCACAAGCCACACATCCCCCACCCATGAACCGACGAATCGGTAGCCGCCATCTTTCTTCCCCTAAAGAAAACTACGTCAACTTTTGCAGGGACAACGATGGTGCTCCCTGCAGAGACACAACCATTCAAAAAGGTTAAAGCAGTGTGACCACAAGTTCCTGCTTTCCAGGATGTGGAGGAGAGTGAGGGAAGGGAAGAATGAGTGCCTTGGGAAAAGGGTGGAGGAAGAAAAATAAAAGCAATAAAAAAGAAAAATGTAGAAGTGGGGGACAAAGTGCAGAGAAAAGGATAAAGCGTGGTGAGGGAATAGCCCAAAATAAAACTGTCACTTCACTATTTAACTGACAGATGGATTGAACAACTGAGCTCAGAAACAGAAAAGGGTTTTCTCTGGCAACATTCTCGGAATGTTGTCCATGATTTATGGAGTCATCTTTGACAAGCTGGGCCTCAGAGAAGAGCACAACCATTATGGGATTCAAGCGTCTTATGAATACCTATAAGCGAGAGCAAAGTCAATGTCTGTTGCATTATTAGTAAAGAAGCCAAAAATGTGGCTGGGGGTTCCTAGACAGTTAGTTATAAAACAACAACAGTGCATTGACATTTATAATGTGATGCTTTTGGTGCTAATATGTTGGGTCATTTCTCAATAACAGTGCCATTTTGTGCAGTACCAGCATCTAAGCTTTAATGGAAGGATGCCTGCATATTTTTTCTCCATGCCAAGTATGGATTATTTGATGGGGAGTGTTTTCTGACTATTATTAAGGATGAATAGAGAAGGATGTACAGAAAGGTATCTACAGTGTAAAGATAATTCCATAAATGGTGTTATTTGACCTTTGGGCCATTAGTTGCATGATTGATCTTCTCCTGGTCCAACCAATGATGACATAATCACCTTGAAGGATCGTGACTACAGTCCGGGTGAGCTTTTGGACCCAACCTTCACGGTGGAGAAACAGATCTTGGCTGTGACCAAATCTGCCTTTTTCCATCTGAAGCAGATTGCACAGCTCCACCTCCTTCTTGATAGGAAGTCCCTAATAACTCTGTTTCGTGGGTTGGTATAAAACAAGGATTGACAGCTACAATGCCCTCTATGTGGGACTTCCCTTGAAGGTGAATCAGAAACCACCGCAAGTGCAAAACGTGTCAGCCAGCTTGGTCACTAATACACCAAAATTTGACTATATTTCTCCTGTACTGGGCTGTCCAACAAAAGGATGCCAAGTTTTATGCAGCCAAGGGCAGTCTGAATTGTGACTAATACTATACAGCTGTTCCTACAGTGTCTCCACCCTCTTGTCTCTCCACCTCCACTGCTTCCAAGAGATGGGTGTGGCTGTGAGCATCACAATGCCCCCACTGGGGGTGGGAATGGCCACCTCCATCTCTTTTTGCTCTCCTTTTTGTTCTCCTCCCCCCATGGGCTCTTAGAGAGCCTCCTTGCTCTGGCCTGCCTGCAAGGAGGCACTTAATAACCAATTCACTTAATGACCTAGTTGAAGGAACTCCGTCATCAAGTGAGGAGTACCTGTACCAGTGTCAGCAGTCAAGATGGTCTGCAAGATACTCTCTTCTACTCACACCTATTCACTAAGAGATCCCAATTAGAAGAAAATGCCAACAGCTGACTCCTGTTTACATCCATTAACCATTTCTCATCCAAACACAAGGCAACTGTCAGAATAATAATAACCCCCTCAGTTAACATGGCCTAATGGTTTCTGGGAGCCATAGTCCAAACAATCAATGTTCCCAAGGTATCCAGCATTTCAGACAGAAATCCTTCCCATTAACTGTTGTTATCTGGTCCTTTTAGTTGTGGTGTCAGGCTTAAATGACAGCCCATGTGGTATAATGATTCAAGCACTGGATGAGTTGTGGAACACATTTGGGAGAACTTGAACTCAAAATACACTTTCTCCTTCTCAGTGCGTCACTTTGTTGTTGTGAAAATAGAGCAGGGAGATAAAGAGTTCGTGTGCAGCATCTTTGCTAACACAACCTGGCAACCATGGCTGACTGGAAGGTCCCCATTATCCTACTTAGGGTTTGCCAAATATTTTAAAATGATGCTTGCAATCAAATCCCCTTCCATTTAAAAATATTTTTTACATTTCACTTGTTTTTATAGCTCTTGGCATTAGGGTTGTGAATCCTCACTTGTCTTGTTGTGAAACAAGAACAAGGTCCTGCAATAATTAATGAACGAAATAGAACTTGGAACCTCCACATGCAAACCATGTGCTCCATACCAGAGCTGTGGCTCCTCCTTTGGTCTCTTTGAAAGGATGATTAAGCAGTTTATGGTCTTTAAAAGCCTTTGGTGGGGTGATATAAATCATGTTCTTTTAAAAAAAGTACTGCTGTCATTCCTATCTTGTTTATTATCAATATATCCTAAAAATATTTTTTAAATGAAAGAGGAGGTGATGGTAAGCCTCCGTGTTGCCCCAGTGTGGGTGACGTTGCCTCTGCCACCTGCAGGGTGGAAGCTGTAGAAGCTCCCAACAAGAAATCAGTGGAATCCAGGTTGCTGTTGAAATCAGATTCAGGATTTCATTAGAAGTAGTTAAGGTTTTATAGCACTGTTGACACGGACTCCCCAGGCAGTTAGAGCTTCAGAGGGGCTGGGTCTCCAGCAGTAGCCCCCTAGAAAATATCCTGGCATTCTGAACCCAATTAGACTCAATGAGATAGCTGGTTTCCCCCTGGTCAGTGAAGTGGAGGAGGAGCAGAAGTCCTGCAGTTATCCTTTGCCCTTTCAAGGATGGTCGATAAAGCCAGCAAGGGAGTATTTGAGGGCACCGCCCTGCTCCTTTCAAAGACTGCTGCCTCTTGTGTTGCCATTTGCACCATCGGCACTGCCACTGAGTCAGGGTAGGAGCCACCGGCCCAGTTGGTCCTCAGTGGTGCCAAGTCGAAACTGGGTTGTGTGGGGGTAGTTCTGCCAGGGCAAAGATGGCAGCCCCTTTCCCTTGTAAGGGGTGACCCTGGACCTTAAACCAGTTCTCCAGCTGTTCACTAGGCGAAGATCCTCTGCCCCCCTGCCTTGAACACCACCCTTCAACCTCAAGTGCCTTAAACCCCTGGAGGATGTGTGTCTGAGTGTCCAGGGGACTCTTCTGACCCTGGCTTAAACCTGTCTTAATTTGCAAAGCCACAAGTTTACTTTGGCTGCATACTTTAAGCCTGCATGCCAACCCTGCAAGGTAGAAGGAAAACACCAAAGCTGTCAAAATTGCCTTTCTTGCCACCCTCCCCAAGGACTACACCTTGGTAAAATATTAACATATTTGTTTTTTGTTTTTTAAAAAATAGGCACCCGGATCTCTTTGAGGACTCACCTTCACAGATCCTCCATGAACAGGCATTCCTCTTGCACAGAAACGCAGGCCCCTCACCTCCACAGCTCCCTCCCATATCTCTTCTTCCCCTGATGTGACATCACCTGCTGCCACAACCCTGGGGGCATGGATCCTTCTTCCCTAATTTGCCTGTGTCCTCTTTCTGCCCCACTTCCCTCTTTATCCCTTGGGGCTGCTCATTCTCCCTCTCCCCCAGGTGCTGCCCCAGCTGTGCCCTATTATTGCTGGCCTCCCTAACAGAATCCTGCCCGCTTTCTTCTACCCAGTGGTGACAAACCTTCGGCACTACAGATGTTTTGGACCACAACTCCCACAGTCCTTTGTCACTGGCAATCTAGGCTTAGAAGTCTGGGTGTTGTGATTGAAAACATCTGGAGTGCCAAAGGTTCACCACTTCTGTATGTCCTTCTAGGGCAGGCATGTCCAAATTTTGACCCTCCAGATGTTTTGGACCACAACTCCCAAAGTCCTTTGCCACTGGAAATACAGGCTTGGAATTCTGGGAGCTGTGGTCCAAAACATCTGGAGAGCCAAAGTTTGGACATACCTGATCTAGGGCCTAGGATTTGCTTCCTCACCGGGCCCTCAGGGCCTTGAGGCAAAGGCAGACACTAGAAATGTCCCCTCACACCCAGCTAGGGTACTAAGACCCTTCTAGTTACACAGTGGTGACAGGTTTTGATGTTCATCCTGGTTAGGAGGGTTTTCAGAGCTTTTTTCTATCAGCAGTCTCGATGTAATATTTTCCCTGTCACAGGTAAAAGCTCGAAGGGAAGCCAATGTTTCACGAACTCATGAAACGGAAAAGCAGAGCAGAATTGTGTGAGGTGGGTGTTTTAATCACCCTGCATTTTATTGCTGCCAACATGGAGCCCTAACCTGATATCAAATGTAATGCCTCATCTCCGGTCTCATTATTAGTTGACAGCATCAAAATAAGAATATCATCCTCTTTTCTTTCCTTTGTTAATCTCTGTTACCCAATTTAGACAAAATGTATCTCATTTTCCCTTAACTGACAGGCAAACCATGCAAAGCAGTTTCCACAGTTCTGCCTTCTTTCTTTATTTGCGCTCTACTTTTCTACAGTACCTGCAAGCCTCTTTTGTTTACAACAGGGGCAAAAGGAGTTTGGGTGCTCTAGGTATCCTGTGAGGACCAAGGAGGGGGACGTGTATTCAGAATGAGCGTGTTTCATCTTGCCAGTTCCGCTTACTTGGTCGTAATTTGCCAGCTCAGCTCTGCGGACGACATCTTCCCACTTTAAATGAATTGAGAGCGCTCGGTAGCAACAACAACACTGGGTAAATAATATCCACAGCTTGCGGCAGCAGCATCACTTAATGAACTTTAGAAACGATGTTATGTTTGCTCTGTAGCACTCAGTGATGGAAAGCGATCTAGCCCTTGCCTGGATCTGCAGATGAAAGGAAAGGCTGAGGAAAGGATCTTCCCTGATTTCAGTGTTTGAGGCAGAGATAGGCATGAACCGCTAGTTCAGCAGTTTTTGTCAGTTCGCTTACCAGCTGAACAGGTTTCAGTGGTTCCCGGCTCTGCCACCTCCAAAGGGCACCCACTCAGAGGCAGCCCACCAACTTCCCTACCCTGCCTCCTCTAAGGGCGCTTTTACATGATCCCTAAAATCCGACGCAAAGGGCTCCAAGATGCGGAGCTTAAAATTGTTTTCCCACCAGCTCCGGACCTAAAAAAAAAAAGTACGACCATGTCCACCTAAGCGCGTCCCAGCGCATTTTCCAAGTACCTGGTCTCCAAAGGTGACAAATTTCTGATGCGGATTGCAAAGCAGTGAGTGCCGGGCTCTCCTCCCCTTGTTTGTTTGTTTTTTTGCCCCCTGCCCCTTTAAGAGACTGGAATGCTTCCCGGAGCAGCTCCCCAGAGCAGAGCGGAGGTGAGCCTGCATTCTTTTCTTCCTTTTTTCCTCCCTCCCCTCACGCAGACAGAAGCAAGGGAGTGCGGAGGGGTGGGAACACAGCAAGAGGAGCAAACCCCCAAGATCTCTGGTCCAAATTTAAGTGCAACTTAAATTTGTGCGGATCTTAGGGGTCGTGTAAAAGCGCCCTGAGTGATGCCTTTTGGTGGGTACTTGCCACTGTAGGGGAAAGTGCTCACAAGCCAGACAGACTCCTATTGTAGATTCATGGTGGTGTAAATATCATGATGTAAATCACAGCAACAAATAGCCACCAATTAATGAGACTTAGCATCCAATGGGCAGTATGAGAGGCAACTGTAAATTTGCAGCATGCGGGCTCAATGCTCTGGTGGCCATTGTGATTTAGGGAAGATGTGGGGATTATAAATGGAATAATAGAAATCATGGGATAAATGAGTTGGGAGGGGCCTGTAAGCTGAACAAGTCCAACCCCCTGCTTATGCAGGAATCCAAATGAAAGTAGCTCTGACAGATGGTTGTCCAATTTTCCCTTGGATGCCTCTAGCATTGGAGCACTCGCAACCTCCTGAGGCAATTGGTTCCATTGTTGTACTCTTCTTAACAGTCAAGAAGTTTCAATAAGTTTTTTTTTCTGATATAGTTGAGCCCATTATGATGCACTCGGGGATGATCAAGAATAGATTCTGATCCTCTCAGTGTCTCTTCTCAAGGCTAAACATGCCCAGTTATTTCAGTCTTCCCTTAAGGGCTCGGTTTCCAGTGGATCATCCTTATTGCCCTCCTCTGAACTGGCTCCAGTTTGTTGGCACCCTTTCTTAAAGTGTAGTATCCAGAACCGGATATAGTACTCTAGATGTGGCTTAACCAATACTGAATAGAGGGGGGACTAGTGCCTCTCAGGATTTGGACCCTATAAATGTGCTAATGAATCCTAAAATTGCCTATTTTGCACCAAAATTGCACACTTAACTTTCATCACATCGCCATTTTGCTTAACTTGCTGCTATTTTTACTTACTGCCTCATCATTGTCAGTACTGGAGGAGTAATACCTCCTTTAAAAACCTTGGTCCAGTTGGTAGTACCTCTTAAGGGCCCCTTCCCAGGGTTACAGGAGAAGATGGTCAATGGTTTTGAAGGCAGAAGAGGGCTTTATGCCCTGACAGATAAAATGGAAGAACCGTCTAGGAGAATGGAAACTCTGGCTTTAAACCTCTGCTGCCTTGTGGCTATATCCATTTCTGGAAGAGGCTTCAGCAGTTAACCTCGAGGCAAAATCTGGAGCAGGAGTCCTGGAGGCAGTTCATAAGTGTGTGCAACCATGTTCTGGTAACTCCTGCAATGCAGCTGGAAGTAATTGTATCAGCTCTGCTGTTCCATTATTATTCCAGTGATGTGGAGAGGGTTATTTATTTATTTATTTATTTATTTATTTATTTATTTATTTATTTATTTATTTTGCTGCTTGAGTAATAGTTTTAACCTCCATATTAATCTACCTAGGCCTTGTGCTCTGAAGAGGGCACTTCAGCTTTGCATGCAGTGTGGAAACAACACGACTTCTGTACAGAGCAGGATAACATAGTCTCTCGAAACTAAAGGATGTCTATACACGCACTGTTGCCTCATGTATTGAGCTTTTGATCTATAACAATTCCAAGATCCTTTTCACTCACAGTATTACTGAACCATTTGGTTCCCCCCACCAGGTGTAGAACTTTACACTAATCCCT
The DNA here is from genome assembly GCA_029282475.1 of Phrynocephalus forsythii. Classification (NCBI taxonomy): domain Eukaryota; kingdom Metazoa; phylum Chordata; class Lepidosauria; order Squamata; family Agamidae; genus Phrynocephalus; species Phrynocephalus forsythii. Next base: position 17,309,161 of record JAPFRF010000004.1, read on the forward strand.
CTTAAATTTCATATGTGGTTTTCAACCTAGTACTCAATCTATCAATATCTTTTTGAATTTTGTTCCTGTCTTCCATGGTATTATCTATTCCATCCAATCCTGTGTCATCTCCAAATTTGATTAGTATTCTGTGCACTCTTTCATTGAAGCCATTAATTCAAATGTTGAAGATCACTGGGCTCAGGACTCAGCATTTTGGTACCCCGCTTGTTATCTCCTTCCAGTTTGAAAAGGAGCCATTCATACTCTTTGAGTACAATTGTGTAATGTATTGACCTGGTACTTCCTAGGCATGCTTTTATTTTAACTGGGGCAGCATCATTGTAGTCAGCAGTAAATTCCCAGCTTGTGGATGAAAAGTAGGAAAGAAGAAGAGTAATAAGATTTTTCTGGCAGGTAGTTTACCTTCAGTTTAACTAACTACAGGCAATAAAAGTATATGGAATATATTGAATTAATCAAAGTCAGGTTCATGAATCTTTGAGCTTCGGTGCCACGTCTGAATGAAAATTTCAGATTGAAAATCAACTTTATTATATATTTTTAATAACAGAATCCCTGCACTGTCATAAACGCCACCCTGATAACTGATGCCAAGCTCCAGTTTCAGTTCTTGTATTAAGAAAGAATGCAGCTGTTCAGGGAGTTTAGTCACTGCTAGTGGATATTCTTTGGAAGGTGACAGACAGTATGGTAATGTCAAGGCAATGTAATATAAAAGTAATTTTCCACTTTCCCTTTTGTATCTTCCTTCTCTCTCTCTCTTCTCTCTCTCTCTCTCTCTCTCTCTCTCTCTCTCTCTCTTCTCTGCCACCCAGAGGGGATTAACTTGTCTATGTCCACATACATTATTATATTTCCACAACACAGAGTTGATATGTGAAATCTTAATTTAGCACTTGCATTCATTTTTGCTTCACACACGAAGCACTGGGCAAAGATTGGAAGGGGCTTTCTGAAAGTACGTTGAGGATTGAAAGAAGTTGAACGCTGCCAACTATCCTGCAAAACAGAGTTGAAGGAGACAGAAGTACAAGTGTGTTTGTTGCAGTGCAAATGGCAAAGGTTGTGTTGATGCTGCCGCTTGACATTAGCCTATCTATGGTGTGTAGTCCTGTTCCTTCCAATTCAAGCCAATGACATCTCTCACTTGGGAAGCCTCAACGATGCAACCTTCGTGATACTGTCTCTTTCTTCAGGAACTCATGGCAAGTACACTTCTGACTGGCAAGCAAAGGACCTCAATCCAGTCCACAGCATCCCCCTAAAAGTTGGATCTATAGGACGCCTGAATTTCCACTGTTCCACTGTTGATGATCTGTTTTTTATGGCTTTACTGCTTGATATTATTATTTATATTCTTTTTCATTCTCTTCTCACACTTTGTTGTTTGTATACGTCTTTGAGATTGTGATTCCATTTACAGGTGATAGTTGCTTTTGTTTTATTATTTGTGCTGTGGTTTGTTTATATGTTGGAGTTCATGTTTATAATAATTTGATTCTTGCTTCTGTTTTTATTTATCGACACTGTATTTTTTGTATTTTATAACATTGCAAACTGCCCAGAGTGGCCTTCAAGCCAGTGGTATGATGCAGTATATAAATCAAATAGATAGATAGATAGATAGATAGATAGATAGTGTTTAGGGATGGGCATGCCAGAAACTTTTATTTCCATTTCATTTCCTTTTGAGCTTATGTTTCTTTAGGGAGGTGTCTGGCTTTCATAGACCACAAAGGGGGGCACCACTTTGGGGGCATCTTCTATGTGGCAGGGAGTCCCCATTTGGCACCGGCAGCAGTGGTGATGAGGAAATGGGGCTGGAAGAAATATAAGGAGGGGGAAGGGGCAAAGGAGCAGGCATGGAAGCAAAAAGCTGGGTGGGCAGAGCGGCCAGCATGCAAAACAGTGGCAGCAGAAAGAGAGGGCATGAGAAGTACATTGCCAGTAGCTGGCAGAAATGATATTTCCACAACACACACACACACACAAATTAAAGAAAAAACATAAGAAAGCCATAAAATTCAATGCCCATTCTTACAGAACACTAGATATTACAGGTTTAAAGGCTTCCTTATCAGAACACACAAAATAACTCCCTTTGGCTGGCTCCAAATATCCCATCCCTAACTGTATTCTCAAAAACCTTTATAAAGTCTACTCAAATTGACTTGTAACAGTTGAGCAGAAAGATTCTGGCAAGGGCTTTTGACAAGTGTGCCAGGTGTTCTGTCAAAGCAAGGATGAGAAAGAATATTATTTGGTGCCCATTTCCGAGCCAGCTGGCTGGATTTGTGTTTCCCAGACTGAAATGCAGATTGGGACAGACTTTGGATTGTGCACTTCTCGAAAAATTGTGACAGGATTGTCTACTAAAAATACTGCATGAACATGTGTATTTTGCAGGGAAAGTTCTATACCCAAAACATATATAAATCAGCATACATGGGGAACTTGTTTAAGCAAATGAGTACTGTAACATTAACAATGTAAACAATGCCCATACTCACACTATGTAAACAATGTACATGCACATGAATATATGTACAGTCGAACTGCTGTATGTGTGGGGTCAGTACATACAATGTCACTTATCCCCTGACTGAAAAAAAAAGTAATCCAACCCAGAAATACAGGTTCCGAAGTTGTATTACCAGGAAGGACTGACTATTAGTTGGCATCGGAGACTATGGTACATACAGGTAGCTTAATGGGAATGCAGGGGGAGGGGTGCTAACATAGAAGCCACATGGCGGGGGGGGGGAGCAGTTGTTGGTTTCAGGGAAGGCTCCTTATGAACAGCAGCACAGGAAACCCAGTCCTTTTGTAAGACAGTGGCTAGGGTTCCCTCAACTACTCATGGACACGAGAGAAACTGGAAATAAATGATTAGTTTATCTACTATTTCTGGAATCCACAAGGAGAAGGGGTGCTTGTAACTGCAGTTCTAATGTATACACACTGTTTACATAGTTACCTTTAATATACTCTCTCTCTCTCTCTATTTCTTTGTGTGTAAGTTCACAGACCAGAGAAAAATGGATTCAAACATATCGGTATGTTTGGTTACTTGTTTGTTTGTCCTGCAAAATAAAAGCAAAAATAAAAATTTAAAAATCATCAAGTTCATAAAAAGTATTGTGGCTGGCAAACATAATCCCTAAAAGTACAAGAGCATTAAGGACAATAAGTTTACAAAAAAATCTTAGGCAGCCAGCATAGAAAAGTATATGAATTTACAATAGAACTAGTCAGAAAAGAAAAACAAAATTATTCTAATCTATTGTTAGCAAAGCAAAGTGTTCTGCTTATATACCATCCCATACCACTTCAAGCAATCTCTGGGCGGTTTACAGTTTTAATTACTGTGTGCAGGCTACACATTGCCCCTCCCCTCCCAGCAAGCTGGGTACTCAATTTACTGACCTCAGAAGGATGGAAGGCTGAGTCAACTTTGAGCCTGCTACCTGTGATTGAACCCCAGGTCGTGAGCACAGTTTTACCTGCAGTACAGGCATTTAACCACTGCGCCATCAGGCACGTCATACTGAATGTATGTGGAACTCGCATACACTAGAAATAAACGGATGAGTCTATCCCAACCTCCATCTCATAAAAGCCTATCCTAAAACATATTGATTTGACATCTGCATGAAAGGCATGAATCACAGCAACACAGAACTCTGGAGGGCCATGTCCTCTGCATGATGCTTTTCATTAGGCTTAGCTCACACATTTGGATATGAATCAGGCCCCCAAACTATTGCTGCCTGGGCCGGAGCAAGAGAAAAGCTTGTGAGTTATGATGCTGGTGCTTCACATCCCTACCTCACTCCATATATAAAGAATGCTTATCAAATTCTTCATTCTAATTGCCTTAGTCTGTTTTCGCCTTACAGTAAGTGACAATGAGGAATGTTCCTCATCTCACCTCTTGGTGATGACACAAGGAGTCTTAGGCTGATACTTCATGTCCCTCTAGCTGCAGTTCGCGGCCCCGCTGGAGACCAGTTCGAAGGAACGGACCCTCATGTTCTTGTGGGGGTCAATCCGAGTTCGAAAGAACGGAATCTCACGTCCTTGTGGGATCAATCTGAGTTCACCCCGACCACGCCCCCTGAACTGCGCTCCAAGCCAGGTGAGAGATTCCCGTCCTGGAGCTCAGTAATCTTTTCAATCCGCTTCTCGATCCGTGTTGAAAACCGATTTCAACACGGAGGCAAGTTCACCTTGGCTCGAGGAAGGACGTGAAGTAACCACCTTAGTTTTCCGAGCTGAATCGCCACTGTAATGTGTCCTTTTCCTTTGAGAAGCAAAAAACCTGAGCTAGTTCACAACCATGGCTCACTGTTAATCGAGGCACAACAGACTGTGTTGGATGCTGTAACTTCTTTACGTTGGATTAGGGGCATGACATCCTGCTCATCATGATTTTACATCTCTAGGTGTGACTGGGTTTCTTTTCTACTTGCACCCATCAAGTCTTTCATAGACTGTGCTTTAATTAACGCCATGAAATTCCATGTTTAGTCATTCATTGTTGAAGAGAACAATACCCTAACCATGCTGTAGCAAATTAGATATCTTAAAAAAGAAAAGAAAGTAATTAATTCCTTCTCAGTAAGATATTCAGAATACCAAATCTTTTCATATAGTAACTGGACTTTCAAATTCCAGTTTTCACCAGTGGAACCCTTCTCCCTCAGTAATATATCTTTGCTGTACCAGGTTGAAAGAAAGAGGCGACACACATGCAGATTGGGTTAAAATAAGGGCCACAACTTTATTAACTACAGTAACGAATTTTAAATTAATTATCACTGAACTGTAACTTTAGGAGGGCCTGAAACGTAGCGCACCATCTAAATGGTAACAATAAATTGATTAGGTCCCATTACTCTACCAATTTCCTGTGGCCCGTTAAACTGCCGCAGTGAGGATGCCAACAAGATCTTTTCGGCATCAACACTTGATTAAAGATTGGCAGCCCTCCTAGGGGATTGAGTATTATTATTATTTGTTCCCTAACTAAAACCTATTGGGTTATTAATTGAGGGCTGCCGAAGACCTGAAGATGTAATTTAAATTCGGGACCTAAATGGTTAACTTTTATGCGCTACCCACCAACGAAGAGACGCACTGCCGACTCTTTACCCCACAGCCGAACAGTTCAGCACTCAGGCCCTCCTTAAGATTCTGAAGAAAAATATCCAGGCCCTTGTCCGATAAGTGCACACCATCTGGACGAAATAAGGTGAGATCCCGAGCAGTAATGTTCGAATGCCAAATGACGGATCCCATCTCGGCCTGTACAACACGGGCAACTTCCCTGTTGACGCCCTTACGGGCCTTGTGCATTTTTTTGCGGATGGTGATACGGACCCCAGTTCAAGCAGGGAATGATCGCAGACCAAATGACACGAACCAATGGGCGAGTACGATGGAACGCTCTCAGATCATCGATGACCTTGAGAATGAGGGACTTGCCCGACATGCGAGTCAAGTCATTTCCTCCCAGATGGATAACCACGATGTTAGGCAAGTTGTCAGGGGGGGTCACTGAGAGCCACAGTAAGAAAGGCGTGCCAGGACATCCCCCTCTTGCCCTTCCACAGGAAATCAACCCATTGGCCAAGGCCGTGATCGCGGCCACGTCCAGACTGGATAGCAAACTTTGATGCCCAGTAAACAAAACTGTGGCCGTAAACCAACACTCGAACACGGCTTCCTGGGGCAGAACCTGCAACGAGACAAGAAAGAACAACTGGCCCGGTTTATCGGTCCATTAGTGGTAGTATATAAGCTTTAAACTGTCTGGACCTCCATCGCCTGATCCATTGGATGCCAACTGAATCGACACCGAAGGCAGCCGCTGTGGAAGCAGCACCTATCCGAAACGAATGAGTACCAAAGTGCCAGCCTGATATGCCAGCGACCTGCATAGCCCGCAATGAAATTGTCCAAAATTGATAACGGGTCAAAGGCGACCCATCTTCATGTTGAAACAAGTACCCCCGGTAAGTGCCAACAAGCCGGGCATACCCATGTCCAGACCTGAAGATGTAATTTAAATTCGGGACCTAAATGGTTAACTTTTATGCGCTACCCACCAACGAAGAGACGCACTGCCGACTCTTTACCCCACAGCTGAACAGTTCGGCACTCAGGCCCTCCTTAAGATTCTGAAGAAAAATATCCAGGCCCTTGTCCGATAAGTGCACACCATCTGGACGAAATAAGGTGGGATCCCGAGCAGTAATGTTTGAATGCCAAATGACGGATCACATCTTGGCCTGTACAACACGGGCAACTTCCCTGTTGACGCCCTTACGGGCCTTGTGCATTTTTTGCAGATGGTGATACAGACCCCAGTTCAAGCGGGGAATGATCGCAGACCAAATGACACGAACCAATGGGCGAGTACAATGGAACGCTCTCAGATCATCGATGACCTTGAGAATGAGGGACTTGCCCAACATGCGAGTCAAGTCATTTCCTCCCAGATGGATAACCACGATATTAGGCAAGTTGTCAGGGGGGTCACTGAGAGCCACAGTAAGAAAGGTATGCCAGGACATCCCCCTCTTGCCCTTCCACAAGAAATCAGCCCATTGGCCAAGGCGGAGATCACGGCCACATCCAGACCGGATAGCAAACTTTGATGCCCAGTAAACAAAACTGTGGCCATAAACCAACACTCGAACATGGCTTCCTGGGGCAGAACCTGCAACGAGACAAGAAAGAACAACTGGCCCGGTTTACCGGTCCATTAGTGGTCGTATATAAGCTTTAAACTGTCTGGACCTCCATCGCCCGATCTGTTGGATGCCAACTGAATCGACACAGAAGGCAGCCGCTGTGGAAGCAGCGCCTATCCGAAACGAATGAGTACCAAAGTGCCAGCCTGATATACCAGCGACTTGCATAGCCCGTAATGAAATTGTCCAAAATTGATAACAGGTCAAAGGCGACCCATCTTCATGTTAAAACAAGTACCCCCGATAAGTGCCAACAAGCCAGTCGTACCTATGTAACGCTAAGACAGGACAAATTTGTAGCTCAGAATACCTACGAAGGTGTATCGTGCAGCCCTTACCTTGCTGGTCAGTCTTCGATCTACGAATATGCAGAAAGACCTGGTCCTGCTCGAGGGCCATGTCCGACCAAAGTATTGCATAAAGCGAAGCATCATTTTTTGATTGGGCAAGCAGCTCGCTAACACGTAGGGCGGCGAAAAAAGCTACCAAAGTGGCAGCTTGAAACAAGGCAACCTCATAACTGGTGGAACATACTCGAGGCCATGCATCAGCCAGCCTACATAACATATTAGGGGAGATCGGGGTCCTCGTATCCCGGGGCCTGCCCCGTTCCCTGGACCAACCCTCAACCATTTTAGAAATCCGAAATTGACAGTCAGGTATCACGAAAACCTTGGGCCTTAGCATAGTAATATAAGGCCGAAAGCTTACCCTGAATAGTACGGGGTGCCAAATCTTTGAAATGTAAATAAATGGCAAATTGGACCAGTTGATCGGCTGTTGCTGGCCAAAGCCAAGGGAAACCCTGCTGCGCACAAAATCTGGTATACTCTGCACACGCAGCAGAATAAGCACGACGCGTGCTGGGGGCCAACGCTAGACCCATGGCCCAGTTAGCTTCTACCCTCCAAAGTGCCATACCTCCGGTGGGAGTCGTTCGGGGTCCTTCATAGCGTGTGGCGCTAACGCTCTGAACCGCTCCATCTGTTGGCGGGACAGAGCGTCAGCCAGCTCATTCTGGACTCCAGGCACATGACACGCGCGGAACAGAATATTAAATTGCAGGCAGTGGAGGGTAAAGGCCCGAACTAGTCGCATAACCCTTTTGGATTTGGAAGTCAAATCATTAAGGATGTGCACAACTGCTAAGTTGTCGCAACAAAATTTTACCGCCGAATTGGCCCATAGATCAGCCCACACAAACAAGGCTACAACAATGTGGAATAACTCCAAAAAGGTTAGGTCACGGGTAATACCACTGTGCTGCCACTCCAGAGGCCAAGAGCCAGCACACCATCTACCTCTAAAATACAAACCTAAGCCCAGAGCTCCTGAAGCATCGGTTTGTACCTGCAAGTCCACTGCCGCCACAACTTCGGAACGCCAAAAATAAATGCCATTAAATTTGGACAAAAACTCGAGCCAGATATGCAGATCTTCCTTAATTTCAGCCGAAATGCGACACCTATGATGAGGACTACGAAGTCCCACAACACTATCGCACAGCCTGTGCAAAAATGGATGACCAGGCGCCACAACTCTGCAAGCAAAGTTGAGGTGACCAATGATTTGCTGAAGCTCGCGTAGCGTAGCTTTTTTACACTTCAGCAGATCAAGGAGTCGACATCGTAGGTCAACGAGTTTTTGCTGGGGCAAGCAGCAAGCCTGGGGTGTAGTATCTAGCTCTATACCCAAAAAGGTCAGCACAGTGGCAGGGCCTTCTGTTTTGTCTTCTGCCAGAGGTAACCCTAGTTCGCTGGCCATATCCTTAAATGACGTCATTAGCCTAGCGCATTGGTCAGAGCCGGCGACTCCCGCAAACAAAAAATCATCTAAATAATGAACAATGTGAGAGTCACCGGTCCTCTGACGGACCGCCCATTCGACAAAGGAACTAAAGCGTTCAAATGCCGAACACGAAATAGAGCACCCAAAAGGCATCACCCTGTTCATATAAAATAAACCGTCAAATGTGAAACCTAAGAGCTCACAATCGTCAGGATGTACTGGGAGCAATCTAAAAGCAGATTTAGCATCACACTTACCTATCTCAGCCCCAATTCCACAATTACGCACCATCCTAATAGCAGAATCGAAGGATGTGTAACGTACGCTACACAACTCCTGAGGAATCCTGTCATTAACAGAATCCCCCGCCGGATAAGAGAGATGGTGAATAAGGCGGAATTCACCCGGCGTCTTCTTAGGGACAACACCCAAAGGAGACACGCGGAAATGGGGAGTAGGTGGGTGATCGAATGAGCCCAGCACCCTTTCCGCTGAAAGTTCAGTGGCAATCTTAGCCCTAACAATATCCTCTTTACCCAAGACTGATTTAAGATTATGCGCCATGTACGGCGCACATTCACCCAAAGCAGGGATGTGAAACTCCAGCTGGAATCCTTCCAAAATGTAAACCGCATCCTCACGAGAGGGGTAACTACTCAGCCACTCCCTCAGAACCTGTAGCTTTATGGGACTAGGTCCCTTTTGGATGCTGAGATGGGCCTGACTGGTTATGTTTTCCACCCGCATCTTTGGTTCCCTCGCCCCCTGGCTTACCTCTAGGGCAGGTGTGAGCTGGATGGTTGGCCCCACATGTGGAGCAAAGGTGGCGGAATTTACACTGCCGGCGCCCGCACGATCCCTTACTGTTATAATCGAAGCAGACCAGCCGGGGTTGAACCGACTGGCCCGCAGAGGCACGGGAGTTACCAGGAGTACCAGAGCACAGCATAACATGCCCACTATCAAATCTCTCGCTAAGGTGAGCCGAACTCATCACCCGAAGCCAGAGGTAACTGTGTGGCCTATCCCAACGGAGAGTGGGATCCTGAGCAATACGGCGACGGAATCCCTCATCATACAGTAACCATGCATTAGGGGTCCATCGTGCCGGGCCATAATAATCAAGTCAAGGTAGTGAAACAGAATGGAGGTCTTCTCCGGGTGAGCTGCTGAGTAAATCCCCGCATACATTACAAAGGCATTAAGCCAATTATTCCATGAACAATGCGGCTTCCTCTTCCGAATGCGTTCTTTTTCCTTGTCATCCAGCTTCTCTAACTCTTTAGAGTCCACCTCCCTATTTAACAATTCAAAGATGTCAATGAACTTGCCGGAGGTAATCTTGTCAATCATGGCCTCAGATAGATGATAACCCAAGGGCAAAGACTCATCCCCCTCAGGCAAGTCATTGATTCCCGGTTTAGAGGAGGACAAGTCATCCGGTTTCTCAGTCATGGTCGCCGTAGACACCGAGGCAGTGGACCCTGACTCCCTTGAAGGCGTCACCACAGAACAAGACTGCGCATCAGCCTCTGTCTGTGCAGCAACTTCAGCCATGGCCGGTAACCCAAGGGCATAATGCGGCATAGATACTGGGGGTCGCACCGGCATTGGAATGCCAGGTCCCGCCCGCATCTGCAAGTCGAGAGCACCCGTCTGCCAGAGCCATGTAACCGGACTCGGTGTGTTTGAAGATACTGTAAATGACTCACCCATCACAGATGGACGCTGGACTGCTGGGGCCGACTGACCATGTGAAGACACAGCCAAGGATATGTCAAGAGCCTGAAGCGATGAGTCATCAGCGCCGGGGGGGACGTGACTACATTGGAAGGCAAAGCAACCGGACAGCAGAGTGGTGCATGCGATGAAGCGGCTACATCAGCTGACACAGATGGCGTACCTGCAGAAACAGTACTGGAAGATCCAGCTAAAGCGGACTCGAGAGAAGAAATGTGTGTCATCATTAGATCCATCATTAGTTTACGCTCGGCCCTCCTCTGAGCCTTTGCATCACTCGTAGATCGCCCACCCCCATAAGACGCTGCCATCCCCTGCCTGTGAGCACGTTCGCGCTCCAAGCGGGATAGCTTCTTCCAAGCTGCCGAAAGAATTGGCCACTCCTCATCCGATGAAGAGGATGAATCAGGAGGGGGCTGCTGACTGGGCCTCTTCTTAGCAGGGGCCTTACCCTTGCCCTTCCCATTAGAACCTCCCTTCTTAGACGGCATGGCAGAATATGAGGAGTCACAGGTAAAATTTAACTCAGCCGCGTGGGCGTGGCAGAGACCCGACAAGGATCCAAAGAGTATCAAAAGGGATGGCCCTGGTCTGTAACTGCCGAGACAAGTCCTGACAAGGAGATAACAACAACGAACAGAGAGAATGGGCACGGATTACACCCACCCCCCAGACACCCTGAAAAGCAGTGCTCACAAAATGGCTGACAGGTAGCTAAGCGAGCTACAGTCAAAGTCAAAGAAATTGCCGCAAATGAACTTATGATAAACAATACAAACACACTACACTACACCCAGACGTCACCAAAGGACAGTGTAATTAAGGGCCACTCAGAATGTCCAGCCGGGCGGATGGCAGTGGATAAATGCCCAGAGAATGAGACCATGAGGCACGGCCAAAATGGCCACCAATTTCCAAAAACAAAATGGCCATGCAATAATTATGTCTCCCTGAGCCACCCCCAATATAAGGTTGCAATTCTTGAGGCTCCTACTCTCAAGCACTCCCTGCTAACCACCACCCAACCGAGATTCAAACAAGCGGCCTCCCCATGCAAAGGAAGCCCAGTAGGGTGTAAACTATCCTAACCAGTGCAGTTCAGTTTGACAGTGGCTCTTATCTCCAAGCTCAGCTGCTTGTTGGAGCCCGACAAGCGGCTGAGCTGACAGGAGCGCAAATAGCTCCCGCTCACCGCTATGGAAGGACGCAGGCTTCAACAAGCCTGCCCCCTGCAAAAGAGAAAGCGCTTATCATGAGGCTCAGCTGCTAGTCGGGAGCGCCCCGACAAGCAGCTGGGATAAAAGGAGCTAAAAAAAAAAAAGCTCCGTGGTCAGCTCTCACCCCCCCTCCCAGAAGCGAAGAAAGAGGCTTATCACGAAGCTCAGCTGCTTGTTGGAACTACCGACAAGCAGCTGAGAAAAAGGGGCTCAAAAAGCCCCCGCTCGTTGTTCCTGCAGCGCCCCGCAATCGCACAGACTCAAAAGAGCCTGCCAAGCCGGCCCACCAGCCTCCCGGACCCTTCCTCGAACCGGCTCAACCTGTCACAGAGGAGATTGTGGAGGCAGGCTATGGGGAGCGCGCCAGGGACTTATAAAGGGCACGCGCTCCCCACACGTAGGCTACACCACTAGCGTAGCCAATAGCCACCTCCCTCAACCGGCCGGCAAAGATGCCCCAGCTTGGCACAAGGCCGGGCGGGGCAGCCACTGTGTTAACTTAATTGCCATGCAAGAAGATTTGGGATCTACCAGGAAAAGATATGGACCTGAAAGGCAATTCTCTCTACCCTTTGCAATTAACTGATGCTGGTCATGATAGCTCAGTGATTTAGGGCCATTTTACACGACCCCTAAACTCCGCCGCAAATGGCTCCCAGCTCTGGAGCTTAAAATTGTTTACCCACCAGCTAAGGAGTTTACTGAAAATTAAGTGCGACCACGCCCACCTAAGCGCATCCCAGCGCACTTTTCTTGTACCTGCTCTCCAAGGGTGAAAAATCTTGATGTGGATGTGCCGGGCTCTCCTCGCTTCTTTTTGTTGTTGTTTTTTGCCTCCCGCCCCTTTAAGAGAAGGAACCAGGAAGTGACGGGGCTCCCGGCAGCTTCCACCGGCACCAGGAGGTAAGCCTTTATTCTTTTGTCCCTTTTTTCTCCCTCCCCTCACGCAGCCAGCAGCCAGGAAGTGCAGAGGGGTGGGGACGCACGAAGAGCGACAAACCCCTAAGATCTCTGGTCCAAATTTAAGTGACTACCGGATCTTAGGGGTCGTGTAAAAGCGCCCTTAGGCATCTGGCTGGGGAGCCAAAGGTTGGAAATCCAGTTCTCTGCTGTGCCTCATTTTCAAGTGATGGACTTGATGATCTGTTTCTAAGATTATTTAAAACAATCCTGTACTGCATATCAGGGTGGAGGTAGTAAAAGAAAACAAAAATGAGACTCCCAGTGCCAGATTAACACTGTGTGTTGACTGTCACAGTTTGACAGCTCACCAAAAAGAGAGGGTACACATCATGGAAGGAACAGGGCATCTCCTGCTCTTCTGAGAGGTCTGGTCAGCTTTATAGAGGAGCCAAAATGCTTTTATCAAATGCCTGAAAATGCCTTCTTGCTTTACCATCTAAATATAGCTCGTGATTGTTCCAGGGAAAAAATTTCTGGGTATTGTGATATTTCTGTTAATAGGTGCGTTGTTGTTGTTTTCAAAGAACTGTATCATAAGGTGGAATAGGACCGACAGCCAAGTAAAAGGTTTCTCCATTTCTCTTTTCTCAATTTGTTAACTGATCAACCAACCAGCTGATCAATATACTTATTACAACAACTCAACAGCAGTGGCTGTTTTGTGGAATAAAGATAACATTTTACCTCACACACACACACACACACACACACACACACACACACACACACACACACACACACACACACACACACACACACACACACACACACACACACACAGAGTCTTCACACATGGAAGCACTCTTCAACCTAAAATAACAGTCCTTGCTTTTACCATCAAACTGTTTCTCAAGGGTGAGCTCTGAATAGACAAAAATTCTGCACAGAACATACCCATATATATTCGAGTATAAGTCGACCCGAATATAAGTCAAGGGCAGTTTTTTACCACAAAAAAACTGGAAAAACTTATTGACTCCAGTATAAGTCAAGGGGTTGTATTCGAGTTGGCTTTTATTCCTTGCCTGACACTGGGCTCGCATGGTCAGCGATCGAGCAGGTGGGCCGGGGTCGCGGGCTGGCTCAACTCAACCGAGATGGCCTCCAGCAGGCCCAATGTGGCCTGAGCCTCTCAGACGAGTGCTCAGGAGGGGGCGGAAGGGGTTTTCACGGCCACGGGGAGGCCTCCCAGCGCCGGCCACTGCCACAGCCACGGATGAACCCCTGTAGAGGGGGCTTCCATGTTTTAAAAACCTGCTGCTTCTCCCTCTACATGCCCAATGGGGGGGAGGGGAGAAGTGATGGGTTTTTAAAACTTTTTTTCTCTCCCAAAGGCGGACATCAGTGCTTGCTTCAGGAGCACAAAAAAGTTTTTAAAACCCACTGCATCTCCTGCTACACACCCAATGGGGGGGAGAAGTGGCTGTATCTTAAAACGTTTTTTCTCTACCAAAGCAAGTGCCAATGGCGGATATTGGCACTTTCTTCAGGAGAGGAAAAAAGTTTTAAAAACCCACCACTTCTCCCCCCCCCATCATGCCCAGCGCCACCGCAGTCACTGATGAACCCCCACAGAGGGGGCTTCTGAGGCAGCAGAACCGACAGGACTAGTCCTCCACTGCCTTTCCCAAGCATGCTAGTGTATTCACCCAAATATAAGTCGAGGGCATTTTTTTTCAGCCAAAAATGAGGGCTGAAAAACTCGAATTATATTCGAGTATATACAGTCCTTAAAAAAAAACTCCTGCTGGTCTTGGAGGCAAAAATGGCACATCATGGACCATGGCTAATAGGACCTGTAATCTCATGTCTCTGGAAGACATGGTGGTAGAGTAAAGGAGCCATATGCAAATTTTATTTTTCATTTTCCAGTTTTTAAAAAATATCTAAAACTAGAAGAGCTTAAACATTAAACAAAACTAACACACCAGGGGTGGGGGGTGAGGTGGAAGCCTATAATTCTTCAGGTAAATTCAAGGCCAGCAGGAAAAGAGGAAAGTCTCAGAATGGCTGCCTTGCTGTCATTCTGCCAGCAGTCTGTGTCATATTCAAGAATCAACGTTCCAGCTCATTCTCCATTGTTTGCTCAGCTTCAAATGCAATTTCTCCGCAGATGTGTTCCGCTGATAGACTGTGCAAGGAAGAATCACTGTTTGCAAATATGATAATACTGTGGCAGATGTGAGCGAAGTTATCATGTTTCTGCTTGTATTTTTTTACCAGCCTTTGAATTGTGCATCAATATTTGAGGGCCAAAATAGACACCACAGGGAGCTCATCGTTAGAGGAAGAGGAGATTCCTTCAGTGTTAAGAACCAGCAGACAATAACCACGTGACTGCCTACGGCTTGCAAAATAACTTGTTTTTTCTGTGACTACTAGTCCTCAGGAGTTCACTTACTTTGCATTATAACATCTGGGAGGCAGCGCTGGAAGGAGACTGCTGTTAGAGTTTGAAGCACTCCGTGTTCTTTCTGACGCTGGTGATGAGTCAACTGTAGCATCTACCTTTGGGGAGACCAAGCTGGCTTGCAGAATTAGATAAAACACAATGGAGACTCCTAAGTTGTTTGTTTCCAAAGCTATGCTCAAGCCTGATCTCTACATGGAGGCTGAATGGTCAGAACCTCAGTGCTGGTATGGAAGCATTCATGGCTGCATGAGAGTGGAATTGACTACAGAAGATTGGATTTGTGTGTGGTGAGGGATTATGTGAATTGTAGTCCAAAATAAATAAATGCATACATTTTTAAAGCCTTTGCCCGTTCTCTGGTGTTTTTAGTTAGTTTACTTTGTTTTTATTTTTGCTTTTGGGTTTTTAGTTTGTTTGTTTTATTTTTGCTTTTTATTGTTGTTGTTTTATGCATCCTTCCCTTAATCCTCATTTCTCAGATTAGCTGCAGGCCAGATCCAATTTATATTTCAGTGGCTAAAGTCTGTCTGCTAAACACTGTGGTAAATTGCACTACAAATAAGACCACAGAATCAATGAGGAGTCAGCGAGTCAATTTATGCATAAGTTCCATTGATTCAAATGGGCCTACTCTAATGGTGACTTACTTCAGCCAATGTCTATATACAGAAAATGTGTCTAATTTTTTTTTAAAAAAATGTTTTTTTATGCAAAAATGTTCATTTCAAATAGTGCAAAGTACCCATATATGTGAAAAGTTATGAAAGCCCAAATGGTTCAATGCAATACAAAAATGATTAACCAAGAACCTATGCAAACATATTTTACTTTTACTCTTTATAGGCATTTTCTACTAATTTCTTTAACACAGGAGGAATGTCAAATATAGAACAAGGCATTGTGTTGACCAGATTGACAGTTACAGCCACCTAGAAAATGAAGCAAGCAAGAAGGCAGTGTGCAAAACACCCATATATGTGAAAAGTTATGAAAGCCCAAATGGTTCAATGCAATACAAAAATAATCAACATAATCAGGAATGGGCCACTGATAACAGCATAAGTCTCTATAACATGCAAGGAGGCAGGGAGGATGCTGCAGCAACGGAACTGGGGGTGGGTAGGCTGGCAGGTGGCTGAGGGGATGGACAGAGGCATGGAGGGCAGGCAAACCATAAAACTGCAAGCTAACACCTCCATCCGGTATGGGGAGGGACCAGCTGGCAGGTGGCTGGGGATGACAGAGGCATGGACAGGCTGAGCTAACACCTCCATCCGGTATGGGGAGGGACCAGCTGGCAGGGATGCGTGACAGGCTGAGCCGGTGGGGAGAAGAAGCCGCGGGCTGCTCAGAATTTGAAAACGGGCTGCATCTGGCCCCTGGGCCTCACTTTGGACATGCCTGCTCCAGAATGAACCATTTCATTCTAGAGGGGGGAAATAGTGTAATGAAGTAATTCATTACCTAACAAAATGATGAAACAGTGTTCTTTTTTTGTTTCATGCCCATCTCTATTAATCTCTTAAATTGGAAATGTTTGTGTTTGAATCTGTTTATTCAGCCAAATTCATGGCAAATTAGCTTTGTCACTGTTTTCCCCATGATGTGGAAGGGATGTATCATACACTTGCAACGTAATCCTCAAATTCAGAGTGAAATGTACTCAATTTTTTATTACTTAAAAACAAATTGTGGATGGGGGCCACAAGTGACCATTAAGTGACTGATTTTTTTAAAATGTTATTAATGCATGGGATTTTTGTATTTCTTGGGTTTCATCTCCTTATATTTCATCAGGCATTCCTTCAGCCAGGATTTTGGGGGCTTTAGACATTAAATTAAAGTCCTCATGGTTAAATGCGGATGGAGAATGAAGTCTGCAGCAGTCCTTATCTGCATGTGGGGAACAAAGGAAGTGGCTAGAAGGGGGCTGAGCTCCATGGGAACTGGAAGGGATTAGGGGACTGGCAGTGTTTTTGAGAGGCATCATGAACAGGGACACTAGTAATCCCCTAATATTTTGCAGTTCCCATTTAGTTTAGCTGAGCCTGCCCGTTTTCTTTTCTTTCCTCTTTGTAGCTTCAGGCCCTGTTTATTGGCTTGAGTAGGGCAGTTTCAGAATCCTCCATTAATTCTTTCCACAGAATATGTGAAGATTAGGAATGGGGCCTTTATAAATGGAAACATGGATGCCCATCTACTCTGCACTGTAAACCACCAGCACATGCTTGTCCATGTACACATGACTATGCACATGAATAGAGGGGTGTCTGACAAATTCCTTGGATGTTGACAACTGACAGGGCCAGCCCTACCATTAGAAAGGCTGGGACACTTGTCCAAGGTCCAGATTTTGATGTGATGAAAAAGTACAAAATTGTTATAGTTAATGATTATTAATTATCAGTTATTAATCCACTATTTTTCTTTGACTGCCAGGTATAGGTAGATGTTCTCCCTCGAGAATCAAAATAGCATGGTTGGGTTTGGGTGAAGGTAGTGGTGGGTTGTGGACAGTGGAGGATGGTGCTATGAATCTTGATTTGAGACAATTTTCTGCTGCGCCTCCACCATCAGAATTTCATGGGTCATCCTTGAGAATTGATACGTGGGCATATTGCAAAATGATAAATTGTCAAAGCAAACGGTTGTTGCAATCTTGGTGTCACTTTGACTGTAATCAGAAAACACAATCAGTGGAGTTCATGGTATTTGACTCACTTGGACTGATTAGGCTACCAGTGCAATTTTGAATGAGTTGTTCCCTGAGCCAAGATGGCAGTCATTCAGCAATAAGTAGACTGAAAATGTTTTTGAACCATGCTGCAAGAGTACAAGAAACACATGCAAATCTGCAACACAACAATCTCAGCACAGCTTAATGACATAATCAAGGGTTCCAGTGATTTCACATAAAGCAAAGCCATTTTCACCAGAGTGGTATTTGTGACTTAGGTATGAATGTAAGACACATCAAACATTCCTCTATGCTGCTTCATCAAGGGGCTGTTGCAAGACCTGAAAACTCAATTAAACTGTATCTACCACACAAAAACTACTCCTTCAATAAGGTTCCTTGGCAACAGCTTCAATGCTTAGAATTTTGGGACAGCCTCCCAGATGGAAGTGAGAGGTCTCTGCAACTGGAAAGGGTTAGGCAGCCAAGTTGGAAAGGGTTAGGCAGCCAAGAGCTGGCATGCAGAAAAAGGTCTTGAGATGTTGGAAGAACATCTGGAAGAAAAGAGATGAAATGGAAAGTTAGCCTGCTCAAATCATCTTGTTTGCTGGCATATTTGAAATCTGTTACCGTACGAGAAGAACAACCTCCACAAGCTATAGTCATCTCAGCCAGTGGGAAAGGATCTTCAGTCCATGTACTTCTTGAGAGCTCTAAGTTGCCCTTCCAGCATCTGAAGGCTTGTAGATGCATGCATGCATGGGAATAAGTGGGCACTTACTGCTTTGGTCCTTGGAGAAGAACCTCTGAACTCTCTCCAAAGTGAGGAGCCATTTTCCGGGATCATAATGAGTGTCCTGTCCATGGGCTCGATCTGTTTCATGTGTGCCATTATGTGGCATATGCAAAACAGCAGTTGGTACTGCAGCTGTCAGTGAATCCCATTGAATATAGAAGGTCTCAGCCCATGGAAGCACACACTCGATTGCATTTGGTGATTGTCAACAAGAATGGGGATATCTGTCACCTTTGCTTTCTACTCATTTTTTAAAATTCCAAATTCACTCTATGTTATGTGTGAAAGCAAAGGGGAAAGCAAAGGAAAACAAAGCAAAGAGAAATAACATTCTCAACCCTCCCTCCTTCCCAGCCTTCCTGAATTTCAAAGTTTTCCCTTCCATTTTTTTATTTAGCCTGAACAACACAGTACATCTTTCTCTTGATGGGCAAAGAACAGATCAAATATTGTTCCCTTTTGCAAGACAAAAAAGTCTCCAGAGCATCACAGATGGGACTGTTGAAAGCTGGACAGTATGTGCAAACCCCCAATTTCTATCAGGTTCTCCTCACAGTTTTCACTGTACCTTTCAGCCCTTCTCATACCAAGATGGCCACATACTTCTTTTCTATATGAAGAGAATCTGTGTGGTAAAGTCTGGCCTAGCATTGGCCTATTCTACTTAGAGAATACATTTTGAAACAGCCTAGCCCAGCCTTCCTCAAGCTGATGCTCTCTAGATATATCTCCAAAGAGTCTGACCCTCTTTTATTACATCTGTATTCTGTATAGCAATTTGGTACACTATCAGAACCTTCTCTTCTTCCCTCACCCCTGGTCAGATACTGTGCCTTCCCTGTTGCATTTCTAATCTTGTCTTCAATTTCCTTTTGATTTCTTGGATCTTCCAGAAGAGAATTCTTTTTTCCAAGACAAGTTCTCCTCTGTTTCTCCACTGTTTCTTGTTCTCCTCTGTTTCTCCACTCAATTGTTCTGCTCTGCTTCTCCCCTGTTTCTTGTAGGAGTTCTTTGAATCTATATAAAAGTTGCTGAATAATGCTTTTAGGGTTCTGGTCTTATTTCAGTTGGCTTTTACGTTTGCTTCTCATCTGTCATTCACAATTGTATTTGTTCTATCATCCGTCCAGTTTGCTTTTTTCTAATAATTGAATATTATATAAAGGAGTTGGGATGAACTCAATGAATGTTAACAATGTAAATGAGGAAGAAGGCCAAACTGAGAGATTCAGCCATCCAAGCTCAGGGTTCGGAGTGCTTCATTCTTAAATCTACTAGTGTCATCAGCCAGGTTTGTTTTGAGTTAAGTTTGCCAATATCCTTCTTACTTTTAATTTGTTTCATGCTGAGAAGCACCTCAAAGGTGACACTTAGGTAGCAGATTGATACAACACAGCCTTCTCTATTGAAGAGATGGCTGTATCTGGGGAAGTTGGCCAGTGGAGAAAGATGCAATGATGTTTTCATTTCCTCTTCAAAAATGATTTAATATTTCCATGTTTCTCCACATCTGAGATGGGAGAAATGAGGTTCAAAAATCTGAATGAAGATAAGTTTGAAGC
Source organism: Phrynocephalus forsythii (assembly GCA_029282475.1). Classification (NCBI taxonomy): domain Eukaryota; kingdom Metazoa; phylum Chordata; class Lepidosauria; order Squamata; family Agamidae; genus Phrynocephalus; species Phrynocephalus forsythii. The sequence continues at coordinate 17,329,078 of JAPFRF010000004.1, forward strand.
AGAGTAATTTCCCTGTCTCACACCTCTCCCAACTAAGCTAGGCTTACCTGAGCCTCCAGACAAACAAGAGTGCCTCAAAAGTACCAACATGAAGAAAAAGCATATTCAGTTCTGATCTAGGGTGAAGGCCTTAAAATGGTCAGGGGCAAAACTCAATATCAGCAAGAGCCACCTTTTGTGTACACATGAATCATTTCTGTTCAGTATTAATAATAAATCTGCTTTTCCACCAGGTGCTATAACATATCCTCAGGTAAAAAGGGGGGAGTAAACAATAGTCAGTCACAATGGATAAGCTAGCAACTGTTCAAATAGCTGAAGGATAGAGACAGAAAGATCTATCAGAACTGCGCATGTCAAAAGCTGTGAGGTATAAAATGAAGTGTAAACTGGGATCCAATAGACCGTTTCACCACTGTAGTGTGAAAAACATTTTGATTTGGATTTTATTAACAAATGCCTTCTTTGTTAGCATACCAGGGCTCATAAACCCAAAACAGTGCAGTTCTACCCAGACATGAAAATGAGGTAACTTGGCTCCCTCATCCACGGACCCCTGCACAAAATAATTCTGCAGGCAAAATAGGATGGCTGTATTAAGTCTGTAAGTATTGCCTTAATATTTGAAAAGGTAACATCAGCTAGGGAGGTTTCTAAGCTTTGGTAAATTGTCTTTTGGCAGGGATGGGGATCACATGAAAACTCAAGGCTGTTGTCAACCTTTGCTTATTATTTCCCCCCTCAAACACCCCCATGTAAAGTGACACTCAATGATTTTGTTTCTGTTTTTTGTGTTAAATAAGGTATCTTCTCCACCAGGCCTTTTAAAAGTTTTAAAAAAGGAGTAATCACTGTTTTGAGAAATAACAAATACAGTATTTTTTCTGTGAATAAGACTATATTTTGTCTTAAATTGTTAGACTAAAAATTGAGGGTTGTCTTATATACAGAAGTAAGCTGAAGAGAGAACTGCATGGTTGCAAAACTGTAATTTTCTGTTGGAAATGTGGGGGTTGTCTTATACACGGGAGCGTCTTATAGACAAAAATACTGAATGTAGCATTTTTACAAGAGTCATATTTTAAGACACTTCAGCTTTGGTCTTTTGAGGGTTTTCTGTTTCAATTTTTTTTTAATCAGAGGGAGAAATATTTTGTGGAAAGAGGTTAAGATTGGCCAGAATCTTAGCAAGCATGACAATCGCAATGTCAAATGCCATAAATATTGACAGCATATTGTCACTAGTGAAGGAATCCATGGTTGTATTCTTAGTCATGTGCAAAGTCATGTGGCTGGTACATGACAAGCAAATAGGAGTATAAAATCCTTAACTAATGTTATCTAGCCACTAGGATTTACAGTGACATAAATGCTGGTATACAGAAGCAATTGGAATCTTTCTGACACTTCTTGAAGTGCAACCATTAATGTAGACTTTAGGGGCATTTCAGCCAACTACCCCATATGAATGTCTGTGAAGATTCTCAGTCATCCAGATTGAAATGTTTCGCTGCTCATACAAACTGCTTCATCAGTCTGAGGAAAGCTAGCTGTGAGTCCTCCATTTTATAGTTCACTTTGACTGCATGTCACCCTGGTATGAAAGAGCCTCATAAGATGAACAATGGGCTGAATAGGCTAGTAGGTAGACAATAGTTTCAATAGGCCTTTAGGTAAACAATGGCCTAACGTGCAGAAACCCATAAAGTATTTGTTGTTAGCTATGGCCTTGGTAGTGGAGGTGTGAAGTATTTTTATTTGTCTGGGTATTGTTGAAATCACTGTCTGATATGTGGCAGATAGACTGTGCCTAAGCCCCCCACCTTTGTTGAGAGAGGGGTTTTCAATACTCACATGAATGGCTTCCCTGGCCCTTCTCTCAAACCACCTATCTTCTCTGTCTAATATGTGTACATCATCTTTGAATGAGTGCTCTTTGTCCTTAAAGTAGAGGTGTACTGCTGCATCTGGTCCTGAGCTGTTACCCCTCCTATGTTGGGCCATCCTTCTGTATAATGGCTGTTTAGTTTCTCCAGTGTAATGGTCTACACACACCTCACTGCATTGGACCGCATATACTGTATTGGTCCTTTTGTGTTTTGGTGTCGGATCCTTTGGGTGGACAAGTCTCTGCCTTAGTGTGTTTGTGGGTTTGAAATAGACAGGTATATGGTGTTTGCCAAAAATCCTTTAAAGCTTCTCAGACACTCCAGCCATGTAGGGAATGACCAGGTTCTTCCATCGGGTCTGGGTCTCAGGCTGATCCCTTGTTCTTCTGGGTCAGCACACTGATTTGTTGAAGGCCCACTTTGGATATCCATAGGCCTTAAGTCCTGTCTTCAGGTGCCTGTCTTCTTTCTTGGTTTCTGTGGAGGTGGGGATTCTCTCTGCTCTCTTGTTTAGGGTCCTGTTGACTCCTAATTTGTGTTGTAATGGATGGTGGGAGTCAAACAGTAAGTACTGATCTGAGTGGGTGGGTTGCCTGTAAACTTCTACTCCCACGCCACAGTTGGGGCTGATGATGACTGCACAATCCAGGAAAGCCAGCCTGTTGTCTTGGGTGTCTTCCCTAGTGAACCTAATATTAGGGTCCACCACATTGATGTGGTCTGTAAAGGCCTGTACTTCCTGAGTCTTTATTTTCACCCAGGTATCATCTACATACCTGAACCAGTGGGATGGTGTTGTCCCTGGGAAGGTGTTGAGTGCCTTCTTCTCCACTTCTTCCATGTATAGGTTGGTAACAATGGGTGACACTGGGGAACCCATGACACAACCATGCTTCTGTCTATAGAAGTCCCCTCTGTACCTGAAATATGTGGTGTTGAGGCACAGGTCCAAGAGCAGGCATATCTGGTCTGGGTTGAGGCAGCTTCTTGAGGTGAGGGTACTGTCTTCTCTTAGTCTTCTATTTACAGTAGTTAGGGCATTTGCGGCGGGAATGCTGATAAAACCCCATTGGAACTGGGGGGGGGGGGTGAGGTGTACCTCTTGCTCCATCCATATCCCAGCCTACAGCCTACAGTGGGATGTGCACTTGATACATCTTTTTGGTGTATTAGCTACCATCCAAATCACCCTTCTGCCACTTATTCTCAGGTTTTGTTTCATTGTTTTGTTTTGTTTGTCACCTGGTTGTGTGGAAAGTTCAGCGAGTTGGGCTTTCTGCTTTGACACAGGTAGTATTATTGGCCCCAAACCCACGGCTGATTTACGGATCTGTGAGCGAAGTCATATGAGTCATCATGGCAGCAAATTGACTCTCAATAGCAAGGTGTCATTTGCATTTCTGAGTATGTGCTTGTTCCTGAGTGAAATGAAGTTCTAGATATGAAACATAGGGTGCATGAGTGCTGACGCTTTAAAGGCAAAAGGCCCCCACATTTTAACCATTCTTCCCAGTGAAGTGAATGTGTCTTGCTCTATTGAACGATCAGACCACCACCACCACCCCATGACAATTCTTGAAGTCATACTCTTCTAAAAGAATTATTTTGCATTTCCTTTCTTCGGCATTTTCATTCTGTTTGACAGGGAAGCAATGGCATTTAAAACACAACATTTGAAGTGGAGAAGGGAAAAAATGAATGAAAACCTTGTGGGTAGAAAGCAGCATTCTTCTATTTAACATAGTTATGATATGGCTGCAGAGCATATGAGAGTTCCTGTCCATTATTATACAGCCATTCCTGACAGTCTGTTTTCATGCCTTCCCATAACATTGCTTAAAACCTGCAGGTAAAATTTCTGAGATAATTTCTTACCCATGAGGTTTCTTCAAAACAGAAAATGTGGCCAATTGGGAAAGCTGTAGAGCACTGGAGAAATGTAGAACACCAGAGAAAGCAAAGGATCACTGCAATCTGAATAGCTTCTCAATCAAATGGTGAACTCAAAAACATCCCTATAGAAAGTTCCATAATAAATTTCTAATTTCTCTGAAGATGATGAATCAATTTATTTTATTTATTTATTTTATTTGTTTTTATACTACCCATCTTCCCAGGGAACTCCGGGCGGTTAACAATATGGGTTGAGAAAACCGAGTACAAACAAAATACGATGATTAACAAAAGAATCAAGAAAGGATTTAAAAGGAAAGAAGAAAAAACGTGGATAAAAACATCTGCAAGAGGTGTCAAAAGTAGATTTAGAATTAAATTAAATTAAATTAAAGGTTGCCAAATGCCTCACAAAAAGCAAGGTTTTAAGTGCTTTTTTAAAGGCGGGCAGGGGTTTTGCAAGGCGCAATTCACTTGGAAATCATTTGGATGATTAGATGAAAATTTTTGACAAAACATTGGCTTAAACATGAAACCTTATTGGTGCTTATTCAAGGTTTGAATAACTTCCCATGGTGAATGGCACCTAACCGAAAAGGTGCTGTGGTAGCTATCAGTTGCATGCCTGGTCACATGGCCAATTGCATCACTGAGATGTACTCCAATACCACATCAATTAGCCACAGTTAAGCATAGCAAGTTGCATAAGCCATATGCAAACCCCAGAAGGATTTTGGCCCATAAGTGCAACCAGTCTATTTGATAAAGTCATTGACAATTTATATTGTACAACGTCACACAAAACTTTCTGGTAAGTAATAAGAACTTTGTTCCAATATTGTGTGAGATACTTGTTTTCAGACTTGGAAACTTCACATGAAATTGGAAAAAGAAAATATTACAATCTTATTTGTGTTTCAGAGAGGGTAGCCGTTTCGTTTTGACTTCTGAAGAAGTGGACATGTCCATGAAACATTACATTAAAATATGAAAGTTGGTCTTTAAGGTGCCACATGTTTTGTGTCTTTTGTTTTGTTTTGTTTTTCTTTGATTTTTGCCTGCAGTTCTTATTGGTGTATTTCAGTTTCCATGGTGATATAGATACATATTTATTTATCTCAGTGTTCCATCCAAATGTTCCCAAGCAAATGATTGACAATGTCAAGTGTGAAGTTTTGAAAAGATTAAGAGGCACCCACATTATGTATGTTAACGAATATCAAATATCAAAGCATAACATCAAACCTCTCTTCATGTAACCTTGACTTGTGAAGAAAAGCAAAATGCAGACCAAAACTGGGTACCTTTACATCTGAGAAAAATGTCAGATATAATTGGGGAAAAAGATGTTGTATTAGACAGAATAGTTTTGTCTACAGGTGTTTCATATATCAATTTAATAGAGGTGGGCACAAAACAGAAAACCCATGGTTCGGGTTCGTCTGTTTCAGGCCCACCCTTGGTTCGGTTCAGGTTCAGGTTCATACAATTTTTTAATAAATTCCTGCCAGGACCAAAAGCAAAAAAGTGTTCTGCTTATATACCGCCCCATACCACTACAAGTAGTCTCTGGGCGGTTTACAATTTTAATTACAGTGTGCAGGCTATACATTGCCCCCCCCCCAGCAAGCTGGGTACTCATTTTACCGACCTCAAAAGGATGGAAGGCTGAGTGAACCTTGAGCCTGCTACCAGGGATTGAACCCAGGTCGTGAGCACAGTTTTACCTGAAGTACAGGCATTTAACCACTATGCCACAAGGATTGCAGCGACGTGGACAAGGTGTGTGTGTGTGTGGGGGTGAAAAACGAAGTGAACGAAACAGATTTTTTTTGAATTTTTAGCTATCAAAATGAATAACCAATAACGAAATGAATTAAATGTTTGTTTCGTGCCCATCTCTACTATTTAATTGGTTTAGAACAGATGCAATTTCAAGCTGATGCAAGGTAGATGCAATTGCATGATGTCACCAGTTTTCTGATTAGTTCTCATGAGTATAAAATTGCTCCAGAACTCAGTAATCTTTGGACTTTTGGTGAGAAGGCACCAATGTTGCCATAGTTTATGTCTATATTCTCTTATGTAGAGATGGGCACGACCAGGAAAAATTACATTTCGAGTTGTCGTGTGTCGGAGCCGGCCCGTTTCAGCTCGTTTCCGTTTTTCGCGAAATTTTCCAAAAAATTGTTGTTTCGTTTGTCGGTTTTTCGTCTGTCATTAGTACTGGTTTTTTGGGGGCGGGCTCCTGGAGGCACCTCTCTGGGGTGGGTGCCTCCTCTGGCCCGCTACAAAATGGCATGCACAGCCAATTGGATATGCATACCATTAAGTTGCAGCAGTAGCAGGCAGAGGCACCTCTCTTTCGGGTGCCTCTGTGACTCACTGCCTGCCTGCATACGGTGCACTTGGGCTGGGGAACGAAGTGAGAGAGGACCCCTACGGGCGCCCGCTGTGACTCACTAAGAAGGGAAGTGTACTTGCTGTAGTGCAATGCGAGTACACATCTGGCTTACTGGTTAGGGGTTAGTGCAAGGGTTAGGGTGAGTTACTGGGGTGCACCTCTGGGTGCCTCTCTGACCCACTAAGAAGGACAGTGTACTGGCGTATGGGTTAGGGTTAGGGTTAGGGTTAGGGCTAGGGTTATAGTGGGCTTTTTATGCCCAACTGGCACATCCCAGAAGTCTCAGTCAAAACCTGGCCAAGTGGCCATGCGATTGGTGGAATGGCTCCAAAAATTTGCATGGTCCACTCCCATGGCCAGCCCATCATTGCGCAGGTGTAAAAAAATAAAAATAAAATAAAATAAAATAAAATAAAATCAATGGAGACGTTTTGTTGCAAGAAAAACCCACTGCTGCTACTGAAAAAAATTCAGGCAGTCTTAAAATAGCTATTTTCACATGTTTCTGTGGTGCTTTGGTGTGTTTTTGGACCACGCAATTTCAAAATAAATATTGCGGTCGCCCCATTTTGGATCCCCCGCCCGCACCGCATGGCATGGTGAGGCGACTCGGCAAGACGACGAGGATGCCCCCCACCAGAGCAGCCCAGGAGAGGAGAGGGGGGGGAGGCCGGGGACCCACCCCAGAAACCACCCCTCTGGTAGGTGCCCTCACTGAGGCAGGCATATTTTTGCCTGCTTTTTTGGCCGGGAATCATTTTTTAAAACTTTTTTCCTGTGTCGCTTGGCATCGCGCGATCGCTGTGATGCCAGGAAGGACAATGACAAATCAGACCCAATTTTTCTTTAGTCGGTTCGAGTTCGAGTTCTGGCAGAGTAATTGTCGTTCTTCGTTCCGTTACGTAACGGAAACGAGAAACGGAAACGGAAACGAGAATTTCGCCAAGTCGTGCCCATGTCTACTCTTATGTTGATTTACTGTCTACGTGAGGTGAAATGTTGCTAAAACTCTGATATGTTTGTACCTATGTAATACAGTTGCTTTTAAGAAACTCTGGCTGTTTCATGTGGATTTTCTCTCTGAGTGTTAGCTTCCGCTGGCAGAATAAATTGCCAAACTCTGTCAAGAAATTGGTTACAATATATCTATTCTGCAGAGTTTGGAGGGGGGATTTTATTTAACACATTCCATCTCCCTCAAGTGGTGAATTGTTAATGTTTTATATTTCTGCTTCATGTTTGTGGGTTTAGTTGATTATAACTTTCCATGTAACAGGCCATTAACCATTGACGGCTTTTTGTTTGTTTGTTTAAAGCAGAAAGGATGGGTAAAGAGAGGTAAATTAACAACCTCATTGCTGTGAAAGGTTGCTCTCTTGTCCATTTCAGCAGCAAGGATTTGTCTTGCTCAGTCCCGCCCCATGAAAAGCTATTTAGTAGGTCTCTCTGACATCCTTCTATGACTTGGAATTCAAAGGGAGGTGGCATAAGCTAGAGAGTATCTGAAATCCAATTAATTCCTTTGCTAAAAGACAGGGTCTCAAAAAGATTGGATTTCTATCAGATCTCTGTTGGATTACAGTGGAACCTTGACTTACGTCATTAATCCATTCCAGAGGTCTAGACTTAAGTCAAACATGACTTAAGTCAAACAAACTTTTCCCATAGAAAGTAATGGGAAAGTGGATTAATCCGTTCCAGATGATGAAAAAGACCCCCCAAAACAGCAATTTGACTGTCTAAGCAGACAGCAATGATTCATGCTGTACTATAAAAGAAATAAGACAGCATTGTGGATTTACCTCCTCCAGCATGAACCCACCCACGCACCCATCGTCCTGCCACAGCCAGCTTTGAGGGTGTATGAAAGCCCCACACACCCTTTCTAAGTCCATGCCCTCCTCTCCCTTCAAGGTTTGCAAGGAGACAGGAGGACCCCCCCATTCACACACACACACACACACACACACACACACACACACACACACACACACACACACACACACACACACACTTCCCTTGCCAAGTGGGCCGGGGGTGGTGAGGGGGGGCTCCTCTCCATGGCCCAGTTTCCCTGCCTGCTTGGAGAGGGGGGCGCACACCCCAAGACCCACTCCTGCCTTCCCTCCAGCAGCAAACTGCCCTCTGCACGTGCAGCGACACCCTCAGCAGAAGCAGGAGGAGGAGGAGGGGACAGAAGCGGAGGAGGTGGGGGGCTGTGTGATTCCCAAGGCCGCCCCTCCCAGGGGCCCTCTGCGGTGGCGGCAGTGCCCACCTGCCCTTCCCCACTGCCCCCCTTGCAGCTGCCTGGCATCAAGGACTCACCGTTGCGGGTAGGAGGGAAGGGGATGGGAGCCCTGCGCGCCCGGGCGAAGAGCGGCGACGAGCCTGGGAGGTTGGGGCCGGGAGGGAAGGGGGTGGGAGAAGGGAGCCCTGCGCGCCAGGGTGAAGAACGGTGACGGGAGATTGGGGCGGGAGGGAAGGGGGTGGGAGAGGGGAGCCCCGCGTGCCTGGGCAAAGAGCGGCGACAAGCCTGGGAGATCAGGGCCAGGAGGGAAGGGGGTGGGGGGAAGCCCGCACGAGTGTGTGGGGCTTCTCCCGGCTCACCTGCCTTCTGGGTGTTTTGTGCCGGCAACGCCGGCAAAGGAAAAAAAGTGGGAACCAGGGGATGGAGGGGAAGCCCACATGAGAGGCACGGGGCTTCCCCCGCCTCCTGGATCTTCAGCGCCAGCGGCGCCAGCTTCAAAAGAGAGCTGGGGGTGGGGGGAAGGCCATGCAAGTGGCTTCTTCCGGCTTGCCTGCCTCCTGGGTGCTTGGCGCCTGCAGGCACCGGCAAAGGAAGAGAGGCAGGGGCGGGCAGAGGAAGCGCCAGAGGTGCACGGCTTCCACTGGGTGTGTCCGTCGCCCGTGTGCAGTGGCAAAGGAGGAGAGGTGGGGCCCTGGGGAGGATTGGAGTGGGCGAGGAGGTGAAAGTGCAATTTGTAAAGAGGTCTCAGGGAAAAAAGGCTTTTTTTTTTTTTTGCCTTTTTTCCTGGACCTCCGGAATGGATAAGCATAGAAATTTAGCCTGGCCGCCCAATTCCAGGCGTTACGCTGGGACTCCGAGACGTAACTCGGAGCCTGGGACGCAAGTCAAACAGACCCCTAGTGGACGTAAGTCAAATATGACGCAAGTCAAGCGGGACGTAACTCAAGGTACTACTGTACCTCCATTTGACCCGTGCATATAAAATCAACTCATATTGATTTTCCAACAAATAGCCCATCAGTCCTGCGCTCCCCCCTCCTCTCCTTGCCTCCCCAACATGGTGGAACCCTTCAGCCCACCCACCTGTTTGTTCTCACCTCACCTTGTCACCTCCACAAACCTCCACAGCAAACCAGCCTGGCCTGCTTTCACTGCACCCCCTCCCTTTCCTTGTCTCGCCTCCATTGCCCTTGGGCTCAACCTTTAGCTTCATTGCTTCATTTGGACCAGCAGCAGAACCCCAAGTGGGAAACCCAGAATCAAAATGCCAGGGACTTTTCAGTTTATTGGAAGGCCCAATATCTGAATGAACCCAAAATAATGACAACCACTCACCTCCCCCCCCAAAAAAGAAAAACCTCAATATTTTCCCTTGCACATCCCTAATGATGAACAAGAGCCAGGATTTCCTGAAAAAGTGTGCTGCTTAAATGCACAAGATATAGAAGCAATACATAAATAAATAACAACTGGGCGATAGTGACATTTCTCAGAGGCTGGGGTCATTTGACCTCCAGGTCAAAGCCAAGCACTCTGTGGGCTTCCATCTCATCCCCTGAGGTTTAGAAGTACTGCAGAAACCTCTATTCTGTATTCCAATTAACAGGTCAACAAGATTCATTTGGATTTAAGTTACACTTTTTGGCTGGAAAAAAACAACAACAACACAGTGGTTCAGGCAACACAGAGAGGAAAGGGGATCAACACTAATGAGTTATCCTGAATAATCTGAAGGAACTAAAATTTTAATGATAGTAAACAGGATACAGCTGTGATGTTACAGATCCTGCGTGTTTTGATACATCATCCTATACACAGTGCCTTGGTTTCTATCAATTCATGTTCCTCCTGTTCCCCAACAGATTCTTCAATTTATTTTCTTTTAAGAATATTTCAAAAAGCAACATACGAACAGAATCTTCATAAAACAGCAATGGGGTGGTGGTGGAGGGAGAGGGACAGATATGGAAACCTCAACCCAATTTTGGTTTTCATTATTTTAAAAGAAAATCTTAGTGCTCGGATGCTAATTAAAAGGTCACTGGATTGTGTGCATTTTTTTTCAGTCATTAAGTCGTGTCGGACCAGATCATGCCAGGCCCTCTTATCTTCCACTGTCTCCCGGAGCCTGGTCAAGTCCATGTTGGTTGCATTTGTGACAACATCCAAACATCTCATTTTCTGCTGTCACTTCTCCTTTTACCTTCAATCTTTCACAACATCAGGGACTTTTCCAATGTGTCCTTTCTCCTCATGAGGTGACCAAAGTATTGGAGCCTCAGCTTCAAATTCTGTCTTTCCACTGAACATTCAGGGCTGATTTCTTCCAGGACAGATAGGTTTGATCTCCTTGCAGTCCAGGGGACTCTCAGGAGTCTCCTCCAGCACCACAGCTCAAAAGTGTCAGTTCTACGATGATCAGGCTTCTTTTTGGTCCAGCTCTCACTTCCATACATCACTATTGGAAAAATCATGGCTTTGAATATCCAAACTTTTTTGTCGGCAAGGTGATGTCTCTGCTCTTTAAGATGCTGTCTAGGTTTATCATCACTTTCCTCCCAAGAGGCAGGTGTCTTTTGAGTTCATTGCTGCCGTCACCATCTGCAGTGATCAAGGAGTCCACGAAAATAAGCTCTGCCACTGCTTCCATTTCTTCCCCTTCTAATTGCCAGGAGGGGATGGGAAATGTAGCCAGCCATGATCTTAATTTTTTTATGTTCAACCCATTTTTGCACTCTCCTCTTTCACCCTCATTAAGAGGTTTTTAATTCCTCCTCACTTTCTGCCATCAGAGTAGTATCATCTGTGTATCTGAAGCTGTTGATATTTCTTCTGGCAAAATACCATTTTGTGATTCATCCAGTCCTGCCTTTTGCATGATATGCTCTGCATATAAGTTAAATAGGCAAAGTGACAGTATACAGCCTTGTCGTACTCCTTCTGAACCAGTCAGTTGTTCCATATCCAGTTCTGACTGTTGCTGCTTGTCCTACATATAGATTCCTCAAGAGACAGATAAGGTGATCCGGCACTCCCATTCCTTTAAGAACTTGCCATAGTTTGTTGCGGTTCACACAGCCAATGAAGTAGAAATAGATATTTTTCTGGAACTCTCCAGCTTTCTTTATAATCCAGCACATTTTGATAATTTTATCTCTAGTTATCTCTAGTTCCTCTGCCTCTTTGAAATCCAGCTTGTGATTCTGGGAGTTCTCTGTCCACATATTGCTGAAGCCTCTCTTGTAGGGTTTTGAGGATAATCTTGCTAGCGTGTGAAATGAGTGCAATTGTACGATAGTTGGAGCATTCTTTGGCGTTGTCATTCTTTGGGATTGGGATGTAGACCGATCTTTTCAAGTCCTCTGCCCATTGCTGAGTTTTCCAAATTTGCTGGAATATTGCATGTAGCACCTTAACAGCATTATCTTTTAAGACTTTAAATAGTTCAACTGGAATGCCATCACCTCTGCGTTGTTGTTTGCAATGCTTTCTGAGGCCCACTTGCTTCACTTTCCAGGATGTCTGGCTTGAGGTCAGCAACTACACTATCTTATTTATTTATTTATTTATTTATTTATTTATTTATTTATTTATTTATTTATTTATTATGGAGCTTATATACCGCCCGTCTTCCTGGAGGGGAACTCCGGGCGGTTTACAACAAATTAAGAGGCAGCAAATTACAATAACAGCCAATGGATTAAATTAATAAAATAAGCAGACAAAACAGCAATACCAGGAGATGCAGATGGCGGGGGGAGTCACCCAAACGCCTCCCGGAAGAGAAAGGTTTTCAATGCCTTCCGGAAGGCAGGCAGGGACTCTGCTAGGCACACTTCTGCTGGGAGATGATTCCACAACGTTGGGCCAGCCACAGAGAAGGCTCGGGTACGGGTGGAAGTTCTCCGAGCCTCTCTGGGCGTGGCCACGCGCAGCATGTGCGCCCGCGACAACCTAGTCGGACGGGCCGAAGTTGACCGCTGGTAGACCATGGAGGGTTTTGTAAACCAAAACCAGGACCTTGAATCTAATTCGGGCTGCAACGGGTAGCCAATGCAGGCGGGCCAGAACTGGGGTGATGTGCTCAAATCGGCGCACACCTGTCTGGCCGCCGCATTTTGGACCCGCTGCAGTCGCCGAATGAGAGTCAAGGGCAACCCCATGTAGAGCGCATTGCGATAGTCCAGTCTCGAGATCACCAGCGCCTGGACCACTGTTCTGAGGGAGTCCCCATCCAGGTACGGGCGAATCTGGGTGATTCGGCGAAGGTGGAAAAAGGCAGCCCTGGACACAGTGGACACCTGGGCCTCCATGGTGAGCGCCGGGTCCAGGACTACTCCCAGATTCCAGACAAAGTCCGATGGCCTGAGGGAAATGCCCTCCAAGGTGGGAAACAGGCCACCGTAGCTGGATGGGGAAGCCCCAAAGAACATGACCTCGGTCTTATCGGGGTTGAGTCTGAGCCCACTCCATGACTGTGCCCAGGCACTGATCGAGGGTCCGGACAGTCTCATCTGCAGCGGTAGAAAAGGAGACATAGAGCTGTGTGTCATCAGCGTACTGATGACAGCAGACTCCATGTCCCCTAATGACCTCAGCCAGTGGCCTGATGTAGATGTTGAACAGCATGGGAGAGAGAGACGACCCCTGTGGAACCCCACAAGGGAGTGTCCAAGGGGCCGACAGCTCGCCCCCATGCTGAACCTGCTGGGGACGGTCCCCGAGGAAGGACCAGAACCAACTGTGAACAGTGCCTCCGATCCCAACCCCGGAGAGCCGATCCAGCAGGATACCGTGGTCAACGGTATCAAAGGCCGCTGACAGATCCAGGAGGACCAACAGGGAGGAACACCCCCTGTCGGCCCACCGGAGGAGGTCTTGGTTATCAAGGACATCTTCTTGATGTCTTCTGCTTCTGTTAGGTCCCTACCATTGTTGCCCTTTATCATATCCATCTTTGCACTAAATGCCCCTTTAACATCTCCAATTTTCTTGAATACATATCTGGTTTTTCCTTTTCTATTGTTTTCCTCTCTTTCTTTGCACTGCTTGTTCAAGATGGCCATCTTGTCTCTCCTTGCTAATCTTGGGAAGTCTGCATTCAACTTTCTGTATCTTTCCATTTCTCCCTTGCATTTTGCTTCCCTTCTCTCCTCTGCTATTTGTAAGGCCTTGCTGGACAGCCACTTTGCTTTCTTCAATTTCATTTTCTTCGAGATGCTTTTCATTGCTGCCCCCTGTACAATGTTATGAGTCTCCGCCCATAGTTCTTCTGTTATTCTGTAAACCAGCTCTAGTTTCTTATATCTGTTCTTCATGTCCACTGTGTATTCATGTGGGATTCTCTCCTTTCTTCAGTTTAAGTCTGACTATCACTATGAGAGGCTGATGATCTGAGCCACAGTCAGCTCCAGGTCTTGTTTTTTATTGACTGTGTAGAGCTTCTCCATCTTTGGCTGCAGAGAACATAATCAATCTGATTTTAGTATTGACCATCTGGTGATGTCCATGTGTCAAGTCACCTCTTGCATTTACAATTACAATTAAAATCACAATTACAATTGCATTTTACAATCATGAAATAACCCAAACTAAGAGGAGGAGGGTATAGATACAAAAGATACAGGCATAAAGAGGTCTAAACATTTACAGCATATATAATATATAGACTTTATGGCCAAAATCCTCTTATGTAGCTATGCGGACATGACTTGGCATTATGCCATGAAGCACTTCCAACAACACACTGTGCATCAGTCATAATGTAAACTGTGTAACTGATTACACAACCACGTTACACAATTCATTGTGCTAGTTATAACTCCTGGCATATTTGTGAGGGTGAAAATGTATGCTGTACTTGCACAATCAAGATCTTGTATCCACAAGATCCAGTGTGGTGTAGTGGATAGAGTGTTAGAGTTGAACTTAGGAATTCAAATCCCTGCTTGATCATGGAAATTCACTAGGCAGAGGGATGGCACTGGTAAAACCAGTCTTTAAATATCTTGAATACCTTACAAAACCCTGTTAGGGTAAGCCTAAATCAGGTATGATCTGATAGCATGCACAAGATATAGTCACACAGAGAAAAGACCATTTAAAATTAAATTTGGACACTTTGGGAATCTGAATAATCTTTTCCTAATTCACTCACTGACTGATGGTATCAGTAGGAAGGAGACACCATATTGAATTTAAAAAGTTATGGCCTCCAAACCCCAAACATGATGCATAGATGCAAACTGGCCATTTTATGAAGATTCTTTAGCAGTTTGGAATTTTAGCAAGGGATGTGAAAATATCCTTGTTTTGTCCTTTTTGTGTTTCTCCAAATCCCATCTGTATTTGCCCCCTGTTCTTCTTTCAGAGCAGATTGTGAGGCTTTGTATTTTGTTTCTTAATTGCACAATTTAATTCTTAATTTATGCACTTCCCCACTAATGGGAGCATGTTTGCACATATGCTCTCAATTATCTGCATTTTAGCAATTAGCATTTAAAAACTATTTTTTCATGATGGGTTTTTAAATTTTAGAAAGCAAAGTGAAAGCTGCTGTCAAAAGCACCTCCAGCAATAAATCACTAGGAATATGTAAGATTACCAATACTGATATTTCAAGCTACAAAGCCTGAATTTATGAAATCCCAACAAGAATGTCAACAAATACAAGAAACAAATCAAAAGCCCATAAATTGAAAATATTCAATATATGCCCCCCCCAAATCAGATAATGTTGATGATGACCATAAAGAAATCATAATAATTGTTTTCTGTTTCAGTCATCATTCAAAATGAATTCAGTAAGCAAAAATTAAAAGAAAACTGGGATTTGGAGGAGCAGCTATGAAGGAAGTAGAAAAGATCTTCAAGTGTAAAGAATGTTGCTAGAGACCAAGTCAAGAATATCCATATGATGGTTATTCCTGTTTATCCAATGAAAGTTGGACAATGAAGAATGCTGGCAGAAAAAAAATCAACTCATTTGAGAAAAGCTTTAGCAATATTATGAACCACCAGCAACACAGATATGTTTCTCAGGGAATCAAATCAAATCAGAATTCTTCACTGAAGCCAACAAAAAACATAAAACAACACCCACCCCGCAAACTGAAGTTACCCTATCCTGTGTAGCTTATCAATTTAGGTATCTGGCTGCAATACCAGAGATAGGGAGTTTGATTTCTGCATTCTGACTCCTGGGTGGTGGTGGGAAGCCAACCTATGCCAGGCATCACAAGCAATTTGATGGCACATAATAACAACATTTAAAGCATGTGCATTGTGTTGTCCAAACTCCTCATGAGCCTCTCAAATGTATGAGTCCCTAAGTGAAGGAGTTTCCATCTCGCTAGTCCTGAGAGGTGCAGAAAGACTGATTCCATTTGAGAGACTGTTGAATCAGCTCCTGCAACAGCTCCTGCAACAGATTCTTCCTTCTCCTTTCATTTACAGCGCCCATGCACACATAACACTTCCGGTTATCTTGTAGGAAAGGATTCTAAAAGATAGGATGGGTCACACAGGGTTGTTCACTTCCGCCAACACTAATAACTGATGGGCAGCAGTTGACTGGATCATAATAATAACAATTATAGAACTGGAGAGCTGGAGGGACCCTGTGGATCACTGAGTCCAGTCCCTGACAAGGAGGCACAGTGGGGAATAGAATAGAATAGACTTCCCAACTTATGGCTCCTTAGTCAGAGACCTAACCCACTGTGGAATCGACCCTGAAGCTTTGGTTGAACTGACTTGAGGCCAAAAAACATCTCCCAGTGCCTGCCAGTTATTCTCAGGAGTAAATTTAAGGGAAGAGTTCTATATGATCAGGAAAACAGTTCCATCATTCCCCCCAAATTTTGAATAATGTCCAGGTTGTTGTAGAGTCACCAAATGAAGACAGCCGACATGTGCAGAATTTAACTTGCTTTTCTTCCCCTCCCAGTTCATTCCCCAAAGCATATCACTGGGAAAGAAAATTTTAAGACATAAATTAGAGGGCATATAAATTGGGATCAGCTGGAGATATTTGGGGCTTCAAGTCTTGTATGTTTGGTTGGTTTTTTGTTTGTTTGTTTGTTTGTTTGTTTGTTTGTTTGTTCATTTGTTAGTTCATTATCCCCCCCGACACACACACACGGCTTCCAAGACTACTCTAGAGCAGGGACTGTACAAAAAAGAAAAATAGTAAAAACCATATAATATATTAAATATGAAAACCTCAGAATAATATACAGTAACTATGAAATAAACAAATAGTGATCCACTAAACTTAAAAGAAAGAAAACAACATAAAAGGCATCTGTCCCAGCTCCTACAGCCAGTGTCATGGCCGTTGGCATCACATACGTCTAAACAGCATTGCTTTGGAGTGTTTCCCTCTAGGTAGGCCTTTTGATCTAGGTTGAACTTGGTAAGTTCTGTGTAAAAGAAAGACACTAACTAGATAAGAGGAGACAACATGGTGAAAGGAAGAAAAGGAAGTGTGCATGACAGAAAAAGAAAATTGAGGGGGGCCTAAGATGAGTGGAGTTAGAAAAGAATTCCCCCACCCCCAAAGTTTGCTAATGTCAGTGGTCAGGAAAAGCTGGATGGTGTGTATGTAGGAACTTGCTATCCAAAATATTGACTGCAGGCCTCCATCTTCAAAAATAGAAAATGTTTTGTTGCTTGTTAAAATGCTTTTCTGCATTGACCAAAGTGTTTAACCTTGCCATAAATAACAAATTTTAGGGACAACTCCAGGGAGCATGTTTTTATCTCTATAATTGAGATTGGAGACTTACACACTCTGCAGGAAAAATGGGTTACCAACTTTGCTTCTCATCTGGAAACATTTTTAGGTATTAAATGATTCATTAAGTTATACAAGACAACACGGACAGAGGAATTTCAGCCTCCTGCTTATGGATTTAGAAACATCAGAAGGAGGGTGACGTTTCCCCTCACCATTTCATTTTTAAATGCTCTAAAGCATCCGGATAGCTAATCAGCACATGTGAATTTACTTTAATGTAAACAATGGGTTGGGACCTGGTGACTCAGCAGGCTAGAGTACTGAAAACTGTTGGCTTCAAAGTTGGCAGCTCAGCAGTTTGAATCCCAGGTGCCACACAGCGGAGTGAGCTCCCGCTGTTGACCCCAGCTCCTGCCAACCTAGCAATTCAAAAGCATGTATTGAAAGTGGTACCAGGAGACAGATATCTAGTCTTGTGCACTCCCAGATGCATTTGGTAGGGCCACTGTGAGATACAGGAAGCTGCACTAGATGGACCTTTGGCCTGTTCCAGCATGGCTCTTCTTATGTTCTTATGTTCTTAAATGCAAGTAGATAAATAGGTACCACCATAAAAAGTGGGAAGGTAAAACAGTGTTTCCTTGCAGCCGTGCCAGCCACATGGCCATGGACTTGCACAACACTGGCTCTACAGATTGAATACGGAGATGAGCACCACCCCTAGAGTCAGACACGACTAGCACGCATGTGCAGGGGGAACCTTTACCTTTTAAAACAATGGGTTAGTGAATGTTGGCTTTTTTTAACAGGTAATATAACAGTGAACTTGGATGTGCAGGCAATCTTCATGAAAGTCCCCAATGCCATCCCATCTCTATGGTAAGTCCAGGCTGCTAAATTGTTGCAGATCAGTGATTAAGAATCAAGTTTTTAAATGAAGTTACTGGCTCTTAGTTGCTTGTTCAAGACCAAAATACCCTTAAATACTTGGGCCTCTGGACTCAGAACTTCACAACTGGAAGGGACCATATCAAACACTGAGTTCATCCACTGTGAAGGAGGCACCGTGGGGAAATGAACTCCCAGTCACTGGCTTCCCAGTAAGAGATCTAAACCACTGAGCTATCAAAGGCATCTCATGCAACAATATTATATTCCTGAAATGGGCAGCTGATGGACAAAGATGGCATACATTCCCCCAAATGAGAGTTGCCCTTATTCCCTGGCTCACAACTCTCCCACCTTTTGTGATGATTGTAGTCACACTGGAAGGGAATACAGAAGCATGTAGGAGGTGCTGGGTGATTTCACAACCCCTGCTACTCAAGAAGTTTTTTTTTTGGGGGGGGGTGTTCATTCTGTGAGCCACTGCTTGTAACTACATATTATTACTATAGTTAGCTATTCTCCATCTGTTCCTATGGATTTTCTTCCAGTGCCCTGAAACTCTGCAAAGATGGCCATTTTGTTTTCTGACACTGCTCTTTTGCTTTTTGCACTTGCATAAAGAGAAGCTTTATCTCTATGTCCAACTTTTATCTCCAGGAAGATAAACGTCAAACATTAACTCAGTGACCCTATGTATTTTAACTCCAAAAGAGGGCAAACTAAGTTGAATGAGACTAACTCCCAGGTAATGTGTGTATAGGATCGCAGGCTAAATATCTAGATTTTTTAATTAAAAAAAACTGTCAATCTCAAAACTTGTAACAATGCTGTCTGTTATTAATTCAATCATCATTGTATAGCCATGTCTATAGAATTTTCCAGCACTGGAGTGGGGCCTGGGATAGGAAGAAACTTCTTGCAGACCAGCAGAAAGAGAGGAGTGACCATGCGGTGAGCACATGGCGGAGGAAGTGGAGCTTCTGAGAACTTCCTGTCCCTACACTGATTGAGGGGTGGAGGTTTACCTTTAAATAACTGCTCCCAGCAGCTTCTTTCCTTGCAGAGCATCAGATAGAAAGGAGGCTTGCAGAACAATAGAGTGAGCATGGCTGAGGGGGTGGAGCTTCTGAGAACTTCCTGTCCCTACACTGATTGAGGGGGTGGAGTTTTACCTTTAAATAACTGCTCCCAGCAGCACACGCCTGACGTCAATTGAAAACTAAAAAACTAAACAAAATAAACCATTCTGTCATACTAATTTCTTCTGGGTATGTCCCCAAGCAGAGCTGCTGCTGAGGAGAGACAAAGAAACAGGAGCAAGTCACCAGTGGTATTTTTTTTTTTGGGGGGGGGGTTCTTGCAGTTGGGGTAGAGTTGCTTTAGAGGCCTGTGTGCTAGACATGGGCACAACTTGGCGAAATTGTCGTTTCCATTTTCGGTTATCGTTTCCATTACGTAACAGAAACGGTAACGATAATTAAGCCGTCAGAACTCGAACTCGAACCGAAAAAAAGAAAAATTTGGTCGGGTTTTTCATTTTCGTTTGTGGCATCGCACCGATCGCACAATGCGAAGCACAGAAAAAGTTTTTAAAAGTTTTTTTTAAAAAACCCGACTCCCAGCCGAAAAAGCAGGCGAAAATATGCCTGCCTGAGGCTTTGTCACCTACCAGAGGGGTGGTTTCTGGGGGGTCCCTGGCCTTCCCCCCCTCTTCTCCTGTCCTGGGCTGCTTGCACCAGGCTTGGGGGGGTCATCCTTGTCGTCTCGCCATGCCATGCGGTGGGGGGGGATCCAAAATGGTGACCGCAATTATTCTTTTGAAATTGTGGTAAAAAAAACCCACACCAAATCACCACAGAAACATGTGAAATTTATTTATTTTAAATGCCTGAATTTTAATAGTAGCAGCAGTGGGTTTTTTAATAGCAATAAAATGTCGTATTGGTTTTATTTTATTTTTTTATTTTTTTAGACCTGCCCATGGGACCATGCAAATTTTTTGAACCATTCCACCAATGGCATTGGCAGGTTTTTGACTGACACTTCTGGATGTCTCGGAGGGCATAAAAAGCCGAGGCACCTTCCAGAAATCGCAGTCGGGTGTGGATGTGGTTGAGGGAGGAAGGCTGGCTGCTGGTGCTGGTGTGATCCGATCGAGATTGAGGAGGGAGGCTGGAGGCTTTAGGATTTAAGTTAGGCAGGGAGGGAGGGAATTGAATTTAGAAAATAATTTCTTTGATTCCCTGCAGCTTTGTCTGCTGAAGGGAATAGCAGTTTATTCTTTATTTCTTCTCTGGCAGTTTGTGAGGACTTTTTTCTGATATTGGATAAAGGGGGAGGTTCGACTGGGAGTGGGAGGTGTGGATTTATTTTAAAAATACATTATATACTACCATTTATTTTCTATTTTCCCAACTTCAATTTGCTTGCACACACACACATTTGGGGTGCAAGCCAAGAACAGAACCTCTATCCTAAGTGATATCCTAACTGCCCACTTGCCTGCCCGCCCACGCCGCCACCTGCCTGCGGCCCGCACCGCCGCTTGCCCGCCTGCGGCCGCCGCCCACCCATGGCCCCCTGCCACCACTGCCTGCCCACACATCCCTCCGCCCCCCGCCCCCCACCCCGCCCGCCACCTAGGGCACAAAAACACCTAGCACTGGCCCTGATTGCGGGACGCCCCTATGCTCTGGGAAGTCAAATTGCACTAAATCGCAGTGGAAACAACAAACAGAAACAACAAATTTTTGAAAAATTTCACGACAAATGGAAAGGACCCGAAACGGACCCGTTCTGAAAAACAACAACTCGGAAAAAAAAATGAAAACTCAAAACATCATTTTTTCTGGTCGTGCCCATGTCTACTGTGTGCCATTAGGTTTCAAATAAACAACAAAGAAGAAAAAAATTTAGTAGATAGAAAGGTAGAAAAAGTGTACATTTTTGAGGCCCAGAATACTGTGCTCATTAAAATGGAATCTGAGGGAACAGCTGTAGTTACCTGCAACACTTGTGCCATGTTTGTCATCTTGCCAAAGCACATGGAGAACTACACTTGCAGCAAGTGCAAGTTGGTTGCACTACTAGAAGAGAAGTTCTAGCAGCTAGAGGCCTGCATATCTAACTAGCAACAACTAAAGGAGCTTGAGCTGTTCTTGGACAGAGCGGAGCAGACTATCCTGGACAAAGAAGAGACAGGGCACACTTCTGAAGAAGAAGTTACTTCACTAACTCAGGAGGTAGATGTATGGAGGAATGTGACACAAAGAAGCAGAAGGCCAAGGGATCGCTCTGAGAGTCTGAAATTACAGAATCAATTTGAGGCTCTTTCCCTTGTCACACCTCATAAGGAATGCACAGAGGAACAACTGGTTCCACCTGAGGATCTCTCCCTCATCACACTTGATTTGATACAGGAAGATGAACAGGAACAAAATGAAGACCTCTCCTTTAATATAGTTGATCAAGTGCATGTAGATGAACAGGCTATGGCAGAGAGGCTCGTACTAGATTATTCAATTATTAGAAATACAGAGAGATGGAATTTGTGATGCGCATGATAACCGTATGGTGACTTGCCTGCCAGGTGCAAAGGTTGCAGACATCATGAGAAATCTCGATAGTTTATTGGAGAGAATTGGGAAGGAGCCAGTCGTCATGGTACATGTTGGTACCAATGATGCTGGGAAGGCAAAATAGTGTGTCCTGGAAGCCAAGTTAGGAAGATTGAAGTCCCAGACTTCCAAGGCCGCATTTCCAGAAGTGATGCCTGTTCCTTGTGTAGGGCCTGCCAGGCAGGCAGAGCTCAGAACCTCAAAGTGTGGATGAGGTTATGGTATTGAGAGGAGGGCTTCAGATTTGTCAGGAACTGGAGAACATTTTGGCACAAGGCAAACCAGTTCAGGAGGGACGGGTTGCACTTGAATCATGATGGGACCAGATTGCTGGCACTCAACATCAAAAAGGCTGCAGAGCTTTTAAATTGGTAACTGGGGGAAAGCCAACAGGAGCTGGGTAATTTTTGCATCCCAAGTAGACACTTGGGTAGTGAGGAGGATGCAAAAATTACTGAGCAGATCCAGGCGCTAGTCACCAGCACTCCAGCAGCAGGATGCAAGAGGCAGGCTAATGATGCAACTGGACTCAAAAAACTGCATCAGAAAAACATCTATAAATGCTTGTATGCAAATGCCAGAAGCCTCCAGAACAAAATAGGAGAGCTGGAATACTTAACAATAGATAAAAATATTGATATTATTGGCATCACTGAAACCTGGTGGACGAATGATAATAACCAATGAGATACAATTATCCCAGGCTACAAACTGTACAGGAAGGACGGGAAGGGGCAAACGGGAGGTGATGCAACCTTGTATGTCAAATAAGTGGTAAAATCATTCGAATTGGAATATCCAGGTGATTTGGAGTCACCATTAGAAACTCTGTGGGTAAGAGTATCAGGCCACAAGGATGGCCTAACAGTAGGCATATGCTATCGGCCCAAGCCCCTGAGGGAGACTGGCAGTTGGAGAATGTTGTAAAGGAGGCATCCAAGAAGGGAAGCTTGGGATGGGGGACTTCAATTACCCTCATGCTCAGCACATGATAAAGAGATAAAGTTCCTAGATATGCTAAATAATTGTTCATTGGAACAGATGGTTGAAGACTTAACTAGAGGTATAAAAATCTTTGTCTTGTTCCTGAGTAATACACAGGATCTGGTGCAAAATGTTAATGTGACTGATCCAATGGGGAACAGTGACCACAACACAATTACTTTTAACTTAATTGCAGACTGCAAATCACTGATAAAATCAAACACAGAGATCTTAAATTTTCAAAAAGGCAATTTCCCAAAGATGAGGAATCTAGTAAAAAAGAAGCTAGAGGAGAAAATTGAGAGAGTCCAAACACTCCAAGAGGCATGGAGGCTGTTCACAAAAACAATAACAGAGGCCCATTTGGAATTAGAGATGGCACGAAACGACCATTTTTTGTTACTGTTCTCCGTTATTCATTCCGTTACATAACAGTACGAATAATGACCATTGTGATGAGGCAGGCTTGAACGGAGCAGAACCAAGAAAATTTTCTTCGGTTCTGTTCATTTCCGTTATTGCCATCGCGCTGCTCGCTCGATGAATAATGGAGCAGCGGAGGGCGGCGAGAGGGGCCTGGGCCTGGCACAGCCTCTTTGCCCCCTCCCCGCCGGAGCCGACAATGTGAGACTTTGCCGATCTCACAAGAAGGGGCGGGATCCAAGCCCTTATGGGCTGGGCTCCAGGATCTCGGCCACGTGGTGAAGTGGCAATGGTGCAGCCAGCTCAGAAGCCGGAGCGGAGGGCATTGTTGGAGCACGGGGGGAGTGCAGCGGGCCCCCACAGTTTTCCCGGGTCTAGGCCCCGGGGGTGCGGGTGGCAGTCTGCTGGGGCAGCAGCTCCTGGGGCGGAGTGGTTCCCAGGGAGAAGGGCCCCAGTTAGGGCGGCATTGCACTGGGCTCTGGGGGTAGCGACCCAATGGGGGCTGCGGATGGCATGGTGGATCGCTCCTTGGGGAGGGGGCTCAAGGGAGGGCAGCCCTTGGCGGTGCTCCGGGGGTGGCAGCCTGTTGGGGGGGTGGCTGGAGCAGCGCCCAGCTCTGGGAGGACTCCCCGTGGCAATGGGATTGCTCTCCTGCTGGCAGGCTTGCCACCGGCTCCGGTGGTGCCCGGCCCCGGGAGGGCTCCCCGTGGTTGCGGGACGGCTCTCCCAGGAGGCTTGCCCCAGCCCCAAGAGGGCTCCCCGCGGCCGCAAGAATGCTCTCCTGGCCTGCATGCCGCCGGCTCCAAGGGCGCCCGGCCCTGGAAGGCTCCCTGCGGCCGCAGCTTGCCGTACCCAAAAAACGAAGAAACGGAAACGAAGTGGGCCCTGGGGGCCCGAAAAACAGAAACGGAATGAAGCAGACCCCAGGGCCCGAATAACGACCACAAAATGCCATTTTGGCATTTCATGCCCATCTCTATTTGGAATGCATAACCAAAAGGAAAAAGGGCACTGCCAGGTCCAAGAAGACTCCGATGTGGCTTACAGGAGCTGTTTGAGAAGTGATCAAAACCAAAAAGCTCATTTAGAAGATGGAAGGCTTGTTCAAACGAGGACAACAGGCAGAAACTAACAAATCACCAGGACCAGATGGCATCCATCCATGAGTTCTCAAGGAACTTAAAGATGAAATTGCTGAGGTCCTAGCCAAAATATATAATCTTTCCCTCAAATCAGGCATTGTGCCTGATGACTGAATGGTAGCGAATGTAACACCAATCTTCAACAAGGGATCCAAAGGTGATTCAAGAAATTACCGACCAGTCAGTTTGACATATGTCCCAGGTAAAGTGATGGAAACCATCCTAAAACATAAAATTAATAGGCACATACAAGAGAAGGTGCGCTGAAGGAGAGTCAACATGGCTTCTGCAAGGGCAAATCATGCCTTACTAATCTGTTGGAATTTTTGAGAGTGTCAACAAGCATGTGGATAAGGGAGATACCATTGACATTGTTTATATGGACTTTCAGAAGGCTTTTGACAAAGGTCCTATACCAAAGGCTCTTGAATAAACTTGCCAGTCATAAAATCAAGGGACAGGTCAACCCTGGATCAGCAACTGGCTAAGTGATGGGAAACAGATGATAGCACTAAATGGACATTTCTCCAAGTGGAGGGAGGTAAAGATGGGGTCCCCCAAGGTTCAGTACTGGGACCCCTGCTTTTCAACCTCTTCATAAATTATCTAAAAGTAGGAGTAAATAGCAAGGTAGCCAAATTTGCCAATGACACTAAATTATACAGGATAGTAAAAACTGAGATAGATTGTGAGGAGCTCCAAAGGAATCTCTTGACACTGGGGGAGTGAGCAAACCAGTGGCAAATGAGCTGCAACATTAGTAAGTACAGAGTGATGCATGTTGGGGCAAAAAAAAAAACAACCCAATTACATTTATAAACTGATGGGGTCTGAACTCTCTGCAACAAAACAGGAAAGGGACCTTGGTGTCCTGGTGGACAACACAATGAAAGTGTCAACCCAGTGTGCCACAGCAGTGAAAAAAGCAAACTCAATGCTACGAATCATTAGGAAGAGGATAGAAAATAAGTCAGCAAGTGTCATTTTGCCTCATTATAAATCTATGGTGAGGCCCCATCTGGAGTACTGTGTCCAGTTCCGGTCACCATACCTCCAGAAGGATATTATGGAAATGGAAAAAGTGCAGAGGAGGGCAACCAGAATGATTAGGGGATTGGAACACCTTCCTTACTATCTGAGGCTGAAATGGCTGGGCCTCTTCTTCACTCTTGAACAACAGCGCCTAAGAGGTGAGCTGATTGATGTTTGTAAAATCACCCATGGTGTGGACAAAGTAGATAAGGAAAAACTGTTTTCCCTGTCGCACAACACTAGAACTAGGGGCACTCCGTGAAACTTTTGGGTGCTATATCTCAAACAAATAAGAGAAAGTAGTTTTTCACCCAGAGGATCACTGGTCTGTGGAACTCCCTGCCAGAAGAAGTGGTGACAGCTGTCAGCCTTGACAGCTTTAAGAAAGGATTGGACAAGTTCATGGAGAACAAGGGTATCAATGGCTATCATTATGGATGCCTAGGTGAAGACATCTGCTTTGGAATACCTTGAAGCAAATGGTGAGGCACTGTATAAGTCAGGATACTGGACTGGATGGGCTGTGGCCTGTTCCAGCAAGGCTGTTCTTATGTTCTTATGATATGTTTGTGGTTGAGGCAACCTCATGTACAAAAAGAAAGGTTTCCCACCAGGATAGAAACATCCCATTCACTGCTGCTAATTTTTAACAACCCATCTATTAACCCAACTATTCTCAATGTTTTGATTTTGCACTTTTACAAACACACGCCAATAAATGGTCTTAAGTGTGAAATGTCATTCAGAGATCAGCTCTTTCCCCAGAATATCTCCATCATGTGACCCAGTGGGATGTGGTTACTTGTTTAGCATGCAAGGATAAACCAAGAGCATTAGTACTTAAGGGGAGCTTGTCAAACTTATTTTAAAGAAAAAAAAATTGTGGCTGTAGGCTTGCCATGGAACTGAAGTCTTACTGACTAAGATGGGCCATTTGGAGAGGTAGGTTCAAAATGGAACATACCTTCAAATAAACAAGGACCAAGCTATTAGTATGCCAAAATCTAAGCTGCCACTTAGTGTACTTGACAGTGAAATACTGCAATCTCATGTATGCCTCGTGTAAATATTTGTTTGACTTGTAAAATTAAACATGAGTTGTTAACATAGCTTTTTTCGTGCCAGCATTTTATGAGATGTATGTACTGGCTTGACAACATTTCGTGGGGTAAAGATTAGTTACATCCTGATAGATAGAGTGCCTGTCAATCTTGTTATGGTGTAAACTTTAAAGCAGCTGTTGTTCTAGAGCAGTGATGGTGAACCTTTTAGGGATCGAGTGCCCAAACTGTGATTCAAAACCCTTTAATTTTTTGCCGAGTGCCAATAAAGCAATTTAACGTGAATACAGGTGGCTGTGAAGGGGCGGTGTTGAGTGCCCACAGAAAGGGCTCTGAGTGCCACCATTGGCACCCATGCCATAGGTTCGCCAACACTGTTCTAGAGGAAAGTAACATAGCGCTCCATATTTCTACCCCACTCTACCTCTGGAAGTAATCCAGGAATGGTTTCAGTGCTTCAAGGCTATGGACAGTTGATAAGGATGGCAAGCAGGAATCCTGCCTTTATTTCATCTATTTCTGAATAGGCTCCCAGCCAGCATCATTCACCACTGACCAACACAGAGGAGTAACTTTTCCTATCACATCCATTTCTCTCAAGAACCTTGAATGCACCCAATTTCTTTTCTCTTCCTAAGACCATAACCAAGAGCACTTATTTGTGTCCCCAACTGAACCAGGTGAATAAACACATCAATGTTAGAATAAGGTGTCTGTGAACATTCTTAGTCATCCAGGTGAACTTATCTAGAAGTTGAGTCCTGGCAACTGGACTTCTTTTCTTGAGAGACTGAAACGTTTCACCGCTCATCCAAACAGCTCACGCACAGTCTATCTGCTACTTATCAGGCAGTGATTTCAACAATCCCCAGACAAACCAAAACTACTTCACACTTCCACCACCAAGGCCATCATCGCTAACAACCCATACTTAATGGCTGTTGGAAAGGTTAAAGGTGGAACTTTCACACACCTTAGGCCATTGTCTACCTAATGAGCCTATTGAGACTAATGTCCACCTAACAAGCCTATTCAGGCCATTGTTCATCTTATGAGCCTATTTCAAACCAGGGTGACATGAGGTCAAAGTGAACTATAAAATGGAGGACTCGCAACTAGCTTTCCTCAGACTGATGAAGCTGTTTGGATTAGGAGCGAAACATTTCAATCTCTCAAGAAAAGTCCAGCTGCATGACTCAACTTCCAGTTAGAATAAGGTGGACCCTCAGGTAAAGCTGCTTCCAGCTTCATTCATTCCTTTCCCCCTTCCCCCCAGAGAGGAAAATGAGGGATGGAAAATGTCCATTTGGGGTCCCCAGTCAGTAGCCTAGCTTGTGCAAGTTTGCCCCTTCAAAGCCTAACCCAAGTCATATCTGTCTTTGATGGCCAGCCTCTCTGGAATAGATACAGGAACCACGACAAGTGGATGAGGGGGCAACCCCTTGGTGTCAGTAGCATAGGAAAGGCTGCCCATACAATGGAGAAGAACTGAATGCATTTTGTGCAGAAGCTTGTTCTGTGAAGGGAAGTGACTGAGGATGCAATCTGATGGTTTCAAGGACACATGCCTGATTGTACTGGAAAGGATCACTGTAATGGTCCCCCTTAAATATGACCCTTCCATTTGCCAGGGCCATGAAAAGTAAAAGCCCTACAGCTGGTCCAAAGATGTCCAGCTTGTGGGGTGGATTGGAATAGGGTTGGCGTGCATTTTCCAGCGTGATGGCCAGGAAATAGATTGCACCAGACTGCTCCACAAGGAGTCCAAAATTGTAATGGACTAATTCTGTAGTCACACCCACTGTGGATTTTTTTTTTAGCAGCTGGGATAGGAAACCATCAGCAATAGAGCAGTCCCTCCACACAAAGAACGGAGCCTCAATCCAGCAAATTGAATCTTCCCCGAAAGGGTCTTCCCAATTTTGTCCAAGAATTAGTGTCAAAATTTTTTTGATTTAAAAGATTAATTCTTTTCTTTTTAGCAGCTTAGACCTGCCTGTGTGTATGTGCCCACCTCTGGCTGAGAGGCAGGCACATCCCAAGATGCAGAGATATGCCTGGCTCTCAGAAGGGAAGCTAAGGGCGCTACCCCATGACCGCTAAAATCCGGTTCTACCTTCAGGAAAAATCGCCTCAAAAATAGTGTCCCCACGAGCAAAAATTTTTTAAAAAAATCATGGCCACACCCACTTAAGCAGAATCCAGCGAGTTTTCCTTGTACCTGCTCCAGAGATAATAACTTTTTGTCTCCGTACGGATGCGCCTTTTTAGCCAAATCAAATGTCAGTGGGGAATGCTATAATCCACTTTTTCTTCTTTTAGCCCCCATTTTACTGTTGTTGTTGTTTTGTTTGTTTTTAAAAAAAACGTTCTGGTTGGTATACCAATTAGGCAGAAAGGGTCTGTCATTCCCGGACCATTGTAATACAAGCTAAACTTTGGCTTTGATGCGGCTTCCCGTCGTGGGGACACAAAATAGGCGGTTAATGAAACAGAGTTTGTGTGGACACAGGAAGCGCCTCTTTAATCATGTGACCAATGCCGAAGCGAAAGCGCCTTTTATTAAAAGCCGGTTCTTCCGGCTGTAGGATAGAGCCCTAAATTGCTGTCTCTAGATGGCAGCAGTATAATAAGGTAAGGAGGCACTGGGGGCACTGGGAAGGAGGGGAGGGGGCAGGTTATAAGGAGAGGGAGAACAAACCAGAAAGTTCAATAGCGTACTTCATTGGTTTGAGAAAGTTCAGGTTCTCCATTTTGGATGAACCAAAGCAAACCCAAATCAACAAATCAGCCACTTCTTTCACAGGAACTGACTGTTTCAAAGAGTCTGATGTATGTTCCTGGGTTCTATATGTGGTGGTTTCTTTTTTGTTTTAATTCTGTCTGACTTGTGGTTTGGGCCTTTTGTTTTCTTTTTAATGAGCTGTACTTCACTGGTGGCCATATTGATTATTCTATATGCTGCTGCTGGATTCCCCCAGAGGGCTTTTTTAAGCATTGTGATGGTGGGAAATAAACCTCAACACAAATAAACCTCAGGATGTGGGCTAGAGGAATAGTCTTGTGTTCACAAAAATGTTCATATCTGTGAGTGTGATCTGTGCTGTCAAGTCAGAGCCAACTCAAAGCATTCCCCAAGGTAAGTGAGATAATTAAGGAGTAGCTTTACCATTACCACTCCCCCGCAATGAGCAAGAATTTGAATCCTATTCTCCAGAGAACTAGTCCATCACTCTATCCACTATACCACACTGGAACAATTTCATCTGTGTTGCTTTGTATGTCTTATTTGATTAACTAACCCCAGTGTTCCATTTGATCTATCCCCCTGTCCTTCCTAGTTACAGTGGTATCTTGTATAAAGGAATTAATTCGTTCCAAACGAAATTCTGTTAAGCAAATACAGTGGTACCCCGACTTAAGAGCAGCTCGACTTAAGAGCAATTCGACTTAAAAGTGGAAAAATTGGCATTTTAACTGCCGCCTTACAAATCTTAGATATGGTCTGCTCAACTTACATTTTTTTAAATTTTTAACTTATTTTTTTTTATTTTTAGATAGGTACCCTGACTTAAGAGTAGTTCGACATTTGGAATGGATTAAATTCATAAGTTGAGGTACCACTGTATTCTTATTTATCAATTTCCCATAGGAATGCATTGAAAACGGATTAATCCCTAATCACAACCATTTTTCTGTTGGATGGATTTGTCCCATAGGCAATTCTGTCAAGCGATTTCCCCCTATCTCTGGAAATTTTTTTCCTTTAAACATATTTTCTGTTAAACAAACTGATTGTTATATGAGGGTCCACTGTATTAATATTCTAATTGCATTTATTATGCTGTTGATGTCCTCCCCTCTCCCCATTTCCCATCCTCCATTTCTCATACTTGCTTAGCTCTTTAGGCACCACACCCAGTGTGCTGATCACCACTGCGACCACCTGTATTGGTTTATGCCAGAGTCTCTGAAGTTCAATTTTCAGATCCTGATATCAGTTAATCTTTTCAAGTTGTTTCTCAGTGACTTTGCTATCACCTGGTATTGCAATATCAATGATCCACTTCCACACTTTTTTCTTCTCCACAATTGTAATACCCGGGGTATTATGCTCCAAAACCCTGTCTGTATTTGGAAGTGCCAAAGTAATTTTGTATGCTCATTTTCAATTTCTTTTTCAGGCTTATGATCCCACCAGTTCTTTGCTAGGGGCAGATGATAGTTCTGACACAAAATCCAGTGGACCATTTGAGCTACTACATTATGACACTGTTTGTAATCAATCTGAGCAATTTTCCTGCAACAACTCAATATATGGTTGAAAGTTTCATCTGCCTCTTTACAGAGTCTACATGTGGGGTACTCTGCTGATTTTTCTATTCCAGCCTTAATTGCATTTCTTCTAATAGCTTCTTCTTGAGCTGCAAAAATCAGAGCTTCTATCTCTTTTTTCAGTGTTCCATTCCTGAGCCACAACCAGATCTTTTCCTCATCTACTTTTCCTTTGATTTTTTCAAGGAACTGCCTATGCAGTGCTTTATTATGCAAGCTATCAGCTTGTATTTGCATCATTGATTTTCTGTATTGACACTTTATTTAATTTACTTTAAATGCCTCCTTGTTCTTTACCTCCAATAATGCTGGCTCTATACTATTTTTACATAATCTGCCAATGCATGCTTCTCTTCTTCAACTGTCTGCTACACTTGCAAAAAAACTCTACCATCTAATTTTCTAGGTAAATACAGCCTGTCAGCATCATTCCATGGATGTAATGCATAGTGAATGGTCATAAGTTTTCTTGTTTTCCTATCCAGACTATCTAGCTCCATCTGAGTCCAGTGTATAATGCCAGCGATATACCTGATGAACTGGCATGGCCCAGCTATTAATGGACTTGATGGTGTTACCACCATTCAGCTTACTTTTTAGTACTTTTCTAACCCTTTGAATATATTCTTTACTGACCACATTTTTCACTTGCCCATGCTTGATATTATCTAATTGCAGTATGCCCAGATATTTATAGGCTTCAAATTGATTATACTTAATGGCTTGTCCATTTTGAATTTTCAATTCCTTTACTCTCAGCAACTTTTCCTTTTCTCAGTGCCAAACTCAATACTAACAAATTCGGGCTGTGTTGGTCAGTGAGTGTATTTTGGTTTCTGATTTTCCATACAACTTTAAGCCATCCATATACAATACATGAGAAATTTTCCCTGAATTTTTAGCAGTTTGGTACCCTAAATTTGTCTTCTGCAAAATTACTGAGAGGTGAATCTGGGCAACAACAACAACAACAACAACAACAACAACAACAACAACAACAACAACAACAAGCAACAACAATAATAATTCAGATAACAACACCCATCAACTACAGAGAAGGATTGCTGCCACCCCTGATTGCAGTGAAACTTCTTAATCCTTCCATCACAATACGATGACTAACACCTATTCTCCTGCATATGACAAGTTTTCCCTTTCCCACAACTTTAAAACCACACAGTCTCACTCACTCTACACCCCAGAGAACAGTGAGAACTCCTAGTTCCCTGAACTCCTTGCCCTCTGAAGATGCCACAGAGTCTGGCAAAATGTCAGGAAGAAAAATTTCCAGAACACAGCCAAACAGTCCGAAAAACTCACAACAGCTATAAATATCATTTCATTGAGTGCATGCAAATTACTGACCTAGAACCTTAATCTGCTCATCCTCTGCACTTCATTACATCCAGTTCATGTTAATTCTCCTTCGTCTCTTTCCATAAGCATCTGGATGCTGAAGGAAGGCTGAATCAATCTTGAAGATAAAATTTCACCTGGTAAGAACATAGACAGTGACGTAAAGCCTTGTGGATCTTTTTCCTTACAATGAAAGTCTTGAAAACACAAATATCTTTTCATCCATAAATGTCCAGGCATTGAGTTTGGAGCACTACAGAGTCATACAGAAGTAAAATGTAATTCTTAAAAGAGAGAGAAAGAGCACAGGATTTACTTTGAAACCCTTTCTCCTTCAAACATTTAAATCTTTCTTTAGCAAAATGCTTGGGAAGGCAACAATACTAAATTTAGCAGAAGCAAAAACGGGCATCCCATTGTATGTGAATTATTAACTGATGGATAGCTCAGTGGTATAAGTATCTGGCTGCAGCGCCAGAGGTAGAGGGAGTTCAGTTCTCCACTGTGCCTCCCCGAGAGGGTCTGAACTCAATTATCCATAGGGTCCCTTCCAGTGGTGCAGTTCTAAGCTTGATTATGATTAACGCCTCTCAAGCTGCTTGATATTTAGCTTACTTCACGTTAAAGTACAGCGCTGAGAATACACCGTCAGCACCTCAATTGCCAGGGTGTTTTAATTGCTGCTACATACTTTCTAATCCTTCAACTGGATTTGCACATCTCATTTCCCCCCCCAGTTTGGTTAAGTACTACCGTTCTTTCAATATCTGGGAGACATATCAATGAAAGGAGTTCATTACTGTGAAGGAGGTGAGAAGTACAGTTATTAAAAGTTTCTGCCATTGAACCTCAGTTTGGGAGGGGCAATAGAGTTGTCCACTTGATATATCACAGCCTAATATATTTTTCATAAATGCTCCCCCTTGGGCTAGAGAACAGCCCTAGATATATACTGTATACCTTCAACCTGTCCATTCATCTAATTTTATTTTAATGGTTTAGATGTTGCCATCTTCTGCTGCCAGTCTATCACTTCTTGCTTTCTAGTCATTTGTTGTCATTGTCGTTGTCGTTGTCGTCACCACCATCATCATCATCATCATCATCATCATCAACAACAACAACAACAACAACAACAACATATATGTTAAAAGCAAGATTGTCAGCTTTGAACACATCTGGAACCCCAACCTGAACTGGCCAGAGCTGGGCTGCTTCAGTTTACTGTCTGTTTTCAGTAGTGGGCTGGATGACAGTGAATAAAATGAACTTTAATCCAAAACTGTGTCTCCCTTTCTCAGCCTGTCTGGGTGTTAAGGTCATCAGGAGAAGCTTTCTCTCAGTCCCACCTACAGGTAGGTGCATTTTGTGGGACACAGAAGAGGGCCGTCTCTGTTGCTGCTACCAGAAATTATGCAACTGCATTTCCCACATTTGGGGAAATTTCAGGAGTCAGCACACCTGGAGTGCAAAGATGAGCCTCTCCTTGGGAAAACCACCTTTGTGATCATGGGATCCACAGGCCCCATCTTTGGTGTCCTTCTGCAAGCAGGAGATGTTTCTCTTCAGACACTTTTTCCCTTAATGACCGTGAGTGGGGTTTTATATTGATTGTTGTGCTTTATTCCTTTGAATGTGGTTTTTAGTGTTGCTTTTGCCCTCTTTAGGTATTCTGTTTATTTGACCCTTTTTCTGTATTTGGACACTTTGTGTTTTGAGCTTGATCTATGATTTGAACTACGTAAGTCCCCTTAGGTCCTTCTTAAGGAACAATTTGGGGCAAAACTATTTACTGTGTTTAAATAAATGCATGACATCTGTGAGATATTGAGGAAGAAGTTTTTGCTAGTGCCTGCTCTCCTTTGACTTTTTTTTCATAGCCAAGCAGAAATTTGAACCCAGATCCCCTGAATTCTAGTCTGATAGCCTCTTCACTCTAAAGAAGAAGGGCCCAAAGTCACCGGGTGACTTTCACCAGCTATTGCCAAACAGAGAACAAACTCTTGAAACCTGGGACAGGTGGACAGACCACCTGACAAATAACTGGCCAAACCCCAGTCCTCCTTTGTTTCTGCTTTAGAGAATTGACAACAAATATGAGTCTATTGTAGGGCACGAGCCTATTGTAGGTCATCAGGTCTGGTTGATCAGGGCTCCCCTTGGTTTGGTGGCGAGCCACAAATAGTTCATTCCTCACATTGTGGCCGAGGTCTGTGGCTGCAAAGCCAGAGGCTAGGAGTTCAAATCCCCACTGTGCCTCTTTGAGAGGGGCTGGATCTGATGCTCCATAGGGTCCATTACAACTCTTCAGGTCAAATATTATACGAACATGGCCTGGAGAGAGAGAAAGAGAGAGAGAGAGAGAGAGAGAGAGAGAGAATGCGGTTCCTGTTGGTTTTTGCCAGTTCCTGATTTGCTAAGTTCCCCTGTGGTTCTGATTAGAGCCACTAGAGGCCACTCTGGTGCCTGCCAGGCTTCCTAGGGAACTTGGCCAGCCCTAGTTTTCAATTCATTTCTAAATTCATCTGAAGCATAGCAAAGTCAGAATTTCCCATTCTTGGGTGCGGGTGAGTGGGAGTGGTCTCTTGTTCCCTGCTGGAATATGAGGATGGTCTCCAAAGCATTTCACAGGGAGTTTGGAGTAGACGATCATGCAGGAGTCTGTTGGAGTATCAGATTTGGTGCTTACAGGGTTAAAGTCAAATCTGTTGTCATGCGCAGTGAAATGTTGGAGAGGAGATAAAAACTCCAGATTCTTTCAGTTAGTTAGAGGGAGTTTTCAAAGGGAGTGATAGTTAGTGATTTCAGCTGTGTTTTTCTTTGCTAGCGTGTGTGTTGCAAGACGCTGAAATGCCGGCTTGTAGTCCGGGTGTAAATATATGAGTTAAGTGTAAATAAACTAGGCAGTAACTTATCTCAGACTGTCAGACTAATTTATTCTTGTACACTGGCAGAAGACAGTCCGTTGTGCTAAATCTCAAGAAGAGAGAGCTACTCTGCTGATCCCTGTGTCTGAAGATTGTAAGATAAGCAGAGACACGCAAGGGAAGTGTGCTGGACCAGCTAAGATTCTCTCCCAGCTGTATGCTGGGGAGAATTTTTTTGCTCAACAGCCGCTCAAAGCTAACAAGGGTTATGGCCCAGAGATAAGGACAGTATAGATAATTTGCCAGTGTCAAGAAAGCAGTGCAGGAGTTATATGTGCGTGGTGAGAAGAGGGCTAAGGCAGAGAATGGAAGCCTGGAAGCCAAGTAACGCAGAAAACCTGACTGCAAGCAGTTTTTGCTGGGCTTGAGTCTCTGTCTGGAGACAGAGAAAAAGAGGTTGGGATCTCTTTGCTTCGGGGTACAGTCGGTACCAAGGCAAATAAGAGGTCGCCTCAACTGGAAGTCTACACTTGGAGCTTCGAGGCTGTCTTGCTTGAAGGAGACGTGAGTAGCAGTCCCAGAGAACCCATTGCTGTTGGTGAATAGCAGAAGGGGGGGATTGAAGCCCAAGATGGAGGCAGGACAGGAAAGTTTTACTGTGCCATTCCAACATCTCAATTCTGAGAACTATCTGGACTGGAGTGTCCGAATTCAAGCTTGGCTAGAAGCCAGGAATTTGCTGGACTGTTTAAGTAATTTACCTACCGATCCAGCTCAGCTGCCCCAATCAGCCACAGCTGCTCAAAGAGCTGAAGCACTAGCCTCAGTGCGAAGGAATGCAAAAGCCAGGGCTATGTTGATTATGAGTTTAGACTCTAATCAGTTAGTTTATGTACAAAGTCTGAGAAATGCTAAAGATATATGGGACAGTCTTGAGAGAGTACATCGCAGAACGACCCCAGGTGCAAAGGTCCATTTGTACAGACAGCTATTTGAGATGAAACTAAAGCCCGGGGGAGATATCAGAGAACATATTGCTGCAATGGTGTCTATTTTCAACCAGTTACGTTCTCTGAATATGGCTTTCACAGAAGACCAACAAGTTTGTGTTCTTCTGAGCTCTTTAGACAAAAGTTATAACACGCTGTGTTTAACTATGGAGGCTTTACCTCAGGACAATTTCAATATGTCCTATGTGTGGGACGTCTTGTCCATGAACAGCAACTGAGAGCCAATGAAGGTGGGCAAAGCAAAGGGAATGCAGGCTGCTTATCCCCAAGAGAGGGGGAAGTGAGAGTCTACGCAGCTGCAAGGAAATGTTTCAGGTGTCAATCACCAAGCCATGTTTTGAAAAATTGCCCGCAGTCTCCAAACTCCAAGGTTAACTCCCATAGCAACCAGATAAGAGACAGTCCACAGCGTGGGATGCCGAGGCAAGCTGCAGCTGAGAGAGGCAAGCGCGGATATAGAAGAAGAAGAGAAAACAGCACACGTCACATGTCGGTGTCTATGGCAATGTTCAAGAAACAATCTTCAAGCAACTGTGTTTTCATTTTAGACAGTGGAGCCTCGCATCATCTAGCGCAACCTGGTGTTCAGAATGAGAATTGCAGGAAACTTTCTCAACCAAAGAACATTACAATGGCTAATGGGCAGAAAGAGTCTCTGAACACTGCTGCAACAGTGTATATTGAATGTTTGGATACTACTGTTGATGTTTTTGTTCTAAATGGCATGACACGTGGTATTTTGTCTATATCAGCTCTAGTTAGAGATGGTTTTTCTGTATTGTTTGAAAATAACATATGTTCTGTTTCTAGGAATGGGAAGCTGCTGATACAAGTGCAATGCAAGGATGGTTTGTATGCAGTGAGTGCAAAAGCAGTTCCAGAGGGATACAGCAATGCAAATGCAGTGCAGGCGCAATGCGCTAACATTCCCAAACACAACAGCTGTGCCCATTTACTTCATCGTAGAATGTGTCATTTAAACTGGGGGTATTTAAAGAAAATGCCTGAATGTGTTGAAGGGTGCAATGTGAAACCATGTTCTAGATTTTTGGATTGTAGGCCATGCAAAGCTGCAAAGGTCAAGAGATGTAGTTATCCTAAGTCAACCAGGGTATCTACAGAACCTTTTCAACTTGTACATGTTGATATTTGTGGACCAATGCCAACTGTTTCTTTGGGAAATGCTAAGTTTATTCTTTCAGTAGTTGATGATTTTTCCAGAAATGGTTGGGTATTTCCTCTGAAAACCAAGGGAGAAGCAGCTCAGAAGCTGAAGGATTGGATAGTGGCAGTGGAGTGTGATTTTTCCACAAAGGTTAGACAAATTCAATCAGACAGAGGAGCTGAATTTACAAATACAACATTTCAGAATTTTCTAAGACATAAGGGCATAGCACATAGATTGACAAATCCTTATTCTCCCGAGGAGAATGGCGTTGCGGAAAGGAGAAACCGAACTCTACAGGAAGCTGTTGACGCTATGTTGAGGGATTCGGGTTTACCAAAAAGCTACTGGGCTGAAGCATGGCAGACTGCGTCACATGTATTTAACAGAGCTTACAATTCTGTTGTAGGTCAAGCTCCTTACACGTTACTACATGGTAAGAAGCCAAAGATAGGATATTTCAGAGTGTTTGGTTCT
Source organism: Phrynocephalus forsythii (assembly GCA_029282475.1). NCBI lineage: Eukaryota > Metazoa > Chordata > Lepidosauria > Squamata > Agamidae > Phrynocephalus > Phrynocephalus forsythii. The sequence continues at coordinate 17,366,609 of JAPFRF010000004.1, forward strand.
GAGGCCCATGTTTTGATTCCAAAGCCACTACGTAGAAAAGGAGGGCCAAGATCCAGAAAAATGATTTTTTGTGGATATGAACCATTGACAAAAGGTTGGAGATTTGCCTATCCTGATGGATCCAAAATACTAGTCAGTAGAAGTGCAGAGTTTTGTGAGCAGAAAGGGTGGACTAGGGTTCACGCTAATCCTGAGGTGTTAAGTGAAAATTTTGACAATGTAGTAGGACAAGATGAAGCAGGTGCAGGTCCTGAGCCAGATGCACAGGTAGATGACACTGATCAACAAGGAAGTGTATCTCCAAGAGGTGTGAAGTCTGAGCCAACATCACCACAGTCTAGTCCAGTGGGACAGAGAAGGCGTGTCAAGTCAGAAGGTTCAGGTAGTCCTAGTAGATCTGACGCTAGTGATTCCAGAATTGTGCCCAGCAGTCCAACTGGGTCAGAGGGGGCGTCTGAGGTTGGTCCTAGACGTTCAGCTCGCACAACAAAAGGTAAACCGCCAGAGAGATTTTCTTCTTCAAACTACTCAGCCGTGAGTGTTTGGATAGGTTTAGCTCAGTGTGAACCAGAGAGTTATGAGGAGGTTTTGCAATTGCCTGATGAGGAAGCTAGTAAATGGCATGCAGCAATGGAGAAAGAGATGGAATCCATGAAGACTATGAAAGTATTTACACCAACAACACTGCCAGAGGGCAAACAGGCAGTAAGTTGTCGTTGGGTGTATAGAATTAAGACTACAGCAACAGGTCAGACACAGTGTAAGGCAAGACTTGTCGCTAGAGGATTTACTCAGAAGAAAGGGTTGCATTACACTGAGGTGTATGCACCAACTTCTAGAAGTGAGACATTTCGTATGTTGCTGACTGTAGCAGCACAGAGAGGTTTTCAAGTAGCTCATTTTGATATAAATGTTGCTTATCTCAACTCAGATCTAGAAGAAGATTTGTACATGTTACCACCACCAGGTTTTGAGGTCAAGAAACCAAACCAGGTGTGGAAATTGCACAAATCGATCTATGGACTCAGACAGTCAGCAAGAAATTGGAACAAGTGCTTAAATGATGTTTTGGAGAATATGGGTTTCCACAAGAGTCTAGCTGATAACTGCCTGTATCTGAAAAGATCAGGAGATGAACAGGAGATAGTCCTGATTTTTGTTGATGATATTTTGTTTGTTAGTAAAACACAGAATCAGGTAAAGAAGTTTGCAACAAAGCTTGGAAAGAAGTTTCAGCTTAAGAATCTAGGTGATGTAAAGATGTATCTAGGAGTTCAGATTAATAGAACTGAGGATGGAAGTTTTTTACTTTGCCAGAAAAGCAAGATTGAACAGTTGTTACAGAAGTTCAGAATGTCTGACTGTAATGGTGCTAAAACACCAATGGAGACAAATTTTGAGAAGAATAGTCAAACTAGTAATGATGAGAAATTTGAGAGGCCAGAATTGTTTCAGTCAGCTATTGGAAGTTTATTGTATCTGTCTCAATGGAGCAGACCAGATATTACTTTTGCTGTGAATTTGCTAAGTAGAGAGGCCTCAAATCCCAGTAAAATTGCCTGGAATGGTATCAAGAGAATACTGAGATATTTGAAAGACACTAAGGATTTCTGTCTCAAGTTGTCAGCAGAAGGTGAATCGCAGTTACAATGTTGGTCAGACAGCGATTGGGCAAATGCTGAGGACAGAAAATCAGTGTCAGGAATAGTAGTGAAATTTGGAAAATCTCTAGTTGGGTGGAAATCCCGAAAGCAAAGTCTGGTTACACTTTCCTCTACAGAATCTGAGTACAGTGCTCTGTCAGATCTCTGTAGGGAACTAGAGTACTACAGATGTTTGGTCCAAGAAATCAATGGAAATTGCTGTCTACCTATTACGGTATGGGAAGACAATCAGCCGTGTTTGAAATTGGCAGAATCTGGTCAGTTTAAATCCAGAACTAAACATCTGGACATCCGTTACCACAATGTATGTCAGAGTATACAGAATGACTTGGTGAAACTGAAGTACTGTCCAAGTCAGAAGAATCTTGCTGATGGGTTCACCAAACCATTGAGCTTCCAGAAGCATGGAGAGTTCTGTGAAGGTTTGGGTATGGAATGAGTAAAAAACTCACAATGTTTTTCCCAACATTCACTGCGAGAGGGGGTGTTGGAGTATCAGATTTGGTGCTTACAGGGTTAAAGTCAAATCTGTTGTCATGCGCAGTGAAATGTTGGAGAGGAGATAAAAACTCCAGGTTCTTTCAGTTAGTTAGAGGGAGTTTTCAAAGGGAGTGATAGTTAGTGATTTCAGCTGTGTTTTTCTTTGCTAGCGTGTGTGTTGCAAGACGCTGAAATGCCGGCTTGTAGTCCGGGTGTAAATATATGAGTTAAGTGTAAATAAACTAGGCAGTAACTTATCTCAGACTGTCAGACTAATTTATTCTTGTACACTGGCAGAAGACAGTCCGTTGTGCTAAATCTCAAGAAGAGAGAGCTACTCTGCTGATCCCTGTGTCTGAAGATTGTAAGATAAGCAGAGACACGCAAGGGAAGTGTGCTGGACCAGCTAAGATTCTCTCCCAGCTGTATGCTGGGGAGAATTTTTTTGCTCAACAGCCGCTCAAACCCAGTGGCTTGTGAACAGATCTTGGGATCTGTTTGCTTGTCTCACTGTAAAATGGTTTTAGCAACATATTTTTGGGGAGAGGGGAGGAGGGGGAGAGAAAATGACACAGCTCAGGCAATGCTTGCTTGCTCGGGTTCCCTCGCCAGCTGGCAACCCTTCCAGATGCTTGAAGTAGTAAGAGAGATGGCATCTCTCTACACTACTGGCAGAAATGAAGTAATCAGCAGTAATCAGCTAGTTGGCAATAGAGCAAGTGCAGGTGCTTTGCTCCAACACTGGCAAGTGACGGCAACTCAGAGGCACCCATATAGGCATCTACAGTCTCTCCGACCAGACTGGGCTACTTGCTGTCCCCGGCAGATTGTGGACTCCAGTTCCCATCATGTTACAGAATTAGGCTGATACTTCACATGCATCTCATCGCTGTCCACGGTCCCGCTGGGGACCGGTATGAGAAAATCTAACTGCATGTCCATTGCGGGGCGAAGGGAGTTCATCCTGACCATGCCCCTTGAATCTCCTCATGAGGGAATCTCCTCATCTCGCTTCTCGCTGCCCGTGAGGTCAGTCTCCTCCTGCAATGTGCCATTCTCCATCTAGTGGCAGAAGTGTGAAGTGCCATTCGCCAGTACATTCCCTATGGACTCAGCAACGCAGTGCAGAGAGATTAAAAGACAAATGCCTCAAACTTAGCTCCATAACGCATTGAAGGCAAGGCTTCGGAGAATCGAAACATCGGAAAATGGAAGATTGGGTTAAAAAAATGGAGAACAAATGCATGGAATTTCACATCTCATCACGGAACGAGGACGTGCAGAAACAGTCATACCGGTATCATCAATCATGCCAGTGCATACATGGGAACAGGGACAGAACCACAAGAAGGTCACATGACTGTAACCAACATCAACACGCAACGAACTTCCTCCCAGGACAAGAGTGGACATGAAGTAACCATCTTAGTTTAGCTGGGTAGAGTTCCCAGGAGCTGTATTGAAACCGTATATGGAAGGACAGACCACCTCTGGCCCTCCTCTCAAGAAATGGCACCAGGGCAGGTAAAGAAAAGTTGCTGACCTTTCTGAATCTCAGCATTTGTAATCTCAGATAAACTGTTCCTGCCCAGGAGGTAGTAGATGTTCCTGTTATGTACTGCCAAGTCATTTCTGACTTATGGGGAACCTAGGAACTGTTGACATTAAGAGGTTCTGTGATTAGAAGCCTTGTCCAAGTCCTATAAGCCACAAGCAGTGGCTTCCTATCAGTCCATCTCAGGTTAGGAGTTCAACTTTCTTGCTGTCTTCAGCATCTCTCTTTTTCAGTGTCATCTTCCTTTTCATGATATGTACAGCAGCTTCAGTTTAGACTTTGCAGCTTCCATGGAGAGTTCAGGCTTAATTTTATCTTTAACTTAACATTATTTGTCTCTCAGGCAGTCCATGGCACCCATAACACTCTCCTCCAACACCACTTTTCAAATATACAGTGGTACCTTGTATAAAGGAATTAATTCGTTCCAAATGAAATTATGTTAAGCAAATTTTCCTTTATACAAATTTCCCATAGGAATGCATTGAAAACAGAGTAATCCCATTTTTATGTTGTATGCATTCGCCCCATAGGCGATTATGTTAAGCAAATTTCCCCTATCTCCAGAATTTTTTATGTTGTACAAATTTTATGTTATACAAACTGTTTGTTATACAAGGGTCCACTGTAATAGTATTTTCTTCATTGTCCAGATTTCACATCCATGCATTCTAACTGGAATTGCCAGCATTGAAGTTAGGCATCATGGCTGTACTCATGGCTTTGGCCTTCTTAACGCTCAACTGTATTTTGGCTTTTGCACTATTTTCTTTCACCTTCATCAGTAGTCATTTCAAGTCATTGCTGCATTCTGCCAGTAACAAGGTCCCCTGGGCACATCTTACGGTTACCTGGAAGCTGAGTCATGGCAACTGGACTTCTTTTCTTGAGAGATTGAAAAGTTTCGCTGCTCATTCAAACAGCTTCATCAGTCTGAGGAAAGCTAGTTGCGACTCCTCCATTTTATAGTTCACTTTGACCTCATGTCACCCTGGTCTGAAATAGGCTCATAAGAAGAACAATGGTCTGAGTAGGCTCATTAGGTGGACAGTAGTCTCAATAGGCTCATTAAGTGGACAGTGGCCCACCTTTACAACCTTTCCAACACCCATAAAGTATGACTCCTTAGCCATGGCCTTGTTGGTGGAGGTGTGAAATATTCTTGATTTGTCTGAAATGGCCACTTGGTCTTACAGTGACCTGTTTTTCACTCTTCCTTCAGCTGAATCCAGTGCAGCTTTTGGTATATGTTCTCTAGATGGACTCAGCTGATAAATACATAAAATACGCCCTTTTCTGCCATCCTGTTTCTACATATTCTGACCAAACAGTAATCTCTTGTCCAGAGTATAGGTTATGCAAGGCAACTAAAAGTTGTGCTGCATTCATGTCTTACAGAATGATTATTTCCTAGCTTCAATGCGGATGGTGAAGAGATCGAAATTTTGGGGAATTTGGGCAGACAGCACAGCTTTAAACTCCACCCAGCAGAACAACTACCCCATGAGAGCCTGCCTCCAGTAGAGCAGGTAAGCACAGCTGCACAATGAAGAGGGAGAGGACAATTAAAGGTACAGTGTCATATCCCCCCCCAAAGGTGAGCCCTCTTGGCAGCTGTCATGAAACCCACTGCAGCGACAGTTTTTATACCAGTGGTTCTCAACCTGTGGGTCCCAAGATGTTCCTGCACTGCAACTCCCAGAAGCCTCCACCATTTGCTGTGCTGGAAGGAGTTTCTGGGAGTTGCAGTTTGGAACATCTGGGGATCCACAGGTTGAGTACCACTGGTTTATACCCTCAGAGCCCAGAAGGCTAAGCCCCTTCTACTTGGTGCAATGAGAGTGCCTGCCCAAAACATCTCTCTCTCTTAGACATGGGCACGACTTGGCAAAATTTTCATTTCCGTTTTCGTTTCTCGTTTCCGTTACGGAACGGAAACGGTAACGACAATTACTCTTCCAGAACTCGAACTCAAAGCGACTAAAGAAAAATTGGGTCTGATTTTTCGTTGTCGTTCCTGGCATTGCAGCGATCGCGCGATGCCAAGCGGCACAGGAAAAAAGTTTTAAAACTAAAAAAAAAACCTGATTCCCGGCCAAAAAAGCAGGCGAAAATATGCCTGCCTGAGGGCACCTACCAGAGGGGTGGTTTCTGGGGGGGGTCCCCACTCCAGCCTTCCCCCCCTCCCCGTCCTGGGCTGCTTGTACCAGGCTGGGAGGGGGCATCCTCGGCGGCGTCCCCATGCGCGGCACGGGGGGATCCAAAATGGCGACCGCAATATTTTTTTAAATCGTGGTCCAAAAACCCACCAAAGCACCACAGAAACATGCGAAAATTAGCTATTTTATATGCCTGATTTTTTATAGTAGCAGCAGTGGGTTTTTCTTGCAACAAAACGTCTCCATTGATTGTATTTTATTTTATTTTTATTTTTATTTTTTTACACGTGCGCAATGATGGGCTGGCCATGGGATGGGACCATGCAAATTTTTGGACCCATTCCACCAATCGCATGGCCAGGTTTTGACTGACACTTCTCGATGTGCCAGAGGGTATAAAGAGGCGAGGTACTCGAGAGAACACTCGCAGTCCGGGTTTGGATTTGGGGAGAGAGGGCTGTAGCTGGCTGGCTGCTGTGCTAGTGTGCTAGACTAGTTTCGATTTCGTGGACGCGGAGCCTTTAGATTTCAGTTAGGCAGGCAGGGAGGGAATAATTGATTCAATTGAATTATTTAGGAAATATTTCATTCCGTCTGCTGTGGGGAATAGCAACGCACAGTTTATTCCTTTTTATGCTCCTGCAGTTTGTCAGGAATCAGGAGGATTTTTTTTTCTGATATTGGTTTAGGTTTGACTGGGGGGGGAGGTGTGGATTTATTTTAAAAAAATATATACTACCCGTATCATTCCAATCCATGCTTATTTTCTATTTTACAAAGTTCATTCTCATTTCATTGCTAGCCATTTTCTTTATTCTCTCCTCTCCTTTTTGTGTGAGAGAGAGGATAATGCCCCTGCTTCAAGTTCAAAGGGGAGCTTTTCGGAGGAAAGGTGTGGATTTATTTTAAAAATATATTGAATATACTTTACTTACTACCATTTATTTTCTATTTTCAAAAGTTCATTTGGTGGCTGGCAACAAGTTCCTTTACCCTGCCTCCAGAACAGTGCTGTGGCTTCTGGGAATAGCAAGCCTAGCAGTTTTCTTTAATCTCTCCTCCTCTCCTTTTTGTGTGAGTGAAAAGAGGATTTATATTTCATTTAGTGCCACACCACTGCTTCATTCAAAGTTCAAAGGGGAGCTTTTTGGGAGGCGAGGTGTGGATTTATTTTAAAAATATACTAGATTTCCCCCCAACCAGTGCACTCAAACACATTTGTTGGCATTGGCAAGCCAGGGGCACCTCTGAGGGAGAATAATATAGGACGGGAACTCAGGACTTGCTGGTTCATTTATTTACAACATTTATTTACATTTATTTATTACATTTATTTATTTATTACATTTATTTACGTTTACATTTATTTACAACAAGTTACAACTCAAGGCCCACCCTTGGTGGGTGCCTGCGCAAGTTTACTTTGCTCAGAGTGACAACACTGTCCTACTCCTGTAGCAGTGTGCTAGCTCGTTCATTTATTTACAACAAGTTACAACTCAAGGCACACCCTTGGTGGGTGCCTGCGCAAGTTTGCTTTGCTCACAGTGACAACACAGTCCTACTCCTGTAGCAGTGTGCTAGCTCGTTCATTAATTTACAACAAGTTACAACTCAAGGCACACCCTTGGTGGGTGCCTGTGCAAGTTTACTTTGCTCACAGTGACAACACAGTCCCACTCCTGTAGCAGTGTGCTAGCTCGTTCATTTATTTACAACAAGTTACAACTCAAGGCCCACCATTGGTGGGTGCCTGTGCAAGTTTACTTTGCTCACAGTGACAACACAGTCCTACTCCTGTAGCAGTGTGCTAGCTCGTTCATTTATTTACAACAAGTTACAACTCAAGGCACACCCTTGGTGGGTGCCTGTGCAAGTTTACTTTGCTCACAGTGACAACACAGTCCCACTCCTGTAGCAGTGTGCTAGCTCGTTCATTTATTTACAACAAGTTACAACTGGCACACCCTTGGTGGGTGCCTGTGCAAGTTTACTTTGCTCACAGTGACAACACAGTCCCACTCCTGTAGCAGTGTGCTAGCTCGTTCATTTATTTACAACAAGTTACAACTCAAGGCACACCCTTGGTGAGTGCCTGCGCAAGTTTACTTTGCTCACAGTGACAACACAGTCCTACTCCTGTAGCAGTGTGCTAGCTCGTTCATTTATTTACAACAAGTTACAACTCAAGGCCCACCCTTGGTGGGTGCCTGTGCAAGTTTACTTTGCTCACAGTGTCAACACAGTCCCACTCCTGTAGCAGTGTGCTACCTCGTTCATTTATTTACAACATGTTACAACTCAAGGCCCACCCTTGGTGGGTGCCTGCACAAGTTTACTTTGCTCACTTGTCCTACTGTGTAGAACACAGTGCCAGCCCGTTATAATACTTTAAGAAATGAAAAAAATAAGGAGGGGTGCCACAGCCAGAGGGAAGGGGAGGGGGACCCCCACCAAGATAAATCGGGCCGCATTTCTGAAGGAAAGCACAGGAAGTAGTGCAGATAGTACTCCCTCGCCAAGCAGCTCCACAACCAGTACCGTACCATCCTCTGTCACTGAGGGAAGCATGGATGAGGCGATAAAAATCCCTTCAGCGATACTTGACTCCGACCTCCTTTATCAGGAAGAAAACGAGGACTCGGAGTCAGAAATGGCATCAGAATCAGAAACGGGCACTTTGAATCTAGAGGTTCCAGATTCTGAGGACCTGATGGCAGGAACTGACAAAAGGCAGGCTTCAGACAGTGATGGAAGGAGCAGCCCTCCTTCCCCCCAGAGTACCGCCAGTGACAGCAGTAGTACTCTACTTTCCAGGCAGGGCACAGGCCACACCATCACCACAGCAGCGGCAGCAGGCAATACCGGAGGGGGCAGTACTTTCACTAAGCCACGCGGGTGTCTCTGGGAGCATTTTGAAAACAGCCCACAAGACGCAAGGATGGCGGTGTGCAAGAAATGTGGGGTGGTGGTGCGCAGGGGGAATGACCCGAAACACCTCTCCTCAAGTGGGTTGCGCAGCCACCTGATGCGAAAGCACCCTGGGACTCTTCCTGGAACCCTGTCAGGCCCTGTTTCCTCAGGGAGGAAGAGAGTGGAAGAAGGGTTAGGGAAAGAAAAACACAGTTCCGCTAGTGCTGAGAGTGGGAAGAGGCAGGCCACTCTGCAGGAAGTGGGGCCGTTGTGTGGGAGTTTTGTCAGCCAGTGAAATAGGGCTAAGGCACAGGAGACTACCACTCACGTGGTGGGTGAAATGGTGGCCATGAACGGGTTGCCCCTCTCCTTTGTGGAGTCATCAGGCTTCAGGCACCTGATGAAGCACGTGGCTCCATGGTACGAGCCTCCATCCCGGCGTACCTTCAGCAGGCGGGTGATTCCCTCCCTTTATGAGTCCATCAGGAACATGATCCGGGCCCTGCTGCAGGCGGCCAGAGGAAGGAAGATCCACTTCACTTCCGACCTCTGGACCGGTGGGCACCACGGATACCTCTCTCTGACGGCTCATTGGTGGCAACCCAAGGAGGTCCTGGAGCCCAGGACATCCCAAGAACAGCTGCAGGGGGAGCCACAAGGCAGCACCCCAAGAGGGTATAGGGCGGTGCTTCTCCAGGCCCAAAGCATGGAGGACAAGGCCACAGGGTTCAACATTTCAGAGGTCCTCAAGGCAGCAATGTGAGAGTCGGGATTCGGGACGGAGGGGCAGGTCAATCTCGGATTCATGGTTACTGATGCGGGCTGTAACATGACCAACGTGGTTGAAAGGGCAGGGTTGCAGGGCATCGTGTGAGCAGCACACAAACTGCATCTGGTGGTGGTCGATGCCATTGGGGTGGGAGCACCGAAGGACTCCTGGGGTGAGGGGACCCTGGAGACCAAGGCCTTACTGGACAAGTGCCAGAAAATCATCGGGCACTTCTCTCGCAGCGCCAAGGCATTCAGGATGATGCGTGAGAGGCAGGCGGAGACGGGCCGACCAGAGCATCTCCTGATCCAGGACGTGACCACCCGGTGGAACTCCACCTACGAAATGGTCAAGCGCCTGGTGGAGCAGAGGGAAGTGGTGGAATACGTCATGTCAACCACCCCAGTCCTGCATGAGGGGAGGGAGATGGACATTGGTGCTACCGAGTGGCTCGCCCTCTCCCAGATGGTGGGTATCCTGCACGTGTTCGAGGAGACCACCCACGTGGTCAGCAGCTACAATGCTAGCCTGGGCCACGTACTCCCCCTGGTCAATGCCCTTCGCCAACGCCTAGAGGCCACTATCCGGGAAGAAGCCAATCTTCTCCCAAAGAGCAGGGCCTTGGCAGACAGGCTGCTGACCGGCGTGGATACCCGCCTTGGCCCACTAAGGAGGGAAAAGGTGTACCAGATGGCATGCCTGTGCGACCCTCGCGTCAAGGGTTCCCTGGCGGGCAGCGCTGCCAACCTGAACTGCTGGAAGACGGAGCTATGCCGTCAAGTCAGGGCTCTCTCCAATCAGGGCCAGGCGTTTCCGAGGGTGCACAGAAGCCAGAGCGATGCAGAAGAGGGATCCTCGCAAGGATCCTCATCCTTCTGTACTCCAGGAGTATACACCCAGAGGCCAGGCTCCATGCCAGCAGCCAACTACCTGGCCTCTGCCCTAGCCATGGCAGTCTCCTCCGCAGTGGAGGCAAGGGAGGAAGAAGAACCGGACCCCGCTCTGACCATGGTGAAGGAGTACATGGCCGAGCCCCTCCAACCCCTCACCTTGGACCCACTCCACTATTGGGCCAGAAAGGCAGACCTCTGGCCCACTCTTTCGACTCTGGCGTTGGACCTCTTGTCCATCCCACCCACCAGTGTCCAGAGTGAGCGTGTCTTCTCCCACATGGGAGATGTCCTGAGGCTGCGCCGCTCCCGACTGGACCCGGAGACCGTGGAAAGTTTGACTTTCATCCGCTTCAACCTTTCCACTTTGGGATTACCCCAACACTCCAAGACCTAAGTCCCAAGTCGTTCTGCCATGGGTTCCTTAAACAGCCCTCCCTTGCCCTAACATCAACTACCAGGGCAACATTTATGCCAGTCCGCCTGCCTGTTTGCCTACAAGCCTGCCTGCCTGCCTACAAGGCTACCTGCCTGGCTGGCCCTGTGACTACCTGCCTAGTGCCTAAATGCCTGCTTGCCTGTCTGCCTGCCTGACTGCCTGACTGTATTCACACACACAGAATTGGAAGGGTCTGTATTGGCCTGATTTTTTCAGCCCTTGCCTGGGTCCAAACCAGCAAGGACCATTCTCAAAGTGTCATTTGGAGGGGTCTGTAAATGGCCCAATTTTTGCAGCCCTTGCCTGGGTCCAAACCAGCAAGGACCATTCTCAATGTGTCATTTGAAAGGGTCTGTATTGGCCCAATTTTTGCAGCCCTTGCCTGGGTCCAAACCAGCAAGGACCATTCTCAAAGTGTCATTTGAAAGGGTCTGTAATCTGTATTGGCCCAATGTTTCCCCGTTGGCCATGGCTGGTCTGAGTGAGACCCTAAAACCTGCCTTCCTTCGTGCTTCCTCCCTTCCCAGGGGTTTGGGCGCCAATCTGCTTACAAAGTGGTCAGGAAGCACTTTACAACAACCTACCTCAAAGACTGAGTAGCAGGGGACTAGCTCTCCTCCTTACAGCCTTAAATAAATAGCCCAGTTCTCCTGCTTCTACTCTGTCTCCTTGGTTGATGAAACTTGGTCTCCTGGGGTGGAGAGAGAAACTCTGCCTCCCAAGGCAGAAACAATCTTCCCTTCTGGCACTTTGGCTTTGTGCCTTCCCAATCCCTAGCCTGGGTGGCTGGTATCCTGCAAGCCTGCCTAGCCTACATATACCTGTAAACCGGACTGCCTGCTTCCCTGCCTGCCTGCCCGCCCCTCGGCCAACCTGCCTTCCTGTCAGACTCCCAGCTTTGAGCATGCCTTCCAGCTGCTTCTCATTCAACCTCCTCTAGTCTGGCCTTCTGGCCTCCCCTACTTTGTCCTCTGGGCTGGTCTGTGACCCACTAAGCAGGACTCTGGGTTTGTGGTCTGGTCTCCTTTAGAGGTGGTGGTGGTGAATGATCACCTGAGAGGGGAACTCAATCAGGAATACTGGGAAGGGGGTTAGGGTTAGGCAAGGGGGATGGGCTGCAGAACACTATGACTCACTAAGAAGGACTGGAGTGGAATGTACTTGCGCGTACTGTGTGCTGTGTATACTGTACTGCACATAACCATGTGTTGTCCGTTTCTTAGAAATAGAAGAGCCTGTCAGGAGGAACTTCCAGGGTGGGTTCATGGTGGATCTGTGAGTCTGTGTGACTCATTAAGAAGGGCATTGCCCTTGCCTATTGGCAGTTTGCTACTTGCCAGCGTAACAGCACATGGGAAGGAAGAGTCAGACAGAACTCTTCCTTGCTGTCCTTTTGGCAGCATCAAGACTCAGGCCTTTGGGTCTCCACCACTCTTTCCTCTGGGCTGCACGGCACTGTGGCTCACTAAGAAGGACATCATGTTACTGGTGTGCTGGTGGCACTCTGTCACCATTTACAAATAGAAGATTTGCCCGAAAGTTCCAGGCTTGGCTCTTGGAGTTGTGGAAACTGTGATTCACTACGAAGGGCATGGTAGTAGATTGCCGGCAGTTAGCAAGTCTACCAGCACAAAGCTGGGAAGGAAGAGTCAGACTCAGATTCTGGCTTGCTGTCCTTTTGGCAGCCTGTGTGGTCTAAGACTCAGACTCACTCAAGCTCTGTGTCTTCTCCCTGCCTGCCTGTCAGGTTCCCGGCACTCCCGGCTTACAGGAGGCCTTCCAGGTGCTTCTCCTTCAGCCTAACAGCACGGTTCAGTGCTTCAAGTTCAGCCTCCGAGCTGACATGCGCCCTGTCGGCCACTCCCCTCAACTTGCCCATGCAGCAACCCCGGCTGCCCCCGTCTCTAGGCGGAAAATCACTTGACCAACTGTAAGGTGCAGTCATGACATCAACTATTTTGTTTAGAATTGGGGGAATCTGTCATCCTGGTTCTTCACACAATCCAGGTTGGGAAATCCCTTGGCAGAAGGAGGAGATTCCTAGGTGCTTCTCCTCCACCTCCTCTAGTCAGGCCTTCTGGCCTCCGCGTTAGGGTTAGGGGGTTTGTTTAGGCCTCCGCTACTCTTTCCTCTGGGCTGCCAACTGTGGCTCACTAAGAAGGAAGGGAGGAAGCCTCCAGGCTTGGTACTTCGTGGATACTCTGTCACACACTGACTGTGAGACTGTGATTCACAGGCCTACTGTCTCCTCCGCCACTCTTTCCACTGGGCTGCCAACTGTGGCTCACTAAGAAGGAAGGGAGGAAGCCTCCAGGCTTGGTACTTGGTGGATACTCTGTCGCACACTGACTGTGAGACTGTGATTCACACAGGCCTACTGTCTCCTCCACCACTCTTTCCACTGGGCTGCCAACTGTGGCTCACTAAGAAGGAAGGGAGGAAGCCTTCAGGCTTGGTTCTTGGTGGATACTCTGTCACACACTGACTGTGAGACTGTGATTCACAGGCCTACTGTCTCCTCCGCCACTCTTTCCACTGGGCTGCCAACTGTGGCTCACTAAGAAGGGAAGCATACTTGCGTATGCGATTGCGTGCGTACGTGTTACGTACGTAATTACGTATATGTAATAAAAGAGTTTGTCAGGAAGTTCCATCCCTGGTCCTTGTTGGTGGATACTAGTAGTAGTCTGTTTCACTGACTGCGAGTCTGTGGAGGAAGGGCTACTTGTCGGTTCCATTGGCAGTGCAAAGCACTGACTCACTGAGAAGGGAACATGCCTGGGATGGGATTTTACCAGAGAAGCAGCACATACACAGCTGTGTAGGAAGACCCTCTGGCTTGCAGTCCTTTTTTCAGGCTGGACTCAGGCCTCAGAGTCAGGCCTCACTGTGGCTCACTAAGAAGGAAAATGGACTTGTTGTGTGCGTAACTGCGTACTCCTCTCAGAATGTCCCATGTGTGGTTCTTGGTGCTGTGCTGTGTGACTCAGTCAGTACTAGTTGTTGTTGTCACATTTTCTTTGACCCAATTTTTAATATTTTTCTGCTCACTTCTCATAATGTGCTCTTCATCACTGTCAGTACAATGTTTTCAAGTTGCATTGGAATTTGGGAGATTTTTGAGACATTCGCCTCAGAGTTAGGCCCCATGTGGCCCCCGCCACTCTTTCCTCTGGGCTGCAAGACACTGTGGCTCACTAAGAAGGAAAATGTACTTGTTGTGTGCGTAACTGCGTACACTCAAGCTATGATGTGGCCTCCACCACTCTTTCCTCTGGGCTGCAAGACACTGTGGCTCACTAAGAAGGACAATTTACTGGCGTACTCAGGCCATTCAGTCACTTTGGGTACTGGAGCTGGCTGACAATGATCCTCCCCTACTCGGGCCCTGTGGCCTCAGACTCAGGCCTTTGGGTCTCCGCTACTCTGTCCTCTGGGCTGCATGTGAGTCACTGAGAAGGGAATTCAGGCATTCTTCTTCTAATCGAGCGGTCCTTTTGGCCTCGCCTACTCAGGCCCTGTGGCCTCAGACTCAGGCTATGTGGCCTCCTCCAGCCACTCTGTCCTCTGGGCTGCAAACCACTGTGGCTCACTAAGAAGGGATGAAAACTTACAGTACTAGTACTGTAGCACACTATTTGTATGTAATGATTGCTTTTCCTGCAAATAAAATGCAAAAAAAAACACATAATGTAGCTTAACAACTAACCTGAACACATGATGTTCAAGCTGGCACTTAACACTGCTTAAACATTTTATAATCATTTTTGCCCAAACCCTGGAACAAAGACTGCCGGACAAGAAAACTTAATGTTATGTTCAAGCTACACTTGTAGGTGGTGGCGGTAGAAGTGGGAACACTCAGTTGGAAGTGCAGTTAGGGTTAGGGTTAGGGTGGATGTTTTGGCCCCCGCCACTCTTTCCTCTGGGCTGCAGAACACTGTGGCTCACTAAGAAGGGACTGAAAACTGCTTGTAGCACAGCTTTGAAGAGGCAGCACGCTGCCTTGCTGGCCTTTGGGCAAGCCCGTACTCAGGCCATTCAGCAGCTCGTTTGGGTACTGGAGATGGATGGCAATGATCCTCCCTTACTCAGGCCCTGTGGCCTCAGACTCAGGTCTTTGGGTCTCCGCTACTCTTTCTTCTGGGCTGCAAGACACTGTGGCTCACTAAGGAGGGAATTGTACTTGCGTGCTGGTGGCACTCTGTATGTCACCAGATTTGCCTGAAAGTTCCAGGCTTGGCTTTTGGAGGTGTAGGAACTGTGACTGACTACACAGACTCACTCAAGCTATGTGGCCTCCGCCACTCTTTCCTCTGGGCTGCAAGACACTGAGGCTCACTAAGGAGGGAATTGTACTTGCGTGCTGGTGGCACTCTGTCACCAGATTTGCCTGAAAGTTCCAGGCTTGGCTTTTGGAGGTGTAGGAACTGTGACTGACTACTCAGACTCACTCATGCTATGTGGCCTCCGCCACTCTTTCCTCTGGGCTGCAAGACACTGTGGCTCACTGAGAAGGGAATTGTACTTGCGTACAACTACGTACGTACTGTCACTCACCACACCACCACCAAGAGTATGTCAGAAAGTGCCATGTGTGGTTCATGGTGGTACTAGTACCCACAGTCACAAAGAAGGGCTGAAAACCTGTGGCCTCCGGTTCACAGCCCTGGGGCCTCAGACTCAGGCTATGTGTCCTCTGATACTCTTCACTCGGGGCTGCAAAACACTGTGACTCACTAAGAAGAATGACATTTTGCCTGCATACTGGGAGTTTGCTGGGATAATAGCACACACCTTGGACTTTGTGGCCTTGTGGCCTCCCCTTCGCAGGCCCCTGTGGTCTCAGACTCAGCCCTTTTGGGCTCCCCTACTCTGTCCTCTGGGCTGCAAGACTCTGTGACCCACTAAGAAGGACACATGTTACTGTTAACACAGCCCCGTGATGATAAGGCAAAAATCTGCCATGCTGGCCTTGATAAGGCAAAAATCTGTCTCTGCTGGCCTTTGGCCTCAGGTACTCTGGCATTGTGGCCTCCAGGTACTCAGGCTCTGCTTGTGGTACTCTCATACAGTCTGGCCTTGTGGACGCCCTTACTCTGGCCTTGGACTGTGGATGTGGACGCCCATAGTCCTCCTTGTATAGCCTAGTGGGATCTGGGCTGTATACTAGAGTTCTTCTGCCTAATCCAAGCTGTGTGCCCGTATGCCAGCACACTGTCTTCCTTAAGAGCAACCCAGAGCCCAATCCCTACCTATTCCAAGTTCCTTCCTAACCCTAACCCTAACCCTAATATCAGACTCTAACCGGCCGCTAGATGACCAGGGTTGCATTGGCTTGGCTTTACAGTGATGTGAAGCCAGGAGTCCCAGGGCCTTGGAGATGGGGGGGCCATTGAGAGGAGTAGACCCTCATCCAGATTTGGGGAGGAACGGAATGTCTGTGTCTCCTGCTGCCTCTGAGAGGTGGAGGGGAGATGGGATGGATAAAAGCTTCAAACAAAACAACAACAAAAGTATAACAGGCAGCCTGACCAAGAGGGAAAAAAAGAATATTGCATTTATGCATTAACATTTCTGGCCACTTTGTTTGCTTTATTGCATAGAATGCAGTCTTATGCTACGATATATATTACACCAGTCACCACTCAGTTTAAAGTGTTTTCCGCCTGCTCTGGGTCATTGCGGGACGCCCCCATGCTCTGGGTGGGAATGGGAAGTCAAATCGTGCTAAATCACGGTAGAAACGACAAACGACACGCCGAAATGACAAATTTTTGAAAAATGACCGAAACAGACCCGTCCGAAAAACGACAACGAAAAAAAAATTTTCTTGAAACATTTCTCGCTCGCTCTCTCTCTCTCTCTCTCTCACACACACACACACATTTAAACACACAGAGATACACAAATCCCTCAGTCTGCTATGCACACAAACCTCGCAGTTTGAGAGAAACCACAGTGTAGACAGGACAGCTTGACGGGTGTCTGGCATAATTCCCAAGGCATGGAGCACCTCCTCTGTGGGGGAGCCTTGCCCCCCCAGTACTTCCATAATGGGAGGAGGCCCTTCCAGCTGCACCTGTATTCTCTCTACCTAGGAGAATGGCCCTGAGCTTCCTGGTAGTAGAATAACAAGAACAAACTTGACTCGGAGTAGTTATACAAAGCCTTTTATTGAGCAGGTTCAGAGTGGTGGTGCTTGTCAAAAAGTGTGCCTGGGCACTGGTTGTCCAGCTGCTGGGAATGAGAAGTTTTTGCAAAGACATACATGGGGGTCCCAAAGACATCGATCAGATGAAAATAATGTGGCCATTTTACAATTTGTTCCCCTTTCCTTCCCTGGGTATTGTTCGGTTGGGAACTGGAAGCCCCAAGTTTCTGGATGTCTGCTTGTTGCATTCCTGGAAGATTCCACCTGTCAGGATATGAGGCAGAGAGATGTTAAAAATGAGAACTTGATCTCCTTTGGATTGTAGTTTGTTTCTTGTGCTACATGTTTTGTGATGCCAAGTGCTATTTCCCATAATGTGTCATCGCCACCAAAGGGTCTCTTTGTGAACAGAGATGGGCACAAAATGGGAAAGTCCCATTTCGTTTCGTTTTTTATTTTATTCCCCCTTGTATCTTTTCATTTTGAAATGCATTTTTTAAAAAAAGTTTCATTTTTTTGTTTTTTGTTTTTTGTCTTTTAAAGCACCCAATTTGGGGGTGGGGAGTGCCACCAAAGCAAGAGCTGATAGCAGCCACCAGTGCTTGCTTCAGTGGCAAAAAAAAGTTTAAAAAGCTTGTGTTTCCTTCCCAATCAGGCTCATTAGGGGGAAGTGTGGGCTTCTAAAACTTTTTTATTCTGCCACATAGGTAGTTTGTACTCACCCCCTCCTCTTCAGCTCCAGCTGAGCTCTGATGGGGCTCCAGCAGTTGCGGCAGGGCCTCACACCGGCATCACTCGCCCTTCCTGGCTGGTTTCCTTGGCAGTGGCGGCAAGTACTGGGAGGCCTCCCCACCACCCCAAGAGCCCTCCTGCAGGGGCTTCTCAGTGGCAGTAGCTGCACCAGGCACGGAGAGTCCCCCACCACCTTGGAAGCCCTCCCTGCTGGGGCTTGGCAGGGGCGGCAGCCGTGCCAGGCACCAGGAGGTCTCACCACTGTCTTAGAAGCCCTTTCTGTGGGGGCCTCAGCACCAGACACCAGGAAGCCCCCCGCCTCAGAAGCCCTCCCTGCTGGGGCTCGATGGTGGCAGCAGCCATGCTGGGATGACTCACCACTGCCTCGGAAGCCCTTTCTGTGGGGGCTCTGCACCAGGCACCAGGAAGCCAGAAGCCCTCCCTGTGGGGACCTCAGCAGCCATGCTGGGATGACCAGGAAGCCCTTTCTGTGGGGGCTCTGCACCAGGCACCAGGAAGCCCCCCGCCTCAGAAGCCCTCCCTGCTGGGGCTCGATGGTGGCAGCAGCCATGCCGGGATGCCTCACCACTGCCTCGGAAGCCCTTTCTGTGGGGGCTCTGCACCAGGCACCAGGAAGCCACCCCACCGCCTCAGAAGCCCTCTCTGTGGGGGCTCGGCTGCGCCTGGTGCCAAGAGGCCTCTCCACTGCCTTGGAAGCCCCCCCTACAGGGGCTCCTTGACAACAGTGGGCACATCAGGCACCAGGAGGCCTCCCGGTGGACTTGGAAGCCTTCCCCATGGGGGCTCAGCAGTGGCAGCAGCCACACCTGGCACTGGGAGGCCTCCTCACCCCATGGAAAGCCCTCCCTGTGGGGGTTCCTTGTCAGCTACAGCCCGCCAGGTGCCAGGAGGCCTCCCCGCTGCCTCAGAAGCCCTCCCCATGAGGTCACGTTGGTGGCAGTGGCCACATCAGGCACCAGAAGGCCTCCCCGCCACCTCAGAAGCCCTCCCCGTGGGAGCTTGGCAGTGGCAGCGGCCACACCGGCTGCTGGAAGGCCTCCCTGCTGCCTTGGAAGCCCTCCCCACAGGCATTTTATTTATACAAATCCTGAATCAACAGCAGTTCATGCTATCAGTGTAACCATGCTCTGAGTCTGACAAGGGGTAGGCACAAACTAAGGGCCTTTTCACACGACCCCTAAGATCTGCTGGCCACTTAAATTCGGACCAGAGATCTTAGGGTTTGTCACTGTTCCTGCGTTCCCACCCCCTCCGCACTCCTGGCTGCTGGCTGCATGAGGGGAGGGAGAAAAAAAGGAAGAAAATAATGCCGCTCACCTCCGTTCTGCCGTCCCGGCACTGCATTCAGATCTCTTAAAGGGGCCGGAGGCAAAAAAAGAACAAACAGAAGCAAGGAGAGCCGGGCAGTCACTACATTATATCTGCATCAGGAATTTTCACCTCCAGAGAGCAGGTACCTGAAAAGTGCGCTGGGACGCGCTTAGGTGGGCATGGTCACACTTAATTATCTGTAAACTCTGGAGCTGGTGGGGAAACAATTTGAAGCTCCAGAGTTGGGAGCCATTTGTGGCGGAGTTTAGGGGTCGTGTATAAAGGGCCTAAGACTCACATCAGAATACAGAGTTTAAGGAAATTATCCATGAATAAAATAGTTTCCCTATGTCTGTACAATCCTCCCCTTATCCAAGCCATTTTTGCCCCAGGACTTCTGATACATTGCTTCTCACATCCTGCGCGCAGAGGAGCAGCTGGAGAAATTAGATGGCCATGGGAAAACAGCAAGAGGCAGGCTATTTGAACATCTTCCCTTGACTCCCACAACCTGTAAACAGCAAGGAGAATAAATCACTTTCTATGTCTCATGCAACAATATTATTAGAAACTCAGCCAGCTTGTTCCATGTGTTCATGGGACCCAGACCTGATAATGAGTAGAGTACAAAATATGATCTCTGTTTGAGAAAGATCTGAACCAGTTACTGCCAATGCAGGGGTTTGGAGGAAAAGAGGAGGACGTATCTGTTAGGATATATATATAGAAGCTGGTATTTGGTATCATCAACAAAATACTGTTTTCAGAAAAAAAGAAAAGATGTGGTCTGTTAGGACTGATTCCATGACTAAGTGGCAGAGTGAGAGAGGAATAGAAGTGTAGCAAGAAGACAAGATAAGCCCGGGAATGCCAGTCTCTAAGGGCCTTTTCACACAACCCCTAAGATCTGCTGGCCACTTAAATTCGGACCAGAGATCTTAGGGGTTTGTCGCCGTTCCTGCGTTCCCACCCCCTCCGCACTCCTGGCTGCTGGCTGCGTGAGGGGAGGGAGAAAAAAAGGAAGAAAAGAATGCTGCTCACCTCCGTTCTGCCATCTCGCTTTGCTCCTGGCACTGCATTCAGATCTCTTAAAGGGGCGGGGGGCAAAAAAAGAACAAACAGAAGCAAGGAGAGCCCGGCAGTAACTACTGTCATATCCGCATCAGGAATTTTCACCCTCCAAGAGCAGGTACATGAAAAGTGCACTGGGACGCGCTTAGGTGGGCATGGTCACACTTAATTATCTGTAAACTCCGGAGCTGGTGGGGAAATAATTTTAAGCTCCGGAGCTGGGAGCCATTTGCCGCAGAGTTTAGGGGTCGTGTGAAAAGGCCCTAAGTGAGATGTGACAGAAAAGCAAAGTGTTCTGCTTATATATCACCCCATACCACTTCAAATAGTCTCTGGGCAGTTTACCTGTTAATTATGCAAGCTACACATTGTCCCCAAACAAGCTGCGTACTCAGTTTACCAACCTTGGAAGGATGGAAGGCTGAGTCAACCATGAGCCGGCTACCGGGGATTGAACCCCAGGTCGTGAGCACAGTTTAACCTGCAGTACAGGCATTTACGCACTGTGCCACGAGGCTGCGCCAGAAGGCATGGCAAAGGGGAAACCAACTAAGGAGCAACAACTACTTCTCTCTACCTATATTGTCCCCATGGGGCATAGTCTCATAACTGGATATTTCTCAACTTCTTTCAAAATTGAAATTAGATTATTCTCCCTCCCCATCCCAAACAACCATCTTAATGCAGTGAGTGGAGTCAGAAGCTGAAGAAAGATCACCCTAGCTCTCCCCGTCTGGCAAGATTTAAACCACTTTCTTCCCATTTAATCAAAAATTGTAGCCAATGGTGATTTGAGTAGAGAAAACCAGTCAGATTCTGCCAAGGCTGTAATGAAAAAGGGAAGAAGCTGGGTTTCACTGGCAGAGAAATTCACTCTCCAGTGAAGACCAAAAGAAAATGAAAACCTCCCTCAGAACTGAACAATCACTGATACTGTAGCATGGGGCGGGTTTCATAATGCCTTGGAGGCCATATTTCTACATAGCTTACTGAGGTGCTAGCTCAACTGAGAATTAAGGACTGCCTGAGGTACTGAAAGTGTGACTATTTTGGATCTTTGCTTTCTTGTCCAAACTTGGAACCTACTTTGTGTTTTCTCATCCACAGACTTCAGGATCTCGTTCTTCCTTTGGCCCTGGCATTGTTTGTGTTAGTTGAAGCAAACCCCCTTTTATGGCAGGAACAGAATTTGTACCTGCTCTGCTATTCAAAGAATGCCCCTGAGCAGCTGACCACAGCAGTTGAGAACAGCAGTTGAAAAAGAAAAAACAAAAGAGAAAAACATGAAGATGAGAAAAAGTTTGAAAGTAACTTGCCCTCAAACCTAAAATGCTGCATATTTTTGATATGGTAAGGCCTTTATTTGTGTGTTGCTATCTTTATATATTTATTTATTTATCTTCCCACGTTTCAGGATAATGTGTAACACTTCCCCAAGGTTGAAGTGGTTTGTGTGCCCACATTCAAATAAATGTGAGTTCTAGATTTAAATTATATGTAGAGATGGGCACAAAACAAAAAATGAAACACTGTTTCATCATTTTGTTACATAATGAATCATTTCATTACAACGCGAAACAAAATGGTAGGACTCATTTGTTATGAAACAAAATGAAACACTATTTTCCCCTCTAGAAATGAAATAATTCATTCTAGTGGAACCAAAATTGGTGGGTAACTTCTTTGGACTGTTTCCTCTAAGCCCCTCAAATTTAGAGTAGTTTGGGGTTCAGGGGGCTCTGTTATTAAACTACAAAGGAGGTCCCCCCAGGAGAAATTCATTTGTAATTGATTCAGGAAGCACTTAATCACTCCCCTGCGGGGGAGCGATTAAGTGCTTCCCTTAATAATTATCCTGTGGAACCCACTTTGGAGTTTAATACCTCATTCCCCCTGAACCCTAAACCTCTCAAAATTTTGGAGGCTTAAAGGGAAGACTCCAAAGAAGCTACCCCACCCCCAAATTTGGTGCCTCTGGGACCCAGGGGAGCCATTATATAGAGCAGTGGTGGTGAACCTTCAGCATTCCAGATGTTTTGGACCACAAGTCCCACAATCCTTTGTCATTGGTAATACAGGCTTGGAATTCTGGGAGTTGTGGTCCAAAGCATTTGGAGTGCTGAAGGTTCACCACCACTGATATAGAGTAGCAAATTGTTTCATTTTGTTTCATTTCAAAAATTCTTTTAAAAATTCATTAGTAAACAAACCAAATGAAATGCTATATTTTTGTTTTATACCCATCTCTAATTATAAGGCTCTGAGGGTTAGCTAGACCCATCTCCACTCAAACTTCTTCTTCCTGCTCCAATGCTAGCTGGGAGCTTTCTGAGGAGGGAGGTGGAGCATAGCTAGACCTAGCTAACCCCAGAGTCTTCCAATTTAGGCCTTCTTTCCAGGTTCAGCACATTTCGGTATCTGTAAGGTAAGTATAACTTCCAGAATCGACGATTATGGTACTCGTAACTGTAGTCTGGGTAATATGAAAATCCCATCCCTTAGAGTTCACAGCACAGACAACAAAACTATATATTTAGTCAAGACTTCTGTTTTC
This sequence comes from Phrynocephalus forsythii, assembly GCA_029282475.1. NCBI lineage: Eukaryota > Metazoa > Chordata > Lepidosauria > Squamata > Agamidae > Phrynocephalus > Phrynocephalus forsythii. The sequence continues at coordinate 17,389,321 of JAPFRF010000004.1, forward strand.
CACCAGCCTACTTTGGACTAACATCTTATTATTTTTCCTCCAAAAATGAAATAAGGCAAATAATGTTGCATTAACAAAATTAAACTTATATTGAAAAAAAAACAAAATCTGCTGAACCATTTAGACCTAAAATATTGTTGGCACATGCATGGAAACTACCAAGATGCCATGCCAAGAACACCTAAGCAACAGATACAATTTATTGCTTTCTTAAGAGGCATTAAAAATAGTCCCAGAACTTTGAAAAATCTACGTTACCCATTCACCCATCTTTTTAAAAATGAGCAAGGTTGTTTTGTACTCCTGTTAATTAGTCCCAGACCCAGTATTCATCTCAAACAGAAGTGGATAATGCACAATTCACGGGGTGTATGCAGCCTTTGAGCTCTCCCTAGTGTTCAACTGATTCTGCTGACCTGTTATCTGCCTCATATGGTACTTTCAAAAGGTTACCATGCTATGGTATGAAGGACGTAAATGAGCAGCCTGTGAAATGATGTGTGGATGGATACATGCAAGATGTCTATGAACAGATGTGTGGAAGCATAAGACGTATGTGAATGAACATATGGGGATCTGTTCTCACCTACTGCTCTTTTTGGCATCATTCATTTCAATTGACATTGAAAAGTTGTAGCCCCCAACTGCAGTAATAGTTCCCACACCTGCTTTATAGAGAAATCGCTAAAGCTGTAAAAATACTTATGCTTCTTTGTTCTTGATCTTCCATTGAGTAAGAACAAGCACTCAGGATTCTCATTTGTAGTACACAATACCAGCCAATTTATGGTACTGTTATGAAAGGTATAGAGGAAGCTAGACTTACTAGCAACTTTTTGGTCTCTCATAAACAAAAACAGTTTAATAGGAAACCAAAGTGGTTAGGAAACTTCTTCTGAACCCATGCAGCTGCAACTGAGTAGCCTGCCATCTAGTGACAAAACTGCATAATGATACTATCCACATTGTGGCTTTACAGCATGATTCGTGCTTCTCTTTGAAGACTTGCAAAACGGGGTTGTCTTCACAGTTGGTGAGGAGTTGCATGGCTGTTGGCAACTCTGTGGGTAGTGTTTCAGTTAGTCTCAGGCAATACAAATATTACCACCACCAATGTTTAAAAGAAATGGACATGAGGGACACATCTGCCACCCCACTGATCACTAGGGTTGATTCAACTGGTCTTGCTGGCTACTTCATCCCTACTGCTCCATGTGCGTTCCTCCCAGAGCTGTGCACTCGGTGTAAGAGGATGACCATACCAAAGTGTAGCATTCTTCAGTCAAGGTTTAAAACGAAGAAGAAGAAGAAGAAGAAGAAGAAGAAGAAGAAGAAGAAGAAGAAGAAGAAGAAGAAGAAGAAGAAGAAGAAGAAGAAGAAAGCTGAGATGGGCAATAAGGGTTCAAGATCCATCAAGAAGAAAATAGAAGATTATATTTTGTTTTCAAGATTTAGGAAGGAGCTAAAATGTAACCCAGTGGCACTAAGAAGTGATGGAAGCTACCTGGGAAAGACCTGCTAGTGAGAAAAGGAGTTGGGGGTTGTTTGTGTTGTTTGTGCTGTTTGTGGAAAGCTGAGATGGGCAATATTTAGGGTTCAAGTTTGCTGTTTTCTGGATCCATCAGCAGCTACACTAACCCTGAAAATATTCCTGGAAGATTATATTTTGTTTTCAGTGGTGAGAGATTTAGGAAGGATGGTTGTCCTTGGGCTAAAATGTAACCCAGTGGCACTAAGAAGTGATGGCTCTGAAGTTGTCATTGGGCTACCTGGGAATGTGAGACCTGCTAATGAGAAAAGGAGTTGGAGAGGAAACTTCCCTTGGGGATAAAAGTCATCACACAGTCACCTCAGAAACACTCAAATGCTGCACACAACTCTGAAAAATACTACAGATTTTTATTGATCAACAGTTACTTCCCTTGATTTTGAACAAGACTAGTTGAAAACAATGCTTACAGTGTCCTCTCAATGACAGAAGACCAAAAGATCCATACACACATTTGTAAATAGCCTCACAAGCCACAAACCGGATCAATTTGTTTAAAAGCTTAGTTAATAAGAATGTATTTTCCATTCCTAACTGGCTCCTCTGTCTCTAAACAGAATATGAATTAGCTGTTAGCAAATGCTAATCTTAAAGAATACAGAGGTTTTTTTCCTAGACACTGCTTTCTAAGCAATATTTACCCAAAAGACTAACTTTGAAACTTGCAAAATGGATATGTGCAGATGGAATCACCCTCCTTCTTCTCTCTCACACTCTCTATTGAGGGATGCTATAAATCTTGTGCTGTCTTTGCCTTGTGCCTTTTCCTCAGCACCTGGGGGAGCAAAGTGATAAAAAGTCTACAATGCAAGTGTAAGCAGGTTGTTGCCTCCCACTAGCTCTTTAGGGGGAACTTATTTATTGATAAAGCATCTGGAAAATATTAAAAGGTTACAATGCCAATAAAATATATGCGCAGGAAAAAAGCTGGGAGCAAGATGAATTAAAGAGATGCAATTATTCAGCAGGCCGAGTACAGCTGTTCATTATGGGCATCTTTTGGCAGGAGATGTTTCCTCCTCTGGGCGGGAGTGTTTAAGCAAGAGAGACAAAGATCTTCGTAGGCAAGTCAACATTTGGTGTCAAAAGACCATCTTCCGCCACAGTCATATCCTATCCAGCAGCCAAAATATAACTTGGAGGTTCTTCATTCACTCTCTCTCCTTATTAGAGATGGGCACGACTCAAAAAAATGGTGTTTTGTTTGTCGTTTGTCGTTTAGGGGTCCGTTTCAGTTCGTTTTCATTTTTTGTGATTTTTTGCAAAAAATCATTTTCATTTTGTTATGTAATGAAACAAAAAACGAAAATGAAAATGAAAAATTGCTGTTTCGTTAGCATTCATTAAAGTTCAATGTATTTGCCGCAACGAAAACAAAATGCATGGCAAAATTTCTGTTGTTTCATTTCGTTTCATTTCGTTTTGGAGACAAAATTCATTTTTCATTTCGTTACGTAATGAAATGAAAAAATGAAAATGAAAACAAAAAATTGCTCATTTTGTGCCCATCTCTACTCCTTATCTCTGGAAGAAAAGTGCAGGTGGTGAGGTGTCTGCCTTGGAGACACCTTCTTCCTTCAGGTGTTCAACTGAAGCTAGAGTTACTGAGTTTTGGATACCAAACAAAGGTGTCCCTTTAAAGAATAAAGATTAATATTGACCTTACTGGTGTGCATCGAATTTTCACATTGTGTTTCCATTTTCATTTACATCGTTTCTGTGGGGGAAGGCTACTGCACTGGTTATTATTTATGTTGAACAGTTTGGCTAATTTTACTTTAATGAAGGATTTTATGACTTCATACTTGAATGCTCCCTATGTCCATTCTTCTCCTGTTTTGCACTCATTTATCTTTTACCTTCTATATTGTGAGCGTAGACACCTCTGCCCAGTGTGGGGGTGGGGGGTGGAGCAGGCCAGGCTTCATCAGCCAGGGTTTCCATAAACACGAATCTCAGGGAATTGCTTGAAATTCACTTTATTGGGGTTCGGGAGGATGGGACAAAGAAAGACAGAGCCAAAGTCCCCTTCTGACCTGCAAGTCTTCTGAGGGTCCGAGTTATCATCATCATACACACCATCCTAAGCTGCTTAGTTCTTACTTATCCTTAAGTTATCATTATTGGGGCTGGAGTCTCAACAGCCTGTTAGCACTGGGGCTTCATTACATAACCCAGGCACCCAATACTCCACAAAGATAATCTATAGTGCCAACTCTATCACTGTCTGAGAATCACTAACTCCTCCTGCATAGAGGTGGGCCCGAAAGAGAAAAATGATGATTTGGTTCATTCTGTCCCCCCCCCAGTTCATTTCTTTTCTTTTTTTTTTTTTTTTTTTTTTTTTTTTTGAATTTTTAAAACAAAAAAATTGTACCTAACTTTTAAACTGAGGAAATTGTCCTAACTTTGAAACTGAGGAAAAGGCATTGGGACTGGGCAGAACCAGACAATTTCTTGATCCGGAGGGGTGCATTTGCCCCAGGCATGCAGCCATCTGGGGACACCTGGACGGGGAGGGGGAGGAGGAAGCTGTGTGCCCTCCTGGCAGCAGTCCTCCTTTCCCCCAGAAAGGAGAAGAGGGAAGCAGGTGATTTTTTTTTCAAAGCAGCCCCTCCAAGAAAGGAGGAGGGGGAAGCATGCAATGGAGGTGCCACTTGAAAAAAAATTGCCTGCTTGGCACTATCCAGTGGGAGAGTGCCCCTCAGCCAGGGGTTGTGGGGGGAAAGGTGAGCAGGTGTGGGTCTGGGGCTTCTCTGGGGCTGTCAGCGGCACACACCATCAGACCAGGACCCGGTGCCTGATTTCTTCAGAGACAGGCATGGTGATCGCTTACCATGGGTGGCCCTGTCAGTGTGGCCCTTGGTGCCTGGGGCCTCCCTGGGCATGGTGGCCAGGGCTGGTCCTCCATCCATCCATCCACCTGCCTTCCTGGCACCCTTCTCCCATCATGGGTGGAGCAAAGGCAGTGCCTGTCCCATTGAGCAAGCGAGAGCGTGGGGGATATGGGGAAACTGGGCCCTGCTGCAGGGGCTGCTCACCAACCTCTACCAGTTCCCCAATGGCATACGGCTACTGGCAAAGCAGATGGCACTGCTCTTCTTTCGCCACTGCCCCTTCCAGGGTGGTTTCATGTGTCAGCCTGGGTGACTCCTCCTCCTCCTCCTCCTCCTCCTCCTCCTCCTCCTCCTCCTCCTCCCTCCCCCCACCCCAAATACTGACTTTTTGACCTGGGGTGCTCCAAATTCTAGCTACACCTCTGGCCCAGTGGGGGACGAAAGCCAAGGGTCCATCAGGAGCCCCAGTTGTGATCCCCTCACACACATGGAACAAGAGATATATACTAGAGATGGGCACGAAATGAACTTTTGGTTTGTTTTGTTATTCGTTATTTGTTACATTATGTAACAAAATGAATAATGAACTCCCCCCCCTAAGAGAAATGAACCGAAACAGAAATTTCCATTTTGTTTCGTTTCATTTTGTTTGCCGGTGTCTCCTACTTGGGTCCTGCACAATTGGTGCGTGAGAAAAAAAAAAATGAATAACGAATCAAAATGAACCCCCCCAAAAAAAGAATATTTTGAAAAAAATCATTTAAAATGAAACAAAATGAACTGAACCTTAAAACGAACTGAACCAAAATGAATTGCCATTTTTTCGGTTTGTGCCCATCTCTAATATATACTGTGTTGAGGGTGGGAGACCTTCAAGGGAGCACACAAAGAAGGCAGCTTGCTCCCCCTGCCTCCCCCACCCCACCCCAACCTAGCTCCCCACATGTGGAAAATGGCATTCTGAAAAGTATGGCACACTCTGTGCATGGAGAATCCCTATGCAACTTAGTTTGCTAGAGTTTCCAACTGCACCAAAAGTCCTCTACCATGCGTAGAAAGGGCTCTGCCCTTCAGCTTGCTGTTCTCCATAGGCAAAGAGTGAGGATGGAGTGGGTGAATCTCATACACTCCCTTCTTTATATGCTCACGTTCTATTATGCTGTGAAGCAAGCATGTTGAGCCCATGTGTTGTTTTTGTTAAGGGGAGCATTGCAACCTCAGCCTGCCATTGTTAAGCTGAGCACAAAAACACAACTGTCTGAAGAGAGGAAAGCTGTTGTACTTGGCTAGGCTCTCCACAGAAGCCACCTGGTGCCATAACTGGGCTTCTGGTCTTGGCGGAGACGTTTCCTAGATACAGGAGCCTTCCCACCTCTTCAGGCTGTCATATTTCTCTGTTCAGTATGGTGATGGGCAATTATCATGCCTTCAGTGTGGGCAGGTTTCATACACTTCTCTACCAACTGAAACAAATGTCAGTTTAACCTGCTTCTGAAACATCCTTGTAAGCCTGCAGAGCTATCCAACCACCAAATATTCACAATGGTAGAATATATAATCAAGATATGACTTGTACCCAGTGTAGTTATGGAGTGTGGTTTAGAGCATATGTGACAGACCAGGAATCAAGAGACCTGGATCTGAATCTCTACCTGGCCATAAAAATTCAAGAGGAAGGGGTGTGACCTTTGTAAAACCATCCCTTAAGTCTCTTTGTATACATGGACACTTCATATCCCTATCCCTGGGGATACGAATATGAAGTGGAGCACCGCAGGTGCCAGGGAGGTACATTCATTCCACCCTGGAACTAGGTAGTCCCTTTGATGGTTTGAATGGCCATCCTAGTTTCGTATGTGCCCATTGTAAAGTCACCCAGCCAGCATTTCCCTGCCTCCCCACATAGCTCTGGAGATGATTGGGAAGGGTGATCATCCTGCCTCCTCACTGGAGTGGTTGGCTGTGCAAGGAGGCAGGGAAGCACATGCTGGGCTACTTCCGTGATTGGCACACTCATGACAACGGAGGCTCATGTCATGCGGCAACCAGTGAGTGAACAGGCCAGTTCTGGGGCAAGCAAATGGACTTCCCTGACACCTGTGGCACTGCAACTCATAGTTGAATCCACAGGGATATGGACAGGAAGTACCTATGTCTATATCTCGCTTACCTTGAAGGCTCTATTGAGGTTGCTTTAAGTTGGCTCTGACTCAATGATACATCACAATGTTATTATAAAAGTGAGCCATTCAGAATTAAAGAAGGTCCTTGGAGTTGACTTTTGCCTACCTCACAGGGCTATTTTGAGGGCAAATTAGGATAAACATTTTGGAATTTTGGAAAAAGGTTAAGAAGATATAAATTTAACTGGTAAATATATAAGCATGTGCATGTATTCTTTTTTTTTAAAAAAAAAAACACATTTTTGGCCAATCAACATTGGCTTTATCATGGTCCAAGTGGCATCTGGTCCATGTACATGTTCTACAAATCCATCCAAAATACTTTCAAATGTCTCTGTTTGTATGCTCCTGTGACTCCCCTGTAAGACCACATCTTCAACCTGGCCCTTAAAGTTAGTGGGGATTTACATTTATCATTTATTCTTAATTCAGACTTTTAATTAAGATTGCATGGTTCTAAAACAGGGAGTCTGTAGCTTTCCCGAATCTGCTTCAGTCCCTGCCATGAATACAACCCTATGGCTGGTTCATAAATCAAGCAGATATGGTACCCTCTATTCAGCTCAAGAACTACCTGTGTAAAAATACTGCATCTTGCATATAAATGGTACTGTTTATTTTTTATTTCTTACATCTTTATCCTGCCCATCTGGCTGAAGGCCACTCTGGACAGCTAACTATCAATTGAAACAAAAAATAAAATAAAATTTTAAAAAACCCAAGACACAGCAATACAAAATTAAATAACGTAAAAAGCCAGATTAAAAACAGAAACATAATTGGCAAATTAACATCGTATAACACTTCCAAATACATTAACATTATTAAAGTAGCACTAAAGTATTAAAAAGCAACAATATATCAACACATACAGTGACGGGTAGATCTTTCAGGGAAGCATATGTTTTTATTTCTGTTTGACTCTGGATATGCCTGCCTAAAAAGCTTTTTTAAATAGCCTTTTAAAGGTTTCCACTAAGAAGGGGCCAGTCTAATCTCAGGCACGAGCTTATTCCAGAGTTTTGGAGCTACCACTAAGAAGGCACAGGTTCTGGATCGTTCTTTGCACACCTCCCTTGGCGTCGATGTTCTTAATTGCCTGGTTTTGTGGTTTGTCTAGTTCAATAAGTTGTCTGTCCACTCTTTTTTTATTTGCAGATATCTGAATGTGTTCATTCAATAACAGTGGCCCTTATGGAGTGGGGGGAACTCCTGTCGTCATTTGAAAATGCATGTTCAAGCTCTACTTACTCAGTGTGCAATCAGATGGCTGCAAAGGTGCACACCGGATCACACTGGAAAAGGTCACCAACAGGAGCAATTTCCCTTAATCATTTTTAATCTGACCCTTTTGTCTGCTGAAATTGTTCCATCCCATCCTCAAAAGTAGAAGCCCTTCAGATGCATCAACAGGGTTCAGCTTGGGCACTGGTTAGGGTGAGGCTGGAGTGCGTTTACCCTGTACATCAGTGCTGTCCAAACGTTGGCCCTCCAGATGTTTTGGACCACAACTCCCAGAATGCCAAGCCTGTCTTACCAATGACAAAGGACTGTGGGAGTTGTGGTCCAAAACATCTGGAGGGCCAAAGTTTGGACAACACTGAAGTACATCATGTGATCACCAGGAAGGAAATCAAAACAGGACATGGTTCGAACAGCAATCTATTTCCCCGTGTGATCATGCCTTCCATGCCCCACAACACACAAGCAGGGGAACACCCATCTCTTCTTCTGTTGTTGCTTTCTCCAATCGAAACATGTCTGAAGTGCATTCCAGGTTCTCCAGCCATAGAAGAGCTCCGTTTTCCTCTAGCTTTTTGAATTTGAAATCTGGAGAGGACTCCAGGTTGCTCTCAGCAACTCTGAGTCTTGGTATCCCAAGACCATTCACCAAGAATTCCACATGGACCAGATTCCTCCAGTGTCATTTTCCCCAGGGTCCCTGCACATCATTTTCCACCTGTTACACAAGAAATTGTCCGGTTCTGCCCAGCCCCGATGCCTTTTCCTCAGTTTCAAAGGTAGGCCAAGAAGCTGCAAGATTGACATTCCTGCTTTGAGTGGCACTGCAATATTTGCTGATAGAAGCTATCAGAAACGGTGCCATAAGCTAGTGATGGAGATGTGAGGCTATAAATAGGCTTGCCGTACTGCCTCATTTTGAGGTTTTGCCCCAATTTTAACCATGCTCCTCGGTGTCCACTGGGAGCATCCTCTGACCCAGATTCCCCACTTTCCTTTTCTTCTCTCTCTCTCTCTCTCTCTCTCTCTCTCTCTCTCTCTCTCTCTCTCTCTCTCTCTCTCAAAGGAGATGAATACCTCTTGTAGAATCAAAGACAGAAGGAAAAATATTGTCACTGTTTGGGCCAATTGTTCTCTTAGAAAGGACATTTCCCTCTGTGTAAAGCTGATGGTCACCCTCTTGGGTGAATGTTAATTAAGCTTTGCAGAGCAGTCGGCAAACACAGGAAGCGATGAGGTCCTAGAAATAAGTAGGAGAGGGGTGTGCAGCAAGAGGAAGTATCTGTGCAAAACTGGAACAAGACTTCTTATTTCTTAGTTGGTCCGTTTAATTTCATGCCATCAACGTCATTTTATGCTCACATTTTGCAGGGTTTTCTCAAAATAGAGTACTCAGATAGGATTTAGCAGGGACTAGATACAAGCTGGAATGAGATGGAACTGGTTAAATATTGATGCCAAAAATAGTGAGATGTGTTGAACGAATATCCAAACAACATTTTGGACCTCAAACTCAATGAATATTACTCTTTCATTAATTCTTTCATTAATTCTTTATTGCCCTCCAGAAGAGAACAAACCCTCCAGAAGAGAACACAATGACTTGGAATGGCACATCCGAGTTGTGATGACCCAACCAAACTCATAACACACAACACGGTACAAAACTAGTCACGGAACAAAGAAGGATGTGAAGTAACTGCCTATTAGAAGAAAGCAGAGGGTGGGCTCAAGAGGACAGCCAGAGTTAGGGCCGGCCCTAAATAAGCTACAAGAATGAGTCAACTATACCTTTGTTGCTGTTGTTTTTCCACAATACATACCGCCGGGAAAGAAAAATCATTTACAAGGAAACATTGGCAGCTTCGGGTCATAGTGGGTAATTGAGGAGTAAGTGCTTATTTAAAGAAAGTTTGTTCCCATCGTTCTACAGCAAATTCACCCCCAGCACTTTTCCTCCTGACTGAATGGTTATTTAACCACAGAAAAGTGCAAGGTAATAAACATTCTGGCAACAGGGTTTGGAAACCAGCAAGGCAGTAATTTTGAGAAATTGAGGTTTCAGGATGTTGGCTCTTGCTTTTTTATTCCCATTAATGAATCTTAATGCACTGTGAACCTCATTAGTAAAACCAGGTTTAAAAACTCCTCTGAATTGGGCATAGTCATCATTTATTCTACATGCCTAGACCAAAAATGTCAGGCTTTAGCAGGGCTTGCTAAAAAGAAGAAGAAAGAAAAAAAAGTGGCTTCTTACCACAAAAATATCATTGTTTGCATTTATTTATCATGCTCTCCCATCCACCATCAGGAATTTATCTGAATGTGTCATATCCCCAGGGTTTCTATTTATTACTTCTAGATTTTTGTTGCTGATTTTTTAAAAAAAAATCAGGATACCTATCCTCTGCTGATTTAGTATCTTCAAAATAGAAAGTTTCAATTTTAGTTGATAAAATAATTCCAGTAATTAACCCCCTATCCCACAGAATAAAGTGGTATAGTCCAGGTAAGGGGCCTATCGTGATTTTGCTGAATGTGCATATCAGCTCCCATATCAGCCAGTAACGGTGGTCGTGAAGACCCTAAATAGACCAATTTAATTCACAAAGCCTAGTTCAAGCAAAATATCCAATGCAGAGAAACCAGATTTCTACTGCAGTTGTATAATATAAACTTAAATTGAAAACCGAGTGAGTAATTGTTTCTGGTTCACTGTCATGCATTGGATACGTAGATCATGCATTCCGTAGACCTGCTAGCCAGAAAGCTGAGAAAACCACTTAAACAATTCAAGTTTTGTATGCAATATTTTGCAGTGGCATTTGGGTCCATGTTTCAGCCATTTGGAATTATTTGGCCTGGTGGTGTTGGGCAGGGTTGTTGTTCTTGTTGTTTTTGCTGCTGCTGCTGTTTTAACAGGCGATAAATTATCAGCTGTAATTTCTTTAAATCTGGAACTGTTTATATTTCTGAAATCAACAGGCTTGAATGTACTCTGCTGTTGGATCAGTTTTGCCTGGCCTACTGCCCTCACTAACCCTCTGAGCAAGGTGACATCTGGTTTTTCGTCTGCCATCCTACAAACATGCTGAGAATATTTTCTCTTCATACTGAATAGAAAATATAATTTCATAATAAATCAAAATGGCCATATATATTACAAAAGCATTGGTGCCTTTTCATACCTCTAAGCTAACCATCTCCATGGTTGTTCTACCCTAAAACAATGCTTTTAAAAAAACATATTAAACTCTTCACTCCGTTAGTATGGAATCCAGCTTTTGCTATTGTAGCTGTAGCCATTGATATAAGCACTATTTTATGAGAGCTATGGGGAGAGAAAGCAGAAACAAATCCTTCATAAATCTAAAAGAATAAGCTCTTCTGGAATTGGGAAAGGTGTGCAGCTCAGGTGGCCAGTTCAACCTTTTATTATTTCTGACCCTGAGTTAAAAACTATACTAAAGGATGACATTTTCTTTCTCACAGCATGGATTGTTACTGGTTTTGTCCCATAAATTACAGTTTGTGCTAACGACAACTCCCCGGCCTCTCTTGTAGGGGAAAAGCTGTCTCACAGAATATAACTGTTCCAAAGCCAAATGTTTAATTTAAAGTCTCACTAGATAGTTTATGGGGTGGGCTCACTTTAATAGTTTGGTTCTTTTTCTTTCTTTTGTATCAATGCATTGCACATTTAAAAATTATGGCCGTATATGAAATATAGGTGAGATTCAAAACATTTTAGAATGCTAGTATATCTAGACTGTTTTTGACCAGAAGTAAACCACTTCAAGAATATTATTTAGAGATGGGCAGGAACTAAAACACAGCATTTTGTTATGCTTTTTCTTTCTTTAGTAATTTTGTTTCATTTTGTTACTAATGAACTTTTAAAATAGTTTTGTAATGACACAAAATGCAGCGATTTGTTAATTGCTCCCCTGGATCCAAGAGACACCAAACTGGTAGAGTGGCTTCTTTGGACTCTTCCCTGTAAGCCCCTGAAATTTGGAGAGGTTTGGAGATCAGGGTGCTGAGTTATTAAACTCCAAAGGGGGTCCCACTATGAAAAAATCATCCCTACTTGAGTCAGAAGCCAATAATACCCCCTCCCTGTGTGCAAGTGAAGAGCAGCTTCCTGACTCAATTAAAAATGATTCTGCCCTAGGGCAATCCCCCTTTGGAGTTTAATAACTTAGCCCCCTGAACCCCAAACCTCTCCAAATTTGGGGGGCTTATAGGGAAGAGTCCAAAGAAGCTACCCTGCCACCTTGGTGCCGATACATGGCTACGATGCCTATTTTTGAGTACATAAACATAACAAAACATTATGTACTCAAAATAGACATTGCAGCCATTTATCAGGGTAGCTTCGAAGACTCTTTCCTGTAAGCCCCCAAAATGTAGAGAGGTTTGGGCTTCAGGGGGCTGAGGGATTAAGCTCCTAAAGGGGTCCCCATAACTAATTGCAAGAGTGTGTACAGCATGCACTAGCAATATAGGGGTTAAGCTGCTTAAATTAACTGCTATATTCTAATGTCTAATGTCAGGTACTTGGATTTTCTTATTTCATTATTTTCTCAGAAATAGAAAATCCAATTCTAATTTTCTCCTTCCCCCCTTGCACCTCCCCCTTTGAACCAATTTTATTATGGATTTTACCATACCACTTTTTAAGAAACTGACATTCCTCTCAATAGGGCTTCAAGTGTCCCCTTAATTTTTTTGATAAATTCAAGTGTCCCCTTAATTTTTTTATTTTTATTTCACAAGTTAGTTTATTGTTAATAACCATATTCCACAACTCACTGTACCATTCCTCCAATATTATTTAGTTGATGCATTTCTAATTTTTATCAAAAAAAATTATCCTTGCCACTGTCACCATTATTATTATTAACCCCACTTCCTCTTTCCTCAAAGAGGAAATATAGTTATTAACAATAAACTAACTTGTGAAATAAAAACTAGAGATGGGCACGACCAGAAAAAATGATGTTTCGAGTTTTCGTTTGTCAGAACGGGTCCGTTTTGGGTCGTTTCCGTTTGTCGCAAAATTTTTCAAAAATTTGTCATTTCGTTTGTCGTTTGTCATTTCCACCGCCTGAGCCAAGCCCATTGTTAGCATTGAAAGGGGGAGAGATGGAAGTGGCGGGCCAAGCCCATTGTTAGCATTGAAAGGGGGAGAGATGGAAGCGGCGGGAGGGGTTACCCGGAGAGCTCACCGCAGATACTCGGCGACCCCAGCCGAGCGCATCCCTGTTGGGTGTTCCTTTTTCCTCCAGCTCCAGGTGCGAGTGCCCACCCCGCCATCCTCGCCTCTTCCTCTGCCTCCTCCTCCGGCTCTCCCCCCCTCACATGATCCAGGCCATCAATCAGCGAGGGAGGCAGAGCAGGCAGACAGGTAATTGCCCCGGCAAAGGCGGCGGTGCAAGAGGGTTGGTTGGGATGAATGAGCTGCAACCCAGGGAGGGCGGTTGCTTGCGCTCCCGCGCCTTGCAGTATAAACCAACCCGCAGGCGGGCTGAGCCCGGAGTCCCATTGATGAGCCGCATGCGAACACGTGCATCAGCGAGGGGGAGACTGGGATTGCTCCTCCCTCCTCCCGTTGCCGCTGCCGCTGCCGCTGCCGCGGGTTCCTCATCTTCGCAGAGGCTGGACGTGCCTGCCCTTGGAAGGCAGGGAGACACAAAGGAGCCGCAGCGCAGCAGCCCTGGCTGGAGCGAACACACATGCATGCGCACGCTTAGCACCGGCTCCCCACAGGGCTGTGTGCTTAGTCCCTTCCTGTATTCACTGTACACATATGATTGTGTATCATCTGATCCATCTACTGTGATTATTAAGTTCGCAGACGATACCACCATAATGGGTCTTATTACAGGGGGAGATGAATCACCGTACAGGAATGAGGTCCAAAAATTATCCACATGGTGCCTAGAAAACAACTTGCATCTAAATATTACCAAGACAAAGGAGATGGTGCTGGACTTCCGGAGGAAGAGAGAGGAACTAGCCCCATTGTACATCCAGGGGGTGTGTGTGGAGAGAGTTTCTTCCTTTAAATTTCTGGGAGTTTACCTCAGTGAGGATCTATCCTGGGGAATTAATACAACCAAAGTAGTCAGGAAGGCCCAGCAGAGACTGCATTACCTTAGGGTCTTGCGTAAGAACTGAAGCAACAACTGATTATCTCCTTCACCGGTCCACAGTTGAAAGCATCCTCACATATTGCATTACCGTTTGGTATGCTGGATTGACAGCTGCTGACAGGAAGACACTACAGAGGGTGATAAGCACAGCTCAGTATATCATGGGCTGTCCCCTGAGTGCACTGGACGACATCGCTAGGGATCGTTGCCTCAGGAGGGTTGGAAAAATTCTTAAGGATGACTCACACCCCGGTCAGCACTTTTTTACCTTGTTACCATCAGGCAGAAGATATCGTAGTATAGCCTGCCGTACCAACAGACTGAAGAACAGTTTTTATCCATGGGCTGTCAGACTGCTGAATGGGAAATAATCCCAGGACAAGTATAGAAGAACTGACCTGTGGGCTGGCGCATTCTGTGTCAAGTACACAGGGTGCAATAAGTCTGAGTGATTGCCAGTGAGATGGGGGCGGGATGGTGGTGGGGGTGGGCATGGGAGACTCAGCTAATTTCATTGTGCACATGTTGTACATTGACAATAAAGGTATTATTATTACGCATGCGCGCCCGGGCTCCAGCATGCACACACACCTCCACCATGTTGGGAGGAGGAGGAGGAAGGCGCGCCGCCCTCCCGCCTTGTGGGCTGCGGGGTGGGGCAGAGAGAGAGAGAGAGAGAGAGAGAGCGTGGCAATCAAAGATCTCCCTCCGAGCAACCCACCTTCCTCGCTTAATCCTCCGCCGGCGCTTGGCGTTGCGCCCTTCCTGTCCCGCCGCCGGCATTTGCAGGGGGGAGGCTTTGGTGAGAAAAGGGAGGCCGGAGCTGCTCATCCTCTTTGCCATTAAGGCTTTTGGGGAAGGGAGGGGAGGACAGAAGAAGCACCTTCACTAATGGGGAGAAAGCGAAAACAATCGAGGCTCTTTAGTAGGATTTCCAGAGGACCCGATAGAAAGGTGGCGGTTTGTTTTTTTGTTAGGCAACAATAAGCTTCAAGGGAGGTTGCTGCCTCCTGCGCGATTGCCGCGATGCCACAAACAAAAACGAAAAACCCGACCAAATTTTTCTTTTTTCAGTTCGAGTTCAAGTTCTGATGGCTTAATTATCTTTACCGTTTCCATTACATAATGGAAACGAAAAACGGAAACAAAAACGAAATTTTCGCTGAGTCGTGCCCATGTCTAATAAAAACTAGAAAGGGGTCAGGGGAAAGTGATGGTTTTAATTTAACATGGGGGAACTTGTTGGTATATGTATTTCAAAAAGGGAAAGGGTACAGATTGGGAGAAGATTCAATGTATTCAATGGAAGGATCGTTTTAAATCTTTTAAACATGGAATAAGTTTCAAGTGGGAGGTGGGCTGCATGGGAAATTGGTCAATGTATTTATTTCCTAGCGGATTCAGTAAGATATAGCTACCATTCTAAGGAGACTTCCCACACATTATAGTCCTGCAGTCTTGAGAATGCAACATTGACCAGGTTGTCACAGTTATCTACCCACTGTTGGCACCTATATGGCTTATAAACTGGCTACTTACTGGATTGCTAGCCCTCCTTCCCACCTTCCTTCTTAATCTTATTCCTAATACTAGAAAGTGCTATCAAGCAACCATGGCTCCCAGAAGCTTGCATGGAATTCCAACAAACTCCACACATGAAAGCCCTTTCTGGTTTTTGTTTATGTTGTTCTTTTGTAGTTTTTCCTTAAGGATGCATTGCCAACTCAAAAGATGCAATGAATCCAAGTAAATACATCACAGAAGACCCAAAGAACTCACTCACTGAACACTGCTCACAGGACTGACCAAAGCGCCCTCTTGAATTTGTTTGTTTGTTTGTTTATATTTCTTTACCATCCCCTTAGTGCAAACTGCACTACCTGGGGCGGTTTACAAAACAGTCATAAAGTACAAATACTAAAAAGATAGAGCTATAAAGAAACTCCAATTAAATGCAGTCAATGCAGTTGAAATCCAATTAAAATATCTTATAAAACAAATTTAAAATAGCCATTAACAAAATCTGTTAGAGGGCAAACTGCCCGATTATACCCAATTGGGGGGGTGGCAGTAAAAGCCATAATAAAAGATGTGCCCCCTCTCCGATGGGTGGTGGAAGGGGGAAGACGATAAAAAAACCATCACTAGCTAGGGAAGCCCTCTGCAAATAAAGAGGTCTTCAGGGCCTTCCAAAAGGAGAGTAGGGAGGGTGCCTGCTTTATCTCTGCAGGGAGGTGGTTCCACATTTCAGGGGCCACCACCAAAAAGGCACGGCATCTTGTTGTCTCTTTGGCCTGCCTCGTGGTAGCCACCTGCAGCATGCGGGACTGGGAGGATCATGTAGCCCGGGATGGATTGCTTGGGGAGGGGGATATGTTCCACCAGATACTGAGGTCTCAGGCCTTGTAAGGCTTTATATACAGTGGAACCTCATATAACAAACAGTTTGTATAACATAAAATCTGTACAACAAAAAATTCCAGAGATAGGGGAAATTTGCTTAACAGAATCACCTATGGGGCAAATCCGTACAACATAAAAATGGTCGTGATTAGGGATTACTCCATTTTCAATGCATTCTTATGGGAAATTTGTATAAAGGAAAATTTTCTTAACAGAATTTCATTTGGAATAAATTAATTCCTTTATACAAGGTACCACTGTATTAGCATCAACACATTGACCCTGACGTGGAATACCACTGGGAGCCAGTACAACGTGGCCAGGGACAGGGTGATATGCTGGGATTTTTTCAAACCCGTAACCAACCTGGCCGCCACATTTTGTACCCTCTGTAACCTCCACATCAAGCCCAAAGGCAGCCCCACATAGAATGCATTGCAGTAATCTAATCTACAATGTCGACAAAGTGGAGGAGAGTGAGGGGCACATTGCCAAGCCAGCATACTGTATGGGCATGTCTGCAACATGTTGTTTAGGGAGGGATTCCCCCCATAATACCAGAATAACAAAGAGAGGGAATGGGGCTTAAATAACAAAGAAAACTCATCATAATGTCCAATTAACTCCACAACGTCTTACTTGTATCTTGTCTTACATTGTTCATGTATGTGTCTTTTCCCACCACTATTACTCTTTTTTTGCATACTCGCTAAATATCTTGGCTTGTACACTGGGGGAGAATCACAGATGTAAATCAAAACAAGAAACATTTTCATATTCCAGGGTCAGGTTCATGCAGTACTCTCTCTCTCTCTCTCTCTCTCTCTCTCTCTCTCTCTCTCTCTCTCTCTCTCTCTCTCTCTCTCTCTGTATGTGTGTGTGTGTGTGTGTGTGTGTGTGTGTGTGTGTGTGTGTGTGTGTGTGTGTGTGTGTGTGTGTGTGTTTGATTGATTGATTTCATACTGCCTATCTCACCAGTGGTCATACTGGGTGGTCCAAAGGCCAATACAATAACAAAATCAAGCATGGCATGATTAAGTGCATTCAATTAAATTAAACTGTAGAGAAAATATTTAAAACAAAATACAGAGAGGTGGCAATTAGTCAAGGGGCTGATGTTTACAGGGATTTTAGGTTGAAAAGCCTGACACAATAAACATGTATTTAGAAGCTTCTTAAAGGACTCCAGGAAGAGGTGAATTTCAGATGGTAATAATAGCATGCTGCCCAATAACACATTGATACAGAAGCTTCCCTCTCAATTCATGATTTTTTGATATATTTAAACTCTGCATTAAATCACTATGAATGAATACTGTGCGGCGGGTGTGGAGATCAACAATGGATCTAAAACTGCTGCTGGAGCAGTTGCTTGCAATAAAAATATGGGATGAGATGCTTAAGTGCTTCACACAGGTGTTGTTCTGCTGATTTGTAGATGCTGCTCAATGTAAAATTGAAGGAACAGCTGGCCTGTAGCAAATGATCCAGGTACCAGCACATTTGTTTATTTGCTTGCTTATGTTATGTATAAGCCACTCTTTAACATCACATTCTCTGGGTTGCCCAGGGGACAACAATTTTGAAATAATTAAAATGCATAGTACAATAAGAATTCAGTAAAAAGGGTGATTATTAAAACATTACCCAATAGTTTTTAAAACAGAGGGAAGAAAGCAGAGGGGGGTGAGGGAGAAAAAGAGAGAGAATAAAAAATGTATCACAGCTAAAAGGAAGTCAGACAGGGCATAATTTAAAATGCTTTTGCCTGGTATCACAAAGGCACTAGGGAAAATGCCAGGTGCAGCCTTCACACATGACCTTCGGGATGGGGGGGGCAACTGAGATGAAAGTGCCTCCATATGTGAGGGGTGGTCCATGAGAACCATTGGCTTTAGCCTTGAAAAATCTTCAAAGTTCAGCACTACATTGTGAATTGGCTAAAAGCAGGATGGCTTTGTCTATAAAGATGAAGAGAAACACTTGATTCTATATTGCCTGTGGGGATAACGTACACGGCCACACTGGGAAGCCGGTTATTGCAAGTCTGCCATCTCCCTCTGAGACCTTTAGCGACAGTTCCAGTGGCTGCAACAGGTAGCCACATGCTGTCCGTAATTTGTGCACCTGGGAGGGACTTTTCTGGGCTGATGAGATTATCTCTTTATCTCACTTGTTACAGCCTTTGACTTCAAAGAAAGCTCCACCTCCTTTGTGAGTGCTCCCTCCTCTCTTTAGTCAGTTGGTTGTACTTGTTTGTCTGCTGTTGATCTCTTAGGTTGGTTGCTAAATATTTGTGCAGTAAAGAAAGCAGCATACTTAAGCTGCTTTCACACGACCACTAAAATCCGCTGTCAACTTAAATGCGGATCCCCCCAACCAGAGATCATGTGGGTTTTGTCCTGGTTCCTGTGTTCCCACCCTCCTGCACTCTGATTCTGTTGCTTTTGTCTGCTGTTAGGGGAGGGAGAAAAAATGTAGGCTCACCTCCACATGCTGTCGACAGCAGCTAATTGTTGCAGCACAGGAAGCCCGTTGGGGATTTTTGTCTGTTAAAAGGAGAAAACAACAACAAAAACAAACAGAAGGTGGAGGAGGGCCAGACATGCACTGCTTTAAAATCCGCATCAGAAATTTTTTTACCTCCTCGAGACCAGGTACTTGTAAAATGTGCTGGGTCGCAGTTAAGTGGGTGTGGTCATACTTTTTTTTTTAAAGTCTGCTGCTGGTGGGAAAACAATTTTATGCTCCGCATCTGCCAGCACTTTGCAGCGGATTTTAGGGTCGTGTGAAAGCAGCCTTAGTTTGTAACGTCAGTAAATCTGTTAAGAAATCTTTTTTATTCTTTCTCCTACAAATATCTCAGAGCCAGCTTTTGATACTCGGCCAGTTAATGAGAAAGGGGTGGACTCTGGGGAACTTGCAGCTATTCCTGTCCATGGATCTCTATACTTCTACTGCATAGAAAAAGGGAATTTTACCAGAAATTCATATTTTGTGTAGCATGCCCAATCCTGATTTTGGCTGAGCAGAAGCTATGAAGGGATGGCTTTTTGTAGTAAGTGATATAAATAATTATATTCAAAAAGTAACACTTAACGTTCTGTTCCCTGCTATGCCCTGCAACAAATTTTATGTCATTTATGTCAACTGCCATTTACGCAGAAACGTAATCGGATGTAATACCATATAAGGATACCAGTCAGTTTAACAGTTGGAATAACCTTTGTGCCTGTTTTTATCAAACCCATGGAAAAGAAAGAATTAGCTTGAATTAGGGGGGGACTGAATGAAAAAAAAATAACCCTCAGTGATTCTTGCCTTTCCCCTTTTCTTAATGACCAGGAATAAAGATTGTGATGCTCATTGACTGACAGCCCTTACATGCCATGCTAAATTGAAACAGCTAAATGGAAAGCCCTTTTTAAAAAGAACTTCAAAGCAATAGAAAGACCATTTTTCTCCTCAGTAATTGACTACATGAAGACTTGAGTACTATGCAGATATTCTCAAGCACACACAAAAAAACCAGTAGTCTTCAATACCAAGCAATCCACATGGACAGAAATCCATCAGTTTCTTGTTAAGGTTTTGTCTGATACAGATACTTATCTAATGCCCTAATTGACTTCAGTAACAGAGTTTATCCCACCTTTGGTGAAAATTTAATGCCATTTTGTAAATCCTGAGCAAAGCTGATTAAAACTAACATCCCATCATCAGTTTCTGCTCCTTTTCTATTTAGTTTTAGCAGATTAACCACAGTGGTCTTGACCTCACTGCGTTGAGAAAGCGTGTCATTTTCTTTATCCAAATCTCCCCACCCCCACCAAATCAGTTGATTAAATTTCTTTCTTGCACTGGAATTATGCATGCAATGTAACACCAAGGAAGGAAGGAAGGAAGGAAGGAAGGAAGGAAGGAAGGAAGGAAGGAAGGAAGGAAGGAAGGAAGGAAGGTCATTGTAATTTCAATAATTTATCATTTTGCTTAATATGCAAAAAAAAATACATGCAAGGAGATTCCCCAACGAATGTAAACACCTTTGACCATTCTTTGGATAACAACAGTTAATCTGTAGGCTTATCCTTCTGCTCTAGAAGCAAAACCATGAGAGGTACAGAAGATGTTTATAGGGCAAACCAGAGACCTTGCATGCAGGTAACCGGCTTTTCTGTATGTGCTACCCACTAAGGCTACATTTGGACACTTGGCCATAGTTTAATGAACCATTGTGCTTCATGATAGTCTTCTCCAACCTAATGTTCTTCACGTACAAAGACCAATTGGCAGCATTCCAACATTGGATAGACAAGAGGGAAATTGAATTCCACGAAATGGATGACTGCGAGAATATCATTTGGAGGTCCACAACTGGATATGCAAGAATACCATATATTGAAGGGTCCAATAGGAACTGGTTGGTAATTGCCACTGAAGAATTTACCAAAATATCACCTTATGCAGGACAAAAGGAACTTGTGGGAGAGGGAGAGGTGTAAAAAAAGTAGATTCATAAAACAGCCAAACATAGACATTTTCCAATTCTTCACATCAAATTTTTCACCAATTTAACATTTTACAACAGAGGCGGGGAGACTTTGGCCCTTCAGACGCTTTGGATGACAACTCCCACAGTTCTTTATCATTGGCAGTATAAGCCAGTGATGGCGAACCTTTCACAGACTGAGTGCCCAAATTGTTATTCAAAACCCACTAATTTTTCACAAAGTGCCAATACAGCCATTTAACCTGAATAGAGATGGCTGTGAAGGGTGCCCACAGAAAGGGCTCCAAGTGCCATCTTTGGCACCCATGCCATAGGTTCGCCAACCTGGTATAGGCGCAGGACTATGGGAGTGGTAGTCCAAAACATCTGGAGAACCAAAAGTTCACCACCCCTCCTTTACAAGATTTGATGTCTTAATGCAACCTGCATATATCTTTCTACCAAAATGAGGAGCACCAGCTTTGCAGATGTGAGGACACCCAAAACCCAAGAGGTCTGTTTCATCTCACAACAAGTCTTCAGAGAAAGGGAAGGATGCTTTGACCAAGAACTTTACTCTATAGACTCGTCTTTAACTCTACAGTCTAACCTGCTATTCATATGGGGGTATATTGTAGTTTCCTTCTTTTTTTCACATTTAATTTTTTTACATCCAAACTTTATCATGTATGTTTGCATATTGGATGTTTTTTTTTAATTTTATTTAATCTATCTTATCTTTTTCTTTCTTTCTCACTTTATAGTCGTATTTTTGTGCACTTACCCTTCTTGCCTGTTCTTTATATGGAGAGCTGTGTAACAATTAAATTTCCCTGATGCGGGATTGATAAAGATTTATCTTATCTCATCTTGTCTTAACCTTAACCGCAAGGAAATTATTTTCCAATCCAAACCCTGCATGAAGGTGTGGGACGGTAGCACAGGCAGAGGGCTTGAGTATGTAGAATAAGCCTGAACTCTGAAAGAAAATATAATTGAGACACAGCAAGGTTACACCCCGCGATATTTATGGGAGAAGAAGATTGTGTCCAAATTGAATTTATGTGCCCCATCGAGCTCTGAAGAGGCCTGTCAAGTCTGGTAATTTTGATAGGTGCCCCAACTGGGATCTTAATAGCTGTGAATTATAAGACAGAGCAATAAATACTGAACTCCTAGTCAGAATGTAAGGGTTTCTTTTGACTACTCCCCCGAGTCTGCTTTGGGTGGCTACAGATGAAAATGTTTAAAAATACATTTATTAAATACCACCCCATGAAGGCATACTGTCGAAAGGAAATCTACTGATTTATTTATCTATCTGTTATTGGTAGGGTTGCACTCTCAGCAGGTCTGATTCAGAACAATTTTTATAAAGTCTGGATTGAAGCGAAATGGTCAGATTTATTTCTTGGGGGTGAACCAAAGGGCACTTACAGATTGATTTGCACCTGGAGCACAAACCAGACTGGACACAAATCGCTCTAGGTTGCAACATTGTTTTTCAAAAGAAAAATTTAAAAGTATCTATCATACAAGCCTTGCAAGCTAGCTGTCTGAAAGTTGGCAGTTTTACACCCGTCTTTACGGTCTATCGTGTCCCCAAATTGCACATATATCAGTTCAAACATGAAAAAAGTTATAGCTGTTTTGCTTCTCCAGTCCATTGACTGGACAAATTTGCAAATCAGCTTGGACCTGTGGCACAAATCAAATTGGATGGGGAACAAACCAATCCAGGCCAAAATCAGAATGCATTTCAAAGCCCCAAAATGACCTCCAAAACTGGATGCAGGGACTAGTGCCAAGCCCTCACTTCTCTCTGTCTGAACACAATATCACTTTTTTGTCTCTTCGACAGAAATGTCTATTGTATCCAACTATATATTTTGTCTTGCTCTTTATCACGGCAGGCAGGCAGGCAGGCAGGCAGGCAGGCAGGCAGGCAGGCAGGCAGGTAGGTAGGTAGGTAGGTAGGTAGGTAGGTAGGTAGGTAGGTAAAATGGATGGATGGATGGATGGATGGACGGTTGGACAGATGGATGGACGGATGGACCTACTATGGTACAGAAAATCTGACAGTGTGACATGGAGTAGTGGCACCTTTGGAGATTTTCAAAGCCACAACATTAAGTTTTGCCTGTACCAACACTGCTTTCAGTAGTGGCTTGTCCAACCCTATAAAATAATGTGCACCATAATGTTGTGAATGCAGAGACAGAGTGGCCCTATGGTTAAAAGCTGAGACTGCTGCCTTCTATTTTTCTGGACAAGGCTGCTCTTTTGCCTTTCGCTTGTTTTTTTTTTTTTATCCATAAATGTAGGCTGCAGCTTGTTCACTTCAGGCCAGGTTCACATTTTGGCCCTCCATTCTGCTTAAAGGGAACCTTTAACCCATCCCAGTAATAAGCCAGGAAGGTTGTTTTCATGTGGAATGCTTAAAAAACCACATTGCCACAAAAGTGTGTGAGGAGGCAGAGTGGTTTAGAAGTCCCAGTGACTATCTACAGACACGTTAAGGCTGAAAGGGTATTCTCTAGGCTTTTCTTCCAGGGTTTTAAAGCTAGGGTGCCCGCATGTCCACTATTCTACTGGACAGTCCTCCATCTCAGCAGATATCCTGTCATTGATATAGTATCCAGCATTGTTGGTGTGTGTGCTTTTGCATCTTTTCACATGCTCTCAGCTGAAGTGTCTTTTTCCCCTCAATCAAGTCTGGTGGTGCAGAGATTAAATTGCATTCCTGCAGTCAAATCTCTGTTCTTAACTTGAATTGCTCTTAAGTCGAGCAGCTTGTAAGTAGAGGCACCGTTGTAAGTTGAAAAAGCATCTCATTGTCACAGCAAGGGCTTTTCAAACCTCCCATAGTCCAACCAACCAACCTTTCCCTCCTCACTTCTACAGCAATTCCACCCCTTTGACTCCCAACCTAGCCACCTAACTCAGGGAAAAAGGTGTGGGGAGATGGTCTACATGAGCCAGTATTCACAGCCATTTTTAGGAAATA
This sequence comes from Phrynocephalus forsythii, assembly GCA_029282475.1. Lineage (NCBI taxonomy): Eukaryota > Metazoa > Chordata > Lepidosauria > Squamata > Agamidae > Phrynocephalus > Phrynocephalus forsythii. Next base: position 17,413,189 of record JAPFRF010000004.1, read on the forward strand.
TAGACACCAGCTACCTTTGTCTGCCTGACTTCTTGCCTGTGTATCTCCAAACTTTTACTAAAAAGCTTTCCCTTAACAACAACAACAACAACAACAACAACAATGGAGATGTTTTTAACACTGTAAATCTCTGTAACCAGACTCCTTTCTGCCCTACATTAGAATGAAACACTGGAGGGTGTGTACAGAGCCATCAGCATGACTGGGAAAGTTCATTATTGCAAATTGCTGTCATTTGCCACCAACAAGAAATGTTCCCACTTCTGCATATTTTCCCAGTGGTGGGGAAATGAGGAGTGTTTATACTGAGAAAAAAAATCATTTTAATTTGCCAATTTCATTAAATGGTGGCATTAAAGAGATGCACAGGGAAATTATTTACACTTAAAATGTATTGGTTCAGAGAAAAGACCAACAACAGAATGTTTCAGATCCATAAGGGCAATTACACCACAATGTGTATACACATACACATTCACACAATGGTCTCTGCGTATGTGTCTTTCTCAATCTTTCTTATATATATTTTAAGTCATTCGAACCTAACAAAATTCAAGATGTCTATTTGAATTATGAAGTGACATTCCTTGTATTTCCCCCTTAATTCGATCCAGTTCATGTCCCTGAACTGTTTATCTGCTCCTTAATAGAATTTCAGCCATTTTCCTACAGTAATTATGGCTGTATTTGCCCATTTTAATTTAAACTGACATTTTGCATACAGATCTCTTCCGTTGTCCTCCTAGTAGAACCCCCCTCCTTTTTGGGTGATGGATCTATGCCCATTTTCTATACGACCAAAATAAGAGAAAGGAAAACTGCTTAGGATGCTTTACAGACCATGGATGGGTTCCCCTCAGGCATGTTTTGAGCCTCAGCATTTGAGCCTGGGTGTGAATCCAAGCAGAACTACTGCTGAGAGAGAAAAAGAGAAAGAAGACAGCACTGGTAAGTTTCTGGGTTGGAGCAGTTCAGTTAGGGCTCTTTGACCTCTGTTTTACCTCTGCCTCTGCTTGACATAAAAGGAGGAACATTGGTAATAGATTATTATTTCTCGAGTAGTAGCTAGTAACACTGTAAAATCTTCAAGGCCCAGAATACTGCACTCATTAAAATGGAGTCTGAGGGAGCAGCTGTAGTTACCTGTAACACTTGTGCCATGTTTGTCATCTTGGCAAAACACACAGAGAACTACACTTGCTGCAAGTGCAAGCTGGTTGCACTATTAGAAGAGAAGGTCCAGGAGCTAGAGGCCCGCATATCGAACCAGCAACATATTAAGGAGCTTGAGCGGTTCTTGGACAGAGCGGAACAGACTATCCAGGTCCAAGAAGAGACAGGGCACACTTCTGAGGATGTAATCACTTCCCCAACCCAGGAGGTAGATGTGTGGAGGAATGTGACTCAAAGGAGTAGAAGGCCAAGGGATCGCTCAGAGAGTCTCATATTGCACAATCAATTTGAGGCTCTTTCCCTCATTGCACCTCATGAGGCACACACCGAGGAACAACTGATTCCACCTGAAGATCTCTCCCTCATCACAATTGATGAGATACAGGATCAGGTACATGTAGAAGAACAGGCTGCAGGAGAGAAGCTCCTTCTGCTAGGGGATTCTATAATTAGAAATACGGAGGGATGGATTTGTGATGAGCATGATAACCGTATGGTCACTTGCCTGCCAGATGCAAAGGTTGCAGACATCACGAGAAATCTAGATAGCTTGTTAGAGAGAACCGGGAAGGAGCCAGTGGTCATGGTACATGTTGGTACCAATGATGTCGGGAAGGCCAAGCGGTCAGTCTTGGAAGCCAAGTTCAGGTTGTTAGGAAGAAGATTGAAGTCCAGGACTTCCAAGGTAGCATATTCAGAAGTGCTACCTCTTCCTCCTGCAGGACCCGCCAGGCAGGCAGAGCTCAGAAGCCTCAATGCGTGGATGAGGCGATGGTGTCGAGAGGAGAGCTTTAGATTTGTCAGGAACTGGAGAACATTTTGGGACAAGCCAAACCTGTTCAGGAGGGACGGGTTGCACTTGAATCATGCTGGGACCAGATTGCTGGCACTCAACCTCAAAAAGGCTGCAGAGCAGCTTTTAAACTGATAACTGGGGGAAAGCTGACAGGAACTGAGTGGCATCTGGTTTGGAACACCTCATCCACAGGGAATGAGGTTGGAAAGGGTAGAGAATCACATAGAGATGACATAGCAGGTATTAGTACTGGGAGAATAATGGAATGTGATAGTTTGTCTACTGAAAATAATACCTGTGGGGGGAAAAGAACAAAGCAGCAGCTGTTGTTGCAGAACCTATTGTACAGGTGCTTCTACACCAATGCTCGAAGCCTCCGACCAAGAATGGGAGAACTTGAACATTTGGCAGCTAGGGATAACATTGATATAATAGCCATAACAGAAACCTGGTGGAATGTAGAGAACCAGTGGGATACAGCAATCCCAGGCTATAAACTCTATAGAAGGGATAGAGAGGGGCAGGTTGGAGGGGGAGTGGCCATCTACGTTAAAGAAGGGGTAAACTCCAGCAGAATGGAGATTGACAGAGGGTCTGACTCCACCATAGAATCACTGTGGGTTAAAACTACCAGGTCCAAGGAGTGATGTGATAGTTGGGGTATGCTATCGCCCACCAGATCAAAAACTTGAAGGGGACCTTGAAATGTGGAGACAAATCATGGAGGTGTCTCAGAAGGATACGATAGTAATCACGGGGGGCTTCAATTATACCCACATTGACTGGGCCAATGAGAGCTCTGGGCAAGAAAGAGAAACTGGGTTTCTCGACTTGCTGAATGACTGTGCCTTAGAGCAACTTGTCATGGAGCCCTCCCAAGAACAGGCAACTCTGGATCTAATACTGTCTGATACTCAGGACCTGGTCAGGGATGTGAATGTCACTGAACCTCTGGGGAACAGTGACCATGCTGCAATCTCCTTTGCCATGCATGTTGGAGGAAGAGTGTCAAGCAAATCAGACATAAAAACCCTTGATTTTTGAAGGGCAAACTTCCCTCAGATGAGGAAACTAGTTAGAAAGAAATTGAAGGGGAAGGTTGGAAGAATCCAATCTCTTCAGAGTGCATGGAACCTGTTTAAAACAACAGTAACAGAGGCCCAGCACAAGTGCATACCACAAAGAAAGAAGAGCTCATTTAAGTCCAAGAGGGCACCGGCATGGTTAACGAATGGAGTTAGAGAGGCTCTAAAGCGCAAGGAGAGGTCTTTCTGTAAATGGAAATCCTTCCCGAATGAGGAACTCTGGCAAAAGAAATGTAAGAAGATGATAAGAGAGGCAAAGAAAGATTTTGAGGAACGCATGGCTAGCAATATAAAGGGTAATAATAAAAGCTTCTTTAAATATGTTAGAAGTAGAAAACCTGCCAGAGAACCAGTTGGCCCTCTGGATGGTGAGGGAGGAAAAGGGGAGATTAAGGAGGACTTGGAAATTGCAGAGAAATTAAATGAGTTCTTTGCTTCTGTCTTCATGACAGAAGACCTTGAGCAGATTCCGCTGCCTGAACGGCCTCTCTTGACTAAAGAATTAAATCAAATACAGGTTAAAAGAGAGGATTTTTAGGACTAATTGATAAATTGAAGATTAACAAGTCACCGGGCCCAGATGGCATCCACCCAAACATTCTTAGAGAACTGAGAAATGAAATTGCAGATCTCTTAACGGTAATATGCAACTTGTCTCTTAAAATGGCCACAGTGCCAGGGGACTGGAGGATAGCAGATGTCACACCAATTTTTAAAAAAGGAAGGAGGGGGGACCCGGGAAACTACAGGCCAGTTAACCTTACATTTGTCCCAGGGAAGATGGTGGAAAGCCTCATCCAAGAGAAAATCTTAAAACACATAGAAGAACAAATCTTGCTGAGAGAAAATCAGTATGGCTTCTGCAAGGGTAAGTCTTGTCTGACAAATCTTTTAGAATTTTTTGAAAAGGTCAACAGGCATGTAGATTTGGGTGAACCAGTGGATATAGTCTATCTGGATTTTCAAAAGGCTTTTGACACAGTCCCTCACCAGAGGCTGCTGAGAAAATTGCACAGTCAGGGGATAAGAGGGCAGGTCCTCTGATGGATTGAGAACTGGTTGAAATCCAGGAAACAAAGAGTAGGTGTCAATGGGAAATTTTCACAATGGAGAGAGGTGAAAAGCAGTGTGCCCCAGGGATCTGTCCTGGGACCAGTGCTTTTCAATCTATTCATAAATGACCTGGAGACAGGGATAAGCAGTGAGGTGGCCAAGTTTGCAGATGACACAAAACTTTTCCATGTGGTAAAAACCAGAGAAGATTGTGAATAGCTCCAGAAGGATCTCTCCAAACTGAGGGAATGGGCTACGAAATGGCAAATGTGTTTTAATGTAGCCAAATGTAAAGTAATGCATATAGGGGTGAAAAATCAAAACTTTATCTATCAACTCATGGGCTCTGAGTTATCCGTGACAGATCAGGAAAGAGATCTTGGTGTGTTGGAGGACAGCTCCATGAAGGTGTCTCCCCAATGTGTGGCAGCGGTGAAGAAGGCCAATTCCATGCTAGGGATTATCAAAAAGGGGATTGAAAATAAAACAGCCAACATTATAATGCCATTATACAAAACAATAGTAAGGCCGCACCTGGAGTATTGTGTACAATTCTGGTCACCGCATCTCAAGAAAGACATAGTGAAACTGGAAAAGGTGCAGAAGAGAGTGACTAAAATGATTACTGGGCTGGGGCACCTCCCTTATGAGGAAAGGCTAAAACATTTGGGGCTCTTTAGTCTGGAAAAAAGGTGCCTGAGGGGGGATATGATTGAGACATACAAAATAATGCAGGACATGAGTAAAGTGGATAGAGGGAAGCTCTTCTCCCTCTCACAAAATACCAGAACTAGGGGACATACACTCAAATTGAGGGCTGGGAGAGTAAGAACAGACAAAAGAAAATATTTTTTCACCCAGCGAGTTGTTAGTCTATGGAACTCCCTGCCACAGGATGTGGTGATGGCATCTGGCCTGGATGCCTTCAAAAGGGGATTGGACACATTCCTGGAGGAAAATTCCATCACAGGTTACAAACCATGATGGAGATGTGTAATCTCCATGCTTAAAACCAGGGTACTTCAAGGGCCAGATGTAGGGGAATGGTATCAGGAGACAGATATCTAGTCTCATGCACTCCCAAACGCATCTGGTGGGGCCACTGTGAGATACAGGAAGCTGGACTAGATGGGCCTTTGGCCTGATCCAGCATGGCTCTTCTTATGTTCTTATATGTTTTCTTTCCTCTAGTCTGATAGGTTATTGTATTCCTGTTCCACATCTCCTGCAATGAGCTCAAGGCAGTACATATAGTTCTCCTCCATCCCAGTTTCTCTTCACAAATTGGTAAGATAGCTCAGTCATAGTCCAACATTGCAGTACCCCGCACTGCCAGCTTCTACCCACTATCCCACACTACCCTACCACCACACCGCACTAGCACACATGAGGGCAAAGAAGTCCTGAGGGAATATTGTCTTATCAGAGGGCTGCAGTGTCATGGATCCCCCCTTCCTGTGTAGACCTCATGTTAATAGATAATATGACCCTAATTAATTGAAGCCTTCTGCCTTGCCTCTTTCTTCTGAGTGGGAGTGTACTAAATTGTATTTTATCATTTGTCTTTATTTATTACAGATCAGCAGAGTTTTTCTTCTGCATCTTGAGATGCTTTGTGTACTGTTATCAGCTTGATGTGGAAATGGGATAGCGGAAAGAATTCAATTCCACCTAGTACAAGTTCATGCTTTCTGGTTGTGGCTTCAAAGCCATCCACCCATTTGCCACCACTGCCCACTTTCCGCAGATATTATGATACATTTCCTGACACTATTCTCCTTTTCGCCAAGGTCAGGTGTGATGTCTCTTCATCACTTTTCAATCAGACATTTTTGATAGCCTTTGAAAAATTGAGGGAAATAATTTTGTCACACTTCCATTGTCACACCTAGTCACCTTTGTGATCCTGATGGCTAAAAAAGGCAATGTTTTTGAAGCCTGGCATTCATCTAGTGGTGTTAGAAACCTCTATGTGTGACAAACACAGCGCCAGAGAGAAAAGTTCAGTTATTTTAAGAGAGGGACGTCAGCTATCGGGGAGGGGGGATGAACCCAACACAGCAGAGTAACTGAAAGATGGAGTCTTGGACAAAGCTGTAAATGCAGACTGAATGGTGTGTGTTTGCATGCACATTTCTGAGACATCCGTTGGGTCAAGCAAAGTCATGTTTAATGAGTTGCACCTCAGTGGATCCCTTTGGTTAAATCCAGCATTAAGGAATCAGGATTAGGTGGGGGAGGAGAGGAGGAAAAATAAGGAAGATGCTAAATGGGCAGCCTTGTAGAAGGAAAATTTGCTATTTATTTAGCAAGCACATCCATAGCCTTTCTTGTTGAAAATGATTGACTAAATCCTACAAGTCTGGCGGCCACAGCATCCCTAATTTCAGATGCAGACACAAAGTGTGGTGGACAAAGAGGGCGGATGAAAAAGGTGTGGAGGAGAGCAGACCCCCTGTGTTGCCATTTTTAAAGAAGGCATCCAAGAGAAGGCATTTTGTCCTTTGAAATTTCCATTCTCCTTTCCAAGTGACTGCTCTGGGTCACTCCATTCCTCTAGCCATAGTGATTATTTGATGGTCTCTCTCCCCGCACTTCAACGATTTCTATAATGCCCAGACTGACAAAGAGTCTTGGGAAAGACTTGTCACTTAAATGACATTTTAGTGACTCAGTGGAGGTATTACTCGGTTGAAGTTTTATTTTCAGCCGCTCATGATGCTATACCTGCCTACCTATGCCTACCTCACTGCATTCATATACCTTACAGACTTTTTTAATAGAATCAGAGAAGCATAGAGTTGGAAGGGGCCTATAAGGTCATCATTGAGTCCAACCCCCTGCTCAGTGCAGGAATCCAAATTGAAGCACTGTATATCTAGCATATGGTTGCCTAATTGTCTCTTGAACACCTCCAGTGTTGGAGCACTCACCACCTCTTAAGGTAGTTGGTTCCAGTGCTGTACTGCTCTAACCGTTAAGTAGTTCCCCCCACTCAATATTCAACCTCAATCTGTATTCACTTAAGTTAAGCTGGTTATTATGTGTCCTGAATTCTGGAATGACTCAGAAAAGACCCTTCTCCTCCTCTCTATGACTGGCTTTCAAAAATTCTCTTTTGCTGTTGTGTTTTGTTTCAGGATAAAGGGGAGATGAGTCATTCGAGTAGAGGAGTGGTTCCACATGTAACAAACACACAAATAAATGAACCATTCCTGCAAGAAGTGATTCACACACACACACACACACACACACACACATTTCACCAGCCTCCTTCTATCATAATTAGGGTGGTGGTGAAGAAAATACCCTGAAGATGACCCATAGTGTTTGAGACTTTTTTCCTCCTTCCAGCTGCCTTGCCTCCTGGCTATGGAGTCTTCTCTGTCACTTTTGTCTAAGCGTTTTCTTTTTAGTTGCCCTTAGCAAATGACATAACAAACAAACAAACCCCTGCAGTGCTTCTGCTACCAGTCCAACCATGCTGGCAGCACCCAGGCCATCTGTCATTTTCTGTGAGGCATGATCCTTCTGGGTAGTAGCTTTGTCACTTCCTGTGAGTCGTCTTGGACGTTTCAATACCATACTAGGAACAAAAAGCAAGCCTTCTAGGAAACACGGCCTTGTCCCCACTTTTCATTGGAAGGACCTGCCCTTGGCTTTTGTCCAGCATCTATTTCTGCTATTGACATTCATGCGTAGGATCATGAGGGAGAATCAAAGCAGCCCACGGCACCATCCATTTCTTTCGCCGTCACGTCCTCATTTTAAAACAAATATATAGACTTCCCTTGAGTCGTATGATCTGAATGAGGGCTGCTCCCACAATTCACATCTAAGGCCATTGGAAATTGATGAGATCTTCTTTTATTTTGTCAGCTCTACAGGCTCCTGTCAATGATTTTGCCGAGAACTGAGCATGACAAATACAGAGCAGGATCCCATGCATCAGAGCAGGAGGGGGGGTCTGAATTGAAAGAAGTCTATATCTTGGAAAGTGAGTTTAGCTGGCAACCTCAACTTCTCTGGGTTGCCAAGTCAGACAGACTTTGGGAAGAGTTGTCTCCTGGTGCTAATCGAAGGTGATGAAGAAAAGCTGTGCCTAACCTTGGCAGAATGAAAGACAATGTCAGGATAATTTATGCTTTTGCATTAAAATTCCTTAAATCTTGCAGCCAGCACTGTGTGTGTGTGTGTGAGTGAGTGAGTGAGTGAGAGAGAGAGAGAGAGAGAGAGAGAGAATGTGCTCTTCATCTTTGGATGAGCACACACACACACACACACACACACACACACAATTCTTCAGGTATTAGAGATGGGCACGAAACGAGCAGTTTTTCATTTTTGTTTTTTCGTTTCATTATGTAACGAAACGAAAAATGAATTTTGTCTCCAAAATGAACCGAACCAAACCGAAACAACAGAAATTTTGTCGTGCGTTTCATTTTTGTTGCGGCAAATACATTGAACTGTAATGAATGCTATCGAAACAGCAATTTTTCATTTTCGTTTTCATTTTTTTGTTTCATTACATAACGAAATATTTTGCAAAAAAATCATGAAAAACAAAAATGAACCAAAACGGACCCCCTAAACGACGTGCCCATCTCTATCAGGTATCATAACATGGATTGGGAATAAACAGCAGTGATGGATGGCTTCATGAGAGTGCAGCCACAAAGAGACCCTATTACCTTCTCCCTTGCGGGATGTAATATCTCTCTCTAATAACTTTTCCCCTCTTCCCATGATGACTGAACACTTATGATTCATCTCCAGTAACTAGAGATGGGCACGGATAGAAAAAAATGATGTTTCAGTTTTTTGTTTTTCGTCATGGCTCCCATTTCAGTTTGTGTTTGTTTTTCGTGAATTTTTTGAAAAAATTTCATTTCGTTTTCTCATTTTTCATTTTTACCCGCTTTTTGCGTGATTTAAAGCATTTCCGCATGCAGGCGTCCCCAAACGCCCCAGACCAGAGGGAAAACACTAAAAAAATTATGCTGGCAGAGACACAGTATAGACTAGGTACACAGGGAGGCTGCAAAGGCAGTGGCGAGCATTGCCCAGGGCGTAAGGCAGCCGCAGAGTGACTGCATTGTGGGGTAGGGGAGGGTACTCACCGAGAGGTACGCACACACACAGGGAAGCTGCAAGAGAAGTCTCTTCTTTCTTTTCTCTAAGAGCCAGGCGGCAGCCAGCAGGAACACAGAAACACACACCTGCCTGGCTGGCCTAAAGTAACGAGTCGCAGAGACAGCAATCCCACCCTAACTCCCACCGCAGACTGCAAGGAGGACGGGGGGTTGCCAGAGCTCTTTATGCCCTCTGTGGCTGCCAGACCTGCCCAGTCTGCAACCTGGGCATGCTATTGGTTAAAATTGTCCAAGAATTTACATGATCCCATCACATGCCTTGCATCCATTTTGTGGCTGGAATCCATTTTTGTGTCATCCTTAAAGGGAAAAGAAAAAATACATTGCAATGGGAGAAAGACAAAAACAAATGTTTTAAGGACCCCAACCCCTGGGTAGGCAATAATTTCAAATAATTATCGCTGTGTTTTTATGGATGTCCAGGGTGTTTTAATACCCAAGAAATCAATATTAGGCATCTGGGAGCCATTTTGGGTCGATGTCCCCTAACTCCCCTTAAAGGAAAAAAAAATACAGTGATCTGAGAAAAGACATAAATGCACATTTTAAGGCCCCCAACCCCCCTGGTAGGTATTATCAGGCAGAATAAATAATTATTGCTGGGTTTTTACTGATATTCAGGACGTTTTTTAACATTTAAAAACAGCTCATTTCATTGCACATTGCCATTAACAAAAACAAAATGTAATGAACTTAATTTTTGTGGTTCTGTTCGGTCTGTTCCAATTTCATCACAATTTTCGTTATTTGTTTCATTACGTAATGAAACGAATAACGAATAACGGAATGATTTTTTTGTTTCATGCCCATCTCTACCAGTAACATGGATGATCAAATTGATATTTATTGATTCTCAGTGCAAAGGTCTCCCTCTGCTGAATCCTTACAGATATACCATAACTGTACAAATGGCATCTTGAAAAAAATTGTGGGAAGTGAGATTGGGGGATAAGTTCCCCAAGGGGAAGAAAAATGGTCCATCAGCTCCTAAGAGGCAAGCCGTGCCCTTACCAGTCATTGCAACACAAAGATTAAAGATGTGTTTCCATTGACATTACACAATGAGGAGAACATTTAATTGTGGGTAGCACCCTCTTCATTATCCTTTTTAAAGACTCTTTTGGGGGGCATTGTCATAGCAGGAAGGAATCTAATGCTATTCCCCCCCCAAGAGGTGGCGGGAATTCTGCCAAGTGACCTTCTATGCCAACCTGTTTCTCAGAGGAATGTGTTCTAGAACTTTAGATTCAACTTTAACTGCTGTTCATCACCATTCAGCACCTTCCCTGGGATCTTCCCAGTGTGACCTTCCACAGTAATCCCGTCACCTTCTCCGTAAGCCTTGTTGTGTGTCCGAACACAATGTTGTGCCAAACTCATGGAAATAAGTGGATTTAGAGCGATCTGCCGAAACATGTGCACCAATTTCCCAAATTTGTTCTTTCCCCAGAAAAGAGGCTTCTTCATTCCCATATAATGCTCAGAAGTAGTTTACCAGTCATTTCATAATGGCAGGTGGTGTATGGCACTGTGCAGTTTGACCGAGAGTATACCGACTGCTTCTTCTCCCAGGAGACACTGTGGGAAATTGAAGTCCCAACCTCAGATTCCTAGTTTTGTCTCTCTTGCACAATATAAGATCCTTGAGATCATCTAATAGAACTGAATGGCAAAGAAAAGGAATTACTGCTTCAGTTAGTATTTTGTTAAACTGGGGAACTCACATCCACAAGATAAAGTTCATTTCAATGACTTTCAGAGTGGATTGGAGAAATTCATGGACACCACTACAGTAGTCACCATGGCCATACGTTAGCTTAGGGATCAAAGGCACTTATTAGGTCCTGTTGCACACAAGTGAGAGAACTGCAGCCCCCACTTTTTGTTTGTGAGGTTCCTATGGGAAACAAGAGATTGAATATATAGGTCTAAAGTCTGATCAAACAAGGCAGTCCTTACATTCTTATTCTAATGCTGGTATTCATGTTCAAGAAAACCAGCATCCAAACAAGAATTGTGTTATGCTGTGGTTACTTTAAACTGTGCTTCCTTTCATTTTCTTAGCTGTCTAAGGGCACTCTAGAAGCATGATTTATCCAGCACAGTGGAACATAGGAGCAGCAGTCGTATATTACATATCCTGGGATACATCCACTTTATTAAGTGTTAATGATCAGTCATCAGAAACCGCCTAGAATAGAAACCAGGTGCATAATAAAAAGTGCAGTGGTGCCTCTACTTACAAGTTTAATCCATTCTGAATGCCTGCTCTTAAGTCAAACAACTCTTAAGTAGATCAGCCCTATCTAAATAAATAAATAAATAAATTGGGAAAAAAATAAAAAAGTAAGTAGAGCAGACTGCATCTAAAATTTGTAAGACAACAGTTAAAACACCAACAGTTTTTTCACTCTTAAGTTGAATTGCTCTTAAGTCAAGCCATTCATATACCACAGTCACCCAACTGTGTTTTTATTAAGTAAAAGAGGGAGTGATTTCATGACATCTGTAGTCATTTCTGTACCAAATTTTGGGTTTCTTTTTTCACTTGGCTTTTCATTTGCTTTGTTCTTGTCATTTTCAAGGCCTAAATGGGAAAATTGCTTCATTTCATTGCCCTACAAAAGCTGACCAAACACTGACCTGCCAGTAACAAGTAAGGCACAAGGAAATCTATGAATAAAGCACAGAATCTACATGTCTTGAGGTAACTCTCCTTTCAGCACCCGAGAAACTGTGCCAAGCTGATACCTAGTGGGGCTAGTAGGATGGAGAGAAGGACAGCCAACTGCTGGTGGACTCAGGGCCATTGTTGAGGAAAGCCTGAGGAGGAAGTGGGGGGACAGGCTTTTCTTTTTTCTACCCCCCTGTCTCTTTTATACATAATGAGAGACAGCGTGATACAGAGGCATATACTGTACTATATATAAAGGCAATATCTCATTCCACATGGTGTAATGCTTTTGCTTTCCTAAGTTAAGAAGTATACTGTACCAGCTTCGACTGCATCTCAGAAACGGAAGGACAAAAAAATCACAAAGAACTCCAACTTTCCAAAATCTTTTTTGAATTTCTCTCTCTTTCTCTCTCACTTACTCACTCACTCACACACAGATAGGGGAGAGAGCAAGAGAGAGAAGGAGTATGTTCGATCTCATCTTAGAAAATAAGAAAGTGAAAGCCATCATTTCTTAGGTCTCTAAGCACCTTGGCATCTTCTGATGAAGGAAGGTTATTTTCTCTCCTCCCCCTTCCTTTCAACACATGATAAAATGAAGGGCCACAAGGATCCTTAGCAGCCACCACTCTAAGAGGCTAGCACCTTTCAAGTGATAATTCCCAGTGCAGGAAATTCACCTCAAGCCTTGCTCATACATAGCAAGAGACAATGAAAAGAAACAGTCACTATCTGGGGGGGGGGAGGAAGCAGCCAGCCAATAGGAGAGCCCCAGAGCAATCACCACTAGAGATGGGCATGAAATGATTTTTTTTGTTTCATTGTTCATTATTCGGTTCGTTATGTAACGAAACAAATAACAACCCTAGGGGCAAATTTAATACGAACCGGACCGAACCGAGAAAAATTGGTTTGGTTCGGTTCATTTAGTTAATGGGGGGCGGAGATGCCTCCTACCTGGTGCTGGTCCGGAGGTCCGGTCTTCCTGGCTTCTGGGTTAGCGACCAGGAAAAAGAAAGCCGACGGCCATGCTACAGCTGTAGCGTGGCCATGTGGTTGGCACAGTAAAAAAAAAAAAAAAGGAGCACCGACCAGGCCCCAAGGGTGGCCTGGTCAGCACTCTAAAATAAAAAAAAATTAAAATTAAAAAACCCAGCACCGACCGGGCCCCAGGGGCCACCTGGTTGGCGCTGAAAGGAAAACAAAAACAAAACAAAAAAGCCCCCACGCTACAGCTGTAGCGCGGGGCCTGAACACAGAAGTGGGGGGGGACTAAAATAAAATAAAAATAAATTTTAAAAAGGGGGAGCGCCAACCAGGCCCCAAGGGTGGCCTCATCAGCACCCTAAAATAAAAAAAATGAAAAAACCAGCACCCCCCGCGCCCCAGGGGGCGCATGGTCAGCGCTGAAAGGGGGGAAGCCCCGCACTACAGCTTTAGCGTGGGGCCTGAACCCAGAAGTGAGGAGAACCCTGCCACCGCCTCGGCCGCCTCCAGCCTCCCCACACAGGGTGCCCAAACCCAGTGGCAAGAAAGAAACATAATTCAAAAGGAAGCTGGAGCCCTGGCCTGAAATTTAGCAGAAACATGTGCAAGTACTGCACATGTAAGGAAGAAGAAGCCACCATGGTTTCAAAATGGGAGATACCTGGCTTGGTAATACTACAAGCAAGAATGCTCTTGGAATTGTAGAATATGAGCCAACAATGTACAAAAAAGGTAAATGCTCTTTCAGGCTACAGTAACAGAAATATAATTTTGAAATCCCATGAGGTGCTTGTCCCCTTCTATTCAGCATAGCACTGATTAAATCTTAACTTGACTATTGTGTCCGGATCTGGACACCGCATTTCAAGGATGCTGGCAAATAGGAGCATGTTCAGATTGGGAGGGGGGAACAAGGTTGATAAGGGGTCTGGAAACCAAGCCTTACGAGGAAAGACTGAAAGGGCACATTTAGCCTTGACAAAAGAAGACTGAGGGGCAATATGACAGCACTTTTCAAATATTTGAAAGGCTATCATACAGATGAGGGGCCATGTCATTTCTGCATCACCCCACAGTGCAGAATATGCAACAATGGACTTAAGTTAAGCAGTGGTTCTCAACCTGTGGGTCCCCAGATGTTCCTGTACTGTAACTCCCAGAAACCCCTTCCAGTACAGCGAGTGGTGGAGGCTTCTGGGAGTTGCAGTCCAGGAACAACTGGGGACTCACAGGTTGAGAACCACTGAGTTAAGGGAATCCAGATTTAGGCTGAATAACAGGGGGTGGGGGAAATCTTAACTGTAAGAGCAGCACAGTACCGGAACCAACTACCTCAGCAGGTGGTGAGCGCTCCACTGCTGGAGTCCTTCAAGAGAAATTTGGACAGCCACCTGGCAGATAACTTCTGTATCTCTGCATGGAGCATAGGGATAGACTTGATGACCTTGTATGCCTCTTCCAACTTCGCTATTCTATGATTCTAAAATCTGGGGGTTCAGGGAATACTAATCATATTTGGGGATGAAACAAAATACCCTAGATGGCAGAGACAAAATTCAAACGGATCTAGAGAAGATGAGCGCTGGGCTGCAAACAACAGAATGAAATTCAAATACTATTTTAGGCTGCATTCATAAGAGTATCCAAATACCTGTACTTGAAAGGCTTTAATACCGAGGAGGGGCCCTATCTGTTCTCGATCAACCTTGAGTGCAGGACATGCAACCATCGGCTCAAGTTACAGGATGTCATACTTAGCTGAATATCAGGAAAAACCTCCTAACAGTTGGAGCAGTAGAGCAATGGGACCAATCACCTTGAGGTGTGGTGGCGAGTGCCCCACTGCTGGAGTCATTCAAGGGAAATTTAGATATCCAATGATTAATGTTCCTGCCTTGAGCAGGCAGTTGGACTCAATGGCCTTGTACGCCCCATCCAACTTCATGGTTCTAGAATTCTGCGATTCCCAAACGGCTCCAAAGCTGAGGGGCAAGTGTCGTCTTTTGGAACTGATGTCTGAAGACCAACCCCATTCCCTTTCAGCTCCCCATGTATCTTTTATCTTGTAGCTAGGGATGGGCACAAAACTGAAAATGCTGTTTCGTCGTGTCATTACGTAATGAAACGAAATGAAAGCGACATGAGAAAGCAGCATTTTGTGACAGACTAAACAAAATGGTGTGGTTTTTTTTTTTTTTTTAAACGAACCATTTCATTCCATCTGTAAGCCACTTGGGGAGGGGAAGGTATTTTTAAAAGCTCCTGGCTTTTTTAAAAAAACTTTTCCCCTCCCCCAAGCCCCACGAACCAGCTGATTGGTGCTAGGGTGGGGAAAAAGGTTTCCCTACCCCCACCCCAGTGCCAATCAGGTGGCAGGCGGAGCTTGGAGGAGGGAAAATGTTTTTTTTAATGCCCAGGGCTTTTTAATTTTTAATTCCTTACTTGTAGCCAATTTCGCACAGAATTTTTTTTTAAAAAAGGAAGGAAAAAACCTACCTCTGCTCAATTTTCTTTCCATGATACCTAAAATATTGCCGTTCTAGTCACCTCTGTATGAATGAGCCATTTCATTATTCCTTTTTGTGACTATTGGCCCTTGGTTGTTGTGCAGTGCAGGTTTAAGGGTAAGGAAATTGAATTGTGTTCTTTCATCCACAGAACCTCTGAGGCAGGCAAGCAAAGCTCAGATTTCTGTGCGTTTTTTCCCCTCCCAGCCATTTATATTTGGAGATGATGGATGTATATAACAAACTTCGATCACCCAGACATTTGGTGGCCTACTCCATGGGGTAGGAAACATGAAATACCTTGGCAGACTTTATATTAGCTTTAAGTCAGTTACCATTTAAAGCCCCACGGGGAACTGAATCCAGTTCTATTCCAAAACTAAATTAATCCAGGATGCTATTTAATGGTCCTCATAAATATTCACCTGGATATCAACCATTCACATTTATATTGCAGGCATGGTTGTTTGGTGGAACAGCATCAGCAAATTAACTTGAACAGATAAAGACCCTAACAGTGATTATTGGGAATAGTAATATTCCTAATAATATTATATATTATATATTATATAATTATAATAATGTTTGTGCATGCAGAACAATTCTAGGTGATTAGGCTATTCTGTCCTATACGGTAATTCCACAGGATCAACAAAAACTAAGTTCTGCTTGGCTCCTCTTCTTTCTGAATCCATTGTTGTTCCAGCTGGCCATGAAAGGACCGACTGCATGGTGGCAGCACCAAAGTAAGAGTTTGTCTCTTTTCCTCATACCTCTTTCTTCTTCTTTCTTTTGTGTGGTGTCTTCTATATCATAAGCCTGATACCAGAGGTTGTTTTGTTTTTGTTGGTCATATTTAAGGCAGTCTGGCAGCCTTTTGCCTGAAAACCAGGCAAAGAATCACTTTTTTAAAAAAATGGAATCAGTTAGGCCCCAGAAAAACCGATTCTGTGAGGATCCAGCCCCATTTGAGAAGTGGCTTTGGCACATGAACCAAGAAGGGGAGATGCAGTGAGCAGTATGCCTTTAAAATCCACTCACATTAGCAAGAAGGGAGGCTATTACTCTTATTAAGGAAGACTTGCTGTGGTGTTACTTTCCCAAGTTGATGTATTAGGCTTCACTTGGAAGGCATTAGTGTGACATTGACTTAAGATCTAATTCTAATGATGCCCTTTAACCTTATGCAACAGTAACAAAAAGTTTTAAGAACTTAGTAGAGGTGGTCACGAAACAGGAAAATCGATGGTTCGATTCGCTCTCTTTCAGGGGGCCTCAGTTCGTTTTGGTTCGTTTCATATGAATTTTTAAAACAAAATTTGTACTAACTGAACCCAGACTGGGTCAGCTTACCTGGATGGCAGCAGTGGTGGCGATTCTGGTGGCAGCGGAGGGTGTAGGCTCGGCCACTCCAGCTGGCCAGCGGGGTTCCGGCCACGTGAATCCTGGCGGTGGCGGCAGCCCAGAAGGCCCTGGCAGCAGTCGCTCTGGGTGGTGGTAGACCTCACCACTGTCACCTCTGGAGCCCTGGCAGCAGCCATGCCTGGTGGCGGGAGACCTCGCTGCTGCCTCCAGAGCCCCAGCAGTGGCCACGCCGGGTGGCAGTGCACCTCACCATCGATGATTCCAGAGCCCCAGCAGAAGCTGCGCTGGGCAGTGGGAGGCTTTGCCAGGCAGCAGGAGGCCTTGCCAGCCCTGGAGCCCTAGCAGCAGCTGTGCCAGGTGGCTGGAGGCCTCTCTGGGCAGCAGTAGGCCTCACCACTACCTCCGGAGTCCCAGCAGCAGCCATGCCAGATGGCAGTGGACCTAGTCGACGATGACCCCGGAGCCCCAGCAGCAGCCACGGCAGGAGGCGGGAGGCCTTGCCATCTCTGGAGCCCCAGCAGTGGCTACGCCAGGTAGCTAGAGGCCTCTCTGGGCAGCATTAGGCCTCACCACCACCTCCGGAGTCCCAGCAGTGGCTGCGCTGGGCAGTGGGAGGCCTCACTGCTGCCTTCGAAGCCCCAGCAGTGGCCGTGCTGGGAAGCGGGAGGCCTCTGAACCCCCTCTGTGGAGGCTTCTCACCAGTATTGGTCTCTCTGGGATCTGGGCAGCTGGCGCAAGGCCTCCAAAGCCCCCTGCGGGGGCTAGTCAGCTGCCGGAGTGGCACTGGGTGGCCAGGAGGCCTCCCCTGACCTGGACATCAAGTAAGAGATGCTGGTGGAGTGGGGAAAAATGAAAAACAAATAGAATGAAATTGAGATTTATGCTTCATTTCGTTTTGTTTTTCTTTGGGGGACTGTTTGCTATTTGTTTTGTTATGTAATGAAACGAATAACAAATAAGAAAATGAATTTTTATTCGTTTTGTGCCAGTTTATAGAACTTAGTATGAGAGGCCATAACTGACATAGTGGACCATTGATCCTGAAAATGGCCATTGAATGAGATACCTCCTTTCATCCACAGCTAAGAGCTTGCACGGAGACAGAGATACTGAGTACACCAAGAGAAAGAATGCTTATAAAATGTATTTTCAAGTACCATACTTTTGCAGAGTTTTGAACTTTGATTACATTCCTCTACCTGCACTGCAGAAGTGCTGGTATTCACAGATTAGAATCCCTTTAAGTTCCCCAGACTTGTCCACCTCTTTTCTCACTAACTCGCACTTGAAGTCTCAGTAACTCATTTTGAGATATTAGTAGGAGAAAGAATAAAAACCAATTTTTTTACTTACAGTTCTGGACAGATCAAACAGCACACTGAAGAACATGAGTGCCTTCAGCAACAGACTTCAACAGATTCTTTAGAGTGGAGAAAGGCATTGAGCAAACAGGTGGCATTCTCTTTATTTTCAGAGGCAGGGAAGGAACATTAGTGTTGGATAGACTGCTTAGTTCTGGATAGACTGACAATTAGACATGGGCATGACTTGGCGACAATTAAGCCATCAGAACTCGAACTCGAACCGATAAACGATAAATTGGGTCTGATTTGAACAAGCAATGCCAAGCGGCACAGAAAAAAAGTTTTAAAAATAAAAAAATCCCGATTTCCGGCCAAAAAAGCAGGCGAAAATATGCCTGTCTGAGGGCACCTACCAGAGGGGTGGTTTCTGGGGGGGGTCCCCGGCCTCTCCCCCCTCTCCTGTCCTGGGCTGCTGGACCTGGTACCAGGCTGGGGGGGGCATCAGTCTCATCGTCTCCATTTGCCATGCGGTAACTGCAATATTTTTTTGAAATCGTGGTCCAAAAACCCACCAAAGCACCACAGAAACATGCGAAAATTAGCTATTTTAAATGCTTGAATTTTTACAGTAGCAGCAGTGGGTTTTTCTAGCAATAAAACATCTCCATTGATTTTATTTTATTTTATTTTATTTTTTATTTTTTTACACCTGCACAATGATGGGCTGGCCATGGGATGGGACCATGCAAATTTTTGGAGCCATTCCACCAATCGCATGGCCACTTGGCCAGGTTTTGACTGAGACTTCTGGGATGTGCCAGTTGGGCATAAAAAGCCCACTATAACCCTAGCCCTAGCCCTAACCCTAACCCTAACCCTAACCCATACGCCAGTACACTGTCCTTCTTAGTGGGTCAGAGGCACCCAGAGGTGCAACCCACTAACTCACCCTAACCTTACCCATAATAACCCTAAGCCTAGCCCTTGCCCTAACCCCAACCCTAAGCCAGATCTGTACTCGCATTGCACTACACGCAAGTACACTGTCAGAGGGTGCCCAGCAGAGGCATTCTTCTCTGACCTCGCTCACAGTCCAAAGTTCCAAAAAACTCCAAACCTGTACACCAGTATGCTGTCCTTCTTGGTGAGCTAGAGGCACCCAAAAGAGAGGTGCCTCTGCCAGTGCCACTCTATACGCAATGGCTACACGGTCATGTACCCTTCCTTTTCGCTTTGTAGGGGCCAGAGGAGGCATCCACCCCAGAGAGGTGCCTCCAGGAGCCTGCTACCCTATAAACCAGTACTAACGACAAACGACAAACGAAATGACAAATTTTTGAAAAATTTCACGACAAACGGAAACGAGCCGAAACGGGCCGGCTCCGACACACGACAACTCGAAACGTCATTTTTCCTGGTCATGCCCATCTCTACTGACAATCACTCCCACCCAGAAAGGTCCCACCAAACTACAACTTCTCTGCCTTAAAAACTCCAACACATGCTATTACTTGTTTTTGTATTTGCTTGTTTGTTTGGTGCATCAGCCTCTCTATCTATTTTATATCCCAATTTTCAGTATGCCACTGATGCACAGTGGGGCAGTGGCAAAACTTTGTATACAGTAATTCTCATGATTTCCTACAGTCAACAGGTCTGTGGTGAGCATGCAGTTCATCGACCATTTGTACGAGCACAGCACTGTTAATGTGTGAGTATGGATAAAGTTCAGCTTAAATAAAATGGTTAATAAATCAGCTTAGATAAAGTCATTTGGGGAATGCAGTTGATAGGCCAACTACAGATCATATTTGACCAAGTGATGACATGAATTATAATTTATTCTGTTAATTAACACACTTAAGTGGATCCTTCCTTTACAGTATTACTAACGACCTATTCAGTCATCCAACTTTAGCAGCATAGAGTTGTATGCCTAGCCCCATCCCATCCAATCTTATATGGAGTCTCAAGAGTTGTCAGTTGTCTGTAGGTGTTCTGTGGAACCAAGAACCTTGATTTCCCAAGGTTTTTTGCTGACGTAAAGATCCCACACGAGCAGAAGCCTCTTACAAGAACCAGAGACCCTCTCCACTTCAGACCCATTGTTGCTCACAGGGAAAAGGCTGTGATGGATATTTAGCACACCCCACAACCGCATTGACAACACTGGATTCCGCAACGAATGACAGAAAGGAACTCATGCCTGCAAACTCAAAAATGGAGATTCATATGCCTTCCCAGACTTTTCTTGGCTGCTAACCTGTCAGCTTTCTCCAGCTGTGCTTTTGGAAAGGGGCAATGAGAGCTGTGGTCTAAAAAGATCTGCACTGGTCGAGATTCCCTATTCCTGTGCTAAAACCAACTTCAAAAGCCAGGTTCCTGTGTCACCCTTTTTCCTGGCATCCATGACAAGACTCTTAATCTCCTAGGAGGCAAGAGGCTGGCTCTCATTTTTCTTCCTTAAAGGCAGTAGCCTCCTGTACCACACCATGGTGAACTGTGCTCTGTCTGTTGCCATAGTGATCTCAGGCCCTCACTCCATGCAGCTGCCTGTTCTAATGTACCTGTGACGTGAAGAGTTGTCAGCACAGCAGAGAACTGGTACAGAAATGGTAGAAGAAGAATGGAAATTGAGAAGCGGAGAAATGAAGTGGAACTTGTTTTTAAAGGACAAGAGAAATGGTGATTCCAAACCATGTGTGAATCAAAAGAAACTATTGTCATTGTATGGCCCTGAAATGCTTGGTCAGAAGCCCCAATAGAGGAATGAAGAAGGTGGTCCTTTCACTGTATCTCACTCATACTTCCTCCTATAACAATGCTATAAATCTAACTCTCTGTCTCCCATTTCCAAATACAGTGGTACCTTATATAAAGGAATTCATTCATTCCCAATGAAATTATGTTAAGCAAATTTTCCTTTATACAAATTTCCCATAGGAATGCATTGAAAACATAGTAGTCCCTAATCACGACCATTTTTATGTTGTACGGATTCGCGCCATAGGTGATTCTGTTAAGGAAATTTCCCCTCTCTCCAGAATTTTTTATGTTGTACAGATTTTATGTTATACAAACTGTTTGTGTTATACGAAGGTCCGCTGTATGTGAGACCTGGATTCCAAGGAGCCCCAGCCAGCCAGTGGTTCTGAAATCAAAGATCCAAAATGTTTGGTCACCCAAAGATGAAGAGTGTGTGCACACGCACACACAGACAGACAGACAGACAGACAGACAGACAGACAGACAGACACACCACAAGGGATGGGATTTACTTCTCCCCTGTATTCGGTGCCCATTTTGTGAGGGGTGGAAGTTAAGAGGCTAGAAAGAGTCTGCTCTTTGCATTGCTGTAATTTTGGGGAGGTAGAGTAGATATGCTCGGGGGGGATTCTTCTTTGATTTTAGGCAGCTGCAGATCTCAGCCCAATAGACCGAGTGTATACTTTTGTGCGGTAAATCACAGTAAGATATTGAATTAGGATTGATCTGTTTAAATTGCGATACTTCTGGTGTGGAGGAAGGAAGGAAGGAAGGAAGGAAGGGAATGACTTGGAGCTTCACTATAATAAATTGATTGTACTGTATCTTACAATTGTGATTTGTCAGATAAATAAATTTGAACCAAATCAAGGCAGATGGTCCATAAGGTGCCACTAAATTGTAGATACATATAATAGAAGAGCAATAGTCACTTCTCTTTTAGAGAGAAGGATTCTTTCACAAATTCCATTATCTTCTCATCTGCCTCCTTTCAGCCAATTTTAGACCTGCAGGCCACTACATCTATGTCACTATATACCAAAAGCAGCTGAAGGGTGCTTTCTGAAGGAAAATGAGTGGCTTCAGAAAAGTAAAACACTCCCTTCTGCTCTGTCCCTCCTTCCGTTGCAAATACGCCAGTCCCTATTGGCAGTGCTTTGCTATAAAGCAGTAGCCATCAGCTCAGGGCAATGAAGTGGCACTCAAACTTGGATCTCCCTGCATCATAGTTATGTCCACTATGCTATGCAAGGAATCAGAGGGACATTTGCCTGGTTTGGAAAGTAGCAGACCTTTGAGTAGACTGGATCCGCCGTGGCACTGAGGACCGAGTGCTGCACTTGAAAGATTTGGTGTTTGTATTCTTGTCTAGCTACGAAGTCTCAGATCAAGCCAAGTAAACAAATAACCTGGTACATTTCTATCTCAGGGTCCCATCACAGCTGGACTCAGGGCAGGCGCTGGTGGCATTCCTTTCAGACACCAAGCCAGACCCACCAAATTAGCTTTGGCAAACTGGCTGCATCCTATAACCTGATCCCATGCCTTGAGGTCAAAAGCAGAATGAGGTCCTCAGAGAAAAGGTGGACAAAAATTTGAATCCACTCTTTTCAGAGAATCATCTGGGGAGTGGGAAAAGGAAAATTGGGAGTTTGCTTTTTTAAAAAAATCAGATACCTTCACACTGAAAACTTTTCTTGTTGTCAGAAAAAAAGAAGATAAACAAAATTCACACAGCAGTGAATTTATGGAATCCATAAAAACACTTTTTACTGGGTGGCAAAACCATTTCCATGTCAAAAAGAGAGAGAGAGAGAGAGAGAGAGAGAGAGAGAGAGAAGTATGTTTGAGAACAAAGCTTCAACAGGAATGATACATTCTGCACAGGCCCTTGAGATCAATAATGCAAAAGCAAACATTCCTCAAAACTGGCATTTTTCAAAGAATTCTGCAGTCAGTAATGGACCGTTATCAATGCCTGCTGTGGTTGACTGGCTGAGCTATGGGGAGGGGGGCACCGTAAATCAGATTCAGGTTTTCTTTTAAAAAAATCATCTGACAAAGAACAAGCTTTGATGTTTATAAGAGTATTGGGGTCTTTTAAGCCACCACTATATGGGAAAACTGAATTGGAGAAATTCAGTTTCCACTGCAACATGTTGTGCTGCTCTCCTTGTCTGTTGTATTTTTTCCACTAATTTCATAGTTTTAGCCTCTTGCCGGGCATTGTTTTAGTTATTTTTATTGTTTTCTGATTGTTTTGTTTATTTGCTCTTTATTTGTTCTTTATTGTTTGTTCACTGATTTTTAACTGCTGATTATTTATTTGGCTTTCGTGTAAACCACCCAGAGTCCCTTTGGGAAATTGGAGCAGTCTAGAAATGCAAAAAATAAAATAAAATAAAATAAACATGGTTTGCAGCCTATTTTATGCTTCTGGTTCAGATGAGGTGATTACACAGACTGGTCTTTTGTGTTTTTTTTTGTTTTTTTATTTATTTGTTTGTTTTGGTGCCAGCATCCACACTGACCTCTCATTCTGATGCAGTTTGATCTGTGCCATGACCCACAACCTCTTTTCTTGTGATTCCCAGCTCTGCCAATCACTGCCTCCGCTTTTATCATTCATTGTAAAGCATGTGGTCTGTTTGAAGCATTGCAAACTGCTAGAGAAAAGAGACAGCTCTCCAAAGCTTTCCTTAATGTATAAACACATACGGACACTGTACAGCACAAGCACAGTATTGTGTCATTGTTCATCAGTGTGGCACTGATGAACGTATCTTTTTTTGACATTTTAACCCCCTTTTAAGATGATCTCCTGCTAACCTTGGTGGCTTATTTTTTAAATATTAAAAAATCTTCTGGACAGCTAGAGAGAAAGATTGTGAGGTGCGTGTTTTTGCTAATCTAAAACTTCCCCCACCCCAGCTTTGTAAATGACCAGAATACCACCCACAGTCATACACCACAACTAGACATGGGCACGACCAGAAAAAATGACATTTCGAGTTTTCATTTGTCGGAACGGGTCCGTTTCGGGTCGTTTCCGTTTGTCGAGAATTTTTTCAAAAATTTGTCGTTTCTGTTTGTCGTTTGTTGTTTCCACCGCAATTTAGCGCGATTTGATGTCCCAGGGCATAGGGGCGTCCCGCAATCAGGGGCGGCGCTAGGTGTTTTTGCACCCTAGGCGGCGGGCGGGGTGGGGGGCAGGCGAGCGGGCGGGCGGCGGCGGCGGGCGGGCGAGTGGGCAGTTAGGATATCACTTAGGATAGAGGTTCTGTTCTTGGCTTGCACCCCAAATGTGTGTGTGTGCAAGCAAATTGAAGTTGGGAAAATAGAAAATAAATGGTAGTATATAATATATTTTTAAAATAAATCCACACCTCCCACTCCCAGTCGAACCTCCCCCTTTATCCAATATCAGAAAAAAATCCTCATAAACAGCCAGAGAAGAAATAAAGAATAAACTGTTATTCCCTTCAGCAGACAAAGCTGCAGGGAATCAAATAAATTATTTTCTAAATTCAGTTCCCTCCCTGCCTGCCTAACTTAAATCCTAAAGCCTCCAGCCTCCCTCCTCAATCTCGATCAGATCACACCAGCACCAGCAGCCAGCCCTCCTCCCTCAACCACATCCATACACCCGACTGTGATTTCTGGAAGGTTCCTCGGCTTTTTATGCCCTCCGAGACATCCAGAAGTGTCAGTCAAAAACCTGGCCATGCCATTGGTGGAATGGTTCAAACAATTTGCATGGTCCCATCTCATGCCCAGCCCAAATGGGCAGGTCTAAAAAAATAAAAAATAAAATAAAATAAAATAAAATCAATACGACATTTTATTGCTATAAAAAACCCACTGCTGCTACTATTAAAATTGAGGCATTTAAAATAAATAAATTTCACGTGTTTCTGTGGTGATTTGGTGTGTTTTTTGACCACGATTTCAAAAGAAAAATTGTGGTTGCCATTTTGGATCCCCCCCACCGCATGGCATGGCGAGACGATGAGGATGGACCCCCCCAGCCTGGTGCAAGCAGCCCAGGACAGGAGAAGAGGGGGGAAAGGCCGGGGACCCCCCAGAAACCACCCCTCTGGTAGGTGGCAAAGCCTCAGGCAGGCATATTTCCGCCTGCTTTTTTGGCTGGGAGTCGGGGTTTTTTAAAAAACTTTTAAAAACTTTTTCTGTGCTTCGCATTGTGCGATCGCCACGATGCCACAAACGGAAACGGAAAACCCGACCAAATTTTTCTTTTTTCGGTTCGAGTTCGAGTTCTGATGGCTTAATTATCGTTACCGTTTCCGTTACATAATGGAAATGATAACCGAAAATGGAAACGACAATTTCGCCGAGTCGTGCCCATGTCTAACCACAACCTTTTGGAGAACAAAACAAGTGGTCACATAGGGAGAAGTCAACGTGAATAGTTTTGGCTTGAAAAAAATGTAGAAGCCCCCAGTGACTGGTGGTGGGGGAGGGATCTGCATCAGGAGTAAACAGTGATATATTAATTTAAATTGACCTTTGTGTCATGTGACTGCCGGATCCCATAGGAATGCATTGAATTTATCTTGCGAGGCAACTCATAGGAAAAATTCAGCTTACAAGGTTTTCCTATCCCTGGAAATTTCATTCATTTTACGTGTTTTTCGTATTAAGGGGCATTCATTTTATGAGGTACTACTTTCTTGTTGTTGCTGCTGCTGCTGTTCCCTAGATATGCTTTTAGGTTACATCTGGGATGGATTTCCCACATGAGCCACTAGGTGTACCTGTGCCCCTATTGAGCAAAGCATTGCTCCATAATCCCTAACTACTGTAAAACCGCTGGCATTAGCGATAACTCCTACCACCATGCTCTGTTACTACTGAAATTATATGGTCCACCTCCTGATTGTTCCGGTCTTCTAGCTTCAGAAAGACGAGCAGCCTTTATGCTCTGTGGTCAGTCTAGGCTCTGTAGTACAAGGGAACGTGTGATCTAGCTACTTCCTCCACCACAGGGAGCGACCAGAACTACCACCAAATCTCAGTAGCACCTGAAAGGTTTGATGCCCCTGTCAAAGAATCTAACCCAAAGAATAACAACCCAGTTCACCCACTCTTTCTAGGGCTTTCTTAAAATGGCCACTCCAAGAGAGGCCAGAAGATCATCAGCTAGAAACTGGGTTTCTCAGTGGTGGCCTACACACTGTGGGGTAAGATAGTTTAGGGGGAAAGTTCCCCCTGCAGAGTTTATTGGATAGTCAGATTACCCTCTCCATAGAATACTGAGGCTATTCCCAGCAAGCAGCATGACTGAGGGGAAGAGCAAACCATGCATTCCTTTTATGGTATATTTCCATGCAGCATTTCCAAATGATAGTAAACCCATTGCAGAAAGCTGCTTGTTGTTAGCATACTCGGAGGGTCTTAGCAAAAACCCATCAGCAAGCCCCCTGTGAGAACTTTCTGCTGGACACCAAATATTCAGAGGTTGCTTGTAAGAGATGTTCTCAAGCCATCAGAGAGCAACCCTGGATCCTACCCTTGTGATACACAGTGTTGTATAATGTGTATGCTCTTCTGAATATAGCAGTCATTTTTACTACTAGCATGAATGAAGGATTTACTCTATTAAGCAAAGCAGTAGTGTAGTCGGTGTAATGTAATTTATCTTATGGAACACAGATGATCAAGATGCCACCTGCAACATGGAGGTAAAAAAAATCAACTACAGATATGCATACTATATTCAGAAACTCTAAGGGCCTTTTCACACGACCCCTAAAATCTGCGGCAAATGGCTCCCAGATCCGGAGCTTAAAATTGTTTCCCCACCAGCTCCAGAGTTTACAAAAAAATTAAGTGCGACCACGCCCACCTAAGCGCGTCCCAGCGTACTTTTCAAGTACCTGATCTCCGGAGCTGAAAAATTTCTGATGTGGATGTAAAGTAGTGAGTGCCGGGCTCTCCTCGCCTTGTGTTTGTTTTTTTGTCCCCGCCGCCCCTTTAAGAGACAGGAATCATGATGACAACGGGGCTCGGGGCGGGTTCCACCGGCAGACGGAGGTGAGCCTGTGTTTTTTCTCCCTTTTTTTCTCCCTCCCCTCACGCAGACAGGAGCAAGGAAGTGCGGAGGGGGTGGGAACACAGGAAGAGCGACGAACCCCCAAGATCTCTGGTCCGAATTTAAGTGGCCAGTGGATCTTAGGGGTCATGTAAAAGTGCCCTCTAAGCCTGCCCTTTTGACTAAGATTCTGGAACAACCAGTATCCAAACATCAGGGCCTATCTGACTCAACTTTGGTTGGCATTGAGATACCATCAAGTACAAGCATGTTAGAAAAGAAGGAAATGTCTGAATTTATAGGCTTCATGCTTCATGAACCTCAAGGCCAACAAGTAAGGTCATTCATCTGGCTGGAATCTGCTGTCCTGTAGGTTCTATAATTGCCATACATTGGCAACTAAGGAAGCCACCCTGGGTCCCTCTCCCAGGAGAAAGATGGGGTAAAAATATTCAGAATAAATTAACATAATAAAATAAAATAAAATAAAATAAAAAGTAAGTAAGTAAGTAAGTAAGTAAGTAAGTAAGTAAGTAAGTAAGTAAGTAAGCAAGTAAGTAGAGGCAAAAATATTTTGCTTGAATAGTTCTGTTTCTTAATCACCCTTATAGGAAATTTATTTGTGTGTGTGTGTGTGTGTGTGTGTGTGTGTGTGTGTGTGTGTGTGTGTGTGTGTGTGTGTGTGTGTGTGTGTACAATAATTTAATAAAAAGGTTATTTTAACAAAATAAGACGGGGGGGGACAGTAACAGATGATGTACAGGCACTTTTCTCTTCTGCCTGTCCAAATATTTAGAAGAACTAATTAAGAATATAAATGCATTATTAGTATAACACATCATAATCTTGATTAGTCTTCATTAGTCACATTATGATTAATCACAGATTAATCTGCCTAGAGATTCAGCTTCAAGAATTCAAGTCTCTCCATAACGTTACATAGCTAGGATGTAACTTTTAAACAGTGGAACATTTTACTTTCCATTTTGGTCAAAGGATGGTTTTGTTTGTTTGTTTGTTTATTTCACATTGTGGGATTATGTTTCTCACTCATCATCATGATTCAGGCTGGTATGCAAATATTATTCGTAAAGCTACCCAATCATTTTTACAAATCCCATTTCAAACTCATCTGAACAGACTACAGCTGCATCCTTGGGATTATTTTTCACATATTTGTATATGCATTTTATCTTATCTATTTTTAGCCTACCTTTCAAATAGTTACGGTTTTCCAAAGCAGCTCTCATTAGTTTTTTTTTTTTTTAAAGAAAGGCAACAATTAAACTAAGGGGTCTCCTTACTGTTTAAAGTGTAGCAGTTTAATAGTGAAAGGAATTCAGAATAAGTGAAATACAACCAAGGAAAAAATTGAGGTCTTGCCTTCTCTGTCTCTCCCTCTTCATGCAAACACATGCATTTTCATTGCAATCTGAGTCACACTGTCACATTTTTAATATTTACAATACAACAGGACATACCTAGGAAGAATAGAGAAGATCAGAGAGGAAGGAGCCCCTTTCAAGGTAGGAGGAAGACAAGTTACAAATGGCCATCAACCTTAAGTCATGGCCCAGTTCAGAGCCGTTTTTCGGGGTGCCCATGATTGAGGAGGGATTGGTGGCTCTGTTGCCTTTGGCCAATGGGTAGGACCAGAGGCCTCATTCCCCCTTATTTCTGCACTCCCAGACTCAGAACTGGGTGCTGCTCAATGTTCTTTTCTGGCTTAGAGGAGAACATAATCTCCCTGATGCGGCCTCTTCTCCAACATGTGAATGGGCCAAGTTGGACCCACTGCCTCTTTCGATATGATTCCTGGGTGGCCATCTCTACATGGCCCTCAGTTTCCTGGTACAAGAAGGACGAGCTTCCTTTCCTGTCACTGACATGGAGACCCAGCTACACATGTGGTTTGTGAGGGGCTGCTTACACAGTAAAGATTTCCCTGGGTGGTGGTTAAGAAGAAAGTGATCACTTATACGAATAGGCACTGTAAGTGAGACTGCTAGGCTGAGTTACTTCTATCTAGAGCCAAGTGTACCTTCTTATTTGTTTTCCTAGGGGAAGCATTAGTTCCCAGTGCTACCGCTAATCAGAGAGAGGTATCCCCTACAGGCAAGAAGACACCAGAAATGCTATAAAATATGCCACTTTCATACTCTTGCTGTCAGAGGCGTAGCTAAGGCTTCCAGAACCTGGGGCAAAAGTCAGGTTTTTTTGGGGGGGGGCAAGGTGTGAATCATAACAAAAACACACACACACACACCTCCCTCTTGGTTGGTCAGTTGGTAGGTCGGAAGAGGAGGGGCTGCAGAGCAGCTGGTGTGCCATTGACCAAGGGGCTTTTTACACGATCCCTAAGATCCGCTGGCCACTTAAATTCAGACCAGAGATCTTAGGGGTTCATCGCTCTTCCTCTGTCCCCACCCCCTCCGCACTTCCTGGTTGCTGGCTGCGTGAGGGAGGGAGAAAAAAGAAAGAAAAGAATGCTGGTTTCCCTCCGTTTTGTTCCTGGCAGCATTCAGATCTCTTAAAGGGGCGGGGCGCAAAAAAAGAACAAACAGAAGCCAGGAGAGCCCTGCACTCACTATCCTTACACCGGATCAAATATTTGTCACATCCAAAAAGCAGGTACCTGAAAGCTGCGCTGGGACGAGCTAAAGTGGGCGGGGTCACACTTAATTTCCTCTTAACTCCGGAGCTGGTGGGTAAACATTTTTAATCTCCGGAGCTGGGAGCCATTTGCCCCGGAGTTTAGGGGTCGTGTATAAACACCCCAAGAGGCAATGAAGAGGAAACCCGGAGAGAGATGAGGAGGAAGAGCAAGGGGGAGAAGGAGGAGGGGGAGGCCACCCGCCTCCAAGCGTGTCTGTCCCCACCAACCCACCTGCAGTGGGCGCTTGCTTTTTTCAGTCCTGGGGGGGCAGGACATGGCCCAAAGTAGGCCAGCCTTCGGGCACGTGCCAGGCTCGTTGGCCTCCTCCGCCTTAGTTATTAGGCGAGGGCGGGGGCGAAGCTGGCTGACTGCCTGCACATGCTATCCCTGTCGGATGCCTGACCTCATGTTGCGGGCGGTGCAGGGGGGGTGCCAGTGGGAGCAGAGCATTCCCCGCTTCCGGCCTTCACGTAGGGGTGGTTCGGTTGGAGGCAGCAGCCGGATTCGGAGATGGCGGGTGGGGGGCAGCAGGGGGGTCAGTAGGTGATTTGGTGCCCCCTAATTGCTATGCCCGGGGCGCCCCACCACACTGCCCTCCCCATGCCACGGCCCTGCTTGCTGTAGCCCCTCCCTTTTCAGCTTTCTCCATCTCTTTTTCTAATACAGTTTTTGAGTATTAGCAGCAGCTCATTGTCTTTGTGCCACCCTCAAACCAGTCGCAGTTGAAGGAACCACTCTCTGTGATGGTGAGAAGCCACCTGGTGTCACTCTTTCTGGGCCATAAACGCTGTTTTCCAGCAGCTTTGCTGCAGCGGGGAAAACAACAGTTTGGAGCAATCACTGGTTAATTACTAATGTATTGTCCATTTTCTATGCCAAGTCTGTTCAAAAACCTGAAGAGAGGTTTATCTTGCATAAAGGACACCATAACTACAATAACATCCAAAGTGTCTATAATATACTATTTGAACCTTTTATGCCTTGACTACCAATAGAATGGAAGTTGTGTATTTTCATATTAAAACAGCCAATAAAGTCTATTTGCCATTACCTTAGAAAAATCCTGCCTTGTTTCTCCATAATGCGGATGCATTTAACAAGCGTTCAACTCAGCAAAGAGTAAAAAAGTAATTCTCCAAAGGGGCCAGTTTCTCAGCCCCTTGACAGTACTAAAAGGGTAGTACTGTCAGCGGCAGTGAGACTTCACTGGTATGATTGGATGGCTGGTGAATCTTCTCTCAGCCTTGATGTCTTATTCAATTCCAGAAACTAGAGAGGCAGAAGTACGTTCTCATTTGTTGTTTTTTACGATAGTCATTTTACACCGCTGAGCTAATAAAGTTCAGAACTCGGTGAACCTTGTTTGTTAGAGACAGTGTATTCAGACACTGTGTCTGACATTTGAGAACAGCTCAAGAATTGCTAATGTGTATCTGCAACTTTATAGGAAAGGAGTTTAATGAGACTTTGAATTAGAAGAGCATAAAAAGCTTTGCCTAGAAATTACAGCGACTATGAACTTCCTGCAGTGAAAGCAGTGCTTCCTCAGCTGAGGGATTCCAAGTTTTTATTAGCAACCAGATCTTCAGAATTTACTTTTTAAAAGTAATGGGTGGAAGTTATCATTCCAAGTAGAAAGAAATACTTATCTGCATTTAGAACTAATGTTTTAAGAAGTCAACTCTTTATTTTGCTGTTTCTCAAAAGCAACTACAAACGTTTTTGTATGTTTGTTTCTATTTGTTTTGAACATTGAAGGCTCTACTAACTAGACATGGGCACGACTTGGCGAAATTCTCGTTTCCGTTTCCGTTTCTCGTTTCCGTTGCAACGGAACGAAGAACGACAATTACTCTGCCAGAACTCGAACTCGAACCGACTAAAGAAAAATTGGGTCTGATTTGTCGTTGTCGTTCCTGGCATCGCAGCGATCGCGCGATGCCAAGCGGCACATATGCCTGCCTGAGGGCACCTACCAGAGGGGTGGTTTCTGGGGGATGGTGGTCCCCGGCCTCCCCCCTCCTGGGCTGCGCAAAGTGCGCATCCTCGTCGAGTCGCCAACTCGCCAAGCGGCGCGGCAGAGAAAAAAGTTTTAAAAATAAAAAAACGATTCCTGGCCAAAAAAGCAGGTGAAAATATGCCTGCCTGAGGGCACCTACCAGAAGGGTGGTTTCTGGGGGGTCCCCAGCCTCCCCCACTCTCCTCCCTGGGCTCCATCCTCTCCTGGCGGTGCGGGCGGGGATCCAAAATGGGGCGACCACAATATTTATTTTGAAAGTTCCAAAACCAACCAAAGCACCACAGAAACATGTGAAAAAATTTTAAAACTAAAAAGCAGCAGTTTGTTTTTCTTGCAAAAAAGCAATTGATTTTATTTTATTTTATTTTTATTTTTATTTTGCCTGCAATGATGGGCTGGTGGGAGGGACCATGCAAATTTTGGAGCCATTCCCAGAAGGGTGGTTTGACCGAGACTTCTGGGATGTGCCAGTCGGGCCTAAAAGCCACCCCAGTGCTTTGCCTGACAGGTTAGAGGGCCATCTTCCTGGGTTGCTAAGGGACAGGGTCCCAGCTTGGGGGTGCTTCTGGACCCCGGTCTAACTCTGGAAGCCCAGGTGGATTCGGTGGCCAGGGGTGCCTTCCTTCAGCTGCCGGAAAATATACCAGGCTAGGGGATCGAAAATGCACTGGGCGTATTGATTACTGCAATATTTATTTTGAAGTCGCGATTGCAACTGGTCCAAAAACACACCAAAGCATCCGCCAGAAACAGTTGCTGCCCGAGCTGAAATCAAATGCTTGTTCTGACATTTTAAAACTGCCTGAATTTTTACAGTAACAGCAGAGAGGGATGGGTTTTTCTTGCAACAAAACATCTCCATTGATTTTATTTTACCTTTTTATTTTTATTTTTATTTTTTACACCTGATGACAATGATAGAATAATGATTTTGGGTGTGGTTTTTATTGATGATTTATTGATATTTTCCACTATTCTAAATTGTTTTACTTGGCCAGGTTTTGACCAGAGACTTTTGGGATGTGCCAGTAAATTAAATAAATAAATAAATAAATAAAATAAATAACCCTAGCCCGAACCCGAACCCTAACCCTAACCCTAACCCATACGCCAGTACACTGTCCTTCTTAGTGGGTCAGAGAGGCACCCAGAGGTGCACCCCATTAACTCACCCTAACCTTACCAGTAACCCTAAGCCTAGCCCTTGCGCTAACCCCTAACCCCAAGCCAGATCTGTGTACTCACATTGCACTACAGCAAGTACACTTCCCTTCTTAGTGAGTCACAGGGCGCCCGTAGGGGCCGTCTCTCACTTTGTTCCCCAGCCCAAGTGCACCGAATGCCGGCAGGCAGTGGGTCACAGAGGCACCCGAAAGAGAGGTGCCTCTGCCTGCTGCAACTGCAACTTAATGGTGTGCATATCCAATTGGCTATGCATGCCATTTTGTAGCGGGCCAGAGGAGGCACCCACCCCAGAGAGGTGCCTCCAGGAGCCCACTTTCCCTTCATGGTGGGCCAGAGGAGGCACCCACCCCAGAAAGGTGCCTCCAGGAGCCCCCCCCCCAAAAGCAGTACTAACGACAGATGAAAAACCGACAAACAAAACGACAAATTTTTGGAAAATGTCACGAAAAACGGAAACGAGCCAAAACGGGCCGGCTCCGACACACGACAACTCAAAACGTAATTTTTCCTGGTCGTGCCCATCTCTACTACTAACTGGTGGAACAAAACTGACCTGTCATATAAAATGCACTCTTCTCCCATTCATCTTATCATACATAACCTTCTCATCATCAGCTACCCGTGAGAGAGAAGATGAGTCAACTCTTAAACCATGCAATATTATTTCTTCACTGTTTTTAGTCAGGTCACTCTCCCCATGACTACTGAAGTGAATAACCTGTTACCGATACACAATAAAAACTTTTTGAGAGAATGGAACTCAGTGTGGTGTAGTGCATAGAGTGCCAGACTAAGATGTCAGAAACCTGGGTCATGGGAACATACTGGGGGTATGGAAATTGTGAGCCACTCCTTGAACATCACACAGCCCATCAAATACTTTGCAGGGTTGTTGTCTCAGATAACACTGCCCCCCCCCAGTTATATTTGGGTGCAAACTAACCATCTGCACATGTTACAGAACAGGATAATTGGGAGTGCTGGGTCTCTCTCTCTCTCTCTCTCTCTCTCTCTCTCTCTCTCTCTCTCTCTCTCTCTCACACACACACACACACACACACACACACACACACACACACACACACACACACACACACACACAAACCACTGTAGCCCTAATGCTATGTCAAAAAGGAGCAAGACAACTCTAAAAAGGGCTAGGACAGATTACTCTAAATGAAAACATGTGTGAACACCACAGTCTGATCGTGAGCTCCATACAATATATGCCTGTCTGGATATATCCTGACTGGTCATGTCTGACAGACTTAGTATCTGTGGGTAATTTTGATGAGTACTACCAGGACTCGAGCCAAATTAGGACCAGAAAAAAATAAGAAGACAGCCTCTATACTCAATGTAGTCCCCTCAAAGCTTTTTTTTTAAAAGTGTATTTGCCTGCTTTTCCTACCTTTCACTTTGTGAATATTGCAGCCTGATCCCATGAAGTTTTATTTCACCTTGCATTTCTCTCAGTTCAAAAGGGCTGGCTTCTCAATAGAGGCTTAAACAATATGGCAACTACCTGCTACAAACAACAGAGCTGAGGTTTCAAACATGGAGCATGCAGCTAAAGATAAGTTTCTCTCCAAAATCAGTGTACACAGGCCCCAATCCAGACTGGAGGCCATGGATAACAAAAATAAATAGAGAAAATAAACTATGTTGATTAGAGATACGAATCAAAAAAATGAGTTTCGCTTGCCCACAAATTTTTGCAAAAAATTCATTTCCATTTTCGTTCGTTTCATTACCATTTCATTACCATTTATTTTATTTTATTTTATTGTGATTTTTTTTTAGCATTTGCAGTTCCTTCAGTAACGGAAACAAAATGAGCTAAATTTTTAGTGTTTTCCGTTTCATTTTGGAGACAAAATTCATTTGTCATTTTGTTGCATAACGAAACAAGAAAACAAAAATGGAAACGAAAAATTGTTCATTTCATACCCATCTCTAATGTTGATCTCAGAATGCTTCCTTCACTCCAGCAGAGCTAAGCTTTTAGTTTTCCTCTTTCACTTTCTCTTTTGATTAACCCATCTGGATGTGTTGGTCCTAATTAGGCCCAAAGAAAATATTCATTACATTCCCCAACATTCTTAGCAGTTTAAACTGTCTCAACATGGCAAGACACCTAACCTACTATATTCAAGTCCCAGAATATATGTCTTTGGTGCAAGAGATGTCTTCTGTTTGGTTGGTTGGTTCGTTCCCCCACCACCACTTTTCAAAATATTACTGTTTATGAACAAAGCACCTGGGGCTTTCCATGCCAAAATTAATGTCCTTTCCCTTTAAGAACCAAAGCATCCACAGAGAGATAATAAAACAGAAGGACCAGAGGATCATAAGTCAAGTGGCAAAGAACCCAACCAGTGCTCCAGATTTTTAGAGGCCCATAAATAAAGTAGCAAGTATCACAATTTTGCTTGAGCAAGTTACTTAACTAGCATGTGTCATGCCATTTGCACAAAATGACTGAGCCAAGAGTAGAATAAAACATTTCCAACACTTTTAGATGGGGAGAAAGACTTGTAATCCGTCATCTTTCTCTATAAAGACAAGCAAAAGTATAAATGTTTACCATCAGTGGATGTGCAAGTTATCTTTGTTTTTATGAGAATGAGACAAGCAAGCGTTTATCTTTCTACTAATACGGACTGGAGTATACACTCTTTACAGTGACATTTTTTAAAAAGCAATCCTTAGCCGCCTTTATGTTTGATTCGATGTACAAGTTTTACCCTAAGTGGAATTATTGTTGCACATTCATACATAGCATCTCTCTCTCTCTCTCTCTCTCTCTCTCTCTCTCTCTCTCTCAACTCAATAACTCACTGGGCAAATCTGAACCAGGCTACAAGTTTGGAAGAAAAAACATAAGAGAGGATGATAAACTGCAAAAGGAAACATGAAAGTGTTGTGGGGTTCCCCCCCCACAGGAAAAGAAGAATGAATTCTCGCTTCTGGCTTCTATTTACCTTTTCTGCATTTCAGCAAAACCAAAACCAAAAAAAATGAAAAATTGTTTGGCACCAACCTGTGAAACTTAATAAAATATGAGCAAGGCTTTATGAGTGAAACTTTACTGTTTGCCAAAGAAACCACTTGTAAAAAGAAGTTGATTCTTCTCTTGCTGGAGGAAAACAAAAAGAGTTTTGGGGTTATGAGGCTCTGAAGAACACCTAATTTGCAGCATTTAGTCTGATTTCTTTCATGGTATGGAGGGATGAATCAAAAACATGATCCAGATGAGTCATGAGTGGATATTAAAGATGCTGTACTTGTACAAACAAAGGGTAGGTCTTGTCATCCACAGATGGGTTTGTACTATACATTCTCCCATCACCATCCATCATGTAAAACCAAGAACTAATGGAAGCTCAGCCCTGTGTCTCAAGGAGCTAAATCAAGCAGCTGTCCTTCCTCCAAGGACCCAATGATTCCAATGCCCTCCCCATGCTTTTGGGGAAGAGGTATCATCTGGGTTACAGTTTCTCAAGCCCATCCCCAACCAGTACCGCCAGTGACTGTCCTGGCTGAGGAATTCTGCGAGCTGTAATTCAAAAAAGGAATGTCAACCATCACTGGTCTTAGATAAAGAGAAAGGCAAGGGATAGATAGATAGATAGATAGATAGATAGATAGATAGATAGATAGATAGATAGATAGATAGATAGATAGATAGATAGATAGATAGATAGATGCTTCAATAATGTAAGATGAAAAATATGTTTAGTGCTTCTGTAAAAGAGGGAATAGACATGGGCATGACTTAGATGCGTTCCGTTTCCATTCCTCGTTTATGTAAGATAATTAAGCCGTCAGAACTCGAACTTGAACCGATAAAAGAAAAATTGGGTCTGATTTGTTGTCGTTCATGGCGTCGCGGCGATCGCGCAATGCCAAGCGGCACAGAAAAAAAGTTTTAAGAAAAGCCCCGATTCCCGGCCAAAAAAGCAGGCGAAAATATGCCAGCCTGAGTGAGGGCACCTACCAGATGGGTGGTTTCTGGGGGGTGGGGTCCCCAGCCTCCCCCCTCTCCTGTCCTGGGCTGCTCTGGTGGGGGGCATCCTCATCATCTCGCCATGCCATGCGGTGCGGGGGGATCCGAAATGGCGACCGCAATAAATTTTTTTGAAATCGTGGTCCAAAAACCCACCAAAGAAGCACACAGAAACATGCGAAAATTAGGCATTTTAACTGCCTGAATTTTTACAGTAGCAGCAGTGGGTTTTTCTTGCAATAAATGTCTGTCTCCAATCCCATTGATTTTATTTTATTTTATTTTTATTTTTATTTTTTTACACCTGCGCAATGATGGGCTGGCCATGGGATGGGACCATGCAAATTTTTGGAGCCATTCCACCAATCGCATGGCCACTTGGCCAGCTTTTGACTGAGACTTCTAGGATGTGCCAGTCGGGCATAAAAAGCCCACTATAACCCTATAACCCTAAGATAACCCTAACCCTAACCCATACGCCAGTACACTGTCCTTCTTAGTGTGTCAGGGGCACCCAGATGTGCAGCCCACTAACTCACCCTAACCTTACCCGTAATAACCCTAAGCCTAGCCCTTGCCCTAACCCCAACCCTAAGCCAGATCTGTACTCGCATTGCACTACATGCAAGTACACTGTCCTTCTTAGTGAGTCAGAGGGCGCCCAGCAGAGGCATTCTTCTCTCACCTCGCTCACCAGTCCAAAGTTCCAAAAAACTCTGTACGCCAGTATGCTGTCCTTCTTAGTGAGCTAGAGGCACCCAAAAGAGGGGTGCCTCTGCCAGTGCCACTTGGTACCCAATGGCTACACGGTTATGTACCCTTCCTTTTCCCTTTGTAGGGGGCCAGAGGAGGCACCCACCCCAGAGAGGTGCCTCCAGAAGCCTGCTAAATGCCTTCCCTTCGTAGCGGGCCAGAGGAGGCACCTACCCCAGAGAGCTGCCTCCAGGAGCCCACTACCCTACCCCCCCTAAACCAGTACTAACGACAGATGACAAACGAAATGACAAATTTTTGAAAAATTTCGCGACAAACGGAAATGAGCCGAAACGGGCCGGCTCCAACACACGACAACTCGAAACGGTCATTTTTCCTGGTCGTGCCCATCTCTAAGAGGGAATTTCATCAGAAGTAGTAGATTTGACCCAGAATGCTGATATTGTGTGTGTGTGTGTGTGTTCTGTGCAGTCAAGTTGGAACCCACTTATAGCACAAAAGGACTTTGAAGATAAGTGAAATATATAAGGAGTTTCCATGGCCAAGTGGGGATTCAAACCCTGTTCTCCAGAGTTCCAGTCCATTACTCTATCCACACTATACAAAATTTCCTACAGAAAGATCTGACTCTGTCCATGGATATTTGCTGCTGGAAGAACCCAGGCCTGCCCGCCCCAAGCAGATATACCACCACAAGTCTGTCTTGCCTGGACAGAAGGAAATGTAAGATAGTGTGAGCAGAGAACCAGTACAATGCTCATTCATTGAGAGCCAGACATTTCTCCCACTTACTCCATCTTCTCCCCACATAAATGAAGCCCATGTGGTTCAAGTTTAGCCAGTAGGGGACCATGCTCTTGTCCAAGACCACACAGACCGCCCAGAGTCCCTTCTAACCACCCAGAATCCCTTCTGGGAAATTGGTGCAGTATAAAAATGCAATAAACAAACAAAAAACAAACAAACAAACAGGAGCCAAAACTGCCAATTACAACTTTGTCACACAATCTGCTTTGGCTGAAATCTTTCCTTCCGGCCAGTTCTCAAAAAGCAGTCACTCTGTCTTTTTCTCCATGTTGCCACACAACAGCCAAGACTCACTTGGATTTGGAAGAGTTGTGGAGAACATTGCCTGGAACAGAAGAAGAAACATGGGACTTCAGATGTTCTCGGGCTGCAGCTCTCTGGACCGTGCTGGCTAGACCTTCTGGTGCCTGTCCAAGAACATCTGAGATCCTGGGTTTTAGAAATTGATGGACTAGGAAACTTCTGTTATCTTTTGATTTTGGATGTCATACTCTTTATAAAGGCATAAAGATGAAAACAGCTAATTAAAGAACAGCCATCCTAGGTGATTCAGAAGAGAGTGTCTCTGATTTCTTAAGTGGTATCTTTGCTAGCATGGAATGAAGCATCTCTTTTTATCTGTATATTTTTAGTGCGGCCTACAGCCTGCTAAAGCATGTTTCTGGTGCTTGGGGAAAGCTCTCCTTCTCAAATCTTAATTATTTTGGTGAATATAGTTAGAGTCTAATCCTGCGCATACTCATATGGGATTTAAAGCCTACTGAACACAGAGGGATTTGCATCTCAGAGAAAAATTCCTATTATGGTGTAGGGCTGTAGTCCTATCCAGTATGTGACTACAACATAAGCTACAAGGCGATTGAGTCACTCTGAAGTCATGGCCAAGTTCTAGTGTTGCTATAACAACAACAAAATTCAAAGTATAAGTGTGGCAGAGTATGAATATGAATACTTTCTTGCATCTAATATAAACACTTATGAACAACCAGAAAAGCTTAAATTAATGAAACAAACATCCTGAGACAAGTTTCAAGTTGTAAGATTAACCTGAAGGTTGTGAAGGAGGCAAGAAGTTCCATCTTTCCATGGGTCATTTAATATATTTAGTAGTCTTATGTACCAGTTAACAGGAATAAAATTGTGCATAAAGTAGAGTTATTCTTGATCCCAGTTGTGTTTACGATATTGATCCCTCAAATCTGCAAGCAGAAGGCATTCGGTCAGAAAAATGTACCATGTCCTCCATCTTAGAGCATCCTGCTGGGCAATATCTATGGGTGCCATGTTGGTCCATACAACATGCCCAAATTTCTTTTCAATGTTTCCAGTGTTGGAGCACTCACCAACTCTTGAGGTAATTGGTTCCGTTGTCATACTGTTCTAACAGTTAGCAGGTTTTTACTGATACTCAACCAAAATCTGGTTTCCTGTAACTTGAGCCCATTGTTAAGTGTCCTGCATTCGGGGAAGACTGAGGACAGATCCTATCCCTCCTTTGAATGACTGCCTTTTAGGTATTTGAAGACTGCTCTCCTATCTCCCCTCAGTCTTCTTTTTTCAAAGCAAAACATACCCAGTTCCTTCCGCCTTTCCTCATAGGACTTTTCAGTCCCCTGATCATCCTTGTTGCTCTCCTCTGAACATGCTCCAGTTTGTCAGAATCCTTCTTCAAGTGTGGCGTTTAGATGAGGCCTAACCAGTGCTGAATAGAGGGGGACTGGCACCTCACAGGATTTGAACACTGTCAGAGATGGGAACAAAAAAATAAATAAAAATCAATAGAGATGGGCACGAATCAAAAACATTGCATTTTGTTTGTCGTTTGTCATTTGGAGGGTCCGTTTCGTTTCGTTTCTGTTTTTCGTGAATTTTTGGGAAAAAATCATTTTCATTTTCGTTCGTTTCGTAACCATTTCATTACCATTTATTTCAATTTTTGTGATTTTTTAAAGGATTTTAAGCAATTCACTCATATTGCAGTAACGGAAACGAAACGCACGACAAAATTTCCAGTGTTTCTGTTCATTTTGTTTCATTTTAGAAACAAAATTTGTTTGTCATTTCATTATGTAACAAAACGAAAAAATGAAAACGGAAATGAAAAATTATTCATTTCATGCCCATCTCTAATCAACAAATATTGCTGATCCATTTAATATTCATTCCTTTAAATTGGTTGTCTAAACACACACACACACACAAGCTTCCAGCCCCAGCCTACCCACCACAGCCTCAACCTGTTCCCTCTGCCCCATTCCTACCTTATTCCCAGACTCCTTCGTCCCTCCAGCCTCCACTCTCCCTTATCTCTGTGGCCAATGAAGCCCTCAGTGTTGTCCTGCCCTTGATGGTGGGAGCAGTACAGAGACATCAGACACTGCCACTGAGGTCACAGTAGGCTGCGTCAGGCACAGAGTGGCAACAGAGGCTATGTCAGAAGTGGCACAGTGACAGAGGCCATGGTAGGCCATCTTGGGTATGGTGTAGGTCATTTTTGTGTATTTTTATACAGCCTGTGATTTTTTTTTATAAAAAGCCCCAATGAACCAACAAACCGATTAATGGTTCATCAATTGTCAGTGCCAAAAATTCATGGTTCTTGGTTTGATGAACTATGCATTGCGATGAAGCGCCATGTTGGCAGTTCATCTCCATCTCTAGAGACTATGTTTCTATTAATGCAGCCTTAAAAAGCATCTCCATTTTTTGTAACCACATTGCACTGTTGGCTTTGATGCAACATGACCTATGACATAATTGATCAGGATCATTTATGGTTATAGGAAAACCCCTCCCACACATGGACATTCCACAGCACAGCTCGGTAAGTACAGAATTACGGTCTTCAGTATCTAAAAAGATTAAGCATGCACCGTCAAGTCAGTTCTGATTTATGGCAGCCCTTTTCAGGGTTTTCCAGGTAGACAATACTCAGAAACGGTCTCCAATTATCTTTTTCTGGGACACTGTCAAGATCTGGGCTGCAGGACTCTTCCTCCTTGCAGAGCCAGATCCCTCTCAAGCTGAAGCAATCAGAGAGTACAGCTACTGAGCCTGCTCCTGGTGTAAAGCTAGCTGCCAGCACTCCCTGTTCCTTGCCTCAGCAATGTGAGACCTCTGGACTCCTGAAGCTTTGATGGGGTTACCTTGCATCAGGGCCGGTGTGTCCATTAAGGTGAACTAGGCAGTTGCCTAGGGTGCCAAAATGGAGAGGAGGCACTGGCCAGCCTGCTGCCCCCCTGCCGCCGCCCCGCTGCTGGCCACCACCGTCCGTTCCCCCGCCGCCTGTCGCCGTCTGCCCCCCACCCCCGTGCCCATCACCACCACCCGTGCCCGCCGCCATGCCCCCCATGCATGTTGCCG
The DNA here is from genome assembly GCA_029282475.1 of Phrynocephalus forsythii. NCBI lineage: Eukaryota > Metazoa > Chordata > Lepidosauria > Squamata > Agamidae > Phrynocephalus > Phrynocephalus forsythii. Next base: position 17,454,864 of record JAPFRF010000004.1, read on the forward strand.
TCCCCCGTCATCTGCCCCCCCTGCCACCCTGCCACCCCACTGCTGCCGCCACCACCACCCACCCGCCGCCCTGGCCCCTGCCCCCGCCCGCCCGCCGCCCGCCTCCCCCCCGCCGCTCACCTAGGGTGCAAAAACACCTAGCGCCAGCCCTGCTTGCACTTTCCTGGAACTCTGTTGCTCTGTAAGTTTTCTGTGAGAACTTGGACTCTAGAAGCTTCAGCCCTACTATCTCGATCCTTTCCAGAACCCTTTGACTCTGTAAGTCTCCCTGTTTGTGTCCCCTTACTGCATTTCAGAAGCACATTTGTAAAGCGAACTATGACATATGCCTCCAAGCCAGATCCAGAAGTGTTGTTGCCTGAGTTGGAACAGCAAACAACATAGTACTGAAAGTTAGCTTGGTCATTGGTCATAAGCACTCACTCTAACCTTAGGCACTGAAAATGTAAAAAAACAAATTAAATAGAAATAATGTGCCTTTTGTTGCCCAAAATCTCCTGCCTGATGTTGTCTAATGGTGAAATATGTAATAATTCTTCCTAAGGACACATTCATAGACATATCAAGGGATCTAAATGCACCCAATCATCATGTATATAACACAAGGTGTGACACAGGCATCCATGCAGATGTCACCATGTTTAATAAAAAGGAAAAACTTACTTTTCATTTAATCATATATAAGCCTCCTTGCCAAATGTTGGCCTTGTGCATCAAGGCATTTACACAATTATATTCAGGCTGATATACGTTCCTAGCAGGATTCTACCAATCGTTCTATCCATGCCCACTCATAAGAAAGTTCCATTGTGTGTGTGAATTAAAAATGGATGGACACTTAAGTTACTGCTGCTCATTTATAACCAGAATGATGATGTAAATCTCACTTGACATTCCCATTGTCTTTCTAGAACGCTAATATATCAACAGTGAAACAATAACCAGTAAGGTTCATTATTTAATTCAACCGCGAGGAGGGGTGTTAAAATGTCAGCACAAGTCTCATTGTCTGAAAGGTCTGATTTAATTGGCCATTTATAGGCTGACCCATGTTTACTTGGAAATCCTATTGAGAGAAAAAGGGGCTTGTGCAGGACCACAACAACATGAATTTTAAAGCTGAGTTCAAATCTCCCCTCAGAATTGTCTGTTCTGTTTATGAGAAGAGAAAGAAGGGGCAACTGGAGACGTGTTACTGTATTTGGAATTTTTTGGACTACAAATACAGGAAATTTCCATTTTGGGAATTCCTCTTAATAGAGCAATGCCTGCATATGGTTCACCTGGGAGAAAAAACAACTAGGATGGTTACTTCACATCCACTCTCATCCCAGGAGGAAGTTCGTTGTGTGTTGATGTCGATCGTGGTCACGTGGTCTTCTTGTGATTCTGTCCCTGTTCCAGTGAATGCATGGGCATGATGGATGAAACAGGCATGACTGTTTCCGCACATCCTCGTTCCGTGATGAGATGTGAAATTCCATGCCTTTGTTCTCCGTTGGTTTTTTTCGACCCGGCCTTCCATTTTTCAATGTTTCAATTATCTGAAGCCTTGCCTTCAATGCGTTACAGAGCTAAGTTTGAGGCATTTGTCTTTTAATCTCTCTGCACTGCATTGCTGACTCCATAGGGAATGTACTGGCAAATGGCATTTTGCACTCCTGCCACTAGATGAAGAATGGCACGTTGCGTGATGAGCCTTACCTCACAGCCACTCTTCTCGGAATGTGAAACGAGACGAGAAGATTCCCGAGGCCATGGAAGGGAATCTCTCATCCCACTTAGATAGCAGTTCAGGAGGCGTGGTTGGGATGAACTCCCTTCGTCCCGCAATGGACGTGCGGTTAGATTTCTTCATACCAGTCCCCAGCGGAACCGCGAACAGCGATGAGTTGGACGTGAAATATCAGCCTAAGATGGAAGACTTTGTGGCCTACCTAGGCCTAGCTCCACCCAAACGTCCTGTTCAGGGAGAAAATGCCTATCTGCCACTGTGGTGGCTGCCTTTTTGAGCAAGACACTTTTGCAGTGCTAGGCTTCCAGCTTAAACCTTTCTCCTAGATGAGGCGCCTGTACATGTTCATAGGTAGATCCATCTGCCAGGTAGAACTCCCAGAATGGATAAGTATGGGATTTGTAACCCAAAATATCCTACTCCCTAAGGACATTTCCCCCCAAATCTCTCCAGAGAGTGGAGATATATTTCCCAGGGTGGTGTTTATTATTCATAGTAACAGCATCAGTTTTTTAAAAGGGCTTTTGGACTTGGTCAGGTCAATGCAGCATACATGTTATTCCATTGCATGATATTTGACCCAGTGAGACCAGTGGTCTGTATGGTCAAACATGGAATGTACTACAGACATGCATCAAAACAACTGCTTTAAACCAAACTTGGATATCTGTAGGTTATTAAATTCCAGCTCCAAGAATCCCGAATGCTGGCCATGCTGGATGGGTGTTGTAGAAGCTGAAGGCAGTAACATTTAAAGCTCCATGTTTGAGAAGCAGCAGTCTAAGCAGTTGTGCCTTCACCCAACACAGGGGAACATCTGAACTTGCAGTACATTTTATCATGAAATTCACTTGCCTTGCAATTTCCCCTCATTATGAAATAAAGCCAGGAAAAATTACCTGCTGCTTATGAGCAAGGTCAGTTATCGCAAAGTTGCATGCATCGGAAGGAAATAAATTAAATGTTCACCCTCCATTGCTTTCTTGCAGAGCCCATGCTTTAAAACTCCCAAGCAAACCTCGCTAAGCCAACACACAATACTGGACCGAGCACTAACATAAAATGGTGGGTAACATTAACAAGTTCCAGTAGAGAAACAAACACCTCAAGAAGCAGGAACAGATGGCTCTACCCAAGCTGCTCTAGCCAAGGAGTTGGCAATTGATCAAGTGCGGATGAAGCAGACTCTTTGAGTTGAGTAGAATTCCAACAGGAAAATATGAGAAATTTTGTCGGATCCATAAACTGGCTGTGCTCCATTGCCCATGTCCAAACATGATGAATGTAGGAGGAGAAAGGAGGGAAGCATGCTTATAGACTTTTCTGCACCAGCTTCTTCAAAACTGGAGCTGAACCAAAATGTCTAATCAGAATCTTGAGCTGTGAGACAGGTGGGGAGTTCTTACCATATATGGTGGGCATGTAAGGAAGGGGGAACATACTGAAGAGATACATGGATGTAGACCCCAAAAGATTTGGCTTGTAATTTATAAGAACATAAGAAGAGCCATGCTGGATCATGCCAAAGGCCCATCAAGTCCAGCTTCCTGTATCTCACAGTGGCCCCACCAGATGTGTCTGGGAGTGCACAAGACTAGATCTCTGTGTCTGATACCACTCCACTGAATCTGGCCCTTGAACCATGTTTCTAGTAGTATGCCAGAGACAGTAGATATGAAATTAACACATGTAGTGATTTTATGTAGAGCTGCCTAGATGCCCTAAGCACATCCAATTTTGCCTGATTTTGAAAGCTAAGCAGGGTCGGCCCTGGTTAGTACTTGGATGGGAGACCACCAGGGAACACCAGGTGCTGTAGGTGCCTGGAGTAGGAACTGATAAACCACTCCAGTATTCCTGCCAAGAAAACTCCATGGACATGGGGTCAGGAAGAGTCGGTCATGACTGTAATGATGCAACACACACACAGTGTTTTAAGTAATAATTGGAGCTAGAATTTTACATGCTATGTTGTGAAAAAAGACCAGGATACCGAAACAATAATAATTCATAGAATATTGTCTGGAAGTTGCAGAAATGGATATATTGTTGGAATGTTAAATGTAACAAGCAATAGAATAACACTAATATACAGTAGGACCCCAGTATCTGCTGGGGATTGGTTCCAGGCCTTCCTGTGGATAATGAAAAACATAGATAAGAGAGAACACCAAGGAAATCCCCCAAAGCTGCTGTTTTATGACAGTAGCTTGCTTTACAGCTGCTGTTTGAGTCATGGGCTCAATCCCAGGTAGCAGGCTCATAGTTGACTCAGCCTTCCATCCTTCCGAGGTCGGTAAAATGAGTACCCAGCTTGCGGGGGGGGGTCAATGTGTAGCCTGCATACTGTAAGCCTTCCAGAGACTACTTCAAGTGGTATAGGGTGGTATATAAGGAGAACTTTGCTTTTTACAGCTGCTGTTTTATGACAGTACCTTGCTTTGCAGCTGCAGGATTATATATTTATTTTTCCTTTGCCAACCATGGATAATTGAATCAGTGGATAATGAATCAGTAGATATGGGGGTCCTACTGTAGTATATAAGCAATATGCTTAAGTAGAGATGTGTCAACGAATGTGATTATATTCTTCTCACCTCCTCCCTTTTCCTGCTTTTTCCTTTCCTCCCTGTTTTTTACCCTTCCCTTTACCATTACCCCTTCCCTGATTAAAGTTACAATAAGGAGAAGGAGAAGAATCTTAAGCTTTCAAATCATTCAGCTAAGAAAGACCTGAACAAACGTTTCCACTTTAATTTCTGCTAAAAATCTATAGCCCTTGACAGTAGGCATCTGCTCCCATAACTCGGTGATTGGTCACAACTGTAGCTCCAAAGTCATGTAAAGTCATTCCACCACCACCCTGACAAATATGAGCTTATTAACTCTTTGTTGTCTTGTTTCTGAAATGTAGCTTGAATGGTTACAGTTCCAAAAAGCCAAGCGACCAGCTGAGTCATGTGACAGCTCTCCTTCACCATTCAGCAAAATCACACAGCATCAATGAGAAAAGAATATATATACAAGTATATATATAGTTATCCTCCCCCCCCCAAAAAAAAACAGATGCCACCCCTTGCTCAGTTCTCAGTTGCACTCATCATGTAATATTGGTAATTTATTTAACATTAGTTACTTTGATGGCCTATCCAATTGACTCATGGTCCATACAATTTCAGAGGTACTAGGAAGAGATCCAGAAGCTCTTCTAAAACAGACCAAACCCTGAACGCAATTGCAAGTCCCTCCTGTAACAGATCTGTTCCATCAGTTGCTGACTGGTCGGTAAACAGTTATGTGACACCCTCCCTTGATTTAACAGACCTACCTGGTTGGGACCAATAATTGGGTGGATGCCCAAAGTCCTATCTAGTGTAGCATTCTGTTCTCATAAAAGACAACTAGATGGTCATTGGAAGCCTACAGGGAGGGCATTAGAGCAATATCTTTCTGGGGGCCATGTTCCTCAACTACTAGTTATTGCTCAGTCTGGAGTTGCCCAAAGGCTACCATTTAGCTTCATGCCACAATAGGATACCATCGGACCTCTTCTAATGAAGTTGGTGGTAGAAGGTGCAGAATTGTTTAAGCCAAAAAAAAACACCTATTAGTTTTTCTGGTGCCACAAGTTTCTTATTTGTTTAATATGAAGCCTTGTTTCTTCAACTCTACTTCAGAATGTCACACTAGTATCTACACAGTTTCCAAAGAGAAGAGTTTGGATAGGATTTCTGGAATTCTGGGGAAAATTCTAGGAGTTATAAAAAGGAATGTTTTAAAGTTCTGATGAGAACCCAGTGAAAGGATGAGCCTGAGTTTGACAAAGGAATCAGAAGTATAATGAGCCGTCATCTTTTCTAGCAATTCTGTCCTTTGAGTCATATAAACACAGCCAGCTGGATAAATCCAGGAAAGCTTGGACTGAGAAGCACACCAGCAGTTTTCACTGTTGTCTACAACATGTCCCATGCTCTTCAAAGCAGTCACAGCAAAGCAGTAGGTTGGCACCACAGGATAACTGCAGTGCCGCTGTGAAAATTAAGTCTCTTCACACACTGTTGATCAAATAAAATGGCAACTTGCTTATTTTGTGTGGAGTCAGACCAGTCTCTGAAAGAAAGATAGCCTTGTGATCTCCACACTGTAAACGGTGATGGTTTGTAAATGCCAGGGTCTGTAATTGCATTGAAAAGTTGGGCTGGAAACAAGATAAGTCTGCATTTTTTTGGTCTGAGCATTTTTTTAAAATGAGGAAAGATTAGCTCTTTTGTTGGCTCTTGCAATGACTTGATTCATTCTGGCTCCCTGCACTTCTACTCCACTGGAGAAAGATGGAGTAGAGGAGGAGAAAGATGCCAACAGAACTAAGAAAGACTTGATTATATACAGAACCCTCAGACCTTTTTTTTTTTTTTTGAACTCTCATATTTATTTAGGGGAGGCTGGCTAATTCCTTAAACTTGGAAGAGCTTCAGGCTTTGCCATCCAGTTACTTGAGGGAGAGGGCCCATGCAGTCCATTTCAGTCTTAGTCTTTTATGATTCTAAGAGCTACATGGTGAATTGTACTTATATGTCCATAGGTCTATAATACTGTGAGGCACCCATATAAGGAAGCTTAGAAGAAGGGTAGCATTCTTTTAAAGAGGCAAGTAACTCCATCACAATGTTTCTCCAGATGATGCAACATGAGAGAATCTCCTTTTGTTTGATTGATTTCTTCCCCTTTGTTGCCTAAGCAGGTTATAAATAAGTAAAAGACAAGTACAGTGGTACCTTGTATAAAGGAATTAATTTGTTCCAAATGAAATGCATTGAAAATGGAGTAATCCCTTATCACGACCATTTTTATGTTGTATGGATTCGCCCCATAGGCGATCCTATTAAGCAAATTTCCCCTATCTCCAGAAATTTTTATGTGGTACAGATTTTATGTTATACAAACCATTTGTTATATGAGGGTCCACTGTATTCTTAAAATCAGAATACATTGCTACTTGAGAATATGATTAAACAATAAACATGCATTGAAACGTTTCACTACCAAGTAGCTTCTTTAGTCTGAAGATGATATTTGGATGAGCAGTGAAATGTTTTGATCTAACAAGAAAGGAAGTCCAGTTGCCAAGACTCAGTTTCTGGATAATCAACTCAATGAGGCACCTCAATGAGTGGCTCCAAACGTTCTTGGAGGAAGATCTCATTCTGGACCCATCCCAATCCAGGTCCAGTCCATGTCACAGGACTGATGTTGCCCTGGTTGCATTGCATTATGACCTCTTAAGGGTGGCTGACAGGGGCTGTTCTTGTTGGTCCTTCTTGACATGTCTGTGGCCTTTGATAACATCTACCATGGTATCCTCCTGGGCAGGATCTCTGAGGTGGGGATTGGGGGCCTAGCCTTGGGCTGGCTCCACTCATTCCTTGAGGGCCGTGTCCAGTGAGTGAGCCAGCGGAGGGAATTGTTGTCTCCCTGGTCAGTTTCTTGTGGGGTGCCTCAGGGGTCGGCAATCTCCCCCATGCTCTTCAACATCTATACGAGGCCACTGACTGAGGTCATTCAGATACATAGCACTTGCTGTCATCAGTATGCTGATGACACACAGCTCTACCTCTCCTTTCACACCTCTGCAGTGGAGGCTGTCCAGACCCTTGATTGCTGTCTGGCTGCAGTCATGGAGTGGACCAGGGCTAACATGCTCAGACTCAACCCTGAGAAGATTGAGGTTCTGTTCTTCAAGGGGGAGCCTGGATGGGTACAGTGGCCCTCTTCCCAGTCTGGATGGGACCTTCCTCCAGCTAGATGAAAGAATGAGGAGTCTGGGTGTTGTCTTGGATCCAGCATTGTCCCTGGACTCCCAGGTGGCAGCCATTTCCAAATCAGCCAATTTAGGCTTATCGCTCAGATTCACCCTCACCTTGATGAGGACTCCGAGACCTGTTGTGCAAGTGCTGGCCATCTAGAGGATAGATTATTGTAACAGTCCTTATATGGGGCTTCCCTTGACCCTTGTTTGGCAACTGCAGAATGTGCAGAATGTGGAGGCCAGATTGGTGATAGGTGCATCACCCCAATTTTGGCCCACCTGCACTGGTTACCCATTGACACATAAATAAGGTTCAAGATACTGGTTTTGGTTTACAAAACCCTCCATGGCTTGGGACCTGAGTATCTGGCAGAGTGGATCACCCAAAGGTCAGTGCTGGCCCAGCCCACCAGAGCATCACTGTCACTCTCGCTCTGGGTGGCCACCCCTAGGGAGGCCCAAAAGGTCTCCACCTATAATTGGGCCTTTTTGTTGGAACAAACTGTCATGCAAGATTCGCCAAGCTGAGCCCCTAACAGCCTTTTAAAAAGCATTAAAACTTGGCTTTTTAAAGAAGCATACGGTGATTATTAATATTTGTGTTGTTTCCCCCTGTTTCCTGTTTTATTCTCCATCACCCTATAGTTCCTCTAACCTCTTGCCAGGTCCCCTCGCTTGCTAATGATTTGTTATTAATTTGCTTATTGATTTTAATTGCTGTCTTATTTGTTTGGCATTCATGTAAACCGCCCAGAGTTCCCATGGGAAAGTTGATGCGTTCTAGAAATGCAAAAATAAATAAATAAAATAAATAAATGACTGAGAATCTTCACAGAAAGATTAAGGATTCAGAATGCCAATATTGAAAAGTCATCCATTAAAATAGTTAAAAACCAATTAAAACATATTTGTTGTTGTTCAGTCATTAAGTCATGTTTGACTCTTCATGACCGCATGGACCAGAGCCTCCCCGAGTTTGGTCAAATCCATGTTGGTTGCATCGATGACACCATTGAACCCTCATTCTCTGCCATTCCCCTTTCCTCTTGCCTTCAGTCTTTCCCAACATCAGGGACTTTTCCAAGGAGTCCTCTCTCCTCATGAGGTGGCCAAAGTACTGGAGCCTCAGCTTCAAAATCTGTCCTTCCAGTGAACATTTGGGGTTGATTTCTTTCAGGTGCTTTCCTTAGTTGAGCATTCCCCATCCACCCATTGCTTATGAGTACTAGTGTGAGTCTAAGTGGCTGCCTCATGGGGCCGGATAGGAATTTTTGACCCGTTCTCAGAATTGGCCGGTCAAGAATGGAGATTTTTCACCTATCCCACACTGGTACTGGGCCTTAGTTAAGTATTATTTTAGTTGGTCACACTGGTGGCAGAAGCAAATGAAAGGCAGCTGGTGAGTCAGAAATAAAAAATCCGTCCTAGCCCATCCAACCCCAGGACACTGTGGATCATGAGATTACAGTGTTGGGGGAGGATGCACAGGGATGCCTCCCTGGGCCTGGAGTAACCAGTAGTGAGGCTTCAGGCCCCGGGGGTGGTATGTGGATCTACCGGGCCAGAAGGTGCTGTCTACTGACTGCACCACCAGGGGGTAGTGACTTGCCCTAAGCTGTCAGGTTGGTGGGGTCCTGGTAGACCCCCGAGATCCAACCAATGCTATGCATGATGCCAGGCCCCTCTTAATATTGTTGTTCTGCTCTGCAGTTATATGAGTTAATAAAGTGTGGCCCAGTTAAACCCAACACCATGTCTCATCTCGTCATTTCGCATGGGAGGGCAAAATTAGTGTCTTCATGCCTCTAACTGCAGATTGATCAGGATAAACCCCCCTAAACAGCCTGGTTTTTCAATGGCATTTAAACTCCTAGAGCAAGGGCGCCTGACCCTCAGAAGGGAGGGTGTTCCACAGCTGAGCAGCAACCACTGAGAAGGTCCAACTCCTCATTGAAATCTTTTGGGCTTCGTTCAGGGACAGGACCCTTAGCTGTCCCGCCAGGAATGCACAGGTGACTCAGGCAGTTCTGTGTGGGAAGAGCTACTCTGAGAGACATTGAGGTCCCAAACCATTTAGGGATGTATACGTTAACATTAAAACTTTGAAGTCAATGGGCTAGTGTATTGAAACCAGTGCAGGGCGGCCAGGACGGGGGCAATATGCTGATATCTTCTGGTACCCATTAGCAGCCTAGCCACCATGTTCTGCACTATCTGAAATCTCCACATTAACCTCATAGGCATCCCCATGTAGAGATGATGGAAGATGAAGTCCATCATCATCTGGATCAGTGGTTCCAAACCTTTTTGTTGCCAAGACAATATAGTATTTGTGTGTGGAGGGGGCACAGTGCTCCTCCTCCCCCACTATGGTTCCATTGTGACCAAAACAAAAACAAATATGGTCACAATGGATGCATGGGGTTTGTTTAAAAAAAAACTATGCAAACAGGTGTGAATCAAGTGCTTCCCCCCTCCATCTCTTTATTTCTCACTAGAAGTGAGAGGTGTCAATATTTATATTCCTACTTAAAGGATTAATGCTGCTATTATTAATTGATCCCAGAAGGAACCTCTAAGGCAGCAAATGGAGGAGACTGGACTGGAGGAAGGATAGCGGATATTCTGGGTGCCAAAGGGACATGGTGGTGCCTCCATAGGGCCACACGGGTGGATGAGGTGCACTTGGGAACTTTTCTCAACTCGGTGACAAAAACAGCCACTCATACCTACAGGGATGAAGTCACTAGCAATACCATAAAGCATGAGAAAGGATTAGCATCCCCCCCCCGGAACCAACCATTCCCATGCCAAACAGCCTCCCATCTGACATGGCCCAGGTGCCTGATTTGACCCTGAACTTCTTCAGCTGTCCAAATAGTGGCAGCTTTGCACAATCCAGGGGGACTTCCCTTGTCAGTAGAGATGGGCACGACTCAAAAAAATGGTGTTTCGTTTGTTGTTTGGTCATTTAGGGGTCCGTTTCGGTTCGTTTTCATTTTCATGACGTTTTTTGCAAAAAAATTCATTTTTGTTTTGTTAGGTAACGAAATGAAAAAATGAAAACGAAAAATTGCTGTTTCGTTAACATTCTTTTTAGTTCAATGCATCTACAAATTTGGTCGTTTCGTTTTCATTTTCGTTTTGTTTTTAAAAAAATTCATTTCATTTTCGTTGCATAACGAAATGAAAAAATGAAAACAAAAATGAAAAATCGCTTATTTCGTGCCCATATCTACTTGTCAGTAACATTCGTATTTATTACTCTGAAGGTAGCATTAGACAAAGATCCACCATCTGTTACAGCCTAGCTTTGGATGTTGTAAGATTAATGTCTCGAATGCCAGCCCTACAGCACACACTGAAGCAAAAATTTTGAGACTTCCATGTCTTCCATAAATCCTTTTATGGCTGCTTTTTTTTTTAATGCTGCCATGAATGCAAACATTGCATAAGGCCAGGATGAAGTTATAGCATCCTTAGAGACTATATCCTGTTGCCTTATGACTGCAATCAATGCTTTATGACAGTTTAACCTTGATGGCTCCGTCATTGATTAGAAAAGTACTTTGCCAGATGAGAGCTTCTTTTCATTCAGTAGAACTTTGATGTTGTTCTGCTTCCTTGCAGATCACGGCAAATTGGGAACTATTCCTTTCACACAATTCTCTTAGAGTCCAACTTTGATCTTTCTATATCCCACATTAACTTAATGCTTGCTGTGTGTATTGCATCTTCACTGTCATCGTCGTCATCGTCATCATCATCATCATCATCATCATCATCATCATCATCATCATCATCATCATCATCATCATCATCATCATCTTAAAATTGAAAATCTAGTAGGTACCATATGGATCATTCAGTCAAGCCCTGTCAAAGAGACACAGTGGAGAATCAAACTCTGAACCTCTGGTTCTGCCACCAGATACCTAAAATCCTGAACTATCCAGCAGTCCTGATCATAAAAATCAATGGTTCTCAACCTGTGGGTCCCCAGATGTTCCTGGACTACAGCTCCCAGAAACCCCTTCCAGCACAGCAAGTGGTGGAGGCTTCCGGGAGTTGCAGTCCAGGAACATCTGGGGTCCCACAGGTTGAGAACCACTGATATAAATCATATGACTGGTGCAAAACCTAGTTTTTTTTAATTAGTTCTTACTCAGAAGAACAGGAATGTTAAAACATTTCTGGTGGACTCTGTGGAATCAGGGAAAATGAATAAGCTAAATTGTTGAGTTTTCCTTCTTCTGCACTCTATGCTCCATATCCCTCTTCCTCTTTAAACCTGTTGCATTGAAAGGAAAGTGGACTAGTTTTTCCAGAAATATATGGTGACCTGTCCCCTAGCAAAATGTTTATCAGATATGTTTATCAGAGTCATTAAATTTAATATTTCAAAAAACCTCTAGCTTATGAATGTGGGATATTGTGATTCTGTACCCACAATTCAAAATGCCAAGGAATGAATGGCCCAGTGTTGTTGCACAATATTGTGCCTGCATTGGGGACACCAAGATTTACATAGCAAAGGGCAACTTGACTGATGACACACCAATGGCAGCACTCAAGATGGTCTACACCAGTGGTCCCCAGTCTTCTTCTCACCAGGGGCCACTATCATTCTTGTGTCTGTGTGAGCGTGCATGCATTCAGTGCTCTCCCTCTGATTCATTTGTGACCCAAAGCAAACATTGTGGTGGGTGCTCCTGGATACTCTCTTGTGTGCACTACTTTTCACAAAGTGTCACCAGCCAAGGGAAAATCCCAAAAAACGGTCTTCTTTTTACATCAGTGAAATGCTTCTTGAAACTGAGATGAGCATTGCCCTAGAGGTAGTCATCAGTGGTTTTTATATGTCTTTATATGAATCTACCATACATGGCTACACAGAATCTGTGTTTTTAGCCACTTATAATGGTGTGTCTATATCTCTCCTTGTGTGATTGCATTGACACTATGTTATCAATTGTTAGTTTTAATGTTGCCTTCTAATGCTGTAAGGTACCCCTCAATTCCTTGTTTCTTAAACTGAATAGGACTTAATTGTAATGGATTGCATATTGTCTCTCCTAACTGTAAGCCACATTGGGTCCTTTTCCAAGGAGAAAGGTGGAGTAAAAATACTCAATAAATAAATAAATAATAAATCAATGAATAGAATCAGACATGACTAGCACATGTGTACAGGGGAACCTTTACCTTTACCTTTAAACCAGTGGTGTCCAAACTTCAGCCCTCCAGATGTTTTGGACCACAACTCCCACAGACCTTTGTCATTGGTCATAGAGGCTTGGAATTCTGGGAGTTGTGGTCCAAAACATCTGGAGGGCCCAAGTTTGTACACCACTGCTTTAAACATTTCTTACTGAAACACAAAGCAGCTGTCAGGGCTGTTTTTCAACAGGGGTGAATGGTACCTGTAGACCATTTTGATTGCTGGCATAGGTGTCAACACTGTGCATGAAAGTTTGTTTAGACTGACATGGAAACTAAGAAGAATTCTTCCATTTGAAACAGTGGCATTTAATGTCCCTGAAGAAGAAGCTCAGCGCCAGGAGATTTCATCTATTTTTTCCAAAAAATCAAGAAAGCTTGTGGGAATTTCTTTAAAACTAAAACATTGTGGTGCAGCTAATCACTGCAATTATGAATATCAACCCACCTATTTGTCTGAAATTCAGCAGGAATGATGCTCTGCATGTTGGACGCAGGGAGAGGCGAATTTGGGGTTGGATGCCAGAGCATTTGATCATTTGTTTCATTTGTAATGCAGCCTACATTAAGACTGAGCTCCCACAAAAAAGCCACAGGGATTACTCTTTAAATATGGTGTCCTTTATCAGCCCAACAGACACTTTTACTGCTGGCTGGCTGCTCCAGCACTTGTCATAAAAACTATGCTATCCAGCTGCATCTCATTTCACTTTGCTTTGAAATACCCTAACAATTTATGATGACAAAATTACAGCCTGGCTCACAAGCTGCTCTCTCACCCCTAGAACTAAAGAAATCTACCATCCTTATGATTGAGACAGTCCGACCACCCTGTCTCATGGCATTGGTGATGCCAGTCATGATTCATTTTCTTGTGGATTAATATGTTTTACCCAAGGAGATGGAATCAAATTGTTATTGAGTAGAGATGGGCATGACTTGGCGAAATTCTCGTTTCCGTTTCCGTTTCTCGTTTCCGTTACGTAATGGAAATGGTAACGACAATTACTCTGCCAGAACTCGAACTCGAACCGACTAAAGAAAAAATGGGTCTGATTTGTTGTTGTCGTTCCTGGCATCACAGTGATCGCGCGATGCCAAGCGGCACAGGAAAAAAGTTTTAAAAATAAAAAAACCCCGATTCCCGGCCAAAAATGAGGCGAAAATATGCCTGCCTGAGGGCCCCTACCAGAGGGGTGGTTTCTGGGGGGGGTCCCCGGCCTCCCTCCCTCTCCTGTCCTGGGCTGCGCAAAGTGCGCATCCTCGTCGAGTCGCAACTCGCCAAGTGGCGTGGCACAGAGAAAAAGTTTTAAAACTAAAAAAAAAAAAAAATGATTCCCGGCCAAAAAAGCAGGCGAAAATATGCCTGCCTCAGTGAGGGCACCTACCAGAGGGGTGGATTCTGGGGGGGGTCCCCGGCCTCCCCCCCCTCTCCTCTCCTGGGCTGCGCATCCTCGTCGTCTCGCCAACTCGTGCCATGCCATGCGGTGCGGGCGGGGGATCGAAAATGGGGCGACCGCAATATTTATTTTGAAATCGCGTGGTCCAAAAACACACCAAAGCACCACAGAAACATGCGAAAATAGCTATTTTAAAACTGCCTGAATTTTTACAGTAACAGCAGTGGGTTTTTCTTGCAACAAAACATCTCCATTGATTTTATTTTATTTTATTTTTATTTTTATTTTTTTACACCTGCGCAATGATGGGCTGGCCATGGGAGTGGACCATGCACATTTTTGGAGCCATTCCACCAATTGCATGGCCACTTGGCCAGGTTTTGACCGAGACTTCTGGGATGTGCCAGTCGGGCATAAAAAGCCCACTAACCCTAGCCCAAACCCGAACCCGAACCCGAACCCGAACCCATACGCCAGTACACTGTCCTTCTTAGTGGGTCAGAGAGGCACCCAGAGGTGCACCCCAGTAACTCACCCTAACCTTACCAGTAACCCTAACCCTAGCCCTTGCGCTAACCCCTAACCCCAAGCCAGATCTGTGTACTCACATTGCACTACAGCAAGTACACTTCCCTTCTTAGTGAGTCACAGCGGGCGCCCGTAGGGGTCCTCTCTCACTTCGTTCCCCAGCCCAAGTGCAGGCAGTCAGTCACAGAGGCACCCAAAAGAGAGGCGCCTCTGCATGCTGTAATTGCAACTTAATGGTATGCATATCCAATTGGCTATGCATGCCATTTTGTAGCGGGCCAGAGGAGGCACCCACCCCAGAGAGGTGCCTCCAGGAGCCCGCTTTCCCTTCATGGCGGGCCAGAGGAGGCACCCATCCCAAAGAGGTGCCTCCAGCCCCCCCAAAAACCAGTACTAACGACAGACAAAAAAACCAACAAACGAAACGACAAATTTTTGGAAAATTTCACGAAAAACGGAAACGAGCTGAAACAGGCTGGCTCCGACACACGACAACTCGAAACGTAATTTTTCCTGGTCGTGCCCATCTCTATTATTGAGCATTGGATCTACTCCCACCCAGAATAAGTTTTCAGACACAACATATTGCAAACGGTGTTAAGGAGAAGCTATATTTTTCCCAGTGGCCCTTCTCTTGCAAGCAGCAGCTCATATCTTCTTTCTCTTTTTGATCACTTATTCAATTAGATATGTAAATGGACTAGCAGATTGGCGCTACACCTGCTCCTTCCAGCTGTCTACTAAACACAGCTTCTTCTACCTCTATAAAACTGGTACCCATTCATTAAAAATCTGTGGAAGGGAGGAGGGGATCAATTGGCTATGTGTAGATATCATGCAAACAATAGGAAATCATGCTCAGTGTTCTTGTTTTAACAAATCCTGGCTTGTAGATTGTGGCTCAGAACAAGAACATAAGAACATAAGAAGAGCCATGCTGGATCAGGCCAAAGGCCCATCTAGTCCAGCTTCCTGCAAGGTATTGCTACTGAAAAAGGAGGAGGAGGAGGAGGAGGAGGTATATGCTCTCTACATTTGTTCCATTACACATTTCTGGAGCATTTACTATTCTCCACTAGGTGACAGACTCAGGATGAGCTTGCTGGACTCTGCAAAAATAGTACAAACCAAACCTTACATGGCATATTAGTGAACGAACTTGGTGGTGGAGCCAAAGGATCTAGCTCTACTCATTACTGATGCAGAACCCACAAGAGGATTTGCATGTGATAAACAAGGCTCTGAACCACAGGCAGCTTGTAATCCCAAGGGGTGGGATGGACCCATTAGGGCTGACAGCATTGGACCGTAGGTGACTTGCCTTCCTTCCTCCCAGTCTGCAGGCCCCATGTGCCCTGCAGGGCTTCTCTGGAGGACCAGGTGAATCCACTTGAACACAATCCACTCAAACATACCAGTAAAAGGGTGCAGTGACCACAAGTAAACAGCACATTTTGGTCATCGTTACCATGCAGGACCACAAGAGGAGTCAAAAAGATTACTGTTGTTAGCACAGTGATAAGCCTTACCAAGCTATGCCATAAAAGCCAAAGTCGAGGAGCAAGTTACACCTAAAATAAGATCACTAAATCATTGGTATGTATGGAGGAGCTGAATGACCAAACCCCCACTGATGGAGATCAATATCTCCCCTCAGTCCACTTTTCTCAAAGCTAAACATGCCCAGTTTGATCAGCCTTTCCTCATAGGACTTGGTCTCCAGTTCCCCTATCACCCTTGTTGCCCAAATTGGAACTTGTTCCAATTTGCCAGCATACTTGAAGTGTGGTGTTCAGAACTCGATGTAATAAATATGAGACCTAACCCATGCTGAATAGAGGGGAGTTAGTACCTTGCAGGATCTGGAGACTATACTTCTATTAATCCTGCCTAAAATAGCATTGGCCTCTTTTGTAGCACATCACACTGTTGGCTCATATTCAGCTTGTGATATACGATGATTCCAGATTCTTTTTTTAAACTATATTTTATTCATTTTCTATAAGAAAAAAAGTATATGCAATATTTGCTACACATCATGATACATGGGTTTCAGTCCTTATTATGTTACAACCAGTTTTGCCCTCCCAGCCCGGAAATAAAGAGGCAATATGTGTTTGTGGGATTAAAATTGGGCCACAAATTATTGGTATGAAATTCACTCAATTCAACTGTTAAACATCCCTTAAACTAGGGGGCCTGAATGTAGTGCAAGAGGATCAGTTAATGATTCCTAGTAATATTAGAATGGTGCTGCCCACCTGTTCAGCAACCCTCCCAAAACCTGTGGTCTGGGCAGCCCTCATTCCTAATCTTTGAACCTATTTATACCAAACACCTAATGTTCCTAATGTTCCTAATTCATTTCCTAATTTATTTCCTAATTCATATTGAGGGTTACCAGCTCACTAGGGGATATTAAACAATACATTTTACATGACTTCAATTTTCCACTTGCACTACCCACCAATTGAGACCTGTTATAAACCTCCCCTTTGCCTTAAAGAGAATGGTATAGGTGAAAACACACTGCCACTCCAGTCCAATTGAGCAGCAGCCAAAAATTCCAATCTGGGCCTTACGTGACCAGCTAGTCCCATTCTCTCAACTGGGAGGGAGTGAGGGAAGATGGCTAGATCACAAAAGAGGCCTCTCACCACGTGCATCAAGCTAGGCATCCAGGGCTCCCATTTCTGCTCGGAGGTAAGCCCCAACCACCATCGGGGTGCTTGTCAACCCTGCAAAGGAGAGGCAGCAGTGTGGGGTGATGAGACTAGTTTGCTTCTGTGCCTCCTCAGACAGGACTACTGTTGGACAGCCGTAGACTACAGTATTCCCTCTGTCTGTCATAGAGTTTACCTGATCAAAAAAATGAAATCAGAGTAGTCTGGCAGGATGCCCCTAAGCCTGCATCACATGCCTTAGCCAAGTTGGAAAAGGAGCAGACAGACCTTTGCTCTGCTCTTTCCTGGGCACCCCCATGTGGGCCTGCGGAGCTGCCTGAGGCTCTGGGGGTGGCAGTGGCAGTGGCAGGTGTGAGTCAGGGCTTGTGAGGCTTGCTGAGCCTCCCCACTTCCCACCAGAGCATGGCAAGGAGGCGCAGCCAGCCACTACCGCCTCCCTTTTCGCTGAAGTTCTAACCTATGGGTGGTTTTAATTAATTCATTCATTAATTTTAATTAATTTATTTTATACAGTGATCCCTGGGGCTGAGGCAGTGGCGATGGTGGCCACCAGTGCAGGGGACACTTGGAGGTGGGCGGTCGGCCAGGCGGGTGGCTGAGGCTCCAGCTGCCGCCAGTGCTGAGGAGCTGGGGGGATGGAGCAGTGGTGAGGAGTGTGTGTGTGTGTGTGTGTGTGTGTGTGTGTGTGTGTGTGTGTGTGTGTGTGTGTGTGTGTGTGTGTGAATGCACATAAACAAACACAAACACACCCTTCAGAAAGGAGCCCACCAGGATGTGCGGTGGGCAAAATGAGCCCGCGGGCTGTTCAAAGTTGGACAGCCGTGGCCTACAGCAGTGCTCCCCAACCTTTTTGTCCCCACGGACCGGTAAATGTTTGATGATTTTCCGTGGCCCGGGGCTGGGGTGCAGAGGGGGAGATGTCGGGGGGGTCGGGGGAAGGGGAGGGTGTGGGGGCGGGGATGGGGGAGGGAGGAGGGGGGTGGGGGCTTGGAGCGTGTGCCTTGCGGGGGGGCCACGGAGCGGCGGCGGCGGCGGCGCCGCCGGCTGGGGGCATCGGGCGTGCCGCTCTGTCTGTCACGGGGGGGTGGGGAGCCTGGGGATTAAAAAAATGAAATCAGAATAGTCTGGTGGGAGGGGGAGGCGCGAGGAGGCTGGATTTGTTCTTCAGCCCTTGACACACACACACACACACACAAACACACACACACACACCCACCTCTCAGGGAGGCGGGCAAAGCTCATTCTAGTCCCGCCGGGTCTATTATTGCCTCTCTGTCCGTTTTCTGGCAAGTGCTTGCATTTGCCGGGAGCAGCAGCAGCTGCCATATGTAGAAACTATAGGATCTATCTTTTAGCCAAAGAAGGGGAAGGAGGAAGTGATTTCACTGGGTGGATGAGAAGCTGAGTTTCGAGGAGGAGGAGGGCGGAAATCCAGAAAAGTCAAGCTCCTCCAGCTCCTCCAGGGGAAAAGGAGGAGGGAGGAAGGCGGCGGAACTCCCCATTGACTTAACTTCCGCGGCCCAGTTGGGGACCACTGGCCTACAGTATTCCCTCTGCCTGTCAAGGAGGTTACCTGATTTAAAAAATGAAATCAGAATAGTCTGGCAGGATTTGTTCTTGACAAATCCATGTCGGCTTCTAGTTATTATTGTGTTGTTTTCCAAGTGCTTGCATTTGGGGAGGAGGGGCTGCCATATGTAAAAACAATAGGATCTATCTTTTAGCCAAAGAAGAGAAATAAGTGATTTCACTGGGTGGATGAGAAGCTGAGTTTCAATCAAATCCAGAAAAGTCAAGAGGGGAAAACAACTTGACTTAACTTCCAGTTCTCTCCTCTCATTTTGTGTGAGGCTTGGAGAGAGCTCATATCTTGAGGAGGATGTTTCCCCAGAACAGAATTCAAATTTAATCAAAGTCATGGGGCCTTTGACTACAACACCCACACACCCCAAGTTATCTTATGCCACCTTTGCAGTAAAGGTATACCTGGAGCCTAGCCATATTTTCTCAGTCATAGGCCTCCTCTGGCATTCAGCAAAGCTCATTGCAAAAAATGTGTACAGGATTGCAATCAATCAGTCCTCAGAATTTGGAGACAATTAGGTTAAAATGAGCATGGATCACCTGCCGTCTGGTTTCAGGACAGCAGCCAGCATCTCCTCAGGTGATATACTATTGCACCGCCTAGCAAGGGGAAGGGAGGGAAAAAGCCAGGCTGTCATGGCAATTGAACTAGGGGTGCCTGATCTGACATGTGACTGAGCATACACAAACATTGGAATAGAAGCTCCTAAAAATCTCTGTTTCATTCCCTCTCCTTAGATGAATCTGTGCAGCTGTACACAGCATAGGGAACCGGGGGGGGGAGGGGGGAACCCCTGGGCCCACGAGCAGAAGCCAGCCCATGGCAGTGGAAAGAGTGTAACCATAATGCTACAATGGCTGGCTTGGGTGTGTGAATCTTGTGGTGAGAAACCAAAGAGGGGGAATCCTTTTCCCCCATTTCTCCTCACAGAGACATTTCTCTGTGCTGGGCTATTTTTAAAAAAGCCACACCAAAAATTGCTCATGGTCCATTTTCCCCAGAAGAAATGTCCGTGTTCACAGCAATATTCCTGTGCAAAGTCCTCAATGAGAGAGAGAGAGAGAGAGAGAGAGAGAGAGAGAGAGAGAGAGAGAGAGAGAGAGAGAGCTCTAAGCCATTGAATTTGGAGTTTCTTGTGCAAAGTGAACAGGCAAAATGGGTGAGGGCACATAGGAGTGATGGGAGGAACCATTTTGGGGACACCGTTTCTTAATTTGCTGATGACATCATTGGCTCGGGGGGGTCTTAGTGGGGGATCTCAATGTAGGAAACCAACAAGATTTTTTATTGGCCAGTAGGAGGTGGACAGGCCAGTAGAAGGTGACAAAAACCCAATGCTCCATGGGAACAGGGTAGCAGTAGCCAGAAATGCAAAGTAGGGCCAACTTGCTATGCCTAGGCCTTTACTGAGACACCTATGGATAGTCTTGATTCTGACAGAGGCATTTTCTTCCTGTGTTATCCTCTTCTCCCCATACATACTGTAGGTCTTTGGTCTGCCAGTTCAGCCACAACCTGTTCCTTGAAATTCCAGGGCCAGCTCCTGAAGCTGGCATGTTCTAAATCGAATACTTGTTATGCCACTGAGGAAGAAAGCTCTGGGGGTGTGTGAGTCACACACAAACACAGGCCACGGTCTCACCAGCGTTTTCTGCACATTTTTGCAGCAGCGAACTGTGCAGTAAAAGATAGCGCCCTAACCACAAAGGGAAGTAATTTGTTGCCCCAACTGACCACGCCCCGGAAGCACACTTTCACCGAAGTTTTTTAAACCACCACTAGGGGTTGGATTTAAAAACTTCCCTTAAAGATGCACAGTTCTTTGCTACTCTAACAAGGTGTGATCCCAGAAAATACGCAGTAATTAGCTTCGTAACCCTTTTCCTGCCACCAATGGAGACTAAAGGCGTTTATACACGACCCCTAAACTCCGGGGCAAATGGCTCCCAGCTCCGGAGATTAAAAATGTTTACCCACCAGCTCCGGAGTTAACAGGAAATTAAGTGCGACCCCGCCCACTTTAGCGCGTCCCAACGCAGCTTTCAGGTACCTGCTTTTTGGATGTGAAAATATTTGATCCGGTGTAAGGATAGTGAGTGCGGGGCTCTCCTGGCTTCTGTTTGTTGTTTTTCTAACGCCCCTTTAGAGATCTGAACCACCAATGGAGTGTGGAGGGGGTGGGGACAGAGGAAAACAACCCAGGAAAAAGGGAAAAGATGTGCAGTAAGCAAGTAGAGATGGGCACAGAGCAGTAAAATACTACTCTGTCGACAGGACACTAACTGTGCATCAAACACCACATGACTGCCCGAAAAAAACCTATGCATCAAATTAAGATGCGCAGAAAACTTTAGTGAGTCCGCGGCCACATTTGAAGCTGAACAAGTGACCCTACTTACTGGTTGAAAATTAGTGGAAGGGAGTACCCATGTTAATGACATCTCATATGTTTGCACTCCCCATTGTTACTTGCTCTTGAATTATGGCTCCCTGCCAGGACCAAAAAGGGAAGCATGGTTATTTCCTGGGAATTTGGTAGCTGCCCTGGCAACCTGTCAACCCTTGTAAGTGTCCATGTCTTGTGTCTCCAGGAACTCCATTGAAACCACTCTTAATAGGAAGCTTCTCACCATCACCCAGAGCTTCTCTGAAGTACAGAAATTAGTGAGATCAAATCCAATTCCCTCTATTTTAATGGTGATTTTATATAGCAAAAAATGTTGGCTGCAAAGCTCTCATTCTTGTTTCCCTTGTATGGCATATGCTGGATCTTATTTTGACTTCAAAGGAAAATTGATTTCCCTATATATTTTGTTGCCTAAGCAAAGAGGCTGCCCTGAAGTCATGTCAAGCTGATTTATGAATGTTCCAAGAATGATTTTCTGTGACTTTACATGCACATCCAATCGATATTCAAAATCATTTCTAGGAATGCCAATGCCCAGGTCATAAGCTATCAATTCCATGAAACACTTTGCATAGCAACCTGGGATCTATAAACTGCTATCTCATTAACACAGCTACCCATGTGGAAAGCAAATCATCCTTCGGATAGAGCAAATCCAAATGCAAGGATACCTCTGTAGCATGTTTCCTAGCCAAGCCCCCAATAAATTCACATCATCCGAGTAACAAAAGACAGGAGTACAAAGATTACAGATGAAGAAATCTGTCAGTTCCAGATTCTACTTCATTCCCATTTTCAAGGCCACAAAATTCTTTCCCATTCTCAACAGGAGGAAGTGTGTGAAATTTGCTCAATTCTCCAACTGAGATGAACTATGGTTCCCATCCATTGCCAATAGCATCTCTCCCTGGCATGAAGATGACCTTGTTAAAGACAAGAAACCTTTCTGGAAACAGAAGTGCCAATCCTAAATTGGTGCTGACCCAGTGGGATACACATGGATCCAAAGCCAGATTTTCTGAGCGAAGCAATTCAGCCCAGCCCTAACGTTTGGTGGACTAATCTGTCCATTTTGGTTTCTCCCACATACAGCTTTTAAACATTTCATCACATTTTCAGAAGTTAGGAAGTTCAGCAATCAATTGAAATAAAATTCTTAGCCTTGCAGTGAACTGTGCACAATGTAGACAGCGAGGAGCCATTCTCAATGAGATGACCACATTATATGTAGTCTGCCCTCACACATGAGAGAGGAGTAAAAAAGAAGACATCCCAAATGAAGGATCATCTCTTCTCCATCCCTTGTGTAGCAAAAGATAAAGATTGCTTGGTACACCCCTTCCGGATGCTACAGATGCTACACTGAGAACATCCTACATAGGATCTGATGACCTATCACTTGCAGCCTAGTTCCCATAAATGGGCATCCATCATGCATATTAAACCCGCTTAAATTGGCTTTCACAGACACATATGTATTACACACACACAATGTTCACATTGTCCAGTCTAACATAGGCCTTTTCTCAGAGTGGTTCAAGCTACTGATCAAGTAGTGAGAAAATAAATAAGGCAAACATGAGATCCATGCATTTGTGAAGCACCCCTTAGTTATACCTGGCAGTAAAGGACAGTAATTGAGGAACAATTAAATCCAAGCAATACATTTTTTTCACATGAGTGTACTCCCAGAAATAGCCAGGGGGGAACGGTTGCACAAAAATTGCTTCCATATTGTTCAGAGTGCTTCATATTCCCAAGGAATGAGCAGGACAGGTTGTGTTTGCTTTCGATCAGACTGTTCTAGAAGTACATAAAGCACTCATCATATCTGCACAAGATTTCTATCACCTAAAGGAAAAGACCGAGCATGCGTTTGAAAGGTTAGCAAACAAAGAAGTGGTACTATATACTGTAGTTCAGTCACCCTGATGAAAGCCCCAAAGTAATTGTTTGAACTTCACCTATCCCGTCCCCCTCTATTTTCGATCCAGGTACATTTACAATCCAAACCTTACTTGTTTCAAATTCAAATTCATGGGCTATCTTTCTGTTTCTCATAGCTTACATTCCTTCCTTCACAACCTGAATGCTTTCATATTCCCAGGGCTGGAGAGAAGGATTAAGGGTCATTTTATTTAGCAACATTTAGGCTGATGCTTCATGTCCATCTCATCACTGTTTGCGTTCCCGCTTGGGACTGGTACAAAGAAATCTAACCGCACGTCCATTGCAGGATGAGGGAGTTCATCCCGACCACGCCCCCTGAACTGCGATCTAAGTGGGATGAGAGATTCCCCTCCCTGGCCTCGGGAATCTCCTCATCTCGCTTCTCATTCCAAGATGAGTGCCCGTGAGGTAAGGCTCATCACGCAATGTGCCATTCTCCATTTAGTGGCAGGAGTGTGAAGTGCCATTCACCAGTACATTCCCTATGGAGTCAGCAATGCAGTGCAGCCAGATTAAAAGACAAATGCCTCAAACTTAGCTCCATAACGCATTGATTGCAAGGCTTCGGAGAATCAAAACATCAAAAAACGGAAGGATGGGCCAAAAAAACGGAGAACAAAGGCATGGAATTTCACATCTCATCATGGAACGAGGACATGCGGTAACAGTCACACCGGTATCATCAATCACGCCCATGCGTACACGAGAACAGGGACAGAACCGCAAGAAGACCACATGGCCACAACCAACATCAACACGCAACGAACTTCCTCCCGGGATGAGAGTGGATGTGAAGTAACCATCTTAGTTTCCCAATGTCCAGTTCATTCACAGATCTCTATCTCTAGTCAGCCGGATTGATTGTATAATGATCAAGAAATGTCAAGACAATAGATGAACAGAAGACACACTGGCTGGAATCCTGTAGGAAGGGCAACGAGAGTAGGTATTGAATCCATGGAATTTAGAGAGGAGTTGACTCACCAAATTCCTGCTGATTCAATCAGCTTACTCTAATTGCAACATATTACTGGATTCCAGCCATAATATGATTTGTTCTGAATACATCAGGGAGTAATAATTTAGTCCCATTGCATAATGTTTTGGCCAATGAGCATCCATTATTATCAAGAGTTAATGTACAAGAAAGAAGGACATCTCTAAACAAATACGTTCTGGGCTGAGGATCCTCTTGGTAATGAGCTGAAGTGAAGAAGGTGAAGAAGGCAAACTTAAAAACCCATTATTGAATTTTATGTCATCTTGGACGTGTTTTTACAGTAGACCATTAATCCAATTTAGAAGTAAAGAAGCACAGTGATGGGGGGGGAGAGAATAATGAGGGAGAGCAGAAACATAAGTGTTCTAATGGGTTCTTTCTAAACATGCATTTAATAAAATATAAACAGTGAGAAAGGGAAAACAAACTCTGCTTTAGACCAGACCAGATCTTATACTTTATCGTACTTGATGCAAGTTATTACTGTATATCAGGTATTATAATAAGATACTGTGTTGCATGACATTCCTGTTAAATTAATAAATCTAGTCCAAACAGCTTGATGGGAACCACACAAGAGGCTGGCAAAGGGTTATGAAATGATAAATGAACTTTATAGAAAAACACAAGAAGTCAGATTCAAGGAATCAAAGGGAAATTTAGGGTTTCAGTTTTCCTGCCCTCAAAATCGAGGAGGCCCATTTATGCAAACTGAGTAAAATAGTTTTTCCATTTTTGTATTCTTATGTCGTGTGTGTGTGTGTGTGTGTGTGTGTGTGTGTGTGTGTGTGTGTGTGTGTGTGTGTGTGTGTGTGTGTGTGTGTGTGTTGTGTTGTGTTGTGTTGTGTTGTGTTGTGTTGTTACAGTCATTACTGACTCTTTGTGACTCCATGTACATGGAGTTTTCTTGGCAAGAATACTGGAGTGGCTTGCCAGTTCCTACTCTAGGCGCCTACAGCCACTGGCATTCCCTGGTGGTCCCCCATCCAAGTACTAACAAGGGCCGACCTTGCTTAGCTTCCGAAATCAGGCAAGATCTACCCATGAGTTGGTTATTTGAAATATGGTGCTGGAGGAGAACCTGGTAGAAATCCTGGACTGCCAGGATTCCCACCCCCAATTCATTCCTATAGGCCAGTGTTGGCAAACCTATGGCACATGTGCCGATGGTGACACTCGGAGCTCTTTCTGTGGGCACCTGACATCGCTCTTCCACAGCCACTTGTATTCAGGTTAAATTGCTGTATTCGCACTTTGCGAAAAATTAGTGAGTTTTGAATCGCAGTTTGGTTGCTTGATCTCTAAAAGGTTTGCCATCACTGCTATAGGCTTACTGCTTTCTATCCACTGTTTATAGGCAGAAAGGGATGTGTGAGGGATCTCCAGCTGTGCCGGAAGCCCTTCAAAACATGACAAAATGGCCTCCTGTGCTGCCTCAAGCACACAATGTGACCCTTAAAACTCTTCTGGGGAGAGCAGGGTTCTGGGGGTCATATTTGAGGCACCATACAGCAAACAGACAGCATGGGCTCATTCCTGCTGTCTTGACAGGAAGGCTCCTGGGGCAATGTAAGTAAAACAAGATGGATGGGAAACAACAGCTAAAGGGGAACAAGCAGTTCGTAGTAATTAGCAACTCATTGTTATGCAGTGCTTGCACAATATGGGAAGAAAACGTAACTGTTACAATCTGCATTGTTGCTCCCACTTTGTGTTAAGGTCCTGCATGGGGGTCACACTTAATCTCCAACACAATCCATTCCTTCCGCCTGCTGACATCGTTGTTCTCTGAAACGAAGCTAGCAACAAACTTGTCGAAAAGAACTTCCTGCACAGTAATGAAACGGCTCCAAATGTGCAGAAAATATTGAATAAGTAGTTTGCACGGCCCGTGTTAACAAGCTGCACACTCTGCCTTTCCTTTCATCTGTGACAGCATTAAAGGTTTTTACTAGCCATTAGCTTCCATTGTGAGAGCTACAAAAAACAGGCAAGACAAGGTATTCCAGGAGAATTTTACAGCTGTCTAATGGCTGTAACAAGACATTCTAATGTTGCTTCTTCAGCAGCTAAGAAAACACCAACACTGGCATAATTTACAAGGACAGACTGTCAGGACCCAATGCATTCTCAAGGACAAGTGCCCAAGTCTTGCTGCACATGGTGTAAGCACCAGCTCCTAGTGTAGTGAAGGTGGGGTGTCACTTCTCCCTGTTTGCCCTCCATCCACATTTACTGGGTTCAATTACTGATCATGGCAGAGCACTTTTACACACCCCATAATATGCACGTGATAGCAATCTTGAACAAGGGGCTGTAATGTCCGATGGCATCATCCCATTGTCACGCCTCCATTTAGAATGTGTGGCAGGACACATCCTCTGATGTGCTTAGTCTCCTCTCCTCCCCCATGTGTATGTCCCCAAAATTAGTACCAATTACAAAAATGTCAATGAACATCCACGCATCATTGCCCATCTCTTTAAGCTATTGCCCTCTGGCTGGCGATGTTCATACCATGTGAGCTTTGTGGTAACATTTGCTTCTTTTCCTCATACATGTGAACAAGCATAATGGAATGGTCATACCTGGGAGTCTCTGGGTCAAAGTTCAGTTCGGGAATAATTCCAGGGAAGTTCTTCATAATGGAGATGATCATAATATTTAACAAGCTTGTTCTTGCAAAGATCATGTGCCCAAGATTTCACAGCAGAGTTTCATTTAGTGTGTGTGTGTGTGTGTGTGTGTGTGTGTGTGTGTGTGTGTGTGTGTGTGTGTGTGTGTGTGTGTGTGTGTGTGTGTGTGTGTGTGTGTGTGTGTGTGTGTGTGTGTGTGTGTGTGTGCTACCATTCTGTATCAGGCACAATGTTCTTAAAATAGCTTCAGCCTTGTAAAACCTTTGTAATGACAATAAAATGCCAATAACCTGGCCACATCATGAATAATAATGTTCAGCATAATACCAGTAAGTGAAATAAAACCATTACCACTATTGAAACACCATATCAAATAGGTGGGTGATGAAATCATTTATGAGAAACTATGTTAAACACAAGGGGCTTTAGAGTCTACTTAAAGACCTGCAATAATGGTGCACAATATAATTGAGTTGCAGCCAGATTCCATGAGCATGAGTCCACTGTTGTGAAGACTTGATCTCTCATACCCATCAGTTTATTGATCTCAGAAGTGACCTCTAAACTAGAACTCAAATCATAAGCTGGTTGAGACCAGGGAAGGCTGCCTGAAATGACACCTCTCCTACACAATTCTCAGTCTACTACAGAAACCTAGAGGCTGAAGCATTGGCCTTTTTCATACTTTCCCGTCTGCTGGCCTCATCACCATTCAGAACTGGTTGTGTAACTATAGGATGGTGGGCTGTGTGATGGACAGCCTATGTGGTGACTGTCCTGTAAAAACAGATACAGCTCAGAGGTGAGAAAAATTACCACTGTGGATTACATGGGATTCTGGGTGCTATCATCCAAAAAAAAGTTATTTATTTATTTTTGCATTTGTATACCAGTTTTCCCAGAGGTGAGAAAAAAACTGGGAACTGTCCCACAAAAAAAAGTTATTTATTTACATTTGGCACAAGGGAACTGTCCCATGAAACAGTTGCCAGTTTTCCCCAAAGGGAACTGTCCCACCTGAAACAGTTGGCACAAGTATGACCATGTTGCCTTTATGTCAGTGCCCTCTTAAAAGTAAGTGTAGGGCACTTCCTCTGGAAGGGAACTCCAGGGTAGGATCTTGTCTCCATGCCATGATGCCAGTGCAAAGCTCTCATCCTCATACCTACACTTGGTTCAGGGAAAGAATGTTCCATCAAAAGTTGTCCTTCCATGCACATTGCAGATTTCCCCCAGCGCAGGATACAGATAAGATGCCACTGAGTTCCCCACATCTGCATTACATCTGCATTTCTAGAAGGAAAAATGAAAGAGGGAGCAACCAGCTATGTATAGAATTTGAAAATAATAAGGAGTTCGACTCTTTGTTTATATACATGGCCTTCTGAGCAAAATGAAATCCAGCAGCATAATTTGTGTTGTTGCCAGTTTCCATAAAGGGAACTGTCTGCTGCTGCTGAAACAGTTGGCACAAGTATGACCATGTTGCCTTTATGTGGTGGTAGTTTTCTTGATACAGCTCCAGAGGTGAGGTAACTGTGGATTACATACCAATTCTGGGTGCTAAAGGCTGATGCATCAGTGATTGTGTTGTTGTTGTTGTTGCTGCTGCTGCTGCTGCTGCTGCTGCTGCTGCTGCTGCTGCTGCTGCTGCTGCTGCTGCTGCTGCTGTTATTTCCTTTTAGAAATTGTGAATTTTTGTCCCCTTGGGGTGATTTTACTGCTGCCAGAAGGATGGTTTTACTGGTGGTGGTAGTTTTCAGATCTCAAACAGTCCCTACTATTTCCTGCTCCTGTGGCCCACAATAGCTTCCTGCCAATAATGGGGATCTCAAGAGAGCCTTAAGGTCTTTCAGGGAAGGGATCAGCCATTTTTTAATTTTTGAAAAACTGCCAGAATGAATGATGTCATCAGCCTTACCCAATTCCTGATTATGATGCTGGGATTCAGCCACTAAATATTTATGACTCAACATTTATTTATTTAGCAATGTACTTTTCCATAGTGCCATAGTCCGATCCATTCCAGGCTTGTGATTAGGAAAAATCAAACAAGCTTTAGCCAGTGATGTGTTCAGTTCATGGATGCTTAAAACCACCTGGCACCCTTTTTCTCTTCTGTTGCCTGTTAAACTGTCTTATGAATGGAGCTTCATCAACTTAGATTTGTGGCAGAAATTGGGATGTGTGGGGCTTTTTAGTTCTGGTTTTAAAAATGAGCATGGCTAAATACAGAACAGTAAGAAAATCCTGCACCAGACTAAAAGCTTACCTGGTTCAACATACAGTATTTGATTACACAGCAGCCAACCAGACAGCTATGGGGAGCTCACAGGCAATCCCTGCCTTCATCTGGTGTTCGCCAACAACTGACAGTGAGAGGCCTGTTGCTTTTGATACTGGAGACAATCTGTAGCTGATACGAGGTATTGGTAGCATAATTCTTCATGAATCTGATCATCTTTTGGAGCCGTTCAAGCTGACAGCTGCTGTCTTTTGCAGTAACAAATTCTATAGTTCAACTAAGGGCTGAAAATAAGGCCCATCAGTTTTATTGATGCAGGAGGCCTCATTTCGGCAAGACACCTCAGCGAGAGACTTTCAGGTTCGTCGCCTTTCTGTGAGAGTGAGACAAGGAGCACTAAACTTTTCCCAACAAGGTATCTGGACCTTGAGCAAGTTGTTGCTGTTGTTCGTGTTGTGCCATGACAGTCATGACCGACTCTGTGTGACCCCATGTCCATGGAGTTTTCCTGGCATGAATACTGGAGTGGTTTGCCAGTTCCTACTCCAGGCACCTACAGCACCTGGTATTCCCTGTTGGTCTCCCCTCCAAGTACTAGCCAGGCCTGACCCTGCTTAGCTTCCAAGATCAGTCAAGACTGGGTGGGGCAGGCTATCTCTGTACAAAAAGGGGGCATCCTTTCTCTTTGAGAGATAGCTGGATGGATAGCTCAGGGGAGTTTGTCATCTGAATGGGGAGCCAAAGATTGGGAGTTCAATTCCCCACTTGGCCTGCTGCAAGTAGAGCCAGCCTGTGTGCCCTTGAGCGAGCTGCCCAGTTCCAGGGTGACCCCAGAAGAAGGGGATGTTAAACCATTTCTAAGTGCTCACTACCTGTAAAACCTTGCAAAGGGTTGCAGTAAGTTAGAATTGACTTGATGCACACCGTTATTTATTTGCTTTGATGACCAAAGCATGCACACAGTGAGCACAATTGGGCTGACGGTTTCAAAAGGTGCACTCAACTACTTGGGCACTTCTAATCATCAGAAGTCCATGCAGCCAAGCAACAGTGATCCTCTTTTTCATACAATATCAAAATTCAGTAATTATTTCAACGTTACAGGTTACACAAGTATGTCCTAGACCAAATCAGGCCTGAATTGTCTCTGGAACAAACCTGTTAAAACTGAGGCTGCCCTAATTTTTACACACCTTGAGAAGGCAGAAATCTCGGGGGAGAGACAATGATGCTTAGGGAGGTTAAAGGTAGTCAGGAAAGAGGAAGACCAAACAGAAAATGGACCAACTCTCTAAAGGAAGCCACAGACAGGTTTACAACAGCTGAGCATGGCAGAAGAGGATAAAACATTTTGGAGATCGCTCATTCATAGGGTTGCCATGAGTCAAAGGGGGCCTGATGTCACGTAACAACAACAAAGACAGTTACTTCACGTCCACTCTCGTTCGTTGCGTGCTGATGTCGGTCGCAGTCACATGGTCTTCTTGCGGTTCTGTCCTTGTTCCTGTGTATGCACGGGCATGATTGATGATACTGGCATGACTGTTTCTGCATATCCTCATTCCGTGATGAGATGTGAAATTCCATGCCTTTGTTCTCCGGGGTTTTTTTCAGCCCGACCTTCCATTTTTTGATGTTTCGATTCTCCGAAGCCTTGCCTTCAATGTGTTACAGAGCTAAGTTTGAGGCATTTGTCTTTTAATCTCTCTGCACTGCATTGCTGGCTCCATAGGGAACGTACTGACGAAAGGCACTTCACACTCCTGCCACTAGATGGAGAATGGCATGTTGCGTGAGGAGCCTTACCCCACAGCCACTCGTCTCGAAATGAGAAGCAAGACAAGAAGATTCCCGAGCCCAGGGAGGGGAATCTCTCATCCCGCTTAGATCACAGTTTAGGGGGCATGGTCGGGACGAACTCCCCTCATCCCGTAATGGATGTGCGGTTAGATTTCTTCATACCTGTCCCCAGCGGGACCGCGAACCGCGATGAGATGGGTGTGAAGTATAAAAGACACAGCTGAGGAGAGGTAATGATGTCACTGGCAGGGGGAGATATTTCATAATTAAAGAATTCTTCCTTCTCTCCAATGCTTATAAGCCAAATCATAACTAAATCATTTTATTGTATGGAAACATGTGGACACTGGGATGAAAAGAAGATGTCTTTAATTATCAAAAATCATTTTCTGATTGTTAACATCTGCCAGCAATGGGTTTTTTTTTCATATAAAGACTTCTTCCTTCTGTCTTGCAGCTCTCATGAATGGAAACCAATCACTCATGAGCTGGATAAGCTCTTGAACAGAAGGGGGTGTCTTTACTGAGTATATTCCCTTGCTAGTACCATCATCTTCCTTCTGCAGGTCTAACTTGCAGAACAAGATTTTGACCACTGTGTAGCTCAGGGCACGATTATTTAGAGTAACTGCAAAATGGGCAATGAAATGGTGATGTGAGATATCTTTTTTCTTTGAAGGTGACATGCTGTCTTTCCTTAGAAATCTCTAAGGGCGCATTTACATGACCCCTAAAATCCGAGGCAAAGGGCTCCCAGATCCAGAGCTTAAAAATGTTTTCCCACCAGTTCCAGACTTTAAAAAATATTACGTATGACTACGCCCACCTAAGCACGTCCCAGCGCATTTTCCAAGTACCTGGTCTCCGAAGGTGAAAAATTTCTGATGTGGATGTAAAGCAGTGAGTGCCGGGCTCTCCTCGCCTTGTGTTTGTTTTTTGTTTTTTTGCCTCCTGCCCCTTTAAGAGACTGGAAGAGATTGGAATGCTTCCTGGAGCAGCTCCCAATGGCAGAGCGGAGGTGAGCCTGCATTTTTTCTCCTTCCCCTCACGCAGACAGGAGCAAGGGAGTGCGGAGGGGTGGGAACACAGGAAGAGTGACAACCCCCCAAGATCTCTGGTACAAATTTAAGTTGCCAGCGGATCTTAGGGGTCGTGTAAAAGCGCCATAAGTGGTGACTGGTTGGCCACCTGTCAAGAATACTATGGTAGCAGATTGCCTGCACTGATAAGGAGTTGGGGTAGATGACTTCTAAAGAAATTTCCAACTCTACAATTCTCTATAATTCAAGCATTCCTTCAGTTCTGCCATCTGATGCTGCGCTATTAAGTTCTTCCTTTTAACCAAAAAAAGAGGAGGAATGGTACTGTTTAAAAATCCAAAATTAGATTAATATGACCTTAGAAATCCAGGAACATTAAAAAGAGGGCTCAAGTGGCTGTCATCTGGATAATCCCTTTGGCTACATGCCATAGCTTCTGTGCACACAGCTGGCCATCCAACATTATCTTCCAATGGCAGCTCTCTGCAGCCCACCACTGACCTCTGAAATTTTTCACCTTGCCATACGGTGTTGGTAGGCTGGGTGATTAAGTACATTCACCTTCCATGATGCCGGGATGCTTTGACAGCATCAGGCAGACAGCAGAACACTTGGGGTATTTCTACAGATCATGCCATTCTGTAGCATCTGTTAGGACCTTCTTCACTATTCCCAGCTAAGGCCATACAATGCAAAATAAAGTTAAGGATGGTTCCATTCTGGCTGGAAGTGACATGAGCTGCTGTAGCGTAATGGTTCTCAAGCAACTCAAGTCCCACCAAGAACGATGACAGCAAAACAAAAACAAAAACATGAAACAATCAAATTTTTACTTTGCGAAATGATTTTTTGTAGCCTAGATGCATTGATTTGTTTGTTCTCATTTCTAAACCAACAGTACTGTTAGCACATTAATGCTGATGTGTTGAGTCCAAGCTCTGTAGTAGTGTTAGGGTGCCAAAACATCACAGATGGAAAATCAAGGGCATTAGAGCCAGTAGAAAATGGGAAGGCACACTTGCAGGAGGATGTGGGGACTCCATCTGACCCAGATGGTTTATATGACCCACTCTAGATGAACACATGGGCGAGAACCAATTGTGAGCTTGTCAAAATGTTCATCTATGCCAGTGTTGGCAAACCTATGGCATGGATGCCAAAGGTGACACTCAGAGCTCTTTCTGTGGGACCTGACATCACCCCTTCACAGCCACCTGTATTCAGGTTAAATTGCTGTATTGGCACTTTTTAAAAAAATTATTGGGTTCTGAATCGCATTTTGGGCATTTGGCCTCTAAAAGGTTCACCATCACTGATCTATGCCATCAGAGAGCCAGAGCCTACTCCTGATAACCATGAATCTCATGGGCTAATCTTGGTTCTGTAACTCTCTCCTAGCCTTATTTCTCTCACAGTGTTGGTATCAGTGATGTTTGTATGTGTGTGTGTAAAGATAAGAACTGTTCCATGCACAAGACATACACAAAATAGGAAATAGGTTGTTGCTGCTTAAAGAAAAAAAAAAGACTCCAACCCAAATTTAAGACACAAGATGGCCCACACAAGATGGCTATCTCTTTTTAGAAGGGCCAGAATGAGAGTTTGTATGTTAATTTAGCAGTGAGATGATCTAGTGCTAAGCACTGAAGTTTGTTTTAAAAAAAGAAAGAAAGAAAAACAAGAAAGATTGCAGGGTTAAATGTTCCCATTGTCCAAAACCTCAAGACCAGCTTTTCTCGTCAACAGAATGCCACCTACAGCCAGGCCCCCCAATCCTTTCAGAGGACAAAACAACTCAACACACATGGGAAAGTCCATTCAAACAATTCTGGCTTAGGGGAAAAAATAGAAGCCCACACCCACAGACCACTATGCCAGGAGCAAAATGAACCTGACTGATTCAAATTGGTGTTTGCATCATGTGATCCATTTTTTAAAAAGTGAAAGCATCCATTTTAAATCCATTGAAAATCCCACACTGCTTCATTGTGTAGTCACCACCCAGTGACCTTTGTTGCTAGATGGGAGGTAAATAAATAAATAAATAAATAAATAAATAAATAAATAAATAAATAAATAAATAAAAGACTTGGTTGGAACTCTGTGCACAAGGCAGCCCGAATAAAAGTGCATTGACTGCTGACCAGAGATGAATTGTATTAGGTTTTGACCTTTTATTTCTAAAGCTTGTGCAGCTTCAAGATCATAGCACTCCGTCAAGCACCCCAGAAGTTCTACAATCCATGCCTTCATTCTAGGGGATGAAGTCCAAGAAATGCAAATGTTCAATGTCTAATGTTTTTAGCTCCAAGGCTGGTCTGAAGTAGCCAATTTGGTGAAGTAAAAGTGCTGATCAGGATTAGGGATTGGCACCTCATGAAAAACTACACAATGTTTTGTCATTTTGTAAGCTTACAAAACCTTACAGAACAAAACAAAACAGCAAACACCATTTTTAGTTTCAGAAATGAAACAATTTGTCCTAGCCTCTTGATCCAGCTGTCTTGAGAACAAGAGGTTTATTTTTTTAAAACTGATTGATTTGTTTTCCTTTCTTTCCAGGCCTCAGCTGTTCAGATAGCTTATCTCCAATCTTGATCTGCCTGGAGCTAGGCATCCCAGGAGCTGATACCTAAAATGTTCCCTTTGCTAGCTGTGTCTGCAAGCTGATTTAAACTGATTGCTTTCCTTTCCTTTTTAAGTAGGACTCTAAAGGTTGTTTTTAAAAATATTTTCTTTTCTTCCCTCGCCACGCTGATCAGCTGCTGAGTTTATCTCCCCAATCTCTCCTTGCAGCAGCTAGCTATTAGGTTTCTAGCTTGT
Source organism: Phrynocephalus forsythii (assembly GCA_029282475.1). Lineage (NCBI taxonomy): Eukaryota > Metazoa > Chordata > Lepidosauria > Squamata > Agamidae > Phrynocephalus > Phrynocephalus forsythii. The sequence goes on from JAPFRF010000004.1 coordinate 17,489,723, forward strand.
TTACATAGGGTTCTTTGCTTGAGAGCAAATTGATTGGAAGTTTTAAGGTATTGATTTAGGGCAGTTGGCTCCCTGTTAAATTAAAAAAAGGAAAGCTCCCCATTATTTATAGCCTTACAAAGCATTTTGTTTCATGACGAAAATTCTTTTTAAAAATCCGTTATTAATGAAATGAAACGAAATGAAGATTGAAATGAAACGAAATACTATTTCGTGCCCATATCTAATCAAGATATTTGATGGGTTCTAGATAAATATGAAGTCAGCATTTCTTTATCAGAAACAGTTCAGTCACGGAACCTGGGAAAGTTGGGCACATACTAGGTGTCCATGAACTGGACCAATGATCATGAAGGTCCTAGGATAATTGTTTCAATTTGGCTTAAGTAATTGATCTCTATGCAGTCACAACAAGTGAAGTTGAGTATTGTTAAAAATCAGTGACCAGAAAGTGATGGGGATTTTGAGTTTTTGTAACATTATCATTATCATATCACATTACCATCCATGGCCAGGATTTATTACTAGACATGCTTATAGGTCCAGGAGTAATAAATACTCTCAGCAAATTATTTCCTCTATATGAATATTTTTGTTCTGTTGAATAATTGTCAGCTACTGCAAAAATTTTCAGTCCTTTACTGAAATAAGGACCACCCCCCTTTTTCATCAGCATGAGACAAAAAACCACCCCCCTCCACACTTTTTGTGAGGGTTGGGGTAGATTGTATTTTGTACATCAAGAAAAATTTCTATACATTTTGGACAAAATTCCTGGCTTTTTGCACAAAACCCAATTTTGTGCAAAAAAAAAAAAACCACAACACCCTCCATTCTGTGAATATTCTGCAAAAAAAATACAAAAAATTAAAATAATACACAAACATTCTTGGGGTCTCACCCTCTGAGAATAAAACTTCTGGTATGTTTTTTTGCACCTACAAGAATAAAATAAATGAAGGTTGATATCCCCGCTTGTAAGTATTTATGATGTCTTCAAAATCTCTCCAGCAGGGATAAAACTTTTGAATTATTGCATTCTTACATCTGGACCTCCAGTCATTTACAATGTCTTGGCTTATGGATGATAATTTGGATCTCGACTTCTTTATTTTTCCCTTGTACCTTTATTCTATATAAACTTAATAAAATGTAAGAGATGCTCCTGGCCTGTCTGATCCCCTTTGATCAGTGGCTGGAAGGCAAAATGATATTTATGTCCCTCCAAGGGAGAGTATGAAAGCTCACTTCCTTGACAGTTTATTTTATCCAACACTAAGGGTTCCTATGTGGAGATGGGCATGAACTTAAAAAAAATGATTTGTGATGGTTTGTGGTTGGCCACGAATCATGACCCACCATTACCCAACTGGAAACCAAACAGGTTCTCAGTTTGGCTTTTCATTTTGGGCTAAGGGTGGCTGGGCTACCTGCTCCTGATGTAACACTGCCGCTGCGCCACTGCCTCTCCCTCCTCCCCAGATGCCTGGATCCCATGTTCCAAGACAGTGTCCAGGCCTTCTTCCAGAGAAGCCAGGTCACGGCTTCAGAGGAGTTCTGCACCTCATAGCTTACGGCCCTGATAAGATGAAGCAACCAGGGCAGTGGGGAAAGGGGAAGCTAGGCCATTCTGGTTTTCCAAAGCAAACAAAAGTGCCAAGATTTGATGCTTTCCCAGAACAGGCTCCCCAAACCAAGTCACAAACTGAACCACAAACCAGCCTGGCTTGTTGGTTCTTTCTGGTCTGCAGTTTGGTTCGTGCCCACCTCAATTCATGTGTACCAGTTTGAAGGCCTGGTGTTTTGGAAATGGGACAGTACCAGTGCTCCAAGTTAGTCTTTCGTTTCTGGACTTGAAAAAGGTGAAATAAAAATAAAGAAAACTAATAATAATTTCTTGTACTTGTATTTTGCAACTGGAAATGGGGGAAGGAGGAGGATGCTGCATTTCCACCTCCCCCTTCTTTTTCCATAAAGAGCATGTATCTTACACCATATGCAATGTTTGCTGTATGGTTCATTGAAGAAAATTAGAACTCTACTCTTCTTGGACATAAATTTGCCAGCAGGGAGCTCACTCTCTGTAAGTGCAGATATTATTATTTCCAGAAATCAAATCTGAGTGACAAGATGCATTTCTTTTGCAATGGTTGATTGTTTGGGAGGCAACCGATGTCTGCCGTGTATGTTATCATCTACACTACAGTATTAGGAGCCGCTTTCCTATGTCATTATCTTTCACGCTTGGTCTTGGTTTGCTTGCCTCATTGCTGGCTGCCTACCTGAGGGAAGGGGCGGGTGGGGAAATGACAAATAATGAAGAGCAGTGGCTCAGTTTGTTCATTATGATTTCCTGACCATGAAGAAAAGTTTACAATGTGAGGCAAAAGTTTGTTTTCCAGGATCGGGGATATCACCTGGACCATCTTGAGCTTGGACTTACCTTTCAAAGAATTGGACGCTGTTGATCGTGACCTCTGCTTCCTCATGCCAAAGTTTACATTCCAAACATTAGGGGGAGTTTGACACAATGCGACCAGTCACAACTCATAATGCAATCCTACCGTGGTTTACATACAAGCAAATCCCCAGAAATTCAATAGGATGCAACCCCCCAATGAGCATACAGTGGTACCTTGTATAAAGGAATTAATTCATTCCAAATGAAATTATGTTAAGCAAATTTTCCTTTATAAAAAATTCCCATAGGAATGCATTGAAAACAGAGTGATCCCTAATCGCGACCATTTTTATGTTGTACGGATCTGCCCCATAGGCATATTATGTTAAGCAAATTTCCCATATCTCCGGAATTTTTTATGTTGTACAAATTGTATGTTATATAAACTGTTTGTTATACGAGGGTCCAGGTCCACTGTATTTCTGAATCTTGCCTTCCTTACCAAGGGCAAATGATTACAGTTAGCATATCTGTTTGAAAAAGATTAAGAGGTGAATGATAATAAATAAATAAATAAATAAATAAATAAATAAATAAATAAATAAATAAATAAATAATGTCCATTTAGTCTTTAGCCTTGAAGGAGCTTGCCTCTCTCCCCACATTGCTAATTAGATGGATTTGATGGTTCTTTATGAGAAGGACTTTTCTTCATCTGCAAGTGAATTGCTCAGGCATGGAGTTTTGAATGAATGGTTTATCTAGAAGGGAAATTCTGTTACATGAGGAAATGTGTTCCCATTAAATACGTAATTTTACCATATGGTAACAATTGTTACAACCATGAACTTAGTTATGGAACAGCTTGATTGTCTCCCTTCTTTTAATGATATCTTGGAACTGCAGAACTGGGAGGGACCCTTGGGAACATCAAGTCCAGCTCTTGTCACTGGGAAATTGAACTCTCAAGTTCTGGCTTTGCAACCAGAAACCTAGGCCACTGAGCTATTTTCTTCCTGCTTCTCAGTCTATTCCTCTTTATACTGCAGCCTGAGCATGGTGGCTCAGAGGGCTAGAGCACTGAAAACTGCCGGCTACAAAGTCGGCAGCTCAGCGGTTCGAATTCTGGGTGCCACCCAGCGGAGTGAGCTCCCACTTTTAACTCCAGTTCCTGCCAACCTAGCAGTTCAAAAGCATGTAAATGCAAGTAGATAAATAGGTAACGCCGTAAAAAGCAGGAAGGTAAAATAATGTTTCCCTGCAGCCATGCTGGCCACATGGCCATAGACTTGCAAAACGCTGGCTCTTTGGCTTGAACACGGAGATTAGCATGGCCCCTAGAGTCGAACATGGCTAACACGCATGTCCTGGGGGAACATTCACTTTTTCATCTCTTCAAAATGACCTCTAGACAAAAACTGAACTCATTAACTGTGGAGTACGACAATACATATGTACAATTGCAACCTAATAAATGCTAAAGATGGCAAAATTAAGGTTTTAACTGTACTTTGTCAAAACTGGATTCTTCGTAATATGTTGGACATTACTCCCCTAAGCGTTATTCAGCATGGAATGCAACACATCGGAAGTATGACGAGTTTGTGAGAGTTAATCTAATGTAACTCTTTCTAGGAAAACTACTCACATAAAAATCTACTTGCTTGTCCAGCAGATAATCTACGCCGATTTCTTGATTTTAAAATAGCCGGTCTCACCACCAAGTGGGACAGACACTAAGAAAAAGAGGAAGAAGATTTCTTAATTTAAAACAATTCATCTCTAAATGTTACACTGTTTGGGTAACTATGCTTTAAGGGGCATGGTAGCTCAGTGGACTAAGGTGCCAAAAACTGTTGGCTGCAAAGTCGGCAGCTCGGTGGTTTGAATCCTGGGTGCCACGCAGCAGAGTGAGCTCCTGCTATTAACCCCAGCTCCTGCCAACCTAGCACTGTGCCTGCAACACCTATAGTGATGAAGCCAAAGGGAGAGAATGACCCCAGAGTTGAACTCATGGAGGAAGCATTTGCTCCCAATAGGCCACCACTGGCTCCAACCATCTCTTTTCCAATTACCCTATGCCAGTATCATTTTTATGAAATAGTAATGAGGACTCTGCTATACATCTCATTAAAATCACAGCAATTGCTAATCTGGCTGTTTCCTCATCAAAGCCTGAAACTCATCTCCTTATTAAATGAACACTAATAAAAGTTTTGCTTGACAAGGATTTCAGGGCAGAGCTTAAAGGAACAAATAGAAGACTAGGCAGTGTGTCTTCCCCAGGGGATTTAGAGGAAGGAAAAAGCAACCACCCTTGGGAACATATGCCTACAATCCAAAAGCAGATGGGTGGATATTAATTTTACATGACAAAAGCATTCATTACTAATGTATGGCACCAGGCACTTGAGAAGAAGCAGACTCTCTCCTAATTGTGACATAACCTTCCCTAATGTTGCTGTCCTAAACTACTCATAGGAGACAATCAAATTGTTGAGAGAGGCAATTGTTAACTTTTAAATGAAGCTTTCCAATTCCAGATGGCCTGGCTGATTCTTGGAGATATCTAAAGCCTGGTCCCCAAATCACATAATAGAGTTGAGCTGCATTGTGTTGCATTGAGTTGAGCTGAGATCACATGGGCCATGTCCATAATGGTCCATCCTGGCCATAGGGTAGGGTCATCTGGAGAGATACTTCCAGTGGTGCCACAATCTCCCCAGATCTGCTGTGCTGTTGGAAAAGGGCATTTAGAACTGTGACACCCACTCTGTGGAATGTGCTTCCCCCACAAATGTTCCTAGAATGTTTAGGTTGGGGTAGCTGTTGAAAACATATCTATTTAGCAAACCTTCCCATCTATTTGAGACGTACAAAATAAGACAGGCATGAGTAAAGTGGATAGAGGGAAGCTCTTCTCACTCTCACGAAATACCAGAACTGGGGGACATCTACTCAAACTGAGGGCTGGGAGAGTGAGAACAAACAAAAGAAACTATTTTTTTTTACCCAGAGTGTTGTTAGTCTGTGGACTCCCTGCCACAGGATGTGGTGATGGCATCTGGCCTGGATGCCTTCAAAGGGGGATTGGACAGATTCCTGGAGGAAAAGTCCATCACAGGTTACAAACCATGATGGAGATATATAATCTCCAGACTTAAAACCAGGGTACTTCAAGGGCCAGATGCAAGGGAGTCGTATCAGGAAACAGATATCTAGTCTTGTGCACTCCCATATGCATCTGGTGGGGCCACTGTGAGATACAGGAAGCTGGACTAGATGGGCCTTTGGCCTGATCCAGCATGGCTCTTCTTATGTTCTTATCATCTAGACCACACAGATCTCTCAAGCAGAGATGGGCACAAAGCACTTTGTAGCTCTTTGTGCTGAATCAAGAGCATGGCACCTCCTGTGCCACATTGAACTGAGGCCCACTCTGCCATCAGCACCATCATGGGGACCTCCTGTGTTGGTGGTGCACCCATCAGAGAAGGAACTGGCGCTGCCCTTTCCTGCCTCAATAGCCAGTCTGAAGAGGAGGTGGAATGGGGAGAAGCCCCACAGGGGCTCCGACTAGCCAGTGGCATGCAGAGGCTGGGAAAGGCAGCGCCAGCTCCTTCACCTACTGGTGCACCACTGGTGTAGGAGGTCCCCATCCAGGCACTGGTGATGAGTGGGTGTCTGGTTGGAGGGAGAAGGGGGAGGGGAAGTGTTACAAAGTGATTTGTGCCCATCTGCAATCTCAAGTCAGGTATGTGCATTTGTGTATAATATATGTTGCACAGCTCTGTATGTAGTTTCACTTTTGTTCAGTGTTTTGAAATAAACAGGTAGTTTCTGTTTCTTTTTAAACTATTTTTAAGCTCACTTATTTTGATTGAAATGGTTGGGTAGCTGTGCCTCCCAGAAGAGCCAACCTGTGTGGCCTTGGGCAAGCTGCACTGTTTACAGAATAAGGGAATGGTAAACAACCTGTGGGTACTCTCTACCTAAAAACAGCCTGGTAAGAGTCTCCATAAATCAGACTTGACTTGATGGTACACAATCCATATTTTACTTGGATAGGAAGGTTTATTCTTGACATAAACTGATTTACGAATGGTCAGAATCCCACTGGTGTTCAAGGAATATTCAGACATCTTGCCATAGCTCACTGACCAAATGCCAGAACACCTCTCAGTTATTCAGCAGAGCACATGACCAGGCACACAACTAAGATGTGTCCCTGCACACTTGTCAGTTAGCTGGAATTCACCACTGCAAGTTATGCAAACCATATACACACACACCAGTGGGATCCTAGCCAATACCTGGCATTGGAACAGCACAATGCACTGAGAAAGAAAAACAAATTGGATCCAGCTCTACCTTTCTTGTGCTGGAATTAATCATCTTCAGAGGATCTGAAGTTACTTCCAACTAGAAAGTTATCTTTATCTGACAAGGAGCATAAGGAGCCATACATAATCCGTTTCTCCTTTCTACCTAACAACAACCATTCAAGGAGTCTTAGGCTGAGAGATTTGAGAGACAGTGTGCTGTAGTGGTTAGGGTTAGTCCAGGAGTAGGAGACCCAGGTACCATGAGGTTTATTTGGTAATCCTGGGTCAGCCACTCCTTCAACCTAGCTCATATTATAGTTGTGGGGGTTCTAAAAGAAGGATCCTGTATTTCCACATCATAATGCTTAGAGGAGAGGTGGAGCAAACAATACAGTATATAATCATGTAACCAGAATAGGAGAGATTTATTAGTTATTCCCATTTTTATTCCCAATTTCCTCCAAAGAGCTCAAAGGGGTACATATAATCATCCCCATTTTAAACCATGAAGTGGATTACACTACAAAATATTGACAACTTTAAGGGCTCCACAGATGGATCCAAGATGGAGATTACTTAGCCCAGTGTTGGTGAACCTATGGCATGGGTGACAGAGGTGGTACTTGGAGCCCTTTCTTTGGGCACCTGACATCACTCCTTCACAGCCACCTGTATTCAGGTTAAATTGCTGTATTGGCACTTTGTGAAAAATTAGTAGATTTTGGGCACTCGGTCTCTAAAAGATTTGCCACCACTGGTCTAGCCCAATGCTATGTTGGATGCATCATAAATTTCCTAAGTCTTTATGAAATAATATCAAACTCTCACTAGAATCCAGCAAACACAGAAAAGACTGTCACAGAAGTAGTGGAGGCAGAATGGTCCAGCTTGTTGAAAGTTGTTTTTACAATATTGTTCTTGTTGTCATCTTCATCATCATCCTTGCCTAATCTATAAACCATATGTACAATTATATTCTATATAGATCAGATGAGAGCAATGCTGCTCTTTAAAAAAAAACACAGCTCAGTTCATTAGGCTTAAAGACCAGCAATTGCCACAAAAATGTAAAGCCAAGCTACTTGCTGTGAAAGGGTAAGCGAAAACCAAAGGCTGATTTGGCCAAGGTCTGTGGCAATCGACCAAACTCAAAAAGAGCACACAAATACAACTTAATTTCAGAATGCTCCTAGAAGAGCAAGTATTTACTGGCTTCTCCAGATTCCATTTAAAATTGAATTACTGGTGTTCTGCACAAGCCGAATTTGGTGACAATGCCTAAAATGTATTGGGAACCTTTTCCTCCCATAAAACAACCAGATTTTCAAGTCTTTAATGTAGGGAAGTGGTTCCCAACCTTGGCTCCCCAGATGGTCCTGGAAGACAACACCCAAGAATCCTGGCCAGCAAAGATATTGGTGAAGGCTTCTGGGAGATTTAGTTCAAGAACTTCTGGGGACCCAAGGTCAGGAACCACCGATCAAGGGTCATTCTTGCAAAGGGAGTTTACAGTGTGATTCTACACGCGTCTACTCATGGGGAAGTCCCACTAAGTGTATATACACTGAGGGAAGTGTTTATCACAGGGAAAGGGAAACTTGTAGTCCTCTAGGTATTGCCCCTGGAAGCCCAACAGAATGAGTTCTGTGCTCTAAGACAAGACTGAACCACTGTTGGCCCCCAAGATCTTGGTGAACTGCAATTCCCATCAGTCGTAACCAGAAAACTCAATGGTGAGGGATCATAGGAACTGAAGACCAAGGATAGCTTTGGAAAATGAGCTGAAATCCTTTATACATTTACAAAATAGTAATCTCTCTTGAGTTATATGACAGAGTTCATTTTCTTGGGCTCCTTGATCACTGCAGATGGTGACTGCAGCAATGAAATTAAAAGACACCTGCTTCTTGGGAGGAAAGTGATGGCAAATCTAGGCAGCATATTAAAGAGCAGAGACATCACCTCGCCGACAAAGGTCCAGAGAGTCAAAGCTATATTTTTCCAGTAGTGATGTATGGAAGTAAGAGCTGGACCTTAAAGAAGGCTCATCACCACAGAATTGATGCTTTTGAGCTTTGCTGCTGGAGGAGACTCTTGAGAGTCCTGTGGACTGCAAGGAGATCAAACCTATCCAACCTGAAAGAAATCAACCCTGAAAGTTCACTGAAAGGACAGATTTTGAAGCTGAGGCTCCAGTACTTTGGCCACCACATGAAGAGAGAGGACTCCTTGGAAAAGTCCCTGATGTTGGGAAAGATTGAAGGCAAAAGGAAAAGGGGATGGCAGAGAATGAGATGGTTGGATGGTATTGTCGATGCAACCAACATGGATTTGACCAAACTCTGGGAGGCAGTGGAAGATAGGAGGGCCAGGTGTGCTCTGGTCCATGGGGTCATGAAGAACCAGACATGACTGAACAGCTGAACAACCTAAGCTCCATTTTCCAAAATAGGACTTATTTCTTAGTAAGCTGGTGTAGAACTGCCAATATTATGTGCTTCTGAATGTACTTCTGCCTTTGGTTAGGTGTATACAGTATAAAATGCCCTTCCTATATTTTTCTCACACTAAAACAGAGTCTGTGGCATGACAGACGCTCTAAAGTACTTTAAGAGTCCTGTCTGAAAATGGCCTTGCATGTCACGACGGTTGTGACTAAATCCGAAGACACATGACAAGAGCTATGGGGAGGTCAAGGCAATTTTATATGAAGCTTTGATGGCTGCCATCTTGTCCAGATAAGTTAAATGTCTTAAGTCATCTTTCACTGAAATCTGACCAGAATGGTTGATTGTACTGCCTGTTTCCTCAGCTGTGAGATGTGCTCCGAATTTCCACTTCAGCACACATGGGTTTCAATCTAAAGCCAAATAGTATTGGTCAAGAAAAAAACAAAAATCCAGGTTCCTACCAAGGAGTTTATCATCTGAGATTAAATATTGTGGGGAAAGAAAGGGAGAGTGGTATACAGCAGGTCAGCTGAAGCAGCTCTTCACACTTCCAGCCAAACTACCTGCAATGCCTCACCAAAAATGCAATAGATCTTTGGGTAAACAATAAACAGGGTTATCCATCAAAACAAATGCAGGATATGTTTTTCCCCAAATTTCACAGGGAGGGGAAATCCAACCTTCTCTTTCTGGTCCATGATTACAGTGGGAAAACATCCTTAAACCTGCTTTCACTCCTGAGGCAGCTCAAGGCTTCAATCCTTACAAATGGGATAAGATTCCTATCAGGTTATGCTTTCATTGTAAACCATTGAGATGGAGTGATTTGGGCTACTGCTCCTTTCTCCTCTCCTAACCTGCAGGGAATTAAAAATAAAACCAAACCCTGTATTATTATAAAGACAATATTATGTGCTTGAGTAATTCTCTCTCTCTCTCTCTCTCTCTCTCTCTCTCTCTCTCTCTCTCTCTCTCTCTCTCTCTCTCTGGTACCCCAAAGAGTTGGTCCTGCCAGAGGCAACAAGTGAAAAAAATTACTTCAGTGGGAAAATACAAATTCTGCTCAGCCTATTAATGCACAGCCTAAAAAAAGAACTTAAAAAAAAAACAGTGTGGTAATATTGTTACCAGAGCACTTACAGTTATACACTTACATTATATTCATAACGAGACTGGGATGGCAGAGAGAAACACAAATATTAAAAAGTTACCCAGGCTGGATGGGATGGAGACTGCTGTTAGACTTGAAGTGAAAGGTGAGGTGAGTGAGTGAGACTGAAAGAGTCAATGTGAGTCACAGACTTACCAGCTATCCTTTCAAGGGATGTGGCATCAGTTGGCAGCCAAGTGTGGTCCTCCAGATGATGATGGATTGCAACTTCCAGCATTCATCACCGTTGGCTGTGCTGCCTAGGGCTGATGGGAACTGCAGTCTAATAACACCTGGAGGGCTGCAAGCAGCTCCTCCCATGCCGACTATAACCAAGGGTAGGCAGCCCCACTGTGAAATAATAGGATAAAGTTCTCCTCAGAGTCGCATTTGTATTCATTCTTAGGTTTTGTTTTACTTAATAAGTAGGACTTTTCTCTGATGACAGACCCAATCACAATTAGTCTGATAAACCTCTACCTGCTTTTGATAGTTTTTGATACAATTTTTTAATTCTTAACCAACAAACAAACAAACTGCCTAGCAATTGCTGAAGCATTGGGCAGCCATTTTAATTTCCCATTGTACCTGGTTGCATAGGAAGCACTGTGGGAGATTAAAAAGATTAGAGCCCTCTGCCCAGTTTTTCCTAGTGAGCCTATCTAGATGGGCAGCTAATCTGGGAGACAGACTGATCGAGCAGCCTATCCAGTTACAAACTCTGCAACATGATGTATGCAGAAGTTACTTTTTTGGGTCCTAGTTATCCCCTAATCAGTGCAGTCAGTAGCTGAGGGGATTCTCTGGTATTTTTCAGGCAAAAAAAGCTTGAAAGAGAGTTGGGAAATGGGAAGCATTTTGATGGTGGTTTACCATTACTATTGCCTATTGATTCTTTCAAAGCTCAAGGCCTTTGAAAAGAGTTGTGGGGTTAATGCAGTCCACAGAAACTTATACCAAAGAAAACATCTTAGGCTTTAAGTTACCACAGAAGTCTTTATTGTTTTCGCTGTGACAGACTGACATATCCCCCCCCCACATGCATACACACATGCAAATAGTAATGCTATTTTAAATGAGAAAGTAAGAAAGGAGAATTTAATCTCTGTAAGATAAAGCCTTCCCGTTTATTTTTAGTCTTAAGGAAAGTCAAGACGGAAAGAACGCAGTCCTGCAAAGTCAGAGAAATGCTTAGACAAGCATATAATTAATTGCCTCAGAATGCTGTTTAGATTCATGAATAAAGCTTGCATCATACAAAAGCTTCATTGCAATTAGTAAAGCTGTCAGGCTTAGGAACCGTTTCATTCAAGTGTCTGACATTTAAACACATCTGAGCAGATTTGGGGATGGCATTTCTCATACGTAAAATTACTCGATAGGGCATGACAGTTAATTTGTTTAGCTGCAAAATTAGCCTCAGATCTGTCTTGATTGCTGAAGTTTGCCATCTACCATCCAAGGGACAATTCGTGTCATTGTAATTAGGATCATGAATCCATCAGGTCACACAATACTTATTGCCAGGAAGAACACCAGAATAATAATAAATACTTGGACTATGCTTCAGATTTGGACAGAATCAAACTAGACTGAAATCCAGAATCAAACTGGACTGAAATCCAATCAAACTGGACTGATTTGAACAGATTCATGAGATGTTCAAATTAAAACAAGAATTCTGTGAAATATGCTGAAGCTCCTGATGATTAATTCAGAGGGCCATGGTGTGAATATCTTCTTAAATTAATACAAGCTCATCCAAGCTCTTGGGTGCGGAGAGGGCAAATTCTGCAGATTTTGTGCCTCACGAAACCTGTACAACTTACACAATTATCATATTATGTACAATTAGTGATGGGGGATAAAGGGAAACACATACGCTTGTGCTTGTCCCTTCCACATATATCCAAAAATGGAGAAAGAGTAGGGGAGAAGAGTCCATCACATCTGTACTACAGAAAGCAAGGCAAAGCAACATGTGCTAATTCTATAATGCCCCATAGCACTTAAAGTATTTTCTTGGCAGTTTACTGTACCATTTAATTATGCAGGCTAGGCATTGCCTCCAGCCTGGCCCCAGCACACTGGATACTCAATTTACTTACCTCTCAAGGATAGAAAGCTGGGTCAACTTCCAGTTGGTTACCTGACCTCTCAGGATCAAACTCAGGTTGTGAGCAGAGTTTTGACTGCAGTATTGCAGTTTAACCACTGTGTTGCAAGTCTCCTTCAACTTTTTCAGATTTCTTAACAAGGACTATCACTCTGCCATATGCCATTTTCATAATTACTGTCCACAAACAGACAGTGCTACGTATGCATCTCTTTTTTTTCTTTTTGAATACCCCAATCTGAAAAGACTCCTTGTGCTTCTTCTGAAACATAGCAGTCTTAATCCCATCAGAAACAGCCACCACACCTGAAAATTTAATCTAATTCTACTATGAATGCTTTTCTTTTAAAATATGGTGGAAGTTTTTTTTTAAACATCATAATATAAATACAGGTGGCTGGATAATCTTGAATCTATTTTTGGAGTAGGAAATCACAGATATGGTCTCCTCTTAAAGGGTCAGTATGTCATCAGGTTTCATCCTCGCCACGGGGGTGGAAGTGGGAAGCAGCTTGATATGGATTTCCAATATGCTCAATAGGAAACAGTGGTTCTAGAAGTCCCCAGATGTTTTTGGATTCCCAGATGCCTTCACCACTTAGCTGTGTGAGCCAGGATTTTTGAAGAGTTGTAGTCCACAAATGTATGGGGACCCCAGGTTTGGAAACACTGGCGTGGATTAATGAAGCGTGATTCACATTTGAAATGAGCACCTTTCCAATTGCTCTCAACTCAACTGATTGTAATTCCCTACTGCCCAACCAGACTCTCACACTTGTAACAGAGCACCCCTGTTTCACATATACTACAACCCCATCCATAGGTAGAATCTCACACAGTGGAAAGGAGAACATTTTCTTTTATTGATAAAAGTATTCTATCATCTACATTGGGTCTTTTCTGGCATGCATCTGAATTCAATAATATTGATAAATATGCAAATATCACATCATTTCCGTTTCTTCTTTCTCCCCCACCCGTTTATTTCACTGCACTTGATTTAGTGCATACTTCTCAAAATGGAGGCATTTGTTTCAACATTCTTGAAACAATAGTTTTTGCAGATGCTGTCACCTAAGATTAAGCATTATTATGCACCTTGTTCCATAATATATGGGCACAATGGTGCGTATGTTTCAGTATTGTTTACATTACAATGCCAGGAGGGGGCGGGGCAGATGAACTTGGATCACCACCTTTCCAGAAAATGAAAATATGATTTCATCTCACTTCACATACACCATCCATATTGCAAATCTGGTCAGTTCATATTTATAGGATAGTCAAATGAATTCCATGCCTACAAATATATACGCAAACTCTTTTTGCTTAGCATATTACACAACTTGAAAAACAGTCCTACAGAACTTGCTGTAAATTTTCTCCTAGGCCAAATCTTCCAACAATGTTTCATTTTGCTTTGTTTTCTACTTTGAGGTCTCAGTCACCTGTAATTCTTGATACACCCTGTTTTAGTGTGTGTTCAGTTTCTTTGAAGTGTGTCAGTGAAACTGAGAGAAATATTCTTAGGGTATACTTCATGGGTTACAAAAAGCATTTGGCCATGAAGATCATGAAAATCTATGAAAAGTTCTAGAAGGTATGTGTGTGCCACCACATGTGATTGCCCTGCTGTGTAACCTATACTCTAGATAAAATATTAAGAAATAGAATGGTTTACCATTGGCTAAGGTGTCAGACAAGGCTGTATTTTTATTTCCTATCTGTTCAATCTGTATGTAGAATACATCATATGTTATACAGAAAACAGGATTAGATTTGGATGATGGAGGAGTGAAAAATTTTGGAAGATGCATCAATAATTTAAAGAGAAGTAGAAAACACAGCCAAGATCACTCATTCCTTATACAGGGGTGAGGGGCAGGATTAATTCTTTGCTGACACTATGGACCACCTGAAACATAAGTAAAAGAGGTCTAAAACCCTCCATAGAAGCAAAAAGTACAACACTAAGGCTGCTTTCACACAACCCCTAAAATCCGCTGGCAACTTAAATGCAGATCCCCCCCAACGTGGTTTTTGTTCTGCTTCCTGTGTTCCCACCTCCTGCACTCTGATTTCTATTGCTTCTGTCTGCGGTGAGGGGAGAGAGAAAAAAATGCAGGCATGCAATGTTTTAAAACAGCAACAAGGAACAGCAAAAAGGATTTTACCTCCTTGAGACCAGGTACTTATAAAATGTCCTGGGGTGCACTTAAGTGGGCATGGTTGTACTTTATTTTTTTTAAAGTCCGCTACTGGTGGGAAAACAATTTTATGTTTCGCATCTGCGAGTATTTTGCAGCGGATTTTAGGGGTCATGTGAAAGCAGCCTAAAACAATCATATTTTGGACATGTCACAAGAAAAAACTGAAAATGATGACAATACTTGGAAAACTTGAAGACAGCAGATCAAACATTAAATGGATTGATTCAGCAGCCCTGAGTGTGGAAGAAAGGAGCAAGTCTTTAATAATTCACAGACTCACCATAAGCTAGAAGCAATTTGATGGCATGTAACAGCAACAGAACATTGCTATTTACTCATGTATATCTGAGGTGAGTAAATATGGTTGGAAGCCTGATTCACCTTTTGATTGAGAAGCACACAGTACACTTGATTCATATCAATGCTGGGCAGATCCCAAAAAAATGGGATGCTGCATCTAATGAATGAGAGAAAAGGATGTGGGTCACCAAGAGACACAATCGCTGTTCCCACAATTGGAAAAATCTCTAGTATAGACAATTAGTTATTTCAAAATATGGAATTGCTGAATTGCCTAAGAAAATAACTGCCACAAGACAAAGGGGGGGTTAAGTTTCAGCTGCCTTGTTTTTAAGGAAGCAAAATGAGACTAGAGTCTGGAAAACCCAAGAATGAGCACATTATTGGAGTAAAAAGATGAGCATGGCAGGGGGCTGTACATAAAAGGTAAAGGTAAAGCCCCCCCCGCACATGCATGCTAGTTGTGTCCGACTCTAGGGACGGTGCTCATCTCCTTATTCAAGCCGAAGAGCCAGTGTTGTGCAAGTCCATGGCCATGTGGCCAGCATGACTGCAAGGAAACACTGTTTATCCTTTTTTATGGTGGTACCTATTTATCTACTTGCATTTACATGCTTTCGAACTGCTAGGTTGGCAGGAGCTGGAGTTATCAGTGGGAGCTCGCTCTGCTGCGTGGCACCCGGGATTTGAACTGCTAAGCTGCCAACTTTGCAGTCAACAGTTTCGGAGCCGTAGCCCACTGAGCCACCAATAAAGCCTGGAAATATGCCAGGCTTTATTTGAATGAGCTCAGGTAGTTACGATCCTTGCATAATGGCTTTTGCTTTGTGTATGTAACATGAATTCATTATGGGAATTAAAAACTATTTAAAAGTTAATGTTTGGGAGGTGCATGAGATCCTTTGGCTAGCCCTGGAACTGTGGTTTACACAGCTACAGCTGGCGATCTTAAGACGTGGTCCTGACTTCCTCTGCTCTCTTTGCAGCTTATACATTCTGGTGTCACTGTGAGAAATTTGTGATCATTTTACCATGTTTTTATCCTTTTCCTCCCTCCCATCTTAATAAATTTCACTTGGCTGCCTGCTTGCGTGGTGTTGCCTGAGCTCCCCCAGTGTGAATCTGAGCCCAAACTCTGGTTAACCTGGTTAAGAAAGGAGCATTTAACAGGGCCTCTTGTGCTTTTGCAGTCAACTAAGAGTGCTTTTTTTTTTTTAACCATTAAATAAAATCATGGCCCCAATTCTACCAGCAATACTGGCTCCGACTGTTCTTGGGAGCAGTTAGCGTACCATGATATTATGTTTCTTCCTGCTGCCTATGAGCAAGTAAGGGTGCAAGTAGATGGCCCAATTACCCCAGCCTAAATCATTTTAGATCATGCTAAACATGGTCACTTTGAAGTGCAGTAGGTCATTGGGAGTGATCTTTGCATCCATGGGCAAAGATCAATCACACCGCACCTCAAGTGACCCTATTTGTCAAGATTTTTGGCAGACCTTTTTTCTCTTTAAAGGGAAAGTTAAAAGACAAACAAGAGCAAGAACAAAAATCCCCCTCCTGTCTCCTCTTCTGTGCTTTGACTTAGCCACTGAACAATCTTGAGAAATTAAAATCTTCCTTTATGCTCACCTGCAGAGGAAAGGGAGAGGAAGCTTTCCAATTTTTTATACCGTTGACCATGGTATCCTGCTGGGGCAGCTCTTGGAGGTGGGAGTTGGGGGACTGGCTCTTAGCTGGCCCCATTCCTTTCTTGAGGGCCGCACCCAGCAAGTGAGCTTGGGGGGTGTTGTTGGCTCCCTGGACACTCTCTTGTGGGGTGCCTCAGGGGTCATCCTTCTCCCCAATGCTCTTTAACATCTACATGAAGCCGCTGGCTGAGATCATCTGGAGTTTTGGAGTCTGCTGTCATCAGTACGCTGATGACACGCAGCTCTATCTCTCCTTCTCCACCTGTGCAGTGGAGGCCGTCCAGACCCTTGATCACTGCCTGGCCGCAGTTTTGGACTGGACCAGGACCCACAGACTCAGGCTCAACCCCGGAAAGACCGAGGTCCTGTTCTTTGGGGGCACCCCGGGTGGGTACTGTGGCCCTCTTCCCAGTCTGGGTGGGTCCGCCCTTCCAGCTGGCGCAAAGAGTGAGGAATCTGGGCATCATCCTGGATCCGGATCTGACCCTGGAGTCCCAGGTGTCAGCCATGACCAGGTCGGCCTTTTACCACCTAAGGCTCATAGCCCAGATTCACCCGTACCTTGACGAGAGCTCCCTGAGGACAGTGGTACAGGCGCTGGTCATGTCGAGGCTGGATTACTGCAACACTCTCTACATGGGGCTCCCCTTGAACCTTGTTTGGCGACTGCAGCGGGTCCAGAATGCGGCAGCCAGGTTGGTGGTTGGTGCACATCGGTATGACCGCATCACCCCCATCCTGGCCCGCCTACACTGGTTGCCCATTGCCTCCCGAATAAGGTTCAAGGTGTTGGTTTTGGGTTACAAAACCCTCCATGGCTTGGCCCCTGTTTATCTGGAAGAGCGTCTTTCCCGACAATTAGATCCGGCCCGACCCACCCGTTCGTCTTTGGCGCTTTCTCTCCGGACTGTCCCCCAAAGGAGGCCCATAAACAAGCACTCGTAAATGGGCCTTCTCGGTGGTGGGGCTGACTATCTGGAACAGCCTTCCGAGCGACCTACGGCAGGCTCCGTCACTGGCGTCCTTTAAGAAAGGCTTAAAGATTCTGCTTTTTAGGGACGCCTTCAATAATTATTAGGGACTAATTCTTTTTTTTTTCTCCTTCTCTTGCCCCAGCCTACTTATGTTGCCTACTTGGACCGCTTTGTTATTGTGCTTGTTTTTAGCCTTTTTTAAATTTTATGTGAACCGCCCTGAGTTCTCGTTGGGAAGTAGGTGTGGTATATAAATCTGAAAATAAATAAATAAATAAATTTTAACAGTTAACCAAGGCAAGATGTCAATGATGCTTTGAAAGGGCATTTCTTTAAAAAAAAAAAAGCTCCTTCAAACTATTGCTGACATGTTAGACTATTAAAATCAAATGCAACCTTCCAATTTCTTAGAACTGTTAAGCAGCTTCAGTAAATGGACAGCTTAAGCCAACTACTTTGGTTCCATCCCAGCTATCTTAGGCTGCTTTCACACGACCCCTAAAATCCACTGCCAACTTAAATGCAGATTCCCAACGTGGTTTTTGTTCTGCTTCCTGTGTTCCTACCTCCCGCACTCTGATTGCTATTGCTTCTGTCTGGGGAGGGGAGAGAGAAAAAAATGCAGGCTCACCTCCGCCTGCCCTTGGCAGCAGCTAATTGTTCCAGCCCGTTAGGACTCCTGTCTGTTAAAGGGGGGGGGGACCCAACAAAAACAAACAAAAAGCGGAGGAGGGCCAGGCATGCAATGCTTTAAAACAGCAACAAGGAACAGCAACAAGGATTGTACCTCCTCGAGACCAGGTACTTGTAAAATGTGCTGGGGTGCACTTAAATAGGCGTGGTCATACTTTTTTTTTTAAGTCCGCTGCTGGTGGGAAAACAATTTTATGCTCCGCATCTGCGAGCATTTTGCAGCGGAGTTTAGGGGCCGTGTGAAAGCAGCCATAGACACCGAAACCTAACCAAAACGGACCAATCCTATGTGCGCTAAGTCAAACAACCAAACAACCAGCCAACCAACAAACAAACCAGTGGTCCATGACAGGTACCCCAAAAGGTGCAGGTGGGCATAAGTCAGGGGTGAGCTGGCTCATGATGTCATGCACGTGATGTGGTTGCCAGAAAATGGATTGCCCACAAATTAGACCAAATTACACAGCAAATGCCCTTCTAATTTCACCCTATCTCTACGATCAAAAGTTTTTAAGAGAGTATGTAAAAAAAGAAAGTGACAATCTTTCCCTCAGTCTCTTTCACAACAAGATCTCAAAATTCAAGTCCTAGTTTTATAGCTATGCTGTCTATTCAGGGCATGGCCTGAGTTGGCGACAGGCCACTAAGAATATTGCTTTTCCTGATCTCAGACAGCTTTGATTGATAGCAATCAATTGTCTCCCTCAATGAAATGACTCAGATGTTTTTCCTCAGTAAAATAGGGTTGTTGATTGGGCCGTGTCCAATAGATTTATGGGTTCCAGTAAAGTGCATCTTGGTCCTAACATACAACCAGATGTTTGGCCTCAGGTTGGATACAAGCAATAAGCATGGACTATGGCATTCACCGTTTCCTTCTAAGCTTTGCCAAAACTCTGCATGGAAACAGAAGGCAAGGCTAGATACACTTTTGGTCCAGATCAGCAAGATCCTTTTATGTTCAGGCTAGGACTGGATAGAAGGCTGGCAACAGTGGATCTGCTGGCCAGATCACTTGCACATGATGTGAGATGGCTGAACAGGCTCCTTAACCATGTCGTCTCTTTTTGTGGTACCAACGGACATTTCAAGGATCTGTTGCTTATGCTTTGCCTTCCACGACAAAGGCAAAACCACATAGTGAATCACATAGTAGTGACTGTACCATACCAGTGTTGGCAAACCTATGGCACAGGTGCCAAAGAGCCCTTTCATAGCCACCTGTATTCAGGTTAAATTGCTGCATTAGCACTTTGCAAATATTTAGTGGGTTTGGAATCGCAGTCTGGGTACTCGGTCTCTAAAAGGTTCACCATCACTCTACCATACAGTTCACTAGGGTCAAAAACCAGGTCAATAGATAGGTAAGATGCTCTGGAGGTTGGATGGACACATGAGCCCCTTATATAAGTTACAACAAACAGCTATTTTTATTCACTGCTGGAAACAAACCCTAAGATGCAGTCCCTGACTTTAACGGGGAGGGGAGCATTTTTGTCATCATCAGGGCTTCAGAGAGCTGAGTTAGCATGGTGGCTGCCACTTTGGGGTCACGGCCCTTGTCCCAGCATGTTCTGCATGGAAGGGGGGGCTTCCCACACCTCTGAAGCTAGTTAATTGGGTGGACCTATAGGCAGATTTCAGTCTGGAGGGTACCAAAAGGGCTGATCTCAACTAGCTGGCCTCTTTCATCACTGATGCCTCTCCTACCCATCCACTCTCTTTATGTTTGCCTTTGCCTGGTGTACCAGGGTATGTAGTACAATGGAAGGGTTTCTTGTAATTTTGTCACAGGCTCATTGGGGACTGTTTAAGGCTTGAGGATTCATCCATGAGAAATAAAGAGGAACCCAGATGGTGGGACTCTCCTCAAGTAGAGAAACCCATTAGGAGGTGGAGAATAGGGTCCAAGTGCACACCCATCTTGGGGTGGAGGGAGTTGCATATTTCTGCCCTTCAACAGATGGGTCCACACAGTGGTGCATGCCCATGTGGCTCACTCCAATTTGGTTATCTGGGTTGTCATCAGCTGGCAGGCAGGTCAGCTAACAGGGAACCCATCCTCCGTGCTAGTGCTAGGGACATTTTGAAGCTGTAACCAACAAAATTGTGGCCAGTTTTCTTCCAAATAAAAGTTGTTGTTGCTGCTGCTGCTGTTTTGACTTACATAATGCCCCAAAGTGCAACAGCTCTCCCTGGGTGGTTTATAACATAATTTTGCAAACACCACTTTGAGTACCCATCTCACAGGGGCAGGGACAATTTGACCAACCTTGGAAGGATTGAGTCCACGATGAGTCAGATACCTGACCTGGTTGGGACTGAGCTGAAGTCATCAACAGAGTCTTGGCTGCTGGACCGCAGTTTGACCACTGCACCATGGAGCTCTCAATGCAGTGGAGTCTGTATGATTTATTAAAGTTCTCCCTTCTCTCGCCTTGACCAACAGGAGCCACTAGACTTGAATGACAATGAGCACATCTGGTTCAAGCAGAGCAAACAACAACAGGGTGAGTAAGTGAAGCATCTCTGTAGACTATAGGTGTGACAACAAGGCTTGGATAAAACACAGTCTCTGACTGTCAGCTAAGATCAGAGTCTGCTAGGCAGGTGCAGTTGCTTTGCTACTCTGTTGAAGCCAAGAGCTGGATTCTGCACAATGGTTGTATAAACTGGCTTGTCAGATTCCACATGCAGTATTTAAGAAAAAGAGACACTCTAAATCAGCTGGCAGGCTTTCCAAACCCTCATGATGCCGGAGAATACCTCATCAAGGTTCAGAACAAATGATCAAGATCACATATTCCATATGGCCAAACCTGAAAGCTGTCCAGATTTGACATGAGCGGGAACATAATTTGCAGCCAGGCCAGGGGTGAGAAATCCTTGGAACAGGCTTTATTTGTGGGCTTTTTCTCATATATTGATATAGCAAGCCAGTGCCTGAAAGATTGCCTTCCTTTTTTGAATTATTATTTATAACATCTCGTTGCAGGGGAGAAAACTGTGAAGCGTGGAATCCAACAAAAACACAATAACTATGCCTAGTGCTATAATAAAATTAACAACAGAGCTACTCATCTTTGCCTGGGTTCCAAGCAGCTATTCCTCTTGGGTTCACCTGGGTTCCAAGGTTCAAAGCAGCTATTTTTAAAGGGAAACATAGATCTTGGAATGTGTCTTTTCTCTCTCATGCCACATACCTCCTTTCCTCCCCAATGGTCCTTCTCTTTCCACCCCCACCCCTACCCTACCCCCACCCTATTTAAGCCTCTGCCCGTTTTCATCTGGAGTAGAAAGCCCTTAGTGCCTTACTGGAGTTTTTCTCTTTCCCTTTGATCCCTCTTCATTCTTAACCTTCAAACACTTCTTGTTGGGTTTATCGTGCCCATTGGTGCATTTTCCAACATCAACATCCTCCCCTTGGCTCTCTGGCCCCACGTACCTGGCTACCTGGATTGGTCTAATTTTAGCTTAGCAGCACCTACTTCTCTCTGTCTTCTGCCCATGGATGAGTCTCGAATTGCCTAGTTCTTTCTCCATGGCCAAGATGCGCCTTTGCTTAAAAATATCCATGCTTCCTATCCCTCCTCTTAGGGGCTAAGTCAGTGGTGGCCAAATTTTGGCCCTCCAGAAGTTTTGGACCACAACTCCCACAGTCCTTTGTCATTGGCAATACAGACTTGGAATTCTGGGAGTTGTGGTCCAAAATATCTGGAGGGCTGAAGTTTGGCCACCACTGGGCTAAGTGTTTTTGGATAGCTCAGTGGTTTAGGTGTCTGACTACAGAGCCAGAGGTTGGGTGTTCAATTCTCTACTGTGCCTCCTTGATGGGGGCTGAACTTGATGATCCATTGGGTCCCTGCCAGCCCTGCAGTTCTAAGATGAAAAGAATAGCTAATGTGACACCACCTACCCACACAAGAAAAAAGAGGTTATCATTCTTAGGATTGGTGTGGAATCCCATGGTCGGCAGTGGTACCAACATCCTTAGGGATAGGGAATAAAGAGGGGAGATCCCTCCAAGTAGTTGTGGAATGAACACCTTTAAAGGTCACCGTCGCTGAGGGATAACTCTGGAGGGAGGGGAAGAGAGCAGAAAAGCAGGAGCAGCAATATTTTCTCACAAGTCCCCCGTGCATGCTTGTTTTGATTGCTTGGCAAATTCATCGGCCCCTTTTGTATTCCTTTTATTGGCATGTTATTGCATTACACTTTCTCCATGGCATTTTGCAAAAGCATTTGTTTCATCCTCCCACACGACAATATTATGTTGCTTAACATTTCTCTCAGTGAGAAGGCTGTCAGCGGAGGCCCCGCTCTCTCTTCTGCTTTTCCATGAATGCAGCATTATATATACAGTACAGTGGTACCTCGTATAAAGTAATTGATTCGTTCCAAATGAAATTATGTTAAGCAAATTTTCCTTTATACAAATTCCCATAGGAAGGCATTGAAAATGGAGTAATCCCATTTTATGTTGTATGGATTTTCCCCATAGGCGATTATGTTAAGCAAATTTCCCCTATCTCCGGAATTTTTATGTTGTACAGATTTTATGTTATGCAAGCTGTTTGTTATACAAGGGTCCACTGTATATGAAAAAAAAGAAGTCTTCTCCACGCACACACAGTATTCCAGAGTAATAGAAACAAAAGAAGCCAATATGGAAAAATGAGTTTCCTTCTTGCTATGCTTCCAAGTTTCATCCCAAGAGAGAACCTGCCCCTCAGAGATGCCTTCATCGACACTCCTAAGAAACCTCCTCCATTCAGTTTGCCTGATATACTAAGACTGAACTGATATGCAGCTAATGAACCTCATATTAAGGCCACTTCTGAGATTGCTTCATCTTCATTTCCCCCCTCACAACCTTTTCCTTTCATACTGTGAAAAATTGCAGAGATTTCTTAGGAGACCACATTCTAACAATGCTGTGGATAAGCACTTCCGGTGGAGCCAGAGATAATGCCCATTACCGTGGGCATTTGACATAGAAAGTGGCCAACAATTCTGCATACACCTCGAAGAAGTTGTAGGAGTATCCACTTGCCTTCCAGGAATACATATCCATGTAAAATCTTCCCTGTCTGCAAACCACAGCTCAGTTCCATACAACAGCTGTCTGACCTGCAAATCAGATCCTCATAAGGTGAAAAAATGGCTACTAAAAATATAAGAAATGAGAGTGCATCCCCCTTTGGTCTTTTAGCTATTGTTTTATTTGACAATGCTCTCCTATCACTGTTTTGGTTGTGTTATATTTTCTCTGTTTTAATGCCAATAAAGGTGTATATATGTATGTAGAGATGGGCACAAATAAAAAAATGGCATTTCGGTTTTTCATTTTTCATTGAGAGGTCCGTTTTGGTTCGTTTCCATTTTTCGTGAATTTTTGGAAAAATTTTGTTTTCGTTTTTTGTTTTTTCGTTTTTCATTTCTACCCGCTTTTTGCGCAATTTTTAAAGCATTTCCGTGCATGGGCATCCCCCAACGCCCCAGACCAGAGGGAAAACACTAAAAAAAGTTGATGCTGGCAGAGACACAGTATAGACTAGGTACGCAGGGAAGCTGCAAAGGCAGTGGCGGGCATTGCCCAGGGTGCAAGGCAGCTGCAGAGTGACTGCACTGCGGGGCAGGGGAGGGTACTCACTGAGAGGTACGCACACACACACACAGGGAGGCTGCAGGACTGAAGCTAGAGTCGCAGAGATAGCAATCCCACCCTAACTCCCACTGGAGACTGTAAGGAGGATGGGGGCTGCCAGAGCTTTTTATGCCCTCTGTGGCTGCCAGACCTGCCCAGTCTGCAACCTGGGCATGCTATTGGTTGAACATGATCCCATCACATGGCTTGCCTCCATTTTGTGGTGGCGACATCCATTTTGTCATCCTTAAAGGGAAAAGAAAAATACATCGCGATGGGAGAAGACAAAAACAAAAGTTTTAAGGACCCCAACCCACTGGTAGGTAATAATTTCAAATAATTATCGCATTATCGATGCATTTTTATGGATGTCCAGGGCGTTTTAATACCCAAGAAATCAATATTAGGCATCTGGGAGCCATTTTGGGTCGATGTCCCCTAACTCTCCTTAAAGGAAAAAAATACAGCGATCTGAGAAAAGACATAAATGCACATTTTAAGGACCCACCCCCCGGTAGGTATTATCAGACAGTATAAATAATTATTGCTGGGTTTTTATGGATGTCCAGGGTGTTTTTTAACATTTAAAACAGCTCATTTCATTGCGCGTCGCCATTAATGAAAATGAAATGTAATGACCCCAATTTTCGTGGTTCTGTTCATTTCGTTCCATTTTATCACGATTTTCATTACGTAATGGAATGAATAACAAATAATGGAAACGAAAAAATGTTCGTTTCGTGCCCATCTCTATATGTATGTTTGTAAATAATGGATCCCCTAGGAGAAGAAGAAGAAGAAGAAGAAGAAGAAGAAGAAGAAGAAGAAGAAGAAGAAGAAGAAGAAGAAGAAGAAGAAGAAGAAGAAGAAGAAGAAGAAGAAGAAGGTGGTATATGCTTTCTACATTTGTCCCATTACACATTTATGGAGCATTTACTACTCTCCACTAGGTGACAGGCTCAGGATGAGCTTGCTGGACTGTGCAAAAATACAAACCAAACCTTACATGGTCTCTTAGTGAGCGAACTTGGTGGTGGAGCCAAAGGGTCTAGCTCAGTGGTTCTCAACCTTGGGTCCCTAGGTGTTCCTGGACTGCAATTCCCAGAAGTCTTAATCACTAGCTGAGCTGGCCAGGATTTCTGAGTGTTGCAGTCCAGGAACATTGGGGGACCCACAGGTTGAGAACCACTGGTCTAGCTCTATTCATTACTGATGCAGAACCCACAAGAGGATTTGCATGTGATAAACAAGCCTCTGAACCACAGGCAGCTTGTAATCTCAAGGGGTGGGATGGACCCATTAGGGCTACAAAGTATCTTCCACCTTCAAGGTGAAAAGGGTTCTCTCTCCTGGCCATAACTGAACTATCATAACTGTTTCTTCTGCTTCTACTGTTATATTTTAAACAGTGCTTTGTATTGTTTTTTCCCCTCACCCCTTAGTTATTTTTAATGCAGTCATTGCTTTGGTTTTTCATCCATTGTTCATGCTCTCTTTCATCGTGTTTGCCCTTTGGAATTAGCCAGTGTGTGGTGCAGCAAAGAGATGGACAGACTGGGACTCAGGGGAGCTGGTTTCAAATCCTTGCTTGTCCACGGAACATCACAGTGATGGGGGAGAGGGCACCAGTAAAAGAAAACACGTACCCACACTCACACCACCCCTTAAATGCCTCATTGGATTCAAAAGACCAATTAGGGTTTCTGTAAGTCAGATGCCACTTGACAGCACATAACAAAAAGCAAACAACACTTTGCAAGCCACCTTGTCAAAAGAATATGGATTCTCTTAAATAAAGAAATTGAGTGTCCCTTCCCCTCCCCCGGTGACCTTAACCAACAGGAATTAAGAGTCTCCTTCAGCTGAATCACATCCTGCATGTTGCGGCTGTTGATTCTGATGACACTATGAAAGAAGATGGGGAACTGGTTCATACAGACTTTACTGAGGCGATATGGAAGATATCGTGTTTCAAGTCTTGAGGTGAATTTTTTAAAAATAAATATCTTGCAGAATTCAAGGGGTGGCACAAAGCCTGGCTTGGCTGCAATAAGTCTTCCTGCAGGCGTTCCCCCATCACCCAAGGCTTTTTTTTTAAAAGAAAAATGAAAAAGATTGTGAACTGGATCACAGCCCTTCACCAGCAGCCAATTTGGCAGGATAAAGGGAAAACATGTATCTCAATGCTGCAAGCAAAGAAAAAAAAAGTGGTACACAAAAGAAGAGGAATTTCATCGCCATCCCCCTCTCTGCCTCAGGGATCAATAAATCTCCTCTGTTATGGAGAAAGAGGAGGGGTATGATAGAGAGCTCCCCGCAGTTCCAGCTCAATGCCCAGAGAAGTACAAAAAAAAAAAAAAACCCAAGCTCACAAGAATTAAGGCAGTGGTATTGGTGGGAAATAGGGATGGGTATGAAACAGAAAAATGGAGTTTTGTTTCATTTTGTTTTTACTAGTGGTTCATTTCGTTTCATTTTTAAGTGAATTTTTCTTAAAAAAATGTAACAAAGTGATTTGTGACTCTATAAAATGGCACCCCTGCATCCTAGAGGCACCAAATTTGGTGGGTAGCTTTTTACAAAGGGAGCCATTTTACAGAGTAATGAAAAATTTCATTTTCAAAGAAGAAAAGAAGCATTTCACCAGCTCTAGCTGTTGCAGTGAGGAATTCAAAATTTTCCTCCTGATTGCCTCCCAGCTGGTTTTGATAGCTTGATCCCAATTGGGAGGTGGGGGGTTAGGAGGAAAGGAGCAGCCAGGCAGAAGTAAATTCCCTGCCTTACTGCTCCTTTCTGCCCTGCCACCCCCTCCTCCCAGGAGAATATTCTGGACAGGGAGTGTTGTCGGCAGTGGGGCCAGCCCCCACTGCCCACAGCCCTCCCTGTCCAGAAAACCACCCTGGGAACAGAGGGAGCATGGGAGAAGTAGGGAGGCAGAGGTAAATTCAAACAGAGGTTCAATTTACCACTCCTTCCTTCCTTCTTCCTTGCTATCCCCACCTACGAGCTGAGGCTTTTTGACAGGTTGGGGTTTGGAGAAGGGGCACCCCTCCCCCATATACCCCAACCTGTCAAAAAGTCCCAGCTGGGAGGTGGGGGAGGGGCAAAAGGCTGAACAGAGCAAGGTTTTTCCCCCTCCATGCTCCGTTCTGCCTTTCACCCCTCACCTCACCTACTAGCTGGTACTTTTTGACAGGTCAGGATTTGGCGAGGGGGGTCACCCCTCTCCACACACACCCCAGCCTGTCAAACAGCCCCAGCTAGGAAGCAAGGGGAAGTGCAAAATGCAGAAAGGAGCAGCAAGGGGGGGACCTGATCCTTTCTGCCTTTCGCCCCTCACTCCACCTACCAGCTGGGGCTTTTTGACACGTAAGGGTGTGGGGGGGAAGGGTGCCCCCTCTCCAAACCCCAACCTGTCAAAAAGTCCCAACTGGGAGGTGGAGGAGGGGAGAAATGCATTAAGGAGTGTTTTCCCCCTTGCTGGTCCTGTACTGGGAGTATGGAGGTAATAAGGGAGTTAATATCATAGAGTAAAGTCCCTGATTGCCTCCACGCTCCCAGCACACTTTGCAAATTAATTACCACCCAGCTCCTTTAGAGCTTCATAACTAAGTCCCCTTACCCCAAAATCTTTCCAGATTTCAAGTGGTTCCCTAAAATCGCTTTGGGAAACTACCCCTGCTACTTTGAAGCCCCAAGGTAAAAAAAAATTCATTGCATATTTTAAAAATAATTTTGAGTGCATATTTTTAAAATTATGCACTCAAAAATTACTCACCAAAGTAGCAAGGATACCTTCATAAAGGCATTTTAGAGAACCCCTTGACATTTGGAAACATTTGGGGGTCAGGGGGCTGAGTTATGAAGCTCCAAAGGGGGTGCCCCTGAGAAAGAAACCTTCTAATTGAAATAATGGGAAGCAGAGGCAGCACTATCACTGGCCCAATCAGCTTACAATTCAAATTAGAAGGTTTTTTTCCTAGGGGCACCCCCTTTGGAGCTTCATAATTCAGCTCCCTGACCCCCAAATCTTTCCAAATGTCAGGGGCTTTTAGGGAAGAGCTTGAGGAAGCTCCCCTGCCACTTACTCTAGAACAGGCATGTCCAAACTTTGACCCTCCAGATGTTTTGGACAGCAACTCCCATAGTCCCTTGCCATTGTCAATCTAAGCTTAGAATTCTGGGAGTTGTGGTCCAAAACATCTGGAGGGGCAAAGTTTGGACATGCCTGCTCTAGAATGAATTGTTTTGTTCAGGAGTAAAAAAAATGCTGTTTTGTTTCATTTGCAACCAAACAACTGCTTCCCCCTTTCATTTTGTTTCGTTTAGTTAGCTAACGAAATGACAAAACAGTGTGTCATTTTTGTATGGTGCCCATGCCTATAGTCAACTCATCTAGTACTAGAATGTTTACAGAATCATTTTTCCCTTTTCTCCTTGTAAGAAAGGATAAATGTAATTTGCATGGCAGTGCAATTCCATAGGAAAGAAGAGGCAGAAACAGTCACCCTTATACCGTGCCTCATTGTGAATGCTTTGATCTATGTTCTTCCTGGCACACTCGGCAATGTTTTAGCAGAACAGAACAAATCGTTGATGCAATGCAATTCTGAGGCCATCCACTACCTGCAGAATAAAAAAAAAAATGATCCCGGAAGGTTGGACGAGATGTAGCAAATATTCACGTGAAAAGATTGTTTCTGCTCAAGAAGAGCAATAGAATCATTTGATCATTTGAAACAAGATACTGAAATTATCAGTGAGGGACAAGAGACAAGTGACGGGACAAATGTCGATCCAATGGTGACCTATCATTAGTTTTGTTGCTTTGTGTTGGTGTTAAGAGGCTATGTATCAACAATGTTTTCTTTTTTGCATGTTTCTAATGTAAGTGGTATTTAACAGAACTCCCTTCACTAAATGAGTGCTGGAAAAGATGCCTAGAAGTATTTTAGCTCATAAAGTCAATACACTAAAATTCACTGCACAAGCAGCAGACCTTGTGGTCCTGAAGTGCTCTTATGCCAACCCTGATTGCCATCAAATGTTTTAGGACCAGCCCATTTGAAGGAACAGAGCATCTGCCTCCATAGTTTCCTGCTCAATTATTAAGACCATCTTCAGAGACCTTCTTCCAGGGGCCATCATCTATAATGGTGCAATGCCCCCCCCAACTGTTGAACACTCTGCCAAGGTTGGACCCCCTTATGATCCTCATTAGTAACATTTAAGCACCAGGTTAATGAATATCTGGCAGACTTTCATTCCATGTTTGGTGTAGAGTTTTGCATTTACGTTTACTTCTTCTGGTTGGCTCACTAGCTCTTTATTCTGATATTTTAATGTTTCATCAAGATTCGGGCTGGTTTTCTTTGTTTTAATCTTTTAACTGTATTGGTTTCAGAAATCATGAGTCTTCTGCTATCTCGAGGCTTGCAAGTTTTATGTGGCATAACCTTTAACTGGCATAAGAAGCCTTCTTCTTCCGATGGAAGTTGCATAAGATTTGGGTTGGGTTGGGTTTTTTTTTTTTTTTTTGCTTTGCTTTTTGTTTTGTACTGTATTATATTTTTAAGAAAAGAAAATATGTTTGTCCGGTGCCACAAAGGCCTTTCCAGTTGTAAATGTTTCAGCTGAATGAAACAAGGGGAAAGGATGCTGGGAGATAAAGTTAAAAACAAAACAAAAACTCCAACACTTTCCCAAGCCTAGGAAAATCCCATGGCAGGGCCCATTCTGAGCCACAGACAGTTGAGAACTGCTTCCATCCCAGTGCTGAGACCCCCCCCCATGACAAGAGCAGTGGCGTAGCAAGGTTTTGGAGCGCCTGGGGACAAAGTTCTTTTTCCTGCCCTCCGGCCCTCCCCAACCCAATTGCATCCACCCAGCAAGGTGGGGGTAATCCTGTGGGTGTGAGGTGGGTGGGCACACATGCGGTTGGGCAGGTGGGCATTTGTGTGTGTGCATGCATGCGTGTGTGCAGTAGTACACACACCTTTCTTCTCCCATGGTGCGCCCAGAGTGAGGTGAGGAGGAAGAAGAGGTGGTGGAGGAGGAGGGAGGGTGCCACAGCCACCATGCTCCCCACACACTTGCCTGCCTGCCTGCTTCGCCTCCAGCCTGGTGCACGGCAGAGGAGGAGGAGGAGGCTGTAGTGGAGTGGGTCCCGTCACCAAGACTTAGTCCAGGAAAAGGAGGACTGCTGGCAGGAGGGTGCATGACTTCCTCCTCCTGCTCCGCCTCCAGGCACTCCCAAATTGCTGCACCCAGGGCAAATGCACCCTTCTGGCCCCCCTAGATATGCCCTTAGCCAAGAGCCTGGTTCAAGGAAATGTGGAGTCCCATGGCATGGTTCTTTCTCATATGAATGTCAGCTGTCCGAGAGAAAAGAAGAGGGTTCCTTGAGGGCCATGGCATTGGCCTTGATCTATTAGTCACTCATCAGTCAACAGTGTAACGTTATAAAATTGGCCATCCTGGCCTGCCTTATCCAAATACTGTACACAACAGCCACCCCATTTACATTTCTTTCTAGCTCACCTTCATTGTACATTTTTGTTGTGTCTCCTCTTTGTAGCTTCTCTTTTTCTACATCTCACCTTGTTGGCTTCCACTGCTGTCTGCCCTCTGGGACCCTGCACTTGTTCTTCAACAGCTTCCCAACACAAACACCGGATGTTCTTCTTCATCACCTCTTCCTTCAAGCATGTGTTACTCTGGCTACCTGCGCAGCACGAGAGAGTAAGGGCGGCGAGATTTGTGAGCAGAGTGCTTCCTACCATGAACATTTATAAGCTAAACACTGCAAAAGGTTCCCCACCGCAGAGAAGCTCGAGTCGAGCATGCAGCAGAAGGCAGTGTAATTCTGTAATTTGCATTGCAAAGGCTCTAAGAACAGCAAGCTTCCCTCCACAACAGGAGCAAAATGAAAAGTTATTACCAAAGGTGAGAGGCAAATGTGTACTTAATCAGTGTTGTGCCCTCAAATTTGAATAAAGACCAGAACATTATAAATTGTGTTGATGCAAAGCTGAAATCTAACCAAGCACTGGAATGAGACTGGGAAAATGAGTGTCTGTATTATGGGCAACAATAAAAAAAATTATTACAGCGGTACCTTGTATAAAGGAATTAATTCATTCCAAATGAAAATCTGTTAAGCAAATTTTCCTTTATCCAAATTTCCCATAGGAATACCTTGAAAACAGAGTAATCCCTAATCGCGACGATTTTTATGTTGTACGGATTCACCCCATAGGCAATTATGTTACGCAAATTTCCCCTATCTCTGGAATTTTTTATGTTGTACAGATTTTATGTTATACAAACCATTTGCTATACAAGGGCCCACTGTATTGTGCATTTAAAAATATATTAAAGTCACTATCCAACTAGATACTGTAGCTTATAAATGCATAACAAATAAAGCACAATTGCAATAATTAGTAGATCATATAGAACAGAGGTTGCTATGGGTCCTAGGTCTCAGTGTCCTGGCTGAAGCTGCAAGGAATTTCTATGCTTCTCTAAGTCTCCAGGCAGCGAAAGAGATCTCAGTCAATTCACCAAAGGAGCTGCAAGTTTGATGGTAGTGTATAAAGCATCTTTAAAGGCAGTACATTCACCTCCATCCATTCCCAATAGGTAGCGATGCTCAATAACTCAGCCCAAAGGTGTGTTTGCATGTGTGTTGTGTTTGCTTTCCTTCTCACTCCTGCCTGCCCTGCCTCTGTGACATCACCTGAACCTCCCCCACTCCCCGACATCACAAAGCCCCACCCATGAGCTCAGGTCTTAGCCTTAAATCTTCATGGAATGGGGTGCTGCTGATGTGACCCCCAACAATTGCAAATAATCAAACAGCAACCTCTAGGAATTAACTGAACCTTCAAAACAGTATATAACCCAGAATAAAAATAATCAACAGTCAACAACAACAACCTAAAGCCAACTTCTAAAAATATAAAAGCCATTTAGAAGAACACATGGGTCTTCAACCATTTGATGTCCTTTGGGAGAGAGTGCCATCAGGGCAAGGTCACCCATTTCTGCAGCCAGCTAATCTAATTGGTTTTGAGGATGGGATGAGTGTGATTTTCAAAATTGTTCTTCAAGGACAGGAGATGGTGTGTTCCTACAAATATCATCCTTGCTGCTCTGAAAGTCTTAACTTCAGGTGTTTATTAAATCATTTTTGGTTCTTCATCCTCATTCTTCAATGGCCATGTTGGCTAGAGAACTCTGGTGGATAGAGTAAAATAATAGTAATAACTTTTCCAAACTTTGCTATTTACTATGCACAGTCTTAGCTTTCTGATAAATGTGGGACTTTTTGTATAATAACACCCAGAACCACCAAGCCAGTGTGAATGGGAGCCATCCTGAATGGTGAACTATGGAGTTATAGTCTCAACATGCAACTGTTCCCTTGATGTCTGGTGATGTGGGCAGAATGTGATCCACCTGATGAAGGGTGGTGACTGCGGCCCTTTAACCCTATCTGAATTGTGTGCTGGTGATTCTTTTGAACAAGTGTGCCCCAAAATCTCTGCACATCTCTTAGAACCAAACAACCAATGGGAAAATGAGAGGGCTGCGAGAAGCAGTTGAAGCTTATGACGTGAATATGCTCGGAAAGAAAATACATTTTTACTGAGTTTATCTCAAGACATAACATCCAGCGCTGCTGAAAGCAGAGCGGTACAGGAGAAAAATACAGAAGCTGATTCAGTAATAGGAATGGGAGGAATTATTACTGTGTTCCTCATTCTTGATGGTTTAGGATGTCTTGAAACAATGGAGCACTTCAACGAGTGGTTTTAAAGCCCTGCAGAAATAAGTGATCTATATTTGTTAAAGATGCAAATCATCCATCCAGCCCAGGGCAGAAAAAAATAATTGTTTCTAGGTTATTTGTTAAAGATGCAAATAATCCATCCAGCACTTCAGGGCAGAAAAATACCATCTTCATTGTTTCTGGGCAGGTTCCCCCCCCCCCTTACTCAAATGGATAATTGTTCAAACATTATGTTCACTATTCTGAGAACATGTACAGGTACTGACAAGAACAGGACATTCCTCACCATTCATGCCAGCTAGTCCCTCAACCTCATATACAAAGATAAAACAAGGAAAGATTTGCATGCTTATTCTGTGCCATGCAAGATATGTGTGGGAGGCACTATAAAGTCTGTTACAACCTCTTGTTGTGGGATGCCAGCATTATATGTGTGTTTCCCAGCAAGTAGCAGTAAAACCTGTAAAGTGCCCCCAAGCTGTAATATATTTTTATTGGGCTGCATATGTTCAGACTAATAATTTGTTTCATCTTGAAAAAAAAATCTTCCTTTGTCACACAGGGTCCCCCCTCCTTTGAATTATATTAATTGGACAGAGATGCACTAATGCTCCTCGCACGAAGTAACGCAGCCACTGCCCGTGTGTGCTCTTTGAGGATAATGAATATAATGACTTGTGTGTTATACCGGTGGTGATAAAGTGCTTTTGTGGTTGGCTTGTCGCTTCCTCCTGTGCTATCTAATGAAGGCCGCATATCGCAAAGAGAACAGAGCTATTACTGGACAGATTGTCACGGTTCTGGGAGCTCTCTCTCTCTCTCTCTCTCTCTCTCTCTCTCTCTCTCTCTCTCTCTCTCTCTCTCTCTCTCTCTCTCTCTCTCTCTTTCAGCTTAGGTCAGGGAGGTATCCACAAGACTGGCTAGCCATTATTGAGCAATTCAGAATTCAGGGTTGGTGGCTTCAGTTGTGTGAAAAACCTTGCAGGACTATGTCGGCACAGTACAGAGAGAGGCTGCCAATGTCACCAGAGGACCTAGCTCTCTGTTCATATGAAGTGGCATCCCTGGATGGTTCATTCCAGCCTTCAGCAGGAGCTTAGACTCAATGGCCTCCTGAGCTCCTTCCAACTTCATGGTTCCACAATTCTATGATTTTCTCTGACACATACCAGGAGTGTTACTGGGCCAAAGTGCGCCTAACTCCGCAGCAAAGGCAAAGAAGACTTTCTGACCATTCCCTCAGTTTTTTCATTACCAACGTTGGTTTCTCTTGTCCTTGTCATTTACAGGGTGCATGATAACAAATCCTGGACATGGTGCTGCCATTGAGGATATCCTGGAAACCATAGATACTAATGACCAAGCTCTGACCTCCTCAAGTACTGGTACCCAGAAACATCGAGCTGAATCATTTTAAATTATATACTCCATACATCGTTGTTGTTGTGTCATTACAGTCATGACTAACTCTTCATGACCCCATGTCCATGGAGTTTTCTTGGCAGGAATACTGGAGTGGCTTGCCAGTTCCTAGTCCAGGCACCTACAGTACCTGGTATTCACTGGTGGTCACCCATCCAAGTACTAGCCAGGCCCGATCCTGCTTGGCTCCTGAGATCAGGTGATATCAGATGTGCTCAGGGCATCTAGGCATACTTCATACATAGTATGTACTAAATTATGCAGGGGATTGATAAAGTGGAGATAAGCTCTTCTCCCTTTCGCACAACACCAGAACCAGGGGTCATCCCCTGAAACTGAGGGTTGAAAGAGTGAGAACAGACAAAAGAAAATATGTCTTTACCCAGTGTGTCGTTTGTCTGTGGAACTCCTTGCCACAGGATGTGGTGATGGCATCTGGCCTAGATGCCTTTAAAAGGGGATTGGTCCAATTTATGGAGGAAATGTCCATTGCAGGTTACGAGCCATGATGGGGATACATGTTATCTCCATGCTTAAAGGGGGGGGGTACCTCAAAGTGCCAGACACAGGGAAGTGGTATCAGGAGACAGGTATCTAGTTGTCTCATGTGCACCTAGAAGCATCTGGTGGGGCCACCATGAGAGACAGGAAGCTGAACTAGATGGGTATTGGCCTGATCCAGCTAGGCTTTAGATATATAAAGGTGGAAGCAACATCTCACCTTTCCACCAATAAACCCAAGATAGTATACATGGCTTTTCTCCTTCCCTTTTTATTCAAATAACTCCTGGCCTGCAAGATGGATCACGGTGAAAGTATATGACTAACACAAGATCACCAGTAACTTCCAGGCTAGTGGAAGCTAGAAGCTGTGTCTCCCAAGTCTCAGTTAAGCAGTCTAGTTTTGTATTTTAAAGCCACTTTGTGAAGGCTTCTGCATGGGCAGGAAGTATATACTGTACATAACTAAATGCCTTTCAGCAATTATGGATAAATAAACCTGGCTATTGTCCATAGTCATCATAGCTATAATGCCCTTTGCTAGGCATATCAGACATGCAGCGCCAGTGGGGGTCAGGGCAGGGGGCGGTGGCAGTGGCGGTGGGGGCGGGGCGGGGTGGCAGGGGGCAGCGGATGACGGGGATGGCAAAGGGCGTGGGGGCGGATGGCGACGGGCACGGGGGCGGCAATGGGCACGGGGGTGGCGGGTGGGCGGTGACGGGCGGCGGGGGGACAGACGGCGGTGGCCAGCAGCGGAGGGGGGCAGAGGGGGGCAGCAGGCTGGCAAGCACCCCCTCTCCATTTTGGCACCCTAGGCAACTGCCTAGTTCGCCTTAATGGACGCGCCAGCCCTGAATGTGACCAATAGACTCATATTCTAGGCTGTTACTTGAAGAAAGCAAAACTCCTGTTCTCCCTTTAGAAGGTTCTTTATTGGTAATCCAGATGTGTACTGGGTGGACTTATCAACAGAGGGCACCTTCAAACATAGGAGAGTCTTCTGTAAATCAGGACACAAGGGCACTATATGGCCATAAATTGCTTACTATACCTCGAGGAGTGAATTAATACACTGACTATGTCTGTCTTTTAGATATGTCTATTTATTTTTGTATTGTTTTTCTGATGATATTATTTGTGACTTCATTATTGTAAATCACCTTGAACATAATACAGAAAGATGGGCAAGAATCGTCAACATGATCTATATGCGAGCAATAATGGTAATGCCTTGGAAAATACCAACTACTTTAACAAAACATAGGCAGCTCATATACAGACAATCCACATGGAAGGTGGAAGAGGTGTCAGGATCCATAAGGACATCTGCAACAGATTTTTTTACATTTTATTTGTTTTCTATACTAAACAAACTAAAGCAAATATGTTGCTTGTCTCCTGCCATGTTACAAAGTCAATCACAATTTCTCCCCCATATTTCAGCCCAATGTATCTCCTTTCCCACCTTAAAAGAACATGTTTACATACTTAATTTCCTTTTTATCCCATCCATATTCTCTCTATTGTTACTTACATCTATTTCTATCTAATAAAAAATGGAGATAGCAAAATACAATATTGAAGTAGCCTGTATGGTCTTAACAGTATACTCAATCCTAATAATTAATTCTTCAATTGGCTAAACCACTTAGGATATATTTTAGCTGACAATATATAATAGATGTCATCAACAAGGTATATTATTTATCTATTCTAAGAGATACCTAATTTCAAAAGTATCCTATAACTTGAGTTAGTACTTTATGAGCTATTATAATAGAGTTACATCTTGGTCTACCTATTTCACTCTATGTATACAAGTTCTTATCTATACCTAACCAACAGATTAACATTTATTTATATTTCATATTGTTCTTCACATTTCCATTTCCCATTTCCCATATCATGACAATCCATTGATAGCTTTAGACAATCAGAATACAAAGAGCATGTTTTTTACATAATTGGTTCACTAAGCCAAATATTCCCATTCTGGATTTTCTCTTTTTTGCCA
Source organism: Phrynocephalus forsythii (assembly GCA_029282475.1). NCBI lineage: Eukaryota > Metazoa > Chordata > Lepidosauria > Squamata > Agamidae > Phrynocephalus > Phrynocephalus forsythii. Next base: position 17,526,414 of record JAPFRF010000004.1, read on the forward strand.
GGTCCACCATTTCTGCAAGTTGTTTTTCTCTATTGATAGATTCTTTGCTGCTGGAAAATTCCCAAGCTTTTCTCTCCTTTGCATTCACACCCAACAGACCAAATGTGCCCATCTTTCTCCTCTCTGAGTTTGATCCATCCACAAATTTATCTCTCACAGATCTTATTGCATTTGTCTGCAGAATAAGATCAGCAATCTGTTCTGCTTCTATCTCCTTTTCAAGATTAAACTCAGCTCCTGTTCTAGTCATATGTAGACTAAAATCAGGTATCTGCTCTGGCTCTGCATCCCGCTGAAGATCAAAAATCTCTATATCCTCAGAAGATGGTTCCATCTGTGATATAAAAATGTCTATTACTTTCTGTAATCCATATAGAATTGTGTTGGCAAACTCTTGAACATTTTCCAGCTCATTATGCTCTTATAACTCATATCAAAGGGTTAATATCACTTATTTTCCAAGAGGGAGGGGTGTAAAAGCAGGAGGCTGGATTAAAGAGGGGGAAAGGGGAAAGAAGCAGACAGAGAAAAGTGAGCTACTATCCAGCAGATTATTTTGAAACCATTGGAGTCCAACCAAAGTCAAATAAACATTCCTTTGAAGAACAGCTTTCCCAGTGCTGTTCTCAATCTACATCCTTGTTTCCACCACATAGAAAAAGAACAAAGTAAAAAGAAGTTTCCTTTTTAAAAATTATTTTCTACCAGCCAAGGAAAGCAGTAGGCAGAAAGGCAAAGCAAATCTATAAAACAAGTGCAAAAAATCATTTCTTCAAATAACTCCATCTTTCCACCCCTTCACACCCCTTCATTGAAAGCTGCTCTTTCTATGGGGATGGGGGTTAGTGCTTGTTTGAAGAAAGAATTTTAAAATCATCAAATAAAACTTTGTATAGACCAGTGTTGGTGAACCTGTGGCATGGGTGCCAAAGATGGCACTCATAGCCCTTTCTGTGGGCACCTGACATCGCCCCTTCACAGCCACCTGTATTCAGGTTAAATTGCTGTATTGGCACTTTGCAAAAAAATTAGTAGGTTTTGAATTGCAGTTTGGGCACTTGGTCTCTAAAAGGTTTGCCATCGCTAGTATAGACAGAGGGATGTAAACAGTTTTACTCACGACACACCAAATATTTACAGCTTTTTACACTTCTCCGGTGCCAACAGCTCATGCCGTCATCCTCAACTTGATTGATGGCATCCAGTTTTCTTCCAGCGGGAGATGAGGGCATTTTCCTGAACCAACGAAGCTTGCTGCTGCTCCCTTCATGGTCAAACAGGCACTGCCTCTCTTCACCTCCCCTCCAAGGAGACTTACCCTGCTTAGGATCCCTTTTATCTGGTGGAATTCAACCTGAGAAGCTACAAAGCTTATCAAGTTGTCTCACCGTGGGTCTCACAGCTCCCAAGGAATTCCTCTCATGATTTAGAAACCATAGGTGCTTCAGGGTGGGAGAAGGAAGTCTTTAAATACCAAAAATCATTACTTCTGGGATGCCAATTAGTGGCAATGTTTGGAAATGAAAGACTTCCTCCTTCTGTTCAATGGTCCCTACTGTCTCCAAATGATGACAAGGATTACATGGCAAGTAGAAAAGCAATGGCACCAAAGGAAAAAAGTTTTTAGTTATCAAAAAAGAGCCCCTGCTGATGACATCATCACCATTACATGGGCTTAATTGTGTGAACAAGTTTTCAGCCACTAAAACAAAACCTAACATGAACAATTAGGAAGTGACAAAATGCAGATTCCAGGTTGATTAACCATTTAATTTGAACCAATGAACCTATCAAACAATCTGGAGGGTTAAAATGAGAGCTTGAACATTCCTTTCATTAGTTATAGCTTCCAGAATCACTCAGCCAATGTGGCTCTGGAACATTTCCATTTCTGTATAAATGTACATTTCGTTTGCTTCTGAGACAATTCACAGATGCGTCTTGCATCAACTCCCTTCCAAGAGAAAAGGAAGGTACTTCTGCACCTTTTCTGGGCACATGGAAAAATGTGAGCACAGTTGCACGTGGTTATGAACACTGCCCAATTATCAAGGCTGCATTTATAACGAATGCAGACTGTAACCCTGCAGTCCATCACCTGGCCTTACACAATGAAGGATGCTGGCAAATAGAGATGGGCACGACCAGAAAAAAAATTTTTGAGTTGTCGTTTTTCAGGACAGGTCCGTTTCGGGTCGTTTCCGTTTTTCGCGAAATTTTTTAAAAAATTGTTGTTTCGTCATGTCGTTTGTTGTTTGTCATTACTGCCGCCACGATTTCGCGCGATTTGACGTCCCAGCGAGTGGCGTCCTGCCGGCGCTAGGTGTTTTTGCGCCCTAGGCGGCAGGCGGGGTGGCGGGGGGCATGGGCGGATGGCGGCAGCGGCAGGGGGGAGGGGTGGGCACACGGGCACGCGGGCGGCGGGCGCAGGTCCCGCAATGACCCAGAGCAGATGGAAAACACTTTAAACTGACTTGCTGCACAAGACTGCATTGAATAAAGCAATTGCAATTTTTGCAAACAAAGTGGGCAGTGCACCCACAGCAGAGCTGCAGGCAGGGTATGAAAGGACCTTGCCTTGCCACCAAGCAAATGAAATTTTTAAAAGAAATCCACACCTCCCCTCTCACTCAAACCTCCCCCCCTTTGAAGCACTATCAGAAAAGAAATCCTAACAAACTTCAGGAGAATAAAAAAGAATAAACTGTGTTGCTATTCCCCACAGCAGACAGAGAATGAAAGGAATTATTATTATTTCCTAAAAATTCAATTGAATCAATTCCCTCTCTGCCTGCCTAACTGAAATCTAAAGGCTCCGCGAAATCGAAACTAGTCTAGCACAGCAGCCAGCTACACACAGCCCTCTCCCACCCACATCCAAGCCCGGACTGCGACTCTTCTGGGACTGCCTTGGCTTTTTATGCCCTCTTGCACATCCAGAAGTGTCAGTCAAAACCTGGCCATGCGATTGGTAAAAGGGGTCCAAACATTTGCATGGTCCCATCCCATGGCCAGCCCATCATTGCGCAGGTGTAAAAAAATAAAAATAAAATAAAATAAAATAAAATAAAATCAGTGCGACCTTTTACTGCTATAAAAAACCCACTGCTGCTACTGTAAAAATTCAAGCATTTAAAATAGCTAATTTTCGCATGTTTCTGTGGTGCTTTGGTGGTTTTTTTGGACCACGATTTCAAAAAAATATTGCGGACGCCATTTTGGATCCCCCCGCACCACATGGCAAATGGAGACGCCGAGGATGCCCCCTCCCAGCCCGGTACCAGCAGCCCAGGACAGGAGGGGGGAAGGCTGGGGACCCCCCCCCAGAAACCACCCCTCTGGTAGGTGCCCTCAGGCAGGCATATTTTCGCCTGCTTTTTTGGCCGAGAATCGGGTTTTTTAAAAACTTTTTTTCTGTGCCGCTTGGCATCACGCAATCACCGTGCGATGCCAGGAACGACAACGACAAATCAGACCCAATTTTTCTTTTTTCGGTTCAAGTTCGAGTTCTGACAGCTTAATTGTCGTTACCGTTTCCATTACGTAACGGAAACGATATCCGAAAACGGAAATGACAATTTCGCCAAGTTGTGCCCATGTCTACTGGCAAACTGAATCCATGATGTCAAAGAAGCCAACAGAAAACTTCTCAAGCATAGAAGCACAAGTGGCAGTAAGCTGAATCTAATAATAGTCTCACCTGCAATCTAAGAACTTAAAGGAAGATGACTTAAAAGTCACAGTCATTTCCTCAGGTCATCTATTAGTAAGGTTAGCACTGCTTTTATCCCTCGGTTGTACCACTGGTAGAGGGAAGGGGGCACATTGAATCAATGGGTCATTCGCACACTTATCATGGACAGGTGTAAGGATGAAGGGAGTGTGCCATCTGCGAGCGTGTCTTGTGAGAAGAGGAGCCAGAAGACAGAAGAAGCAGAGAGGGAAACAGAACAAGATTTAATATAATGGGTCAATGCGAAAGGGCCGAGTGACAAGTATGACAGGTGGTGGGTACAGATAGTCAGGGAGGAGTCGGTAGTGGAGAGCTACTGGATAATTGATGTGGGAGTGGACTAATGGGAGAGAAGATGCAGGAAGGATGATGTGGTAGAGGAGAGACAGAGAAGCATCGGGGTTCAGACGGAACCAAGGGGATGGGATGCGAGGACCCAAACAGATGAGGGGAGAATTTAGCATCCTATGGAGCAAGGAACGCAAACAGAGAGAGAAACCAGGTCTTGGGTAGAAGCGGGATTGCCATTTGCCCACTCCTGTTACAGCTGCTGCGAGTCCCAGGAGGGGAACAAATTCCATAACTGTGGCAAGGGGCAGCAGGGCAATCTCCTGATGGATTCCTGGCTAGGGTTGGGAGACCCAGCTGAATGATGTCCAGCACCACTGTTGCGGGACCATATGTCATGGTCCCATGATCCCAAAGGGTCCTCTTACCCACAAATGAATACGAACCCATTCCTCAATGAGGGAGAAATTAGAAATCCTTCTTTTATGGGAGGCCTGTTTAAAAGTTCTTTGTTTGCTAATGTTAATGAAGTTGGAAATGTTGTTAAAGATCATGTGCCTGCCTATGGCGTGAATGAAAGTTTGACGTTTTGGGAAAAGCCGTTGGAGTCTCAGGGTCGCTCTTCAATGGAACCATTACTGGTCCTAATCGAACCCTCACAACAGGCAACATGACTACAGTATCTTGTATGTGGTGCTGTCCTTGAAATCAACCTGGAAGGTTGGGATGGTTCATTCATCTTCTAGAACTAAGCCTCTCTGTGTGTGTTGTGTCGTTACGTGTCCGACTCTTTGTGACTCCATGTCCATGGAGTTTTCTTGGCAGGAGTACTGGAGTGGCTTGCCAGTTCCTACTCCAGGTGCCTACAGCACCTGGTATTCCCTGGTGGTCGCCCATCCAAGTACTAACCAGGCCTGACCCTGCTTAGCTTCCGAAATCAAGCGAGATCGGATGTGCCAGGGCAAGGTTTTTGCTGCCCTGGACCACCACGGTCCAGGGCTCTTTGGACAAAGCATGTGGGTGAATCTCTTAGGCCAGGCATGTCCAAACATCAGCCCTCCAGATGTTTTGGACCACTACTCCCATTGATGAAGCTGTTTGGATGAGCAGCGAAATGTTTCTATCTCTCAAAAAAGAAGTCCAGTAGCCATGACTCAGCTTCCAGATGCTCCCACAATCCTTTGCCATTGGAAACACAGGCTTGGAATTCTGAGAGTTGTGGTCCAAAACATCAGGAGGGCCGAAGTTTGGACATGTCTGTCTTAGGCCTCCTTCTGAGGCTGCTTCCCCCCCCCCCAGCTCACAAAGGTCAAGGAGACTGAATCAGGGAGATAAGCATCTGGAGCCCTCAATTGCCATCATATTGGAAAAGTCAGATGTAAGTCTGATACATGGTTTTTGCAGACATACCAAAGCAGTTTCCACAAGAGTCGTATGTCAACAGAAACAGGCCTGACATTTCCAAGATCATGAGAAGATACCTCCACTCCTGGGCTCTTTGTCAACCAATTTCTGCACTCAGCCGTGCCGGATTCCGGTGTAAAATATGGCCATCTTCTTTCTTTTATTTTCTTTTTTCCCCACCCAAGCTTGTGATGTCTCTTAAAAGAATTATTCTCTCTTTGATATTTGGGGAGCCGATGGCAAACAGCTACCTGTCTGAGAGCTGGAGGAAGGTTTGGCAACAGCACAGAGCAGGGTCTTACCTCCCTCTGCACTTCACAGCTTGATCAGAATCAAACCCAACAAACAGCTCACAGCATGGCGAACAGGATTAGCCGCACCTATCTTAAAGTGTTAAGAGGGGCCCCAAAGAGCTGGTTCAATAGCAGCCATCTCTACTACAGCCCCCACCATCCATGGTCAGCACAGCTGCCTCCCTGGAGATGACCCAGTTTGGTCAGGCTGGTGTGGAATTCAGAAGTGGTCATACAGCCCTACTATGTCAGAGCTCAGCTATGAAATATCAATTTTCAATTTTAGAATGATCACCTGCCTGTTTGTCTGCCTGCCTGACTACCTTTATATATATATCAAACATGTGGCCCGAACAGCCATGCCTTGTGGTATAGATTTTGGTCAGACAGTCAAACTGTACATTAAAGAGAACCTGTCAGTGGAGGAGAAATTCCTCGACTACTGAAGATGTATGTGTTTGCTGCAGCAGCGACTTTTGCAATTGGCCCTGGAGAAGTAAGCCCATCTTTGTTGGACAGCATAGGGAAAGCAATCATGAAGGGTCAGCCTGAATCATGTCTCAGAAATGATAATGCCACTTCATTTCTAATGATAGAACATGCAGTTGAGCCAAGAAAGAAATCTTTGACGGCCCTCACTGAATTGTTACTGTTGTGTGAACATTTTGCATTTCATTTCCCTCTTCAATTGACGCTTCACCGCAACACCCATCCGCACTCACACACCTGCAACACACAGGTGTTAAACCTTCATTTATGCATCTGGTGAATTGGGTCCCAGTCAGTGGGATCTTGAACAGGTCCACAGGAAGGCAACCAGGATAGTTAAAGGTCTGGAAGAAATGCCTTACGAGGAGTGGCTTAGGGAGCTGGGAATGTTTAATCTTTCAAAAAGAAGGCTGAGATGGGATATGATAGCTATGTTTAAATATTTGAAAGGATGTCATATTGAAGAGGGGACCAGTTTGTTTTCCATGGCTTCAGAGACTAGGACTCGGGGCAATGGTTTCAAATTACAGAAAAAGACATTTTGAACATTCGGAAGAACTTCATGATGGTTAGAGCTGTTCGGCAGTGGAATGTGCCACCACAGAGGGTGGTGGGGGTCTACTTCTTTGGAGGTTTTTAAGCAGAGGTTGGATGGCCATATGTCAGGAGTACTGTGATGGGGATTCCTGCATAGCAGGGGGTTGGACTGGATGGCCCTTGAGGTATCTTCCAACTCTAGGATTCTTTGATTCTCTCCCTTATAGATGTGCCACACAAACCAACACAAGTCCCCTCCTCCCCTGCTGCATTCTAAGACAGACGTTTTTCAACTTGCTCAGAATTCTGACAGCTCAGCCCGCTGCCTGCATCTGCTGCCATTCAGCTGCTGCAGGAGCTGCCCAGAGAAAAGAGGCCGCCTGCCGATTTCTTTGGCTACAGCCCTGTCCGGACAGGCTATTTTGGACAGCTGACATGTTGTGGAGTGTGAGCCATTCAGGACGGGAATCTCCCAAGCCACCTCCCTCTGTGGACTCCAAATGCAAAGCAGTTTTGTGGATCTGTATCAAGAAACTGGCTTCAGGAGCTTTCAGTTCCGCCCGGCGGTGTGCAAAATGGATGGGTCTTCTCAACTGTACATTCAAGACAAAAATAAAATACTTTGCATGAGAAAAGAAATAGCTGACAACAATGTAATACTGCATGGAAATCTCAACCCCCATACACACAGAGAGCTATTTTGATGGTCTGAGACACTCAGAATAAATGAGAGAGTTTTGCCAATGGCAGATAACATCCTGATCCTTGTACTTGAAACCCTGGCACTCGCAGTCCTAGCTCTGCTACACTAGTATACACAGGAGGATAGGTCTGTGAAAATTCTCAGTCAGACAGGTGAGTTTATCTGGAAGTTGAGTCATGGCAACTGGACTTCTTTTCTTGAGAGACTGAAAGTCTCACTGTTCATCCAAACAGCTTTGTCAAACTGAGGAAAGCTACTTGCAAGTCCTCCATTTTTATAGTTTAATTTGACTTCATGTCACCCTGGTCTGAAATAGGCTCATAAGGTGAACAATGGCCTGAATAGGCTCGTGGGGTGGACAATAGGCTCAATAGGCTCATTATGTGGACAATGGCCCACCTTTACAACCTTCCCAACACCCATAAAGTAAGAGTTGTTGGCCATGGCCTTGTTGGTGGAGGTGTGAAATATTCTTGATTTTTCTGGGAACTGTTGAAATGGCCGCTTGATAAGTAGCAGACAGGATTGTGCCTGAACAGGGGGATAGGAATCAAAGGATGCTGTCTCCTGAGTTGGCTGGTAAGCTCATCTGACCCCATCTGTTGTCAATTCTGACTGACAGCTGTTCATCAATCTCCAGGTGGGACCCTTCCCCAGCCTTACCTGGATGTTCCTGTTATTCCTGGTTGCTTCCTGGACCTTGCTTAGCTTTTGAAACCAGATGAGATCAGGCATGTGTTCAGGGTTGGGTAGTAACTATCTCTGTTTAAATGTGGGAGGGGGGGCTGTTCTTCTGAAATCAGCTTCTGTAATTCTATGCTTTCTTTTCATGGAAAAGCTTTGGGGTGTAAGCTCACTGTTATCCTGAAGATACAACAAGCACATGATTTATAATGCCTCCCCACCCCCAGATTTTGCCTTGGCCGTGTTAAGACAAAGGTAGAGGCTAGATCTTGGCTGTTTCTGACTTAAAGATAAAGCTTTTAAAAAAGTTTAATTTCACAGAGGGTGACTAGAAATATCACACACCAGCATTGAAGAAGCAAGAGAGGCAACAGAAAGACTTTTCCAATTATATAAAGTGAACCCATAAAAGCCTTATTAAACTGTCCAGTTTGTAGCTTATTAACAAGCAACTGCTATAATTTTTTAAAATAATCAATCTTCTATAAACATAAATCAATATTCCTTGGGAACTCTGTGCTTAAACTGTTTGTCCAGCTAATATTAAGCTTAATATCAGAATCCCAAAGATTGGTGGTGATCCTTGTGATAAGGTTAAAATAACTTGGACCAATTTAATACTGTGTCAAGCATATTTTGACTTCATTGGGTTTTTTTAAAAACTAAGCAAAAAAGGTTTATTGATTTGTTCTGTGGTTCCGTCTGCACTTTGTGCAATCAATGCAGAACCAACTTAGAGAGACCTGGATACAATTTTTATGGTAAGTGTGATATTTAAGGGGTGGTTTCTCCTGTTTGCTCCACTCCTTAAATCAATTTTCATGGCTGAGCAGGGATTTGAACTCTCTTCTCCAGAGTCCTAGTCCATCACTCTATCCTGTACAGCACACTGGGAAACTATATATTTCTAGCTATGCTATTATAATGTTAACAATTTTGTGTTACCCTAGTTTTTTTTTAAAACTGTGATTATATTGTAAGCTACTTTACAAGTATTATATACCTAGAAACCCCTAAAAGTTTCACCATAAGTCATAATTAACTTGACAGTGAGCTATTTTTATATTTACATTATGCTGTTACAGTAATCTATCACTTTAATCATTAGAGCGCTATCCCAGTGGTGGCCAAACTTCAGCACTCCAGATGTTTTGGACCACAACTCCCAGAATTCCAAGCCTGTATTGCCAATGACAAAGGACTGTGGGATGTGTGGTCCAAAACATCCGGAGGGCCAAAGTTTGGCCACCACTGCGCTATCCCGTGGAATAAGAACTATCCTATGGATTTACTTAAATCATCTGTGCTAGTTCAAAGGTCTGCCAATGAAACCCTCTAGCACCACATCAAGATATGCATCCCAGGGTTTTGTAAGAAGAAGCCCTAGCAAGACAATATTAAAATGGTACCACATTGCTATGCTTGTGTAGTGTAGATGCATTTTAGGGCTGGGCAGAATAAAAATTGATAAAACCGATGGTCCATTCAGATAAGATAGACACATCATTCAAAGACAATCTTTAAAGCTGAAAACAGAGGCATAGATGGAGAAACTGCAATATTCTATTCTAGAGTAGGCTGTGCTTTTCTTAATCCTTCAGATGCACAGTCGGATGCTATGGCTCAGTCCATTGGTAGGTGTCCATTTCTGATAGGCACCATTCAATGTGCTTTTGCATTTTTTTCAGCCCGGTCGTTTTTCACTGGAAGTATATGTAAGGTTGCTCCTCCTATATGGAACAGCCACTGTGCTCATGCCATGAGGCAACACTCTGCTCCAAGCAACAACATGGGCTGATCTTAATTTGGGGGTTATGACGTGCATAATCCAATGTCCCTCTTGTACCATCCCCACCCAGGAAAGTTTTAGCCTCAGTTTTAATTTTCAAGCAGTTTATTAAAGCCATGAATAGATTCCAGCGATATCTCCAGCAAGCTGGAATTAATCCATTAGCATTACATTCATTACTTTTCTGCATCAAACAGAAGCAAAGGCATTGATTTAATTATTTGCTTTTAAAATCATGGCTAAAACCTTCTTGGTGGCTTTTGCTGGTGTAAGAGCAATGCCATAAATTGTGCTGGTGAGCTGCCGTAAATGAATGAGTTGCCCCTGGTCTTTTTTGTTGCACAAGTCGTGTGACTGCTGCAATGGAGAATACAAGCATCCACGTGATAAATAAAGCCCATGTGCCACTGTAGTCATTGAGATTGCCCTTATGCCAGAGTAAATAACCAACAAGTTTCTGGCCAGTGCTTTGAAAGTAGTCTTAATGGATTTCCTATGTGTTGAGTTGTTACTTATTCCATACCTATGTGTTTGTTTGCCTCCTTCTGCAAACTACTGTAGCTTTTTGTTCTCACTTCAGATTGTTTTTGGACTTGAGTTCTCAAGGCTGTGGTTAGCCAACAGATGGAGCTTCTGGACCTACATAGCCCATGGGAGAAGAAGGCTGATAAGAGGAGATGACTATACTGTACTTGCAGACAAAATTTCTGTAGCACTCTGCTAAAGAAGTGAATTTGAATCTTCTTAGACCACCACCACCACCACCACCACCACCACCACCATCATCATCATTATCATCATCTTAGAACTGCATAGCTGGAATGGACCCCATGGATCATCAAGTCCCGCCTCTGATTGGGTGTTCTCTTCTCAACTCATGGAGATCCTGTTTAGGATACACAACATCTTTCCCAACCTAGTCAGCTTCAATTTTAGAGGAATGGCCATTTCAATTTCAGAACCACGTCATGGGGTTTGTTGTCCCTTCACGAGAAAAAATAATAATAAAGCCAGATTAAGGAAGGCAATGCCAAAGTGACAAAGGGGAACCCTTGATGGACCGAGTCTACTATTAGAGGTCATTGGAGACAACCTATGTGCTGTTCAGTGTAAAGCCCATTGTTTATCTCAAAACCAATGACTTAATTAACAAAGGCCAATTCAACTCACCAAAAAAGTCAGGTTTAAATGTCCACAGGAGCACGTTAACCCCCACATTTCTAACATTTAACATCAAGAGGGTGTTTTTCAGGTCTCACGTTTCAACCTCATCTCTTTTAACGGACATGACAGCTTCCTGCCACAGAATTTGTTGTTGTTCTTGTGGTGTGCCATCAAGTCACCTTTGACTTATGGTGACCCTATGAATCAGCAGTCTCCAAAGTGTCCTGTCCTCAACAGCTCTGCTCAGCTCTTCTAAAATGCAATCATGTGGCTACCTTTAAGGAGCCAATCCATCTCATGTTTGTTCTTTCACACACACACACCGCTGTCTTCAACCTTTCCCAGCATTATTGTCATTTTCTGTTTTTTCTTCATGTCCCCCCAAACAGCCTCAGTTACAACATGTTTGCCTCAAGAAAGAATCCAGGCATGCTTTGACTGAGAACGCCTTCACCTTTCTGGCCGTCCAGGATATATCCATGAAGCTTTCCTCCTGCACAACATTTCAAATGCATCATCCCCCCCTACTCCCCTGTCAGCTTTCTTTCCTGTCCACCTTTCATACCCCTGTATCAGTGATGGCAAACCTTGTAGAGACCGAGTGCCCAAACTGCAATTCAAAACCCACTAATTTTTCGCAAAGTGCCAACACAGACAGGGATCGCTGCCACCCCTAATTGCACTGAAACTTCTTAATCCCTTCATCACAATACAATGACTAACAACTATTCTCCTGCATAGGACAAGTTTCCTCTTTCCCACAACTTAAAAAAAAAACAGTCTCACTCACTCTATACCCCAGAGCACAGAGAGAACTCCTAGTTCCCTGAGCTCCTTGCTGGCCAGAGAGTCTGGAGAAATGTCAGGAAGAAACTTTTCCAGAACACGGACAAACAGCCCGGAAAACTCACAACAACTATCAGATCCTGGCCGTGAAAGCCTTCAAGGATACATTTTCAATACAGCAATTTAACCTGAATACAGGTGGCTGTGAAGGGGTGATGTCGGGTGCCCATAGAAAGAGCTCTGAGTGCTACCTTTGGCACCCATGCCAAAGGTTCTCCAACACTGTTCTATATGGTGATCGGAAATACAATAGTTCCACTTTCTTCTCCTTCCACTTTCACTTTCATGTGTTTGGCAAAAAAGGAACCAATTGTGTCATTTCTCCTGCAGTGGCTACACACCTTTCATCTATTCCAGACAGCTGGAGAAACCTCCACAGTGGGTTTGTTGGGAAAACATATGGCTCTGCAGGGGAAAGAGAGCAGGTGAGACTCCTATCCTGTTTGCATACTGTCCAATCCCAGCTGGATATATTTTTGTTAGTGTTTATCAAAAGAAATTGTGCTAAAATGACTTCTAGAATTTATAACTATTCTTCACACTCTTTGCATATTAATTAAATTTCATTTTATTGAACTGGGTGTTATTTTATGGATCTGAATTCTGGTTATCTGCCTTGGGCTTTGTTGGATTTTTTTTTTTAAGCATGAGGCAAGATTTACGCTTAGATGGATGAATGCCTGACAGCTAAAGTTCAAAGCTTAGTTTGTACCCAGGGATCATTTCTTATGTATAACATGTAAAATACAAAGCAAACAACCGGAGACAGCAAACCAGGTGCAAGAGAGAGAGAGAGAGAGAGAGAGAGAAACAGAGAGGAAGCTATGAAAGAAAACACCATTAACTTTTTTTATGTGTCTGGTACTCGCTGGGTAGCCTAGCTTAGTTCTCTGGTTGTGGAGCTACAGGCTGAAAGTTCCATTCCCCCACCATGCCTCCTTGACAAGTGCTGGACTCGGTGGTCCATAAGATCCCTGCCATCACCACAGTACTCAGGCGATGATGGTCAAGGAATGTATGAGGAGCTAACCTCAATTAGCAGAGTTGCAGCAATGTCAAGGATTAGAGGCAAAAATATGACAGACTCCGTTGCTGGTTTTCTATTGCAGCCTATTTACAAAATATATACCGGTTCCATTGGTTTCCAGCTGTTTGGATGAACAGCGAAACATTTCTATCTCTCAAAAAGAAGTCCAGTAGCCATAACTCAACTTCCAGATAAACTCACCTGGATGACTGAGAATCTTCACAGATATTCAGTAGCATAAATCATCCAGCTACTCTTCCTTGTCACAGCCATCACATCAGGCTTACTAGCTAAACAGCCCTGGCTAAACAGCAAGAACATATTGCAATACATAAGGTGTATATAGCATTTCTTTCCAATCACTTCTTTACTTTCACATCAAATGTCCCAGTGCTTCTCTCATCCATGCTTCTGAGCTACGCTCCACTGTCCTTGGACACTCGCCTTCCTGTCAAGGCCACTTTACCGAGCTTGCTTCAGTCCACAGATGGACTCCATATCTCTAATTGCAAGTTGAAAAACTCACTCACAAGAATATTCTTGACAATGATGACATCAAACTGCTAAATTCAGTCAATATATGAACACTCTTATAAAGGGGAACCATGACCAGCTGGTATTCATAGTCTATCTAGTGAGGGCATTCTGAGTAATTGAAAATGTCGATTTCTTATAATTCTGAATTCGAAGGGCTGTAATTCTGAATTCCGAATCTGAATTCTGAATCTGAATTTTAGTGCTAGTGCACATTCCTAAAAGGTAAACCATAAGTGAAGTGAGGCAGCACAGTGAAAAACTAGTACCATACATGATTTTGTGTTTCTGTTCTCTCTTTCTCTCTCTTTCAGTTATCTCCTCTCTAAGCAATCCCTTCAGTAGTAGACAGACACATTGAGAAAAATTAAAAGACACTTTTAATTATTTATTTGATTTCTTGTGTATATCGCATGTTGCTTTCTAAGATACTCAAAAAGATTTTTTTTAAAAAATAAATTTATTTATTTATTTATTTATTTATTTATTTATTTATTTATTTATTACATTTATACCCCGCCCATCTTCCCATGGGAACTCTGTTTTATTAACATAAAACTAGCTGGAGTCTTCAGGCGTGTACCCTTTACCTAAAAAGAAAAAAATGTTAAATGGTGTGTGAATGATTTTTACAAACTACTTGCAATGTAATTTGAACAATCCTGTGGACAATACCTACAGTATGTGTGTTCTTTTATTCTAAGAATGTTTTAAAAGACACATTTTAAAAGGTGGCTTGCAGTGATCAAGTTATGGGGGAGGGGGGCCCTGCCACATTTCCTTCCCTGTTGCTCACTTCAGCTGTGATTGAAAAGGAAAAGGGGAACATATTATTATTCAAGACGGGGAGCCCAAGAGCAGGACTTGTGACTTTTACTACAGGCCTTCTACCTTTGCTCCTCTTGTTAGAGCCCAGACTTAAGAAATATCCTACATACGGGATATCTGAGTTTTTCATGACTATATAGTGTGGTTGTGTGGTTGCGGGGATGCCTTCTGTGTGTGGATCTCTGTTTCGTGTGGATTGCAGGGCAGTTTTTTCGGTGTTACACCTGCACCTTAGAGGAGAAAGCTACATGCAGCTCTAAGGCTGCCATCCCAAGAAGAGTTTCTAGTAAACTGGAAGAAGTTGAAGGAGATGGGCATCCAATAATGTCACCTCCTGTCTGTTGACATGAACTGGAGGCTCCTCAGACTTGAAATTAGCCCTGAAGGGAGAGCAGGGAAGTGTCCCAAAGGCTGCTCTCAGTGGTTTGCTTGTCTTGCCCATCCCAGGTGCAATGAACCCAGTTTCTGTGTGACCTGCTTTTGGTATCATGGACAGATTTGGGGATGGAGGTCCAATAGATAGGGCTAAGGCTGGTGGGGCTCACAGGTTGCAGCCCCAAGTATTCTGGAATAGTTGCTGGTAAACTGGAAGAAGTTGGAGGACATCCCAGTCCCCTATGGGAGGATCCAATTCCAAATACCTCCTTGGTCAGTGGGATTTTCCCACTTAAGAACATAAGAACATAAGAAGAGCCATGCTGGATCAGGCCAAAGGCCCATCTAGTCCAGCTTCCTGTATCTCACAGTGGCCCCACCAGATGCGTTTGGGAGCGCATGAGACTAGGTATCGGTCTCCTGATACCACTCCCCTGCATCTTAAGAGGCAGGCAGAGGCATGGAAAGGGGATGAAACAGAGGCAAAATATAGATGAACTATGGTAGAGTGGGGATGGGGCATTGCATGTGCAATGCCCAAATGCTTCTAGCTGTCCACCATGGGCCCAATACGGGGGATAATCCAGACAGGCAGTTGTATTACTTTAAAAAATAAAGAAAGGATGTTGAGTGCAGCACCTTTCTCACTTCTTTCCTTTGTATCTAAGGCTCAGGCAATACCTGGGTACTTCAACTTGGGAGCACTCTGACCTACCTTCGGGATCATCCACATGTGAAAGCACACCAGGGCTTTCCTTTTGAAATTTAGCAAGTGCAGGGAGATTTTCATCGAGGCCACAGAGCAGGGCCACTGTGTCATGACTCTCTTCCTCTCCACCTGTGATCCCAATGAAAATCACTCCTCTCTTGTACCACCATTAACCTCATGGGGGAAATTCCCATTAGCACTGGCAGGTGGTTTGTTCTGTGATATGAATAATTGGAGCAGGGATGGACTACAAATCCCATCTTCCTTGACCACGGGACTGGTGGGAGTTGGGATCTGGCAGCCACAGGAGGCCAAGCCATCTTCACAGGTGCATTGGGTGATGGCACACTGCAGCATCTTTCCACGGGAGGCCAGGATTGATTGATTGATTGATTGATTGATTGATTGATTGATTGATTGATTGATTGATTGATTGATTGATTGATTGAATAGTTCACAGTCTTTCTGTATGGCCTTGAGCACATCAGGGGACTCTGGTCTGGGACCTAATGCCTGTAATACATCAGTCTTTAAGATGCCACATAACTTGTGGTTGTTTCTGCTGCAATGGACTGAAAGGGCCAACTTTTTGCTTAATATAAAACAGAAATGGGCAGCTTGTGGCCCTCCTGATGCTGTTGAAAAGAAATTCCCCTCAGTTCCAAACAACAACTCAAACCATGAAGAGTGAGTGGAACTGTCAGCCATCTACATCTGGAGGAACACATGATGTCTGCCAAGGATTGGGTGAGAGTGGCCCCAGAAAGGTGTGGATGGGGTCAACCCCCAAGGATGGGGTCAGAATGTCCCAAGAAGGGGGCACAGGTGGGCCAGCCTCATTCAGTGTGCCCTTCATTTGGCCATCTGCCAATTAGTGCAGTGCTGGTCACCCTCTGAACAAGCAGGATGGCAAAACATTTGGCCAACAGGGACGCCCTGCCCATCCCCACCCCGCCCCTCTTATATCTTATGCCAGGCATGTCCAAACTTTGGCCCTCCAGATGTTTTGGACCACAACTCCCACAGCCCTTTGTCATGGGCACTCTAAGCTTAGAATTCTGGGAGCTGTGGTCCAAAACATCAGGAGGGCCGAATTTTGGACATGCCTGTCTTATGAGCCTCGTGGCGCAGTGGTTAAATGCCTGTACTGCAGGTAAAACTGTGCTCAGGACCTGGGGTTCAATCCCTGGTAGCAGGCTCAAGGTTCACTCGGAACTTCCATCCTTCTGAGGTCGGTAAAATGAGTACCCAGCTCGCTGGGGGGGCAATGTGTAGCCTGCACACTGTAATTAAAATTGTAAACCGCCCAGAGACTACTTGTAGTGGTATGGGGCGGTATATAAGCAGAACACTTTGCTTTTTTTTTTTTTTTTTTTTTTGCTTTATGCAATGAAGAAGGCATGGAGAGTAGGGAACTCTATGAAGCATTTATCGTGCCATCATTTCCACTGTTAGAAAGACCGGGTGGGAGGACCGCAGTCTCAAACAGGGCTCCGTCGAAAGATAAGAGTGAAGGCATTTCTGGAAATCTTGGGATCCGTGGATGTTTCTCCCCAGCAGCGGCGGCGGCGGCCGGGAGGGGTGGACTACAGCTCCCAGCATTCCTTTCCGTCTCGCTCCGGGCACTACCTGCTGAGCCGTTTCGAAGCTGCCTTTGGCAGCCCCGTCCGTGGATGTTTAGCGCAGCCAAGCGACCGACGGGAGCCACACTTGGCAGGAGCAGCCCGCCGCCCGCCGCCAGAGTGCCTGCCGCTCGCTTCCTCCGCCAGCCTCCCGGCTCGTCGGCAACTTTGGAAGCTCCTCTTGGCAGGAGCTTCCCGAGCGCGGAGAGAGCGAGGCAGGAGGGAAGGAAGACAGGAAGGCAAGAAGTGGGGAAAGAAACCGAAAGAAGCCGGCGGAAAAGTGGCCCGGAGGCGATGAGGCAGCACTGGAAGCGGGGACTTGGCCGCTGCCCGCTTTCTCGGCTGGCCAGCTGGGCAGCTGGTTCGCCCCGTCGGTCCTTCGGCGCCCAACCCCGAAACCATGGGGTCTCCCTCCCCCTCGCCAACCCCAGCCCAGGGGGTTGCCTCGACGCCGGGCTGTGGCCATCCTCCCAGGATTGAATGGCTCGCCCGATTCCTTTGCTAAGCCCCAGGGCGAGTAGGGGTGGAGGATCGTGACGGTGGGAAGCGGCAGGACGTCGGGACTCGGCGTGGAACGGAGGACAGCTGCGGCCGGGAAAGGCGGCGGCGGCGGCGGCGGCGGTGGAGGCGGCTGCTGCTGCTGCTGGTGGTGGTGGTGGTGGTGCTGCTGCTGCTCGTCGGTGCTCCCTCTGCCCTGGCTGATGTCGGTTCTGGGAACCCCTCAGGCGCCCGGAGTAACTGGAGAGCCTTCCAACTTATATGGCTGGCGGAGGTCGAGGGGCTGGGGGAGGAGAGCCTAGCGTCGGAGGAGGAGGAGGAGGAGGAGGAGGAGGAGGAGGAGGAGGCTGAGGTGCCAAGCCAGCAGGGGAGAAGGGGGCTTCTCCGTCGGCGCTGGGCATCGGGCTCTCCAGTGATGTGGAGACTGAGCGTGTGGTGGCTCCTGAGCAGAGTCTGCCTATTGCTCCTGCCGACCTGCGCCCTCGTCCTGGCCAGGGTGCCCGTCTCCTCTTGCCACCCGCAGCCCTGCCAGATCCTCAAGCGGATCGGGCACACGGTGAGGATCGGGGCGGTGCACCTGCAGCCTTGGGGGGCGGCGGCCACCTCCCAAACCGCCGGCGTCCGGGGCTCGGCTTGGGAGGCGCCCAATGACGTCCCGCTGGAGGAGCTGCCTGCCACCGAAGGGGCTGGGGAGACGAGGGCGAGGAAAGAATGGCAAGGCACCCGGTCGCAGCAGGAGAAGGGGAGGCAGGGCAGCAGCCTGAGGGGCAGGACTTACTGGGGCACCGGCAGCCACCCGATGGGAAACGTCAGTCGGGACCGGGACCCCCCACCGCTGCTGCCCCGGGAGGCCCTCCTCTTGGCCGTGGAGAACCTCAACCGCGTCAAGGGGCTTCTGCCTTACAACCTGTCCCTGGAGGTGGTGATGGCCATTGAAGCCGGGCTAGGCGATCTACCTCTCTTCCCCTTCTCTTCGCCCAGCGCCTCCTCCTGGAGCAACGACCCCGTCTCCTTCCTGCAGAGCATCTGCCACACCGTGGTGGTCCAAGGGGTCTCCGCCATCCTTGCCTTCCCCCAGAGCCGGAGTGAGATGTTGGAGGTGGACTTTGTGGCCACCGCTCTGCACATCCCAGCCATCAGCATCGTCCTCAACGAGTTCCCTAGAAAGAGCCAGGTAAGAAGCAGAGTGGGCGGGGTGGGGTGGGGGGCGACGGAAGTAACCTGTGCCCAAATGGCGTGGGGTTAGGGTAGAAGAAGGAGCCTCAACGGATGCTACTCTAGATACTCTGGGCATGCCTGAGAAAGTGGCGGAGGATACAGAGAGAAAAATCACCACCACCACCACCCCGCGATAAATATTTAACACCTGTAAACTATAAATATTTCAGCCCTCGGGCCAGAAAGTGAGAGGCGGGGCGGGGGCGGTTCCCAGGGAGAGTTAGGCAAGTCCTCTTCTCTTTGCGAGACGGCTTCATGTGATCAGCACCACGGACAGCGCAACGCTGATCCAGCACCACGGACAGCGCCGTCCTTATAACCAGCAAGGTAGACTGTTTGGAGGCTAACCAGAAGCGCTTGAGATTGGCCGCGGGAGCAACCAACCCTCCTGCCTGCAGAAGCGTCCTCCCGTTTGCAAGGCTGGCATTCTATTTTGACTGATTGCTCTCCCTGCTTGCAGACTCTTTCCTCTGGGCAGCATCATTCCCGATCACGGTGGGCAGCAGTACCCTAAGGGTGTCCCTAGAATAAGGGTTAAGGACGTGGTGGACACAGTTTTGAAGCTCTCTCCTCTCTCTCCCTATGTGTGCAGGATTTGACCATGCTGAATGTATTTTTGAGGCACGTTTTAAAAACTTTTAATTTTCTCCGTTTCTCTTATCTTTCCTCTCCACTTCTGTGCTTGTAAAAGGCAGGGTCTCTTACAGTTATAAGTAATCCCTGTTTCACGTTTTCCCAAAGCATTTAATGCTTCTGTAGAGGAAAAGCAGAGTAGCTGTGTTTCAAATTTTCCATTACTTTCTGTGTGAGCAACTACACATACGTGTCAGTAACACAAACATTTATTATGCTTAACTCTTCTTTGCTAATAGTAATAGTAGTAGTAAGAACCATTCACACTTACCATCTTTCAGCAGTCAAGGCATTACACCTCTCATTTCACTTAACTTTCCAGATACCTTGTAACAGATTTTTCCTCCACCATTCCCTTGTTTTCAATTTACAATCCAGAATTGGCAAATTAATAGGCCAGAGTTTGGGACTTAGCCCTTATATCTTGCACCCACAGAAATAGATTGAGGGCTGACACTTTCTTATAGTTTCTCAAAACTTTCCTCTTTGTTTTGTTCATTGCAAGTCATCTTTTTAAATCCAACAAGCCAATTCACATTTCAAAATGGCTATTCTACTTACAGAAAAATGAGACATGTGGAGACATTTCTTATAGCTTGACCTGACTGATTTTACCCTCTAGTGTAATCATGAATATACTGTAAATGTCCTTCAGGATAAGGTATGATGAAAGCAAAATGGATTAAATCTGATACTATTGCATCTCATGATCTGGACATAATAAT
The DNA here is from genome assembly GCA_029282475.1 of Phrynocephalus forsythii. NCBI lineage: Eukaryota > Metazoa > Chordata > Lepidosauria > Squamata > Agamidae > Phrynocephalus > Phrynocephalus forsythii. The sequence goes on from JAPFRF010000004.1 coordinate 17,546,513, forward strand.
TCGGTTAATGCAGCCTGGAACTGCATTAGCCTTTTTCAGTGCTGTATATACTACAGTATTGGCTAATCTTTCACTTCTGGTCCATTAAGAAACTCCAAGTACAGTTTGTTAATTTGTTGTTTAAGACAGGTGCTTAATTTTATCTCCCTAGATATGGAAGTTTGTGTATATTTCTGCTGAAATTCATTTGCCTACAGTTGGAAACCTCCAACCCACAATCTTATCTGGAGCACAGAAATTCATCATCAGACCAATGAAGGTTGCCTCTCAAGTACTCTCCCCTTTCCCAAGCTCCACCCCCTAGAGCAGTGGTGGCGAACCTTCGGCACTCCAGTTGTTTTGGACCACAACTCCCAGAATTCCAAGCCTAGATTGCCAATGGCAAAGGACTGTGGGAGTTGTGGTCCAAAACATCTGGAATGTCGAAGATTCACCACCACTGCCCTAGAGACTACCACTAAGAGGAACCACCACTGCTGATTCCAGTGACCAGTCAGAGATAATGCTGAGAATTTTTTGATCATTATTCAGAGATAACAACAAGTGTCTCCTAACCTCACTCAGCACTAAGCCAGTGCTGGTAAATGTTGGCTGAGCCCTAGTCTTTGGTTTCAGACAGGTTCTGCAGGTGCTAAACTAGGAAGAATTGCTTCTCCTCTACCTTCCTTGTGCAGAGGAAAGTAGGGAGGACAAAAAGCCAAGTTCCTCACTAAAGCATGAACTGAAGAATCTCCAGCCAGCACTTCAACTCGGGACCCAGTGAGGCCAATGGACATGGTTATCCCTGCTGATGGCTTCCAGCCTGGGTTGATATTGCAGAAGGGGATTCAGGCCATCCTCAAAGTTTCTCCTACCTGCAGGGCAATTTGGTGTATTGATTTCCAGTTATTTGCCATCATCCTCCACCTTTTCTGTTTGCATCTGCTGACGTGTTGCCTCCTATGACTGCTACATGGGATTCAGCTTGGTGGGATGTAGCTTGAGAAGTCCTGCTGCCAATGATAGGAGCCCCAATCAATGAGCAGGAGTTTGGAAAGGACTTAAAGCATAACCACACATACCAACTGATTAGTCAGAATGAATGAAAGGAAAAGGGAAGAGCATGCACGGACTAATACCGGGCAGAAATGAAACAGGATTCCCACCCAGCGCCCACTCCCAAGAAAAGGCTGAGATACACTTTCCATTGGGGAGAAATTTCCAGGAGACGGTGTCTGAGCAGTGTCCAGAGCCAAGAGCAAAAGGATGGGACAAGACAAGAAGATGGACATGTTTTGCTTTGTTTTGTTAACTTTACCTCTTCCTGTCAGTACTAAAGCATTGGGGGAAGCACTGTGACCTTCCACGATGGAAGAGAAAAACTTGCAAGAGCCAGGATCCATCCAGTGATTGTGTCATACAGAGGGATAGGTGTGACCATTTTGGGAACCCCAGGGAACTAGAGCTGATCTAAAGTTATCCACCCTTTGCTCTGGGGGATATTGCTTAATATTAATGTGGGTTAATGATGAAGAATGGGATGCAGGGGACTTGCCTTGAAGAGCATCTTCCCACAAACTCATTCCCTTCAGTTGCTTCACCAAATGCCTTTGGCCATGGTGGAGAGGATTTCTTGGCAACAGGTTGGCCAAGACTGTTGTAGTGTCTGATTCGTTATTTGGAAAGACCTCCTCTGCAGCTGCAGCAGTACTCTCGTTATTACCGTGTCCTAATTATTAATAGTGTGCTCTCATTAGTCCTACAATCTACTTGTACTGTTTGGCTTGAATGGTCTTGGGTCTCTTTTGTCTTTTAGTCCCAGGTGAAGCCCAGGGTCATGTGAGTCAGGAAATGAAAGGAAGGGCAAATCACATAACAATAAGCTGTGATGTCCAGAAGTTTGTTGTGATCGTCCATAACATTACATGCCCCAAAGTACAAGCCACATTGGGAAATAAGGAAGGAAAAGTCTTTTCTGAATTCCTCCTTCCCTAACTCCTTCAGTGCCGAGGATGAACCAAAAACAAAACTGAGACCTCCCAGGGGATTTCCTGATGATCTACAGTAGATCATCATGGACATCTCACTTGTGCTTAGCAATCATTGAAACAACTACAGTAGGATCCCAGTATCCACTGGGGATCGGTTCCAAGCCTTCCCAGGGATAACAAAAACCGTGGATAACAGAACCTAAAAACACCAAACAACTGTTTTGCAGCAGTAGCTTGCTTTAGAGCTGCTGTTTTGCAACAGTAGCTTGCTTTATGTCTGCCATTTGTGACAGTAGCTTGCTTTATGGCTGCTGTTTTGAGACAGTAGTTTGCTTTGTGGCTGCTGGATTATTTATTTAATTTTTTTCCTCTGCCAACTGTGGATAACTGAATCAGTGGTTAATGAATTAGTGGATACGGGAGTCCTGCTGTAACATAGAAAAACCATTTCCAACAGTAGCAAAAGGCTACTGTTCACTCTGAACAAAGACATCCTGTATCGAGACAGCAATGGCTCTGACTCGGGCACTGCCATTTTCAATGTGTTTCCACTAGGCATCAAAATGAGGTCACAGATTTCTGGACTGTGCCATGTTAGATTGCAGCTGTACTTGGAATGCACTGCTTAGACAGCTAGGCAGACAAGCAGAAATCCAGTCATAAGCTGGAGCTAAAGTAGGCCAATCGACTCAATGGGGATTTGGCGAGTCAGCTCTGGAGGTTCTATTGATGTCGTGAGCCACCTCCTGGATTTCAGCCATAGATAGATCTCCCTCTGTGGGCATTTATACACGACCCCTAAGCTCCGCCGCAAATGGCTGCAAGGTCCGGACCTTAAAAATATTTACCCACCAGCTCCAGACTTTGCAGACAATTAAGTGCGACCCCGCCCACTTTAGCACAACCAAACAGCAATTTTCTTGTACCTGCTTTTTGGATGTGACAAATTTTTGATCCGGTGTAAGGATAGTGAGTGCGGGGCTCTCCTGGCTTCTGTTTGTTCTTTTTTTGCGCCCCGCCCCTTTAAGAGATCTGAATGCTGCTGGGAACAAAACGGAGGTAAGACGGCATTCTTTTCTTTCTCTTTTTCTCCCTCCCTCAGGCAGCCAGCAACCAGGAAGTGCGGAGGGGGGTGGGGACAGAGGAAGAGCGAGGAACCCCTAAGATCTCTGGTCCGAATTTAAGTGGCCAGCGGATCTTAGGGGTCATGTAAAAAGGCCCTAAGTCACTGAACTTAGGCATTGTGCTGTTACTTGGTAGGCAAGTTAATTACATGCAGGGAGTTCTGAAGGAGCAGGCCTTTGTGGGACACTGAAGGCAGTGACTGGGATCCCACCACCTCTGAATTGCTACTTCATTGCAGCTTGTACAGGGAGTGGAAGAAAGGATAAAACACCCTGGAAGAGCATAAAAGAGCAGCCATGTGTGTAGTTGGGCAAAGGCTCCGAGGGCTCAAGGTCAAAATGATCTCAGGCTTAGGAACAGAGTTTAAGAGGAACAAGAAATAAAAATGAAAATGGAAGGGAAGCAGTTTCCAATTCTGCTCAGAGCAAGAGAAACACCAAGGAAGCAGGAGGTCCACTGAAAGGCAGCAGAAATACTAATGGGTAACAGAGAGAAGGCAGAACTGCTGGACACCTGCTTTGCCTCTGCAGTTCCCCAAGAGGAAAAACAGTGTTCACCCTGATGCAAGGAGAATAAAGCAGGAGGCAGTGAAGGAACCACTACCCGAAATAAGTAAGGTGGTGGTTTAGGAATACAGAACAGTACTTATATCCTTTAAATGGATTCAGGCCTGCAGAGCCCAATAAGCTACCCCTCCCCCCAGGGTTTAAAGGAAGTTATAGGAGTAATCTCAGAGCTTTTATCTCTAATAGTTGAGACCTGAAAGAGAGAACAAGTGAGGTCCCCGTAGATGAGAGATGAACAAATGTTGACCCCCATCTTGGAAAAGAAGAAAAGAAAAACTAGACTATGGGTGATACCTTCATAGGTTTCATTGGCCAGAGGTGGGGTAGAAGCAGGAGGTGAATGCAAAAAACATGCTCTCCACTAGGGGTGGGGAATAAAGTTTTTTTGGGGGGGTTTTAAAAATGTCCCACTATGTAGATCCAATTAAGACCCAATTGAAGGGAAAATGATATCACAGTACCTAGTGTTAATGTCCAATTCTCCCCCCAAAAACTTTCTTCCCCACCCCCTAGTGGAGAGCATGGGTGTTTGTTTGTTTGTTTGTTTGTTTGTTTTGCATTAACCTCCTGCTTCTTCCCCACCTCTGGCCAATCAGGAGCGCTGGGCTTTGAAGAGCCAACAGAGAAATGATGGTTGTAAGCAAGAGGGAGGTGTCCCTATCATGCCACTCTGTGTTTGAACTGGCCTGTAAAGTCCAGCCCCATTGGACCATGCTGCTCTGTGCCTTCCAAGAAGAAGCCTGGCCGTCCATATTGCCAAATGAACTTTTAAGAATTCTCTCCTGGCAAATTACATCCCTTGCCATGTAATTCCTGCCAAGAAAACTCCATGGACGTGGAGTCACGAAGAGTCGGTCACGACTGTAACGACACAACACACACAGAGACACAGACACAGACACAGACACACACACACACACACACACACACACACACACACACACACACACACACCTGCTTTGAAAAAGAGAGCTTGCTCCCAAAAGCTCAGCAACTTCTTTTTTCATTTTCATTTTGTTTTTATTTTTCTCCTTGCAGCCTATGAAGGTATCACCACTCATGGTCTCGTTTTGCTTTTGTTTTAATGGCTGCATGGCTCCAAACCTCTGTTTTTGTTTCTTTATTTGTTTGTTTAAGCTTATGCCCTGCCCATTTAGTGAGCAAGAAAATAAAAAAATGTTTACATCTTCACCCACCCACCCACAAACACACACACACAATTTTTTCTGCCGGGCAGGAACCAGCACATGACACTCCATTCTGCTTTCCCACAGCAAGGTGCACAGCACCCAAAGTGGGGCAAGTCCTCCTGGCATCATAAATAGAGGGGGAAAACCTACAGGCATTTCTGCCTAGCCCAGCCAGTTTTTAAAAAATGGATAACCACCAGCATTGTAATTTACAATCTGCGGTCTTTTCATGATATGCCCAGTCTGTCTAATGGGAGGGCCAGGACAGGTTTCTGTTGCTTATCTGAAACAAGCCAGGGTTCTTGTTAATAGATGCAGATGTGGACAATAAGGCAATCAGAGGACATCAGCCAAACTGTTAAGCTATGCCAGTGAATCAAAGAAAGGAGCAAAATTGTAATCAAAGCACAAAGAGCTGCCTAATACACCTGCATTCCTTGACCTCCCCAACAGGTCCTACTTTACTTGCCTTCCCACCCACCCCCAAGCACTTGATGCAACCCCATCCTCTTTCCATCTTGGGTGCTCTTCAACTAGACGTGGCACACGATGAGTCTAGGACCTTTAGCATGCAAGGCACATGCTTGACACTGAGCTACATCGGGCCGTGTTTATCAGCACTCAGAGCCCGGTGAGAATGCCGGGTGATCAACTGGACAGGACTGGAATGGGAGATCTGAGTGAAAGATTTCTGGGACATGTTTAGGGCAGAAGGAAAGGCCTGCGACCAAACCAAGCTCTTTTGAGTCCATTCTCAATAGGGCAGCTTTATGCTTAAATCAGTAATTCCCGGCCGTACAAACTGGAAGGGTGCATGGTTACCCCTGAGCCCAAACCGATCTTGCTTTCTCCCCCGTAGTCGCTGTGCAAGTTACCCTCCTGTTGTTTGTGACAATATTGGCAATATTTAGAGGCAAGCTTCATATTGCATGAAACCGCTTATAATGAAGACTCAGTAGGCTGAAGATAAATTTGGGCCAGAAAAGGTGCAATTATGAATGAAAAGGGATTTTTTTCCCTACCAATTCAGAATTGGAAACTTACTAAGCAATATTTTATTTACTCGACAACAAAAATCCTGGGACATTTTTTTGCATGGTATTTTTTAAAATTCTTATTAATATTACTGTTACTGTTTTTAGCTTTCAAATATTGTGTTTTGCTTATGCAAGCCACCTTTGGTTCTTTTTCAGGAGAAAAGCAGGGTAAAAATATTTGCTGCATCCTTGTTCTAAAGGGAGACCATGAACACACATTTTCTATTCTTGGACTATACCAGAGAATGATCAGTTTACACCTATCAATACTTGGGATTTTCCACCTAGTGGATGGTTTTTGTGAAGTTGTAACAAAAGTGCTATATCAAGTCAACAGATTAGCATAATATTGACAACTACTGCCATACTATACAGTTAGATTTCAGCAAAGGACATGACCTGGGGTTCCTCCTCCAGAAAGCCATTCAGAACAAGAGGTGGGCACTTTGTGCTTTGTCGTACAGAGCATGAAGCTTGGAACCTCAGGTAGGGCAGAGCCCTACCTCCACCCCTCATTCCCTGGGCTGACTGGACCACTTCCCAGCCTCCACATGCCATTGGGGTACTTCTGCTGCTGCAGCACTTCAATCTGGGAAGGAGCTTGGCTGGCCCTTCCCCTCCTCCAGGCAGTCTCCCTGAACAGCCAGTGAGTGATCAGCTGCCTGGGGAGGTGGTGAAGGGCCTGCCAGACTCCTGCCTTGAGAGGCATGCCATTGCTGCAAAAGGACCCTGGTGGGGCTTGGAAGCTGGTAAGTGGCCTGGTCGGCCCAGGGGATGGGGGATGGGACTTTGCCATGCCTGGGGTGCCCTGCTGGGGGACCCAGAAATAAACATTTTAACATTCATTACCAGAACTGGCCACTAGAAGGGGCCAGATACCTTTCTATACAGAATATTTTCAGACCGCAGGTCTGGAGGTCCTACTAAACTTGCCATCTTCCAAATGGACAACAACAAAAAGAGCAAATCTAGCCTCCTTCTGCAAGGAATTTATGGGAACCACCACTAAGAAGGTCTATCATTTCCTTGCGATACATGGCTTAAATGGTGGCTTCCAGAACTCAGTGGAATTTGCAGTAGGACCTCCTGAAAGCTTTCATGATAAATAGGCTAGAAGGAAGGGTTCCACTGGAGGTCTTCATGGGACATAGGTAAAAGTCCTCAGATGCTTTCTTCTTTAGTGCAGCCCCAAGCGACCTGTGACAGACTAGGAGAGAAGAGATGGAGAACAGCACCCTAAAGGCCTAACTTGAACCCACCTGCCAATCAATTCTCTGACAGTGTACTGATTAGACCTGAAGGCCAGTGGTCAGCATGTTCTCCCTTTGACACTGGCAGGTCCAGATAAGAATCTGTGAAAGGAGCCCCAAGGGAACAGCTGTGAACTCCTATGTTTGAACATAATCAGTGGCAAAAAGGTAAATCATGAATATCCCTTTTCTACCACAGAGAGCAGGAGTGGGCAAAATAGTATTCTCGAGTTGTAGTTGAATTGTATCTCCTATCAGCCATCCACCACATCTGGAGCTCTGTACTTTGCCCACCATGAAATATTTAAGATATAGAATAGATGCTGCAAGCCCGTGGACTCGACCTGTTTTTAGAGGTAGCAATTCAGAAGAGCAATGATTGAATGAATGCAGGAAATTGCTTAATTCTCTTTATGCAAAGAAAGCAACTAAATAGGCATTTGTCCTGGTGTTTCTGCTGTGTTTCTTACTGTTACCTATCAGCTCCTCTTATTAGTGCTGAATGCAAATAGATCTGATCTTTTGCCATGACTATACACAATATTTTGTTTAGCCTGCAGTTTGTGACTTGTCATGTTTCTACCCATCTTTGTCTTGCTTTATCCGTTCTTTTGGGCTGTTGCTGGGAGTGGGTCCAGATGACATTACTGATGAGACACAGCGTGGACTGCAGTGTGGGAGTGAATGCTATTCCTTTTACCTGACTTTTGCTAGCACTGGTGAAGACTACAACTGCGAAGCAATCTGTGCATTCTATTTTAAAAGCTATTTTCTTTCCTTCTAGCTTAGTGCTATAGTGCTAAGCTGATACAAAAGCTTGCTATGTTTTAGATCAATGTTATTTGACTTGCTAAATTTATTTATTTTTTTTTAAAAAAGAAAAATCTGAATGCTGGCAAAAGAGATAAGTAAGATGGTAGTGTAAATGGCAGAGAAAGATGGGGTTGAACAGGGGCGGTGTGATATGTAAACATTAGAAGCACACCTTCCCTGGAACTTTGGTAGTAATTTAAATGCTAGAATGTAGTACAGAGAACTGTGTATCAACCTGGAGCAAAATGCTGTAAAACTGTCTAGCTTTGAGAAAAGAAGGCTGAGGTGAGATATATTTTCAAATACTTGAAAGGACAGAGGACGGGAAGGATCTGTTCTCAATCATCCCAAACTTTGGGGTATATACTGTAATAATGGGCTCAGGCTTCAGGGAAAAAAAAGACTTAGGCTGAATAGAAGGAAAAAAACGTCTTAACTGTTAGAGCAGCATGACAATGGAACCAATTAACTCAGAAGGTAATGACTACTCCAGCATTGGAAGCATCCAAGAGAAAATTGGACAACCATCTGTTAGATCTACTTTAATTTGGATTCCTGCATTAAGCACGGAGTTGGACTCGGCCTGATTGGCTTCCAACTCAATTTTCAATTTTTTTCTATGATTCTGTACTCCTCAGAAATGGGCATGAACTGGTTCATTTTGGTTCATAAACCAAACCCCCTCACATCTCCTCAACCTCAAAGAGCCACTTACCTGGCCCAGTTTACTAGCTTCTGCCAACTTCTCAACTGGTTTTCCACTCCTAGGTACAGCTCCGGCTTCCCTGCCCTGCCCTCTTGGCTGACAGCCCACCTAGACCAATGGTTTTCAACCTGTGGGTCCCCAGATATTCCTGGACTGGAACTCCCAGAAACCCCTTCCAGCACAGCGAGTGGTGGAGGCTTCTAGGAGTTGCAGTCCAGGAACGTCTGGGGACCCATAGCTTGAGAACCACTGACCTAGACTAAAAGGGCAGCTATTGGGATTTTGGAAGTTTGGCTGGGACTTTGATTCCCCACTGTGCCCTCTGGGAGAAGAGGCAGCCTGTATAGCCTTGGGCAAGCTGCACAGTCCTAGGATTCCCCCGGAAGAAGTGAGTTGTAAATCTCTTCAGAGTACTCTATATACCTAAGAAAATCAGGAAAGTGTTGCAAGAGGTCAGAATCAACTGGGTGGCAGGCAAGAATTACAGTTGTCAAAGGAGAGGCTGCCTAAGTTTCCCCATTGGGTTTCTCAGATTGCAAGATCTCAGATCCAGAATCACCCAGCCAGGGTGGGCACTGCTGTGGTATATTAAGTGCTGAGCCTTTTTTTTTTAACTAGCTGAAGAGTTGAAGGCTTGAGATTCCCCCTGCAAGGATTTAGCCATCTGCACGGGAAAATGCAAGCTAAATTAGACAAATGGGTCAAACACATACTGGGTCGGTGAATACAGCTTTACAAGGATCATGAGTTTCAGCTTCCTCTAACCTATTGCCCCTTTTCATAATTGGATTTAAAATTGTTTATGAAAGAATGATGTAGAATGAGAGCCAGGGGCCTGCCTTTCTTTGTTCCTATCAGAGGCGCCACCGTGCAATCATCAGGAAGCCACATATTGCTTGGAAAGTGTGGAGGGAGGAGCCCTACATCTAGATACTAACAACATGGAATGTGTGGTCACCATAAGAAATAAGGCCACAATTGTATGTGCACTTCTTTGGCAGAATGCCCCCATTCAATCTGCTGATCAAGCATAACTAGGATTACAGTGAAAGGTGAGAAATCAGGGAGGAAGGGAAATAAAAATTTAAAATGTTTTTTTAAAAGCCATCCCAGGTTCATGTGCAGACAGAAGACAGGAACTGATATAAACTGCCTGGTTTTTCCTCACTACCTACTGCCCACACAATTTATTTGATCATGTCGTCTGACCATAAATCCAGGCATCCGTATTATGAAAGAAAAGGCTGCTTACTCCCTGACATCCATTTGGAAGGAATAAATCACAACTCTGAACCCAGGCGGCAAGGTAGTCGGAGTTTTCCTTGAAGATCATTCTCTTTGCTTTGATGAACTAGACAAGTAATTGTTCTGAAGAGAGACTAATTCGCACCCCACCCCATAAAAGAGGTGTCCAGAGTTTATTTGATGCACACACACATGCACACTCTCACATGTATCCACTGCATAGTTCACACACATCCTTATCCAATATATGGCTTAATCTTCTCTTGTCCCCAATACACAACCACTGCAATCAGAGGAGAGAGAGGCAGAACATATGACACAGGAAAGCAAAATCAAGCCTGGAATCCAGATCAGGTGTTCTTGGCAGAAAGGACCCACTGCACTCAGTGTTGCTGCTTCTGCTTCTGAGTAAGGAATGATGAACAGGCTGGGAAGCCAGGGGTTGGGGGTTTGATGTCCTACTGTGCCACTGGGAGAAGAAACAGCCTGTGTGGTCTTGGGCAAGCTAAGTCAGAAAGGGATGGATGATAGTGGAGTCAGAAGTACTGGCATATGGCAAGGACTCTGGAAGAATGGAAGAACGACGAGGTTACAAGTGTACTGTATTTGGCTAGTCTCCCTTCTTAGCCAGGCAGCCCTCCATATATTCATTCTTCCCTACAATCGTAATCGGTGCCTGCCCATCATTCTCAATGGCCATATTGAATAAGAATAGTCGGAGTTACAGTTCAACCCATCTTGAGAGTACCTAACTGAGAACAGACAAACATTAGGGATGCCATGAAAACTCACTCAATTTATTGTTTCTCAGGAATAGACTACTGTAGCGCTCCCTATGTGGGGCTGCCCTTGAGGTTAATGCGGAGATTGCAACTAGTGCAGAATACAGTGGCCAGAAGGCACCACCATGTTACCCTCGTACTGGCAGCTCTGCCCTGGTTGCCGATACGCTACCGCATTGACTTCAAGGTTTTGATGTTAACATACAAGGCCCTAACCAGTTTGGGACCTCAGTATCTGACAGAATGGCTCCTCTCAAGAAGAACTGCCTGGATCACTTCTGCTAGCCAGGCAGGACATTTGGGAGTTCCAACCCTGAGGGAAACCTGGAAAGCTGTGACAAGGAGTAGGGCCTTCTCAGTGGTCCCTCATCATTTATCGAATCACCACCAGAAACTTGCCTGGCTGCCCTCGCTATAAACCTTTTAAAAAGCAAAGCAAAAGCAAAGTGATCTGCTTATATACCGTCCCATGCCACTTCAAGTAGTCTCTGCATGGTTTACAGTTTTAATTACCGTATGCAGGCAACACATTGCCCCCCCCCCCAGCAAGCTGGGTACTCATTTTACTGACCTCGGAAGGATGGAAGGCTGAGTGAAGCTTGAGCCTGCTACCTAGGATTGAACCCCAGGTCGGGAGCACAGTTTTACCTGCAGTATAGGCATTTAACCACTGTGCCATGAGGCTCTTGCCAAGCCCTATGAGGAAAGAATAGTTTAAAAACTATCGAAAACATGGTTTTACAGAATGGTCTTTCCTGACTTTTAAACACCTCGCAAGACACTATCCTTCTTTTTACCGCTTATCTCTAATTTTTTTGTTGTTGTTGTTGTTTGATAAATCACCTGTTTTTTATTCTATGTTTAGTTTATTGTTGTTGATTTATTTGGTCATATTTTTATATATTATGTTGTTTGTATTTTTGTTATGTGTTGTTCTTGCTATGTTGAGATTTTATGTTGCAAACTGCCCAGATTAGCCCTAGGGCTAGATTAAAGGTCAAACAGATAGATAGATAGATAGATAGATAGATAGATAGATAGATAGATAGATAGATAGATAGATAGATAGATAGATAGATAGATAGATAGATAGATAGAATAGGTCCCCAACCCCTGAGAAAATTCTCCCCTTCAGTCTGGAATGAGATATGCATTTTAAGAAGGCGGGGAGGGGGGAAGGTCCCTGCATTCTGCATTAGTACAAAACTGGGGCCTTCACTCTGGGCAGGCACACCTACAGCAAGCACAGAAGGATTAGATCAGGCCTGCCCAACAGGTAGACCGGGGGCTACCAGTAGCCCGCGAAGGGTTCAAAAGTAGCCCTCCGGCCATCAATAAAAAAGTGAGGGGATAAGTTCTCTACCCCTCCCTTCCCCATCCCAAGGACCACCACTGCCCCAGCAAAGTTCTGGGTCAGTCCCCTGTTCCCCCCCACTGGTCAGATGATCGGTGTGCCACTGTCTTGTGACCAGCTGAGTCGCTGGTGCAGAGTGGAGGGAGGAGAGGGGAGGAGAGGGGCGAGAGGTGGGGTTGCAGGTGTGCCCATCTCCTTTGTGCAGTGACATCTCCCTTCTCTCCCCCGGACAATTCCCTCCATAACGGAGTAATTGATTTTCAATGCATTCCTATGGGAAACCGCTGCTCTACTTACAATTTCTTTACTTATGACCATGTGCTCAGAAGAAATTGATAAAATTCATAAGTAGAGGTTTTAGTGTAGTAGCCCTCAGGCACTTTGGGCCAGAAAAAGTAGACCTTGGCCTGTTCAACGTTGGACAGCCCTGGATTAGATGATGGGTTGAAAAGCACGAGTAACCCATCCACTGCTACAGCATTTGCTAGTTCCTGAAAGAAGGCAACACTGAACTGCATCTTCCGATAATGTTCAGAATCAGTCTCATAAATGGGTCATGTCTCCTGAGACAATCCGAAAATGTGCTTGATACCCTGCAGCAATGGCAGACATGCTCACTGTGCCTGTTTCGCCATGCAGCGCTAATGGAAGGGTCCTCAAACTATCTCACGTAATGCAGTTTATGCCACTGCACCTACGCCAGTGTAAATAACTAATAATTCTAATTCTTGGCTGTCTGCTAGGCCCACCGTCTTCTACCGTCATTTCTAAGTGGAAAAGCAAAAGGTTGCCCAATATTGAATATTTAACAAATGAATACTCTTTCATGTAGGACTCTGAACTCGATTTTGGCAGCAGACAAGCACAATCTGTTTTTGGATTGCCTTCCTTTTACATCCAGATCCCAATGTAAATTATCATTGATTCCTCATTTGATGGTGACTTAATCTTTGAAAAGGTTTCTCTTCTATTATTTTTATACACAGAAATTCCCTTGTAGGCTTTTGTTTTGTTTTTTTAAACACCCTGGGAATGATTGACTTCACTCTCTAAAGTCCCAGCTTCATTTATTTATTATGAAAATTGAAGCTATGCTTCAGTTCCAATTATTTACTCTTTAATAAGATTGTATACATGGGGGGTTAAGGGAGGGCAAATTACTTAACAGTATTTTAGACTACTCCTAAAATCTGAGGCATAGGGCTCCCAGATGCGGAGCTTAAAATTGTTTCCCACCAGCTGCACACTTTTAAAAAAAAATTAAGTACGACCACGCCCACCTAAGCATGACCCAGCGCACTTTAGAAGTAACTGGTCTCCGAAGGTAAAAAAAATTCTGATGTGGATTGTAAAGCAGTGAGTGCCTGGCTGTCCTTGCCTTCTGTTTGTTTTTTTGCCCCTCGCCCCTTTAAGAGACTGGAATGCTTCTGGGGCTGCTCTGGACACGCAGATGGAGGTGAGCCTGCATTCTTTTCTTCCTTTTTTTCTTCCTCCCCTCACACAGACAGGAGCAATGGCGTGCGGAGGGGTGGGAACACAGCAATAGTAGCAAACCCCCAAGATCTCTGGTCCGAATTTAAGTTGCCAGCGGATTTTAGGGGTCATGTAAAAGCGCCCATAGTCTCCAAATCCGGTGAGGTACTAGTCTAGCCAGAGGAAGGCAACAAGGATGATCAGGGGACTGAAAAACCAAGCCCTATGAGGAAAGACTGAAAGAACTGGGCATGTTTAGCCTTGACAAAAGAAGACTGGGGGAGATGGGCATGTTTTATTACTTGAAAGGTAGACGGAAGAAAACCAGATGCACTACACAATAATGAGATCCAGCTGGACAAAAGGCTGAATACCAGGAAAAAATTCTTAGCTGTTAGAGGAGCACAACAATGGAACTAATTACCTCGTGAGTTGGTGACTGATCCAGTACTGGAAACATTCAAGAAAAAATTGGACAGCCATCTCTCAGATCTGCTTTGATTTGGATCAGCAGGTTGGACTCAATGGCCTATAAGCTTCTTTCAGTTCCACTATTCTATGATTCTATGCTTGAACAAGGGTTGGCTTTCCATGAGGAGGGCCAGCCCTACAGTCTTTTCTACTGAGTCGCGGGAAAGGATAGTAAATGCTTCTGCCCTGGTGCAGACACGGCCGAACCCAACACATCTCCAGTTTGCTCCAATTGATTTCAACAAGTCATGGAGTCCCTCTGCAAACACTAATAGAATTCCCACCATCAAATGAATGCGACCTTAGGAAGTCAACACTTAGGCACTATGTAAGTCTTTGTGTTTCTGTGTGTCTGGTATAGCTGGAAATAACAAATGGATTCAGGTCCATCTGGGTGTACAATTTTTAAAGCAGGAAACAGTATTTGGGATAAATCTAATCCTGGAAAGATGCTGGGAATTACTCAGAGCACATATTTTATTAAAATGCTTTAGCAGATGATTTTAGCTTCTTCAGAAGCTCTGAATAGAAGTATGATGTATGCTGGTAATAAAAAAGAAAACTGTTGATGGTGTGTTTGGACGCGGAAAGAGGATTAGAGATGTTATCTTCCAGGCTAAGGCCATGTGGTGCCTGAGCATTAAATCGATACACCCAGCGGCTTTCCCTGGAGTGTTTTTAAAATACAGTTGTGTGTCTCTATTGATGATATCAGGTGCTGTTAAGTCCGAAATGACTTTTGCCAACTTTAGATGGCATATCATTTCTCCTTCTCTCTTGTTTCTCTCTGTCTCTGTGGATGCATAAGTACATGTGGGTGTACACATATGCAGATACATGCAAATACTGTGATTAATCAAGATATTTTGATCCTCCCATAAAATCTCATCCTTGAGCATTAATATATAAAAGGGCACCAGCCTGAAATGTATTTCATTTCACTTTTCTGCTATAATCCCTTTTGTCTATCACTGAGATGATATTATTGTTATATGCTGTCCAGCCAGGATCTATAGTAACCTTAATAGGGCTTTCAGGGTAACTGGGGTATTTAAAGAGTGGTTTTACCAGTGTCACCACACCTCCTCAGTGAGTTTCCATGGCTGAACCAGGGAATTGAAGCCCAATCCATTGGTCTGTCCAACCAGTGAAAAACAGATGTTCTTGGACTGCAAAACAGCTGCGAAGGCTTCTGACTGTTTTAGTCTAAGAACATCTGGGGCCCCTAGTTTGGGAGCCTGTGCCCTATACCACACGAGGTATCCAATCCAATCTATTGTTACTACCAATGTATCAGACAGGCAGTGATGTCCTTAATGACTAACTTTTTTGTCACGAGGGGGAGTGCTATAGCAGGATATTTCATCTTATGAATCCTGCAGTTCTGAATTAAAATATGCAGAACATTTCTGTTCCATTAGGCACTCTGATGGGCACATGGGAGCAACACCTGCATTTGACTGAAATGTGGTCAGGAGTTTAAAAAGCTGCTACACAGAAGATAAATGGAAGCCATGAAACCATAACGTATTTTTTTAAAAATGGAATTCCTTGCTTACTGTAATTGCTGAGTAAGTTTGTACACAGTCATCATGTTCTGCATTTTATCAATCTACTACTGTTGCTTGGGAGACTTCCAATTATGTGAGATCCACGCTTCGCTGCCAAATACAATTGCTTAAGAAAGAATCCAGGGTCATTAGGGAATTTTGCTTCTCTTCTGCTTTCTCGGTGTTCGGTTTATGGAGTGAAGGCATGCATAAAAATAGAAACAACTTCACAGCGTATGCTGTTCTCTCGATTGGAGTAGGAGGGGCTGAAGGAAGAAACTTAATCCAGGCAAGGAGGAAGTATTATTGAGTTGTACCACTCTGAAGATCTGCCAAGTTGGTTTACTAGAGGTACTGTGCTGATTCCTTTGGAGATCGAACTGCTGTGTTGTCATCTTGGTAGATCAGTGGTTCCCAACCTTAAGTAACCAAGGTGTTCTTGAACTGCAACACCCAGAAACCCTGACCAGCAGAGCTAATGGTGAAAGCTTCTGTGAGATGCCATCCAAGAACACATGGATTACCCAAGGTTGGAGAATCTCGTTCACAGATGGATCCAGCACTCTTTTGGATCTGATAATGGCCACCAAATACCCTTTACCAGCTTCAGGTGGAAACCACAGCCTGAGCCCCAAATATCCTGTCCTCAAGTTCAAGATACAAGAGGCAAGGAAACCAGGGATTGTACATCCCTTACATTGATCCACCTTCATTAGCTTCCCGTTTGTTTCTGGTCTGAATTTGATATGTCAATGTTGATTCCGAGAGACCTAAGCTTGGGACATGGACATCACCTCGTCCAATGTCAGCAAGCTGAGGTTATCACTAATGGTCCTGATCCGCCACCCTTCCCATCCACAGTCCTGCTGACAGGCTCAGGGAAAAGAGGCTGTCCTTGTATAGCAATATGTGTGTCCCTTCTTGAAGGCAAGGCGCACAGGCTCCATCCCTCTTGCAGCTTTCATTAGATTCATTCTGTCGCCGCATGTTTTAATTTGTATTTGTGCTCATTCTGTCGCTGTGTGTTTTAATTTGTATTTAATGGGTGCAAGATGGTTTAGGCTTTCCCCAGTGGAAAAGCAGGGCAATAAGAACTGGGAAATATGAGACCTTTAGAGCTCAGACTATTGATCAATGCATGTGCAGAGAAGGTTTACCAGATATGTCTACTATTACATTTGTCATGAAGGATAGGATCGCTAAACCCAGACTTCTGTGGCTACCGGCATAAAATTATCTGTTCAATACTGTCAAGATTACAAATGATGCATGAGTTATGATTAGAGGTAGGCACAAACTATAGAAGCAGCAATTCTTGCCGGTTTGTCCTTTTGCTGAACTGGTGTTTGGCTGTTCCAAACCCAGCCTCCTCCAACAGGTGCCCACTCAGAGGAAGCGCCTGGAGGAGGCAGGATGGGGAAGTCCCAGTGCTGCTTCTGATTGGGCACCTACGGAGGAGGTGGGGCTGGGAAGCACTGAACAGCTGGTTGGCCGAAGGACAAACTGGCACAAACTGCCAATTCAATGGTTTGTGCCCATCTGTAGTTACAATTGGATATTATTACAACATCTAAGCTCATGTTATCTGAAATTGCATAACGTACTTGTAGCACCAGCAGAAAATATTAACTGATTCGGTAAATTACCATATTAGCCATGCACTGCTTTACTAGCTTACAGAAACTGCAGTTCATAAATCTTGTAGGTGCAAGGTCAGATTAATCAAATCTTACCTGCTCTAATGGCTATTTATTGTCAGCCTTATACTTAACAAGAAGTGTGGTTTGGCTACTTTAGCAAAACGAATAGAAATTTTTATAAAAGAATAGTGGAAGCATATATTTAAGTAACACAGTAAAAAGGGTAAAAACGGTAAAGGTTCTCCCCATACATGTGTGCTAGTCGTGTCCAACTCTAGGGGCAGTGCTCATGTCCATTTTCAAGCCAAAGAGCCAGTGTTGTGCAAGTCCATGGCCATGTGGCTGGCATGGCTGAACACATTTCTGCGCAGGGAACGCTATTTACTTTCCCTCTTTTTAAGGCAATACCTATTTATCTACTTGTATTTACATGCTTTCAAACTGCTAGGTTGGCAGGAGCTGGGGTGATCAGGAGCTGGGGTGATCACCGGGAGCTCATGCCACTACATGACACCCGGGATTTGAACTGCCGAGCTGCTGACTTTGCAGCTAACAGTTTCAGTCCTCTAGCCCCCTGATCCACCATTCCCCTCTATAAACTATAATAATAACCATGGAACTGCAGAGCTGGAAATTCCCAAACTCTGGCTCTGCAGCTAGAGATGGTACCCACTCAGCAAAACTCACTGACAATTGATGTGTGGAAAAGAACTGATAAATAAGAGTATAAATAGCAATTGAGGCATGTTAGTAACAAGAGGGGTATATATACTGAGGATAGATTTTGCTGGGGGTAAGCTTATGACAATGTGATCTTTCCATGTGCCTTGATTTATCAAGTTTAGTAATTCTGGTATGATTTATTAAATTAAGAATTCTTAATTTAACAAAGAATTCTGAAGTATATCACCTTGACTCTGTTGGTCTATTTCTGATATAAGCTGGCTGTGTAGTACAGCAGTTCTGGCATCTGACACTGGAGCCAGAGGTTTGGGAGTTCAGTTCCCCACTGTGCATCCCAGAAGAGCCAGCCTGGGTGGCCTTGGGTAAGCTCCACAGTCCCAGGGCACCCCCCAGAAGGGAATGGGAAACCACTTCTGCAGTAGTTCAGGAAGAGGGTTGAGGTAGGGTGGCAAGCGTGCTGTCACCCGCCAGCTGGTACAAGGGCTTCACTTTGCTCAGCTATCGGGTTTATCCCTATCAATTTTTGTGGCCTTTTTCCCTATGCGTCAAATCTCTGCCCTCCCAGCATGCCCCAGTTCTGTTAGGCAACAATGCCCAACACCCTAGGAAGCATTGGTGGCAGCCATCTTGTCACTGGATAGTAAGAGATGGAAGTCTAACATATCCTGATTGTGGCCCTGAGGCTAACAAATAGTTGTTTAAGAACATTATCATTCCATTTAGGAACAACATTATGGAACAGATTTCAATGTATATTCCTTTGGATTTGGTTTTTCTTCCTTTTTCAGGTCATACCCAAAAGTTCAAACCACCATCCAATGTGTTATGTTCTTGTCTTTCCAAAAGAGATTAATAGAAAGCCAAAAGGGAACAGGTTCAAGGAGAATACAGTAAGCTATAGCTTCCCCTTCAAATAATATTTTATTCCTATGGAGACATCAAAGCATGGCTTAGAACCAATATGTATCCGTGGCAGAAAGAAATACCTTAAAATGATTTTTTCCCATTTCCGTCCTTCCAGAAATCCCAATCCATCAAACTGAGCATGATTTCATTTTGCCACATGCCAGTTTTTGAAACTAGTTGTCATCGGCACTTGAAACAAATGGTTGCATGTGAAGCCCTTTTTGATGAGACATATAAATGTATTTGGAGAATATCAAGCGTTTCCTCATTAACACAGGCAGCATGCAGGTGGCATGTGCTGCGTAACAAACTATATGCATAACTGAGCTTCTTGCTTAGTATGAAATTAAATTCACAATATTATACTATCATAAACTGTAAAAAGGGAGAAAAAGATAATTTATTTCCAAGAATATTAGTCGCTACTAGGTAAAACATGGAGTAATATATACAGCCCTAATTATCTGCTGAATTTCCAGGCTGTATAACAAGTAATCAAAGTTGAATTAATACCACACTACAAAATTCATATGCTTTTGGAACGAGACTCATCCAGCATTCAGTAAGTTAAGCAAAAACATACATTTATTTCCTGTGTAGAAAAAAAACCATCTAGTTTGGAATAAATAGACTCAGATACGTCAGTGGTTTACGCCTCTAGCTGCAGAACCAGTGGTTAGGAGTAGGGATGGGCATCTTATGAAAAATGACACGCTTTTGTTGTTTTGTAAGCTTATAAAATGAAACAAAAGAGCAAACAGCGTGTCATCAAGAAATGAAATGAAACACCATTTTTTTGTTTCAGAAATGAAATGCTACGTCCTAGCTTCTTTATCCAGCCATTTTGAGAACAGGAGGTTTATTTTTAAACTGATTGATTTATTTTCCTTTCTTTCCATGCCTCAGCTGTTGAAATAGCTTATCTCTGATCTTGATCTACCTGAAACTAGCCAGGAGCTGAGCTGTTCCCTTGGCTGGCTGTGTCTGCAAGTTGATTTAAACTGCTCAGTTGTCTTTCCCTTTTAAGCAGGACTGTTGAGGTTTTTTTTAATATTTTCTTTCCTTCCATCGCTGCGCCACGGATCAGCTGTGTTTATCTCCCCGATCTCTCCATGCAGCAGCTAAGCATTTAGATTTCTAGCTTGCTTACAGAGGGTTCTTTGCTTGAAAGCAAATTGATTGGAAGATTTGAGGGTCTTTGATTTAGGGCACTGGGCTCCCTGTTAAATAATAAAAAAGGAAAACTCTCTATTATTTATAGTCTTATGAAGCATTTTGTTTCATGACAAAACATTCTTTTAAAAATCCGTTATTAATGAAACAAAATGGAATGAAGACTGAAACGAAACGAAACGAAACGAAATGAAACACTATATTTCTGTTTTGTGCCCATCTCTAGTTGAGAGTTCAATTTGTCACTGAATCTCCATGACAAGGGTGGGAATTGATGATCCAGAGAGTCCCCAGCTCTGCAATCATCATCATCATCATCATCATCATCATCATCATCATCATCATCATCATCATCATCACCATGTTAGAATTGCAGAGGTGTTCTAATTATAATGGTATCTTTTTCTATAACCTCTTTCCCCAATTTCTTTTCTTCTTCTTTTTAAGCCATATAAAATATTTCCTGCCTTGTGAATGAAACTATGTAATCCCTTCCACACCTATTTGTGATGAAATGCCAAGAAAACATCCAAGAAAACATTCAGAAGATGACACTGAAAATGTCAAGTTCTGCCCAAACTTGTCAGAGACATTGCTGCACGTTGTGATTTACCAGAGACAGGGAAAGCCTGACTTCGAGACTGAGAGAGGGATAAAAATAATCATGTGGGAGAGATCTGGTGGAAAGTACACACGTGTTCCACAGGGGAACTGAGCAGAAGGGTGTGGAAATGGCCACTAGAATTTCTTGCTTCCTTCCAAACCTGGCCTTTTCACAAAGCATGGATGTGGTCAGTGGATCGTTCACCACGATGTCCTTGAACATGCCACCATTTTGAAGCCAAGGCAGATGTATAACATTGCCAAATAATGGTTCACAAAAACCACATTGACCCACATTTGATCTCTCTCTCTCTCTCTCTCTCTCTCTCTCTGTGTGTGTGTGTGTGTGTGTGTGTGTGTGTGTGTGTGTGTGTGTTTAGAAACACTTGACATAGAGCCAGACAGCACTGAAATGCAGCAGTCTAGCTGGAGCAATGAAGCCAAGAGGGAGGGAAGTGGGCATACAGGGGAGAAAGGAAGGAAATGGAGGCAGCATTTACACCTTTCGCAGAGCAAGGGCATCCAGGAACACCCTCCTTCCACTTCCTCATCAAGAAAAGGCCCAATAATTCTGTCCAGGCTGGTGGGGAAGATGACAGCCAACAGTTGCAAAAGATGAGTGTGATGAAGATACAGATTTCTTCAGGACAATCTAAAGGTCTTAGTGTGGAACCCTAACTGGCCGAGATGGTCAAAGGGCAGCTGAGCTGCCACTAGCTTTGCATAAAGTATGAAGAAGCCAAATTATTCCCTGTCAAAGCAGAGTGGAAATTAGAACCGTTAGAGAAGGAGTTCCAATTTGCTTGCTGGGGGCTGCAAAATAGAACACAGAGTGAATCTTAGTAACAAAACCATAAAATCTCATTTTAAAAAAAAGGCCGGAGAATCACTAAAGTGGTTCTTGCCCAGATAAGAAAATATTTAATCTTTTATAGCTCTAAAGTGATCATTTCAAAGTATGAATGATCAAAAATGGGAATGCATAATACAATCAACAGTACATACTAGAAGGACAGTGTCACATGTTTTGATGATGCTTCTTCACATCCAGGAAAGATCCACATGCACTCATTCAGACAATCTGAACAACATATGTTATCAGGAAAAATTATAGAATTCATCCTAGACCCAACTGGAGATTCTTGGACTTCTAAGATGGTCTCTCATCCTAGAGGTAACCAGACCCAATCCAGTTTGGCTTACAAAACGAGATGAGATTGGATGACGGCACATCCCTACATATATTTCAGGATGGTACAGTAGAGCCCCAAAATAAAATGTGTGCTGGTCTCCCATCCAAGTCCTAATGGGTCCCACCCTGTTCAGCTTCTGAGATTGGATGGAATTGGGGCTGTCAAAGGTGGCAAGGCGATGGCCCTAGATGGAATATGTATTTGAGGCTGTAACACCTTTTCACTTTCTTCAGATATTTATTCAGAAGTGTCCTCTGTACATTTTGTAAATGTACATATGTCAGGTCGCAGCAAACAGCTGCTCGTGTGCAGCATTTTCAATGTTTTTGACACCCACTCAGGCCCGAGGGAGTTATAGCCATTCCTTAAAACAGTATGTGGTTAAGACAGAGGAATTAATTCCATTTCAGAGTTGTCAGAGAGAAGGCATGCCATCCGGAGCTTGACTAGTTTCATTTCTCTGGCAGCCACATGACAAAACACCTCTGCCGTCAACGAGTGTAATATCATTGCCCCTTCATCGATTGAGTAATGCGATAAAGAAGGCAAGCGACGCCACTGAAGGGAGCATATTCCCAGATGCATTTCTCGAGCAACGCACTGGAAAGGATGGGGTGCACTAATGCAGTGTAACATTGCTGCTCTCGGCAGAAAAGGAGGGCGCTTGGGATCCTTTTTCTACATTTATTTATTTTATTTTATTTATTTAAATACTTATATCCCGCTCCATCTTCCCAACGGGAAGTGCAAAAGCTAAAAAGCTAAAAAGGCTAAAAAGCTAGAAATACCAAGGCCACCAAGCAAGGGCAGCGGAAGGCAAGATGGCGGCAGACGGTAAGAGCAAAGAAAAGAAAGAGAAACTAACTAATGAGGACACCAAATGCTTCTTTGAAGAGGAAGGTCTTCAAAGCCCTCTTAAAGGCGGGCAGGGACTCCAGCAGGCGCAGCTCAGGAGGGAGATGGTTCCAGAGCGAGGGCCCCACCACAGAGAAGGCGCGGTCCCGCGACGCGTTTTCCGCCTCTCTCTGGGTGTGGCCACTCTCAAGAGCGCGCCTGCGACGATCTCGTGGGTCTGGATCCGGATGCCCTCAGGGAGATGCGCTCCGCCAGGTATCCTGGTCCCAAGCCGTGGAGGGCCTTGAAAACCAAGACCAGAACCTTGAACCTGATCCGGAAGACAACGGGGAGCCAATGCAGGCGGACCAGGACTGGGGTGATGTGCTCGAATCTACGAGCACCCACCACCAACATTTTGCACCCGCTGTAAGCTCCGGACCAGGGTCAAGGGCAACCCCACATAGAATCGATCCTCGAGATCACCAGGGCCTGCACGACTGTCCTCAGGGAGGACTCGTCAAGGTACTGACGCATCACATCTAGTGTAAAGGAATTGGCTAGGGATGGGCAGGAAACAAAAAATGAAATGCTGTTTCGTCGTTTTGTTATGTAATGAAACAAAATAAAATAAAACGAAATGAGGAACCAGCATTTCATTATAGACGAAAAGAAACAATCATTTTCTGATTGAAATGAACTATTTCATTCCATCGTTTTCAGGCTCCTGCTGAGCTGTCTATGGCTGCAGCCCTTTAAACCTGGCCCAAAAAGAAGGAGGAATAGGTATACCCAATAGAGATGGGCACGAAATGAGCAATTTTTCGTTTTCATTTTCGTTTTTTTGTTTCATTATGCAACGAAAACGAAATGAATTTTTTTAAAAAACAAAACGAAAATGAAACGACCAAATTTGCCGTGTTTTTCATTTTGTTGCAGCAGATGCATTGAACTAAAAAGAATGCTAACGAAACAGCAATTTTTTGTTTTTGTTTTTGTTTTTTGTTTCATTACCTAACGAAACAAAAATGAATTTTTTTGCAAAAAACGTCACGAAAACGAAAACGAACTGAAACGGACCCCTAAACGACCAAACGACAAATGAAACACCATTTTTTGAGTCGTGCCCATCTCTAATACCCAATATAAGAAATTACTATATAGCCAATCAAATGAGTTGTTTGGGCGAAATTTTATTTAAACCGGAGAATTTAATATGGTGGGAGCAAGAGTCATTGGATATAAAGGGGGAAATAAATAAATTTCTATTTACTGACTTTAAAAATAAAGTAAAGATTGACAACCCCCTTCTGAATGGTTTAATGACCACATGGAGAACAAATAGAAAAAAATTTTATCACCAAAGGGCTCCCCACTAGGTTTAGTTACAGACCTGGAAAATTTCCCTACAAATTTGGCACATTATTTAGAGTTATTCAAAGCTAAGAAAATAGCTAGATTAAAAGATTGGATGGCCAAAATTAGATCAACTCACGATATAAAAAATATCCTGCAATCTAGTGACTTTACATGGTTAAATTACATTCAGTTAGGAAAATGGACAAAGGACTGGGTCAGAAGAAATAGTCAAATTAGAGAGTGTACAAAATTTGAACAGTTCTTACTATCATTGGAATCTGATCAGGAGAATATAGAGAAAGAAATAATACGTAAAATATATAAAATATTAGGGGATTCATCGGAAACGAAGGAGTTAGATTCTCTGAGAGAGGTTTAGAATCAAGATCTTAATGTAGAGATAAACAAAGAAGACTGGGTGAACATTTGGAATATGAGAATCTTGAGATCATTATCGGTCAGGATAAAAGAAAATTATTTTAAACTAGTTTCTAGATGGTATTTAACACCAATTAGACTGAATAGAATGAATCCTGATTACTCTAAGATATTCTGGAAATGTGAAAAAAAGCTTGGTACATATATGCATCTTTGGTGGGAATGTGAAATAGTTCAAAAGTTTTGGAAAGTGGTTTTTTTAGAGCTAAGTAACATGATTAAGTTAGATATAGACTGTAATCCAGAGATAGCATTATTATCATTGTTAACTAGTAAAGATTATGATGTTACAACAAAGGAGCTAATAGTAAATCTTATGACAGCTGCCAGATTAATTATAGCAAGAAATTGGAAGTCAAAACTAGAACTTAAGATGGAAGATTGGTACAACGAACTTTGGGATATAACTATAAACGATAATTTGTCTTGTACTTTAAAAGTTAAACGAGGAGAAATGAAGAAATACATTTTTTACGATATCTGGGGAAAATTTATAGACTATGTATTAGTTGAAGGGAAGGGGAAAGAGCCAAAGAATATTTCATGACCATTCTGGAGAAGAGGACTTTAAAAAGACTACTAGAACAACAGAAGACGGACTAATAAAGAAGAACTCATGGATGGTCCCAGGGGGTGGGGGTACACTTGTATTGTTAATTGTTCCTTGTTATTTTTTTATTTTGTTTGTATGTAGTTTAAAATTTAATAAAAATGTATATTTTAAAAAAACCCTGGCCCAGTCGGTACCAGGGGGACCCCCAGTTCCGACTGGGCCAGGTTTAAAGGCCTCCAGCCATTGACAGCTTGGTAAGAGCCCTCAGAATATGGTGCGGAGGGCAGTTCTGGCAATCATGCAGCCCTCTAAACCATTATCTGAGGGCACCTGCCACTTTTTCAATTGCTGGAGCCCTTTAAACCTGGCCCAGTGGGTACCGAATGGGCCAGGTTTAAAGGGCTCCAGCCATTGACAGCTTGGCAAGAGCCCTCAGAATATGGTGCGGAGGGCAGTTCTGGCAATCGTGCAGCCCTCCGCACCATTATCTTTGAGCTCCTGCCGCTTTTTCAATTTCTGGAGCCCTTTAA
The DNA here is from genome assembly GCA_029282475.1 of Phrynocephalus forsythii. NCBI lineage: Eukaryota > Metazoa > Chordata > Lepidosauria > Squamata > Agamidae > Phrynocephalus > Phrynocephalus forsythii. The sequence continues at coordinate 17,571,958 of JAPFRF010000004.1, forward strand.
ACCTGGCCCAGTGGGTACTGACTGGACCAGGTTTAAAGGGCTCCAGCCATTGACAGCTTGGCAGGAGCCCTTTAAAATGGCTCCCGGAGTCCTGGGCACCACATCTGGTGCCTCTAGGACCCAGGGGATCCATTTTGTTTTGTTTCATTTCATTTTGTATCAATTTTTTTAAAAAATTGTAAGAAACGAAATGAAACGAAATGGGGGTGAGCACGAAATGAAACAAAATGAAACATTATTTTTCCATTTCCTGCCCATCCCTAGAATTGACCACTTTTGACTGGGCAAATGAAATGTAAGCCTGTGTTCCTGTGTGGCAAAATGAATAACTGAGAGGGAACTTAACTCTCCTTGGGAAGCTTATTCTTTTCCTTCCTCCCATACAGTAAAATCCCAGAAACATGCCTCGCCAGGTATGTTTCACTCATGTCTGTTCAAGTGGGCCAGCTCATCGTTAGGTGGAATTAAGCAACCACCTCAGATGACAGACAGCTGGGGAAAGTTCTCAGCCATTCTTCCTTGGTGACAGAGGACCCAGAGGAGCCTTTTCACTTAAGCACTGTTGCTGGTGCTCAAGTGAATTGTCCTTTGCATCAGGTCGCAACATATCTTGGGCTAGCCCTGCCACTCAGAGATGTTCAGGTAGAAGAGTGCTTCCCAATCTTGGGTCCCCCAGATGTCCTTAGACTACAACTCCCAGAATCCTGGCCAGCATAGCTAGTGGGGAAGGTTTATGGGACTTTTAGTCCAAGAACATCTGGGAACCAGTGAGGTAGAACAAGTGCATAGAAGTGGGTACAGGATTATAATCAAAGCTGGATCCCCCAAAAAAATGGTTCACTTGTAATTTGCTAGGGCACCAAAGCTAGGGGTTTTTTTGGAAGGGGATTATAGCTGACATCCAGCCTTGCCTATTTTGCAATCATGTTCAATTGATCTTAATTCTAGCCTAAGATATTTCTCAGTTTGCATGCCACACATTTCCAGGTCAGGGTAGGGAGTAGGGTGGATTGGGATCTACTGGATGATTTCTGGGTGATTTGAAGTGGATTCTAATTTCCAATTTTCTAATACTTGAAGTCCTTCTCCCCTCCCCCCTAGATATCCCAGTGGCTGAAATCCTGTTGCATAGCTTTTCATGCACAATGGGAACCACATCACCAGTAGCAGCAAATCCCTGCCAGTTAAAGGATTATTTGATAGTTTCAGGGTACCCATGACACATACACAACACAACAAAGTTGCATGTACCCTGAAATTGCCATAGGAAGACTACAAACCATTTGCCACTTTGATAACATCTTTCCTGTTGCACGCACGGAGCTGCACAACAGGATTCCCGCCTCTATTTCCCAACTAGGCTGCTGAATCCAAAGAAGGGACTAGTAGATTTTTGCCAGCTGATGTTTGTCAGATCCTTTTTCTAGGTGAGGGGATCCCATTCAGGGTTCCAGGTTCAACTCCCCACCCATCCCCATCCCTGCATCAGCCTAGATTACAATTTTGGAACGAGGGGTTTTCTGACCCATCCACTATGCTGACTGGGAGACCACGGCAACTCTTCTCATCCAACAGTGAAAGGATTCTACCCTCTGGTTGAGATTCACACTGACAAGCCTAGCAATAGGGTCTACGGTGGCTTCAGATGAATGCCAAGCTGCCAACTTTGGGGCGAAACCAGGGCATGCTCCACATGAAAGTGAACAAACCTGATTTGCCCCCCGCTGAGGACTGGGACTGTCCCAGATAACATGGGGAAAAGTTGACACTTGGGAGAGTTAAAAATAAGAGACTTGCTGAAAAGCAGGGTGAGGAAAACAGAAGGTAAAATTCTCATATTAGACAAACATTTTAAAAACCAGAGGTTTGGGGTTGTTGTTTTTAAATAAACAAATATTACCCTGGATCCAGGCACAAATCAGAGGAAACCAGGTCACACTAAGCCAAATTGAACCTCGAAGGCACCAAACTGTAACACAGCTGGGATTTCTGGATCCACATACAAGTCTACCTAGTATCAAGGCTCAGGGCAGGAACAGCCAAGCTGGAAGTTTTGGAAATAGAATCATAGGTCCTTGAGTAGATGAGTGAAGAGAGTTTGAATAACATCCAGTGAGTTTTCACAGCTGCGCAAGTTGCAGATTAGCTTGTTTTTCTTTGATGATGGTTCATAGTGGAGTAGCCAGCATGCTTTCTTTGTACACTATCTTGATTCTGCAAATACAGTAGCATTGAAGAACGCGTAACTAGTATGAGAATGCTTTATTATCTTCTGATTTGAAGATGCTGGTCTCATCTCTTCCACTTTCCAGGTTGCGGCTTGGATTACCTAGTCATATAAGGTTCCCAAAAGCCCACCTTCATGACCGCTTATGCACCAAATTGCCTCCTCTGTTTTTGTATGTGAACTCCAGTTAAGAAGATATCCCTTGAAACTGGTCCCAAACAGAGCTGTGCGACAGATCTGGCCAAATCCCAAACCAAACCAGGCTGATCCAGATGAAACCCAAAGTAGATCAGAGTGGTGGGATCTGGATCAGGCAATCAGCATTTCAGAAAGTCAGGTGGTTCTTCAAAATGTTAAAAACATTGCATAGCACCATATAAGGAAAACATCAGGGTGGTGTGATGGGTGGAGAAGGAAGGTAACACAACTTGGCTCACTGACAGTTCATTGACCTTTGTAAATTTGAGACTCAAATGGTTGTATAGAATCAGTTGAGATTCAAAATGGATCAGACTTTTGTATCCCCAAAGAAAGATCTGTCCCATCTCTGCTTTGAGCCCAATCCTAACTAGCCAAGATGGCTAAGCCAACTGAACTTGAGATGAATCAGAACTTCTCCTAACCTAAAGATGTTTCCTAAGGGCTAGCTTCACCCTGGCCTAAAATTATGCCAGGATTGTGACCCTGTCCCTGGGCTGGAGATGGAAGGCATGACTTCAAAAGATGAGCTTCCATGACTTGACCTTGTTTGTCCTCTTCTGTTTGGCTCATCTGATGCCAGATCCTTGCTTAATCAAGTAATGCTATTGGGCAGATCCCTATCCTGGCAGATCTCTGAGATTATTTAGCAGAAAAGAATCCTGGCCACCAAAGTCATTTTTACCACTGGCAGAAGGGATTCCCTCCCCCCACACACACAATAAAAGGCATATTTAACTTAGGCTTGCTTTGGTACCAGATAATAAGTTTGCTTTCAGGCCAGGCGCAACTGGGAAGCCAGTGCAGATGAGATAAGAATGATAGAGTCCTAAAAGTATCTGGGAGTTTTCTGTCCATTTTATGTTTTGCAGTTTCTAATTCTACCCAGTGGCAAACCCATGCAGCAATTAGGTGTCAGTAACCACATCTCCCAGATTTGAGGGATGCCACTGACGATAACAATGATGGCCCAGAGAGAAAGAAACAGAAGAAGCCACATTGCAGCAGCTGACTAGAAGGCCGGCCTCCTTTTAGCAACGGGCTGGAGTGCCTGAGCCAGCTACTTGCCGGCTAATTAACTTTTATCAGACCATGGTTTCAACTTCCAAAAGTTGAATTGCTGCAGGCAGCAGATGGGAGGGTGGTGGTTGAGGGGAGACATCCGTGGAGCATTAGCCACTGCCAACGAGCAATAAATAGGAACATGGTGGTCATCATCCGATCGCTAGAATTATATGGCAAGCATTAAATGTGAGGAAACACTAGTCAGAGCACCCTTATTTTCATCCAGCTACAGAATCTTTCTGGCCAGTTCCTTGCCTTATTCCCAATGTTTCGATAACAACTCAGGGAAGGCAAAGGGCAGGGACCAACAACAGAAATAGGATGCCAGGGTAATTTTTTTTGGGTTTTTTTGGCCAAGGCTTGACATTTCTCAAACACCGGGCTCATCTGCCTTGCTTCCGTTCTTAGAAATACACTGGATTTCTTGCCGACGTTCTTAGCTGATGAAGTTTTCAAAAGGCCTCCTTCTGCTAGGCAGGAAAAACCTAACAAACCCCAAATAGCTCCACTTAGCATTAGAAAGAAACCCTTGGTGAGATGTTGGAAAGGAAACTATTATTAGGGGCAGTGTTTGCTGCTCAAAGAGGACCGCTGCTTTGTATCCATGGGACTCTTCGTTAATCTCTCACTGAGCCGGCCCAGTCCCCCAGAAATAAGCCATGTAGCACACTGCTCGTGGATCATGGAGAAAGCTAGAGAATTCCAGAAAAACATCTACTTCTGCTTCATTGACTATGCCAAAGCATTTGACTGTATGGACCACAACAAACTATGGCAAGTTCTTAAAAGAGAGGGAATGCCTGACCACCTAATCTGTCTCCTAAGAAATCTATATGTGGGACCAGCAGGAACAGTCAGAATTGGATATGGAACAACTGATTGGTTTAAAATTAGGAAAGGAGTACGACAAGGCTGTATACTGTCACCTTGCCTATTTAATTTATATGCAGAGTACATCATGCGAATGGTAGGTCTGGATGAATCACAAGCCGGAAATAAGATTACTGGAAGAAATATCAACAACCTCAGATATGCAGATGATACTACTCTGATAGCAGAAAGTGAGGTGGAATTAAAGAACCTCTTAATGAGGGTGAAAGAGGAGAGTGAAAAAATGGGCTGAAGCTCAACATTAAAAAAAAAAACTAAGATTATGGCCAATAGTCCCATCACTTCCTAGCAAATAGAAGGGAAAGAAATGGAGGCAATGACAGAGTTTATTTTCTTGGGCTCCCTGATCACTGCAGATGGTGACTTCAGCAATAAAATTAAAAGAAGCCTGCATCTTGGGAGGAAAGTGATGGCAAACCTAGGCAGCATTTTAAAGAGCAGAGACATCACTTTGCCGACAAAGGTCCAAATAGTCAAAGCTATGGTTTTTCCAGTAGTGATGTATGGAAGTGAGAGCTGGACTATAAAGAATAGACATGGGCACGACCAGAAAAAATGACGTTTCGAGTTTTCGTTTGTCGGAACGGGTCCGTTTCAGGTCGTTTCCGTTTGTCGTGAAATTTTTCAAAAATTTGTCGTTTCCGTTTGTCGTTTGTCGTTTCCACTGCGATTTAGCGCGATTTGACTTCCCAGAGCATAAGGGTGTCCCGCAATCAGGGCTGGCGCTAGGTGTTTTTGCGCCCTAGACGGCGGGCAGGGCGGGGGGCAGGCGAGCGGGCGGGCGGCGGCCACAGGCGGGCGAGTGGGCGGACGGCAGCACGGACCGCAGGCGGGTGGCGGCACAGGCGGACGGGCGAGTGGGCAGTTAGGATATCACTTGGGATAGAGGTTCTGTTCTTGGCTTGCACCCCAAATGTGTGTGTGTGCAAGCAAATTGAAGTTGGGAAAATAGAAAATAAATGGTAGTATATAATATATTTTTAAAATAAATCCACACCTCCCACTCCCAGTCGAACCTCCCCCTTTATCCAGTATCAGAAAAAAATCCTCACAAACTGCCAGAGAAGAAATAAAGAATAAACTGCTATTCCCTTCAGCAGACAAAGCTGCAGGGAATCAAAGAAATTATTTTCTAAATTCAATTCCCTCCCTGCCTGCCTAACTTAAATCCTAAAGCCTCCAGCCTCCCTCCTCAATCTCGATCGGATCACACCAGCACCAGCCCTCCTCCCTCAACCACATCCATACACCCGACTGCGATTTCTGGAAGGTGCCTCGGCTTTTTATGCCCTCCGAGACATCCAGAAGTGTCAGTCAAAAACCTGGCCATGCCATTGGTGGAATGGTTCAAACAATTTGCATGGTCCCATCCCATGCCCAGCCCAAATGGGCAGGTCTAAAAAAAAAATAAAATAAAATAAAATAAAAAAATAAAATATAAAAACCCCACTGCTTGATATTTTCAGGCATTTAAATAAATAAAACATGTTTTTGTGATTTGGTGTGTTTTTTTCCCAAAAGAAAAATTGTGGTCGCCATTTGGATCCCCCACCGCATGGCATGGCGAGACGACGAGAATGACCCCCCCCCCAGCCTGGTGCAAGCAGCCCAGGACAGGAGAAGAGGGGGAGGCCGGGGACCCCCCAGAAATCACCCCTCTGGTAGGTGGCAAAGCCTCAGGCAGGCATATTTTCGCCTGCTTTTTTGGCTGGGAGTCGGTTTTTTTAAAAAAAAAACTTTTAAAAACTTTTTCTGTGCTTCGCATTGCGCGATCGCTGCAATGCCACAAATGGAAATGAAAAACCCAACCAAATTTTTCTTTTTTCGGTTCGAGTTCGAGTTCTGATGGCTTAATTATTGTTACCGTTTCCGTTACGTAACAGAAACGATAACTGAAAACGGAAATGACAATTTCACCAAGTCGTGCCCATGTCTAATAAAGAAGGCTGATTGCTGCAGAATTGATGCTTCTGAACTGTGGTGCTGGAGGAGAGTCTTGAGAGTCCCCTGGACTGCAAGAGATCAAACCTATCCATCCTGAAAAAAATCAACCCCAAATGTTCACTGGAAGGACAGAATTTGAAGTGGAGGCTCCAGTACTTTTGCCACCTCATGAGGAGAGAGGACTCCTTAGAAAAGTCCCTGATATTGGGAAAGATTTAAAACAAAAGGAAAGGGGGATGGCAGAGAATGATATGGTTGGATGGTGTCATTGATGCAACCAACATGGATTTAACCAAACTCCAGACGGCAGTGCCTGCGGTCCTTCCTGCAGGATAGAATGCAAAAAGTGGTGTTAGGTGGTTCATGTTCGACACCATGGCTGCTGATCTGTGGAGTTCCCCAGGGTTCTATTCTGTCTCCTATGTTATTTAACATATATATGAATCCACTGGAGGAGAATATCCGGTCTGTTGGGGTTAAGTGCCACCAGTATGCTGATGATACCCAGCTCTACCTCTCATCACCTCTGGATTCTAAGGGAGCTACTATCTCAACTTCACATGTGTGTGTAGTTGCAGTAATGAACTGGATGAGGATTAACAAACTGAAACTAAACCCAGACAAGATAGGGGTGCTCCTGGTCAGTCGAAAGGGAGAACAAGGGATAGGGATGCAACCTGTACTGGATAAGGTCACCCTCCAATTGAAAAATCAGGTATGCAGCTTGGGGATGCTCTTGGACTCATCCTTGAGCTTGGACCACCAGGTCATGGCTGTGGCCAGGAACACATTTGCACAATTAAGGCTACTATGCATGTTATGGCCATTTCTTGACAAATCAGCTCGGGCCACAGTGACACATGTCCTAGTGGTGTCCTGGCTAGACTACTGTAATGCACTCTATGTGGGGCTACCAATGAAAACTCTCAGGAGACTTCGACGAGACCAAAATGCAGCAGCCAGACTGCTGACTGGGGTGGGATACAGCCCTATTAAAGCAGCTCCACTGGCTGTCAATCAGCTATTGGGCACAATTCAAGGTACTAACCTTGACCTACAAAGCACTGTACAACTTGGGTCCTGAATGATGGACTACCTATTATGTGCTTTTTATATTAATCTATGGGATTACATAGACTTTGTGGTTATAACTACTTATAATCTTATATGATTACATTACTGTTTTCTATGTTATTTTCCATCACTCCTAACTTTACATGGAACTTTACTCTCCTTATAACTGCTCGTGTTCTCTTGTAACTTTACATGGAACTTTACTCTCCTCTTAACTGCTTGCATTCTAATAATAATAATAATAATAATAATAATAATAATAATAATAATAATAATAATAATAATAATAATAATAATAATAATAATTTATTGTCATTCTGTGTATATACACAGGATACGCATACAATGAAATTCAGACAGCCAGAGACCAGACTCAACACACACACACACACACACACACACACACAAATCCCCAAACACTCTCACACACATTAAAAAAACCCTTCAACATACACACATAAGAAATCCCCGAACACTCCCCCACCCACCAACCCTGCCCCTAAAAACACAAGCATCTACACAACAGGCTAGGTAATCCTGTCCAAGTGCTCACTGCACTATTATTGCACTATTATTAAGTGCAATTATAGCTCTGGGATAAAAACTGTTCAAAAGACGTGTGGTCCGAGTTTTAATTGTTCTGTATCTTCTGCCAGAAGGCAACAGTTCGAAGAAATTGTGAGCAGGATGAGTAGAGTCTCTCAGAATGTTGTGTGACTTCCTCAAACAGTGAGATGTGAAGATGTCATCCAGGGTTGGTAGTTGGAGCCCAATAACATTCTGGGCAATTTTAATTATTCTCTGTAGAGCTTTTTTGTCCACTACAGAGCTGCTCCCATACCATGATAGCATGCCATAAGTTAGGACACTCTCAATGGTGCTGTGATAGTAGGATAGAAGTATATGCTGAGATAAATTCATCTTCCTGAGCATTCTCAGGAAATACAGCCTCTTCTGTGCCTTCTTCACAACCATATTGGTGTTTGCAGTCCATGAGCGGTCCTCTGAGATGTAAGTGCCCAGATATTTAAAGCTACCAACCCTCTCCACCTCCTCACCATTTATGTACAATGGTAAATGTACATCTTTTTCCTCCTAAAATCAATTATAAGTTCTTTAGGGTTTTTTGGTGTTAAGTATAAGATTATTTTCTTTACACCACTGAGTCAACCCTTGTACTTCTTTCCTATAAGCAGACTCATCGTTCTTACTAATGAGCCCCACCACTGTTGTATCATCTGCAAATTTGATGATTGTGTTGGTGTTATACAGTGGGGTGCAATCATGTGTGTACAAGGAGTAGAGGAAGGGGCTTAGCACACAACCCTGAAGAGCTCCTGTACTTAAAACCTGAGTAGAAGAATGGTGGGATCCCATCCTTACTGACTGTGGCCTATCAGTCAGAAAATTCCTTATCCACAAACAAATCTTCTGATGGATACCCAAATTGGCCATTTTAAAAAACAACCTACTGGGTAGAATTGTATTAAAAGCAGAGCTATAATCCACAAATAGAGATGGGCACAACTTAGCGGTATTCCCGTTTCCGTTTCCGTTACTTGTATCCGTTACTCTACGGAAACGGTAACAGGAATTACTCCACCAGAATTCGAGCTCGAACCGACCAACGAACAATTTGGTCTGATTTGTCGTGCTCGTTACTTGCATCGCGGCGATCACGCAATGCCAAGTGGCACAGAAAAAAACTTTTTAAAAGTTAAAAAAAACCGATTCCCGGCCCTAAAAGTAGGTGAAAACAGTCTGAGGGCACCTACCAGGCCAGAAGGGTGTTTTATTTGGGGGGGGTTTCCCCGCCCCCCTCTCCTTGGCTATTGCTACTGCTGCGCTGCTGGTACCAGGCTGGGAGGGCGCATCCATTTGCCATGCAGTGCAGGGGATCCAAAATGGTGACCGCAATATTTTTTTTGAAATCGTTGCCCAAAACCCCACCAAAGCACCACAGAAACATGCGAAAATTAGCTATTTTAAATGCTTGAATTTTTACAGTAGCAGCAGTGGGTTTTTCTTGCAAAAAAAAGTCTCCGTTGATTTTATTTTATTTTATTTTATTTTATTTTTTTACAACTGCGCATTCGCAATGATGGGCTCACCCATGGGAGTGGACCATGCAAAGTTTTGGAGCCATTCCACCAATCGCATGGCCAGGTTTTGCTGACTGTACCAGGCTGGGAGGGTACATCCATTTGCCATGCAGTGCGGGGGATCCAAAATGGCGACCGCAATTTTTTTTTAAATCGTTGCCCAAAACCCCACCAAAGCACCACAGAAACATGCGAAAATTAGCTATTTTAAATGCTTGAATTTTTACAGTAGCAGCAGTGGGTTTTTCTTGCAAAAAAAAAGTCTCTGTTGATTTTATTTTATTTTATTTTATTTTATTTTATTTTATTTTATTTTATTTTATTTTATTTTTTTACACCTGCACATTTGCAATGATGGGCTCGCCCATGGGAGTGGACCATGCAAATTTTCCACCAATCGCATGGCCACTTGGCCAGGTTGACCACAGAGACTTCTGGGATGTGCCAATCAGGCATAAACAGCCCACTAATCGTAGCCCAAACCTGAAGCCTAAGCCTAAGCCTAACCCATACGCCAGTGCACTGTCCTTCTAAGTGGGTCAGAGAGGCACCCAGAGGTGCACCCCAATACTCACCCTAACCTCACCCGTAACTAGCCTAACCCTAGCCCTTGCGCTAACCCGTCTTAACCCTAAGCCAGATCTACTTGCATTGCACTACATGCAAGTACATGAGACACAGCGGGTGCAAAGAGTCTGCCAGTCCGTCACTTGTGGCTCTGGCTGACTCCTGCAGCTCCCTCCAGGAGCCCGCTACCCCCCAAAACCAGTACTAATGACAACGAAAAAACAAAAAAACGAACAGACTAATTTTTGCGAAATTTCGCGAAAAACGGAAATGAGCCAAAACGGACTGCCTCCGACACACAACAACTCAAAAAACGTCATTTTCCCTAGTCGTGCCCATCTCTATCCACAAATAACAGCCTTGCATATGTTTCCTGTTGTTCTAAATGGCTCAGTACAGTATGGACAACAATGGATATAGCATCATCAGTGGATCTGTTACTCCTGTATGCAAACTGGAATGGGTCCAGAGTAGATGGAAGTCTAGCCTTAATATAATCTAGCACCAATCTCTCAAAACATTTCATAATAACAGATGTTAAAGCTATTGGTCTATAGTCATTGAGAGATGCCACTACTGACTGCTTAGGGACTGGCACTATAATAGATGTCTTCAGGCAAGTAGGGACAGAGCACTGCAACAAAGATAGATTAAAAATGTCTGTAAATACTCCAGCTAATTCTGCAGCACAGTCCCTAACAACCCGTCCCATGATTCCATCCGGTCCAGCTGCCTTCCTAGCATTAATATTCTGGAAAGCACGTTGCACATCAGAAATCTGCAATAGAAGTGGTTGTCTATCGGTAGTAAATTCTAATGGTGTGCTATTGGTGGTCGATGCTGGAGTGATAGTGGTTCCAGTTTCCACCTCAAAACGGCTGAAGAATAGATTCAGCTGATCAGCCAAAGAATCACTGCTGCTAGACAGATTATTTTTAATATTCTGCCCCGTGGGATCAGAGCTCTCAAAAGGATGTTCAATCCTCCGACAGTACATAGCTTTGGCATCCCTGATGCCCTTTTTCAATTTAGCTCTGGCCTCTGTGTACTGTAGTGCATCACCAGAGTGAAAAGCAGCATTTCTGGCCTTTAACAGAAGGCACATATCTCTGTTTAGCCAGGGCTTGTTGTTAGGAAACACCCGTACTTGTCTGGTGGTAGTGACAACATCAATGCAGCTTTTGATATAGAACAGTACTGTCGAGGTATATGTATCAACATTGTCCTCCTCAAACAGTGCCCATTCACTGCTCCTAAAGCAGTCTTGAAGTTGCTCAGATGCACCTGCTGGCCACACTCGTATTTCTCTGGTTGATGGTCTGATTCTATTAACGAGAGGTCTGTATGATGGGATCATGAACAGAGATATATGATGTGACTGTCCTAGATTGGGCAAAGGCTTAGTCTTGTATCCATGCATGATGTTACTATATACTTGGTCCAAGGTATTTTTCCCTCTGGTGGGACAGTCAACATACTGATAGAACTTAGGGAGGACAGTCTTTAAGTTGGCTTGATTAAAATCACCTGCAACCACCAGCGCTCCGACTGGGTAAGCCTGCTGATGTTTACTAATAGCAGGTGACCCATAGTTGTAGTAGTGTTTGCATCAGGAGGTATATATACTGCTGTTACTATAACAACATTAAACTCACATGGCAAATAAAAGGGCCGGCATTTCACTGCTAGATACTCCAAATCAGGAGAACAATGAATATCCATTATTTTAACATCTGTGCTCCAGTTGTTATTTATGTAAACACAAATCCCTCCACCTCTGCTCTTCCCGGATTCGATAGTTCTATCTGCTCTAAGTGCTGAGTGTCCTTGTAGCTGTATAAGCTCCTGTGGAAAGGAAGGATCCAGCCACGTCTCTAAAAGGACCATAGTACAGCAATCCCGGATATTTTTCTGCAGAGAGATAGTAAGTTCCAACTCCTCAATCTTATTGGGAAGAGATCTAACATTTGAAACAAAAAGACTTGGCAATGCAGGCTTGTGAGGATTCTTACTTAGCCTCACTTGAAGTCCGGCCCTGCAGCCCCTCTTCTGCTTGCGTTTTCTCCGTGGTCTTTTCTTTCTGGCAGGAAAAGCAGGGGGAGTAGCCCAGGGATATGCAGGCCCTCTGATAAGCTCAGCTGCAATGTTGTAAGTTGAAACCTCCTGGCTGCAGTCTTCTCTGCCGATAGTTAAAAGCTCTTGTCGACTGTAAATTACTTGTGCCCGAATGTGCAGAGTCCACAGTAAAACGTACACAAATAAAACATTAATTAAAAAATACTAATCTCTGGAGTGCCAAGTCACTGAAAGTGCTTGCGCCGCCATCTTGGGGGGAAAAAAACTTCTCTTGTAGCTTTAATGTAATGTTGTCTATTAATGCTGTAAGATGTCCCTCAATTCTCTGTTCTCAATACTTGAAAATGTGTTAATTGTACTGGACTGTATATTATCCCTCATTACTGTAAGCCACCGTGGATCCTTTTCTAAGGAGAAGGGCCAGGTAAAATACTCTTAAATAAATAAATAAGTAAGTAAATAAGTAAGTAAGTAAGTAAGTAAGTAAGTAAGTAAGTAAGTAAGTAAGTAAGTAAATAAATAAATAAATAAATAAATAAATAAATAAATAAATTCCATCATCCCTCTTAGACCCTCGAAATAAACCACCAGAAATGGATATAATGTACCAGCAGCGATGAGGGTAATGCCAGACAACCTTCCCTATCATACAAGCAGCAGCAGCTGATGAAGAAGGTCCAGCTAGCACCAAGGGGGCTCTCACAGAGCAGGAAGGAACTATGTTCATTGTACCCTAAACATCAGGACCAGCAGTTCCGTTCTAGAGCCCAAGTCCCTCAGCCCTGCCACAACAGGGCAAGCTTTTGGGGACACCATTTTGACAGGGCATGGCAGGGACCTGTCCTCCAGAGAAACCAACCCAGAGTAAGGACATGTAGAGGCAGAGATAGAGGCCTACATTCAGAAACCCCGCAGGCCAAAAGGGATTGGTCCTTTATCTTACTGAGATGACAAAGAGTCTCTTTGCAGAGGTCTGGCCAAGGTGGCAGTGGGACCAACTACCATACCCAGTGAGAGAGCGGTCTCTCAAGCAGGGAACAGTGTCATACCACAGTGTCTGCTCATACCTGCAACCTGGATCTGTAGACAAACTCATTTTCCTTAAGATCAACCTACTATTGCTGGACTTCCCTGAAGTCCCTTTTAAGCAAGAGAAAATGGTACAGTCTGCTCACGGGTAGAGATGGACACGAAACGAACAATTTTTCGTTTCCGTTTTTGTTTTTTCGTTTCATTACGCAATGAAACGACAAATGAATTTTGTCTCTAAAATGAAACGAAATGAACAGAAACACCAGAAATTTTGTCGTCCGTTTCGTTTTCGTTACGGCAATACATTGAACTGCTTTAAATGCTAAAAAAATCATAAAAAATGAAATTAATGGTAACGAAATGAACGAAAATGAATTTTTTGCAAAAATTCACAAAAAACGGAAACAAACCGAAACGGACCCCCCAAACGACAAACGACAAATGAAACACAATTTTTTTTATTCGTGCCCATCTCTACTCACGGGACTAGATACCCCATACTTCAGTCTACAGCCCCCTCCTCCTGCTTCTTTTATTCTTTCCACTTCTGCTCCAAGATTGTTCTCTCTCACTCAGCTGTGCCCCTGCCCCATGCTGTGTTGGAATATGGCAAGATCTATATTCAGACATTATAGGGTTAAGGTCAGCTGAACCTCAATTGTAACTGTAAGCCTGTAAGTCAGGGGTGTCCAAACTTTGGCTCTCCAGATGTTTTGGACCACAACTCCCATAGCAATAGAGGCTTGGAATTTTGGGAGTTGTGGTCCAAAACATTTGGAGGGCCAAAGTTTGGACACCCCTGCTGTAAGTTATATCTCTTTAATTAGTATGGCTGCTACAAAAGGAATAGCTTCACCTTGCTCAGAAGCATGGCTTTGCTACAGCTTTAGCTCTTAGCTCTTGCTAGCTGCGGCAGACTGTTGCCAATTCCATCCCTCTCTCTGTGCCGATCATCAGAGCGAGGTACACTATGCGTGTTTGCCTAATGTTTCTGGGTGTTGCCTGAACTGCCGTCGCCTTATCTAACCTTACTTCGTTTGGTATGTTTTTTATGTACTGCTAGTGTTTTGTTGTTTTATTAGGAATATCCTGTTTACCCCTTTCACTGAGAGATTTAGATAAAGTTTATTTTTATATACTTCACGTTCACTTCAGAGTCTTCAGTCTACAGCAGGCCTGCCCAACAGGTAGACCGTGGGCTACTGGTAGCCCGCGAAGGGTTCAAAAGTAGCCCGCTGGTCATCAATTTAAAAAGTGAGGGGATAAGTTCTCCACCCCTCCCTCCCCCATCCCAAGGACCACCACGGCCCCAGCAAAGTTCTGGGTCTGCCAGTCCACTGTCTCAGCCAAGCTGGGCAGTTCAAGGGCCATGGCACATTTAAATCTGTTCCTTCCAGAATGGATTAATTGATTTTCAGTGCTCGCTCTGACGATCAATTTCAATTTCTATGGGAAACTGCTGCTTGGAATGGCTAAAATTCATAAGTAGAGGTTTTAGTTTAGTAGCTCTTAGGCACTTTGGGCCAGAAAAAGTAGACCTCTGCCTGCTCAAAGTTGAACAGCCCTGGTCTACAGTTTTTAACCCCAACATGCTGTTGGACACTTCCCTCCCACCAGAGGTCATCTGGTGTCCCAATCTGTCTGCCAGTGCTGCCCAAGGTATTTGCCCACTCCCAGTGCAACCTGTCCTCTGCTTCCCCAAAAGTGCTGACATTTCCAGCTGGCACTTCCACTGTTCAAGGTTCAACCAGCAGACCCATTATAGACTTTTCCTAATACTTAGGCATTGTTGGCTGTTGGTGCCCAGTCTTTTGGTTTGGCACGATCACCACGAAGGTGTCTGCGGACAAACATCTCTGGCCCCTTTCTCATTATAAAAGGGGAAACACGACCAGCTAGTATTCATATTCTATATAATGATGGCATTCTGGGTAATTGGAAAATGTCAATTTTTTTAAAATTCTGAATTCAAAGGGCTGAAATTCTGAATTCCAAATCTGAATTTTAGTCCTAGTGCACATCCCTAAAAGGTACCATAAGTGAAGTGACGCAGCACAGTGAAGCATTTGTTGCATAAATGATTTTGTGTTTCTGTTCTCTCTCTCTTTCTCTCTCTCTCATGTGATCTTTGGGAAAACCTTTGTAGCAGTAGCAACTGTTGGAGTCAAATCATTTAACCAATCTTCTCAGGGGCCACTTTTCTCTCTTTTAAAAGTCAGATAAATTATTCACTTGGTGTTGAATGCTTACATGCCAGCTCAAGCAATTCACATTGTGCTTACATCCAGTGACACCTGAAAGATTTGCTCAGTGGGAGTAATCGTTCTCACAATATTTATTGCAGCCTCACTCAGTTACATTTTGCTCCGGTTGTTACACTGCGGAGATCCTAAATCTCAGTGGACCCCTGGCACACAAGGGTTTTATTTTGTGTAATGACAACTCTTGTCCATATGATGTAGAGCCAATGGTGCACCAACCAGCCTGAGTGAGTCGGCATCAGCATGGCTAAAGCTCAGCAACTCAGGCTTGCCACGTGAGGACTGCTAGTATGGCACAGAGAGAGAGAGAGAGAGAGAGAGAGAGAGAGAGAGAGAGAGAAGCACTTCTGTGAGCTCAAAGCACATCATCCACCCAGTACATGTTATGCCTCTGGGTGAGTCACTACTCTGGTCTTGGGTCCATCCAATCAGAATTCATGGTGATTAGGTCATTGAGTTGCATCTCTGCCTTTGGTGTGATTGCTTTATTTGGTCACTTGCAGAGCAGAGAGGCAGCAGAATGACAGAGGCACCTCCTTCCAGGACTGATGTAAGGAAGGATGTATACACACAACACGTAAAAGTTAACTCCAGAAGAGTTGTCAGTGGCCTCCAACTGTGATGGCTCCAGGAATACATTCAATAAAGTGCAGGAGAATAAACCTGTCAATTGCCACAGTTATGGTAAAGGAATTTAACGCCTTGTTTGTAGAAACTGTGATGGTTTCCCCCTCACTTGCAAGTCACCAAGAGATTTTTTTTCATCAGTCTTGATTTCAGTTTTCAGGTTTGCAAAAATGACTGTTGCATTAACACACAGGCACATACAAAAGGACATAACTGCTACCTTGTTGCATGGACCTCTAATAAATAAAAGCATCAGATGGGTCATTTCCACCTCATCCATCAACCAGCCAATCTTCCCATGCTTTTATTCTGTGGGTTTGTGCTCCTGTGCTTTTCCTAAAGAAAAAAATAACACTGGTTTTCCACAAACACATCTGTCCTTTCCTTTTTCCATTGGAGACAAGGATTCTCATGGAGCTTATACATTTCCTACGGAGGCGTCACCCTGTTGAAGCAGCCTAAATGGATGAGATTGCATAATATACTGAGTATTTTGCATGCCCCTATCATGTTGGTAGTATCTCTCCAATATCAGAAGCAAAATTGCTGGGGACAAGTCTCACTCTTTGCCTCTTCCGTTTTGGAGGGTCATGGAACCCTCTAGAGCTGGCTTTCAGTCACTCTGAAGAGCTATAAGGGAGAGGAGGTGGGTGGGAAAGTTTCACTGGAAGTCTTTGAAGTTTAGGTAAACTTAGCTCCTTCCAAGCTTCCTGTTCCTGTCCTGGTGCTAGTTGGGAAGTTTCTTTCTGAATAGGAAGCTAGACTAGGGCCCTTACTTCACGAGGCGCGGCGCTCCGCAGCGATATTGCCTTCGATTTGAATTCGGAGGCGGTCACGTGGCGGTCACGTGTTCTCGCTTCGCTCCCGCCCCTGTTTCTCAGTACTCACGAGCTGCAGTTTTAGGACCGATTCGAGCACAACCTCACGTGCTCCCTTCGCATTCGCATGCCACTTTTCAACGTTCGTTATTTCCCATCCATCCTTTAAAAAACTTCCTACCGACGGCGTATCGATGCACTGATGCTGGACTGTCAGTTGCAATGGCTCTACTGGTTTCAACTGTTTCCTGGCATCATTGGCAGCCCCACCACCACCACCGCCGCTACTCGGGGGGAGCCCCGCATGGCACAGCCGCCCGCCCTCCGCCGCTTGCACGCTGCCTGCCCCGGGTGCCCTGCTCTGGCTGGGCGAGGCGGCTGCGGCTCCTCCTGCTCCCCGCCGCCGCCGCCACCGCCACTACTCGAGCAAGGAAGTAACAGTGCAAAGCGATGAAACGATATAGCGATGCATCGATATCCCTGTTTGAATATTTTTTAAAAAAACTTGAAATAAAAGCCAAAAACCGAGACCACACGTCACGTTGGGAGTGAAGCAAGATGCGAAGCGAAAAGATTCCCGGCAGCAGCCAGGGGCACCACTCGCCCCAGTTGGAGCACGGTTAAGGGGGAGTGGTCGGGGCGGCACCGAAGCTAAAATGGAGGGGCGTGCGGACTAAAACAATCGATTCGGACAGAAAAGAAGGCTAGCCGCGAAGCAAGCGGCTCGTGAAGTAACGGCCAGAGTTAGGCTTAGCTAACCCTCAAAGCCGTCCAGCCTTGGCCTCTACTCCAGCTGAGTCACCTTTAGGCGTCTACCAGGTGTGTGTAAGTCAAGTGGAACTCCCAGAATTGGAATGATGGGATTTGTACTCAAATGAACACAAAAAGCCCCATCCTTAGTACTGACACAGGAGTGTGCACACAACCAAGACACTGAGCCAGTATGTAATGGCCCCAGAAGAAAAGGGAGAAGGGTTACCCATCACATACACAAGAATCAAACAATCTGTTCCTGATTGTCTTAAAGTTTGTCTCCATACCTGGAGTACAGCAAAAAGCATAGGAATTCCTTGAGACCCCGAGACCTCACAGACCCATAATCATGCATGAATGCAAGATCCTTCCATCCCTATGACAGCACGCTCCAGATGATAATTTCAGGTATGATCTATTCAAGATGGTTTCAGATATGGGTAAAAACTGAATTGCAGTTGAACTGTGGGCTTAGCACATTTTGGTTGGGGGGGGGGAACTGGCATAGAATGGGCTCAGCTCCCCCCCCCCCCAAAAAAAAGGATGTGTAGATGTTTGCCCTTCACTGTGGTAGTTCCAATCCCATTCTTAGCCCTGAGAAAAAAATCTTCTTGGCAACCAGGAAGCATCTGTTCCCATGGGGGAGCCAATGCTTTCTTTGAGTCTCCCATTTTCAGTGATGCTTTATAACAAGACCTAGTGCTTAATGCAGTGTCCTTAACATACTGAAGCATAAATAGCATTGCACTGACAGTTATGGCTGGCATAATAATTTTTAGCACTCCAAGTGCTTCACATCAACAAAGTTACTATAACCTCTGTGTGGGGTAGAACAAATTTCCAGAGGGTGACACAAGACACTGCAGAGAGATTGAGTACAGCCAAAGGGTCACTTTTCTGAAGTTACTGGCACGGAATCTTTCAGACTGAGTAGTAGAAGGGCCACGATTGCAGGCAGTCATTTTGGCTCTGGCAATTTTTCCGATCCGGCCATTTTGAACCCCTGGATCCTGGCTTGTCCTGTAAATGTTACCCCCAAACATGTGTTCCTTTTCTCCTTTCTCAAGTGCAGCTTTGGTGCATTTCTTCCAATTTGTTTCATCTGTGGTTTCCTGCTGTAAAGAGACCCTGACTAAATTTCAGCTTACAATTATTATTATTATCAAATTATCACACAGCAGACAAGATAACCATGCTGGATTTTGTACTACAAATCACTAGTCGAACACTTCCCAAGCGTTTAGGACTACGTGATGTATCGGCAAATTATGTGAGCAGATCCCAGTAAGGTGGCTTTCTGCAGTGACTGATGGTGGTGACTTTGGGAACTTCGATTTCTTCTAAATACTTGCTTAGCTCTTTAGGCACCGCACCCAGCGTGCCGATTACAACTGAGACCACCTGTACCATTTTATGCCAGAGTCTCTGAAGTTCAATTTTCAGCTCCTGATATCGGTTAATAGAGATGGGCACGAATCAAAAAAATGGTGTTTCGTTTGTCATTTGTCGTTTAGGGGGTCCATTTTGGTTCATTTCCGTTTTTTGTGAATTTTTGCAAAAAAAATCGTTTTCATTTTCGTTTGTTTCGTTACCGTTTCATTACCATTTATTTCAATTGTTTGTGATTTTTTTAGCTTTTAAAGCAGTTCAATGTATTGCCGTAATGAAAACGAAACGGACAACAAAATTTCTGGTGTTTCTGTTCATTTCGTTTCATTTTAGAGATAAAATTCATTTGTCGTTTCGTTGTGTAATGAAACGAAAAAATGGAAACGGAAACAAAAAATTGTTCATTTCGTGCCCATCTCTATCGGGTAATTTTTTCAAGTTGTTTCTCAGTGACTCTACTATCACCTGGTTTGGAAACATCAATGACCCACACTTTTGTCTTTTCCACAATCATAATATCCGGGGTATTATGCCCCGTCTGTCTGTATTTGGAAGTCCCAAAGTAATTTTTCATGCTCATTTTAAACACCTTTTCAGGCTTGTGATCCCACCAGTTCTTTGCTACGGGCAGATAATAGTTGTGCCACAAATTCAAGTGGACCATTTGAGCAACTACATTATGACGCTGTTTGTAATCAGTCTGAGCAACTTTCTTGCAACAACTCAATGTATGGTCAATAGTTTCATCCGCCTCTTTACAGAGTCTATATGTGGGATACTCAGCTGATTTTTCTATTCTAGCCTTAACTGCATTTGTTCTAATAGCTTGTTCTTGAGCTGCAAAAATCAGGGCTTCTGTCTCTTTTTTCAGTGTACCATTGGTGAGCCATAACCAGGTCTTTTCCTCATCTACTTTTTCTTTGATTTTTTCAAGGAACTGCCCATGCAGTGCTTTACTATGCCAGCTATCAGCTCATATTTGCATTGTTGTTTTCCTGTATTGACCCTTTGTTTGCTTTGCTTTAAACACCTCCCTGTTCTTTACCTCCAATAATGCTGGCTCTGTAATATTTTTTACATAATCTGCCAATGCATGCTTCTCTTCTTCAGCTGTCTGCTTCACTCGCAAAAGACCTCTACCACCTAATTTTCTAGGTAAATGCAGCCTGTCAACATCACTGCATGGATGTAATGCATTATTTATTTATTTATTTATTTATTTATTTATTTATTTATTTATTTATTTATTTATTATTATTATTAGTAGTAGTAGTAGTAGTAGTAGTAGTAGTAGTAGTAGTAGTAGTAGTAGTAGTAGTAGTAGTACATGCTGTTAAGGAACTGCTGCATAGCTCAATAACTTGGGTCTTTGGCTGTGGCGCTAGAGTTTGGGAGTTCAGTTCCCTGCTGTTCCTCTTTAAGAGGAGCTGGACTCCACGATCCATGTGGCCCCTTCCCAGGTCTGCAGTTCAGAAGTCGTATTGGTGGGGATGATTCAGTTTCACCATAAGACAACTTTTTCCAGGATTTCTGAGGTGTGTGTTATATTCACCAGTGGTTTCCCATTCTCTTCTTTTGGTGCTGCCCTGGGACCATGCACCTTCCTCAAGGCTACACAGGCTCTCTCTTCTCCCACGAGGCACAGCAGGAACTTGAGCAACCAGCCTCTGGCTTTGCCGCCAGAGACCTAAGTCGCTGGACTACCCAAGCAGCCATTTTATAAAGTGTGACATTCTTTTAAAAACTATAATTGAATCCCATTTCATTGGTCTGCCTTGTAAATCAGCCGTACGGATTTCAGAAACTCACACAGCCTATACAATCAGAGGTGATGCTGGCAATTCTATCATACCACCTGCAGCACCTTTGAGAACTAAAGCAAAACGTGTTCTGCTTATATACCGTCCCATACCACTGTTTACAATTTAATTACAGTAGGCAGGCTACACAATTGTCTATCTCTAATCTGTATGAAAAACAAATGACCAGAACTATTGGTAAATAGTTTTGCAGGGTCTCAATACAGCATCAAATACCTACCCAACAACAATAAGAGGACCTGGCATTTGTTGCAGAATCCAGAACCTCAGGAACATCACTGTTTTGGTTGATAAGGCCAAGCCTTCAGGCTTAAATGGCAGCAAATGTAGCATTTAATACTTTTGGTCGAGTCTCCAAAGGCAGAAAACTCACTGGACTTTTAGCAGTCTAGGGAGAGAGCTTCAGCGCTGTGGATAACTCATTGCCTCTTTCTGCCCATGATTAACAGTGGAATAAATTATGCAAATTAACAAATGCAAATATACCTGATTTGCATGATTTATGCAGGTTATAACCATTCATTTTTCATGGATCGGAATGTTTATTCTGCTTCCTGCTGAAGAGATTCAGCCCTGTCCAAAGTTCACACCGACAGAACACAGACAAATATCACAGGGGGCAGGATCAAAAGGCAAACACTGCAAACAGAATTATTAATAAAATAGAAGCGGCTTCAAAAACTAGTTCTAAGCCTTGTTTTAAGAGGGAGCCTCTGTTCCAAACTAAAAGGAGAGATTTGAGAATAAATGGGAAAGACAAATTGTTCCTGATCTATTATTACACAATCTGAATCTATTCTAAAAGTGCAGCATATTTTTGAACTATGATTGAGTTTGTTTGTTAGCTTTTATTTATTTATTTATTTTAAGAATGTGTTTTCCAGTTACCTGGTACTGTGTTGATTTTCTGTCAGCTGCTCTGGGTACTTTGGAAGAAACAAAATGGGTATAAATGTTCTCTGATGAAGTGGTCTGTGATCCTGGAGTGATTTTGTTACTCTTTAGAATTCCCCAAGAATCTCATTTCAGTGTCATCCTCTGTATTTAGAGGAAAATGCAACAGATTTTATTGTTTTCTGGTGCTTACTTGTTAATTGATTACTGAAGCACTTTGGAAGATGGACTCCATGGCAGCAGAAAATAAATATAGGAAGCAGGACTCTGTTTTAGTGATTCATCCTTGATAGACACTGGAACAATGGCAAATCTACTCTAATATAAGCTTTAAAAATAGGATGAACATGAGGAAAATCACACTCCCAAAATACCTTTTCAGTTCTGACGCTGTCTTAATGCTCTAAGCCACAGGTTCTCAACCTGTGGGTCCCCAGATGTTCTGGACTGGACTCCCAGAAGCCTCCACCACTCGCTGTGCTGGAAGAGATTTCTGGGAGTTGCAGTTCAGGAACATCTGGGGACCCACAGGTTGAGAACCACTGCTCTAAGCGAAGGACATCGCTCCTTGCAGCTAAATCTGCCTTACTGGGTTTCTATAATCCTAAAAGAGAGGATATGGGGAATATTTCAGTACTAAACTCTTCCCAAAGTTGGCAGCTATTTTATACAGGTAACCCAAATAATGTGCCTTTCTTTAAAAAAAAGAAGAAGATCAAGGATGAGCGGATGAAAGAAACAGGTTTGGCCATCCAAGGCAAAGAGCTTTGAGTGGATAGTGCTTAAAAGTCTGACATTTAGCTCCGAAAAATCTGACATTTCAATCCTTGTGCATTCAAGCACATTACTTTTTGAAGTAGTAGAGCTGCCTCTGCTTCTGAGAGGCTGTGCTGATCTCTTCCACTGAAGTTCCAGAAACTCTGGGTGGATGGCGGAAAAAAGCCAATTGGGGGTCTGGACATGTTTCCTCTGGGTTTTCAAATGGCAGTGACAACAATAACAAGAATGTGCAATGATGGAAACACAAGCTGGTTGATATTCCATCCATGTCTCAGGAAGAACCTCTTAACTGCTAGAGCAGAATGGCAATGGAACCAATTACCACAGGAGGTGGTGTGAGCTCTTCGGTGCTGGAGGCATTCAAGAGGAACAGAGACACCCATCTACCAGATATAATACTTTGGTTTGGATTAGAGATGGTGATGAACTGACAAAATGGCAATTCATTGTGGCTAATGGTTCATCAAGTTTGATAAACCATGAAGCTTGGAAAAAAAAACCAACCACGAACCAACAAACCAATAAATCAGTTCATCAGGTTTTTTTGTTTTGTTTTTTTTTTTTTGTTTTTGTTTTTGAGGGGGGAGAATAGGCAGCCAGTGGAGTATTACACAGATGGGCCCACAGGTTGAGAGGTTTCTAAAGCAGGGTTCAAGGACCTTTGGCTTTCAAGTGGTTTTTAGTTCTATCTTCCAAAAGCCTCTGCCATCATCATCAAATAAATAAATAAATAAATAAATAAATAAATAAATAAATAAATAATAATAATAATAATAATAATAATAATAATAATAATAATAATAATAATAATAATAATAATAATAATAATAATGTAAACCCCCACCTATAGTGGGGGTTAGGGACCCGACCTGATCTGCAATAATTGAAAATCCACACTACACAGATGTTAGGTCCAGTTGGGACTGGGCTGCCTTTCTGGGGGCCCCTATGCTTACCTGAGGCCTGGCGCTGCCCCGAATGGGCCTACGATGGCCTTCCTGGGCCTATCGGAGGCCCTAGAAGTGCTTTCTGGCAATCCAGAAGTCAGTTCTGGTTCACTGGAAAGCACTTCTGGGGCCTCCGACAGGCCCGGGAAGGCCATCAGAGGCCTCAGAAGTAGTTTTCAGTGATCTGGAAGTCACTTCCAGTTTTCCAGAAGTCAGTTCCAGTATGCCGGAAAGCACCTTTGGGGCCTCCAACTGGTCCAGGATGGCCGTCAGAGGTCTGTTCGGAGCAGCACCAGGCCTGGGGTAAATACAGGAGGCCTGCCTGAAACAGGCCCAAGCAGCTTAGCCCAGAGAGCCTTGCCTTTCATATAGTGTGGTCCCGTATATACTGGGATTGCAGTATATGAACTGCGAAAGAGCGGGGGAACACTGTAATAATAACAATACCGGGCACAGTGAAATTAGATAAGGATTGACTGGTATTATATAACAGATATGGGATTTAACTAAATGTTACTTTTTATTGTTGTTGTTAATAATTTGGCCAGATGGGTGGTATATAAATCAAATAAATAAATAAATAAATAAATAAAATACTACTACAGTGTTCCCCCGCCCTTTCGCGGTTCATATATTGTGGTCCCACTATATCGCGGGACCGTAGTATATGAAAAAAGCCCCCTTAGGGTAAGGGGGGAAAGTCCTGTTTCAAGCCTCCCATACTTACCCCAGGACTGGAGCTGCCCCGAACAGGCCTGTGAGGGCCTTCCTGGGCCTTCTGGAGGCCACAAAAGGGCCTCCCTGTGGACCGGAAGTGACTTCTGGATCACTGAAAATCATTTCTGAGGACTCTGAAAGCCTTTCTAGGCCTGTCGGAGGCCTCAGAAATGATTTCTGGTTTACCAGAAGGCCCGGAGAGGCTCTCACAGGCCTGTTCGGGGTAGGGCCAGGCTGGGGGTAAGTACAAGAGCCCCCAGCTAGCCCCCTCCAGGCCTGACTTGACCTGCATCTGCATATCACAGATTTTCAATTACTGTGGGTCAGGTCAGGTCCCTAACCCCAGTGATAGGTGGGGGATCACTGTACTACTACTACTACTACTACTACTACTACTACTACTACTACTACTACTACTACTACTACTACTACTACTACTACTACTACTACTACCACCACCACCACCAACATCACCACCACCACCACCACCACCACCACCCTCTTTTTTTCCTTCCAAGGGGGAGAATCTCACTTTTGTTCTCTAGAGATCAAAGGGACAGAGCTAAGTCTTAACTAAGAACTTAGCTAAACCTAATTAGCCTTTCCTATCCCAAGTGTATTTCTCTAATAAATGCAGGCGTTCTTATTTTCTTACAGAGAAGTGTGTCCAGTTGGCCATGATTCCTTTACAAAAGGGGTTGTGTACTCAGGCAATCGTTCTGAGTTCCCAAGGGCTAAAATCCACAAGTCAGCGACGTTCCCGCGTGTGTACTCTCCATCCAGGCGAAAGTCTTGTTTTTGTCTGAGCAAATATGTTGCCATTTATACACTCTCACAGGACAGCAGCTGCTCAAAGGTTGGGCGGGAGGGGGTGGAATTTTCCTTCTGCAGCAGCTTTTCTTTGAGAAGTGAGAGCACCCACCTGGCACTATAGGCAGAAGTGTAAGATCAGCAGAAAAAAGGGGAAAAAAGATTGTCTCCATTTTAGATGCTGGCTCCCCACAGGAAGATCCTCCCATTAATTAAACATCGCCATGACACCTTCTTCATCTCCCCTAGTAATAGCACAAAATTTCAGTGTGCTGTGGCGTTGACCTGTTTTTCTGTAAACCGTGCTGTTCAACAAGCAGCTGTTCACAGTGAAATAATGGCATCCTCACGTGTCACACCTGACATTTGTACAGACCAAATCCTTATGCTACCATTTACTATCTGATCAGCCTTAGTCCATTAATGTCTCTCTGTACTGCATCTATAACTGTGCTCATGTCCTGGGGTTCAATCCCAGGTAGCCATCTATGGTTGACTCAGCCTTCCATCCTTCAAAGGTTGGTAAAATGAGTAGAGCAGCTTGCTGGTGGGGGCAATGTGTTGCCTGCATAAATAAATTGTAAACTGCCCAGAGAGTGTTTTAAGCACTATGGGGCAGTATACAGTTGTCCCCTGCCGTTTTGCGGTTCATATACTGTGGTCCTGGTATATCACGGGTCTGCAGCATATATGAAAAATGTCCTCTTGGGGTAAGGAGGAAAGGCCTTCCCAGGCCCGTCAGAGGCCCCAAAAGTGCTTCCCCACAAACTTTTGGTAAACCAGAAGTGACCTCCAGATCACTAGAAAGCATTTTTGGGGGCTCCGAGGGCCCGGAAAGCCCCTTGCAGGCCCGTTCAGAGCAGCGCCAGGCCTGAGGTAAGTACAAGAGCCCCCAGAGGAACCCCCCCCCCCAGTTTCAATCCGACCCAGCATCTGTATATTGCAGATTTTCAATTATTGCAGGTCAGGTCAGGTACCTAACCCCCACGATAGGTGGGGGTTTACTGTATAAGCTTAACCCTTTGCACTCAAGATTCCAATGAAAGCAGAGAACTCAAGGACCCATGTATAAAGGGTATAGTGCTTATAACAAGGTGGTCCAGTTCCCATAAAAAAAAACTCCAGCATTAGTCCAGTATTTAAGTTTGTTTTCTTCTATTTCTCCTCCACTGCTTCAGACTACAATATTCCTTCTTTCTCTCTAATTCACCTCAGCAGAATCTTTTCTATGACATTTATCTGAAAAACAGTATTCCTCCCACAACATCCAGACAGAGCCCCCTGTAAATCTTTGAGCCATAGTAGTATGTTTTATATTACATCAAAATCTTTGGCATCCAGAACCACATCCTTACCTGATAATGGAGGGAGTGCAAACTAGGTCTGAACTAGAATTAGTTCCCATCTTCATGGACATAGGAACTGCAGTTTCTCTCTGGGGGCATATACAGTATTTTTTCTGTGTATAAGACTATATTTTTGTTTATAATTGTTTGACTAAACATTGAGGGCTGTCTTGAACAGAAGTAAGCCAAGGACAGGACTCCACAGTTGCGAAACTGTAATTTTGGGTTGGAAAAGTGGGGTCGTCTTATACATGGGAGCATCTGGTAGCTGGAAAAATACGGTATGTAGATATAATTTAGTACTTTTTGCCAGGAGAGTCAGTATAATGTAGTGGATGGAATGCCAGGCTGGGTCTCAAGGGACCTGGGTTCAAATCCCCACTTGGCCAATAAAACTGAATAAAGGTAGGCATGGTAAAACCATGCCTTAAATATCACACATTCCATAGAAAGCCTACTGGGTTGCCATTAATCAGAATCAATAACACATTTCTCTCTCTCTCTCTCTCTCTCTCTCTCTCACACACACACACACACACACACACACACACACACACACACACACACACACACACACACACACAGAGAGAGAGAGAGAGAGAGAGAGAGAGAGAGAGAGAGAGAATTTCAAAAATGTTAACTTTTTCATCAAAACAGCCCAGTTGCAGTTTATTTATTTTATTTATTTACAAGATTTTTTAGCCGCCCCACTACCAAGAGGTCTCACCATGTCATTTCGAAATCAAATATGTTCTGTTCTGGTATTCTCTTGTTTGGCTTTAGTTACTAACATCCAGTAAATTCATCCCATGAGATGCAGCAATGTGGAATCAGTCTGGTTTGATTTTTGGTGTGGTTAATGCCTCACATGAGTCATTTATGGAGAAGTAGGAATCATTTCCCGGAGAAATTAAATACTGCATGAATGGATTCTGAGATCATGGCTGTTGCCTTTGCTATTAACTGACAGCTTGTGCTGAGGATTCTGACGTCTCAACATTTGATCAGAGAAGATCAACCTTTTTAAAAAAAGATCAGGGGGTTTAAATGTCTCAATTATTGGCTGCTATTTCACTGCAGATGTAAAACGCCTTTTCCCGTAGAAAAAGGTGTCTCCCAAATTAATGTCCTATCGGGCAGGCGCCTTATCTTTGAAGTGCCCCCGGGCATGCCCACTTTTGCCCGCTGTACTTTCCTGCTCCACTTGCAGAGCTGCCTTTTCAGTGACTTATGTACATGGGAACCAAAGGAAACACAGAAAAGAACCAGCTGACATGGGATCTGCAGAATCGCTGTATGCACCACATGATTGCAGGAGAGTGGAAAAGACGCCTGAAAATAAAAAGTGGCTGATAGGGGTTAGTGGCCAATGTAAGTGAAGCCTGTCTTTTCTTTATGTCAGGGGGAAAGTAAGCCAGAGAGACTATCAAGAAGGCAGGGCTTTCATTATACTCTGGTTATTTCTAAACAATACATCTTTCCTTTTAAAATTATTTTAGGTATAATAAACCAAGGGCTCAACTAAACATTACAGTTAGCACATCATTGCCAATGCCAACAGAGTTCCCTTGCAGGGCAAAAGACTGCTTGCTTATCCTACCACGAGCTTGCTTCATTCCATGTGTTACAGTTAGCTTGCTTTTATTTTGTGATCCATCGTCGAGGGATAAACATGGGCCTCATCTACATGTCTGAATGCTTACGTGCATCGCTTTGAACGTTTTGCCTGCTTGGAAAGAACATGTTGTAAGAGCAGAAAATAAGAGCCCCGTGGTGCAGTGGTTAAATGCCTGTACTGCAGGTAAAACTGTGTTCACGACCTGGGGTTCAATCCCAGGTATCAGGCTCATGGTTGACTCAGCCTTCCATCCTTCCGAGGTCGGTATTGGGCCAATAGAAATCTAAAACCATTAGAAATTGTACAGTCTACGTTTCTTAGACAAATATTTGCTGTACCTGGCTGTGTCCCAAATGCCTCATTAAGGTTGGAAAGTGGCCTCCCCTCCGTGCATGCACAGGCTTGGCTCAGGACACTAACTTACTGGTTAAGACTGAACCTAGCTCCTTCTGGTTTGTTTCCTTTTGTCATGAAGGATTCTCATGAGAGTAGATGGATGAAAGATATCAAATCCAAAGTACACTCTTTGGGACTGTCGCCCGATCTTCTATTGACCACTGGGTATAGTAAGGCGAGATGTTTATTAGAGCAGCGCATACATGAACACGTTGTAAGAGCAGAAAATAAGAGCCCCGTGGCGCAGTGGTTAAATGCCTGTACTGCAGGTAAAACTGTGTTCACGGCCTGGGGTTCAATCCCAGGTATCAGGCTCATGGTTGACTCAGCCTTCCATCCTTCCGAGGTCGGTAAAATGAGTACCCAGCTTGCTGGGGGTGGGCAATGTGTAGCCCGCATTATTGTAATTTAAACTGTCAACCGCCCAGAGACTACTTGAAGTGGCATGGGGCGGTATATAAGCAGAACACTTTGCTTTTTGCTTTGCTTTCACATGTGTAACCTAACACGAAGAAGAATGTTTTCCCTGGGTCTTTCTCATCCACCACCAACACCACTTCATCCTGGAAATGGCCAGGGAAAGATAAGAAAATTCTCATCAAGCAAATGAAACCTTGTCTGGTGACCCTAGTAGGTTCATAGACATCCATACACATCATTCAGTAGCTCATGCCTCCTCAATTGATGGCAAAATGTGTGGAGCATCTTGGTTCTTTTCAATGGCTTTTTAAAGGATATGACAATTCAGTGGACAAATCCTGCCACTCTTGAGACATTAACCAGCATGGGTGAGCTTGTCCAAATGACTTTACCTTGTCACTCCTTCACTCAAATTTACTCTACTTAATGATGGGATGGCTCAGTGGTTGAACTGTCTGGCTGCAGAACTGGTGTTTGAGAGAGTTTGATTCCCCCTTGTGCTTCCTGTGAAAAGAACCAGCCTGTGCAGCCTTGGGCAAGCTGCATGGTCCCAGAAGTGTCCCCTGAAGAAGGGAATGGTGAACCATTTCTGAGTTCCATCTACCTGGAAAGCCCTGAAATGGGGTTGCCAGAAGTCAGAACTGACTTGATGGCACACAATTATTATTAGAAGATGTTTGGAACCACAAGTCCTGTTAGAACTAGCCCAAGTGGCTGATGGCCAGCAACGTCGAAGGTTATATAGCCCAACATATCCAGAGTTCCTCTGTTAGGGAAAGGATGCTGTGGCAGCTTTTAAATAGGCCCAGCTCTTGTTGGTGACTGATAGCTCTATAATATTTCCTTTTCAAAGTCACTTTCATGGAGATCATAAAAATTCTTATTAAGAAATATCAAGTTAGGACATATCTCCCCCACCCCACATACACATTTTCATATACTTTCTAAAACAGCATTAGAAGCAGCCCTGGAGCAGAATCCTTGACAAGGCTTGGGCTAAAAAGTCCGTGCTGATTTATTATACGCTCTGCCGTCCGACTTAATATTCGCTGCTGAATATTTTACAGCCGGGAAGACTGACGGAAGAAATCTCCCGTTTTAAGTGGTTCAGAGCACAGCAAAGGCTCCTTCAGGGAAATGCTGCCAGAGCGAGCTGGGCCCTGGATATCATTGTGGGAAAAGGGCTCCTTTAAGGTCTGCAGGAATATGATCATAAAAAGGAGTACATTCTGTTTTCTCTCCCACTGGTTCTGTGCACAGCTTATTTTACAAGGCAGTACCATGACAGCACCCCCCCCTTCTCATCCTCAGTGGCCTCCAGCTTGCGTGTAATGCTGCACTTCCAACCCACTTGCACATGCCTCTTCACTGGCCTTGCCCACTGACCCTTTGAAAGGTTACAGGCTGAATGGAGAGGCTGCCGTCCCTGTAATCATCTACCGAAGGAAAAAGCCATTATCTTGAGAGTTGCTAGTTCCTTTGACACTGTAGCATGGCTTCTCACACAATACCAGAACCAGGGGCCATCAACTCAAACTGAGGGTTGCGAGAGTGAGAAAATATGTATTTACCCAGCACGTTGTTAGTCTGTGGAACTCCTTGCCTCAGGATGTGGTGATGGCATCTGGCCTAGATGCCTTTAGATAGATAGATAGATAGATAGATAGATAGATAGATAGATAGATAGATAGATAGATAGATAGATAGATAGATAGATAGATAGATAGATAGATAGATAGATGTCTCTCTCTCTCTCTCGGATTTATATACCGCCAAGTTTAATTCAAAGAACAACTTCAGTTATCTCGTGTGCTCCCAGAGGCATCTGGTAGGGCCACTGTGAGATACAGGAAGCTGGATTAGATGGGGCCTTGGACTAATCTAGTTGGGCTCTTCTTATGTTCTTATTACAGCAAAATTCCATCTCCAGAGGATCTGCTTTCTCAGAAAGGCTTGTAGAACCTTTGCTTGAATGACAGGATTGCTTTGATCAAGGGTGGCCCTAACATTAGACAGAGTGAGGCAACCACCCCAAGTGGCAGGTGCCGCTAGCAGCATTAGCTGAATGCCATCCACTGTCTCCTGTTCAAGGACAATGTGGTGTATGCCACCTGGACTGCCTTGCAATAGAGGCCTCCTGTGCCATGAAGACATCACCCCATCACCAGTGTTGCAGTAACAGTCAACAGCCAACCCAGTTCACTTTTCTATCAGGAACTAGATATGGAAGAAACCCCTTGTTCATGGAGTCTTTCAGTACAATGTCTAGGGACAACTGTAGTTTTGACTGGCATGCTGACATTTGGAATGTCATATCAAAGTGTTGCTGGATCTGTATGTTAACAGGAATGTTATAGTAATGTTTTCACACTGGGTGGTGATTTTTTTACAAAGCAAAACTGTGTCAGACCTGTCAAGTGTCACAATTTGGGTGGGATATTCCCATTTTCTAGCCCTTGTCCCACTGTCTTCCCGGAACATTTCTTTTACCGGAAATGTCCCGGGAGGTGGAGGCAGAGACTGGCTGCTGACAGGAGAGACTTGGGAGTCCAACTGGAGAGAGAGAAGGAGACTACGACTCCCATGATCCTCTCTGGCAGCCACACTCCAAGGAGCCTGCAGTGCCCAAGGTATATAAAGGGAGGAATGGCTCAGGCGCGCTCCCGGTAAAGCTACAGGATCCAGGCAGCTTAAGCGTTTGGGCTGCAGGTGGGCAGGGAGGCAGGCAGGTTGGTTGGGTGGTAGGGTTCATTTTCTCCTTGCCTCCCCTTCCCAGTCTTCTCATGCCCAGATCCTGCACCAAGCCCTCATCAGCATCATTGCCCTCTTCATCCCCCAGCACGGCTTTTATGGGGCCATGTCCACTTTGTCCCGCATGGTGGGAGGGGTGCGCATGCATTAAACCTCCCTCCTCCCATCCCTCCCAGTGCCAGGAAAAATTTGACAGCTATGAATTGTGTAGATCTCCATGTCATTGTGTTGATTTAAACCCCGTGTGAAAGTACATCCAATTTTGCACTGAGTGTCCAGGAGAGCATACCTGTTACCACTGGAGAGGCATGGTGAAAACATTTGAAAGTTGTACAGTACTTAAAATTCACACTGAAGGAAAGAGGCATCGGTGGCATACAAGAGCAGACATTGATGGGAACATTCTCGTTTTGCATTCAAGTTCCAAGAACTGTACAGCCGGTGTAGCCACTGGACATACTGGCGGGGGGATTCTGGAACATATAGTCCAAAAAAGTGACTTTTCCAGTTCTGAGAGCTGTACGAATGCAATCTGCAAAACAGCCTGAGGAGAATGTGCATAAAATGAGCAGATGAAAACTGTTTTTAATGTAATATCTTCCCCTTTATAAAACCATCCTTTTTCTTTCTAGCCTTCTGTATCTTCTGTATGTTCCGATCCTCAACTTTGCTTCTCTCATCAGAAGTCTTGGCTCAGCTTCACTTAGTAGTACCACTACAACTACATGCAGAACAACAAGGAATAAGAATAGCAGGCTCTGGAACAGGGGTGAAATTATTCCCTTGGTTACAGAGGCTCCCTTGTCATCAAACACTTAGGGGTTGTCATAAGAAGCAAATCATACTGAAGGATCTTTGAGTGTGGGAGACTTGGGTACCAGGCCCATCCTGGCTTTCGGAGGAGGAAGCGGATGCGCCACTGAATGATGCTTGCATACAAAGTGGGTGCAGAGTGCCATCTAATGGAGCTGCGGAAGAGAATCTTAACACTATTCATGCAGCTGGGATACTGAGCCCATTGTTTTCAAGAGTCTAAAGGTACAGCTAGGGCTCCACCAGTTCTTCCTTGGTAGAATCGCAAGACGTCTATTTTTATTGCAGGAAAGGAAAGCACCCCTCACCACTCACTCTCCACTGCTTCCTGGTTGTGTACAAGAATGACCCATTGGCCCATTCATTCACCAGAAGTCGATTTTATAAGCTAGAGGGATGGGAAGATAATTTGAGGCTGCTCCTTCCCCACTGCAGATGGATGTGGTGGTGTTTAGAGGTGGAACATATTCTTTGCTTCTTTGGTCCTGCTGCAGCCAATAAAACAGATCAAGTGTAGAAAGGGCGCCTGCTTAAGAATAGCAGCAGTGGATCAAAGGCATTAAAATAAGTTCATATTTGAATGCAGGTTGGCATCATTCATACTTCCTGAACCAACAGATGGGCCAAAGCTTCTTGCCAAGTGCTGGAAGAAATTAGGAAAAGGCCAGCATGTTAGTCTGTGGAACTCCCTGCCACAGGGGATGGCATCTGGCCTGCATGCCTTCAAAAGGGGATTGGACAGATTCCGGAAGGAAAAGTCCATCACAGGTTACAAACCATGATGGAGATGTGTAATCTCCAGTCTTTAAAAAAAAAAAACAGCATACTTCAAAGACCAAGTGCAGCTTAGACAGATATCTAGTCTTGTGAACTCCCAGAGGCATTTGGAACTTGGGAATTACAGGACAGTCAGACTGACATCAATCCCAGGAAAATCTTGAAATATATGATTAAACAGTCACTATGCAAGCACATAGAAAACAATAACTAGAAGCCAACATGGATTTGTCAAGGACAAATCCTGCCACACCAATCTGATTTCATTTTTTGATTAGGTAACCTCCCTGGTAGACAGAGGGAATGCTGTATCAATTTCAGCAAAGCTTTTCATAAAATTCCCTATGATATCTTTTTTAATTAGTTTTTTATTATTCAGTCATCATAACAAATAGTATTATCAGTTAATTTCTTTTAAAAATTCAGTTCTCACTCACCATATTTTCTGGGTGTACTTTGTACTAATTACATCATTTCTCAATCATTCCCAGGAATGATATTTGTCTATTCTCCCATCTTTCTAGGTCTTGTTTGATTTCCTTCAATAGTTTCACGTAGTTATCCTCTTTAATTGTGGAACATCTAGGTAACAGGTAGATTTTGAAATACTTTTTTTTACTATTTGCAAACTGGTCTTCTCTGTTAATACCTTTTTTTGCTTTTCTGTCAGCTTCGTTTTCCCTTTATTTATTTTCAGGTCAGTGACCTCCCCACATTTCTTAATCTGTTCCGGTAATCTTGGCGTTGTTTCTAGTGGAGTTTCCAGAACGAAGACTAGATTGTCCGCAAATGCTTGAAGTTTATATTTTTCCCTCTCTTGCCTGTGCCCCTATTATTTCTTCATCTTCTTATCTCTCTGTTTAGATTGAACTTCAGTTGTCAAGATCAATAGTAATGGAAATAGCGGGCATCCTTGTCAAGTTCTTTTCTGGATATCTACCTTCTCTGTTGTATCTCTGTTAACAATTATTTTAGCTGATTTTTTGTAGGTCGTTTCAATCATATTTACAAAATTTTGGCCAAATTCCATGATTAGAATTCCCAATTTACATTATCAAAGACTTTCTGTGCATCTAAGAATAGTAATGCCACCTGTTTGCCTGGATGAGCTTCGTAATATTCTAAGATGTGCATTATGGTTCCTACTAGAGTTGGGCACGAAATGAGCAATTTTTCGTTTTCATTTTCGTTTTTTGTTTTGTTACGTAACGAAACGAAAAATGAATTTTGTCTCCAAAATGAAACGAACCGAACCGAAACAACAGAAATTTTGTCGTGCATTTCGTTTTTGTTGCGGCAAATACATTGAACTGTAATGAATGCTAACGAAACAGCAATTTTTCATTTTCGTTTTCGTTTTTTTGTTTCATTACGTAACAAAACAAAAACGATTTTTTTTGCAAAAAATTCATGAAAAACGAAAATGAACTGAAATGGACCCCCTAAACGACAAACGACAAACGAAACACCATTTTTTTGAGTCGTGCCCATCTCTAGTTCCTACATTATGTTTCATTTGTCTTTTGGGCAAAAAACCATTTTGGTCCTTATGTATGAACTCCATAAGATAGTTTTTTTCAATCCCTCTGCCATTACTGTTGCCATAATTTTATAGCCCAGGTTTAATAAAGAAATTGGCCTAAATAATCCTATTATTGTTGGATCCATACCTTGTTTAAGAATCAGCATAATAAAGGCTTCTGTCCATGATTCAGGTACAGTGATCCCCCACCTATCACAGGGGTTAGGGACCCAACCTGACCCGAAATAATTTAAAATCTGCAATATGCAGATGCAGGGCAGGTCGGGCCTGGGGGGCCAAACTGGGAGCTCTTGTACTTACCCCCAGCCTAGTGCTGCCCCAAACGGACCTGTGAGGGCCTTCCCAGGCCTTCTGGAGGCCCCTGGGAAGGCCCTTGCAGGCCCATTCGGGGCAGCGCCAGTCCTGGGGTAATTATGGGAGGCCAGAAACAGCCTTTGCCCCTTTCCCCAGGGTGGCTTATTTCATATTCTATGGTCCCGCAATATAGCAGGACCACAGTATATGAACCGCAAAAGGGCGGGGAACCACTTTATTTTGGCTTCTTGAAGGACCTCATTACAGAAAATTCCCTATGATATACTAATTAGCAAGCTACTTAGGTGTGGGCCAGATAAATCAAGTGTAAGCTGGATACACAATTGGCTACATAATTGTACTGAGAGAGTCATGATCATCGGCTCCTTCTCTAAGTGGGGGAAAGTAACAAATGGAGTACCCCAAGGCTCAGTCCTGAGTCCAGTGCTCTTCAAAAATTTTAATTAATGACTTGCACAAGGGAGTGCACGGAATGGTTGCCAAAGTTGTGGATGTTCCAAAATTGTGTGGAATAGCTCATGCCCTGGAAAACAGAAACAAAATTCAAAATGATCTTGAGAGGCTGGGCTGAAATGAATTTAACAGAGATAAGTGCAAAGCAGGGCACCTAGGAAGAAGAAAAATAATGCACAGTTACAAGATGGGGACACTTGGCTCAGAAAATACTACACGCGAGAAGGATTTTTTAAAACTCTGGTAGTTCACATGCTGAATATAATGTGGCCACACAAAAGGCAAATGCTATTTTAGGCTGCATTAACAGAAGTATAATTTCTAAATCCCGTGAGGTGCTCGTCCCCCTCTATTCTGCATTGCTTAGGCCTAAACTTGAGTATAGTATAGTGTCCTGTTCTGGGCATCACAAATCAAGAAAGATGCTGACAAACTGGAACAAGTTCAGAGGGGAGTGACCAGGATGATTAGGGGGCTGGAAACCAAGTCCTGTGAGGAAAGACTGAAAGAATTGGGCGCGTGTAGCCTAGAGAAAAGAAGACAGGGGAGGGCCGATATGGTAGCACTTTTCAAATATTTGAAGGGCCGTCCTATAGAGGAGGGGCAGGATCCGTTCTTGATCATCCCAGAGTGGAGGACGTGCAACAATGGGCTCAAGTTAAGAGAACCCAGCTTTCGACTGAATTTCAGGAAAACCTTCCTAATTGTTAGAGCAGAACAGCAGTGGAACCAACTACCTCAAGAGGTGGTGAGTATGCCAACACTGGAGGCATTCAAAAGAAATTTGAACCACCACCTGGCAGATATCCTTTGATTTGTATTCCTGCATGGAGCAGGGGGTTGGACTTGATGGCCTTATAAGGCCCCTTCCAACTTCACTATTGTATGATTCTATGATTCTACTATCCATGGAATTATTACTGCTATATATCAAGTTCCTTATTATTTTGCTCCATTTTTGGTATTCAGCTAGCATGGTTGACCATGGCTCCTAAAAAAACGATACTCTTGATCAACGTCTTTGCAGGATCCGTGGGATGAGGAACAAAGAGGAGAAAATAGCCTCTTGTATAAATAACTCAGCAGCCCTTTTATATTGCAAGTCCATTTGTCTCTGATGCCATGCTCCAAGGAAGCCACCACTGTTCCTTGATTTAATATGAATACATTAAACATGCCCTCTGCAAGATTTCCAATTTTACCGCCCCATCCACTTTAAGTGCGCTAAGTGAGAATACCTGTAAGCTTCAGAAACTACATTATTTAACCAGAGATAGGAAAGGTGGGGGTGAGATAGAGAATATACCATATTTTCTTAAAATGGCTACCTTTTTGTAACACCTCCCCACCACCTCACTGACCTTGCTCAAATGCTTAAAATATTCATATATCTCAGGCTGGGATCCTGGGTACAGCACAGCCTTTCAAAATGCTAAGCAATCCTGCAGCATGATTGCAGTCTGCTCCGAGGGGCAATCATCTTCAAGTCCAATTCAGAGGAGTCTTAAATTAATCTGAGGGAAGGGGCTTATTGTCTCATTTTTATTTTTATTTCAAAGCAACCGGAAATATATGTCTCCATTTGTTTGTGGTGCTCAGCTGAGTGGCAGGGTTCTTTTGCTGCAGGAACTAGGGGATCTTTAAAACTGCCTCAGTGACTTTTCTCTAGCCCCAGAAACTCTCTTATGAATATTTCAGATGCTGACATCTGAAATCCAGCTTGTTAAGAACAATAGGATTGATAGTTGTCTTCAGTACAGGAGTATGAATGGAAAGAACTCAAAGGAAGCAGGTAAGAACAGATATAAGAGAATCATCCCACACTCTCATGTTGCTACCCGCTGACATATTTGTCTTCATTACCCCACAATCCTTCAGTGCAAAGCCTTGGCGTGATGGATCTTCTTTCTTAATTTAGAAATGCTTTAGATATGCCAGCCGGAACAAACAAGGAAATCACATGGACTTCTCAGGGGGATATTTATAATATGTGTGAAGTAGAGAGTGTGCTCTGTATGACATTGGGACAAGACACCGCATTAGATTTTTTTAATGAAACGTCTTGCGTTCTGGTTCAACACTACCCATCAGATATGTCTGTGAAGATTCTAAGTCATCCAGGTGGGTTTATCTGGAAGTTGAGTCATGGCAACTGGACTTCTTTTTTGTTGAGAGATAGAAACGTTTTGCTGCTCATCCAGACAGCTTCATCAGTCTGAATCCAGCTAGTTGCAAGTTCTCCATTTTATAGTCCGCTTTGACCTTTTGTCACCCTGGTCTGAAATAGGCTCATAAGATGAACAATGGCCTGAATGGGCTCGTTAGGTAGACAACAGTATCAATAGCCTTAAGGTAAACAATGGCCTAAGGTGCTGAAACCCATAAAGTATGGGTTGTTAGCTATGGCCTTGGTGGTGAAGGCTTTTTGATTTGTCTGTGTATTGTTGAAAGCACAGCATGATAAGTAGAATATATAGACTGTGTCTGAGGCCCCAACCTCTGTTGAGAGTGGGGTTTTTAATGCTCACATGAATGGCTTTCCTGACCCCTCTCCCAAACCACCTATCTTCTCTGTCTAATATGCATTCCTAATGATTAATTGAAATGCTCCTTTTTTAAAACTGGGTGTAGCATTCACAATGGGCTTAAGTGGAGTAGAGTGAGCATATAAACAGCCCTCTGGTGGCCATTTATTTTCACTCACATCATAAGAAAATGAAAGGACTTAGAGGAAAATAAATACTGTATGCACTTTGGAATTCATTGGGTCCATGAGAAACTTAGTTCACGGGTTCAATCCCAGGTTTTTTTTGCTGTGTGACCAGGCCCTAAACCTTCTGAGGAAAGACTGAAAGAGCTGGGTGTGTTTAGGCTTGGGAAAATAAGAGTGAGCAGGAGAGATATGATAGCATTTTTCAGATACTTGAAAGATCCATTTTCAATCATCCCAGATTCAAGACACCTAGTAATAGGTTCAAGTTATGGGGAGTCAGATTTTAGAGCAGTGCAATGAAACCAATTGCCTTGTAAGGTGGTGAGCGATCAAGCACTGAAGGCATTCAAATCCGGAAAACTTGAATGAGTTTTGTCCAGTAGCACTTACACCTGTAATCATGAAGTGTTTTGAAAAGTTGGTACGGAACTATGTTATTGCCTGTTTACCAGAGGGACTGGACACATTCCAATTCACCTATAAAAAGAAGAGATCAACAGAGGATGCTGTGGTGTGTGCTCTTCATGCTGTTTTTGAACATCTGGAGCAGAGGGGGGGCTATGCTAGATTGCTCTTTGTGGATTTTAACTCGGCTTTCAACACCATTCTTCCACGACGGTTGATCTCTAAACTGGAAGGTCTAGGGCTTCCACCATCACTTTGTGGATGGATCTTGGATTTTCTGTCAGAACGTTCTCAGAGGGTCCGGTTGGGCCCTTACACCTCTAATACTCTTAGTAGCAACATTGGAACACCACAGGGATGTGTACTTAGCCCACTCCTTTATATTCTTTACACGTTTGATTGTGTCTCTGCCTATCCTAGCAATAGGATCATTAAGTTTGCAGATGACACAACTGTGATTGGGCTTATATCTGGCAAGGAGAGTGAGATGGCTTACAGAGATGAAGTGGAGAGGTTGACCAAGTGGTGCAGAATAAATAACTTGCACCTAAACATAAAGAAGACAAAGGAGCTTGTGGTAGATTTCAGGAGGCAGAAAACTGATATTCAACCACTGGTGATTGATGGGACTTGTGTGGAGAGGGTTACAGGTTTTAGATTTTTGGGCATTGAGTTACAGAAGGATCTGTCCTGGAGTGTCAACACAAGGGGGCTTGCAAAGAAGGCTCAGCAGAGACTATTTTTCTTGAGAACTTTAAGGAAAAACCATCTTCCACAAAAGCTGCTGCTGGCCTTCTATCATTGTGCAATTGAGAGTGTACTTACTTACGGGTTATGTGTGTGGTATGGAAGTTGTACCCACCAAGATAGGACAGTGTTGCCCAGAATCATAAGAATTGCAGAGAGTATTGTGGGCTGTTCACTCCCCACCCTAGAACAAATTTATACTACCAGGTGCCACTGTAAAGCATTAGATATATTAAGAGATCCATCACATCCTGGTAATCGCCTCTTCGAGTTGCTGCCATCAGAATGGAGATACAGAGTACTGAGGGCAAGAACAAACCATCTCAAAAATAGCTTCTTTTTTAGAGCAATATTGGCCTTAAACGGAAATTCTGGACTTTTTATTTCATATGTCATATTTTAGTCATTTTATAAGTCATATTATTATGTGTTGTACCTGTTTTTAAATCTATGTGAAATATTTTAAA
This sequence comes from Phrynocephalus forsythii, assembly GCA_029282475.1. NCBI lineage: Eukaryota > Metazoa > Chordata > Lepidosauria > Squamata > Agamidae > Phrynocephalus > Phrynocephalus forsythii. The sequence continues at coordinate 17,611,714 of JAPFRF010000004.1, forward strand.
TGAGTTGAATATAGCAACCACAACATTTCGTTGTTCCTGCAAGGGGGCAATGACAATAAAGATTCCTATTCCTATTCCTATTCAAGACACAATTGGACGCCTATCTGCCAGATCGGATTTGATTTGGATTCCTGCCTTGAGCAAGGGGCTGGACTCAATAGTCTAATCAGCCCCTCCCAGCTCACTTATTCTATGTTTTCAACACCATTTTTGTAGCTGCTAGAAATGAGGAGAAGTTCACAACCTGCTCTCCTCTGTTAACATGTTCTATTAATATTTCCAGTCTCACAGTAGAGCTGAAAAAAGGCTAGGAGCCCTCACAGGCAAGTTGTAATCAGGGGCTTAACTAGGGGAGCAGAAGGGTACATCTGCCCTGGATGCAGCAATCTGGTGGCGGTTGGAGGGGGAGCAGGAGGAGGAAGCTGTGCACCCTCCTGCCACCCAGCAGTCCTCCTTTCTCCTAAGGCTTGGCAGCACCCCCTCCGCCACCTCCGCTGCCGCGCACCAGGTGAGTGGCAAAGCAGGCAGGCAGGCAGGAGCACGGTGGCTGTAGTGCCCACCTCCTCCTCTTCCTTGCACACACACACATCCACCCTCTGTCTGTCTGCCCGCCCACCTGTGCACATGTGCAAGCACACACCCCATGCCCACAGAGTTTGGCCCCCGTTGCTGGGTGGGTGCGACGTGGAGGAGGCGGCAGGAAGGGCGGAAAAACAAACTTTACCCCCAGACGCTCCAAATCCTGGCTACACCTCTGGTTGTTATTCATGGTATTACGAAGGCAACAACAATTTCTGCTTTGGCCTTGAGTAAGGGCATTTTATGTATAGTACAACACTATACCCTCTTCTCTAAGAGTAAGGCCCATGGAGGTTAACCAGACTTAACATGTGTAAAACTGCTATTAGCGTCTGTGTTCAATGAACAAGATCCCTCACTTTCAGTTCATCCTGGTGTAGCTGTTCCTTCCATCAAAAAGAAATTCTATACCTTAGAAAACACCAACTTCCATGTAGCAGCCAGCTACACAAACAGCCAAGGGAATTAAAAAATGGCACAGAAATAGTCAGAGAGCTAATTCACACAACTAGGCACACATCAGTTGATTTCTTGATACTTACCATGTAGTCCTATGTGTATATGCTCAGACGTCTTGTTGCGTTCACAGTAACTAGGTACAGAGGCAAGGATAGAGCTTGAATGATACCACAGGTCACAGCTCATTTCACAATGCTTAAATCAGTGGTTCCCAACCTTCTAAATGTTGTGACCCCTTAATATAGTTCCTCATGTTGTGGTGACCCCTTGCCCTGCTTGGAAGAAGCCACAAGCCCCCTTTGGCAGGCCACTGCCACAGGTGCCATAGAGAATTCCCTTTACAGGCACCCTCAGTAAATTGCAGCCTCTGGTGCCATTGACTGACATCCCCTCCAACCTATCAAACTCACTGTTCTCCCCCTTCCTGCCCCCTCCTCCAGACCCAAGCCATTTGTGCCTTTTTCTTCACTGGCTCATGGCGACCCCTGTGAAATGGTCACTTGATCCCCCCCAAAGGGGTCCCAACCCCCAGGTTGGGAATCACTGGCTTAAATCAAAGGAGGAAGATACCTGGGTGGGTGGACCAACCCAGATTACCCCAGAAATAAATGGAATGCTGTTGGGATGCAAGGGACCACCATTTAAACAATACCTCTGTTCATCCTGCAGCAAAGATGAGGGATTGGTTCCCGTTGTCAATGCTGCCTCGCTTCCTGGGAACACCATGTTCCCTGAAAGAAACAGCTTGGGATCCAGACTGTTACACACCCAACGACAACCACAGCCAGTGGGAAATAATATTAAGGGCTGTAGCAGCAACTTCAAAAAGGTGATAAAAATATGGCAATAATTGTCCAGTTTAATGTTTTTGAATGGAATGGTTCGCATGGTGAGAACTAGAGATGGGCACGACCAGGAGAAATGACGTTTCGAGTTGTCGTTTGTCAGGACGGGTCCGTTTCGGGTCGTTTCCGTTTGTCGTGGAAATTTTCAAAAAATTGTCGTTTCCGTTTGTCGTTTGTGTTGGGGTTGGGGTTGGGGTAAGTGGGCTCTAGGAGGCACCTCTCTGGGTGCCTCTGACGTCTGACCCACTAAGAAGGGAAGGGAAGGGAAGCGTTTCGCGTAGCCGCCGCGTACCATACATTATGTTAGGGTTGGGGGGTAAGTGGCAGAGGCACCTCTCTGGGTGCCTCTGACTCACTAAGAAGGAAATCATACTGGCGTACTGGCGTACAGGTTAGGGGTAGGGGTAGTGGGCTCTGGCTGGGAGGCACCTCTCTGGGTGCCTCTACTGTGACCCACTAAGAAGGGAAGCATACTTGCGTACGGATCTGGGTTAGGGTTGGCGTTAGGGTAAGGGCTAGGCTTAGGGTTACGGTTAAGGTTAGGGTGGGTTAGTGGGCTGCACCTCTGGGTGCCTCTGACCCACTAAGAAGGACAGTGTACTAGCGTATGGGTTAGGGTTACGGTTAGTGGGCTTTTTATGCCCTCTGGCACATCCAGAAGTCTCAGTCAAAACCTGGCCATGCGATTGGTGGAATGGGTCCACAAATTTGCATGGTCCCATCCCATGGCCAGCCCATCATTGCACAGGTGTAAAAAAATAAAAATAAAAATAAAAATAAAATAAAATCAATGGAGACATTTTATTGCAAGAAAAACCCACTGCTGCTACTATAAAAAAATCAGGCATTTAAAATACCTAATTTTCAAATGTTTCTGTGGTGCTTTGGTGGGTTTTTGGACCACGATTTAAAAATAAATATTGCGGTTGCCATTTTGGATCCCCCCCACCGCATGGCAAATGGAGACGACGAGGATGCCCCCCAAGCCTGGTACCAGCAGCCCAGGACAGGAGAGGGGGGGAGGCCGGGGACAACCCCCCCCCAGAAACCACCCCTCTCTGGTAGGTGCCCTCACTGAGGCAGGCATATTTTCGCCTGCTTTTCTGGCCGAGAATCGGGGGGGTTAAAACTTTTTTCCTGTGCTACTTGCCATCGCGCGATCGCCGCGATGCCATGAACGACAACGAAAAATCAGACCCAATTTTTCTTTTTTGTTTGGGTTTGAGCTGGAGCGGAGTAATTCTCGTTACCGTTACCCATTACGTAACGATAACGAGAACCGAAAACGGAAACGAGAATTTCGCCGCTCCGTGCCCATGTCTAGTGAGAACAATTAGGAAGCAAATAATTTCAGTGGATTGAAGAAAAAGGATTTGAAATGCTGTGTTTTCACCCTTCCCTCCAAGACTGCAAGAGCTGTAGTGAAACTCACAGTCCTGTGTGTGTGTGTGTGTGTGTGTGTGTGTGTGTGTGTGTGTGTGTGTGTGTGTGTGTGTGTGTGTGTGTGTGTGTGTGTGTGTGTGTGTGTGTGTGTGTGTGTGTGTAATAATCCTTCTCATTAGGAAGACGACACTTGGCTGTCAATGTCATCTCCCAAATGAAGGGGGATTTGTAAAACCCTTCTGTACATTTGAGAGAAGAGCCTGATTCTTCTTGCTCCCTTTATGAAGGGTACAACTGGCATTGGATATTCCAAACAGGTGACAAGACCCACAAACTATCAGATGTGCAAGGCAGGAAGGAGGACCCATGGTGTGTGGAAGAGTGAGGTGCTGAAGGCATTGCCGGCTTAATGGAAATAAAGCAGAGTGCTGGGATACACCCTCCACCCGCCCCCAAAAAGAAAACGGAAACATGCGGCTCACTTTAACTAACCAGTTCACATAGTTTGTGTATTCAGAATTCCTTCTGAAATAAAAAGGGTGGGATGGAAAATAAATAGATTCATTCTTACCACTGACATTGGTTGACATGGAAACAATATAATTGTGTGAACTATCCATGCATGCTGAGATGTTTGATCTAAATAACCTAAAAGCCTTTGCTTGCTCCATTAAATAACAGTTCTTGCTACCAGGAGAAGCTGCCATCTGAAAAACTCAACGCCACAAATGCCGGAGTACAGTGATCCCCCGCCCTTGCGCAGTTCATATACTGCGATCCCGCTATATCGTGGGACCGCAGTATATGAAAAAAGCCCCCCTAGGGTAAGGGGGAAAAGTCCTGTTTCAAGCCTCCTGTACTTACCCCAGGAATGGAGCTGCCCTGAACAGGCCTGTGAGGGCCCTGCTGGACCTTCTGGAGAACCAGAAGTGATTTCTGGATTGCTGAAAATCATTTCTGGGGCCTCTGAAAGCCTTTCTAGGCCTGTCGGAGGCCTCAGAAATGATTTCCGCTTTACCGGAGGTCTCTTCCGGTTCATAGGGAGGCCCTTTTGGGGCCTCCAGAAGACCCAGTAAGGCTCTCACAGGCCCATTTGGGGTAGGGCCAGGCTGGGGGTGAGTACAAGAGCCCCCAGCTAGGCCCTCCCAGGCCTGACTCGACCTGTATCCGCACATCGCAGATTTTCAATTATCACGGCTCAGGTGAGGTCCCTAAACCCCGCGATAGGCGGGGGATCACTGTACTGAAGACGCATGAGATGTATTCCCACCAAAGAGTTAGATCTGAAGGGATCGTTTCTGTGGCAGAACTGCTTCTCTTAGGAGGCATGGGCGGTATTGTAGCGTGGGGTTAGTGATTCAGCAGTGATTTCAGCTCAGAGACAAAGCAGGCTGGAGACAGCTTCTAGTGAACAGCTCTTTAATCAGGGAGAGACAAGACTGAGGAGTGGGGAGAGGGAGTTACATTTATAGGGGCCAGGACTGGCTAGGAAAAGATACATAAGCAGAACATTTTGGAGGGAACAATTACAACCAATCACAAGGCTGCCTTTTGGCGGGAACCAATAGGATTGAAGATCCAAATGCAGCAACTAGAATCAACCAATTGGCCTGAACAAGAAGGCAGTTACTTCAACAAGCAATTACAGATCAATACATAACACCCCTCCCCCCCTGGTGGGCACAGCACACGTAATCCTTTAGATATTGTGGGGCCCTGCGACTTCTAGTTGATCTCCTGACTACGGGTGTTGCAGGGGCTTCAGCAGGCAGTGTTGTGGGGGAGAGTCTACAATAATAGTTTCGTCTGACACGGAGGGGGTTTCAGACAACTCAGTGTCCCTGATCTATTCCTTGGTGCCATGAGGACTTGCAGGAGCAGATTCATTTGCAGACGCCACTGGTACCTGCATTCCTGGGGCATCTCCGCTCTGGTCTTGCAGCTATGAATCATTAATGGGGGTAGTGTCACTCTCAGGCTGCAATTCACCCATACCGGTACCAACTCTACTGGGCGCTCTGCGCCTCAGTTGGTCAATGTGCCTACGCCAGACCCTGCCATCTTCAATGGTCACGTAATAAGAGACTGGCCCAGACGCTCTGGTGATCACCCCTGGCACCCACAGGGGACCTCTGGCATAATTTCTCACCCAGACCAAATCTTCAGGAGCAAAATACCTTGTAGAGTCGCTCTCTGCCTGTGGAGGTGCTCTAGCATTGCGGTTTGGCATTTTGTCTGGGTGGACATAGTCCAGCACCGTCACTAGCCTTCTACCTAGAAGCAGCTCTGCTGGCGACTTGCCCCTAGTAGTACACGGCATTGCATGCTGCAAGAACAACATTCGGGCAATGCGCGTTGACCAGTCACCCTCCATCAAGCGTGCAAGAGATCCTTTGGCTGTCTGCACCATGCGCTCAGCCTGCCCATTGGATGAGGGATGAAAAGGAGCTGAGGTGACCCCTCTTATGAAATTATCAGCCAGAAATGCCCTGAATTCTTGGGATACAAAGGCTGCTCCATTGTCCGAGGCAATGGTCTCGGGCAACCCATGGGTTGCAAACAGCTGTCTCAGCACCTTGATGACTGCAGCTGACGACATGCTGGGAACCATAGCCACCTCTAACCATTTAGAATACGCATCAACAATAACCAAAAAACCTTTCCTTGGAATGGCCCAGCAAAATCTAAGTGCAGCCGGCTCCAGGGAGTCTGGGTCTGCTCCCACCAGTGGACTGGTGCTCTGGCCACTTCTGGGTGCACTTCCTGACATGCCTTGCACATCCGTACCCATCGTTCAACATCTTGGTCCATCCCAGGCCACCAAACATAGCACCGGGCCAGCGACTTCATCCTGACCATTCCCGGATGCCCCAAGTGCAGTGTATCCAGAACCCTGTTTCTCAGTGGTGCTGGAATGATCACCCTGTCTCCCCATAGGAGACAGCCCTTATGCAGGGATAGCTCATGTTGCCTTGTTGCGTACGGTCTAAAGTTTTCCTCATGCGGGCCACCTGGCCATCCCCTCCCCACCCAAGTGAGCACATGGGAGAGAGCGGGATCTTTCCTTGTTCTCTCAGCTATTTCAGTGGCAGTTACAGGGCCCCCCGGAAGTGTTTCCAGCATCATCACTCGTTCAGCTGGGGCAGGATCTGCATCGCACGCACCAGGAAGGGGCAAGCGACTTAGTGCATCAGCGTAGCACAACCTTTTCCCTGGAACATGGGTCAGGGTGTACTGGAACCCATTCAGGAATATAGACCATCGCAGCATTCTGGGGGAGAGAATCTGCGGCGTCTGTTTGTTCGGGTGGAACAATCCTAACAGAGGCTTGTGGTCAGTTTCAAGGAAGAAGTGGCGACCGTATAAATAGTCATGAAACTTTTTAATCCCTGCCACTATTGCCAGGGCTTCCTTGTCAATTTGTGCGTAGTTGCTCTCCGTTGGCGACAACGTACGAGAATAGAACGAGATGGGCTTTTCTGACCCATCCACTTCCCTATGGCTCAGCACAGCTCCCAGCCCATATTGAGAAGCATCACATGCCAGAACAAGAGGTTTCGACTCATCATAATGAGCAAGGACGCTCCTGCTAGTCAGCATGCCCCGCAAAGTGTCAAAAGCCTTCTGCTGTGCCTGAGCCCAACGCCACACACTCTTTTTCTTCAATAGTTTACGCAACGGTTCCGCTATTGAAGCTTTCTGAGGTAGGAATGAATGGTAAAAGTTAATAAGTCTCAGGAATGACTGTAACTCCGTCTTGTTCCGTGGGCGTGGTGCCTCAGTAATGGCTTTAATTTTAGAGTCAGTGGGGTGGATGCCCGTTGCATCAATTTTAAACCCCAAGAAATCCACAGATGGCACCCCAAAACTGCATTTTTCCTTTTTCAGCTGCAGCCCCACCTCCTTAAATATGAGTAACACAGCACGGATATGCCCCACTAGTTCCTGGGGGTCTTTCCCAGCAATCAGAACATCATCAAAAAATGGCAAGACCCCTGGCAGACCCCTTAACAGGCACTCCATTAGCCCTTGAAAAATTCCTGGTGCCACACAAATTCCAAACTGTAACCTGTTCACTCTGAAAGCCCCTTTGTGCGTTACGATCGTTTGTGCTTCCACAGATTGCGGAGTCACTGGCAGCTGTTGGTAAGCTTGAGCCAGATCAAGTTTGGCGAAAATTTTTCCCCCAGCCAATTTTGCCAACAGCAGTGAGACGACTGGAATGGGGTATGAATTTCCCCTGAGTGTCTTGTTGATGGTACATTTGTAGTCTGCACAAATCCTCACTTCCCCATTCACCTTAAGGAGTGTGACGATAGGAGTCTCCCACCTCGAAGAGTCCACAGGTGAAAGAACTCCCTGTTTGACCAATTTGTCCAGTTCCGCCTCAATTTGGGGTTGCAGCGCAAAAGGCACTCGCCTTGGCTTGAGTCGGATTGGAGCCACCCTGGGGTCCAGCTCAAAGTCAATTGGAGGCCCTTTATAACAACCCAGCTTTCCACTGAAGAGTTCAGCAAATTCTTGGCCTAATACCTCGCCCAACCCAGGGGCGGTTTGGACTGAGTTGAGCCCTGATATACTCAGCCCCAAGGCAGGAAACCAGTCAGTACCCAAAAGACTGGGGCAACTCCCCTGTGCAATCACCAATTTAAGCACGGCCTGTTTCTCCCGGAATTGTACTCTCACAGCACACATTCCTAGAATGTGGATGCGGCCTACCATCTATGATTGCAAGGTTGCTGGGAATGGCTCCAGAGAGGGGAACTTACCCCCAGGAAAGAGCCCCCTTGCAGTCTGGTCTGAGACAATGGTGAATCCAGATCCGGAATCCACCTCCATGTCGCACGGTCGACCTTCGATCTTCACTCTGATGGATGGTTTGCCCTGCGCCGGAAACTGCACGATCTCTCCGTTGATCTCTGTAAGATAATTGCAGTCGTCTAGGAGATGAGTTGTGGTGGATGATCTGTGACGCGTTGATCTAGGTGATTCCGTTGTTGCAGCTGCCACTGACCGACAGACCCGGCCAATGTGTCCTGTCTTACCGCAAGCCCTGCACGTAGCATCACGAAAATGGCAGCTTTTCCGCTCATGGTGTCCGCCACAGCCTGTGCAAGCGCCTCAGCAATCTTTGGGCCGTGCATCCGCCTGACGCACCAACCCGACACCACGGACTGGGCTCTGGCTTGGACTAGCCTCTGGCTCACCCATGGCATGGGCAGCCTCTACCCGCAACTTTGTGGTCTTGCCACTGGCATTGAGCTCTTCCTGCTCATAATTCTCTGTGGCAGAGGCCTCTTTCAAGGCGGAGGCAAGGGTGACATCTTCCTTTGCCACAATGCGCCTTCGGGCTTTTTTGCTGCAGAGCCTCCAAACAAATTGATTCAAGAGAGTGTCTTCAAGATTTGGGAAGCCACAGTGCTGAGCAAGCTCCCGGAGTCCTGCCAGGAATGCAGCCACAGATTCTCCGGCTTGCTGCTGCCTTTTCTGGAACTCCATCCGCCAGGCCATCTGGGTTTTGGTAGGTGCCAAGGGGCTTGTCAGCCGGGCGAAAATGTCTGTGAGTGCTGTCTCACTCAGCTTTGCTGGGGCAAGCAGCGCCTTGGCCAACATGAAGGTCTCCTGCCCACAGCAACTCAGGAACGTGGCCCTTCTTTTGCTGGCATCTGTGATTCCTTGAGCCACTGCGAAGAACTCGAAACGCTCAACATAGTCCTCCCAAGTGTGAGGCTCGGACAGCTGGAAGGGCTCCAAAACCCGTGGACTTTCCGTTCTCCAGGCGGGCAGGGTTGTCTTCTAGCCAGCAGGTGAGTCTTGTCTCTGCTGCGATCCGGACTCTGAGTCAGCGAGATGGGCCTCTGCTACTCAGCATTCCGGATCCCATCCTCGTCACCAGTATTGTAGCGTGGGGTTAGTGATTCAGCAGTGATTTCAGCTCAGAGACAAAGCAGGCTGGAGACAGCTTCTAGTGAACAGCTCTTTAATCAGGGAGAGACAAGACTGAGGACTGGGGAGAGGGAGTTACATTTATAGGGGCCAGGACTGGCTAGGAAAAGATACATTTTGGAGGGAACAATTACAACCAATCACAAGGCTGCCTTTTGGCGGGAACCAATAGGATTGAAGATCCAAATGCAGCAACTAGAATCAACCAATTGGCCTGAACAAGAAGGCAGTTACTTCAACAAGCAATTACAGATCAATACATAACAGGCGGGTGGAGTGGGAAGCTTGTAAGTGAATATCAGTGAGTAAGTGGGTACACCAAACGTGGGCGTCAGACTACACATGGCCTGTGGCCTGATCACATGCAACTCTTTACTTCAGCTGAAAAACCCTCTGCAAGTAATCAGCCCTGGACCCAGCAAGAAGGATATGTTTGCCCCGTGGAAGTCTGGCAGAATGGGTGGAGGAAGGAAGACGGGTCAGAAAAAAATGGGAAGGGGAATAAAAATAGCTGGTTCCAAGAGAGAAGAAACTCAAGGGGCTCATTTTCTTGTGACTCTTGGCAGTTCCACTGCTGCCTTTTACCTCACGCAGCCACCTTCTGGATATGGCCCTCAACAGATTGTGCCTGGAGGACTGTAGCCCTCATCGGAAAGCAGTTTTCCCATTCTTCCAGTAACTCAACATTGGATTTAATCCAGAAAAACTAAGCAACACTGTGTACATCAGGCAAGCTTAGTATTATCAGTAAATCACTCTAATGAGTTTGATTGGAGCCCTATATATATAAAATGAAGCATTCCAGGGGCGTGCAGTCCAAATTATGATCTAAAAAGCTGATGTTTTCTAAGCCAGTTTCCCCCAAGCATGTTAGCTGAGCAAATGGAGGTATGCTCTTTTTTATTACAATATTTGTTTTTCAAGAAATAGCTAATAGAACAAAATGTGACCATCCTTGTAATATCCAGCTTAACATTACAATGATAAATGACTGCTCCCAAAAAGGAAATAATAGCTAATTAGGCTCTGTTAAGATCCATTCTGATTTGTTTATACACTAGAATACTGTTGTGAGGTGCTTTATCATTTTTGATAGCAGTGCCAGGCCAAGCTTTTGTGCCTTATCAAAACTATCTACCTGGATTAAGGTATAGATCCATCTGTGTATCTTAAGTAGACCTGTTCCGTTGAATCAAAAGCATTTATGTGTTTCACTTCTTCAGTGGGTGTACTCTAATTGGATTTAATAACTGGATTTATTTATTTATTTATTTATTTTAAATTAATTATTAAATCCGGTAATTAGATCCTTCATCTCCACCAGCCACAATGACAACCAGCCACCAGTGGGAGAGAAGTTAGGCCATCCCCCCTTTCTAGGTGGAAAACTCATGCTACCATAATCTACACCTAGAGCTTCTGCTGTTCCCTACAAAATGTTTTCCCTCAGCTATGGTGGAGATTGTAGCTAAGCACAGAGGGAACAGAAAAGATGGAAAGAAACGCCATCACAGTCCTGCTGATTAAAAACAAAGACATCACCCCTTGCTTCCACACAAAACCTCATGGCGCAGTGGTTAAATGCCTGTACTGGAGCTAGTATAAGGTTTGGCTGTTGTTTTAATTATTTATTGATATTTTATGCCTTAACTGTTTTAATTCCTTGTTGTAAGCCGCCCAGAGACCTTTGGGTAGTGGGCGGCATATAAGCTGTAAAAATAAATAAATAAATAAATAAATAAAACTGTGCTCATGACCTGGGGTTCAATCCCAGGTAGCAGGCTCACGGCTGACTCAGCCTTCCATCCTTCTGAGGTCGGTAAAATGAGTACCCAGCTTGCTGGGGGAGGCATTGTGTAGCCTACCTACTGTAATTAAAAGTGTAAACCACCCAGAGACTACTTGAAGTGGTATGGGGCGGCATATAAGCAGAACACTTTGCTTTAATGCGTGCTGCTGCAGCCATGATGTGATGTAAACAAATGTCTTAGACTTGAGCAATCCTCAAATGACAAACGTGAGTGAATTAACTATTTCTATGAGACTTGTGTTTCTACTATTGGAAGCCCTGTTTCTACTGTTGACCTGTTGGCCTATGTCTGAAACAGAAAAGGCCACCACTGCATAGCTGTAGGACTAGATGCACTTTGCGATCAGTGTTCACCTTTTGTCAGTTTAACCTTGCTGCTTAGTTCACAGCTGCCTCACACTCTTTGTATTCATCTTCTGCAATCATGCTGTTTGCCATGTTGATAACTTTTCTAATATGCAGATTAATGGCTGTCACATAGTCTTGCAGTGAGTCATAAATGCCCTTTGGTGATACAGAAGGTTGTAACATTTGCTTTATTTTTAGATACAACAATATCGAAACTCCAGTATGCATTTGAACCTTCTCGTTGAAACACATGCAGAGGCTATACATGAAGGACTCCCCAGGCTTCTTTCATAGACTGGCCAGATGAAAAAGAAGGATGGACGCCACACATCAATTAATAGCTCCAGAGAAGATGAGATTTTAGCTGGTCCTGCAAAGGGCACCAGTCTTTCTCTGCCACTAAGGTCGTTACCCCACGTCCACTTTGTTGCTCTAGAGCAGTGGTGGCGAACCTTCGGCACTCCAGATGTTTTGGACCGCAACTCCCACGATCCTTTGCCATTGGCAATCTAGGTTTGGAATTCTGGGAGTTGCAGTCCAAAACATCTGGAGTGCTGAAGGTTCGCCACCACTGCTCTAGAAAGTGCACTGAAATGCAGATCTTAAAATTGTTCCCCTGCATCTGTCGTGCTTTAAGCAAAATAATGTGCGTCCATGCCCCCAAAGTGTGACTCAGCGCATCGTCCTTCTACCTGGCCTCGGGGTGGCGGAATCCTTGCTGCTGTTCCGTTGCAGTTTTTAAACCATTACACGCATCTTGGGGTACCGTTTAATCCGCAGCATAACTGTTCCGTCGCCATAGGGTCACCTAGTGGCACTACTTGGAGCAGCCACATGACAGTAAATTCACAGTACGAGAAGCCACTATGCACGAAAAGAAGCCAAAAAAGAAGTTTGACAAAGAGAAATGAAAATTGATATACTGATATAACTACCTATAGTTTTTTTTTTAAAAATAGTGCCGTGGGAAAACAAAACAAAATGCACTTTGATGCAGACCCCATCCATGGGGTCACAGAAGTTACGTAACAATAAAGTGTGTCCTTGGGGATGCAGGAACAGCAACAAAACCATGTGACCGCAACAAGATTTATTGCACATTTTAGTTTGTTGTGGTACAAAGTGGACATGGGTTAATGGCCTAAGAGAGCTGGCTTTTTTTGTAGTGGCCATTGTGAAATGTCGTCCCCAAACAGTCATTTGGCTCTTCTTCTTCCCAATATATTACATTGGCTGGGAAGAGGGGAAGTGATAGATAGATAGATAGATAGATAGATAGATAGATAGATAGATAGATAGATAGATAGATAGATAGATAGATAGATAAAATGAAATTTATTTTAGAGAGAGTTTAACCCAAGCATTCTGTTTTAAAATAAAACTTCATGGAAAGTGGTTTCATCCTGAGGACATTGGTTATCAGATGATAAAATTATAGAAAACCTTCTCTGCATGTCACGTTTTGTGTGGATAAAGAACTATTTTAGCACTTTAGGCATTTTGCACTGCTTTGTCTCTCTTTATGCACTCGTTGGATTTATCTTGGTTTTAATAAGCATTACATTGTTTTTGTTGATTTTACTTTGTTGTGACTGATCGCCTGGCTGATTGGCTCAGACAGGTCTTCCATCTTAATTTGCAGGAATCCAGGGTGACTCTCTTCTGACTTTTTTGTTCCAACTGAACAATTAGTCTACAAAATGTTAGCAGCTTACCTTGTGCCATTTCATGATGGGTTTTTTTTTAAATGTAACGGTACACCACCCAGAGTACCTCATTTCTGAGTGGTCCAAAAATATGATAAATAAATGTAAAAGATTCAAAAAAGGGAACCCTGCTATCAGAGTTAATATGACCAACCTCTCCCATTAGCTGATTTGTCTAGAATTCCTATATTCATGATCAAAGGCCTTTTAGCATCTTTAATGTAAAGGGCTGCATGGGGTTGCAGTTTGGACACCTTGGTAGTTTTTGCTCCATTTCACAGCCCAGTTCATCACATTTTTTCCAATACCTAGGGTGTTGGCTCGCTGATCCCACTTTTGCTATGGTCTGCATCTTTTCGGATAACGATTCTTCACCCGCCCCCTGCCCCATCTCTAGTCTGGCTGGCTTTTAGATCACATTAAATTTTAATTACAGCACCAATGCATTGCAAAAGATATTATGCATTTTTATATAGGCTGAACTCTAGGCAAAGGAAGAAAGGGACACAACCCGGAAATGGTATCATTCAAGAAATGAGGGAGAGAGGCAGATCTTTGCCTCTGAGGGCCCTCTGGAACTCGTATTACAGCCTGTAATACTAATTACAGGCAGGGGATATGCCACCCTTCATATGCATTTGGGGGCATGGTGCCGTCTCCTTCTCTTCAGCCCATGCCTATGCCATTGGGTAGTAGTTTCTAGAGATGGGCACAACTAAAAAAATGGTGTTTCGTTTTGTCGTTTGGTCGTTTAGGGGTCCGTTTTCGTTCATTTTCATTTTCGTGACGTTTTTTGCAAAAAAATTCATTTTCATTTCGTTAGGTAACGAAACGAAAAAACGAAAATGAAAACAAAAATTGCTGTTTCATTAGCATTCTTTTTAGTTCAATGCATCTGCTGCAACGAAAACGAAAAACACGGCAAAGTTGGTCATTTCGTTTTCGTTTTGTTTTAAAAAAATTCATTTCATTTTCGTTGCGTAACAAAATGAAAAAACGAAAATGAAAACGAAAAATCGCTCATTTCGTGCCCATCTCTAGTAGTTTCCTTTAGCAAAGGATAAGTTCATCCATAAAATATGGAACAGCCATTTATTGGGTTCAATTCTACAACCTGAGCTTAATTTGGGAAAGGTTTGTCATTGCAGCAAATATGTTACTTTGTCAGAGCCAGGATAGCTGAGTTCTGACTAACCACTTCTTTCTTTCTTTCTTTCTTTCTTTCTTTCTTTCTTTCTTTCTTTCTTTCTTTCTTTCTTTCTTTCTTTCTTTCTTTCTTTCTTTCTTTCTTTCTTTCTTTTTTTTTCTGCTTATATACCGCCCCATACCACTACAAGTAGTCTGTCTGTCTGTCTGTCTGTCTGTCTGTCTGTCTGTCTGTCTGTCTGTCTGTCTGAATGGCTATGTTTCCTGGAGTACATTTCTGCTTTAACCCACTGTTTATAGCTCTTCACAACCCCCCATGCAAGACTATACACCTCAGGACGCCAATTTCTGCATCTAGTTAAGCAAACAATTGTTCAGAAGGGATTGTGACATTTTAAATGTGTTGCCACTGGGTGCTTTCCTGGGCTCGCTGTTTTTCCTGTAGAAACCAAAATTAGTTTTCTTTACCAGTTCCTGAGCTTTTGGATTGGAAGGGTAACTACCGTTACGGGGGGGGGGACCACTTAATCCCTTTCTTCGCTTTTGTCCAATCACAATTTTATATTGACTTGTTTGATTCACTATTTCAATCTGCAGGTTATTGCTTTTCTCCAAAGTATGGTCATCTTTTTGCAGTGCTGGCCACTGGCATTTCTGCTATTCCCTTGGAATGGGGAAGAGCCATCAATTTTGTTAATAATGCGATGTCATAATTGCTGAGCCCTTGTTTTCTCAGTTCACTGGATCAGCCATGCCCTGTGTTCTGTGACTTGATCTCTCTATCAGGATTTCCAAATGCATAGTTCATTGGTAATCATCTTAGCCTAGCCTAGTGCCATATTAAGCTCTTGTCTTTATAGCTCGCTGCTTTTGTTGCAATAATATAATTTAATACCAATTTCCTATTTGTCTGGGGCTTAATATAATCTATGAGGTATCCTGTGACTTTCTCCAAAACTATCTGCCTTTCTTATCTCTGACTGTGTGTGTCAGACTACAGAGTGATTACTGTGTACTTTTGAGTAACCACACATAGTTTTTTTCTACGTACAGTGGAACCTCAACTTACAAATTCAATCTGTTCCGAATGCATGTTCTTAAGTTGAACTACTCTTAAGTCGGGGTACCTATCTAAAAAAATGTGGGGGGGAGGGGGGAGTTAAAAAATAAAATAATGAAAAAAAATTGTAAGCCAAGCAGACCATATCTAAAATTTGTAAGGCTGCAGTTCTGCTCTTAAATAGAATTGCTCTTAAATTGAGCTGCTCTTAAGTCAGGGTACCGCTGTATTTGTTCAGACACTTAACAGAACCTTCCTGAACAAAACTGTATAATAAACAGGGCCTGATCAAAACGTGTTGTTGCTTGAAGTGAAAGACAAGATGGTATCTTTTTCCATCCCATAAACAAACACTGACTGTATTCGACAAACTGTTGAAGATTTCTTTAATACCAGTGATAGGCTATCACCTACCTTCAGAAGGTTGCCTGTAGAGATGAGCAAAAACCACTGTTTCAATGGTTTGCACTAGTTCATTTAGTAGCCAAACAGGTCTTTGATGCTTCAAAACCCCACCTCCTTTGGCAAGCACCCATTCAGATGCAGCACCCAGAAAAGATGGGGCAGGGAAGCCAGAAATTTAAAGTCCAAAGCGCAAGATCCAGACAATGGACTCGCAAACATGAGACCTTGGTTGCTGGTAGGGGTTTTACTTAGATCCTTCCAAAAACTTACATAAGAACATAAGAACATAAGAAGAGCCATGCTGGATCAGGCCAAAGGCCCATCTAGTCCAGCTTCCTGTATCTCACAGTGGCCCCACCAGATGCGTCTGGGAGCACACGAGACTAGATATCTGTCTCCTGATACCACTCCCCTGCATCTGGCCCTTGAAGTACCCTGGTTTTGAACCTGGAGAACAAAGAGCAAAGAACTTGAACAAAGAACCTGCAGTCCTCCACTGTGATACAAGCAAAAGGCTACTTTTTTTCTAAGTAGAGCACATATATGTTTACAGACATTCTGCTACTATGCTTATCAATTATAATATACTGGTGGGGAGAGGGTTAAGAGAAATACTCAGTGACCAATGCTTCTATCAGCATACTAAATTTTTGCAGGTGGATAATATTGTACATGGAAGTAGGAAATCACATGTTTCACTTATAGGAAAACAAACAGATTGGGGGAGAATAACTTAATACTATGAAACACTGTATTCCACCTAAGTTATGTTACTTCCACCCCTGCAACCTATGCCACTTGTTGAGAACCACACCCTTAAAGTATGGTCTGTCGTGATATCTGTATTCACAACCATGGCTTGTCCCTGGTTTGTTTTCCTAACTTCCCATCCTAGATCAAATCGAAACTGGCAAAAGAGGCAAGAGGAAAAACAAACCAAAACAGGGAAGAAAACCCCAGTTTATTTGATTCTCTACTGCACAATTTGTGACTTAAGCAACAAATCCTGGTTAAGACAAAAATGTGGCTTATTGTGATGTATAAAGGCGCCCATTTTCTGTGTTCTCTTTGGCCGATGCAGCAGTAAACAAAATTTACAAAGGTGCTGACTGAGAGCTTAAGAAGCAAATTTGTGCACTCTAATTTCTAAGCACGGCAAACTGATGGCAGTTTGAGGTTAGAAGAACCTAGATTATTAAATACAAAGTCAATTCATACATCACCATCGTAATGAACATCGTGGCAAAACAAGAATGGTGCCAATTACAGACCTGGAGAGTATGTCACAAGCCCTTCTTGCTGGGGTCGTAGACATTATGGCCATCGGCACCTTTAATTCATTCTATAGCTCAAATAAATAATTGATATTACAAGATGTGTGTATTGATTTCCGTGGTCTCTTGCCCACTTAATCAGCTCACCTGTGTGCATTTATAAAGAGGCTTTGAATACTTAATGGCGAAAGAGAGGGTTGAATATCCTTGAATTGCATTTTTTCTTTCTTTCTCACACTTGAAGGAATTCCATCGTTGGCCCACTACAACTCCGTTGTGAGCCATGCCATTTCATATCACTAAGGATTCGTGTGCTGTAGCAGGCAGTTTCCTCCTTAATAAAGCCCCTCCAGCAGCTTCCCATAACAAATACAGTAGACCGCTTTGTGGCTTTATTATTTTATTTTCAGATTGCAAGTGTGTAAATTAAACAGCAGCCTGGTGTTTATTGGACTGCTGAGTATGAATCACAGCTACTCTATAATCAATATGGAACAGGGGCCTGCTGCCTGCACTGGGGAGGGAAGAAGGAGCCAGATGCCTCCTTTGTGGGCTGGAGGCCACTAGGGGCCCTCCCACCAGTTGTGCATTTAGAATACTTTGATGGTTACTTCACGTCCACTCTCGTCCCGGGAGGAAGTTCGTTGTGTGTTGATGTTGGTTGCAGTCACGTGGTCTTCTTGTGGTTCTGTCCCTGTTCCCGTGCACACATGAGCATGATTAATGATACTGGCATGACTGTTTCCACATGTCCTTGTTCCGTGATGAGATGTGAAATTCCATACCTTTTTGCTCTGTTTTTCTTTCGACCCAACCTTCCGTTTTTCGACGTTTCGATTCTCTGAAGCCTTGCCTTCAGTGTGTTATGGAGCTAAGTTTGAGGCATTTGTCTTTTAATCTCTCTGCACTGCGTTGCTGACTCCATGCACTTCACACTCCTGCCACTCGATGGAGAATGGCACGTTGCGGGAGGAGACTGACTTCACGGGCACTCGTCTCCGAACGAGAAGCGAGATGAGGAAATTCCCGAGGCCAGGGAGGGGAATCTCTCATCCTGCTTAGATCGCAGTTCAGGGGGCGTGGTCGGGACAAACTCCCTTCCCTCAATGGACATGCGGTTAGATTTCTTCATACCGGTCCCCAGCGGGACCGAGAACAGTGATGAGATGGACGTGAAGTATCAGCCTTTGTTTTTTTCTACTCCGCCCACATTACCACCTGGAGGAGAGCAGGGGAATCAAGTCCCCTTAGGTCCCTGCTGAGACCACTTGCTTTCCTGATCAGTAATCAGAGATAACTGGGGGGTGTGGGTGGCAGCACCTTGGGAATCTCCACTACTGTGACATCTGGAAGGGAGCCAGACTAGTTTCTGGGGAGATCACAAACCCAGACCCTTGGTGGGCCAAGTCCCCAGGAACTTGTGTTCAAATAGAGCTGTATTTTCAGTGTGGCATGCAACGTTGTGGGAGAGTGGTGCAGAGAAACAGCAGGACAGTTGCTCTGAACTTAATCATCTTCGCTCACGGGATCAAAATTATTGAACTTTTTTCATGCCACCTAGAAACCCTAAATTTCACCCCTTGTCAAATGTACTTTCTGTCTCAAAGTGGGACATTTCTGTGTACATCCCAGAAAAGAAGAGATACAAAGGGTATCTCAAAATGGTTAAAATCCCTTTTAATGGTTAAAACCCTTTTAGCCAACTAGACAACTGCTCTGTAGCGCACATCTATCTGCAAATACAGTGTCCTACTCCTAGTCATGCATTCAGTCAAGTTACGTCAGGACACAAGCTGTATAGGTGCTATGAGTCCTGCCCTCGATGTACCACTCTGTGCTGGCCCTCTCTGCCTTTCTCCCGGCCTTCTCCTAATGAAGAGGACAATCATGTGACACAATCAGGGGCCCTGTGTGGTAAGGCAGCTTCTAAGGCACGTTCCCCTCAACATATAAACCATAACCTTTTACCAGTGATTCACAACCTTGGTTCCCCATATGTTTTGGGACTATAGCTCCCACAAATCCTGGCCAGCAAAGTTAGTGGCAAAGGCGTCTGGGGGTTTTAGTCCAAGAACATATGGGGACCCAAAGTTACAAACCACTGCTTTAGACATCTTGGACTTCAGATGTCTTCACCCCAGTGAGTGTTAGAGTGACCCCTTGCCCAGTTTTAGGAAAGATGCTCTTTATTTGAAGGGCTACCAGGGAAAAATCTTCCCTTTAAAGATGGCCTCCATTTGAATGGCTGTCCAGCCTTGGCTGTCTGTCTGTCCATCCATCTATCTATCCGTTTTTATCCATCCTTTCTCCTCAAGAATGACCTAAGGTAGCTCTGATCATTAAAAGACAATGTTTAAAGTTAAAAACAGTAGGTTATGGGGCTATAAATCCAAACCCCATACTAAAAGATGACAGTAAACAAAACCCAAGCCTGATGATACCATTAAATATGTTATACATCTTACCAGCAAATCATGGTCTTTGTCGATTCTTTTTGGTGATGCATACCATCATGTTTGGTGATGTGTTGGTAGTTTCCCTAAGTGAACAGAGCTAACGGTCAGAGTCTCCTTGGGCTTCTAAAGGAGCTACGAAGGTCATGGGACTTGTCATTGCTACACTGTACATTGATTACAGTTTCATTACAAATGGAAAACATAAGTGGTCAATCATGCGACAAGGTCCCAATGAAGTCTTCAAGGCTTGTTTTTTATGCAAACATGCATAAACTTGCTGTATTATGCTCCAGTCCTGTATGTACTTATCTGGCAGTAAGCCCCATTAAATTAAGCCAGGCTTTCTTCAGAATAGCCATTCTCCTCTTAAGGTGACTGTGATGTTATTATAATATACTAATACTAATAAAAATAAAGTGCTCACTTCCTTCAACACTTTTCAGAGTTTTCTAGGTACAGTACTGAATACTCAGAAGCGGTTTACCATACCCATCCTCTGGGGGAACCCTGGAATTGTGCAGCTCGCCCAAGGCCACACAGGCTGGCTCTTCTCCCAGGAAGCACAATGGGGAAGAGTCCCAACCTCAGATACCTAACTCACTCACTCATATTATATTATACAGTGGTACCTTGTATAAAGGAATTAATTCGTTCCAAATGAAATTATGTTGAGCAAATTTTCCTTTATACAAATTCCCCATAGGAATGCATTGAAAATGGAGTAATCCCATTTTTATGTTGTACGGATTCGCCCCACAGACAATTATGTTAAGCAAATTTCCCCTATCTCCAGAATGTTTTATGTTGTACAGATTTTATGTTATACAAACCATTATACAGGGGTCCACTATATTATATTATATTATATTATATTATATTATATTATATTATATTATATTATATTATATTATATTATATTATATTATATGTGAATTAAATTCATTTTTGGCATCTTAGGAGCTTAAGGCAACAGGAGAATGGGAAAATAAAAAAGAAAGTCCTCCTCCCCAACAAAACCTACCAGAAATCTACTACTATTATGGTCAAGACCCTAACCAATGCTTTTCTTATCTTACAGAATCCCCTTCACCTACAGTTGAGTTTAGAACGCTCCTTAAGCTTTGACGCTGACGTCACTTTCTCAATCTTGGCC
The DNA here is from genome assembly GCA_029282475.1 of Phrynocephalus forsythii. NCBI lineage: Eukaryota > Metazoa > Chordata > Lepidosauria > Squamata > Agamidae > Phrynocephalus > Phrynocephalus forsythii. The sequence continues at coordinate 17,632,284 of JAPFRF010000004.1, forward strand.
TTGAACAACTGGTATAATTTTAGCTTGGTGGTATGCCAGGAAGAATGGAACATCACCGATTTTCTCTTCCTCACCCAGCAGAGTTCCAAATTTCATTTGGGATCCATTATAAACATCACGGGAAACCTCACATCAACAGATGACCTCTTGACCTACTTACAGATCCACCTGGAGACCATTAAGGACACCACCTCGACAGTGGTGATGTTTGGCTGTGACATGGGAAGCACAAGGAGGATCTTTGAGATCACCACCCAGTTTGGGGTGATGCCTCCTGAACTGCACTGGGTTCTTGGGGATTCGCACAATGTGGAAGAGCTGAGGACCGAAGGCTTGCCGTTGGGTCTCATAGCTCACGGGAAAACAACACAGTCTTTTTTTGAAGACTACGTACAGGATGCCACCGAGTTGGTAGCAAGAGCCGTGGCTTCGGCTACCATGATCCAACCGGAACTGGCACTGATTCCAAGTACCACCAACTGCTTGAACACGGAGGAAAAAAATCTCACTTCAGGCCAGTATTTATCAAAGTAAGAGGTTTTTGTTTTCAACCATTCTCTTAGAAATGTTATCCGTGTGTAATATGGGAGCTGCACCTATTTCAGAGAGAATTAGAGCTTCCCTGGGAACTTGGGTCAGCTCATTCAGGTGGTAAATAGGCATTTAAGAAGCAGTCCTGGAAAGGGTGTAGTTTGAAGTCACAACAAAGCCAATGGTGTGGGCAAGGTGCCTATCCTGCCTGTTGCTTTCTCCCTGAACTCTCCTTCTCCAGCGATTGTCCAGCTTCTTCAGGAACTCTTCCTAAATAAGGAGTGCTGAGAAGAAATAGCAGAAGAGGGAAGCCAAGGCCACCGAACCACTATATAGCCATGCCAATTTACCCCCTGTTCCACAGAGGTCTCACTCATTCATTTGTTTGAGGGCCACCTAGCTTGGTCCCTTGTTTACAGTGGCTCACCTTGAACTCACTAGGGTATTACACCAAAATACACAAAGCATGACACCATGCTTATTGTGCTGGAATTGGCCTTACCATCAACCAGAAGCATGACTGGCACACAGCTTCCCAACACCCAGCTTTACTGCCAGGGCTGATGCCAGGGCTCTCCCTGCCAGGCATCAAAACAATGGGACCAGCATGGTCATCTTGTGCACAGGCACTGGTATTCTTCCACTTTCCTCTGCCCCCTCCCCATGACCTGAACTTAACCAACAGAGCAGTGAGACCCTAGACACCAAAACTGCTAATTATGATTCTGACCAGCCCAACAGAACAGCTGGTACTCCCCCCAAAATTGTGGCAGTGCTGTGTCAGCACATGACACCCATTGCCAGTGGTCTCTGGCTGAGGTTGGCAATGCATGCTCTAGCTCTCAATTATTCTTGTTAATGGACCTCTAGCCAAATAGAATCAGAGCTCTGATCTGCTAGACTGCTGGCCAATGGCCACCAGATTTCTGTGGGATACCGCAATCCCAGGGTATAAACTCTAGGAGGAATCAAGAGGGGCGGGTTGGTGGTGGAGTGGTCATCTATGTCAAAGAAAGGGCAAAATCCAGCAGAATGGAGATTGACGGTGGCTCTGACTCCACCATAGACTCACTGTGGGTTAAACTACCAGGTCCAAGGAGCGATGTGACAGTGTGGGGGGTGTTATTGTCCACTAGATCAAAAACTTGAGGGATAGGATAGTCATCATGGGGGACTTCAATTATCCCCACAATTTCTGGACCAATGCGAGCTCAGGGCAAAACAGAGAAACCAGGTTTCTTTTGACATGCTGAATGACTGTGCCATAGAGCAACTTGTCATGGAATCCACCTGAGAACAGACAACTCTGGTTCAAATACTGAGTGATACTCAGGACCTGGTCATGGATGTGAATGTCACTGAGCTGCTGGGGAACATTGACCATGCTGCAATCTCCTTTGCCAGAAAGAAAATGAAAGGGAAGGTAAAAAGAATCCAATTTCTCCAGAGTGCACAGAGCCTCTTTAAAGCAACGGTAGTAGAGGCCCAGTACAAGTGCATACCACAAAGAAAGAAGAGCTCCTCTAAGTCTAAGAGGGCACCAGCATGATTAATGAGTGGCATTAGAGAGGCTCTAAAGGGCAAAGAGAGGTCTTTCCATAAATGGAAATCCTCCCCAAATGAGGAAAATTAAAAGGAATACAAACTCTGGCAAAAGAAATGTAAGATGATAAGAGAGGCAAAGAAAGACTTTGAGGAACGTATGGCTAGCAATATAAAGGGAAATAATAAAAGCTTCTTTAAATATGTTAGAAGTAGAAAACCTGCCAGAGAACCAGTTGGCCCTCTGGATGGTGAGGGAGGTAAAGGGAAGGTAAAGGGGGACTTGGAAATTGCAGATAAATTAAACTACTTCTTGGTACTTGTCTTCTCAATTCTGCTGCCCAAACAGCCCCTCTTGACTAAAAAATTAAATGAAATACAGGTGAAACAGTGGATATTGTCTATCATGATTTTCAGAAGGCTTTTGACACAGTCCCTCACCAAAGGCTGCTGAGAAAATTGCATAGTCAGGGGATAAAAGGGCAGGTCCTCTTATGGATTGAGAACTGGTTGAGATCCAGGAAACAATGGAGAGAGGTGAAAAGCAGTGTGCCCCAGGGATCTGTCCTGGGACTGGTGCTTTTCAATCTGTTCTTAAATGACCTGGAGGCAGGGATAAGCAGTGTAAAGACCAAAGTGAAGAGGCCTGGGAGAATGCTTGTGGATGACATGCATATTGGGGCAAAAAAAAATCAAAACTTTTTATTTATTTATTTATTTATTTATTTATTTATTTATTTATTTCTGGGTGGTAAAGACCAGAGAAGATTTTGAAGGGCAGCAAAGCTCCAGAAGGATAACTAAATAATAAAACAGCACAAAGCAAACTCCAAAGTGGGAAGAATGGGCTGCCAAATGGCAACTCCTAGACGCACTTTGCTGGGAGATGATGTAGCAAAATGTAAAGTAATGCATATTGGGGCAAAAAAATCAAAACTTTATCTATGGAGGGTTTTGTAAATCAAAACAGGACCAACTCCCTAGGGCCATGGAGGGTTTTGTAAATCAAAACCAGGACCTTGGGTTCTGAAAGAGATCTTGGTTTACTGGTGGACAGCTCAAAGAGAACTGGTGGACAGCTCAATCAAAGTGTCTATCCAGTGTGTGGCAGCAGTGAAGAAAGCCAATTCCGTGCTAGGGATCATCAAAAAGGGGATTGAAAATAAAATGGCCAACATTATAATGCCATTGTACAAAACTATAGTAAGGCCGCACCTGAAGTATTGTGTACAATTCTGGTTGTGTTGTGTTGTTACAGTCATGACCGACTCTGGTTACCACATCTCAAAAAAGGCATAGTGGAACTGGAAAAGGTGCAGAACAGAGCAACTAAAATGATTACTGGGCTAGGGCACCTCCCTTATGAGGAAAGGCTAAAACATTTGGGGCTCTTTAATCTGCAAAAAAAAAGACCCTGAGGGGGGATATGATTGAGACGTACAAAATAATGCAGTGCATTAGTAAAAAGTGGATAGGCGGATGCTCTTCTCCCTCTCACAAAATACCAGAACTAGAGGACATCCACTCAAATTGAGAGTTGGGAGAGTGGGAACAGACAAAAGAAAATATTTTTCACCCAGCGTGTTGTTAGTCTGTGGAACTCCCTGCCACAGGATGTGGTGATGGCATCTAGCCTGGATACCTTCAAAAGGGGATTGGACAGATTCCTGGAGGAAAAGTCCATCACAGATTACAAACAATGATGGAGATGTGTAATCTCCATTCTTAAAAAAAACAACAGGGTACTTCAAAGGCCAGATGCAGAGGAGTGGTATCCAGGAGACAGATATCTAGTCTCAGGAGCTCCCAGAGGCATCGGGCAGGGCCACTGTGAGATACAGGAAGCTGGACTAGATGGGCCTTTGGCCTGATCCAGCATGGCTCTTCTTATGTTCCTATGTTCTTATGGGTTGGAAAATGATCCAAGGAAACAGGTCCTTTTGTGCAACAGAAATATATATATCCAAAGTTGAAAAATCAGAATCATAACATTTGGAGTAATTCCATTATGACAAAGTACTGTACAAGAGATACTCCATTATTTGCTTTACATACATTAGAAGCCTTGTCAATGATGAGAGAGAATTTCTGCCGAGTTAATTCCTAATCTCATGATCGCCCTTGTTACAGGGTAAAAGGCATTAGGATTTGAAAGGCCCATCTAGTCTGTAAATTATGGCATTTTAACTATGCTCTTTAGGTAATTAAAGTACTGTGTGATTTGAATTGGTGCCCATTCTCATTTTCTCATTCTGTACTAAACTTGGTGAGATAAAGACAGAATGACCGAGTCATCAGCTAATGAATACAGAATAATTTAATTAACCCACTAGTGAACGCTGATTATCATGACTCTTTGGGTTACAAGAGAAGCACTGATGTTTGGACAGATATTTACTTTCAAAGTTGAGCTTATATCTAGACAATGTTTGGACAGGTATGTGAGAGAAAGGTCAAATGACATATTTGAAGGATAATAAAAATAACCATGTGCTGTCAAGTCAATTATGGCTTTCGGGATTTTCCAGAGAACACTCAGAGATTAGTTCTTCTGGAGAGTATCCTGGGCCTGTGCAGCTTGTCCAATGCTGCACAGGCTGGCTATGCTTGCAGAAGGCACAGTGGGGAATCAAACTCTCAACTAGAGATGGGCACGAAAAGAGCAATTTTTGTTTTCATTTTTTCATTTCGTTATGCAACGAAAACAAAATGAATTTTTTAAAAAACAAAATGAAAACGAAAATGAAACGACCAAATTTGCCGTGTTTTTCATTTTCGTTGCAGCAGATGCATTGAACTAAAAAGAATGCTAACGAAACAGCAATTTTTCATTTTCATTTTCGTTTTTTCATTTCGTTACCTAATGAAACGAAAACATTTTTTGCAAAAAAGTCACAAAAACGAAAACAAACCGAAACGGACCCCTAAACAACCAAACGACAAATGAAACACCATTTTTTTGAGTCGTGCCCATCTCTACTCTCAACCTCTGTTTCAACTAGTGAGCTATCCAGTCAGCTAGATGAAAGACAAGAAATCTATTAATTGTTTGCATAGTTTGAGTGGGTAGGTTATTGACCAGGCAGAGACCTGTTAATCAGCTGCGGCAGAAGAATGCAGGTAAGTGACTGGAGTTCACCATTGTTGGGCACCATGAAACACATCCATGTTAATCCACAGCTCAAGAATTGTTGCCCAGAGCTCTGAGGCCTGTGAATGACCACTCCCAACTCACTGTTCAGAGGCTCAGAAGAGGGCAGGTCAAAAGATCTCCTTACACCAAAGTGGAACAAGCAGAGAATGGGGGTGTCTTTTCTCCCCAGGACTCATCTGTTAGGGCAAACCAGTTGACTCCTGCATAGGCCATGGTGCCCATATGGACACTCCTTTGAAACTCAGACTTCATATTAACAAATGGCCCCCTCATTTGATCCAGCTGTTGGGGTTTTTGTCTCTTTATTTCACTCCTCACTCACCCTATATTTTACAGCCTCCCTAAAGGGGGTCAAAGTTGACATCTCAAGATATAAAAGGCTTGAATTCTGTTTACTAAAGCAACCCCATAAGGCCAGTCACCCAGCAGGCTCTCCATCAGCATCAGTGACTGGGAAATTAGGCATGTTGGCATCTGCACAACCTGTCATGAGAAGAGGACTAGGCGGGAGGAATCAAAACCAGGGTGTGACTGCCCTCCATGTGTGGCTTTTTACCAATTGGATTTCAACCAAAATGTGAATGGGACAAAAGTGTATCATCCAAATGTGGTCTTGAGAAGCTGTGAATGGTTGTCGATCTGGTCCCTTGGAGGGAACAAATTGGCATACATCAGCTCTCACCGCATCGGAAATGAGATGGGTACTTTCACACGACCACTAAAATCAGCAGCAAACTTTGATCCAGATCAACCCCCGGAGTGGTCACATGGTTGATGTCATGGATCAGATGTTCCCATGGTTACATTTTGAAAATCCGCAATCGTTCTGATCCCACAACAGAGAACCTCAGCAAAGACATCATAAAAGGGGCGAAAAGTTTGTGGTGCGGATTTTCCTTGTTCCCGTGGACTCAAGTAATGGTTTAAAATCTGCATCGGAACAGCGACAAGGATTTTGCCACCTCAAGACCACATTTTAAAATGCACTGGGTCATGCTTAAATGGGCATGGCCGCACTTTATTATCGTTATTTTTTAAAGTCTGCTACTCGTGGGAAAACATTTTTATGCTCCACATCAGCGAGCACTTTGCAGCGCCTTTTAGTGGTCATGTGAAAGCAGCCAAGCTTTGTACCACCCTGAGAGCAGGTACTTGTAAAACTCACTGGGTTGCGCTTAAGTGGGTGTGGTCACATTTTTTCTATTTAAAGTCCGCTGGTCGTGGGGACACAATTTTATGAACTGCATCTTCAAGCAGTTTGAAGTGGTTTTTAGTGGTCGTGGGATAGTTGCATAAGGGCCCACGTCACAAAGCTCTCCCCTTCCAGCAATCAATTGTTGCTGTTGGAATACAAGGAATAGGAGCTGCAGGCATGGGTGCCTCACACTCTGCCTCATGGTAGGACCAACCCTGGCAAGGAAAAGGCATGTCAATCTCTGTTTCCACCTATTGTCTGCTCTTAGCATCTTCCCTTTGCTTTATAGGTTTTTAGCCAACACCACCTTTGATGGGCTTAGCGGTCACATTAAAGTGAAAGGCTCCTCCATCATCAGCTCCGAAAACAACTTCTTCATCTGGAATCTGCAGCACGATCCTGTCGGGAACCCGATGTGGACTCGTCTGGGGAGCTGGCAGGAAGGCAGGATCATTATGGATTATGGGATCTGGCCAGAGCAGGCCCAGAGGCACAAGAACCACAACCAGCACCCGACGCGGCTCCACCTGAGGGTGGTGACCCTCATTGAGCATCCTTTTGTGTTCACGAGGGCTGTGGATGATGAAGGGCTGTGCCCAGCAGGACAGCTCTGCCTGGACCCCTTGACCAACGATTCAGCTGTGCTGGATTCCCTCTTTGAAAACCTCCAAGGAGGCAACGACACGGTGCCCACCAAGTTCAAGCAGTGCTGCTATGGCTACTGCATTGATCTCTTGGAAAAGCTGGCCGAAGATATGAACTTTGATTTTGACCTGTACATCGTTGGCGACGGCAAATATGGGGCTTGGAAAAACGGCCAGTGGACAGGGCTCGTTGGCGACCTGCTGGCCGGGACCGCCCACATGGCAGTGACATCGTTCAGCATCAACACAGCCCGGAGCCAAGTGATTGATTTCACCAGCCCCTTCTTTTCCACTAGTTTGGGCATCCTGGTGAGAACGAAAGACACGGCGGCTCCCATTGGAGCCTTTATGTGGCCCCTCCACTGGACCATGTGGCTGGGAATTTTTGTGGCTCTGCACATCACCGCAATCTTTCTCACCCTCTACGAATGGAAAAGCCCCTTTGGCATGACCCCGCGGGGAAGGAACCGGGATAAGGTGTTCTCCTTCTCCTCTGCCTTGAATGTCTGCTATGCCATCTTATTTGGTAGAACATCTGCCATCAAACCCCCCAAGTGCTGGACTGGAAGGTTTCTCATGAACCTCTGGGCCATTTTTTGCTTGTTTTGTTTGTCGACCTACACAGCTAACCTGGCTGCTGTCATGGTGGGAGAGAAAATCTATGAAGAGCTGTCAGGAATCCATGACCCAAAGGTAAGGAATTGACCTTTTATTTCTCATCTTGGCACCTAGCCCATTCTGTGATCAGATCAGAGCCCCGGGTGATATTTTGAGCAAAGTAATGCATATGGAATGAGAGAATTCAGAATTGTTTTCCACAGTTCAACACTGGAAGGGAGAAAGGGGGCTACTTCTTTCAACATTTGTTTTGTGACGACTACAGGAAGAAGCGATTTCCTACAGAACATTTATAGTTGGCGGCACATGCGGCACATGCATCAGCACAAGTGGGTCCCCGTTGTAGGAGAATACTGTAATAATCATGGGCATAATTAAGCGTGCCCCTGATGTTGTGTGTGATATTGTTGAGGCCTTTTATTGTGTTGTCAGAGCAGAAGTGGGGGTATAGAAGTGGTATGTGAGTTTGAAGCAGGATTCAGTCTCCCTCTCTCTGTCATTGTGGTGTAGGCCATTGTATATCAACAGTTGCTGGAGATTGTCAGGGTGTCTGTATGCAAGTACAAGGTATAAGCTTACTACCAACAACTTGGGATGGGGTGAAGACAATTTAGGATGCATGTGAATGGTCTCAGCAGTGGGCTGAAGGTGACAACTAGTAGTGTTTGGTCATCTGCTGGAATCTGTCTTGACGGAGGTTGCTTCTGGGTATTTGTTTTGCCAGTTATTTTGTTCCTTAATGATATTGGATGGGCATGGTAAACTGAGAAATGCACTTTGTAGGTCCTTGAGTTTGGAGTCTTTGTCTGGGCAGATGCAATTATACCTAAGGGCTTGGCTGCAAAGGATAGATTTTATGGTGTGCTTTGGATGGGAACCAGAGGCATTCATATATGTATACCAGTTAGGGGCTTTCAGCACAGTTGGGCGCTAAGCTGTCCATGTTGTAGCTTCATAGTGGTGTCCAAGAAATGTCATGTAGATTGGCCCAGGCTAGGGTTTATGTTATGATGAAAATTGAAATCCCAGTGGAAATTCTTTAGGTCTTTCATTCAGTTGATCCAGATTGAAAGCACACCATCAATATGGTTTCTGTTTTGTTTTGTTTCTCTTCTGATACACTTGCACAGACTAACATGGCTACCACTTGTAAAACTAAATATGATTCATAAGCATGCAGCCCTGATCCAGATGAAGTCTTGGACAACAGCTGACACTCAACTCAAAAGGAGGTGCACATTCCTATTTGTAGCACAACACAGGTGGAAACGTATGCCTACCTTCACACTTTGTTGTGAGTGTATAGAGCAGTGCTGGTGAACTTATGGTACAGGTGCCAAAGATGGCACGCTGAGCCCTTTCTGTGGACACCCAACATCGCCCCTTCACAGACACCTGTATTCAGGTTAAATTGCTGTATTGTTGCGAAAAACTAGTGGGTTTTGAATCACAGTTTGGGCACTCAGTCTCTAAAAGGTTCGCCATCACTGGTATAGAGCATTATCCCCTATCCTTTTATTACACATATAAGAATTCTGGAGGATCTATGAGTAGACAGATCTTCTTCAATTGGTTTAGTTTAGTTTAGTATTATTGCAGTCCATGACCAGCAAAAAAAAGAAAGACAGAAACATAGTACAGTTTGTATAAAACAAAACAACAAAACAAAAAGAGTTAAAGGAAAGTGACAGCTTAAAAATTATATAGCTTAATCTGAATTCCTGCCTTGAGCAAGGAGTTGGGCTCTGTTGCCTTGTAAGTCCTTTCCAACTCAGTAATTCTATGATTCTATAACCTGAAAGTTGCTTGGGATTTTATGACAAAAGCCCAGTTGGAGAGTCCTAAATAAGGTCTTAATGTGGGCTTGGAGAGACAGTGGCACCTTGTATAAAGGAATTAATTCATTCCAAATGAAATTCTGTTGAGCAAATTTTCCTTTATACAAATTTCCCATAGGAATGCATTAAAAATGGAATAATCCCTAATCGTGACCATTTTTATATTGTACGGATTCGCCCCATAGGCGATTCTGTTAAGCATATTTCCCCTATCTCCAGAAATTTTTATGTTGTACAGATTTTATGTTATACAAACCGTTTGTTATACGAGGGTCCACTGTAGTCTACAAATGAGATCAAGGACTCCTCTCTTGCTTTTTGGATTCCCCCAGACTAGGGATGGGCAGCTTTCTTACCCAAGATGTACCATAGCTTCTTCTGGATGTAAGTGGGCAGGGCCAGTTCCTTTTGTCTCCTTCCGCACACTTTTTTTTCTCTTGTTCCTTCTTCCTCCTGATCCCCAACCTGCCAAGGGCCAACTGTCACCCATTTCCCATCCTTGCCCTACACAGCATCAAGTTTGGCTTGAAATTTATATGGTGGCATCATATGGATTGTTGCTCTTCTGTGCCGTCATATCAGCACATAACAACTTATAAGCGACCATAGTAGTGTTCTCGAAGTATTTGAGATACATCCAGTGGGTTTCCATGGCTCAGTGGTAATTTGAACCCATGCTTCCTGAGTCCTAGTCTGACACTATGTTTACTACACTACACTACACTACACTATACTGGGTATTCATTAACTGGATTAGAAGCAGAGGTGGGCATGACTTGATTCCACTTGATTTCACTTCATCAAAAATTGTAGCCGTGGGACCACAAGGACCATGGGTTCCCTTCTCCCACCCCGGCAGGCTGCCAAGAATATTTCGTCTAAGCCCCATGCCTTACATTGCCTATTTTATTTTAAATCAAAGTAACTGTTCAGGCTGAAGCTTCTGATTTCATATATGTGAACTGTTTATCTCCTGCCAGAACTGAAGAATGTAAAGCTAAATTAGCATCTGGCAGGCTATAGAAAATATATTAATGTCAAGCTCTGTGGGTGGGAGAGGTGATTTAAGGAAAGCAATAACAGTGTGCCTCTGAAAACTTTAAAATTAAATAGAAGACACGAAGATTAGCATGAGCAATCAGATGAACCCAGAAAAATGCTGAAAATTATGTAAACAAATTAGCGTGTGCTGTTTGAAACAGCTACACCTCATAATTGTCTTGGTATATTGCGTGAAACAGTTATGCCACATAATTTAGGATTCAGCAATAATTCATAGAAAGATTTCAAGGAGATGTATGGAAAATCTGTCACCCTTCTTTATCATGTGTTCCAGCTGTATTGTTATGCCCCAGTTCCATACTGGATTCTAGCCCTCTTGTCTCTTTCCAGGTGAAATGCATGCATATTTTAATACTTATTCCCCCTCCACTGCAATTAATTTATTTCAGGTTGCATTTTGAGGCATTTTTCACTTTCAGGCATTTTTATTTAAATATATATATAGGTACACTTTGTTCAAATATATCCAGTTTGAATTGTGTACCATTAAAATGTACACATGCTTTTTTGCACCTTCTATCTTGTTCAGATGCACTGCCCATGGATTTCCACAGCAAAATGTGTTTTGTCCCCATCATCAGTCTTTGGAACTGAGGAGATGGTATTTTTATAGGGAAATGTGGACACAATGGTTTGCATTCCTAATTCAATCATCCTTAGGGGCTGTGACATGGGGATTAATACAGTAGTTCTGATCTCTGCACATCTTCTTCCCTAATTATGAAAGGTACATTATCACCTAGTGATCTTTTTGTGTTTGTGATGCAAGTAATCTCTGTCCCTAGACCAGGTATTTTAAATTCCTTTTCAAATTATTTCTGGTGATTTCAGTCTACAATGTCCACCACTTTACATTTCATCCCATCTGCAGCTGACAGTCAAGAACTGTTGCAGCTGATGGAAATATAGGTGGAGTTGTTTGTGGTCTTAATAACTGCTAATGACTTGGCAAATGTCATGATGAAAGAGTAGCTACTTACAGAGAAGTTAAGACCAGCTCTGACCAAATTAATGTTTTCCTTAGATGTGGTTAATTAACTGGAAAGCCTCTGAGTGACTGTCGTCCTCGCCTTAATTGACTATGACAAATCTTTCCTGTCCTGTTTGTGCCCTGTTAGCTTCTGCCTTACTGGATCCGTTGCTAAAAGTGTTTATTAAGTGATGGGGAATACACAGCTGGAAAGAAGAGTGCCCACTGCATTAAAATACCCCATGGAGAAAAGTGATCCATGCATTTCTCCTCTTGTAGGGCATGGATGGGCAACATGGGGGTCTGGGATCACAAATAGCTTCTCGGCCATTCTGGTGAGTCCCCGCTAATTCTTCTTGGGATCTCCCAGGAGGGATAATTCTCTGTCAAAACTCATGACACTTCCATGTCACAGACAGGATCCTGTGCTAGGTCCAGAATCAGTAGAATTTTGGTAAACGTGGACATACCAGTCTTCATCACTGCCATCTCCCTAGCCAGACAACTTTGCCATTGGAGTCCAAAAGTGCCTGTAGGTGGGTTGGTGCATACTGTATATCAACAAATGAAGAGCAAGTGTTTGGGAAAGTTAATGGCTCTTAAATGGGTAGTGAAGGATGAAAAACACACTCAAATGCTTGGTATTACAAAAGGGAGAACTTGTAATAATATATTGTTCCTTGGAAAATCCAGTCCTCTCCCAGGCACTGTGAGAAGTATAGCTAAAATAAAAGAGAGCATGTGAGCTTAAGATGGATATAGAACAGGGGAACATACATAATACGGTGACACATTTTTGAGGAGGCTGTAACACTGCAAGGCAGCAGGGGGTGCTGCATCATTTCCTTATAGATGCCCACTAGAGATGGACACGACCAGGAGAAATGACGTTTCGAGTCGTCGTTTGTTGGGACGGGTCCGTTTCGGGTCGTTTCCGTTTGTCACGGAAATTTTCAAAAATTTGTCGTTTCCGTTTGTCGTTTGTGGTTTGTCATTTGTGTTGGGGTTAGGGTAAGAGGGCTCTGGGAGGCACCTCTCTGCGTGCCTCTGACGTCTGACCCACTAAGAAGGGAAGGGAAGGGAAGCATTTCGCGTAGCCGCCGCGTACCATACATTATGTTAGGGTTGGGGGGTAAGTGGCAGAGGCACCTCTCTGGGTGCCTCTGACTCACTAAGAAGGAAAGCATACTGGCGTACTGGCATACAGGTTAGGGGTAGGGGTAGTGGGCTCTGGCTGGGAGGCACCTCTCTGGGTGCCTCTACTGTGACCCACTAAGAAGGGAAGCGTACTTGCGTACGGATCTGGGTTAGGGTTGGGGTTAGGGTAAGGGCTAGGCTTAGGGTTATGGTTAAGGTTAGGGTGGGTTAGTGGGCTGCACCTCTGGGTGCCTCTGACCCACTAAGAAGGACAGTGTACTGGCATATGGGTTAGGGTTAGGGTTAGGGTTAGGGTTAGGGTTAGGGTTAGGGTTAGGGTTAGGGTTAGGGTTAGTGGGCTTTTTATGCCCTCTGGCACATCCAGAAGTCTCAGTCAAAACCTGGCCATGTGATTGGTGGAATGGGTCCACAAATTTGCATGGTCCCATCCCACGGCCAGCCCACCATTGTGCAGTTGTAAAAAATAAAAATAAAATAAAATAAAATAAAATAAAATAAAATCAATGGAGACGTTTTATTGCAAGAAAAACCCACTGCTACTACTATAAAAAATCAGGCATTTAAAATACCTAATTTTCAAATGTTTCTGTGGTGCTTTGGTGGGTTTTTGGACCACAATTTAAAAATAAATATTGCGGTCACCATTTTGAATCCCCCCCACCGCATGGCAAATGGAGACGACGAGGATGGGCCCCCCAGCCTGGTACCAGCAGCCCAGGACAGGAGAGGGGGGAAGGCCGGGGACCCCCCCCCCAGAAACCACCCCTCTCTGGTAGGTGCCCTCACTGAGGCAGGCATATTTTCGCCTGCTTTTTTGGCCGGGCATCGGGTTTTTTTATTTTTAAACTTTTTTCTGTGCTGCTTGGCATCGCGCGATCACCGCGATGCCATGAATGACAACAAAAAATCAGACCCAATTTTTCTTTTTCGGTTTGGGTTCGAGCTGGAGCGGAGCAATTCTCGTTACCGTTACCCGTTACGTAATGATAACGAGAACCGAAAACGGAAATGAGAATTTCGCCGCTCTGTGCCCATGTCTAATGCCCACTTTCTGCCCCCCTACCCCTTCTGAGAAAGCCCTTTAGGAGAAGTTATGATCTCTTCCCATGAACATGTGAGGAATTAAGGAAGAAAGATGAGGTCATGGTCCTTGCTATTCAGAAAGCCCAACTGCATCTCTACACCATTGCTCAGAAGCCAACAGAAATAGGAGGGGGTTATATTGACAGGTGGGATTTTTAGATTTAAAGGATGCCCAGGCCCATAAATCAGTGGGAAACTACCCCTACCCCCAGCCAAATTATGGAACTTGGAGCCATCATGGGAAGTGAAATCTGATGGACCTCCATGGAGGTGTGGGAGCTCCTCCATCTTATGCTAGTTAGAGGGAGCCCAGTCCTATGATTTGGCCTGGGGGATTCCCACCAAAATATGAGCCTGGGAGGCCTTTACTTGCAAAACTCTCAGTCCCAGTGATCCTTCCTTCCCACTGCAGCCTCCTCTTTACGTTTCAAGAACCTGATCAAAAGGACTCGGAAATCCCAATGAAATAAATAGATGAAGGGGGAGAAATGTAGAGCAAAGAGGGAGACACAGCACAACACAGGCAACTGTATGGGAAGCCTGGCCACCGTTTTGCCTCCCTGATAGTGCCCTTATATTGTATCACTCCAGGGAATTGTGGTAATGCTAGGGAGGCAGGTGTATGAAAATTGAGACTTTTAAAAATGGTGTTATTTTTAAGAAACTGGAGGAATTTTGTAAGAACTTCTGCAAAATGGCCTCCGATGTCTAAGAGAATGAGAAAAAGAACATGCTCACAAGATTTCTTTGACAAAAAAAATGTATTTTTCCCTACCAGGGGAAAAAGAAAGTTTGTCTAGGTATCATTAATCCAGGTTCACACACACACACACACACACACAAAAAGGGCTTTTCAAATGCAACCATTTGGAGGCGGTTGTGGACATATTTATCTCCAGGGCAGAAGGGTTTTATAATGTGATTCCATAAGAGCTGCTTCAATCATTGAGGCCTTTCAGATTTCTTTCTGTCATATTTTTTGAGCTGGCCATAACATGGCGAGGCAGCTGAGGATGCTGCATTATTCCTTTCTATCTTGCCCTTCTCCCGAGGTCTTGTGGGATCATTTATTCTATGACATCTTCCCACTGAATTTTGGAATGCTAAGGACACTTCACACTACCCGGTCTGCCATGCTGCCCAGCAGCAGGGGTGGTAGGATGTCTGAGGCAAAAGATTTAACCCCCGGCACCCTACCAGTACTGCCACCACCATCACCCTCAAATTAGAGTGTTTGCTCTTATCTGCGGATTTTGGTATCCGCAGGGTGACCCAAAATTGATCCCCCATGGATACATGAGTCCTACTGGATTTTTTCATGTATAGGTCTAGATTTGTATCTAAAATTATTAGATTAAAACTGGAGATCGCCTTATACACTGAAGTAAGACGAGGGGAGAACTGTGCAGTTGCAAACCCATAATTTTGGGTCAGGAAAAGTGGGGGCATCTTAAAGATGGGAAAATTCGGGTATAACTGCCGCCTTACAAATTTTAGATATGGTCTGCTTGACTTACAAATATTTTTTCCATTTTTTTTTTATCTTTTAACTTATTTTTAGATAGGTACCTTGATTTAAGAGTAGTTCAACTTAACAGCATGCATTCGGAATGGATTACATACGTAAGTCGAGGTACCACTGTACTTATTACCCTCATGTAGTGATAGCTCAGTGGCTATTGTGTGAGAACTGGAACAGAAGAGAATGACCAAGAGCTGAGAAAACAGGCATGTAACCACTGCTTTTCCCCCCAAACAATTTCTTCTGTAAGATCCCAAAATTAACACTAGTAAAAGTTGAAGGCCACAGGAAAGGCCAAAGGCCAAATATGAGATGGATTGGCTCCATATAGGAAATTACAAACTTCAGTTTTTTAAGAGCTTAGTGGGCCTATTGCGGAAAGGACATTTTGAGGTTGCCCATACATAGGGGTTGCCGTCAGTAGTGTTGTCTCCTTTATTGCCCCTTCTCCAGACTAAGTCTATTGTGAACACGTTGCCTATCGGACTTCAATGTCCCTCTTTCCTTCTGTTATAAAAAGAAAATAGTAACCTTTTCAAGGTGGCTGAAAGACAAACATAATTTTTGGGCTGGCAGATGGCAGGTCTGACACAGAATTAAAATCCCCTGTGAGCTGTCAAGCAAGCAAGCAAGCAAGCAGTCTGTGCTGAAATATTAAACAGACTTTCTGTCCTGGAACGGAGATTTAAAAACTTGGTCATCCAAAGTCGCTGTTGTCCAGAGTACATTGGTGCCCCCGAGAAATGAGGCTGTGCAAGAGAGAGATGAAATCTCTCTCTCTCTCTCTCTCTCTCTCTCTCTCTCTCTCTCTCTCTCTCTCTCTCTCTCTCTCTCTCTCTCTCTCACGTCTGGAGAGCCTGTGGCTCCCGATTTCTGGATTAGAGCAAAAGCATTAAATAGCTGTAAGCCAGGGAACCTTTGACCCTATAGATATTTATGGACTGCAACTCCCAGAAGCTTTGTGTTCCAAAAGCCCAGGTTGCGCACTGAATAAAGTATTTTATAATTTTTATATTTCTGTTTACTTACTATTTCAATGACAAAGGACTTTCTTTGAGATGATTCCAAAACATCTGGAAGGACAGAGTTAATTTTTTTAACATTTTCTCCTCGTGATTTTTTTCTGAAACTGCCTTTGCCCAAAAAATCAATCACCAATACATATGGTTAATCAGTCATGATTTCTTCAGTTAAAGGTGTAATGAATATGTGCAATTGCTTTTGATACACTGAGACTTCTTGGGTGGGGGATGTCAAGCATTTTTTGATCTTGCCTGAGACAGGAAAATGCATGTGTGTTTGTGTGTGTGTGTGTGTGTGTGAGAGAGGGAAATCCCCTGGCATGTGCCCAATAAACCCTTGTATTTTGTACAAAATATAAGACTTTTAATACAAAATATATTCCCTTTAGGAAGAAATGCAGCAGAGAACTTTTAAGGGAGAGAAAAACTTGTACAGAATTCTGTGCAAAATGCAAACTTTTTTGATGCCCACTACAATATTTTATTGTTGTTGTTTTGGTAGAAATTTTTGTACATAATAACTACAGGTCATATTCTTCTCAAAGCTGTGACTACAGTAAGGAACACAAATGTTCCCATAATTTCTTCAGCAGGGAATTTTAATGCCACAAATGAAGCTTTACAACATTATGGGAACATATTGGCTCCTTCCTTCTGCAAGGAATACAAAGCCGGTTTCCCCCTTCCATTTTATTCCCACAACAACTTCATGAGAAGAGATCCAGTTGAGAGGTTGAATTGCAAGAGGTCAACCACCTAAATGAATAGCCAAGTAGACAAAGGGAAATGCTTGTGGTCCCAGGTTGATGCTCTGGCCACACACTGATGTATTGGAGAGGGTCACCAGTTTGTAAAATGTGTGAAACGGAAAAGGAATGCTTTCCTTCCCAAAACACATGATCTTTTTACCTCATCTTGAAATCCTTGTTAGGATTGTTATATATAGCCTTAACAGTCTATAAAGCACAAGGCTGTTTATGATTTTTAAAAGGAATACTGAGATAGGGAAAATGACTTTTAAAATGTGCTAAAATCCTAGCTACACTGCACAGAATAGCGCAGTACAGTAATGGGGTGATATTGAATAAATAAATAAATAAATAAATAAATAAATAAATAAATAAATAAATAAATGCTGATATTTAAAATACTACTTAACTGAATGGAAACTGTGGCTCTATTTCTTCACGGCTTTTCACACACGTTATTTTGACTCTACCAACTTTTCTGAATATGATCATCAACTAGTAGTCCTTTTCCTCTTGAAAGGGAAGCAAAAAGTAGTAGGGATATATCTTTTTAAAATCTGGGAGCAGCAACAGAGAAGGCCCTCATGAGTGTACCACTATACGCACCTGTAAAGATGGCAGGACTGAGAGGAAGGAACAAAAATGGAACAAAAATATCTTGCAGAGGAATTTAAAAACTCTCAACCTATGATGATGATTTCACATTTACCTTGTGAATATGACTCAGGGCATCTCTGGGTGGTGGATGTACCTTTTACCATTATGTTTCAATAGCTTTTTAACACTGTATTTGGTTTTATTTTTTTGAAAACAAAATGTTTCAGACAGTCTGTAGTGTATTAGTGTCTGCTGCCTTGAGTGCCTTTTTGGCTGAAATGCAACGTAGAAATTAACTAATGAATTAAAGACTAAATAAATGGAGTAAGCACTCAAACAGTGCAGTGGCCAGGTGACAGAAGGTCCACTCATCTTTCCCATTTCTTGTTAGGGCTTAAGGGTATGGCATAAATGCCGAGCTCAATGACCAGCGGAGCGCATCTGTTCCAGTTAGGATGAAAAGAACCACTTCCACAACTGAGAGAGGCCACCCTTTCTCTCCCACAGCACGTCTAACTTTATTTCATTCATGCATTCATTACATTTATATCCCACCCATCAAGTGCTGAAGCACTACTCTGGGTGGCTAGCAACGAAGTGTTGGGAAGCCATTTCCTTTTTGTTCTGAATACAACTGTAGGCAATACTGAATTGCATTTGATTTTCATATTTGAGAATTAATGCTGGAAGGAGCCCAATACGAAGGGGTTAACCCTTGAGGTTAATGTGGAGATTGCAGCTAGTGCAGAAGACAGCTACCAGATTTTTAACGGGGCAAAAAAGGCACCAGCATATTACCCCGGTGCTGGCAGCCATGCACTGGTTACCAGGACGCTACCGTATTGACTTCAAGGTTTTGACGTTAACATAAAAGGCCTAAATGGTTTGGGATCTCAGTATCTGATAGAGAGGCTCCTCCCAAGAAAAACTGCTCAGATCATGCGTGCTAGCCAGGCAGGATGACTGGGAGTTCCAACCCCAAGGGAGGCCCTGATAGTTGTAACAAGGAGTAGGGCCTTCTTGGTTGTTGCTGTCCAGTTATGGAATCCTCTACCTCCAGAAATTTGCCTGGCACCCTCGCTTCAAACTTTTAAAAACTATTGAAAGCTTGGTTGTATTGAATGGCCTTTCCTGATTTCCCAGACATCTAGTAAGACCATATTCTTCTTTTTACCACTTCTCTTCTTTTTTTAATTTTTAATTTAGCAATCTCCTGGCTATTTTTACTTTCATTTTAGCTTTATTTTAGTTTATTGTTGTTGATTTATGTATATTTTGCTTCTATTATGTTGTTTGTATTTTGTTTTTTTAAATGTGTTACTTTGTTATTTTGTTATGCTATTCCATGTTGTAAACTGCCCAGAGTAGCCCTAGGGCTAGATGGGCAGTATAAAAGTCAAATAAATAAACAAATAAATAAATAAATAAATAAATAAATAAATAAATAATGGGTCAAATCCTATACACACTGTAGAGCCTCCATAGGTCAGCTCTAAAAAAGAATGGACCTCCTCCAAGCCACCAGTTGCAAGGGAGAGGTTTTTATGCCATGTGAAAGCATTAAAGGATCCCCTGGGTCCAAAATGTTGACCCTGGGTAGAGATGGACTCCTCCTCCTTCCTCTGCTCCCGCTGTACACGTCGGTTGCTGCCATCTTAGTCTGCCTCCACTGGAGAACAGCAGATACTTGCCATGTCAATGCACTGGATGTCTTGGATCACTCAATCACACCCAGTTCAGACATGCAGATGAGTGATGGGGACTGCTTACACATTGCCCAAAGTTGTCGTTAGTCGGGCCAGTCCCATTTCGGCTCGTTTCGGTTTTCGCGAAAATTCGCAAAAATTAGTCGGTTCGTTTTTTTGTTTTTTTGTCGTTAGTACTGGTTTTTGGGGAGCGGGCTCCTGGAGGCACCTCTGTGGGGTGGGTGCCTCCTCTGGCCCGCTATAAAGGGAAAGTGGGCTCCTGGAGGCACCCGTGGGTGCCTCCTGCCACTAGGAAGGGGAAGCAGGCTCCAAGAGAGACCCCTCTACATGGGGTCTCCTTCCTCACCTGCTGCTGCTGCAAAATGCTATGCAATAGCCATATGGATATTGCATAACATAATGTGCAGACGTGAGACCAGTGTGAGAGTCATAGGGTCATACCTTCCCTGCACAGGGCTCCCGCACCACCATGTCTCACACAGAAGGGAATTGTACTTGCTGCGTGTAGTGCAACGCAAGCAAGTAGATCTGGCTTTAAGGTGGCTTAGTGCAAGAGCTAGGGTTAGGCTAGTGACGGGTAAGGTTACGGTGGGCTAGTGGGTTGCACCTCTGGGTGCCTCTCTGACCCACTAAGAAGACAGTCTGTGACACGGAGTCAAGGGTTAGGGTTAGGGCTAGGGCAGGTTTTAGGGGGCTTTTTGGCACATCCCAGAAGTCTCCATGGCCAAGTGGCCATGCGACTGGTGGGATGGCTCCAAAATTTGCATGGTTGTCCACTCCTACATGGCTGGCCACTTGGCCAGCCCATCATTGCGCAGGTGTAAATAAAATAAAATAAAATAAAATCAATGGAGGACAGAGGAGGAGAGGAGAGACATTTTGTTGCAAGAAAAAACCCACTGCTACTGTGAAAAATCTGGCAGTTTATATATTTTCGCGTGTTTCTTTCTGTTGTGCTTGTGTGTTTTTGGACCACGATTTCAAAAACAATGTTGCGTTCGCCGCCCCATTTTGGATCCCCGCCCGCACCGCATGGCATGGCGATGGCGACTCGCGAGTCCGGCTGCCCAGGACGGGGGAGGCTGGACCCCCTCCAGAAACCACCCCTCCGGTAGGTGCCCTGCGCCCTTAGTCAAGCAGGCATTATTCCGCCTGCTTTTTGGCCCGGGAATGGGTGGGGGAGAGTTTAAAAGTTTTTTTCCTGTGCCGTCCGTGCCGCTTGCTTGTGCTTTAATTGCGGCGGCCGGCGGCGAGACTGGGCTTTTTGCTGGCTGCGAGCCTGCGGCGAGTCCCACCAGAGCAGCCCAGGACGGGGATGAGGGCCCGGGACCTCCAGAAACAACCCCTCTGGTAGGTGCCCTGAGGCACGGCAGGCATTTTCCCGCCTGCTTTTTGGCCGGGAACCGGGTTTTAAAAAAACGCGTGTGGCATCGCGCGATCTCGCGATGCAAAGCACGACAAATCAGACCAAAATTGTTCGTTCGTCGGTTCGAGCTCGAAGTCTGGGGGAGTAATTCCCGTTACCGTTTCCGTAGAGTAACGGAACCGAGTAACGGAAACGGAAACGGGAATACCGCTAAGTCGTGCCCATCTCTAGACACAAATGTAGTTATGCTTGTTTAATAGCCATAAGCTCAGTGCTAGCCCTTTGCGCCACCCTGGCATAAATACCAAACATTCCTTCAAGACCTGCCACCATCTGTGTAAAGCTCTCCCTGCTAACCCATTATTCATTTCTATGTGAATTGTTACTTATTTCTATTAGAACTGTTGGTAATTTAATCTATTTATCAAACACCATCAGATTATTTGTGCCTTATGGTGACACCCATAAGTGGCTACATAGTTCATTCTCTATACAGTGCTGGGAAGAGACTGAGCAGTCCCTCCAGGGTATCATTATTATTTGGATACTTCTGGATAACATCCCAAACTCTGCTTGACTGGATAGGATGTCTCATTGGCGGCTCTTCTTCAGGCAGCAAATATCTTGGGTCAGTGTTCTTCTATATCTCTGCATGACTGTTCAGAGCTGGCTTGGTTGTAGGCAAAGCATGGAATATTCATGCAATTAGTGAAGAGTCCTGCCAGGATGCTAAACGATTTCATAAGGAGCTGAGCACCAGGGGAGCTCATTATCTTATAGAATGAATATGGAAATGTGTGAGGGTCCGCCAAACAAGAATTAAATATTTCTGCAGAACGTGTCCATGTTTGCATTAGGTATGTCAGCTGGCAACAGAAAAGCGTTGAATCGGGGATTACCTCTTTCGTCTTGGGGCACTGGGATGTTATTCAACACCAGGAGCCTCCAATGCCTGTCAGTCAAAACAGGGCGGCTGACACGCGTGCATCCAAATGGGGAGAATTGCCAGCAGTTCGGAAAGTAGAAACAACGCCTAAATAAGCCAAACTGCAGTGCTTTGGAGGTGGGGGGGGGAGGATGAAACAACGCCATTCCTCTAGGGAAGAAAGCAATGCTGTGAATTAAAAGGCTTGAGCAAATAAATAATTAGTGTACCTAAAGCTAAGCCGTGAGATGGTCACAGGGAGCTCTCTTGGGAAGCTGTTCCAGCAAGATCTCATGCCAATGCAAAGAGAGCAATGGTTTATATCACTGTTTTACAGTGGTGTAGCATGGATGGCCAGCAATTGGGACATGGCAAGGGTTGCACCCCCTAACCCAAGGGTGTGTGGGGGGGGTAGGACAGTATTTGCATTAGGGATGGGCACAAAATGAAAAACAAAATGCTGTTTCATTTCGTTATGTAACGAAGCGAAACGAAACGAAACAAAACGATGAAGCAGCATTTCGTTACAGATGAAACAAAACGGCTGTTTTTTTCCATTGAAACGAACCATTTTGTTCCATCTGCAAAATTGTGGCTTACCTGCGGGTGTTCCACCACCACCTAGGCCCGCTGCCAGAGCCTCCACTTTTGCCACCAAAGCCGCCACTGCTGCAGCAGGAAAGGGCGAGTGGCCAGCAGGCCTGCATACGCCCACTGCTGCCCGAGTTGCCACAGCTGCCACCAGAGTCGGGCGAGCCATCTGGGCAGGCCGGCCTACGGCCCCGCCGCCCCCGCCGCCACCACCGGAGATGTCACCACCACCACCCAGCTGGGCAGGCCAGCCTAGGGGCCTTTGGAGCCGCTGCCGCAAGTAATGAAATGTTTTGTTTCATATGATTTTTTTGTTGTAAAAATTCATACGAAACAAAATGAAACAAAATGTGGGGCCCCCAAAACAGAATGAAACGAAACCATTTTTCTGTTTCGTGCCCATCCCTAATTTGCATATGAGTGAGCTGACTCTGGGCAGGCAGCCCAAGCTCAAGCCCTAGAGGGTCAAGCTTCCCTCAGACTGTCCTGCCTGTTATAACAGCCCCTGACCAACCAACCCCTGTGCTGGAGGCTCCACAGCCTGGTGTGTGAAGGATGGCATGAGGGGTTGTGGGCGAGAAGCACAAAGTAGCAGCAGATTCTTGCCCCAACATATAAATGCAGGTGGGGCTTCTCTACCTTGGCAAGGCAGGGCCCTAGAAGTTGTAACAGGAGGGATAGGTGATCTGGGCCCATTGCTGGGCCAGGGAGCCCTTCTCCCAGCATGGGAGGTATGGCCAGTTTGAGAGAAGGGCATGAAAGAGGTTTGGGGGCTGAATCTCTGCACAGTTTGGGCCAGTCCCCCCACCACCACCACAGCCCACCTCAGGTGTTTCCTTTGGACCCATCCTGGTCTCACCCACTGGTCAGCTACTTCCTGAGCTAGTAGGTGGACTTGGTGGTACTGGCAGACACTCTGACTCTTGGGCACTTGGCTGTGCCAGTGCAGACCCGGCACTCCTTGCTGGCAGTGGACCAGTCCTGGAGCAGGCAGTAGTCTGAGCCGGCACCAGTGCCAAGGGCTCCAGGACTTTTCTGCCCCTGGTGGCTCCCCCAGATGGCATCCCTTGGTGATGGGCTCCTGAGCCATGACCAAGCCATTGAGGAAGTGAAGAGAGGAAGCAGGCAGACAGGAGGCAGGACATGCCCAGAAGGAACCTGTTGCTGCCCAGGGTGGACAGGAGGAAGGGCAGATTACACCCCTTAAAAATATTGCACCCAGTCAGTACTGCCCCTCTGTCACCCCACGTTGCTCTACATCCAGAAAGTGGTTGTTTTTGGACTACAGATCTCAGAGTCATCCCATGAGCATGGCCACTGTTCTGACTAGATCCCACTAGATCTTTGAGCAGATCTCTTATCCTGCGGAGACTCTGCCACTACTTCATCTAATACAGGCAAGTCCAAAATGGCCTAAGCAATTCAACAAGAACCTATACTAGAGCCCCTGGCTCCAGAGAGGCAGAGGACAAGGTCCAGGAGCTTCCGGGGTGTAGGGCAGTGTTGGCGAACCTAAGGCACGTGTGCCAAAGGTGTCACTCGGAGACTTTTCTGTGGGCACCTGACATCACCCCTTCACAGCCATCTGTATTCAGGTTAAATGGCTGTATTGGCACTTAGCGCAAAATTAGTGGGTTCTGAATCGCAGTTTGGGCACTTGGTCTCTAAAAGGTTTGCCATCACTGATGTAGGACATTCACAATCCAATGGAGCCTTCTCTCGTGAAAAGCTTCCCAAAGGTAGTCTTCCTTGAAAGTTCACAAAAGGTCCTGTGGGAGGGAAAGCGGTGTAAATAGGATGAGTGCACATTCTGAAATGGCAGGGTCTAGTTGCAAATCTGCCTGGCGCCCAACTAGAAAGACCTGTCTCAACTGAATCACGAAGCCCAAACAAATTTGGCTGCCTGCCTATCAATTATCATGGACTGTGTGTTCTGACCTTAGAATTCAGTTCAGGTAGAAAGGAGACTAGGGCTGGGGAATATCCAGGGGGGCAGGGAAGTGGCATTCTTGTCCCATAAGCCCTACACATTCTAGGACACATTGGGCAGAATTACCGGCCCCCTTGATATCATTGGCTTCCCAGCTCAATCTCCAGGTGGAGGGTCTCCAGACAAGTACTTTTGCTGGGAGCCCAGTTGATCGGAGAGAATGGCAGGTGTTCTTCTACTGGCCTGTCCTCTTGCCTAAACTAAAGAGCATGTGACTTGTGGTAGAAAAGGGGACAATCAAGAACCTCTGCAGGAATATTCCTCTCCCCCTCCACCACCCAGAAGTTCGCTCTACGCCACATGAAAGGACATATTGTAAATATGAGGAATCCAATCTTTTGCCTGGTCTGGTCAACAGAGTGGCAGCCTTGCTTTGCTGCAAAATTTAGCAACTCTGGGGGTTCTCTTTTTTGTTGGTTGGTTGAGAGGTGCCTTTTTAAACGAATCGAGGAAGGTGAGGACCCTAAAAGGTGTTACTTATCTACTTATTTCCCATGAACGGAGTCAGCCTGCTTTAAAAAACAGACAGGGATCTTCCGGAAGAGCGAGGGTGAGAGTAAACGAACTAACGAGAGGGAGGGAGGGAGAGAGAGAGAGAGAGAGAGAGAGAGAGAGGGAGAGAAAGCAAATGAGAGGGAGAGGGAGAGGGAGGGAGGGATCAGATTCTTGAAACACTCTCTCCATGGGGCTCCCCTTGAACCTTGTTCGGCGACTGCAGCGGGTGCAGAATGCAGCGGCCAGGTTGGTGGTTGGTGCGGGCAGGTTTGACCGCATCACCCCCATTCTGATTCATCTGCACTGGCTGCCTGTTGCCTCCCGAATAAGGTTCAAGATGCTGGTTTTGGTTTACAAAACCCTCCATGGCCTGGGTCCTGACTATCTGGCAGAGCGTATCTCCCTACGATCAGAGCTGGCCCGACCCATCCGATCCTCCATGGCTCTCTCACTCTGGGTGGCCACTCCCAGACAGGCCCGCAGGGTAGCAACTCGTAAACGGGCCTTCTCGGTGGCCGGCCCGGCGCTTTGGAACAAATTACCAAGCGAGATCTGCCAGGTTCCTTCCTTGGCATCCTTTTAAAAAGCTGTTAAAATCTGGCTGTTTAGGGATGCCTTTGGCAATCGCTAGGGTTTGTATCACACTTTTTTTTCTGTTTTCCGTTTCTTATTAGTCTAATGCCTCCCTCCATTTACCTTTTTACTTGTTCTCATTGTTGTCATGTTTTTAATCCTTTTACAATTTTATGGATTTTCTGTGCCTTTTTGTGTGAACCGCCCAGAGTTCCCTTTGGGAAATTGGTGTGGTATATAAGTGCAAAAATAAATAAATAAATAAATAAATAAATAAATAAATAAATAAATAAATAAATAAATAAAAGAGTGTGATGTGTGTGAGAGTGTGAATGAGTGAGTGGCAGAGAGCAGGTAGCATGTGAAAGGGAAAGAAGAACCAAAGAAGCAAGGGGGTGGGGGAAAAGGAAAAAGATGTTTTTCTCCAAGCTCGCCTCCCATCCCAAACTTTCCTTCCCTCTTGCTGCAGGGGCAGCTTGTCTCTCCTTGTTAGTTGGGACAAGGGGAGTGCTCCTTCAATCACATGACCACAGCAGGAGCAAAGGCGCTTTTTAAAAAGCAGCTCTTCCAGGACGTGAGGTTTCACTGGGCGTTTATACATGACCCCTAAACTCCGGGGCAAATAGCTCCCAGCTCCGGAGCTTAAAAATGTTTACCCACCAGCTCCGGAGTTAACAGGAAATTAAGTGCGACCCCGCCCACTTTAGCGCGTCCCAGCGCAGCTTTCAGGTACCTGCTCTTTGGAGGTGAAATTTATTTGATCTGGTGTAACGATAGTGAGTGCGGGGCTCTCCTTGCTTCTGTTTGTTGTTTTTTGGCTCCCGCCCCTTTAAGAGCTACTTTTACAGAGACAAGATGAGCGGCATGCTTTTCTTTCTCTTTTTCTCCCTCCCCTCACACAGCCAGCAGCCAGGAAGTGCGGAGGGGGTGGGGACACAGGAACAGTGACGAACCCCTAAGATCTCTGGTCCGAATGTAAGTGGCCAGCGGATCTTAGGGGTCGTGTAAAAAGGCCCACTGGTTCCAAAGAGAAATTCTGGGAGAAAGAGGGAGAGCAGAAGGAAGCAAAAAAGGTCTAGAAGTTCGGCTTAACTAGGACTGATACAGGAAAATGCAGTGTTAAGCTGGGTTTCTTAAACAGGTGGCAAAAGTGAGAACAGTCCACACAGTCTGTCTCTGGGCAATTGACAAGAGACTGGCTATTAAGGCTCTTTATTAAAAGCCACTGTGAGTGTAAATATGCCATACACACACTGTAACACTTTTGAGATCTGGGAGGCTAGTTGTTTACTTTAATAACCTATCAATGGGCCATACAAACACAATCTCACAAAATAAGCCTCTTCTCTTTCACAGTTATATATCAGACAGCACAAGCAGTTATAGCAACCAGAAAATGCTTCAATTTGTGTACACACGTCCTCAGCAACAGTACCAATACAAAAGTTGCTCAATTGTCCATTTGAATTCAAATTCAGACAAAAATCCAAGATCTCTTCCTGAACTGGTTTGGGTATCCATGACGTATACAAATCGGGTCCACATGCACAATCTTCAAAACCCTAGAATAAAATATCAATTCGATTAAATGTACATAAATTAACTATGTGGATTAATCCCTTGCCCCCCCCCAACACAAACCTATTGGCCAAATTGGCAAAGGTGTTAGCAATCTGCTATCTCACCTGGGGAAGATCCTGATCTTCTGAAGGTCCGGCTTTTCTTCTTCATCCTATCACGTGACAGAGTATGTGGGATGGCAGTTCCCACATACAAAGATGTTTTTTTTTCAATTTTAAAGCACAGTTCAGCCCCATGGCCAGCAGGTGGTGCTAGAATTAAAAAAGGACTGTCTGGCTGGGGGAAATTAAAACAAAGAGCACCGGATGGAGCTTCCTGGTGTTCCAAGGGTCGGGAAAATTAAAAAAATAAATTAAAAAATAGCACCGATCGGCCCCAGGAACAGTTGGTCGGCACTATGAGAAAACAAAAAGAAGAAACCCGGATAATCTGCGTGGTCCCATGACATCTGCCTCCTTAAAAGGTGGATTTTTAAAGCGAGACAAAAATTCCCTACCTCTCCGGTAAGTCTTGGAGACCTCACTTAAGGGGGCATTAACGGGCATTTTTCCTTTTTTTCCCAAAAAGCCCAGTGGCCATGGGGATGGCATTTTTGGACATGGTTTATCTACTAATTTAAACTGCATTTAAAGGGACATAGGATAGGGGCCTTTGTGGCCATAGCAGATCCGACCTTTTCAGCAATCCTGCTCTTTTTGATTTAAATCTCTTTCTCACAACCCCTCTCTTTCTTAGTTGCTTTTGCCCGAACCTATATTTTATAGCAGTTAAAAAACACAGTGGTGTTAGTGGGGATGTTTCATTCATCCCAGCATGATAATTCATCTCTTGCAAACCTGGTGCACACCTTCACCTCACACACATATGCCAATTGTTGATACTGTTTGCACTCCTACTCCGCAACCACCACCACCCACACACAAAGTGTATTGAATTCAAAGATGGATTTAATGTCACTTTTATTTGGGCCGCAAATGTCAACACTAAAGGAAAAGCATTGATCAGCTTCCCAAGAGGCATTTCGTTGGCCACTGCCAGGAATTGTATGTTGGTCAAATCCTACATGCTGATGCCATCTTCCATCTGAAACCATCATGTGACAGCTTGTGATGGTATATTTTTGGACAGTGTCACAACAAATTAGGGAGTAAATGTACTCTGTGGGGATCTTTCTTCCTTTTTCAAGACCTGTGCCTGAAATGTGTGTGTGTGTGTGTGTGTGTGTGTGTGTGTGTGTGTGTGTGTGTGTGTGTGTGTGTGTGTGTGTGTGTGTGTGATTACAGTTGTGACCAACTCTTCATGATTCCATGTCCATGGAGTTTTCTTGGCAGAAATACTGGAGTGGTTTGCCAGTTCCTACTCTGGACGCCTACAGCACCTGGTATTCCCTGGTGGTCTCCCATCCAAGTACTAACCAGGACTGACCCTGCTTAGCTTCTGAAATCATGCAAGATTGGATGTGTTTAGGGCATCTAGGCATCAGGCCTGAAATGCTTAGACAACACCATTCAGCAGCATGCTTTGATCTGCAGAAAACGAGTAGCCCAAGTTGTCTCTGGCATGTAGCCTGAGCATAATTGTCATGGAGGCAAATGCTATTAAAGGTTCAAATGTTAGCAGCCCAACACTCCCCCTCCCCCTTTGCAGGTGCAGACTGGAGGGGGAAGGCCAGAAATGCTGAGCTTTGGGCAAGGTTGCTTTCAGGGAAGCCCCTCTGCCATTATTGACTCCCTGTCTGAGGGATCCATCCTTCTCTCAAAAGGGTCCAAGGCAACTTAGCCTTCTGGAACACAGACTGGGGAGGGCTGCTTCGATCAGCCTTGTACCCAGTTAACATCATGTGGTGGTAGTGATTTTGATTCATTCACAGTTCTCTTTCTTGTTTCTAAGGGCCTTTTTACACGACCCCCTAAGATCCGCTGGTCCCTTAAATTCGGACCAGAGATCTTGAGGGTTCGTTGCTGTTCCTCCGTCCCCACCCGCTCCGCACTTCTTTGTTCTGTCTGCGTGAGGGGAGGGAGGGAAAAAAAGCCTTAGACAGAGACAAAAGAATGCATTCTTACCTCCGGTGCCGGTGGAGGTTGCTCCAACCTCCGTTTACTTCCTGGTTCCTCTTTAAGGGGCGGAGGCAAAAGAAAAACAACAGAAAGAAGCAAGGAGAGCTCAGGCACTCTCCGCGTCAAATATTTTTCACCATCAAAAAGCAGGTACAAGAAAAGTGCGCTGGGTCGCGCTAAAGTGGGCGGAGTCGCACTTAATTGTCTTCAAACTCTGGAGCTGGTGGGTAAACATTTTTAAGGTCCGGAGCTTGCAGCCATTTGCGGCGGAGCTTAGGGGTCGTGTATAAACGCCCTAAGATACTAGTTACAGTTCCATGCCAGCTCCGCTCAGTAGTTAGTTCTCATTATGGTCTCAATGTGTACAAATAATGTTTTTCTTTTCTGTTTCTTTCCTGTTCATCCTGTAAGGTCCAGCTAGAATTATACTGTAATCTACTGGTATAATCTTTGTATTTACTACTGCAGACATCCTGTGTTGTGTTTACAGATGCCTTTCCATTGCCTCCTGTGCTTACATTTGTTTATTTACAGATGCCTTTCCATTGCATTTCCAGCATGTTTCACCGTTTATTTTGGCATGTAATTTGCTCCCCTTCCTTTGCTTTTGCTCTCCTCCATAAATCATTTACATATATTTTCATTTGACTTTTTTGTGTAACATGTTTCCGTCTTTCATAATTCAAAGGGTATTCATTATTTTCCTTGCCTGGCATTTCAAATAAATCTTTCAGATGTAGAACCCAAGTGTAGTGTAGTGGATACTGTGTTGTGCAAGGATTTAAGGGACCTGGGTTCAAATCCCTGCTCTGTTGTGGAAACTCACTGAGGATGAGGGAAATAACAAAAGTCAGTGCATGTGCACAGACAGCAGTTTTGCGCCAGCATGTTGCTACTTGAAATTCCCAACGTAAGGCTGACACAAGATACTTGGCTGCCCAAGGAGCAAGGCAAGATGGCACCCTAACCTCTGCCACAATTCCCTGAACAGAAGCTGATTGGATTAGCAGTTAGATTCCATCTTGAAAGATATGCCACTGGAGGGAGGCCAAGTTGCATAAGAGTTATGGGGACAGGGTGAACAGTAGACAAAGCTCTCTCCTTGACTGTCTTACCTCACACTCTGTACACTTCAGCATCCATTGCCTGAGGCAACCTCTTGGTAGGGACAGGCCTGCCTAGCATTTGATAACACGACTGTGGAAAAACTGGACATCCCTGAGGCAAAGAAAGATTCAAATTCTAAGGAAGGGCAGAGCAGGTTAATGGCATCCACATTTAGATGAAGGCCTGGAAAAAGCTGCTGTTATCTGCTGGGGACACTTTGAAAAGTGATCTCTAGATAAGCACAATCTTCCATTTCCCCTGATTTCCGACAGCAGTGTGTGCTAATATCTCTAATTTTCATAGGAGCCTTGGGCCCTCTATCTACATTTCTGCAAGACTGGCCATGCCAAGGAGACAGAAAAGAATGTGCATGCAGTATTTTAGTTCAGTTTTGATTTAATCACAGTGAATCAGTGAGTTCATGACTGCAATGAAAGCATCTCAAGCCAAACTTCCGAGATAGCATTCAGCACTGGACATGAGCACGACTCGGCGAAATTGTCGTTTCCGTTTTCGGTTATCGTTTCCGTTACATAACGGAAACGGTAACGATAATTAAGCCGTCAGAACTTGAACTCGAACCGAAAAAAGAAAAATTTGGTCGGGTTTTTCATTTCCGTTTGTGGCATCGCGGCGATCGCGCAATGTGAAGCACAGAAAAAGTTTTTAAAAGTTTTTTTTTAAAAAAAACCCGACTCCCGTCCAAAAAAGCAGGCGAAAATATGCCTGCCTGAGGCTTTGCCACCTACCAGAGGGGTGGTTTCTGGGGGGTCCCTGGCCTTTCCCCCCCTCTTCTCCTGTCCTGGGCTGCTTGCACCAGGCTGGGGGGGGGTGGTCATCCTCGTCATCTGCCTCGCTGCATGCCATGCAGTGGGGGGGATCCAAAATGGCGACCACAATTTTTCTTTTGAAATCGTGGTCAAAAAACACACCAAATCACCACAGAAACATGTGAAATTTATTTATTTTAAATGCCTGAATTTTTATAGTAGCAGCAGTGGGTTTTTAATAGCAATAAAACATCGTATTGATTTTATTTTATTTTATTTTATTTTATTTTATTTTATTTTATTTTAGAATTTGGGCTGGGCATGGGATGGGACCATGCAAATTTTTTGAACCATTCCACCAATGGCATCACCAGGTTTTTGACTGACACTTCTGGATGTCTCGGAGGGCATAAAAAGCCAAGGCACCTTCCAGAAATCACAGTCGGGTCGGTGTATGGATGTGGTTGAGGAAGGAGGGCTGGCTCCTGGTGCTGGTGTGATCCGATCGAGATTGAAGAGGGAGGCTGGAGGCTTTAGGAAAGTTAGGCAGGGAGGGAGGGAATTTTTAGAATATAATTTCTTTGATTCCCTGCAGTTTTGCTGAAGGGAATAGCAGTTTAGTCTTTATTTCTTCTCTGGCAGTTTAAGGATTTTTTTCTGATATTGGATAAAGGGGAGGCCTGGGAGTGGGAGGTGTGGATTTATTTTAAAAATATATTATATACTACCATTTATTTTCTATTTTCCCAACTTCAATTTGCTTGCACACACACACACTTGGGGTGCAAGCCAAGAACAGAACCTCTATCCTAAGTGATATCCTAACTGCCCCTGCCCGTCCACCCCTCCCCGCCCGCCCGCCTGCCGCTGCCTGCCCGCACCTCCCCCACCCCGCCCCGCCCGCCGCCTAGGGCGCAAAAAACACCTAGCGCCTGCCCTGATTGCGGGACGCCCCTATGCTCTGGGAAGTCAAATCGTGCTAAATCGCGGTGGAAACGACAAACGACAAATGGAAACGACAAATTTTTGAAAAATTTCGCGACAAACGGAAACGACCCGAAACGGACCCGTTCCGACAAATGAAAACTTGAAACATCATTTTTTCTGGTCGTGCCCATGTCTATTCAGCACTATCTCCCAATAAAGCACTGATAACAGTCAATGCCTTGCAGTGTTAAGGAGTAATTGTTTCATTTTCCCCCTGTTTGGACTGATGCCAAATTTAGAGGGAGATTGCTAATTCTGAGGGGGCATTTGATCTGTCAAAGGCTTCAGAGACTTATACAGAAAAATCCATTGCATTATTTGCTACCAAAAAAAAAAAAAGGTATCAGAAAATTATATAATTTTCTCTTTTTCATACAGAAACACAGTGAAAGCAATATAGAAAGCACAAGTATATTTTAGGGCAAGTTGACCTGGGCGTGTGCCCCACTCATTATACAAAGCACTGGCTTGTATGTGTAAATGACCACCGGCTTTTCTGTATTGGCAGTGTTTGTGTCTGGATTGATATGAAAGTTCCGGTTTACCTACAACTTATTCACCTCCTGAGGCAGCCATCATGCTGTGCCCGATGGCAGGACCAGCCTTGTGACCTGATAGATACATCAATAAAAGACAGTGGATTCACACTGGTTAGACGTAGAAGCGTTTGGGGGAGAGTTATCCAGTGGAGAGCTATGATGGCTCAGCAGGAATGAGTTAGAGCCAATTATGGTGGCAGTGGTGGGGGTGTGAGCTAAAAATAGGCAGGGTCCCACCATTTCCCCTGTGGCTCCCTTTTCTGCTACCTCCATCCTCTGTTTCTGATGCCCCCTTTTCCTTCCACTATCACCCTATCCAGAACACAGGACAGTGGCAAACAGCTCATGTTGGAGCTCTTACTGCTTTTTTAAAATTAGGTTGAAATTGTGAAACTACCTAAACCTGCAGATTGCTTTCCTGATATAGCAGGTTCGGGTACTAATCAAAAGTTCTGCTCAGGTGGAGAGCTACCCTTTGAATGGTGATGTGAGCACATGCATTTAAGTCTGCCCTTAAATGTCCCCAGTTGCATGTGGTGGCATTAGACAACACCTTTGCACATTGGTCACAGAGGTGTATAGCACTCTATAATACACTAACTGATTATGCTCACAGACAGTGGTGTAGTACTACTTAAAAGTGCAGTTACCCATCATTGGAGCCCCCATGACCAAACCTCGTCCCCCACAAAAGTCCAAAATGCAGCCTACTGGATTGATTGGTATCAAACAACGAGGAGTTCTTTTGTAAAGCTATTGGCTCTTATTTGCTAACTCCATACCCTCCTCAAACACTTTGTATTGCAGGAAGTATAGATTGTTCCTGGGAAAATCTGTTCGCAATAATTGTGATTACAACTAAATTTAGAGGGGAACAGCAGATAATGCCTTCTACTGGGGAAATCCTGGCTGCTAAACACCACAGCTCATAAAGCTCTCCATTTAAAGCACTGCATGTTCTCACCAACACAGGAGATCCATAAGTGCATACAGATGAACACCTATATCAAATCTTCCTCTGATATTGGCACACAAACCAAAGAGCCTAGCACATTTCTCAATGTATCGGAGATTTCAGGGAGCTGGACATATGTGCACCTCCTCATCTCAATCACTTATCCCACATTCGGTTCCTAAAAACACCTGAATAAGACTTCTATTTAGATCTGGTGGAACATTGATGAGGGGTACAAGAAACCCCTTCTCTTCTGTGCACAAGGACAGATCCTGAATCAAGGGTGCAGGGATGTTTTCCCAAAGGAAAGATTGTGGTCCTCGCTTACAAAAACCCTACAGAACGGGAAATCAACTAATGGCTGTAGGGATCTCTTGCTCCTCAGAAAGAGGATTTTCTGGGGATGAGGACTGCAAGGGTACAAAAGCAGTGGAAGCATTCAGTTCTGGAGCCCATGAAACACAGGGCATGCTTAACTAACTGTTGTGTGTTTTTCAAGCTGTTGGGCCACGTTCTGGAAGTTTTTCTTCCTGACGTTTCGCCTGACTCTGTGGCTGGCATATTCCGAGGGCAAGGAGGGTACCCCAGAGCACTGAGAGAAATCCTAGCTCCCTGAGGTCCTTGCCCTCTGAAGATGGCAGCCACAGAATCTGGCGAAACGTCAGGAAGAAAAACTTCCAGAACACGGCCAAACAGCCCGAAAAATTCACAGCAGCTATCAGATCCTGGCTGTGAAAGCCTTTGAGAATACCATGCTTAACTCTTCATTTCCAAGAAATAGGGAAGCAAGAGCAGACTACGACTTGCGCTCTTGAGACAATGTTTTGCAGCAAACCTTCATGTGGACCACTTCTATCTCTAGGATTAGACAGCTCAGGGGTTTAGGTCTCTGGCTGTGGAGCCAGAAGTCAGGGGTTCGATTCCCCCACTGTGCCTCTTTGACATGGGCTGGGCTCAGTGATCCATAGGATCCCTTCCAGCTCTTTAGTTCTGAGATCATTGTGATTAGGATCACAAGATTGCTGAATAGGCCACTGGAATATAGGTAACCAACCACTGACGAGAGTGGAGAAGTTGAAGGTGCCATCTACACAGTATCCGCTGGGGATTGGTTCCAAGCCTTCCCGTGGATAATGAAAACTGTGGAAAAGAGAGAACACCAAAATGTCCCCAAAGCTGCTGTTTTGTGATAGCAACTTGCTTTACAGCTGCTGTTTTACAACAGTAGCTTGCTTTACAGCTGCTGTTTTATGACAGTAGCTTGCTTTACAGCTGCTCTTTGTGACAGTAGCTTGCTTTGCGGCTGCTAAATTATTTATTTATTTTTTTCCTCTGCCAACCATGGATAACTGAATCAGTGGATACGGGGGTCCTACTGTATTGACTTTTGGCACAGTTGTTAGATGCTCTGCCAGTACAGGTGAATTTAAAGGGGTGGGAAAAATCAATGTTTATGTTTGATCTTAGATGTGTCAAGAATTTCCTCAGATCAA
Source organism: Phrynocephalus forsythii (assembly GCA_029282475.1). Lineage (NCBI taxonomy): Eukaryota > Metazoa > Chordata > Lepidosauria > Squamata > Agamidae > Phrynocephalus > Phrynocephalus forsythii. The sequence continues at coordinate 17,667,104 of JAPFRF010000004.1, forward strand.
GCAGTTTAAAGCCAAACTTGAAATGGTGTCAGTCTCAGTTTTGAGTCATCTCTTGAGATATTTCATTAGTGAAGTTATTCAAATGAGAGAAGTCAGGCTCTTCAAGATATGTCTATTCTAAAGAAAGAAGAGGCTAAACTTTTTTTAAAAAAAAAAACCAGCTGTCTAATTTTTATACAACTATGGTTTTAGTAGGCAGCTTTGGGTATCTGAAGTTTTAATATAATAAGACATAGTTTTCAAACAGCAAATTACAGTATAGACACCAGAGTACAGCTGGATCTGGCCAAACTGGTCATATACAATTGGTAGCAAGTGCAAAAACTCAGATCCTGAGAGAAAAGTCTGTTTCTCCCAATGAAGAAACTTCTGTGTATGGCTTTTCTTTGTTTTCAGTTCAGTTCATATGATGGTGCAATAAGGAGGATTCTGAGGCATTCAAGTGCAATGATAAGTGCTGGGTCTGTAGAGAAATTACTGGTTATACTCCAGTTACAGAGAGCATTATTTATCTCCGTTTCTTGACCATAGAAGAAACTGAGAGGATGGAAACAAACTGAGTTGCCTTCTGTGAAATTCTGACCAGTTTATGACACAAAAGAACCATCCTCTTTGTTTGTTGGGGAAGGGGGAAATGGAATATTTGACTCAGTAAGCCCTCTAATGGTTCTTAATCTGGGGAGAGGGTTGAGGGACCCATTTAACTTCATTTTTGTCAATGGGCGTACGAGTACAGTACTGTATATGATTTTTAGTATTTCAGTGTCATTCTGACATAATTGTGTTTTGCTTCAGGGGATACGTGTATTTGTTGTGGTCTTGTTATTTGTTGTTATTAATGTGTGCTGTATTTGACACGGTTTGATGATTTATTCAATCTTTTTTATTTTTAAGTGACTGCTTTGCGTAAGAAAAAGTGATAACTCGAGATGGAGATGAACCGTCAAAATGGTTGCCATGGTTTGTCATGATTGATGAACCATGAACACCACACCTATGAACCAATGCATCAGTATGTTGGTTTTGGGGGGAAGGTAGGCAGTCCATTGCTGGCTTTAAAAAAAAAAAGAGCCCCCCTCCACCCTCCAAAGCACAGCCTGTTGCCTTCCACTTCTGCTGCACTGGCCTCTGGTATGCAGGCCACTGTCACTGCACAGCATCCCAAAGGGCCTAAAGAAAAACTGGACTGTCATTTCCCAAGATGATAGTCACAGCTTCACTTAAGGCCAAAAAGAAGTTACCAACACCCTTCATTGCAAAAAGTGGCCCTTTTTTAAAAAAATCATCCCCATCTCTAGTGTTAATATTCACAAGCTTTCAGGTGGCAATGAAAAAGTCACCACTGTAAGTCTCACAGGGGGAAACACTAGCCCAGTGGTTCTCAACCTGTGGGTCCCCAGATGTTCCTGGACTGCAACTCCCAGAAACCCCTTCCAGCACAGCGAGTGGTAGAGGCTTCTGGGAGTTGCAGTCCAGGAACATCTGGGGACCCAGGGGTTGAGAACCACTGCACTAGCTGGAAACCAGTGAATTTTGTGTTTTGTCTTATATAAAACAACAGGATCACAGTCATTTTTTGTGAGGTATGCTACTGCTCCAATAAGTAGTCAGACAAGGGGTAAGACAAATAGTGATGTTTGCATGGCGAAAATGTGGTTAAATCTCTTTGCTTTTGTAACTCTCTTACTTTGAGTTCACCACTTGGTAAATTATAAAGAGAAAAACTGTCTGTGGCAATGCCTCACCTATACTGTTAGCTTAGTTGCCACCTGCTGTTATTCTTTTGACAATTTCTGATTTATACTTAGATTATTTGAGTGGTAATGGGTGATCTGAGATATGCCAAACTGTCCTTCAAAAATGTATTAAGGCGCTCATGCGCAAAGGCCATCTTGCTCCGTGGAGGAATAGCAGGGGCGTTGTAATGTCCTAACGACAGCAGCCATAATGTGAGGATTAAAGTGGGCCCAAGACTAGCCCCATAATGGCCCATCTTCCAAATAGCACTAAAGAGAATAAATGACATTGAACAGCAGCAAGGAAAAGGAGACAGCAGCTTTATGTGTCCCTGTAAAGCTCTTCTTAATCCTTGTCCTCAAGGAATGCTAAGAAAAGATTGCCTGCTGTTCAGACTTGGCAACTGTGCCCCCTCCATCTGCGGAGTGTGGCAAATGCCCCAACGTCCTCCCAGCTTCAGAGGTCTACAGCGGGCAAGGACTCTTTGGCAGCATTCTGTGGGCCGTGGCCACTTCTTCAGCTCTAAAACTGGACAGCATGTCAGTATGACTTGGCAACTCAATGACCACAGTTTCACAGAGAGAAATAGCCATTCATCCCATAATATGTCTGCCTCCAGGGCATATTGGAAGGGATGGGCCAAGACAGTCTTGTTGCCTGTCATGAAAGACAAGGAGGTGTCCCCTCTCTCATTCCCTCCACAGAAGCTGCCTGGCCTAGCAGTTGAATCTTCCTTCAGCTCTGAGTGATAATAGTTTGGCTACCATCTCCATTGTTCCTGAGGGAAGTGGACCAGATTATAAGGATACTGGCATATGGGACCCACTGCTCTTTCTTCAAACAGTGGGGAGCAGCCAATAGACTTGGAAAGAGCAGGCAAGAGGCTACTGCTGTTGCCCTCTACCCAATTTTTCTTGCTCAAAGGGGTTGCTTCAGTTTGCCCAATGGCAATGCCAGGCCTGGTTACTAGATATCAAACGTTCTGCTAGTGTGCTGAAGGAGCCATTTGATATTATGCTCTAGGGAACTAAACAGGGATTCTATCTTTGTGGCCCAGATGCCATGTCCCCTGTGCCGCCATGGCAGTGTGCCAGAAGACTACACACTGAGTTCTGTTAAACTACAGCACGGCCACAACAGACGTCCAAAAGACAGGATTATAGCCACAGCTATAGCTAGCAGTCTGGGTGCTCATGGTTTAACCATTCTACTGGTTCCATCTGGGTCACATGTGACTGCCATATATAGTTTGGGGATGGAGAAATGAGAAAGAACATCTGGGTCTGAGAATATAATGGCCCTAAGGGCTCTTCGTTGAACTCTACTGTCTGGCACTTCCTTCCTTCTGGAGAAGTTCAGCTGCTGGCATCAGCTGCTAAGCAGGATACAAGCTTATTGTGGGTCGTCCCACAGGTCAGGCATGTGCAAACTTCAGCCCTCCAAATGTTTTGGAACACAACTCCCACAGTCCTTTGTCATTGGCAATCTAAGCTTAGAATTCTGGGAGTTATGGTCCAAAACATCAGGAGGGCCAAAGTTTAGACATGTCTGTTCTAGGTCCTTCCAGAAGTACACACCAGCCATCAACCTTTGAACCTGGGGCTTTTCCTGACTTTCTTCATGGATGCCTGATTTCTCTACTCTCAGACCCTTAGAGCAGCTCCTCATTGTGTCCTTCAGATTTTAGCACCCTGGCCCACCCATCGTAGTTATCGTTCCAATTTCAGTCACCAGGTCAACAGAAGCTGGCTTGCATGAAAGTCCCAGTTCCGTTTCAATCTAGTCCTTTACCATTGGTTTCCATCTGTCCCCTCACGCTATGTCAGGGTGGGCCACTTCAGTGTGTGTGTGTGTGTGTGTGTGTGTGTGTGTGTGTGTGTGTGTGTGTGTGTGTGTGTGTGTGTGTGTGTGTGTGTGTGTGTGTGTGAGAGAGAGAGAGAGAGAGAGAGAGAGAGAGAGAGAGACTTTGGTACTTCTCTGCATTCCTGAAAGCCCATTTTTGCAGCCCTTACAGTCTCCCTAACACCCTGGGTGGAAAACTCCTGGATAATTTCTCAGTTCTGTTAATCCCCCCAGAGCGCAATTTGCCATTTTAAGGTAATTTTCCAGTTTAAGGGGAGAAAATCTATCACCTCCCTCAATATAAAATGGTCATCTGGGAACACAAAGTGACCCAGAGGTTTCTGCAAGTTCCGTCTGCCAATGGGGTGGGGGTGGGGACAAAACAAATAGGCATTGGGAGATTGCATGAAACCTACTGACCTCCGTTAATTCACCCTTTGTCTAAGGGCTCTGTCACACGTCCTTTAACATCCTGATCTAATTTACTGATAAACCGGCTCCCAAAATCTTGTCCCCACAGTCATCAGGCTTTTTTTTAAAAAAAAGGGGGGGAAAACAACAACACCCCCTTTAGCGGGTTCTAGCGAGCTTTCCAAGATCTACTGAAGATGTTGGGTATTTTTTGTTCTGCTTAGAAATGCACATTTTCCAGAGCCAGAAGTCACATTGAAGTCACCCAGCATATGAACTGGGTTTTCTGCTGATTTTTATTTATTTTTTATTTATTTTTTTCCCTAATACCAATCAGCTGGCCTGGCACTTTATAAAATTTATTTTTATTTTTATTTTTATTTTTCCCCTAGTGCCCACCAGCTGTCCCTGGGGCTGGCCAGCTTTTTAATTTTTTAAAAATTTTATTATTCCCCCCCCCAGCACTGACCAGCTAACCCTGGGGAACTGGTCGGCACTTTTATATTTATTTTTTATTTCCCCCCCCCCCCGTGCCAATAAGATGGCTCTGGGGCCGGTTGGCGCTTTAAATTTTTTTATTATTTTTATTCCCCCCAGCGCTGACCAGCTGGCCTTTGGACTGTCAGCACTTTTTAAAAAAAAAAAAATCCACTGTGCCAGTTTGAAGCAGGTTAGGGCTGTGGGGACACTCCAGAAGAGGAGCATAATCCAAGATATGTGGGAACTTGGAACCCTCATCTTTAGTCATGTGACCAATTAAGGACAAACGCCGGAGTTTCACATTAACCGCATCTTCCCCATCATGAGATAGCGCCCTAAGCAGCATACCTATGACTGAGTCAGACTGCCCAGTTATTTCCCTCTGGCTTCACCTCCCAACCAACCTTCAATATTTAAACAAGAGGGAGCAGGATAAAAAGCATTCTCCTGCACCCCCTTTATTTAGACTACAGTGGTACCTCAATTTACGAATTTAATCTGTTCAGAATGCATGCTCTTAAATTGAACTAGTCTTAAGTTGGGGCACCAATCTAAAAAATTGAAAAAATAAGTTAAAAAATAAAAAAAAATTGTAAGTCGAGCAGACCATATCTAAAATTTATAAGGCGGCAGTTAAAATGCCAACAGTTTTCCGCTCTTAAATCGAATTGGTCTTAAGTCGAGCTGCTCTTAATTTGGGGTACCACTGTATTTCCATTTTATATTGCTTTCGAAGAATTATTTAAAAGCCCTTCTCAATACAATTGACAAAATAAAGGCACATCTATATGTCCATCCATATAAAGTAGGACTGCAGTATTGGGGTGGAGTGGGGTGGAATATATTCCAAATCCCCCCAAAATGGGAGTAGTGGACATTATACACCACACCATCTCTGCCTTTTTCTAGTGGCTAATTCTGGTAAATACACCATACAAATACCTTACATGTAAATACATATTTCTGAGGGGTTTTTATTTAATATTTTTGGACAGTAAATAAGTGACTCCATGGATACTGATCCAGAAGATAGGGGCTTTTACTGAATTTAGGTTTCTATACATGTATGTGTAGAGAAACTGGTTGACTCTAATTCCCTGTTCTTAACTTTAATATGTTTTGAATGTTCTGGGCTGTATATTGTCCCTCATTATTGTAAACCACCTTGGGTCCTTATCCGAGGAGAAAGGTTGGTAAAAATATTAAAAAATAAATACAAATAAATGCAAATAAATATGTTTAGCACTTCAAATATTGTTGGACTTGAACTCCTCGCAGTCTTCTTTGTTGGCTAAACTCTCCAGGGGCAGATGGGAGTTGTAGTCTGGCAACATCTAGAGGGCCATGCACTGCGCCTTCTGAGAAATATCAGTAGATGAGGATAAGACAGAGAGAGTTGTAAAATGACCTAAAACAGCAATACTGTATTTAAAACCTTAGGCTACCATAATTACATTAACAAGCAAACCCCATGACATGTAAGAAAAGCTTGCAGGCATCTTTGTAGAAGCATTGGGTTGCTGGAGTGTCTTTATAAATAACCAGTAGCCTTAGTCCTTTAAAATCTCACTTAATGGACTGCTCTTCTGCAGATGAAGCCCATCATGGCCGGTCTCAGCATTCCTCATCTGTAGGCTGTCATGATCATTTCATCACCAAGCACAGAAACAGCGATTTTTCAGCAGCGTATTATGTAACAGTCCGAGAATCCCTAGGAACGGATGACAATACAAAATTCTTTGCTGTGTTTTTAAAATAGGATTTTGGTGTCTTTCCCCCTCCCCCCACCCCTCTTCTCCCTCAGCTGCACCACCCTTCCCAAGGGTTTCGCTTTGGAACCGTGAGAGAAAGCAGCGCAGAGGATTATTTCAAGCAAAGCTTCCCAGATATGCACGAGTACATGAAAAGGTTCAATGTGCCTGCAACTCCAGACGGAGTGGAATACCTAAAGTAAGTGCGAGCCGTGCCTTTGTTGACCCAACCGATGTGTGGCCATGAACAGGACGTGGGCGTGGGCAAATCACAGAGCTATTGGGTTCCATCTGGGCTGGAGCACCACTGCTATGGAGGTTCTCCGTCTGTGCACAGGCTCAGTCCAGCCAAAGTACAGTACTAAGAAACTCCATGAGTGAGCTGCAGCAGGAGAATTAAGCACGTGCTGAAAGCTCTCTGTGGATGCCCTGTACTGCCAATATTCTTAGACCCCCTAGGCAGGTCAAGTCATTCTGATTTAGAGACGCCTTCCAGACAATTTCTATTTAAAGATACACTAAGATCTTTTTTCATTTCACTGTGTCTTTCTTGATGATTCCTTCCTATTCAATATTTAGATAAAATTTATTTCTTAGCATTTATAAATCCTTTCAGTTACAATTCACCGAAGAAGTACTTTAAAAAACAAACGCCAGAATAATCCTTTGACCGTTCTCTGCCCTGGGCTCGGCATCAAATGCTGGTGTTTATTGACGTGTAAATTAAATTTCGGTTTGATTTTTGTACTCTGTTAAAAGACCACTTGAGGATTAGGTGAAACAGATTCAGAATTTACATCTGGAAGCAATAAGCCTTGTACAAATTCATTCAGCTAGACAGTTCCTTGTTCTTTATTGAGTAATTTGGGGTATTGTTCTTGGTTTTATGGTTTGTTGTTTTACAGGCAAGATCCAGAGAAACTAGATGCCTTCATCATGGACAAAGCGCTCCTGGATTATGAAGTGTCAATAGATGCTGACTGTAAACTTTTGACTGTGGGGAAACCATTTGCTATTGAAGGTACGAAAGAGTTTCCTATAAATATTATCTTCACAAAGCTTTGGAAACTTTACTTCTTCATCAAGTCTCCAAAATCCATTCTCAGGCACGGCTTTGGACTGTGTTGTAGTATCTCACATCAAGAGGGTCCTGGATGAAGCAGCTGATCTACATTAATTTCAATCTGGCATCAGGCGTGGTTATGGGATGGAGACTGCTTTGGTTGCCTTGGTGAATGACCTTCTCTGGGTACTGGCCAAAGGGAGTCTGTCCGTATTGGCTTGGCTGGACCTCTAGGAATTTTTGACACCATCAACCATAGTGCCTTTCTGGCATGGATCTTGGAGCTGGGCAGTGGGCTCATGCACGGAGCTTCTGGAATGGAAATCGGGTCCAATGACCCTGATGGTGGTAGTGGTGAAGGAGGAGGTGGTGGCAGCAGGACCAGGTAGGGAGGCAACAGGGGCAGTTGGATGGGAGCCGGTGGGCATCTGTTTTGCCAAGGGAAAACAAAATGCCAAGGGTGGGGAAAAAATCAGTACCTTGTTTTGCTTTGGTAAAATGGGATCCCCAAAGCAGGTCGCGAACCAAACCACAAATCAGTCCAGTTTGTTGGTTTTTCTGGTTCATAGTTTGGTTTGTGCCCATCTCTATTATCAATTATTGTGTAGTTATAATTACGGTGGGCCAGCCTGGGTCTCCTATGGGGATAAAAAGTGGCACATCAATAATATAAATAAATAGCAAATACATAAATAAACTACCCAATGTCACTTCTGGATAAAGGAGTTCAGAGACACGTGATCTAAATATAGGGTGACTTGCAACTTTGGAGGAAAAGGAAAATTGTTGTTCCCTCATCACTGGTAAGCATCAGGCCAGTGGTAAACATCAGGTACATATCCATAACAATAAATGGAACACATTTTGGAATATTAAATGTTCTCTTTTAATGCTTTAAGCTGCCTTCAGTCCTTCCTCAGGAGACAGGTGAGATATGAATAATAAATAAATAAATAAATAAATAAATAAATAAATAAATAAATATCCATTTTTTACCACCAAGCAAAATAGAAATGGGGTTCAGTAGCTGCCTCATCCCAAAATCTGATGCCAAGCCTCTCCAGTCCCTACCTGTGGGTAAGGACGAATATGTAACTGTTCTGAAGGACGCAATGGGCTTCATCACTTCAGCATCACCAACCTTTCTTTGGAACACACTGTCAAAGACCGTTGGAAGTAGAAAGAGAGAAGTGGCATTCACTCACAATTATTAGCTTTAGTTACAATCAGAAGATAAAGGACAAAAATTGAGTTTCTGGGACGGAGAAAGATTCCATGCTTGTAAAAGTAGTCTGGGAAGAAGAGAATAAACAACAAGTAAAATCATAATTACCTGCCATTCACTCACAATTATTAGCTTTAGTTACAATCAGAAGACAGAGGACAAAAATTGAGTTTCCGGGATGGAGAAAGACTCCATGCTTGTAAATGTTGCCTGGGGAGAAGAGACTAAACAACAACTAAAATCATAATTATCTGCCATCAGGTTAATTTTGATATATAGCCATCCTTTCCAGGACTTTGTAGGCAGAGAGGACTCCGATGTGGTTTGCCATTCCCTTCTTCTGGGGGTGGCCTGGGGCTGTGCAGTTTGCTCAAGGCTACTCAGGCTGTATTTTCTGAAACACACAGTGATGAATAGCACTCCCAGCTAGACATGGGCACGACTAGGCGAAATTCTAGTTTCCGTTTTCGGTTCTCGTTATCGTTACGTAACGGGTAACGGTAACGAGAATTACTCCGCTCCAACTCAAACTCGAACCGAAAAAGAAAAATTGGGTCTGATTTTTCGTTGTCGTTCATGGCATCACGGCGATCGCGCGATGCCAAGCAGCACAGAGAAAAAGTTTATTTAAAAAAAACCCAATTCCCGGGCATAAAAACAGGCGAAAATATGCCTGCCTCAGTGAGGGCACCTACCGAGGGGTGGTTTCTGGGGGGGTCCCCGGCCTTCCCCCCTCCTGTCCTGGGCTGCTGGTACCAGGCTGGGGGTGCCATCCTCATCGTCTCCATTTGCCATGCGGTGGGGGAGATCCAAAATGGCGACCGCAATATTTATTTTTAAATTGTGGTCCAAAAACCCACCAAAGCACCACAGAAACATTTGAAAATTAGGTATTTTAAATGCCTGATTTTTTATAGTAGCAGCAGTGGGTTTTTCTTGCAATAAAACGTCTCCATTGATTTTATTTTATTTTATTTTATTTTATTTTTACACCTGCGCATGCACAATGATGGGCTGGCCATGGGATGGGACCATGCAAATTTTTGGACCCATTCCACCAATCGCATGGCCAGGTTTTGACTGAGACTTCTGGGTGTGCCAGAGAGGGCATTAAAAGCCCACAAACCCTAACCCTAACCCTAACCCAACCCTAACCCATACGCCAGTACGCTGTCCTTCTTAGTGGGTCAGAGGCACCCAGAGGTGCAGCCCACTAACCCACCCTAACCTTAACTGTAATCCTAACCCTAACCCTTACCCTAACCCCAACCCTAACCCAGATCCGTACGCAAGTACACTTTCCTTCTTAGTGGGTCCCAGGCACCCAGAGAGGTGCCTCCCACAGCCCACTATCCCCTATCCCATTCCCTAACCTGTACGTCAGTACGCTAGTACGCTCCCCTTCTTAGTGAGTCAAAGTGAGGCACCCAGAAAGGTGCCTCGCAGAGCCCACTATCCCCTATCCCATTCCCTAACCTCTACGGCAGTACGCTACTGTGCTTCCCTTCTTACTGAGTCTGAGGCACCCAGAGAGGTGCCTCTGCCACCCCACCCTAACATAATGTAATGTAAATGTATGGTACGCGGCGGCTCCGCGAAATGCTTCCCTTGCTTCCCTTCTTAGTGGGTCAGACATCAGAGAAGCACCCAGAGAGGTGCCTCCCAGAGCCCACTTACCCCTACCCCAACCCCAACCCAAACGACAAACGACAAACGGAAACGACAAATTTTTGAAAATTTCCTCGACGAACGGAAACGAGCCAAAATGGACCCGTCCCGACAATCGAAAACTCGAAACGTCATTTTTCCTGGTCGTGCCCATCTCTACTCCCAACAGTTATCCAACTCACTGGGCTATCCACCTGGCTCAAAAGACATCAAAAGAACCCAAAACCAAAGATGTAGAAAGGACAGGCACAGTGACAGAGATGGAGATTTTTTACCAATCAAACTAGTACCAAATAGCAAAAACAATAAGGTGCATCCCCTCCCGCTGCTATCCATTTATGTGGGGGGGTTTGCCACTTTAGCTAAATAGAACATCCACATTTAGAGAATTTGGCTATAAAACTTCCAGTAGAATTTGACAATGACTGTGGGATACACCTGCTCTTCCTCATAGTCTTGACCTAGTTGCAGTTTCTTGGTCCAAACGATTGATTAGACACACACAAAAATGTGTCCAAGAGAGTCCATACAAGAACTGGGTTTTCTATTTATTGATTCTCCCATCCTTTCATTACCGGATTGATTTTACTCACTGCTTCTCTCATAAGCAAACCCAAGCCCAATGACCATAAGAAAATTCCCAGTCTGCTCTATCTCCCTATGAGCAGGAATCCAATCTTTTGCCTCTCTCTGATAGAGCTGGACTTTAACTTTCTATACTGTCGTGATTCCTTCCCCGCATATGCACTTAGTTGATTAGAACGGGCAAGCCCCTAGAGCAGGCCAGCTCAGCCAGCTAAATATAGTTTTACGAGTATACACACACGCGCACACTATGTATTGCCTAGTTGTGTAACATGGCATGGGGTGTGGGTTGTCGTTGCGGACTTCTTGCTGCTTTCCAGTGTTGTACTCCGGTTTAAAGTGGGCTCCTGTTTTCCCACCAGTAGTCACGAATTTGCATGTGCTAAAAGGGTGATTATACAAGCAATTAGCAGTTTCCCCTGCTGGCAAATAACCGAGAATCCCTTGTGCATTTGCTCATTTAACAGGCACAAAAGCTGCTGCTTTTTTTTTTCAACTGGGCCCCGAATCTGCTGCTTTTCATCTTGGCTTAATACTTATCTGTGCCCATTGAGGTATCATTTTGTTCACCATTTAAGCAAAAAAAAAAACAAACCCAGGAATATTTCTCCCCATTCCCTGTACACACACACACACACACACATGCACACACACACACACACACACACACACACACACACACACACACACACACACACACACACACACACACACACACACACCCTTCCTGTTAAACTCATGTGGAAAGAATGGGCTGACACACTGAACAAAAAGGCAGATCTGAGGGGGGAAAGTGAGGAAGTTCTCTCGCCTTTTCTACTCTGAGGCAGGACAAGGATCCCCCACTTCCCTTCCAAATAAAGAAGTTGAAATCCTGGAAGCTGAACTTCATTTCAACACTGCCAGTGGCACAGCAGTATTCTGGGAATTGTAATCCAGAAAAGCAACATTTCCCATCTGTCATGCCTTAGGCAGCAAATTAATTTAATTTAATTTAATTTAATTTATTTTTTTTGTTTTTGTTTTCCATTGCTTTGTCATACTAGTTGTGGTTATTTTACATATTGCGTTTTGCTTTATTATTTCTGAATAGAGTAAGCCACCCAGAGTGGCCTTTTAGTCCAGATGGGTGGGATATAAATATACATAAAATAAAATAAATATCAAGTATGGTGGCATGGATAGAATAGTGTGTTATTTATTTGTATTCTTGAAGTAGTCTTGAAGGATTATTTATTTATTTATTTATTTATTTATTTATTTATTTATTTATTGGACATTTATACTGCCCATCTAGCTAATAGCTACTCTGGGCAGATTGCAAACCAAATAAATAATATCCAAAATGAATAAACAATGTTAAAAAAAAATCTATCTCTCCTTTTCCACCTCTGCAGTGGAAGCTGTGGCGGTCCTCGATGAGTGCCTGGATGCCGTACTGACCTGGACCGGGGCGAACAGGCTTAAGCTCGACCCCGAGAAGACGGAGGTCATGTTCTTTGGGAGCTCGCCGTCTGGATACGGTGGCCCTCTCCCCTGTCTGGGGGGAGTTTCCCTCCAACTCGCGGAGAGGGTACGGAATCTGGGTGTGTTCCTGGACCCGGCGCTCACCATGGAGTCCCAGGTGGCGTCGGTGACCAATTACCATCGGATCACCCAGAACCTGGACGCGGACTCTCTGAACAGTGGTCCAAGCTCTGGTGATCTCGAGGCTGGACTACTGTAATGCTCTCTACATGGGGTTGCCCTTGACTCTTCTCCGGTGACTGCAGCGGGTACAGAATGCGGCGGCCAGGCTGGTGGCTGGTGTGTGTCGTCATGATCACATCACCCCAGTCCTGGCCCGCCTGCACTGGCTGCCCGTTGCAGCCCGGATTAGATTCAAGGTCTTGGTTTTAGTTTATAAAACCCTCCATGGCTTGGGACCAGACTACCTGGCAGAGCGCATCGCTCAGAGATCCACCTCGGCCCGTCCCGTTCGGCAGGTACGAGCGCACTTGCTTTGGGTCTCCACCCCGCGTGAAGCCCGGAAGACGAGAATTCAGTGGCGGCTCCCAGCCTCTGGAATTCCATTCCCAGTGAAGTGCGCTCTGCAGGGTCCCTGCTGGCCTTCCAGAAGGCATTAAAAACCTATCTCTTCCGGGAGGCCTTTGGCGATCCTTTAACCTAGGTTTTTTTTTTCCGCCATCATGGTGTGCCTGTGTTTTTAGAGCTCATTTATTGAGGTGCCTAATGGTTTTAACGTTTATTGTTCACTGTTTATTGCTGCGTCTGTCTCATTATTGTATTTTGTGTGGCTATTATAGCCCTTGTAAGCCGCTTAGAGTTTGCGATGAAGATAAGCGGGGTATAAATGCAAATAAATAAATAAATAAATAAATAAATAAATAAATAAATAAATAAATAAGAACGACAATAAACCTTAAACAAATCACATTATAATTTAACAGCTCTCGAGGCAAATTAGGATTAGGATTAAGAATCAGGAGCCCTGGATTGGAACCCATGCCTTAGCCATGGAAACTGACCAGGGTTGTTGAACTGGTGAAACCGCTCCTTAAATATCTCATTTACCTGGAAAGCCCTATTAGGACCAGTATATGCCGTTGTCAACGTGGCAACACAGAATAAAAACAACACTGCATTAAAGCACCCTGGCAACCTGGCAAAGAAACAGAAGAACCAATGAAAAACAAAAAGGTATATCCAGATGGTGGGTGGGTGTCGACACTCTCTCCCCGTCCTCAACAATGTGGGAGTGATGACAGAGGCGGTTACTTCACGTCCGTTTTGTCTCTGTTAGTGTTGCGCTTAGGAGCGGTACAAAAAATGGTTGCTTCACGTCCATCACGCAACTACTGAAATTTGTCTCGACCACTCCCCTGGAATGGGTGGTTCTAAGTGCGACAGTCCTGTACCTGGTGCTGGGGTAGGGTTTTCCCTTGTCACTCTTCCTTCCCACTTCCTGTTCCAAGACAAGACACTGTGTAGTAACGACTAGCACGCAACAATGCCCTCCTTATTCCCAGAAAAGTGTAACATTTACTCCAGAGTAGCACTATTGAAGAAAATAAAACTGCTCACATGGTGGGGCTCCCTGAGCCGTTCTGAGGCTCTCTCAGCTCAGCACCCCCCCCCCCTTTTGAATGATGTTATTATTGTGGATTGGATACGACCCACCCTCCTTTTGAGGCCAGTCTTTCTGAAAACAATTCTGGTTCAGGAAGGAATCCCAGGAAGGATTGATGCAAGGACTGCTGGATGGTATGGGCAGTTGAGTTAATCTCCCCCCCCAAGCGCCTTGGGTTCAGATTAGAGAGAGACCCTTGGAGTAAAATGGGGATTCCAGGTCTTGACTATCTACAGATAGTGGGTAGAGGGAAGCTCTTCTCCCTCTCACAAAATACCAGAACTAGGAGACATCTACTCAAATTGAGGGCTGGGAGAGTAAGAACAGACAAAAGAACTCCCTGCCACAGGATGTGGTGATATCATCTGGCCTGGATGCCTTCAAAAGGGGATTGGACAGATTCCTGGAGGAAAAGTCCATCCCAGGTTACAAACCATGATGGAGACGTGTCATCTCCAGGCTTAAAACTGGGGTACTTCAAGGACCAGATGCAGGGGAGTGGTATCAGGAGACAGATGTCTAGCCTCATGCGCTCCCAGACGCATCTGCTAGGGCCACTGTGAGATACAGGAAGCTGGACTAGATGGGCCTTTGGCCTGATCCATCATGGCTCTTCTTATGTTCTTATGTTATGTTCTTAACTCCTTGCCACGTCAGAGTCCATGTAAACAAATCCAAGTGTCAAAAGAGAGAGGGATGGGGGAGATGGAAATGAGGGAGAAAATGACATAATTAATGTGGGGGATGATGCCAACGGTCTCAGTTGGCAAACCAAGCACAGAGGGAGAACCCAGGAAGGAACCCTTCTCATTTGCATTTTTCTGCTGCTCAGCTGACTGGTCTAGTGAATGAATGGGGAGCAGTTCAGTTCAGGTAGAGTCTGACTGAACGGCTATCTTCTCCTGCTTGCTTTTGTGAATATGTAAATAGTATGCCTGCATGTGACCCTATACCACCAACCGTGGTTCTTCCCACCACCCGCTACGGTGCCTTCTGCCCTACCAACCACGACGGGCAATCTGCCAACCACAGCCCATACAGAACCAAGAAATCAACAGATCCCTCCCTACTGAAATTTCTCTCTCTTTTGTAAAACCATCTTCTAAGTAACAGACAAGGTTCTATTGTACTGACATGTGCCTTGGTAGTTATTGATCTCCTTTTTTATTTTCTTCTTCCCGCTTAGAACACAAAGGGGTCTGTTAGCTTTGAGGAAGCCTGGGGGGGGGGGCGTGCCTTGCAGGTTAACTGGGTTCAGTAGAAAATGTCCGGCAAATGAACTGAGGTGTGTGCGGTTTTAATTGGCACAGGTGGTGAAAGGCTCTTGGCCACCTGTGAGAAGAACAAATGGTGCCCCCTGATCACCATCAACAACAACAGCTCTCTCAAACCAACATCCATTGTAACCAAAACTGGCTGTATTGTGTTGGGTAACTGAGGCCGATGAATAGACCTTCCTCCCACCCACCCACCCCTCTCTCTACGATTGTAAAATGACAGTACTAACAAATTGCTAATAAATACCGAAACTGAACATGGTCCCAAATTTTGCCCCTTCAATATTTGCTGCCTGAGGCAGCCGTTCCCTTTCTATCTGAGCTCTCTTGAACTCCTCCTGGCTCTTTAGGGCTGAACCACATGTGCCTGCTTAAGTGAAATAGGTGGCCGGACATTTGAATATGTTTCTCCCTTGAATATATAGTGATTGGGTGGATAGCATTAGTGCTTTGCAAGGCAAATGATACTAGAAATAAGGATAGTGAGATAATATTTGTTTCATGATGTGGGGAGGAAAAAACCAACCACCATCTACCACCCCCAAAAAGAGAATTTGTTCCCCTGAAAGTCCTGATTCTGGTACGGGGTTGATAAGGGGGTGGCTGTGAATCCAGTCCAGGCTTTACTGTGTACTTTTCAAGAATGATCCAATGGGCTGGACTTGTTTGGGGGAATCAGATTCCACGGCTTGGGTCATTCCTGCAGAGTGCAACCAGAATCATCAGCACATGCAGCCTAATGAAGAAGGAATGAAGTCTAGATCACCCCTCTCCTGCTTCTGGCAAAAGAACTTACCCAATACAGAGGAAATGGGGTTACCTTGCTGCAAAATATTGGAGGGGTGTACCCCCTTGTTACCCATGTCTTACACCCTAGAGTAAATATTGGAAATGGAAATGATTTTTCTAACTATCAGCATTTCAAAGGAAGCGAATCCTGGCCTCATTTAACGTTCATGATGACGGATAACCATCCAGACTTATACCTGTATTTATCGTTTGTATGTCTTCAGCCAGGCTGCCAAAAGAGAGATGAGGGCGCCCTCTTGAGGACGATACTGATTTTTCTGCTTTCTCCCCAGGGTACGGCATTGGCCTTCCTCCCAACTCTCCGCTCACCTCAAATATTTCAGAACTGATCAGTCAGTATAAGTCTCACGGCTTCATGGATGTCTTGCATGACAAGTGGTATAAGGTAGTGCCCTGTGGGAAACGAAGCTTTGCTGTGACGGAGGTAAGAGGCACATTATGCTTTTCTGTCTCCCAGCACGTTTGCAGTCTTGGGGGTGGGATGCCAGAAGAAAATGTCTGGTAGCAAGTGGGGAAGCGGGAGGAAGGAGCGTTGAATTTGCTTTAATACATATAACTCTGTTACAACTGTTGTATTGATCCCTTTCCACGTCCAGTTCCAAGTGTTGGTTATGAATGGAGATGGGCACTTTGTGCTTCATACGAACCATGAAGCGCCGCTGCCCAGCCCTTTCTAAGCTCCTCCCTCACCCAACCACTCAGTCCCCTTACTGGCTTCTGTGCTCCTCCAGGATCTTTCTTCACCAGCAGTGCACCCATCGGTGCTGGAGCCTGGCCAGCCCTTCTCCGCCTCCACAGGCAGCTGACCACTCCAGCAAGGGGGTAGGAGTCTCCACACACAGCCAATGAGTGGTCAGCTGCCTGGGGAACTTGGGCAGGGCCAACTGGGCATCAGTTTTGGCTGGCGTGTCACTGATGAAGAAGGACTCCGGTGTTGTGCAGAGTCCAGTGAGTGGATCAGGTGGCGGTGGGGAAGGGATTAGAACAGTTGTTGAGTGGTGCTTCGTGCTACATATAAAGCAGAGAGTGCCCATCTCTAATTGTGAACCTCTTTATGACATTATTCAGACTGCCATGGCTACCCACTTCAATTTTTTTAACAGAGATAGTAATCATAGAGAGCACAAAAACAGTGGGATTACTAGGTATGATTTCTGTCATCGACGAAGGCTCTTCTTGTGATAAAAGAGCAGGCTCAGGTGGGTTGTTTTCATTGGTGCAAAAATGAAAGTGTTAAACTCTCTCTCTCCCATGTCTTGGAATTCTTGTGTGCACATACTTGGGCGTTAATGGCATTAATGTCTAGTTGGGCGCTGAGTCATTAGATGTGCCTGTTGTGCTTGTCATGATAAGAAACGGTTGTCTCTGTGGACAACTGTTTGGGCAAGATGCTACGATGAATGCACTTCACATTCTGCTCCAAGGGCCCAGAGCTGGAATCAGGTATGTAATGTCAGATGACAACTCCTAGATTCTGTAGCCATCTGGCCATACTAGTTGAAATTCTCAGAACTCGAGATAAAGAAAGTAATTGTTCCAAATTCTGGGATGCAAAGAAGGAAGGTGATCCATAACCATCAATATAAAACCCAAAGAAGGTATGAAAGAGGCGTAATGGAGGACACAAATGAAACATTTATCTCGTCCTCCCTGTTCTGACATCCCTTGTCATCTTACAGGTTTTTGGATTAGGCCAGGCATGTCCAAAGTCAGGCCTGGGGGCCAAATGCAGCCTGTTTACAAATTTTGAGTAGCCTGCGGCCTCTTCTCCCCGCCGGCTCAGCCTGTCATACATCCCCACCAGCTGACCCTTCCCCATACCAGATCGAGGCGTCAGCTTGCAGTTTTATGTTTTGCCTGCCCTCCCTGTCTCCGTCCAACATCCACCCCCAGCCTACCTACACTTGGCTCCATTGCTGCAGCATCCTCCCCTCCTCCTTGCATGTTATAAAGACTTGTCCAAAGTCTGGCCTGGGGGCCAAATGCGGCTGAATGGTCGGCCCCCACACATTTTCACCTTGCCAAATCTGGCCCTCCTTGCAAAAAGTTTGGATGCCCTTGGATTAGGCTGACATCAAACCCAGAAGAGCCATTGTGGCTCCTCTGTAACAGGGTAAGGTCACAAGGGCTGTTATAGCCTGGTTCCTAAGCTTAAGGCTTTCTTATATTGAGAACCAGCAGAATTGCAATGTGCAGCCCACAGAAGACAGTGTGCCTGAATCCGGTTGAAATCAATAGGATCTAAGTGGAACCAGTGAGAGTGCTTATCTCCTGCTGACTGCCAAAGGTTTCTTAAAAACCAGATGTGTTCCAGGTTATCTAGTAATGGTGGAGCATCCGAAACAAAATGTTCTTGGGGAGCAGCCAGTGTTTAAATGGACCAGGCCTGGGCACCTGGCAAATGGTACCATCTGTGATCTTTTGTACCTTACATTTTAGAAGACTTGTCAGTTACCAGAAGCTCAACCTACTTTTGCCAGGAAAAAGTTGGCCTGGAAAATGCTTCATAGGCATAATAACATAAGAACCGCCTTGCTGGAACAGGGCACTGCTCATCCAGTCCAGCATTCTGTCTCACACAGTGGCTCACCATTTGCTTCAGGGTATTCCCAAGCAGATGTCTTCACCTGCTTACGATTCCCCGCAAATGGCATTGAGAGATGTCCTGCCTATCTCTCCAACCCGGAGGTTGTCCTTAGGCATCCATGATAGCCATTGATACCTTTGTTCTCCGTGAACTTGTCCAATCCTTTCTTAAAGCTGTCAAGGTTGACAGCTGTCACTTCTTCTTCTGGCAGGGAGTTCCATGGACCAGTGATCCTCTGGGTGAAAAAGTACTTTCTCTTATTTGTTTGAGATCTAGCACCCAACAGTTTCATGGAGTGCCCCCAAGTTCTAGTGTTGTGCGATGGGGAAAACAGGTTTCCTTATCTACTTTGTCCATACCGTGTATGATTTTATAAACTTCAATCAGGTCACCTCTCAGGCACCGTCATTCAAGAGTGAAGAGGCCCAGCCATTGCAGCCTCAGATGGTAAAGAATGTTTTCCCTAATCATTTTGGTTGCCCTCCTCTGCAGCTTTTCCATTTCCATAATATCCTTCTGGAGGTATGGTGACCAGAACTGTACATAACACTCCAGATGGGGCCTCACCATAGATTTATAAAGAGGCAAAATGACACTTGCTGACTTATTTTCTCTATACCCTTCCTAATGATCCCTAGCATTGAGTTTGCTTTTTTCACTGCTGCGGCACACTGGGTTGACACCTTCATTGAGCTCTCCACCAGGACACCAAGGTCCCTTTCCTGGTTTGTTGCAGAGAGTTCAGACCCCATCAGTTTATAAACATATTTTTTTGCCCCAACATGCATCACCCTTGCGGTGCAGGAGATTTCAATATATTAAACAAAAAAATAGGCTGGAAGGTTAAGGTGGGGAGCAGAAACATTTCTTGGCAATTCTGCAGTTAAAATCCTAAACTATTACAGTACAGGACAAATAACAGCCTAACTGGATTTAACCTTTACTAGGAGAGAGACATCTAGTGGACAATATGTAGCATTGTACTCAATTTGATTGACCAATAAAGAAAGCCAAGTTAAGGTCAAAGCTTGAACTACATGTTGACCAGGAGACCTGAGCGCACTATATTACAAAGAATTAATGTCCCCAAGCTCTGGTTATGATTTGGATCAAAGGGAGTCATTGTGAAGACTGAGGATCAAGGAAGAGAATCAGTTTTGCAAAACACACAAACACAGGCATATTTGTTAAACTGGAACCCTCCCTGCTGCAGTGTGTTGTTTTATGTTACTACAAGCCCCAACTGTGTCGATTGGAGGTGGTGGATTTTATTGGCCTGACACAGCATACTGTAGGTCAGCTTGTCTTGGTGAGTGTTCAGCCTCTGACTGTGTGCGTGTGTGCACGTGTTAGTGTGTCAGAGCTTAGAATAGTGATTCCCAACTTTGTCTGACCAGATGTTCTTGGACTGTTTTTAGATATCATAAGACACCCAGAATAGTGGTCTGGCCACTAGATGGGTGGAGGTGAAAATTTAAATGATAGATAGATAGATAGATAGATAGATAGATAGATAGATAGATAGATAGATAGATAGATAGATAGATAGATAGATAGATAGATAGATAGATAGATAGATAGATAGATAGATAGATAGATAGATAGGACTCCGACTCCTGGAAGCCTTCATTGTGCTGCTCAAGATTTCTGGGAGTTGTTGTCCAAGAGCATTTAGGGACCCGTGGTTGGGGATAACAGACTTTGAAGTTTACTTTTTTAGATTATTTTAACTTCCCAAAGCCAAATTCTTGTTGTCCAAATTCTGAGAATATTAGTCCATATCTAATGTTTCTAAAATTCAATGAAAGTTTAACTTTAATGAAACTCAATAGAATCTGAAAATCTTCCCGCCTCAATTACATCAGCATGGTGATCTCTTCCACTCTCCATGAAATGTGGTATATTATCTCCTCGAGGTCAAAGTGAGGAGGTTAAACCGAACCCGTCTTTTGTTAGGGTCCCTTTTAAATGCTTCATCCCCCATTCAGCCTCATGGCAGGAGCTCCTTTTGCGAATGGAGACACTGCCAATGACCTCTCCCCAGCTGAGCAGTGGGCCCTCCTCTTCAAGATATTGGCAACAGTCTAATAAATTGATCTGAATTGGTGTCAAATGGGGGGTGGGGAAAATCAGCTTCTGCCTCAGTTTCCTTGAGAGAGAAAGTCAACACGAGCCTCGGAAAGAGACCCAAAGAGAATCAGATTTCTACTACGGGGAGAATTGGGGTTATAGACCATGAGACATCTGTTTGCTTACTGTTGTTGTTTGCATAGTCACCCCATGTTATCTGCCAGCCTTTCTCATCCTGGTGCCCTCACTCTCTGTTGAACAAGGGTGACAGGAGCTGCCATCCATAACCACCCAGAAGGAAGCAAATAGGAGAGGAACAGAACAGCAGTAGTTTTCCAGGGCTTCCAAAAAAGAGTCTATCCCAGCTTGTCCCGCTGATATGAGAGACAGACATTATGACATCTGGCCTGGGAAACAAAGTGTTCTTCACCTTGAACTGCAGCCCATCAGATAGCATCCACTTGTCCGGGAGACCAAGTGGAGGCACCTCGTCTCCATTTCTCTGCCAGCTAGCTCAAGGCGACGATCTTGCTTCCCTGGTCAATTTAAAGTTGTGCCTGTGTCCCAGATGTCCAATACACTGGAACCTGAACAGGCACAGCAGTTCCCTTGCTTGCTTGCTTGCTTGCTTGCTTGGTGGTCTCCCGTACACTTGTGTGAATGCACCAACACACACCTCATTCTAAATATCCCCAACTATTCATCGAGAAATCCCTTGTCCTAAAAGTTCTAGGGACTACATGAACAGAAAGGGCAGGAGCCAATGATCCATCGGATCCCTTGTGTGTCTCTAGATGTGTATGGTCTAGAAGCCCAATGCATCTACTGTACCGTATACTGCATTAAAACGAACAGCTTCTGGATGTTTTGGCTACACACATAACACATGTGCCTCCATACACACACACTCGATCTAAGGACGGCAGAGGTGGAAGGGGCCCTATGGATCACTGAGTCCAGCCCTTCTCAAGGAGGCCAAGGTGGGGAATCAAACTCCCAACCTCTGGCTCTTCCGTTAGATACTTAAAGCACTGAGCTATCCAATAACATGCACAAGTACGCACCTAACTGGGGGAGGTTAAAGGCAGTGGTGGCAAACCTTCAGCACTCCAGATGTTTTGGACTGCAACTCCCACAGTCCTTTGTCATTAGCAATCTAGGCTTGGAATTCTAGGAGTTATTGTCCAAAACATCTGGAGTGCCAAAGATTCGCCACCATTGTTATAAGGTGACAAATGTTTGAGATGGGCTTGTTTCCCTCACACCATGGAAGCTAGACCAGTAGGAACCTTCAAGCTATGTATACCAGGTAGCAAGTCACCATCAAGGAAAAGAATAATGATGTTATTATTTTATTCCACAAGAGGCCAAACAGAGTGGGTTTGCAAAGAATCCAAGTATATTTAATATTTTACTTGCTGCATCCATTTTTATCAAAATGTTGTTTGTTTGTTTTAATTTATTTATATACTGCCAAATTTAATTTAGAGAACAATTGTTTTGTAATGTTCTTGTGTTTTATTGATTACTTTAATTCAAATTAACAGCCGTAAATTATGTGTAAGAACCAGAAGAAAAGCATATAGGTGTTCATATAAATTGTACCCAAACACAGTCTGTAATTTGGAGCCATGTATAAATGTCCTGTATCTCACTCTTATGTGGGAGGAAGTGGACTTTTTTTTAATTGGATTTTTATACCGCCCATCTGGCAGCGAGGTCATTCTGGGCTGTTTACAACAATTAACACATTCAAATGATTTATACAATAAAACCATAAAATAGTAACACAATAAAATAAAAATAAAAATAATATTAAAATGACATAAAACAATATATTATTATTGGCAGGGTAATCAGGACTTGCCCATGAAAGCTCACTTTAAAACATAGCTGTTAGTCTTGAGGTGCCATGATTTTGTCTTTAGTTTTTTTTTTTTTTTTTTAATTATATTTATATTTTTATAAATTGGATACATACTCACACGCACATTCTTAGTGATGCAAATTTATCACAATACAAATACTGTGTCCTGCAAATGAATACATACAGAAATCAGTTTCAGACAGAATGTTCATTGGCATTACAAATGCCCCTCTCCCAGCCTTGGTTTTTTTGGATTTAAATGACCCACCAGGTGGTTGTTGAATAGACATGTGAACCTCTACTGAATGCATTCTAAGCAGAATAGCAAGTTTTCTGGCCTGTAGAGTGAATTTCTGCAACCAGTCTGCATTGAAGGGACGATGAAGGGGATATTCTTCATCGTGTGCCTTCTACAATGGGGCCAATATGCTTGTAATAGCCAGTGCAAAGTTTCATATCTAGTTTCCCCACTGGAATCTTCTTTGATGGAATTTTTGGCTGACACGGAAGGACATGTCAGCAAAGACTAATGGCACAATCCTACCCGTATCTGTAAATGAAATATTGATTGTGATGACCCTTTTAAACAATGAAATATCAATCTCCTTGTTTTCATCGCTGCATCAGCGTCCAGATAAGCAATTTCTAGACTCACAATACATTTGCTGTTTATACCAGGATTAAATACCCACTGGGTTTATTTGACGATTCTTCTTTCCCAGTACAGCTTTTTTTAAAAAGTGTTGTTTCACAAAGGGTTGTGTTTTCTAAGTCAGAATGGTGTCCCTGGTCCATCTTCTTATGTGTCAGTTCCTTGATGGCTTTACATCATGCTAGGAAATAATAGCTGTTGTGGAGGAAGAAGGATTGAGCTGTGTTAGGAAAGTCTGGAGGCTGCTAGACACTCTTGGAGAAGATCAAAATGAAGGAGATAATGATCAAAGTGAGGAGATCAAAATTAAGGAGATGGAACAGAGGAGGGGAAAAAGGTATCCCTAGCATTTCTGGGTATGCTAGTACAAAGTTTGCAAAAAAAACATTGGACTCAGATCTAAACTTCTAGAATTAAGTTAAATTTCAGACTTGGAAATGTTCCTTTTGGGGTCCACAGCTGGTCACATGGGATATTCCAGGTTTTGTAATCAGAGCTGTAATTAGCTACTTTGGAACACCCCAGGCAAGTGCAGCCACCTCCTGCCCATTCCGCCATGTGGCAGTGGTGCAAGCACCCTATGAAAAAGGATGAGGAAAACATAAAGTACAGTACATGCTTTCAAAAACAGGAAAGCAAATAAGACCAAGAAGTGCTGATGCTTATTTGTTTTTTTTTTGGGGGGGTGTCATTCATCAGTAACTGTGGATAAATGAAAAAGTGGATATTGATTCTGCTGATAAGGTGGTCCACCTATAATACTTTCTAAGCTACAACCAGGGAGGAGCATTCATGGTTTTGTCACTCATCACTTCACCTCTGGATAGCTTGGTGGCTTAGGTCTCCGGCTGCGGAGCAAGAGGCTGGGAGTTCAATCCCCCACTCTGCCTCCTTGAGAGATTGTTTTTTCTAAGATTTTGGTCCCCTCCAAAGCCTCAGCTGCTCCACCCTGGTTGTAGCTCAGAAAGTAATATAGTAGGACCACCTTATCAGCGGAATCAATATCCACCTTTTCATTTATCCACAGTTTACTGCAGCCCTATATACAAGATAAAAGGGTGCCCTTGTGGTCTTTGTTACATTCCCTTGTATCTTGTATATAGGGGTTCCCTTGTATCCACAGTTTTATGCATCCACGATACATCATGGACCCGACCCCCCTCCGATATGGGGATCCTACTTTACTTCTAATGTCTGAACTGAGCCATTTGAAAATATACAAACGAAATCATTGCACATTTTTGTTAGCAAGAGAAAACGCCTTGTTAAGGATATTTGCTTTTGATTTAGACGTTCCACATACTTTATGTCAGGATGATGAATGAGCAGCCCTTCTAGTTGTTGCTGAACTTAAAATTCCCATCAGTCTTCAGTAGCATAAACCCTGATGAGGCATGATGGGACTTGTAGTTCAGCAACATTTAGAGAGCCACAGATTTCCCCATCCCGATTTTAGATTCCACTTTGTGTGTGATTTTCATTCCTAATGTCTTACAAAGGTTCTTTTTTAACCTCTTTCTGTTAAAACAGGGGCAGGCATGGTATCTGGAGTTGCAGCTTAGCACTTCTGTGTCTGCTTTTGCCCATTTGGAATATTCAAAGCTTTTTAACAGTTGTTGTTTTAAGATCCCAGCTAACCACTCTAGCTCTTTGTGGTTCTCATTCCCAAAACTCCTTACCTATGAGATGGGAAGCTCTTTCTCTGGAAATGGAAAGAGGCCGAACTGTACTGATCAGTTTGGGAGAAGACTGTATCATAATTCGATTTGAAAGTGGTGCCTGCTAACTTTCCCCTGACCAAAATCCAAAGAAACACGAGTGACCCACTCCCATTGCTGAAAGGTTTCATTTTGCCATCTCGGGGCACGACCGCTTGCGCTCCCCATGACAAAGTAGATCAAATCTCAAAATTGCAAAAGGAAGGTTTTAATTAACGCCAATCTGTTGTGACCAATGACATCCCTCCTGTCAGATCCTGCCCAGTAGAATTCTGACATTGACTGGTCAAGATTAAAATGGCATATAGGTTAGGGCAGTGATGGTGAACTTATGGCATGGGTGCCAAAGGTGGCACTCGGAGCCATTTCTGTGGGCACCCGACATCTCCCCTTCATAGCCACATGTATACTGGTTAAATTGCTGTATTGGCACTTTGTAAAAAAATTGCTGGGTTTTGAATTGCAGTTTGGGAACTCAGTCTCCAAAAGGTTCGGCATCACTGGGTTAGGGGCTACGCATATTTTTTGCAAAGGATTCCTGGTCTTTGCAACAAAATCTATGTAGCTATTTCTATGACATTTCTTTATCGGACACAGAGCAGCAAATTCTTCCCCACCCCATTCACACATGGTCATTCAAGTCAAAGTGCAGGATACACAAGAGCAGCCAATTTTCCTTCCTTCCTTCCTTCCTTCCTTCCTTCCTTCCTTCCTTCCTTCCTTCCTTCCTTCCTTCCTTCCTTCCTTTCTTTTCTTTTCTTTTCTTTTTTTATTTTGGCACAGGATGGAAAATATCCTGAGCACCCTTCTCTATCCTTAGCAATAAACACGCAGTAAAAATCATGTTGCCCAACATATTCTACCTGAGGCAGTCTTTTCACTCTATCTAATGGTACGCCTGGCCCCAAATCTCTGTAAGAAAAAAAAAAAAAATAGAGAGAGGCCCAGATTCCTGAGATATTGCCTGCTAGCCATTTGTTTTGGCATCAGCTTGTCCAAATTAAAAATAACTTTCCTTCTTCTATTAAGTAAATGGGATCGCTCAATCTCATTACTTAATTAATCAAGCGGGGCTGACATACTTGATCTCTCCAGTCTCGATCCAAAGAGAACAGTCTCAAACTGACATCCCCCCCCCTCAGAATGCATTCATTAGAAAGCGTGCTAGAGCCAATGAAAGATATTAGATTAGTAGGAGCACAACTTGCAGAAAGCAAATTTGCAGAAAAGTGTTCCTAAAACTGCCCCATTTTGAGTTTAACCCACTTGGATGCTTTAATTCAAGAGAGCTTAATGGTGCCACCAAAATAACTAGTCTCGGGATCAAACTTGATGGGACAGTCCTCAAAATGCTTGGGGTGTTGTTGATATTTGGAGTTGGTGGAATAGTATCACGGGGCTGGCAGAAGGGAACCCATGTCGGGCCTGGGCCATGGGCTGGTGGACATGTAAACATATTTCCTGTCACAATCCATGTCAGAGTCTCATTTTTAGGGCGCTTTTACACGACCTCTAAAATCCGCTGGCAACTTAAATTCAGACCAGAAATTGTGGGGTTTTGTTCCCTTCCTGTGTCCCCACCCTTCCGCACCCCATTGCTCCTGTCTGCGGTGAGGGAGGGAGAAAAAAGGGAGAAAAGAATGCAGGCACACCTCCGCTCACCTCCATCTGCCGGTCGGAGCAGCCCCGTAGGGTTTCCTGTCTCTTAAAGGGGTGGCGAGATAATCAAAACAAACAGAAGGCGAGGAGAGCCAGGCATTAACAGCTTTACAATCCACATTGGAAATTTTTATTTACCTCCAGAGACCAGGTACTTGTAAAGTGTGCTGGGGTGCGCTTAGGTGGGCGTGGTCGTACTTTATTTTTTTAAAAGTCCGCAGCTGGTGGGAAAACAATTTTAAGCTCCGCATCTGGGAGCCCTTTGCCTTGGATTTTAGGCGTCGTGTAAAAGCAGCCATAATCTGTGTTTTTTGCATATTTGTGCTGATTTTTTTAAAATTCAAAACACAAACTCTAGACAGGTCTGGCAGATTGTGTAAAATTCATTCACATAGGGTAAGACATTAAATTGAGGAAAACCAGTTGTTAGTGCTGGGGATGAGCCTGAATTTTAAATTTAGGCTCAGGGGCATAACAAGACATAAACAAATTTCCCTCCTTAGGATAGGGAGGATAGCAGTTCTCTTAGAACAATTTCCTCTGATTTTACAGTTTTCCTTGGAATTTGTGGTGATAAAATTAGAAGAGTGCAGCAGTCTAGCTAGGTGAGCTCAGCCCTATGAACTAAGCACAATTTCATGTTTATTGTTCCAACAAATCTCTTCAAGATAAAATTGAGACTTAAGTCCACAAGCTACTAGCTGTGGCTTCTTTGCGTGCAAGAATGCTCAAAGGCCAACAAAGGCACGCCCTTTCAGATGGCCATCCATTGCAGATAAAGGGGAAGAAATTAAAAAAAACTATTTCCTTAAAGAACGAGAAAATTATTAAAGGAGGAGGCAACCTTGTTAAGTTTTAAAAAGGTAAAGGTTCCCCCCCTGCACATATGTGCTAGTTGTGTCCGACTCTAGGGGCAGAGCTCATCTCCGTATTCAAGCCATAGAGCCAGTGTTGTGCAAGTCCATGGCCACGTGGCCGGCATGGCTGCAAGGAAGCACTGTTTTACCTTCCCACTTTTTACGGCAGTACCTGTTCATCTACTTGCCTTTACATGCTTTCGAACTGCTGGGTTGGCAGGAGCTGGGGTTATCAGTGGGAGCTCACTCTGCTGCCTAGCACCTGGGATTCAAACCACCAACCTGCCGACTTTGCAGCCGACAAGTTTTGGAAACCTTAGTCCAGTGCTCCCCAACCTTTTTGTCTCCACGGACCGGTATTTGTTTGATTATTTTCCCGTGGCCCGGGGTGGGGGTGGGGAGGGGGGAGATGGGGGTGTGGGGGGCAGGGGAGGGTGTGGGGGGGCGGGGGATTTGCGGGGGGCTTGGCATGTGTACCTTGGGGGGCCACGCGGCGGCGGGCGGCGGCGCGGCGCTGCCGGCTGGGGGCGTCGGGCGTGCGCTCCCCCATGCACGGGCCAGGGGGAGCCGGGGCTCCTGGGCGGGCGGGGCCCCGCCTCCTCCTCCTGTCGGCGGCCGGAGGCAAGCGGCGGCGCAGAGGTGCCCCAACTGAGGCGGGCCCCGGTGGCCGCGGCCGCGGCCACGGCAGCCGCCCGGGTTCGGCTGGGCTCCGTGGCCGGCGGCGGGGCGCCCCGCGGCCGCCCGCCGCCGCCGCCCACCTCGGTGGGGCACCTCTGTGCCGCCGCTTGCCTCCGGCTGCGGCCAGCGGGAGGGGGAGGGGGAGGAGGCCGGTGGGGGTGGCGTCTCCAGCCTAAGGGCGCCACCGGGACCGCCGAGCCGGCCGCGGGGCGGCGGGGCGCCACGCGGAGTCGCGGCCGAACCCGGGCGGCTGCCGTGGCCGCCGACAGGAGGAGGACGCGGGGCCCGCCCGCCCAGGAGCCCCGGGCTCCCCCCCTCCCCGCCTGTGCGCCGTGCCCTGCGGCGGCGACTCCTGCTCCGGCTGCCCGCGGGAGAGAAGAGGAGGAGGAGGAGGGCGGCGGAGGAAAAGGGGAGGAGCCTCCCCGGCCTCCCCAGGCGGCCCGGTGCCAACCGGTCCACGGACCGGCACCGGTCCGCGGCCCGGGGGTTGGGGACCACTGCCTTAGTCCACTGAAATACCTTATCTGAACCACAGTCTTTAAGTGGTTACTTAGAGAAAACCAAGTCAGACTAAGGTGTCCGAACTCACCTGGCAGTCTGTTTAACTATATTTCCTGCAGATACCTTGACTAGCGTGTTGCTACGCTTATTATTACTGTTTTAAGGTGGAAGTGTACAGCAGTGGGAGGTTTAGTAGCAATAGAAAACATGGCTTGGGGGGGGAGAATGCAGCCCCTATCACACCCTTCAAAATTGTTCACCCCAAGCCTACAGTGACTAGCAGAGGTTCAAAAAAGGTCTTTTCGCATCTTCACCAAGACCAAACATTGGATATTCTAAAATGATTGTGTGATAGTGGCCAAAATCCTCCTACTTCATGTGGTAACATTGTACTAGTGTAGGTTCATTGAACATTCCCCCCCAAAGCCATGTTTCAGTGATTTAGATATCCAGAGGTCGAGAGTTCAATCCCCCACTGTGCCTCCTACAGGTAGAGCCAGGCTATGGGTCATTGGGCAAGCTGCACCGTCCCAGAGCACTTCCAGAAGGAAGGAATGGTAAACCACATCTGTGTATTCTCTACCTAGAAAACTGAAAAAGGGTTGCCATATATCAGAATTGACTTAAGGACATGGGGTTATTATTAGGTTCTTGGAATCAATGGGGATTTGCTGAGTCAACTCTTCTGTAAGTTCTGTTGATTCAAAGGAACCTACTGTAATGCGACTTACTAGGCTGAATTAAATTGTGGCTAGATACAGGGGTGGACAAACTTTGGCCCTCCAGATGTTTTGGGCCACAACTCCCAGAATTCTAAGCCTAGATTGCCAATGACAAAGGACTGTGGGAGTTGTGGTCCAAAACATCTGGAGGGCCAAAGTTTGGACACCACTGAGCTAGAATATGCCCAATGCCATTTGAATTGAGGGAGCTTACAAAGGAGTTGGTTCACCAAATTTGAACTGATTTAGTAGACCTAATCCATTTTACCATACTAAGAAGCAAGATTTTAGCCAATGTGAATTAATTGCTTTGTTTGTTTGCTTGTTTGTTGTTGTTGTTGTTGTTGTTGTTGTTGCTGCTGCTGCTGATGATGATGATGATGATGATGATGATGATGATGATGATGATGATGATGATGATGATGATGCAACAAACTGCTATAATCACAAATAGTTTTAACAAGGGCAACAGATGCTCTTAAAACACATTTGTCATGGTTTTGCCAGTTTGTTTTAAATTTGTGCAACAGCAGGTCTGTACAGCTTTGGCAGAATCTCATTAACCAGTACTTCTACTGTTTGGAACAATTTATATGGCCATTGTTAAAAAAACTAGTATGGATTGGGATCAAACCAGTTCAGACTGGGACAATGGGAATTTAGAGACCAGGACCAGAGGCAATCTGTAATATAGATAAGGCATTTAGCTGAGACTGCCAGAGAATCAATGACCTGGCAGTCATGTATCTGATACACTCTCATTCCTTCTCTAATGGGAAGGAGAGGGAGGGAGGGAGGGGGGGAGGAGGAGGAGACGGAGATGGGTATGATTGAAATAACTAAGAAAAATGCTAGTGTATAAATCTTCTGTTGTGGCAATTAGTCATTCCATGCTGCCCAAGCCAAACTGCTGTGATTATTTTCTCCTCCTCTTCTCAGAAAGGTATGCCTGATGTTTATATCTTAATGGCAGGCTTCAATGAGGGGCTGCTGTTACAACATGTTTTTCTTCAGTGTCTCTTGAGGAGTGGCCTCTCTTATATTAACAGAAATTGTATAGAGCACCTATGAGGAAAATCTAGTCAGCTGAAAGCTCTCTTGAGAGAAAATGGCAAGGCAGTGAGGAGGCTGAGTTAAGAACTCATTTACCCGCCCTCATGAAAGACTTGCCTTGGCCATCACACGTTGATTCCTTAATATAAATGCACCTTTCTCTCACTAATTAGCAGGATTCGCTGCTTACAAGAAAGCTCCCCCAAGTTAGCTATAATGACATTTCATTTCTGTGGTTACTGGTGCAAGAGAAAGTCCTGACAGGCAGCTGTATCCTAAATAGATATGGGCATGACCAGAAAAAATGACATTTCAAGTTTTCATTTGTCAGAACGGGTCCGTTTCGGGTCGTTTCCGTTTGTCGTGAAATTTTTCAAAAATTTGTCGTTTCCGTTTGTCGTTTCCACCGCGATTTAGCGCGATTTGACTTCCCAGAGCATAGGGGCGTCCTGCAATCAGGGCCGGCACTAGGTGTCTTTGCGCCGTAGGCGGCGGGCAGGGCGGGGGACTGGCGGCGAGGGGGAGGTGCGGGCGGGCGGCGGTGGCGGGGGGCCATGGGCGGGCGGTGGCCACGGGTGGGCAAGTGGGCGGGCGGCGGCGTGGGCCGCAGGCAGGCGGGTGGCGGACGGGGCGGGTGGCAGGCAGGCGGACGGGCGAGTGGGCAGTTAGGATATCACTTAGGATAGAGGTTCTGTTCTTGGCTTGCACCCCAAATGTGTGTGTGTGCAAGCAAATTGAAGTTGGGAAAATAGAAAACAAATGGTAGTATATAATATATATTTAAAATAAATCCACACTTCCCACTCCCAGTCGAACCTCCCCCTTTATCCAATATCAGAAAAAAATCCTCAAACTGCCAGAGAAGAAATAAAGAATAAACTGCTATTCCCTTCAGCAGACAAAGCTGCAGGGAATCAAAGAAATTATTTTCTAAATTCAATTCCCTCCCTGCCTGCCTAACTTAAATCCTAAAGCCTCCAGCCTCCCTGTTCAATCTCGATCGGATCACACCAGCACCAGCAGCCAGCCCTCCTCCCTCAACCACATCCGTACACCGACCCGACTGCGATTTCTGGAAGGTGCCTTGGCTTTTCATGCCCTCAGCGACATCCAGAAGTGTCAGTCAAAAACCTGGCGATGCCATTGGTGGAATGATTCAAAAAAATTGCATGGTCCCATCCCATGCCCAGCCCAAATGGGCAGGTCTAAAAAAATAAAAAATAAAATAAAATAAAATAAAATCAATACGACGTTTTATTGCTATAAAAAACCCACTGCTGCTACTATAAAAATTCAGGCATTTAAAATAAATAAATTTCACATGTTTCTGTGGTGATTTGGTGTGTTTTTTGACCACGATTTCAAAAGAAAAATTGTGGTCGCCATTTTGGATCCCCCCCCCGCATGGCATGCAGCGAGAGACAGACGACGAGGATGACCCTCCCCCAGCCTGGTGCAAGCAGCCCAGGACAGGAGAAGAGGGGGGGAAAGGCTGGGGACCCCCCCAGAAACCACCCCTCTGGTAGGTGGCAAAGCCTCAGGCAGGCATATTTTCACCTGCTTTTTTGGCCGGGAGCTGGGGTTTTTAAAAAAAACTTTTAAAAACTTTTTCTGTGCTTCGCATTGCACGATTGCCACGTTGCCACAAACGGAAACGAAAAACCCGACCAAATTTTTCTTTTTTCGGTTCGAGTTTGAGTTCTGACGGCATAATTATCGTTACCATTTCCGTTACGTAACGGAAACAATAACCGAAAACAGAAACGACAATTTCGCCAAGTCGTGCCCATGTCTAATCCTAAATTTCTTAATCACATGTAATAAATTGTTTTCTTAACCCTAGGTAATGTGACAGAAAGTTACAAAATGGCCAGGTCTCAACCAGGTTTAATAAGGATACTCACAAACTGGAGCAAGTTCAGGGGAGGGTTTGGCTGCTATCTCACCTGGGGGAAGATCCGGATATTGTGAAAGTCCAGCTTTTCTTCTTTCTTGGTCACGTGACTGAAGATGTGGGATCTCCATTCCCATGTACAAGGATATTTTTTTAAAGCACAGACCAGCCCCAGGGCCAGCAGGTGGCACTAGAAAAACAAAACAACAACAAGAACAAAAACTAGCGCTGAGAGCCTGAAGGCCAGCTGATCAGTGCTGGGGGGGGAGGGAAAATTTAAAAAAAAATTTAAAAAAGCACCAACAAGCCCCAGGATGAGCTGGTCGGGGCGGGGGGCGGGGAGCAGAAAACCGGATCATATGTGAGCTCCCACGGACTTCTGGTTCGCATTTTTTACCAGAGCAAAAAATTCTCAACTTCTTCTTCTTGGAAAACTCACTAAAGTGGGCATAATGTTTTTTTTTTTAAAAGCCCAATGGCCGTAGGGACAATTTTTTTGGAAACGCTTTATCTTGAAATTTAATAAGCATTTTAAAGGACATGTGATAGAACCCAAAGATGATCAGGGGGCTGGAAACTAAGCCCAATGAGGACAGACAGAAGGAAATGGGCATGTTTAACCTTGAGAAAAGACAACCGAAGTGACAAATGACAGCACTTTTCAAATACTTGAAAGGCTGTCATACAAAGGACGGATAGGATCTGTCCTCAGCCATCCCCGAGTGCAGGACACGTAGCAATGGGCTCAAGCTACAGGGAACCAGATTTAAACTGAATATCAGGAAAGCCTTCATGACTGTTAGAGCAGTATGACAATAGAACCAGTTACCTCAGGAGCTGGCAACTGGCGAGCGCTCCAACGCTGGAGGCATTCAGGAGGAAATTGGACAACCCTCTATCAGATCTGCTTTTATCTGGATTGTTGCAATAAGCAGGGGGTTAGACTCTGTAGCTTTGTAGGCCTCTTCCAACTCAATTCTTCTAATACCCAATTAGCAAAACAAAATATGTTTCCATTTGGCTAAGGCCGTCATCTTAAAAGGGTCCAGATGAAATCTGGGTGTTTAAGATGGTAGATTAAATGATAGCTCGTAAATCCATGGATGGATGTGTGGTCAGAATATGTTCTCTCAACCTGCCTTCCCAATATTCGAGATATCTGAAAATAATTAACTGTGATGCAAAGAGAGATGGTAACCAAACACAGTACACCCCGAGTTGAGTATTGTCCTTGTCTCTGGTTTGAAGTGCCTGGCACTGTCTCTGCAATGTACCATCGCTCCTGATCATTAGCAGGAAACTAGAAGCTTCAGGAAGCTTAGTGTAGCTCAAATGCAGAGCTGCATCCACGGACCCTTTCGATTTAGTAGGATCCAAGCAACATCCCATCCCATGGATCCTGGGAATAGGAATCAGGCCTGGATCCAAGACTCCTAAACTCTATTGTGTGCACACAGAGCTTGCAAATACTCATATCCGGCTTTTGTGAGACTTTTCTTATTGTTGCCACATACCATCAGGTCATCTACTTTCTTATTGAGCTACCTGCAAAATGTCCTGTCCAAAACAGCAGTGCTCAGTTCTTGCAAACTGCAGGCTGTGGTTCCTTTAAGGAGTCAATGCATCTCAGATTTGGTCTTCCTCTTTTCCTGTTGCCTTCTGTCTTTCCCAGCATTACTGTCTTCTCCAGAGAACCCTTTTTTTCTCATGATGTGTCCAAAGTCAGACAGTCTCTTACCCTGTTATAAAACTTCTAGTCTGTTGGACTCAAGTTGCTTTAGAAGGCCCAGGTGATGAGAGGGCAATCACCCAAGTGATGTATTTCTTCAAGAAATGGGAAATGAAATTCTTGCATCGTTCTTCTTTTCTTCTCTTACAGACACTACAGATGGGCATCAAGCATTTTTCTGGGCTGTTTGTGATGTTATGCGTTGGATTTGGCTTGTCCATTCTCACTACCATCGGAGAACATATTGTATACAGGCTGGTAATCCCACGGATCAAAAGGAAATCCAAGATGAAATATTGGCTCCATACAAGTCAGGTATATATATTTCAGAACTAAGCCTCTCGGAAGTAAATAGTTCTGTTCTGAACAGACTGGGACCAAAAGCCAAAGCTTGTGGGGGGGGGGATGTTTTGTTTGTACCATAGCTCTCATCGTGCTGGCTGAAAGATCCTGAAGGTTGCAGTCAGTAAGTGGAACTTTTCCAAGCTGGAGTAATTCCCAACACAAGCAGGGGGCATGATCATAAGGGGCTTTAAAAGCCACTTCCCAAGTTGGCATATGACCAGAGGTCAAACAACACATCGAGAGAAATGCACATTTCATGCTGCTAGAACGTTTTCTGCCCAGAGCTTCATGCCCAAGCAATCAGACTGGGCATTCTAGTCCAGAAATGCAAATCTGCACACCTCTATACTAGAGCAGTTGGCAGGTATTCTGATAGGCTTGACATGATTAGGCTTGCCTTCCTTGGAACTTCGACAACACAGTTGCCTGTTCTGCTTTTTTACCATCTAAAAACATCAGTATTATAAGCTATGTCCATACTTGGGGAAATGCACATACAGTCAGATCCCTGTATCCACAGGGGATTGGTTCCAAGCCTCCCTGCCGATGCTGACAATTGCTGATAACATTGAATTCTATACATAGCTTGGTAAAAGAAAGAAAAAAATCCAGGGGAAAAAAGCCTTTTTCATGATGCATTACCAGAACTGGCCAGTAGAGTGAGTCAGAGACCATGCTATGTCTTCTTCAATAACAAGCATACATAGCATGGCATTTGGCTCCATCTAGTGGCCACTTCAGGTAAATACATGATGAAAATATGTATTTCTAATATATTTTTTAAATTTATCCGACAATTGATAAGTGAAGCCACAGATACCAATCCCAGTGATAGAGGATTTTTACTATATTTACCGATTAAAAACAAAGGGAAGGGAGAGAATTATCATAAAGTGCATTTTTCTCAAATGAGCACAAATGTTGAACTTGTTCGCAGCTTATGCTTGCTATAGGGATTAACACCTCTGTCAGGGGAGGCTCAAGACATGTTGGGGTCTTCAGCTGGGGTAGGTTTAAAAGGCTCCATAGCATTACATGTCCCAGAAATAATTGTCTTCTTCCTCTTCTGTTCTTTGTTTTTCAAGGCCCCTCAGACTGGAACCATGAACTGTAGCTAACTTAGCTTGCACATGAATCCAGTGCAGGACCTTCGGGGCAATTTCCCTCTCTGGGGGGTTAGACAAATTCTCTTGTGTCAGGGCCATTAAAAAGGAAGAAAGGTGCTGGCCTTTGGGCTCATGGCAACTGGGAGGAATGCCCTTCCAGCCCACCGGCCACTGGATGAGACTCTACATCCCACTCACTGCTGGGAGCATTGGCTAAGAGATCCAGAGAGTTGTAAATGGTCCCTTTCCTAAGAAAACAATTTCTTCTCCAAAGCTCTGTCCAGTTCTCATGCCAGAGATGTCAAAATCAAAGTCAGGAGGACCTTCAAGGAACAGCATAGCACGGCCCAAAGCGGGGACTAACGTTGCTCTCAGAATACCAATTTGTGCGAGTGTCACAATCAAACCGCTTGGTGGAAAATGTATGTTTAACTATGGTGTGGTCTTGCCTGCCAAACCCGAATGCTGTATTCAGCCGTACATTTTAAAATGCAAGGGCCATTCCCCTGCTGATTAGCTTGTTTTCTGTTTTTCCCCTAGAGGCTGCACCGTGCTCTAAATAGCTCATTTATTGAAGACAAACACCAGCCGAAAGCAAAGCGAGTTGAAAAGAGGTAAGAAAAAAAATTGACTTGTTAAAATCCTTGTTTGCAGATGAATATGTAGATATTAATCCCCCGGGCACAAAAATATATTTGGCAAAGGAAAATAAAAAATACAGTGGACCCTTGTATAACAAACAGCTTGTATAACATAAAATTTGTACAACATAAAACATTCCAGAGATAGGGGAAATTTGCTTAACATAATTGCCTATGGGGAAAATCCATACAACATAAAAATGGGATCACTCTGTTTTCAATGCATTCCTATGGGAATTTGTATAAAGGAAAATTTGCTTAACATAATTTCATTTGGAACAAATTAATTCCTTTATACAAGGTACCACTGTATCTTGGAAAATGGCATAGTAGAATGTAGCCACATGTTGAAGAGAAACAGAAAATTGTATTTATTTGCACTGAGTGAGTCATAAATCATAAAGAAGCCCTTTAGGTACATTACTTCCTGTGGAATAGTAAATCAATTCCCATCAATTTATAATACTAATCCCTGTTTTGGATTCTACAGTGGACACACTGGATGGTGTGGGTTCCAGTCCCTCTTGGAACAACCCACACCCCCAAATGCCAGAAGTGACAGGTGGCCCACTTTTCATTCCCTAAAAACCTTTGCCTCTATTAAGGGAAGTCAATGCACTAGCACAAGACCCGCTGCATCAGAGGTGTTATGCATCTGCAGTCAGCGCAAGGGTTTTAGAGTAGACAAGAGATTGAGCAACCTCACACAGGTGTTTGCAAAACAGTGTGATCCACTGCAACTGCATTAGTGGGACTTTCATCCTGCTATCTTTCTGTTGGATGATGCCTCAGGTTTCCCCCAGAGGTACACCTTGGTTTTGTGGCAGAGTAAGACAAACAGCAGCGGAGGAGCCATGTTACCTTGTGGAGTCCACTCTTGAAAACTTAGAATGATTTCCCCTTTTGTCAAGGAACTGCATCCGCGCTTCTTCCTGTGAGATTCCGAACAGGTTCACTAACGGTTCGGCGGATGATACAGAAGACGAGACTGGTTTATCTTCAAAATCCAATAAACTTTTATTAGCAACATTCATTAACTTCTGGCTTACATCTCTTTGGTTCCAACCGTCAGTAAAAGGGAATAACAAAGGAGGTTCTGAACTTGGATTAACTGGGGGTTCACAGACATCAGACCCTTCTCTGAAAGGATTATGCACACTTATTTGGGGCGTGCTGCATGGGGGGACTGATTCATACCCATGAAAGGGAGTCCAAATCCTTGAGGGTCGACCTCCGGCCCCAGACTCCAGCCCCATCCGGGAATCCATCTCGGCGCACTTGACTCCAAACCCCTCCGATTAACTTCAGGTCGGACAGGGGATCTGGGAACATTCAACCTAGGCGGTCCCGGTGGAGTGGGTAGAGGTAACCCTAAATAACTAGGAGGTATGGGCAGAGGTAAACCAATCTCCTCTTTCCCCCATCTATCCTTCTCCGTCTGAGTGCCCCTTTCCGTTAAAATCGTTACTTTCCTAACGGTCTGGGTTGCACGCTCCACTCGCCCCTCCTCCCAGCCACGCGCCCCGCCTGCATTCCCTCTCACGTCCCCCTCCGTTTGTGTCTGTGTATCTTTACACACCCTTGGGCGATTGTTCCATTCCGTCTGCACCCCTACGCTTCTCTTTACCTTTTCACTATCCATTTCTACCTGTACACCGATGTGCCAAGCTTTCCCTACTACATAACGTTTCTTTTCTATCTCTGCTTGAATTCCCACATTATACATTATTCTTCTGGTTATCATTTCTACTTGTATTGATACATCCTTTCCTGATCCCTTCCATTCCTTCACTTGTATCTCTCTATCTACCTGTCTCTTCTTCCATTCTTCTACTTGTATTCCCTTATCTGATTTCTCCTTCTTATTACGCCTCATATATGCCCTCCAATTCAATGCCTCTTGTGCTACTGCAAAGAAGCTCCCAATGGTTGGTATCTCTACATCCTCCCTTTTATAGCCCTCGTGCTGTCTCTTTATGTTTCTTTCCTCTCCATCTGGGTCCATTCCTTTTTGTTCATCTTTCATCTTTCTCTCTGTCCCTGTTTCTTCTTCTTTATTCTTTTCTTCATTATTCTCAGCTTGGTTAGCGGACAGACCCACATCCTCCTGCTCACACTTCCTAAGAAAATAAGAACACTCGCAGTTATTAGAGGAATACACCTGAGTTAGAAAGAGTGGCGGACATCCTGGAGATGTAAGGAGACCTTGGCTGTCACCCAGGGCCGGTGCTAGTTTTTTTTTTTTTGTGCCCTAGGTGAGGGGCGGGGGTGGGGCAGGCGGGGGGTGGGCAGGGTGGTGGGGGGTGGGGTGGCAGGGGGCAGCAGATGGTGGGGGATGGCGACGGGCACGGGGGGGCAGACAGCGACGGGCATGGGGGTGGGCGGCGATAGGCGCAGAGGGGTGGCGAGCGGGCGGCAATGGGCGGCTGGCGGGCAGTGGGGGATGGCGGGGGGGCAGCAGGCTGGCCAGCGCCCTCTCTCCATTTTGGCGCCCTAGGCAACTGCCCAGTTCACCTTAATGAAGCGCCGGCCCTGCTGTCACCTTTCATCTCTGGGAAACAAGGGAAAGTTCCCTCTTTCATGGAGGAACAAGGGGGGAAATGGTGTGAGATGGAAGGAAGTGACATCAGCAACCTTAGGACTAGCACTTTAAAACTGAAAAGCAGTCAGCAGAAGCCTAAGCAAAATAGAAGCCAATCTGGAAAACAAGAGGAGATGATTCTTTTCACCCCTCTCTCTTTCTCATGAAAACAAAAAAGGATCCTTTTAAGTGTGTACTGAATGGCCCCCATCACCTCCAGCAGCTTTGAAGGTGGATTCCAATTCCTAGAGACTTCCAGGAGCAAAGATCTCCTTCTTTAAAAAATAAAATTAAATTGGATAGCACTTCAAAATCAGATGGGAGTTCCATGCAGCTTCCATGGCCTATGTTGCCTGTCCTTGCTGTATGGGAGCATCACAGACAGACACAAGTGATCATCACGCTTCTTCTTCTTCTTCTTCTTCTTCTTCTTCTTCTTCTTCTTCTTCTTCTTCTTCTTCTTCTTCTTCTTCTTCTTCTTCTTCTACCACTGCAAGAAGATGGTGGTGGGGGAGGAGGATGTTTAACTAGATATATGAGAGTCTTTTTAAAGTGCCTAATAATTTATGGTTACCCCATAGTAGCAGTTCTTGGTAAGGTAAAAATTGTCTGGCAAGTTCAGCTGTGTTCCTTGCCAAGCTGGGGCTAAGAACCAGATGGAAGAAAATAAATAGCCTCAGCCCTAGAAATATCTCTGTCATGTTTCCTGGTTCTAATTGCAGCCCTCCCAACACCAGGACTGTTCAAACCAATTGCATTTCCATTGCTGATTCATGTCCACAGGGCCTGTGTTGTAGGAACAGAGTCCAAGCACACAGCAATAATGAATTAATCCATGCGAACAGGGCAGGGAACTCTCTCCCTATCCATGATAACACTCATTTATTCCTTTCGATTGTTGCTGTATTGAAAATGGAAAGAAACTGAGGAATGATGAAAATAAGTTATACGGTATAATTATTTCCCTGGGGAACCATCCTCTGATACCTCCTTCAATCATACATTTCTCAGAAGGCTCTTCTAAAAATAAAAATCAATAAGAGTACATGCATACCTGTGGCTTCATGTGTAGCAGGATTCATCTATTTCAATCAAGATGGATTCGCTAACCATACATTCTTTAGTGTTTGGATCCATGTTATTGTGGAACAGAGGCCAAATGGTCTTAACAGGGGTACAGTAACCCCCCCATCTATTGCGGGGGTTAGGGACCCACCCAACCCACGATAATTGAAAATCCATGATATGCGGATGCAGGTCAGGGGGGACACAATTTTAAACATTGCTTGCCACTTGCCAGCACCCCGGGGGAGGGTGCAGGGGAGCAGCGTGCAATCTTACAAAGGGTTTTTGGCCGCGGAGCCAAGTGCTTGGCTCCGCAAACGAAAGCCCTTTAAACATTGTGTGGTGCTTCCCGGCACCCTGGGGAGCATGTGGGAGCAGTGCACGATCTTTAAAAAAGGCTTTGTGATGCGGAGCCAAGCGCTTGGCTCCGCAGCCAAAAGTCCTTTAAACATTGTGCACTGCTTCCCAGCACCCTGGGGGGTGGGGAGAAGTGGCATGCAATACCTCCATGGAGGCAAGCCCCAGGCTCCAGATGATTGGCACTGGGGTGGGGGAGAAAAACCTTTTGTTTCCCCATCCCAGCACCAATCAGCTGGAGCCTGGGGCTTGGGTAAAGGGGGAAAGGTTTAAAAAGCCCTAAAAACTTCCTGGGGGTAGGGAGAAGTGGCATGCGATACCTCCATGGAGGCAAGCCCCAGGCTCCAGCTGATTGGCACTGGGGTGGGGGAGAAAAACCTTTTGTTTCCCCACCCCAGCACCAATCAGCTGGAGCCTGGGGCTTGGGTAAAGGGGGAAAGGTTTAAAAAGCCCTAAAAACTTCCCCCCTCCCTCAAGTCCTGCGATCCTACGATATAGCGGGACCGCAGTATATGAACCATGAAAGGGCGGGGGACCACTGTATGTTAGCTAGTTGGAGGTAAGATATCAGTAAATTCTTATTAACTGTTGCAGTTCTCAGATTTAGAGAGAAAAATTCCAAGTTGAACATTGTTGCACAGATCCAATCTTCCGGGATCTGAAGATCTACACTTTGGACCACAGATATTATTAGACTACACTTCCAAGCAACCCCAGACAACAAGGTCACTAGTCAAAAATGGTGGCTCCATTTCTCCAACATCATATTTGGGATTTGTGGGACTTAATTAATAAGGAGCATGCTAGCATTTGAGGAAGTTTGCATAGCACTTTTCTGTTCACACCTACATTGACTAAAGAAATAACATCAGGTGAGGCGTCAGATGGCCAACTTCCAAAAAATATGTGGTAGGCCATATTGAACCAGTCAAAATCACAGCATGTCCTTCGAAGTACACCCCTAGCAAGGAACTGGAAACCACAT
The DNA here is from genome assembly GCA_029282475.1 of Phrynocephalus forsythii. NCBI lineage: Eukaryota > Metazoa > Chordata > Lepidosauria > Squamata > Agamidae > Phrynocephalus > Phrynocephalus forsythii. Next base: position 17,708,150 of record JAPFRF010000004.1, read on the forward strand.
CAGATGGGGTTTCCAAACCCAAGACTAGATCTTCGCAGTTCTGGCACTTTGGGGAATCTATCTGATACCTTTATTAGAAATGCACGGTCCACAACTGGAGGCTAGTGCATAAAGAGAGACAAGTTCAGAATGAAACAAACTCTCAGAAGTATGTTTGCGGCACCCAAAATGAATGAAATTGACAGAACTTTCACACAAATGGCCGTTCTACAAGCTCCTCATTTCCACAGCGTAACTTAAAATTGGGAGGTCATTGTGTCGCCACTGATCTTAACCAACTGAGAGTTAAACTAAATTGTATCTTTGGGACATTTTAGAAGAAACAGTGAAAGACTCCTGTTAGTCATGGCACATGAGTTTCCTCCCCTATGTACTTTGTGTTGGTGACTCATTCTTAGAAGGCAGACATGGGTTTCACAAATTTGATTGCTGAGGCATGTCTTTGTAGGGGGAGGGTTAATGGTAGAAAATATGCATTGCCTGTAATATTTACCTGGACCCTCAGAAATCTTTACTTGCTGGTTGTAAATGGAGCAACCTACAAATTGAGACAGCTGCCTAGATAAGTGTTTTTCAACCGGTGTTCCGCGACACATTACTGTGCCACGAGATGTTGGTTGGTGTGCCGCAGCACTGGGGAGCTGGAGGAAGGCCAGGCGTCCAGAAAGAAGCCGCCGCCGCCGCCGCCGCCAAAGGCGCTCCCGCTGCCGGAGCCCTTATCAGGGCTCCGATCCGAGAGGCCAGCTGGTAGGCGGCCTGTCAAAAAGAGACCGGCCAGAGACCGGTCCGCCGCCGCCGCTGGAGGAGGAAGGGCGGGAAGGCGCGCCAGCAGGAGGAACAACCCCCCCAGCCGGAGAAGCGATGCGGTGTGTGTCGTGTGTGGGGGGAGGGGGAAGCGATGTGTGGTCACGGGGTGGGGAGGTTGGTGGAGAGGGGGAGAAGGAGGGTGGAAGAAGACGCTGCGATTGGTGGCCGGGGCTGCCCATCAGCTGCGCCCCGACTTCCTGCCTATCCCTCCTTTGCGTGCCGGCGAGGACAGTGGGCGGGAAGGAGAAGAAATAAGGGAGGAGGAGGAGGAGGAGGAGGAGGAGGAGGAGGAGGAGGAGGAGGAGACTGGAGAGCGAGAGAGTGAAAGAGAGCCAGGAGACCCGTGAGGGTGGGCGTGCGACCCTGCAGATCCAGGTAGGAGCGCGTGCATACCCCTCTTTTAAGGGTGGGGAGCGGCGGCTGTTAACAATTGTCATTTTTGTGTGGGGGGGAAGGGGAGGACGTGGGAGGCTGAGGGGGGTCCCTTCTGGGCCCTGTGGCTGCCTGGCTGGAAGGAGGTGGGGGCAAGTAGCAAGAGGCAAGAATTACTTCAATTTTCAATGTTACTTGTCTGCTTTGCACTTGGCATACACATCAACAACATAAAAACATAGTGGAAACATATTAAGAAGCCTGACCAGAGGTGATGGAACTGAACAAGAGCATGCTTGCTAACTAAAATTCACCATCTAGTCCTGAACGTGTCTTCAACAGTTATTTCAAATATATAAATGGTGCAGTTTCAGGGCAAACTAGTGCAGGATGGAATTAAATCAAATGGATTTAAAACCATAATTTATTTATTTTTAAAAAATAATATTTTTCATGATTTAAACAAAAATCTATTTTTAAAAATTTAAAACATGATTTAAATCCATTTGAATTCATTTTTTAAAAAAACATTGATTTTATCCACTCTAGATATAGCAGATTGCATGACATCCTAAGGGGATATTGGTTTGAATCTCCACTTGGCCATGAATACTCACTGAGGGTGGTACTGGTGAAAACTAATCCTTAAACACTTCTTTTCCCTTACAAGCACTATTAGGGTCACTCTTAAGTCAGTTCTGCATTGATGGCACAGCAGCCATATAACATAAATGGGCAATGAGCTTTGCAAGTTCCTCTGAAAAAAAGTGCCAGGAGGAGGGAGGGGGAAGGTGAGGGCAGGCGGACATTTTGATAGGGATGCCTTGGGAGGGCCTGGGCTGGAGGATGGATTTGTTGTTGTTTTTTTTGGGGGGTGAGAAGTGTGTTTGTGTGTGTCTGGACTCTGGAGGATGGATTAGCAGCTTTGTGTTCAGCCAAACAGGCCCAGGTTGCGCACTGAATAAAGTATTTTGTAATTTTTCATATTTCTGTTTACTTACTATAACTATTTTATAGTAAAGTAATTATAAAATACTTTCTTTGTGTTTATTTGATTCCTATTCAAGAGAATTACTGTTTATATATTGTAAATATAGGCACAGAGTTAAATTTTTTAACATTTTCTAATGGTGGTGTGCCTCGTGATTTTTTTCATGAAACAAATGTGCCTTGGCCCAAAAAAGGTTGAAAAACACTGGCCTAGATGCCCTAACAACATCCAATCTCGCCTGACTTTGGAAGCTAAGCAGGGTCAGTTCTGGTTAGTACTTGGATAGGAGACCACCAGGGAATACCAGGTGCTGTAGGTGCCTGGAGTAGGAACTGGCAAACCACTCCAGTAAAACTCCATGGGCATGGGGTCACGAAGAGTCAGTCACAACTGTAATGACACCTTTTACAGAAACAGCAATTTGCACTGTGGATGCTCTGTGAAGTGTTGTTTGGAGGAGGTTCAACTTCAACACACACACACACACACACACACACACACACAAATTGAGAAGTGCCTCCTGCCTATTTCTTGCCCAAGATAAGTAGCACCAGAAGACAGGAAATGGTTTGGTTTTCCCTACTTTGCATGCCTAGCACAGTGTGTACACAAAACAGGCCACCCTCTCCTGACTGTGAATGTGCCTTTCTTGATGCAGGTCCAACGCAGGCAACAGCGAGCATTCAGTATGGAATACAGCCAGCCCTGGGAACTGCCACCAGAGGAAATATATCTGCAGTGAGGAAAGCCAGAATGAAGTTGTACTTAAGCAGCAGCAACTGCAGCAAGACATACCTCTTTCCCCGCTCAAGAGAGATTCTCCAACTCCGCTGGCCACGAATGGAAAAGCAGATTCAGTTAACGTTGCTAGGACTGCCGTGATGCAAGAACTTTCCGAGCTGGAGAAGCAGATTCAGGCGATCAAGCAGGAGCTGCAGCTCGCCATGAGCAGAAAGCTGGAGCTGGAAGAGTTTCAGAGGACAAACAGGACCGCCGAGACCTAAGCAGAGGCACTCCAGTTCTCTTCCCCTCCCTTTCCCTCTCACAAATTCATAATGCACTGTTTAAGAAAAGAAATTATTATTATTAATAATAATAACAATGCCAGGAGGCAACACTGCAATCAGCAAGCAATATGCCCGTCAGCCAACAGCATCTTCCTTCTTGCAAATCCAAAATGGCGGAAGGCGAGAGTGCCCTGGCTCCAAGTTACCAGAACATGTTGAGGGAGGGAAAAACCTGTCATAGGAAGTCTTAGCCTATGAGAAGGATTGACCTCAGGCTACGGAACTCTATAAAGCCACCAGATTATGGGTCTCCCATGTTTTTCTTCTCACCACACTCAAATGGAAATTCCACTTTCTAGCCCTTTCTGTGCATTGATTAAAACAAACAAAAGAAAAGAAAAGAATGGCAGAGACTTTAAAAGACTCTTCAGAAGTGTGTGTCCTGGTGGTGCTTTGTTTTAGAGTTTGCTTTTGGAGTTGATAAGGACCTCTCTGGGAGAAACAAGCTCCCTCCGGTTGAACCACCCAAAGGCCTGCCAGTGCTGTTTGTCTCGATTATTTCAGTGAGCAAACTGAAAGTGAGTGGTGCAAATCTTCCCCTTATCAGTCAGACGCACAGGTGGGTGTCAGTGATCAATAAATATTCCCATTATTCCAAGAATTCAGAGCCGGCCTTAAACATAATTTATGATTATCTTAGTGAAGGGAAGTGATGCTGCTCTTTGACAGGAGCCTCCCAAGACAGTTATATTAAAAAGCTGGTCATGGAACCTTTCAGCATGATTACAGTAGGACCCTGGTATCCACTGATTTATTATCCACTGATTCAGATATCCACGGCTGGCAGAGGGAAAAAATAAATAATTCAGTAGCCACAAAGCAAGCTATTGTCACAAATAGCAGCTGAAAAGCAAGCTATTATCAGGAATAGCATCTGTAAAGCAAGCTACTGTCACAAACAGCAGCCATGAAGCATGCTACTGTCTCAAAACAGAAGTCATAAAGCAAGCTACTGTCAGGAAACAGCAGTTTGGAGATGGGTGGGCAGGTGTTCTCTCTTATCCATGGTTTTCATTATCCATGGGAAGGCCTGGAACCAATCCCCAGCGGATACCAGGGTCCTACTGTATATTGGGCTCTGCCTCTCCCAGTCATAAATGGGAAATCCTATTTTTGAATCCTCCTCCACATAGAAACAAATGCCCCCCAAAGTTCTTGGGCTGATCAGCTATCACTCTAAGATATTATGGTATTGTGAAGAAAATCATGTTATGAGGGAAAGCATTGGAAATATGGCTCCTGGCCTCCATCTTAAATGGCACAGCTGAGACCTCCAAACTCACCCTAGATCAGTGGTTCTCAACCTGTTGGTCCCCAGATGTTGCTGGACTGCAACTCCCAGAAGCCTCCTCCACTCGCTGTGCTGGAGGAGGTTTCTGGGAGTTGCAGTCCAGGAACATCTGGGGATCCACAGGTTGAGAACCAGTGCCCTAGATAATGCATGTAGCTCAGCTCTCAGCCATCAGATGTGGCATGAATGGGGAACAGGAGGCCTTCCAGATGGACTACAACTACCAACAGCCCTTCCCAGTACAGCCAAGAGAGATGGATTAGAGGAATTGCAGTGTAATGTCAGGTGCGGGGGGGGCTTTTTCTCTGACCATGTGATACATTTCCTTTAATATATGTGCTACTTCCTTTCCAATGATAAGCTGTCAGGGCAAGACCCGCTCACCCTCAGGTTCTCTGCCTTTATGAATAGTACAAATTATTCTTAAAAGTACCGTATATACTTGAGTATAAGTCGACCCGAGTATAAGACGGGGCCCCTAATTTAAACCCAAAAAACTGGGAAAATTTATTTTCTCAAGTATAAGCCTAGGGTGGGAAATGCAGCAGGGCCTGGCAACTCCTCCTTTGTGAGCTGGGTGTGTGTGTGATGTTTAAAATGACTTTTAGCCACCGAGGCAAATGCTTGAGTTGGTGGCTAAAAGTCATTTTAAACATTGTTTTAAAATGACCTTTTAAAAAGTCGTTTTAAACATGGGGGGTCAGGAGAAGTGGCGCACAATGTTTAAAATGACTTGCCTCAGTGGCTAAAAGTATTGACCCGCATATAAGCTGAGGACCCCTTTTTTCAGCCCAAAATTAGGGCTGAAAAACTAGGCTTATACTAGAGTATATACAGTATTCTCGAAGGCTTTCACAGCCAGGATCTGATCATTGTTGTGAGTTTTTTGGGCTGTTTGGCCGAGTTCTGGAAGTTTTTCCTGACATTTCGCCAAATTCTGTGGCCGCCATCTTCATATTCTTACAAAATTATTCCACGGTTGCTCTCAGCAGGTTCTGTGGCCCTTTTCTCCAGTCTCCAACAGAAGACTACTTACAAAAAAACCATTTTAAATCTCCAGATAATTTATCCGTGGTATGGTTTTAAGGTGTGCTCTTAAATATTATTTATATATAATATATTATTATAATGCCAGGATATTATTTATATAGAACATATCATTTTGGCCAAATTCTCCATCACGATCCAGAGCCTAACGTTTTAGGATGGTGATGGGGAACGTCCAGCCGACGGTTTGGCTGAAAGTGAGCACTATGGCTTGATGTTTTGAAGACCAGTGGCGTCCTTGAGTGAAATGTGTTGTGTACGTTGCCGGTGGTGGCTTGGCTCCCCAGTTGTAAATGTGTGTTCTTCATGCAGGGGCTACGCGAGCAGTAAATGAAACAATAGTTGACATAAAACCAACGGGCAGTGGCAAATCAGACCACCACCACCCCACTTTTCCCATCCCCCAATGGCCCAGTTCTACATACCAATTGGCCTTTCCAGTGCTGTTCAATGTACCCATTAGTTTAACTTGAACACTCCTGATCAGCAGAGGCGCGCCCACGCTGTACAAAGGAACGGGCATTTCTTTCCCCGTGTAATTTGGTGGGAGGGAGGGCCATGCTTCTCTGCAAAGCTGGTAACCTGCATGTTTTTAGGGGTCATGCTGTCACACAGGATCCAACCCCTTTGCAAGCCTAGAAGACTTGACACAGCAAAGGATCAATGGCAGAAAAGGGGCAACCACGGAGAGAAATGCTAGGCTGGTATGATTGGATAACAGAAATTATTCCAGATGTCTTCAAGCATATAGCAAGACCCCTGTATCTGTGGGGAATTTATTCTAAGCCCCCCCTCCCGATACTGAAAAACGTAGATCAGTGATTCTCAACCTGTGGGTCCCCAGTTGTTTCTGGACTGCAGCTCCCAGAAGCCTCCACCACCTGCTGTGCTGGAAGGGATTTCTGGGAGTTGCAGTCCAGGAACATCTGGGAACTCACAGGTTGAGAAACACTGAAGTAGATTGTAGCCAATGCTGTTTTAATAGCATGTTCTCTGCTCCCTCTAGTGGCCAGTTATGGTAACATTGTCTTTTGAATTTTCCATGTATAAGACTCTATTTTTGTCTAAAATTGTTAGAGTAAACATTGAGGGTTGTCTTATACACGGAAGTAAGCTGAGGAGAGAACTGCATGGTTGTGAAATTGTAATTCTGGGTTGGAAAAGTGAGTGTTGTGTTATAGATGGAAAAACACGGGTATTTCTTGGATTTTTATTTATTTATTTATTTTATTTTAGAGTATTTTTACCCTGCCTTTCTCCTTGGAAAAGGACCCAAGGTGGCTTACAGTAATGAGGGATAATATACAGCCGAATACAATGAAGACATGTTCAAGTATTTGATATTTTCAGTCTGTGGAGTGGGGAATAAGTAATTTCTGGTCCCAGAAATAAAGTGGTCCTACAGTATCTGCTCATTAGGGAGTATTAAGAAAAGTGTCACACCAGTGTTAACCTTGCAACAAAAATGTTGGCAATGCTTATTTGGGGGACGTGGACATAAATCCGTTTTTAAAATCGATTTTGACTTAGGGCATCCTTTCCAGGGCATCCTAGGGATCAGGTTACTCAGAAATGCTTTGCCAGTCTCTTTTTCTGTAGCCACCCTGAAGGCTATGAAAGTTGCCCAAGACGGTGGACATAACACCATCGGCTACTAAAAGTGATCTTAGCTAGCCCCTCTCCCAGGAGGTACAGAAGGAACTCAAACCTGTGGCTCCACATGCAGGACCGTCAACCCACAGAGCTACAGTGACTCCCTGGGTTATCCCAGCATCTGACCATAAGCAGGTGGAAAATGCAGGCCCGCCACTGAATCTCGACCAAAAGGTTTCTTTCAACATGTCACTCTTTTGAGGCCTAAAAACCCATTTGTGCACGTGCTGGCCATATAGCTAATTCCCTGACAGCTCCCAGCCCCCACCTGAATCACCAGACAATTTTCTTCCCGGTCAGAAATACCTTCTCTTTTTTACCCTTTCAAATATCAATCGGCATTTAAAAAAGAATCCATGATGAAGGCAGAACTATCAATATAACAAAGTCATTCCTTGCTTTCTACAAGTTCCCCTGTGGCCATCTCCTTAGCTGGATAAAAACTCTGTTTGGGGTCATGGTTGTATGTTTTTGATTTTAAATAAATTTTAATATTTTTTTTTTTAGGCTGACGGATTTGCATTATCATTTGGGTTTGCGCTATAAGGGTTGAATGACATAAGAAAAAAAAATCATTCATTCTGCAGGTGCAGAGTATAATCTCTCAGAAGGAATATGCAATCCTGGATTTTATAACCGACTTGAATGTAAAATGACTCTATTTCCAGTAAGGGTACATTTTCAGATAACATGATTTAACTTGGAAACGTTCATGTGAAATAAACTATAAGGGGATACAATTCCCACATTGGATGCACTGGAGAAAGTTAAGTACTATGACCTTGGACCAAAATTCATAACACTTGAGACATCTCGTGTCCCTCAACTTAAAATGTTTTAATTCCTAAAATGTAAATGACTTAAATCTGGTGAACCTGTGGGCCCTGTAGATGTGATTGTCCTATTACTCCTACTCACCCCCTCTCTCGTGTTTATGGGTTAGTTAGACATAAATACCGTGTTTCCCCGAAAATAAGACAGTGTCTTATATTGATTTTTGTTCCCAAAGATGCACTAGGTCTTATTTTCAGGGGATGTCTTATTTTTCCATGAAGAAGAATACAGTACACATTTATTATTATCTTATTATTGGGGAGGCCTTATTTTTGGGGGATGCCTTATATTTCAGCAAGAGGCCAAACTGTAAGTAGGTCTTATTTTCGGGGGATGTCTTATTTTGGGGGAAACAGGGTATCTGAAAGTCAACGTTTGGCCCACCCTTCCTATAGACATCCCTTTCCTACCTTCTGATTAGAAGAGTAACACAAGCAAGTCCTCCTTTTTTTGCAATGTGCAACTGATACAGTGCTTGCCGTCACAAGACGTGGAGATGCCCACTAGGTTAATATCGGTTCGAAAACAACCAATCAAAACTCGTGAACGATCTCACCATCAATGGGTCTTAAGCCGTGTCAGCTCAAGAGAACTTCCATGGTAACAACTGGAGTAGTTCCACTGAATCAATGTAATTTACAGAGAAAGCTGACTCACCCATTTCCCACTGGCTTAATAGGGCTACTCTACGTGCAACTTCCTACTAGGCTTCACCTAGTGCAGTGGTGGACAAACTTCAGCCCTCCAGATGTTTTGGACCACAACTCCCACAGTCCTTTGTCATTGGCAATACAGGCTTGGGATTCTGGGAGCTGTGGTCCAAAACAGCTGGAGGGCCGAAGTTTGGCCACCACTGACCTAGTGTCACAATTATGGTGTTTCCATACTAACCACAGGCATCTTGCTGGTTACCTGGAAGTAGTTTGCTACACTGGATGGACCCTCTAGGGCAGTGACGGCGAACTGTTTAGAGGCCGAGTGCCCAAACTGCGGTTCAAAACCCACTAATTTTTTCGCAAAGTGCTAATACAGCAATTTAACTTGAATACAGGTGGTTGTGGAGGGGTGATGTTGGGTGCCCACGGAAAGGGCTCCGAGTGCCACCTTTGGCACCTGTGCCATAGGTTTGCCAACACTGCTCTAGGGCTGAATTCTGTTCTTAGACCTAACTGGAGTAGGCCTACTGAAGGAATGGAAAGTTCAAGGCCAATCCATGGATTACACAGGCCTCTTCTAGTTGAGAAAAACTGAATGTAAGATGTGGTCAGATCCAAGGCAACTGTGGCATACAGGGAGAAACTGATGTGCCTCACCCCAAAACTACAACCCTTCCCCCTGCAACTCCAGTCACTAGAAACAACATAGTACACCGTGTTAAGAAGAAGAACAGGACTAACCAATGTCTTGTGCTGCCTGAGATGAAGGACAAAATAGAATCCTCCCTGCCCCAGCTCCCATTCCTGTATGGAAAATGAGGAGGAAAAGTTCAATTTTGGTTCAATACTGATGACATGGCAAAGTCCTGCAGAACCTGGAAGGAGAGCAGCTTATGGAGCGGTGAGTAAGACACCTGCAACCCAACTCATGGCTTCCCCTCGACATCACCCCCTGTCCAAAAAGCAGATCCCACGGGGCAGGGGGATAAGTAGGGCAGGCCCTGGGATACAAACACCCCACCTCCCTGCTTTATCAATTCCTGGGTCTGAATGCCACCTGGAATACAAAGGAATGCCTGTAGAACACTGGCATATGCTGTTGACACAAACAGGAAATTCAAGCAAAATTAAGCACAGCATCAATTAGATAGGAGAGAGCTTTGAGTACAGCCTCAAATATCCATCAAAATCAATACACATCAAAATGTGAGTCACTCTCGTTCACCCATGTTTTCTTAATAATGTCAATATAAGATCAGGAAGCTCCTTCTGAAAGCCTGTCTGCCGATCAGCCTTTTATGAGTTTAATTCTGGACCGTTCACTATCATGGGCCATGGCCGTGTAGCAGCTAGGTGTGTTATAGTCTGTTTTGGAAGTATTTCTGGTTTCTCTTTTATCAAGGAACATGCAACTCTTTACAGAGTGCCACAAAACAGAAACACCACCACACTGCAGCTCTTTTGCAAAAAGGGTAAGTGAGCAAGGCAGAAGCTATATCTACAGCAGCCAGGACAGGAAGGTGAGGAACTTGAGAAGACAGCTGCCAGCACCACAAACCGCTACAGTCTAAGACCAGGCATGTCCAATCTTCGGCCCTCCTGATGTTTTGGACCACAATTCCCAGAATTCTAAGCTTAGATTGCCAATGGCAAAGAAGTGTGGGAGTTGTGGTCCAAAACATGTGGAGGGCAAAAGTTTGGACATGCCTGGTCTAAGACTGCTCACGCCTGAAATGCACGTTTCCAGTCTGGTAGTTTGGCATCTTGCATGTCAAGCCCTCCATCTATGCTGGGATCCCAGTAGGAAACAGATGCTGTGATCTCATCTTAAGAAACTAGTACACCTCAATGCATGAAGTAATAAAGAGATCAGCAGATCCTTCACGTAAACCCAAGGTAGGCCAATGTAGCTCTCCAGGTGTTGGACAGCAAACCCCACTAAAGGCCAAAATGTAGGATCGTGGGTGTTCCAATCCAACAGCTGGAAGGCTCCCATTTCCCCGCCACGGATATAAACAGTACGCTTGACTACATCATGAAACAGCCAAAGATAGCAATTCATTATGCTCTTTAAATGTAACCGAACTGAAAAGTTTATTTATTTTTTTAAAAAAAAAACCTTCAGGCCTATTAATAGGTAATGCCCACTTGCAAAGAATAGATCCATGAAACTATTATGTAAATTGAAACCATTGGTACTTTTTTACCAAGACGCACATTGCCATTACAAATACCACGCTTCAGCAGGTCATACAGCAGAGGCTTCATTCAGCCTACCACAATAGGCATTAAAAATTATCTTCATTGCAGTGGTGACAAGGGACTGCCACACAGAAAGAGCAAAAGGAAGTCAAACAGATAAGCCTTGGGCTTTCTCAGTTATCCAAAAGAAAGAGGAAACATGAGGCAGTGCCAACACACCATAGAGGACCACGGGTTTTTATTGATGCAAATGTGCTGGTAAACTGACCGTTTTTTAGCCAAAAGGAAAAAACAAATCTGGAAAAGAGGCAACCAACTGAAGTATCTAATGGACTTGCCTCTCGCTCGCTCGCTCTCTGCATCACAACCAGAAAAGAACTTCTTAATGCAACAGTCGACTCAAAAGGTCTGGTTTAGACGTTAGGCATGTAGGTAGGCCTTGTACAGACACGGGGACTCGCCTCCTTCTGTATAAATAACACAGGCTGAATGAGACCCTAGACACCTACATTCTCAACTGAAGAGTCTCTATTGGTAAAACCCATCAGCTGTGAAAAAGCCTGGGACAGGCAGTGCCAGTAGGTCCTACTTCTGTGTATTTAGGCAGAAGGCTCCATCGAGTTAGTATAGCAGATGTGTGTGGACCTTCTCCTAAGGAAGCCTTGTGCTGCCTGTGAGCTTACAATGCTGAGTCTAAATGGCAGCCAGAAGATTTGTCTTCACCCCTTCTGGTTTGTCAATCCACAGCTTTCTGAGAGGAGGTCACATATTCTTTGACTCTTTAACCTTGCCACACATCACTGACAAGTCAGATGGTGAGCATTATGAACGACATCAGTAGATTCACTGGAGCCCCCGTTCTTCACACAAATGAATTTGCGCCCTCCTTCTTTTACTCTGTAATGGGTGCCCAACGTCACCCTGAAAACCCCACAAAAGAAGAAATGGTGTGGACCCTTAGAAACGGCCAAGCCTTTGAATGAACGCAGTCACTACAAGCACAGACATACACAACACAGGGAAACACTTCCATGGAGAAGAGTTTCCTCTTTTATTAGAAAACAGGGAAGGTAAATTAATTTTGAGATGTTAGTGGGAAAACTCCAACTAACCCAAGCCCAATTCCCACTTGTAAGGGTGCTGTCTTGTTGAGAATATTGGAAAGAGGCAACCAACGAGGCTTAGGGGTTGGCAGAACCAGAAGGGGAAAAGGAAAATCAAAAAAGAAAACTGAAGAGTACAGGAGGGGAGGAAACACAAGATGGTAAAAATTCATCCTCTTTCTCTAATGGAAAAAAATATGTCTTTAAAGGAAAAGTGGGGGGACCCTCTAGGGAGAAGACCGCTGACCGAGGAGAGCAGAATCCAGCCTGCTGATGAGTAACCGAGACGTATGGTGGCCGAGCAGCAGCAAAGCCCTTCTGGGGCGGAGTCACCCAATGTAGATACGGTGGAAGTCATTGGCCCCAAAGGCCGCGTTGCACTTGGGGCATTTGCGCTGCCGGGTGTCGTAGCGGGTCTTGACACACTCAAAGCAGAAGACGTGGAAGCACTTGGTGAGCACGGCGTCCTTCTTGCGCATGTTGCAGCAGGGGCACGTCAGGCGAGCCTTGGGGAAGGAGAAAGGAACCGTGAGGAGCCAAAGGGGAAAAGGCGTGGTTGGTCTTGGGGACGCATCTGCATCTGCTTGCTTAACCCGTGGCTAAAAGTTAGCCCCGTGGTTGAAACGTTCACACCGACCCACGTATGTCTCCTGACATAGAAGATCTCTCGGCTATGCAATGGAGGGAGGTCTTTCTAGAGCAGGCAGGTCCAAACTTCGGCCCTCCAGATGTTTTGGACCACAACTCCCATCGTCCTTTGCCACTGGAAATACAGGCTTGGAATTCTGGCAGTTGGGAGCCCAAAACATCAGGAGGGCCGAAGTTTGGACATGCCTGTTCTAGAGCAAACGTAGGGAACCTTCAGCTCTCCAGAGGTTTTGGACCACAACTCCCAGAATTCCAAGCCTATATTGCCTATGATCAAGGACGGTGGGAGTTGTGGCCCAAAACATCTGGAGGGCTGAAGGTTCTTCACCCCTATTCTCCTTAACAGCCGACTCCTTTCAGCATTACTAATGGACCCTCAAGTCTTTTCCCCAGTCCATCACCTGGAGGGGACTTCAGCGGGACATGGCTTACCTTGTAGTCTTTGATCTCCTCCATAAGGATCTCATCGCAATTGGGAACCATGTCAGGCTTCTTGGTGGTCTCCAGCTTCCTTCGTAGCCTTGAGATATCTTCCTGCAGAGGGGGGGAGGAGCCAAGCAGAAGCGTAAGTAGAGGGGACCCTCCCTTTCCTCCAAGCTGCTTCAACCCAATAAGAGGAAATGGATTGAGGTGAGCCATGTTGTTAACACCAAGAGGCTGAACGGGTGGCAACCAAAGCACTGATCAAGGACACAAGTAGAGATGGACAGTTTGGAGATTCATGCTGGCTGGTTCACACAGCACCATAGGTACCAAGTATTCACTTCCCCTGCCTCCCTGGCCAATGAGCCACTCATCATACAGAGCACACTCCTCTCCTCCTCCTCTTTGGCGGTTCTACCAGTCTCTGGCAGGAGCACGGGCTTCCCTGTACCATCTCCTTTGCTGATCACCCACACAGGTAAGGAGGCAGGAGAGGGCAAGACTGTGTTCCTGCCAGGGACTGGCGGAACGGCCAAAGAGGAGGAGAGGAGCGCTCTCTTACTGATGAGTGGATCATCGGCCAAGGAGGAAGGGGAAGGGAACACTTTGCATTTATGGTGCTGTGTGTACAAACCAACCACGAGTCCCCAAATCAAGTTTTGTCTCCATCTCTAGACCTAAAGCAGCCGAGAGCTGGAGAGCTGCTCACAAAGGCAGGCAGCCAAAGGGGGTCAGCCAAAGAAGCAACCCCACGCCCCTTACCTGGGCTCGTTTGAAGTTGAACATGTCCTTCTCCTTTGTCACACTGTTCTCCACAATCTCATCCTGGAAGTCGTGCAGCTTCTTCTGAGCCAGCTCCAACTGGGCCCGGAGGTCATCCGCAAGCTGAGCGGCATCCATTGCCTGCCAAATGAAAGGGGAAACACCATGGCCTTCCGTTGCAGAGGCCAACAACACGGAAGAAACGTTCAAACATTTGAAATCAGATGCTTCCAGCCTTGCTCCTGGAAGGATGCCTGAAAAGTGGGTGACGGGAGTTTCAAGCTCACTGGAAAGGTCTTCAGAGATTTAGCGTAAGAGGAAGATCTCCTCTGTGTGTTCATGTACACACATCTTACACACCTCTGCGCTCCCAGTTACCACATGTGGGTACATAACAGGGTTTCATAGAATCATAGAGTTGGAAGAGACCTCAAGGGCCATCTAGTCCAACCCCCTGCCATGCAGGAACCCCCATCACAGGATTCCCGACAGATGGCCATCCAGCCTCTGCTTAAAAACCTCCAAAAAAGGAGACTCCACCACCCTCCGTGGCAGCTTATTCCATTGCTGAACAGCTCTAACTGTCATGAAATTCTTCCTAATGTTTAAATTGGATCTCTTTTCCTGTAGTTTGAAACCATTTCCTCATGTCCTTTTCTCTGAAGCCATGGAAAACAGAACAGTCCCTTCTTCAATGTGACATCCTTTCAAATATTTAAACATAGCTATCACATCCCCTCTCAGTCTTCTTTTTGTAAGGCTAAACATTCCCAGCTCCCTTGAATTGGTTTTCTTGAACTGGCACAACATTTCCACTGATTTTGTCAATAGCTCTGAGCTTGGGTTTTCTGCTCGGAGGCTGGCATAAGTGCCCAAAGAAATCTTCCCCGAAGCTGCAGCGTGAGCTGCAAAACCTTTAAAACTTATGTTTTCTGACTCAGGCACAACTCCAGACTGACCAGAAGAACCAGAGGCTTCCTGGAACTGTTGGGCCAGAAATTAATTGTACCACACTTAGCCCACACAGCGTGTGCATTCTCACGGTCAGTCGGAGAGAGTTGGGGCTGGTCTATGCCCCCCCCCTCTGGTTTAGTGGCAGTTACTTTAAGCTTACCTTCCGCTTGTTCATCTCCAGGGCCTGGGTTCGCAAGCCCAGCTCTTTTTCTCCTGTGCCAATGTTGCTCTGCAAGAGGTGCTCTTTCTCCTCTAGTTTACGTACAACTTGTAACTGGGCATCCACCTTCCAGAAAAAAATAAAGAAGAGAAGCATTGAGTTAAAAATTGTCCATACTCAGTACTGGCATGTCTCAAGTCCAGGAGTAAGGTAAGGCAGGAATCTAGAGACATATACAGATTCTGCCAACAGTTTTCCTTAACACTGATTATGTTTTACCGAGGTGCAGAAAGGATGCATAACCACCAAAGATCTCTGTCTGCTGGCTTGTATGTCAACAGCAATTCTCTTCATCTGTCCAAGCTGATCTTTCTGGACAGGAAGCTGACCTGTTAAACAAAAATGGAACACGCATTCTCCAGAAATGGACCCCTGCATTTTAAAGTTGTGCTTGGAAATAATAAATGGAAATGTAATTCATTACCTCCAATTTGTGAATACTTGCAACAATGATTCTAGACTTTCTGCCTGTAATGATGCGGCTTTTGAATAACAATTTGCTGTTCTCCTGACTTTAAACTTTTTAGTAACCATGAATGCCTTTTTGAAATTTGACAAATATCTATCTATCTATCTATCTATCTATCTATCACTTCCCCTCTTCCCAGCCAATGTAATATAATGGGAAGAAGAAGAGCCAAATGACGGTGTTTGGGGAGGACATTTCACAATGGGGACCACTACAAAAAAGCCAGCTCTCTTAGGCCGTTACCCCACGTCCACTTTGTACGGCAACAAACTAAAATGTGCAATAAATCTTGTTGCGGTCACGCGGTTTTGTTTGTTCTCGTCCCCAAGGACACACTTTATTGTCACGTAACTTCTGTGACCCCATTTTGTTTTATTTTCCCATGGCACTTTTTAAAAACAATTTGCTGTTCTCCTGACTTTAAACTTTTTAGTAACCATGAATGCTATTTGAAAATTGACAAGTATCTATCTATCTATCCATCCATCCATCCACCCATCCATCCGCCCAACCAACCAACCATTCAACCTTTCTCCTTAAAATGACCAAAGGCAGCATATATTGAAGTTTTGCCCCCACGTGACCCAAAGGAAGGTAAGTCAGTGGTTGATTTCATTCCGCAGGCTGGGTCCCGGTTCCGAACAGCAGCTGTGCTGCTGTGTTTCGTTTCGGAACTGGACCCCTTCTGAAACAAAATGCCCATCTCTACATACTTTATCTTGTCACAGCCTGCCTTCCACACATTTCATGTCTCCATAAGGAATAGCGAGGGAGGTGCCTCATTGCAGACTGCAAGCTTTGCAGTCTTTTATTTCGCTTCATTTTCCTTCTCAAGCTTAGTTTACTCAACACCATTTCTTTAAGCTTCTAGGACAGAAGAACTATTTGTGTGCAGGCGAATGCCTGCCTCCTTGGATGGCAGGTCAAAATTAGGACGTTTAAGGTCTGTCTCACCACAAACACCCCCTTCGCATCCCCTTTAAATTAACTCAGGCATGTTCAAAATCAGGCCCGGGGGCCAAATGCAGCCCGTTTTCAAATTTCGAGTGGCCCGCAGCCTCTTCTCCCCACCGGCTCAGCCTGTCATGCATCCCCACCTGCTGGCCCCTCGCCATACCGGACAGAGGCATCAGCTTGCAGATTTATGTTTTGCCTGCCCTCCCTGCCTCTGTCCACCACCACCCGACCAGCCACCTTCCCAGCCTACCCGCCCCTGGCTCTGTTGCTGCAGCATCCTCCCTGCCTCCTTGCATGTTACAGAGACCTGTCCAAAGTCCAGGCCGGGGGCCAAATGCGGCTGAATGGTCGGCCCCCACACATTTTCACTTCATCAAATCTGGGCCTTCTTGCAAAAAGTTTGGACACCCCTGACTTAACTGATTGTGTGATATGTTTGTTCTTTGCCTAAGAACAAACACAGCAGGGCCTGCTATTGTAATGGCTGACCTTTGCACTACAGTGGGAAGGAGGCCTGTAAATACAAGTAAAACGCCACTGTGCAACTCTCCCAAGCCAGCGTTCCTCTGGTCCTCTCCCAGCCTCCTAGCTCTTCCCACAGAGAATCAGCTACTATTTTAAGCAGGTTTTGGGGCTTATAGCTTTGAAGATACCTGCTCTGGGCACAAATGAAACCTCGTTTCATCTTTCTTTCTGACATTAGCCATTCACCCTTCTTCTCAACGCTAGGGGCCTTGATCTCCCAAAAGAACTCAATCTACAACAGTAACTGGTTTTGAATCAATGTCTGGGTACCGATGGGCAGAAATAAAATCCAACGTGTAGCCTGCATACTGTAGTTAAACTGTAAACCACCCAGAGACCACTTGCAGTGGTATGGGGCGGTAGATAAGCAGAACACTTTGCTTTTGCTTTTTAATCTCTCTTTCTCTCTCTCTCTCTTCTCTCTCTCTCTCTCTCTCTCTCTGCTCATATGACTCTTCGGGTTATAAGAGGAGTCAAGGAGCCATACTAGTAGGATCTTTGTCCATGCCTGACCAGGGGCAAGTGAGAGCCACTCAACAATGGCCCACACAAGGGAAAAGGTTTGAACAGCTTTGCTTGCCCAAGATCTGCATATATGTGGCAGCCAGTCAACAGTTTTGTGATCTGCTCCCACAATTTCAGTTCCTCACTGAAACGGGAAGGAAACAGCTATTCAGGGTACCGAGTTTTCCAAGACACTCCTGGAAATCTTCTTTAGTTGCTCACTTTATTTCTGTGAGAAGAAGCCATCTAGGACGGTTGACTACAAGAGTTGTGTTTCATGCGAGATACTAACAAATGTCACTCCATATTTTCAAGACACACACAAACATACACACACACACACACACAACCACCACCACCACCACCACCCTCTATTATATTCAAATAGGAATCTGGAATATATGAACAAAGATAACATTTAGTTTAGGGCTTTTTTTTTGCTCTGACCTATTAGGCTATGTCTGGGTTTTTAAACCCTACTTTCTCCATGATACATAAGAGGGCACTCTTGCGTATAGAGAAACAATTATCACTCTTTTTGTCTTTTACTCACACACACACACACATCTCACAGTATGAAACTAGATGTTCAAAATGCTGGTGAGTCAAGATGGGCTTTCCGTATCGGTATCCAGAGGATACAAATGCAAACTTTGTTTTTTTCCTTAAATACGTTTTTATTAGAAAATTTTAGTATACAAAAAAAAGTCAAGTTCAAAACATTAGCAATACAAAATCATTCTACCACTAAAATTTGGCTTCCCTCTGTTCTTCCCGTGGTTTTAGCGTTATTCATCTCCTAGCCTTCCTTTCAGACAAACCCCTTTATATACTTATAAAAAAGATTTGAAAAATAAGTAGTAATCCTTCGAGCTCTATCCTAATCCGGTAAGAGTCTTTAATTCCTTGCAATGAATCTCCATGTAGTTCTTAAATTTTTGCCAATCTTTTTGGAACTTCTGGTTGTCTTGATCCCTCAGTCTGCACGTCAGTCTGGCCATCTCTGCAAAGTCCAATATTTTCGCCCTCCATTCATCCAAAGATGGTATATACGTTGTCTTCCAATTCTGTGCCAGGAGCATTCGTGCCGCTGCTGTTGCATATAAAAATAGAGTCCTATCTGCTCCTTTAATTTCATTATCCACCAACCCTAACAGAAAAAATTCAGGTCGTTTTGGGAATGTACACTTTAACATCTTTTTGAGTTCATCATATATCAATGCCCAGTAATCTTTCACTTTCTCACAAGTCTACCACATATGATAAAAATCACCTTGTTTCTCTTTACATTTCCAGCAGTGGTCATCTTTCATCCTATACATCTTTGCTAACTTCGTTGGGGTAATATACCACCTATACATCATTTTCAACAGATTTTCTTTTATCAAAGTACATGCGGTAAACTTCATATTCTTTTTCCACAGTCTTTCCCACACATCTAACTCAATATTATGACCCAAATCCATAGCCCATTTTACCATACATTCTTTAACTTGTTCATCTTTTAGATTCAACTCCAACAAAAAATTATATAATCTAGTCAACAATTTCTTTTTTGGGCCCGTGATTATGGTTTGGAACTTAGATTCCTTCTCTCCAAACCCAGACACCTTTCTATCTTTCTGAAAAATGTCATTTAGTTGATGGTACTGAAACCAGCCTGTTAACTTCTCTTTCAACATATCATAAGACTTCAGTCTAGGACCTTTTCTGAAAAGAATAACACATCACCATAGGTGATCCCCACTCCTTCTTTATCTTTCCTCTTGATCACCAATGCCTCAATCGGGATAACCATCTCGGTGTATGTCTCTCTAAGAGGGGTTTCAACCGTTCCCAGACCTGAAGTAGTGACTTTCTAATTACATGATTCATAAAGCTTTTATGTACTTTCACTTTGTCATACCAAAGATAAGCGTGCCAACCAAATCTGTTATCATGACCTTCTAAATCCAATAGATCCTCATCAACTAAAGTAATCCAATCTTTTATCCAACCGAGGCAGGCCACTTCATAGTACAATCTCAGGTCTGGCATGGCAAATCCTCCCCTTTCCTTGGCATCTGTTAGTAATTTAAATCTTATTCTGGGTCTTTTACCTTGCCAGACAAATTTGGACAATGTCTTCTGCCATTCCTTAAAGTGGCCTATTCCTCTAAGTATTGGGATCATTTGAAATAGAAATAACAACCTTGGTAGCACGTTCATCTTTATCACCGAAATTCTTCCCATCAACGACAAGTTCAATCTATTCCATGTTTCCAGATCTCTCTTAATCGAGTTCCATACCATATTATAATTATCCTCAAAGAGATTTAAGTTCGTAAGAGATAAGTTAATTCCCAAATATTTAACTTTTTTCACCACTGAGAGGGCGGACAATTTTTCAAATTCTTTGCAATCTTTCTTTGTTACATTTTTCAATAAGACCTTCGTCTTATTCTTATTTAGTTTGAAACCGGCTAGATTACCAAATTCCTCAATTATTTTCATCACCTCAGTAATACTTTCTTTTGGATTCTCTAACGTCAGAACTAAATCATCAGCAAACGCTTTTAATTTATATTCCTTATCCCCCACACATATACCTTTAATTGTCCCCATGTCCCTCAGTTTGACTAACAATACTTCCAATACAGTAATAAATAACAATGGGGACAATGGGCACCCTTGTCTCGTACCTTTCCCAATCGGGAAACTTTCTGTTATCACATTATTAATCAATAAACTTGCTTTCTGTTCCTTATATATTGCATTAACACCGTTCCAAAACTTTGTTCCCACTCCCATGTTTTCCAAATTCTTCTTCATAAATTGCCAAGAGACATTATCAAAGGCTTTTTCAGCATCAATAAATATCAAAGCAGCTTGTTTCTCTTTCCTGACTTCTAGATACTCTATTATATCAATTATATTTCTCATGTTATCTTTCATCTGTCTGCCAGGAAGAAACCCCGCTTGATCTTTGTGTAATAACTCATTTAAAACCCTTTTTAATCTATTAGCCAAAACATCGGCAAATAATTTGTAGTCTCCATTCAAAAGGGAAATGGGCCTATAATTTTTAACATCTGTTGTGTCTGAGTTCTCCTTTGGAATCAGTGTTATATACGCCTCCTTCCAGGTGTTAGGTATGACTCCTTTTTCTAGAACTTCATTCATAACCTCCACCATTATTGGTAACATTTCTTCTGACAATTTTTTATAATATTTTGCAGTCAGACCGTCTGGGCCCGGTGATTTTCCAATTTTCGCCCTCTCTATTGCACTTTGTACTTCATGTGGGGTAATTTTCTCACTCAATATCGACACTTGGTTTGTTGAGATTTTTTTCAATCCGTTCTTTTTTAAATATCTGTCAATCTGTTCGGATTCTCTTTTTTCTTCGTATATAAATTTCTGTAGAAATTCGAAACACCTTTACAACTTCTCTTGGATCTTCCACTAATTTTTGGTCTACTACTAATTTGTTCACAACCTTTTTGTTTTTGCTTCCATTTCAGCTGCCAAGCCAGCAATTTCCCTACTTTATTTGCCGATTCAAAATTTCTTTGTCTCATCATCTTTACCTTCCACTCAATTTCTTGATTGATAATCATCGACAACTGAGTTTGAAGCATCTTTAATTTTTGAATCCATTTCTGTTCCTTTGGCTTCTCCACCAGTTTCTTCTCTGTCTCTACCAGTTCTTTTAAAATCTCATTTTGCTTCTTTTCTTTCTGTTTCTTCTGATACGCATTTCTTTGAATAAAGAGGCCTCGCATAACAGCCTTACTAGCATCCCATACCACATTTGTTGGTGTTTCTCTTCTCCAGTTATTTTTCAAATAGTCTCTGAAGGTTTTTTTCGCTATCTGCAAAGTCTCAGTCTCATCCAGTAAACTTTCATTCAACCTATAATCCTTGCATTTTTGTTTTAATTTCCATCACCATTGCATTATGATCTGAGATCGTTTTAGGTAAAATTTCCACTTTTGTCACTCTATGTGAGATATCATTAGGGACAAATATATAATCAATTCTCCCCCAACTCTGGTTCAGTTCAGAAAAAAAAGTAAACTGTTTTTCCATTGGATGTCTCAGTCTCCAAATATCGGTCCATCCAAAATTTTCAACTAAGTCATAAAAAGATTTTGGTAATTTCCCTTCTGAACCTTTCTTTTTCTGAGATCTATCCAATTCTGGCATCATTACACCATTACAGTCTCCCATCAGAAAGAGTTTTTCATCCATATAATCTAACAGTTTTTGTTCTACCTCTCTGTAAAATTCTGATTTCCTTTCATTTGGTGCGTAAATGCCTACAATAAAAAATTTTTCAGATTGCCAAGTGATTTGTACCATCAGAAATCTTCCCTCTTCATCTTTCATAATCAACTTAGGTTCCAATTTATGTTTTGCATATATCACCACTCCTCTTTTCTTCAATTTATCAGACGATACAAATTCTTGTCCCAAAATTTTGTTTTTAGAATCTTCGTATGTTTCATTGCAACATGTGTTTCTTGCAGGCAAATCAAGTCCAGATTTTCTTTCTTCAATAAGTGCGTAATTCTGTTTCTCTTGGTCTTTTCATTCAGACCATTAACATTCCAAGTCAATACTCTCAGCGCCATTGTAAATTTCAAATTAAATATATTTTTATCAATCTCTATTCAAATATTGGCCATATCTAAATCCGCTTTACCTTCTTCCTCCTCAGAGAGTTCTAACTCCTCCTCTTCTTCCTCTTCTTCTTCTTCAGGTGATTTATCACCCTCTTTCGATGGTTTCCTGTACCCAAGCTCTTCTCCATATTTTCTCAGAAATTTACCTATTTCCGACTCAGATATTATTTTAAATCTTTTCATCTTGTAAATGAAGGATAGACCTTCTGGGAACTCCCAGCGAAATCTCAAACCATTTCTTCTCAGCGTTTCTGCCAGAGATTTATAACTTCCTCTTCTTCTGAAGAAATGGAGAGGAATCTCCTTGTATATCAGAATCTGTTGTCCATCAATCACAAACCGATTGTCATAGCTATGTTTCAGGATTCTATCTCGCACGGCCATAGATGTCAATGACACAATAACGTCGCCTGGTGTCTTCTTCACTCTCAGTTTCTTTGATCTGACTGCAATTCTGAACACTTGGGAGATTGCATCAGCTACTTCCTGTTCTTGCCATCCAAGCCACTTCGCCAGTTCCGTTATTACTTTGGCCTTAATATCTTCTCCTTCCTCCCATGGAATCAAACGGAAACGAAGATTCTGTTGCCTTTGTCTCATTTCAAGAAAAGCAAGCTCCTCAGCCATTTTCCTTTGCGTAGTCTCTACTTCTGACACTCCTGTTCTATTCCTCTCTGTTTCTTCTCTGCATTGTTTAACCTCTGTCTGCACTTTCTTCACTTTAGCTTCTATATTCTTTGTTTTCACCGTTAAGTCCTTCACTTGAGCTGAGAGCTCCCCAACTGCCTCTTTAATTTGTTTCTGCATGTCTTCCTTTAGTTCTGACAACTTCTGATCCATACTTTGTTCACTTTTTTCAAATTCTCTCCTTATATGTATCATTAATCCTTCCCATTCTTTGCCCTCCTCTTGTCTGGAATCTCTTCTCTGTGTTAAAGGTGTTGTCTTCTTCTTCTCTGCCATCACAATTTTTATTAACTTCTATTCCAATAGGACACAATTTAACCACGTATTAAAGTTAATTCATTCAATAAACCACAATAACCTTCAACCAATCGAGTTAATCTATTAATACTCCATTAATTGATATTGATTAATATTCACCCAATTACCATCAGTGATGTTAAGTTTACTTATTCTAACTTCATTTTAACCTCTCTAACTTTAAATTATCCAAATATCAAATTTATAACAATTTATCAAATTTTATCAAATTTTCTATATAGTCAGACACTTTCCCATTCAATGTAACATTCAAATTGAATTTTATATGCAATAATTTTCCAAATCCACCAGATGGCGCTCTAACATAAGAAATGAATTTTCTAACCGGTGTCCAATACGATAATTTTTAAAATCCACCAGATGGCGCTCCAACCTAAGGAATGAGATTCTCAGTCCAGCTCACAGCACAGACCTTATCTTGTTGTGTCTCTCTTATGTCCTTGAAACCAGAGGAAGCCTCAAAGGAAGACACGCAGCAACTTAAGTTCGTTTCTACTGCAATCAAATAAACAAAATGAGACCCACAAAGAAACCTTTAAAAATTAAGAGTTGAGAGAAAAATTGGAGCAATTCTTCGGCTTCTTCACAGCCTAATCCACATGTTTTGCTTCTCTGTAACAAAGAGTTGTTTAACAAAGTTTTTGCCCATCCAAAAGATATATAAATCTTCAACCGTTTTAAAAGGTCTAATCCAGTTAGGAAAAAGTAGATAACAATAGCTCCAGTTTGCAGTAACTCCTAAGCTGTTCCCAAAAAACAACTCCAAAACATTCCCCTCGAAAGAGGGGGGATGGCTTTCCAGCCGGCTCTGGTGGAATCCTTTGAAATGTAAAATCACACCACCTTGTCCGCCACTCAAATCCCTCTAAATATCCAGTCCTCCGCAAGAGAAATAAAAAGGGGAGGGGGAATTCAATTGTTAATCAAAAGTCTTTGGAAGTGTAGAATCAGGTAAGGGGGGAGTAACTTCAAACACCAGAGTTTTTTAAAATATCCCCCTTCCACCCCCCACGCTCTCCTCTATTCACTATTCACTCCGTCTCTTCACAAAAAAGAGCGGGGGGTGACTTCAAAACGCCAGTCTTGAACTACAGACTTCACGATCAGGCTTCTCCAGGTCCCATTATTCTTCCACTTCAATTTAAATATTAAATTAAACTCACTTTGCAAATGAAGGGATGTCTCCTCCGCCCCCACTGCTTGGTTTCGATTTGCATTCACGAAGGGGAGTTACGGCTGCTTTCCACCACGCTCCGAACAGATTCCGATACAAACAAGCAGACTCACGTTTCTTTCGGGTGTGATCTTTATCTTCTAATTAGCCGTTTAACAGCCTGTTGATTCTCCCTCCGATAGAAACGATTTGTAAAGTCCTTGGAGGCTAATGGCTCTTCTGCCAAGACTTTGAGACTTCGCAGACACAGGAGTAGCGATTGTAAAGTGCCGCAACTCGATCCTTTCCCCCCCAACCCCTCCAGATCGGGGTGAAAGAAGAGTCGCAAGAGGCAACAGCTGATACCCAATCCCTCAGGGCCCCCCCTGAGGTTAATGGAGGCCGCGTAGTCTTCGCGAACCTCTTTAAACCTCCTGTGCGCTCTGGGGATTCCACGGAGGAGCTCCCCTAGCGTCTTGGTCAGTCGGCCATTAAACCGGAAGCCCCACAAATGCAAACTTTGGCGCCACTGATGCGACGGCAGCCCAGGGCCTGCCTCCACCTGGACCAGCCACTTACTGGGCTCCTTCGCCAGTTGTGGAAGGAGCTCGCCCAGCCTTACCCTGCCTCCCTACCCAGCTGAACACTTCATCCTGCGGTGGGACGGAGAGTCTCCCTGCTCAGCAGCTGAGCGGCTGGCTGAGCAGGGAGGTGGGAAGGACCTGCAGGGATCCTTTAGTGATTGGCACAGTGACAATTACCTGGGAGCCTGGCACTGCATGGAGCCCAGTAAGTGGCCAGGCCAAACTGGGGGCGGGGGGGCGGGGAGGGACCGTGCTGCGGCAGCATCCTTTACATAGGAAAACAAAGTGTCCCTCTCTGCGGCTGAGACCTACGGATAGAAGTCAGCAGATGCTTTATCGTCCTAGGGATACAATTTGCTTTTGTTTTAAAATAGAAGGCCAACATTCCAGGAATTTGATTTCTCCACTTGGTTTTGTGTTTTGAGCTTTTTCCTCGGCCCCATGGCAGTGTGGCCCTTGTGCCCTGACATACACCCCACATACACAAACATACATACTGGAGATGGGCACGAAACAAACAATTTTTCATTTCCGTTTTCGTTTTTTCATTTCGTTACGCAACGAAACGACAAACAAATTTTGTCTCTAAAATGAAACGAAACGAACAGAAACACCAGAAATTTTGTCGTCCGTTTCGTTTTCGTTACGGCAATACATTGAACTGCTTTAAATGCTAAAACAAATCACCAAAAATGAAATTAATGGTAATGAAACGGTAACAAACGAACGAAAACAAAAACAAATTTTTGCAAAAATTCGCGAAAAACGGAAACAAACCGAAACGGATCCCCCAGACGACAAACAAAACACCATTTTTTTTATTCGTGCCCAATCTCTAATACATACATTTTAATTCCACACTTTAAATGCTATTGTGATCAACACAACCACCGCCCCAAACTGCGCCTTGGCTCAAAGAGGAGTTGGATTTGGACTCGCGCCGCCTCCTCTTGACTTCCATTGCCCACCTGTGTCTTCAAGGTCAGGACCTGGTCTGCCAACTCCTCCTTCTCCTCTTTGAGCAGCTTGTGAATCTGGTTGGACTTGATGCGTTCCGACATGAGCTTGAAGTTGGCATCGTCCTTTTCTCTCAGCTGCTGCATAAGGCGAATGTTCTGCTCTTGCATGTCTTCAAAGGCTTGGCCTGTCACGTCCATTTCAGAGAGCAAAGCTTCTTCTTCCTAGGCGCCAATTGAGAAACAAGGCTGCGATTCCAACACTTCCTTTGTAAAACTACGCCCTCTCCCCCCATGTGTCCTCTTTCTCATTTTCCTCCCTTTACTCATGCGAGGCCTCTCGTGAACTACATCCCACCTGTGGGTTCTACTGTTGCCTGTTCTCTAACCCTAACCCTAAGACTCCCAGAAACCCTGGCCAACGCAGCTAGTGGTGAAGGCTTCGGGGAGTTTTAATCCAAAAACATCTGGGGACCCGAGGTTGAGAGCCACTGCTTTTAGATCAAGAGTTTTCAATATTTGACCCTCTAAGTCAGCTATGTCCAAACTTCAGCCCTCCAGATGTTTTGGACCGCAACTTCCACAATCCTTTGCCATTGGCAATCTAAGCTTAGAATTCTGGGAGTTGTCATCCAAAACATCAGGAGGGTCAAAGTTTGGACATGCCTGCTCTAAGTGTTTCAGACTTGATATCTCAGCATCCCAAGCTCCTCAAAGAACAAAGATTTAGAACAAGCTGTGGCTAGACTTAAAACCCCCATTACCCTTGACCGCTGGTCCTACTGGCTGCAGCCAATGGAAAACGGAGTCTAACAACAACTGGAGGGCCACAAATTTCCAGTTTCTGTGCAACGGAATATGAAAAACTGTCTCCTTGGAGCACCTTATTGGATTTATTACCTGCTTTTTTTTCTAGAGATTGGGCTTTGGAATTAGTTAGGTAGGCAAACCAATGAAACACACACCCTTCTGAGCTGGTGGTGTCTGCACACCTGGACTGTGATTTATGCTTGAAGCACTATGGGGCAGTATATAAGCTGAACACTTTGCTTTTGCTTTGGTAGCGTATACTCTTTTTAAAATGAGTATACTCCCACAGTCCTTTTGTCATTGACAAGAGAGGCTTAAAATTCTGGGAGTTGTGGTTCAAAACATCAGCAGTGCCAAAGGTTCGCCACCACTGCTCTAGACGTCAGGAGCACAGTACAGAGACCCAAATGACTGATTTAGGAGAAATCAGGCTTCATCACATGGGTCCAAAAATACCAAGTTAGCATGAAAAAATATCCCTGTCCTAAATTCCCATTCACTATATCCCATTTAACCATCCAGAACAGTGCTTCTCAACCTGTGGGTCCCCAGATGTTCTTGGACTGCAACTCCCAGAAGCTTCCACCACTCGCTGTGCTGGAAGGGATTTCTGGGAGCTGCAGTCCAGGAACATCTGGGGACCCCCAGGTTGAGAACCACTGGTTTAGAAGCTCATCCCCCTCCCTCTCCCTTCCACTGGCCCGGAAGCCCTCCGGTGAACATTCCTCACCTGCTTAGCCATAGCTAGTTTCTTCTGTAAGTATTCTATCTGTTCTTCCACCGCTCGGATCTTCCGGAGGGCATCCTCGTCCGCCATCTTCTTGCTCTCTTTTTTCTCCTTATCCTCCAGCTCCTTCACTCTTTGCCTGAGCTCTTCTAGCTGCAATGAGCAGAGTTGTTTTTTTAAAAAAGGGTGGGGTGGGGTGGGGTGGGGTAAACGAGTGGGTTTAAAATCAAGAAACTGAAACTAAAGCAGAGCAACAAAGGAGGACTCTATTTCTATTAAACACAGGCCGAAGCAGCCGGAAAGAAATGTGTCCAGGGAACGTGGCAGAAATTGAAGAAAGTAGAATACCAGGTTTATTGGGCTTCAGTGTCGTGTACAAGGCTGAGAGGATTTCTACAAACAACTATCTCATTCGGCAAAGAAGAAGAAAACAAACACACTGAGGCGTTTCCAGCAGGAGACATTACCAAAAGGAGAAAATTGGGCTGCGTTTACTGTCTCGGAAGCGCAATCACAGTTCCAAAAGGGACCGGAAGGCAGCGTAGCAGGATCCATTATTTAATGAAGAGACTGAGCCATGGCAGAGACTGTTTTACCTCAGCTTTGGCCTTCTTCTCAGCAGCCATCAATTGGACTTTGTCTCTTTGCTCCTTCGGGGCAGAGCGGTACATATCCAACAGCAACTTCATTTCCTTCTGACTCTCTTGAGCCTTCCTGAATAAGGCAAAAGGAGGGGGTGGGGAAACTGAAAATGAGGCCATTGCAGACAACGGCTATGCTCACCTCCTACCATGTTAGGCCTAAGACAGATGCATGGCAGCACCGCTTTCCATTCCAAGGAGATGCTTCACAGCAAGGACGCAAAGTCCATTTTCCTTCACAGAGTTTCAAGAGATCAGAGGTGGTGCGCTTCAGAGAAAAGTGGCCATACCCAGTCCTTGCCCTCATGCTGGTTAATAAAAAGAGGGTCAGATTGTAGGGGTATCAAGCCAACAGGTTATCCACAACATTTGACTTCAGCCAAGGGCTGTCCCGTGGTCAAACAAATGTGTGGCTGTTTGACTGGTCCTGTCCTTGGTTGACCAAATAAACTTAAAACAAGCCAGACTTCTGGACTGGAATAGAACTACAAGGCCTGGTCTTCAAAGGAGCCAGTCAGTCAACAATAAAAGAGGATTGGAAAGGTATTCCAACGTGGTCCTGTTGGTTGCACTCCCCCTTCTCTGCCAAGAGGAGAAACAACCCCGGAGGACTCCTATGAGCATCTAGGCCAGTGTTGGTGAACCTATGGCACTGGTGCCAAAGGTGGCACTCGGAGCCCTTTCCTTGGGCACCCGACATCACCCCTTCACAGCCACCTATATTCAGGTTAAATGGCTGTATTGGCACTTTGTGAAAAATTAGTGGGTTTTGAATCGCAGTTTGGGCATTCCATCTCTTAAAGGTTCGCAATCACTGATCTAGGCACTTCCTTTAAAACTTCCATTTGTCCCAGGTGAATGGGCAACACCTCACGCAACCATCTCTAATTTTGAAGAGTCCAGACCCAACTCCTGTGCTTCTTGGGTTTTTTCCCCTTTGGCTATAATAACAATACTTTCAAAATAAAGGCCATCTCAGCCACCCACCCCTCGAGGGAAAACACCTCAGCAACAACAGGCTGGCTCTCTTACTTAAGATCAGCTTTCAGCTGCTTGACCAGTTCAGCTTCCTTCTTCCTTCCGTCATCGTGCTTCCCTTTGTCCTTCTCCTTGGTGGACTCCCTCTCCCTCTCCTTCTCCGACTCCTTCTGCTTTTGCTTCTCCCGCTCCCGCTCTTTCTCCTTCTCTTTCTCACGCTCCCGCTCCTTCTCTTTCTCCTTCTCTTTCTCCCGCTCCCGCTCCTTCTCCCGCCTCTCCCGCTCCCTCTCCTCTTCATCCCGTCGGGCTTTCGCTTCCGAGGCGTCCTCAGAGGCTCCCTTGGAGGCGGTGGCCTGTGAAGAAGGATCCTCCGGCTCCTGCTTGATCTCAGGGGGCTCCTCTTTGACGTCTTCCGTGCTGGACTGGGAGTGCAGGAGGGCACTTCCGCTTCGCGAACGGGTCTGGGAGGAGAAGGGAAGAACACACACACACACACACACACACACACACACACACACACACACACACACACACACACACACACACACACACACACACACACACAATGTGTAAGACTTACTGTCCATACAAGTATTTTTAAATGGCTTTCACTTACTCTTTGGCCTGACTTCTTATGGCAGGCACTGGCAAAGGACCTCCTGAGATAATAGTTTAAATTTAAGATTTAGGATCTGTATGAAGTCATTCCAGAAAAACATAACATGCCACCACATTTTATTTTCTATACATAAAAAACCAATAAATCATAAAATAAGACAAAACTAACAAATAAAACCTTAATAACAGAAAACCACAAAAAATAATACAAAAAAAAAAAGGCTTTCTCTCCCCAGTCTGTGACCATCTGGGGACATAATCAATTTTTCCTTCATTCCAGAGCCCCATTCCCAAACAACACACCTTTTTCAAAGGATAAATGTGGACAACTGCAGGTTTTATTTCCCTCCTTAATCAGGGCGGCAATTACCATCTATTTCCTTTGTATATTCTGCCTCTACCTCAGAAGTTCTGGAAGAGTCTCAGGTTGCAGTGGTTAAATAGCTGTACTCCAGCTGAAATTGTGCTCACGACCTGGGATTCAATCTCAGGCAGCTGGGTCATGGTTAACTCAGCCTTCCATCCTTCCAAGGTAGGTAAAATGAGTGCCCAGCTCACTGGGTGTGGGCAGAATGAGTAACCTGCATAATTAAATTATAAACTGCCTAGAGAGTGTTTGTTTGTTTGTTTGTTTATACAACTTATATGCCACCCACTACCCAAAGGTCTCTGGGAGGCTTACAATTAAAATGAACAGTTAAAACAGTTAAAATGCCAAAAGGAAATGAATAATTAAAACAATAAAAACATTTAAACACAAAACACTAAAATTGTCACCAGGACCCACAATCTATGTTAGTTTAAAAACTATCTTTAAGCACTATGGGCAGTATATAAGCAGCAGCACTTTTTAATCCTAGCAACTGTGCATTAAGGCTGTTTTTCAGCCAGCATGGTATCATGGTTAGAAACCTGAACAAGGGTTTAGAAGGTTCAAGTTCTAGTCCCTATTAAATCATGAAATTCACTGACCTTTGGATTAGTTATTCTTGCTTTGCTTCACAGAGTTGTTGTGAGGTAAAGGCACAGACAAAAAAACCCTCACACAAGCTCACTGGATGTGAAGTGCATTTGCTACAAGGAAATTATATTAGATGAGGTACATCTTATTGCCAGTGTTTGGTGCCTGATCCACCCACCATAAAGGAAAATCCAGACACCTGAGTAAACTGACCTTGGGCTGCTACTGCCAGCTGCATTTCCAAAAAGAGGTTTTTAACCCTCTCCTGACACCTCAGGAAACCTTGCTGCCAGGAGCTCAAGGTCTGTTTCCTAAGATGTCAGGAGGGGGTTAAAAACTCTTTGGAAACAGCAGTGGAGCAGCCGAAGGTCAGTTTGATGAGGTGTTAGGGGTTGGTTAAAAACCTTTCTTTGCAAATGCAGCCAGCAGGAGCAGCCACAGCTCTGTTTGCTGAGATGTCAAGAGGGGGTTAAAAGCCTCTCTTTGGAAGCAAAATGCAGACCACAAAACAAGGGTTACTCCTGCTGGCTCACAAAGAAAGGCTTTTCGCCCCCTCCTGGCACCTCAGCTGTCAGGAGGGGAATTAAAAACCTCTCTTTGCAAGTGCAGCCAGCAGAAGCAGTCCCAGGTCTGTTTGCTGAGGTGCCAGGAGGGGGGTTAAAGGCCTCTCTTTGGAAACAGCAGTGGAGCAGCCAAAGGTCAGTTTGATGAGGTGTTAGGCTTTTCTCCCCCTCCTGGCACCTCAGCTGTCAGGAGGAAAATTAAAAACCTCTCTTTGCAAGTGCAGCCGGCAGGAGCAGTCCCAGGTCTGTTTGCTGAGGTGCCAAGAGGGGGTTAAAAACCTCTCTTTGGAAGCCGGCTTCTCTCAAGAAAAAAAAACGTGATATACTGAAACCGTAATATTTGAACCGTGTTGTGGCGGGGGACTACCAGTAGCTTCTTTTATTTCTATCCTTTGCCACTCTTTTTATACCTGGGTTGCGGTTTAAACCCAGAGAATTTGTGAGGAAAAACCATGGGAGAACCTCTTATATCTAGATTTCAAACCTAGAATCCACTTTGTACCCAACCAGGACAGGTAGGAAACCCCAAAATACTTCAAAATAGCCAAAGGCACCTTCCTTAAACACTCTCTCCTCCTTCCCTCTTAATTAACACATATTGGCAAAATATCAAAAAGTTTACTGAAAAAGCATGAAATGTCAAAAAGATAAGAAAAGAGAGTTGTACATTCAAAGTACTGCAAAGCAAATGCATATTCAATCCTTTGAGCCAGTTAAAATAGATAAACAACACTTTCTAGCATTAAATCTAAATAGTACACTGGTCCCCCGCCCTTTCACGGTTCATATACTGCTGTCCCGCTATATCGCAGGACCACAGTATATGAAAAAAAGGTTCCCTGGGTTAAGGGGGGAAAGGCCTGTTTCAAGTCTCCCATACTTACCCCAACCTGGCGCTGTCCCAAATGGGCCTGCAAGCGTCTTCCCAGGTCTTCCGGAGGCCCCAAAAGGGCCTCCCTGAGAACCAGAAGTGACTTCCGGATTGCCGAAAATCATTTCTGAGGCCTCCGGTAAGTACAAGAGTCCCCAGCTAGGCACCCCAGGGCTGACCTGACCTGCATCCGCATATCGTGGATTTTCAATTATCGCGGGTCGGGTCCCTAACCCCCGCAATAGGCAGGGGGTCACTGTAATCACCTGGATTACTTTAACAGGCTACTTCTAGCATGCTAGAGCCATAAAGAAGCATGAAGACTAGAAGCAATCAACCGTTCACAGACTAGCAATCTGTAACTCATCAACCCATCATACTAAAGTGTTAACTCCTCCTCTGAGAATGTAACTTCTATATTCCAGCTTGTTAATTTTTTAGGCCATGCCTGGGACTCTCCTCTCAGAAATTTTACTCTAACTAGCGGCTAAACCTAAACTCTCTGTTCAAGCTGAAAAACAAGACTAAGTCTGCTTTTCTAGCTGACTGATAAGGCACCTGCAAATGCTCTTCTCAATGGCTTAAGGCTGGGAAATTACAGGGACAACCAATTTAGCATTACAGACTCAGCTTCCTTCCACGAACCTCCATGCCATTACACTGGAGGAAAGAAAGAATATAAGTCGACACTCCCATGGTTTGTAATACAAATACTTGCACAATCCACAGAGGGGCCTGCATCTTTCTGGAAAAGACTCAACTCCCCTTCTGTCAATCAGCCTCTCTCTTACACACACACACACACACAAACACACCAAATACAACCAACACAACTCGTGTCCACATTCTGCTGTTATCCTCTTATCCCCGTACCTTGCTCAAGTCAGACTGGGCCTCCCTCAGCTTCCGTTTGTATCTCAACACCTCCCCTTTGAGCTGGTGGTTGTGGTTCTGGAGGCTGCTGATGAGGTGGCGCATCTCCCGATTGATGGGCCCTCGAATGAACAAAGGAAACATATTATGCCGAATCAGCTGCATCACAAGAGGATGGCCTCTATTCCCCACAAAGAACTGGGCTGGAGAGGACCCTTTGGCTGTCAAGATGTCCCAAGCTTCTCTGAGAGACTGGGAAGCTGCGATCTAAGCCAGTGGTTCTCAACCTATGGGTCCCCAGACATTCCTGTACTGCAACTCCCAGAAACCCCTTCCAGCACAGTGAGTGGTGGAGGCTTCTGGGAGATGCAGTCCAGGAGCATCTGGGGACCCACGGGTTGAGAACCACTGATCTAAACCATCTGGAGAACCATTGCAAAGACAGATAGGGAACTGCATCAAACTGGGAAGACAGGCAATGGGAATTGGGAGAAGGTGCCCAAACCCTTTTACCTGGCCGTGACTGTCCCGCCCGTCTTAGGGCAGGAACAGGGACCTTTTGCCCCATGCTGTCTGAAAAGGGGGCATGTATCAGCTGCAGTCCAGCTGATCTGGACTCCTCTCAAGCCAAGGTTCAACTGGCAAAAACCCTTCCGGTCTCCACCAGCACAAAGTACCTGCTTGCTCATTAGCGGCAAGGGTCTGTTCAAACTCAATGCGCAGCATCTCGTACTCCTTGCGGACCTGAGCGAGGGTGTCCTCCAGCTGGATCACCTCTGTGCGTAACTTCTTGTGCAGGCTGACCTCGTCCCGCTGTGGAGAGAAACAGCAATCAGTGCTTGGAGGCAGACGCGTCTCATGGTCACCTGCCAGGAGAGACTCAAGGGAGAATGCAGAGGCTCTTCCTACTTGGCTCATGAAAGAGCAGGACAGTGTAATCTGAAGCCTTAAAAACTAGAGATGGGTACGAAGAGAAGCGACAAGGTGGGCGGGGATTCTCTCCACACAGCCAATGAGCCGGAGGAGGCGGGGAACGGCAGCCTGAGCTCCTTCCCAGACTGGCTCACTGCCCGCGAAGGAGAATCCCAGCAGTGCGCCAACAACAGTGAGTGGTGGACCTGTCGGTTGTAGAACAGAGAGGTTAAGTGTGGCACCGGAAGCGCTGCACATAAGATTCAACAAGAAACACTTTGTCACATTCTGTGCCCATCTCTACTAAAAACAACAAAGCAGCATTTCTAAATCTTTCCTAAATGTCTACTGGCTTCTGGTTCGGATTAGAACAGGTATCCACCATTACTGAGGTCTTGTTTTCCCCTGGTCCCAGCATCCTTTTTTCTTTCCCTTGGGGGAAACATGCAACATAAAGTGCATAACTGGTTGTGCTGATCATCATGTAGCCTGGTTCCCCATAAGAGAGAGCCCAAGGAAGGAGATTACTTTATAACAAAGCAATCTCGGGACTCAGTTGTCTACACCCAACCCCACCTCAAGCAAGCAATGGGTTCATCTGGTAATACAAAGATAGCAACACTTGCATGTGACTGATCTATGCCTTTCCATTCCTATACCACCTCCATTTGTGTTCCAATCCTGTGGGCAGTTCACAATACAGTGGAACCTTGACTTACATACTGCTTGACTTGCAGCATATTTGACTTGCAGCAAGAAGGGGCCTGTTTGACTTGAGTCGCAGGCTTTGACTTACATCTCGGAGCCCCAGCACCGGAATCGGATGGCAGCCACGACCCAGCATCGCGGCTGCCGCCTCCAAACTGCTCCTGCCTTCTTCCCCTCCTCCGGCAACGGCGGCTTTGGTGAGACCAGCTCAGAGCACCTGGAGCTGGTCTTCGGCCTCACCGAAGCCGCCACTGCTGCTGGAGGAGAAGAAGGGCTGGGAGCTCGGGGCTGGCCTCGCTGGTTAGACAGTTGGCTCAGTCTTGTAAAAAATCTGACTGCAGAAGTCTGGTCCACAATGGAAGCATTTTAGTTGGGGAGCTGTACAGTTGTGGGACTCTAATGGTAAGCATAGAGTGGTTCAGAACTTGGAACGTCAGGTTAAAAATCAGTAAAACTTAAATGTTAGACATTGTTGCTATGAACATTAAAAAGTGGAGGCATATAACTTGTGGACTATAATTCCACTGCCTCCTCCTCTCTTTGAAGAGACATTTCATTTACATCCCCAGAAGGAATCTCCTATCCCAGTCAAATTTGTGTTTTCAAATTGCTGTTTTCAGAGGTCTTTTTCATCATCTGGAACAGATTAATCCGCTTTCCCATTACTTTCTATGGGAAACGTTCGTTTGACTTAAGTCATGTTTGACTTAAGTCTAGACCACTGGAACGGATTAATGACGTAAGTCAAGGTTCCACTGTATACAGTTTCACCTGTAAATCATGTCACTAGCTAAAGGCTACCTTGACATGAAAATACAGATTAAAACCCATTTGACCAGGACCATATTTACACCTGGTAGAAACCAGGTTTATATAATGTGCTCTTAATTAGCTCTAAATAATTCCTTCTCTCTCTCGCTGGAAAAAAAAAGACAGAACAAACTACAAGCTTTGCTGTATATAGTATCAGATGGATGCAATAAAAATGTACATGGGCATATAAAGTTGTCTTATACTCAATCAGAGCATTGGCCGATCATACTGGTGGGCTATCAACCCCCTCCCCCTTGCTACCTGGCACTTCCTTCACTGCAGCCACCGCGCAAGTGGGATTTTCTGGGTGCACTGCCTATGCTTGACAACGAAATACAGGCTGCATCCTGAAAGTTAATGGTTGCTAGGCTTTTCCCCTGCTCCTTCTGGCAGGGAAAAAAAAACAGCTTAAAAATGCAGCACAGCAGAAAGACGAGGCTGATCTGACCGCCAGGTGGCAATGTCAGCTTGATCATGTCTTACCAGACGGGAATTCCTGGCTACCTCCTGACTGTAGATCCTGTACCATTGTCAAGATGTCTCAGTTAAGAGAACTAATTTTCCCTACCCTCATGATCAAGCACCGGGATTCCATTTCATTTTCTTTTGTCCTGACCGGGATTGCAAGCACCCCAAGTGAGACCTAGATCACATCTGTTGTTCCCAGAAGGTTCGCTTAAGGCACTGTTTGTACCCAGTCTCCATTTAAACCAAGAAGGGACACCTTCCACAGGTATCAGGACCATCTATGCCAGTCCTATGGAGGGTTGCATCTGATTTTCGCCCACCCACTCCCCATAATTTCTCACTTAAAAAGGCTTTGAAAAAGCAACTGAAAAAGCTTCCCCAGAACTTTTCTAGTGGCTTTAAAGAAAAATAGTGGGTGGGGCTCCAGAAGAGCAGGAGCAAAACTTGGAAAATTGCCTCCCACGCCTTTCAGAAGGCCAAAGGGGACCTTCTGAGCCCGAATAAATAAATAAATAAATAAATAAATAAATAAATAAATAAATAAATAAATAAATAAATAAATAAATAAATAAATGCACTTTTTGGGCACAATATTTTATGTGACTGTGGGGAGAGCAGGGGAGCTCTAGGAGGCAATGGGTGGTGGTGGTGGTGGTGGTGGGGTCCTATATGATCCCACTGGGGAGGCCACAGGCTCCCCCTTTCCCAACTCTGCTTTAAGCCGTCACGACTTATTATTCCGGATTCAAGCAAGAGCAGGAGGAGACAGTGGGAGGAAGGGGTTACCTCAATGAGCTCCACCTGGCGCTGATGGGTGCTTCGGGTGCCGTGGAGCAGAGTGCGGGCTTCATCCAGCTGCGATTTCAGTTGGAGGCTCTCATTATACAGAACAGAGAACTGTGACTGCATGCAGCGATATTCGGGGGTTTCCTTCACCACCTCTTCCACGGCTCTCCTGAGATCCACCTGGAGACCCACAGGACCAAGTGGGGGTGGGGAGGAAACCAAAGAAAGAAAGAAAGAAAGAAAGAAAGAAAGAAAGAAAGAAAGAAAGAAAGAAAGAAAGAAAGAAAGAAAGAAAGAAAGAAAGAAAGAAAGAAAGAAAGAAAGAAAGAAAGAAAGAAAGAAAGAAAGAAAGAAAGAAAGAAAGAAAGAAAGAAAAAAGAAAAAAAGCAGAGCCACATATTACAAGAAAGGAAACAATTAAGTCGGCACTCAGCACAATGCGGGGAGATACCCAGCTATCCTATGCCTCAAAACAATTCACAATAAAGAAATCCCTGGCCCCATGTTGGGATCAAAATCAAAGCTAAATCTGAGAATCGTAGCTCTTAGGTGACAATTGCGCATGCACGCTTTTGGCTCATATCAACTGCTCAACTCATCAAGTGGGAAACTCCGTGAATTTCACACATCCAAAAATGATGCCATCCTTTCCGAATTCATGACATAGATAACCAATTTGTTGGTCTGATTTTCATACAGCAATCATGTTCCAAGACCATTCCATCCTTTCTCAGCAAAATACAACTGACTGTCTTACGAAATACTAACTAAAAGTCAACTGAAAACAAACGAAGCATGTTTCATGTTCCCCTTCTGCCTTCCAGATTGACCTCTCCAAGCAGAAGACACATGCACAACCCATGCCTTCCCGTCACAATGTAAAAGGACGGCAATGTGCATATCTCAAGGCAACAAGGAAATGGCCAGGCTGGATTGCTTGCCGTCCCTTTCAACAAAAACCAACATACTGTATGCCTTGCACAGGCAATACATGAGCTGCTTTTGGATTCGGAAATTAGTTCTCATGTGCAAACTAACCTAGGGAACTTCCCTTAGAGTCAGGGTAGCTGTGTAAATTTCAAAGTCCTCCGACTTGCTTAAGCTGGTCTAGAAGGTGACACGATTGCATTGCAAACCAGTTCATGGCTGTTAGTTAAAATAAGCTCAACAATAAGGCAGAAGTAGGATCTTGGGAACACGTGAACCCATACACGACTTGCAGGAATGCAAACTAGAGACTGAATGAAGAATTCAATTCATATAGCAAGAAGTCCTAAGTTGGTACTGACCCAACCCAAGTCCTACATGATTTTATGCACCATGAGGATTAATCGAGGCTATAGAAGAGACTGCCTTCTCTGTGATTACTCCAACTTTGCCTCCTTCACATGAGCCTGCAGGCAAATCATTCTAACCTCCCTTACCCTTTAGACCCAAACGAAAAATACACCTATTCATCATCTTCCCTTACCCTCAAGACCAGTAATGGTGAACCTATGGCACGGGTGCCAAAGGTGGCACTCAGAGCCCTTTCTTTTCTTTTTTTTAATTTTTTTAATTGATTTTTGAAGTTTTAAGACATACAAACAAATAACAATACAAGTGCATCCCCACCCCCGGGACCATCCTGTTCTTCCATGAATTCTTCTTTGTTACTCCATCATCTATCTGTTGTTCTAGTATTCTTCTTAAAGTCCTCTTCTCCAGAACTGTCTTGAAGTATTCGTCGGCTCTTTCCCCTTCCCTTCTAGTAATACAAAGTCTATAAATTTTCCCCAAATGTCATAAAAATGTCTTTTTTCATATAATAAGACCAAGGAAGATATAGAAAAATATATTACTAAAAATTTGAAGAGGGTTTTGGAAGAGGAAGATATGTTGGAAATGGAGAAACCTATTACAGATCAAGAGATAGGTGAGGTAATAGATAAACTAAAGAATAATAAAACTCCTGGAGTGGATGGTCTGGGACCTGAATTTTATAAACTTTTTAAAGCAGCATTAATACCTAAACTAAAAAAGCTATACAATAAAATACTGGAAGGAGAACAAGTGCCGAGATCCTGGACCTACTCCTTAACCATTTTAATACCTAAACCCAATAAAAACTCAGAGCCCTTTTTGTGGGCACCCGACATTGCCCCTTCATAGCCACCTTTATACAGGTTGAATTACTCTATTGGCACTTTGCAAAAAAAATTTAGTGGGTTTTGAATTGCAGTTTGGGCACTCGGTCTCTAAAAGGTTCGCCATCACTGCTCTAGATGCTTGCCCTCTGGACCCAAAGGAAAAGTATTTTTTATTTTTATTTATTTTCAAACTTATATACCGCACCTATTTCCCCAAAGGGGACTCAGGGCGGTTTACACAATACCATAGCAAATAAAACAGATAAAAACAATAAAACAATCAAGCAAACATTTATCCTAAGACACTTGATCAATGAGTAATGTCTTGCAATACAAGCACTGGATCAGGGAACCTGATCACAAGTGAGCCAACTGTGGCTCTCCATCTCTCCCCCTGCTGGGTTGTGGGGGACTGTCTGGAATGTTCCATCTCAGGCAAGCCTCAGAAGAAGAGGGAGGAGAGAAGAACAAACATTTCCCTTACACAATTCACGAACATTTTCAAAGGTGACTGCAGGTTAGGATTTGTTTTATTTTTCTTTATATTTATTTATTTATTTATTTATTTATTTATTTGGTTTATTTTATTACACTGTAGTGTAGACTTATTCATCAAGAATCACTAGGGTTAGAACCAGAAATCCCTTGCTTTGGACGTGGCTGTCCTGTGCCACCAGTGTCCTCCTGGACAGCATAGCAGTATGAGGCTCTGGACTAGACTCTTCCACACAGAGTGATCATCCTTAAGATCTCTTGGGTAGATCTTTGTCTGAGGCAAAGCACGACCCGCTTTCCCGACTCAGACATGCAGCTTCACCCTTTTCCCTCCCAAATCCTCTGCAAAAAGCTGCCTACGAGCTGATTTCCAAAAAAAGGCTCACCAATACCTCTCAGCATGTGTCCCTTTTCTGGTCTTACTCCCATGTAGCCACAAGGCACATGAAAAGGCCTAGTCACAAATGTGGAGGTGGTGGCGGCGTCCCCTCAAAACTTGTAAAAATTCTTATTCTTACAGAAGTATTGGTTCGTAGAGGCACGAGTGCAGTGTGACCCCCCCCACACACACACAAGGTCAACCCCCCCCCCCCAAAAAACCCCGGAAATGTCTCAGCTGCCCACGTTTGCCAATGTGTACCTTGAGCTTTTCATTCTGACTGGTCACCTCCTCGAGATCCTGACGCAACTTCTCCAGCTCACTCAAGCGGTTCTGGGCAAGCTCTTTATTTTCTTCAAGTTCGGCATTCATCTCCTCAAACTATTAAAGAGAGAAAAGCCAGGAACTGAAAGTTACAATGTATTTATTTGCCGCCGCCCCCTCCTCTGCCCAGCAGTCCCTGCTTTCTTTCGCATCCCCTTGGGCGGTCTCTCAAGCTTTACCTTTCGAGCGTTGATCGTGATGGTGCCTCCGTACAGACTGCTGCCTGCGCCATAGACCTTGTATCCCTTCGAGTTCACCTACAAAAATGTCATTTTTTTAAAAAAATCAAAACAAATTAATACAACAACGTCTGCTGCGAACCGAACAGTTACGATGATCACTCACAAAATGGAGCCTCGCCTAAGAAAGTTTTTGATGGCCAGAATCCTTTTGGTTAGATAGGGCAGGGTTAGGCCAAAGGAAGATATTACTGCTGCTCATTGCCATTTGTTACTGTAACAGGTGGCTGCTCATGTCCCTGACTGCACCCTAACTCATCCAATGGGCAGGCAATTAAAAATGCAAGTGGCAATTCATTAACGACCAGCAGTTCACTGCTGCACTGTATTCCATTGCACTGAGGAACAACAGGATCCTGGCTTTTATCATTCCTCTCTATATCAAGCTACTACACATGATTTAGATTTCTATCACTTTCCCAACCAAAATGGCACGCAAGACAGCTAACGAGAAAAAATATGTATTCTTGCCCAAACTAGAATAGAAATAGAAATCAGTTAAGCATAAAAGTACAAATGCGGTTATTGCAAACAGGTGTGGTTTGAATCCACCTTTGCCACTATCTGAACTCGCTCCCTTGCAAAGACCCAAGTAAAACAATGCCTCTGAGTCCCATCTCACAGATACTTAAGAAAGACACAGGAAGCTGTGATACTGAAATCCACAAAGAGCTCCACAGAATCCAAGGACATCCTCTCCCTGTCTAGTTTGCTGGTGAGTAGAGATGGGCATTTCGTTTCGGAAGGGGTCGGGTTCCGAAACGAAACACAGCAGTACAGCTGCCTTTCGGAACTGGGCCCCAGCCTCCAGAATGAAATCAACCGCTGACTTGCCTTCCTTTGGGTCACACAGGGTGAAACTCCATTTAGGAAGCAGCTTCTGGCGTGAATCTTTCCTTCTCCCTGGCACTGGCCAATCAGGAGCTATACAAGGACATGCATCATCCTGCCTTTCTGCCTGATTGGCCAGCACCAGGAAGAAGGAAAGATGATGTGTTGGAGGCTGCTTCTTGACTGGAGTTTTGCCCCGTGCATCCCAAAAGAAGGTTTATGTCGTTCCGGAGGCTAGGACCCGGTTCCGAACAGCAGCTGTGCTGCTTGTGTATCATTTCAGAACTGGACCCCTTCCAAAATGAAACACCCATCTTTACTGGTGGGGATCAACTACCAAGAAATCAAAGCAAGCCCAAAGCCAAACAATCTATATCAGTGATGACAAACCTTTTGCACTCCAGATGTTTTGGACATCTGCCTAGAATGCCAATGACAAAGGACTGTGGGAGTTGTGGTCCAAAATATCTGGAGTGCAGAAGGTTCGCCACCACTTATCTATATGTTAATTACGGTAAGTGGATTTCAAGCTAATTGGCTGATGGCGTACAGATAACTACTGCAAGGAGACACTGCTACCCAGTTACTTTTAAAATATTTTCTCAATCATAAAGGCTTAAGAAATACAAGTTATGCTCCTTGGAGTACTGATTTCCAAGTCAGATTCCCTATTCTGCTTTTTTCGATCAGTTTGAACAATTATTTATTCGTTTAAGGATTTCCCCAGCACTGAACACTGAAGGAACAACAATTTCAACTGGAGATTCAGGGGAACC
Organism: Phrynocephalus forsythii; assembly: GCA_029282475.1. Taxonomy (NCBI): domain Eukaryota; kingdom Metazoa; phylum Chordata; class Lepidosauria; order Squamata; family Agamidae; genus Phrynocephalus; species Phrynocephalus forsythii. Next base: position 17,749,902 of record JAPFRF010000004.1, read on the forward strand.
CTAATCCTGAAGCAGGAAAACGATAAGGGTTTTGCTTTTGGCGCTATTTTCTCAACCCCGTCGATTAAACAAGACCCCCAATTTTTACATTTGGCTTTCTCACTTTCTGTTCCCCCCACTCTCCACTCCTGATCAGCTCTATCCCAATGGGACAATTTGTTTTACACTGCACATATTTTTACACATAAAAGTGGATGCAACTGTCGTCCTTTGTGAGTATCACTGGGGAGGCAAGGGGATGCTCATGTAAAAATAGGGCGCACCTATAAAACTATCACAAAGCTTTCCTGAAACCCACCTTTTCCACACTTCCAGAATTTCTTCTATTGCCGCTACAAAGCCGTCCCAACCCTGGAGCGCCCCACCCCCACCCCAGGCACCACCGATGCTTACGCGTTCCAGGACGTCCGCCAGATGCCTGTTGAGCCGCTGCTCCCGTTTGCGAATCTTGTCAATGTCCCACTGCAAGTCGTCAATCATGGTCTCCAGCACAGAGACCCGGGATTCTGCTGCCTCCACTTTCCCTTGCAGCTTGGAGAACTGCAGCAACAATACGGGAACAGGAGGGAAAGTTCATGAAAGAATCAGCGGTCTTCACCAGCAGAACCTTGACTTTCACCACCCCCAATTCAAAATCATATTTGTCTTGCTTCTTCAGAGACTTGGATTCAGTTGACTGAATAGTAACAATTTTAGGATGACCTAAAACAGTGGTTCTCAACCCTGTGGGTCCCCAGATGTTCCTGGACTGCAACTCCCAGAAGCCTCCACCACTCGCTGTGCTGGAAGGGGTTTCTGAGAGTTGCAGTCTAGGAACATCTGGGGACCCACAGGTTGAGAACCACTGACCTAAAATGTCCCTTTTCCTCATGCCCCTGTTCAATGGCCCATCCCTCTCCCAGCTTATCTGTTTTGGTTTATTCCGCAAATCTTTTCTTGCTGCCTGTCCTGGGTAACTCGTATGCAAAGAGCAAATGCAAAGAATGCAACAACAAAAATGTCCCCTCAGTGAATGGCTTCATAAGGCCCTGGGCCAGACTGCAGGTCCCAATTGTGAGGGGAACCTTCATTGTTTCTCCCACCAAAGACACGGCAGGCACTGTTCCCAAACCCTAACTTGCAGTTTCAAAAAGTTTTTAAAAATAGAACTGATAAATATTTCTTTAAAAAATTTTTTAAAGGAGATTTGAATCTAGCCATAATAGTCTGATTAGCATTGACTCACCATTCCAAAGATTCAATCAGTTTACTCCAGTCAGGTTGAGCAATTCCATTTAAGACTGATAGTGGAATTCAACACAATTTCATATATTCCACAAAACAAGCAGAGAGAGGGGGGAGATGTTTAATAATTCATCTAAAATCTACCCAGAGACCTTTGGGTAGTGGGCAGCATATGAGTTGAATGAATGAATGAAATGAATGAATGAATGAATGAATAAAATCAAGAGGGAGCTTGTCCAATTTTTCTAACAAGAGAATTCAATTAAGAAAATAAAAATAAATGAGGCAAAAATTGGCAAGTTGAGTCATGGCAACTGGACTTTTCTTGAGAAATCAAAACATTTCGCTACTCATCCAGACAGCTTTGTCAGTCTGAGGAACGTTAGTGGCGAGGCCTCCATTTTATAGGTCACCCTGATTCCACACCACCCTGGTCTGAATAAATTTCACTTCACCATCGTCTGGCCCTTCCATGCCTCCCTAGGCAGCTAACCACTTCAGTGAGGAGGTGGGAGGGAGATTCTCTCATCATATAACTAATGAGTGCTTGGCTGCCTGAGGAGGGGGGAGAAGGGCTGGGTGGGGTCCAGCACTGACTGGTACGTCAATAATTACCAAAGACCCCAGCCACACATGGAACCTGATGAGTGGACTCAGTGGCTGGGAGAAGGGGGATTAAGGAGCACCCATCTCTATGTAACACCTTAAAGACTAACCGCTGTATTTCAATGTGTGTTTTTGTCCACGAGTGCCTGAAGAATGGGGCTTGTCCACAAAAGCTCACATTAAATATTGCAGTTAAGTTTCTAAACTGCCACAAAGTTTCTGTCTCCTTTTTATTTTAATTTTCTTCTTGTCTTAGTCTGTGGAAGAGTCAGGAAGTAGGCGATTATCTGTCAGCCACTTGCTATACCAACTCCATACATATACACCCTACTCGCGGCTCACAAAATCGGAATTGCTGAATACATCTTACAAATGACGCAAAACATCTTTGTGGCCAACTGAAAGCTCTGCAAAGAGTATAAAAACGGCTATGGATAAACAACATAAACAAAATAAAGTGGAAAACAAGAAATGGTTATTCAAACTTAGACAGAAAATAAACCCTGGCCACAAGCTAGCCTTACTCCTACAGGGCACTGTGCATACATACTGTGCCATCAGCAACTTGGCCCCATTACATCCAGTTGCAAGGAAAAGCATGTGAACCTTTTGGAATTTCATGGTGTTTTGCATTAAGGTGTCATTCAATGGGATCTGGTCTTCCTTTGAGAACGAGTGTGTTCAATAAAGAAATGAACGATCAGAATTTTTTTGGATGTTATTACTTTTGGCACATTATATTTGTCAGTTCATTAGTCTTAAGAGAATCAGATCCCATTGTATGGCACATTAATGCAAAACATGAAATTCCAAAAGGTTCACATACAATTTGGCTTGCAACTGTATATTCCTGTGCCCTATTTGTCTTGCACACCAAAGCAGCCCTGCAACTTGGAGCAGCTTCATGGCAATGTCAGTCTCCTTGTCCGTACCTCTTGAGACATGGTGCGATGCTTTTCCTGAAGCACATCGGCCAGTTCCTGAAGCCGCTTGTTCTCATTTGCGAGATAGGTGTTCAGCTCCTGGACAGCTTCTTCCATTAGGGATAGATCTGGGAAACAAGAAACATTTGGAATAGTACTACAGGATATATTTGAAGCTAACTGTGCGTCTTATGCAAATTCTGTCATGATCTAAAGAATTCAGCTTCTTCAGAATCAAAATCATTTACTTCTTGTATCTTTTTAAAGATCAAATTTCTAGCCCTTATGGATATAAAGACAGTCTTTAAAAGCATGGAAACAATGACTAGTTATCTGTCAAAAAGAAAAGTACAACTTCAAGTTTCGGGGTGTTAAGAAACATAATAAACAAGTAATAAAATACTGTCAATATCAGTGTCTTCATGTCTGGAATTAGAACAGACATGTCTGCCATAGACCGGATTTTAAATGGAGCTGTCTGGAAAAATTTGAAGGAGGGAATGGGGGAAAAAACATTTTTCCTAAGTTGGCATTCTGACTGAGCCAAAAAAAAAAAATTGGCCCAAGTATTGAGATTCCACCAGATGTGCCAACCACCTGCAACACATTAAAAAGGCAAGCATTCTACTGTGAGAATAGGTGGGGAACCCAAATCTCTCCAACTAGGATTTATCTTCCCTCAACCCCCCTGCCAATGAGGGATGATGGGAGGTGTAGTCCTACAGCATCACTTCCCTGGCTGGTGTCATTTAGTTATTAAACCACAGTTGATATCCCCTGATAAACTCTATTAACTCTGCAGCATAGCTCCAAAAGGAGAAATTATGTTAACTTTGCTATCCTTCCCCACTTGCTCTTAACTTATTCTCAATCTTTGACTTTTATGGGTGATGTTGTTGATTGAGTTACTGATTTAACCATGTTTTAGTACTTACCACTATGTTGTATTGTTTTCATTTAATTATATTTTAATCGTATATTGTATTCAGTGTTTTACGTTGAATTGTTGCAAACTGCCCAGAGTGGCCTTGTCGCCAGATGGGCAGTATATAAATTGAATGGATGGATGGATGGATGGATGGATGGATGGATGGATGGATGGATGGATGGATGGATGGATGGATGGAGAAATTATTAGGGACTAATTTTTCACCAGATAAAAATGCAGACAACAGATTTGTCCAGAGGGCCTTCCACCATGTTGCCAGAAATGGGTTGAATAAATGAATGCTTTCACTACCTGGTGTGCTACGTTAACCCCAAGCTGCAGGAGACCTTGATTTCTACCGTACCTCCACTGTTCAACTTCTGGGACAACACATCCACTCGCTCCTGCAGTTTATCATACATGGTCACAATCTGGGTGACTGCTCTGCGGGAAGACTCCACCCGTTCCTGCAGCTGAGACTCCATCTCTTCGCTGGTGCTGCTAGCCAGGGTGGCCAGAAAGGAGAAGGCGGGCTCCAACATCTCCCCTAATCAACAACAGTGCAAAATATATATACTGTATAATAACAATAGCCATCACAGGATGCAGGTCTGAATTCCTGAATGATCCAAACAGGCAATCCTTCCACACACCTCTGCATGCTTATAACTCATGCAGTTATATTCAGGGCTGCCCCAAAACCTTTGGCTAGTTGAGATTAAAATAGGAATAGGAATAGGAATCTTTATTGTCATTGCCCCCTTGCAGGAACAACAAAATTTCATGGTTGCTATATTCAACTCATTTACAACATTCCACATAGATTTAAAAACAGCTACAACACATAAAATATGACATATAAAATAAGCTGATTTCAAAGTCCAGAATTTCCGTTTAAGGACAATATTGCTCTAAAAAAGTGGCTATTTTTGAGACGGTTTGTTCTTGCCTTCAGTACTCTATATCTCCATCCCGATGGCAGCAACTCAAAGAGGCGATAACCGGGATGTGATGGATCTCTTAATATATCTAATGCTTTACAGTGGCACCTGGTAGTATAAATCTGTTCTAGTGTGGGGAGTGAACAGCCCACAATACTCTCTGCAATTCTTATGTTTCTGTGCAACACTGTCCTATCCCGATGGGTACAACGTCCATACCACACACATAACCCGTAAGTAAGCACACTCTCAATTGCACATAAACAGCAAATCCCCACCCCTATCTCATCAAAGTGTGGGGTCCTCCATAGTCCTGCAAGTTATTTTGAATCAGAAAATATCATCAAGCGACAAGGCCCAACCTTGGCAGCAAATATAAAGCAAATGAACATTTGCTAACATTCTAGAATATCTGGAATCTGTTACCCATAGCAACACTGTCCCTCTGCTTAAGGATGGGTATTGCAGCCTTCTGGAAGAAAGCCGAAAGCAACCAGGGCCAAGGGTCTCTCACCTCGCTCCCTCTCATCTTTGCGCTCCTGATTGCTATCTGAATCAGGTTCTGGTTCTGGCACCACCAGTGCTTTCCGCTCTGACAAGAGGTCCCCAAGGCCTTGGTCCAAGTCGTAACGTTTCAAAATGATGCGGATATTTTCATCAAACTGAAAGAAGACAACAACAACAAATAAACTTTACTACGGATCTGTTATTCAATGAGGGCAACCCAAATTAAGGATCTGATCTTTCAGATCCTTAATTCTGCACTTCTTAGTCACACTAACACCCCTCCCTTTTTTTCCAATAGCTCTCCACCTCTCCACTCAATGACCTTGTGAGATAGGCCAGAGGGAGGGAGAATGACGGCCCCAGTGAGTTTCATGACCTCCCAAATCCAAGGCTCCACATTCAAACCACTACACAGGTTCTCAAGTTTAGGAGGAGGAGGAGGAGGAGGAGGACGAAGCGAACCTGGCTCCAGTAGCGATTGACAATCAGCAGCGAGGCATCGTCCGTGGCCTGCCGCCGTTCCAGCTTCTCAATATGTTCCCTCAGCTCGTCCTCGATGGCTTGCCTCTGGTCCAACATCTCTGCCAGCTTCCGGTTCTTGGTCTGGAGGGTGCGGATGTCAAGCTCTTCCTGAAACCACACCAACCCGAGTTAATGGAGCCTCATCCCAGGTCTGGTGCTCTCCGTGAGAGTAAACAGAGGGCTGGCCTGTATCATTACAAACTGCAAGATGTCCACACACTCCAGAATGTTTCTGGTTTTTTAATTGGAATGTTACTGCCGCTAGTGGTTGCTGTTTGGATTTTTATGTCGCTTCATAGCACAACAGCACTATTTTAGCAACATAAACCTACATAACATAAACCCTGCCCACTCCAATAAGCTGGGTACTCATTTTACTGACTGCAGAAGGATGAAAGGCTGAGTCAGCCTTGAGCTACCCATCCGAAGCCATTGGGATCAAACTCAGAATGTGAGCAGAGAATTTCCTGCAGTGCTGTAGTCTAACCACACCACCACAGGGCTTTGATCCTGATACATTTATAACCTCAAGTATTTTAGCAAAAAGGTGCATAATACTTTAATAAATTTAAATGAAAACAAAGCACAGAAAACTACTGTAGCAGGAAAAGGAGATCTAACCCTATTAAGCTAGGCTTATATTCAAGGGTTGTGTTGTTTGAATGGGATGGAACAACACTCAATCAACTAAACCTCTCCTTCTGAGACTGCAGCCTGAGCACAGGAATGGCACTGTCACCTGCACAAGTATCAGGCCTCAGAGCCTGCAAATGATTAATAAAACTTGGCCGGAGGAAACTGTGTGAGGAGAAAAGAGAAACACAAAGAGCTGGAATTGTTTTGCTCAGCCATTGTGATCCAGAGGAGAGCAATGCAAGAACTACAAACCGTTGAGGAGACACCCCCAAGCTTAATGGTCTCCACGGTTGTCCCCGAGTCCTCCACGCCAGCCTTCTTCTCTGGAGGCCCCGAGGGACTAGGCTCCATCGCAGCTCGTTTGTTCCCAATTCCAGACATGGTGGCTCTAGACTGGCTAATCCCACGTCTCCAAATCACTCCTGAAATAGGGGGGGAAACAAATGTTATTGTGGCCTTTTTCACTGTTCAATTCTCTGCTACAGGACACTTGTACCACTCCCACCCAGCCAGCAAAGCAAAAACCAAGTTTTAAAACCACACAATTGAAACAGACTTCACACAAATTACATTGGCGGCAAAAAAAACATCTGCACCTGAGGATTACTTGCATTCCCACAGAAAATCCACTGCAGATCTGGAATCCACAAAGCCAACCAGATGGTCCACTTGATTGATTCTCTGTCACTGTTTGAAAACCTTCTTTTCTTTGAATGTTGTGGGGTGGGCAGTTATTAAATCACGGAGTACAACATGTGCAGCTTTAATAAAAAGGGCTGCTAGGGGTAACAAAAGCAACTTGGCCCCCTCACATTATCAACGGCCTCCCTTCAAATAAAAACACACAGCAGGCTACCAATGCACAGTGAAGGCAAGGGAGCAGATCAGACTGTAGCTGAGACCGCACGCTGCATGCCAAAGAACAGAATTTCCATGACCTGGATACAAGGATACACATGGGATCTGATTTCGAGAAGCAAAGCTTGGACAAAACACCTAATGTCTGGACATGGCAGGCTGGTTTATGACCAATACAATGTACAGCGGACCCTTGTATACCAAATGATTTGTATAACATAAAATCTGTACAACATAAACCATTCCGGAGATAGGGGAAATCTGCTTAACAGAATTGCCTGTGAGGCGAATCCGTACAGGATAAAAATGGTCGCGGTTAGGGATTATGTTTTCAATGCATTCCTATGGGAAAAACTGTATAAAAGAAAATTTGCCTAACAGAATTTCATTTGGAACAAATTAATTCCTTTATACAAGGTACCACTTGTACTAGGGTGACAGATTTAAATGTTGGATGAAGGATTTGCTGGGTCAAACTTCAAAACAAGCCCTTTAACAAAAGGGGCAATTCATGCCATTAAGTTACATTTTGGGAGAACTACAGTGGTACCCCTACTTAAGAGCAGCTCGACTTAAGAGCAATTCGACTTAAGCAGAAAACTGTTGGCGTTTTAACTGCCGCCTTACAAAATTTATATATGGTCTGCTCGACTTACAATTTTTATTCCATTTTTTTATTTTTTAACTTATTTTAATTTTTTAGAGAGGTACCCCGAGTTAAGAGTAGTTCGACTTAAGAGCTTGTATTCGGAACGGATTAAATTCGTAAGTCGATATACCACTATATTTGGAAACAGAATAAGGAGGCAGCCTGTGCTCCCTCTCCTCCTCTATAAACCACCCTCCTCTTCTCCATCCCCTGGCGTGTGCGTGTGTCCTTCCATGTAGTGATGAGGAGGGTAATGACCACCAACCAGATGTGGTTGGGGAAGATGGCAACCCCTCCCCATCACCTTCCCACACTGGCTAGGAGGCTGCCTGGGGCAGGTGGGATCGAAGGTCCCAACGTCAGGGAGGCCACGCGTTTCCCAAACCAGGTTCGAAGCGAGGCTAACCTCCCCACCGAGTCATGGAACTCTGCACATGCTTGGGGGAACCGTCGATCGGGGAAGCTGGGACTTTTTTTTAAAGCCGACAGCTGCCCCCAAACATCCTATCCCGCTCAGGGTCGCCAAAGCACAAGCCACGGCTGCCACCCAAGGCTGTGCTGCCTATCAGTCCCACCCCACACCCCCGCTTCCCTCCACCACCACCCCGCCCTTTCTCCCTTTCGGCATCTGGCCGTTCCTGCCCGACTCGGGCCCTCCTCCTGGTTCGCGGGGCGACCGCCGAAAGAGCGACCGCGGAAACTAAAGGGACTCCCCCCCCCTCCCCATGGCAGGCACCCCCCTCCTCCTCCCTCGGCCCGCCGGACTCACCACCCAAGCGGGCGACCCAAGCGGGCCGACGCCGACCGGAAGCGGCCTTTCCCCAGGCAACGCCGGCTCAGCCAATCGCGACCCTCCTCCTCCCCGCGGAACGCCTCCGCCTTGCCCACAGTCAAAATGGCGGCCGCGGCGCCGTTATGAAGAAGGCCCACGCCCACACCCACACCCACAGGCCGGGCAGCTTCCGGGTTCGAGGCTTGCGAGTGACTCCTGAGGAGGGCCATTTATTTCGGCAGAGGTGTTTTTAACAACTCAGATGCTTGCCTCCGAAAGGCAAACCAACCCCGAAGGAAATTCGTGCCCGGTCTTTGAAAGCCCCAAGAGGGCAACTTCGGCGTCTCCCCAAGAGATGCGAATGAACTACGACTCCCATAAGTCCCATCCTTGGCGGCGGCTGTTGGGAGTTGTAGTTCAACAACCTCCCTGGAGAGGAGGGGGCACGCTCATGCTTCCAGATGCCTGAGGAAAGAGAACGTCACCCCCTTCCAGCGACGTTCCATTCTGCTGCAATCAACTTCGTTCCTCTTCCTTCCCCTTGCCTCACTTGAAAATACAGTATTGCCTTAAGCAACAATATTAAGTAATATTGTAATTGCTAGGCTGTGTAAGCTGCTCCCCATCCTGCTGCAATGCAATGTTACCTTACTATTTGTACAATAATATTGATCCTCGCAAAATATTGCTAAACTGAAAACATCAATTTATTTATTTATTACAGAAAATAAATCCAGCATAAGAAACACAATGTACTTCTGTTACTTCTTGCTTATGAGGTTAGGGCCCAATGCCTAACATAGCTATGTTCAAATTCTGTACGTTTCCCTTATTCTCCATAGGAAACTCATTGTTGTACCCTCTTGTGTTCCTCCAAGGTAAGTCAAGTGTTTTATATGCCTATTTATTTGTGACATTTCATTGTTTTCCTCCCTCTTGAAGTTGTGAGAGCAGCTATTCTACAAATCTGATGAAACACAGTCTCCTCTGCTAAAATCAATAATTAACCCTGCCCTTGCAATATGCATTAAAACCCATAGTCTTGAAGTAACTATGATCTCAGGACACATGCCCACCTCCTCCGGGTTCTTTTGGGCACCCTTTTTTGCCCTTATCATCTCAGATGCACCTTTCACTTTATCCAAATAATTTGCCCTGCATTATAATAGCTCTCCCATTGCAAAAGTTTTCCACCCATAATGAAAGTGGATGAGATCAAGTGAAGTAAGCAGCAAGAACTGAGGTGGGGCAGCCATTCATTTTTCTAAGAGCTGAAATAAGTGAAAGGTTTCAGAATAAATGTTGAAACTATATTCTCAGAATTAAGTCAAGTATTCTCTCTCATTCCTCCCTCCAGCTGCTGTAATCTCCTAGCTTGCTGGGTGATTGTATAAATCAGAGATTAGATTAAAATAAGCACAGGAAGTGGTAATAATTAAATTGTTAACAGTACCCACTCATGAAGAAGAGTATTGAATGATAAAGTATGTAATGAAGCAAAAATTATATTGGATATTTTTAAAAAGCTGAAGAATCTAGGGTAGAGTAAAACCAGTGTTATTCGTTAACTGCCCTGTTTGATCATCTCAAAAGTCACATAAATGTGTCAGGAAAAATTATAAAAAGTGCCAGGGAAAGAAAAAGGCTATTTCGACACTGAGGTCATAAAATCAGGCTGGAGCGTAGAAGAGGGTTTGCAGATGTTCCGCTTAGTCTCTGCTAGGTAGATGTGGCTATTCCAGCCCTGCTAGAGAAGGAGGCACAAATCAGTCATTGATTCCGTACAATACAGTGCATTGTTTGATAAACTGGCATCCTGATTTATGCCACAGATGATAGAACTGAATTGGCCAAAGAGTTCAGGAGTATGATCCCGCAGTCTCACTCTGAAGTTATTTCACCCATAGAAAACTATTAGGGGGAGAGTTCAATTCCCCACTGTACCTACTGTGAGTAGAGCCAACCTGTGGGGTCTTGGGCAATCGGTCTAAAGATACCCCTAGAAGAGGGCCATGAGAAGCTGCTTTGGATTATTCCATACCTACAAAACACACCCACTCATCCACACATCTCACCCAGCTACTGGCAAGGCCACTACTCTGGGTGGTGAACATATTAAAATAGAACAATATACGTAACAAAGCCGATAACATTCACATAAAACAACAGACAAGGGATGTGAACTCTAAAAATAAAACAACTATAGTAGTATAAAATGGTTCAAAACTTTAAAAAAATTATAGATCCAGGGCACGGTAGTAATAGGCAGCCTAACAAAAAGAAAACTCAATTACTCAAGCAATATTACTCTGGAATAAGGCCATAAAAGGCTTGTAAAAACATCTCAGAATGTCATAATTCAGAAATGACTTGGCAGGGCACAGTTGTTACTACCAGGGCTCTTGTTTAGGGTGGAGTTAATCTCACTGTTGCCCTCACTGTTTTGAACTTGAACAACAAGGATCTTGAACAAGAGGAGGCTTCAGCCACAATTTGCATTTGGTACAATTTTCACAAATGTTCATCAGATGCAACAGAAGTAGCGGGCTCAAGTTCCAGGAACTTGTATGCCCAACACATATCTGGTGTCAATAGACACGTCTGTACGCTTTGCTGCTAAGGACTGCCAGGACTGTAGCCTACCGAACCAACTCCCATTTTAAGGCAGTACTTCTCAAATATTTTGAACTTGTCTGCCTCTCAAATATTTTGAACTTGTCTGCCTCCCATGCCTCTCCATTTGTTCTGCTTTGTGCTTCCAGGACACAATGGCTAAAAATTCAGCCACTAGAATAGTCCCATTGAATCAGCTGTAAACCACCCAGAGTGACCTCGCTGCCAGATGGACAGTATAAAAATCCAATAAATAAATAAATAAATAAATAAATAAATGCCACTGATTCTAATGGGCCTACTCTAAACACATCTTACTACACTAAATCAATAAGTTCCAACTTTGAATCAGTTGAACATATGAAGGAACATACTCACCAAATCCCCAGTGATTCAATGGGCTCTACTTGCAACTTACTGTACTTTGCAACTGGTTTTCTTTTCAAGTCCTTCTGAATTTCCAGTACAGTATCTGGTTAAAATAACGGTGTACAGTACTGTGATATATTCTCAGTGCATCATGTGCCCTAGTTTGAAAACCACATAGCTGGGCGGAAGCTGGGGCTTATATTCCAGATGGTAGTGTGATGCTACCCAGGGTCTCCAAATGGAAGTCGATGTTTTGGACCACAACTCCCACAGTCCTTTGTCGCTGGCAAGCTAGGCTCAGAATTCTGGGAGTTGGGGTCCAAAACATCTGGACTGCCAAAGGTTCGCCACCACTGCTAAGACCTTTCTAATTAGCTAGGACTAATTAGATATCTTTTGCCACCCCATTCTCTATTCCCTCGGAGCATAACTGCGGGGGAAGGAAATCTATTCCTCTAGGAACAGCGTCTTATTATTTCCAAATTTGTTGTCATGCAAAGTACTGAAAGGCGACTCGGTGTCTGCGAGCGCAAGAAGAACCCCAAGGAATTGATCTTCACGTTTCTAGGCCTCAAGGAGGTTACCAAAAAGAAGCACACGGTGACAGAGCAGACACCCGCTTTTCTTGCACGGAGGGACCCTCTTCCTCCTTTTTCTCGCACCGTTGCAACATCCCTCCTCCTCCTCCTCCTCCTCCTGGTCGTCATCGGTTCCTTTAATAATCCCACCCTCGATACGGAGGGAGGGAAGGAGACCCAGATCTGGCCGGAGGCGCGGGCGATCGGGGGAGCTCCTCGCCAAAGGCCGAAATTAGGGGCACCGTGGGAGCCGACACGGATCCCTTGGGGGCGTTCTCCCGAGCGCGCAGCTGCTGGGCGACACACCACGGGGCGCGGAGAGAAGGGAACAAGATCGCCTCTGGGGACTCCCGTTCCGAGAGCAGCCAGACTGGCTCCAAGGGAAGGAGACCGAAGGCACGGAGGCCGGTATCGTTTGTTCCGGCTGCTTGTTGGGACCTTTTCGCCTGGGATGGGCAAACCCCGCGCTCCTGCAGCCGTTTGGAACGGTAACGCGTTTCTAACGAAAAAGAGGTATGCAATGCATGTGTGTGTGTGTGTGTGTGTGTGTGTGTGTGTGTGTGTGTGTGTGTGTGTGTGTGTGTGTGTGTGTGTGTGTGTGTGTGTGTGTGTGTGGTGCCTACAGTCGTGACGACTCTTCGTGACTCCATGTCCATGGAGTTTTCTTGGCAGGAATACTGGAGTGGTTTGCCAGTTCCTATTCCAGGCGCCTACAGCACCTGGTATTCCCTGGGGGTCTCCCATCCCAGTAGGAACCAGGCCCGACCCTGCTTAGCTTCTGAAACCAGGCGAGGTCGGATGTGCTTAGGGCATCTAGGCAGCTGCCTGTATGTATAACACCCCCCCCCCAAAAAAAACCCTGGTGTAGGGGATAGGTCTCTTACTACGGATTATGGTTGCCGCCACCCTCCCCACCCGATTATGGCATGTGGTTGGTTGCCCGTAGGACTGGGGATACCAAGGGTGGGGAGAAGCAGTCGGGTCCCTGGGGTGTGAAGGAGAGGAGCGAGAGGACGGCCAGGGAGTGAAGACTTCACGAGATCTTTGGAAGAAAAGGGGGGACCCTTCTCGAAAGAGAGGGGGGGCAGATGAAGGGAGGACAAGATAGAAAGGTGGTGGCCACCCGCCCGAGCGGGGAAAGATCAGCTCCCGTTGGCGACAACCAGGGAGCCAATCGCATCGTGGCAGATGCAGGAGCGGGGTAAACATGATGGTTGCATTTTCGGAGAAGCATCCAGCCCCGCATCCGCCCTGCTTTTCCAAAGGGAGGGTATTTTTCCTCTCTCGTTTTGGACAGGCGTCTTGCTTCTTTTGAATTTTGCAATCAGTTATGTTGTGGCTGTGTTAAGGGCGTCGATTCTCCTCCACGCGGGATCTTAAACTGACTTCTTACTTAAACGTTGTTGGGTGGACAACATAATTTTCTACTGTCGCGTTTTTCTTGCGTGAACCCCAGTGATCCAGGGAACTTGAGACGGAAGCCTGTCAAAACACATTTTATTTTTTTATTTCGCTTGATGCCTTCCTACTGGCTAGGCAGCCCAAGGTGGTTCACCGTTTAAAGCAGGTCTGTCGAGTCGGTAGACAAATGTTCCGACTCGGACTCTGAGTCCTAAGGTTTTTTGTACTTCCGACTCCGACTGGGACTCCTCTGTATTAATATGCGAATGTATTTTATACATTCCTTGAAGGAAAGAATCCCATAGTCATGTTTAAAGTTTAAGCTAACAATCAGAGTTTACAAGTTTTTATAGTCTTAGCTGAATGACAGCAGTTTTTCCAATGGTTTGGAAAAGCTTTAGTCTTGAACTATTGACCCTCCATTCCCTTCACTTATACAAGTGTCTCTAGCCCTGCAAAAACATATTTACTTAATCCATTATCAGTGAGAGGCTAGGTTACCCATGAGAGCTGTGTAACAGCAGAACACAACACTATGGAAAGGATAAGTATTGCTGCTCCTAATTGTGCGTTGCGTGCCATATAGTGAAGCACATGAAAAGCATGCTTTTTCACGGTCACTTAACGTGTTCGTTTTGCAGTTACGTGAGGCACTGCATGCATTGGTCTTTATTCTTACAGTAGAGAAGACATTAATTATAACTTTTTGTGAATTGGGACAGTTAAACTTGCTTTTAAAAAAATTCCAATCTAAATTTAGTAGGAGTCGGAGTCGGTGCATTGTTTGCCGACTCCGACTCTAACTCCAGGTACCCAAAATTTCCTCCGACTCCTCGACTCCGACTCCGACTCCACAGCCCTGGTTTAAAGTGTGGCAGAAGCACAAGATTAATTAAGCAATAAAACGAATAGCCAAAAGAATGCTAAGGGAAACAATAGTTTATAAATACTCATGTGAAAAAACCATGAATTTTTCAACACCCTATAATAAAACCCCTCCCCCTCTTCTCCGTTTATTGTTTGTTAAAAAGCTGCCTGAAAAAAGGGCTTTATCTGAATGTCTTTGCCAGCTGCTGGAAAGATAGTAGAGAGGGGGCCAGCCTGGCCTCTCTTGGCAGGGAGTTCCACAGTCTTAGAGGAACCACTGAAAAAGCCCTCTCGGGCATTCTCACCCCCTGTGCCCGGTGAGGGCATTGGGGCTGAGAAAAGGCCTTTCAACCAGCGATCTTAAAATGCAGAGTGGTTCTTGGTGGAACGTATGGTTCATCTGGATCCAAACCATAGAGGGTTTTGTGTGTCATAACAAGGACATTCAGTTGGGCATGGAAACATAGGGTGAAGATGAAATGGGTGCAGGGTCCACCCAAGACAGTTTGCTGCCTGAAGCAGAGTGGAAGAAAATCACACCGGCATGTGTTCCCCCGTTCTGTGGCATTTTTACATGACACTGGCAAATTATATAGCTGAGAAATTAATAGGCTACATTAATTTTATGACAATAAATATCTGTTTCCTGAGGAGGCACCTCACAGTTAAATGGTTCAGAGTTAACCATAGTCAGATTACTGTGGAGATCCATGTCTGCTTAGCCTCTATAACAGGCATGTCCAAACTTCGGCCCTCCTGATGTTCTGGACCACAACTACCAGAATTCCAAGCCTCTATTTCCAATGGCAAAGGGCTGTGGGAGTTGTGGTCCAAAACATCTGGAGGGCTGAATTTTGGACATGCTTGCTCTATCATGTTCCTAAACCAGAAAGAGCCAGGTTAGCACCCTACACATGCTGAACTACCACTTCCATCATTCCTGAACATCAGCCACGATGACTTGGAAGTTCCCGTTCACCAGCCCCTGGAAAGCCCCAAGTACGCTACGCATGTTGTAGACGGCATTGATCCCACCTTTCTATATTTCTTAGACCTGTTGTAGGAACCTTGCCAAACACTTTCTTTATGGTCTCTGAGGCCTGTGAATAAGGAAGAAGACTGATTAACAATGTGTATTTTATATCAGCCCTTCCCCCCCCTCCCCCAGGATGAATTCTTTTCATGATGTCTGTCTTGTGTCTGCAGTTATGTCAATGTTCCGGCTTCTATCGCATTACTAGTTAGTAAACATGGTATTCTTAGCGGCATAAGTACTTCAGTTATTTGGCAGATGTTCCAGATTTCCAGCTTCTCAGCTTGAGACTGGTTTATAATGCAGTGTTTCCACAAATTCTGGATACCGTGAGCGTGAGCACTGTTCCTTCAACATACCATTGTCTCTGGATTAAAATGTGATTTAGGAAATCTAAAGCCAAACCATGTCACACAGATATGGGTGTGTTTCCTTTACATAGTCAGACTTGATGCCAGGCTTTCTACCTAACATCCCACAAACAACAAGGCACCGTACAATTTATAAATTAATCCAGACAAGACAGAGGTCCTGCTGGTCAGTTAAAAGGCAGATCAGGGAACAGGGATGCACCCTGTGCTGGATGGGATGGGCTGACATCCCCCCCCCCAAATTCCAGGTGCACAGCATGGGGGTACCCCTGTATTTGTCTCTGAGCTGGCTGCTTTGGTTTCAGTTGTCACCAAGAATACATTGGCACAGTCAAAACTAATGTTTCAGCTGTGCCTACTCCTGGAGAGGTCTGATTTGGCCACGGTGACACATGCCTTAGTTTTTAAAAATATATTTTAAAACATTTTTACACCAACTCTTTTTAATATCTGTTTGGCCAGGAAGGAGTTACTGTAAAAAGTTTTCTTCTTCAGAGCCCTTTAATATACAGTATTCCTGACTAGTAGAGTCAAAAATTCAGATCTCTAGTCCTTGTTCTCAAGCTTACAACACTTAACCTTCCTGCTGATAAACAGTTTATAAGAAAGCCAGAAAGTCATAGATTTCCCCCTTTGAAATGGCTTTTTTCCAGGTTAGTATTACAGTTCTTGAGGCCTGAATTCCTTCCAAATTTTGTTCAAAAACCAGATGGGACTAACCATTCTTTTTCAAGATAAGCAAGGCTGGTATTTGATCCGTTTTAAATATGCAAACAGCAAAAGTTGCTGGTGTCTGTATAGGGGGAGGGGTTTATTTATTTATTTATTTATTTATTTATTTATTTATTTATTTATTTATTTATTTATTTATTTATTGAGCTTATATACTGCCCATCTTCCCGAAGGAACTCCGGGCGGTTTACAACAAACAATGTAACAAAATAACAGTTAAAATAAAAACAGATTTAGTGTTAAAAATTCATCACTTTAAAACTCTTTGCCCAAATTTCCCTAAATTTGACACAGAGCAATAACAGATTAGAATAGATACTATTAATGTGCCAAATGTCGTGCTGATTCAAGGTCCAGCTTCAAAGTTGCAGTTTTCTGTTAAGGTTTCCGCTGTTTTTTAGACTTGCCTTATGGAATGGATTTCATTATGGATTTGCTCTCTTACAGAATATCTATTGCTATAGTCACATGTAGTAGTAGTCTAATGCGGGAAAGTGGTGCTTTCACCCAAATGCCTGAGAAGAACATACAAACCTGATATGTTGACCAAAAAAGCTTGGTCCTACATTGCCTTTGTTTTTTAATAGACGCCACCGGTGGATGACACCGTGCATATTTCTGCACGCTCGACTCGTCAAACCAGAACTGGCACGTTTATGTGCTTGTGAAATCCCACAGCTTTGAGAATTCTCCAAGAATGATGCCTCTCAGTTGAGCGGTACAAGAACCTGCACAATAATTTGTTATTATTAGTGTATCACCTGCTTTTCAACCAATATTTAATTGGTTGCAAAATGAATCTTAATTATTTTTATTGATTGATATCAACTACTGTATTTTTCTGTCTGTAAGGCACCCCCATTGGTGTCCTAAAACAACACAAGCCAAATAAATCACTGCATGCAAATATACCATACATCCAGTAGCCAATTAATATCTGGTATGAAACTTATACAGTAGGACCCCCATATCCACTGATTTGTTATCCACTGATTCAGTTATCCATGGTTGGCAGGGGAAAAATAAATAAATAATTCAGCAGCCTCAAAGCAAGCTACTGTCACAAACAGCAGCTGTAAAGCAAGATACTATCATAAAACAGCATCTGTAAAGCTACTGTC
This sequence comes from Phrynocephalus forsythii, assembly GCA_029282475.1. NCBI lineage: Eukaryota > Metazoa > Chordata > Lepidosauria > Squamata > Agamidae > Phrynocephalus > Phrynocephalus forsythii. The sequence goes on from JAPFRF010000004.1 coordinate 17,767,553, forward strand.
ACAAACAGCAGCTGTAAAGCAATATGTTGTCACAAAACAGCAGCCGTAAAGCAAGCTACTGTCACAATACAAGTTTTGGGGATTTTTGGTGTCCTCTCTTACCCACGGTTTGCAATATCCATGGGAAGGCCTGGAACCAATCCCCAGCAGATACTAGGGTCTTACTGTATTCCCTTGTAAATTACTTTGAACATCTCATTCTGTAGCTATATGTCTGAAGATGTGGACCTGATCCACAAAAGCTTACATTAAAATATTATAGTTAGCCTTTAAAGTACCACATGTTTTTGTCTTTTTTTGTCTTGTTTCTTTGGTTTTTGCCTGGAATTCTTGTACAGACTCACACCGCTGCCTCTTCCAAAATTTCATTTTTGCAGGTTTGAATCTTGGGAGGTGGCCGGTTATCCCACCACAGGAAACCTTCCCAGAGGAATCCATGAGCTGAAGGAAAGACCTACAGCCTGAGCTTGACCCCTGCTAGAACTTCCAACATGGCCGCCATGCTTCTGCATGGAGGACAGCCTTGGGGAAGGCTGTGTCGTTGGTCGAACCCGGTGATGCAGTTCCTGGCTTTGACCCTGGTGACTTTTGGAGTGCTGGTTCCTCTGACTTGCCAGCAGCTCCTCCATTCATATTTCTACATGCGATCCTGGTACCTGAACCCTATGAGCCATGATTTCCTGCAGCAGAACCAAGAGGAAGGCCTGAGTGCCCTCCGTTACTTCGAGAGGCTGCAGCCCCCCAACACGTCAGAACTATCAGCCAGCCAGGCCTCGCCACCATGGCTGTTGATCACCATCATCACGGTGGAGAGGCAGCCGGAGGAATTCCACTATGTCCTTCAGGTGGCTTCCCGCTTCCACCGCCTCCTTCAGGAGTGCGGCCCGCCGTGTCGGCACCACCGGGTCGTCCTCTGCAACGTGGACACGGATCCCAGCAGCCACCAGGATGCCCTTCTGCTCGCCAACTTCTTCGCCGTGTTGGACCGGTCGGGCAGTAGCCGCCGGGATCCGCACCACCTGCTAAACCGCTTTGAAAAAGAGAAGCGGGACTACGCTTACTGCCTGGAGAAATCGCTCCAGACTTACCAGCCAGAGTATGTGTTGCTGGTGGAGGACGACGCGGTCCCCAAGGAGGAGATTTTTCCAGTCCTCCATCACTTGCTGCAGAGGCGGTTCACCAGGCCCCACCTCCGGAACGCCCTGTATGTGAAACTCTACCACCCCGAAAGGCTCCAGCGCTATATCAACCCGGAGCCCATGAGGATCCTGGAGTGGGTGGGCGTCGGCATGTTTTGGGGGCCGCTTCTGGCCTCCGTGTACGCGTGGGCCGCCAGCCGCTCCAGCCTCAGTTGGGCTTTTGTGCTGTTTTTTGCCCTCTACAGCATGCTACTGGTCGAGCTGGTGGGGCGCCATTACTTTTTGGAGCTTCGCCGCCTGGCCCCTCCGCTCTATAACGTCGTGCCCGCAACGGAGTGCTGCACTCCTGCCATGCTCTTCCCTGCCCCTTCCGCTCGCCGTGTCTTGGGTTACCTGAAGGAACTTCACTGTCGCCGGGGCTTCGCCAAAGACACCGCCCTTTACTCTCTGCTGCGCTCCAAAGGGGAGCAGGCGTTTGTGGTGGAGCCTAACCTGGTCCGCCACGTGGGGATGTTTTCTAGTGTCAGGATTAGTGAAAACCCGAAGCTCCTTTGATCCCTTTTTACCTCAGGAAGACCGGAAGCAGTTGAAAAGAACGGCCGTGGTGCAGTGTCTGTACCACCTCAGACTACCAACTGGTGGTTGCCTGTTGGAACACAACACGCACAATCCTCAACACACAGAAAATTGGGCTGTTGAGCGGTCCCCCATTCCCTTTTCACTGAAATGGTAGTTCAGTGAAGGCTGGGAGTATATACAGGGCCAGACTTGGTTGCCAGTGACCCTCTAGGTCCTGTGGAACTGCAACGCCCATCAGCAGCTACGCTGCCTGGGGCTGAGGACATCCAGGTTCAGCAGCCGCTTGACAGCGACAAGAGGCCCACAGTGCCTGATCTAAGGGTTCAGGTAGTTAGTGGCAAGGCCTGAAGTCTGTTTGGCAGCCCCAAACAGTGTAATCCCAATAATAAAGATACCACATAGAGCTCCTCCTCCTGCTCCGTAGATCTGTCTTTTATAGAAAATGAACAGGAATTCACAAATTGAGCCGAAATATTTCCATTTACAAGATACACATGTGAGACCGATTTAAGGGTCCCTTTCCCTTCACTGAGGTGCCCTTACTGTCACTGTACAGGTAAATTATTTTCTAACTGCCTTAGCCTTTCTCAAGGGCAGCCAGCCCTTTTCAGGTGAAAGAAGGTTTTGTTGTGGCCCCATCTTGCACTAGATCAGTTGTCTTCTACATTGCTCTTACCTGGTGTGAGAATGTTTGCTTTCCTTGATGTGGTACAGTCCTCTCCAGGGAACACATCAACTTTTATTTTATTTTATTTTATAAAATACATGAAGAGGCTGGCTCATTTTTGTGTTCTTGCTATACCCCTTTCCTAGTTATCTTTTCCAGAGAGCCCATCTTCCAGATACAATGTTCTGGAGGTGTTTTCTTCCAGTAGTCCTTCCCAGGTTAATCACTTCCTCTCCTTAGCTGTCAACCCTTAGTGATTCAGATACTCCTTAGAGCAGGCATGTCCAAACTTCGGCCTTCCTGATGTTTTGGATCACAGCTCCTAGAATTCTAAGCTTAGATTGTCAATGACAAAGGACTGTGGAAGTTGTGGTCCAAAACATCTGGAGAGCCAGCTTGGACATGCCTGCCTTAGAGCATGGATGGGAAACCTGTTGTCATCCAGGTGGTGCTGGACTCTCGTTGCCCTCATCTCTGTCTGCTAGCCGTGTTGGCAGTGCTGGTGGGCATTGGGTACAGCAACACCAGGACTGCCATGGGCTCCCCAGCCCTGGCTGAGGAGGTGAGTTCAAATCAGATAATGCTCAACAAGGTTCTTTCATGTATGTCTCCTGCATCCCTCATTCCTTACTTCTAGCCTATAACTTAGCAAGAAACACGAGTGCCTTATCCAGATAACATCCATTGCTTCTGAGAAGCATTTACAGTCTTGTTTACATTCTGCTAATAAATGTAAACCGCAGCTTCTCACTCTCAATCCCCAACTTTTTAGCCCCCCCCCTTTCTGTAAACCTGTCATGCATGCAAATAAGACATTTGCAGCACTTTTGCTGATATGTGGTTTTAAAAAGTTCCTTTTGAGCTTACCAGAATGAGACAGATCCACCTGACTTTACCAGGGGTATCGTTGAGGTGAAAGCTTGGTTGAGTTTAATTTTTCTCTCTGTATGTGCTTGCCAAAAGCAAACAAAACAAACCCGATCGGCTGAAATAAAGGAGTTTGAAAACGGAATAATGATTTAGCGAGTCACTGGGTTTATTTGAGCATTGCAACCCCGTGCAGAGGCTGCCAGAAACCACCTTCATGTCATGGGGTTTTCCTCTGGTCTTTCTCACAAACCTTGTCCTGGGTGGCCAGTGTAAGGATTCGCCACGCATGTAGTCACAATTAGGGTCTGAGGCCTTCCATGCTCCCATGAAGGTTCAGAGGGGAGCCAGGAAGTCTGCTTCAGGCTTGCTTATGGTGCAAACTCTTGATCTGAAGCAGGCTGGAATATAAACCAAACAAATCCGTATCACTGATATGGTTCTTACGAGCTTCATTTGCCCCAAGGAAGCTGCCATTTGCTGAGCTTCCGGCATCCTTGTTCCTGGGCATATCTTCTAGGGCACCTTGACAAGCATGGCTGCATAGGGAAACATGCAGTGTGTAATTATTTGATGTGAGCTGCAAGAAATTCTGAGTTTTGCCAGGGCACATCCTCTGTGAAGTGGCATTTGCTCCCATCCTCTAGAGCAGTGGTTCCCAACCTTGGGGTCAGGACCCCTTTGGGGGGTCAAACGACCATTTCACAGGGGTCGCCATGAGCCAGGGAAGAAAAAGGCACAAACGGCTTGGGTCTGGAGGAGGAGGGGGAGGAAGGGGGAAGATTGAGTTACATCTTGATAGTTTTGAGGGGATGTCAGTCAATGGCACCGGAGGCTGCGATTGGCTGAGGGTGCCTGTAGAGGGAGTTCTCTATGGCACCTGCAGCATAATGGCCTGCCAAAGGGAGCTTGTGGCCTCTTCCAAGCAGGGCAAAGGGGTCACCACAACATGAGGAACTGTATTAAAGGGTCACGGCATTAGGAAGGTTGAGAACCACTGCCCTCAAGTGAAATGGCATTTTTCAAGGCAATGCCAATGAAGTAGGAGGTGAGAGATGTCGGGATACCCCTTCCCCTTCTCTCCCTTGATCTTGCTGCGTGACTAGAAGGTGGGGAATGTGCCTTTCTTGGACTGGCGTTTTCAGAACCCCCACAGCCAGCCTTGGAATGGCCTTGATGTGATGCTCTTAGAGTCCTAAACCACAAAGGCAACTTTTCCTGTCGGTGCTACTGGGGAACCTTTGGCTCTCCCAATGTTCTGGACTCCTGCTTCCAGCAGCTTTAGTGGGGTGTTTGCAGGCGATAATGTGAGTCAAAGCTCCAATTAACAGTGGTACCTCTGATAACGAATTTAATTCATTGCCAAACGTCATTCTTGTTATCCAAAAAATTCATTATCCAAAATGCGGTTTCCCATTCAAATTCAAATTAGTAGAACATGACAAAATGGCGACAAAACAGGTGGTGTTTGCAAGCCCTATAATTTGCACTTTTCAGTAGCTACTTTACCTGACAGTACCTTGGTGCACTAGACTGTTTTATTTTACACTCTTATTTCTACAGGTTTTGCAAATTTTATTCACAACAATAGCATTTATTATCATGATGGCAGCCTGCCAGAGTCTGAGTTACAAGCATTTGTATTTACAGAAAGTGCAAAAACAATAAAAGTTCTGCTTTTATTGTTATTTTAAAATGTTCTTGGTACAGCAGACTCCTATAACCTGCAGGTCCCAGAAGAAAGAATGTTTACAGTTTAACCACAGTTGACCATATCTGAAAGCTGTAAATACCCAGGAGACAGAGACACACACTCCAACATATCAACAAGGCAACACAGCATGCTACACCACACACACCAGATACCAACAACAATCGTTTAGCAACAACCGTTGCATCAGGCAAGAATTTTCCTCCCTAGATTAAAGCTGGCTTGGCTGGGTGAACACTGAGAATGTTCATGTGTGTCTAGGTATGCCAAAAGGCTAAGTAATATATTTGGCTTTCCTGAATTTTTAATGTTAAGGACTTAAGAGATGAATTCCCTGCCTTTTTGGGCTATGTGCACTTGCATTTTTAGAATGTAGTGAAATATTCCTGTTCCTTTTTCACTCTTCAAAGATTTTCTATATTTTGGATTGAATTCTGATTTTAGTATTGGTCTGCAATTTAAATTTAGTTTGCATATATTTTCAAGTATATGTGGATACAGTTTTCCATAGCTGTAAGCGTTTGGATTTTTTTAAACAACTTTGGAGCTTTGCAGAAGCCATGCACATAAATAAATCTTGTAGAATTAGGTGTGTTGATGTTACCTGGAGTCATTGCAATGGTTAAAAGACTTATACCTTGATGCCTATAATCATAACGTTGGAAGAGACCTCAAGGGCCATCCAGTCCAACCTCCTGCTATATAGGAAACCCCATCAAAGTACTTCTGACAGATGGGCATCCAGACTCTGCTTAAAAACCTCCAAAGAAGAAGACTCCATCACTCTCATTGGCAGCATATTCCACTGCCGGACAGGTCTAACCCTCAGGAAGTTCTTCCTAATGTTCAATGGAATTTCTTTCCCTGTAGTTTGAAACCATTGCTCCAAGTCCTAGTCTATGAAACTTAGATGAATGTTAGTGTGTTTACAAATTATTGTCAGATTTCGATCTAAAAGGGATAGGTGCCAGTTGTAAAGAACACAGGCTTCTGATCCCCCAGAGATCTATAAGCTTTTCATTGGGAGATGTTGAGGCATCAGAATTCCTGACCTGTCAAAGCTTTAAAGAAAATTAGCCTATTCCCCAGAAAATGATCTGCCCATTTAAACTCATTCTTTTGGAAATGCATGGTGTGACCTCCAGAGGTTTTTCAGATAAACTAAAGGTTTGAAACCTATCTCAAATCCTCAATTTCGGCAGCTGATGAAATAAATTAACTCGGTTTTAAAACACAAGAGCAGGCAAACGCTTAATTGCATCCTTGAGTGATCAGAAGGAAGGTGAAACTATTTGGTTTTTATGTATTTTTAATTTAACATTTTTACAATTTAATTATTTCTAAGTTAATGATTTGAAGGTTCATTTTTAAACAATAAAATTAACTTGAGACCAAATTGTGGGAGTGTTCTTATGTTCTAGAATTTTTGTGGATGTTTCCTTAATTTCCCCTTTTATAAAATTCTATGCTGATTGTTTTTAAGAATTGTTCAAAGGGGTAAAACATTGTTCAGTGCCTGGAACTATTCTCACCCCTATATGACAAGCTCAGTTACTGAAATTTCATTCCTCCATTCATCCATTCAGTTTCTATCCTGCCCATCTGGCCACTCGACCACTCTTAAAGGTACTGGAAAAGCAGTTCCTACTTTTCATCTGATCAGCCTTCTCCAGAAGCCCGGACTGTCAGTACCATCATTCGTGCACTGGTTACCAGGGCTGATGGGAGTTGCAATCCAGATAGTGGACAGACAAAGTTGGTCCACCCAGGCTGTACACGTATATTTTCCCCATCTTAACAGCAGTCCTCTCTTTAATTTTGTCAATTTGAAAACACAAAAGTTTGAGCAATCTCTCTATGACATTTGCAATTCCTCCCAAGTTGCGACTTCTAAATTCCCAGCCTCTCGTGGGTGACCATTCCACAATGGCACCGAGTCTGAAATTCAGCACAACTATATCAACATATACATTCTAGCACTGATTACAATATGTGAATTATATTTGAATGTGTTTTGCTTCCATGCGTCTTCTCTAGGTGAAACCAATCTGAAGATTCACCTTGCAAAATGGCTGAAATTTCCCGTGTTGATGCTAGCATTTTAATAGATGTTCTGTTTGCAAGAGGGCTGGAATGAAGAAGGATCGAAGAGCAACAACAATTACTAATTAATAGTCCCAATGGACTTTGAAATAGCATGGCAGGGGGCAGAACACAGGAAGATGACAGGGAACCAATATACGGGGTGGGGAGGGGGAGTATAAAGGTTTATATTAACTATAGGAAGGTATACTTTAACTCTGTCAGAGTATGGACACATTGTCTGTATTTAGGTAGCACTCTGTCTTCACGTGTATTTCAAGGCTACATAATTCCCAGTATTTTTCCATGGTCAGCTCAAATCTTTTTAAATCTGAAATTGCCACTTACATCAAAGTACTGCATGTAGAATCTGAAGCCATCAGAAAGAAAGAAAGAAAGAAAGAAAGAAAGAAAGAAAGAAAGAAAGAAAGAAAGAAAGAAAGAAAGAAAGAAAGAAAGAAAGAAAGAAAGGGAAAGGGGGAAAAGAGAGTAAGTTTCAACACATGAGGAAGAAAACTAACAGCCAATAATAACAATGAACCATTTTATGACTTGTGTTCTATGGTGTGGAATGCTGGTGGGCGACTAAAGAAGTTGAACGTCACCTTGGTTTCATGGAGACGAAGATGCTTCAATGGACCTATGACCTCATGAAAGGATTATGTGTGCAATTATGACATCCAATCAAAATACGGCATTGCACCAACAAGATGCTTGAAGCCCAACTACAATGGTATGGACATGTCTTGCGTGCTGATGAGGAGACTAGGGCCAAAACGGGTCTCACCCTGGAGGTCAGTGGACCTCGACTGAGGGGACGACTGAAACAGCGCTGGTTGAACACCCTTGACAGTGACATTAAGTTGTCCTGGGTTCACCTGGATCTAGCCCACGATTGTGCCAAGTGGAAGGCAAAAAACAGAACAGTGGAGCCCACTGGGACAAAAGGTTATGAAAAAGAAGAGGATGTCAATTCACAGCCCCTCCAACCAGCCACCTTATTTTTTTTTACCCTGCTGATGCTCTTCAGACTTTCTCTGGCACGAACCCCCTGTGCCCAAAAATGTGGTGACCAAATCATTTGTTTGTGAATGGCGATGGACAAACAAAATATCACTGGATAAACTGAAGCAACCCTCTGGGTGACGCAAGCCAGCTTAGGTACATTTACTTACTGCTGGACATTGCAGCTTGGCATTTGAAGCAACAAGGTGAAAAACAATTATTTATTCCATATGTTTTTCCCACCCTCTAAAGGGAATTGCGGGAAATTTAGTGTCTTTGTCATCTGGTATTGTAACTCTTGGAATGGATCAATAAAATAGATACCTCCATCGGGAATACTATTAGGCACAGTGCAGAGTGCTTTTGCATGTGTTATTAACTGATATTTATTTGAGCAATACTGTGGACCCTCGTATAACAAACGGTTTGTATAACATAAAATCTGTACAACATAAACAATTCCGGAGATAGGGGAAATTTGCTTAACAGAATCGCCTATGGGGCAAATCCGTACAACATAAAAATGGTCATGATTAGGGATTACTCTGTTTTCGATGCATTCATATGGGAAATTTGTGTAAAGGAAAATTTGCTTAACAGAATTTCATTTGGAATGAATTCCTTTATACAAGGCACCACTGTACTTTGGTTTGTTTTGCAGTATCTGATTATCGTTTACAGTAAGTGGCTATGCAAACACACTGCTTTGGTTGAGTGCAACCAAAATAGATTATGCAAAGAAGTCTGCATAAACTTCTTTGGTTTGGGGGCAGGGCTTATTTGAAATCACTACCATCATCATATTTGAACTGCATAGGAAGGGACCCTAAAGATCATCAAGTCCAGCTCCTCCCAAAGGAAGCATATAGTGGAGGATTCAAACTCTTGACTTCTGGATCTGCAGCCAGGAACCTCAGCCAATGGTGTGTGCAGGAATGGCTCAAAAACCATGTACAGAATGTTAGAAATAATGTAATTTTAAAATCTAAAGAAGGGACAAGCCAATAATAATAAGAAGAAGAAGAAATGCATAGCTGCTTCTAGCACCTTGCAACTCAAGAGCTAGTAAGCCCTTCTTGGTGGTAACACGGGGAAGGAAGCAGAAAAGCAAGAATATAATTTAACACAAGCAGGGAGAACAAATCACAAACCAAGCCAGTTCTTTCTGGAAGCCAGCTGTTGTTTGTCGGATGGTTAAGGGTCCAGCCTGCCTGCCTCTAGAATCACACAGGAACAGGGAGGGTGGCTATGTCCCAGCAAACATTGCCTCTGTAAATGAAATTACAGGTCTAATGTTCAAGGCCAGTAAGTGTTTGCACAGCATCTGAGACTGGGCTGGCTTAAATAAGCCTCCATCTGGGCTCCAGGTATCTAGTCAATTGCAAGCCATCCCCAGGAACTGCTAGGGAGTGTGAAATAATCAGACAGAAAAGGAAGAGCTTTTTTTCTTGTCCAGTAAATGTGCTCTGCACTGAGCAATTCTGATGTCTCCCCCCCCCCATCCATCATAGGTAAATTGCATTTTCCTGGCACTGTCTGAACTTCACATATATGCAGTGAAACAGTGGTTGTTAAATGCAGTGACATACACCAATGTGATCCTTTTGGATCACAAGATGATAATTGGTAGTTGCCTTTTTTAAAAAAGTTACATGTCTCTGTACATGTACAAACTGCCTACAGATACATCTTTGGCAATTAATCTGGGTTTCTCGAGAAAGGGATTTTAAAGGAGTACCTGCCATTCTCTCTTTATATTATGCGTTTCTCACTGTTTTCTTAATCTACTTTATGTTTTGACTGCATTTGTTTTAATCGAGGTTATATTTATTCGCCAATAGACTCCAGATCAAGCACCTTCAAGCATATGCAAACCACAGTTTATTAGGAAATGCAAACCATCTGTTTTTGAATCTTATTGAATCTCATGACCATTGTGGCTGGGGGATTTCTGGCGATCATGGTCCCCAAAAGTAACTTTCCCCATCTTTGATCTCAATGTCTTGAGAATACACAGGTGAAAGACAGAACCCACCTGGAAATTCAGTTGCCCTTAACTCAGCCTAAAGAGTTTGTACAAAAAGTCATTAAAATGAATCTGATTTCCCAACTGGATGTAACTACCCTTGGACTGAACCTTGCCTCCTATTGCAAAAAGCAAAATATCTCTCAGAAAATACATCCTGATCTTACAATGATTTCTGATAAGTTCTGTCTTCTTCATGACACATATCCATTCTCTACAGCAGTGTTTTTCAACCTTTTTTGGGCAAAGGCACACTTGTTTCATGAAAAAAATCACGAGCCACACCACCATTAGAAAATGTTAAAAAATTTAACTCTGTGCCTATATTGACTATATATAAAGTAATTCTCTTGAATAGGAATCAAATAAACACAAATAAATTATTTTATAATTACTTTATTATGAAATAGTAAACAGAAATATGAAAAATTATAAAATACTTTATTCAGTGCGCAACCTGGGCCTGTTTGGCTGAACACAAAGCTGATATTCTTCAGCTTTTCCAATGGCACACCAGGCAACATCTCGCGGCACACTAGTGTGCCGCGGAACAGTGGTTGAAAAACACTGCTCTACAGTGAAGAGGATTTTGTAATTACCTGCGGAAAATGGGCATAGGTAGAATGCAGAGCATTTAAGCTGGAATCTGATGTACCTCTCACCTGCTGGTGGCAAGCACCCATGGAGATCCGGTTGCCTTACTCCAGAGTAGATACGTTAAAGCTGGCAAGAGACAGGGCGGTGATTCTTTCAAGATGCTGGGGAGAGCCTTACGGGTACCACGGCCCACCAGAAAGACAAATAAGTAGGTTCTGCATCCAGTCAAAGGTGGCATCTCAATAGAAGCTAAAGGGAAGCTGTTTAAATGCCTGTACTGCAGGTAAAACTGTGCTCACAACCTGGGTTCAATCCCTGGTAGCTGGCTCAAGGTTCACTCAGCCTTCCATCCTTCCGAGGTCGGTAAAATGAGTACCCAGCTTGCTGGGGGGGGGGCAATGTGTAGCCTGCACTCTGTAATTAAAATTGTAAACCGCCCAGAGACGACTTGTAGTGGTATGGGGCGGTATATAAGCAGAACACTTTTGCTTTACTAATAAGTTTGGACAAACCAGGAGAAGGCAACAGCCCTGGGAAACAAGGGGCCCAACAGGAAAACACAAAGACCAAACGCAGCCTGAGGTGAATCAACCAAGGAAGCCACGGGTTTTTGCTCGCAAGCCCAAAACAGCATATAAACCTATTATAGAATCAAGTTCAAAGCAACCGGACTGCGACGAAGGCAGCCTGATTAAACAAAAAGGCGAGGGAAAAAGACTGCGAGGCGGCGACTCGCGTGCCTGCTCGGCTGTGCAAGTGTTTATGTGTTTTGATGGGCTGCCAAGAGTTCCCGACTTCTCCTTCTTATGGGTTTTTAATCTATATATAAACCATTATTGGACTAGAAGGAATCCCTACGAAGAGAAGGGTGCTGGCTCCGAAAACGTCGACTTGCGCTTAATTCCTTTTCCCTTCAACAAGGGCAAAAACGCACCCTGCCCCAGTTTACAACTTACTAAAGAGCAGTCAAGTAACTCCTTTTGTGGGACAAAGGACGTTTGGAATTACTTTACTGATTACAGTTTATGGGGCTTTGGTGAACGATGAAGAATTATAACAATTGCAGGCTCGCGGCGCGCTTTGGAAAGGGGGACAACACTTAAATTTGATTTATTTTGAAAGCTTACGAAACTATTTTTCTCTTTTTTACAAACTGGCAAACAGTAACTTTTGAAACTGTAACAGGAACTATTTCGTTAAGTGTTGTCTAGGACCACTTTAAAAAAAAATCCAGAGCTTCCCAAGTTCTGCATTTTTTAAAGCCATGCATGCGGACTCTAGTATTACACTGTGGATAAAAGGGAGAAGAAGCTGCGATTGTAATCGTTGGCACTAATCAAGACCACGACCACGCGCGCACCTGCTTTTGGGCTTGTCATGCCACTAGCACTCAGCGAGCCTCGCCTTGAGCTCGAAGGTGCGGGCTGGAGGGAAGGTGGGGAAGAACAGCTTTGATAGGCTGATTCCCCTCTGAGCAGCCAATCACAACCGCGGCGCCCTGGCTGCCTCGTCCAACTCGCGTGCAGAGAAGAAAGAGGGGCGGAAAGAAAACGGAGGAGAAAAGTTAACGAGTAACACGACGTGGAAAGATAAAATGTGTCGTCTGACCTGTTCAGCCGCAGCCACCTGGCCGACGGGGACTTGAGAACTTCTGCTGGAGGCCAAGAGACGAAACCTAGCCCAACGGTACGTGCTGCTCATCCTTTCCGTGCGTGAAAGCGCCTGGAAGAAAGATGCGCGAGTGTATGTATGCATGTCTGTTGGTGCTTGCACGTCTGCACGCATGAGGCTTTGTTGGATGCGTGTATCTTGGCTTGTCTTTTGCCCCACGGGTTTAATAAAGCAATCATACTCCTGGGGGCCGCCTCATCCCATCGGTATTTTTTCACTGAGAGGCACTCACCCTGTACCTCGTCGGAATTTCCAGGTGTTACTTGTAAGAAGGCCACCGCTCTCATCAGCCAGGGGTAAGCATTGGTTGGCAATCCGGAGGAAAGTAGGCAGGGGGCTATGAAGCTTTAGCCTAGTGGAGTGACTTTTTGCTGGGTTTTTTTTTTTATAAAGAAACATACATAATATACAGTATAGCCAAGTTGGTGTGGGGGGAGATTGCTTTTTCACGCTGCTTTTTAAATCAATGACAAGGGGAAAGACAGTTTGCTTTGGTGTCTTCTGGAGCCTTTGTTTTTTTTTTTCGTTGCATTCTCTCTCAGGATTCTAGTGGGTATGTTTTGTTTCAAAATGTGGTTTGTTGTTACCCCAGATCCCCAGTGCATGCTTCTATGTGCATGAGGGCATGTCCTCTTCTCTAGATCTTCATTTGTACCTCTCTCTGCCTGGTTGTTTCTCCAATTTTGCCGTTGGAGCTTTGCCTTCATTGCATCATAGCTAAAGCCTGCTATTTCCTGCTTGGTTTGAATATAATTGCACATCTCCAGTACAAATATAGGCTCTTATTTTCTCACTCTGGTATTAAACGTGAATGCCAACATGGTCCTACAGTGGTAAAAGTGGCGTGAAAACAATGACCAACTATGGGTGCATGGCTGAAGACCCCAGTGCCAGATTCTGGTTTCAGGATAGGGTTGCCTACCATAGCCAGCACCAGCAAAAGTGCAATCTCTCTCTCTCTCTCTCTCTCTCTCTCTCTCTCTCTCTCTCTCTCTCTCTCTCTCTCTCTCTCTCTCTCTCTCGTGTCACAAGCCGTGTGATACATGCATGTGTTGGAAACCTCAGCTGGCTTTCGATGTGGTTTTCTTTACATAGTCTATTAACATTCCCTCCAGGGAATGGAAACACCTAAAAAATGCACAGCAAGTCATTAAGCAAAAGCGGGAACCTAATGTGGAAGACGCTGTGCAGTAGCTTATGGCAGAAAGTGGAAGGGAACAAAATTAATCTAAAAGTAGGATGCGGCATGATGACGTCCAGTGCCTGCTTTGCCTCACAACCTTGACAAAGATTGCCCAATATCTGTGCCCTACTCAGAGGTGAGGAGGGGTTGCTCCCTCAAAAAACTGAGCATCTGGTTCAACATACCAACATCACTGCTTGACTTCATGGCAGGTGGATTTGGACACTAACATTGGAAAGGCACGGTGAATTGTATCTCAATACCACCACCCCCATTCCTCACTCCTTCAATAGGCTTATTCCAATGTTTGACCTATTTCCCTGCCCTTGATGTATTATTAAAGTATGATGTGGTCTCAAAAACATTTCACACTTTCCTCTTTGCTATCTCCCAAAACAAAGCAATCCACTGAGTGCTCCTCTTTGGAAACGTTCTAGAGGCCAATTATCGTCAGAGTCCTGTCCGTTAGTCGCTGTGTTTCAAACCACCAGGAAGTATTCCACAGGGCTTCCGATTACTATACATGCACGGACCATTTTTCAAATAAAATCTACACATGAATCCTTTTGTTCTAAAATTAAATGGTGACAATAGGCGATTATTTAAAGTTGAGTGTTCAATTTTGTTGGCACCTCTTGAAACAGTGGTGGCGAGTCTTCGGCACTGCAGATGTTTCGGACCACAACTCCCAGAATTCCGAGCCTTCATTGCTGTTGACAAAGGGCTGTGGGAGTTGTGGTCCAAAACATCTGGAGTGTCAAAGGTTCACCACCACTGCCTTAAAATAACGGTAACACATCAAGTTTGGATCTGATTGTTTTGCATTTTAATCATGGATGTCCAGTACATGTGAAGAATGTGGTCTTGTAGAAACGGCGGGGAATCTTTCTGCATCCACGCAGTGATTGCTGAGGACAAAGTGCGGTATGTAGCGAAAACTAAGGAATTGAGAGTTTGGGGTGTGGCACAAGAAGCAGGAAAATGTATCCCTGCACTGGGACCTGAGCACACTGATCACTCTCAAAGAACGAGGATGTAATTGTGATAAAAACAACACTCACATTGGCTGGGAAGGACGTTTGCCTGTTTGCAGACTTTCGGTCAAGATAGTTGATTCTCATTCATATACTGTATAGGAAAGTTTACGGTGGTTAACCATTGTAGCAGTATTGTTTCAAACAAGAATTCCATTAGTAGCAAAACATTGTATCATTATTAGAGTCGAGCAGGACACCTCTGGCATATGGTATCCTCCCAGTGTATAGGGTACCTGCAACCTTCCTAACTATACTTTGAACCCCTCAAGCCTGTATAGAGCATTTATCCTTGCAAGATTTAGTGTTCTACCCTCAGCTTTACTTCAGGGCAGGTTTCAGGGAAGCCCACACCAAGAAAGATTCTGCCCTTGTGGAGCTGAGGTCACTGAATTTCTATCACACACCCTTTTATAGTGTATCTTCTATAAACAAATCAGGAGGGATCTGATCCTTCCTCTGATCCACAGATTTCAAGGTTCTTCAGATAAGTGGCTGGTCTCATACTGCCTCTGAGACCAGTATTCTTATATAACCACTCAGGCTGCTAAAAAAAATTCAGCTGCAATTCATAGAAGGGCTTGTTCTATTAGCAGAAGGCTGATCTATACAGTACATATATTCTCTGTGACCCCAGTCTATGCTTCCCTCTCTTTATTCCACTGCTTTTGCTTTTGCTGTTTCTTTTTATTGTCTTTGAACGGGTCATATGACCACAATAAACTGATGATGATGATGAGGAGGAGGAGGAGGAGGAGGAGTTGCTGGTTCGGTGCAGTTTGTTTGCTAGCTGTATAGCTGATCTTCTTCTCCTCCTCTTTCTCATTATCGTCATCTGTATCTCACCTGTGGTGTTTATACTACCATTTGAGAACCACTGATGTAGGACATTGGGAAGATAGGTCTGCTACATCCTCCTCCTTGTTAAGGTTTTCTATACAGCAGGACCCCGGTATCTGCTGGGGATTGGCCCCAGGCCTCCCCATGGATAACGAAAACCAACCAACCAACCAACCCCCAAAACTGCTGTTTTGTGACAGTAGCTTGCTTTACAGCTGCTGTTTGTGACAGTAGCTTGCTTTATGGTTGCTGAATTATTTATTTATTTATTTTTTCCTCTGCCTGCCGTGGATAACTGAATCAGTGGTTAATGAATCAGTGGATACAGGGTCCTACTATATACAGATAATTTTCTTCAGGGAGTGTGTGTGTGTGTGGGGAAGCTGAATGCAGGATGAGGTGATGATCCTGCTGTGTTTAAGGTGGGTATAATGGAGTCTGGCCATCTCATTTCTTTTGCCCTTTTTTTGCTCATTCAGAGTTTGTAGAACAACCCAATTGCCCCCCTCTCTCTTTGGTCCCTCTTTAGGTAAGTTAGCATTCAAGCCTACAGTTCTATTTTCAGAATTCTCTGCAGCAATCCAGACATAAGGCAATTTCAACACTTGATCTTTACTTATAAATAAGCTGGCCCTCGATGTCCATGAATTCAAAACCTTATGCTGTCTCCCTTTAACTGTTATTCTTGATCTGCCTTATCACAAAGAGCCAGCAGCCTTGTTATCTTCACCCTTGAAATGTAACATATTTTACAGATAAGCACAGCAAAGTAGTCCGCCCTTCCATCCATAAAATCAGTATTTTATGGGTCTCCCCCATGTCATCCTGTTGCCCTCATCTTATTCCTATAACACAGGGGGATTTTGTTTTCTTATTCTTATCAAATGATTGAGAACTCCTTGCCCATTTAATCATTCAGAAATCTGCCCGATTCAGCTGCTGCTCACCCCTGATGTAGACTACAGTACTAGGAAGAGGCTTTTCATTTGAAGCAAACACCAAGAGAAGTAGTGCATGCTATTGTCTTGAACAACCTTTCTTGCACATTAGAAATGGGACAAGAGCCACAACAGCATGTCTGGGGAACAGCTTCATGTGGTAGGGATCCCAGTGGAGTAGCACAGGGATCACGTGACCGCAGTCACCTGGGAGGTATTTCCAAAGGAAAAGACATCTTAGTTTATTTTAAAATGTTAGGATTGAAGGTGTACCCCCCAAACGATGGTAGGTTCAGAACATACAACCATCCCAAGTCACATCCTCACTCATGACAAAGGTGAATAGATGTGAGTAGTAGGGAAGACAAGATCCTGTCAAAATAGTTTATTAAATGATTGCTCCAAAGTGATTCATATATTTCTACCCAACATTCAAAAGGCAAGTGGATCCCATTATAAGCCCTTTCCTATAAGATTTTTTTTTCCTGCAGAAAGTTGGCCCAGCACTGGAAGGATGAAGACACTTCAACCACCCATCATTTCATGAAAAAAGGGCAACCTGTAGTTTCTCCTCCATGGGTTTGTGTGCCTGTTGTATGTTTTGCTGGGTGTCTACTCAGTTGAGGTACAGCCAGTTGGGTGGGGCAGAACAAGGAGCTGAGGTGAAACACCTGTCTTTGTAAGTAAAGAACAAGACAAATATGTAATCAAGATATAAGCAGGATATTTGTGTGTTGTTAGTCGTGACCGACTCTTCATGACTCCATGTCCATGGAGTTTTCTTGGCAGGAACACTGGAGTGGCTTGCCAGTTCCAACTCCAGGTGCCTACAGCACCTGGTATTCCCTGGTGGTCTCGAAATCCGAGATTGGATCCAGCTGCAAGTACTCAGAACCAGGGCTGACCCTAGAAGAACCAGTCTAGCTTGGATTCCCAGGGTACAGCCAAAAAAATCAGGCAAGATTGGATGTGCTTAGGGCATCTAGGCAGCTGCAAGCAGCATATATATGTGTGTGTAAATGAAGAAGGAATAATGGGATACCATGGGGCCTTTTTATACCGGATCAAATAATTTTCACCTCCAAAGAGCAGGTACCTGAAAGCTGCGCTGGGACACGCCAAAGTGGGCGGGGTCGCACTTAATTTCCTGTTAACTCCGGAGCTGGTGGGTAAACATTTTTAAGCTCCGGAGCTGGGAGCCATTTGCCCCGGAGTTTAGGGGTCGTGTATAAACGCCCCAAGACAAACCTGGAAAGGGTCTCCATAAGTCAGAATCCCTTTGGCAGCAGATGAATATTTGATTGACTGACTGACTCATGGACGGACGGACGGACGGACTGACTGATTCTGCATGGATTCTTGCAGTGTTCCTCCCTTATAATTCAGATAATGCTGTGGAGGCCTCCTTGGAAGATTTCTTAGCCAGATAAAAGGGGGAGTTGAATAGTTCAGTGTTATTTTTCTTCCCCTTTGCCCAGAATTCCTAGGTTAGTGATTTTTCCTTTCCTTTCAGTCTCCACAAATACCAGAAAGAAGCAGTAATTGCCCAGTGACAGATGGATGGGGCCTCTCTGCTGCCTTAATGCTGCACTTTTCCTGTTGGCAATTCCTAATCATCCACACATGCCACGCTGTCTCAGCTCCCTCCCAAAGTGGTTTCTATCTCTTAGACGTTCCCTCCCCACCCCCAATTTTGAGGCTGTTTCACCAGTCCACATCTGCAGTCGAAAATTCATTATCTTGAACATTCTTTTAGCAAACATATTTTAAAACATTGATTTCATTTTATCCTTTGGTGTTATTTTACTGTAATTGCATATTTCTTGGATAAAACTTGGCTGGATCTGCTGCAGCTTGCCTTTGAGTTCATGCTGAGCGAGAAGCCTAAGCTTTCTTGGATGGCATCTACAAATTGTCTCCCTTTCCTCAGAAGAAAGCTTAATCTAGTCTCTTGAGCAGCCATAAACTCCCCTAAGTCAACAGAATGGCTTTCCCCAACTTCCTTTCAGGACTGTCAGATGACAAGACTGTTAATCCCACTGCCAGCTGCGTCCCAAGAAATCTGAAAGGTGCCAAGTTGGAAAAGTCTTCTCCAGAAGGAAGCTTTTGGAGATGAGAAGTAGATCCTCAGGTCATTTATTGTGCATCCATTTTTGATCAGTTGACACAAGGCAGTGCCACCATGCGGCACCAAATGTGCCTAACAATTTTGTCTTCAGAAGCTCATCAAGGCAGACTGGTTATCACATGGATGAGAGACCAGGAGTGGTTCTAGGCGGGGCTGGGAAGGAATGGTGTCTCAACCATTTAGAGTTGATGATATCTGGCTGGAGGGACAAATAACCTGGGCTCCTAGAAGGTAGCTTTATATATTCCAATGTAACCAGTCTACAGACATGTATTGTTTCTTACATGAGTTGAACTGGGGGAAACTGGAGTACCAGCTCCTTAAAAGAAACCCAGAGAGAAGGAATTCCCTTCAATGAGGGAGGTCAAGAAATTAAGCCAAAGCAGGTGTTGGCCTTACTGTGCCAAGCCCTTTCAGTTTACAAAGCTTGGAGGAGGAGAAGGAAGACTGCTAGTATAAATGGTCTCTCCTAACAGTGTTCCAGGAGCACACATTCAAGATCTGTTAATGCAGATCATTTCCTCATGGATGCCTTTTCCCCCTGCGGCATTTAGTTTCAGAAATATTTAAGGAAGGACTGCTGACACCTTCATTATAAACCAGATGGGAGGGGTTAAGGGATTGTATTTCACACTGTGGTTTTACAGACACCAGCCTTTGCCATTAACCAGGCTATGTAACCATGGGGGCTGAGCTTGTAGGGCAAATGGACGTTATCCCACCTCAGGCTGAGCTTCCCCCTGCTTGACTAGTTGCCACAGACTAATGTCTCTGTGAGAACTGCCTGGTCTTTTGTATTGTGTGGGGTGGGTGGGTGTGGTAGGTGTGTCTGTGAGAACTCTCTGGTCTTGCATCGTGTGTGTGTGTGTGTGTGTGTGTGTGTGTGTGTGTGTGTGTGTGTGAGAGAGAGAGAGAGAGAGAGAGAGAGAGAGAGAGAGAGAATACACTTTTGCCCATCTGTCTATGTGTCACTGGTTGCTGTGCTCTTGTTCCACTGGTGACTAGCTGCCACAGCCACTGTAATTAAGGTTTTAGAGCAGCCCCTTGGGGCCCTCTAGAAGTTAATAAATAGAGATTTGTAATCAGTCATAACCAGTGCAGCCAGGAGTGAAAGAAGGCCAGCAACCGCAGGAGGGCTGTCAGCCTTGTTTGAAAACTGACAGATAGAAATGTGGGTTGCCCAGTGTTCAGAGGAGAGATGGCAGTTCTACCAGTTGGCTTTGGAAAGCCCAGAACAGTGTTGGAGAACCTTTGGCACAGGTGCCAAAGGTAGCACTCGGAGCCTTTTCTGTGGGGACACGACATCACCCCTTCACAGCCACCTGTATTGGCACTTTGCGAAAAATTAGTGGGTTTTGAATAGCATTTTGGGCATGCAGTCTCTAAAAGGTTCGACATCACTGGTCTAGAAGATTTGGGGGATCACAGGGTTATACTTCCATACACCCCCTGCTTCAGTATACCACACAAACCACATCATTGCAATTGGTAACCTGTGCCAGCCATGTTGAAACTGTCCTCATTTCCCTCTCTTATTTCCTCAGACTCTTGCACTTTGGTCTGTAATCTGTTGGAATATTAACAGGCGGCAGTCTTTGTGCCTATGTGAGTGCATGTTGGTTTCACACACACACACACACACACACACACAGAGAGAGAGAGAGAGAGAGAGAGAGCTTCCTGTTGTCTTACACAAAGAGAAAAGCAGTGGCCAAATTCCAGCCCTATTGACCACTCATATCAATGTCCTGTTGTATCTCCGCCAGGGACTGAAATAGGCAAACACCCTTGTTTGCGTAAAATGTCCATGACGTCTCCAAAAGTCTGCAGAATTGCTTCTCCACCCCCCTTCGAGTGTTGAAATGTTGATGGTCTTGAGAACTAGTCAGATTAACATCTGGCAACCAGCAGCTAATTATTGCGCCCATCCACAGCCTTTTTTTTGGGGGGGGGTTAGTAATGGTTTTTCCTTGGAGCTGAAGACTGGTTTGTATTGTGGCGGGTTCTTTCAGAAGCAAGTGGGAAGGCTTACTTGAGCAGACGCAACCAGGCACCTCACTTGAAGGCCTTTTGATGACAGAAACTTAACCCAAAGGAAATGGGAAAAAGAACAAAGCACCATCTTGCAGCAGATTGTCCAAGTTTGTGTTGTTCTTGATATTTCAACAATGGGTTGCATTTTTAGGTTTCTTTTTTTTTTAAGAGCAAAGGCTTACTCCCTCACACCCATATTAACATGATTCTGGAAGCTTAATGCACGTCTGAGCCCTCTGGGGTTGCGTTTGTAGTCTCCCTTTCATGTGTTTTTGGCTAAAATAGATACATGCATTTTATTTTGCTCATCACAGTTTCAGATCTTGAGACATACAATGCAACCATGCCTGTTGGAACATGAGAAGCCTTCCTGAAGATGCTTCAACAAACAAGATTGAGATTTTTGTCTTGCTGGAGCAAAACGGAACTAGGAAGCTAGTCTAGGACCTGGGGTAGGCAACTTGACACCTCTCCGGTGTTTTAGATTTCAGAATTCAGAGCCCTCTCTGATGTAGGTGGGAGCTTTGGTGAGTTGTGTGCTAAGTCTTTGGGAGGCCCTATTCTAATTTTTTAATAATGTCATTTGGTTGGAATTTTGAAGTTAATGTCTAGGTCATCCTTTAGGGGAGGAGGAGGTAAAGTAATGCCCTATATTGTCAATGGAGGGCCTTTCCTGTGTTAAAACTGTTCAGTGCTGAACATAATACTGTATGACCTAACCACATTAATAAATGTATAAAGATTAACAAAATGACTGGCGGCAAATCTATTTCTGGAAAGCCATCCATGTTAATCTTGAGTCGCAAGTACACTGAAGTTTCATGGTGCATTGAATATGGATGCTGTCAAGGGAAATGCAACCACTGGAACCACATCTTTTACTAATCTTTCATAATACAATGGGATGGCCATATTAAAATTCTTAGGGACATGCTGGAGTAATCTGAGGAACATTTATGAACGCCTAGCTATTTGTTTTAGGTTTTGATTTGGGAACTTTGATGTGATGGAAAGGAGCATGGTTCTATTAGGATGAAGAGCAGGCAAGAATTTGCATCCTTCACAGATGAAAACCTGGAGTTTTGTGGTAGATAGTTGATAATTATGCCTTTTGGGGGACACATTGAAGTTAACACATTCTTAGTTGACCATAGGTTTGGAATGCTGCATCTTGGTTAGCTCCTATTCGTCTTTCAAATTTAACTGATTATACTTTTTGAACAGGCCATTTAGAACTATTACTTTCAGATGACACTAATTTTGGCTTCTTTTTTAGCCACAGTGGACTTGTCTTCACAGCAGCTTGCTGCTATTGCGTTCCATTCAGTTGGTTCTGAGTTATAACAGATTTGATGTACACGAGATGTTCAAGGAGTGAACACTGCTGTTCCTCAGTGAGTTTCCATGGCTGTGAAGGATTTTAACCCAGGTGTCCTATCTACTATCGGCCATAAATGATAATGCATGCCATGTTGCACTGCTCTCAAACAAAGGAAGTCAATGCCACGCAGTGCTGGAAAAACTGACACAATCATATCGCTGCTCTCTGAGTTGCCATTTCCATTGCTCTCCACGGCAACCCCATGATCTTTCCTAGCTGGTCATCACCAGATCCAGTGAATACAGCCACTCCTCATTTAACAACCTACCTGTTTAATGACCACTCAGATTTAAACCCAGCTGCTGCCACTAAAACCACTGTCGCCTAATTGCTGCCTCAGGAAGACTGTGATCTTCCAGCCCACGGGGCCTGGGCCAAAACGTCCTGCCTGCTTCTGCTTGCCTGCACCTACCTTGGCAGCAGCTCAGAGGGGAGGAAGTAGGGCGACAGTGTCTCTACCCCGACCCCTTCATCCTCCACTGTTGTGTCCAAGGGACTGATGTTGCTCTGAGCATCACGATGTCTTCACCGAGGAGGAGAATGACTAGAGCGGGGTGGAGTGTTGGCCACCTCCGTCTCTATTCCCCCACCCCCACCCCTTTTTTTTTAATTTTGCTTCTCCCTTGGACTCCCAGAGAGTCTCCCTGCTTTGGCCTGCCTGCAAGCAGGGCCGCTCCTCACTTAACAACCCATTCACTTAAGGACCTAGTTGTAGGAATGGGACTCCGTCATTAAGTGAGGAGCGCCTGCATACGAGAAGCGGGTAAAAATAAGAGGACGAACAGAAGATTCTGTTCAAAGCAAAGTGACAACTTGAACAGGAAGGGGAAGGTTGCTACATTTATTATTATTATTTTTATACTGCCTGTCTTCCCCGGGGAACTCCGGGCAGTTAACAATATGGATTTAAAAAAACAGATAAAGCACAAAGTGACAACCACAAAAATTAAAAAAAAGATTTAAAAGGGGGGAGAAGGAGTAGAGGAGGAGCAAGTGCGCTTTGCTAAGTCTGTGCAAATGGTCCCAGGGAAACAGTAACAATTGAATCAGAATCATGGTGCTCAGTCCCCCCTCCCCCACTTAAAAAGAAGAAGAAGAAAATCTGGTACCTTTAAGTGCCAAATAATTTGGCCTTGAGAGATTGTGTGTAATGCAATCCCTAGACAGCAACTGTTCCAAGCCCTGCAAATACTGTAAAAAAATGATATGTATCATGGCTGTGGAGAAGGGCAAGGGTGTGTCTAGTAGTTGAAGCCATTAATAAGAGCAGTCATTAATGAGGTCTTGATTAATGGCCATGACATTATTAAAGTCTCCCGACTAGCGACTTGTGTACCTAGTAAAAAGGTTAAAAGCTGAACACGTTGGCAAACATTGAGGAAACATGCAGAGTACATTAGCCTTGGGGAGGGGAGGGTGTGCTGCGTGGAAGATCAGATTGTTACCTGGGAACAAATATTTTCACTTCAGAGATCTGCTGAGTCTGCGGTTAAAAGTGCATTGCTTAGTACTCTGGCCGGGTTGTGATACCTGCTGTTGTTTAACGCTGTCCTGCCACCTTCCCAGTTTCTGCTGTGTGAAAGAAAGCAGCTTCCTGGTGGAGCAACCTTAATCTTGGAGACAAAGGGACTATTTTATTTGTTCACTTCTGGGCACCACCTTTCTTTGTGTTGCTGTTTGGGGAAGAAA
The DNA here is from genome assembly GCA_029282475.1 of Phrynocephalus forsythii. Lineage (NCBI taxonomy): Eukaryota > Metazoa > Chordata > Lepidosauria > Squamata > Agamidae > Phrynocephalus > Phrynocephalus forsythii. The sequence goes on from JAPFRF010000004.1 coordinate 17,791,124, forward strand.
AAGGGCCAGGTGGCCAAATAGCTTTGGCATTGGCTAATGACTGAACCCTGCTGTCCAGTCCATCTGCAAAAGAGCAACAGGTATGCCCTATATGGCATATTGTGTGTTGCGTCGACTGACTCTCCGTGACCCCAAGTCCATGGGCTTTTCTTGTCTGGAATACTGGAGTGGCTTGCCAGTTCCTACCCCAGGCGCCTACAGCACCTGGCATTCCCTGGTGGTCTCCCATCCAAGTACTAACCATGGGTGACTCTGCTTAGCTTCCAAAATCGGGCGAGATCGGATGTTCTTAGGGCATCTAGGCAGCTCTTTTATGGCATATTAGACAGGACCAAAAACGCACTTGCTTCTCCATGGGTTTATTGAAAGATGGCCTCTGCAAGAGGCTTAACACCTTCTGTGTCACCTTTAAATCCATTCTGCACAGGGTGATGTGATAAGTCCAGTGGATGTTGCTTTATTAATGATGACATCATAAGACATTTAAAGCAATTTGCTCTTATAACCTCAGGCTGTCTCCAGTGCAGTTTCCTTCAGCTAGCACAAGTGCCTGCCATTTGCAAAAACATACACACACGCACACAGTATATGACGTTGTTTTCTTAGCCTGTTTTGGCACCACTGTGGTTGGGATTGTGTGTGACTGTCATGTGACATCAAGTCAGTTTGGACTTATGGTGACCCTTTTGCAGGGTTTTCTAGGTAGAGAGTACTCAAAAGTGGTTTACCCTTCTCTTCTCCTGGGGGCATCTTGGTTATGTGCAACTTCCTGGGCCTTCTGGGGTGCCACAGTGTGGAATTGAACTCCCAGATGCCAGAGACCTGAAACAAATCATCCAGTGGCTCACACACTGGAATGAGTATGTTCATGTTTGGAACTGTGGTTTCTTTGCAGCCATCATGACCCACCAATTTCCAGCGCTCTCTCCGGAGCAGAAGAAGGAACTGTCTGACATTGCCCAGAGGATAGTGGCGTCAGGCAAAGGAATCCTGGCAGCAGATGAGTCAGTGGGTGAGTGCTCTGAAATAAAAATTGCCGAAATCTTGTGGTCCTTCCTTGTGATATAATGAGGCGGCACAAGCAAAGTACAACTGGAGTAACTTTGCAAGAAGGCGATCCTTTCATAGCAGGGATCCAGCCTATATTCTGAATAGTTATACACTGGTCAAAGAAACCTCAACACCTTTGATTATAATCCCAGGTAGAGCCTGTTTCTCCACAGTACACCTTCATTCTGCACATAAGGATTAACAATCCTGCCATGTTCCTCAAGGAAAATTTGTTTAAAATAATTTTAAACCGTGCATAAAACTGTTGATACTGGAAGAAAGCTAGACTGAGGCTTTTTCATGAGCAAGACATGTTTTTATATGAAGAGGCGTTTTTAAGATTTACCATTAGAAATGGTGCACTCCAGGAAGGACTGTACCAATTGGTAATTTTGGACACACGTGGCAGCTATTGCAATAGCAACAGCAAAATTTGTGTGTTACCTTTCCATGTGTGTCCTCAGTACTTTGCACACTAAGTTCACTGAACCAGGGACTAAGTGGAGGCAGGGAGCAAGTTGCTGTAGACAGCAGGCATGTTGAACTGCAAACAACCGTCTCCAACACGGGGTGGTTCTCCGTAGGTACTATGGGCAACAGGCTGCAGCGCATCAAAGTGGAGAACACAGAGGAGAATCGCCGTACCTTCCGTGAGATCCTCTTCTCCTCGGATGCCTCCATCAGCCAGCAGATTGGAGGAGTTATATTCTTCCACGAAACTCTCTATCAGAAGGACAGCAAAGGAAAGCCCTTCCCAGCGGTCATCAAGGACAAGGGCATTGTGGTTGGGATCAAGGTGAGGCTCTCCCAAGATCCTTCTCTAGCGTTAACGACAGGAAAGCCCACCAAAAGCATGGGCCTCTCTGTGGGGCTTTGTTGATGAAAGAAGTGGTTAGAGGCACTGGGTACCTCAGTAAATAAAGACAGCGTGGCGTAGGATGGTGTTACACCAACACTGCAAGGACCAATGTATTCTTGAGGGGTTTCACAGCCAGGATCTGATAGCTGTTGTGAGTTTTTCAGGTTCTTTGGCCGTGTTCTGGAAGTTTTTCTTCCCGATGTTTCGCCAGACTTTATCTTCAGAGGGCAAGGAGGGTACCCCAGAGCACAGAGAGAACTCTTAGTTCAGAGTCTGATGAAATGTCAGGAACTAAAACTTCCAGAACACAGCCAAAGAGACCGGAAAACTCACAACAGCGACCGTTGAGACCATTTGGTGGGGCCATTTGGTTTAGCTATAGTTAAAACAGAACCAATCTACAGTGTTTCAAAGTCTCAGATCAAGAATCCATCAACTGTGGTCATTGTTTGGTCCTCAGCTGAGATTCCCAGGGTATATAACTCCGTCCAAGTTCAAAGGCCAAAGTTTTGCATCTGATTTTCCAGAGACTTCATTGGCTACTAAAAATGCAGATGTTTATGGTGTGGGGAGGTTTAAATCAGGACTAGCTGGAATTCACTTTTCAGTAAAGATGGGCACGACCAGGAAAAATGATGTTTCGAGTTGTCGTGTGTCGGAGCCGGCCCGTTTCGGCTCATTTCCGTTTGTCGTGAAATTTTTCAAAAATTTGTCATTTCGTTTGTCGTCTGTCATTAGTACTGGTTTAGGGTGGGTAGGGTAGCGGGCTCCTGGAGGCACCACTCTGGGGTGGGTGCCTCCTCTGGCCTGCTACGAAGGGAAGGCATTTAGCAGGCTCCTGGAGGCACCTCTCTGGGGTGGATGCCTCCTCTGGCCCGCTACAAAGGGAAAAGGAAGGGTACATGACCTTGTAGCCATTGCGTACCAAGTGACACTGGCAGAGGCACCTCTCTTTTGGGTGCCTCTAGCTCACTAAGAAGGACAGCATACTGGCGTACAGGTTTGGAGTTTTTTGGAACTTTGGACTGTGAGCGAGGTGAGAGAAGAATGCCTCTGCTGGGCGCCCTCTGACTCACCAAGAAGGACAGTGTGTACTAGTGCATGTAGTGCACTGGCTTAGGGTCGGGGTTAGGGCAAGGGCTAGGCTTAGGGTTATTACGGGTAAGGTTAGGGTGAGTTAGTGGGCTGCACCTCTGGGTGCCTCTGACCCACTAAGAAGGACAGTGTACTGGCGTATGGGTTAGGGTTAGGGTTAGGGTTAGGGTTAGGGCTAGGGTTATAGTGGGCTTTTTATGCCCAACTGGCACATCCCAGAAGTCTCAGTCAAAACCTGGCCAAGTGGCCATGCGATTGGTGGAATGGCTCCAAAAATTTGCATGGTCCCATCCCATGGCCAGCCCATCATTGCGCAGGTATAAAAAACTAAAACTAAAAATAAAATAAAATAAAATCAATGGGATTGGAGACAGACGTTTATTGCAAGAAAAACCCACTGCTGCTACTGTAAGAATTCAGGCAGTTAAAATACCTAAATTTTGCACGTTTCTGTGTGGTGCTTTGGTGGGTTTTTGGACCACGATTTCAAAAAAAGTATTGCGTTCGCCATTTTGGATCCCCCTGCACCGCATGGCATGGCGAGACGACGAGGATGCCCCCCCCACCAGAGCAGCCCAGGACAGGAGAGGGGGGAGGCCGGGGACTCCCCCCCCCAGAAACCACCCCTCTGGTAGGTGCCCTCACTCAGGCAGGCATATTTTCACCTGCTTTTTTGGCCGGGAATCGGGTTTTTTTAAAAAAACTTTTTTTCTGTGCCTCTTGGCATTGCGCGATCGCCGCGATGCCATGAACGACAACGACAAATCAGACCCAATTTTTCTTTTATCGGTTCGAGTTCGAGTTCTGATGGCTTAATTGTCGTTACCGTTTCCGTTGCGTAATGGAAACGAGGAATGGAAACGGAAACGAGAATTTTGCCAAGTCGTGCCCATGTCTACTTTTCAGTTTTGAAAAAGAGGCTTTTGTGTGTGAAATAGTGCAGAATAGGACTGCAAGAACACCCAGAGGCCTCCAAGTGCAGGACTACCATCCCTTTGCTTGGTTGGTGGTGGTAGTACTGGTTAGATAGGACCAGGTATTGCAAAAACACCCTTGGCCATGTTTTGCCTGCCTGTGGCGTGTGATGAACATGTCCCTCCTGGTATGTTTTCACAGTATTTTTCATAGTATTTTACTAACAGTTGGGTTAAATATTCACAGCTGGATAAAGGCATGGCTCCATTGGCAGGAACAAATGGAGAAAGCACCATTCAAGGTGAGTTTCTGTTACTTGTATTATCCCCAATTTATCCTTATAACATCCATTCTATGAGAAGTCAGGCTTAGAGAAAGTGACTGACAGCACTGCCCTGTCAAATTCCCGGCAGAGCAGGGGCTACATCATGGCTGATTCAAATTCCTTCAAACCCTACGACCACTGAAGCATGCTGGCTTTCTCTTGAGTTCCCAGTGATGTTAAAGAATATTCATAAACATTTGAACTTTGTAAGTGGGAGAGTCAATCAGTGTAGCTGATTTGTTGCCTTTTTTTAAACAGCTGGTTGAAAAAGAACTTAAACAGATAGTATAGAAAAAGGAGCATTTGGGAGACAACATGATTTTTAGTCCAGAAAACCCTTAGTGAAGCTAGAAACTAAAGAAAAGAGAATCCTGTTGGTGAAGGTTGGAAGGATAAAGAATCCAAGATTGCAAGAATAGTGACTGTCAACCAAAATAGCAGAGATGTAAAATAGGGAAAATGTTGGCAGGCAATTGAGCGAGCTATTATCAGTAAAGCACAAAACTACCAAAGATTTTGATAGGACAACTCTAGATCGAACAACCTACGATTGGAAAACATGATTCCCAAAGAAAAGTAATATACCTCACATATATGTTGTACATCTGTTTAGAACAGTGTTTTTCAACCTTTTTTGGGCAAAGGCACACTTGTTTCATGAAAAAAATCACGAGGCACACCACCATTAGAAAATGTTAAAAAATTTAACTCTGTGCCTATATTGACTATATATAAAGTAATTTTTCAATTTTTCCCACGGCACACCAGGCAACATCTTGCTGCACACTAGTGTGCCGCGGAACAGTGGTTGAAAAACACTGGTTTAGAAGATAAGTACTTCCCTGTTTATTGAGGGGGTTACGTTCCTGGCCCGACCTACGATAAAGGAAAATCTGCATTATGTGGATACCTTTATCTGCGGGTTGGGGCCAGGATTGGGGGGCCTGTTTGGGGCTTTCAGTACTTATCCCAGGCCTGGTGCTGCCAAGAACGGGCCTCCAATGAGCTTTCTGGGCCTGTACAGGCCCCAGAAATGGCTTTTGGCGAACTGGAAGTGACTTCTGAAAAACCATAAGTGACTACTGGGCCACCGGAAGCCATTTCTGGGGCTTATACAGGCCCAGGAAGCCCACCAGAGGGCTGTTCTGGGCAGTGCCAGGACAGAGGTAAGTACAGGCCCCAGACAGACTCACCGGTCTCAACCTGCTGCTTGCTCCAGGCCCAGCGCTACCTGGCTGCTTCCCTGCCCCTCCGCCTGCCCCTGCAGTCCTGGTAAATCCACAATATACCGAGACTGTAGTACTGTATAGGAAGGGCGATATGGCAGGGCAGTACTGTACCATAACACCTTCCTGTGTTTGTCCTCAGGGCTGGATGGTCTTGCTGAACGTTGTGCCCAGTACAAGAAAGATGGGGCTGATTTTGGAAAGTGGCGTGCCGTGCTGAAAATCTCAGATACCACCCCCTCGGCTCTCGCCATCCAGGAGAACGCCAACACATTGGCACGTTATGCCAGTATCTGCCAACAGGTATAGCCTCCCCACACCTGTGTGTTCCCAATTTAACTGAGGGCTCAGTCCGATGTGGATATTTTCTTGTTTGGGTTATTATTATTTCTAGCCTTCACCCAGCACCATCGCTGGCTATCCAGGTGTCCGTTCAATTGGCATTCTCATTATTTTCAGCATGGGCTGGTACCTATTGTGGAACCGGAGATCCTCCCTGATGGAGACCATGATCTGCAGCGATGCCAGTATGTGACTGAAAAGGTAAGAGTCAGTACTTGATTATTGGCCATTTATTTTATTTTATTTATTTATTTACAAAGGGTTTTTTTGCCGCCCCACTACCAAGAGGTCTCTGGGCGGCATACAACAAGTATTAAAAACTCTAAAACAATAAAATTATTAAAACTATAAAATACAATACAGTTAAAACCAGATACAGTACAAATTATAAATTATAAAACCCTGCTGCTCATGTGTCCAATCAAAAAATCTAATTAAAATGCTGGCCAAACAGGAAGGTCTTTGCCTGGCGCCGAAAAGCCAAAAGTGTTGGCGCCAGGTGGATCTCCGAAGGGAGCCCCCTCCCAGAGATGGGGGGGCAACTGCCAAGAAGGCCCTGCTTCGACATTCCACCCCACCCCTCTTATCTCTTTGAGGGATGCCACCTTCAGCAGGGCCTCCTGGCCTGATCTTAAAGTACGGGCAGGCTCATATGGAAGGCTCATTTGGTACCATGTTTCTACTCCCAAAATGATGACAAGGTCTTTTAAGGATCCCTCCCTTGCTATATTTCCTGCCAATTGAATACACTATTTTATCTTGTTGCTGATAGCAAGAGGAGGCCAGAAGGCTTCGTGTTCCCCACTTCTCCCATTCATTCCAAAGTTTTCAGAAGTAGTTCACCGTGCCTTTCTTCTTGAGGCACTTCTGGGACGGCACAGCTTGCCCAAGGCTACACAGGCTGGCTGTACTCACAGGAGGCACAGCGGGGAATAGAACTCCCAATCTTTGACTCCATAGCCAGACACCTAAACCACTGGAGCCATATGAAGCAGCTCCAAAGAAAGCAGTTTTTGTGCTGAAACGAACGTGTGAAGAGACAGTCCCACTTGTGTTCTTTCTTAACTTGCACTGAGAAACATAATTGCCTCTGATCCTGGAGGAACTTGGTAACCATCATCCATCAGTAGCCATTGACCAACATTGGTCTCAACATTTTTATCTCTATTTATTTATTTTAGAGTATTTTTACCCGCCTTTCTCCTTGGAAAAGGAACCAAGGTGACTTACAGTAATGAGGGATAATATACAGTACAGTTCAGTTAAGACAGGCATATCCAAACTTCAGCCCTCCTGATGTTTTAGACCACAACTCCCAGAATTCTAACCTTAGATTGCCAGTGACAAAGGACTGTGGGAGTTGCAGTCAAAAACATCTGGAGGGCCAAAGTTTGGACATGCCTGAGTTAAGACATGTTCAAGTACTGAGAACAGGGAATTGAGGGGCAACAGCATTAATAAGAGAACGCAAGCTGTTAAAAATTTTACATTCCATGTAAAATTTATGAGCGATGGAAATTAACACTGAAAACATAGTGTCGATGTAATCACACAATGTTATAAATGGTTATAAACACAAAGAATATGTGATCCTACAGATTCATATGAAAGGCCCATAATAGGTAGTCCATCATTCAGGGAAAGCTTTCTTTGGTGTTAAAACCTCAGGCAAGAACACGGAAAAATGTGGCCCTCCAGGTGTGGGTGGGCTGCAGCTCCCATCATCCCTCATCACTGGCTGTGCTGACCGAAGCTGCAGACCAGGGGAGGCCATATATTCCCTTCACTGTTCTAGCAGTATGGGATAGGTTCTGCTCACCTCGAGTATGTCTTGCGTCCCACCCAGGTCCTGGCTGCTGTTTATAAGGCTCTGAATGATCACCATGTCTATCTGGAGGGCACATTGCTAAAGCCCAACATGGTGACTGCTGGGCATTCTTGCACCAAGAAGTTCACCCCTGAAGAGGTGGCCATGGCAACTGTCACAGCACTCCTCCGCACCGTTCCTGCGGCGGTTCCGGGTAATTATCTTTCCAAAATATACAGTTTGATGTCTTTTCCTTCCCCTGCATTTGGAGTGCCCCAGCCAAAGGCCTGTGTCTCAGTATTGTCTAGTTTAGGGAACTTCTTTTAAGGAGGCAGCTGAAATAAAATATATACATACCTTTTAAACCCATCTTATTGGGCTCTACAGGTATATAAGCCAAGGTTTCTTAGCACATTATCACATGTAAAGTAGTGTGATGTATTCCAAGCTATATTTCTTTACTAGTGTAATTAGCCAGTGCCAGTTCACAAGTCTCATTGGTGATTAGAGATGCAGTAGGACCCCAGTATCTGCTGGGGATTGGTTCCAGGCCTTCCCATGGATAATGAAAACCATGGATAAGAGAGAACGCCAAAAAAATCCCCAGAGCTGCTGTTTTGTGACAGCAGCTTGCTTTATGATTGCTGTTTGTGACAATAGCTTGCTTTATGGCTGATGTTTTATGACAGTACTTTTCTTTACCACTGCTGTTTGTGATAATCGCTTGCTTTGCGGCTGCTCAATTATTTATTTAATTTTTCCCTCTGCCAAACGTGGATAACTGAATCAGTGGATAATGAATCGGTGGATACTGGGGTCCTATTGTATTTGTTCCTGCTTGTTATCTGTCACCTGAGATTAATTTAGCCACAGTCATTGTTACTGTTTCCATAACAGTGCTCCCTGGGAAGGGAAACGAGGATTGTAAAGGTCATTGCCCAATGTGAAATACCAAATTATCAACAATCTGTGTACTGTATAAATATTTGCCATATTTGGTTGGTCAGAACCAATTCTCGACCAGGTAGACTAGCTTCTCAAGTGGTTTGAGCCCAATTTAAATGTTATGTAGTATTAACATATTTGAAGTCAGTAAAATAGTTCCTTGATCCTGTTGTTGGTAGATGCCAAGTAACCAGGGCAAGTAACCCTGTAAAGATTCCAGATGAACTGGCCACACATGGTGGGATGCATAGCATCGCTATTAATCCAGCCAATCCTCTCGCCTTTGATGCATGGTCTCGAATATTCTCTCCTTTTTTGACTTCTGCTTCAAACCACAGGCATCTGCTTCCTTTCTGGGGGGCAGAGCGAAGAGGAAGCTTCCATTAACCTGAACGCCATCAACCTGTGCCCTCTGCCTAAACCTTGGAAGCTCACTTTCTCCTACGGCCGTGCCCTCCAAGCATCGGCTCTCGCTGCCTGGTCTGGCAAACCTGAGAACAAGAAGGCTGCCCAGGAGGCTTTCGTGAAACGGGCTAAGGTGAGTCCAGTCTCTTTAGAAGAACCACTGCCGAATATTGCCTAGGAAAAGAAGAAAGGAACCTGGTTGTCATTGCAACTGAATAGTCCTTTTCCTCCAGTAGAGAGATTTCCCCCTCTTTAAGATCTCTGAGTCTTTGAGTGTATTCCCTGCTCTTAATTTGCTAAAACTGAGTACAGTGGACCCTCATATAACAAATGGTTTGTATAACATAAAATCTGTACAACATAAAAATTCCAGAGATAGGGGAAATTTGCTTAACAGAATCGCCTTTGGGGCATATCCATACAACATAAAAATGATCGTGATGAGGGATTACTCTGTTTCAATGCATTCCTATGGGAAATTTGTACAAAGGAAAATTTGCTGAACAGAATTTTATTTGGAACAAATTAATTCCTTTATACAAGGTATCACTGTAGTTGTTTCTCTTTTTTTTCAGATTAATGGCCTGGCCTGCCAAGGCCAATACGTCACTTCAGGAAAGAGCAGCTCAGCAGCCACTCAGTCTCTTTTTACTGCCAGCTATGCCTACTAGTTTATCAACGACGGCAGCCATCTTGTGTCTTTCTGCCACTGGGTGAGGGTGTCCCCCCAAAAAGGAAAACAATGCTTTTTATATCCCAGTAGAAAATGCAAATGACGGGACGGGAGTAATAGGCTTGATTGCACACTGGCAGCCCTTCAGCACCATGGAAAAACAACTTCAGAGCCTCTGCACATTCCCCCAAATTGGACAGGTTTTATGGATCCATTCTTCATTGTTTTTCATTCCTCTCTTGACCTTTTTGAAAATGGCTCCCATAGCTTGCTAGGGAGCTGGATAATGTCAGCACGTGTGATGTTAACAGCAGCCACGGTAAATAATTAAATAAATTGAAAGTGTTAGCTGACCATGAGGAACAGCAAAAGCGAAACAAAAGGTGCCTTTTCCCTGAATGTGATGTTTTTAATCTGTTTACTGTGAATAAACTTTTTCTCCCAGTGGAACTTGAGTTACAGGTTTACAGTTGTTTACTTCCTGTTTCATATTCCCTTCAACGGGGCGTTCTTAGAGAGGTCAGCGCACACAAGCCAAATGATGCCTTACAGATAAAAATGGACCCAGTGTGGTTGTCTGCTTTCTCTTGCGACAAGCCCAATGCTTTTTTTGTACACCCCCCTTATCCTTGGAAAAGGACCCAAGGTAGCTTAGAGTAATGAGAGAGACAATATACAGTCCAGTACTGATGCCCTAAACACATCCGATCTCGCCTGATTTCGGAAGCTAAGCAAGGTCGGCCCTGGTTAGTACTTGAATGGGAGACCACCAGGGAATACCAGGTGCCTGGAGGAGGAACTGGCATAACCACTCCAGTATTCCTGCCAAGAAAATTCCATGGACATGGAGTCACGAAGAGTTGGTCACGACTGTAATGACACAACACACATTTAAACCTGCTTGAACCTGCAGGAAGGTTCTTCCTTGCACTGGATACACTACCTTCTCTTCTTTCACACAAGCCACCACAATATGGCATTACAACATGCCCCTCGTACTGCTGCAGTATTTTGGGGGACAACTATCACAGTGGTTTGAAAACAAAGGAAGTAAGGCTGCTTCTTGAGAAAGCATTATCAATGAAAGGCCCTCCTCTTCCCTCACTACTGGATATGCTGGCTAGGGATCAGGGAGTTGCAACCTGACAAACCCGGCGGGGTGGCAACTGCTCAAACCATTTTAAGATGGACAGATTCCAGTGCTACAAATAGAAATATAATGTGCAGCTATTCTGTGCTTCCCACTTGAATGGCTTTTTGGATGTGGGGGAGAAAGGAAGGAAAGAAAGAAATATCTCCAAAGCCCACTTAAAGCAGGATACAACCTCAGTCTGAAAGCTCACATGGTGCTCACTGTGCTTCTCCGGCAGCACTTTTGCAGATAACCTAGTGAGCCCCTTGGTTCTTTGTTAGATATCACCACCCTCCTTCCCCCTAGGTTCCTTTGGGTTATTCCGTAGCTGCACCAGCTCAACATCAAGTTACCTGTGGTAGCTTTGCATCAGCCTGGAGGTTGAAAACCTGATCAGTCTTCAGAGGAACTGGTGGTTTCATGTTGGAAACCTGCCTTTCTTTTGCGACCTATCGAGAGGGTTAGAGCAACCTCTCCCCCACAAGAGGACCCATCACTGCACTTGAAGGAGGGAGCTGACAAACTGGAACAAGGTTGGAAGGAGGCAAAAATGATGATCAGGGCCCTGGAAACCAAGCCCTTTGAGGAAGAGACTGAAAGAATGGTTCATGCTTAACATTCAGGGGGTGGGGGTGGGGAACCAAGAAGAAAGAACACTCTTCAAATACAGTACTCTGAAAGATGGGAGGGAGTGCAGGACAAGTTATAACAGCTACAGGAAGGCAAATTTCAGTTGAATATTAGGAAAACCTTCCTAGCTGCTAAAGCAGTACAACCGTTGAAGCATTTACCTTGGGAGGTGCAGAACACTCCAACAGTGCAAGTGTTCAAGAGAAAAGTGGACAGCAAACTATCAGATCTACTTTGACTGGATTCCTGCACTGAGCAGGGGGTTTGGCCTTGGGGGCCTTTTGGGTCCCTTCCAACTCCATTAATCTATGGATTCTGTTATCTGATTAATCTCTGCTCAGTGTATGCAAGGGAAGAGCCAACTTGGTCTGGTTTCTGTGATTTCTCACCCTTGGCTATTCTGCTTAGGTGAAATGATTTGATTTAGTCCAAGAATGTCCAGAAGGCCCCAAGCTGTAGACCCCATGGGAGGCAGAGGGCTCCTATCACTATGAGTGAAAGGATAATGCCCCCATTTGTCCTCTTCTTCCTTACTAGTAACAGGTGGGGGGATAAAAAGAGAGAGAAGAAATAGCATGGAAACACAGAAGGGTCTGCCATTAAGATCTGATGACATTTGTGAGCGAGGCAGGGTGCTGGGAGGACAAAATAAAGCACCCTAAGGGGTCTTCCAACATCTTGCATTTTCATCCTTTCCTTTGTCTAACAAGTTCAGTTCAGCTCATGGTTGATTTAGCTGTCTGCATCTCATCACAACTCTGTTAGGCAGACAGACTGTCATTCACTGAAAGCTACCTGATGACCTTTGCGGCTCAATGGGAATTGCAGAGTGAGCTCTCTTTGATCCTGTCCTCAACTCTGTGACCCCATTCAGATTTAGGTAAGCCGATTGGCACCAGTATAGACAGACAGGTCAGGTTAAACACTGTTTACATAGTGCAATTAGCCCAAGGAGCCTGAGAATATGTCCTAAAAGCGGAAATCTTCAGGGTCTCTCTGTGTGTGAAATCTTCAGGGTCTCTGATGGAATGGGGGACATCTACACTGCTGAAGTTCTTCCAATCTGGAAATAAAGAGCTACTGGTCATATTACACCGCCATAATTTAGATTGGATACAGGCTCTACACTGCTTTCTTTCTCCTGCATTGCCTTAATACAGGGGTGTCCAAACTTCAGCCCTCCTGATGTTTTAGACCACAACTCCCAGAATTCCAAGCCTGTATTTCCAATGACAAAAGGGCTGTGGGAGTTGTGGTCCAAAGCATCTGAAGGGCCGAAGTTTGGACACTACTGCCTTAATATGTGTGGTCAGCTGAACCTGCACCTGGATCCCACATACCCCATTCTAGATCTCAGCAGTACTTTGGAGGGGGGGGGAATCTTACAAAATATGCTTTCCACATTCCACAGGCATGTTTTTCATTCTCAGGCAAACACAAAGTCATTACATGAAGACGAGAAGGCAACATCCCTACATATGTTCCTCACAGAACTACTAAAGACTCCTGGTGGTCTCAAAAACTGTTGTGTTTGTGATATCATACCATTCCTATAAAGATGCCATCCTCCCTCCATTTTGGATACATCTCCTACCATCGAGAGAATATAAGCAAGCATCTTCCTGTTTCATCCCGTATGTTAATCAAGTTTACCTCAAAAGTCTTTGGTTTGCTTGAAGGGAAGAGACACATTCTGTGGTGAGTGCTCCTGAGTCCCTTCCAACAATGGAGTCCACTGCGTTTCTGCTTTGGCCTCCTATAACCTAAATCTGGCTAAACCTGGCTCTGGTGTGTAAGGGAAAGCGGGGATGAGGTAAATGGTAGGCTTAAAAATCCAGCCAAGGTTCTTGGGCTATGCCCTGTCATGACCTTAGGCTTATATGTAAATATCCTGCATTTTCCTCTGCGAGCTCAAGGTTGGATCCATGGCTCTCTTGCTTCTCATTTTAATTTGAAAATGGCCCTGTGATATAGGTCAGATTGAAAAAGTGAGCAGCGCTCATTCACCCCCAGAATTTGAACCTGGATTTTCCAAGAGTCACTTCAAGCCTCTCTAACCACTACACCACAGTGACACTTGAGCTAATGAGAATAAATACTATAAAGGAGAACTTAAGAGCAGCTATGCTGATTAGTACGTAGAGGTAAAACTTATAGTAGTCTATGGGAGACAGCAAAGATTCATTAATATTGGACTGAAGGTAATCAAAGATTCATTAATATTGGACTGAAGGTAATCAGCTTAGCTGAGTGAGCCATTCTGGTTGAATAAAAACTCAGTGATCCATGCAAAGATTTGGGTATTGCATGTGAATAATTATTTCTGCAGACAGATGGGGTGGGCTTGCAGTTACTATGTTAGGAGTCTAAATGCTTTTTCTATTGCAATGCATAATATAACCCAATCAAGAGAGGAAAAAAAACAGGAGCAGGAGGTAAAATTAACTGGCTTTAATGAGCCTTTGGGAACTTTGGAATGGAGGAAGACTTTAAAAGCCAAAATTCACTGCCTGATTTTGACTTTTCGAGTTTCTACCTCATCCAGTTCCAAAGCTGAGGGCAAAAGGGAGCCCAAAGGAGCCTGGAAAGGGAAGGATAGGAAGCCTTAAATGTGAATTATTTGAATTAATATGAATTAAGTAATTTCAGGACTCTAATCAGGTTCAAGCTACACAAAAGGATTTTGCCCAGTGTAATCTTTCTACTGAAGATTTTAGGAAATGGAGGGGAAAATGTTAAGTACAGTGGAACCTTGACTTACGTCATTAATCCGTTCCAGTGGTCTAGACTTAAGTCAAACATGACTTAAGTCAAATGAACTTTTCCCATAGAAAGTAATGGGAAAGTGGATTAATCCGTTCCAGATGATGAAAAAGACCCTCGAAAACAGCAATTTAACACAAATTTGACTGGGACAGGAGATTCCTTCCGGGGATGTAAATGAAATGTCTCTTCAAAGAGAGGGGAAGGCAGTGGAATTATAGTCCACAAGTTATACACCTCCACTTTTTAATGTTCACCTCCACTTTTTAATGTTCATAGCAACAATGTCTAACATTTAAGTTTTACTGATTTTTAACCTGACGTTCCAAGTCCTGAACACCCCTATGCTTACCATTAGAGTCCCACAACTGTACAGCTCCCCAACTAAAATGCTTCCATTGTGGATCAGACTTCTGCAGCCAGATTTTTTACAAAGCTGAGCCGACTGTCTAACCAGTGAGGCCAGCCCCGAGCTCGCAGCCCTTCTTCTCCTCCGGAGGCAGCGGCGGCTTCCGTGAGGCCAAGGACCAGATAGGAAGAAGGCAGGAGCAGCTTGGAGGTGGCAGCCGCAATGCTGGGTCGTGGATGCCGCCCGATTCCGGTGCCTTGCGCCGGGGCTCCGAGATGTAAGTCAAAGCCTGCGACTCAAGTCAAACAGGCCTCTTGTTGCTGCAAGTCAAATATGCTGCAAGTCAAGCAGTATGTAAGTCAAGGTTCCACTGTACCTTCTACATATAGCAAGGTGCTGTGCTCTGTTATTCATTTATAGAGGGATGACATCTGTTCTTGAAAAAAAAAAGGTTGGTGGTCAGTGGTTGGACATGTTGCTCAGACTGAGGACCCCCACACACACACACTTTTATGAGAGAAAATAAAATTTAAAACATCATCAGAGGCTACAGCACCCACATACTCTCTCTCTTCAACAATGGACAATTCTCAGTAGGCTGTAATGGGACAAACTTCTTGTTAAGACACGCCCTTAATATGAAAAGTTAGTCAGTCCAAATCTGATTTACAGATAAAAGAATCAGAGGGCAAGAGATCAGCTGCCTTGAAGTGCCTCTCCCAGGAAAGTAACCGGACAGCAAAGAGAATAGGCGCTCAGAAGTCTTCGAGTAGGAGTCATACTCTTCCCCACTCAGGCAAGAGGGCTGTTCATATTATAGAAATCATTGCTAATTTTGCATCTGTATGCATACTTAAGCTTATGCAATTTTAAGCAAATCATGCTTTTAATTATCCACGTCTAAGGTGAACAGATTTTTGTGTGCTGGGGGAGAAACAGATCGAGGCTCCTGTACCTTGAAGAGTTGTGGAAATTTCATCAAGAGAAGCTTGCCCTGAAAGCTGCACCTGCTGAAATCTCCGCTTTTAAGCAATCTTCTCTCTCTCTCTTTTTTAATCTAGTGATCATCTCTTCATCTCTTCTAGGGTGAGGCGCGACTGACTTTGCTTCAAGGCAAACGGTGTCAGGGCAGCCCTGTTTAAAACTGGTTTAGCCTCGTGAGGGAGAGCGGTGACCCCCGGAGGCGTCAACACGCAAGGATAACAGGTGCCATAAAATTATCCTGGACCTGGTGCATAAAAAGGAATGACTTTTTAAAAAATCAAACTGATTCAAATCAAATCCACCCTCATTTTAGGTGGCTCAAACAAGCGAGCCATGCTACATGCAATGGGACAGGAGAGGAAACTAAAGCCTACGTTTGTTTGTTTGTTTATTTATTTATTTATTTATTTATTTATTTGATTTCTATACCGTACCATCTAGCAAAAAAACTGACTCTGGGGGGTTTACAAACAATCAGCAAAATACAAACATAAACATTGTGCAATATATAAACGAAGGACATAATAAAACACACTAAATGTGTGGACATAATAAAACACACTAAATGGGGGGGGGGGGCAATGTGTAGCCTGCACACTGTAATTAACAATTGTAAATCGCCCAGAGACTACTTGTAGTGGTATGGGGCGGTATATAAGCAGAACACTAAACATAAGATTAGCCTAAGAGTCGTAATTTATAATCTTTAAGGGTTGGGGGGGGACATTGAAGTAGGTGACCCACGGCTAAGCCACGTGGAAACCATTCGAGAGGCAACGTTAAGGGGAAAAGACAAGGTCCCTCTTCTAACCTCGCTGCCAATTGGTGTCTAGAGCTGTCAGTCAAACCAGCTCTGTGCTTTGTGCCCTGCGTGTTGGTTAGCCCTAAAAAAAAGTATCCACCAATGACGAGTGAGCTCATCAAATAAGGCGTTAATCTTCTCGGACTTGCTGGAGCCGAAGATTCCACCCCTCTGCCTTGGTTGCTATGCCAACGGCAGCCAACCAACCCCGTCACCCGTCACAAATACATTTTCCCGCCTATCCCCTTTCTCCTCTCATCGGCACCCACTTCTTCCGGAAGCCTAAACGGAGGAACCTCTCTCTTTTTCTATCTCTAAGGGAAGGAAGAGCCTCCTCCTCACCCCACAATGCAACGGGCTCGGCGAATCCCATTGGCTCCCAGCTCTTCCCGTCGGCTCGGCTTGGGGGGACGCCCGGGAGGCGGAGACATCGGTGCTCCTTCCAAGATGGCGTCGGCCGCAGGGTTCCTGAGAGCCTGGGGGAGCCACGGCCGCCTGAGTTTGGGGATCCCTGCGCAAAGGGAGTTCTGGGGAGGCTCGAGGTGAGATCGCCCGGGAAGGGAAGGGAAGCGGAAGAGGCCTGATCCCGCCGAGGAAGGGAGAGGTGTGGAGATCGTGCTCAGGGGGAAGCGTGGGTTGGGAAGGAAGGTGTTGCTCAGCTGCCACTTTGTGTTTCATTCATTTTAATTTCGCGAGACATTCCGGGCGAGCAACTTTCAGGTTTTCCCTTCTGTCACCCTGAAGTTTTAGAGCTGGGGTGGGTGACTTGCGGCCCTCTCCCGATGTTGGTGAACTGCAAGTCCCATTATCCCTTCCCATGGGGTGTTTTCCCTGGGGCTAATGGGAGTTGCAGAGCAACCGCATATGTACCTGTCTGTGACGATTCTCAGTCATCCAGGTGAGTTTATCTGGAAGTTGAGTCATGGCAACTGGACTTCTTTTTCTTGAGATTGTAACGTTTTGCTGCTCATCCAGACAGCTTCGTCAGTCTGAAGAAAACTAGTTGCCAGTCCTCAGTTTTATAGTACACTTTGATCTCTTGTCACCCTGGTTTGAAATAGGCTCATAAGATGAACAATGGCCTGAATAAGCTCTTGTACCTCTTTCCCAGGCACCCAGTCTGTTCTTTGACACATCAATTCTTTGGAACCTTACGGGCCTGTTCTGTTAAAAAATAATAGCAAACCAGGCAAGCTGACTAAAACAATCCTGTTTATTAGAGAACTGCATAGACCTGAAATACTCAAGTTGGGTTTGGGAATGCTGGGTTCAGATTCATGCTTAAGTCATGCAGTTACGTAATTTAGCCTGAGAAAGGACAAGTGTCTCTGAGACAGTTGGTATAGGGAACTAATAAAGGTTAAAAGAGGTTGGAAGGCCCTTGTCCGTACAATGTGTAAATGTTTTAACAATGTATTAGAAAGCTTAACTTTTCCCCCACAGGAAGGAGGAAAGCAAGCCCAAGATAACTGAACCAGTCATTCCAGTGAAGGATCCTGTTGTAATTTGTCCACCACCAAAAAGCAGAAAATACCTTCCTCCAGAGGATCTCCAGAGTCGTGTTGAATTTCGTGTCCGAGAAATTTTTGGATCCACGGTTGCCAAGGACTGGCAAAAGGCATCTCTTGGCGACAGCGGTTTAAAATATCGCCTGTTGGCGCAGCTGGCAGTAGATCTGGGGCACACTGTCCCTAATTCCCAGCTTCATCAGATGAAGAGTGCTGGAGACGTTGTGGCTTTCTACCGCATCCCTGTGAAAGACATATCAAATTTTGATGAATTAAGCACAAAAGAGCTGCCTCCAAACCTGAGGATCAATTGGCAATATTAAGCCATTATGGAGAATGAAAATACAATTATGCATTCTTGCCTCACAGACAGCAAGAACGTAGGTTTGGATATGCCTTTTGGAGATGTCCTGGTCTTCATTACCGCCTCTGCTAATCTGTAAAAGGAAATAATTGAAGCTTATTTTTGTTTCGTTTTGTGTAGTCATTGTTGAAATAAACTGTGGTCACCGAAATGAAGCCAAGAAGAACAAGCCTCAATCTCTTCCTATATTGTCTAATTTTGTTATTTGAAGGAGTGTTTACATTTATATATTTTCTATATCTAAATAATGTTAAAGCAACTCTTGATTTATGGCAAACCACATATTAAGTATAAGACCTGGGAAAAGCTGTACTTTGTCTCTCCCTGTAATTAATCTTATTTGAAAGTCTTATGGGCACGGATCCGTGTACTGCAAATGATTATGCATGGGACACTCTTCTGTTGGCATAGTTTTATTTATGATTAATAGCAAATGTGTACCTATTAATTAGGAAGCGTAGGCATCCTCCACCATTTAAAATTATTATGACAAGAACCTAATGGAAATCTTTTGTAAAATAAAGCCATGGTAACAACAAATCTCAATTGATATAGCGGCATGTATCTACGTGGTACACTTCATGAAGATTCCAAGTGAAAGGGGTGATTCTGTAGCTGAACAAGTAATTTTATCTGCTTATTGGGGGAAGCCTTCATGATAGCTTCAAGTGATATGCCTTAGTTTATCCTGATCACGGATTACTTCCTCCTCACAGATGCTCAGCAAGACTTGTAGTAACACTGATTTGTAGAAATGGATAATTCAGGCTCACTTTGAGGCAGGCTTGCCTGTTCCTTCAGGTACCTCTCATGCTGCTGTGAGGCTGAGTAAGAGCTGTAAAGAGCTCATGGAGGCGTGCTCTGAAGCCAGAAATGGTTTGAAGCAGATTTCGTGTTCTGCTGCAATAGCTTAGGAAGAAATGGAGATGCTGTCCATGTAGCCACACTGTGTGTAGCCAATATATTGATTTTGTGTGCTCCACACCGGAGCGTGCCTCAGAACAGCAGTTTCTGTGAAACAACAGGCAAGGGAGGAGAGATTGGCCCCATATTCTGCTCATGGGCTCTCTCTAGGCATCTGGTTAGCCTCCCTAGGAAACCTAGTGCTGACCTTGTGGTTTCCCAGATGTAGTTAAGACCCCAGTAGCCACTGGCCTGGTGAATATGGCTGATTGTTATAACCGTAACAACTGTCTTAACTGTTGTGAGTTTTTCGGGCTGTTTGGCCATGTTCTGGAAGTTTTTCTTCCTGACGTTTTGCCCGATTCTGTGGCCCGCATCTTCAGAGGGCAAGGAAGGTACCTGAGAGCACAGAGAGAACGCCTAGATCCCTGAGCTCCTTGCCCTCTGGCAAAATGTCAGCGAGAAAAACCTCCAGAACACAGCCAAACAGCCCAAAAAACCCACAACAGCGTTCATAAATGAAATATTTGTGAGATTTCTTCACATCTCAAACTGGTACCCTGTTCCGAATGGTCGTCCAAAAAGGATTTGCCTTTCTTCCCGACGGTTTCCATGGCAAGATAAATAGTTTGCCATGCAACTCAGAGGCAGAATTAGGTGGTTGTTTATTGTCCCAACCGTTGTTACTGTACTTGATCAGCTTTTTTTTTTAACAGCATTTTGATTTTACTGGTTTTAGAAGGACTTTTTGTTAGTTTGTATATGGCTTTGGGTATTGGTAAGATGAGAGTAGATGTTGTTTGATGCCCAGTGTGGTGTAATGGATAGATGGAAGGCTACAACACAAGAGACCTGGGGTTGAATCCCTATTCAGCCATGGGAACTCACTGTGTGGAACTGGTAAACCACTCACCCCAATAGCCTTATTAGGCTTGCTCTAAGTCAGTTCCAACTTTCAAGTCAGAACCAAGTTGTACCCATCCTGATAGGGCTTTCAAAGTAAGCACAATATTTAAGGAGTGGTACTAGCACTTCTTCACCACCACCTCATAATTTTCCATAGAAACGTGGGTCTTCAAACCCTGCTCTCCACAATCCTCATCTATTCAGTATACCATATATCCCAACAAAACAAAAAGTGACAAGAACACCTGGCACCTTAAAGACGAAAATATTTTAAGGTGAGCTTTCAGAGATCGCATCCACTTTCAGTCTACATTTGTGTATTTCATTGTATTCCATATGTCTGAAGAAGTGGACGTGTTCCATGAAAGTTCACCTTAAGATATAATAGACTTTAAAGATGCTATGTGTTTTGGTCTTGCTCCCCCCCACCCACCCCACCCTTTGGATTTTACTTAATATGCTTAGGCAGACTACCGCTTCTAAAGCCACATTGGTTTGTTAGACTGTGTTGATTATATGGCATTGCTGCCCTCTGCTGGTACATTTTAGAAATGGGGATTTTAGGTCTTAGAGCAGGGGTCCTCAACCCCCCAAGGTCCTGAATCCGGCCCCCGGGACCAATTGCAACCCCCCACCTACCCCTGCTTTGCGAGCAAGCCAGCCTCCGCAGCTGCTTCTGTTGCTGAGGCAGATCAAAGCAGTGGGCTATGTCACTTCTCCCACTCCCCCCAACTACCGCCCAGATGATCAGCATGCTGGCTAGTGGGGAATTTAGAGTGGGAGGGCTACGGCAAGGTCCCCCGCTCCCCCCACCCACTGTGGTCCGGCCCCCAGTGGTGCCTGGGGTGTGGTGGACCGGCCCGCTGTTTGAAAACTTTGAGGACCCCTGTCTTAGAGGGTTCCGCCACTGGAGGTTCTTCATCATTTCTGCAAAGTGGAAGCAACCCATCAGTGTTCAGTATCAGAATTTCATTCTGCCTTCCCTTCTTTCGGATGCACATTTTAATCTCCACTGCACTTCCATTGTGCAAAATTTAATTAAGAAATGTAGAAAAAGCCATATTCCCATTGGGCTCCCATTACATTAGTAGTTGAGGAGAGTATCCATTCTTTCAATAGCAATGGGACTGAGTATGCCTGCACACTGTTATGTATGTGTGCACACTTGTACAGGGATCAATGGGTCTCCAGCTTTACACATAAGGCCTGCAGAGATAGGTGGGCCGACTCCCATTTTAAATCTCAGGCTTGAAAACATGCCAGTCACAACCGTTACTTAACACATTAGCTACTGAAAGGCCATAGCAGATTCATTTCATCCCCCCCCTTCTCAGCTGGTAGAAAGGCCATTGTTATCAGGCATATCTTCCCTGCACAGTCATAAAAGTGTCATATTATTGCAACTGTCATGACTTCATCCTAGAGAATCCTGAGATCCATAGTTTGGTGATCTATTTCATATATCTGCTAGAGAGTCCTAGTTTACTCCCCAAGATATTACAAGTCTTTGTCAACTTTACAAAAATTGAACTGATTTGTTCCAAAGTTGCTTCCTTTTCAGGGTTCATTTGACCCCATCAAATTCCTCACCTTTCCACCCCATTTACCCATAAACCTTTTTCATTTTCCTTCTTTGAATTATCATGTTTTCCCCTCGGTTGACTGACAACTTCTAAAGGATTGGCTTCGTTTTAAAAATGTCAAATGCATGTGGAAAGGTCAAACAGGTTGGGTTTGTGAAAATGAAAGAAAGGCCAAAGCTTGCCCAGTCATCACTGGGAGGGACTCCATAGGGGGAGTGTCAAGAGAGACGCAGTGTGTGGAAGAAAGTGCTTTACCAATGTAATTTTCTCAAATGGTGAGTACCTCCATTAAAAAAATGAAATAAAACAGATACTGTAGTTTGTTTGGAGAAATAGAGGAGTGGTGTGCAGAGCTGGGGATTATGTTTATTTTATTATTCATTGCTATTGTATACCATCCATCTAGTGGAAAAAATCATTACGTTGTCCTTTCAAAACCAAGTAAAAGAACACCCCACCCTGGAATAGGTATCTGTAGGAGGCACACCTCTTCTCAAGCTGTTACCAAGACACAAACGGCACAAATCAGATAGTACTGGGAAGGCTCTATGCTACCACTGTCACTAGGCAGTGTAGCATGTAGCTGACCTGGGATTTTTTTCATTCTCTCCAATGTCATCTACATATCTGCATTAGTATTTGCACCTTTGGTGTAGGGGGTAACTGGAGGTTTGCTGCTGTTTGTGCACTGGAAAGTTGAGTGACATTGTTGTGAAACAAGACAGTATTTATTTTCCACTCGACTCCTAGAACAAATGACAAAGCCCTGATGCAGATGGTTTTGTGATAACTTTTTTTTTCAATCTCTTTTGGAAAATTTTTACAAAAAAACTAAAAACCAACATGGTAGACATTCCAGCAAAAGTACAGAGAGGGGCTTCATTCCTCGAAGGAAATACATTATCGGTTATCACCATGCTAGAAAAATGAGATGCAGCAGAAAAGCCCTAGAACAAAAAGGTCTTTTTTCATGTCTTTTTTGGAGGGGGGTTAATCTGTTAACAATACATGTACTGTGCAAAGTGAAAAACCAGGTTGGGATACAAACGTGTTACGTTATGACTCATAAAAGTTCTACATTGCCTGTTGTGATGATTAAGCAGGAACTTCTGTGGGAAAAGCAGTCCAGATTATTAGGACATGAACTAGGCTGCACATCACACTTACCACGTACCATGCAGCCAGCTTGTGCCCGTTCAGAATTCAGAAAGGATCCTACAAACAGAGTGCCAGCCTCCGGAAGCCATATTCAGAGCATTGGCTAAGTTCCCCCTCTTCTGTTGACAGCATGAATGATCAGTCAGGACAGCTGACCTTCCAGAACAGGGAGTGCAAAGGAAGACCAAATGCATGAGATCGGCAAAAATGGCAAATGAGAGGGAACATTCGGCCATCGATTCTGCTTCCTTGTCTGCCTATCTTAAAGGTCCTCGAGCGCCCAAGTCCTACTTGATTAGGTTAGGTAGGGGTTTTTCAGGGCCTGGCATGGATGCACACGCAAGCTGCTTTCTGCCTGGTGAAGTGTGACATGCACAACCCAGATGCCCCATTTCCCACTCACGTGAAGGGTGTTTTAACAGGAGCACCAGCAGAACTGAGTCGGATTTAGGGCTCCTTTCTGGGTTGTCACACAATGCTCTAATGGCGCAATGAAACACCGACACTCCTATTACAAAACATGAGATGGAACTGCAGTGATGGCTACATGACCAAGTGGTGGCCCCTGTGCAATTACACCTTGTTGGCCACACATTTCCACATACCCATTATTTAAGGGGCAGATATATTTTTCCAAGGATAAGTGCCATTTCCAAAGTTACAGAAGGCTTTAAAAATGCATGCATATGCCACAAAAGAAGGATTACACATGTGGGTAGCACTCCAGGAAGTGGTTGGTTGATCATGTCTGTGATGTTTCCTACATGATGGTTACATGCCTCTTAGTTCAAAGGTCTTAAGAAGCATGTCTTTGAAATAAAGGGACGATCTAAGGCAGGCGTGGGTTTATTGTAGACCACAGTTCTTTGGCCTGCGATGGCAAGAAAACTTCAGCCTTTTTCTACGTTCCAAACTTGGCAACCATATCCCCAAATTTCTGTATTAAAAATACTAACAATATTCTACTAGTTTGTTGAGTCTTCACGAGCACCATGGTGTTTTCCACCAACTTACTTGGCTTTCATATCTTCAAAGTTCTCATTCTTATTAAAAGTATTAACATTAACTCAGGGCCATACGCTACAGTGGGTTGCTAATTGCCAACCGCCATCTTAAATACAACACATGCACACACATATATTTAAAGCATTCCTTGGTGGTTCACACGAGCAGATCTCTTGCAGCAGTTCTGGGGAAGACTCTAGGAAGTAAATCACAAGGAAGGCGGCAGTGCTGTGTTCACAGACTGAGAATCTCAGGCCTTTGTCTCAAGGAAACCAAAGCTGGGCGATCCCACACCTTGGGCACAGCCAAGTGGGCCAATTTCCTGAGCAAGCTCTACAGAGATGAATGGGAGCCATGAAAAACAACTCAGGGCTTTCCTGCCCAACTCCTCGCGTCTTCTGTGACTTGAAAAGGAGGAGGAGGACAAGTTTTCAAGAGACTAGTTCTCAGTCGTATCCTAGCCACACTGAATCAAGATTCAAAAATACACACTGATCAGCTGTCTGAAGGGCTAGATCCCTGTCATGCTGAGGCAACCCTGGAGGCATTACAGCTAAACAAGCAGGGCACGCTCCAGAATTGCCCCAGCAAGGACCAAATCTGGCCCTCTTCATCTCTTGGAAGCATTTCCCCTGGTAACAAAAAGGTAGAAGGGAATTAGTATTAGAATTATCATTTAATTTATTGTATATAAAACAAAACCAAAAAGAGGTCTGTGTACAAATATCACAAAACATCAACAGTTCCCAAAGATGTAGTGCCTCAGAACACATTTTAAACAAGAAAAGGTCTCACATTTTTTTTAAAAAAAACTTTTTTTGCTCTTTTTTGTTTGTTTTCTTTTGTCTTAAATTCTGGCATAAATGTATTAAAGCTGACCAAAAAAAGGGAGGGAGGGGAGAGGAGAGGAGAATTTCCAGGGCAAGCTACATCACTTCCTCATACAAAAAAAATGTACAAAACATTAGCTTCTAACTAGACATAACATAATACTGGTCGTCACAGTCTGACAATTAGTTTAAACTGTGTGTTGTTGTGGGAGCATTGTACCGGTGGGCGATAAAAAATAGCTTCTCTTGCCATCTTTCAGATCAGGTTACTTCAGTCATAGAGGCAGAATGATTCTACGGAAAAAGAGAAAGGACAAAAAAAGCACAAAATACTTTTTAGTATGGTTTCTTGTGATCCCAACCCTCCAGAGCTAGGTAGGTATAAAAAAAATGAAAGAAAAAGCAATCCAAGAGAGGGGGGAAAGTTAAAAGACTGTACATCTGCACCCACTCCTGACAGCCTTCTCCAGCCTGGTGTTCTGTTCTCCACATGAGCTGGCCATGCTGGCTAGAGATGATGGGAGAGGTAGTCCAACCCATGTGGGAGGCACCAGGATGGCAGAGGCTGTGCTCTTTAATTCCACAGTCCCCAGGCCAAAGATGCTCCATTTCCTGTTGCCAGGTTTTGTTTTGTTTTGTTTGTTCGGGGAAAAGGACCCCGTTGCTCTATGTCCTTAACATCAGCTTATCACAGGAATCGCCACCTTGTCCAATAAAAACATCCATGTGAGGGTTGGAAGCCAACCGCAGAGAAAGCAGCGGGGAGGGTTGCAGTGAAGGCGCAGGGAACAGAGAGACCCGTCAAGAATGAGGGAGGAAGAATTCGTAAGTGGGAGTTTAGGAATCTATGGTAGCAAAGGTGTCAACATAATGATTTTGAATGTCACGCTAAACCACCATTTGGTGTGACAAGAATAAGCCACAGAAGCCATAAGGTCTGCCCCTCCCCTTTTTCCTCTTGTATAGCCATGGGATGTTTAGACTTGCCTTTGTTCTGGGTTTCCTTCATGGCAGCTCGTGGGGTGAACAAGCTGTCCTTTTTCTTAATCATGGTTTGTCTGAAACAAGGCAACTGTAAACCACAAATCATGAGGTCGCCTTCTTTCAAGAACCCCTCAATAAGATTTTCGACTCCCCCAAGATTCCATATGATGGTTCACAGAACCTGGAAATTTTTCAGAATTCCATCTAGTCCTCCTTGGACACAGACTACAGAAGAGGAGGGGAACTGCAGAACCTCAAAGCTTACTTGTGGCACAGTTTAGTGTGACATCCAAATGGAGGTACCCCTTATAACTGTTGCATCCAAGTTGCCATGTTTAGCTAGCAGCAGGCACAGCTCCCTCCTCTGTTTCAAGAAATCCCCATGTGGGGGGGAGGGCTTTTTCAAGAGGGCAGGATAGATGGCACCTGTGCACTCAATGTCTCCAAAGGGCTCTCCACTCTTGGAAACGCCATCAAGGGCACTCCTCGTTGCTCCTCAAGCTTCGATTTGGAAGGAGCTCCATGTGTTCCTCTGAAGTTATGAACCACACACACTCCCTATGGGACAGGAGAGAAGAAGGCAAAGGACGTCATCTCCGGAGCAATGACAGAAATCACTCAAATTAGGGGGCAGCAGTTCCATCTCTCGTTCTGACCTATATCCAGGATGGACTTGGCAGACATTTTGTACTCAACCACTGGAACACAACATGCCTTCAATCATTTAGAATAATCACATTGGCTTTTAAATACAATGCTAATTCTGTCATTTGCAAATGAATGAAAATGCTTCTGTCTTCTCAACAGTTGCATCAAAGCTCAATGGAAGCCCTTGTGTTCACTGCAAGACGCTGGCTCCGACAAAACCAATGGCAGGCTGTACTACTTTGAATGCCTGGACACTGCAAGGACGGCAACATCTGTCCCCAAGCCAAATACTTTCCACTGGTGTTGCCAGATTTTTAAATAACTCTGCTCCTAAGCATTTACCATCAGCTTGATGCACTGAGCAGGGGCATCTACTTTTGTGTTTTGTGACCCTATGTGCAGCCTGAGGGCTAGACCAGGTGACTGCTGGTTTACATATTTATCCTTCTGTTAAAAGTTTAGGCCAGTGGTTCTCAACCTGTGGGTCCCCAGATGTTCCTGGACTGCAACTCCCAGAAGCCTCCACCCCTCGCTGTGCTGGAAGGGGTTTCTGAGAGTTGCAGTCTAGGAACATCTGGGGACCCATAGGTTGAGAACCACTGACCTAAAATGTCCCTTTTCCTCATGCCCCTATTCAATGGCCCATCCCCCTCCCAGCTTATCTGTTTGGTTTATTCCGCAAATCTTTTCTTGCTGCCTGTCCTGGGTAACTCGTATGCAAAGAGCAAATGCAAAGAACGCAACAACAAAAATGTCCCCTCAGTGAATGGCTTCATAAGGCTCTGGGCCAGACTGCAGGTCCCGATTATGAGGGGAACCTTCATTGTTTCTCCCACCAAAGACACGTCAGGCACTGTTCCCAAACCCTAACTTGCAGTTTCAAAAATTTTTTAAAAATAGAACTGATAAATATTTCTTTAAAAAAAATTTAAAGGAGATTTGAATCTAGCCATAATAGTCTGATTAGCATTGACTCGCCATTCCATAGATTCAATCAGTTTACTCCAGTCAGGTTGAGCAATTCCATTTAAGACTGATAGTGGAATTCAACACAATTTCATATATTTCACAAAACAAGCAGAGAGACTTTCCACTGGTGTTGCCAGATTTTTAAATAATTCTGCTCCTAAGCATTTACCATCAGCTTGATGCACTGAGCAGGGGCATCTACTTTTGTGTTTTGTGACCCTATGTGCAGCCTGAGGGCTAGACCAGGTGACTGCTGGTTTACATATTTATCCTTCTGTTAAAAGTTTAGGCCAGTGGTTCTCAACCTGTGGGTCCCCAGATGTTCCTGGACTGCAACTCCCAGAAGCCTCTACCACTCGCTCTGCTGGAACGGGTTTCTGGGAGTTGCAGTCCAGGAACACCTGAGGACCCACAGGTTGAGAACCACTGGTTTAGGCCGTCTCTGGTGTACCGACAGAGGCTTCTGATCAGTGGTTCTCAATCTTGAGTCACCCTGGCATTCTCGCAGAAACCCCAGCCAGCACAGCTGGTGACAAAGGGTTCTGGGAACTGCAGTCCAAGAACACTCGGGGGGCTTCACAATTAAGAACCACTGCACTAGACTGAGACTTAGGTGTGACTGAGGTTCTCAACTCCATGGAGACACACAACTCACTGGCTGATTTCAGACTTGTCCCTGCTGTGTGACCTGATCTGCCTCACAGGATTGTTGTGAGAATAAGCCGGGTGAAACACAGAAGCCACTTCAAACTCACTGGACAAAAGGGAGGATATAAAATTTAACAGATAAATAAATAAATAACACAGCTCTCTCAATGGCTGGTTTATATTGGATAGCTCAGTGGTTTGATTCCCCACTGTGCCTCCCTGATAGGCGCTCGACTCAGTGTTTGTCACGGTACAAGACCATGAGGTAACACTTGTCACGCTAAAATTTATCACCACCATGGGAACATAGGAACAGGGACAAAACCACGTGATTGCGACCAACTCTGTCATGGTACAAAACTAGTTGCGGAACAAAGAAGGACATGAAGTAACCGCCATAGGGAGCCCTCCAGCTCTGCAGTTCTAAGACTAGTATGTTATTATATTATGGAGGCCAGGCAGGCCATTCCACACAGGGGTTCTTTTTGTGTACCAGGCTATCCACACAGAGTGCTGAGGTAAAGCAGATTCTTTCTTGTGAACGAAAGGGAGTCTGCCCTGGGGAATGGGAACAGCCAAGGGCAGGAGCATTAGGAGAGATGGATTTTCATCATGGGGAAAGAAGAGTCCCATGCTGTGTACCTACCAGGAAGAGAGCTACCGCGCTCCCCAGGATGAAGCCTGCAATGACGTCTGAACAGTGGTTTCGATATTCAGAAACTCGGTTGAGGCCGGTAAGGAAGGCGGCACAGAGAGTTCCCAGGCACAAGACGGGCTTAGCAAGCCGGCTGCTCTTGGTCTTGATTGTGCTAGTGATGTACATCTGAAACACAGTCCAAAGAGATTGGCCTTCAAGACCCCCCAGATAACCTTCTTCCCCATGATCCGTCTCAGATCAGTTCCCATTACTCTTTCCGTTGAGGCCACCGTTACACAAAATAGGGACCAGTCCTCCCTCCAAACAGCTGTGGGAAACAGTCATTGTTTTACCTTGACCTCCTCCTCACACTTAGCAGCAGGAAACTTAGGGCCTTTTTACACTACCCCTAAGATCCGCTGGCCACTTAAATTCGGACCAGAGATCTTAGGGGTTCCTCACTCTTCCTCTATCCCCACCCCCCTCTGCACTTCCTGGTTTCTGGCTGCCCGAGGGAGGGAGAAAAAAGAAAGAAAAGCATGCCGGTTACCTCCGTTTTGTTCCGGGCAGCATTCAGATCTCTTAAAGGAGCGGGGCGCAAAAAAAGAACAAACAGAAGCCAGGAGAGCCCCGCACTCACTATCCTTACACCGGATCAAAAATTTGTCACATCCAAAAAGCAGGTACAAGAAAACTGCTGTTTGGTCGCGCTAAGTGGGCGGGATCGCACTTAATTGTCTGCAAAGTCTGGAGCTGGTGGGTAAACATTTTTAAGGTCCGGACCTTGCAGCCATTTGCGGCGGAGCTTAGGGGTCGTGTATAAATGCCCTAACAGAAGAGACCATTTCTAAAGGGCTTATTTCTTGCATGACTTTGAAACTCAATGATGCTACCTTTGCCAGGCAAGGAAAGGGACTGGTTCCTGATAGCCCTTCAAGAGAGGCTCCTCATGAGTAGGATCATATGATGCAACATAGTTTCACACAAAGCATCTCCGACAGACTCAGAAATACAGAGTACAATGTATGAATGTAAGAGGGATGGAATTGGAATTAAAGGACAGACATTAATTCCTGACCTTTTAGTTAGAAGTGTGACATGAGCAGGAAGATACAATCACACTAACACAAAAACTGACTGAGCTCAACCTGCTAACACAATGGAAGCATCCCTTCTGATTTATCTTTTCTGAAACGTGGGCTGGCTTTGTTAAGATCCCACTTCCCATCAGGTCATTTGCAACAGATGCTTCCAAAATACTATCCATGTGCAGCCTAATAAACAGGCAAACAGAGGTTAGGCCAGGGCCAGATTCATTTGCTGAGAGATACAAAAGGGGGAGGAAAGAATGAAGGCAATATCGTGGTGTGTCTTAAATTAGGAGAGTAAAAGAGAGTGAAAGCAAAAATAAAATAAAAAAAAAATCACTGCCTATAGGCAAAAAAACCACCAACAAAAAGTATCTATACTTTTCTGTTTCTAACAAACATAACACAAACAAAAATTTTAAAAAGTGCCACTGTAGCCCCTATGAAACATTAGTTTGGCCCAAAGAGATGGGACTAAGAAAGAGCAGAGCTGTGAGTAAGATATTTGAATCAGAAAGAGCAGGAGAACTGAGGAGGCCATAGCTACTGTTGCCATTTAAACTACTAAGGCCATAAGCACATCCGATCTCTCCTGATTTCGGAAGCTAAGCAGGGTCAGCCCGGGTTAGTACTTGGATGGGAGACCACCAGGGAATACCAGGTGCTGTAGGCGCCTGGAGTAGGAACTGGTAAACCACTCCAGTATTCCTGCCAAGAAAACTCCATGCATATGGAGTCACGAAGAGTCGGTCACGACTGTAACGACACAACACACACACAATTCCTATATGCTTATGTTGAAGGGGGTGAATCCACATTGCGGATTCGTACCTGTGCAATTGAATGGATATTTTATTCTAGGGTTTCGAAGACTCTGCACGTGCACCCCAATCTTCTATGTTATGGATACCCAATTGAGGAAGGTATCTTGGATTTTTGTCTGAATTGGGATTCCAAAGGACAGTTGAACTTTGTCATTTTACAATCAATTAGTGTATTGGTGCTGATGCTGAGGGCTTGGGTACATGATGGTTACAGAAGATGGGGTGGTATATAAATAAATAAATAAATAAATAAATAAATAAATAAATAAATAAATAAATGTATACTGTCTGTGGCATAATTACCTTGGTCTCCACCAAACTTTGTATGTCATTAACAACGCTCCCTTCATATGAGCAATTTGCGATTGCAGTGCTGGTCAAGTTTTGATGTTGTGCAATACTGTTTGTGAATGTATATATACCTCCACAGCGTTTGTATAAGCAGATTGACTTAGTGTGGCAAGGGTTTGGAGCTTACATAGAGGATCTTTTAATATCCTGCTCTTACCCAAAAGTATTTATTGGAGGAGATTTTAATGCGAGATTGGGGGGAAATGATGCTGCCCTCTTTGCTGCTTTCCGCCTCAGTCCCCCAGTAAGCATTTTCTCTTCCACCATAAATGTACGGTGTTCAAAAGACAAGACCTGTAATTATGCAGGGCTCAAGCTAGCCCAGATGGTCTATCAATTAAATCTACATATTCTTAATGACAATACTACAGGTGATATGACAGGAGAATTCACATTTTGGTCAGGCTCCAGGATGAGCACTATCGATTATATAATTGTTAGCCACGATATAGCGGACCCCATTATGAAAATTGAGGTAGATACTAGAATAGACAGCGACCACCTACCATTATGTGTACAATTGAGGGTGCCTGGTCAAGACACTCATATTGAGGAGGTCCTTCAATTTAACTTTGAGGTTACAGCTAATTACAACAGAATTAAATGGACTACTAACATTGCAGAGTGATTCTCAGAGCTACTCCAAACTGACATTTACTCTGAGATCCATTCTAGCTTCCTTGCAATGACAGCAAACTGTGAAATAATAGGACAGTATGGTAGATTGATAAAAACATTAGCTGACGTACTTACAGTAGAGGGCCAAAATAAACCTCACTCTAGCAAGTGGAATTCAAAGAAATGGTTTGACCGGGAATGCAGGGATGCTAAGAAAAACCTTATTTCTAAATTTAAGCTCCAGAAAGAAAATCCAACAGCAGTGAAAGCTGATGACTTAATGCACCTTAAGTCTCAGTATAAGCAGCTAATTAAAGCAAAAAAGATCCAAGAACAGCAGCACCTATGGGAACAACTTATCCATGCAGTCAGGACTAAAGACATGAGCACTTTTTGGCATCTCACTTCTCCAGCTCTAAATAATAATGTGGCACGGGCAAATTGTTTAATCTCCTCTAATATATGGGAAAGTTTCTTTCAGGAGCTATATAGTAACAAGGGTATTTCCTCCTTCCTACTGAACCATGCCACAGAAAATTTGACAGATTGGCCACCAGTTTCAATTTCTGAGATAGGTCTGTTATATAACTGTGAACAAGAAGAGATTCATTATGTGAAATTGACTTGGTAAGGTTCATTGGTAAGTATTTAAGCAAGCAAACAGCACCAAAAACATAGAAGTGTTACGTCAACAACCAAACCATGGAAAGACTCTCAGCTGCCTTCGGGGACCAACGAAAACATAATCTATTTGGAACTTAAAGTTCATATAATGACTGTCCTGTAAAATTTAAACAATTGTCCATTACACCTGATAGAGGGCCTGAAGACATTTTGAGCAGGGGTTTGTGAGTGGCTGGGAGTGGGCAAAGTGTGTTGCGTCGTTACAGTCATGACCGACTCTTCGTGACTCCATGTCCATGGAGTTTTCCTGGCAGGAATACTGGAGTGGTTTGCCAGTTGCTACTCCAGGCACCTACAGCACCTACCGTGTTTCCCCGAAAATAAGACAGTGTCTTGTATTAATTTTTGCTCCCAAAGATGTGCTAGGTCTTATTTTCAGGGGATGTCTTATTTTTCTGTGAAGAAGAATACGGTACATATTTATTGTTATCTTATTATCAGGGAGGCCTTATTTTCGGGGGA
Source organism: Phrynocephalus forsythii (assembly GCA_029282475.1). NCBI lineage: Eukaryota > Metazoa > Chordata > Lepidosauria > Squamata > Agamidae > Phrynocephalus > Phrynocephalus forsythii. Next base: position 17,823,596 of record JAPFRF010000004.1, read on the forward strand.
TGCCTTAATTTTCAACGAGAGGCAAAACTGTAAGTAGGTCTTATTTTGGGGGGATGTCTTCTTTTCAGGGAAACAAGGTAGTATTCCCTGGTGGTCTCCCATCCAAGTACTAGCCAGGGCCGACACTGCTTAGTTTCCGAAATCATACTTGATCGGATGTGCTTAGGGCATCTAGGCAGCTAGCAGGCAAAGTACCAGGGCCGGAATTTGGGATCCTGGCAATCCCCATCTGAGGTTCTTCTCCCCTGACTTAGTTTTAAACAGAGCAGGAGATTGCTACCAGTTAAGAAGGCACACCTGTATTCATGCCTGTTCTGCTCCCCTTCCCTGCACATCTTTCTACTTCTACCCAAAGAAGCAAATTAAATGGCTCCACAGGGGAGTCACAAGTATGTAAGAAGATACGCGGGGTGTTGACTGGCAAACCCAGCAGGAGCCATTTTGTGCTCTAAACGGTCCAGTGGAAATAATCAGTTTCCACGTGCAGCCATGTCATTCCTGTTGTGATAACAGCTTTCTCCAAATTGCAAGAGGTGCATTTGTTCTTCTGTGGAAGAAGGCGAACCAGGAGTGACACAAAGAAAGACACTGTTCCCAAGGTGAATCTTTCTACGACTGTGATGAAGGGGAAAGTGTATGTGGTGGTGGGGTGGTGGTGGTGAGTGACAGTTGGGTTTTGCCACACATACAGAAAATAAAATTAAACCCAGGAAGCATGCCAATGGATCTGGTGTCATCAAGCAGGGCTTGGTACCGACCCCAATAGGCAGCAGAAATAGGAATTTTCAAAAGACCCTGAAATAGTAGTAGTAGTAGTAGTAGTAGTAGTAGTAGTAGTAGTAGTAGTAGTAGTAGTAGTAGTAGTAGTAGTAGTAGTAGTAGTATATCCCAGCCCTATTTCATCCTGTGGATTTGCTTGGGTGTGGTGCAAAACCTGTATAACATATAATCATCAAAACACTATGAGCATTAAAACAGTTCTCCTTTCCATTTAAACCAGTTGTTCCCAACCTGGGGGTCGGGACCCCTTTGGAGGTCGGACGACCATTTCACAGGGGTTGCCATGAGCCAGTGAAGAAAAAGGCACAAACGGCTTGGGTCTGGAGGAAAAGAATGAGTTACATCTTGATAGGTTGGAGGAGATGTCAGTCAATGGCACTGGAGGCGGCAATAGGCTAAGGGTGCCTGTAGACAGAAGTTCTGTGGCAGTGGCCTGTCAAAGGGGGCTTGTGGCCTCTTCCAAGCAGGGCAAGGGGTCACCACAACATGAGGAACCTATAAAGTATTGTGGCATTAGGAAGGTTGAGAACCACTGATTTAAATGCTATTTTGAGGAAGGAATCCAACCTTGCCATGAAAGAGGGAGGGATTTCCATTATAAGGGGGAAGGAAGTCAAACTAGAAGGGTTTGGAAGTGCCTGCAGGCCCCAGCTGGATTCCACCTCTTCCAATGTGGCAGTGAATAATAAGCAGACAGGAGAGGATAGAAGCTGGAGGGGATAGAAGGAAGGCCAATATAGGGCGCTTTTACACGACCCCTAAGATCCACTGGTCACTTAAATTCGGACCAGAGATCTTAGGGGTTTGTCGCTCTTCGTGCATCCCCACCCCTCCGCACTTCCTAGCTGCTGGCTGCGTGAGGGGAGGGAGAAAAAAAGGGACAAAAGAATAAAGGCTTACCTCCCGGTGCCGGTGGAAGCTGCCGGGAGCCCCGTCACTTCCTGGTTCCTTCTCTTAAAGGGGTGGGAGACAAAAAACAACAACAAAAAGAAGCGAGGAGAGCCCGGCACATCCGCATCAAGATTTTTCACCCTTGGAGAGCAGGTACAAGAAAAGTGTGCTGGGACCCGCTTAGGTGGGCGTGGTCGCACTTAATTTTCAGTAAACTCCGGAGCTGGTGGGTAAACAATTTTAAGCTCTGGAGCTGGGAGCCATTTGCGGCGGAGTTTAGGGGTCGTGTAAAAAGGTCCATAAATGGTATTGCTAAATATGGTTGTGAACACACAACTGAAGAAAGATGAGGTGGAGTTGGTAATTATAATGGTAATGGTGACAAGGTTAATTTTTGCTAAATACTGGAAATCCAACAACCAAATAACATTGGAGGAATGGCATGGGACTTATGGAATATGGCTATTAATGATAAACTGACTTGTGAAATTAAAATTAGGAATCACAGAATCATAGAGTTGGAAGAGACTTCAAGAGCCATCCAGTCCAACCCCCCACCATGCAGGAACCCCCATCAAAGTACCCCCAGCAGACAGCCATCCAGCCTCTGCTTAAAAACCTCCGAAGAAGGAGACCCCGCCACCCTCCATGGCAGCATATTCCACTGCTGAACAGCTCTAACCGTTAGGAAATTCTTCCTAATGTTCAAATGGAATCTCTTTTCCTGTAATTTGAAACCCTTGCTCCGAGTCCTAGTATCTGAAGCCATAGAAAACAAGCCTCTTTGATATGACATACTTTCAGATATTTAAACATGGCTATCATATCACCTCTCAGCCTTCTCTTTGTAAGACTAAACATTCCCAGTTCCCTAAGCCGTTCCTCATAAGACATTTCCTCCAGACCATCAACCATCTTGGTCGCCCTCCTCTGCACCCGCTCGAGGTTGTCAACATCCTTTTTAAATTGAGGCACACAGAACTGGACACAGTACTCAATGTGGGGTCTGATCAGAGCAGAACAGAGTGGTACTACCACCTCCCTTGCTCTAGAAACAATGCTTCTGTTGATGCAACCAAGAATCACATTGGCTTTCTTGGCCGCTGCATCACACTGCTGATTCATGTTCAATTTGTGGTCCACCAAGACTCCCAGATCCCTTTCACAGGTACTATTCTCCAGCCAGGTGTCTCCCATCCTATATCTATGCAATTCATTTTTTCTGCCTAAATGCATGACCCTACATTTCTCTCTGTTGAAACTCATTCCGTTAGCTTTGGCCCAACACTCTAATCTCTCAAGGTTATTTATTTATTTATTTATTTCCTGCACTTATATACCGCACCATTTCCCGGAGGACTCTGGGCGGTTTACAAAAAAGACCAGTAAAATACAATTATTAAAACGAATAGTAAAAGCACCGGCGGGAGAACGGCGATAGGGCACTAGTCAATTAAAAAAAAACCTCAGTAAAGGCAGCGGGCGAGGGGAAGAAAGAAAAAAAAGGAGAAAGAAAAACTAAACAGAAATAAGGTCGCCTAAGCCTCCTTAAAGAGCAAGGTTTTTAGAGCCTTTCTGAAGGCAGGCAGGGACGATGCAAGGCGCAACTCACTCGATAGCTGATTCCACAAGGAAGGTTGTTTTGGATTTTCATCCTATCCTCTAGGGAATTAGCCACCCCTCCCAATTTGGTATCATCTGCAAATTTAATCAGTCTACTCTCTATTCCTTCGTCCAAGTCATTAATAAAGATGTTGAATACCACTGGACCCAGAACAAAACCCTGGGGCACCCCACTGATCACCCCTCTACATGCTGAGGAGAAGCCATTTATGACCACCCTTTGCGTACGATCAGTCAACCAATTATATATCCACCTAAGAGTAGCATTATCTATTCCACATTCTGCTAACTTCTTTGCAAGAATGTCATGGGGAACCTTATCGAAGGCCTTACTGAAATCAAGGAAGGAACTGAAAAGGAAGGAATTGAAAAAAGTCTGATGATTTTAATGAAATATGGGATAAATTCTTGGAATATGTATTTCAAAAGGTAAAGGGCAAAGACTCAATGTATTTTTGGATAGAAATAGGATGGTCAATATCTTAAGATTTGCAAACTTGTTTTAAGTCCCAAGGGGGAGGGGGTTGCATGGGGCTTGTCTTGTCTTGTTTGGTAGTATTTTGATTAACCTTCCCCCCCCCTTTGTATAAATGCTGTTTTATGTTTTATATTGTAGTGCTATATTAATAAAAAATTAGGGTCAAGGTTAGGATAGATACACTGCCTTTTTTTATACCATTATGCGACTGTATTGTGATAATTATTTTTTAATGCAAATAAAGTTCAAAGACATAATTAAAAAATTAAATTAGGGAAAAAAACAACACAAGATCTTAGGCTCCTGGTGACTAAAATCTCTGTCTCTGCTTGCATTGGTGAATGCCAAACAGGCCCCTGCTGTACATATCCAGGCTCCACCTCGCTCCCCCGTACAGGAAGGGGGAAGTGCCTGAAGCATCCCACAGACTCACAAGAACCAAGCCGACACCCGGAATGGCACTTCAGCTCATGTGACAAAAATACCTGCCAGAACATGGCCATCAAATGCCTGAATACAGTATTCCATATGCCCTGGGAAGCAGACTGCACGAAAGACCACGCTAGATGTAAATCTGCTATTTTTTAAAGGGAACCCAAGGCCTCTTTCCTTGCCTCTCATGATCTTCCTTCTCCCTTCTTTTCCTTTTCCCCTTCTGAAATAGACCAACAAAGATACTTATTTGAACATAACTAAATGGAACAAGGAAGTATGTTTTCTTTTTAGAATGACAAATGACTTGTTCTTGTAGGCGTAAGAGTGAAACCACTGGCAAAATGGCAGCAGTTTGTGAGTTTAGGATCAGTCATAAGTTGATAAAATGTAACCGGTATGTCCACATGTGACATTTTTCATTTAAAAAAGTGGGAATGTTCGAACAGCAATAGGAAAAAGAAAAGAAATGAACTGAGATGAACTCCATCTGGACTAGTCGTGTACTGCTGTCCTGCAGCTGTAACTGTGCTCACAACTTGGGGCTCAATTCCAATTAGCAGGCTCAAGGTTGACTCAGCCTTCCATCCTTCCGAGGTTAGCAAAATAAGTAGCCAGCTCGCTGGAGGCGGAGGAGCAATATGTAGCCTTCAAATTCAATTGTAAACCATCCAGGTTGTGCTTTAAGTGCTATGGGGTGGCATAGAAGCAGCACACTTTTCTCCCACTGGGCAACCACATGTAATTTTTCAAAGCTGGGACACATCCAACATTTTGCAGTGCTCAGATGATTCTGAGATCTGTAGATCAAAAGGTTAAGTTTCCCAAGCCCTGACTTTATTATCAAACGAATCCTCCAAAAAGCAGCTTTATTAATGGCTCTCTGCAATGCTAGCCAAGTGTCACATGGCAAGGTAATGTGCCATTGAATACCAAGTGCTGTGGATCAAGAATGAGGAAGGAGCTCTATGCTTTATGTTCTGCTCAATTGATTCCACAGATATTGGGAGAGCTTGAGTCAGAATCACGGTGGCAGATAAGATACACTCTCAGTCTCAGTTGGCAGGAAGTTTTCCAATGTTTCTTGAACCCGCAGCACCATGTGGTGCAACACTGCTTTGTTTCTTGACTATACCACTTCGGACCTGTAGGGAGTGAATGCTAAGTGTGAACCTGCAAATGTTATTGAACTGCAATGTCCATGAGACCTGGTAGGCACAGCCAGTGGCACAGAGTGGGATGCCAGCACTTAGGGCAAGGTAAAAGTTGGACCCCCGAAAAACGTTGCACCTGGGGCGAATGCCATCATGGCACCTACCACATAACCCCCACAGGGCACAGCCAGTGGTAAGGGTAGACGCAGGAGTCTAGCAACATCTGGAAGGCTACAAGTTGCCCACCTATGTCCAAGTAGGAGAAACCAAGGACATCATGGCCAAAGCTACACTTGCCCAGTCTAACACTTTCCAATTCAGTTGACAAAGGAACACCCTCCTTAGGTACTTACCGTAGCATATAAGGCTGAATAAATGCTTAACGCAGCATGCTTGGATGGAAAGGATCGCCTCGCCTTCTCAATCACATCCTGGTCACCAGTGCAGATGTTCCCATTGTTGACAAACTGGTGATGAGCTCGGCAGTCGCTCCCAGTGTAGTTGGGTTTACACACGGTCAGGAAATAGGGGGCCAAGTTGCCTGTTACCACCTGGCCAGCATTGACAAATATGTCTGTGGCAAAGAGGCCGAAGGCAAACACTCCTGCAGAAAGAAGTTGGAAAAGAAAAAGGCCAGTGTGATTACCATGGTTGGTTCAAACTTAAAATAAAAAATAGCCACAACAAGAACCAGGCATCCAAAAACAAACACCCCACATTAATCTGTAGTTCTGTAATTCAGATAAAACCAAGCAAAAGAGTTTTGCTAGATCTGTTTGCTTGACTTAATGAATTCGCCTGCCAGCACAATGAGGAAGAAAGTACAAAGAGACATGGAAATAAGGCTGTAGTCTAGAAGATGCAATCCTTAGGCATGGTGGGAGGAAGGAAGGAAGGAAGGAAGGAAGGAAGGAAGGAAGGAAGGAAGGAAGGAAGGAAGGAAGGAAGGAAGGATTGAATGATCTTCCTTGCTTGGCAATAGGAAATTCAGCTGTGAACCTGGACCTGGCTTACATATCCAGAAACACTTCAGAAGCTGGTCCACATGTTCAAATGTTTATACTGAAAGAGCCCTGGGATTCAGGACTCCCAGGCAACCCAATGGTCTAAGAAAAGCAGCATATCAACAAAATAAAATGAAGAGGAAAAGCTTAGGAACAAATGTTGATTGAAGCCAAAGCTGCAGAAAGGCATCTCTCTACAGTAGTCAAAAAGAAACATTCAGCCCCACAAGCACTCCGTAAATGCTTTTAAGCACCCGTCCTGCAGGCAGGATTGTCCGATCCGCTTACTGTAGCATGCAGAATGCGCTGGAGGCACACAATGGTGCCGCGTGCCTCCAAGCACGTTGGCCTCCCGTTCTTTGTTAATGGCACTTTAGCACCAGTCAATAGAACCTGAGAGGCTGTCCAAAGTGCAAGGGTATTTTTAAAATAATTGCTTTTAATGAATGACTTTTGGTCTCACACGAATTGATTGGTTCTTATGCTCCCTTCCTTATAAGGTTCTCTTTCATGCTGTACCTTCACAGCTGCCCCCACCAATCACAACGGTGGCTGGCCCCATGTCATCCGGGGAAGCTTTATGACCAGCTACAAAATCTGATCTCAGGTCTCTTGAGTCCTGGTGCCTGACTCGAACTGCAACATCACACCTCACTGGCTTTCCCAAGCTAGCACATAGCTGATGCCTTCGTTATCTGGGTAACTCACTGGTTTAGGCCTTTGGCTGCAGTGTCAGAGGTTGGAAGTTCAATTCCCCATGGTGCCTCCTTGACATGGGCTGAACTTGATGATCCATGGGTTCCTTTCCACCTTTGCATTTCTAAATCAATTGAGATTTGTTAAATTGCAGCCTGCCGGGACTCGGCTAAGGGAATTACTACAAATGCAGATGTCACACCAGTCATTCTCAGACCGAACTGAAACGGACGACTCGAAACTGTTGAAAGGCAAAAGAAGCTGCGATCCAGCTTTTAATATCCGTTCTTGGCAAGTAAGTTGCTCAGGTCCGTGGGGAACAAGCAGAAGATGGGTATTCATATTAAAATGTCCTGTCTTCTTTAGGCTCAGGGCGACATGCGGCGAAGTTGTTGTACTGTTATTAAATTAAGCTTGCATATAAAATAATTAATGCTAACGATCCATGTTCCTTGGATACAAGATCAGTAGTGCTATTTAGGGAGAAATTTGATTGATGTAACATTGACTACTGGGGAAATGAGCACAGTGGGTTGGGGCATACAAGGACCAGGATCGAAAACCTGTGGCATGTGGGAATGGCTGCAGAATTCAGACGCCTTAAGGATGTCAGCTTTTGTTCTAAAGAGGTGAGGGGAGCAATTTTCTACACCACCCAGTTGCAAACATATGCTTGAAAGCAGAGGGACAATGGCAGTTAAAAACTCAGAAGTGATAACTTTCTTTCTTTCTTTCTTTCTTTCTTTCTTTCTTTCTTTCTTTCTTTCTTTCTTTCTTTCTTTCTTTCTTTCTTTCTTTCTTTCTTTCTTTGCCTTTTGATTTGGTATGCGAAACACTCCTTATTTACACTTTCTATGAATCTGATGCCAACTGAACAGAAACCTCTCTCACACTCAAACCAAAATTGTTAATCTGCTTTCCATTCATCACAGCTTTTGTGCATATCCTCCTGTAATTCTGCGAGTCTTGCATCTATGGAACATCACTGTGACATACGGGATTTTTACACAACTTACAACAAATGCATGCCCAATAACCCCCGCCCCGAAACAAATCATCAAGAATGATAAAGGTCAGCATAATTGCTCCCCTCCCTAACCTTACATCTCCCCTTCCACAAAAGCTGTCTGCCTATCTGTCTGAACACATAAAGTGTTCTTATAATCTTTCTTGCTTGCTCGCTTCGCTGTGTGATTTGGTATGTGAAACACTACCTTATAAAATCCAGGCAGAGGCCTTTTATCTAAGAGGAAACCTTACAAAGACAATGTAGCCTCTAAAAAGCTTCTCTTGGGAAAAAAATCCTATATATCACATAAAAGTGGGTGTATGTTCATTTTTCTCCTTGTATTATTCTTGTGTTGCATTCACGGTGACTTACCTATAAATCGAATAATTCTCCGAAGTAGCGGATTCAGGTAACAGCATTCTCCTGTCAAAATGGTTTTCTCTTGGACGATCAAGCTCTCTCGGGTGGACTTGATGAAATACATGGATATTTCTCCGATAAATATCTGCAAATGAGATAAAGGAAAGGGGTGGGGAGAAGTTGGAAACCACGCAAGAAAGTATGGTACTCATTGAATCCAAGGCAGTTTGTTTTTTAGTTTATGGCATACCTCTAACAGTAAAATGAGACTGTTCCAAACACATTCCTAAACCTGCACAGGCAAATATAACAAAAATGAGGAGTAAGGTATTTGTAGGGGAAATCAACATTGTCGTGGTGGTGATTAAGGGCCTTTTTACACGACCCCTAAGATCCGCTGGCCACTTAAATTCGGACCAGAGATCTTAGGAGTTCGTCGCTCTTCCTCTGTCCCCACCCCCCTCCGCACTTCCTGGTTGCTGGCTGCGTGAGGGAGGGAGAAAAAAGAAAGAAAAGAATGCCGGTTTACCTCCGTTTTATTCCCGGCAGCATTCAGATCTCTTAAAGGGGCAGGGCGCAAAAAAAGAACAAACAGAAGACAGGAGAGCCCCGCACTCACTATCCTTACACCGGATCAAATATTTGTCACATCCAAAAAGCAGGTACCTGAAAGCTGCGCTGGGATGCGCTAAAGTGGGTGGGGTCGCACTTAATTCCCTGTTAACTCCGGAGCTGGTGGGTAAACATTTTTAATCTCCGGAGCTGGGAGCCATTTGCCCCGGAGTTTAGGGGTCGTGTATAAATGCCCTAAGATGTTTGCAAACCATTCTGATACTATGTCTTAATTTCTTTGAAGGCAGTATCTTCTAAAGTGAAGTATGGACGTTAAGGTGCAAGAAAGATGCATCAATGCACCCAGAATTTGGCATAGGCATGAAAGAGTTAATCCAAGTCCTCAGTCTAGATTATGGTATGCATTTTTACCATGACTTTTTCCTTAAACCCAGTAGTATTTTCTTTTTGGGGAACACCTTTGCATTTTGAAATGCAGTAATCCGTAGACAGCAATGACGGGGAAAGATGATCTTGTCTTGACTGAACATTTCCAGACGAGAGAATGATATCTCCTGATACCACTCCCCTGCATCTGGCTCTTGAAGTACCCCGGTTTTAAGCCTGGAGATTGTACATATCCATCATGGTTTGTAACCTGTGATGGACTTTTCCTCCAGGAATCTGTCCAATCCCCTTTTGAAGGCATCCAGGCCAGATGCCATCACCACATCCTGTGGCAGGGAGTTCCATAGACTAACAACACACTGGGTAAAAAAAAATCTTTTGTCTGTTCTCACTCTCCCAACTCTCAGTTTGAGTGGATGTCCCCTAGTTCTGGTATTTTGTGAGAGGGAGAAGAGTGTCCCTCTATCAACTTTACTCATGCCCTGCATTATTTTGTACGTCTCAATCATATCCCCCCTCAGGCGCCTTTTTTTCCAGACTAAAGAGCCCCAAATGTTTTAGCCTTTCCTCATAAGGGAGGTCCCCCAGCCCAGTAATCATTTCAGTCATTCTCTTTTGCATCTTTTCCAGTTCCACTATGTCTTTGAGATGCGGTGACTAGAATTGTACACAATACTCCAGGTGCAGCCTTACTATCTTTTTGTACAATGACATTATATTTTGGCTGTTTTATTTTCAATCCCCTTTTTGATAATCCCTAGCATGGAATTGGCCTTCTTCACCACTGCCACACACTGGGTGGATACCTTAATTGAGCTGTCCACCACCACAACAAGATCTTTTTCCTGATTCGTCACACATAGCTCAGAGCCCATGAGTTGATAGATAAAGTTTGGATCCCCCCCACCCCAATATGCATTACTTTACATTTTCCTACATTGAAACACATTTGCCATTTCGCAGCCCATTTCCCCAGTTTGGAGAGATCCTTCTGGAACTCTTCACAATCTTCTCTGTTTTTTACCACACGGAAAAGTTTTGTGTCATCCACAAACTTGGCCACCTTACTGCTTATCCCTGTCTCCAGGTCATTGATGAACAGATTGTAATGTTGAATTTTGCTGCATAACTATCCACTGTGGGAAAAGGTATAAGACTTCAAGCTGTCATAACGTCCCAGGATTGAGAGGTAAAACTGCTGCATCAATTAATAGAACTGTACTCAAGCCCTTCAGTGTTAGCATCCAGGACACAGTATTTCATTTGAAATCAATAGCATCTTTTAGCTCTCTTAACCACACACAGCTTGCACAATTATTTCAGGGATATGGTGAGTGAAGTGCTCTAATCTCCTGGATCTCCCAAACCTAGGAAATGAGGCAAGAGGCTGACGTGAATTTTGCTTCCTTTCCCTGAGTATTGACTGGTACAGGTACCCGAGGGCTACAGGATGCCAGGACTGACGGCAGCCTTAAGTGGGAATTTGTGTAGCCGCATATTTAATGCTCAAGAACATGAGCAACGAGAAATAAATTAATCAGGAGCAAGAAAGGGTTGCTTCTCAGGAAAAGGGAACAGCCACAGTACACAAGGAGAGCTTATCAAGCAAGCTCACCCACAAGAACATTTGAAAGCAATGTTAAAGAAAACTTCCTAGAAGCAAGATCTTTAAGACCGGAAAAAGCCCTTGGAGGGCAAGTCTGGAACAAAATGTTGCAGCATGGAATTAAATTGGACCATGGTTTCCCCTTTTACACAATTATTTGTTCCCCAGTCAAGGGAGTGGCAGACAAGTGGTAAGAATTAGGAGTGGAATTCTTACTCTTGCTCTCACTTTTGTTTCCAGAATGACACTAGCCACATATCTAGGGTGCATCCACACACACCTTATACACAGCGGCCTTACGTCACTTCTAGCAGTGGCTTGCCTGTCCCACCATATTCCTGGAAGATACCACAACTCAGTATGTCACTAGAGCGAGACATAGCATCATTCCGATGTTTAGTTTTGGGAGTAGAAGGAGACGCCTGCCCAAAATTGTGGAAATGGGCTTTCGAAAAAAAATCAACCACCAAGTATGCTGGCAAAACTATGAATTTTAAAGTCATGGATTCATATGGTACAAAAGTTATGTATCTAGTAGAAATGGCCCTCACTGGGCCATAGAGAGTGTGGTCCCAGATGTCGTATATAAGCACAACTCCCACGACTCTTCATTCTCGACTATGTTGGCTGATGAGACTTGTAGCTCAACAACATCTAGAAGAGCCTACATTCCCCAATGGCTGTCTTGGGCAAACCAGCTTCAGTATTGGCTTACCCTTGGGAACCAATCTAATAGAAAATGTTCCTATTATCAAATCACAAAGAATCCCCAAGTAAGTGTTGGCTTACATGGTACAAAAGAGCTCATGGATTCAGCCCTCATATTAGTTAGCTAGCTAACTAACCAGCTTTTAGATCACCTAATAAACAAGGTTATCTGGATGGCAATTAAAAAGAGGGAGGGGAAATATAAAATAAATTGCTACAGCATAAAATCAGGGAAGCAGGGAAGAACAATGCATTTCGTAAAACCAAAGTTAACCGTTAGCATAAATATAAACAATGCAAATATTTAAAAGCATTCAAAGTTATTTAAATGCTTTGAATATACATTTTAAAATGTTTTCTTCACTTGGCACTGTTAAGAAATCTGAAGGTAGTGGTGGAGGAGAAAACCGACCCATAACCAAATATCAAATCCCATATTGAAGAATCATACTGGACTATAGGAAAGACAACTAAGGGAGAGGAATGGAATGGAATGGAAGCAGAGAATAGGGATGGGGGTGGGGAGAGACTAGAGAAAGGGGAAAACAGAGCCACCTTAAGGTGCAACTACATGTTTAATTCAATTTTTTTCAAACCAGGTCGCTTCTGGTTTTCACAGGTGATCTCTCTGTAGCTGTCCACACAACACAATCAGTTCTCATGTTGCAGGAGTCCAGAGGACAGACCATAATCTGGGGGAAAGTGATGCTGGCCGAAATGGAGCTAAATCAACTTCCTACTTTTGGTTGAACCAAAAAAAGCGCATTCCTCAAGGGAAAAACTGAGGCCTTTCTGAATGTAGGTTAGTTTACGTCATGTATATGCCAGGTGTTACATCAATTTTATCTGTGTCAAATCTGAAGCAAGGGGGAATGGCCCCTTACGTTGCCCCTTCTGAATGGGTTATGCACCACTGCATCTACTTTCTTGGCAATCTAAAATCTTGTTTGCATTTACAAGATAAAGCTGCCAGCCTTGTGACGGGAAAGACAGATGACCAATTCAGGAGCAAATGCCCAACAAGGTCTCAGATGCCAGAGGACCTCTAGAATCAGACTGAGTCGTGGAAGGCCCCCGTGTTAATTACTCTCTGCCCCCCAGCCCCATAACCAGCAACTGTACAATAAATTATGAAAAACAGAAAAGCACAGGAGCACGCAAAATAAAAGTTGCACATTTGGCCTCCTTGCTTTAGTTATGTAGGAAAAACATTATGGATAGGGACACAACCTTAAACTATTTGGTTGTGGTTCAACTTGATGGGTGACCAAAGAGCCCAACATAGTGTGCTTCTTGCATTCTTCTTAAGTGGCACTCTGTAGAGCAAGGGTGTCCAGACTTCAGCCCTCCAGGTGTTTTGGACCACAACTCTCAGAATTCCAAGCCTGTATTGTCAATGACAAAGGACTGTGGTAGTTGTGGTCCAAAACATCTGGAGGGCCAAAGTTTGGACACCACTGCTGTAGAGTTCTACATTCTCTACAACAAATTGCACAAGTCCAACAATACTGTGCAATGGTGGCACACTAGTCTTGGTTTATGGGGTCTAGATTTGAAGCTCCTTGAAACTGATCTAAAACTACCCATGACCTTCTTTCCCAAGACGACTGTCCTATGCATCGCAGTTCCAAAGTTGGTCATTTTGTTTGTTGGTTTGGTCAAGTTTAAAGATGGGTTAAAGATGGCGGGCGGTAGCAGCTCCTCGGCGTTTTGGCTCCCCAGCGCCCGGTTATTTTTTGTGGTTTTGCTGCTGTGCCGCTGGCTTTTTATTTTTATTTAATTTTTGGGCTTGCCGGGAGTACCTGGAGTGGGTATGTGGACTAGGGGTGGCTTGAGCTCGTTGAGAGGGATCGCCGAGGCTCTGTCCGAAGATGAGGACGCGAAGACGTGGTATGTCGCCTCGTTCGAGCGTCCTCTGACCCGAATGGCTCCCCGCACTACCCCTTCATTTCTCCCCCCTCTCCTTTTCTCCACTCATTTCAGCGCCCCATCCCTGGCTAGCCCGCCCTTGTGGGGAGACCCGGGTGAGCGGCCGGTCCGTCCTCGACGGTCTGGAAGACTCGAGGATCAAGACGGCGACCGCCATTTCGGGTCCTCCCCATGGGCTAGAACTGGGACGAGAGTTGATACTTGCCGGGATGGGTCGCTTTCCTTCCCGGGGCTGCCTCACCCATCTTCTACCTGTGGCCATTTGCGCCCTGGTTTTTCATCTGGTTGAGCGAGGAGCTTTGCAAGATCTGCTCCCAGCAGTGGGGCGTGTACCGGCTTTGGAGAGTTTTTGCCACCAGCCGACCTGACGGTGTGAACGGTGCCTCGGCCGCCGGTGTTCCCTCCCCTCCGCCCACCCTAGTTATCCGCCGGCTACCTTCACCTCGCTTCTCTGCCTGTGGTTCCCGGGTGGTGGCTCGGCCGCCGGCGTTCTGCTCGCCCTCGGGGACTCGGGCGGCATGTCGGCCGCCGGCGTCTTCCTTCCTTCGCCCCGCCCGGGGAAGGAGGCTGTTCTCTTCTCTCCGTCTCTTCTCTTACCTCTGGACCTCGGGCGGCAGCTCGGCCGTCGGCGTACCGCTCGCCCTCTGGGGGCTCGGGCGGCATGTCGGCCGCCGGTGCCTGCCTTCCATCGCCCCGCCCGAAGGACCTAGGAGGCTCTCTTCCTTTCCCTGTCCCTCCTCTGGTTCTCGGGCGGCAGCTCGGCCGCCGGCGCACCGCTCGCCCTCTGGAGACCTGGGCAGCTTGTCTGTCTTCCATCGTCCCGCCCAGAGGACCGAGGTGGTTCCTTTCCCTTCTTGCCTTTTCCCTTCGCCGGAGGCTCTCGGGCGGCAGCTCAGCCGCCGGCGTGCAGCACGCACTCTCAGTGACTCGGGCGGCATGCCGGCCGCCGGTGGCTGCCTTTCATCTCCCTTGGGGGGCACTTGGTGGTCATCCTCCTTTGTTATTCTTGGCGGCTGGGGGTTCCCAGGTGGCAGTTTGGGTTGACTGCTGGCGCCATTCCCTCCTGTGGAGGGCTGAAGGACTGGGACTTGGAGTGTCTGACCAACGGTGGAGTTGGGGTATGATGAGGGCGAACTTTCTGTCGGAAAGTTCGAACTCGGACCTTGGGTTTCACCTTAATTTCTTGCAGTCTGACTTGGCATGTCTTGCCATCGTTACATGCCTGATTTTCCTCCTAGCTGCAGTGACCTTGTAATTAACCATCTGAGCCACGGTCACCTGGCCCCTCTCTTCCCCCCCCCTCTCCCAGGTGTTTTACATCTTCTCCTGGCGCTTTGCCCATTATGTTATGTATTGTTCATTTAGTTGCTTTGTTGGTAATTACTTTATTGTCTGTTATTTTTTTTTCTTTTTTCTTTATTGTTATTGTTATTGTCATGTTATTATAGTTTTTTGCATTGTATTTTTTACTCAGTTGTAGCTTGCACGGTTTTTGTGCTTTGGTTATTGTCAATTGTATTTCATTTGTTCCTTTTTTTTTTTCCTTTCTTTTTCCTCCCCTTCTCCCTTAGGCCACCATGTCGGCAGGGACTCTCATCTCAGTGGTGTCTGGCCGTGGAGGTACGCGCTCTGGACGGTGGGTTCGGTCGGGTAAGAAGAACTAGGGTCCGGCATCTAAGGCCTGTCCCCGTTCTGATCCCATCGTCCACCGCCATCTACCTGGGTGCCATCCCGCCAGCGCCTCCGATCTGACCTGCCTGCTGATTAACGCCAGGTCGGTGCACAATAAGACCCCGCTCATCCTCGATTCTATCCTGGATGAATGGCGTGTATTACCGAGACCTGGGTGGGCGCGGAGGGCGGGGCTTCTCTCTCTCTCCTGTGCCCACCCGGGTTTCAGGTTCAGTGGGCAGGCAGATCGGAGGGTAGGGGGGGTGGGGTGGCCATCGTTTTCAGGGAATCTCTTCACGTTAGCAGGTCCGCGACGATGGTGTGTTCTGGGGTAGAATGCCTCCATCTATCTGTGGGTCAGCGAGATAAGTTTGGCATTGTGCTGGTGTACCGTGCTCCCCGCAACCCAGCACAATCCCTACCAGAGATCGCCGAGTTCATCTCGGCTGCTTCGTTGAGGTCGCCCCGCCTTTTGGTGGTTGGGGACCTCAACTTGCATGCCGAGGTGGAACTCTCTGGTGCGGCTCTGGAATTCATGGAATCCATGGCTTCCATGAACTTATCTCAGCATGTTTTATGCCCCACCCATAGAGCTGGCCACACCCTAGACCTGGTCTTTTCCTCCATGTCGCCGGATTCGTGTCTGGGGGTTGGGGACATTTTGCCCCTGCCTGTGTCATGGTCGGACCATTACCTGCTAAAATTTTCCCTGTCGATCGCCCCCCCACCCCGCGGGGAGCGCCCTTCTTACACCTGGGCTCGCCCCCGTAGGCTCCTGGACCCTACAAGGTTCATGGAGGCCTTCGGGGAGCTTTCTGGCGGTCTGGCAGACGATCCGGTTGATGCCCTGGTGGAAAGGTGGTATGTTGGCGCCACCGGGGCGGTAGACCGGATCGCCCCTAAGCGTCTCCTACGATGTCGAGGCCGCTCCTCCCCGTGGTTCACGGAGGAGCTGCGGTCGATGAAGCAAGAACGTAGGAGACTGGAGGTCATATGGAGGGCGAACCGGACGGAAGTGAATAGGGCTGCCCTTAAACAGCTGACTGGCCGCTATCTTCGCGCGATCAGGGACGCTAGAAGATCTTATGCCTCCCTGAGAATTGGGAGGCCTCGAGCCGCCAGGCGGAGTTATTCCGGGTGGTTCGGGACCTCTCCAATCCCAGTCAGCTGCGGCCTCCTCCTAGTGATTTCACTAGTGAGCAATTTGCAGCCCATTTTAGATCAAAAATTGAGGCCATCCGTTCCGACTTGCCCCCCAGTTGCTCTAGTCCATCCTTTGGGTCTTCCAGTGCCTCACCCCCCCGTTCTCCCCTCCTGGATGAGTTTGGGCCGGTCTCTTCAGCGGAGGCCTCCAGAGCTATGGCTCGTTGCCGGCCGCGGCCACCCCTTTGACCCTTGCCCAGCTTGGCTTATAAAATCTGCCGAGGGAACATGCCAGAGTGGTTTTCTTCCATCGCCACGGCCTCCTTTCAGGAGGGTTGTTTCCCTTCCCGCCTGAAGGAGACCGTGGTAAAACCCATTCTTAAGAAACCTGGCTTGGCGACGGACGATCTCTCCAACTTCCGTCCGATCGCCATTGTTCCCTTCCTGGGCAAGGTTGTTGAGGGGTGGCTGCCGTCCGGCTCCAGTCATACCTGGAGTTAAACCATATCCTGGATCCCTTCCAGTCTGGATTCAGGCCTCTTCGCGGAACCGAGACCGCCCTGGTCGCTCTGCAGGATGACCTCCTCAGGGAGGCCGACAGGGGGTGTTCCTCCCTGCTCGTCCTCCTTGATCTCTCAGCAGCCTTTGATACCGTCGACCACGGTAACCTTCTGGCCCGGCTCGCTGAGGCGGGAATTGGTGGTCAGGCCTTGGCCTGGCTCCGTTCCTTCCTTGGCGGCCGGACCCAGAGGGTACAGCTGGGGGATGTCTTGTCGGCTCCTTGGGCTCTCCCTTGTGGGGTGCCCCAGGGGTCGGCAATCTCCCCCGTGCTGTTCAATGTTTATATGAGGCCGCTGGGGGAGGTCATCAGGAGATATGGAGTTCGCTGTCATCAGTACGCTGATGACACGCAGCTCTATATCTCCTTTTCTACGTCTGCAGAGGAGGCGGTTCGCTCCCTCGATCTGTGCCTGGAGGCCGTTCTGGAATGGACCAGAGATAACCGGCTCAAGCTTAATCCGGAGAAGACGGAGGTTCTGTTCTTAGGGGCGCCTTCGCCTCGGTACTATGGCCCCCTCCCTAGACTGGGGGGTACTTCCCTCCAGCCTACAGACAGGGCCAGGAATCTGGGCGTGGTCCTGGATTCGGCCCTCTCCCTGGAAGCCCAGGTGATGGCCGTCTCCAGGGCCGCTTTTTTCCATCTCCGCAGGATCGCCCAGATCCGCCAGTACCTTGACGAGTCCTCCCTGAGGACAGTCGTGCAGGCCCTGGTGATCTCGAGGATCGACTATTGCAATGCCCTCTACGTGGGGTTGCCCTTGACCCTGGTCCGGAGGTTACAGCGGGTGCAGAATGCGGCGGCCAGGCTGGTGGTGGGTGCTCGTAGATTCGAGCACATCACCCCAGTCCTGGTCCGCCTGCATTGGCTTCCCGTTGTCTTCCGGATCAGGTTCAAGGTCCTGGTCTTGGTTTTCAAGGCCCTCCACGGCTTGGGACCAGGATACCTGGCGGAGCGCATCTCCCTGAGGGCATCCGGATCCAGACCCACGAGATCATCGCAGGCGCGCTCCTTGAGAGTGGCCACACCCAGAGAGAAATGACGCGGAACCGCGCCTTCTCTGTGGTGGGGCCCTCGCTCTGGAACCATCTCCCTCCTGAGCTGCGCCTGCTGGAGTCCCTGCCCGCCTTTAAGAGGGCTTTGAAGACCTTCCTCTTCAAGGAAGCATATGGTGACCTTATTAGTTAGTGTTTTTTTTTTTTTTGTTTTGTTTTGTTTTTGCCTCATCGTTTGCCGCCATCTTGTCCTCCGCCGCCCTTGCTTGGTGGCCTGGTTATTTTCAGCTTTTTAGCCTTTTTGCTTTTAGCCTTTTGTGTTGTTAGCCGCCCAGAGTTCCCGTTGGGAAGATGGAGCGGGATATAAGTATTTAAATAAATAAATAAATAAATAAATAAATGCCCAGAGGGTGTGTGTGCAGAGCAGGGGAGGGCAACGAAGTAACACAGGTCATGGGCTACTGGGCTACATACAGCCCAATATGCTTCTAGATCCCTCTCTGCTGAAGGATGGCATGCATATTGATTGTAGAACACAACACATGTTACTTCAAAATGTGTTGTTTTCAAGACTATGAAAGTTCCAAGTAGCTCCCTAGAAATCTTAGTTGGCTCGAAAACAATGTATGCGCTCTCTGCAGAGGATGTTTAAAGGTATATTGTGCTCGGCAGTGTGCGTGTGTGAGTTGCTGCTGCAGGTACAGAGGTTGCATGGATAATAATTTGCTATTTTGAAGCTTATTAAACCCCTTAGAATCTGAAACCTGAATCATCTTGAAAAACAAGCCACACACTTTACACATGCCATCCGGAATCTTATTACTGATGTACTCTGAGGTGGTTCAAACAGGGTAAAACCACATCAACAAATGGCCACTAGACAAGAAGTCAAGGCTTGTATACAGTTTTTCCATGTCCTAGTCCTCAATGAAGAATACAAGATTCATCTTCTTCACTAGTGGCAATTCATCAGTGAATTATCATCAATTCATCATGCAGTCAAACTTAGGCTGATGTATGTGAGTGATAGGATTTCAGCACATTGTTTTAATGTCAAATGCGAGCCTTCCTTCCTTCCTTCCTCTCCCTATTGCGAGCAGCATAGTCTCAGGAACTCCAGGCTTGGCTAGCTTCACAAGAGTCAAGGTGCTTCCCCTACTTTCCCGGAAAATTGCCCATTCCAGGTATTTGAGACTGCAGCCCCATCTAGAGAGTCCTCTCACCAACTGCTCCCCTAGCTCCTTGCTGAAGGCCAGAGCGTCCACCTGACAATTCAGACATCTCCCTCTGGAGAGCTATGCTGGCTGGGGATGATGGAAGTTACAGTCCAATACACATGAGGGATATGAGAATACTCTGGTTCTTCGGTTACGCCAGGGATGCCAAGAGTTGCTGTCCCGTAACAGACCGAAGGCAGACTGCAATCACAATAAATCCTCTTAGGCAGACAGAACCGTCAGCCTTTGATTTGGGTATCAAAACGTTAAGAAGCCTGCCGGGCAAAGCCGGCCAAATTGTAGCGATCATGGTTTGTGGGTTAATCTGGAGGAAGACAGTGTCTGTTGACCCGCTTCCCCATAATACTTAACTGACAGAGGCAATCTGCCTCAGAATTCATGGGGGATGTGGGGGGGGGGGTCACCAGTCTTCTCTTCTGAATGGTAAAAACAGTCCAGCATCTGTGAGTGCCACCTCTTCTCAACTGTCCTGCTTTTAATATACTTTCCTTTCTTCTGAAGAGCAAACACTGATGGGCAGTGACAGCAGAAACGCAGCAAACGAAGCCTCGTGTAACCTTCCCGTGCATGTAGCGTTGACAAGTTTTCCTCGGTGTAGTCTAGAAAGACTAATGGCCAGGTGAACTGAGTTTGACTCCAAGGCTGGATGTGGTGGTGGTTTGGGGGTGGGGGGTTCAGCAAAAGTTAGTCATTGGGTTAAAACCAGCCCTCTGAATGGTGCTGTATACCCTTCACCAAACAATTGCTAACTCTACTGGGACAGAGTCACGGAAGTATGATGAGAACATGGGATCAGATAGAAAGAGCTTTGACGAAGGGAATCCAAGGTTTTTTTGGGGGGGGTGGGGACAGAAACAATTCCATTTTATGTGTGTTTGTGTGTGTATTAGACCTGCCGCTAAATGAGATATTTGTTACAGCTTTCACCATCCTTTAAATGGTGGTGGATTTTAGGAGGACTCGCTCTATACAACCACCTCTTATAATATCAAATAACTTAGTGTCAATAGTGGAGTCCTTTAAGTTTTTAGGTACTATTATATTTCAAGATTTAAAATGGTCATGTAATATTAAAAGTATTATTAACAAAGCACAACAAAGAATGTTTTTTTTCTGCGTCAACTTAGGAAGTCCAGACTGCCAAAAGAACTCTTGATTCAATTTTATAGAGGTGTAATTGAATCTATCATCTGTTCCTCTATAACTGTCTGGTTTAGTTCTGCGACTAAGCAGGACAGAGGTAGACTTCAAAGGATAATTGGAACTGCGGGAAAGATTATTGCTACTAATTTGCCATCTATTGTGGAATTGTATACCACACGAGCTAAAAAAGAAGGAAATGAAGATACATACAGATTCCACACATCCTGGACATAATCTGTTTCAACTTTTACCCTCATGGCTATGTTTTAGGGCATTGCATACTAGGACAACTAAAGATAATTTATTTCCAAGTGCTATCAAACTGTTGAATAATTAATTTTTTCTTCTTTTCTTCCTTTTTAAATAATAGGTTATATTGTGTTTGTACTGTGTTTTTATTGTTGAATATATGATTCTTATATTTCCTTCTTATATACGGAGAGCATTTTTTACCAAAACAAATTCCGAGCGTGTCCAACCACACTTGGCCAATAAAATGATTCTTATTCTGATTCTGATTCTATACAAAAGACATGCTTATTAACAATTTTAATACTTATCTCAAGCATCAGCATTGCTTTGCTGTAGGATCTATACAGTATGTAGGCTCTTCATTGGTTCACATTTTAGAAAGAACAGCACCAAGACTTAACCATTAGCAAAACAACTACATAACATCAGTTACATTAACATATTAGTCATATTATCACAGACAAATAAGAAAGGTGAGAGGCTGAAAATCCCTTCAAAAACTTTTCCCTAGGCTGGAAGGTATAAGAAATCAGAGAGGTCAGTGATTTCACAAGTACCCAATTGGCCCTTTCCGAAAATGGCATCAGTTGCCATCTTGAAAAACCAGGGCGCTTTTACACGATCCCTAAGATCCGCTGGCCACTTAAATTCAGACCAGAGATCTTAGAGGTTTGTCGCTGTTCCTGCGTTCCCACCCCCTCCGCATTCCTGGCTGCTGGCTGCGTGAGGGGAGGGAGAAAAAAAAGGAAGAAAAGATCGTGCCTCACCTCCGTTCTGGCTCTCCTTCTGGCTCTTGCTCTTGCCGGCAAGATTCCTGTCTCTGTAAAAGTAGCTCTTAAAGGGGCGGGAGCCAAAAAAAAAAAAAAACAGAAGGGAGGAGAGCCCCGCACTCACTATCTTTACACCGCATCAAGGAATTTTCAGGATGGAAGAGCAGGTACTGAAAGGTGCGCTGGGACGCACTAAAGTGGGCGTGGTCGCACCTAATTTCCTGTAAACTCCGGAGCTGGTGGGTAAACATTTTTAAGCTCCGGAGCTGGGAGCCATTTGCCCCGGAGTTTAGGGGTCGTGGTATAAACGCCCCCAGTTTCCTATAACACTGGGCCAGTTGTTACGTACAGTTTGTGTATAGATAAATGGTTCCATACCATGTGACTGGTCAGAATACATTCTGTATACACCCTAAACCCACATGATATTTTCAACATGTATCACTCAACATTTGTTACAAAAATGTTTCCTCCATGAATTCAATTACAGGATCACAAAAATCTTCAAATGTTTTTTAAAAAAACCCTCTAAAGAGGCACAGTAGTACTCAAACTTCTTTGTCTGCCCCTAACTTTGCTGAATAAAATTCTTGAGTATAACAGAAAGGAAAACTGAAATGTATTCAGTGCAATGATGGGGCGAGTCCATGGACAAAAGGGTGGACTATATAACTGGCCTGTGGCAGCTCAATTTAACCAGATTTTTAAAGTCCATCTGGTGGCTGATTCTGTTTGTTCTGGAGCACAAAAGAGCCAATGTTTGTAGTGAAAAGAGTGTCATAGAAGCACTTTCTGTATTTTGTTCCTTTCTCAAGAGCTTTCCTGGTCTTGTCGATGCTTATAACTGGGGTTTTGCATCAGAATCTGGATGTGAAGAATGAGTAAAACTGAAACAGGATTTCTGAAAGAAGGAAGTCTTCCATCAGCTTCTGAGCACCATTCAGTCACTGGAGGTACTTATTAAAATGGCTTGTTTCACATTCAAGCAGATCAGTTACACTCTCATGTATTGTGCAGGCTTGCTCTCCAGTTTCACCCAAGCCTGTCATTCTGAGAGGGATTTCAGTGTCAGCCTTCTATCTTGTGGCATGGTGCGTGGACTGCAAAATCGCAACATCTGCCAAAGAAGGGATTCCACCATTATTGCACCATGTTTAGCAAGATTGGTTAGGGAGCACTGTTTCCTTGTGCAATCATTTGCACATAGAGGATGCACAATTAATGGCCAGTGTGGATTTATTTATTTATTTACTCCACCAACTTTAGACTCTTCCAACTCCTATCAATTAGGACAGAAGGAAGAAAACAAGGAGCGAGAAATTGAGTTAGATAGCATATCATTTTTCTCTCTCACTTTCCAGCAAATCAGTCTTGTTGAATAAATAGGCATGGTCCTTGTGTTTATTTATTTATTTTAAAAGAAAACAACATTTAATTTCCTACTTACAATTGCTGTTGGGGTTGCAGACAACACACAGTAGAGGATGAGAGGGGAGATGAAGCTTTCATCCTCGGTCCCTGGGTAAGGTTTCATCAGATCTCCGTCCTGGCAAAAGAACCCCTGGATATGCACCTGGAACGTGTCTGTGCACTCAAAGTAGTAGGCGAGCAGAACGGTCCCGGCCATAATGACGAGCTGAAAATACAGCATGGTCCAAGAGAGAACATGAGCAGCTGTTCAGCAGTGGCGCCTCCCAGCCATCCGGTGACAGCCACCCTCCACCGCCACAGCCGCCATCCCGACATCAATGCCAACACAAGTGCAGAAACACTTTGAGACCAGTGTCTGTCCTCTGAAACATCTGTTACATAAAGCCCTCGGTTACTCCCCCCACCAGCCGCCTCCCCGCCGGTGAAAGTCTCTAATTCAATTGGGACTTTCAACATGCCCAACAAAAAAGGACAGGGAGCTTCAGTGCCTACTTTGTCCAAAGGCACGCGGTTGTCACCGGCAGCGTGGATCAATGCAAATGGAATGGGACAGCCCTCAGCAGGGCAGGGAGAAACAGCCAGCCACACTGGGTTGAAAAAGGCACACAGGACTCTCTCTCTCTCTCTCTCTCTCTCTCTCTCTCTCTCTCTCTCTCTCTCTCTCTCTCTCTCTCTCTCTCTCTCTCTCTCTCTCTCTCTCTCTCTCTCACACACACACACACACACACACACACACACACACACACACACACACACAAATGCAGATGAATTTGCAAACTAGAAGAGGCTTGGAAAACTCCTTCAGTGTCAATCAGACATCAGCACTCGTACATAAATATGAAGGAAGGACACACACACACACACACACACACACACACACACACACACACACACACACACACACACACACACACACACACACACACACACACACACGAGAAAGTAACGGATGGCTGAAGTAGGGAAAACCAAACCCAGATGCAAAAAATCTGGGCAACATCTATCTTGGTCAATGCACAACAATTGAGTCCAGAAAGAGGTTCCACAGGGAGGGAGGGTGACACTGTGGCAAGGATGACGTGGGCTCTTTGGAACACGTTGCATTGGAAAACTGCTCAGACATTTTCAACGATCAGACTCTTTCCCCCACCCCCACCTCCCAGCATGGGGGTGGGGGAAATACCCATGCCCTCAATAGAATTTGATTTAAAGCAGCATGTTTATCTGCTTAGATGTGCTAAATAAAGCTGATGTCCCAGTAGCCCAGAAGTATTAAAAATGAAATATTGGATTGAAGGGGAGGGGAGACAACCCCCCTTAATGTACATAATATACTCAAGTAAATGTAAAGCAGCATGTGGTGATTATTTTTCATAGAATGCTTTAAAATTTAATCCATGTATTTCTTTTCAAACGTTTCTCTAAATTTAAAGGGGGGGAAAGAACACTGAAAACTATTGACACATCAGTTTTAGCACAGTCAGCCAACATCATAAGCTGCTGCTGTCCACCCATCTATTTCCAACAGACGTCAACGCTCTTCCTTTTGTCTGGGGCTGTGCCTGTTTCATGGTTACTGAAGTATCACTCGCACAAGAGGTTCTATGAACTTTGACAAGTTCCAAATACAGTAGGACCCCCATATCCACTGATTCAGTTATCCACGGTTGGCAGAGGAATAAGAAATAAACAATTCAGCAGCTGCAAAGCAAGCTACCGTCACAAACAGCGGCTGTAAAGCAAGCTACTGTTGCAAAACAGCAGCTGTAAAGCAAGTTACTATCACAAAACAGCAGTTTTAGGGAACATTTTGGCATTCTCTCTTATCCACGGTTTTCATTATCCACGGGAAGGCTTGGAACCAATCACCAGTGGATACTGGGTTCCTACTGTATGCCTCTCTTGTTTAAATACAGAACAAGGGCTTTTCTTGGCTTTAAAGAGCCAAGATGTGGTCTCAGTTTGGAATGTTGTGGGGCTTTTTTGATAGCAAGTATGGGGGTGATAGTGGAGAAGGCCATGTTTTATCATAGTATTGGAAACAGGATGTTGGTCCAGCTTGCTTCTCTTACCTTCCACTTTCAGATAAAGGGCCAAGTATATATTGGCTCTCAACTCTAGTGTATCTTTGTTTAGTGTGCATTAACTTTTGAAGTTCCCTAGGGGTATGGCTGCACCAGCAGCAGGGAGTGCTAGCATGGGCTGCTTAGGAATGGTCAGACTTGTTTAGAATGACCTAATCAAGCCTGAATGTTCACACAGAAAGGGCTCCTGCCAATATTGTGAAGTGGCTTAATAAGCAAACCACTTCAGGATATTGACAACTCCATCATATCTTAGCAAAGGGTAGGGGAATTGAAAAACATTTTTTAAATTGTGTGTAAACTATTGCTGATATCCTGCATCAGTTATAAAATATACAGTATTTTAAAAATCTATTTTTGTCTTTCATTCAAAGGGTCAGTTGGAATACTGCCTGTGGCTGAAACCCTGCATTCAGCTGTGGGTGGTTTCTCATCTTGTCTTTTAAGGAGAGGCAAAGAAAAGATTTTTAAAATAATTTTTAAAATAACTGATCTAGCTCATCAGCAATAGTCTACAAACAGGTGTTTTTTTCCACTTCAAATGTCCTTTGCTGTGCAGGGGAAGTAATTAATTTTCCAATATTGTTAAGTGGTTTGATGGTTAACTCACTTCACGATTTTGTCAGATTAAAAGAGGAAGGCCTGTTTTGGATTGGTTCCAGGGATCACATGAGATGGAACCAATCCCAATCAGAGTGATCCTATCTGCACTAGAAAAGTAGAAGCCCCTTGGCAGGGGCCATAAAAATATTGGTCGGAATGTGTTGGCAGAGCTTAAAAACTCCAGCTGCACATTGGATAGGGAACAAACAGACAAGGACTTATGGAGCAAATCATTACATAATTATGTCTCCCTCAAATATACTACCCTTCATAGTTAATTAATTTACCTTCAGTATAATCTCAGTAGACTCAGTCAAACATGGGTTAAGAAGGATTTTAAAATGTTTCTCTTTTACTCACAAATCTTCATATATATCAGAATGACAAACAACACATATTTACTTCCCACATAGTTTGAAATCTTGACTGGTTGACTCCATTATTTTGACTAACTGACTGGTTACATAAACACTTCACTCAGACTCTTTAACTACTGACTCCATAACTGTCAAACTTTAACATACACAGAACACTGTCCTTGCTAAATGATTGAGAACCTTGGCTCAGGAGCCTGACTGAGTAAAAAGGTGAGAAAGGAATATGAAGTAGAGAAGAAACAAACATTCAACCCCAAAGTCCTTTTGATCCATACCACCCAACACAAGTTGCTATAATTCCAACAGCATGCTCTGAAGAAGGCTGGTGTGCTCTAGTAAAGTCGTTATCTGAGCATCACCTTTAAGAAGGTACAGTATCAGTCTGTCTCTGCAGCGCTCCAGCCAGCCAGCTAAACAGCCCATCTAGTCACCCTCTAACTGTCATCTTCCCATCCCACTGGATCTTCTTCTCTGCTGTAAATATGCAAAAATAAACCATTAGGTTTATACCCCCAACATTTCCACTAAAAGATAGCCCTCAAGGCAGCTTTCAGATATTTTAAAAGAATAAAAACAGGAAAAAAACCACATTTACCTAACTAATATCACATAATCCAGCCCCACTCCTTCATGATGAAGCAAATACATTAAGTTCCATTCAAGTCAGCAAAAAAAAAGCTATTAAAAACAACACAATGGAGCGGGTTGGCCATCATATGTAAATCTAAAAAAGGTGTGCTTTCACTCACTTTCCCACAGGAAACTAAGAGACTGCCTGGCAAATCCATCTTTTGCCATGCTTGAACTTTTGGTACAGCTCTGAAGAAGAGGGATTTTGCCCTCAAAATATTAGCAACTTTTTTGTTACTTTACTAATAGTCTAAAGGTATCACCCAATCTAGTCTTGTACAGTGGTACCTTGTATAAAGGAATTAATTCGTTCCAAATGAAATTATGTTAAGCAAATTTCATTTATACAAATTCCCATAGGAATGCATTGAAAATGGAGTAATCCCATTTTATGTTGTACTGATTTTCCCCATAGGCAATTATGTTAAGCAAATTTCCCCTATCTCTGGAATTTTTTATGTTGTACAAATTTTATGTTATACAAGCTGTTTGTTACACAAGGGTCCACTGTATTTGGTTTTTGTGATGGCTACACGGCTCCGCAATTTGTTTTCCCAAATCAGTGAGAGAGGAACCTGCAAAAAGTCTTTCTTTCTTTCTTTCTTTCTTTCTTTCTTTCTTTCTTTCTTTCTTTCTTTCTTTCTTTCTTTCTTTCTTTCTTTCTTTCTTTCATTTACAAAAAATGATTCATCCCAAGATCTTCTTTGGCCCAGACCACTAGATAATCCCAGGTCCTCATGCTTAGAGTCGCTACCCCGTGGGAAGCTCATAAGACTAATATCTACCCGGAGCAGTGCCTTTTCTGTGGCGGGTCCCATTTGGTAGAACCAGCTTCCCAGCGATATTAGGACAGTGGAGCCCCTCTCAGCCTTTAGGAAGCAATTAAAAACTTGACTCTTCCGGGCTGCTTTTGGCAACTAATGGTGGTTTATTCTATTTTCTTTTCCCATCTTTTTTGCTGCCATCGTGTATCCCACGTTTTTTTAATGATTTTAATATTTTGATGGATTGGGTTCATTTTACATTTGTTTGTATAGCAGAATTATATGGATTTTCTTGTTGTGAACCACCCAGAGTTCTTTTGGAAAGTTGGGCGGTATATAAATAAATAAATAAATAAATAAATAAATAAATAAATAAATAAATAAATACAAAGATATGGCAACAGGAATTGACTTTGTCCCTGTAGCCATCGAAACATCTGGAGTCTGGGAAGAATCAGCCTTGAGCCTAGTCCAAGAAATAGGTCATAGGATAGCCATTACGTCTCAAGGTGGCCGAGCACCTATGTTCCTGAGGCAACAGCTGTCAATTGCTGTCAAAAGCGGGAATGCCTGCTGTGTGCTTGGCACTCTAGGCCAGCTGACTAAATAATGGGTTTTTTTAGTAAAGTGATTTTAACCAGTATAATTAAATAAATAAATAAATAAATAAATAAATAAATAAATAAATAAATAAATAAATAAATAAATAAATGTTAGCCATCCCACTGCCAAGTGGTCTCTGGGTGGCATTTCTTGTGGGCTTGTTACTTTTAAGAGGACCTGTCCTGGAAACCTTGATATTTGGACAAGCTCATAACAAGGCCGGCAGTGCCTTAAATATACAGGGCCTAAGCTACGCAGGGATTTAAAGATTAAAAGCCAACAACTTGAATTGGGTCCAGTAAGCAATTGGCAGCTAATGCAGTCATATGATCACAATACAGTGCACTAGTTAGCAACCCAGGCGTTGTATGTTGTGCCAGCTGAAGATTCCAGGCCCACTTCAAGGCTAGCCTCACAAAGCACACACTGCAGTAATCAAGATGTAACATGATTATGGCATAGATGACAACTGCTAAGTCAGGTTTACTCAGGAAAGTTGGCGCCACACTAAGTGGAGCCATGCAATGGGACCCCTCATCAGTGCTACCGCCTGGGAGTCCAACGACAGTGGAGAGACTAGGAGCAGACCCAGACTACATGCCTGACCTCTCACGAAGAGCATAATCCTTTCTAGAAGTTGAGCCCTGATTACCGAAGCTGATTTTCTACTATCCAAACACTGCATCCTGAGCGCTGTTGGAGGATCCCAGTTTGGCCCATTCCCTGTGGCTGCGGTTGCTTGAAATGGACTCAAGTAGAGCCTGGGAGCTCCTTTCTGCAAAAGTAAAAAGCTTTTAAAAACCTGCTAGAATGGTGACTGAAATGATGCATCATTTCTGTTAAATTAAAAACATTTTTTCTTTACCTGCTGAGGGCTGTCCCATTCTTTACTTTTTGTACATTGCCAATCAAACCGCAACTACAGGCAGTTTGGCAATACACTTACAGGCAAAGAAGCATATTTAATTGAAGTGATTCATTGCATCAGTGACCATTTAGCACACGCAAAATAATAATAAATAATACCTTCACTGCCCCTGATCCTCTGCAGATGAAAGAGGAAGTTTTTCATTGACAGCAAATGAGCCCAAGATTGATATGCTACTAGGACAGGAGCAGTGCACTGAATGGTGCAGCGCTCCTAACCTCAACTGACATTTTGTAGTCCAAACTAGGCCATAACAAAATGACCAGTCTGGGCAGGCTTTCAGTCCCATAACCTGGCTAAAGGTGAAACTAGCATCTGTCCAGATAATCAATATCATTTCAGAGTTATAAAACAGTATTTTAAAATTAGCTCTCATCCTAATGACCCTCTTGTGATTGAAATTAAATGCAACTTTAATAAAGGAACCTAAAGGTGTTAGCTGGTGTTTGGGGGAACCTAAAGATGTTGCACATATAACCCCAGGTTTTTTTTGGGGGGGGGACCACACTCTGTTTTGCCCGAAGAGTTTTCATACATATGTAAAGATGAATCCAACTACTGTATTAATTTACCCTGATCACCTGAAAGTGCACAAAGAATACAAAGTTGACAATAAAGATTTACATCAGACAGAGAAATAACCATCCTACATATGAACTATCCATTAAAATACTATTTTGGACTACAACCCCCAGGACGTTTCTAACCAGTTGTACAGAACTCCCATACCCATGGCTTTACTTATCTGCAGTCTGAAAATACTGAAAATATTAAGAGAAAAGAAAAACCACAGGAATTTCTATCACACCCAGTGTGGAGGCTCTTGTACTTAACCTCAGAAATCTCTCCCGTCTTCCATACATAGAATAGAATCGGATGCTGCCTTGTCCTTTCCTTCAACCGTCAAAATGCCCTGGACTGTCTAGGCACTATCCTAAATAATGTATATACTAGAATAAAAGCCTAGTTTTTCAGCCCTAATTTGGGGTTGAAAAAATGGGCCCTCGGCTTATATTCAGGTCAATACCTTTAGCCACTGAGGCAAGTCATCTGTGGCTAAACGTCATTTTAAACATTGCATGCCGCTTCTCATGACCCCCCTCTGCATGACAGGGGAGCGGAACACAATGTTTAAAATGACTTTTAGCCACTGACCCAAGGATTTGCATCAGTGGCTAAAAGTTATTTTAAACATCACACACCACTCCCCCAGCTCACAAAGGAAGAGCTGCCATTTCCCACCCTGCATTTCCCACCCTAGACTTATACTCGAGTCAATATGTTTCCCCGGTTTTGGGGGGTTAAATTAGGGGGGTCGACTTATACTCGGGTTGACTTATACTCGAGTATATACGGTACCTAAAGGTGCTCATATCTTCAGGCTTGGGGATGGGGAGAGACATATAACTTCACCGGAGCATCCAAGGGGTGCACTGTGCCTGCCTGAAGTTACTTTAGGAATTGACTTACTAGAATGCAGCAGGTCACTAATACAGGCTGCTTCCAGAGAGAAGGAGCTGCCCCATTAAAGGCACAGGAGGAGGTCAGGCTGGATTTTTTTCCACCATGGTCAGTTGGCAACTATACCTCCCTCCTTCTGTGAAATTGTGAGATAAGGTAACCAACATACCAAAGCTATCAAATAAATGCAACAGCTTTCTCTTGGGTTTCTGCACATGAGTCCTTAACTCTGTACCAAGCACCTTCAGAATCCCAACGAAGTTCAGAATAGTGGTGGAGGACCAGGCTGAGCATCAAATAGGTGTCCAGCAGCAAAGGTCAGATGTGAATTCATTTCACAGAAGACCTTATTCAGCTCAGGAAACGGCAGCTCAAAACTGAACAGATTTCTTTACAGCTGCTGCTGGTGAAATGCTTTGCTACTGCATTCTGTTGGGTATTCAAACCCATGCTAGCTTTTGGCTTCATCCGTCCGGAGACCACTCATCTGTCACACACACACACACACACACACACACACACACACACACACACACACACACACACACACACACACACACACACACACACACACACACACACACACACCTTATAACTGGGCACCAAGAGGGGAGAGGGAAGAGGCCAAGCTCCCACCACTACTGTATAGCAAACACTAGGCACAAAGATGGCAGTATCTGCTGAGAATCCCAAAGCTCCCTGCCTCCAGCTCTGAATTGACCCTCACCCACCTTCAGGGCTTTTTTGTCCTCAAGAGACCAGTGGTTAACACACACACACACACACACACACACACACACACACACACACACACACACACACACACACACACAGAGAGAGAGAGAGAGAGAGAGAGAGAGAGAGAGCAAAAAATCTAACTCTGATTTTGATATCTCTTCCAGGCTTTCTACCCCATCATGAGAAAAGTGGTGCCTGGTCTGATGAAGGCTCATGTGGCCTTTTTTGCGCCATTCCCAAGTGATCTCTGTCTTGTTCTCTTGAAGCCAACATGCCATATTTTAGTTGTACACGGTTAAAGCAGTAATGTATGGAAGTGAAAGCTGGACTATAAAGAAGGCTGATTGCCGCAGAAGTGATGCTTTTGAGCTGTGGTGCTGGAGGAGAGTCTTGAGAGTCCCCTGGACTGCAAGGAGATCAAACCTATCCATTCTGAAAGAAATCAATCCCGAATGTTCACTGGAAGGACAGATTGTG
The DNA here is from genome assembly GCA_029282475.1 of Phrynocephalus forsythii. Classification (NCBI taxonomy): domain Eukaryota; kingdom Metazoa; phylum Chordata; class Lepidosauria; order Squamata; family Agamidae; genus Phrynocephalus; species Phrynocephalus forsythii. The sequence goes on from JAPFRF010000004.1 coordinate 17,855,093, forward strand.
AAGCTGAGGCTCCAGTACTTTGGCCACCTCATGAGAAGAGAGGACTCCTTAGAAAAGTCACTGATGTTGGGAAAGATTGAAGGCAAAAGGAAAAGAGGACAGCAGAGAATGAGATGGTTGGACGGTGTCATCGATGCAACCAATATGAATTTGACAAGACTTCGGGAGGCAGTGGAGGATAGGAAGGCCTGGCGAGCTCTGGTCCATGGGGTCACGAAGAGTCAGACACGACTGATTCAGATTAAATGGAAGTGGTACAGAGTACTTCGCAACGAAGACCTGTGTGTGTGTGTGTGTGTGTGTGTGTGTGTGTGTGTGTGTGTGTGTGTGTGTGTGTGTGTGTGTGTGTGTGTGTGTGTGTGTGTGTGTGTGTGTGTGTTTAAAGGAACATGATGATTGAACTGGAACTCAAGGGAAGAGCCACACCAACTTCTTGTGGAGACAAAGGAGAACAATCTTGTTCAATTTACACCCGGAGTCATTCCAACCCTAATGAGACACTATCAGAATGGTCAAGACTAGAGTCCATCCCCATTGAAAAAAGAAAAACAAAACACTTAAATACACTGATTCATTCAGACTAGCCATCATTTAAACTCAGTCCTGCATGTATAATATGCTGCATGTTAATATGAGGTAAATGTTAATGTTTGCCCAAAGGCATGAGGGCTATATCTGGAAACAGTGGGGGAAGAGGTGTGCCAGTCATGCATCCCCCTCTTCATTGGCCTTTTATTTTATTTTATTTTATTTTATTTTATTTTATCCTGCCTGATTCATGCAAGGCACGGCTCTGGCAAGTGGACAACGATAAAGGGAATACAGTCTTAAAACAACATGGGAAATAATAATTCGAGAATAAGAACAGCAGCCTCCATATAAGGGTGTCAAGAGCATGCCAAGGGCACCAAGAATGGTTTATTTATATTTGTATATTTATATATTTATATATTTGTATACCTGCCGCTCCTGCCCTTCAGATCCCCAGCTTTGCCATGATGTGCAAAGGAAGTCTGTCTATTGGGCTCAGTTTTCTGAGCACAATAGGGAATAGAGATGGGGACGACTCAAAAAAATGGTGTTTCGTTTGTCATTTGTCGTTTAGGGGGTCCGTTTCGGTTCATTTTCATTTTTCGTGAATTTTTTGCAAAAAATTTCGTTTTCGTTTTGTTATGTAACGAAATGAAAAAACGAAAACAAAAACAAAAAATTGCTGTTTCATTAGCATTCATTACAGTTCAATGTATTTGCCGTAATGAAAACAAAATGCACGACAAAATTTCTGTTGTTTCGTTTCGTTTCGGTTCATTTTGGAGACAAAATTCATTTTTCGTTTCGTTACCTAACGAAATGAAAAAACGAAAACAAAAACGAAAAATTGCTCGTTTCGTGCCCATCTCTAATAGGGAATCTTAATAAATCTAAGAAGGTTCATCCCCACAGTTTTGGAAAAGATCCAGAAGGATGTTTTGCTGGAAATCACAGCTAGTTTTGTCTGTATGATGGTGTTCCTGATTACTGTGTGCAGATGTAAAAACAAGGTGGTAAAGAAAGCTGATGGAGGAAAAATAATTTATTTTGGAGGATGGAGTTGAGAAAGACCTTTACAGATACCTTCTTTGGAAGCAAAAACACATAACTGAGCTCATACTTTGAGTCCATGCAAGGACAAGTTTTGCTGTAAACCAGGGCTGTCCAACTTTGAACCGGATGAGGTCTACTTTTTCCGGATGAAAGTGCTTGAGGACTACTACACTAAAACCTCTACTTATGAATTTTATCTGTTCCGAGCATATGCTCATAAGTAAAAAAAATTGTAAGTAGAGCAGCAGTTTCCCACAGGAACACATTGAAAATCAATTAATCCTTTCTGGAGGAAGGAATTCTCTGGGAGAGTGAGAAGAGGCGGACATTACCACACAAAGGACATGGGCATGCCCATGACCCCACCCCTCACTGTCCCCTCCATTCCCCTTCCTCCGCTCTGCACCAACAACTCAATTGATCACGAGACAGTGGCACGCTAATCATCTGGCCGGTAGGGAGAGCAGGGGGCTGTGCCATGGCCCTTGAACTGCCCTGCTCGGCTGAGACAGTGGACTGGCAGACCCAGAGCTTTGCTGGGGCAGTGGTGGTCCTTGGGGTGAGGGAGGGAGAGGTGGAGAACTTATCCCCTAACATTTTTTTATTGATGGCTGGTGGGCTACTTTTGAACCCTTCACGGGCTACTGGTAGCCCCCGGTCTACCTGTTGGGCAGGCCTGCTGTAAACTATTACAGGAGGACTCTCTCTCTCTCTCTCTCTCTCTCTCCCCCAATGGGGGATTGGAAAGCTTGCTCAGGAATTTGTGGAATTTCATTTAGCCCTGGGATTTAAATGAAAACATTCTTGAAAATGTATTCTTCACCTTGCTGTGCTTTTGGAAACACTGCTGAGTGCATTTTTTTAAAAACTCATTGTAATTAGCATTTAAATGCAGAGCATTCGTTCGACCTTGAAACCCCGTTCATCCATGTTTCTACTTAAACCTGAAGCAGATTCACTCAGGCTTAAATGGCAGGGACTACTAAGAGCTAGGTCAGATCTTCCACAGAGAGACAGTCAATCCCAAGAATGCCGTTTTATTGGACCTATGCATTCCTGTCCCACCAAGCTGCAAGACCCCTTTTATTTTTGCAAGGAAGGGCTGGTATTTGACTTAAATCTTCTCAAAGCCATGAGCTTTGTTCTTTCACGGGCAAAGCAAAGCAAATGCCTTACACAGTCCCTGCCAGCCTTTAAAAAAGCCTTTAAAGACCTGGCTTTTCCGTGAGGCATTTGGCAACCAATAATTCTTTTTTTTTTTTCCTTCCCGCCCGCTGGTTAATGATTTTTTTTGTAGTTTTATTGTGATATGTATATTGTGATTTTGTTTCTGTTGTTCCTTTGTTTGTTTTTTACCCAGCTTTGTTACTACTGCTATTGTTGTAAACCGCCCAGAGTTCTTCGGAAGACGGACGGTATATAAAGATTAAAATAAATATAAATAAATAAATAAAATACCACAGGTTAAGGTTGGGAGTTCAACCAAGCCTCTGAGAGCTGCTTCCTTTCCCAGCTCCCAGCAAACCTTCAGCAGCTGGTGGGCAGGCAATCAAAATTCCAACCACACCAGGAAAGGTGTTGATGTATGAGAGGATTCCTCTTTTGCGCACATGCCCAGCACCATCGAGTTACCAAGGACAATTTCAGAACGTGCTCAGAGAACGAGGCCACTGGGAAAACAGAGAACAGCAGGGCAGATGAATGCTTCCTGGCCTTTTTCTTTCAGGGAAAACACTATTACAATGCCAGCCTACAAAAATGAGATTAGGTGGTGTTAATGCTGTGGGTTTCTTCACGTTGTGAAATTCTGGCCCTGTTTTCTGTTGGGAAAACATCAGGATTATCATGCCGCAACCCAGACGACTGCCCTGCACACTTAAATCCATGGGTAAACCAGGAGATTAAACAGTTTGCCTTCTCTTGTATTCCCCTTGACTCTGAGGAAAACAGCTGTACTAGAGATGGGCACGAAACGAGCAATTTTTCGTTTTCGTTTTCGTTTTTTTGTTTCATTACGCAACAAAAACAAAATGAAATTTTTAAAAAAACAAAATGAAAACGAAACGACCAAATTTGTTGTGTTTTTCGTTTTCATTGCAGCAGATGCATTGAACTAAAAAGAATGCTAACGAAACAGCAATTTTTCGTTTTCATTTTTGTTTCGTTACCTAACAAAACGAAAACAATTTTTTTGCGAAAAAGTCACGAAAACGAAAACAAACCGAAACGGACCCCTAAACGACCAAACGACAAATGAAACACCATTTTTTGAGTCGTGCCCATCTCTAAGCTGTACCATTAGAAACGGGCTGCCTTAAGAAGTAAAGAACATTTGATTATCCTCCACTAAGGTTTTGCAGCTTCACAAACTGCAAACTAGCCTGCCTTTGTTGAGGATTGTCCATTGGGAGGTTAACAGCAGGGTGGTTGGTTTGTTTTTTTCCACATTGATTCGATGTGTAAACATTGAAAATTTTAAAAATGCTTTTCTAGAAGAGAGAACTTTTTATTACCTTCTAACTGCGAAGCCGCTGTCTCGTCCTTTTTGGCCCTCCTGAGCACCCACCCACTGAACCAGCCACCTGAGGCATCGGCTGCTGGGAAGAGAAATGACAGTCTCCCAGCTGTTCCTAGGAGGTCATCTTTTTCATTGCCTCAAGCAGCCAAAAATGTCTTGGCCTAGCTATGGCGGTGCCAGAAGTGCAGGAAGCAGCAAAACAAAACAAAACAAATTACAGTAGGACCCCAGTATCCGCTCGGGATTGGTTCCAAGCCTTCCCATGGATAATGAAAACCATGGATAAGAGAGAACGCCAAAATGTCCCCAAAATTGCTGTTTTGTGATAGTAACTTACTTTACAGCTGCTCTTTTGCTACAGTAGCTTGCTTAACAGCCGCTCTTTGTGACAGTAGCTTGCTTTGCGGCTGCTGAATTATTTATTTATTTTTTTCTCTGCCAGCCATGGATAACTGAATCAGTGGATAATGAATCAGTGGATATGGGATCCTACTGTATGTACATATGTGTTGGAGGAGTGATGGAAGATTAATAAGTGAAGACAGATTTAATCAATCCTCTAAAGGCCTTTTCACACAACCCCTAAGATCCGCTGGCCACTGAAATTCGGACCAGAGATCTTGGGGGTTTGTCGCTGTTCCTGTTCCCAGTCTTCCTGGCTGCTGTCTGCGTGAGGGGAGGGAGAAAAAAGAAAGAAAAGAATGCCGGCTCACCTCCGTTTATTTATTTATTTATTTATTATTGCACTCCCTTATCTGCTGTCTGCGTGCGGGGAGGATAAACACAAACAAAATTATAAAGCAAATGCTGGCTAAAACATCCGTTCTGCCGTCTTGCTCTGCTCCCGGCAGCATTCCAGTCTTAAAGGGGCGGGGGCAAAAACAACAACAAACAGAAGCGAGGAGAGCCCGGCACTCACTACGTTACATCCGCATCAGGAATTTTTTCACCCCCAGAGAGCAGGTACTTGAAAAGTGCGCTGGGACGCTCTTAGGTGGGCGTGGTTGCACTTAATTTTTTGTAAATTCTGGAGCTGGTGGGGAAACAATTTTAAGCTCCGGATCTGGGAGCCATTTGCCACGGATTTTAGGGGTCGTGTGAAAAGGCCCTAACTGAGAGTAAAGTGTATGTTAACGAGAACTTGTCATTAAAAGTGGAAACACGTCATTTTTGTACACATGTGATTTAAAGAGACCTTGGCATCTGTGCAATCACAGCTGCAACTGAGGCACATGTTTATTTCTCCATGACCTCTCTCTCTCTCTCTCTCTCTCTCTCTCACACACACACACACACACACACACACACACACACACAGAGAGAGAGAGAGAGAGAGAGAGAGAGAGAGAGAGAGAGAGAGAGAGAGAGATTAATTTGCAAACTACAAGAGGCCTGGAAAACTCCATCATTGTCAATCAGACATTGTCAGCACTTGAGGAATGAGCTGCAAGCTGTATGTCTGTTTGTAGCATGCACTGCAAACCGTCATCTCTTGTTGAGTCCACAGCGGCAAGCAGTACAAGAAGGTCAGGACAAGTCCTGGGGACATAACCTGGCAACCACAACTGGAACAGGAATCATGCAACTTTGATCTGAAGACAATGGATCTGCTGAGAAGGGGAAGACAGGGAAAGCTTCCTTAACACCACCACCACCACCACCTCTGGTTGGCCAACAAACAGTTGTGGCTGGTTTTGTTTAGCGCTTGGCAGTGACAAATCAAAGTACTCCTACTCCACATTTCTTATTTACAAACCTACATCTGCAAAGCAGAGAGCTGGGAGCGCATCAGCAGGGGGCATCCACGTTCTCTGCAATTTCATCGGCAATGATCCACAACCTCCAACAGTGACTAACTGCTTTTCTCCCCCTTCCCACCCTCATAAAATCTACATGAGGCTGTCACAGTTGGAACTGCTTTCAAATGAAAATCAGAGCTGGAGACTGTGTGTCTCAATCGCTTGAGGTTAATATGAGAGCAGCATGGTGTGTGTGTGTGTGTGTGTGTGTGTGTGTGTGTGTGTGTGTGTGTGTGTGTGTGTGTGTGTGTGTGTGTGTGTGTGTGTGTGTGTCTACTTGGACTATTACGTTAGCATCAAGGATGCGACAGAACAAACACGCCCAACGTGAGGGCCATGCTCCCCAGACAAACATAAGCAAAAACCCTGGGAGCGTTTGAGATTGGACAGGAGGCCGTTTTCTGCCAAAGACCCCCATCCCCTCCTGCCCAGTGAATGCAATTTCCATGGGAACCCCCAGGGGGGAAGAAAGGTGATTTAAATTAGGTTCTCATGCTCTAATTGTCCAAAACAAATCAGGGGACAATTCCTGGCTGATGGGCCTTGTTGACAGTATTGTTTCTGTCTGTCCTGATTCTACCACTCTCTAGAGTGGAAGGATCTGCTGAAAACAGCTTTCATTGCCCAGGGATGCCCAAATGTGTTCAAATTCTTGGGGGTGGGGGTAGGGTGGGATTTCCTTCCACTACTTTTTAGGGCAGTGATGGAGAAGCTTTTAGAGACTGAGTGCCCAAGCTGAGATTCAAAACCCACTCATTTTTCACAAAGTGCCAATATGGCAATTTAACCTGAATACAGGCGGCTGTGAAGGGTTGATGTCGGGTGCCCATCCATGCCATAGGTTCGCCAACACTGCTTTAGTCCAGTATGGTATTATTTGGGCTGTTGTGTATTGATCTGTATTCCTATTATCTGTAATTGCTTATGTTGAAGTAACTACCTTTCTGTTCCAAAGGGAACAGGCCTATTGGTTATTTCTAGTTGCTGCATTTGGATCCTCAATCCTATTGGTTTCCGCCAAAAGGCAGCTTTGTGATTGCAAAATGTATCTTTTCCTAGCCTGTCCTCGTTCCTATAAATGTAGCTTCCTCTCCCCATTCCCCACCTTGTTCTCTCCCTGAATAAAGAGTTGTTACAATAGAAGCTGTCTCCAGCCTATTATGTCACAGAGCTGAAATCACTTGCTGAAATCACAAAACCCCACACTTTTATACTGGCAACAAAGGTGGGATCTGGAATGCTGAGAAGCAGAGGATCATCATGCTGACTCGGAGTCTGGATCGCAGGGAAGAACAAGACTCACCAGCCGGCTTAGAAGACGACCCTGCCCGCCGGGAGAATGGAAAGTCCATGGGTATTGGAGCCCTTCCAGCCATCGGAGCCCCACACTTGGGAGGACTATGTTGAACGCTTCGAGTTCTTCGTGGTGGTTCAAGGAATCACTGATGACAGCATAAGAAGGGCCACGTTCCTGAGTTGCTGTGGGCGTGAGAGCTTCTTGTTGGCCAAGGCACTGCTCGCCCCAGCAAAGCTGAGTGAGACATCACTCACAGACATTCTTGTCCGGCTGACAAGCCACTTGGCACCTGCCAAAACCAAGTTGGCCTGGCGGATGGAGTTTCAGAAAAGGCAGCAGCAAGCCGGAGAATCTGTGGCTGCATTCCTGGCAGGACTCCGGGAGCTTGCTCAGCACTGTGGCTTCCCAAATCTTGAAGACACTCTCTTGGATCAATTTGTTGGGGGGCTCAGCAGCAAAAAAGCCTGAAGGCGCATTGTGGCAAAGGAAGATGTCACCCTTGCCTCCACCTTGAAAGAGGCCACCGCCACAGAGAATTATGAGCAAGAAGAGCTCAATGCCAGTTGCAAGGCCACGAAGCTGCGGGTAGAGGCTTCCCATGCCATGGATGAACCAGAGGCTAGTCCAAGCCAGAGCCCAGTCCGTGGTGTCGAGTTGGTGCATCAGGCTGATGCACGGGCCAAAGATCGCCAAGGCGCTTGCCCAGGCTGTGGCGGAAACCATGAGTGGAAAAGCTGCCGTTTTCATGATGCTATGTGCAGGGCATGCAGAAAGACAGGACACATCGCCAGGGTCTGTAGGTCGGTGGCAGCTGGAACAACGGGATCACCTAGATCAACGCGTCACAGATCATCCACCACGACTCATCTCCTGGACGACTGCAATTATCTCACAGAGATCAACGGAGAGACCGTGCAGTTTCTGGCGCAAGGCAAAACATCCGTCAGAGTGCAGATTGAAGGTCAACCGTGCGACATGGAGGTGGATTCCGGATCAGGATTCACCATTGTCTCAGACCAGACTTCAAGGGGGCTCTTCCCTGGGGGTAAGTTCCCCTCTCTGGAACCATTCCCAGCAACCTTGCAATCATACACAGATGGCTGCATCCACATTCTAGGAATGCGTGCTGTGAGGGTACAATACCGGGAGAAACAGGCCGTGCTTAAATTGGTGATTGCAAAGGGGAGTTGCCCCAGTCTCCTGGGTACTGACTGGTTTCCCGCCTTGGGACTGAGTATATCAGGGCTCAACTCAGTCCAAACGTCCCCAGAGTTGGGCAAGGCATTAGGCCAGGAATTTGCCGAACTCTTCAGTGGTAAACTGGCTTGTTATACAGGGCCTCCAATTGACTTTGAGCTGGACCCCAAGGTGGCCCCAATCCGACTCAAGCCAAGGCGAGTGCCATTTGCGCTGCAACCCAAGATTGAGGCGGAACTGGACAAATTGGTTAAACAGGGAGTTCTTTCACCTGTGGACTCTTCTAAGTGGGAGACTCCTATTGTCACACCCCTTAAGGCAAATGGGGAAGTGAGAATTTGTGCACACTACAAATGTACTATCAACAAGGCACTCAGGGGAAATTTATACCCCATTCCAGTTGTCTCACAGCTGTTGGCAAAACTAGCTGGAGGAAAAATTTTCGCCAAACTTGACCTGGCACAAGCTTACCAGCAGCTGCCAGTGACTCCGCAATCTGTGGAAGCACAGACTATCGTAATGCACAATGGGGCTTTCAGAGTAAACAGGTTACAGTTTGGAGTTTGTGTGGCCCCCGGGATTTTTCAAGATCTAATGGAGTGCCTGTTAAGGGGTCTGCCAGGGGTCTTGCCATTTTTGATGATGTTCTGATTTCTGGGAAAGACCCCCAGGAACTAGTGGGGCATATCCGTGCTGTGTTACTCAAATTTTAAAGAGGTGGGGCTGCAGCTTAAAAAGGAAAAATGCAGTTTTGGGGTGCCATCTGTGGATTTCTTGGGGTTTAAAATTGATGCAACAGGCATCCACCCCACTGACTCTAAACTTAAAGCCATTATGGAGGCTCCACGCCCACAGAACAAGACGGAGTTACAGTCATTCCTGGGACTTATTAACTTTTATCATTCATTCCTACCTCAGAAAGCTTCAATAGCGGAACCGTTGCATAGACTATTGCAAAAAAAGTGTGTGTGGCGTTGGGCTCAGGCACAGCAGAAGGCTTTTGACACCTTACGGGGCATGCTGACTAGCAGGAGCGTCCTTGCTCATTATGACGAGTCGAAACCTCTTGTCCTGGCATGTGATGCCTCTCAGTATGGGCTGGAAGCTGTGCTGAGCCATAGGGAAGCGGATGGGTCAGAAATGCCCATCTCGTTCTATTCCCGTACGTTGTCGCCAACGGAGCGCAACTACGCACAAATTGACAAGGAAGCAATGGCAATAGTGGCAGGGATTAAAAAGTTCCATGACTATTTATACGGTCACCACTTCTTCCTTGAAACTGACCACAAGCCATTGTTAGGACTGTTCAACCTGAACAAACAGACGCCGCAGATTCTCTCCCCCAGAATGTTGCGATGGTCTATATTCCTGAATGGGTTCCAGTACACCCTGACCCATGTTCCAGGGAAAAGGTTGTGCCACGCTGATGCATTAAGTCGCTTGCCCCTTCCTGGTGTGAGCGATGCAGATCCTGCCCCAGCGGAACGAGTGATGATGCTGGAAACACTTCCGGGGGGCCCTGAGAACGAGGAAAGATACCACTCTCTCCCGTGTGCTCACTTGGGTGGGGAGGGGATGGCCAGGGGATGGCTACTATTACAGTAGACTCTCCACCACAGACACTGCCTGCTCAAGCCCCTGCAACACCAGTAGTCAGGAGATCAATTAGAAGTCGCAGGGCCCCACAATATCTAAAGGATTATGTGTGCTGTGCCCACCAGGGGGGAGGGGTGTTGTGTGTTGTGATCTGTATTCCTATTATCTGTAATTGCTTATGTTGAAGTAACTGCCTTCCTGTTCCAAAGGGAACAGGCCTATTGGTTATTTCTAGTTGCTGCATTTGGATCCTCAATCCTATTGGTTTCCACCAAAAGGCAGCTTTGTGATTGCTTGTAATTGTTCCCTCCAAAATGTATCTTTTCCTATCCTGTCCTCGTTCCTATAAATGTAGCTCCCTCTCCCCAGTCCCCAGGTTGTTCTCTCCCTGAATAAAGAGTTGTTACAATAGAAGCTGTCTCCAGCCTACTATGTCAGAGCTGAAATCACTTGCTGAAATCACGAAACCCCACACTTTTACATGGGCCATGCAAAACAGGTAGATGTAGCACACAGTGAAAGCTGTCAAATCGTTATTGGATGCCAGAAGCCAAGGCCCATGGTTTAAATCAGTTGCTTAGCAGCCATTGGATCAAGTAACACACACAGAGAGGTAGCAGGTAACCGTGGAAGACTCAAAGCATTCACATCAAGTGCATATCTACCATTTAAATCCTGCCTGCCTTTCTCAGATTTAAATTAAAGAAAGGGTCTTCCCCCACCGCCACCCCCCACCCCTGAGGCTTTTCAGCCTTTCAGTCTCAATGTTAGCATGCCAAGCTTACTTATGCAAAAGAGAAATGGATGGGATCTCAGGAAATCTCCAGTCACACTGAGAAAGGGGATGTTTGGAAGTCAGTAGGATATGGGCAGCAGTTGGAAGAACCCAAGTGAACCTTTAAAAAATAGGGTTTGCACGCTGACATAGTTGTTTGTGAGTGAAGCAAAGAACGGGTCATGTCACCACTATGTCCCCTCCACACATACTGTGGAAGAACTCATGTTAGCCGCCCCAAATAATCTTTCAGTTGCCCATTGTTGGGTGAGAATTATCTAATAGGTTTATCGATTGAACTGAAAGAAAAAATAAGAATGATTCTGTATTCGAAGACTAGGAACGGTGGCCTTGTACAGAAAGAGTCGTGATCAAGGCGGAACGTTGTCAGGGAGGAGGGAGACATCCATGGTCCTCCAAAGCAGAAATGCACAGGACAGGGTGTGACAGCATTTTGAAATGAATTCAACAGCACAGATGTCCCTTTCTTCTAAGAATCCACAACGACTACTATATCTCTTGTGGAGAGCAGGAGAGGCACGAGCACCTTCCTGGGAGTGAGGAACCTCACTGTACACCACCTTTAACCCACTGGTAGCTCCTTCTTAGCATCCAATATGTTGCCTCTGCCCACTTCAGAGGTAACAAAAACATCTCTTTTTGGAAGAAGAAGGCAAGTGGCAAGGTTGCACCTTGGATTAAAGCAGAGCATTCCAGTTGCTATGCCACCTGCATCTGGGAGTCCAATGACAAATTCAACCACAAAGGCTAAAGGTGGCAGAGATAGCAACAGAAGTGTGATGTTTCTGTGCCACAGGTTGTCAAGCCCTGAAGGAGAAGATAGGAACGGTAGAGAGCTATATGTGGACAGGCAACCTGCTTTGGTCAGCCTTCTGTCTTTAGTGCCACTTGCTCATGAGCCATCTATCAGGCAATCATAGAAATGTTTGGAAGGATCACCAAAAGCTATTATGGCTACCTGCATACCATTCAGGAATGACTGGGCTCACAGATCTCTGGAAACAGTCTCTCTTTGAACCCACAGGTGGTTGCCTTGACTGCTAAATTGTGGCAGCAAATTGACACCTCAACAGCACCCCCCCTTCCCTAATTTAGCTTTTGAAAAAAAGGAATGGGAAGTGTACACCTCATTTGGAAACAGTGGCATCGAGATAGCCTTGGAAGGGATGGCATTCATCACAAGAAATTGCGAGAAGTCTCTATAGCCAACCCCGTACTTCAAGAAGAGTCCCCAAATGCAGGCAACTGAATCAACCATATTGCAAAATGAGGAGCAGGTTTTTGATAAAATCAATAGCTCTTAACTGCTCTTTCAGACCAGGCCATCCTCAAATACTTTGCATTAGGACTAGGATAGGATGCAACAATAACCTGTTTCTTGGGGGGTGGGGGTGGATTGTTTTGTTTCAGTTCCTCTGAGGATTGCACTCATACCTGTGGGGCAGGAATCAGGCACGTCAAAAGGGATGTTAGAGGATGTCATAATTAATCTCCATGTACAAAGTCCCAGGCCTAAACTCTCTGACCCCAGAGCTACTACACCACTGATTAGGAGCCTCATGGAGCAGTGGTTAAATGCCTGTACTGCAAGTAAAACTGTGCTCACAACCTGGGGTTCAATCCCAGGTAGCCAGCTCATGGTTGACTCAGACATCAGTCCTTCCGAGGTAGGTAAAATGAGTACCCAGCTTGCTGGGGGGGCGCAATGTGTAGCCTGTAATTGAAGTGTAAACTGCCCAGAGACTACTTGAAGTGGTATGGGGTGGTATATAAACAGAACACTTTCCTTTTTTTTTTTTAGTAATGCAGATCATCCTAAAAAGAAGCAGACACTCCTTATATACTTGACATGCATATAAAAATCCCCACGCTATAAAGATGTGGGGAGACCCATAATTATATTTTGTCTATGGGAAATTGAGGGGCTTAGGGGTAGCCATGGGGCACACCAGTGCCCCTGGAGTTCTGAAATCACCTGAAGCGTTTAGCCCAACCCTGCCATACAGTTGCACCCCATTCATTCACACAGTCCCGTTTTTTGCAGGTGTCTATGGATACGGGGGGTGGGGGGAGTAGGGGGAATACAAAGAATTGTGAGCTACTCTGCTTATGTACTACACACTGAGGGAAAACCTTATTTTTATTCTATAAACCTTTTTACAACCTTTTGGCCCTCCATATTTACTTCACAGTTCAATAGTTCAGGTGTATAATAACAAGCTGATGCCTTCTGGTGAACTACAACAGGTTTCTATTTAATTTGTCTTGCTTTGTCTGTCAAAAAGCAGAAGATGCAGGTCTGACATGGCAGCGGGGTGTGTGAAAAGCGAAAGCACTGCTCTTTCTCAAAACAATTTTAAAATATCCCTGACTATGTCCGTGAGAACCACGGCATGCTGACTGATGACATTTCGCTGTACAAATGGCCCATGAAAAACTATTAAATCTGTCTTCTGCTGGAACGGCATTTTAACTTAATGACCATTTTCACTTTACTTGGAAAATTGTTCGCCAGGGTGGAATCCATCCTTCACACAATGCGGACTGTCACCAGCATCTGGTTTCCGAAGGTGATCTATCTCCTCAGCACCCCTTGGACACATTTCAAGAAGACTACAGACAGATTGGTAGCCCAGTTTGGTTGATGTCAGCTCTCTTCTGTGCTTCCGAGACACCGTCATCTCAAGGTCTCAGCTTGGACACATTCACAGGAACTCTCAAATGAGGCTGGTATGTTTCCTGGAGATGGTTGTTTCCAATAAAGTGTGTCAAAGGCCTAAAGGCTCTCATGCCAACGAGGGCCTCAAGCTTCCAGCCTTTTAAGAGGGAATGAGCTCCAGAGGAAACCAGCTGGGTTTGTTTTCTTATACAATAAATCCATATGGGATTAAGCTGCCTGTATGCATGATCAAGAGGTCCCTATGCACATTCTTCCTCCAGAGCTAAATCAACATGGAAGGGGATACTATATAGATTTCTGTGGGAGTTGAGCCATGGCAACTGGACTATGGGCTCTATCACACATCCTTTAAAATGCTGATTAAATTTCAAGATAAAGCCTTTCCAAAAATCTTGTCCCCATGGCCACCAGGCTTAAAAAAAAAACGGTTATGCCCCCTTTAGCAAGTTTTCCAAACCCCAGCCCCAGTAGATAACTCTGAGCAGAGTTACCTCTTCCCAGCCTTCTCTTTCCAGGGCAAACAGGATTATAGTGCCAGTTTGCAAAATTATTCTATAAATCTAAAAGAAGACTATATGATATTTACATCGTAGTCTCTCCTCATGTTTGCAAATCCTGGCCTAGTTTTCTTCACAGCTAGGCATTGGCAGAGTGCAGGGATTTTAGAGGTCTCAAGAACTGAGGAGGAGAAGAAAAGGGAGTAGAAATGAACACTTGTAAAATCCACTTAGGGAAGACAGAATAAACACCATGGTGGAGGAAGAGAAAGACCAGTGAGGATGAAAAAGAGAGTTGTTTTTTTGGTGAGTATGTGTTTTGAGGAAAAGAGAAAGATCAAAGGGGAAGAGAAAAAGCACAAAGCATTTTATGGGGTTTATGGAAAACAGATATGTATCCCATACAAAGCTAGTGCAGGCTGAACAAATACTGTCATTGCTGGAAAAAAGAGAAGGAAAAGTGAGAAATAAAAAGGAAGGAGAAAGAAGGAAAGGCAGAAACGGATGGGATAATAGATTTAGAACCCAATCAAAACTGGGCATCTTTGTTAAGAATGTCCCCAAGCTCTGCACTTGAATCTTTCTAGAAAGAGGCAGAAATATTGTGCATTTTAGCTATTAATAAAGGAGTTTGATATTTACGGTTCCTTATTTCCATAGGCATGTACACTTAGCACAACCTGCATATATTACGTGACAGCCAGATGAAGAACCCTAAACGACTGGAAACCTTGTGTTTTTAGGATATTTTAATGGTCAAACATCTTCATTCCAGGATTTTGCACATGGATCCCACAAGGGTGTTTCCTTTTCTTTGGTACAATTCTGTATTTTGGGCTTTGTGTCTAGAAATATTGTCTTTACATTAGTTTGAGAGTGCTCATTTAATATCACACAAGTAAATAACAGCATGGAAGGAAGAAAAAAATCTGCTACCATGTTGTAAATACAGCCATACCCTTGCACTTGGATAGGAGAGGGAAGAGATAAAACTGATTTCTTATAACTCTTTTTTTTTACTGTACACCTCCTTTGCTTCTCATCCTCCCCTCATAATACAATTTAATGATGCAATCAATTGTGACTTATGCTTTCATATTCCCACCCCTTCGTGCTGAGTTCTGATGGAATTTATAATGGCAGTTCTCTCCTCCACTCGTTTATTTCCTGCGGTGTGAAGAAATTAACCAACTAACTTAGAATATTAAAAAAAAGCTGTTTTTCTGATTCCAAGATGGTTAGTTTCCCCCTAGATAGTTGCTTTTCTCCTTCTGGGAGAACCCTTAATCAGTACTTTAATGGCTACCAGTGCAGTACTTCTTTTTTAACTACCTGCTGAGGGAAAGGATTGCTTTAATAACTGTGGTTTTTCATTTTTTTTTTAAAAAAAGAGGTACAGTGGTGCCCCAGTTTAAGAATGCCTCGGTTAAAGAAAAGCTCAGTTTAAGAAAATAAATTATTGGAAATGGGGATGTCTTGATGTAATTTCCCCCCCAATGGAATGTCCTGATTTAAGTTTTTTCCCCATAAGGCATTAAAAGTTCATGTGTGATGTTCACATGATGAAAACAATGAGGATGCCTCACTTTAAGAAAATATTAAATGGAATGTCCCAGTTTGCCTTTTTCCAGATCTCTTGAATGAATGAATGAATTGGTTTTCAATAAATTCCTATGGGAAACCACATTTCAGTTTAAGAATTTTTTTGCAATACAGTACAAAACAGCCCGGAGACTGAATTAATTACCGGTACTTAAACCAAGGTACCACTGTACTTTGTAGATTTAGTTATTTTCTCTGAATAATTTTTTTTAATTATATAAATAACTCCCATGTCTTTCAGGCACACATCTTGAGGCTGCCTGTCTCCCCCACCCCCACCCCCATTTCCACTGCCTCAGCATCTTCTAGACTAGAGAAGGGATGGCCATCTCAATGCTCTGGGACTGCAACGCTCACGGGGTCTAACTAACCAGGCGGGATGACAGATGATGGAAGTTGCAATCAGACCACACCAGGAAGATGGTTCGAGAGCAGTGTCACATCCAAACTCTGGTTCCCGCCCGCCATTTCAGAAAGAAGCCTCAGCCACGACAAATACTTTTTTCAAGCATTACAAAGCACTTGGCCTACTGCTCTGGATAATGGATGGCTGCAAAAGGACCTCTGCACAGGTATAAATGTGGGCGTTGTGTCTGGGCACTCAAGTGGACTGTATTCATGCTCTCACCAAGGCAAACTCATGAAAAGGGCTATATATACTTGCTAAACAGGAACTATTATTCCCTGATGCTCCTGGTTCTTTTGCAGACCTATTTCATTAAAATAGAAACTTTTATACTGAGATGTTAAAGCACCACATACGACCCACACATAGGAGTTTTGTGTGTGTGTGTGTGTGTGTGTGTGTGTGTGTGTGTGTGTGTGTGTGTGTGTGTGTGTGTGTGTGTGTGTTGCAACAAACCTGCAAAAGGAGGGAGACAGAGAGAGAGAGAGAAGAGAGCTCTTTCCTTTCCCTTTATGTACTCTTCTGCCCTTTATTCTCATTTTTATCAGAATGAGGGTGAGAGCACCCCCTTCATTTGAGAGAGAGACTATCCCAGAATTAAAAGTTTGCAGGTTTGTTCCTGTCCATTTGAACCTACAAATGACCTTGTTTGATCACTAAAGTCTTTTTAAAATTTCCACCCGGCCACTTTTTTATTTACGCTCTCCCCATTTTGTTTCAGCCAGTGTGTGCCCTCCATCAACCGTATTGCCCTCGATCTGGCTCCAAATCTTCATTCAGTCATGAAGCTTAAGGGGTTGCCTTGGGCCAGGTGCTAACTTTGGGCTGACCAACCTTGTAAGGTTGTTGTGCTGCAGGAATTAGGGTTCCTCCTTGTGGGAGGGCAGCGATTTAGGTAGAAAACTCTAGTTGCCATTTCTTGCCATGCTTGCTTCATTGTCTCTTTCACTTTCTGATCTACAAAACCTACACTCTCAGGGTTGACTCCACTTCCCCTCCATTCTTCTCCCTCTCTGCTTTGTGTGTTGTGTCATTACAGTCGTGACCGACCCTTCATGACTCCACATCCATGGAGTTTTCTTGGCAGGAATACTGGAGTGGTTTGCCAGTTCCTACTCCCGGCGCCTACAGCCGCTGGTATTCCCTGGTGGTCCCCCATCCAAGTACTAACCAGGGCCAACCCTGCTTAGCTTCCGAAATCAGGCGAGATAGGATGTACTTAGGGCATCTAGGCAGCTCTGCCTTGAGAGAGAGACAGGGACATTTTTCCTATCTCTTAAACACACTGTTCACCTTAATATACTGTCCCTTCTCTGCAAACGGCCTTGTGTTGACAGCTCCAAGTACCACACTCCAAAGAGGCCAACCGCTGCAACAACACAAGGGCTGATCCCTGCCCTGAACAACATTTGTAGGATTCTTTTTAAAAAGCAAAAACAAAACACTTAACCAACTAATCCCACTGGGCAGGCTACAAGGGAATAAGTGCTCCCCGAAGTGGCTCTTTGGATTCTGGGTTAACAATTTGTGAAATCCCTTTGCCTCAGCTCACCCAGTGACTTTCTCTGCACTTTTAAGACTGTGAAATTGAGAAGTCAATTATGAAGCATTACAGCTGAGAAAAAGGTACAGATGGATCTGCCACCCCAGCAGCAGACTTTAAAGCTGTGCTCTCTGGTTGGAGCATTCAGAACATACCCTTTTTGGACTTAATGTTGTGTGTTGTATTGTTACAGTCGTGACCGACTTCGTGACCCCATGTCCATGGAGTTTCCTTGGTGGGAATACTGGAGTGGTTTGCCAGTTCCTACTCCAGGCCTCTATAGCACCTGGTATTCCCTGGTGGTCTCTCATCCAAATACTAACAAGGGCCAACCCTGCTTAGCTTCCGAAATCAGGTGAGATCCGATGTGCTTAGGGCATCTAGGCAGCTAGACTTAAGAGCTCCCCAAATTCCTCTGAATGCTATGGTTACTCGACAAATGATTCCGGGAATTGCTAACCCTTCCATCCACATGCCAAGCACGACTTGACTGTGAAATGAAAATTGTAGTGTGAGGAAGCCAAGGATTTCTTCATCATAGAACGTGGCCAAAGAGAACGTTAAATATATACTGGGTGAGAGTCAATGTATCTTTGGAAGGGGAATGGGGCTTAATAAAAGGAATAGAATATCTCAGATGGTCCTGGCGAAGGGGAGCACAGTAAGTACTGTATATACTCGAATATAAGCCTAGTTTTTCAGCCCTAATTTTGGGCTGAAAAAAGGGGTCCTCGACTTATATTCGGGTCAATACTTTTAGCCACTGAGGCAAGTTTGGGTCAGTGGCTAAAAGTCATTTTAAACATTGTGCGCCACTTCTCCTGACACCCACCATGTTTAAAATTACTTTTTAAAAAGCCATTTTAAAAACAATGTTTAAAATGACTTTTAGCCACCAACTCAAGCACTTGCCTCGGTGGCTAAAAGTCATTTTAAACATCACACACACACACAGCTCACAAAGGAGGAGTTGCCAGGCCCTGCTGCATTTCCCACCCTAGGCTTATACTTGAGTCAATAAATTTTCCCATTTTTTGGGGTTTAAATTAGGGGCCCCGACTTATACTCGGGTCGACATATACTTGAGTATATACGGTATATATGTAGAATTTCATTAGCTGTTTTGTTTTTATTATGTATATAAATTCAGTAAAATTAAGGATATACACACAGTGGATCCTTGTATAAAGGAATTAATTCGTTCCAAATGAAATTATATTAAGCAAATTTTCCTTTAAACAAATTTCCCATAGGAATGCATTGAAAATGGAGTAATCCCTAATCGCAACCATTTTTATGTTGTACGGATTCGCCCCATAGGCGATTCGGTTAAGCAAATTTCCTCTATCTCTGGAATTTTTTATGTTGTACAGATTTTATGTTATACAAATCGTTTATTATATGGGGGTCCACTGTACATAGCTTTAGAGGCTGGCTACAGAGCATTAATCCCACTGTTTGGTCTGCTGCTGGAACAGGATGGTTTCCTCTTAAAGACAGTAATCAGATGTCATCTTTGTTGGAGTGAATTTGTCATCCCCCAGAGTGGTCATATTTGTACCTTCCTGAGTCCCTATTTGGGGCCCCTTCTTTTGCTGGTGCAGGTAGGACTGGCCTGTTTTTGATCAGTTCCGACACATGTGATGACACTGGAACCTTTTTTGATTCCTGACAGAGCACGGTTGGGGAATAAAGCTGAGGCAGACCCAGGGAGCTCACAGCCAGAATGAGAAAACAGGGGGAGCAAACAGGAGTTTCATGGGGTGAGGAGAGAGAGAGAGAGAGAGAGAGAGAGAGAGAGAGAGCCAGGTAGCCAGACAGGAAGACAGAGATGAGCAGTGTTTTTTTTAATAGAGTGGAGCCCTATAAGGAAAGACTAAAAGAATTGGGCATGTTTAGCCTAGGGAAAAGAATGCTGAGGGGTGATATGATGGCACTTCTCAAAGAAAGGCTATATAGAGAGGAGGGGTAGGATCTGTTCTCGATATCCCAGAGTACAGGATGAGCAAAAATGGGCTCAGGTTAAGAGAACTCAAGCAACTACCCGCAGTTGAATCCACTGCCATGGCTTCAGCTGCTGGTAGTTTCTTGACTGGCCCTTTAAGATAAGGCAAAGAAAGATTTACATTAAAATACTAGCAACTGATGCTGTATGTGGGCAATGGTCTACCACAGTGTTTTTCAACCTTTTTTGGGCCAAGGCACACTTGTTTCATGAAAAAAATCACGAGGCACACCACCATTAGAAAATGTTAAAAAATTTAACTCTGTGCCTATATTGACTATATAAAAAGTAATTTTTCAATTTTTCCCACGGCACACCAGGCAACATCTTGCGGCACACTAGTGTGCCATGGAACAGTGGTTGAAAAACACTGGTCTACCATATGGTCTTTAAAAAAAAAAAAACACTTCTCTTGGCCATCCGCCGAGGACCAGATTAAGTGTTCCATTTGCCAACCCCTGAAGTGGCTCACTTCATGGTATCAGAGGGCGCTTTTACACAACCCCTAAGAGCCGCTGGCAACTTAAATTCAGACCAGAGATCTTGGGGTTTGTCGCTCTTCCTGTGTTCCCACCCCTCCGCACTTCCTTGCTCCTGCCTGCGTGAGGGGAGGGAGAAAAACAGGGAGAAAAGAATGCAGGCTCACCTCAGCTCTGCCATCGAGCTGCTCCGGGAACCATTCCAGTCTCTTTCAGTCTCTTAAAGGGGCGGGGGCAAAACAAACAAACAAACACAAGGCGAGGAGAGCCCGGCACTCACTGCTTTACATCCGCATCAGACATTTTTCACCTTCGGAGACCAGGTACTTGGAAAATGCGCCGGGACGCGCTTAGGTGGGCGTGGTTGTACTTTATTTTGTTTAAAGTCCAGAGCTGGTGGGAAAACATTTTAAAACTCCAGATCTGGGAGCCCTTTGCCCCGGATTTTAGGGGTCATGTAAAAGCACCCATAAATTGAAGAATCCTAACCAAATAGGGTTGTTTGAGCCAAATATATCATTTGAACGTGAGGACGACACCCAATGGCCTATTCCTGCATCACCCTTTCCAAAACAGCCAGGGCGCTTTTACACGACCCCTAAGATCCGCTGGTCCCTTAAATTTGGACCAGAGATCTTAGGGGCTTGTTGCTCTTCCTGTGTTCCCACCCTGGCTGCTGGCTGCGTGAGGGGAGGGAGAAAAAAAAGGAAGAAAGACCGTGGCTCACCTCCCGTTCTGCCTCTCGCTCTTGCCGGCTCTTGCCCAGGCAACATTCCAGTAGCTCTTAAGTAACTCTTAAGTAGCTCTTAAAGGGGCGGGAGCCAAAAAACTGCAAACAGAAGCGAGGAGAGCCCCGCACTCACTATCGTTGCACCGCATCAAAGAATTTTCACCTCCAGAGAGAAGGTACAAGAAAAATGCGCTGGGTCGCGCTAAAGTGGGCGGGGTTGCACTTAATTTTCTGTTAGCTCCGGAGCTGGTGGGGAACCATTTTTAAGCTCCGGAGCTGGGAGCCATTTGCGGTGGAGTTTAGGGGTCGTGTATAAATGCCCCCAGTGTACTGTGGTTGTACCCTCAGTTAGCCAGGGCAAATAACAAAAACCTTACGCCAACATCTGGAGGACTCTGGCCATTGTGTGAAACTCTCAATATTGCAGACCTGACTAGTGTCAACTTTATATACATTTATTTGGACGCCTAGGTCCAGGTCAGCTAAAAAAAATCTCTTTCAACTTTTATCATTAATTGGCACCGAGTCAAAATGAATTATATCACCAGGATAATAAAAATGTAATCCTTTATTCCATCTGTTTGAAAGATTATTCCATTCCATTGTATTTGGATTCATAAATTAGCTCGAGACTCGCAAAATCTACAATCTGTTTCCAGGACACAATTACATCTGCCTTTAATATGATTGTATTAAAAATGCAACTTCAACCAAGGCTAATATCAATCCAAAAAACAAATAAAAGAAAATCAGCAATTTCTTTTGTGACTAATTAGTCATACGCTGGAAGGCCCTGATCTTTCATTATCTATTTTCAATTTTAAATGGAGAGAAAGTCGTTTGTTTAAATAGAAGACATTAACATATCTGGGTTGACTCATCCAAGGGCTGAAAGATGTCAGTTCTTCTCCAAGGAGGCCTAATGTCATGTTTCAATACAGTATTTAATATTTATGGGTAACACTCCAAAGCAGTCTATTCTTTTGTGGGCATATAAAAATATCGGGATGGACAGGAGGACCAATCTTGTTTTATAAAAACAGCATCTCCATTGCCATAATTTATTACACGAACAAAGGCTGCCAAGGGGCTAAACTGCATGAAATATCTAAGGGGCAGACTAGGGTAACTTTTTTTTTGCCGTTCAAGAAAGTGCATGCTCGTGGCCCAGTGGTTAAATGCCTGTACTGCAGGTAAAACTGTGCTCACAACTGGGGGTTCAATCCCAGGTAGCCAGCTCATAGTTGACTCAGCCTTCCATCCTTCCGAGGTCGGTAAAATGAGTACCCAGCTTGCTGGGGTGGGGGGCAATGTGTAGCCTGCATTACTGTAATTAAAATTGTAGAGTCGCCCAGAGACTACTTGAAGTGGTATGGGGCGGTATATAAGCAGAACACTTTGCTTTGCTTTACCCACACCTCCAGACAAGAGCAAACAAAGAGAGAGGCTTCATAGGTACCCACGGAGGCCCCCCTGTTAAGTTCTCAGATGATGGTAGTAGTCCTGAAAAGAAACCTGGTTGGAAATTTAAACTCATACATAAAGAGGATTATAAAGGGGCACACCTGGAATGGAGAATGAAGAGGCATCATCTCCATCAGCATAAAAAAAAGAGGCACAATGATGCCAAAGTGACATGGAACACTACTAGAATCAAGTTTTCTTCTTACAAAAACAGCATGAGTGCTTGCTTCTTGCTTCTTCTTTTGTGTGGTTGGGTGCATCGCTTCCCACGTCAAATATCACACAGGCAAGGGAAAAAAATAAAGTACACCAGTCACTGACACTTCCTTCTACGTTACCCCCTGGTGAAGACCAAAGGCATTCTAAGCTAGCCAATGAAAGAGCTGAAAGCCAGACACATGGACATAAAAGACAGCACCCTAAGAGAAGGAAAGACACAAGGTGTTCTTTTTAGGGATGAGGTTTTCAGATTTTTCTGATCTGCAGACACTATAACTATTTGGAAAGTTCTACCTCCCTCTCAGATTCCTTAAAATATGCCTAAATCTGGCTCACCGAGGAGAAAATTCCTTCCTTCCCTCCATCAAGAACACACATGTATTACTTGCCACTGCACTGGATCCAAAGTTAAATTTCTTGATAAAGATGGTTTGAAATGAAAGGAAGGGGCTTATAGTAGGTATGTAGTGAAAGGTAAAACAGAAATGCAATACAAATCTTTTTTTAAAAAACTAAATCTCATTGCTGCAATGTCAAAATTATGCTACATTATGTGTTTTGCAGGTGTAATGCTATGTAGACACCTAGTTAGTACTGCCAATTAACAGCTACTGCAAAAATACAGTTCAACTATTGTCCTGGCACTGAATATGATGCAACATCTTTCAAATATGCAGCAGATGTTGAAAAAGCTACATATAAAGAACATCAAAGGAAGACCTGGTTCTGTTTGACATGAACTTAGGAATACCCTTAGCTAAATCCTGAGTTTTGGCTTAACATAGCAGTCCAAAGATAGATGTGGCAATGAAACCCGACCATACATTCTAGAGTTTCTTCCTAAGTGAGAATCCATTTATCATGCATATACACAGCAGCAGCAGAAGCAGTCAAGGGAAAAAGAAATATTCCTCTGACTCACTGCTCAAAATTAAAGCCATATATTTCTTGGAATTGATTTGCAAGGAGACTTAAATGCATTATCTTGTAAGATAGTTTTAACGGGGAATGCTCAACCAAAGCAGCACTTTGAAAGATCCCTTTCAGCCAACGCAGGGGTGTGTACGAGGATGGGAATCGATCCCTTCGATCAGGAGGACTAGTTTTGTGAGCTTGTACGGGCTTTGTGTGTCTGAAATCTAAGATGCACACATACATAGATGCTGATTTTGAACAGACTAGTCACTAGTGGCATGGGAATATACCTGATGTTTCCTGATCTCGAGGTATGTGTGTGTGTGTGTGTGTGTGGAGGGGGATAATTATCAGAGGGTTGCAATATTGGCTCCAGAGGATGTGGGACTTGCTGGTTCATGACAGAGATGGCAAAGGAGGAGGGCAGTGTGACAGAACATTGAGAAAGCCCAAGCGGATGGATTGGTCACTTTCTTGAATTATACAGCTATCAGACACCACCACCACCCCAGCCAAAACAGTCAGGATTCTGAGAGAATTGCAATCCAAAAATACAAGTTTTCCAAGTTCTGTCTATGGGTATCCTAACAATAGTTTCAGTAAACCTGCTAGGCCAGAATTGACTGCAGGTGCCATCTGGACATAACAGCGATAAGGAGGAAATACCAAATGGCACTTTCTCTAACAGGTGACTCCTTATGGAAAATATCAGCAACAGCTAATTCAGTGTTTTTCAACCTATGGGTCCCCAGATGTTCCTGGACTGCAACTCCCAGAAATCCCTTCCAGCACAGTGAGTGGTGGAGGCTTCTGGGAGCTGCAGTCCAGGAACATCTGGGGACCCACAGGTTGAGAACCACTGTGCTAATTGTATTATCTATTATGAGACAGCTAGTGTTGTGCAAGGAACTGAATGATGGGCTACAACTCCAGAGACCTGGATTCTTAATCCCTGCTTCATCACAGAATTTCATTGGAAAGTAAAAATGGTAAAAACAACTCCCTGTCTATATTTGCCTTTCCTCCTCCACAGAGTTCATGGAACGTGGGAACATAGCAACCACACTTTATTTTATTCTTACATCAACCCTGTGAGTTAGCACTAACTGGGACAGAGTGAGTAGCCAAGAATCACCCAATAGGCTTCATGCAAATGTGAACCCAGGCTTCGTCATGCTATGCTCCTGAGTATCTGCAGACAACTGCATAACTGTGAGCTTTTTTGTACTACAACTCACATCAGGCCAGCCAGAGTGGCCAATGGTAAATGGTATGGGAACTGTAGTCCAAAACATATTTAGGGCACCAGGTTGAGTCATCAGGGCTTCCTCCACTCTTTGCTTTCCACAACTATGCCTTCCTCTGCTTTAAATGTGTACAATTAAAACATCCATAGCTTGGAGCTGCTACTCTCATGAACTTTTATTAACAGGATCCTTACCTGCCAGCACATCTGCATTCCCGTCAAACCACCACAAAGAGGAATCCCAGAGCTGCTTTAATATCACTGTTTTTATTTTGTTTTGCAATGGACATGGCATCTCAGTGTAAATAAAAATAAAAATAAAAATAAAATAAAAAGAGAGAGATGTTCATGCAGGCACACACTAACAGTGCTAGGATTTAATCACAGCTTGAATTCATGGATGCACATTGTCATTCCATATAAGAGAGAGGGAAGAAGGGGATGACAGTAACATTGGTTTGTATCAGAACAGATTTAAACACTGAAAAATAACCCCTTCTAAGTTATCAGTGCTGTTCCACATGTTGGGAGAAATTAAGATAAGGAAGACTTCTTCAGTACTCCCGGTACTTCAAAAAAATCACAGAATCCTACTGTGTATGCTTTATTTAGCTCAGTCCATGACCCCATTTTAAGGGATGCTGTTAATACAAACAGGAAAACTCTCAGATTAACCAGGGCTGTGGAGTAGGAGT
Source organism: Phrynocephalus forsythii (assembly GCA_029282475.1). Lineage (NCBI taxonomy): Eukaryota > Metazoa > Chordata > Lepidosauria > Squamata > Agamidae > Phrynocephalus > Phrynocephalus forsythii. The sequence continues at coordinate 17,880,361 of JAPFRF010000004.1, forward strand.
CAGAGTCGGAGTCGAGGAGTCAGAGTCGGAGGAAATTTTGGGTACCTGGAGTCGGAGTCGGAAGTACAAAAAACTTAGGAGTCGGAGTCGGAGTTGGAACATTTATCTACCGACTCCGCAGCCCTGAGGTTAACCAACTGGAGCTGAAGGCTCTGCAGAACAAAAGCCACAGAAAGATGGCTGAGATGCTTCTGACCATTTCTCCCGCTCACTTGTCTGCAGGAGGAAAGGCATCTACCACTGATGACCTTTTAAAAAATTATAACTCTGTTCCAGTGAAATCCCATTATGCCTGTCACTGTGACTCAGCCGGAGACATCAGAGAATTTATTCACCTCTAGGCTGTGCCTGTAAAACTCCAAAAGGGTTGAGCGAGCTCGAATGCCATTTGAGTCCTACTTCTGTTATTAATGTTACGCTCAATCTAAGATTGCTGGTGCACTGGGACACAAGATAAAGGTGAAACTATGCTCAGCCAAAACCTATAACCCACCACCACCTCTACCATTAAAACCAGCTGAATACAAACTGTGAATACAGTAGGACCCCGTATCCACAGATTCATTATCCACTGATTCAGTGATCCACTGTTGGCAGAGGAAAAATAAATAAATAATTCAGCAGCTGCAAAGCAAGCCACTGTCACAAAGAGCAGCTGTAAAACAAGCTATTGCCATAAAACAGCAGCAGTAAAGCAAGCTACCATCACAAACAGCAGCTGTAAAACAAGCTACTGTTGCAAAACAGCACCAGTAAAGCAAGTTACTATCACAAAACAGCAGATTTGGGGAACATTTTGCCATTCTCTCTTATCCACAGTTTTCATTATCCACGAGAAGGTTGGAACCAATTCCCAGCGGATACTGGGGACCTACTGTACTCCATTAACAGAAGAAGGAAACATTGTGGGGATTAGGAGTGTAGCACCCAGACTTCCTTCCACTGAGAGCAAAGCGAAAGCACGGCCAATGCACGGGAAATTGTGGAGAAAAAAATCCAAAAAGGTGCCACCACCCTAACGTTGTCCATCTCTGCTCGCGAGCCATACACAGACCATTCAGAATCCATGGGAAAAGAAATTAGGCGGAGAAGAAAAACAGTGTACAGTCATTGGGAGGTCCACGTGACTAGCTGGAAATCTGAGCAATGGATCAACTGCAACACTTTTTTGTTTCCCTTTTATCTTGGATGTCACCAAGATGTCTCTCTCGTAGAGTGATGGGGTAAAGCAGAGAAAAAAGAAACTCATGACAATAAGGCTTCGTAAAGTCCAGGATTATTTACACTCCGGAACCGCAGCTGTAGACTGTTCGCCATAACAGCTGCTGGACTTCCCCCAGCAGGGAGTTTAGGTTATTTCTGGAACTGCAAAGTATGCCGCCGCATTCTTTGCAGCCCCCAGATGCTTCCTCTCTTCGTCCCCCCTCCAAGGGGACTTACCCTTATTCAGGGTCCTGTTTATCTGGGGAAATTCAGCTTGATAAGGTGGAGGCCATCTCGCTGAGGCAAACTGGAAGCCCTTTCCCCTTTCTCTTGATGGAAATCTCCCTTCTCCCCAAACTCTTAGGTCAGGGATGGCGAACCTATGGCACACGTGCCAAAGGTGGCATGGAAAGAGCTTTTGCCTGGCACGCAACGTGCTCCTTGCCCCCCCCCACTTCCCCCTCCGCTGGACCAGCCATGAGGAATTGGGGGGGGGGCAGGGAGCATATCGGGTGCCAGGCCAACCCTTCCATCACCATTGCCATCGCTGCCCTTGCCGCCACGCCCTGCTGCCCCTGACCCCGCCGCCGCCAACCCCGCTGCCAAGACCAACCCCATCCCTGCCCCTCCTGCCGCTGCCCCCACTAACCCTGACCCCGTTGCCCTTGCTGCCCTTGACCTCGCCCCACCCGGCCCCCTGCTGCTGCTGATCCCAACCCCCTGCCGCCCCTGTCCCCATCGCCATCGCCCTTGCCACCCCTGCCCCTGCCCCCACCAACCCGCCCCTGCCTCCACCGCCATTACTGCTGCCATCCCTGCCCCTCCCACCACCGACAACAATGACCCTGACCTTGCCCCCTCCGTCACCCTTGCTGCCTTCGCCCTCTTCCCCCCTGCGCTGCCGCCGATCTCGACTGCCGCCGCTGCCGCTGAGTTTGGACACTCGGTGGCAAAAAGGTTCGCCATCCCTGTCTTGGGTGTTAAGCAAAAAATAAACAGAAGCCAGGCCAGAATTGTGGCTGAGCATGGGAGCGTGGGTAGGACAATCTTAGGTGGGAGAAAATATAAAGGACACGGAAGTGCAAGAATGAGAATTAGAAAAGGATGGCTTGATATCATGGCATGTGTCCATACAACCTTCTAGTACTACACAGCTCTTACCAGTCTGATGCTGTTTCAGCTGCTACGGATCTATTCGATGAAATCCTGGAACGTCTAGTTTTGTGAGTAGTTTTGAATTCTCTGCTGCAGTTCAGACTTAAAGTACCAAGACCTCTCTAAAAACCCCAAGGCTCCATCAGAAAAAGCCAGGGCCATTAAAGTGCTATCCAACTCTTCCTACCTGTATACTCTAGATCTAGCTTCTGGCTCCCAGTCCAGTGCCCTTTCCCCATGACATTCAACTTTTCAAAGAAACTAACTAGAGGAACATTAGGAAGGAATGGAGAACATGTGTGTCTTTTAGGCTGTAAGTTCCAGGAAGCTTGATGGGAGTTCACTGGCATTGCCCTGGCTGTGTAGTCACACCCTCAGTTATCTGAAAAAGCTTTCCCAGCCATTCACTTAAAGGCAGTCTGGTATCAGAACTTAATGACAGGAGGAACTCCTGTTTTTGATGGTTTCACTTACATTTTATTTACTTTATTTATTTCATATACAGTAACCTCCCACCGATTGCGGGGGTTAGGGACCCAGCCCACCCGCGAAGCACGAAAATCCATGATATGCGGAAGTGGGTGGGGTGGAGGCGGGGGGGGGGGGGCGGTGGTGGCAGGGGATCTGACCTGTGCCGCCCGCCCGCGGTGGCAGGGGATCTTACCTCCCACCGCCGCCGCCCACCCGCACGGCCCCGAGGCTTCTCGTGGGTGCGTGGTAGGGCTACGTGGAGCAACCGGATCGCCTGCTGCCGCCCGCCCACGCAGCCCCAAAGCTTTTCGGGGGTGAGTGGGAGGGCCGCGTGGAGCAACCGGATCGCCCACCGCCGCCCGCCCGCGCACCCTGGAGACTTCTCGGGGGTGTGTGGGAGGGCAGCGCAGAGCAACTGGATCCCCCCCGTCACCCTCCCATGCACCCCGGAGGCTTCTCTGAGGTGTGGGGGTGGCGCGGAGCAACCCCCCCTCTGCCGGCCCCTCCACGGTTCTGATACTGCGGTCCCGCGATGTAGTGGGACTGCAATACCAGAACTGCGAAATGGCAGGGGGGCACTGTAAATCCAACCTTTCTGACAATGGAGTCAAGGCTGAGGACATAGTCCTCTTTGCTTAATCCTCATAAAAACAATCCTGTGAGGATTCCCCTCCCCCTTTGGCAGAGATCTTCATTAAAATGATGGCATGCTCATTAAAATTTTAAAAGTATGTTTTATACTGGCAAAGTGGATTATGATAAATAAATATCTCTAGTACATTGGAGGTGTAAAAAGGAAAAAGGGAAACATTTGCATATATATGGCGGATGTGTAAAATAAGCACTGGTAAGTTTCTGGGTTGGAGCAGTTAGCTAGGGCTGTTTGACCGGCCCTATTTTGACATAAAAGGAGGAACATTGGTACTAGATTGTTATTTCTAGATTAATAGCTAGTAACACTGTAAAATCTTCAAGGCCCAGAATACTGCACTCATTAAAATGGAGTCTGAGGGAGCAGCTGTAGTTACCTGTAACACTTGTGCCATGTTTGTCATCTTGTCAAAACACACCGAGAACTACACTTGCTGCAAGTGCAAGCTAGTTGCACTATTAGAAGAGAAGGTTCAGGGGCTAGAGGCCCGCATATCGAACCAGCAACATATTAAGGAGCTTGAGTGGTTCTTGAACAGAGCAGAACAGACTATCCAGGTCCAAGAAGAGACAGGGCACACTTCTGAGGATGAAATCACTTCCCCAACCCAGGAGGTAGATGTGTGGAGGAATGTGACTCAAAGGAGTAGAAGGCCAAGGGATCGCTCAGAGAGTCTCATGTTGCACAATCAATTTGAGGCTCTTTCCCTCATCACACCTCATGAGACACACACCGAGGAACAACTGGATCCACCCGAGGATCTCTCCCTCATCACAATTGATAAGATACAGGATCAGGTACATGTAGAAGAACAGGCTGCAGGAGAGAAGCTCCTTCTGCTAGGGGATTCTATAATTACAAATATGGAGGGATGGATTTGTGATGAGCATGATAACCATATGGTCACTTGCCTGTCAGGTGCAAAGGTTGCAGACATCACAAGAAATCTAGATAGCTTGTTAGAGACAACCGGGAAGGAGCCAGTGGTCATGGTACATGTTGGTACCAATGATGTCGGGAAGGCCAAGCGGTCAGTCTTGGAAGCCAAGTTCAGGTTGTTAGGAAGAAGATTGAAGTCCAGGACTTCCAAGGTAGCATTTCCAGAAGTGCTACCTGTTCCTCGTGCAGGACCTGTCAGGCAGGCAGAGCTCAGAAGCCTCAATGCATGGATGAGGCGATGGTGTCCAGAGGAGGGCTTTAGATTTGTCAGGAACTGGAGAACATTTTCGGACAATCCAAACCTGTTCAGGTGGGACAGGTTGCACTTGAATCATGATGGGACCAGATTGCTGGCACTCAACCTCAAAAAGGCTGCAGAGCAGCTTTTAAACTGATAACTGGGAGAAAGCCGACAGGAGCTGAGTGGCATCCGGTTCGGAACACCTTGTCCACAGGGAATGACGTTGGAAAGGGTAGAGAATCACATAGAGATGACATAGCAGGTATTAGTACTGGGAGAATAATGGAATGTGATAGTTTGTCTACTGAAAATAATAGCTGTGGGGGGGAGAACAAAGCAGCTGTTGTTGTTGCAGAACCCACTGTACAGGTGCTTCTACGCCAATGCTCGAAGCCTCCAACCAAAAATGGGAGAACTTGAACATTTGGCAGCTAGGGATAACATTGATATAATAGCCATAACAGAAACCTGATGAAATGTAGAGAACCAGTGGGATACAGCAATCCCAGGCTATAAACTCTATAGAAGGGATAGAGAGGGGCGGGTTGGGGGGGGGTAAAATCCAGCAGAATGGAGATTGACAGAGGGTCTGACTCCACCATAGAATCACTGTGGGTTAAACTACCAGGTCCAAGGAGTGATGTGACAGTTGTGGTATGCTATCGCCCACCAGATCAAAAACTTGAGGGGGACCTTGAAATGAGGAGACAAATCATGGAGGTGTCTCAGAAGGATAGGATAGTAATCATGGGGGACTTCAATTATCCCCACATTGACTGGGCCAATGAGAGCTCCGGGCAAGAAAGAGAAACTGGGTTTCTCGACTTGCTGAATGACTGTCCCTTAGAGCAACTTGTCATGGAGCCCACCTGAGAACAGGCAACTCTGGATCTAATACTGTGTGATACTCAGGACTTGGTCAGGGATGTGAATGTCACTGAGCCTCTGGGGAACAGTGACCATGCTGCAATCTCCTTTGCCATGCATGTTGGAGGAAGAGTGTCAAGAAAATCAGACATAAAAACCCTTGATTTTTGAAGGGCAAACTTCTCTCAGATGAGGAAACTAGTTAGAAAGAAATTGAAAGGGAAGGTTGGAAGAATCCAATCTCTTCAGAGTGCATGGAACCTGTTTAAAGCAATGGTAACAGAGGCCCAGCACAGTGCATACCACAAAGAAAGAAGAGCTCATTTAAGTCCAAGAGGGCACCGGCATGGTTAACGAGTGGAGTTAGAGAGGCTCTAAAGCGCAAGGAGAGGTCTTTCTGTAAATGGAAATCCTCCCCAAATGAGGAAAATAAAAAGGAACACAAACTCTGGCAAAAGAAATGTAAGATGATCAGAGAGGCAAAGAAAGATTTTGAGGAACGCATGGCTAGCAATATAAAGGGTAATAATAAAAGCTTCTTTAAATATGTTAGAAGTAGAAAACCTGCCAGAGAACCAGTTGGCCCTCTGGATGGTGAGGGAGGAAAGGGGAGGTTAAGGAGGACTTGGAAATTGCAGAGAAATGAATGGTTTGCATCTGTCTTCACGACAGAAGACCTTGAGCAAATTCCGCTGCCTGAACGGCTCCTCTTGACTAAAGAATTAAATCAAATACAGGTTAAAAGAGAGGATGTTTTAGGACTAATTGATAAATTGAAGATTAACAAGTCATCGGGCCCAGATGGCATCCACCCAAGGGTTATTAGGGAACTGAGAAATGAAATTGCAGATCTCTTAACGGTAATATGCAACTTGTCTCTTAAAACGGCCACAGTGCCGGGGGACTGGAGGATAGCAGATGTCACACCATTTTTTTAAAAAGGAAGGAGGGGGGACCCAGGAAACCACAGGCCAGTTAGCCTTACATCTGTCCCAGGCAAGATGGTGGAAAGCCTCATCCAAGAGAAAATCTTAAAACACATAGAAGAACAAACCTTGCTGAGAGAAAATCAGCATGGCTTATGCAAGGGTAAGTCTTGTCTGACAAATCTTTTAGAATTTTTTGAAAAGGCCAACAGGCATGTAGATTTGGGTGAACCGGTGGATATAGTCTATCTGGATTTTCAAAAGGCTTTTGACACAGTCCCTCACCAAAGGCTGCTGAGAAAATTGCACAGTCTGGGGATAAGAGGGAAGGTCCTCTTATGGATTGAGAACTGGTTGAGATCCAGGAAACAAAGAGTAGGTGTCAATGGGAAATTTTCATAATGGAGAGAGGTGAAAAGTGGTATGCCCCAGGAATCTGTCCTGGGACCGGTGCTTTTCAATCTGTTCATAAATGACCTGGAAACAGGGATAAGCAGTGAGGTGGCCATGTTTGCAGATCACACAAAACTTTTCTGTGTGTAAAAACCAGAGAAGATTGTGAAGAGCTCCAGAAGGATCTCTCCTGGGAGAATGGGCTACGAAATGGCAAATGCGTTTTAATTTAGCCAAATATAAAGTAATGCATATTGGGGCAAAAAATCAAAACCTTATCTATCAACTCATGGGCTCTGAGTTATCCGTGACAGATCAGGAAAGAGATCTTGATGTGTTGGTGGACAGCTCCATGAAGGTGTCTCCCCAATGTGTGGCAGCGGTGAAGAAGGCCAATTCCATGCTAGGGATTATCAAAAAGGGGATTGAAAATAAAACAGCCAACATTATAATGCCATTATACAAAACAACAGTAAGGCGACACCTGGAGTATTGTGTACAATTCTGGTCACCACATCTCAAGAAAGACATAGTGGAACTGGAAAAGGTGCAAAAGAGAGCGACTAAAATGATTACTGGGCTGGGGCACCTCCCTTATGAGGAAAGGCTAAAACATTTGGGGCTTTTTAGTCTGGAAAAAAGGCGCCTGAGGGGGGATATGATTGAGAAGTACAAAATAATGCAGGGCATGAGTAAAGTGGATAGAGGGAAGTTCTTCTCCCTCTCACAAAATACCAGAACTAGGGGACATCCACTGAAATTGAGGGCTGGGAGAGTAAGAACAGACAAAAGAAAATATTTTTTCACCCAGCGCATTGTTATTCTATGGAACTCCCTGCCACAGGATGTGGTGATGGCATCTGGCCTGGATGCCTTCAAAAGGGAATTGGACAGATTCCTGGAGGAAAAGTCCATCACATGTTACAAACCATGATGGAGATGTGTAATCTCCAGGTTTAAAACAAGGGTACTTCAAGGGCCAGATGCAGGGGAGTGGTATCAGGAGACAGATATCTAGTCTCATGCGCTCCCAAATGCATCTGGTGGGGCCACTGTGAGATACAGGAAGCTGGACTAGATGGGCCTTTGGCCTGTACCATCATGGCTCTTCTTATGTTTATGTTACTATGTTAAGAAAGAGGGAATGGATATGTATCAGAATAGTACAGGGGGTTGTGGAACATGGCTACTAAACTTGTGAAATCAACATTAGAAAAGGATTGAAAAAAGTAACAATTTTAATTTAATATGGAAAAAATGTTGGTGTATGTATATCAAAAAGGAAAAGGGTACACACTGGGAGAAGTTTCAGTGTATTTCTGGAGAGAAATGGGGAAATTGACATCTTAAAGTTTTTAAGAATGGAATGGGTTCCAAGAGGGAAGGAGCCTGCATGATAAAACAATTAAATCTTGTTGATTCATTTTGTATTGTATTTATGTTCATTTAAACTTAAAATGTAAAACACTGGGGGAGCATAATCTGTTATTATAAGTCACAAAATTATAATGCTAATTAATGCTAGGTTGTTTCTTTAAATGACAATTACAAACTCTGCATGTGACAAAGCTGTTCCAGCACTTTAGACTAGAGATTAATTTCATGTTTGAATGCACTTCCACAGGGAGCAAATTTTCTTACACAAACCAGCATGTCTACATGCAGGATATTGCCTTATCCTGGAATACAGTCTCCCTTGAGTGACTGAGTGAATATCTGTCTGTCTATCTCTTAAAATAACTGAGCCTTTAGTGATAGAGTCCCTTCACCTGGTATCAAATGCAATCAGTCCACGGAATATTTTGATCCAGTGAAGCTCTGTAAATTGAGCACATATTTAAGGATATCTTCTAATACGATGGAAAGAACCAGACCCAAGCCATTTAAGACTGATTTCTTCAAATGCAACAGCACAGTAAACAACCCTATAAGGATTAATCCAAATGCCGTGCATCCTGAGTGATTATTTCCTTCAGACAACCTACCTGACAACATCGTAATACTTTGATGCATTTTCCAGTATGTCACTCCAGCTTTAATATTCTTCAAAATCTTCCCCATGCTCTCCAGTGGGCTATAAATTGAGCTGTCAAGAACCATTTCTCTCCCGCTTGCAAAACTCTTCCTCAGGCAATTTCTCTCTCCAAAGGAGCCTGTCTGATGAGGTAAGGAATTTTCAACTGCAGAGTTGCAACACAGCTAAGCTTTTAAGCCTTGGCAATCTCCCCCTCCTTCCCACATCTCCTCATTTCTTCGATCATCAGTGGTGGTGCATATATCAGAGGGAAATGTGGGATGCATCCTGTTATTAGCACCACAAATCATATGCCTTGGTAATTTGCCCGATCATACAGGCTTCATTTCTGGAATGCCTATGTCAGGAAATTCCTGCAAGGGGGGTGGGGAGTCAAATCTACAGAAAACCAAGGATGAAATAATTTGTGAATGCGTTTGTTTTGTATGCATGTAATTATTCATAACTTGACATCACTACACAAGATTCCACCTGAAAACATGTGTTGCTTACAAACCCCTTGTGCTTGTCCTCAGAGCAGATAAACTTAAGAACGTAAGAACATAAGAAGAGCCATGCTGGATCTGGCCAAAGGCCCATCTAGTCCAGCTTCCTGTATCTCACAGTGGCCCCACCAGATGCCTCTAGATTTGCATGAGACTAGATATCTGTTTCCTGATACCACTCCCCTGCATCTGGCCCTTGAAGTACCCCCGTTTTAAGCCTGGAGATTACACATCTCCCTCATGGTTTGTAACCTGTGATGGACTTTTCCTCCAGGAATCTGTCCAATCCCCTTTTGAAGGCATCCAGGCCAGATGCTATCACCACACCCAGTGGCAGGGCGTTCCACAGACTAACAACACGCTGGGTGAAAAAATATTTTCTTTTGTCTGTTCTTACTCTCCCAGCCCTCAATTTGAGTGGATGTCCCCTAGTTCTGGTATTTTGTGAGAGGGAGAAGAGCTTCCCTCTATCTACTCAATCATACCCCCCTCAGGCACCTTTTTTCCAGACTAAAGAGCCCCAAATGTTTTAGCCTTTCCTCATAAGGGAGGTGCCCCAGCCCAGGGGCACCTCCCTTGAATTATAACTTGTATTATGTCGCACCAAACTAGCACATACATGAAAACAATTGTCCAAGACTAGATGACAGTACAGGGAAGACTTGTTAAGGAACCCCAAATGTGGGGTTATTTTTCCATTAGCAAACATAGTTAACTTTTTGATCAGATCAGAAGTTTGGGAGATGATTGATATAATACTTCCTGAGAAAAAGACTGTTAGATTAATATGTGCTGTTAAGAATATACTTGTTATCATACAGAGGGAGAAGTATTCTTGAAGGCTTTCATGGCCAAGATGTTGTGAGTTTTTTGAGCTGTTTGGACGTGTTCTGGACGTTTTTCTTCATGATGTTTCACCAGACTCTGTGGCTGGCATCTTCAGAGGGTAAAGAGCTCAGGGAACTAGGAGTTCTCTCTATGCTCTGGGAGAAGATTTGGTGAAGGAAGAATCAGTGGGGCTTCTACTTTTTGAAAGCTTAAAGACGACAACAATAACAACAAAGATCTATCACGCTCACTGCTATTAAATATATGAGCACTCACCATATACATGCACACCTAACTGTACAGTTCTATCCATGTCATTCCAAACACCATATTATATACTTAGAGAAACTATAAAGCGTACAGTACAAGTAAAATGATTAAGAATGGCAAGTTGAAGGGAGGGTAGTCCTAGAAATGTAGCATTAAGAAAAGGCATAGAGAGGAAATGGTAAATGATATGGTAATAGTAAAAGAAAGAATCTTTCTCCCTTGAAAAAAGGATTTTCCAACAAATTATATTAGTAATAGGTTTTTGGGAAACAGAAATGTACTTTATGCAATATGCATATTACATCACTGCAACAAAATGCAGCAATGGACACATGCTTAGATGTCACAGAACACTTAACCGTAAAGAGCCCATGCGGTCTAGAGGTTTGAGTAGTGCCCTGGCAGCTTGGAACCTGAAGTTCAAATCTCCAACCAGCCTTAAACCGACTGGATGTAAAAGTTGACAAAACATATGTTATGTATATTTAACAGAATGTGTAAAGTGAATTGTAAAATGGAGGCAGTTAGATTCTGCAGTGTCATGATGTTAATCCACAAGTGTTAGAGACTAGTAATCACAGGCATGTTAAGTGATGAAGTGCAGGTGGAACTGATTGTAACATCATGATTTGTAATGGATAGATCAGATTGCATCAGATTGTTAATTAGTGATTGCATCAGATCTTATGAGTGCTGAATAAGTATAAAAGGCACTAGCTTACCATTTGTAACTGGGGACTGTTATGGTGAGAACAGTTTACCCCACACTCTGTTTGTCTGTTTGCTATATTGTATATAATGCTTGGTGGTTATGCTGTGTATATTTTGATGTATATATGAATATATGAGTTTTTACTCTATTCATTGTCATTGTCTTTCTGATAGACTAACTCTGCAAACCCTTTATATCAATACTGACATTTTATCTACGTTACTGCTGCACTGTTTTGTGTCAGGCACAAGTATATATTATTATTATATTTGCTGCCCCCTTAAATCTGCTGACATGATCTTGGGTCCATCACTTTCTCTTCGCGTAACCTACCTCACAGGGTTAGGGTTAGCAACAAGATGAAATGACAAGGAGGTCACGTTTTCTACCTTGAAGGCACTGATGTAAATGTGGGCTATAGAAGTAACTGACAAACTAACTGATTAATTAGTAGACATTAGTCATGATGACAGCTCTTAGGTTTGACAATGATTAGGAATCATTGGAATTTAAAACGGACCCCTCGTGTTCTGAAGTGATAAACCTCAGACTGGCATTCTGGGAATGAACATATGGGGCATATGAGGCTCTCCATATATGGCTGACCTACAAGTCCCAGCCATCTTAGCTGGCACAGCCAATATGAATAGGTTTATCAGAGTGGTGATTCATTGACTTCTGGATGGCCACACCATGTCCATTCCCAACACTAGAGGAACCTCTAGTTTGATCCAACCAAGTAATTATTAACTGAATAGTACAGTGTGGTTACAGTCCCCCCCCCCAACAGCTCATTTTCCTGATACCAGTTTCATCAATGCCTGGGAACTGTTTTAATGAGCCCCCCTGCTTCATCTTTTTGTCCAGTATTAATAGGAAGCAGCTATTCCAATTAAGGCTTGAAATGCTGAGGTAACCTTTCTTGCTATTATAGATTAGATGCCTTGGGCTTCCTCGCTATTATGGAAAAGCTCAGATTTCAGAAACACAACGGGAGTGAAAGGCTGGAACTGTGCAGGTCTTATGATGAACAACTAATCGTTCAGGTCACACTACATATTAACATGTAAGCTGTGTATGAGGCAGAGCAGTGAACGTTCACGTTCATGAAATTTGCTAGATTACGTACAAACTGAGGCAAGAAGATATTTTTTTTTTGCCCTGAGTCTTTTAAACAATGCTGTCATATTGTCAGCAGGGATACCTTGTGAGGCTGCATATCAGCTTGAGAAAGACCTTTTTCTTTGTCAAACTGGATCGGATCACAAGAAATCCTATTTGTGATATCTGAGGGAATTTGTCTCCATCTCTTCCTGAGCCATTTACTGGTAGGGACAAAAGAGCTACTGTTGGAAAGCACCTATGTGGAGGATTCCTGAATTTGAGGATAACACCTTTCATTGGAAAACAGCCCTTAAATTGTACTATTGTGGTGGGGGAGCAGTAAAGAAACGTCTCAGACAAATCAGAGTTCACATCGGATAAGGGACCTCAGATCTGTGGGCAAAATCTAACCCACTTGTGCTTTCCCAAATGGCCATGCCCCACTCCCTGTGAAACTCTTGTTTTCTAGATTTGTATAATGTCCCCCAAGGCTTAGTAGCGAACTTGCAGTAAGAATGTTAAGCTAAGATATGTCAGTGCTTTTCATCCCACAGTTTTACTTCTCTTCCCACTGACTGGTGAAATGTGATTCTGGAGAACTGATTAGTTTGATTGATTGATTTAAAATATTTTTACCCCACCTTTCTCCTTAGAAAGGACACAAGATGGCTCACAGCCCTGAAGGACAACATATGAAGTTGGAAACAATGAGTGTACAACAGTTATCAAGAATAGAGATGGGCACGAACCGAAAAAATGGCGATTTGTTTTGGTTCGGTTCGTTTTAGGGTTCCATTTATTTTGTTTCGTTTTAAATGCATTTTTTAGAAAAAAAAATCATTCCGTTGGTTTGTTGATTCATTATTCATTTTGTGTGTGTGTGTGTGTGTGTGTGTGTGTGTGTGTGTGTGTGTGTGTGTATGTGGTGCTTGTGCAACTTTGGCTGGGGGAAAGAGGGGCTTACTCCGCTGGCTTCGCTGAGCCCTGTTTCCCCAGAAAATGAGGTACAGGAAAGCCAGCGAGGAGCAGCTGAGAGGTGGAGTGGGGAAGATAAGTTTCCCATCGGGAGGGCTCAGCGCTGTCACCGGGAGCGGGGAAAATGTTTAAAGAGCCCCCTCTTCCCCCCTCCCCATGGGGTGGGGTGGGGATAAGGGGGCTATTTATATTTATCTTCCCCCCACCCGATGACAGTGCCAAGCGGGTGCTCAGCGCTGTCACCGGGAATGGGAAAATGTTTAAAGAGCTGGGGCTGTTCCCCCTTCACAGCTGCGAGGTGCTGGCTTGGGGCCAGCACATTTCACCTGCTCTGCACTGGCCCCAAGCCAGCACCTCGCAGGTGCTCCGTGCTGACTTCCCTGTGCCCCGTTCTCCAGAAAAGGAGGTGCAGGGAAGCCAGTGAGGAGCAGCTGAGAGGTGGGTTGAAAGGTGGGGGAAAGAGGGGCTCTTTAAACTAATCTATACCCCTCCCAATGACCCTTTACTTCTGCGTTCCTGGCCTGCACTACAGCTGTAGTGTGGACTGGATTATTATTATTATTATTATTATTATTATTATTATTATTATTATTATTATTATTATTATTATTATTATTATTATTATTATTAAAGCACCAACTGTGCAGCCCTTATGGTACAGTCGGTGCTGGTTTTATTTTATTCTTTATTTTCCCCTTTATTTTAGGGTGCCGACCAGGCCACCCTTGGGGCCCGGTCGGTGCTCTTTTTTAAAAATTATTATTTTATATTTTTATCTTCCGGGTTCAGGCCCCTCACTACAGCTATAGCGCGGGGCTTTTTTAAAATTTATTTTCTTTCAGCGCCGACTGCATGGCCCCTAGGGCCCAGTCAATGCTGGGTTTTTTTCTTATTTTTCTTATTTTCTCTTTTTTAGGGTGTCGACCAGGTCACCCTTGGGTCCTGGTCGGTGCTCCTTTTTATTTTTATTTTTATTTATTTATTTATTTATTTTTTTACTGCCGACCACATGGCCGCACTACAGCTGTAGCACAGCTATCGGCTCCCTCCCCCCCCGGTCACCGTCCCAGAAGCCAGGAAGACCGGACCTCCAGACCAGCACCACGTAGGAGACATCTCCACCCCACCATTAACGAAATGAACCTAACCGAACCAATTTTTCTTGTTTCGTTTCATTCCATTTTAAATTTACCCCAGGGTCGTTATTTGTTTCATTACGTAATGAAACGAATAACGAATAATGAAATGAACTTTTAGTCTCTAATCAAGAAACATTAAAGACAATATTCAAGGCTAAGACCAACGATTGTGAAGAGGCTTCTTACATCATTAAGAAGGCAATACTGAAGCTAAAAACAATAAGCAAAAATAAAGGGAGGAATGCCACTCTGAGAAAAAAAAACTAAAAATGGAATAACACAAGTAGGACTACTTGGGGCTAAGTGAAGTTAATCACTCTTGCAGCTGGTCATGAGGCCCATGGGCCTCACCTGCTCCATTCCTGTGTAGAGGGCTCGCATTCTCACCAAAGTGAACCTCCACCACTTCTTGTTCTATGGTGTTTTGGGCGGTGGGAATGCAGCTTTATGAAAGCCCCAGGGAGAGAAAATTGTCCACTGTGCTCCTAAAGCTTGCCAGAGGTGTAGCAAGGATTTTGAGCACCTGGGGACAAAGTTCGTTTTTGTGCCCTTCCTGCAGTCGCCCCCCACATTGCATCCACCTAACAACGGGGGGACGAACCCTGCGGGAATGTGGTGTGTGTGCGCGTGTGTGTGCCCTAACCCTAACTACACCTCTCCCACCAAGGTGAGAAAGAGGAGGAGGAGGGTGCTACTGCCACCGCACTCCTGCCTGCCTGCTTTGCCGTTTGCCTGGTGCGTGGCGGCAGAAAGGGTGCCGTTGCCATATTTAGGGGAAAGGAGGACTGCTGGGTGGCAGGGGGTGCATGGCTTCCTCCTTCTGTTCCCCCTCCAGGCACCCCCAGATTGCTGCACCCGGGGCAGATGTACCCTTCTGCCCCCCAATACCCTCCTGCTTGTACGTAGGAACTTTGTGTAAATAAATGCCTAGATTTCCCAGATTTCCCATGGCAAGCCCACATGAGGGCACAGGGGATGACAAAGGGAGTGAGGCTTGGTGTTGCTCTCTAAACTTGTCCAGAATAACAAATTCTATAATGCCCAAGCAGGGCTCCTGTCACTCCTCTTTAACAGTAAAGCTAGAGGAATCAACACACAAAGAGACAATTGGATAAGAAGATATTGTGGCTCCTCAGTACAGATCTTTAGGGTTGTATATTTGGAAGGTTAGCCAAAATACTGAAAAAAACCCCAAAAGCAGCTCCCTGCTGTATGCAGCTCATCTGCTTCCCTGCACAAGTATATATGCTAAGTAGGGATGGGCACCTTACGAAAAACGAAATGGTGTTTTGTCATTTCATAATGAAATGAAATGACAGGCAGTGTTTCGTTACGAAACAAAACACAGTTTTATCAATTTTAAAAATGAACCATTTTGTTACTCTATAAAACAGCTCCCCTGGGTTCTAGAGGCACCAAAGACCCTTGGGAGCCATTTCATAGAGTAATGAGTTGTTTTGCTATTGTTTCATTTTGTTATGAATTATTTGTAGCCTGGAGAAAAATATTTGGGACAGCAAGCAACAGTCATATTTTCCCCTCTGCTGTTACCTGATTTATTTTTACTTTTGAATCAGCCTTGGGTACAGAAACACCAATTTATAACTTTCTCACCTGCACTCATTCACATATTTGAGAGCTTTTTAAAAAGTCTTTGGAGATGTTCGTGACTGACTATAAATTAAAAGACCCGAGACTTCTGGGACCAGTGGCTTTCTTTCATTCCTTATAAAAATATTGATTGTGCAAAGGAATGAAAGATTGATTTCTCAATGTCTGTTTCCTAGATTTGTAAGGAAAAAAAAGGGCAGGGGGAAATCTCAGGGTTTCCTTGGAGACCGAGGCTCAGGCTCACGGCACACGGCTAGAAGATACAGAAATAAACTAATTTATACGCCATCCCACTTCAGGGTTCCAATGGGGGGTGGATAGAACAGTCAAATTGTTTTCATTTCATGAAGAACTCCCCTGTACACTAAAAACTAAAATGCCAGGAAATACATATTCTGTTTCACCTGGCTCTTTGGACATACTAGTCTCCCTACAGAAAACAGTATCTTTTTCTTCCATGTGGTAAAATCTTCTGTCATTTGTATACTCACATGCAAGTTGAAGTGATCGAAGGTAACCATGGCTTTACTGTATGGCTGATAGATTGAACCTGAAAACACCTGGATGTGAAAGCCTTCATTTCATTCCTGACCAGTATACCTGAGGCCAGCGGACTGCACAAAGTAGTGGTCTTGTATGTGCCTCAGCTATATGAGTCTCTTATTTCTGCTGCTATATGTCTGAAGAAGTGGACGTGTCCACGAAACATTACATTAAAATATGAAAGTTAGTCTTTAAGGTGCCACATGCTTTGTGTCTTTTCTTTTCTTTTGTTTTTCTTTGATTTTTGCCCAAATAGTAAGGGGTAATCTTTCTCTTGTAATTATAACTGCATTAAAATGTTTCCGGGGGTGGCGGCAGCTAAGTGTCCATGAGAGTGCCAGGGGGGCACAAGTCCTCCCCAAGCCTACCACTGTAGAAAATTAGGAAAACAGCACATCTCCTTTTCTTGACCTTCTGCTGGAGAAGTGTCCAGACATCCCACTTGGAATTACCCTCCACACATTCAACAACTATGGAGAGTGCAGAATAAGCCTATTTGTGTTCAGGCCACCCCCCTCCCCCAGCTTCCTCATCCCTAATGGCTCCATCACCTGATCTTCATAGTTTGGACTAGAGATGGGCATGAAACGAGCAATTTTTTCTTTTCGTTTTTGTTTTTTCTTTTCGTTACATAATGAAACGAAAAATGAATTTTGTCTCCAAAATGAAACGAAACGAACCGAAACAACAGAAATTTTGTCGTGCGTTTCGTTTTCATTGCGGCAAATACATTGAACTGTAATGAATGCTAACGAAACAGCAATTTTTCATTTTCGTTTTCATTTTTTCATTTCGTTACGTAAAGAAATGAAAACAAATTTTTTTGCAAAAAATTCACAAAAAACGAAAACAAACCGAAACGGACCTCCTAAACGACAAACGACAAACAAAACACCATTTTTTTGAGACGTGCCCATCTCTAGTTTGGACTGGCAGTCTGATTTGGAACCTATACATCAGTGGTTCTCAACCTATGGTTCCCCAGATGTTCCTGGACACAATTCCCAGAAATCCCTTCCAGTACAGCAAGTGGTGAAGGCTTCTGGGAGTTGCAGTCCAGGAACATCTGGGGACCCACAGGTTGAGAACCACTGCTATACATTCAGAGCTTGAAAAGTCCAGAAACAGTTTGGAAAAATTACTCTTTGGGATGCCACAACTCACAGAATCCCACAGCCAACAGAAGAAATGTCATTTGAAGAAGTAATGTTGCAAGCCATGATCACTAAGGGTAGGGAAGCTTGGCGGATATACTCTGCATATTCATTGCAAATGTGGAGAGTGATTCTAAGAGAGACATCTGGACATTTCTGCAGCAGAAGACTATGAAAGGGAGACACACTCTCTGGGATGCTTACTGATAGGAATACGGTTTGGGACCTCAGTATCTGACAGAGCAACTCCTCCCAAGAAGAACTGCCCAGATCACTCATGCTAGCCAGGCAGGACATTTGGGAGTTCCAACCCCGAGGGAAGCCCAGAAAGCTGTGACAAAGGAATAAGGCCTTCTCCGTTGTTGATCCCCATTTATGGAATCATATCCCACCAGAAATTCACCTGGCACCCTCACTTCAAACTTTTTAAAAACCTACTGAAAACGTGGTTTTACAGAATGGCCTTCCCTGAGTTCTCAAAACCCTAGCAAGACCCTATCCTTTGTACCGCTTATCTCTAATTGTTCTAATTGTAGTTTTATTTGGTTATATTTGGTTATATTGTGTTGTTTGCATTTTCGTTATTTAAATGTGTTGTTATTGCTATGTTGAGATTTTATGTTGCAAACTGCCCAGAGTAGACCTAGGGCTAGATGGGCAATACAGAAGTCAAACAAACAAACAAACAAACAGTGCACATGGGCAACGCCATCCTAGTCATGCCGGTCACAGTAGGATCTCATCTTCTTGTACAGCCGACCACTCGTTGGTAGGATGGGGGGAACTCTCCATCTCACTCCTCCAGCAAAGGGGTCGGCTGCACAAGGAGGCAGGTAAGAGTTGGCTGGGTTCCTGTGGTGATTGGTATGGCCAGGATGACACTGCCCACGTGCGCCACGCTACAACCGATTAAGTGGTCGGTCCAGTTTGAGGGTAGCGTTCTGGCCTGTATTGGCACCACATGTGTTTCCTCCAGGAAATGACTCCAAAGGGCCCAACTCAAATAGGAAAGAAGATAAGGAGGTGTAGAAGTCTCAGGGGCTTGGCATTCTGAGTTAAGGTTCATCCCAGAGCCCAGTAAGGCTGACCCTTTTGCCTTGGCCCTGAGCATAACCTATTAGGAAACATGACTCTTAAAAAGAAGGATGCATTCACCAAGGTTGTAAGCAAGAGGAAAACAAGTACTCAATAAGAAGAGGAATAAAGAGTTGGGAGTATAACATAGTACAGTGGTACCTCGACTTACAAATTTAATCTGTTCCAAATGCATGCTCTTAAGTCAAACTACTCTTAAGTTGGGGTAACTATCTGAAAATTGAAAAAATAAGTTAAAGAGTAAAAAAATTGAAAAAAATATATGTAAGTTGAACAGACCATATCTAAAATTTGTAAGGCTGTAGTTAAAATGCCAACAGTTTTCTTCTCTTAAGTCGAATTGCTCTGAAGTCGAGCTGCTCTGAAGTCGGTGTACCACTGTATAGCTTTTGCAAACTTATGCCATTCAGGGCCACAAGTTGAGGAACGTATTAGAAACCAATCCATTTGGGGGTAGGGGGAAACCCAGCAAAAGACCAGAAATCCTACCTTTCTCCTTTTTAGTTTCTTACTGCAGAATATTCAGTTCCCCCAAGCGACAGTCACAAACAATGGGACTTAGCAACAGGTTCACTGTGCAACTACGCTGACCATTTGATACTGCTATGAGTGCTTGTACTAGGAGCATGAGTAGAAGGAGTAGCAGCAACAGTAACAGCAGAAAGAGCACTAGATGCTTTATGAAATAGTCATCGGTAGATGCAGCAGAAATGAAAACGAAACAACGGAAGAAGTTGAACGGAGACCAACAGATAGGAACTAGAGAAACTGTCTTCTCCTGCCAGGAAAAGAAGTCATGACTGGAGAACTGAAAGACCCACAGATTGATTTCCACTGGCAACCCAAGAGCTCTGCTGTTTGCCTGGAGCGTTACAGAAAACTTAGATGAAACTGAAATTAATTAAGTCCACTGGGGGTAGCTTTGGGATATGCAAGTAAATTGGATGTCCTATTTATTCACATGCTGGCTTGGGGTGAAGAGAGCAGGTGTAACATGTGTAGTTGGTCGCATCATCTTCAGTTCAAACACACTCTTTCTGCATCCAGAACAGGAATGTTCTAGGACAGCTTTCCGAGAGAAATGGAGGAAAGTCACCGATTCACTGATGGTTGCGATGCAAACGTCTTGGCTGGAATATTATTTGATGCACTTCAACAAACATCTGGTTGGTAAATTGCACAGCTGATAGTAGGCCAGGGTCACGCTAAGAGACAAAGGATCTGGTGCCACATTCATGTCATGTGGATTAAAATTCATGATTTAAAAAAATCTAAAAATCTGATTTTTAAAATTTAAATCAGATGTTTTTATTTTATTCAAATTTATTTTAACAAAATGCTTTTGGAGTAAAAAATATAGTTTTCTATTTAAGATAAAATATAGTTCAAAGATTATTCAGGATGAAATAAAAGTTATGTGGCATGAGGCTGTATATTCATGCAATGTTAGTTATTTTCCAATCTCTGGAAAAGCAGGCTTGCGTGCAAAAGGCAAGCAACGCAACAAAGAAATGCAAGGCCTGGTGAAATAACACCACAATAAGAGCTCCGATGAAAGGAGCATGTTTTAAGAGGCAGGGCATTCAAATTGGTAGACTATTTTAATTTCACACACAGCGTTTTGTTTTAAAGAGTGACACCAAGTCTTGTCATGCTGGAGCAATAATATACCGTATGTTCATTATTGTTACCACAGGGCACAGTTGCTAAAAAAGAAATGATAAATTGAAATAAGCAAATGTTCCTTTCTAGGCTTCAGTGAGTGAATACAGTAAGAAATACATAATAAGCATATAAGGGTCAAATCATAAAATAACAGTGTAAGGGAGCTCGGCACGTGAAGTTAGTCTGGTTTCCAGAAAGCACAAGGCATAGACTTCTGCCACACTTCCAAAACAACACCCTTTAATCCTAGGCTCCTTAAAACCCCCGGAGGATGTGTGTCTGTGAACCAGTAGGACTCTTCTGACCCTAGCTTCAACCTGTTTTAATTTCCAAGACCAAAGTTAAACTTGGTTGTGTACTTTGAGATTGCATACCAACCCAGCCAGATTGGACAACAAAATGTCCAAAATTACTGTACTAAAATTATTTCTCCGGTCAAGGCACTGTCATCAGCCACACTCACTCTCTCTTCCCCAGGGACCAAACCTCAGCAAAATATTTTTATTTTGGAAAAGTAGTAAAAAGACAAAAATCATCAATGTTATAGTAAAGGCAAAAAGAGTTCAGGTTAAATCAGACATGTCCAAAGTCAGGCCTGGGGGCCTAATGCGGCCCATTTTCAAATTTCGAGTGGTCTGCGACCTCTTCTCTCCACCGGCTTAGCCTGTCACACATCCCTGCCTCTGTCCACCACCACCCCAGCCACCTGCCCCTGGCTCCCTGGCTGCAGCATCCTCACCACCTCATTACATGTAATAGAGACCTCTCCAAAGTCCAGCCTGGGGGCCAAATGTGGCTGAATGGTCGCCCCCCCCCACATTTTCACGTCGCCCATTCTGGCCCTCCTTGTGAAAACTTTGGACATTGCTGGCTTAAAGTCTAAGTCAGGCATGTCTAAACTTCGGCCCTCCAGATGTTTTGGACCACAACTCCCACAGTCCTTTGCCATTGGAAATACAGGCTTGGAATTCTGGGAGTTGTGATCCAAAACATCGGGAGGGCCGAAGTTTGAATATGCCTGGTCTAAGCAGTCTCAGGAAAGCAATCCAAGAAAATAATAAAAGCTAACTAAGTGCCTCATATCAGCTCTTATCTGAGGGTCTTGTCAGTCTAGCTAGCTGCGAGTCCTTCATTTTATTCTTCATTTTGACCTCTTGTCACCCTGGTCAGACCAGGGTGACAAGAGGTCAAAGTGAACTATAAAATGAAGGACTCCCAACTAGCTTTCTTCAGATTGACGAAGCTGTCTGGATGAGCAGTGAAATGTTTCAATCTCTCAAGAAAAAGAAGTCCAGTTGCCATGACTCAGCTTCCAGATAAACTCACCTGGATGACTAAGAATCTTCACAGACATATCGTTAGACGGAACTTTATCAAGAACTGGCCTACTTTGATGACAGTTTGCAAGCAAAAATTGAGAAAAAAATAGATGGCACTATCACAGCCAGAATCCTCAACATTGGGCTTCAGAGAAATATATTCAGAGTTGAATATATTCTGAGCATCCAAAACTCATTTCTGAAGCTTTAAAACAAGATACAGAAAGAAAGAAAAAACAGAAATAAAAAATTTTTGGTGCTGTTGAAATTTGGAACTGAGTGAGCACTTAAAAACAAAACTACACACTGGACAAAATTACGGTACATGCATTTAAAAAACCATGGGACAAGCACTGTCTCCAGCTCATGTTTTCACAAACATTGTCAATATCTGGTACCAGGGTCAAACCTTAAGCGCTGAACAAGTCACGATAGCTGTGGGCATCCAGCAACCATCCACCTCTACTGCCAGCTACAATAAATATCAGAGCTAAGGAGGAACCAGCCATTCAAGAAATACATGTTTGATGATGACGTTTTACAGAAAGTCATGCCAGTGAACGGGTGGAAGTCAATTAAACCACTTGGATTCTGAAACTGTTGAAGTACTGTAATGACCTCAACTTTTAACTGCAGTAGCTTCTTCTGCTGGTGTAGAAAGTATATCACCTGCTGTTGGACTTATTCATTACGTATTATGAGAAATCGGGTTGGGACCCAATAAAGCAGAAAAGACAATTTTCCATTATGAACAAAGAAGAGAATAAAGATGAATGAGCTACAGAAGACACCATGTGAAAGGACGACAAACCAAACCAGGATTGTATGAGTCACATAAAGAACCTTTCTACGGTGGTGTGTGAAGAAGGATTTCCAGTCCGTGGACCCCATCAAATGCTTTCTTGACTTTCCTAGGTATTCAACGTCCTGTGATTAGTGCAGTGAATTACAGGAAAACCAGCCCACTGAATCCAGAAGGATTGGGGGAATCAACTCCCCCATTAGTTCCATTCGTTCAAAGAAATTTACTCTCACTACGCCTTAACTATCCTAAAGGATGTTGATTTAGAGGGCGTCCTTTTGTGCCATTTCCTATTCTTATTCTCTTTTACTTTCTTTATTTTTCCAAGAGAATCCCAAAGAAGCCCACAGTAAATCTAAGGATGAATAGCTGGGGAACCCAAAAGGTCATGGGGAGGTTAGATCAGGTAGAGCAGGGCTGTTCAACTTTGAACAGGCCAAGGTCTACTTTTTCCAGCCCAAAGTGCCTGAGGGCTACTACACTAAAACCTCTACTTAAGAATTTTATCCGTTCCAAGCATATGCTCATAAGTAAAAACTTTTGTAAGTAGAGCAGTGGTTTCCCACAGGAATGCATTGAAAACCAATTAATCTGTTCTGGAGGGAACAGATTTCAATGTGCCATGGCCCTTGAACTGTCCCGCTCAGCTGAGACAGTGGGCTGGCCAGCCCAGAATTTTGCTGGGGCAGTGGTGGTTCTTGGGATGGGTGGGGGAGGCGCGGAGCACTTATCCCCTCACTTTTTTTATTGATGGACAGCGGGCTACTTTTGAAACCTTTGTGGGCTACCAGTAGCCCGTGGTCTACCTGTTGGGCAGGCCTGAGGTACAGCTCATGCAAGTAGATGACTATAGGAGGCATACTCCAACAGCCCTGGAGCACCTGTCTGGGTATGTGTGGTCTGTCCCCAACCTAAAGCTGGTGCCCCTTTCTCCTCCTCATCAAGAGCAGAACCATCCACACGACCAACAGAACTCCCCAAAGCACCTCACAAAGCGATGAAAACAGAAACGACAGAGAACCAGGCAGCAAGGTCCTCTCTGGAAAGAATAGGGAGGCAGAAAAGCTTCTCCCCACAAGCAACTTTTCTAAAGAAGTGGCCCTCAGAAAGGGGGCAAAAACTGCACTGGCTGCAGTGGTGGGCTTCAAGAAAATGGCTCTAAAGCCCAGAGGTTCAAAACCCTAACCCTTGCCAACCATTCAAGAAGAACAAAGCCCTCAGAAAAAGCTTCCCCAATCTCAAAGCCACAGGAAGGCCAAAGAGAGTGGCCTCCTTATAACTGGGCACCAAGAGGGGAGAGGGAAGAGGCCAAGCTCCCACCACTACTGTATAGCAAACAGGCTCCCTAGGCAACCCCAAAGATGGCAGTATCTGCTGAGAATCCCAAAGCTCCCTGCCTCCAGCTCTGAATTGACTCTCACCCACCTTCAGGGCTTTTTTGTCCTCAAGAGACAAGTGGTTAACACACACACACACACACACACACACACACACACACACACACACACACACACACACACACACACACACTTACACATCTCTGGGAAAGGACACAGGCCAGTGGCTGGAGAAAAGGGGCCATCACTTCCAGAAGCAACCCTGGTTCCCTTCCTTAGCCACCCATACTTGGCCCAACCCCAGGGGAAGACCACAGGTGACACCCAACCATATTTGGTCATTTTGGGCCATGTTGTGGACCCTTCTGCTTTCGCCCAGACATAGCAGTTATTCTTTAAAGTACCATGATGCCTTTTTTCTTTTGTTTCTTGTTTCTTTTTCAAATGCCTGCACAAACATTGCTGCCACTAACCTTCTGTTTTGTATTTCCTGGTTAATTATAAGTACTGAACATATGCTGTGTTTCTGGTGAGGAAAGACTCTTAAAAGAGCCTAGCGGCACTGTGGTGAACCTGCTGTACTGTAGCCCAAACTGTGCTCACTAACAAGTGTAGGTGAATAAAGGATATTTTCTTCCTTTAGCAATAGCTTTAATTCCACTTTTATTTTCCAAAGCAGGGATACAAAATCAGATTGATGGTAGTTAATCAAAAGCACTTTGTTAAACCTCCACAGATTCATAGATTCATCAGACTAAGCACTGCCGGCTTCATGGTAATGAATCCGTGGCCCTTCTGAACTTGCTGGTTCCTGTCAACCCCAGCAGCCTAGCCAATGGTGAGGGATAACGGGAGCAATAGCTTATCAACACCGGGGGAGGGGCAATAGGATGCCCCTCCCATTTTATGCCACACAGACTCACCAGTTTCAGCTGAAAGATCTTTTCAAAAAAGAAACTGGTGCTAATAATGCCACACATAATCAAAACAAAATCACAATTATACTTCCACAGGACTGAAAATCTTCTCTAAACTTTCTCAAAGCAGGTACAAGTTCCTCTTGAAGAATCTGTCCAGTCCTGTTGGATACATCCAATCATGTAAGAAGTTTATGGCTAGAATTCTGTGGCTAATTTATGCTCTGTAAGGGACAATGTATTAAGTCTTGGTGCAAATTATTCCTTCTTAATGAGATGCTACTTCCATTCCTTGGCATGCACGCACATAGGAACACAACCCGCGTCTCTTTAATGAGTGGCAATTTCCTGCCAAGGCCCACATGTTTTTTTCTTCTACAGGTATAACTCATGAATAGATTCCGGTCAATACGCTGAAGATGGCAGCCCAACCAAGGTTCATGTCTTTTCCACTTTAATTCAGAATGATTACAAAATCAACAAAGTCCGTAGGTAATAAATTGCAAGTTCATTGTAACTCCCTTCCCCTCCCCCATAGTATATATTACAGTTATGCTTCTAAAATAATGTGTGTGTGTGTTGCATCGTTACAGTCATGACTGTGTCTTTGGAAATACTGTATATTACTTCTAGGTATGACAGAATGATTAACCTTTCTAGTTAATTTCAGCTGTTACTTTTAGAGGCCATTTAAGGCTTTATATACTTTAAATAGACTTTTTTTGCTGATGACAATCATATACATTTTTTTCTTAATAACCAAAACATCAAGAGTAAGAAAATCAGGAATATAACAAGTCACTGCTTTTTGTTTATACAATGACAATGGCAATAAGTTAACCTCCCCCCATACTTTGCAACAACAACATATCTAATACGTTTTTGTTAAACGTAGCCTTCCAGGCCTTGGAAGTTCTGGATATATTGGTTCTCACCCCGCAGATGTCCAAGAGCTTTGCTTACCTCGACAAAGATGAAGCACGGGATGATGGAGTAACTTCGCTGGGTGTTGTTCCCCAAAGCCATTTCTCATTACACCACAAGAGGTTAAGAGTGTCCAAATGGGTTCAAGGCTGGCAATAAATGAAAACAGGACCACATCAACAGCAAGAAGATAGAAACCGATCACAGGTTCTGGCTGTATGATTCATATGCGCATTACAGTACAGCAGTGGTGGCCAAACCTTGGCCCTCCAGATGTTTTGGAACACAACTCCCAGAATTCCAAGCCTGTATTGCCAATGACAAGGGACTGTGGGGTTGTGGTCCAAAACATCTGGAGGACCAAAGTTTGGCCACCACTGCAGTACAGTGATACATCATGCTGGAAATCTAATCCAAGGCTCTTAAATTTTATCTGCATATAAACACTGGAAAGCGCCTTACATTTAGAGAGAACAACAGTCCGTGTAATCAGGGCTATGTATTCTAACTGCCAGGGTAATAGTCCTTCAAGACATGTTTCTACTGCATGCTGATTTAGGAAGCAAGTTACCTGTTTATGCGAAGTAACCTGTAGTTGCAATATTACTTTTATAACAACACCTACGTTGTAACATGTAACACCTAATTACTTTCAAAAGTTACCTGCTGAAACTTCTGAATGCATGCTTAGAGCCAGATTGACAAGAACGTTTTCAGTTTTATACTATTTTCTTATCATTTTCCAGTGTCAGGGGAGTATTCTCCCCTTGTGTCTTTTCTAGTTTTGGGAACATTTTCAATATCAGAACTGGCCAATAGAGGGAACCAGAGAGTGTTTCTTTCTCTATTTCAGGCATTTTGGTAAGGATACTGCACATCAATGAGTTACTTGTGTAAATAGAACAACAGTGGCAACCTGGTTGACTTAATGAGTTAATGCCAGAAGTTTCTTTTAAAATATAATCTTCTCAGCTCAGTCCTATCTTTTGGGAGGTCAGTTTTCCATCTGAGGGGCTGCCAGAAGGTGAGCCTCTTTTTGAAAATGCATTTGAAGGCTGCTCAGCCCAAGACGGATTTAAAAATAGCCATGAAGAAAGAGATCAAGGATCTCAAAGTTGCCCACCCACTGTGAGCACACGCGGAGCTGAGCCAGGAGGAAAGCAAGTCACTTGGTTACCGTCTTTCCCACTTTAGGGAGATGCAGTGTAGTTCTCTATTAAATTACATTAGAAACACTTCTAATAGAGAATTGGTCCATATAAATTAGCACATAAGATTTTACGTGGTTTGATGCCCTCTTTTCTGGTGATTCAAGCTTCTTTTCTGGAACCATGAATTTCATTGCTACTGAGATCAGGCTCACACCAACAGAGGCTCTGTTGCCATTTCTCCCTGCAACACACATACACCTAGTGCAGCCAGACCTACCCTCCTAGCCGAAAGAGAACAATGACATGAGACAATCTCCGTACAATGAATGGTTTTGGCTCCTTAAATAAGGCAATGCAGATAGACAACCCAGAAATGGTTAATTCATTAGCATGAAGTTGGTCCAATTTCACCTAATTTATTCCCACGCACATCCCCTGAAAGCCCTTCAAGCAAAGAAAAGGAGGCATAGGTTAGTGCATTTCATCTCCTGGGATGACGGGGGAAGTGGGGGGGGATACAGATCCGTGGAATTCACATTCCGTGAACTGTAAATTAACCGCAAAGGTAGTTAATAAAGGAAAGTCACAAAGGCAAACTTGTTGCCCTGAAAAAGATTTTTATCCCTAAAGGAGGAAAGGAGGAGGGGATGATTGGTAATTCTAATAAGCTGAAATGGCCTGGAGGTTAATGCCAGGTCCTTTCAACCTTAGGCCAGTACTAGGCATTATAAGAAAAACATAGTTGTTGCTCACTTTAAAAAGAAGAATATAACCCCACCTTCCTTCCTTCCTTCCTTCTGTGCTTGGCAATACAGGGTTGGGCAACATTGGTGCAACTGAGGCAGTATTGCCAACTCCCAGAAGGAGTGAAGGACTTCTGAGAAATTTATATGGAGAAAACACCAGGATGTTTGCTACAAACTGAAATCGACTTGATAGCACATAAGCGTCAATACCTCCCCCCAATCATAGTCTATATCAGGCATGTCCAAACTTCAGCCCTCCAGATGTTTTGGACCACAACTCCCACAGTCCTTTGGCATTGGCAATCTAAGCTTAAAATTCTGGGAGTTGTGGCCCAAAACCTCAGGAGGGCCTTAGTTTGGACATGCCTGAAATACTGTAGTCAATGTTTACTCTTTCTCATGACGTGAAATCCTTTTTAGATATGTCACTTTTCATGAGAATTTTAACAATTTGCTTTACAAAAATACACACCAAAGAACTGATGCTTCTTTGTTTAAATGTTTTCCCCTTTCAGATGCTCATAATAAAGGGTGGTACAATCCTAGCTCGAAAATGTGCGCTATAGAGGTTTGTGATTATTCACTAGCCTCTTCTGCTACAGATCTCAGAGATCTGCTAGCAAAGCAATATTCCGGCAATATTCACTCAAAATCAGACAACCTGCCAACAACATACTGTGTCGGCAAAGCAGAAGAGCCAACAAAGTTGACCGAGTAAGTGTAAGGAAGTAGTAAGGTCAGATCCAATCCTCCTCCAGTCCAGACACAGCTACAATGCCAGCAGAGTGATTGTGAGAAGTCTGGAACCTCCCTAGGCTGAGAAGGGTTATGGATTCAGAACAGCTTCAACTGGCCCCAGTATAATATCAGCTGACCACTGGGACTTTCCATCAGTTAGAATCGCATGCTTTGGCTTACTCTTTGAGAGCAAACTCTTCTAATCTCAGTGAGTTGACCAGGCTGGGAGAAGATGAGTATTCTTGGCCATTTTCTGAGTTGCTGTGAATCTGAGTGTGTGTATTGTGTTGTTATAGTCGTGACTAGACATGGGCACGACCTGGCGAAATTCTCATTTCCGTTTTCGGTTATCGTTTCCGTTACGTAACGGAAACGGTAACGATAATTAAGCTGTCAGAACTCGAACTCGAACCGAAAAAAGAAAAATTTGGTCGGGTTTTTCGTTTCCGTTTGTGGCATCACGGCGATCGCGCAATGTGAAGCACAGAAAAAGTTTTTTAAAGTTTTTTTTTTAAAAAAACCCGACTCCCGGCCAAAAAAGCAGGCGAAAATTTGCCTGCCTGAGGCTTTGCCACCTACCAGAGGGGTGGTTTCTGGTGGGTCCCCGGCCTCCCCCCCTCTTCTCCTGTCCTGGGCTGCTTGCACCAGGCTGGGGGGGTCATCCTCATCGTCTCGCCATGCCATGCGGTGGGGGGGATCCAAAATGGCGACCACAATTTTTCTTTTGAAATCATGGTCAAAAATCACACCAAATCACCACAGAAACATGTGAAATTTATTTATTTTAAATGCCTGAATTTTAATAGTAGCAGCAGTGGGTTTTTTATAGCAATAAAACGTCGTATTGATTTTATTTTATTTTATTTTATTTTATTTTTTTTAGACCTGCCCATTTGGGCTGGGCATGGGATGGGACCATGCAAATTTTTTGAACCATTCCACCAATGGCATCACCAGGTTTTTGACTGACACTTCTGGATGTATCGGAGGGCATAAAAAGCCGAGGCACCTTCCAGAAATCGCAGTCGGGTATATGGATGTGGTTGAGGGAGGAGGGCTGGCTGCTGGTGCTGGTGTGATCCGATCGAGATTGAGAAGGGAGGATGGAGGCTTTAGGATTTAAGTTAGGCAGGCAGGGAGGGAATTGAATTTAGAAAATAATTTCTTTGATTCCCTGCAGCTTTGTCTGCTGAAGGGAATAGTAGTTTATTCTTTATTTCTTCTCTGGCAGTTTGTGGGGATTTTTTTTCTGATATTGGATAAAGGGGGAGGTTCGACTGGGAGTGGGAGGTGTGGATTTATTTTAAAAATATATTATATACTACCATTTATTTTCTATTTTCCCAACTTCAATTTGCTTGCGCACACACACATTTGGGGTGCAAGCCAAGAACAGAACCTCTATCCTAAGTGATATCCTAACTGCCCACTCACCCGTCCGCCCGCGCTGCCACCCGCCTGCGGCCCGCGCCGCCGCCCGCCCACTCGCCCGCCCGCCGCCGCTGCCCACCCACTTGCCCGCCCCCGCCTAGGGCGCAAAAACACCTAGCGCCGGCCCTGATTGCGGGACGCCCCTATGCTCTGGGAAGTCAAATCACGCTAAATTGCGGTGGAAACGACAAACGACAAACAGAAACGACAAATTTTTGAAAAATTTCGCGACAAACGGAAACTATCCGAAACGGACCCGTTTCAACAAACGAAAACTCGAAATGTCATTTTTTCTGGTCATGCCCATGTCTAGTCGTGACTGACTCTTCATGACTCCATGTCCATGGAGTTTTCTTGGCAGGAATACTGGAGTGGTTTGCCAGTTCATACTCCAGGCGCCTACAGCACCTGGTATTCCCTGGTGGTCTCCCATCCAAGTACTAACCAGGGCTGACCCTGCTTAGCTTCCGAAATCAGGCGAGATTGGATATGCTTACGGCATCTCGGCAGCTAGATCTGAGACTCCCTAACAAAACCAAGACCTTGTCCTTTCTTTCCCTTTTTTTAAAAAAAAATGTTTTCTGCTCATTGTTTACTCAAGAATGTGTTCAAGTATGCATACTTCTGTGCCCTTTCGAGTGAATCCTGAGCAGGAAAGATGCCATCCTACATTGCATTCTGTGCAAGAGGTTTAAGAATCCTGCACAGCTTGGTATTTCTCCCAGAAAAAAAAGGTCTAAGAAATTTCTAAAAAGCCCCTTGAAATTTCATACAGTGTGACCATTTGTCAGGAGGAAAATCTCATGGAAAATAATTTTGCTGATAAGATTTAAGGGGTGCTTTTTTCTTGGTTTCTTGTTTTGCATAGCATGAGGCTGTGTTATTCACATGAATGTTCCTATGTAGGATTGCTTTGTAAACAAGAAACAGTCTAGGGAGACTGTAATACTCTCAGCTGTAATATTGAGAACCTATTTTGTTTACAAAACATTGATTCAGCCATTGTAATGAGTAGTACTAACAGGGAAAATATTTCTTTCTGAAGAACAAACAAACCCTACATTATTTTTGCTCAGGAAACCTTGTGTCCTATATGGGACAGCCAATTATTATGCCATGCTTATAGCAGCTATCAAAGCAGACAGTACTAGATAAGAAAATCCACCTTGTCACGGAGGGGGAAAATCTCCCTCCATAGAATCTCTTTACAATTTCCAATGCTTCTCCAATTTTCCTTGAACTTAGCCAGCATTTTTAAGTCAAATATTTCTTGATCTTACCATTCTTTAATTTGTCCTCCTGCAGGTTTTTTAAGTTATTCGCATCTGCTTGGAGTCTTTTGATTTTAAGTTCCAGCCTGATCTTCCACTGTGGTTTCTCAAGCCATTGGGGGGTGAGGTGGGGGCTTCAATTGTGGAATCCCTAGTTCTTCCATTACTATTACTGCTGCACTATAAGCAAGCTGATTTATCTGTTCAATGGAAGTTATATGGACTGTTTCAAGTGCAGAGTTTACGTCGTTCATCAATGGTATCAATTTTTTTCTAGGCATACTCTTCAAAATCGGGACCCTTCCCCTCTCTTCATTTAATGCAGCATGTGTCATTATTTTATTCTTCAGTTCTTGCTGCCTAATAGTGAGCTCTGCTGGTGTTCCAATCCTAATTGTACCTTCTTGTGGTTCATTTTTTTGCAAAACATCCATATTTTCTTCAACTCCAGACTGTTCAATGTCCCCAGACGTTATTAATCTATTTTTTCCTCCTATTTGGATAATTTGTTGACCCCCAATTTCACAACTCCTCAGTATTTCTTCCAGTCCAACTTCACTAAACACCTTGTTTCTGATAATATATCTTCATTGGTCAGCTACTTTCAATAGGGGTTGGCCATTTATCTATCTATCTATCTATCTATCTATCTATCTATCTATCTATCTATCTATCTATCTATCTATCTATCTATCTATCTATCTATCTATCTATCTATCTATCTACTGCCTTTTTTGGATCATTTCTTTGCCCTGCCTGTCTACTGGATTCATCTAGCAATGTAAGAGAAAATAAATCTCCCCATATTGTAGTAGTTTTGGTATGGGGATGCATTTTGGTTTTATTTCTTACCTTGCTTGCTTGCTTTTATTGTTTTGGGGGGGAAGGAACTCAGTCTCTGAGTTTGTGAGTGTCTTAATTCTGGTATTTTCCCAGTTTGGTGGGGTGGGTTGCTTTTGATGGGTTTTTAAAAATGTTATTTGATTAATTTGCTATATATTTGCTCTGTTTAAGATGGATAACTTGCTGGCTTTTCTTTTTCATTTATTGTTGCCTGCTTTTGGATTATTATTATTATTATTATTATTATTATTATTATTATTATTATTACAGTACAGTATATTGATTTCTCTGGGTGTTTATACACGACCCCTAGCTTGCTTCGGACCTTAAAAATGTTTACAGCTCATTTGCTGATTTGCAGACCTGCTTTTTTTGACAAATATTTGATCCGGTGTAAGATTATCTGTTTGAGGGCCCTTTAAGAGATCTGAAGAACAAAACGGAGGTAAGACGGCATTCTTTTCTTTCTTTTTTTCCCTCCCTCAGGCAGCCAGCAACCAGGAAGTGCGGAGGGTGGGGACAGAGGAAAAAACCCCTAAGATCTCTGGTCCGAATTTAAGTGGCCAGCGGATCTTAGGGGGGAAAAGGCCCTCTATTGCTTCACCTCTGCTGTTTTGCAGACCTTTTAAAGAGTTATCTGGAGGGCCCAGAAATACAAAAGGGGAAAACCCAAAACCATATCATAGCACATGAGTTTTGAAATACTGTGAAACTGAAATTGAAATAGGGCTTCTTCTATTAATGGCGGGTTACTGCCATATTAAAAGTGGTATAAATCTTTCATAAGTAAACAGACAATCTTATGTAGTTAAATCTGTTGCAAAATTTGCCTTCCATGCAATAAAGATTCATTAGCATTTACTGCTGATTGTGGGCAATTTTTTTTTTGTGTTAATCTTTTTCGTCTCTTAATGATTAAAATGTGTTTTAGTGGACCTCCCTTGACTTTCTGTCCACATGATTACCATATATAGAATTATTCTTAAAAGTACCATTAAAGGTCACGTGACTGTTTCAGCTTGTTACACAGCCTGAAACAGTTTAACTCAGCTACCTCTGGAGTATTTACAGGTATTTGTTTTAGGACTTAAGATGGTTACTATTTACTTAATTAGTTGTTTTGCTTTTTAGATTTCTACACTGCACCCTTTATTGTCAGGAGTGGGGTTTCCCTTCATGCTGAACGAAAGAACTGGTACAAGGGAAACACAAAAATAAAAGAGGAAAATCTCGTTCCAAAACCAGAAATGAAAGAAATATAAACATTTCCCCCTGCGCACATCCCTATTCATGGCACCTCATATCTGTTACCCCCGGTAACTCTCACACTCTGAAAAATGATAGCAGAATACAGGTACTCTGCTGTAGACTTGTTTACTGATGAAGAGATCTATCATGTAAATTATTATTAACTATGATGGCACTGTTATCTCTTAAGACAGTGATTCCCAGTAAGTGGTATAGACAGCACTTTCCTGGATGGCACACAACTGTCACAACAGTTATTAAGATTTTTCTCTCCCTCTCTCACACACACAATCCCCTCCCTCACCCCATAATCTCTTGCAGGTGTGATCTGCTGCCACCCATTGATTCAGCATCCCACAAATTCTCCACCAGTGGCTTTTTTGGCATAATGTTTGGAAACTTGATGTGTCTTCCAATCTCCCCATTTTTTTCTGTCCATCATGCAAATAGGTATGCTGGATACAATAACAGCATGTCTATAGACCTATAAAAGTCTTTCTTAGGGGGAAAACACACACACACATAAGCTTTTATTACTGTCACAGTGGGATTCAATATTTTTGCGACAAGAGACGTGAAATACAAAAGATTGAAATTAAAGAATTCAATAGTAGGAGCAGCAGCCAAAAGTCATCAGATAACAAAAGCCAAGTGGCCTCTCCGTCCCGCCTTCTTATTTTCATTTTCATCCCTGGGAATGAAGTGCCTTCCTTGTCCTCTGGTGCCAAATGAGACGCACTGACGCACAATCCCACCCCCAAAAAAAGAGCCTCTCTCGGTAGGCGCCTGGCAGAGGCCTGTGCCTGTAAATCTAAACTAGTGAACCAGGCAGAAGCAAACCTGTGCAGCCCATAACTCCCATTGTGACCCCCTCCCCGTTCCTCCTGCAAGAAAACCCACAAAGAGGCATCTGCGGGTTGATTATCCAAACCAAATGTTTGGCAAAGCTTTTCCCCAGAACAGAAGGACTGCCGGTGCCTTGGGGAATCTGAGTCATGTGCAGGCTGTTCCGAAGAGCCTTCCCTCTCATAGGCCACTGGTACACAGCACCAGCGAAACTGCTCCATTGTTCTGCTGACTGTCAGGGGAAGGGACTTGTCCCCTGTTCATTGTCCCCTGGGGCCTATTCTTCCACTTTGTCCCCTGTTCATGGCACCTCATATGTGCTGCCTGAGGCAACCACCTCACTTGGCCATACACTGGCTAGAAGGGGGAACTTGCCAAACAATGCAAGGGGAAATGCCTGCTGCACAATAGCGGGTAGTGAGCAGGGAAGAATGGATAGCTGTTTTCCACCAAGCCGACCTCCCACAGTGAGTCTACGACAGTTTGTATGGCCATGTGTAATGGCTGCTTTATTTGGCATGAAGCTAACCACTTTGTGTGTTCAGTGCACAGGATAACCTTCAATTCATGCCAGAAGTACCTTCTTTTTCTTTTTCTTCAAAGGCCAGAATCTTGACAGTAGAGCCTCTCATACACAGGGCTGGTAAAGTCACCAACCATGAGTCATGGCCTTTTATTTTCAATTAAAATTTTCTTATCCCCCCACTGCAGGTCTTTAGCCACCCTAGGGCCCCTTATGACCTGGGGATGCCTTTGGGTGCCTTGGGGTGGGAGAGAATCTTTGATATAAAACTACTGCTGCAGATCCCTGTGATTTCACTTAACTCTCAGTTATAGCATCCACTTGCCACAATTCTGTGGATGGCTTACACGTGCGTAGGTTAAACTGCGAACTCACAGCAGTGAACTGCCTCTTCCAAACAGGACTTCTGTTATGAAGCGCATGCTGGCTGAGCAAGAAGTCACACTGAGGCATGTGACCAGCATTTTGTTAATGAGTGGCAATAACTAACTTATCGATCACCCACCTTCCATACCCGGTAGGTATCCCCCCCAGAATGACAACCACGCCCAAACTGTTGCACTGCGTTTGAGATTGTCATTTAACTGGTTAAATAGGGACTCGCAGATTATCATGTTTCTCAAACTGGGTTAACAAGCAGGGGTCCCTTTTCGAGATGGGCACAATTCGTTGATTCGTTTATTGGCTGAACGGGTGTTTGGTGCTTCAAAGCCACGGCTCTTCTGTGAGTGCCCATTCGACGGCAAGAGCCTGGCTTCTCTTCCCCACCTCCTCTAGGCACCGCCTCCGGGTGGAGACTGAGTGGGGACTCGCTGGAGGAGGTGGGGCTTTGAACCACTAAGCACCTGTTCAGCTGACAAACAAACCAGCAGTTTGTGCCCATCTACAGTCCCTTTTACATAGCTAAAGCTTATATACCACCCCATACCACTTCAAGTAGTCTCTGGGCAGTTTACACTTTAATTACAGGCTACACATTGCGCCCCCCCCCAAGCAAGCTGGGTACTCATTTTACCTACCTCGGAAGGATGGAAGGCTGAGTCAACCATGAGCCTGCTACCTGGGATTGAACCCCAGGTTGTGAGCACAGTTTTACCTGCAGTACCGTACAGGCATTTAAACACTGCACAATGAGACTCTTTAATACAGTTGTCCCCTGCCTTTTCACGGTTCATATACTGTGGTCCCGATATATTGCGGGTCTGCAGTATATGAAAAAAGGCTCCCTGGGGTAAGGAGGAAAGGCCTTCCCAGGCCCATCGGAGGCCCCAAAAGTGCTTCCCCCCAACCGGAAGTGACTTCCAGTAAACCAGAAGTGACCTACAGATCACTAGAAAGCACATTTGGGGCCTCTGGGGGACTGGAAAGCTCCTTGCAGGCCCATTTGGGGCAGCACCAGGCCTGGGGTAAGTACAAGAGCCCCCAGAGAGCCCGCCCAGTCCCGACCTGACCCAGCATCAGCATATTGCGGGTTTTCAATTATTGTGGGTTGGGTCGCGTCCCTAACCCCTACGATAGGCGGGGGTTTACTGTACTGCCAATGATTGGGAACAGCTTTACACTAACCTTGTAAGCAGTATGAATCCCTTTGACAAAATACACAGCATTTTATAAGAACATAAGAACAGCCTTGCTGGAACAGGCCATGCCCCATTCAGTCCAGCATTCTGTCTCACACAGTGGTTCACCAGTTGTTTCAGGGTATTCCCAAGCAGATGTCTTCACCTGCTTAAGATTCCCTGCAAATGGCCTTGAGAGATATCCTGCCTATCTCTCCAACCCAGAGGTTGTCCTTAGGCATCCATATTGATAGCCATTGACACCCTTGTTCTCCATGAACTTGTCCAATCCTTTTTTTAAAGCTGTCAAGGCCGGCAGCTGTCACCACTTCTTCTGGCAGGGAGTTCCACAGACCAGTGATCTTTTTACTTATCTGAGCACTGACCAGCTGCATGGAAAGAAGCAAAACATTAGGGCTTACGGGGAGTTTTTTTGATTAACTGTCTCAGTTATAGGGCGGGAAACATATTTCCATGCCTCTTGTACAGAGAGGCCAGGAGGCCAGGGGAAACATTGCTTCCAATTAGATGAGTAAGGACCTTAATCTACTTACAAAAAGTAGGCTGAGGGAAAGGCCCTCACCATTCCCAAAGGGGGGGGGGGGCGAACACAGGACTACACAAACTCAAGCCCATTGTGTGTAGATGGAGTCATCTACACAGAGGAAAGATCAGCTGACCAACTTGAACTCTAACAAGCCATCCGTCTGGCAACAGATGTTTAGTCAACACCAATAACTGAAACATCTGTTGCCAGACGGAAGGCTTGCTGACAGTTTAATCAGTGGGGTCAGTGCTCTCCTGACAGAGGGAATCTCTTTTCAGCTTCTCACCCTCCAGTACTAAGAGGCTTGGAGCCTGGGAACAAATCAACACTCTGAAACTGAGGTGAATCAGACAGAAGAGAAGGGGAGAGTGTGAGCAGGATGTGGATCTGCATCCTTTGGGCAACATCGCTCTCCAGCGGGTCCTGACGCAGGATGAGCAGCTGTGCCGTCTCCCGCAGGAGTATTTGCGGTCTGGTGTCAGTGTATGCAAAAAACCAAATACTGACGTCACAAGCCTCCTCGATTCCAAGGAAGCTAAGCCTCACAGAAATTCTCCAGTAGGCTCCTGCCGCTCAGTCTGAACAATCCTTTGCAAAGGCTTCTGCTTGAGTGAACTATTTTTATTTGAGATGTCTGAAGAGGGAAAGATTAATAACGGAACACAAGAAAAGAGTAAACACTGTTATTATTCAGTACAACAATTTCTCCACTACTGCTGGTCATTGAAAGGAGCTGATAAGAAAAGAAGGCTTTGTCCAAAGTTTCAACTAAAGGCATTTAAGCAATTCTCTTCAAAAGTCTACCAGTCGATGACTGTGTTCTCAGGATGGTCTGACTGGCTCTCTGGTTCTACCTGTGGGGTTGGTTGGGTTTACACTTGCTGAAGGATACTGAAGTCAATGTTTATATGTGGTAGGCCATTTCTGTTCCATCTACATTCCCAAATAACCACACATGAAATAGTCTATGTCACATATTTTCAACTAAGCAAAGATTTTCGTTAAATATATTTTCACCTAACAGTTTTTAAGGCAAATAAATAACTGTTTATAAAGAAAAACTAAACAAGCATGTGATGATAGTAACTCCATGCTCTACCATGTGCTACTTTCATACATGTTCATACATGTTTTTAAGTCAGACATGGGCAGCTTCTATGGGACTAGGTACCAAATTGAACCCTTCAAGCTGATCAGTGCATGTGCCACACTTTCGCTACACCACCAGCAGCCACCCTATTCCACAGTTATTCTCTCTACGAAGGTGAAAAAATGCATAAGTAAACAACAAGCTGATAACTTCAACAACCCAAAAGCACAGAAATGGGATGACAGCATCACTAACCATAATCATAGCCCTTACAACAGTTATACATACTTAAGATCACCAGCAGAAAACTTGAGTGGCAAAGTGCTGCTTGTTAAGAAGTCATTGGTTTTATTTCCTATCTGAAACGAATTGTCTGACTTGGCAGGGAATGGAAAATACAAACATCAACATCTTAATTTATGATATTTTATTTTATTCTTTATTTATTTTAGAGTATTTTTACCCCTGGAAGTGAAAGCTGGACTATAAAGAAGGCTGATCACCGCAGAATTGATGCTTTTGAGTTGTGGTGCTGGAGGAGAGTCTTGAGAGTCCCCTGGACTGCAAGGAGATCAAACCTATCCATCCTGAAAGAAATCAACCCTGAATGTTCACTGGAAGGACAGATTTTGAAGCCAAGTCTCCAGTACTTTGGCCACCTCATCAGGAGAGAGGAGTCCTTGGAAAAGTCCCTGATGTTGGGAAAGATTGAAGGCAAAAGCAAAAGAGGATGGCAGAGAATGAGATGGTTGGACGGTGTCATTGATGCAACCAGTATGATTTGACCAAACTCCGGGAGGCAGTGGAAGATAGGAAGGCCTGGCGAGCTCTGGTCCATGGGGTCACGAAGAGTCGGACACGACTGAATGACTGAACAACAACAACATTTTACCCCGCCTTTCTCCTTTGAAAAGGACCCAAGGTGGCTTACAGTAATGAGGGATAATATACAGTCCAGTACATTTAAGGCATGTTCAAGTATTTGAGAACAAGGAATGGAGGGACATCTTACAGCATTAATAGACAACATTACATTAAAGCAACACGGTTATAAGTAGTCATAAACATAAAGTCTATGTGAAACCATAGGTTCATATAAAATAAAAATTCATATAAAATACACATCTGTAATGTTGCCACCATCATTAGGACCAATGAGCTTATGAAGCAAAATGCGACCCTTTGAGTGTGTTGAGGAAACCAG
This sequence comes from Phrynocephalus forsythii, assembly GCA_029282475.1. Classification (NCBI taxonomy): domain Eukaryota; kingdom Metazoa; phylum Chordata; class Lepidosauria; order Squamata; family Agamidae; genus Phrynocephalus; species Phrynocephalus forsythii. The sequence continues at coordinate 17,919,320 of JAPFRF010000004.1, forward strand.
GTGTTTTAGGACTGATGGCATGTATACATTTTATTACAGATTCAACTATAGAATTGTTGGAACTTGTATTTTACAAAGTAGGAGTAGAGCAAAAGAAGAAGGAAGCAGCTGTGGAAGCCCTACTCTTGAAAGCCTGGAAGAAGTTCGATTCTGCTCTATAAACTGCCTTGGTGAGAAAATTGCAAATTGCTGATGGACAAGTAAATATATGGAGATACCTTTATTTTGTAAGGCAGTGAACTGTTCTCAAAACATATTATTTTACAAATCAATTTCTGTCTTCTCAAAATAAACAACTGCTGCAGCTCTGTCTTAAACAAACCCCATCAAGAATGCCAAAGGGTGACTGGCAATCACGTCCCCATGAAAACTACCCAATATGGACACAGTAAATAACACATGTACCTTACGAGAGATATGGACATCTGGCAATGCCCAGTTTCCATAAATATGGAATACCTCCATCCCCATATGTCACAATGGCAACAGCAGCTGACAAATCAACTGTGCAGTCAAGTCAGTTCTGACTTATGGTGGTCCTTTTTTGGAGTTTTCAAGGTAGACAGTACTCAAGACATAGTTTACCATTCCCTTCTTCTAGGGCAGTGGTGGCAAACCTTCAGCACTCCAGATGTTTTGGACCACAACTCCCACAGTCCTTTGTCATTGGCAATACAGGCTCGGAATTCTGGGAGTTGTGGTCCCAAACAGCTGGAGTGCTGAAGATTTGCCACCACTGTTCTAGGGGCATCCTGGGACTATGCAGCTTACCCAAACCTCCACAGGCTGGCCCTGCTGAGAGGCACAAGGAGGAACTTAACTCCCAACCTCTGGGTCTGGAGCCCAATAACTGCCTTGCTGAGCTATCTAGCCAGCTATAAAAAAACAACCCCACAGATGCTGATAATTACAAAGAAGACGTCTACCTGGGAAGGAAGGAAAATGTTGCAACCCATCCAACCAAGACCAGCTCTCGTTTGAGTACTTGGATGGGAGACCACCAGGGAATACCTGGTGGCATGTCCAAACTTCAGCCCTCCAGATGTTTTGGACAACAACTCCCACAGTCCTTTGCCATTGGCAATCTAAGCTTAGAATTCTAGGAGTTGTGGTCCAAAACACCTGGAGGGCCAAAGTTTGGACATGCCTGCTGTAGGCAAACCACTCCAGTATTCCTGCCAAGAAAACTCCATGGACATGGAGTCATGAAGAGTTGGTCACGACTGTAACGGCACAACACAACACACAAAGACGACCTCATTTGATGGCAGATGCTGGAATAGGGAAGAGTGGCGAGTTATGTGAAACTGGATGTGATGTCAGTATTCTGTCCCCTGTGCCACCTAAAGCAACAGAATGGCCTGGGCCAACCATGCATGGAGCTCTTCTCTCTCTCTTCCCGGCACTAATCCTCTTTGCATGTTTGGAAAGAATCCAGGCAATTAAACGGCAAGCAGGATATCTCACTAGTTAAGAGACCAAGAAAGAACGGGAGGCAAAGAACGAGGCCGAGACCTTCCCTCGGGAGCAATAAGCCAGACAACCTCTCAAAGAGGGTAAGGATTTGGCTTTTTATTTTTCAAAAGAGAATCCGACCAAACCCCCTTGGGGACACAGCTGTTTTAATCCATTTGCCTGGCACCACTCCAAAGAGAAACAAGGCAGCGAAAAGAAGTGAGATGCAAAGGGATGGCAACTATTTGCTGAAGGGCTCCCTTTTCCGCTCAATAAGATGAAGCCCTGCGTCGCCTCTTCAATGTCCAGTGCTCAGTCTCTACTGCCTTATAGTCCAGATGATGCCATCCCAAGAACCATAGGATTTTTCAGATCTGCTCCGCAAAAGGTACACCAAGAAGGCCAACTGCAAACAGAGGAACCTAGCTTCCTCAATCTCCTACCACGAGGCGACAGGAATGTGGACACCACCACTGGTATAAACGTGTAAAGAAAGGGGACAAACAGTAGGAGTGCTGGAAGAGGCTTGCGTTCACAAGAGTCTCCTCCAAATAAGACCCTAGAACAGGGTCAGAAGAATACCAACCCTGCAGCTGCCATCCTTCATTCCTTTACACTGCAGTCCTTGGGGGAAGAGAGAGAAAACCAGGCAAGGAGACAAGACAGATACAGCTCCACCTTCCTTCCCTTCCATCTTGATGGCATGAGCCCAGCAGCTCCATGGATATGGCGGCTGACAGCGGCTGATGCAAACAAAACTCTGGGAATGCAACTGAAGGGCTATACACGTGTCCCTTTAATTAATGAAGTAATCATTGATTAACTAGCAATTCATTGGCTAATTAATTAGCCTTTAATTCATTAATTAGCTAATTCTATGTTAAGATTGTTATTAGCACCAGCAAGACATGACAAGAGGGCTCAAGCAAAATGCAATCCTTTCCAATCTAGAACACTCCGGTTAGAAAAGCCCCCCACTTTCTAGAACTAGGACTCACTCCATCCCATAAAAGTTACTTTTCCAACCTCTTACAGAAACAGCAATTTGCACTATGGATGCTCTGTGAAGTGTTGTTTGGAGGAGGTTCAACTTCAACATACAAACACACACAAACACACAGAGGGGGGTTGGTCTTCATTATTTAAAAGAGAAGAGGGACCTATCCCTATTTGCACTGCATACACACACACCTAGGGACAGCCATGCTAAATAACACTTCTAATTAAAGGGTTAGAAATAATAGCTTTCAACCATAATAGCTCAAAGAAGCCAAGTATACCTTAAGGGAACGGTTGCTTTCCATACTCTCTTACCTGGATGGGCAGCAGCTTTTCACAAGTGCATCTCTCTTCGCCGAGTGCAGTGGTTCTCACCTTTCCTAATGCCGCAACCCTTTAATACAGTTCCTCATGTTGTGGTGATCCCCTTGCCCTGTTTGGAAGAGGCCACAAGGCTCCTTTGGCAGGCCACTGCCACAGGTGCCACAGAGAACTTCCCTCTACACTACAGGCACCCTCAGCCGATCTTAGCCTCCAGTGCCATTGACTGACTTCCCCTCCAACCTAACAAGCTGTACTCTTCCCCCCCCTCCTTCCTCCTCCTTCTCCAGACCCAAGCCGTTTGTGCCTTTTTCTTCACTGGCTCATGGCGACCAGTGGTTGTTCGACCCCCAAAGGGGTCCCGACCCCCAGGTTGGGAACCACTGGCCTAGTGCTTTCTGAAGACCAGGGTGGCTGCAAGCCCCCAGTTCCTTTACACCACATTTTCTTAAATTTAAGCTGAGCCTATACAGCACTTCCTATACAGTCCAGCATACCTTTCTGCAGCTCTAAGCACACTTTTACACAACCCCTAAAATCTGAGACAAAGGGCTCCCAGATCTGGAGCTTAAAAATGTTTTTCCACCAACTCTGGACTTTAAAAAAAATTAAGTACGACCATGCCCACCTAAGCGCGTCCCAGCACCCTTTTCAAGTACCTGGTCTCCGGAGCTGAAAAATTTCTGATGCGGATGTAAAGCAGTGAGTGCCGGACTCTCCTCGCCTTGTGTTTGTTTTTTTGTCCCCGCTGCCCCTTTAAGAGACAGGAATCACAACGACGCCTGCATTTTTTTTCTCCCTTTTTTTTCCTCCCTCCCCTCACACAGACAGGAACAATGGCGTGCGGAGGGGGTGGGAACACAGGAAGAGCGACAAACCCCCAAGATCTCTGGTCTGAATTTAAGTGGCCAGCGGATCTTAGGGGTCATGTAAAAGCGCCCTAAGAGTGAGTCAAGACAGGTGATTGTTCCCATTTTGAATGGGAAACGAGCACTAAAGGTCCCTCATTGTAATTTAAGATAGTGGAAAAGGACTATTTAAATATAAACCAGTTGGGACAAGTGGCAGGGCAGGAAGTGTCTGGTTTAATTACAAGTTCTATCTAAAGAAGTGTAAAACACACTTCTAATTTATGTGATGGGAAAAAGTCCATCCACAGAAGCCAGTCATTTGCCCAAGGCACATCTGAATTAAGCAAAGTCTTGAATCATCAGCTAATGAACAACAGGAAGACAGCCAGGTAGGTACATTAAGCCTGAAGCCTATAAGGAACCACCAAGAAAATCTTCTCCAGAGGAACTATCAACAGTTCATGAATCCATGACTTGGATGGTAGGGGGGGGGAGGCAAAATCTGAAGCATGAATTCTCCATAGCCCTTTAAACAGTTAATTTGCAAGGCATCCATCTCAGTGTTATGTGAAGAGAGAAGCAAAAGCACAAAGTGAAGCACATCAGCAATGTCTAGTTTCAACTGCTTGGAATCTAAAATCCTTGCTACCCAGATCAGCTGGAAAACCCAGATCCACATTCCATCTGCCAGTGACCTAGGAAAAACAGGGGAAGCCAAGCCAAGCCAAGTGTTCTGTTTGCATACAGCTGTATACTGCTTAAAGCACTCTCTGGGCAATGCACAATTTAGTCATGCAGGCGACAACTCCCAGTGAGCTGGGTACTCTTTTTGACAACCTCGGAAGAAGACTGAGTCAACCACAAGCCACCAACCTGGGAATGAACCCCGGGGTCATGAGCACAATTTTAGCTGAAGTACAGCAGTTGAACCACGACATCATGGGGCTCCTGAAGTAGTCACTAGAAATCGGTCAGTTTTGCTGCTTTCCACATTCAAAATGGGTAAAACCAGTTATTTTCCTCTCAAGTAGGAGGGCATGTGTTATTTAGGCAATTCCCCCCCCAAAAAAAAAACAAATTGAAAGAAAATTCTCCAGGATATACTGCACATCAGACAAATTCAGTGAGCACAGTTGTTCACAGTACAACAAAAACTATGGCTGTTACTTCATGTCCCTCTCATCACTGTTCGCGGTCCCACTTTGGAACCGGTACGAGGAAATCTTACCGCATGTCCATTGCATGACGGGAGTTCGTCCCGACCACGCCCCCTGGACTGAGATTAAAGAGCGATGAGCCATACCCCTCACTGGCCTTGGGAATCTGCTTGTCTTGGTTCTTGTTCCGAGACGAGTGCCCGTGAGGCAAGGCTCATCATGCAACATGCAGTACATTCCCTATGGAGTTAGCAACACAGTGCAGAGAGATTAAAAGACAAACGCCTCGAACTTAGGCAACACAGTGCAGAGAGATTAAAAGACAAACGCCTCAAACTTAGCTCCGTAACGCATTGAAGGCAAAGTTGAGGAAATTCGAAAGATCAAAAAACGGATGGTCAAACCAAAAAAAACCCCAAGAACGAAGGATGAGAAGTTGAGATGTTGTCACAAACAAGGACCTGCAGTAACAGTCAAGGTACCATCAATTACGCCCTGGGTACACGGGAACAGGGACAGTACCAGGACAAGACCATGTGACCGCAAGCGGCATGATCACGAAACGAACATCAACTCAGAACAAGGAAGGACGTGAAGTAACCATCTTAGTTGCATCTGCCCGCTTTGGAGCCGTTAAAGCTGAAGATACTTCAGGCCCAAAAGAGGCATCCTCCCTAATGTAAGATGCACCAGGATTCCAAGCCGGACTTGAAAGAACTGAACACTCAAGATTCTCTTCCTGAACAGCTGAATCTGCTTATATCCATTTCACATTTCAGTTTTTACTTTCCATCCCAAATATGAATAAATTTCTGAATTTCTGGAAATTCATATGAAAAGCACACTGAAATGAAAGTCTCCCCGAGCTAGAGTTAATTTGTTCCCTCTAGTGATGAATGGAAGTGCTCAAGGATAAACACAGTGCATTTGTTTACCCGTCTATCATATTCTCTGACCAAAGTTGGCCAGTCATTGGCTCCAGGTGACTCCATATAGCCCTTGAGAGCCACTGCAGGAAGCCTGGTGACCCATAGTGAAAGAAGAGCCGACCCCTAGGCCAGTGATGGCGAACCTTTTAGAGACTGAGTGCCCAAACTGCAATCCAAAACCCACTAATTTTTTTGCAAAGTGCCAATACAGTAATTTAACCTGTATACAGGTGGTTATGAAGGGGCGATGTCGGGTCCCCACAGAAAGGGCTCCAAGTGCCACCTTTGGCACCCGTGCCATAGGTTCGCCATCATTGCCCTAGGCTCGTCTGCTCCACCGGTGGGAGAATTATGCCTTCTACTCCCAGCATCAAAGACCCTGGTACTTAATCCAGACATGTCTTAATCCTATAAGTCTTCCGAAGACTGACCCCTTTCCAGACACTGGCAAAACCTAAGGGAACATAAAGCTTGCCCTACATTCATCTTCCCACCTAGATCACAGCTGACTCCCATGAACCACTTCTCCTTTATTATAGTGCTTTTCGATCTGGCTGCTAACAGCTGCTGTAGCCTTTTACGTGGACCAATACAAAGAAGCAGCCTGGACAGAGCAGAATCATTTTGCATTTGTACCAGCACTGAAAGGAGACAGTATCGTGCAGGTTCCTATCACTACACCTGTAATACAAGGAGCCTCGTCTCTGAAGACATTCCCCCGAACAGGATAGGCTTTTATGTGCCCTGCAGCCTCTGAAAGGCAGAGGAAAAACTCAGTTTCTGAATTACACACCGCTGCCACAACTCCAGTGGGTTACAAGGGGACCATTGTTCAAAGCACAAAGTAAAGTTAAGTACTGTCACTCGGCAATGCATTCTTCGGGCTAAGAAAGTAATATGCCACATCGTCAGAGCTGTGTAATAGATTTCTGAAATGCACATTACCATTCGTCAGGATGGACAAAAACCATTTTTGCTTGAACAAAAGGGCGCCCAGCACTGGCTTGTCCAGCCCCCAGGACTGCACTGCCCTCCCCCGGGAGGAAGGCGAGACCCATGAATGGAGCCTCGCGAGGTTTGTGCTGGGGCAGGGCGCAGGCGCACCCCTTTATACGAGTTGTGCCTGCCCACACACCCTCTCGCCTCCGGACCAGGAAGGCACCCCCCTGCCCACCAATATGCTCCATGCTAGTGTGGCATAATCTGGTTGCCTTTGGGTGCCGGATAGGAATTTTTGCCTTGCTTCTCACAATTGGTTCAGTGCAAGGGCAAGGATTTTTTGCCTATCTCACATTGGCATTGGTGGCGCGGCATTGGCCACTCAGGCGGCTAGTGTGGGGAATTCAGGCATTAAGTGAGTTCCAATCTGGACTCAGAGGCCACACTGACCCCCAGACCCTGCGGATTCTAAGATCACAGTGCCTGGGGCAAGGAGGCATTTGCAAACCCAACTGGGGCAGGGACCGGCCCGGTGATGGCACCCCTGCTCCACAAGGAGAAAAGGTTTGGCTCGTCTGGCCTGGGGAGAGCCAAACTTGAACAGAACACCCCAGGGGCCACGGGACTTGCCCCTACCCGACAATGCCCTTGGGCAGGGGCCACTGGTGACCCCAGGGCCAATGGTTTCCCTGCACGACAGCAGCCCCCCCCTTAAGACGAAATAACAATACTAAGCTTTAATAAAGTGTGGCCCGATTGTTTCAACCCAATACACTGTCTCACCTGTTTATTCTGACGGGGGGGGCAATGTTTTGAGGCAGTGCACAAACGTGGGTGGTGGTCATAATATGCAAACCCAGAAATGAAATATGGTCCCCAAGTTCACTGGCTAAGGCTGGAGATGAAGGTCAAAGAACACGAGCCAGTCATCTATTTTATTTATCATGCAAAGGTGTAAGAATGCACCACCTCTGTTGTACCATTGGCTATTACCTCATCATGTGCAGCACAGCCTAAAAAAAATCCCCATTTTGTCTTCCTTTCCTCCCCGTTTTCTGACCACTGGGGCTCATTCTTAAATCTGAGGCTGTGGCACAGCCCTATTCTTCCTATAAGCTCTCTACACAGTTCCTCTACTTTTTTTATTTGAATTTTTATTTATTTATTTACAAGGCAAATTAAGATAATAGTACAATAGCATCTCATTATTTATACATTCTATAAGACCAATATGCATTTCAAAATCCACCCACTAATTCATCTTCCAACACGGTTAATTGTGACACACACACAAATAAATTAATTCTTTTAAAATTGTACATTCCAGCAGATCATGATACAGTTCCACTTTCTGTCCTTCAAATGCTCTACTGGAGGAAAGCATGGCATGACAAATTAAGCCCAACCCCAGGGCCAGGGCCAAATGCTTTAATCACAATATCTGCCTTGCAGAAGCTTCTTAAAATCCTATGCAACTGTGCACACACACACACACACACACACACACACACACACACACACACACACACACACACACACACACACACACACACACACACACACACACACACACACACACAAAGGACTTCATTTAAAATGCCATTTCTTCCTCCATGCATTCCATAATAAAGTCTGTGATACACCCTGCAGTGAACAGTTTCAAAGTTAAAATTTCACTTTGTTGGAGGAGTGAGAAAACGATCTATTATCAACTGCTACCTGCTAAAATAGCCTAAAGAGTAATGTGCTCCTCTAGTTGTGACAGACTCAGAACAATTCTCTCAGATGGTGTGAGCCTGGAAGTGGGAAAAGATAATCAGAAGGAACTTGTAGTTTTAGAATTAAAATAAGAGCAGCTAACAAGAAGGACATAAAAATAGAATGTCTTTGTAGGCTGAAATACACTTAGCAACACAAAGTAGTACAGTGGACCCTCATATAACAAATGATTTCTATAACATAAAATCTGTACAACATAAAATATTCCGGAGATAGAGGAAATTTGCTTAACAGAATCACCTATGGGGTGAATCCGTACAACATAAAAATGGTTGCAATTAGGGATTACTCTGTTTTCAATGCATTCCTATGGGAAATTTGTATAAAGGAAAATTTGCTTAACAGAATTTCATTTGAAAAGAATTAATTCGTTTATACACGGTACCACTGTATCATGAAAAGGAACGTGAAGTTACTCTCACAGGCAACAATTGTGTCGTGTCGACTCTACAGATCTAGCAGTGGCTTTAGAATTGTTTCACACATTACGTGGCAGCAAGCCAACATGAGCTACAAAACATACTCATCAGAGAACTGTTTTTTACTCCTGCCTCACTCATAGATATACCTGTGTAGCCCCTATGTTTTCAAATACTGTACACATCTAGTTTCATACAGTCTTGTTAACTAAATGGGCCAGATATGGCCCAGGGCTGCTATGTGCAGATCGTTAAAACATTCATACAGGACAGCTTGGCTAGATGACTCAGTTGTAGTGAGGTGGAGCAGGCTTAATAGGATTGTTTATGGCCATATAGAAGTCTAGTACACCATTTCGTGTGATCCTTGCACCATGGCATTTACACCTGAAACACCTCTATTGGTACTGCTTCCCTTAAGAAAAGAAAGAAAACAAAACTCTTCCTGCTCCCCTCTCCTGTCTCTTCCACCTTTCAGTCTTTAATTTCCCTCCTAAAAAAAGGACATCAGGACTGCCCGAACAAGCTTTAAAAAACACTTTGCTTCCTCCCTCTGTTTCTTTGCAGAGTAGCAGATTTTTATTTTATTTCTCAATATCAGTAAGTGGGTCGGCTTATTGAAATTGGGAAGCTGAAACTAGATAGGAAACTTAAAACCGCAAGCTCTGTTTTGGTTCAGTTCCAATGATCACACATCTCGGAAACAAACCAAAATGGAGCATTCTTATGCATGCCTTAAAAAGAGAAGCATCTGCCAGAAAAGTGCAAGGAGCAATGCTCTTTGGACTGGCTGGTTTGTGCTGGCACTTATATCATCTGGGAGCCAGAAAAGTGCAAGTAGCAATGCTCTTTGGACTGGCTGGTTTGTGCTGGCACTTATATCATCTGGGTGTCAGCAAAAGGAGCAAACCAGCCCATTCCCACAGTGGCCCAGGCAAAAGGACAAATGCCCTTGTAGTCACCCCTCAGAGGGCCTTTTCACATGACCCCTAAGATCCCCTGGTCCCTTAAATTCGGACCAGAAATCTTGGGGGTTCGTTTCTGTTCCTCCGTCCCCACCCCTCAGCACTCCCTGCTCCTGTCGGCGTGAGGGGGGGGGAGGACAAAAGAAGCCTTTACTAACCTGCCAGTGCCGGTCAAACTTGCCACGAGCCCCGTTACTTCCTGGTTCCGTCTCAAGGAGCTCTTAAAAGGGCAGGAGGCAAAAAAACAACAGACAAGCCAGGAGAGCCCGGCACTCTTATCCGCATCACATTTTTTTCACCTGCAGAGAGCAGGTACATGAAAAATGCGCTGGGTCGCACTAAAGTGGGCGGGGTCGCACTTAATTGTCTCCAAACTCCGGAGCTGGTGGGAAAACATTTCTAAGCTCCGGAGCTGGGAGCCATTTGCAGCGCAGCTTAGGGGTCGTGTATAAACGCTCAAAGTGACAGACAATGACCCAGAAATGTGAAAGGCTGCTTAACCCCAGAATCTCCTTGGGGGGATGGCATTGGGAAAAACACACCTGAAATACCTGCCATAGCCTGAAAACCCATTTAGGTCACCATAAGTTGGAAGCCACTTGACAGAGCCTAATAAGAGAAACAGAATATTCATGAAACAGGAACTCAGTCACCTTGTCCCCCTGGCTGTTCTCATTGCCAGAACAAAGCAAACTCAACGCAGATCCCAATTGTTCACTGTAGCCTAGCAACAATGAGGAGGATCTACAGTGGGCTTATTTAAAATGAGAGATGATTATTTACGTATAAGTGTGAACGGAGCAATCTGTGTAAAAAGTTAATGCGGGGCGATTGCAGAGCTGCTTATAGTGCATATGATTATTGAAGGCCGTAGGTCATAGGTCTCCCGGGGAAATTCAAAACTCAAGGCCTGGGGGAAAAATAAAGGGCTTTTATGGAGTGAATACTATTGCCTTATTTCAAAACAACCGTGACAACAGAACAAAGATGAAGTTTTTCTTATAAATCAACGTATGGCTTTGCTTCAATTCAGTGTGTCATCTGGAAAGCTCAGATCAAAATACAGGGAAGATCAAAGGACTGCATTCACTTTTATCTCTGAAGATTGTTTGATATTTTCCACATTTTCCAGGCTTTGGGATCAAATCATATTCAGTCTTTACAGGAAAGGCACTGACTTGAACCTGCAGTCTTGCTGGCTAGCAGCTGACATCTCTGGTGGACATCTCTGATAGGTGAGGTTTCAAGAGGTATAGATGTGGAAGACAGCTTAATCTACCTTACCTTTGTTTTAACTGAGAAAACTGACTTGAACTGGCTGTCAGTATATTACTACCCCTCTTAAGAGAAGCTGAATAAAACTCTGCTGGTGGTGGGGAGGAATGGGCAGATCCCTGGGCACCAAGGTTCCCTCCTAGGTGCATGGCTGCACAAGTGTGCCCCCTTCCACGCAGGGTTCTTCCTCCATGCAACCAACACCAAGTATCAAAGACGGTTACGTCACGTCCACTCTGATCCCAGGAGGAAGTTCGTTGCGTGTTGATGTCAGTCGCGGTCACGTGGTCTTCTTGTGGTTTAGTCCCTGTTCCCCTGTACACACGGTCGTGATGGATGATACCGACATGACTGTTTCTGCACGTCCTCATTCCGTGATGAGATGTGAAATTCCATGCTTTTGTTCTCCGTTTTTTTTCCCCGGACCGACCTTCCATTTTTCGATGTTTTGATTCTCCAAAACCTTGCCTTCAATGCGTTACGGAGCTAAGTTTGAGGCATTTGTCTTTTAATCTCTCTGCACTGCATTGCTGAGTCCATAGGGAATGTACTGGCAAATGGCACTTTGCACTCCTGCCACTAGATGGAGAATGGCACGTTGTGTGACGAGGCTTACCTCACCAGCGCTCATATCGGAACGAGAAGCGAGATTAGGAGATTCTCGAGACCAGGGAAGGCAATCTCTCATCCCACTTAGATCGCAGTTCAGGGGGCATGGTCGGGACGAACTCCCTCGTCACGCAATGGACGTGCAGTTAGATTTCTTCATACCGGTACCAGCAGGACCGTGAACAGCGATGAGATGGATGTGAAGTATCAGCCAAAGAGGCCTGAGTGAAGTGAGTGCATTCCGGGAACACAGGAGCCCAAGATGGCTGCGGTGCTTGTTCCTCTGCCTGAGTCTCCTACTCTTCCAGATGCGATGATGGCAGTGCAGAGAAGGAAGAGGGGACCAGCGCAGGGCTGCTGTTCTTACCACCACCACCACCATCTACCAAATACACAACTGGCTTATTTCCAGTTGTCAGGCCTTTTGGAAGGAAAATATGATTTAAAGATGCCTGGACTAGCATTTGTAATGTAAGAATTGAGAGGGAAGGCAGGCAGGGTTCCTCTTTCTTTTCCATTCTCCTTTGCCCCTTCAGAATGGCAACCCAGGAGCCTACCAATTACTACCAAATGTTCTTTCTCAGCAGCAACCACCATCATCTCCACAGGGATCTCCTGTTCCACAAAGGAAATAGAGTAGATACTTTTAGGCACCAGGCTGGGATGGATCAAGCCACTGAAAGGGAAATGGAAGCCAGAGAAGTGAGCTTCATGAGTCACAGGAGACCTCGGGGGGCATCTTTCTTTTTCTCTCCAACTGTTTTTAAAGTCAACAAGGACAAATGTAGTTAGAAGAGGACTTCATATAGTTCTTGTTGTTAATGGTTTTCCTAGGACTCCCACTGGGAAGACAGAAGAAAATGCTAAGACAAATATGCAACATGCAATATATCCAGTTCCTTGCAGAATTCTAGCATTTGGAAGACAGTCGGCCCCTCCACTCACTACAGACTCCCTCTTCATTGGGTCCACTCCCCCCCCTTCCACCAGCCTCTTCCAACCCTTTGCCTTAAAAAAGAGATGGGCACGAAGTACAGTTTGGCCGTACCAGCCTGGTTTGGTGTGATGCCTCCTCAGGTATTCCATGGACACTGCACACTTCACTCCCCTACTTCCTCCGTGCACTCCCACATTCACTGGTAGCAGCACACACCTTCAAATCCTTCAAGGAGCGTCTCAGCCATTTTAAGTATCTTGAAATGGATAAACACAAGGTCTCCAAGAATAAAATGGTTGCAGGCATGTCCAGACTTCGGCCTCCTGATGCTTTGGACCACAACTCCCAGAATTCTAATGAAGGGTATGGATCAAGCCTATAGCTGTATTAGTGGCCCACAGGCATATTTGAGGGGTATGGATCAAGCCTATAGCTGTATTAGTGGCCCACAGGCATATTTGAGGGGTATGGATCAAGCCTATAGCTGTGCCCTGTATAATGTGGGCACAAACAAGGTATAAGCCATACAAATTATGTATTTACATATATATATATTTCCTTTATTATTCACACATGTATTCTTTATTCCTGCAAACTTTGAGAAAGGGGGCCCCTGTGGGATTGTTTTTCTGTGCTACTCGGAGCATTGTACAACTTAATTAGGCATAGTTGAGCCAAGAAAAGTCTTATCTCTCTCGGCTGAGAGAACAGCTGCTATCCATCAATTGTCAAACTCCAGGGTCATAAAACGCTTGCAGATCCGTGGAGCTCGGTACTAGCCAGTTCAAACAAACGCTCCAATTAAAATATTTAGCTGTTGCAAGAATACCAATTAGTGTTTGATGTGTGTAACCTATGCATATGACGTAAGATGCAAATGGGAGGAGGAAGGAGCAGAAATGTAATTCTATAAGACCTGATGTTTGCTCTGGGTCGAGAGGAATTGCCACTCGATCTGAGTAGAGTGAGAATTCCTGGTTGCAACCAATAAATTTGTTTTCTGTCTAAAAAAAAGACTCAGACTGCTTGTTGCATTCTGCAAAGCAATTAGCATGCCAGCAATGGACCCCATAAATTAAATTGCATTGCTTTCATTTGGTGGAGATGCCGGGGACACCGCTGCTGCTAAAGAGCTTGCAGAGTCTGACTCGAGGCATGGTAAGAAGTTCGTGCTGATTGACTGGTCTTAGTCCGGACCCTCAAATTTATGAGGAAGATCACTCTGTCAGTACTGAATGGGCTGCCATACTTGAGAGAAAACAGAAGCCGCCAAAAGGGGAAGAACTGAGAAGGACTGCGCAGGAGAATTCTGGTACGGTAGGAAACCGATTGTGGGGTGGCGTGAGTTCGAATCTAACAGCTCTGTGGAGTGGAGAAGATTGCGGATTCTTATGAGTCGGCCCCGGGGAGGTCTGGAGACGAGAAGGGACGAATGCGTCCCTAGCATCCCAAGGACCAGGGGACGGGACGGGTTGAAAGACCCTGGAATCCCCAAGGGTGGAAAGGGCGTCGGCCCAGTAGCCCTAGCGTCCACCTCCCCAAGTGTTTGAAGAATTAGAAGCAGAGCACTGCTCTGGCTTCCTCAGAGGATTTACTGATGTTTAAATATATATGTGGGTGTTAAGCTGAATTCTTTTTGGGTAACCATAGGGAAGTGGCCATTCCCTGTGTCTTAAGCAGGGGCAAAGACTGGCAATCTTTGCCCCACAATACCAACGGAGTTCCACCATCTCCGTTTGATTTTAGAGAAGTTAAGAAGATTTATTCTTAGGCAAGGGATCGCAGTTAACTGGGGAAACAGAAATGTGGGAGAGTTGTGTATGGTTGCTGAATCACATGTTGGCGTGTATGGTGTGCATTTGATTGTTGAGGTGCATGTCCGTTTGATGCTTGTGTGGGAGAAATCATAGGAACACAGTTAGACCTTTTAAGCAAACCTATGGGGATAAATTAGTGCAGTTTATGCACCCCCTTTTGATGTGCGATGTGGTAACATTGGAATTCTGCCACCAGAAGTAATGATTTTAGTACTAAATGGAACAAAAGTAAGCTTTAAGAAGAGCCCCTCTAACTAGGATTAGGCAGGACTTTACCATCTCAAATTAAGATTCTAGCCCTCAAGGAGGGCAGACCAATTATGACCTGCTAGCAAGAGGCGTGTGAATTTATAAGGACGTGCTTAGCTAAATAATATAGAGACTAAATACTCTGCCAGCTAGAAGACCCCGCCAGCAATTTTAATAACACCAGGGGAAAAATGGGCAGTGAGAAGAGTACTTTTGAGTACTCATGGATAAACAACATCCTATGTATTTTGTGACTGGTTGGTCACACAAAAGATTTACCAGCTGGAGGGACATTTTACAGGGAAAACAGCATAGGGTATCTGAGTAATGCATTTTTAGTAAAACTGGGTAGGAAACCTGAAAGATGATGGAAGGAAAGGTAGGATGGTAAACTGAAAAAGGTGTAGAAAAAGACAGTTGAATAGAGGAAGTGTGGGAGCTGGAAGGCAGGACAGTGGACTGCGGAAGTATGGAAAGGGACAGATGGGAAGAGGAAGTGTAATAGAGGGAAGGCGGCAAGACAGAAGTGGGGATGGATACGTATAAAGTTGAGAGAACTCAAAGAGAGCACGGAGCCTTGAGGGGATAGGAAGTGCTAGGCGGGAGATGTGCATTTCTAAATTGCCTTATTCAAGCATTCAGGAGGTATTTCCACCCCGCTACGCCAATGCCCAACTCCTTGAATATGGAAGCTTTAAACAGAACTAAGATTTGCTATGCACCGCATGAGGAGATAGGTAGGGACGTTATTTCTGAACTATTAATAATCAAAGGCAGGGAAATCAAATCAGGGCTGAGCCCCTTCTGGCAGCTGGCCACGACAGAAAGTAGAATCAATGCCTTTTTTTTTCTTCTTCCCTTCTCCAAGAGTAGTTAAGAACATTTGATAAAAGACCAGGCATTTTAATTTCAAACACAGGGAGATTCTCAGGACCAAACTGCCAACAACTATCCTACTGCACAAGTCTACCTTTTTTTTTTTTTTTAGACGAAGGAAAAGGGGGGAGAAGATCTTAGTCTCTCTCTCTCTATCCGATCTAGGCATTATTTGCCTCCCCAGAGATATAAGGGTGACGGAAGAGAGAGAAAGTCTACATGTTCACCTAAGATTTTTTTTTCTCTCCCTCCTGATTTAAGTAGCTCTGTGTATTCATTACAAAAGCCACGCTTCTCAAATTAGGCTTAAGCCAACAACAAGATCAATAGCCACTGAAAAGGTGAAATTGCCCATTTTGTTCCAGGGCAGTTCACACCTAATACATTACAGAAGTAATTACAGGAGATTATCTGCTTGCCTCAGGCTGTAAAAGGCAGCCGCGGGGGAATTTAAAAGTTGACAGCCCCTCCTTCCCTTTCTGTTCTCGGGGCCCCTTGCAGGGCAAGGCAGGATAACAACTCCCAACCCCTCCTTTCTCTCCCAAGCCACTTGATAGGGCTTGGACGCAAAACTTACATTGAACACATCAACCTAATGCATGCATAGCGAAGGGAATAAACTGACCCCTAAAAGCCATAAGCCAGTAAATTGTACAGGCAATGGCCAGAAGGTCACTCCTCTCCACTTACGGGAACGACCACAATTTTCCGTGCTGCCTTAAAAGCATAAAGAGGTGGCTTCTAGCCGACTTGCAGCATTTTTTTTCTCTCTCCTGGATAGGGGGAGAGGGAAAGGGAGTCTATTGTTTAGAAGAGAATCCAGGAATTCGGCCCCAAAACGTCACGTTTTAATTTAATTAAACCCTTGGAATCGAACACACCTATCAGGTATTTTTGCCAAAGAATAAGAGGTGAAAATCTTGTTATCAGAAACTTTAGAATAAAAGAATTCTTCGGAAAAAGGACACAAGAGAAACCTGATTATTTTTTTTTTTTTTTAGGATGTGACAGCACACGAAAGCCCCCTCCCCTCTTTGCAAGCTGTCCTGCAAGCATGTTTTTATTTTTGCCTTTGAAGTAACTTACAAGTCAATCTCAAAGCGTTATAGTTAAGGCAGGCTTAAACACTAGAACTTAAGGAGAGCCTTGCTTGCTTTCTTAATGAGATTTTTAGAAGATATGTTCAAACGTTACTGGGATAGTGCTTTTACTTGCGATTTTAATGACTCTTAAGAATATAAGAATTATCTTTTGCCATAGGCGGTACAAGGCTTGCCTGGCCAGTAAGATGTACATAGCGTGTTGGTGCTGCTTTCAACCCACGCCTGGTCTCAGAAGCCCCCCCCCCTCTCTTGAGGAAATTGAGGTTTATTTTTTTTTTTAGAAGCCAATATGGACTTAGCGATTTTTCTTTTCCTTTTTTTGTCCACATGACACCCGCATGTAAAGGACAAGATTCCCCATTTTAAAGGATGGCTCTATGGTGCACATTATTAATTTGGTACAAATTTCACGGGAGCTTAGTGGCATGACCATGGAATATCCTTCCAGCTGAACTTGTGAAAAACTACTAAATTGCAGCTGTGTACTATGGCCCTTTTTGGGACATTTTTTCCCTTCTTCAGACTTTCAGATAGACTGCGCTACACTGTGCCATAGAAATCTGCACACAGTGTACTGCATGTAGCACTATCACACCTGGAGAACGAGGCCATGATCTGCAGATTGCGTGGCCGTTTTTTGTGTGTGTGTTTGTTGTTCGTCTGTTTCGGTCTGTCTGTCTCTTCCCACTCGGAAAGACGCTGGAGGAAACACTTTCCGTCCTGAGGCATCCTTCCCCAGATGACAGCGTACACTTCGGAAGGTCCCCGAGGCAGCCTGCTGATTCGCTTTCAACTCAGGGTGACAGATTACAATCCTGTCTTCCTGTTTCTTTTCTTTTTTTTTTTTTTTCCTCTGTTTGTTTATGGGGGGAGAGAGTGGATTTAAAACAGCCACTGACTTTTGTTTTGAAGTGTGGCCAGCCGTGACTTTATCATTCCCCATACCAGTTCCAACTCCCCTCTGCAACAATTTAGTTCATGCTAAGAGCCGACTTTGCATCTCCTGGATATTCTGCCAGCTACATTTTCTTTTTGTTTTTGTTTTTGCTGTCCCCGTGTAGGAGAGCAATTTGACTGAGGGATGGGATCTGTGGTTGATTGGGGACACCTGAGCACCTACACCTTGCAAGCACTCATTGGGGCCAGCTGAACTTGTGCATATCTACTGATGGGCAGAGGTGTCCTCATCATAGACTTTGCCCCCCCCTTACTTCACGTACTGGTCTTGCGAAGAGGAAAGCCCCAGTCTGCCTTTTTCAACATTTTTTTTTCCTTGTCATGACTGTCAGATAGACTATACCACCCTGCTTGGCAGCAAAAGGACAGCTGAGGGGTCTTTTTGTGGGGTTTGTCTTCTGTGTTGTCTGTTTGTGGTTGTGTGTGTGTCTGTTCTTCTCTTACCCAGGTACCTCCTGGAGGACGGGCTTTTGCTCTGGGAAAAACGCCCATCCGTTCTTTATTTCTGGATCATGGAGTCGGTCGGGTTTGGCAAGCTGACACCGCCTTCGTAGATGCTGAGATGGGGACCCTCTTGCCATCCATTCTGCTATCCCTCCTGGAGCCTTTGATGCCTTTGATGTCGGTGATGTCCTCTTTGAGATGACTTCGCTCCGCCAATTCGATCGATGTGGGCCCCTGGATCCGGTGATGCCAGCCTTTTTCACCCAGCGTGACCCGCACTCCGCAACCGAGAGGAAGAGAGGCCTGACCGGTGACGCCTTCTGCCCACTGCTGGAGAATGCCTCATGCCTTAGATGACTTCACCCCGATCAGAGGATGCCGAATTGCACCTGACCTGTGGTCATCACCCCTGGTCCTGGGGGAGCCTTTCATTTGCCACTTTGGGAGCCCCGCTGTCGTCTGCTGATTTCCCCCTAAGCTTCCGGTTGATGGGCTGACCTCCTGTCTGCCTGATTTCCTTTCCTTTTCCTTTTCGTTTCTCTGTCTGTCTCTGAGGGGGGAGACGGAAGGTGCTTACAGGCCACTGACTTTTGCTTTGGATTGCGGCCAACAGACTTCACGCCCGCAATTTCACCCCTTTCGTCGGGACAGAAACTTGGTGGGGTTCAAATTCAGACCTTCACCATGCGCTGGACCACCAAGAACTTGTGAACTTGGGTCGCCACACACACACCAGCATCCACAAGTGAGCGCTTATTTTGAAGCCTTGCATAGGGACGTTAATTATGGGTCACTGTTTATGATATTACTGCCTATTATTGATAGTCATTGTAAAAATTTTGTGCCTCTCTGAATGTGCCTTTCATAATTCATATAATGTTCATGATGTGTCACTGAAAATGTTTTTTTATTACTTGCCTTTCTATGCAATTTACATTGAATGAGAGAAATTCTGGCACCCATGGGTGCTCCGAGACTTTATACCACAAAGCAATGGTTTTCTAGAATAGCTGCCTACATTATTTACTTCACCAAAGACAATGATGAACTAATTTTTGCCCCATATTTGCAGGGCTGATTTTGTGTGTGCGCTGACAGCTACAGAAACAGCTCTGCCTTGATTTCAATAGCTCATCCTTGACTCTACCATGGGACTATACCTATTGATTATGGTTTATGGCTACAAATTGGTTTTTCTGAAACTACTGTCTATCATCTGGGTTATCCTGCCTACATGAACAACTGGGTAATTCTGCACAGCCTGCTATAATCTAAGTCTTAAATGCACACCACACACTTGAATAAGGTTGGAAATCATGTCATAATTTTTGTTTTATGAAATCAGGTATTCATGTTTGTGTATCTTTATGAAAAATGACAGTATGAACAATCATATTTCGAGGTCTAAAGCCATTTGACAGCAAAAGGGAGAAGGCTGGCAAAGGAGCCTTGCCCATATTTTTATAAGTGTTTGATTTGCAAACTGACCCTAAATGGAATTCAGGGGTTTTCAGCCTGACTACCAAACACACAAGCACGAGAGCTCACATTTGCACTGCTGCTGCAAGAAAATTCATTTGGATTTCATGATTGTCCTGAAATAAGGTACTGAACAAATCTGCTGTTTAAAGCCTGTTTAGATTATCACTTTGGGACGGGGATCTTGATATCCAAGTCTATCACAATATTATGCTAGCCCCTTTCAAAAGTTGGGAATTTGGAGTCTCTGAACAGTGAGCAGCATGGCCTTGGGAGGTTCCCTTATACTGTTGTGACCATGTTGCATTTCTCCAACAGGGGACATTTAAATGCTATGGTCAGTGAAACGCATCCATCCATTGCAGTCTGCGGGTCTGGCCAGAGGGTCTTCTTAAATCCCAGACATTGCAAAACTTTATCTGTCAACCCAACATTTCACTACGGAAAGTGCCCTGGTGGATTAAGGGGTAGTTCTTCGTCATTCACCTATTCAAATGCGTCCCTCACCATGAGACGCCACAAATCATTTTGTGATAATTCATTTTTTTTTCTCTTTGAACTGTGCCTATAAGCCCTTTGGGAAAAGGGTGGGAAAAGTTTTCCTGGCAGCACTGCTGATACTCTCGTCAGGAACAATGAAAAAGTCACTCATGATGACACCCCTCTTCAAGGGAATGGTAAGCAGGGAAGCTCAAGCAATACTCACGCTTTTGTACATACACCTTTGATATGTTTCTTTGCCCCTTATCACAGGAGCCACAGGGGGCAACCTATGGAGAATTTACTGGCGTAAATTTCCAAAAACGCGTCAGGGGAAGTGAAGGGTATGGATCAAGCCTATAGCTGTATTAGTGGCCCACAGGCATATTTGAGGGGTATGGATCAAGCCTATAGCTGTATTAGTGGCCCACAGGCATATTTGAGGGGTATGGATCAAGCCTATAGCTGTGCCCTGTATAATGTGGGCACAAACAAGGTATAAGCCATACAAATTATGTATTTACATATATATATATTTCCTTTATTATTCACACATGTATTCTTTATTCCTGCAAACTTTGAGAAAGGGGGCCCCTGTGGGATTGTTTTTCTGTGCTACTCGGAGCATTGTACAACTTAATTAGGCATAGTTGAGCCAAGAAAAGTCTTATCTCTCTCGGCTGAGAGAACAGCTGCTATCCATCAATTGTCAAACTCCAGGGTCATAAAACGCTTGCAGATCCGTGGAGCTCGGTACTAGCCAGTTCAAACAAACGCTCCAATTAAAATATTTAGCTGTTGCAAGAATACCAATTAGTGTTTGATGTGTGTAACCTATGCATATGACGTAAGATGCAAATGGGAGGAGGAAGGAGCAGAAATGTAATTCTATAAGACCTGATGTTTGCTCTGGGTCGAGAGGAATTGCCACTCGATCTGAGTAGAGTGAGAATTCCCTGGTTGCAACCAATAAATTTGTTTTCTGTCTAAAAAAAAAGACTCAGACTGCTTGTTGCATTCTGCAAAGCAATTAGCATGCCAGCAATGGACCCCATAAATTAAATTGCATTGCTTTCATTAACCTTAGATTGCCAATGACAAAGGACTGTGGTAGTTGTGGTCCAAAACATCTGGAAGGCCAAAGTTTGGACATGCCTGGAACCTGTGACACACACTTAAAAGTAGCCAGCAAATTCACACCTCCGGGCCTTTACCTAATCCCTAAAACTAGTTCAGGCATTCATTCACCTTCATGGACTGATGTGGGTGGGAAGGCCAGGCACGTTAAGAATGGCCATATTAAAAACTTCCTATATTTATACATCAGAATTGTTTAAAAAATATGTTGCCTAATCCATCTGAGATGCCTCAGACATGCTGCAAGTCTCATCCTTGTGCTTAAATAACAAAGCACAGAATTCAGCTTTAGGGTCCAAGGTAAGATATTAATCCTCTTCTTCCTGGTCAGGATTTCCTCTTTGGCCCTTTGTACACGACCCCTAAACTCCGCTGCAAATGGCTCCCAGCTTCGGAGCTGTAAATTGTTTCCCCACCAGCTCCGGAGTTTACAGATAATTAAGTGCAACCACGCCCACCTAAGCGCGTCCCAGCGCACTTTTCAGGTACCTGCTCTCTGGAGGTGAAAATTCCTGATGCGGATATTACGTAGTGACTGCCCGGCTCTCCTTGCTTCTGTTTGCTCTTTTTTTTGTCCCCTGCCCCTTTAAGAGATCTGAATGCAGTGCCGGGAGGGCAGAACGGAGGTGAGCTGCATTCTTTTCTTCCTTTTTTCCTCCTTCCCCTCAAGCAGCCAGCAACCAGGAGTGCGGAGGGGGTGGGAATGCAGGAACAGCGACAAACCCCTAAGATCTCTGGTCCGAATTTAAGTGGCCTGTGGATCTTAGGGGTTGTGTGAAAAGGCCCTTTGTTTCCTTTTTTGGTTTCCACAATATGAACCAAACAAATCAAAAGAGAACAGAAACACTCGTTCTGTGGCTTTCCATCCTATTAAACAATAATTTTGGGGGGAAACACTGACAATTCTTATCACTCTAATGGCTGTTCTACTGCTTGCTCTGATAGCTTAACCCAACCCTGTGAATTGGCTGCTGTATTTAAGCAAGACAACCTTGGTATAAATAGACTGCATTTGGATTACATTGCTTTTAGATTAACTTTTAATGAGAATTAAGTGTATTGCATTTAAATAATCTAAGAACAAAGGGATGCCATCAAAAGTACTTAATTAAGAATGTGTTTCAGGGCACTGCAGGATCACAGCTAATATGCTTATTGTCTCGCATGATGAAGCCCTCAATAATTCAATTCCCTGTCTATAAAATGGGGCAAGTAACCCCCTGCTGCTTTCCTGGGGTACTCAGAAGTCAGACAGACATCCGTTTTTCAAGTTACATTTGCCTGAGAGGTCTATCACTGAACTAAATAAAGACATAAATCTCAGGAATGAGGAAAGGAAGGTTTAATATGGATGGGAACTAAAAATGTAATTAGTCAGAGTTGCCAGGTGGCAACACTGGAAACCTGCATTGATCCTAAACCGCAATTTCCAAAGAAATAGCCAGAGTAGTCTATCTCAGAATGGTGATGAAAGGAAAGTAGGACATGACATTATTTATTTATTTGTTTGTTTGTTACTTTTGTATACCGCCACATCTTCCAATGCGGAACTCGGGGCGGTGAACAATAAAAGCGAAAAAGAAAAAAGAAAAACATGCATAAAAAAACAGGCAACAATAAAAGTACAGGGGCACAATACCCCCCCCCCACAAGGGATGGCAAGGGCGGCGAAAAAAGGAGAGGGGGAAAAAAAGAGCAGAATTAAATAGAAAGGTCGCCCAAAGCCTCCTTGAATAGGTGGGTTTTCAAGGCTTTGAAAAGTTGTTATTCAGAAGAGAGGTAGGATTTGTTCTGTCATTCCAGAGTGAAGGGCATGTAATAATGGGCTCAAGTTACAGGAAGCCAAATTTCTTAACTGTTAGAGTAGCACAACAATGGAACCAATTAACTTGGAAAGTGGTGAGCTCTCCAACACTGGAGGCATTCAAGAGATTGCAAGACAGTCTTCCGTCAGACATATTTTAATTTATATTGCTGAATTGAGCAGGGAATTGATGGCCTCATAGACCCTTTGCAACTCCATGATTTCCTCATCATTTAATTACATTGCTGTGAGGCACATATCAGCTTGTTACAGCATGGAAGAAAGGGGCAGGCACTGGCAATAGCATCAAGAGGAAAAACATGTGGAAGATGTCATGTTCTCTCTGCATCTTGAGGTTTGAAGGAGATTTCTGGTTTGCAACCAGAGAAGCCTACAGAACTGTATGCAGTTGGGTGGGAAACTACCACTCTAGTAAATGTACAACTAAGTTGTTTGAGTGAGAGAAAGAGCAAAATCCCTATTATTTAGCATATTTGGGGCGGGGGAGTGTCTTCCCAACCCCAGTAATCAGGAGAAAGCTCAAGCCTCAGTTAGAATAACAAATGGGCAAGGATGATGGAAGCTGTAATTCAAAAGCATCTGGAGGGTTAAAGATTCCCTGCACAACTGAACTACTGTGCAAAAAAAAAAAAAA
The DNA here is from genome assembly GCA_029282475.1 of Phrynocephalus forsythii. Classification (NCBI taxonomy): domain Eukaryota; kingdom Metazoa; phylum Chordata; class Lepidosauria; order Squamata; family Agamidae; genus Phrynocephalus; species Phrynocephalus forsythii. Next base: position 17,942,956 of record JAPFRF010000004.1, read on the forward strand.
AAAAAAGGATACTTCAGCAACATTTCTCTTCTAAACATAATGGCACAAGAGTTCTGTTTTTCTTCTTTATTTAATAACTAGGTGATCATTGTCTCAAGTTGACAGAAGTCAGCTTCAGGTTTTTAGTATGTTTACTATCACTGATAAAACATTAGGCATGGTATTAAGATAATGGATAGGAAAAATATTGCCTCGCTCTCTCACAAATACAGAAACCTGGGCTCATCATCCACATAAATTAATCAAAGAAAGAATGCCTTTATACGACTCTAGGTTAAACTACTGGATCCACTATTACTAGAAATAAAGATAGTTCCCAACCAGAAGGATTCAGTGCAGCCTGTGGTCCCCAAGACAAAATACAGACAATGAGATGCCAATGAAAGGGGATTTTTGAAAAATCATGGAGGAAGGAGTATCAGAGTCAAGGGCTACTATTGATCCAATACTGGATCTTCTTGTGTTATGGCATATCATTGTCCGCCATGTATGGCAACCGTACCACAGTTTTCAAGGCATGTGAAATGTTCCCAACCTGGTTTAACATTGCTGCGTAGCAAGCAAATTTCCATGGTGAAGTGTGAACTTGAATCCAGGTCTCAAGTCCTACTCTAGCACTCTTATTTTCTATCCCATACAGATTCTCAGACACACTGTGCATTTGCATATCAGTTGTTGGGAAAAAAAGTGGATGGGAGGAGCAAAGTGGCACTTCAATTGCTGGCTGTGAATTTCCCATAGGCAACTGGATGGTCAAGGTGAGAGCAGAGTGCAGGACTGGACAGACATTTGGTCCCATCCTGCACAGGTCTCTTCTAACACTGCACAATGGTTGGTATTCACGGGAAAATCTGCAGTTATGGACTTTGTCTTACCTACACAACTATTCTTCCTCTTCCTCCCACCACCCTCACATGTGTTTGGTGGGGACACAGGAGAAGACTTTAGTCAGTAGTGATGAACCTTTGGCACTCCAGATGTTTTGGACCACAACTCCCATAATCCCAAGCCTGTATTGCCAGTGACAAAGGATTGTGGGAGACGTGGTCCAAAACATCTGGAGTGCCAAAGGTTCACCACCTAAGTTGCTGCTCCCAAACTCTGGAACCCCCTTCCACAAGAGGCTAAACTGATCCCATCTTTGCTGTCATTCCAAAAGCAGACAAAGACCTTTGTGAGGAATTTTAAAAAACAGATTGTTGTGCCTTGTTGCTTTTAAATACAGTAGTCCTCCGCCCATTCGCGGTTCATATACTGCAGTTCTGCTATATCGCGGGACTGTAGTATATGAAAAAGGCCCCCTGGGATAAGGGGGGGAAAGGCCTGTTTCAGGCCTCCCTTACTTACCCCAGGACTGGTGCTGCCCCAATCAGGCCTGTGATGGCCTTCCTGAGCCTTCTGGAGGCCCCCAAAGGCCCGGGAAGGCCCTCGCAGGTCCGTTTGGGGCAGAGCCAGGCTGGGGGTAAGTACAAGAACCCCCAGCTAGGCGCCCCAGGCCCGTCCTGACCTGCATCCGCATATAGCGAATTTTCAATTATTGCAGGTTGGGTTGGGTTGGGTTGGGTCCCTAGCCCCCACAATAGGCGGTGTTGGGGGGTCACTGTACTGCTTTTGTTTGCTATTTTTTAATATACAGTATTTGTTTGAGTCTTTAAAAAATATTTGTACACTTTACTGTTTTTTAGTTTTTTTATTGGGTCCTTTTTAAGGAGAAAGGTGGGGTAATAAATAAAAACATTCCCTCATTCCTTTTTAAATCTGGCAACCTCATTTCGCCCAGCAACACACAAGTGTTTGTAGTAAGGGAAGGCATACAAAAAGCGATTATGAGATGAGAATCCTAAATGACATACTTCTGCTCATGCAAAGAACGTTTTCCCAACAGGTTTTCTTTACTGCCTGCTGCCAACAATGATTTAAAACCAGAAAGCATTGTGTGTGCCTGTGTGTATGAGAGAGAAAGCAAGGCTTCCAGTCTGCTGAATTATGATGTCAGTGCAATCCTAATGTATAATACAGACAATGGAACCATTTTCAGTAACACTTAGATTATATCTACTCTAGGCAGCAAAAGCAAAACTTACTGGTAACTCTCTCTCTCTCTCTCTCTCTCTCTCTCTCTCTCTATCTATCTATCTATCTATCTATCTATCTATCTATCTATCTATCTATCTATCTATGGTACTGATCATCTGCAGGTCATCTGATGGTTTCAAATTAACCAAGTTTTCTCTAGCTCAGTGGTGGTCTGTTTCAAGACGTTGCTATATAGAAAGGCTTTCCCTGGCTATTAGTTTATTTCTCTCACCTTTTCCTCCAGATTGTTTTGTTTTGTTTTGATTTGCTGCAACATATATATTGTATATTATTTTATATTTTGTACTTGTCATTTTGCAAACCACCAAGAGTAGCCTCTGTTGCTAGATGGCAGTCCTTTGCCACTATCTATCTATCTATCTATCTATCTATCTATCTATCTATCTATCTATCTATCTATCTATCTATCTATCTATCTCTGATGTGTGTGTGTTTTAAATCCACTAGCTCAGTGGTGGTCAAACTTCGGCCCTCCAGATGTTTTGGGCTGCAACTCCCACAGTCCTTTGTCACTGGCAATACAGACTTGGAATTCTGGGAGTTGTGGTCTAAAACATCTGGAGGGCTGAAATTTGGCCACCACTGCATTAGCTGAATGGCACAATGTTAAAAACTGTAAAAGGATTTATCTCTCAGTTAATGGATGAGACTCATGGTGCAGCAGTTAAACTGCAGTACTGCAGTGAAAACTCTCAGTTTGATCCCAGGCTCAGGTGCCCAGCTCAAGGTTGACTCATTCTTCCATCCTTCCGAGATCAGTAAACTGAGTATCCAGATCACTAGGGGGATGACAATGTGTAGCCTCCATAGCTTACTTCATTTATTTATTTAAAATATTTCTATCCCATCTTTCTCTCCACAAGAGAGAAACACTTAGAAAATGAGAGAAGGGAAATGTTTCTGTTCATAAATATCCTTCAGTGGCAAACTCTGTTGATAGTCGTAACTAAATGAGGCCCATTGAATCACTAGGGATTTGGAGATTCCACTGATTCAATGACCCTATAAAGAATATGCAAAATACTACACTAAGAAACAGGATTTCAGCCAACATTTGCCCTGAGGAATATCACACTACTGTATTATTTGAGTGCTTTGGGTAAACAACTAGTGAAGTCTAAAGTCCTTATGGACTTAAACATCAGTAACAAGAAACCAGGGCATTTGATTTCCTTATTCCTAGCATTATCTATACAACCATTAACATAGAAAATGTTCGAAACTATTAGAATGCTGATAATGCTTTTCACAAACAGACTTTCAGTTATACCCTTGATTTTGGTCTTCAAAGCTGGAGGTGCCACCTTCCACAGCACTGGACTCCAAAGCCACATCATTCCCTGAGAACCAGTGCTGTGCATCATGGGAACTGTGCTCCCAAGATTCCAGAGGGAGCCCGCTTTACAGAAGTTAGGGCTCACTGTGTCCCCATGTTTTTTCCCCACAGACACTGAAGAGTTCTTCTCAAAGACTGTAAAGCTTTTCCATGAGCGGACGATAATAGAATTTAACATTGGCATGAGATGCAGGTATTAACTTGTCTTCTACTCAATGGAGCCTTAACTTCTTTATCAACAAGAATAAGAAGGATCCAGACAGTCAACCGTAAGTAATGATGCCGGTCTAAGCCAGATTATGCGCCCTTATCTTTCTCCCCATGTAGAGGATGGTGTCAAACACAAAACAGAGGACAGCAGTGAGAGAGGATTCCATAATTATCCGGCTTGTTAAATCCTCTGACAAATAGTGAACGATAAGTATCCCATAATAAATCAGCAATATTCTGTGCCATGGTTACTTGGTAACAGTTCTTTGGTAGCATGGCCAGGCTTAGCTCTGACATAATCACTTCAAAAAATCTGTGCAATTAACACAATACATGTAACACAGCCATGATCTTAATTCCTTGCTCACCACCTAAAAGCACAACGGTTTCTTGGCGGTCTTTTGAGAATGAAATTGCACTGTCGCCAAATTAGAACACACACGTGCACTCGAATAGGCTTAAAAATAGTGGCAATCAAACTTGGTTTTGTGACTACTGACCCTTCCCCAGCAAGTTCACAGCCTTCTGAAGTCTGCACACTTGCTTCTCTGCAATTCAGATTTTCTCCTACATAAATACAAGCAAGCATGATGGGTTAATGGAGGAAGCAGAACGCTGGGAACATCACTTAAAAACTCAAGGCAGGGTGCCCTCCCCACCAACCCCAGGTATGACCCCTCTGGGCCTTTAGGATTGCGGAGAAGTTTGCTTTTTCTAATGTTCTCGCAGCGATGAGTAGCAGAAAATCTGAGAATGAGAGTGTGCCATCTGGGGATGTCAATTTGATAAGCAAGGCATAAAACAGTTAGATAATGGTTATGAATGAACTATTTAAGTAACATTCCTTTGACAAGAATAAATATACAGTGGTACCTTGTATAAAGGAATTAATTTGTTCCCAATGAAATTCTGTTAAGCAAATGTTCCTTTATACAAATTTCCCATAGGAATGCATTGAAAACGGAGTAATCCCTAATCTGCGACCATTTTTATGTTGTACGGATTCGCCCCATAGGCAATTCTGTTAAGCAAATTTCCCCTATCTCCAGAATATTTTATGTTGTACAAATTTTATGTTATACAAGCTATTTGTTATACAAGGGTCCACTGTATACACACTTTTTTTTGACAGAACTATTGGTCATTTAGGGGATCTTAAGTTGAAGGGAGTTCTATCAGTAGTCATTTTACTGGTATTTTTAACCTTCTGTTACAGCATGCTTTTATGTTGTGTTTTTAATTTAAATTTTATTTGTCTTATCTGCCTCAAGTGTCATTTCATAGATCAAAGGCAGGATATAGATAAAATAATACGCCCACACTCAATGTTCCATGAACAACAGGTGCTTCAGACACGTGTCCCACTTATCTAATGAGGAAGTACATTCATTTAAACAGATGCTAACAATGCAAGTCCCCAACATACAGTTGGTTTAACTTCACTCTCTGGTGCATGTATGGCAGATTGCAGTTGAGATCAACTGCCTCTTAAGCGTGACTCCAAGCAATTGCTTCCATAAAATCTTTGAACCAGCCCTACATTAGTATTCCATATCATCTGCATGCAGCCAGCAATATCAGATTTGTTTCACAGGCAAAAATTGAGGAATTCTGTTCGGAAGAGATTACGTTGGAGCCTCCCAAACAGAGAATCAAAGAGCAAACAGTAAGAGGCTAAAAAGCGGAAGTCTATATATGATTAAAATAGGTTTGGTTTTTCATATCCATGTCCCTGAAAATCTATCAGTCTCCTTTTGTTACAGAAAGGCATATGGACTTTTAACCAAAAGCATAAAAATAAATATACAGGGGTACCTTGTATAAAGGAACTAATTCGTTCCAAATGAAATTATGTTATGCAAATTTTCCTTTATACAAATTTCCCATAGGAATGCATTGAAAACAGAGTGATCCCATTTTTATGTTGTACAGATTCGCCCCATAGGCGATTATGTTAAGCAAATTTCCCCTATCCCGGAATTTTTTATGTTGTACAAATTTTATGTTATACAAACAGTTTGTCATACAAGGGTCCACTGTAACAGGGAGTTTTATAACATGAAGAAGCAGTGTCCATAGTTAAAAAAAAACAAATTAATAAAAAATCCTCAAGAAAACTGTAGAATTGGTTTATTCATGATTTACAGAGCTGTGATGGACAAGTACTGGACACTCCTATATTTTACCTATACAAAAATATCAACAGTGGTCATGTAGGATTCCTTAACCACTAAATGCTCAAATAAAGCCAGAACTTTTGTCAAGAAAAGATCATGCAGCAAAGGAGAACATTTGCAACACACTTCAGAGACAATAACAGAATACAAGACCTTTTCTAGACCTGACAGCAGTGTTTCCCAACCTGGGGGGGGGGAGGTGTCATGGAGTGTTTTCTGGGGAGTTTCAGGTGACCTTATACAGTATTTGTAAGGGCCCTGTCTTCCTTGACTTTGATGAACAATACAGTGGACCCTCGTGCAACAAGCAACAAGCATTTTTAAACAGAAAACTCTGCTCACGACCTGGGTTTAAAAGGAAAAAATACCCAGCTTGCTGGGGGCAGAGATAGGGTGTAATTAACAATTGTAAACAAAATCAGAGACTACTTGTGGTATGGGGCGGTATATAAGCAGAACACTTTTGCTTTAAAGGAAAAAAATTCCAGAGATAGGGTGAAATCGCTTAACAAAATCGCCTATGGGGCGAATCCGTACAACAGAAAAACGGGATTACTCAGTTTTCAACGCATTCCTATGGGAAATCTGTAAAAGGAAAATTTGCTTAACATAATTTCATTTGGAACAAATTACTGCCTTTATACATGGTACCACTGTATATGAAAGTTACTGTGCATGTGTATGTGTGAGAAACAGGGCCTCTGAGGGAGAAAGGGGCATCTACTTTCTAAGAAGAGATTATTTTATCTCATTAAAAATGCTTTTTTATGCAAATGGTGGAGGGTGTTGCAGGTTAATTGGCCGTTTATTATAAAAGGGAGTCCAAACTCAAAAGAAGGCTGGGAACCACTGCCTTAGAGGCCCCTCCATCATAGCCAAATCCCTTTATTCCAGCCCGTTCCATACAGAATGATCTTCCCAGGCTAGGAAAAGGGACAGAGAGATCATTTGTCACTTTCTCGTAACACTTGATTGGTTACCTGGGATGGGTCTGTGTATGTGTCACGCACACCTTTGTATGTGCCACTCCAGCCCTCATGCCAGCATCCTATGTGGCCTGCATCATTAAATTGTAAACCACCAGAGAGTGCTTTAAGCATTATGAGACAGTATATAAGCAGAACACTTTTTTTCCGCTTTACATTGGGATACATTCAAGATTAAAATTGGAGGGGGACAAAAAGCAGTGATTCTACAGGAGAATCCCAAACCTCCCGCTGTCCCACGGTTTCTGTAATGTTCTCCTGAGTCCTGCGCATAGAGTGCCACAATATGGGTGGCCAGCCCATTCCACCACCAGTTCCTGTGGCTCCTACGTCCTCAATCCTCCAGGTGACACTTTCCTCCAAGGACCCTTTGGATTCGGGAAGACGAACACCTTCTTGAGGTATCCCTCTCAGCATCTCAGCTTCCAGCTCAGGTCTGCCTCTAATATCTGCCATCTCTTCCTGGCAATCATCCTCCCCTTCCTGTGTCAGCAGGAACTCTTCAACCACCGGCCCCCTCCTTTACAGTACATTGTATACCCACACTTTCCCAGCGGTTCCCTGTCGCCTCCCAAGGATTAATCTTCATCTTTCCTACGTCAGGTAAACAAACGTTCACTTTGCGTTCTTTGATTCTATGAGGGGGAGAGGACGGCAGGCCATGCTCAGTCATTCCTCCCTCCCCTTGGGGAAAGTTGAACCTGACTGTCAGCACAAAATGGCATTCATTAGGCTAACCCTCATAAGGCTTTCCAGAGGAGGAAGGTCAAGGAGCAAGAGAGTCACAGATGAAGGGAAATACAACACAGGAAGAGATGAATGGGGTGTTGGAGGGGAGAACAGGAAAACACTGAACTACCTCTCTCCAGCCTTTATCACAAGTGCATAGACCTTGGAAGGAAAAGGGTAAATTAAGTGCCCAATGGCTAATATGTCCCCTTGCTGTATCTGTCTGGGTGAGGAAGCACATGACACAGCTATGATCTGTGCTAACTGAGAGGCTTATTTTCCTATTCCACTGCAGGACTATGGAAAGCAAAGCAAAGCAAAAAGCAAAGTGTTCTGCTTATATACTGCCCCATACCACTACAAGTCGTCTCTGGGTGGTTTATAATTTTAATTACAGTGTGCAGGCTACACATTGCCCCCCCCCCAGCAAGCTGGGTACTCATTTTACCGACCTCGGAAGGATGGAAAGCTGAGTGAACCTTGAGTCTGCTACCAGGGATTGAACCCAGGTCATGAGCACAGTTTTACCTGCAGTACAGGCATTTAACCACTGTGCCACGAGGCTCTTGTGGACAAAATGGTCCCCACACAGCACAAAGGAGGTACAGGAGCAAGATCTTTAAATAGAAGGAAGCTGGTCTTTAAAAAAACATACAGTGAACCCTCATATAATAAACGGTTTATATAACCTAAAATCTGTACAACATAAAAAGTCCCTGAGATAGGGGAAATTTGCTTAACAGAATCGTCTGTGGGGCGAATCCGTAAAGCATAAAAATTGTCGTGATTAGGGATTACTCTGTGTTCAATGCATTCCTATGGGAAATTTGTATAAAGGAATGTTTGCTTAACATAATTTCATTTGGAATGAATTAATTCCTTTTTACAAGGTACCGCTGTAAGTTTCTGAGCAACTAGTTGCAAATAACCAATTACTCCCCCCCTCCGTATTCTGTCTAGTCTTCACATTCCATGCACATGTTTGACTTTTATTTCAATGCTGGTAGCAGACAATATCCTATCAAGGAAAGCTGGAAAGCAGGGTTGTGGGAGAGGCCATATGGAACACATCGCCTTCTCTTCCCACAGAAGGGCATGAGACATTCTGGAGAAACCACGAGATGGCTGATACTGCAGACTCCCAACACATACCTCTTTTGCTTACTTTGTCTCATGGTAAGGCCAGTCCAGATGTTCCTTGACGTTGTTTGCTCAGAAATCTTTATTATTTAATACTGTATTTCTAATTTTTTGTATCATCTTTTCTAGATACGCTGCCTTGAATTTATTTGGAGGGGTGAACACCTGTGTATTTTTTAAAATCAAAAAGCAGCTGTACACCCTTAGAAGCCCTATGTTCTTTTAATTTTAATTGGGTTTCATGTACTGAAGTTGCACAGACTTACAAAGATTTTATAATGTCTGAATGAAGAAAAACTAGGCAGCATTGTGTTCCAAAGAAAAAAAGGACTCAAATCTCTTTCTTCTTCTGGGTCAACGTAATGTATTTCGCAAGTACAGTATGGCAAATTCTTTGAACACATTTGAATCCGAACTTGCTTAACAGAAAATAAAATAAAAGCAGCTTTATGGTGAAATATCTGACATCATAGCACAAAACAAAACAAATACCCTCAAGGGCCATCTCTCTCAGCATCAAAGGATGCTCGATGGACAACATAAAGAAAAATACTTATAAGGACTTTTCTTTGCTTCTGTCATAGAGCACCTTGCCTAGCTTCATCACTTTCCAATTTCTCCTTGTGAGATCATGGGAAAGACTAGGTAGGTACGATGCGAATGAGCTGCCAGGAAACAAGATGAATAGAATATCTGAGCTAAAAAGAAAGTAACATTTGGAACTGACCTTGAAGGAGAAAGATGCTTCCTTCCCCGAATCGATTTTTAAATAAAACCTACACAGGAATGTCACAGATGATTTGCAGCAAGGTCCCAAAATATAGGCAATTTACACACATAAGGGAAAAGCAGATGCTTTTACTTCAGCTACAGCTAAGAAAACTCTTTTACATCCCTGATGTTGGGAAAGATTGAAGGCAAAAGGAAAAGGGGTGGCAGAGAATGAGATGGTTGGGTGGTGTCGCCGATGCAACCACCATGGATTTGACCAATCTCCGGGAGGCAGTGGAAGACAGGAGGGCCTGGCATGTTCTGGTCCATGGGTCATGAAGAGTTGGACATGACTTAACAATTTAACTGAAGGGTATTGATCAAGCATCTGTAGCTGTTTTAGTAACCCCCAGGCATTGACAATCTTCATGTATTCAATAGCAATGTATTCCAAGCTATATATAGCCACACAAGTGACACAAATTATATATTTAAAGATAGTGATATCCACTCAGCACTCCACATGTATCCACATGTATATTCTCATGTCACAAGACGAACCTTGATTCTTGCAAAACAAACTTTGGTCAAAGCCTTCCAGCAAAGGCAGACCACTAAAAAGAGAGACATCCGTTGTAGATCTGGAATGTCTCTGAGCAAGCGCAATGAATCCAAGGACGTCAATTAAGTTGTAGCTGTATAGAGGCCAATTTATCTTACACACAGTTAATTAACATGTAGCCAGCCGTCCAAGAAAATCTTATCTCTGTTTCTCTCTTTGTGAGCTCACCTAGAGCGCCTCTCTAGCAAAGATGGTACCAAGGACACAGGCACTCCCAGCCTGTGTAAGTTAGATCAAACATAGCAATTACGGACCCAAGTACGGACCCAAAGAATACATTTAATTGGTGTCAGGAATACAAAATAAATTGCCAAAGATGTCAATTAATGTTTGATGTATGTAACAGATGTGTATGACGTAAATTCGGACGGGCGGGGGAAAAGAAGAGTGGTTGTAAGTCTATAAGATATACTGCATTTCCTTTCTTCAGTGGACTTCTCACTTGTTTTGCATCAAGTGAGATTTCTCTGGTTGTCAACCAAATAAATCCCTTTCCTGTCTTTGAGACCCAGACTGCTCATTGCATTTTGCAGTGCCTCTGCCTGCAGGCAGTGGACCCGGCATTCCTGTTCCTTTCATAACAACAACAACAACAACAACAACAACAACAACAACAACAACCAGAATTCTATTTGCTTATGGGGCATCATATAAGTGCAATCATGCTGGTATTCCACCCTGGCAAGTGCTCCTTTGCATGACCAGCCTCACAATGGTTGAGAAAATAGGGATATGAGACCAAGTCACACGATCAGTGGAGCAAAGGACAATCCTTTGGTGAAGAAAAAATGCTGCATGTTTGCTTTTGATTTACACACAGCTTTTCTCAACTGTCTCTTGGCCCAAAGCGGGCATCATTTTTAAAAAAATAAAAGGTCCTGTATTATTTTGACAAAAGAACACATGACAGCATTTTAGTGCAACAATAGCTGTCAGAACACCAAGGCTAAGAGCTTATGGAAATATGCTGTCAGCTGAGTATCCCTCATAAACACTGGCTCATCCAAGCCGCCAACCTAAAATGGCCAGTGTGGATTTCTGGTGGTCGAACCTTTAAGGGAAGTTGGAGAGGATGCTTTAGTGAATGGCTATCTCTACATCTTTAAAACGCAAGAGTCACTGAAGCAGCTGCATCAAGCCCCATGAATATTCGTATTGGATGCTCAGATGCTTGAGTGAACAGGCTGCTTGGATGAGCAGTTACCTGTAGGGAACAGCCAGATGATTGAACATCTGCATCAGAGAACTCTCAATCCACCGTGTGTGTGTGTGTGTGTGTGTGTGTGTGTGTGTGTGTGTGTGTGTGTGTGTGTGTGTGTGTGTGTGTGTGTGTGTTTAAAAAGCCAGGCCCAAATCCCCTGCCATCAGGTACAGTTACAGAAAACCCTCAACTGCCTTTTAAAACTCACTTGAGATTTTATGAAATAGTATGTATGAAAATAGTTGCATGCTGAAAATGCAAGTGCCACTGCTAGGCCTCATTTTCATAATGATTTCCCAATAAATATGCAGAGAGGAGCCCAAATATACATACAACATTCTCTCTCTCTCTCTCTCTCTCTCTCTCTCTCTCTCTCTCTCTCTCTCTCTCTCTCTCTCTCTCTCTCTCTCTCTCTCTGTGTGTGTGTGTGTGTGTGTGTGTGTGTGTGTGTGTGTGTGTGTGTGTGTGTGTGTGTGTGTGTGTGTGTGTGTGTGTTTTAAAGGCCTGAAGGAGACTCAAAGATATTGGAGCAGCAGAGGGTGGAAATTTCATTTTAGTTTATTTATTATAGTAAGTTACCAAAAGTCATAGATTACTTCATATCCGCTTCAGAGAGAATTTGATTTTTAAAAAAATCAAATATAGGAGAAACAAACAAGGAAAGAAAAAATGACTCATTCATTCATTTGGATCCTGTACTCTGAGTTTTAACTGCCTCATTCTCAAAGGCTGGGTAGCTAGTGGTCTGAGTAGGGGAAGTGCTCACTGTGTTCAAGCAACTGTTCATAACTGATACCTCCCCCCATGGCTGAATACCAATGTTCCTATTTCTATTATCCTATCTATGCCAGAACGTCGGCCCCTTAGATTAATAAATGTAGGTCCAACTAGATCTTCTTTAGCATTAGCACTTAAGGTGGCCACCCCTAGAGAAGCCAAAAAAACTGTTAAGAGAAACTGGGCTTTCTCAGTGGCTGCCCCTGTTCTTTGAAACAAATTGGCAGTTAAGAATTCTTTTAAAAAACTGGCTCTACCATGGGGCTTTTGGCAATGATGCACATCACTCACCACCCACCTGACTACCTGACTGTTGTGATTTGTTTACTCTATGTGTTTATTAGATTTACTTAATATATGTAAAATGTTATTTTTATCTTGTTTTAATTTCCTTGTGCATCGCCTGGGGTTGTTCTCTGACTTAGGCCTGGCAATAAATAAATAAATAAATAAATAAATAAATAAATAATCCATATATGGGCACATGCCTATAGCCATACTTTACAGTTCACTTGAGGGGGGGATTTACCACTCACACAAATGTCACATAATGATAATAACTCTATCTACATCTTCATTCAGTGCGAAGCATGGAATTCACAAGCAGAATATTATTTTGTATATTGATCTGCCTTGATGGATTAACAAAGAATATCAAATGACTGCTGAGCAATTAAAATGTGCATGATTTCTACCACTGTTCTGTGTTACGTCAATGATAAAATTCTTGTTCATTTTCAGCTGAACAAATACCATTCCTCTGGTAGAAAATAATATGTTCTTCACCAAATGAGAGGACAAAAATGTAATAACAACATTCTTTCCTGACAAAGATATCCCCCAGAAGCATACTGTGGGCAAACTTTCACCTTGCTAAAGCAAATGAAGCAAGCAACATTTCTTTTACCACAGATTTTAAGAGGCCCTGAGCTTCACTAATTAAAGGAACAGCTTTTTCAGAAGAGTATGTGCCCAAACAAACAAACGGAGCCATTAAATGTAGAGTTCAAAAACAAGGCTGAGCTGAGGAACGTCTGATGTCACTGTTCACTTTGATATTAGAATGTCAAGCAGACATCAGTCATGTTCCCTGTCTCCCACCTCCTCAGAAATCTCCCACTGTATTTCACAAGACACTTCTATTCTTCTCAAATACTGTTTGGTGCCCTTCAATGGTTTTCGGCAGCTTCTTCTCTTCGCTATTCTTCCCTTCCCTTCACTCTCCTATTCCTTGTCTTCCTTCACGCCAATTTTAATCTGATTTCTTATCATCCCTTGCAGCTTTTTTCCTGGCAGCCTACCATATAATCAGCACATTAGATATAACGTTCTGTGAGGCTTTCAACAAGACTGTTTATTTAGGTGACCATAGCCAATTGGGTGAAATGGAATTGGCAACCCAGGAAGGACTTGAAGAAGAAGGGGGCTTAAAAAAGAAGATACAGAACAATGCCAAAGAAATAGCGGAAGAAAAAGGCACGGTGCTTAGATATCACCAAAGCTGTATATCAGAGACTGACAAAATAAATCCTGCAAGACAAATAAAACCCTAAGGCCATTTGGTGCTAAACAGGGGTCCCACCAAAAGCTAGAACCAAATGCATTATTTTTCTCCTAGTTTATGAAACCATTGAACAGAGAGGACACACAAATGGTGACCCCCCCCACCGTCTTCCTTTCCCATCATTCCCACACCATCCTCTTATCAGGTTTGTTCCCCATTAGGAAAGAGATAAAGTGTTCCAGAAGATCAAAGTCAAGCCACTTTGGAAAGCAAATTCTAAGCTTGAGATAATGAGGTGAACACTGTGTCACTTGAGCGCTCAGTGTTGAACTTAAAAAGTGGGCCAATCTAATAGCTCCATCCTCAGAAGGGTGTCTTTATTCCTGTTTCTTCAGAGATATTTTGTGCACTTTAGGTCACGTTATGGAGGACAGGGCCAAAGAATATAAATTATAAGCAACCTTCTGCTAAAAAGTGTGACATGTCTGAAAGGGTGAAAAGTGGAATCCAATAAAGACTTTATATTCCTGCTAGCAGCAGACTCTTCAAACTTAACTCACAATACTTGGAATCTGGTCCAAATATTTTAATTAGAGATGGGCACGAACCGGAAAAATAATGTTTCGTTTTGTGCTCAGCCTCGTTTCATTTTGTTTCATTTCTTATGATTTTTTTTTTTTACAAAAAATTGTACGAAATGAAATGAAACAGCTCCCCTGGGTCCTAGAGGGACCAGATTTGGTGCCCTGGAGCCATTTTTAAAGGGGTCTAGTTAAGTTGTCATTGGCTGTACCCCTTTAAAACTGGCCCAGTCACCATCAGGGGATTCCCCCCCCCCCAGTAGCAGCCATTTTTGAAGAGGTCCAGCTGATGACAGCTCAGCTGTACCCCTTTAAAAATAGCCTGGTCGTCAGCGTGGGGCTCCCGCAGTTGCGACCTGCCATGTTCAGAGGGGTCTAGGATGGCTGCCTCTAGGACACCAGCAGATGGTGAGTCACCCAGGAGTCACCCCCACCTGCCTCCTAGCTGAGAGGAGGCCAGAAGCTGGGGGTGAGGAGGAGGCAGGGAGCATCGGAGCGGCTGTGGGGACCTAACTACCCTGTTTCCCCAAAAATAAGACATCCCCCGAAAATAAGACCTACTTACAGTTTTGCCTCTCGCTGAAAAATAAGGCATCCCCCAGAAAATAAGGCCTCCCCAATAATAAGATAACAATAATTGTGTACCGTATTGTTCTTCATGGAAAAATAAGACATCCCCTGAAAATAAGACCTAGCACATCTTTGGGAGCAAAAATTAATATATGACACTGTCTTATTTTCGGGGAAACACGGTACTCTTCTTCCCTCTCCTGGGCTCTGGCTGTGGCAGCTTATTGCAAGGCTAGCAGGTAATGGACCCCTTTTATAGATGAAACAAAATGGTTTGTTTCAACGAAAAATGACCGTTCCGTTTCGTCTGTAATGAAATGCTGCTTCCTCATTTCGTTTCATTACGTAACGAAATGACGGAACAGCATTTTGTTTTTTGTTTCCTGCCCAATTCGAATAGTTC
Organism: Phrynocephalus forsythii; assembly: GCA_029282475.1. NCBI lineage: Eukaryota > Metazoa > Chordata > Lepidosauria > Squamata > Agamidae > Phrynocephalus > Phrynocephalus forsythii. The sequence continues at coordinate 17,958,000 of JAPFRF010000004.1, forward strand.
TTTAACTTATTTGCATCCAATCTGCGCAGCAAGTGAAGGCTCAGGATCAGGGCCAGGACATCCTCCTTGATTTCAGTCCATGAGCTGCCCACAACTGCAGCAATTGAGGTAATAGTTCTTTAACACACACACACACACACACACACACACACACACACCTTTCAGGGCTACGTAAAAGATATATCTACAATAAGGCCTAATTTAAATATCAGCATTGACCTAGGATTCCTTTTTGCTTTCCAGGAGCTGTGTATTTCCCCTCCAAAATGAGGGAGATAAGACAATAAACGCTTTCCTTTCCTGCTTCTGCTTCTCCTCCTCACAAGGCCATAACAAATCAAACTCCTTCAGATACCGTTTTTTTCTTCCCTCTGTTGCTGAGTAGGCCATCCTTACTGTGACACCCACTTATCATAGGTTTCCCTTTCTCTGTAATTAATTTTCAGTTCACTGCCCACACTCCATCCACCTCTCTTCCCAGAAGACATTAACCATTTCCCAACATCTCTCCCCCCCCTACACACACACACACACACACACACACACACACACACACACACACACACACACACACACACACACACACACACACACACACACACATTCAGCTTCCCATTCATGCCTTCTTTGTGTATGGAGGGTTCTTTATGATTTTATTTAGCCGTGTCATTTTCAGGCCTGTATTCCTTGGCAGCTTCCAGACAAGACATTTATTGGCAACAAATGATCAGCTGGCATTGTCCAGCTGTGCTCCCACTTTCCCTTCTTAATGCATATTTTTAATGGTGGGGTGCGGTGTGGGGGGGTAACCCATCTGATAATTAGGAAGACACCTGAGGGTTACAAATGAAAAAGAAGAACATCTCAACCCTTATGAAATTCCGGGAATGAGGTAGAGAGACTGGGCAGCAAAAACGTCATCTAGAACCGCCCACAAACAAGATGAACTGCAAAGAAACAAACAACTTATTTTTTTAAAAGGGCACAGCAAACATTTCAGTTTGGATGCTAAAATATGAAAGAACAGAAGCTCTAGAGAACTAGGAGACTTCTCTGAGGCACAAATGGGAATACCTCAGTCTGCATAGACCAGTGGTTCTCAACCTGTGGGTCCCCAGATGTTCCTGGACTGCAACTCCCAGACATTCCTTCTAGCACAGCGCGTGGTGGAAGCTTCTGGGAGTTGCAGTCCAGGAACATCTGGGGCCCCACAGGTTGAGAACCACTGGCATAGACATTGTAGGCTAGTAAGGGCGTTTATACACGACCCCTAAGCTCCGCCGCAAATGGCTGCAAGGTCCGGATCTTAAAAATGTTCACCCACCAGCTCCGGACTTTGCAGACAATTAAGTGCGACCCCGCCCACTTTAGCACAACCAAAGAGCAGTTTTCTTGTACCTGCTTTTTGGATGTGACAAATATTTGATCCCGTGTAAGGATAGTGAGTGCGGGGCTCTCCTGGCTTCTGTTTGTTCTTTTTTTGCGCCCCGCCCCTTTAAGAGATCTGAATGCTGCCGGGAACAAAACGGAGGTAAACCGGCATTCTTTTCTTTCTCTTTTTCTCCCTCCCTCAGGCAGCCAGCAACCAGGAAGTGCGGAGGGGGTGGGGACAGAGGAAGAGCGAGGAACCCCTAAGATCTCTGGTCCGAATTTAAGTGGCCAGCGGATCTTAGGGGTTGTGTAAAAAGGCCCTAAGTTCTGGAAGGTGCAATCCAAAAAGAAAAAGAAAGAAAAGGGAATGAAAACACACACATTATGCCTAAAGAGGATTTCAGATATAGATATGGCTGAGAGGAAGGAAGGTGCTTTAACATAATATTAGATGTAATCTTGGTGTGCAGAAATTTATTGTTCAGCTTCTAGGACCATTTGAGATAAAATATGATAGTATCTCCACAGATACGGTTAAAGAGGTACCAATACAAATAGAAGCATTTCACAACCATGACCATTTCCCCCAGCAATTTGTTCTATTAGTTTTATCCAGCACACCATGGTCATTTTAAACAAGTAGGGATTAGGAAAGAAGAATTGCTGGTATTTGAGGGGAAATGACTGGAAGAGACTGCCCAGACGTTATTGGAAGTACTGGAAAGAAAAGCCAAAATTATGGAAATGAGGGATGTGAACATTTCCGAGGGGGTGGAGACAGTCATGTTGGTTTCTTGCAGCAAACACAACAAATTACCTTTGTGGAACCTTATGGGCAGAATGCTGAGACCATAAGCTCCACCTGTCGTATCTCCATCTGATTTCTGTTGCTCAGGCAGAGATCTTAACTGCCTTCATTGATAAAAAGAATGTACTGGATGTATCTCTCATTTTGCAAGCTCTATAACTGTATATCTCCTAATGTAAAAGTCCGTTGCACAAAGAGAATGACCAACAAACTTCTAATAGGCTTTATTTCAGGTGATATTTCAGATGCAGGAAATGTGAAATGCTTTGAAAACTCTTAGGGGACACAAAATGCTAGAGATTATTGCAACTTGAACAAACGATATTGCAAAGATTATCTATACTTAAAAACCTTTCAATTTTTGCCGTTATTTATCACATACGTTTTTCCACTAAGGAGCTCAGAAACAGGTTGGTGGATTCATCCTATATTCTTCTCACAAGACCCCTTAGGTGAGGCTGAGAGAGAGGGGAGAGGGAAGGAGTGCTAAAGCCACTGAGAAAATTTCCAGAAGGGCGGGTAAGGAAATGGAACCAAGATGTCTCCTTGCATCTTCCAGCAGGTATGAAGGCAAGTTTGCCATGCTGGTCGACATCTCCCAATTAAATTGTGTTGATACTTGTTCTGATTTTGGCATCTACAAAGCATGAGGGGGCTTTTGTGGTTTAAAATGCACTTGAATTAATGATCATCAAATGCATCATTTAATTAATGATGATTCTCACAAGAATGATAGCTGTATTAACTTTCTCATTGAATTGGCCTCACCAGCTGATCTCAGTAAACCAGAGCAATGGATAAGCAGCAGCATGTTTATTGAGTACAGTGTCCTAGGCCAGTGGTCCCCAATCTTGGGTCCACATATGACTAGAATCCCCAGGTATCCTGGCTAGGATTCCTGGGAGTTGTAGTACAAGAACATTTGCGGACCTCAGGTTGGGGACCTGCAAAAACTCACAGGGTAAACGAGAAGAGCAAAATCGGAAATCTTGACCAAACTGCAGGAAATCCTCTAGATCTGGATGGTGGTCTACTAAGCCAGTGGTTCCCAACTTTGGGTCCCTGGGTGTGCTTGGACTAAACCTCCCAAGAAGACTTCAATAGCTGTGCTGGCCAGGATTTCTGGGAGTTGTAGACCAAGAACATCTTGGGATCCAACCGTACCAAGTGATTAACAGCCTTCTTCCCTAAGCTCATACCCATGAGACCGGATCATCCCCAATGCCCATCTGATATCTTCTCTCATAATAGAGATGGACTGGTCAGTGACGTCTGAGGCCTATTGCACTACATTCATACCATGTGTTATGGGGACCATTCTGACTGGGGGATTCTGGGAGATATAAGTCAAAGAACCAACCTCTGCTCAACCTCTGAGAGCCGCAGAAATCTAGAGCCAAAGCTGATGAAACACTAGGAGATTGGTAAGAGGGAAGAAAACAAAGCAAGGACAACTATTGACCAACAGCCTCCCCTTCCATCCTTGAGTTCAGCTGGAGAAGGCTTTAACCAAAACAGGTAGGGTGCAGCTGGGCCTGGTTGTCATGACGATCCCTCCCCACACAGGTGTAACCAAGCTCAGATTGCACAACATAACAATGGGGGGGGAGGGTATGATGGAGGGACAGGTATATAGGGATGCACTCCCTAAGAAGCCTCTGAAGGGCTTTGGAGATGCCAGATGAGAGATGGTTGAGAATTGTGTGTCACCTGCATTTTAAAGCCAACAAACCTAACGTGCATTTCTTACACAAATACAAACAGGAATGTGTACATTATGGACGATGCACATCTCCAAATTATGGAATATTAAAAAGTGTGCATCATGGAAAATGTTATGCAAAAATATTTTAAGTAAAATTATTTACTAAAATGCATATGTTTGAGAAATTGCATACAAAAATGTGTACTTCACACAAGGCTGAGAGACAGTAGAATATAGTAGTGTAATATGCGTTAAAATGCATACAATAGGGAAAGAAGCATAAAAATATATATATTGGGGACATTCTATATGAAAACAAATGCAGATTTCTGCATGCATGCAATTTGTTTCAATTGAAAGATTGATGTGGAAATCTCAAAAGGGGGTGGGGAGATGTGTACTTGAATACCTGTGAAACTAACATAAACCTGTAACAGACTGTATTCTCTACTAATTTAACAGATTGTTATAAGAGCATCCTATGTTTACAATGGGAATATTTTTAAAAACAAAATGCCATCACATTTTTGCTTACTTAAAAAAACCTAAAAGCCAAAGCATACCCTTTTGAAAGAAATGCATGAATACCTAAGAATACTGTATAACCACATAAAAAGTATTTGCACCTTTGGCTTGATATACCACTTGCATTGCTTGGAACTCATTTCAAGCAGTTTTTAAGCCTGATTACTTTTCAAGTTATTCATTTCCAAAATTCTGTCTCTTGACTTTTCTTTTACATTCTTTATGGCATTCTCATTCACCATCTCTAACTCTTCCCAAACATATAAAGGCTACATACAGAACCTTCCTTTATGTTTCATAAGGTGCATATTCATTTCCATTAATTCACAAATATACAGTTTGATCAAACAGCACAAGATAAGAGAAACAATTACAATACTATTGCAACTGAAAAGTTCCACAGCGGGAAGCTCTCTCCTTAGATAGGATGTTGTGGTTTAATGTAATACAGCTTATAATGAGCTAGTAGTATTAGGAAGACTCACTGCTGATAATCAAAACAGTCTTCAGTTTCCAATTTAGTGATATTAAACATTTGACTATCAGTATGGCTTCCAAAAACTATTTTCACTATTCATCTGTCAAATTCCAACTAACAGGGGAAATGGTCTACCAAGGCACATTTTCTCTTTCAGACCATTTTAATTTGTCCTACCTATATATAAAACATACACTGGGGTTTCCATAGGAATGAACATAATTAGTCTTTCACTGGATGGTATGTTCTGCAATATGTCTTCCATAAATCAGCATTTGCTGAGCTAATTCTATAGAACAGACTTACATAACAGGTAGACCGCAGGCTACCGGTAGCCCTCAAAGGGTTCAAAAGTAGCCCACCAGCCACCAATAAAAAAGTGATGGGATAAGTTTTCCACCCCTCTCTGCCCCATCCCAAGGACCACCACTGCCCCAGCAAAGTTCTGGGTCTGCCAGCCCATTGTCTCAGCTGAGTGGGGCAGTTCAAGGGCCATGGCGTGGTCCCCTGCTCCCCCCACTGGCCAGATGACCAAGCAGGTGCAAGGAAAGTGTGTGCATGGTCAGCCTTCCCATAGGAATGCATTGAAAATCAATTAATCCATTCTGGAGGGAACTAATTTCAATGCATTCCTATGGGAAACTGCTGCTCTATTTACAACTTTGTGTTTTACTTACAAGCATGTGCTTGGAATGGATAAAACTTGTAAGTAGAGGTATTTGTGTAGCAGCCCTCAGGCACTTTGGGTCAGAAAAAGTAGACCTTGGCCTGTTCAAAGTTGGGCAGGCCTGCTATAGAAGAGTCCTACTGGCACTGAGACACACATTCTCCAAGTTATTAAAGAGCCAGGGATTAAAATGTTGTGTTTGGACCTTTAGGAGTGTGGCAGAGGGTCTTCACCTAGTGGATTCTGGAGACCGGGGTTGGCTCCAGGTACGTACATCTCCTGACAAGTACAAAGGGTTGTTGATTGTTGCAGCAGAAAAAGGAGGTTTGGGTAGGTAGGGGTAAGAGGAGCAGCTTCCAAAGTCCAGGAATGGCTATGCTCCACTTCCAAACTCTGAGAGGTTGCTCAACACAAATACAGTAATACCTTGGATAACAAATGCCCCTGATAATGAATTTTTCGGATAACGAATCGCAATTTCCAGGTATAGGGCTGCCTCGGATAATGAATTTTCCCTATGCACTTCCTCGGATAATGAATCACAATTTCTAGGTATAGGTCTCCCTTGGATAACGAATTTTCCCTATGGGCTGCCTCAGATAACGAATTGCAATTTCTAGGTATAGGTCTCCCTCGGAAAATGAATTTTCCCTATGGGCTGCCTCAGATAATGAATCGCAATTTCTAGGTATAGGTCTCCCTCTGATAACGAATTTTCCCTATGGGCTGCCTCGGATAATGAATCATAATTTCTAGGTAGATAGGTCTCCCTTGGATAACGAATTTTCCCTATGGGCTGTCTCAGATAATGAATCGCGATTTCTAGGTATAGGTCTCCCTTGGATAACGAATTTTCCCTATGGGCTGCCTCGGATAATGAATCGCAATTTCTAGGTATAGGTCTCCCTCGGATAACGAATTTTCCCTATGGGCTACCTCGGATAATGAATTGATATTTCTAATTGGTTTCCCATTTATTCCTATGAGAAACCATGTTTCAGATAACAAATTTTTCTAATAACAAATTGCCTTGGAGAATGAATTAAATTCATTATCCGAGGCACCACTCTACATTATTTGGTAGACTACACTTATGGAGTCGATAGTCCATAGATTGTGCCTATGTGATAGAATCTCTCATTTTTCCATTTTAGCATTGAGTGCTTCCCTTACAGCACTACAGTATTAGGCACACTCTTCTACAACAATAACTGTAAGAGTGGACAGTAGTCCTTAAATGAGATTAAAACACTGTCAAAGGCTGAGTGACAGCGACTACTTGAGAAAAGAAATCTCAATTATATATAAGCAAGCAACGGTGAAGAATGAAGACAAATGAAGCTTCATTCCTGAGTGGCAGAGGACATTAATAATGCAAGCAAACATTATGAAAGCATCCATTATCAAATACAAGGTTACAGAAACTATTACATGTGCATGTTAATCATTTTAACATCTAGGAAAGGAATGGTTTCTTGCATCAGAGACACCAGGCAACAAAAATCCACATTTGTCAACCAGAAATGTCATACCATCCTAGATGACATATTTTAAAATATTCATAGCTTGGATGTAATCAGAATTTTAAAATACTGTATCTATATACATTAGTTCGAGAGAAAGTGAATCAGATTGAAAACACATATAGCACCTTAAAAGCAGCAGCAACGCTTGAAATTTATCTACAACATCATCAAATGAAATACAGTACTGTAGTTACTTTCCATGTAGGTACAATCTCTGAAAAATAAATAAATTGTGGAAGTTTTTTGAGTGATTCAACTGAGAACCAGAAATACAGCAATTGTGAAAAGCACATACTGGCTAACATGCATAACATCCTCACCAACAGATCATGAACAGTACACCCTCTAATATGTGTGTATGTAATGCCAAATTTGAAAGTGCAGGTACTAATTGTCACAGTCTCCACAGTCATTCCACTTTACAATGTCATTCCATGCCACAAATATGCAAGATGCCAGGCTGGGGCATACCAAAAGTAAAGTACCTTATCAGATCTTTTTGTACAGGTAATGATTGCAAATTGTCCATTCCAGACCATATTACCCTCAAAGATTCTGCAACATAGATAGCTTGTAACAATACGCCGTTCCTGGGGGAATCAAATTCTTTCAAAACTATTCAGAGGACTTCACCTAAGCTCAAAGAGAACAGGAAGGTTGAGAGGGAGTAGATCACCGGTTCTCAAACTTGGGTCTCTGTATGTTCCTGGAGTAAAACTCCCAGATGCCTTCCCCACTAGCTGTGCTGGACAGGATGTCTGGGAATTGTAGTCTGAGAATATTAAGGGATCCAAGGTTGGGAATCAGTGGAGAAGATGCTACCATAGTCACTACTCTTCAACACCCGACCACCCCCCAACCCCAAACAAAACAAACAAAAAAGCCCCAGCTAGTCTAAATTATGGTACAGTGGTACCTTGTATAAAGGAATTAATTCGTTCCAAATGAAATTATGTTAAGCAAATTTTCCTTTATACAAATTTCCCATAGGAATGCATTGAAAACTGAGTAATCCCATTTTATGTTGTACAGATTTTCCCCTTAGGCAATTATGTTAAGCAAATTTCCCCTATCTCTGGAATGTTTTATATTGTACAGATTTTATGTTATACAAACTGTTTGTTATACAAGGGTCCACTGTATATGCATACCTCCCATTTTTCTCACTGTTTGTGTACATGCATGACACACAAACACAGACAGAGTTTTATACTTTTTAAATTGACATACAGGTGCTGCTTAACTTTTTGTTTTCAACACAACAGCACAGCTACAACATAAGAAACTCCTCTTCATTTCTTTATACAGTGGACCCTTGTATAACAGTTTGTATAACATAAAATCTGTACAACATAAAAATTTCCACAGATAGGGAAAATTTGCTTAACAATCGCCTATGGGGCAAATTCGTACAACATAAAATGGGATTACTCTGTTTTCAATGCATTCCTATGGGAAATTTGTATAAAGGAAAATTTGCTTAACATAATTTCATTTGGAATGAATTAATTACTTTATACAAGGTACCACTGTACCCTGCTTTCCCTCACAAATGGGCACCACAAAATGGTTTACAATATAAACAGACATACAGTGGACCCTCGTATAACAAATGGTTTGTATAACATAAAATCTGTACAACATAAAAATTCCAGAGATAGGGGAAATTTGCTTAACAGAATTTCCTATGGGTCAAATCTGTACAACATAAAAATGGTCGCAATTAGTGATTACTCTGTTATCAATGCATTCCTATGGGAAATTTTTATAAAGGAAATTTTGCTTAACAGAATTTCATTTGGAACAAATTAATTCCTTTATACAAGGTACCACTACATTTGAATTCTTTAAAAAGGAAAAGGAAACATACACAGCAGATCCAGTAGAGCTAACATTCAACTTGCTGATACATGTCAGATAAATAATGCCCCCGATATTGCCCGTACTTTAGAGATGAACAACCCCTGCGACCACATTTAAAATGCTAGCTGAGTCTTCATCCTTATTTTCATGGTTACTAGCATGTACTTCCTTCCTTCCTTCCTTCCTTCCTTCCTTCCTTCCTTCCTTCCTTCCTTCCTTCCTTCCTTCCTTCCTTCCTTCCTTACTTGCTTGCTTGCTTGCTTCAAACCGCCAGGCGGAGCTGTTCCGGGTGGTCTGAGACATCTCCAATCCTGGTCAGCTCGGGCCTCCTCCTAGTGAGTTCACTAGTGAGCAATTTGCAGCCTATTTTAGATCCAAAATTGAGGCCATCCATTCAGACCTTCATTCCGGTTGCACTAATCCCTCCTCTCTTATCCCGGGGGCTGCACCCCTTTGGTCTCCTCACCTGCTTGAGCTTGGGCCTGTGTTACCAGTGGAGGCCTCCAGGGTTATGGCTTATTGCCAGCCGGCGGCCTCCCCTTTCTATCCTTGCCCAGTTTGGCTTATTATATTAAATCTGCTGGAGGGAACATGCCAGAGTGGGCTTCTTCCATCGCCACCGCTTCCTTCAGGGAAGGAATTTTTCCTTCCCGCCTGAAGGAGACGGTGGTGAAGCCCACCTTAAAGAAGCCTGGCTTGGCATTGGACAATTTAGCCAGCTATTTCCCAATTGCCATTGTTCCTTTCTTGGGCAAGGTTGTTGAGAGGGTGGCTGCCATCCGACTTCAGTCGTACCTTGAGGAAAATCATATCCTGGATCCATTCCAGTCTGGGTTCAGGCCGCTTCATGGGACCGAGACTGCCCTGGTCGCTCTGCAGGATGACCTCCTCAGGGAGGCTGATAGGGGATGTTCCTCCCTGTTGGTCCTCCTTGATTTGTCAGCAGCCTTTGATACCGTCGACCACGGTATCCTGCTGGATCCGCTCTGCGTTTTGCTAGCTCCGACCCTTCCTCGATGGCCAGTCCCAGCGGGTTCAGCTGGGGGATGAGTTGTCAGCCCCTTGGACGCTCCCCTGTGGGGTGTCCCAGGAATCGGCAATCTTCCCCCATGCTGTTCAACATTTATATCAGGCCGCTGGCTGAGGTCATCCAGAGATTTAGAGTTCACAGTACACTGATGATACGCAGCTCTATCTTTCCTTTTCTACCTTTGCAGTGGAGGCAGTATGCTCTCTCGACCAGTGCCTGGAGGCGGTCTTGGAATGGACCAGGATTAACAGGCTCAAACTGAACCCAGAGAAGTCCGAGGTTCTGTTCTTCGGGGCGCCCTCGTCCAGGTACAATGGCCCCGTCCCTAGTCTGGGGGGAGTATCGCTCCAGCCTACGGACAGGGCCAGGAATCTGGGCGTGGTCCTGGACTCAGCCCTCTCCCTGGAAGCCCTACTGTTTTAAATTAGTTCGGCGTGTCTCTCTTGGAAGCATGCCATGTATATTATGTTTTATTGATGGCATTTATTGTCGATTTTACATTCATTGCTGTTAGCTGCTTAGAGTACTACTTGTGGTAGATAAGCGGGATATAAATACAAGAATAAATAAATAAATAAATAAAGTGATGGCTGTCTCCAGGGCCGCTTTTTTCTACCTCTCCGTACCTCGATGAGTCCTCCCTGAGGACAGTTGTGCAGACCCTCGTGATCTCAAGGATTGATTACTGCAACACACTTTACATGGGGTTGCCCTTGACCCTTGTCCGGAGACTCCAACGGGTGCAGAATGCGGTGGCCAGACTGGTGGTGGGTGCTCGTAGATACGATCACATCACCCTAATTCTGGCATGCCTGCATTTGCTGCCTGTGGCCCTCCGGATAAGTTTCAAGGTCCTGGTTTTGGTTTTCAAATCCCTCCACCGTTTGGGTCCTGAATATCTGTCGGAGCGTATCTCCCAGAGGTCAACTGAGGCCAGGCCCACTCGAATGTCACAGGCACGCTCACTCAGGGTGGCCACTCCTAGGGAGGCACGGAGGTCAGCTAAGCACAGCTGCACCTTCTCCATTGTGGGCCCCTCGTTATGGAACCATCTTCCGAGTGAGCTGTGCCTTGCACAGTCCCTGCCCACCTTCAAAAAGGCTTTGAAAACCATGCTTTTTAGGGAGGCATATGGCGACCTTTAATTTAATTTAATTATTTACTTTGATTTTTTTCCCTCCCGCCTGATGCATCTTGCTTAGGGCTTTCCCCCTCTTTTTCTTCTTGTATACTGATGTTTTTAACCCCAAGTTCCTGTTGGAAGATAGGCGGTATAAAAATGAAACAAACAAATAAATAATAAATACTTACTTACTTACTTACTTACTTACTTACTTACTTACTTACTTACTTACTTACTTGGTTGGTTTACAAAAAATAAAACAACCATCACCAGATATAGTAAGATAACATTACATTAAATCAACATCAAAATAATATAAAAGCAAACATACATATTCTAACAGTCTAGCATAAATACAGTACACATATTGTCGCCTGCTTACTTTGCCTGCAATCAGGCTCTGTGCACTTTCTTTCAATTTCTTCAGCTGAAATCGGGGGCAAACACACAGTAGAGTGAAGTAATACAGTGAGAGAACTTTCCCCATGAAAGCCCAACAGCCTGAACATTAACATTCAAAGAGTATAAGCACAAGGCACATCCACCAAAACCATACAGTTTGTTAGCTCAGGCCCTCCACTTTCCTAAGTAGAGGGAATGCCCTCTGGTGTATCCCTTTGTTGGGATGTTGGATGGAAATAAATAATCTAAAATCCAAAGTTTCACATAAGGTCAGAAAATATATTTCCCACCTCAAAAAAAAAAAAAGCAATTATACTGATGTTTGCCTTTGTCAAGAAATGTACACGCATGTGTATTCCATTTTGAAATAAAATGAAGTAGAACACAAAGAGCAGGGCATTTGATAAATAACAAAGCAGGCAGTTTAATTGATTTTCTGGAAAGTTGTTTAAATGCATTCAGAATGTCTGGACAGAAAGCAATTACTGCAAGGGGATCTGGCAAGGAAATGGGATGCTGGTGCTAAAACAGCTTTGTGGTGTGCTTCTTAAGATGCTGTCCATACTGACTACATTCCAGCCGAACTGTCATAGATTTAGATCAGTGCTGCCATTGTTGGTCACAAGAAGTAAACCCAATCTTTCAGAATCATGCTTTTTCCTTAGCATACCTTCTGACTCACCATGATGATCCCCACCCTTCTCTCCTAAAGAAAAAGGCAGTGCTTGTGGCATGCACAAATCACCATTCTAGATTTTAATTTGGTTGTGTTTCTCCACATTTCACCCATATTCTCATCACATCCTTTGTCAGTATCAGGTTGAAATTCAGGTTTTTCTTTCCTTCATAGAAATTTGTACTTCTCTATCCAAAGAGCACTTTTCCATAACATACAAACTTCCACTGAGCATGTTCCTAAATGTATACTGTACATTCTTTCCTGCATTTTCCCCAATAACTAAAGCATGCTTTTGAATTTCTGTTGTACAGTAGGACCCCCGTATCCACTAATTCATTATCCACTGATTCGGTTATCCACAGTTGGCAGAGGAAATAATTAAATAATTCAGCAGCCACAAAGCAAGCTGTAAAGCAAGCTGTTGTCACAAATAGCATCTTAAAGCAAGCTACTATCACAAACAGTGGCCATAAAGCAAGCTACTATCTCAAAACAGCAGTCATAAAGCAAGCTACTGTCAGGAAACAGCAGTTTGGGGTGGGTGGGCAGGTGTTCTCTCTTATCCACGGTTTTCATAATCCATGGGAAGGCCTAGAACCAATCCCCAGTGGATACCGGGGTCCTACTGTACATACTTTAAGGAGAAAAGGGGTGTGCCTTCCTTCTATCTTCCCAACCCTCACCCCAGCATTTTCCCTTTGTGCCAATACCACTGCCTCTTTACTCAAGCAGGTACTCTTAAACGGAGTCAATCTGCAACCCAAAAACTTGTGTGGACCCTTCTCACAGGAGAAAAAAACTGTTCCAGTGTGAATGGAAGGGTCACTCAAGTGAGAGATAAAATAGATTGCAATGAAGAGAGGAACTAGTGCGAACCAGACTCCCGATTTCCCTATCTGGATCGGCCCAATGTAGCGCATTTCATCGCTTGCATGTCTGATGGGCAGAACTAGATACAGTGTGGAACAAAGCTTGGAAATTATACATTAGAATGAATGCATTAACATTAATTTCGTTACTTCGGGGCCGGACAGATTACTGGTTTAAGCACCTAGCTGTGGAGTCAGAGGTTGGGAGTTTGATTCCCCGCTGTGGCTCCTTGAGACTCAATGATGCATAACATCCCTTCCAGCTTTGCAGTTCAAAAGTGGTGTTGGTGATGGTGATGGTGATAGTGATTAACATGACAAAACACTAAAAAAACCCACTGTTTCAAATACAAATATTAGAAACACTATGGGACTCCTTGCCTGCTGATGTCTGCCAGGCTACCTCCCTTCAGGAAATGTGTGAAGGCTGAGATTTTCGAAGAGGCCCTTGGTAACATCATCCCCCTGTGATAGTCAAACAGACCCACAGGTTTTAATGTGAACTATAGGGAACTTATACCTCCCTTTTAATGCTGGATTTGTACAAAATAGTCCAACTTTGGTCCCATACATATTTTTGGACTACAGGGATGACACTCAGATACTTTCCTTGGGATCATTCTTTAGCACTGCAAATATATGGCATTTCTCAGGGCTTCTGGAAGTTATTGTCCAAGACTATTGGGATCCTCAAGTTTGGGAATCTACTTTATTTAAAAAAAAACACCAGTGGATTGCACTACTCTTTTTTCTTATTAACAGAACGTTTATAGGTCAAGAACTACAATGATAAACACAGGTAGCTATTTGTTTAATCTAGTTTTTTTCCACTCATTTTGGGTGCGTGTTTTTAAATTCCAGAGATAGCTGGAAATTGGTTTGTTTAAATGCATCAGAAAATGAAATAAAAACAAAAACTAAATAGCTTATGGGGAGTAAAACCTGGTTGGTTCAGGAGGGGTGAAATACAAGAAAGCATGTTGGACCGTAATTCTGATTATTATTATTATTATTGTAGTTATAAAAAGAGACTCTTATTGGATCAACAGAGACTTTGGTTTTATTTTATTTTATTTTTATTTCTACTTTTTCAGATCTTAAATCTTTTCTTTTTCTGTCACATTGAAAGAGACATACATGTATTGTACTTTAAGCCTACAATCGGAGGACCGTTTCACCCAGGTATCTGAAAGCTGAGTCATGACAACTGGACTTCTTTTTCTTGAGAGATAGAAAAGTTTCGCTGCTCATCCAAACAGCTTTATCACTCTCAAGACTGAGGTAGCTGTTTGGATAAGCATCGAAACTTTACTATCTCTCAAGAAAAAGAAGTCCGTGACTCGACTTCCAGATAAACTCACCTGGATGACTAAGAATCTTCACAGACATTTCACCCAGGCTTGTTCTGGCTTTAGCAGCAGACTGGGATATGTTACAGAGCCTATAGGGCAGGCATCCTGAAAATCATCCCAGCTCCATGTTCAACAGAGGTTGCAAATGTGTGGTTTTGATAGGGAAAAAATAACCTTAGTTTCCAAAAATTAACCACACAGCCTTTGGGATAGTTCAGTGGTTTAGGCATTGGGCTACAGAGGCATAGGTGGGGATTTTGATCCCCGCTGGTTCTCCACATTCCACCAGGTTTCTGTTAGGGTGAATTGGCATTTGTTATTAACAGAACAATAATTCTGACTGCTTTAGCTCCTCTAGGAGTTCCAGAAGTCTTGAGAAATGCCACAGAGCATTTATGGTCGTAGCTAATGTAGTTAATAAGGGCAGTTCTGAGTGCATTTATAAAGACAGTTCTGGTCTACCCAGTATAAATTTAGACTCTTGGGTAAAGATGTTTTCCCCTTCGTGGTGCCACATTTGCATGTCACATCAAAAGAGAGCAAAACAGCTTAACAGTTTATTTAATAATATTAATTTACCAAGTTAAATGCTTTCAGTTTTTTCCCCCATTAATCCCAATGAGTAAATTTCCCAGTCTCTAACATTTAATGCTAATTAATTTAATTTTAAAGCCTAATGTTCTAAGCTCTGGCATGGAGACAATTGATTCCTTGAAGTATTTTGATCAGCAAATCAGTTTTTTTTAAAAAAAAGTCTGCTAAATAAGAATACAGCTTATCATTCATCTTCAAATAAAATCAAATGCACACTCTAGAGATGGAAAGACATGTACTCAGCTGCATGATGCAAGCTTGTGAAACTTCAGTCGCTTAGCATCCCAAGGTTTACCCAGAAACCATCTGTATTCTCCCGGGAAATGCATGTTAGAAATTTGACACAGATACTGCTAGCGTGCATTGCATATGTAAATGAACAATTCAGATTTCCTTGAATATATTCTCAAGGAGATGAGAGCAAATCACACAACATGGCCACATGGTAGCTGTAGGGAAAGTGCTTGGATCGGGGACGCCTGCCTTGAGTGGGCTCCTAGCCCCAGCAAGCTGGGTGTAAACATTCCTTTTGAAGCATAGGTTACAGCTTCTGGCACAGAAGCTTCACACACAGAAAAGAGATGTCTGTGATAATATGCCCAAGGCTAGCAGATGCAACTAATAGGCCTATCAATGCTCGGAGAAATAAAACAAAGTTGTATGTGTGGCTGCTTTGGATAACCACATAAATCTTTGGATGGGGTTCTATACATATGGCACAACACTATGTGGATAACGTAGTTTTGGATTCGGATAGCAATCATTAGGGGTTGATTTCTTTCAGGATGGATAGGTTTGATCTCCTTGCAGTCCAGGGGACCTTCAAGACTTTCCTCCAGTACCACAGCTCAGAAGCATCAATTCTGTAGCAATCAGCCTTCTTTATAGTCCAGCTGTCACTTCCATACATCACTACTAGAAAAAACATAATTTTGACTATCCGGACCTTAGTTAGCAAAGTGATGTCTCTGCTCTTTAAGATGCTGCCTAGGTTTGCCATTGCTTTCCTCCCAAGAAGCAGGCATCTTTTAATTTCATTGCTGCAGTCGCCATCTGCAGTGATCAAGGAGCCCAAGAAAATAAACTCTGTCATTGCCTCCATTTCTTCCCCTTCGATTTGCCAGGAGGTGATGAGACCAGAGGCCATGATCTTAGGTTGTTTGGTTTTTTTTAATGTTTGGCTTCAGCCCATTTTTTTACTCTTCTCTTTCACCCTCATTAAGAGGTTCTTTAATTCCTCCTCACTTTCTGCTATCAGAGTAGTATCATCTACGTATCTGAGGTTGTTGATATTTCTTTTGGCAATCTTAACTTGTCATTCATCCAGACCTGCCTTTTACATGATGTACTCTGCACACAAGTTAAATAGGCAAGGTGACAGTATAAAGCCTTGTTGTACTCATTTCCCAATTTTAAACCAGTTGTTCCATAGCCTATTCTGACTGTTGCTGCTTTTCCCACATATAGATTTCTTACTCCAGTGCTTTGGTCACCTCATGAGGAAAAAGGAGTCCTTGGAAAAGTCCCTGATGTTGGGAAAGATGGAAGGCAAAAGGAAAAGGGGACGGCAGAGAATGAGATGGTTGGACGGTGTCATCGATGCAACCAATATGGATTTGACCAAACTCTGGGAAGCAGTGGAAGACAGGAAGGCCTGGCGAGCTCTGGTCCATGGGGTCACGAAGAGTCGGATATGACTGAACTACCGAACAACAACAACAACAACAACGAGGAGGAGGAGGAGGAGGAGGAGGAGGAGGAGGAGGAATCATTTGTGATGGGGTTAAACATGCCAAATATCTAGCTCTTCTGCTATGCAGATATCGGTAAACATATATCGGCAATGGCTACTGAAATACAGAAGCCAAGCAGCAGTTGATTAGTGGATAGAGCAGTGGTTTTCAATCTTGGGTCCCCAGATGTTCTTGGATCACAACTCCCAGAAATCCTGGCCAGCAGAACTAGCGCTGAAGTCTTCTGGGTTTTTTTGTCCAAGATGAACTGGGAATCCAAATATGATAATCAATGGGGGAGAGTGAGGGGTTTGTGCACCTTTCTCTCCCCCGTAGCTTGTAAAAGTAAAAAAATAAATTCTGCGTGATAGTAAAAAGGTACATTGTGCAGTAAAGTTACGCAAAAGCTTTATGCAGACCTGCTTAATTTATACACTTTCATACAAGCTTTTATCTCTCTTTCTCTTACAGCTTGCTGCCTGCAACCCTAGCTGCGACACACTTTGCAAACTTTGCCCATCAATTTCCATCCTTTGGAACGCTGCGAATCAAACGCATTTTAATGCATGACCACATTAGCCTGTTTCAAAACCCAGAAAAGTGTCCCAAGTCGTTTTAAGCCATAACCAATTGATTGTGACAGGAGAATTTACAGGCTAGTGGCACCTTTTCCCGCTTGCTGAACTATGACAGGATTTCGTAAATGGGAAATATTTTAACACTGCAATGCAGACAGTCCACAAAAGTTATTTTATTCTGTTCAAAGGCATTTTTCCCAGCTTGCATGAGTAGCTATTTACAATCCTAGTTTAGCAAGCAGAAATAAGAACTCATGCACACATACCTGGCAGCAGAACCAGCCACCACAAATACGGTACCTCAGTTTAGAAGAGTCACAGAAGTTGAAAACTACACTTCACAGAACCATGCTGTCAGCACAGACAAAAAACAATGAATTATGTTCGACTTCAGCAGCTGCCTGGAGCCTTAGGTAGGTATCCACTCCTCTGCTTGTTTCCTGACCCATTTAACTGGAAATGCCATGCATTGAACTTAATGCCTCCTGCATGCCAAGCATGTATTCTGCCACTTAGAAATCATGTCTCCCCTAAGAAGGATTCTCCTAAGAAATGAGTGATAAAACAGCCACAGTGATGTAGGATACAGTCTGCCTATTTAGAAAAGGCCTAATTCCTGTGTGGTATCATGATTAGAGCATGTCAACTGGGACTTGAAAGAGATCTAGGCTGCTGCCCTTCCTGAACCATGAAGTTTACCAGATGGCCTCAGGGTCTCCTTCTTTTCTAGCCAAAATTACCTCACAAACCATTGTGAGGTGAAGAAAGCTGAAGGAGAGTTTCCACCTTCAGCTCATTCAAAGCAATACAGGATATGATTAAGATTATAAAACTAATGATACCTCAACATGAATGTGTGAAAATATGTTGTTTTGCGCCATACACAGAGTGTTGTGATCACACTTCAGCAGAAGACAAAAATGGCAGAGCAGCCTTGCTGGATCAGGCCAGAAATCACTGGTTTATGTTTCCAACACAGTTCCCTAGTTGCCTTCTGAACCCCATCTGCAGGATGACACAAGAGTGATGGACCTCTCCCATCAGTGTCTGAATAATCACAGAAGCTGCCCTATCTTTCATAGGTGGATCAAACTGTCCAAAAACTCAACAAAGCAAGAACTGCTAAATATTTACCACACAGTTAGGTAGAATGGCTGCAAGCCTGTGTGGCTGAATCATGTGGATACAACTTTTTGGCTCTACCACTTCTCCAGACATGGTTTCCTTCCAGATGTGCAGAAATTAAAGCTGTGCTTCTTGGGGATGATGGGAGATGTGGTCAAACAGACCTGGAGGCCCCCAAGTGGGGGATATTGTGTATGTTTGAGAGCTCTGGGAAAACACTTCATGGGCTATTGGGACCCTCACAAAAGGATTGGTATACCTTTTGTGGGCTTCTGCTAAAGTGACAAGTGTTACAAAGCTATTATTGGGACTTCCTATGCATAGTTAACATGTTTCAGAAACTACTCAGTTACTGCAGGTAGGAACGTAAGGCACTGAAAAAGCTCTCCATTCGAAAGACACTGGTTGGCGTGAAGGAAGACTGTCAATGGTGGTGGTGCTTTTTAGCTTATAAAACAAGCTTCTTAAACTAAAGGAAGGAGAAAACTTTCACTGCAATTTATAACAGGAAATAGAATGCTCTAAGATTTTACAAGCATGCACAAAAGAACATGAAACAGAATCCAGAATTAAAATCACAGAATAAAGCATACCTGATAGCATATCAACCCTCCCCCCGCTTTTATTCACCTACAGTTACAAATTACATCTCCAGGGACCCCAAATTACAATCTGTGGTTGTTTATGTGCTATCAATGAATGAACATTGTTTAACATGTCCAGTCCTCAACTGCCCGGCTCGGCTCTAAAAATCTAAAACCTGTGGTTTCTTCAAAGAGTCAATCCATCTCATATTTCATCTTCCTCCTTCCCTTTTTCCTTCAGCTTTTCCCAGCTTGATTGTCCCCCCCCCCCGAGATTCCTACCTTCTCATATGTCCAAAATAGGTCATTTGGACTTTTAGGGGTGCTGCTTTTGTCACAAGTAAAAAGAAAAAAGGTTTCACTTTTGTTTTTGTTAAATTCCATGTCAATTCATTGAAACTTAGTTCCACTTCCTTCTAATCTATACATTTCCCCCCTCTTCCATTCTTTTTATGACAATGAGGTTTTTGTTTTATTTTTATTTAATAATGTGGAGAGGAAATATGAATGGTTAATTCTGGATTTTTAAACATTGTTTTGTAGAGGGTCCCCCCCCCCATAAATTAGTAAACAGCTCAGGAGATTGTTACTCCATTTGTTACTTACAATTACAAATAAATATTATTTAAAAAGTAAACTCTGTAATAATTGTTTGGATACATTATATTTTAATATGCTGGTTGTGATAATTTTATGCCAAGTCAAATTGTCCGTAGTCATATGTTATGTTCCTAAAGTAACAGAATGATTTTCAAGCTGTAAAAGAGGGAAGGAAAGTGCGAATGTAGCATTTTTTCAATTTTTCCCAAAATTTCTGTTTCTTCCCCCTCCCCCAAAAAAACCTGTTTCTGAGCTTCAAAGTTTCCACAAATTTTACATCTCTTTAGCAGCCTACAGTAGAGAAGCAAAAGCTCCTGGTCCATTGACTACGCTTGTGGTCTAAACCATGAGTGGGACTTCCAAAAAGAGCTTTTATGTAAGAGTGGTTTGACTCCCTCAGGTGACAATGGCAGAGGCAACTGCTGTGTGCCATGCACCCTCCCCTGTGCACAAGGCCAGGCTATCTATAAGTCTCAGGTGGGGGGCGGGGGGGTATGGCAGAGCCTCTGTGTCTACACACTTCCTGCTGCCTCAACCATCCCACCACGAGCATCTTTCTGGCCACCTCTCCCCATCATACGTTGGCCTCAAGGAATGTCAAGACCACGCATTACCCATATAGCTGGCTGTGAGATGACCGAGGCATGCAAGAAGTATGTGGGGTGGGATACAGTTTCTCCCTCTTTCTCTTCCCTCTTATTCCCCTCAGTGAGACCTGTGCCACACACTGCACCTACCCATGCCTCAGGCAGCGGGAAAGCTGTGCCTGTGTCCACTTAAGTCACCCCGCTGTTCTGGCATACAATGGAAGATGCTGTCCCATCAACAGGGCTATTAGTTGAACACGTCTTAATTGTACTGGACTGTATATTATCCCTCATTACTGTAAGCCGCCTTGGGTCCTTTCCCAAGGAGAAAGGTGGGGTAAAAATACTCTAAAATAAATAAATCGTTTGGGGACACTTCATCCTGAAGTGATGGGAGGAAGCACCCCAACAGCTCCAACCATGAGCCATCTGTGATTTATGGGGCAGGAAACTATTACATCCTTGTCTTTTACCCCAGGAAGCAAAATGTGGGTCTAGTCCTGCCTCTTACTGCCAGTCTAATCACAGGAGCTAATACTGGGTGCTTCTTCTGTTCCTGCAAAAGGATCAGAGGCCTGAGGTCTCACCGTCCATAACGCCTCGTTTGTCTCACCCTCCGTTATAAACCCTGTAGATTTACGCCCCAGACACAAAGGAGGCTGAGAGCGGGCTGAGCCTAGGCAGCAGCTGGCTGAGGCTGGATCCAGACAGGAGATTTTTTCAGACTCTCAGAAACAAAGCAAACTATAAAGCCACCAGCAGCAGCATTAGCACCAACTGTAAGCATTCAAGCCTCCTGACTAGAGATGGGCACGAAACGAGCGATTTTTCATTTTCGTTTTTTCATT
Source organism: Phrynocephalus forsythii (assembly GCA_029282475.1). Taxonomy (NCBI): domain Eukaryota; kingdom Metazoa; phylum Chordata; class Lepidosauria; order Squamata; family Agamidae; genus Phrynocephalus; species Phrynocephalus forsythii. Next base: position 17,979,047 of record JAPFRF010000004.1, read on the forward strand.
TTGTTATGCAACGAAAATGAAACAAAAAGTTTTTTAAAACAAAATGAAAACAAAAATGAAACGACCAAATTTGCCGTGTTTTTCGTTTTCGTTGCAGCAGATGCATTGAACTAAAAAGAATGTTAACGAAACAGCAATTTTTCATTTTCGTTTTTGTTTTTTCGTTACATTACCTAATGAAACGAAAACGAATTTTTTTGCAAAAAACGTCACAAAAACGAAAACGAACCAAAACGGACCCCTAAACGACCAAACGACAAACGAAACACCATTTTTTTGAGTCGTGCCCATCTCTACTCCTGACAGGGTTTTTACCCCACTGCTTCACAGCTACCATTTCTGAATAGGCATGCTTTTGTGGGCGTCCTGCAGTACACTAGCATGACCTGAAAAAAAATACGCATGGGTCTGTGTTCAAGGCAATAACTAAACTACTACACAATTTTCAGATCTACGATACACTGTCCACAGCCTCCATTCAAAAGAAGAAGAAGTAAAACTGTAAGACAAGCTGCAAGATTTTGTTTCTTCAGGTAAACCTATCTTTGTATTCATAAACCAGTTCTGCTTCCTAACCTCAAGATACTCCAGTCATTATCTTTTACTGGCCTACATTTGAGTTTTTTCAAGAACAAAAGGCCATTATGGGGAGAGGGAGTGCAATTTGAGGTAGGAAAGGGGTTAATTACTCACCTTCTCTTCTTCCATGTCACTGGTTCCCAACCTTGGGCAATCCAGGTGTTCTTGGACTGCAACTCCCAGAAGTCTTCAGCAGCAGCTGGGCTGGCCAGGGTTTCTGGGAGTTGCAGTTCAAGAATGCCTTGGTTGGTTACTCAAGGTTAGAAACCACTATGCCATGACTTCAACCACCCTCCAAGCTTTCCTATTTAAGGACAATGGATTTGACCCCACAAGTTATTTGTACTTTCATTTTTTTTCTTTCTTGTTCACCACCCAGACTAGGGATTAACCACTAAATCGGCGGTATATAAATCAGGGTGGATTTAATTTAATCAAATTTAATTTAATTTTAATCAAACTGGTTTAATATTATGATTTAAACCACAATTTAAAATTTAAAAATCTGGGTTTTTTTACAATGTAAATAAAAATTGATTTTTTTATTTAAATCAATTTGATTTTTTTAAAGAAAACATTGCTTTTCATCCACACTGATATAAACAAACCAACAAAGACCTCTGGAAATTAACTTTCAATGAAAGTGAGGGTCTATTATATGAGAAAAAGAGAGCCTGAAAAAAATGTATGAATAGACCTTTAGCAACAACCCAAGGCTTTTAGTTTTACCCTGAATAAATTTTTATTACGTTTTATCCAAAAACTAGAGAAATAAGAATGTACAGTTCTTGCAGACAATTGTTTTTAATCAAATATGAAAGGCAGTGCTTTCCCATTATGTTTTTAACCACACTAAGGAAGGTTCCTTGGATTAATTACTATTATGATATTTGCACATCTGGGCCTGCCCAGGAGCAACATCTTGGGTTGTTTAGGTGATGAGAATATTGATGGAAATCCATGCTCATAAGGTAGCTGATTAAAACTCAAACTACCTACATCCCCCAACCCCCACAAGTAATTATAGTTTTAAGCCTTCCCTCTGCACCATTTTTTGCATAACACGCACAACCCTGAAGGCACAGGGCAAATCAAGAACTGTAATAAGGCAGTGCATCAGAATTTCCAATATAAAGGCACCCACCCTTGCTAAAAGCACCATCGGAATGAAAGAAATTACCTTGTCTCTCCAGGGAGAATCCCCAGAAGGCGAAATAAATATATGGTGTGCATTTGTGAAAAGTCATATGCACAATTAAGATTTTCACATAAATGTGAATGGTTTTTTCCCCAGAGGAAGCATGTCCACAAGCTTCATTGTGATTGCTGACAGGAGGCACCATGGCCCAGCCAACCACTTGCTATGAAGCCATGAAAAGGGAAAAATAAGATATAAACATCCTATTTTGTTGTTGCTGTTATACTGGACATGAAAGATCACACATGAAGAAAGATTGTTTGGCAGTGTAAAACTAGGGAGATGGTGCTTGTTCTATGACCTCTTTCAAAAAGCACTCTGAGTAAAATTAGAAGCAGATCTTATATAGGAACATAAGAACATAAGAAGAGCCATGCTGGATCAGGCCAAAGGCCCATCTAGTCCAGCTTCCTGTATCTCACATTGTGGCCCCACCAGATACATTTGGGAGCGCATGAGACTAGATATCTGTTTCCTAATACCACTCCCCTGCATCTGGCCCTTGAAGTACCACAGTTTTAAGCCTGGATGATTACACATCTCCATCATGGTTTGTAACCTGTGATGGACTTTTCCGCCAGGAATCTGTCCAATCCCCTTTTGAAGGCATCCAGGCCAGATGCCATCACCACATCCTGTGGCAGGGAGTTCCACAGAATAACAACGCGCTGGGTGAAAAAATATTTTCTTTTGTCTGTTCTTACTCGCCCAGCCCTCAATTTGAGTGGATGTCCCCTAGTTCTGATATTTTGTGAGAGGGAGAAGAGCATTCCTCTATACACTTTACTCATGCCCTGCATTATTTTGTAAGTCTCAATATAGTGTGCAACAATAGAAATGTAGTGAAATGCATCTATGTATCCATCTCCACCTTTGACATTGGAATGAAGGGGCCATCTGTCAGCTTTTAAAAAGGGAAGCCTACAGCCTAAAAGAATGCCACAGGAGAACTGTCATTTTGAAGATAATTCTCTTTTTTTTGGAGATGTTTTTCCATGTTCAGTCCAAATCTGATTTAAAGATAAAGAACCATAAAGGGGAAGATTGGGGACCTTCTTGTCCCTTTATTTTTGACATATAAATACTGTAGCCTTACTATTCCGTAGTGTCAGCTTTCCAATATTGGGACATAACTATACCATGCTATTCTCCACTGTCTTTCTGTAATATTGGTTATCATTTATGGGAAATGGGGAAACGGTCAACATTGTGAGCACACCATAGAAATAAACTGTACATGCAGGAGGGAATGGCAATCATGCATCCATTACAACATCTTGTTTTGGCCGAAGATTGTACGTAGATAATATTTTACAAAGTTGTAAACTACCATTCCAGAATTGGTTCTGTGTACTCATCCTTAGGCAACATGCACAAAATTGTACTTGGTGGAAATCAATGGAAAAGGTTTGGCCCGCGTTCTCTCAACACACACAGCAGGACGTTACCAATAGTCATTTTGAGTACAATCACATGCTCAGTATATGGCAGCATATCACCTCCTTATATCCTTGTGGCACAGTGGTTAAGTGCTGTACTGCAGCTAAAACTGCTCACGACCTGGGGTTCAGTCCCAGATAGCAGGCTCTAGGTCAGTGATGGCGAACCTATGGCACGGGTGCCAAAGGTGGCACTCGGAGCCCTTTCTGTGGGCACCCGACATCGCCCCTTCATAGCTACCTGTATATAGGTTAAATTACTGTATTGGCACTTTGCAAAAAAAAATTAGTGGGTTTTGAATTGCAGTTTGGGCACTCGGTTTCTAAAAGGTTTGCCATCACTGCTCTAAGTTAACTCAGCCTTCCATCCCTTCAAAGTCAGTAAAATGAGTACCCAGCTTGCTGGGGGTGGGGGTGGGGAATATGTAGCCTGCATCCTGTAATTAAACTATAAACTGCCCAGAGACTACTTGAAGTGGTATAGGGCAGTATACAAGCAGAACATTTTATATCCACTCTTGGTAAATCCAACTGTCTATAATTTTCCCACTGCAGTCTTGCATTATGAAATGGGGTGGGAGAGGAAAGGAAGAGCAGGAAAGGGAAAATAACCAATATTAATGTTGAACAAAGCAGAAGAAGGCCAAAAGCAGATCCCAGTGCACCACTAGGGTTATATAGCTGAATAGAGTCCAGCAGAGAACCTTCTCCCAATAATTTTGACTCTGTATGTGTATGTATGCAGTGAGAACCTCTGGCAAGCAGCCAAGTCTGCTTTCCAACCACTCTAGCACGTAGGCAAGTGTGTTTCACATGCCCATAGTACCTGTTGATCCAGACATACCTGCCTGAGCACTGAGATATCTCCGTAACAGGCCCTCCTCCTGTTAGGCAGCACATAAGTGAAGGAGCAACAGGCAGGCAGATAATTAGGAATGCCTGCAAGTTTTCTTTTGTTGGTTTTTCTAAAGAAACACAGTGATACCTCTACTTATGAGGTCAATCTGTTCCAAATGCATGCTCATACGTTGAACAACCCGTGTAGAGCAGCCATATCTTTAAAAAATCAAATAAATAAATAAATTGAAAAAAAATTAAAAAATGTAAGTAGAGCAGACTGCATCTAAAATTTGTAAAGCTGCAGTTAATACGCCAATGGTTTTCCGCTCTTAAGTCAAATTGCTCATAAGTAGAGCCACTCGTAAGTAGAGGTACAGTGGTTAAACACCTGTACTGCAGGTTAAACTGTGCTCACAACCTGGGATTCAATCCCAGGTAACAGACTCATGGTTGACTCAGCCTTCCATCCTTCCGAGGCCGGTAAAATAAGTAGCCAGCTTGTTGTGTGGGGAGCAACGTGTAGCCTGCATACTGTAATTAAAAACTGTAAACCGCCCAGAGACTACTTGAAGTGGTATGGGGCAATATATAAACAGAACACTTTGCTTTGCTTTGCATTCATGCAGACTAGTACTCTGGGGCTTCGTTTCTCCCACTGTTTTTCTCTAAATTCTCTTTATGCTTCTATTTACTCTTGCTAGAGAAAGGCAGAAAACATGTTGCCTCTTTGTGATGGCCCTCGTGTCAAACCTGCCAGCATGGAATCAAGCTCTTAGGGATCTTATAAATACATTTTAGAAACCCTCCACTCTTGCAATATCCGTGAATGTATAGACAAACAATAAACCCTATATTTCCCCTTTTTTTCTCCGTAACAATTTATTCAGTAAGCACAGACTTAGCACTGTGTTCTGCAAGCATAATTTCTTTTTCACAAAAATCTTTCTGCATATAATCTTATGGTTAGAGATTTGTCGGGACAATCTCTCTCTCTCTGACATAGCATCTCCTTGATAACAGTAGATATTATGAGTACATGACCGTGTTGCCTCTACAAAAAACTTTTCAATAAATTGTTTTCCTGACCCAGCTGCCACTTTATTATTTTTATCACTGGTGCTGTTATTCTTCATCTGACCTGCTGCTCTGTTAATTGACTGTAACTGATGCAGTGTGCTAATTGGAAGTGCAGGGGAGGGGGTTGGTTGCTAATATTTATTGTTAGCTACTTTGGAGATTTTCTGACAAAAGAAAAAGCAGGATCCATCACACTTGCTCCAGTTTGATCAAACATGCTCTGAAACGTGCTACTCAGTTGATGTATGACTATGCATGAGAGAGACGTTCTGTAACAGCGGTAGGCGGATTCTAAGGGTGTGGGGTTGCATTTTCATACTACTACCTTGAGTTCCTCCAAGGAAAGCTTGGAGCAAAAGAGTGGTGGCTCAGCGGACTAAGGCTCCAAAAACTGTTGGCTGCAAAGTTGGCAGCTCGGCGGTTTAAATCCTGGGTGCCACGCAGCGGAGCGAGCTCCCACAGATAACCCCAGCTCCTGCCAACCTAGCCGTTCAAAAGCATGTAAAACAAATGCAAGTAGATAAATAGGTACCGCTGTAAAAAGTGGAAAGTAAAACAGTGTTTCCTTGCAGCTATACCAGCCACGTGGCCATGGACTGGCACAACACTGGCTCTTCCGCTTGAATACGGAGATGAGCACCACCCCTAGAGTCGGACACAACTAGCACGCATATGCGGGGGGAACCTTTACCTTTACCTTGAGTTCCTCCAAGGAAAGCTTGGAGCAAAAGGCACATTTGATATTCAAGAATGGTATTTTGCTTTGAGTGCCATAATTGATGGCTTGTGGTGAAAGGTGAGGTTCTGCTTGCCCCCAGGGTCACCTAAGATTGCCAGAAGTGAATGTATCTCACATGGATTCTACAAAATATTCAACTCTTATAATCTGAGAAAGGAAATTTAAAACAGGGATTGAAAGAGGAATTGTGAGTCAGAAATCCATCCCAACCTACTCCTTCAGTCCTTTTCCAAGGAGAAAGGTGGGGTTAAAATATTCTAAATAAATAAATAAATAAAATCATCTAGTGATTTACCAGTAAAAAGTGTTCTGCTTATATACCGCCCCATACTACTACAAGTAGTCTCTGGGCGGTTTACAATTTTAATTACAGAGTGCAGGCTACACATTGCCCCCCCCAGCAAGCTAGGTACTCATTTTACCGACCTCGGAAGGATGGAAGGCTGAGTGAACCTTGAGCCTGCTACCGGGGATTGAACCCAGGTCGTGAGCACAGTTTTACTTGCAGTACAGGCAAGACTTAGATATAACTTCTGTTCATTCTTATTCTGGAAGACAGCCTCTAAATTCAAATGTTCAGTTTTGTTTATCACTAAATTTCAAAATGGCCTTGTATAACCTCCCTCCTGCAGCAGGAACACCAAAGCCGGAAATAAAACCCAATAAAGGGAAATCTGGCCATATCTTTTTTTTTGGGGGGAGCAGAAAAAACTGAAATCAATCTTTTCGCAAAAGTCTACTTTGATGACACTCTTTCTTCCGGCAAGAGAACAGTCGACACAGGTAAATAGATCTTCCTTTTTTTTAAAAAAAAGTTCTTTTATTGTGCACATAATGAATTTGGAGCCTGTTTCCCCCTTAACCTCTTTTTCAGCAAAGAAAACTGCTATAATAACTATGAGAACACCAGCATCGCACCCTTTGGCGGCTTGCTGAATGATCTCCCCTAAAATGAAAACCTCAGGATTACATTTTGAACACCAAACATATTTTCAAAAGCAACAAATTGCAAGGAGTGGTGTGGCTGGTTTTTTTTAAATTTGTTTGCTTTTTGAGGAGGGCATTCTGCTCCTTGGTCATGTTCACTAGTCCAGCGTTTTTCAACCACTATTAAGCACACAAATTGCCTGGTGTGCCGTGGGAAAAATTGAAAAATTCTAAAGAAATTCAACCAGTGGTTAAACACAGCTGGGAGGCGCTATAAATAGTGTCCAAGGGCCAGCCTGGGATTCCCAATCCCAGGTGCTGGCATCATTCCTCCCAGCCGGACCTCCCCGCTCATTCTCTTAGTGTTTGCCCTGTGCCTGTGCTGGCCGCAACGTGCTTCCCCTCCCCCTCCCTTTACCCTGGACCACCACCACCCCTTTCCTGGGAGATACCAATGGACTGAGCCGCCCGACAGCCCGCCTTACACGAGCCGGCCCGGGAGCCCCAGCCCAGAACAAACCACCAGGTGAGGGGAAGGGGGAGGAGGGGCGCCTGGCTGCCCCTTTGCTTTGCATTCATGAAGGAGGGGATGGTACGGGCCTGGGCTGAGGAGGCAGGCGGAGGGGCTACTTCTCCCACTGTTTTTAGGGTCCGGGAGGGGAAGAGCCGTCTCTCTCTTTATGGGTTCCTTGAAGTCTTGCCCCTTTCTTTCTGTCTTGAGTCAAGGCTCTTCTCATGTCTGTCTTTTCTTTCTTTTTTTTCCCCAACCCTCTCTTTCATTCAACCTTTCCCCTGTTCATAGAAAAATCAAGCCTGCATATGTGTATGTTAGCAGCCTGCCACTGTTTAAAACTGTAAACCCCCAGAGACTCCTTGAAGTGGTCCGGGAATGTATAGACAAACACTTTCTGCCTTCTTTCCTTCCTGCCTTCCTTCATCCTCCTCCCTCCTGTCGCTGGACTTGCTGAAGGCATCTGCCTTGGCCACAGTGTGGAGAGCAAGATGAGCTTTTGGGTCTTATTTGTGTTCCTGGAGAGTCAGTGCCCCTTCTCAGGTCTTCACTGGACAAAAGTCCATTCAGGGCAAAATGTCTTTAAAAAAAACAACACAGGTTGGGAACTGGGTTTGCGGGGACAATCTGGCCCCTCTGTCCTGCTTCTGACACCAGCAATGGTGAACCTTTTAGAGATACCCAAACTGCAATTCAGAACCCACTATTTTTTTTAAAGTGGCAATACAGCAATTTAACCTGAATACTGGTGGCTGTGAAGGGATGATGTCGGGTGCCCACAGAAAGGGCTCTGAGTGCCACCTTTAGCACCCATGCCAGAATATCAGTGTTGTGTTCAGCCAAACAGGCCCAGGTTGCGCACTGAAAAGTATTTTATAATTTTTCATATTTCTGTTTACTTACTATTTCATAATAAAGTAATTATAAAATACTTTCTTTGTGTTTATTTGATTCCTATTCAAGAGAATTACTTTATATATAGTCAATATAGGCACAGAGTTAAATTTTTTAACATTTTCTAATGGTGGTGTGCCTCGTGATTTTTTTCATGAAACAAGTGTGCCTTTGCCCAAAAAAGGTTGAAAAACACTGCACTAGTCAATGGCAGCTAACCTAGAAACGCATGAGCTAAATGCAGCTTCTCCACAACAGGGCAAGAGCAACCTCCTATACATTCCACAAACGCAAGTCCTCATCCGGTTAAACTTGGTCTATTAAAAATGTGCATGTTTGGCGAATCAAGCTTGCAGAAGCAAACAAGGAGAAACCGAGTACCCGATATGTGTGTTGCTCACATACCATTGATGTCCTGAGGCAGCAGGTGAGGGTACCGTCTGCCCACGGCCCAAAGAGCCAATGCCTGTCAAAACAGATAATGGTGGATTAAATGGACACCTAGATGCCCTAAGCACATCCGGTCTCGCCTGATTTCAGAAGCTAAGCAGGGTCGGCTCTGGTTAGTACTTGGATGGGAGACCACCAGGGAATACATTGCCAGGTGCTGTAGGTGCCTGGAGAAGGAACTGGCAAACCACTCCAGTATTCCTGTCAAGAAAACTCCATGGATATGGAGTCATGAAGAGTTGGTCACGACTGTAATGACACACCACACACACAACACAATCTGAGCCAGACGTTGGAAAGAACAGCTTACAAATTTGTGTCTGTCTCTGGGAATGCTCTGTACTGTCAAGTCATAACCAACTTACAGCAACCTTAACAGGCCTTTCAAGAAAAGTGAGATATTTAAGGGGTGGATTTACTAGTTCCAATTCTCCTGTGCACTTCCATGGCCAGGTATGAATTCAAACCCAGCTCTCCTGAGTCCTAGTCCATCATTATATCCACTACACCACACTGGGAATCCCTACAAATTCCTAGTATTTTCCCATCTATATGACGACCCCATGTATAAGACAATACCCTCTTCTCCAACTCAAAATTACAACTGTGCAATCACGGGGTTCTCTCCTTGGCTTACTTCCAAGTATCAGACATCCCTCAATTCTTAGTCTAACAATTTTAGACAAAAATATAGTCTTATACCCGGGAAAAAATGCATTACTGTGTTTGTTGTTAGTTCCTTCTTCCAATACCAAGGTGACAGAGGAGTTAGGACAATTTGCACCTGGTACTACAAAGCAGCACATACAACACCACTTTGTACGCACAACCTTTAGTGAGGGCTAAGGTCATTTCATAGCTGGGGGGAAGTGTAACTTCACTTACTCAGATCATTGTGTGTGTGTGGGGGGGGAGGAATGGCTTCCCTAAGAGGTGGAAGGGAAATGTCACATCCTTCAAGTGTTGCTTTGCACTGCCTACTCTAAAGGTTAAGGCCAACCCTAGCAGTAGGTGAACGCAGTGCTTGTCCAGGGTACCAAGCAGAGCAGTTGTCCACTGACTGTATCGACTGCAGTGAGCTACTGAAAGATACAAACTGTGTCCCAAAATGTCCAAACTAAAAACAGTGACAGTTCAGTTCTGGTACTGTCGCCATTGCTCAGGATGTGTCTTTCTAAGCTTGGGCTTGAGGTAACCTGGGTGGACAAAAATCAATGCTTTTTTAAAAAAAAACACCAATATCTAGTTGATTTAAACCATGATTTAATTTAAATTTAAATAGTCAAAATAATTAGGTTTTTTAAACCTACATTGTAATTTAAATCAAAACCACTCTAGTGGCAAGCGCAACACACTAGCTGAGAACTCAAGTTTTGGGGCCATGCCTTTCTTGACAGAGAGTCATCCTCTGAAAGCCATCCATGCCAGCTGGCAGAGACTTTGCTGAAATCCTAGAATGGGAGGAGGAAGGCAAAGAAAGGAGAGGGAACAGGCAGAGGTAGCAGGACCTGTTGAGTTGCTACATTTTGCTCTTCCCAATAAAGCTATACTTAGCTGTTAACACTACAAAGCTTCAGGGCTGCCCAGGGCAATTTGCATCAGGCATTGTAGAATAGCCTATTCCCCATTCCCTATGTATGCCATCACCTCCTGCCCTGACCCTACCACATTGCTCAACAAAAAAAGCAACTTTTCATTCTATTTTGTGTGACATAGAGAAAGGATACACTGGCCATAAACAAGTAGTAATTTGGAACTATAGCAGCCCCACTGAAGAGCAACGGAGGTGGGCGGAGGGTAGGATTTGGTGAGTCCTCTCCTCCATCTGTTCCATAGATTCAGGGTTTCCTTGCAACCATACCGGCCACATGGCCACAGACTTGCACAACACTGCCTCTTTGGCTTGAATACAGAGATGAGCACTGCCCCTAGAGTCGGACACAACTAGCACTGGAATCTGTAGTTTGGTGGAGGACTTAAAATCTTCTATCACAGGTTCAAGTTGCATATTAGAGCTATCTGAATTAAAAAAAAACAGAAACACACATTTCACTAAACTACAACATGCAGGATTCCATTGGATGGAGCCATAACAATCTATGACCCCGGTCTCACGACAATTTTGCTGCTCTTTTTGCTGCGAAAAACTGTGCAGCAAAAGATCATGCCTTCACTCCGAAGAGCAGTATTTTGGTACCCCAGGCGACTATGCCCCCCGAAACGCACTTTAACCGCAGCATTTTGTACTACCACTAGGGGTTGTGTTAAAATACTTCTGTTACCGATGCACACTTTTTAACATCTCAAATGCGGTACGACCCCAGAAAATTCACACCAATTAGATTCGTATCCCTTTTTCTGCCATTCCCTGTAGTTCTGCCTTGCTAATCATTTATGCTACTGAATTGGTGGCATATCAGCATTTCAGCACAATTTTTACTGGCTTTCCGCCTGCAATTACAATCAATTTTAATAAGAAAAACTGCTACCTGGCTGCAAAGCAGATATTCACCACATGGGGAAAACAGGGAAAAGATGCACAGTAAGCAAGTCAGGACTGACGCAGAGAAGTAAAATATTCTCCTGTTGTTGGGGTGCTAACTGCACATCAAACGTCACATTACTGCCAGAAAAAATAGTATGCATCAATTTAAGATGTGCAGATAATGGTAGTGAGACCGGGGCCAAAGTGACATCAAACTGAAAAAGCAGTATAAATACTAATATGCTTCTACTCTCTAGTTCAGCCCAGTCTTCTGCTTAATCTACCTGTTGGCCATTAAAGCAAAGCAAAGCAAAGTGTTCTGCTTATATACCGCCCCATATCACTTCAAGTAGTCTCTTGGCGGTTTTACAGTTTAATTACAGTATGCAGGCTACACATTCCCCCCACCCTATCCCAGCAAGCTGGGTACTTATTTTACCAGCCTGGGAAGGTTGGAAGGCTGAGTCAAACATGAGCCTGCTACCTGGGATTGAACCCCAGGATGTGAGCACAGTTATGACCTCAGCCCAGAGTGACCTTGCTGCCAGATGGGCTGTATAAAAATCCAATAAATAAATAAATAAATAAATAAGTTATAGCTGCAGTACAGGCATTTAACCACTGCATCACAGGGCTCCTGTAATAAGTATGATAATTCTGGACACTACCATTCAGCACAAATCTTCTGGCCATATCTACCCTGTACATACCATAGCAAAGCCCACAAGGCAAAACCAGCTATCATTTTGAACTTGAAGTGTAAATGCCTTTTCCTCATTAGTTCTTTTCTCAGGTCCAAAGTATATGACAATTTCATGCAATAGGGCATCCACAGCACCCTATGATAAACAGCAACTATCAACTGATTGCTTCATTCTGTAAAACCATTACTCTGGGCCTACTATCACAGATTGCTGTTCTTTATCACATCTCAGCCTGACTTCTTTTATTTGATAGCAAGCTGACACAATAAAAAAGAAAGAGAGAATGATGTATGATAGCAGATCCACCACAATAACAATTTGACACAATCAAGCAATAAAGTGATAGCTGCAGTTCATCATGCAGAAAAAAGGAAAATGCCATCACATAAAACAGAGTAAGTCAATGAGTGTTCCATTCCCCATTTAACAAAAAAAAAAACCCAAGTTCACATTTCAAAGGCTCCACTACATATCATTTTTCTGTCCAGTCCTCACTGCTACCCCCAACTGTGACATACATAGGCATCCAATTCACATCTGAGTAACAGAACGGACTCCTTAAAAATGCAACTAGGTTTGAGTGATATGGGTTACTTCCTCTGGTTAGTGTGCTCAGATGAATGAAATGAGAAACTAAATACCATATATACTCGAGTATAAGTCGACCAGAGTATAAGCCGGGGGCCCTAATTTAAACCCTAAAAACTGGGAAAATTTATTGACTCAAGTATAAGCCTAGGGTGGGAAATGCAGCAGGGCCTGGCAACTCCTCCTTTGTGAGCTGGGTGTGTGTGTGATGTTTAAAATGACTTTTAGCCACCGAGGCAAGTGCTTGAGTTGGTGGCTAAAAGTCATTTTAAACATTGTTTTAAAATGACCTTTTAAAAAGTCATTTTAAACATTGTTTTAAAATGACCTTTTAAAAAGTCATTTTAAACATGGGGGGGGTCAGAAGAAGTGGTGCACAATGTTTAAAATGACTTTTAGCCACTGACCCAAACTTGCCTCAGTGGCTAAAAGTATTGACCCACATATAAGCCGAGGACCCCTTTTTTCAGCCCAAAATTAGGGCTGAAAAACTAGGCTTATACTCGAGTATATACAGTACATGGCAGGATGGATTAAAATCATTTAAAAATCTGACAAATTTTAATAGTGATTTAAATCATGACTTATATCAATTTGATTTAAATCAAATCCACCCTGATGCATGGTTGCCTCACTGGGAATATGAAATACAGTAATACCTTGATTTATTGGCAAAATCCGTTCTGGAAACATGTTTGTAAACCAAATTACTCGTATACTAAAGCAAATTTCCCCATAATAATATAAACTCAGATGAACCATTCTGGGGCACCATAGACCACATACTGTAAACGCAAAATGCCAAAACTCACAAAACTAGTTGGCTAGAAGTCCACGTCCACATCATGGTTTAGGGACCTGTCTGTGGAATCTGCTCTGCTGGGGACTGACAACTGGATTTTAATGTAGAAATAATGAAATGCAATTTGTAGCCCTATAAACACTTGACTAGCTGCCCCATGAGTAGAAATGGTTTTGAAAACACGGAAAGGATTTTGAAAATTAATTAAATATAAATATAAAGAAAAATAAAGCCTTCTTCTCTTCTCCCTCTGCTTTTGAGATTTGTCTGAGATAGAATGTTTCAGGCATTCACCCACAATCCAGCAAGGAGAGAGAAAGAGAGAGACACCATTGGCTCACTTGTGATCATGTGACCTGCTCCAGTGCTCATATTGCAAGACATTGTTCGTTGATCAAGGCAAGATAATCAGAAATGATTGCTCATCTTACAAAACACATGTAAACCAAGGTATTACTGTATTGGCTTTTTGTGAGGAGAAAAATGCTGTGCATTTTCAAGTTGGCTGAGGAAAAGCCAAAATGCCACCTGCTTAGAGGGCTTGTGTAAACAGCTGCCCAGAAACTGTAGGATTACTGCAGGTCCCATTTAGCTGAGTGCCATTGGCAGCCTGACACAGTAAAGCACATTCAGCCACTACACAGTGCTAGAAGGAACAAAAATGTCAAGAAAGTTGAGCGTCACTCAGCATTAAAAGCCAGTGGACTTTTTTTTAAAAAAAAAGCCTCATCTCCCAGGTCCTGTCAACCTAGCACATAAAAAATGGGAGTAGATAAACAGGCAGCACGTTTGCGCATTTAGTCATGCTGACCACATTACCACAGAAATATGTCTATGGGCAAACACTGGCTCTTCAGCCCCTCGAGTCAGAAATGACAGGACTAATATATCAGTGGGAAGCTTTACCTTTACAGAAGAGCCTGTAATATCCGAGCAAGGAGAACCCGCCAAGTCTAAATATCAAAGGGAAAGCTGATGTTCTCAGCCTTTCGTCAGCTGCCAACTCTGCCTCCAAGCAGCTGAACAGTTGAGCAACTCTATTCAAGGTGAAAAGGGTCCAAAACAACTAATAAGAACTGGCTTGAGTTTGGTGGTTTCCCTTATCTTTTTTTTTTTTAAGTTACCTTCATACCCTGCCAGTGAGCTGAAGGAAGCTGATACGGCTCCTTTCGTTCCCATTTTATCCTTGCAATATATATTCCTGTGAGGAAGGTCAGAGAAGGAATAAAACAAGAATGGCTAAAGGTCATCCAGTGAGTTTCACGATAACTGGGAATCTGAACGTGCATCTTCTAACAAATCTTAGTCCAACATTCTAACCACAACACCTACTGAGGATCTTAAACTTGCTTCTGTATTCGTTTCTTGATATTCTTCCCTCAGAGATACCAAAACCTTATTTCTTTTCTATTGCAATTATCGTGAGTCTGTTGAGTCTTTTTTTTTTTTAAAAAAAAACGATCAGAGAATCATAGAATAGTGAAATTGGAAGGGGCCTATAAGGCAGTGTTTTTCAACCTTTTTTGGGCAAAGGCACACTTGTTTCATGAAAAAAATCACGAGGCACACCACCATTAGAAAATGTTAAAAAATTTAACTCTGTGCCTATATTGACTATATATAAAGTAATTCTCTTGAATAGGAATCAAATAAACACAAAGAAAGTATTTTATAATTACTTTATTATGAAATAGTAAGTAAACAGAAATATGAAAAATTATAAAATACTTTTCAGTGCGCAACCTGGGCCTGTTTGGCTGAACACAACGCTGATATTCTGGCATGGGTGCTAAAGGTGGCACTCAGAGCCCTTTCTGTGGGCACCCGACATCATCCCTTCACAGCCACCTGTATTCAGGTTAAATTGCTGTATTGCCACTTTACGAAAAAAATAGTGGGTTCTGAATTGCAGTTTGGGCACTCGGTCTCTAAAAGGTTCGCCATTGCTGGTGTAAGGAGAAGCAGGACAGAGGGGCCACAGATTGAGGCAGCCCGCTCTCTAGCACCCAGTTCCCACTTACCTGTGTTGTTTTTTTAAAGACATTTTGCCCTGCATGGACTTCTGTGTCCAGTGGAGACCTGAGAAGGGGCACTGACTCTCCAGGAACACAAATAAGACCCAAAAGCCCATCTTGCTCTCCACACTGTGGCCAAGGCAGATGCCTTCAGCAAGTCCAGCGACAGGAGGGGAGGAGGATGAAGGAAGGCAGGAAGGAAAGAAGGCAGAAAGTGTTCTGCTTGTATACCGCCCCATACCACTTCATGGAGTCTCTGGGCGGTTTACACTTTTAATTACAGTAGGCAGGCTGCTAGACATACACATATGCAGGCTAGAAATGAGCACGTTTCTATGAACAGGGGAAAGGGTATGAATGGAAAGAGAGAGGTTGGGGGAAAAAAGAAAGAAAAGACAGAGAGAGAGAAGAGGGTGACTCAAGACAGAAAGAAAGGGGCAAGACTTCAAGGAACCCATCGCGGGGGCCCTCAGAGACGGCTCTTCCCCTCCCGGACCCTAAAGGCCAGCCGTCCGGCCGTCCAGCCGTGCCAGTAGCCCCTCCGCCTGCCTCCTCAGCCCAGGCCCAGCGGAGGCCTCCTCCATCCCCTCCTCCTCGCAGCCCTGCCGCGGTGCTCGTGGGGCAGCCAGGCGCCCCTCCTCCCCTTCCCCTCACCTGGTGGTTTGTTCTGGGCTGGGGCTCCCGGGCCGGCTCGTGTTGGCAGGCGGGCTGTCGGGCGGCTCAGTCCATTGGTAGCTCCCAGGAAAGGGGTGGTGTGATCCAGGGTAAAAAAAGGAGGGGGGAGAGGGAAGCGAGCGAGTCGCGGCGGCGGCAGCAGGCACAGGGCAAACACTAAGAGAATGAGCGGGGCCAGGTCCGGCCGGGGAGGAAGTGATGCCAGCACCGCGGGCCGCAGGGGGGAGGAGCCAAGCTGGCCCTTGGACACTATTTATAGCGCCTCCCAGCTGTGGGCCGCCTGCCGGCCCTGGGTTGAATTTCTTTAGAATTTTTCAATTTTTCCCACGGCACACCAGGCAACATCTCGCGGCACACTAGTGTGCCGTGGAACAGTGGTTGAAAAACGCTGCTATAAGGCAATCAAGTGGCTATATTGCTGACAGGGATGGGCTGCAGAAATCACATTACACCCCTACTAAAGCAGCTCCACTGGCTGCCAATCAGCTATTGGGCACAATTTGAAGTGCTGCTGACCTTAACCTACAAAGCACAAAATTGGCTGGGACCAAGCCACCTCAAAGATGAATCTTGCAGTAAAAACCGGCTCAGATGAGGAGAGGCCTTTCTCTCCATCCTGCCACCTTCACAGGTGCGTCTCATAAGAACACTTAAAAGGCCTTCTCTGTTGCTACTCCCAGACTTTGGAACTCCCTCCTGCTGGAGGCCAGGACTGCTCCATCTCTGCTGTCTTTCCAGAAACAGGCAAAGACCTTCCTCTTTAGGCAAGCTTTCCTTGACTGAGAGACTTCCTACTATGTAACTTTATATGGATTACCACACATGATTGCATTGACTGATTTCATAAGAACACCAGTGTTTTCCATGTTCGTTTTCACCCCTCATAATGGAATTTTTTTCTTCTTGCATGCTTTTTGTAGCTTTAATGTTACCTTTTAATGTTCTAAGATATCTCTTCTAATTTCCTGTTCTTAACTTAAATGTGTCTTAAATGTTTCGGGCTGTATGTTTTCCCTTATTATTGTAAGCCACCTTGGGTCCTTTTCCAAGGAGAAAGGTGGGGCAAAAATATTCAAAATAAAATAAAAATAAGTAAGTCCAACCTCCCGCTCCATACAGGAATAAATATCAAAGGATATCTGCCAGGTGGTTGTCCAAATTTCTTCTGAATACCTCCAGAGGTGGAGGGAGCCCTTACCACCTCTTGAAGTAGTTGGTTCCACTGAAAAATCACACTATGGTTTCCATGTATAAGACTATACTTTTGTCTAAAAATTTCAAGACAAAAAAAATTAAGGATTGTCTTTTACATGGAAGTTGCACAGTTGTGAAACTGTAATTTTGGGTTGGAAAAGTGGGTGTCATTTTATACACGGTGGCATCTTACAGATGGGAAAATATGGTATTGTATCTCATGTAAGGAACCGAACTCCTTACTTTTCTTTCTACTGCCTATTTTTTATTCTTTTTTTCAAAAAAAAAAAAAAAAGGAAAGGGAAGTTTGTCCCATGCATCCTCCACATCAAGGACTCTTACCTCATCTACAATAAAGCAAACTGGATTTTACTTTGAAGCAATGGAGGGGGAGAGGGAGACATGCCATCAATCTTACAACATCAGTCCTCAGGGAGATGGTAAAGAACCTATTAAGAAATTATGGCAGAGGGATTCCAAAGTCCAATAATCCTTCTGAAGCCTTAACCAAATTCTGCTGGAAAGTCTCCTCTGATTCTCAGGCCACCTAGGGCAAGGCACCTGGGAGATGAAGAAGTCAAACTTCCAAGAGAGTGAGGCTTTTCCCATCCAAATTAAAGATGGATGATTTACTGTAAGTCTCCAGAGAAATCCGCAAGAGGATCCTCTGTATTTTACAGCTGATCTGCAGATATTAGGGAGGCATTTGGTCACTCCTAAATGAGAGATCAACACTAACAATTTAAAGAAGGGGTGTGTGTGGATGGAATAAAGAAGGCCTAGGATTTTAGCCCTACAAGGCCTACTGCAGGTTACACCCACTGTCGCTGCCATTATGTTGCCCAATTTCAGCACTGAGACTGGGAAAAGCCCTTAGAACAGGCATGTCCAAACTTCGGCCCTCCAGATGTTTTGGACCACAACTCCCACAGTCCTTTGCCACTGGAAATACAGGCTTGGAATTCTGGGAGTTGTGGTCAAAAACATCCTTGTTTTGAAGAAATGACCCTGATTCGCCCCCGGGGGGAGAGGGGGGCTTTTAAAACAAGTACTGTACAGTGCTTTGTCTTTATTTTTAAAGGCTTTTACTGCCTGCTGGTAACATTCAGCCATGCTTCCCAGTTTTGGCAGCCCAGTTCGTCTTGGGGAAAGGTGGTGGTGGGGATGCCCAGCTGCCAAAAATAATGTTTGGAGGTGTAGTAGGCAAACTGTGGAGCCCAGGCTGACCACCCAAAGTGCAAGCAGCGTAATAACCGTCCCTTAAACCAGCATCCGTGGTTTTTTAAACCCATCAAAATAATCACACCCCTTTTTTGTCCAAATTATTTAACAAAAGTTTTAAAAGTTTTAATGTTGGTAGCAGTGTCCAGTCTGCCACTCTGAGCAAAGAAGTTTGCAAATGGTATATACAGTGGACCCTTGTATAACAAACAGTTTGTACAGTATAACATAAAATCTGTACAGCATAAAAAATTCCAGAGATAGAGGAAATTTGCTTAACATAATCATCTATGGGGCGTAGCCGTACAACATAAAAATGGTTGTGATTAGGGATTATTCTGTTTTCAATGCATTCCTATTGGAAATTTGTATAAAGGAAATTTTGCTTAACAGAGTTCCATTTGAAATGAATTAATTCTTTTTTACAAGGTATTACTGTACTAAGTTAACTCCATGGATATTTGCTTGTTTTGCATACCATCTTCTCTCACTCGTTATGAAGAATATCAGCAAGAGATAAAGGTAGCGGAATTCCTTGAACTGAATTTTGGGACTACGGCACCCATAATTCCCAAAACAACATGGAGTGGCCATGCTGCCTAGAATAACTGGAGAGCAGTCATCCAGAGATGCAGAACTTTAATATCAAGGTTATTGTACCCTGCATTACGACAATCAAGCCAGAAATACAACTGTATATTTGATGCACTGTCGTGATTCTCAGCCTTCTGGCAACTACCATGATGTGCCAAACAGCAGGTCATGTTTAAAACAGCTAATGCAGGGTGGCACTCAAAGTGTTGGACTGGCATTAGGAAAAGCCACGTTGAAATTCCTATTTGAACATGAACAGGAATCCTATGGGGGTTAGCCCTTACCTCTCCACCTAAAGTACATCACAGAGTTGTTAAGAGGATATAAATAGGAAGGATGATTATATATACCACTTTGGCTGTTCTGGAGGAAAAGTGGGAGCAATAAAATGCAAATGGATTAGGCTGGCAAGTGTTGCATTCAAAATTATTCAACCCCCACTGCAAACCAGGTTTATTGTCAAAATTTACAAACATTCAGCTGTTTGCAATGAACAAATCAAACCAAAGCCATTGAAATAGCTCAACAAAATGGATGCTTCAAGTGATTTCACCAACTTCAACTGAAAATGTATTTTTTTCTTTGATTTGTTCATTGGAAACAGCTGATGGATTGGAGGGCTGGAGGGCTGGATAGACAGACAGAAAGATTTCTATTCAGTGGTGTTTTTTTTTTTACTGCAGCAACTATCAACACAAAAACAATGTCAAATGCTTGAAATCTGTATCAATAAAGAGAACACGCATACCAGTAAAATCACAGATCTACAAGTCCAAGTATATGTGAGTACAGTGGAACCTTGACTTTACATCATTAATCCGTTCCAGTGGTCTAGACTTAAGTCAAACATGACTTAAGTCAAACAAACTTTTCCCATAGAAAGTAATGGGAAAGTGGATTAATCCGTTCCAAATGATGAAAAAAGACCCTCAAAAACAGCAATTTAACACAAATTTGACTGGGACAGGAGATTCCTTCCCGGGATGTAAATGAAATGTCTCTTCAAAGAGAGGGGAGGCAGTGGAATTATAGTCCACAAGTTATACATCTCCACTTTTTAATGTTCATAGCAACAATGTCTAACATTTAAGTTTTACTGATTTTTAACCTGACGTTCCAAGTCCTGAACAACCCTAGAGTCCCACAACTGTACAGCTCCGCAACTAAAATGCTTCCATTGTGTACCAGACTTCTGCAGCCAGATTTTTTACAAGACTGAGCCGACTATCTAACCAGCGAGGCCAGCCCCGAGCTCCCGGCCCTTCTTCTCCTCTGGCAGCATTGGCGGATTTGGTGAGGCCGAGGACCAGCTCCAGGTGCTCTGAGCTGGCCTCGCCGAGGGGAAGAAGGCAGGAGCAGTTTGGAGGCGGCAGCCGCGATGCTGGGTTGTGGCTGCCGCCCGATTCCGGTGCCTTGCGCTGGGGCTCCGAGAGGTAAGTCAAAGCCTGTGACTCAAGTCAAACAGGCCCCTTCTTGCTGCAAGTCAAATATGCTGTACGTCAAGCAGTATGTAAGTCAAGGTTCCACTGTATATACTTTGAGTAAGTACTTCTCCCATGCACAGAAATTCAAAAGAAAGCTTACCATTCCCTGAAGGAGAAAAAAGATCAATAATTTACCTTCAAGCTTTTTACAAAAATAAAAAAACTACTGCAATTTCCTCCCGCACTATCTTGCCAAAGTGTGAACTGTAACCACCCTGCTTTACAGAACAGTTCACTATACATCCTGAAATGCCTCTGCTCCCAAGTGGCTTGTGAGCAAAACATAAGATTCCTTTGTGTCACAGGATATTCACAGTGCTTTATTACTGAACGTTTCAAAAGCACCTTGGGGCTCTTAACACCCACCGTCACTCCCACGTGAACTCCTTGTGGCAGGAGGGTGGAGGCTGCCAGGCTCACAGCTGAGCAAGGCTCCCAAGGAGACATCATTTTCTAGTGGAACCTGGCACATCCAAAGACCCGTATGTAGCTTTCAACTTGTTCACACAAGGGGCTCCCGACAAACCACTAATACCCATATGGGTCACATGGTAGGCGTTACATATGAATCCTGATAAATGGGGGAGAAAGAAATTGTTTAGGAAACTACAATTCCTAATTCCTAGTCTAATCAGCCTGGAAGGAAATTCTTCTCCTTGATAAAAGGAACAGATGGATCTGTTCCCCCCAAAAAACCTTTGAAATAGCCCCATTCTGGATATCCAATTAGGATGAAGGGGGAGTTATAAGCAGTATTCAAAAACAGATGTTGTGCTAGCCTGGTGTGGTGGTGGTAATGGTGACCACCACCACCATTATTGTGCCATCAAGTCAATTATGAGTTATGGCAACCCTTTCTGGGGTTTCCTGGGTAGAGAATACACAGAACAGAAGTGGTTTCCTATTCCCTTCTTCTGGGAGTGCCCTGGGATGGTGCAGCCTGCTCAAGGCTACACAGGGCTGGATCTCTTCCCAGGAAGCACGGCAGACAACCACATTCCCAACCTCTGTCTCCACAGTAAGGTATCTAACCCACTAAACCAGTGGTTCTGAAACCTGTGGGTCCCCAGATGTCCCTGGAGTGCAACTCCCAGAAATCCTGGCCAGCTCAACTAGTGATGAAGACTTCTGGGAGTTGCAGTCCAGGAACATCTGGGGACCCACAGGTTGAAAACCACTGCACTAAGCTATCCAGGCAGCTCTGGCATGGTATAGTATGACCAAGTCGGTTTTAGTATGCATTTTAAGGTCAGCAGATTTGTTTGACTACCAATTCATTGTGGGGATATGTACTATCTCCAGGCAAATACGTGGAAGCAGGTGGAATTGGGATATTTGTGTGATTTTGGGGTGACCACGGGGCACAGCAAGTAGCCACTCGTTATCCACAAGCAGCTTCTCTCTTGGACCCTTTACTTTCGATTCTACATTGAATCCGCCCTGCCCTCCCTGGGCAGCAATTGGGGCCTTCTGGGGGGTGTCCTGCTTCCTGCCTGCCTGCTTCCTTTTTTCACTTCCTCAGTGGCTTGGCTTAGGGCTCAGGAGTCCATCATCAAGGGATGCCCTCCGAGGGAGCTAGCAGGGGCAAAAGAGCCAGGAGGCCCTTGGCGCTGGTGCCAGCCCAGATCACTGCCTGCCCCCGGACTGGTCCACTGGGTCACATGTATACACCCCGCCCTCCGACTCCCGCCCTTAAGGTTACGGGGCACAACAGTAGCCTTGCCGTGAGTGCTGTCAACCCATGTTACACCACTGAGTCCTTGGGTGAGGAAATGCTACAGTCAGTTCAGCTCATTCTGTTTCTGGGTTTGGATGATAGCTGTCTACCTAGAGCAGGCATGTCCAAAATTCGGCCCTCCTGATGTTTTGGATCACAACTCCCAGAATTTCAAGCCTGTATTGCCAATGACAAAGGACTGTGGGAGTTGTGGTCCAAAACGTCTGGAGGGCCAAAGTTTGGACATGCCTGATCTAGAGATTTGTTATCTCTTCATTCTGGTGACTATGTACTACTCAGACATAATTAACTGCCAGTAGAATATCAAATGTGGGACGGCTATAGTCAGCTTGTTGTTGTTCAGTCGTTCAGTCATCTCCAACTCTTAGTGACCCCATGGACCAGAGCTCGCCAGGCCTTCCTATCTTCCACTGCCTCCCGGAGTTTGGTCAAATCCATATTTGTTGCATCGATGACACCGTCCAACCATCTCATTATCTGCCGTCCTCTTTTCCTTTTGCCTTCAATCTTTCCCAACATCAGGGACTTTTCCAAGAAGTCATCTCTCCTCATAAGGTGGCCCAAGTACTGGAGCCTCAGCTTCAAAATCTGTCCTTCCAGTGAACATTCGGGGTTGATTTCTTTCAGGATGGATAGGTTTGATCTCCTTGCAGTCCAGGGGACTCTCAAGACTCTCCTCCAGCACCACAGCTCAAAAGCATCGATTCTGCGGCGATCAGCCTTCTTTATAGTTCAGCTTTCACTTCCATACATCACTACTGGAAAAACCATAGCTTTGACTATCCTGACCTTAGTTGGCAAAGTGATGTCTCTGCTCTTTAAGATGCTATCTAGGTTTGCCATTGCTTTCCTCCCAAGAAGCAGGCATCTTTTTATTTCGTTGCTGCAGTCGCCATCTGCAGTGATCCTATAGTCAGCATTCTGGGATATACTCATAATAACCTAATTTGCTCTGCCTCCAGTGCTCACTTTGAACTTGCCACCGCAATTCTCCCACAAGGCTGCCCCTCCTATTAAGATAGAGTAAGCAGCCCCACTTCAGGCTAAAATCCTACTGTGAAATACAGCATTGTGTAATCTCCCAGTTGTCAGCCAGATGTCCCAGCTAGTGGACTCCTGGGTTCATAACACTCGACAAATTTTCTCCTACTGCTGGTGCAACTGCTGTTATATCATTAGGTAATAAAACAGGATTCAGTCCTGGCTCCTAACGATCACAGAAAGTCAGACAAAAGTGGGTTATGCATTTATCATTGCCGGACCAGCTCCAAGCATAGTCATTATAAGAGTCAACCTATTGAAACTGCGTTAATTTAAGTTAGCCATGCCATAATTTATACCAGTTGGTCAACTTTTTAATGTGAACAATATTCCTTCTAAGTTGTTCAAGTGTGCATGAGTTCACAGTTCCATCACAGTTGCACACCAGCAGCCAGAGGTGGTGCCTATTTCATTCCGGCTTTTGGCTGGAACCCTGCCCCCAAACACACAAGATGAGGCTTCCACACAGCAGGACCAAAAACTAGAGGGAACGTTGAGTGTGACCACGTCTGTATTAATGCTGGGGAACTATATTTGAAAGATCTTTCTGCCTCTGGTGCAAATACAACTTAAGTCATCCTTAGATAATAGGCACCATGACTGTGGCTGATGGCAACATTTACTTCTCCTCTTGGAAACATCATTGTAGCTTGAGGGATACATTTTCTCAGCAACAATATGCGGTTGTGAATGATGAAAGATATTCCAGGGCATCTTGTTTGTGGTGATATAAAAGAGCTTCAGAGTAACATCAGGGTTATGAAGAGAGAAAACTGCAAGCCACCCTGAAGGTGTTTATTCGCTTGGCTTCAATTTCCAGTCACATAGTTGAATTCCGAATATTTTGTATATATAGATAAAATATGTATGCATACATGAAAGGCATAGCTTCTGCCCCTAGAAAAATTATGACAGATGCCCAGAAATGCAGCGATGAACTCTTTTTGAGAGGGTGCAGCAAGGGACGGTGTAATTATGAGCACCAACATTTCAATATTTGCTACTAGAACAGAAGTAGTATACAGTAACAGCCAAATAAGGGGTAGCTTCTGAAGATAAATTGTCTCAAAATAGAAAACTTCTGTAGACAGTATTTGTCACACACCAAGTCACACATCAGTGTCTACTGATATTCCTAGCTTCAGCCAACTTGCCTCCAAAAGTGACATCTTTTGTGTATAAAAGTGGGAACAGGATTCCAGTCAATGAGCAATTACATAATTACTTTTTTTGATGTAACATTTTCCAATTATGTTCAAAATGTACTTTTAAAGAAAATTTTAAGGCATTTTAGCAAGTTTTGACAGAATTCTCTTTTTTTTTTATTAAAGAGCTTTATTGATTTTAAAGGAAGAGGGAGGGGGAAAGTGGGAAAAGGGGATGAAGTATACAATACAAAAAGTTACATTGGATCTATCAAGTCAAAAATAATGATTATACATATCTAAGTCAGATAACATATCAAATTACTAGTAAATTTACTACTTATTGCCATCTTCTTTTGGAGGTCTCTTCATAAACTACTTTCAAATATCCGGAGAGTCTGTCAATTTCAATAAATTTATCTTATCTTTTCACAGAAGTTTCTCTCTGTAGGTGCTTCAGGTTGTTTCCAAAATTTTGCATACAATATCCTTGCTGCAACTATGACATGGTGGAGTACATATTTTTGATCATAAGAAATATTTATATCCACTATATTCAATAAGAAAAGTTCTGGTCTAACCTCTAACTTAATCTTCAAAGATCTCTCTATGAATAGTTTTACCATTCTCCAATATACATTGGCCTCTTACAGAATTCTCTTATCAGTCCTACATAGCAAGGGGGAAAGCTTCCCTGCCCTCTTTTACATTTTTAAAAACTAATTCCAAAGTGCAAAATCAGAACTGGCCAATGAAGTGAACTGGAGATTGATTTTTGCAGCAGTAAGGAGAATGCTTGGCTTCAATACTTCACAGGGCTGGTGATTTCATTTATGCTCTCTAGAGGGCACCTCTTGAAGGACCACTGGCCCACAGGGAGGACGGCAACTAGAAACAAGACGTAAAAAAAGGAGGCCTTAACTTTGACCAGGCGATTGAAATGAAGGTGCTTGGTTTGTGGGAGGGAAGTCTCAGAATTCTGCCTCAGGAATTCTTGGGAGAATTCTAGAATCTGGAGTCCAACAACACACTTCTACAAGGCAGCACGCCAATAACGCAAAACGCAATACAAACCACATTCGCAAAATGAGCAACAGCAATAATAAGAAGGCTGCCCTTAAGAAAACACTGCAAACTGTGCTGCTCATAAAAACAGATGAAATAATACATTCATTAAAATAGAGCAGCCTTGAAGATGGATTGAAATAACCTTTAAACAAAGCAAACACTTAAGCAAAATTTTTGCCTGACAAGAGCAGAAGAGGGGTATTTAGGCCAAAGAATACCAACAAATTGGCACTGAGCTGATTTTTTTAAAAAAATATTATACCCTGGAACTCTAAAGCTGTGCGGTTTCCACTTTCATGCACTTGCCTTACACGAGGCGAATAAAGCTGTCACTTCTGTTTTCCACTTTCTCTAAGAGAAAACATAGCACAAAAGGGAAGGAGTCTTCTTTTCTTCCTTACTGGAGAGTGTAAGAAGGAATATTTCTTTACTGCAAAAATAGGTCACATTCATTCACCGGACTGAGACACCATTATATCAAATTATGTCATGTCGGCATCCTCTAAACAAGAAAAAGCAACCTCTTTTTAAAAGAATGTACACTTCTTCAAACCTCTGAGACACTGCTCCAAAGGCAGACCTCCTATTCTTCTGTATAACACGCAGTACTTAAAATGTGACTTTTAATCTAGAAGTTGAAAGAGCATTCCCTACTAGTGGAGTCTAGTTTATGCTACAAATCAAAGACACATGAGAAGCAGGGCAGAGGTAAAGAAAAGAGCTGTGGTCAAAGGCCTAAATCTAAAATAGACACACTGAATCAACCGATGAATGTTAAGTCAACTCCACTGATATCACTGGCCCTGCTATAAGGAGGGCTACCCAATGGATTTTGGAAAAGTTACGAACTGAGATCTCAACACTCTTATGTTGTTCCTTTTCCAACAAGTGTACAGTGGACCCTCATATAACAAACGGTTTGTTTAACATAAAATCTGTACAAAATAAAAAATTCCGGAGATAGGGGAAATTTGCTTAACAGAATCATCTATGGGGCAAATCCGTACAACATAAAAATGGTCGCAATTAGGGATTACCCCATTTTCAATGCATTCTTATGGGAAATTTGTATAAAATAAATTTGCTTAACATAATTTCATTTGTGTGTGTGTTGTGTCGTTACAGTTGTGACCGACTCTTCG
Source organism: Phrynocephalus forsythii (assembly GCA_029282475.1). Classification (NCBI taxonomy): domain Eukaryota; kingdom Metazoa; phylum Chordata; class Lepidosauria; order Squamata; family Agamidae; genus Phrynocephalus; species Phrynocephalus forsythii. Next base: position 18,005,597 of record JAPFRF010000004.1, read on the forward strand.
TGACTCCATGTCCATGGAGTTTTCTTGGCAGGAATACTGGAGTGGTTTGCCAGTTCCTCCTCCAGGCACCTACAGCCGCTGGTATTCCCTGGTGGTCTCCCGTCCAAGTACTAACCAGGGCCGAGCCTGCTTAGCTTCCGAAATCAGGAGAGATCAGATGTGCTTAGGGCATCTAGGTAGCATAATTTCATTTGGAACAAACTAATTCCTTTATACAAGGTACCACTTGTATTACTTATTCTGTTATTCACTGTGCTTACATCTTCTCTATTTCTCAGTGAGCAGTTCAGACAGAGCTCCCTCCCTCGCCTTCAGACTGTGGCTGTCACATGATGAAAGCAACAATGGAAGGGGTGGAGCAAGCATGTTCTCTTCCACACACGTGAGTTCTGCACACTTAAATAATGACAGAATGGGGTGTATCTATAAGGTAGGCTAGGATGTTATGAGATCACATCCTGAGTTTCAAACCTCAGGGAAGGCTTGCTCTGTGCTTTCAAGTTGTATCCAACTTATGGTGACCTTAGTAGGGCTTACCAAGGTATGCAAGATATTTAAGGGGAAGCTTTATCAATGCCACCAAAGAGACATCAGTGCCACCCACCATGTCCAAGTGGAGAATCTGAACCCAGGTCTCCTAAATCTTAGCTTGTCCCTCTATCCATTACACCACACAGGCTCTTTAGTGCAGATCAGACCCTAGATGTCTTAAATGCCCGGCCAACATTTTGAATCTCCATACTACACTGAGTCACAGTCCTTTGAACTGGGACAGCACGTGGAGCCAACAAGGTGAACGCCTCATTCCAAAATATACCCATGAGACATTCCTTCATCTCAGATCTTATGGCTGAACCTCAGCATGCAACCTGTTCACCATCATCCCAATCAGAAACCATCTTCACTGAAATGGCACAGCTGTGTTCCTTTACAAGCTCTAGCCAAAGAGGCTTCTCCCGTTGCTTCATCTACTAAGCTTGTTTTCCACTCATTATCTCATGTACTAACCCTTTTGGAAGAACAGAGGAACGATGTTACACACAACTACATGTATAATAACACAATCTAATTATTTCTCCCCCAGGTTTGGCAGAGTTTAAGGAGCTTGATAGCAACCGTAGAGTTAAACGTCTTAATTCTCTACTTCCCCAAGATCCCATTAGAAAGAAAGTATTCCTGTTCCACTCCATCTGCCCTTCTCAGTCATCCACAAACTGGTAGAAAAAAACTGTATAGTCTCAGCCTCTTTTTTTCATAATTTAAGAATACAAACAAAGCTGTGTGAAGTCAATAAATTTAGTTTGAAATGATGGGAATATTCACTGCATATCTAGGAACCATCCACATATCTTTCCTATTGAAACATCCTGCAATGGCAAAACCTGAAGGATAATTTGCCTATAACATTTTTCATGGGTTAATTTGAGCTATGGAGTCAGGGGTTGGACTCAATGGCCTTGCATGCTCCTTCCAACTTCATGATTCTGTTTCACTTCAAAAGGTAGGAATATATAAAGACAAACTGGTAGTTCCAAAGATTTGTATCAAAGAATACAGTAGGTCCCTTTTATCCAATGATTCATTATCCACTGATTCAGTTATCCATGGTTGGCAGAGGAAAAAAATTAAATACATCCAACAGCCACAAAGCAAGCTATTGTGACAAACAGCAGCTGCAAAGCAAGCTACTGTCACAAACAGCAACCATAAAGCAAGCTACTGTCAGGAAACAGCAGTTTGGAGGTGGGTGAGCAGGCATTCTCTTATCCACGGTTTTCATTATCCACGGGAAGGCCTGGAACCAATCCCCAGCTGATACTGGGATCCTACTGTAATGTCTTTCGAACAAGCTCCACTAGCACCAAACTGAGATGATGGCTGATCACATTCTGGATTCCACATTCAACAGCCATGAGAAAATAAGACCACTAAGGAACCGTATGAACTAAGAAGAGCAATTTCCAGGTCAAAGGGAATCACTTCCAGGCTAGCATGGACCATAACCTATCTCACAATGGAAATGATGCTCTGGTGCTCAGGCAACCCAAGTTAGTTTCACTAAAAATACTGGTTTTCCCTTGGGAATATTAAGGCCAGAGGGGAAATATTCAGTTACTCAGTATTCTTACAGACATACATGCAAAGGAAAAGGATGAAGCCCTTCCCAAGCTTGTTTGAGGATACAGAAAAGGGCCTTCTCGGTGGCTGTCCCCAGGCTTTTAAATGCACCACCCTGAGAAGCCAAGTTGGCCCCTTGTACGGTCAGCCAAAGGGCTTCCTTCCTCTTCAGGCAGGCCTGTAAGCAGTCCGTGATCTCAGGAACACTTTTTTAAAAATATACCTTTCTTAAAAAAATTGTCTTTATACTTGATGTTTTTCATCTTAAATTACGTCTAATTTTTAATGTAATATTTATGTAATGTTTTAAAATTCATTGTTTCTTGTTTCATCTGGCGTAAGCTGACTTGAGTCCCCTGTGGGGAGAAAGGGGGCATTCAATAAATGTAAGTAAATAGACCAACAGACAAACATCTGGACATGTCCCTTTAAAAAAAATACCAAGAGAGTCAGACACATCGGTAACCTTAACTTTGTCCATGCTGGCTCTCTCTAGATGAAATGAACTACAATGTCCATCGTCCGCAACCACCCTGGCTGCTGCTGCTTGGAAAGGATGTGGGAGCCATAATGCTACAGACCATCTTAAGGGTGCCAGGTGGGCTGAAATTACCTTGCTTTCCACTTTAGCTTTTTCTTATTCTCAAAAGCTGGGATTCCACTGCAGACCTCAGTGGCCACCTTCGGTGGTGGGTGGGTGCCCTGCTTCTGAATTTCATGGCTGGTGACTGGTTACACATGCCTAGCAAGAAACCTCTTAGAGCAGTGATGGCGAACCTTTTAGAGACCGAGTGCCCAAACTGCGATTCAAAACCCACTTTTTTTTTTTTTTTGCAAAGTGCCAATACAGTAATTTAACCTGTATACAGGTGGTTATGAAGGGGCGATGCCGGGTGCCCACAGAAAGGGCTCTGAGTGCCACCTTTGGCACCCGTGCCATAGGTTCGCCATCACTGTCTTAAAGCCTAATGGGCTCACAACCCCATCAGCTCTTCTCCTGCTCACCGCACAGCCTCTTGCTTTTTGGGTGGCTCAGAGCAACGTCTCTGGCAGCAGTCCTGTCCTGTGTGAGCTTCCCAGAAGAACACTGCCTAAGGTCAATTAAGAAAAAGAAGATGAGGGCAGAAGGGCAGACACCCCCCCTGTGCTTAGCAACCCCCAGTTACAGACAGATCTGGATATGCGGGGGGGAGGGGGTCCACTTTTCATAAACCAGCCCTTCAAGTCCAAACACTTCCGTGAAGGGCACTTTTCTGAATGGTTCCGCTTTATCGTTCTTGTCCCCGTCCACGCTAAAAAAAAAAAAAACAACAACAACAACAACAACCTCTTTCCATTTGGTGAGTCGATGCTTTCCTTGCATATGATCCCAGAGTCCAGTTGCCCACACAAAGAAATCCTAAGCAAAAGCCAGGCGAGTGCAGAGAGGCTCCGGGGATCATCCCACCAGCCCTGGAAACCAGAAAGTAACCAGGCGTGCAGCGGTGACCCTCGCATACAAAGGAAAACGCAGGCGGCCACCCCAATGCAGGTTGTTACGCACAAACGCCTATGCACAAAGACGCACGCGCGCACAAACACACACCTCCTTGCCTAGCGAAATACAGACAGACCCCCCCTCCCTCCGCCAAACTCACATGGTGAACGGCTCTAACGTGCCTCCCCGCACCGGCGTCCCGTATGCGCCGCCTGCACAACCACACCACCTCACACTCCTCTATGTACCCACAACAACAGAAAAAGAGGAGATGAATGAAATCCCCGTAAGCGCTCCGCGGGCATCCCAACAAGTGCCCTCTGCGTGACCCTCCTCGGCTCCCTCCGAGAAACCCATCGAAGGGGCTAGGGGGCGAAAAAAAAGTTTCCTGGTGGGACCAGGGAAATAAGCTCCCCCCCACACACACACACACCCCAACCAACCTGATCCCGCTGGAAAAGCCCTTCCCAGAAACCTGGTGCCACCATAAGCCACCATCGCCGGCACCTCTTCCTCGGCGCCCGTTGCCGAGTCAATGCATTAGCAAGGATCGGGACTAGAAAAACCTTCCCACCCCCGACAGACAGACACACACACACACATACACACACACACACCCCATGACGGAATATCGCTCGCGCCCCCCCTCTCTCCCATCATCCACCCACCCCAAAACAGGCACACGAAGCGTCCTCCGCCTCACCTCGCGGCTCTTCCCACTGCGCCCGGCTCGCTCCCTGCGCGCGCGACACGCTCCGACTAGGAGAAGCAGCACGATCCGACCGCGCTGCCACCGGGAGACATCCAATGCATGTTGGATCACGGCGTCCGGGAGGGCTACCGGCTGGCAGCAACCGGTTGCGGGGGGACGGGGGTAAGAGCGGTTATTCGATCCACCGACCGATCGGGCTAAATCCCCTTGCTCCCGATTTCGGACTCTCCTCGCGCCCAGCTCCACGGCTCGCGCTCGCCCTTTCCAGGAGGCGGAATCACGGGGCCAGGGGCAAGCGGGGAGCCGGATCGACGGATGCAGGAGAAGAGGCGGGCAGCAGCAGCAGCGACAGCAGCAGCAGCAGGGAATGGGGACGGATGGGGCGGGGAGGGGGCTGAGGGAAGACCGCGCAAGCGCAAGGCGGGGGACCCTCGCCGGTCTCAGGGAAGCTCCCTCGCGCTTTCCCACCTCCAGTGTGCCGGCAGCGGTCCTCACGATCCTCCATTTTGGATGCGGCGCCACCCCGACCACGCCCGACCACGCCTCTAAAGCGTGCTCCAGCGGGGCGAGAGATCCTGGCGGAGGCCGAATCTCCTCGCCGCATCCCGCTTCGCATCCAAATTCGCGTGTGGCCACTGATTATTTTGAAATATTTTTTTCCAATTACTATTCCTCCGAAATATCGATGCATCGATATTTCGGGTTACCCGTTCTTTCGATCCTGATTTCTGCGCTTTCAATATAACATGTATTTGCGGGTGTTTATAGGGGTTAACATGAATCCCGCTGTGTCATGTCTGTTCTTTTTACACAAATCAACAAACGCCAGGTGTCACTGTTTACCCCTTCCTCCCCCCCACTTCTTTTCCTTATTTACTTCGACAGCCAAGTGGTGGCGTTTGTGTTGAACCAGCGATGAAACTTTACTTTCTGGTGGCTACTCGATGGTTTTCCTTTTTTTTCATTTTTTACCGGATATCATCACCTAATAATGCGGGGTGATTTCCGTATCTCAACATGTGCATTTCACCCTTCCATAAACAGTTTTTTAAACTATAACCATTGGCGCTTCGAATACTATTCTCTTCAGCAACGGCTGAGGCTCATGCGGGCTCAGACTACTGTGCCTCTGAGCGTGCCGAGAGTTTTAAACGATTTTCCTTTTTTGGAACTGTGAAGTTGCACAGTGACTTAAAAGTTGCACTGCCTCTGGCAATGTCCTGAGTGTAAATCAGAAAGCATTCTTCCATACACCATTTCGAGAGAAATAGGTGATTACTACCCACCCCCCCCAAATCTGCACACAGAGCAATCCTCCTGCAAATCCGTCCTCCCGGCTCCAGACTGTGCCTCTGAGCGTGCACAGAGTTTAAAACGGATCTCCTTCTTTAGTACCCATTGCGAGCGACGTATAAGTTTCAAAAGCCTCTGGTCATGGCCACAGTGTAAAGCAAAAAGCATTTTTCAGTAATCCATTTCGAGAGAACGCGGTGAGTCAACACTCCCCAATAACCCCGTCAACACACAGAGCAATCCTCCGGCGAAACCTTCTTCCCGGCTACAGACTGTGCCTCGTGAATGTTGTTCAGGGAGCGCATTTCACATGTTTCATGCCCTGGAGTAATTCCTTCTAGCGGACAACAGGAAAGTTACGTGGGGCGTGATGGTAGACCATGGGGTTCCCTCTCACTTGGAAATTCTGTCACCATATAAATATTCCACCGAAGAACGCTACTGTGTCTCTGAGCATACCCAGACTGCAAAATAAAGTGCATTGTACCCCGCTCCATTTTTATTGACTGCACTTCCCCCCCTTTAATTTTCCCCCCAAAACAAACAGAAAAAAACATCCCTTGTTCAGGCAGTTGTGCGTCGATGCATCGCAGCCAACACATCATTTAATAACCCAATTTAGGGGTGTTGTGTATGCGGGCGTAATGGGTGAACACGTACCACCCCTCCTTTGGGTTTCATTGGAACAAATAGCACCCCTCCTTTGGGTTTCATTCGTCCTTATACACTGTCTACGCCGAAAAGATTTACTGCCTCTGGGCATGGGCAGAGTGTGAAGCAAAAAGCATGAGAGAACGCGGTGATTTTTCCTCCCGCAAAAACCCCCGTCAGCACACATATAGCAATCCTCCAGCGAAACCTTCTTCCCCGCTAAAGACTGTGCCTCTGAGCGTGCCCTGATTTTAAAACGATTCTCCTTTATTTGAACCCATTGCGAGTGACTGTTTTTCAGGGACCGCATTACACATGTTTCATGCCCTGGGGTGATTCCTTTTAGCGGCAGGTAGGAAAAAGAACCGTAGGGCGTTAGGGTAGACCATGGGGTGCCCTCTCACTTGGAATTCTGTCAACATTTAGATCGTTCTCCGATGCACTCTACTGTGTCTCTGAGCATACCCAGAACAGAATTTCAACTTCATTGCACCCAGCTCCATTTTTAATGACTGCAGTTTAACCTCCCCGCGTTAATTCCCCCCCCCAAACCGCGCAAAAAAAAAACCATCCATTGCTCTGACAGTAGTGCCCCGTTGCATCGAAGCCCCGACATTATTTAAGAAATCAAGGAAGGGGTGATGTGTTTGCGGACGTAATGGTGGGACACGTAACTCCCCTCCTTCGCGTTAATACCGCCCTTATACACTTTCTCTACTCTAAAGTTTCACATCCTCGGTGCATGGCCAGAATCTTCCTCCGACCTAAACCCCCCTTCAGCAATCCGAGAAATCCACATGCGAGTCCGTCTTCTCGGCTCCAGACAGACTAGCTGCTGTGACTCCCCCCCCCTTATCCCCCCACACAACTCAGAATGGTCCTCCCTCCCTTGAAATGAAGTATGAAAGTTTTGAAATGTTATTACACTACAAGACGTACCGTCTTGGGTTTATATGTAAGTGCTTCCTATGTGCCCCTGCCACACAACCAAAAGTACAGGTGCACGTTTGCATTATTCATCAGATTGTCCATAATTAGCCACCCCTTCCGATTCTGCATGGGTACTGAAAGGAATAAACAAGTGGCGTCTTAAACTCTGCATTCTCAAAAGCAGTCTCAATTACAGGACGCACCAATTAAGCTACACACAGGAACGGGATAACAGGTTAAAATTTTATTTCACGAAAGGTCAATATTGCAAACACTTTATTAATGTGGAAACCATTCTGTACATAAGGGTCAGCAGCGCTGACAGAACTTCTGACCCCTGGTTAGCCCTCGGGTCTGCTGGAGATGGCAGGTGCTGGGCTTCGTGGAGCCAGTCCATCTTCAGCTCCACCCACTGACCTTTCAAACACAATGGACCAATTAGAACTGCAGGGCAAGGCAAATGTTTCCATTGTAAGCCTGCAGCTACTGCAGGACGCCTCAAAATGAAGATATCATTTGCTACTTATTATCTGTGTTGTTCTTAAAATAAACGAGACAAAGAAATGCATTGAAAAGAAGGTATTTATTCATTGCAAACCATGATATGCACCTTACATACAGACTTTTTCATAAGTGGTTCACCAGAAATAACCATCTACATTGAGTATGATACCGTGGCAAACTGTATCCAAGGCTCCTGGGCCCTGACCTGCGTTTTAACCCCTCCCCCAATTGGTCGAAGTTAGTTTCATTTTCCACAGGGCTGCTCGGAGACAGGGCTCCAGTAGTTATAAAAACCCAGTAGCACCTTCTGGAAAGGTGTGGAGAGGTGGTACAGAGTAGGGTTGTGTGAAGGACTGTTTTCTTGCTAGTTATTTAAATTAGAATTAAAATATCTTTGGAGGAAGATGGAACGTGGTGGTAGGGGCCGATACTGGACGGAGGCAGAGGTCACGGCTTTATTGGACATATTGATTCAACACAGACTTGGTCCTGTGTTGTTTCATATGCTCCCTAGAAGGAATGAGGCGGCCTTTAGGCTTGCCTCTCGAGAGCTAGCCAGGCTGAACTACCATAGGTCCTCAAAGCAAATTCGATCAAAATTTAAAACTCTTCGCCAGAACTTTAATAGGTGCTTGTACTATTTTGGGGAGCACGCAGAAGAAAGGCAACAAGCTGCCTACTGGAACCAGTTGCTCCAGTTATGGATTATGGCAGACCGCCCCGACCCAGCTCATCTTTTCCCTGTGGGTGAGTAAAATCGGGGATTGTTATTTAAAATAGAACATTATTAAAAGGGCTGCAATTAGTTCTGCAGATTGGTAGCTAGGTAGGGTTCTGGCCATGACTCTCTTTGGTCTGATTTAACCATGCGGCCTAAAGAGAGTGATTCACACAGATATGAGGGTCTGTCAGGATTTCAAACTATGGGTTAATGCCAAGCAAATCGACATTGATGTTATTTATTCCTACAGGGGCAGGACCTGCTAGGCGTGTAGGCCACAGGAGGGGTCAACCACGTCAGCAGCAGGAGCCAGAACAACGTTTGGACTTGGAGCTGCAGCCTAGGGAGGACCAGGAGCAAGATAATGAAAGGGGGCAAGCCTTACATGACCTCCAGGACAATGAGGGAGGTGAAGGTGAGAAGCAGGGAGTGCTCTAAGAGTGACCATCTACGCGTTCTATTATTTATAAAAAACCCATCGGTGGAACAATTCCACATTTATATTTCCTCTCCATCCCAATAGAAATTGTTCCAGAACAACCTGTGGACATTATGAGGCAAGCGGTGCCCCGAGGGGAAATGGAACAATGGATTGCTGTTTTGCAAGAGGTTGTTGCCAGAGGTATATTTTTTAGGCAATTACAAATATCATCAGCAAACCCCTTGCCCCCTATTTGGAGAAAGAAATGCCCTTTGTTTTGATTTAACCTTTGCAGTAATGACACTGCAATGTACATATTTAATCGCTCTGTAACTACAGCAGAACAGCCTGCTGTTACTGGGATTGATCTGATGAGCAAACTCAAGGAAAAGAACTACTGAGGATTTAAAAACTGATTTGCTTTTCCATTTGATTTCTTGCAGTTGGGGTACTGGAACAACATGTGCTGCCTGCGGGAGGGGCACGTCCACCACAGAGAAGGAGGAGGAGGAGGAGATAAAAAATCATTGTATGATTTTGATTAACATGTACTTCTGCAGGGTTTCTCCAATTGCATTTAAACTGGGAAAAGTTCTCCCAGTTATTCTTAAAATTTTTTTTTTAGCACTGATTTAAAATATCACTAATTTTTTCAAATATGTACTGCTTCTGCTCAAAGAGCAGCATAGGTATGTTTACACTAAGTCATTTATTTCAATGTAAATGTGTTTATATGTAGTAAGTTGGGTACTTCTGAAACCTTATTATTCCTTTTAGGAACTACTGGTTATTACATAACTATTGTTGAGATGCAGCATATTAAACTGCTAAAGCAGAGAGCTGTTGCCTTCTGTGTTGAACAATGTGTTCTATGTAATGCTCAATGAGCAATTTTTTTTTGTACAAAAAAACATTGACATGTTTTTTAAAATGGGGTTCCATGGAACAATTAAAAAAATAGAACTTTCCTGTTGACAACAATTGCTGTTACCACCATAGCCAGAAGGTTGTAATTTTCTGATATTGCTAAACGTTTTTGTTTCTGGCATTGTCAAGGAATGCTTTAAAAACTGAATCTGAGGCCTCATTTTTTCTCTATGCACTAAAACCCCACCTTAAAAACCAATGCATCCATTAAAAAGTTTTGTTTCAAACAATAAAAGAAATTATTTTTTTGAGGTTAGGATCGATCTTATAGTAATTGAAAATGGAGGTTCTTTAAGGTTTGGGTAAGAACATTAAAATAAACAGTAATTTATGTATTTCAAATAAGTTATCTAGTGTTTAAAAATGTCTACTATTAAAATGTTAGTTATGTACAGCAAGACAAATGTAAATTATGTATTGCAGAACACCAAGCTGCAGTAAAAAAATTTGTCTCACTGATACCACTATTCCTTTCATGTAATGTTATGCCGATAGAGCAACTACAAGCAATGTAAATCTATCTTTTGCACGGTATCATTATTTATATTTAAAAATTTTCTTATGATTTGTTCAGAAAAATAAAATAAGATTAAAACCAATCTATTATTGCCCCCAACGACTCTTTTTTTTTGGTTGGGATTCTTTAAAAGTAAGTTTTAGTGGAGCAAGTTGTGCTTGAATACAAAAGACATTAAAACATTCCAGTGAAACAAACCTTAAAATTGAGTTCATATGGTGTTTTCTAATTGTGTTTCTGATAAATGTGCAAGAACTTAATACAAATTAGAAAAATTCATTGCACTAAAGGATAGATAATGTTTGTAATGGCGCTGGTGGGCCAATTTTCACAAACGGATTCCCTGGCCTGTTAACTATGGGGAATAAATTTTTTTTTTGATTCTTCTCCTTTTCTGTGGTGTTTTCAAAAAGGACTGAGAATCATCAACTGAATCTTCATTTTTCACAATAAGGTAAGGGGAACGTTCATTCTCTCCTTGACCCAAAGAGACCAGCCCCTTGTGTTTTGGTTTCTGCTTTCCTGGAATCCTAACTGGCGCTTTGGCATTCCTGATGGCATTCCTAGCAAGCACACTCCCAGTGGCATCGTGCACACTACTCTTTGCAGTGCTCTGTCCACTAAGTAGCGAAACCGACCCCTCATCATCACTGTCTTCATCACAACTGTCACCTGTATCAGCACGGTTACTAATGTCACCCTCTGAGTCGCTTACGCCATCATTGGGACCGAGATTGTAGTCCCTAGAACTAGACAAACTAGAGGTTTGAGTACTTGTCCGCACGTTATTGGTCTTGGTAGCCGTTTTTTGTGTGGAACCCCCTGATGGTGTTTCAGTGAGATAATCTGTGAGTCTCTGTAGGCATGTGTTAGCAACCCTAAGGCTGTTAATTATCTCCTTTTGAAACAGTATGTCCACCTCGTCCCTCTTATCTATTTTTAACTCCTTTCGTTCGTCTGAGTCCTTTACCCACTCCACAAATCCAGATAGGGTGTTATCCAACCTCGCAGCAGAAGTGGTTCTTTGTTTCCTTTTCCGGATTAAGGCCAGTCTTGTTGCAGGATCAAGTGTTGCCTCATGGTTTGTTGTTTCATACAATCCTGAATTAGTGAACAATAAAAGGAATATTATGCTGTGGATTACATGAAAGGGAAATTTCATGTAAGTAATTTGGTCAAAATTATTACACCAAGTAATAATTTAAGGAATGTACTACTTTAAACTGGTATTAATACATTGACCTCATTACACACTTTTAATAATCACTTAGACTTAAACGTAGTCCTAAAAAGTGATATATAGGTTATATTAATAATAAGTACCCACAATTCCATTTTACAGATCCAAAAACTATACTAAGGACCATACCCAATCGAACCCTGTTTTACCCACAGTAAATTCATAAAGCACCAACAGAAAATTACTCACTTTTGTTTAGGCCCCTTTCTGCAACAGTGGGAGGTGTGCTCTGTGAAGACGAACACCCAGACGTGGAGGGCTCGCACCCATCAGTAGATTGAGTACCTAGGAAAAAGCATTAGATTCATTTTGTATAAATTACTATTGCCTCTTTCGGTTACCCGCCTAGGAACCCGGGCAAGGGTGGTGCTGGTACTCTAGTAGTGCCCCAGACAATAGCATTTTACATGACAATGGTGCGGATTTATTTTTCTCTTGAAAGTTACATACCAGCAAATGAAGTTTCGGAGGGCCCGAAGCTGTGGTTATCGTACTCTGCGTCCTCGAATAGAATCAACGTGGCGGCATTTTCTGTAACGCCCCGCATAGCCTCCATTGCTAAAAGTGGAAAGAGGAGCAAATGGGAATGAAAAAATTGGTAAATGTTCTCCACATGGCTGGTTCACATACTGCAAGCGCCATGCTTTGGCGCTTGTCGAGGAGTGATTACGATTTTCCGTTTTATTCTTAAATCTTGAATCTGATTGGTTTTCTTACTTGTAGGCACGCCCCTCTTCCCATTAGTTCCTTCCCGTGTTGAAATGAGGGATGTTTGAAGAGCGCAGTTGAACGCTGGGTGAACTTAAAAGTTTTATTTAAAGTTGTACTGCCTGTTCTTTGCGATTCCAACACATTTCAGCTAACGTAATGCTGCCAAAGTAACACAACCAGTAAACACACCTCACAAAAGCGCGAAGGTGTCGATTTCATCATTGAAAACCCAATTTGTTTTTCAATTTTTTTACATTTCTGGCAAGCAACAACAATAATACCTCTTAACTATCACCATTATATTAAAAATAAATATGTCATCGAATGTAAACGGGACAATAGGAATGCTTTAATTAGTAAGGAGTAGTCGTCCACGTTTCGATGGTTTCCCGTAATTTTTTGGACACATAACTGTGAAACTATATGTGTCCACAGACTACACACATGTATATATGTGACCTCAGACTACACACATGTATTGACTCGCTGAAAAGCCCACATGTAGCATTAAAAAAATTATATATATTAAATGAAAGTTTTTTCATAATAAAATTTATAATACTGCCCCGTATGTTAAACGAGATATTTTTTAAAGAGAATAGATCGTTACCTATAGTTTTTTTTTTTAATTTTGAAACCATGAGAATTAATGGGAATCATATGGAACCGCAATGGAATAAAATTGCTTCAACATAATTATGGAGCAGCTATCGACGTATCGTTTTATCCCGAGTATTTTTAATAAATATTTACTGGAAATATATACTTACAATATATATTTCAAGTAATATACTTTAAATTTATTTTTTAGATTTTTCAAAGATATTACATATAAATTTTTTCCCAGTGTTCATTAACATGATTGTTATTTTTAAGAATTTTATATCCATCGGAAGTTCGATGTTCTCCTGGATGTTAAAATAAATAATTTATTTAAAGGGGCTATGCTTATAACCGCAACCTTTTGGTCCTGATTAATCACGTCCGACTGTTTATTTGATAAACCTTTGTTTTAACTGTAGGCTATCCTTCGACATATCGATGGCTAAAAACAGTTATTAATTGCTATTTTCGAAACAATGTGTTCTTAAATGAAAAAGATGTATTTCTTTGGAATTTATTATTTCCGGTATAAGATTAATCGTTTCCCTCGCGGCGGAAAACCGACACGACGGTACATCGAAGCATGCATTCTTCTCTGAAGGACCTAATGGCTTATGCGGAATAACTGGCGGAGGTTAAAACATTATTTTGGTAACTCACCCGTGCCAGCAGCAGAATCACTTTCGGTGGTCCGTAGAGGATGGATTGATGTGTCGGTGCGGAAAATGTTTGCCATCTCGTCATACCAAACAAATTTCGAACGTCCTGAGCCTGATGTGTTGTTATGAATCACTGCCTGCTTGTAAAGCTTCCTTAGTGATTTTGTTTTTGTTCTGCATTCGGATGCAGAACGATTGAAACCAAGTTTTCCTAGTTCCGAAGAAATCACCTCAAAAATCTCAATATTTCTTTTTAGAGAAGATAATGCATATTTTATCTCTGCCTCTCCCCATACCTTAATTAATGCTGAGGTCTCCTCATTCCCCCAGATAATGCCTCTCTTAATTTTGGTTTGAACTGGAGTTCCCTGACTGCTTTCCGATGTGTCTTCAGTATCCATTTTCAAATCTCAGCGCTAGAAATTCTCTAGCAATACTGACCAGTAAATGATGTTCCCTGAAGACAACCCAGTACATAGACTTCCTGTCCCCCTCCCCCCACCGGAGCATCAATCTGCATGTCAAGGGAAAGGTGCTGGCAACCCATGCAAAGGAATGTTGGCTGGTAATGGTGATACCCCTTCACCTAGAGCTGTAAAGAACATGAGTGATTGTATTGTTTTATCAAAAACACGTTTATGATATCATTGGACCCATGTGTCACTCATTATAGCAGCTGTCTTTAATATATTACTTTGCTCTGTATTCAAGATCTACAATATCCAAGAAGTTTTGGCTCAGAGGAAAGTTTGCTAGTTACGAGTTGTGTTGTCTGTAATGTTTTTTCCTTTCCCCCCCCCAAACACTACTGACTTATCTGCATATCAAGAGGAAGGTGTAGACTACCCAGGAGTTTAATTGTTGGCTTGTAAATCGCAAGTAGCCCTTTCTCAGCCCTGTTTTTTCACTCTGCCGTGAGGCAGTTTTGAATAACAGCTTTCCTTACTCCAAGTCCAATATAACCACAAATACTTTTCCTAATTTAAAAAGAAAGATTTTGGTCCCCATGAACTTCTACCATATAAAAATGAGGTTCGCAAGGGACAATCTGTTGGACGTAAAACAATGGGTGTTTAACAGTTCTGTTAGGTATAGCTTGAAGTGGATAAGCAGTTTATAGTGAGTATTGTAATTTCTGATTTCGATCCTATGTCGAGCTTTAACAGCATGGAAAATGAACGGAAATACTTGTTGCCGCAGAAATGGCGTTTGAGTGCCCTGTGAAGGTTGCAAGGATCTGCTTCCTAAGGAAAGCAAGCCATGAGAGCATTCCCATTGCTGAACAGAGATTTGCTATACTAGTCATCTGCTGTTTTCTTTAACAATAGATGTTATCATTCTAGTCTGATTACTTACTTCCTGGTGTGGGACCTCTGCAGGGCACAACCATAAAATCAGGAGTTATTTGATTGAATGCCTGATGCTCTTGTCGGTTTTACAGAGGTTTCAGATGGGATATCAAATAAAGTGCTGTAGGCCATGTGTTATATATACAGCACTGACTCATTACTCAAAGGGGCTTTTTTTTTTACTTAAAGTAAACAACTCAGCATGCCCACATTGCAGTTTCAAAGAGAGTGCTATTTGTCTTAGTTGAAGCATCATTTCCCTGCTAAGCAACCATCCTGCTTAATGAAGCTCAGAAGACAAAGATCATGTGGTTAATACAAGAAAATGTCCTGTCATGAAGATGAAATAATCAATGACAACTGGACCATTGTTGTATTCAGTTATTTATTGTTACTAGAAATGTTTTTTGGTTACAGCACGGCACAGGCAAATGAAGAAGACCCCATAACCGCACCCCAACACCATATATCATTCGGCCCAATAGAAGGCTGTGATCACTGAGAGTCTCATTGCAAGTAACTGTGAATGTTATTTCCCTAAAAGGGGTTGTAAGAATTGTAATCAGTATGCTCCTTGTATCAGGACGCAACTGGCAGCATAAGTGGAATCTCGGTATTGACAAATTCCACACTGAGTAAGTTAGAATATGTTTTTACTTTACGGTTAAAAGACTTGTTGAAATCAGTTTTCATACAAGTCACTTCACATGGGTTTGTAAATACTCTGCAATGGCATTGCGCACTGCTTCTGCCTCTGCACGGGCAGTTCCCGATCTGTTGTCATATGTTTCCGAAATTTCCTGGGAATCAGCCAGGGAACTTTGCTGCTGATCCTCATTAGGAATTTCATGCTTTTCCCGTTCACAAATGTTATGTAGAATCACGGAAGCAGCAACTATTGAGTTGATGTTTTCAATGTGTGCTTCTATTCTGACAGATAAGCGCCTGAATCTTGCCTTCAAGCGCCCAAAAGCTCCCTTTCAACGACGCATCTTGATCGATTAAAAATCCTATTGTAGTGACGCTCCCTGTCAGTTCTTGGTATAGCGAAAGGCTTCATCAGCCACTTACACAATGGATACGCACCATCCCCTAATATTATGGGTGGAATCGACACCCCTGCATAGGTGAACATTGGGCTGCCGGGAATTAGTGTCCCTTCCTCCATCTTACTGAAGAGAGACGATGACCTAAAAACATGAGCATCATGGTTCACACCAGAATGCCCGGTCAACATCGAAAAAAATTCCGTCACCATCGCAAGCAGCCTGCAGTAGAACGGAATGGAAAGACTTCCTATTAAAGTAAGCAGGACCCTGCAATTTAGGCGGGCATATCGGAATGTGTGTTCCATCAATACATCCAATTGTATGTGGAAATCCGAATATTTTCATTGATGACGTCATCTGTTGGAAAAGAAAGCACAAGAAATAGTCATTGCCCCACAAATGAATAGAAGCTTTACAACATTAATGTAGCATACCTGGAACAGCAGTGCGTGATGTTGCATTGCATGAACAGCAATTGGACAGATTGCTCCAGGTACCTGCCCAACGCCCATCAGAAGGCTTCCTGGACTGACCCCATCAGTTAAATAATCATTTGCTTTGCTTTGCAATATCCCCTATGAGAGCGCTTTCAACCTAGGTCTTGATTTTTGTGGGTGCAAGATGCGCTTTCCAGTACCTACTTTACCCATTACCTTAATATTGTATGCATCATACAACCCCCTCAATCGTTCCTCCCCGATAGTAAACATGCCCATAGACGGCATCCTGGTCTGACCACACCACCCGTGTATGTGGCAGGGAGAAACGTTGAACAACATTGTGATGAGTGGGAAAATTACAGTACTACTTGGAGGCCGTTTTTCCCACCTCAAGGTGACTGCATTCCAACGTTGTTAAGTGATTTTGTGGGATGGAGAAGGGGTACCCAGTATGCACCATTGTCATCAATGAGGTTGTTTTAATAGTCTACGGCAGAACACTTGTACTAATCCTAGAAACGTAATGCCAGCAGTTACATACGAACCCGCATGAAAACACCCACCTTAGTGAATTCTGATAGGCGAACCTCTTCCTTGAGAAGGACGTGTTCCATTGCAAGACACACCTCGATGACTATACTAGCTACAGTAGAACTTCCTTTCTGGAATACCAGGGCGATGGTTCTGTAGCAAGAACGGCTGGCCAAGTAGTACACACCAATGGCTACTCGTTCTTCGACTGGAACCGCTGACCGCATTACTGTGTCCCTGCGCATCAGATATGGTCGCAGCTTGTCGGCGACCCCAAAAAGTGTCCGCCTTGTCATTCTGAAGTTCTCCAACCATTGTCTGTCGTCCCACAGCTGAAGAACCTTGTCGTTAAACCACTGAGAACGCCCAGGGTAGCACCAGAATAGTTTCTGCCTAGGCGACGTTAGTATCCACTGGGAAATGACCCTTATCAAAATGTTGCAACCAACCATAGTTTCTCAACAAATGCCTGCGTCAAGTAACCGTTTTCTGCTAAAGAAGCATAACGTAGCTATACCGTCTATCAACTTACAATAACTGCGCAGCAGTGCAACAAAATATGGGATCCTCCGTTTGAATTTCTTTAGCCGGCACTCAGAACGCGAGGGAGCCATTGTAGCATGAAATTGATAACGGAGGCGGAAGTTCCTACGACACTGCTCTAGGGATTTTGGAAGGGAGAACTCGAATGTCCCTGGAGGAGCCATGGGACATACAAAAGATATGTTGTGTGCTGGTCCACCTAGTGCCCATGACGGAGAACAGCATTTTTTCCACGCCGCCAATGGACGGAGCAATACAAATCGCAACTAGAAAACAAATGTTGATAAAATTATTCTGCTCTGCAGAGAATGACAGGCGGGTATCGATGCATCGATACGCACTGGTTTATATTTTTTTAAAAAATAATTAAGAAGAAACCGGCTATTTAAAATAGGCTACTCAATGCGAACGGAGCACGTGAAGTAGTACTGGATTCGACCGTAAAACATCGCCCGGTGAGGACACGAGAAAAGACGGGGGTGGGGGCAGTAAGGAAAGATTTTTTTTTAAAAAATGGACACCAGGAGAGTCTTGAGAGTCCCTGGACTGCAAGGAGATCAAACCTATCCATTCTGAAAGAAATCAACCCTGAATGTTCACTGGAAGGACAGATTTTGAAGCTGAGGCTCCAGTACTTGGGCCACCTTATGAGGAGAGAAAAAGTCCCTGATGTTGAGAAAGATTGAAGGCAAAGGAAAAGAGGATGGCAGAGAATGAGATGGTTGGACGGTGTCATCGATGCAACAAATATGGATTTGACCAAACTCCAGGAGGCAGTGGAAGACAGGAGGGCCTGTCGTGCTCTGGTCCATGGGGTCATAAGGAGTCCAATATGACTGAACAACTGAAAAACAACAACAACAATTGCATGCTACAGATTAACTGAGTTGTTTTATTCTGTGTTGTGTTGTGTTGTATGATCGCTTATTCCCCCGATTATCCTGTTCTGTCCAGGCATTGATAAGTTGAGATATACTTTTACAGTTTCTGTCCTGAACTCGTGTCTGAGCCAGATAATGGACTGGATGAGGGTTAATAAATTGAAACTCAATCTAGACAAGACGGAAGTGCTGTTAGTGGGTGCTTTGCCGGACAGGTTAGAGGGCCACTTCCCTGTCTTGGACGGGGTTGCACTCCCCCTAAGGGACAGGGTCCGCAGCTTGGGGGTGCTTCTGGACCCCGGTCTAACTCTGGAGGCCAGGTGGATTCCGTGGCCAGGGGTGCCTTCCTTCAGCTGCGGAAAATATACCAGCTTCGCCCCTACCTAGACGAGCACAGCCTCATGACAGTTACGCATGCACTGGTAACATCCCGTATTGATTACTGCAATGCGCTTTACGTGGGGCTCCCTTTGAAGATGGTCCGGCGATTGCAACTGGTTCAGAATCGTGCGGCACGGCTGGTAAGTGGTGGGGCCGCCAGGGATCACATCACGCCGATTCTGCGTAACCTTCATTGGTTACCAGTTGCTGCCCGAGCTGAATTCAAAGTGCTTGTTCTGACATACAAAGCCCTAAACGACTTAGGACCTAGATACCTGAAGGATCGCCTCCTTCCATACGAACCTACCCGGCAATTAAGATCTAGCCAGGGGGCCCTTTTGAAAGAGCCATCCCTCAAGGAGGTGAGAGGGATGGCCTGTAGACACAGGGCCTTCTCGGCGGCTGCTCCCAAGCTATGGAATGCCCTCCCGATTGAGATCCGCCTGGCGCCAACACTGATTACATTCCGGCGCCAGGTAAAAACCTTCTTGTTCCAGAAGGTTTTTAATTGATATAATATAGATTGTGGGTCCGCTGATGACAATTTTAGAATAATGATTTTAGTGTAAGGTTTTTATTGATGATTTATTGATATTTTACTCTTAACTATTTTAAATTGTTTTATTCTTTGGATTGTAAGCCGCCCAGAGACCTTTGGGTAGTGGGCGGCATATAAGTTAAATAAATAAATAAATAAATAAATAATACAACAATCAATATAAACTATCTCATTGGAAATCAAAACATAACACCATGGGTCCTCCCTCACACACACCTGCCCACAATGACCAGTGAAATTCTCATAAACTCAGCAGCCAAATATGACACAACATGAAGTATTCCTAAACCCCAGCATAGGAATGCAAGCAGAGTAGCATGGGCCACATCAGGTTGCAATGCTGGTGACAGCACAAAGGTTTGGGGGACAGCGAGGTATGTGGAACACAACCTGGCCTGCATCACCTAAGCAAGCCATCTGCTTCCAGCTGCAGGACAGAGAATGCTACAGTATCTGGTTCCCAATTTTGAAGAAAGGTTCATCTGCCAGTCAAGTTATGCTTTGTATATGCAATGGGAATGCAACTCAATCTTGTTCCTTGGTTCAGGCAGCAAAATGTCTTGGCCTGGCTCTGATTTTAAGAATATGGGATTTGGGTTTTATCACTCTAAGGGCGCTTTTACACGACCCCTAAGATCCGCTGGCCACTTAAATTCGGACCAGAGATCTTAGGGGCTTGTCGCTCTTCCTGTGTCCCCACCCTGGCTGCTGGCTGCGTGAGGGGAGGGAGAAAAAAAAAGGAAGAAAAGATCGTGGCTCACCTCCATTCTGCCTCCGTTCTTGCCGCGGCAACATTCCAGTCTCTTAAGTAGCTCTTAAAGGGGTGGGAGCCAAAAAAACAACAAACAGAAGCGAGGAGAGCCCCGCACTCACTATCTTTACACTGCATCAAGCAATTTTCACTCCGGAAGAGCAGGTATTTGAAAGGTGCGCTGGGACGCACTAAAGTGGGCGTGGCCGCACTTAATTTCCTGTAAACTCCGGAGCTGGTGGGGAAACATTTTTAAGCTCAGGAGCTGGGAGCCATTTGCCCCGGAGTTTAGGGGTCGTGTATAAACGCCCTAACACACTATCTGGAGCAAAGTGAAAACAGCCAGAAGGAGCACAGCCATCTGTGTCAGCAACCAGAAATGTGCTCTCTGTTAATGTTCACCCTATTGCCATTTTCCCCACCAAAATAAATGACCAATAATATTTTGTAGGGTGATGCAAACACTGTATGGTCTGATCTAAACATTTGTTGTACAAATTGGCATTAACCACCTCTGAGCTGCACTCGAGGTGGACTGCACTGCTTGTTCTCAGGTTTTGTGCAGATGTCTTAATTTTTCTAGACTGGGGAGCAAAACGGTGAATGAGAACAACAAATTCCCCATAGCTGGCACTGATAGTGCTACATGGCGCCATCAAATCTGGGAATATGGTGGGCCTTGAGTGTGTAGGCAAATCTCTTTCCCTTGACTGGGATAAACATGCCCTCATACATACTTCTTGCCTAGCTCCTGCCCTTCATGGACTCCATCCGACATCAGTCAGGAACAACCATTAAAGAAGTGAAAGAAAAGAGAGTAGAACACAACCACAGAGGAAAGCTAGTTCCTAGCACTACTTTGCCTTACCCAAGCAAAGCCTACACAAGAGAGTCAGCCTCCATCTCATATTGAGACTCAGAAACATTCTTAGGATTCAATGTAGCTAGATACCTAAAAGGAAGAAAAATGATAGGATGTGACCAATCTAGTAAGCAATGTAGAACTCGCATTTTGCCTTGCTTAGGTGTGAAATGTCTGCTTGGACAGGTGAAGACGAGTATATGGAGTCCAGTGAATTTGATCTGTGCCTTTTTGATTTATTTATTTTTATTTTATTTAGAGTAGAAAAGGACTCAAGGCGGCTTGCAGTAATGAGGGACAATATACAGTCCAGTACAATTAGGATATATTTAAGTTTGAGAACAGGGAACTGAGGGACATCTTATAGCATTAAAAGACAACATCAAAGCTACAAGAGGACTTGAGCAGTTTAATTGAGAGTAAAAAAGGCCACGTAATCATGCATGGCAGACCATCCAAAAGTTACCGGGGGGGGGATGGAGACTAACATTGAAAACAAAGCATCAATGCAATCACACAAGGAATATATAAACTGGAGTTTGCAGGAGACGTTTTAGCTTTCCCTGGGAATTCAGCTGTCCTTCTATTTCAATGCTTCATTCTTTTGCTATAGCAACAAGAACCAAGTTCCCCCTTCCCAATTTTCAAGTTAGGCCACGGTCTCAGTAAAGTTTTCTGCGCATCTTAATTTGATGCGTAGTTTTATTTTCGGGCGGTCTCGTGGTGTTTGATGCGCAGTTAGTGTCCTGTCGACAGAGTAGTATTTTACTGCTCTGTGCCCGTCTCTACTTGCTTACTGCACATCTTTTCCCTTTTTCCTGGGTCATTTTTCTGCCATTGCTGGGCCCACAGAAACTGGCAGAAAAAGGGGTACAAAGCTAATTACTGCATATTTTCTGGGGTCGCACCTCATTAGAGTAGCAAAGAACTGCACATCTTTAAGGTAAGTTTTTAAACCAACCTTTAGCGGTTGTTTAAAAAACTTAGGTGAAAGTGTGCTTCCAGGGGCGTGGTCGGTCGGGGCACCAAATTACTTCCCTTTGCAGTTAGGACGCCATCTTTTACTGCGCAGTTCGCCACAGCAAAAATGCACAGAAAACGCTGGTGAGACCGTGGCCTTATTCAAAATAATGAGCCCAACTTTGGTGGTTTTTTTCAGGGACGGAAAATTGACCACAGAGGGCAGTTGGGGCTTTTTGAATGACCCTGTAGCTGAATCCGAAATACAAAAAAAAATCCCTAGTCAGTATCACTTAATAATCATCACCACTTTAGAACTGCAGAGCTGGCAGCAGCCATATGGATAAATGAGCCCAGCCCCAGCTAAAGAGGCACACTAAGGAATTGAACATACAGCCTCTGGATCCACTGCCAGAGACTTAAACCACTGAGGAATTAAAATTGCATGAACCCTTTGAATTACTTCTTTTCCCTCCTTTTTTATGTCACTATATGCGTATGTATAGTCACATGGTAAATATACCACAGGGCCCATTCACATGGCTGCCAGTTCAATCAGTACATTTCTTGCTGTTTAGTCAATGTGCGACATGGTGTGATAGGTCACCAGATAAATGTAGGGCAGCATTAAAACGACTTGGATTGTTGTTGAAAAGCTGGGGTGAGGGATGGAAAGAACTATCAAGCCACATTAAAGCAGGAATGGCAGTTACAGCAGGGAGGAAATTGGCTACGTGATATACAGTATTGGCAAAATATGGAGGAAAAAAATATGAAAGGAAAAGTAAGCAAGTTATCACTAAGCATTTTAAACCATTCCAAAGAAAGGGCATACAAGCATGGTGGCTCTGCTGTGGCCACGTTGCCCCAAATTCCAACACGTGCGCAAAGTAAATAAATCAATTGCAACGTTCACCCCCACCAAAATGATCAGGACTGGATTGGATCTGATCATTTTAAAAAGTCCTTTTAAAAAGACAGCAAGGTGGGAAGAAAACACACCTGGCTGCCCAAACGAAATCAGTGTCATGCAGCTGTCACGTGAAAGGAAACTTATGAAACAATTACACAATATTAGCAAAATGGATATAACAGGTTCTTGGGGCACGCGTGACTGCACCATCTTGAGCTATCCAGCGCTTGGGCACTTTACTCTGAATCAAATGCACATCCTTAACATTTTCTACGTGATGTGCTACTTGCATTAAAGGAAAAGCTTCAGACAGCAAAAGTGATGTGGGAAATGGAATGGAGTCTTGGTCATGGAGAACGTTGGCTTGTTTTCTTGCTCATTCACTTGCCGTTTTGAGGGGATGCAGTGAGGGAACAGACTTCTTCGGAGTGTGGGTGGTCTTGGAGCGTGTGCATGTAGGAACAGCAGCAGCAAGGGCTATTTTTAGCCTAAAGTAGGCCAGGCAGCCCCAGAAGAAATTTTAATGTGAAGAATATTTCTAAATGGGAGGAGAGACTCCTTAGTAGAAGAAGAAGAAAAAGGAGAAAGCGTGAAACTAAACAAGAGGCATACCTCAAAAGGGGTTCCAGTTCAACAAATATAAACCAGAAAGACAAGAAGGGTCATCATGAGACAAGCTGGTGTCTCTTCTCCCCCCCCCATTACTTATTAAAACATGCCCCCTCTTTAAATATAGGAATGGCTTTCAGAACCATTGCATTGAATAGCAAGTGGTTCCCACCCTTGGGCTGCCAAATGTTCTTGAACTAAAACTCCCAGAAATCCTGGCCAGCATAGCTACTAGTGAAGGCTTCTGGGAGTGCTTGTCCAAGAATATCTAGGGACCCGAGGTTGGGAACCACTGGCATGGACTGTAGCATTCTGAGCTAATGGGTTGCATAGAAGGCTACTTGTACAGAAGCATTAGCCTCTCCCTCCAACCGTCTGTCTGGGTGTGCATGCATGCTGTGTGTGTACACATTGTCTTCCAGCTACTTGTATAGCCTAACTGTGTGTTTTGCTAAGGTAAAGAGATAAACAGCATCTTGCTCCCAGGAGTGCACTGGTTTTACAGTTAACATTTACGCACATCTTTGAGCCTTTTTTTCCAGGTTGCAAAATGGGAGAGGATTATAATTAGCGATGGCTTTTGTGATTTATGCTTTGCCAATGGTAAGCCCCAGTCATATAGACAGAATCGTCTCTGTGCAGTATCCCGCCTTGAAACCATTCCTTGCTGAATCATTTTTCAAAGTTTTATAACCTGAACCACACAGAAATAATTGCTTTAATATTCTTCACCATCCTGGGAACTGCATGTATTTGGCTGGGCCTACACATGGACAATTGCAGCTTTCCCTGTGCAATTGCAGCAATATATGGGTGGTTGTTACCTTTCCATTTCTCATTGTTATTCATCAAAAGCATAGCTGTCAAGTATTCCCCATGGCTGCCTGGGACTGGGAGCTCCAGGGAGGTGGGGGGCTGGCAGCCGGGCCCTTTGGCTAGGCGCAGGCATGTCCAAACTTAGGCCCTCCAGATGTTTTGGACCACAACTCCCAGAATTCTAAGCTTAGACTGCCAATAACAAAGGACTGTGGGAGTTGTGGTCCAAAACATCTGGAGGGCTGAAGTTTGGGCATGACTGGGCTAGGAGGTGAAGCTTCATTTGCATACAGGGTTCTCAGAATCCCTTGCTGTGGCTTCAAAATGCTCACTGTGACCTAGGTATCTCAGCTTTCTAGGGGATATATATACCAATCCAGACAGTTGATGGAGTGTGGGTTAGGGATTGCACAGGGGAGAAGTGCTCACTTGGGGGGGCCACCTGAAGGCTGGCTGCATGGCTGCCCAGCAGCATCTAAAGCTCAGCTGCCCACTGCTGGAAATGCGGGACATTTCAGGGGAAAATAATTTTCCAGGAAGACGGCGGAAAAGAGGGGTTGATCCATGAATGTCCTGCCTAAAACGTGACATTTGACAGGTCTGCAAAATGAAATGCCTGAATTCAATCAGGGGTTGAGTTCAATCACTTCTTTTCACTACAGACATCTGGGGCAGAGGCTGTGGAAAAACACTGAGCTTTTGTTACATCAGAATCATTTCTTGAACAACATATCAAAAAAAAAAAGGGGGATTTAGGGAAGCTGTTGAGAGTTCGAGATTAAAAGACTTCACCAACCCACATTGTCCTTCTGGGCATTAGATCCAACCAATTCCTCGTGTGCTTTGGTGACAGCTTCATCTCCCAGATGGTGGAACAAACAAGTTACCCTGGATTTGACTGTCGTTAACAGAGGAAAAAACTAACCAATGACATGGAAACAGTACAATTTTTGTATGTAATTGGTGACACCCTCTTTGGTTTTGCAATACTAAGGAAAGGGAGAGCTGAGAGCTATAGTATGCACACTATGAAGTTCAAGAAAGACAGCTTGAGAAAGCTTCACAGAATGCTGATTGGTACCCCAAAGTCATGAACGCTCAAAGAGAATGGAATTTGCGATGCATGGAGCAAATCACTAAGGAGGAGTACAAGCAGATGTAGGTGGATCTGAAGATGGATCAGATATGTATCCCATCTGAGGGTCACCATCTGAGCCACATGGTTATGCAAAGATTTGAATATAGACATTTCCTATGCAGTTCCAGATTCCAGATTCCATTCACTATACCACAGAAAATTCTTGCAGTGCTTTTCCTAATTGCTCCAGCCAGTTTCTTTTAGTGTTCCATACAAATGCAAAAATGTCATGTGTGGGGCAGGGGGCCATCCAAACAAGTATGTCACAGCAAAAACAAGTATGTCAAGCAAAAAAGAAAAAGAAAATTCGTACTTATATACCACCCCATAGTGCTTAAAATGCAGTATCTGGGTGGTTTACAAGTGTGCAGGCTACAGATTGCTCTTCCCCACAAACTGGGTATTCATTTTACTGACCTCAGGAAGCTGGAAGGCTGAGTAAACCTTGAGCCTTCTACATGGAACTACAGGTCATGAGCACAGTTAGAGCTGCAGTACAGCATTTTATGCTGTATTGTGCCATGGGACTCTGTAGGGAGAGCTCTGTGAAACAACTCAATAGAATCAAAGCATGATGGAGTTGAAAGAGGCTGATAAGGCTGTCAAGGCCCCCTTCTCAATACAGGAATCCAAATCCAAGTATATCTGGCAGATAGTTGTCTAATTTTCCTTGAATGCCTGTAGCCTTGGAGTGATCACACATCCCAAGGTAATTGTTGTACTCCTCTAACAGTTCAGAATTTTCCCCTGATATTCAGACAAAAACTGGCTTGCTATAACTGGAGCCATTATTATGTGTCCTGCACTCTGAGATGTTCTAGAACAGATCCTGCCCCTCCTCTGCATGACAACCTTTCACATAGTCCAGTGGTTCCCAACCTGGGGGTCGGGACCCCTTTGGGGGTTAAACGACCATTTCACAGGGGTTGCCATGAGCCAGTGAAGAAAAAGGCATAAACGGCTTGAGTCTAGAGGAGGTGTGGGGTGGGAGAGAATGAGTTACAGCTTGATTGGTTGGAGGGATGTCAGTCAATGGCACTGGAGGCTGACATTGGCCGAGGGTGCCTGTAGAGGGACATTCTCTATGGCACCTGTGGCAGGGGCCACTCCAAGCAGAGCAAGGGGGTCACCACAACATGAGGAACTGTATTAAAGGGTCATGGCCTTAGGAAGGTTGGGAACTACTGACATAGTTGAAGAGTGCTATCACATTCCCTCTTTCCCCCATCAAACCTCAACATGCCCAGTTCTTTCAATATTTCCTCATGGTCCCCTGATCATCCTTATTGCTCTCCTCTGAACTTTTCCCAGTGTGTTGGCATCCTTTTCAAAGTGTGACATTTATAACTGAACATGATACTCAAGAGGAGGCCTAATCAGTGTTGAATACTGGGGAACCAGTAACTCATAGGATTAGGAGACCATACTTCTGTTAATTAATGCATTGTTGTTCTTGTTGCTGTTGTTTTGGTCTTTTGGACTTTTTGCAGCCACATAACACTGTTTCCTCATATTGAGCTTCTGATCTACAACAATTTCAACATCCTTCTTGTTCATAGTATTTCTGAGCCAAGTATCCCATATATTGTAACGGTACATTTGTATTTCCCCCCTAGGTATTGGGGGGGATTTATCTCTGTTAGATTTTACTAGGGCTGATACTTCAAGTCCCTCTCGCTGCAGTTCGCGGCCCCGCTGGAGACCGGTTCGAAGGAACATAACCTCATCTCCTTATGGGGTCAATCTGAGTTCGAAGGAACGTAACCTCACGTCCTTGTGGGGTCAATCTGAGTTCAAAGGATCGGAACCTCACGTCCTTGTGGGGTCAATCCGAGTTCACCCCGACCACACCACCTGAACTGCGCCTCAAGCGGGGTGAGAGATTCCCGTCCTGCAGCTCGGGAATCTTTTCAATCCACTTCTCGATCCGTGTTGAAAACCGATTTCAACTCCTGAAGACCAGCGAACATTGGGCACATTGACTTACAAGACAAGACTAGGGATGACAATAATGCTGGGAACACAGGAAGACAGCAGAAAAGACCTTCGGGCTCTCAAAACCTAACCAAGGCTGTGAGTGGCAGGGCTTTTTAGAGGCTACTTATTCAAAAGGACACCATAAGTCAACGCCCCATAACACCATCCATTGGACAGTGGCAGTTTGAAATAGTGCCTTGGCTCTTGTAAGTAGCCAAAAGAACAGTTAACCTTACCACGTCTCATGTGCAATAACTACAGACACAGGCTGCCACATTCTCCCTCCCCCGTGGGATGTGCGAAACAAACTTTACTCAGGTGTCTTACAACGACAGAGTCTTCTTATGAGAGGTCAGATTGAGCAATGCAGAGTGTGAATGAAATCAGTGGTAGTGACGGAGTGGCCTCTGAAAAAAGAGTACTGTGACTTTGAAATGTGTGTGTGTCCCCAGTCAGGTGGAAAAGACCAGCTTCTGGAGGACATGTTTGAACAGATGCAGAAGCTACACCTGGGAACAAAAATTGGCCCACTAGTGAGCAGAAGAAACTCATCTCATGGAAAAGGAAGGCAGGGTCAAAAAAGGAAGGGGAAAGAGAGTGAATCCAAACCTTAGCTTTTTGTTGACCAGAGAAGCACACAAAAGGCCTGCTGAATTGCAGGTCCCACGAGTAGGGCCTAATCCTGGAAGGAGAGTCATTTGATCGACCTTCCGGAGATGGGAAGGAGAAGGCAGCTGGCCGTGGCTGACACACCAATGCTCCCCTGAACTGATCATCATTGAGCTGTGACATTCCTGCAATGGAGTTATGGGTCTGCCTGCTTGTGTGCACGTGTCATCCCCTTGACATGTATTCGTGCTCACTGCCTATCTCGCTGTCTCCTATTACTCCTGTCTGCCAGGTAGCTGGGATGTGCACTGGCTTGAGGAAACATGTAAATTCTAGGGCTCCCGGCCAGCTCTAGGATTTTGTATTTTTCACTTGCCTTCTTCCCCTTCTAATTCCTGTTCTTTTGTTTTAAGTACATTGTATGCTTACCTCTCCCTTCATGCATGGCCTGGTTTGGGGTGAGATTTGCACGTAGGAATAGCTCTCCCTTCTTGGAAGGCCTACAGGTTGGTTGCATGATGACATGGTCCTTTCATTCCACGGTATGTACTTGCAATGAAAAACTCATTTTTTTATGATGTCTTGGCCACAAAATCATGATAAATCTGACAGGCAAGTCTATATATGTCTCTCCTACCAAAGAAAAGTGAAACAATCGAGAGTTTGGAGGTAAAAGAAAGATTAAAACCAAATACAGTAGGACCCCAGTATCTGCTGGGGATTGTTTCCAGGCCTTCCTGTGGATAAGGAAAACCGTGGATAAGACAGAACGCCAAAAACCCGCAAACTTCTGTTCTGTGATGGTAGTTTGCTTTATGGCTGCTGTTTTATGACAGCAGCTTGCTTTACAGCTGTTGTTTTGACAGTAGCCTGCTTTACAGCTGTTGTTTTGACAGTAGCCTGCTTTATGGCTGCTGTTTGTGACAGTACTGTAGCTTGCATTGTGGCTGCTTGATTATTTATTTAATTTTCTCCTCTGCCAATGGTGGATAACCAGATCAGTGGCTAATGAATCAGCTGATATGGGGGTCCTATTGTAGTTCTAGTCTAGATCATTAAATTACCACAACCTTGCAACTACTTTGAGGGGGGGGCAATGATATTGCATATAACTTTGAGCTATAGTGCTAAGAGTCTGACCCCAGTATAAGGTACTTTCTATAATGGAGCTGAAAACAAAAACATGATCTACTACAGATGAAAGAATGGTCACTAGCTGATATTGATCTGATCTGATATATGTTGTGCTTGTGGTAGAAGTGATCAAGGAGGATTAGTGGGGTGTCCCTGGCAAAAAAAGAGAGCACCATCAGTAAACAGCAGAACAACATGCAGCTCTGAGATGATGCCATTTGTATGACAGTACTGTAATAAGGAGGACTCCAGATTTAGTGGGGAAATCAGGGGTGTCCAACTGAATGACTGTAATGTCCAGGCATTCATGGACATGGAATCACCGGTCAGCAGAGGCTGTTGGACTTGAACATGATGCAGCTGTAGCCTTCATGGCCAACAGTGAGGCATTCATGGGCATGGAGTCACGAAGAGTCAGTCACGAATGTAACGACACAACACACACACACACACACACACACACACACACACACACACACACACACACACACACACACACACACACACACACACACACACACACACACACCATATATGAAGATAAATAAGGTGGGAGCCATTGCCATAGCTGCCTACCACATGGGACAGGGGGCACATACTGTATCTGAATGTTTCCAGTTCATGTCCTGACAGACAAAGGTGAATACAGGAGCAGCTCCCCACAAATGGGGTGGGTGAGTGTATGTGTCACACACACACCTCACCCTAATCACAGACCACTATTAGGTGAAAGTATGTGTGACTCCAATCCTATGCAGCGAGTCATCATCTGTGGGGCCTGCTGCAGCAGAATCCTTAAATTATCTTGACTTTAGAAACATTGAACGCTTACAGATGTCATTTGGGGAGTCGGTGGAGTCAGATGCAATATTCAGCCCAGCGTTCCTAGTTCCCATATCTACGGTTCTTCATTCAAAGTCTTTTCTTTCATGGCCATTCATGGAACAAATGAAAACTTAGTCTGAATGAATGACTCACTCGTCATTTCAAAACAGTTGTCAACACATGTTCCCCGATTTAACCGTTCTGTGCCGTACTTTTTGTGCTACCACTACGCACGTGTGATTAACAAATTTTATTAAATGTACTGGAGAACTGGAGAGCTGCTTCTGCTGCTGTGATGACTGATCAAACATTTCCACAAATCAGGTTGCTTTTAGAAAGATGCCCAAGTTAATATGTCGACCATGAATACTTGACATTTATACCCATGTGTTCAACAGGTCTTGCTTCCAGGTCAGTGT
The DNA here is from genome assembly GCA_029282475.1 of Phrynocephalus forsythii. Taxonomy (NCBI): domain Eukaryota; kingdom Metazoa; phylum Chordata; class Lepidosauria; order Squamata; family Agamidae; genus Phrynocephalus; species Phrynocephalus forsythii. The sequence goes on from JAPFRF010000004.1 coordinate 18,035,827, forward strand.
GTGAGTTTATTCGCTTGATATAAATCAAAAATTTTGTCTCAACTCATAACTCTGTTGCTACAGTATGTCACAAATAGAGATGGGCACGAATCAGAAAAATGGCATTTCGTTTGACGTTTGTCGTTTGGAGGGTCCGTTTTGGTTGGTTTCCATTTTTCGTGAATTTTTGCAAAAAAATTCATTTTTGTTTTCGTTCGTTTGTTACCATTTCATTACCATTTATTTCAATTTTTTGTGATTTTTTTTTTAGGATTTTAAGCAATTTACTCATATTGCAGTAATGGAAACGAAACGCACGACAAAAATTCCGGTGTTTCTGTTCGTTTCATTTCATTTTAGAGACAAAATTTGTTTGTCATTTTGTTATGTAATGAAATGAAAAAATGAAAACAGAAACGAAAAATTGTTCATTTTCGTGCCCATCTCTAGTCACAAATAATGTACTTTTTAAAAAGTAACCCCTCAAGTTCCTTTTTTGCTCTCCAGTGGATGCAGGGTGTGGCTCAAGTGCCATGTTCTGAGAGGCCCAAGGACCCTGCGTCCCACTCACACTCCGTTTAATAATAAACCAATATTTTTGGCCATTAGTCAGCACACGAGCATGACACACCCTTGTCTATACATCAAACCCTTTTTCTATGCAGAGAGGACAGCATGAAGTCAGCCACTGAAGTGAGCAGGGGGATACAGCTTTGCATCTGGACATCTAGGTTCCTGTGGGAAGGTTTATCCGTCTGTAGAAAGAAAAGGCAGCAGGCACACAATGTGTGCTGATTTACCACTACTGAATAAGGATGTATAGCTTTATTTATGTTGGCAACTCAGGAGAATATTTCTCCCTCTCCCTCTCCCTCTCCCTCTCCCTCTCTCATTTCTACGACTCCCTGAATATTCTTGCCAGCCTAGTTTTTTGCTGAATTATTGGTCAGACTCTGGAGAAGCCATCATAATTCATGTTTAAAATACCTGATAATGTACAGTAGGGGAAACACTTCCAAGCAGTGCCATAGTGTAAAGTAAGGATAAACACCTTACAAAAAACAACACACTGTTTTGTCATTTCATAATGTTTCGAACCATTTCGAAACAAAATTAAAGGGCAGACAGTGTCTCCTCCTGAACTGAACTGAAATGTTTTCAGTTTGGGAGGAACTGAACCAGGGAGCCACCGCCAGTTCTAACTTCAGCAGCAAGATCCGCCGGCTGTTTCCCTGCTTGGTTCTTGCCCACCACTGTCTCCCAGCTGGTTTTGACAGCTCGAGCTGTTAAAAAATCCCAGCTGGGAGGCGGGCAGCTAGGGAGAACAGAGCAGCTAGGCAGCAGTAAATTCACTGCCTGACTGTTCCTTTCTCCCATGCCACCCCCTCCTCCCAGGTTGTGTGTTTTGGACAGGGAATACTGTGGGCTGTGGGGGCAGTCCCCACTGCCTACAGCACTCCCTGTCCAAAATACCACCACCCCAGGAAGAGGGATGGGTTGGAAGAAAGGAGCAGGGGTGGCCCCTGCCACACCAGCAGGGGATTCAAAAGCCTCCAGCCCACCACCTTTCTCTTGATCTTCAGGGCTCTGTCAATCAAAAGAGGGGTTGTGGGCTATATAAGAACAGCCTTGCTGGAATAGGCCACAGCCCATCCAGTTCAGCATTCTGTCTCACACAGTGGCTTACCAGTTGCTTCAGGGTATTCCTAAGCAGATGTCTTCACCTGTTTATGATTCTCTGCAAAGGGCATTGAGAGATATCCTGCCTAGCTCTCCAACCCGGAGGTTTTCCTTAGGCATCCTTAATACAAATGTACCGTTACAATATATGGGACATTGATACCTCTGTTCTCCATGAACTTGTCTAGTCCTTCCTTAAAGCTGTCAAGGCTGACAGCTGTCACCACTTCTTCTTGCAGGGAGTTCCATAGAGCAATGATCTTCTGGGTGAAAAAGTACTTTCTCTTATTTGTTTGAGATTTAGCACTCAAAGGTCTCATGGCTTCACTAGTTGTAGTGTTGTGCGATAGGGAAAACAATTTTTCCTTACCTACTTATCTACTACCCCCTTGGTGGTGGGCTAGAGGCTTTTGAATCCCCCGCTGCAACAGTGAGAGTGCTGGTGTGTGGGGGATTTATAAAAGCCTCCATCCCACCACCCTTGTGGTGAGATGGAACCTTTTTATAATGACCTGCTACCCCAGCGAGAGCACTGCTGGTTGGGGATGTTAAAAACCTATAGCCCACTACAAAGGGTGGTGGGCAAGAGGCATTTTAAAATGTCCCACCACAACAGGGAGAGCGTTGTTGCAGTGGGGGATTCATTTAATTTCTCATTTCGTTTCATAATGATTTTTTAAAAAATGTGTTGATTATAAAACAAAATGGAATGAGACACGAAATGAAACAGTATTTTTCATTTTGCACTCATCACTAATGTAAAGTGCCAGCACCCAGGGCAAGGTAAATTTTGCCCCCACTAAAGATTTTGCATCTGGGCAATTGCACCTGTGCCCCCAATGCTATGCCACTTCTAGAGTAGAGATGGGCATGAAACGGCCATTTTTTGTTACCATTCTCCGTTATTCGTTCCGTTACGTAATGGTACGAATAATGACAGTTGCAATGGGGCAGGCTCGAACAGAACAGAACCAAGAAAATTTTCTTTGGTTCTGTTCGTTTCCATTATTGCCATCGCGCCGCTCGTGCAATGAAAAATGGAGCAGCGGAGGGCGGCGAGAGGGGGCTGGGATCCCGCCTCCTCGCGTGGAGGCAGGATTCCAGCCCCCTGTCCAGCCATCTCTAATTGGTGAATGACAGCCCGCTGGGCTGTCATTCAACAAGGAGAGGGTGGTGAGAGGGGGCTGGGGCTGGTAGAGCCTCTTTGCCCCCTCCCCGCCGGAGCCGATGACGCGAGACTTTGCTGATCTCGCAATAAGAGGCGGGATCCAAGCCCTTATGGGCTGGGCTCCAGGATCTCGGCCATGTGGTGAAGCGGCAACGATGCAGCCGGCTTGGAAGCTGGAGCGGAGGGCATCGTTGGAGCACGGGGGAGTGCAGTGGCACCCCCCCCCACAGGCTTCCCGGGTCTAGGCCCGGGGCGGCGGTCTGCTGGGGTGGTGGCTCCCGGGGTGGAATGGTTCCCAAGGAGAAGGGCTCCAGTTAGCACAGTGCTGCACAGTGCTCCGGGGATAGCGACCTGACAGGGGTGGCGGATGGCGCAGCGGATCAATCCTTGGAGAGGGGGCCCAAGGGAGGGCGGCACTTGGTGGTGCTCTGGGGGTGGCGGCCTGTTGGGGGTGGTGACCGGAGCAGCACCCTGCTCTGGGAGGACTCCCCGTGGCCACGGAATTGCTCTCCTGCTGGCAGGCTTGCCACTGGCTCTGGCGGCGCCCGGCCCCAGAGGGCTCCCCATGGCTGCGGGACGGCTCTCCCAGGAGGCTTGCCCTGGCCCTGGGAGGGCTTCCCACAACCGCGGGAACGCTCTCCCGGCCTGCACACTGCCAGCTCTGGTAGCGCCCGGCCCTGGGAAGGCTTCCCTGCGGCCCAGCTTGCTGCACCCGAAAAACAAAGAAATGGAAACGCTGGCGGCCCGAAAAACGGAAACAGAATGAAGCGGACCCCAGGGCCCAAATAACAACCATGAAATGCCATTTTGGTGTTTCGTGCCCATCTCTATTCTAGAGCCTGCCCCCCTTGTCTTACTGCCCTGTCGCCTCCCTACTTGATCTTGCCACCACTGGTTCCTTCTCCTCGATCACTGCAAATGGGCGAGTCAGATCACTCATTTGTAGCCCCACAGCCTGCCTATCTCACCTGTCATCTTCTTACCTGGTCCTGCTGCTCTCTCCTCAACCTCCCTCCTCCTCCTCCTCGTCCTCCTATTCTGCTGCCATCTTAAGAGACAGGCTAAGCAAGGGAAGCCAGGCCTTCTGTCTCTCGACAGCAGAGATAAAGGATGAAGAGGAGAGGCAACAGGACTAGGTAGGGATACAGCAGAGGCAACCAGAACAGGGTGGAGAGCAGGAGGAGGGTGTGTGTGAAAAGATTTTGCACCACTTAAATATGTGGTGCCCAAGGTAAATGTCACTGCTTCCAAGCAGATAATTTCAAACATTGTGTTTTATATTGGAAACTTTATTGGGTGGATCCACTATAGGCCCTCCATAGATGAAAGGACTCAGCTCACAACAACTGCCTCTGCTCAATATTCCAGTAGCAACCTCCTGGAAGTAGGCCAGTCTGCTTTTGCCAGTTAGCTACAAAAGTCTAAATCTGATTCTAAACCTCTGTCACTACAAAAACAGGCCAACACTTGCTCCCAGTTTCCGTCAATATTTGTTGGGTCTGCAGCATATATTACTGCAATTAGAGATTTCCATTGGTCTAACCTCAGGTTACCAAATGTGCTTAATAGATGGCCCATATGCAACAACAGCCAACTGAACATACACAAAGTTGACAGGACACATCTGGGAGTAGCAGATTCCGAATGAAACACTAGCGTAGATTTCAAGAGAAGGGCATGGCAAAATGCAGGGCTGTGTGGATGTGTCCCTGCAGGATCAGTCTGAAGACAAGGTCAATTAGAGGCCTGGATCAAAGACGAAGAGTCTGTTGAGAAGTCTAGAGAGGGGCACAGAAGGAAAAACTGAAACAGTAATGAAATATCACTAGCTAGTTTTCACCAGATCAACCTATATTTTGGACTTGTCAGCATGTTTCGTCCATGCAAGTATCTGCCTGAAGACACCCTTGAAAGGACAGTTATATGTTGGAAGGAGACCTCCCTTGACAGGTGTCATTGACTTCGGGCTGCACTTCTGAAAAAAGACACTCACAAAACAGCCACCAAAGTGACACCAAAACACAGAGACACTTATTTCCATGGCAACAGTCTCCCCAAGATGTGCCTTACCTGGAGTGTTCTTATTCTGTTCTCAAAACCATTTATTTCTGATTCTATTGGATCCCACAACAAGTACGTATACATAAATACAGGAAAATAAGCTTTCATAAATATCTTCAAATCAATACATTCAAATCTCACAGAACTAGTTTATGTTAAATTCTTTCCTTTCTGCACAGTAATGAGGCAGTATCCTGGTTTGGGAGCGGCGGGATGGCCAGGTCAGCTATACTCAACCCCTGTTTTAAAAGTTAAGATCTAGAAGCAAGACTATACCACATGTGAGGAAATTAGAGGTACATGGGATATATAGTAGTCTTATAGTTAAAGAGCAAAGAGTTGTTTTTCAGGAATCTTCCAGCGGCTCACTTATCGCTTGCTGGATGAGGCTGGCAGAGAGAATTCAGGAAGACACAACAAGTTGAGGACCAGAAATACAGAGATGTTTGAATATGCAGATTAGTGGGCATTTATTGGGTCGTACTTACAGAAGGCTGAGTCCAAGTGTTTGATTCCAAGTCCCAACAAGTCCATGTCTGACTTTTTGGCACCAAGTCATGAGTGGCAAGTCAGAGCCCCTATTAAAAACAAGTGCCCCCGTTCAAGTCTCGAGTCACAAGTGTGACTTAAATCTGAATTCATGGCAAGCCCCATAATTTGAGTCCCCATCTCTGCTTCTTGCCCCTGTTCAGAGAGAACAAAGAAATCACTTGGGGCCATCTGTATGTTTTAAAACTAGAGATGGGCACGAACGTTTCTTTTGTTGGTCTGACTTGTTGTCCGCCAGACTCGTTCGAACAATTTTGGTCTGACTTGTCGCTCGTTCCTTGCATCGCGCGATCGCGCGATGCCCTGCAGCACAGAAAAAAAGTTTTTAAAAGTTAAAAAAACCTGGTTCCCGGCCGAAAAGCAGGCGGAAAAATGCCTGCCGTGCCTCAGGGCACCTACCAGAGGGGTTGTTTCTGGAGGTCCCCCCCCCCCATCCCCCATCCTGGGCTGCTCTGGTGGGACTTGCCGCAGGCTCGCAGCCAGCAAAAAGCCCAGTCTCGCCGCCGGCCGCCGCAATTAAAGCGCAAGCAAGCGGCACGGACGGCACAGGAAAAAACTTTTAAACTCTCCCCCCACCCACTCCCGGGCCAAAAAAGCAGGCGGAAAAATGCCTGCTTGACTAAGGGCGCAGGGCACCTACCGGTGGGGTGGTTTCTGGAGGGGGGTCCCGCCTCCCCCCCATCCTGGGCAGCCGGACTCGCCATGCCATGCGGTGCGGGTGGGGGATCCAAAATGGGGTGGTGAACGCAATATTGTTTTTGAAATCGTGGCACACAAACACAACAGAAACACGCGAAAATTTATAAACTGCCAGATTTTTCACAGTAGCAGTGGGTTTTTTCTTGCAACAAAATGTCTCTCCTCTCCTCCTCTGTCCTCCATTGATTTTATTTTTTTTATTTTTTTACACCTGCGTAATGATGGGCTGGCCGAGTGGCCAGCCATGTGGGAGTGGACGACCATGCAAATTTTTGGAGCCATCCCACCAATCGCATGGCCACTTGGCCATGGAGACTTCTGGGATGTGCCAAAAAGCCCCCTAAAACCTGCCCTAGCCCCCTAACCCTAACCCTAATCCTTGACTCCAGTCCTTACCCATACGTCACAGACTGTCTTCTTAGTGGGTCAGAGAGGCACCCAGAGGTGCAACCCACTAGCCCACCGTAACCTTACCCGTCACTAGCCTAACCCTAGCCCTTGCACTAACCCACCTTAACCCTAAGCCAGATCTACTTGCATTGCACTACACGCAAGTACAATTCCCTTCTTTGTGAGACATGGCGGTGCGAGAGCCTTAGGCATCACCCTATAGCTCTGGGTTCACTGCCATCACTAGTCTCATTGTCTGCAACTGGTATGCATATCCATATGGCTATGCATGCATTTTGCAGCAGCAGGTGAGGATGGGGGACCCCCATGTAGAGGGGTCTCTTGGAGCCTGCTTCCCCTTCCTAGTGGGTGAGGATAGGAGGCACCCACGGGTGCCTCCAGGAGCCTGCTTTCCCTTTATAGCGGGCCAGAGGAGGCACCCACCCCACAGAGGTGCCTCCAGGAGCCTGCTACCCCCCCAAAAAAACCAGTACTAACAAAAATGAAAAAATGAAAAAACGAACTGACTAATTTTTGCAAATTTTCGAGAAAAACGGACACAACCCGAAACGGAACCGGCCCGACTAATGACAACTCGAAAAAAATTTTTTTAAGTCGTGCCCATCTCTATTTAAAACATATGTGTCCCTCTCCCCAGACCCCCCAGACCCCTTCTCTTTATTATCATGCTGTGAAACACAAGCACAAGTACATTTGTTGTCTGTTGTTCTCTCACGAAAATGAAAAGATATTCAGCTGAGCACACAGACTGTCACATTTTATTGCTCAAATGCTGATGCCAGGATTGAGTGAGAGCAACTGGTGCTCCAGCATGTGGGAAAACATTCCAGTACCTCTCACTGCCAAACTATTAGTTGCTTTTTAGAAAATGCCCCATCTCTGATATCTTTCTGAGGGGGGGGAGTGTTCTGCTTATATACCGTCCCATACCACTTCAAGTAGTCTCTGGGTGGTTTACAATTTAATTACCGTATGCCAGCTACACATTGCCCCCCCCAGCAAGATGGGTACTTAGTTTACCAACCTCGGAAGGATGGAAGGCTGAGTCAACCATGAGCCTGCTACCTGGGACTGAACCCCAGTCGTGAACACAGTTTTACTGCAGTACAGGCATTTAACCACTGCGCCACGAGGCACAGCAGGCAAAGACCTTCCTCTTCAGGCAAGCTTTTCCTGAATGAGAGACTACCTACTGTGTGACTTTTATATGGATTACCATACATGATTACATTGACAGATTTCATAAGAACATTGGTGCTTTCCATGTTACTTTCCACCCCGCGTAATGGATTTTTTTCTTTCTTTTTGCGTGCTCTTTGTAGCTTTAATGTTACCTTTTAATGTTCTAAGATGCTTCTACTAATTCCCTGTTCTTAACTTGAATGTCTTAAACGTTCTGGGTAGTATATTGTCCCTCATTATTGTAAGCCACCTTGGGTCCTTTTCCAAGAGAAATAAATAAATAAATAAATAAATAAATAAATAAATAAATAAATAAATAAATAAATAAATAATGTTCTATCTCATTGTTCCTCTGCAGAATCCTAAAAGTATATAATTAAGAAGCAAGAAGCAATGTTGGATAGGATGAGAAATATGGAACCTTTTTGTGCACCAAAATAGAATGGGAAAGAATTCCAGCAGAATGTTGCCCTGTTCAGCCATTACTTTCCCAAATTTCAGCAACAGACTGGGCAAAATCTCCGGGATAACATTGTAAGCCGCAGATTACTTCTAATTTCCTATTTCTGGCTGGAGATGATTTTGTCACACTGTGTGGGAGCTGTGCACACCCCAAAACCAAAGAAAGGAGGTCTTTAATCATCCCCATTGCCCTGGTAGAGCTGTAGAACTGGATTCTAGTCACTTTGAAAGGAATCTCTGCCCTGCAGCCTCTCCATCAGTACTTGCTCCATGTGGAGAACACAGTCTGAAGAACAGAGGTTTCTGTTCATCTGTAGGCTCTTCACATGAGCAAAAGAACTAATTTTTTCAGAGTTTTTTGTATGTAAAGTGACATACAAGCCAGGAATCTTACTTTGTTTAGCTAAAGCGATTTTCACATCAAAACAACATCAGATAAGGGAAGAGCGATGCACGTCTCTCTAATTGTGTTGCACAAAACTAGGCAAAGGAAGACTGAAGAGGGCTTGTGAGATTCTTCTTAAAAATTGGGTGGGATGGTTAGTGTGAGATGCTATGGACCTTAAAAGAGGACTCCCACATGGGTCTGCCATGTGACCCTTCTTCCCTTCACTTTGCCTTCAGATTTTCTCACAACTCATTTGTGTCCCTTTCTATCATACATATAGAATCATAGTTTCATAGAGTTGGAAGAGACCTCAAGGGCCATGCATTCCAACCCCCTGCCATGCAGGAACCCCCATCACAGGACTCCCGACAAATGGCCATCCAGCCTCTGCTTAAAAACCTCCAAAGAAGAAGACTCCACCACCCTTCATGGCAGCATACTCCACTGCTGAGCAGCTCTAACCATCAGGAAGTTCTTCCTAATGTTCAATTGGAATCTCTTTTCCTGTATAGTAGGACCACTGTATCCCCATGAATAGTGAAATCCACGGATAAGAGCAAACACTCTTATCCAGGTTGATGGCGGTGATAGGGGTGATGGGGTGTTGGGGTAAGAGGGAAGAAAGTTTTCCCCCTGTTTCTCCTTGCCAATGGGCTCTGCTGCGGCAAGGGAAAAAAAAAAAAAACTTGATTCCCTCTTTGTCACCGCTGCAGCCACCATGAGCTAGTCAGGCACCCCCCAGAGGGGTGGCCCTCACCCACCTGGCCAACCAGCCTTTGAACTTCTGGTTTGGGTCCCAGGCAGTGGATTGGCAGTAGTGGCAGTAAGTTTTTCCCCCTATCGCTGCTGCTGCTGCTGCTGGCCAGGCAATCTCCAGAGGGGTGAGGTGGGGACTTTGAATTTCCCACCGGGTGGCAGATTGGAAGGTTGAGCAGGAAGTTCAACACTTCTGTTCCACTTCCCAGGAAGTTTAAAGGCTGGTTGGCCAGGTGCATGAGTCCCCACCCCACCCCTCTGGAGGGTGCCCAGCTGGCCCACGGTGGCAGCGGTGGCAAGGAGGAGGGTGGCGAGCTGCAGCGGTGGTAAGTTTTATTTTTAATTCCCCCTTCCTTGCCGCCCTCTGCTGATCACCAACCGCAGCTGACTCCACGGTTGGTGAATCAGCGGATGCGGGGGTTGTACTGTCATTTGAAACTATTGTTCCGAGTCCTAATCTCTGAAGCCATGGAAAACAATCATGTCCCTTCTTCAATATAACATAATTTCAAATATTTAAACATAGCCATCATAATCCCCTCTCAACCTTCTTTTTGTAAGGCCAAACATTCCCAGGTCCCTAAGCTGCTCCTCATAAGACATTTCTTCCAGATCTTTAACCATCCTGCTCGCCATCCTCTGGATCTGTTCAAGGTTACCAACATCCTTTTTAAATTGAGGTGCCAGAACTGGACACAGTATTCTAGGTGGGGTTTGACCAGAGCAGAATAGAGTGGTACTATCACTTCCCTTGATCTAGACACTATGTTTCTGTTGATGCAGTCAAGAATCGCATTGCTGACTCATGTTCAATTTGTGGTCCACTTAGACTTCCAGCAGTTCGAAAGCATGTAAATGCAAGTAGATAAATAGGTACTGCGGTAAAAAGTGGGAAGGTAAAACAGTGTTTCCTTGCAGCCACACCAGCCACGTGGCCGTGGACTTGCACAACACTGGCTCTTTGACTTGAATAAAGAGTTGAGCACCACCCTTAGAGTCGGACATGACTAGCACACATGTACGGGGGGGAACCTTTACCTTTTACCTAGACTTCCAGATCCCTTTCACATATAATATTTTCTAGCTGGGTGTCTCCCATCCTATATCTGTGCAATTCATTTTTTCCTGCCTAGATGCAGGACCCTACATTTCTCTCTGTTGAATCTCATTCCGTTAGCTTTGGCCCAGCACCCTAATCTATCAAGATCATTTTAGATTTTTATCCTCTCCTCTAGGGAATTAGCCACCCCTCCCAATTTGGTATCATCTGCAAATTTAATCAGCCTACTGTCTATTCCCTCATCCAAGTCATTCATAAAGATATTTAATAGCACCGGACCCAGAACAGAACCCTGGGACACCCCACTAGTCAATTCTCTCCATGCTGAAGAGAAGCCTTTTATGATCACCCTTTGGGTATGATCAGTCAATGAATTACAAATCTACCTAACAGTTGCACTATCTATCCCACATTCTACTAACTTCTTTGCAACTATGTCATGGGGAACCTTATTGAAGGCCTTGCTAAAATCAAGATAAGCAATATCCACAGGGTTTCTGTTTTCTGCCAGGTCTGTAATTCTATCAAAGAAAGAGATCAAATTAGTCTGGCACACAACCAAGGCAACTGAGGCAAGCCAACAGTGGTGATGGGACAAAATTGCCCACCACATCTGAGGGATTATGCTGGTTTAGATGGCACTTGGGAAGGGCAGCTTGGTGTTCTAACACTTGACAATCTGTCCCTGCCTTTCCTTTAGCATCAGCTGCCTCACTCTGCTTAGAGATAGGCCCAGTCAGCCTAAGGGCCCTTTCAGCTGAGGATGTGGAATTGCAGGCAGTTCAAGATGGGACGTTTCCAGTGATGGCAAGCCTTTTAGAGACCGAGTGCCCAAACTGCGATTCAAAACCCACTAATTTTTCGCAAAGTGCCAATAGAGAAATTTAACCTGAATACAGGTGACTGTGAAAGGGCAATGTCGGGTGCCCACAGAAAGGGCTCCGGTGCCACCTTTGGCACCCATGCCATAGGTTTGACAGCACTGGACGTTTCACTCCACAGCTGAGGGCCTTTGTTGTGGAAATAAAGCAACGCATCATATGCTGTAGCTCTCCCAGATCAGTTGATTCCTGTACACCAGCAAGGTAAGTACTGGGATCACCAGGTTACCTAGTCACAGTGTCTGGACCACAAACTCAGTACTCTCCTTGACTTTAAACAAGGTTCTGATAAGGAAGATCACAATGAACAGTCTCCCCATTCTGCCCACTTATCCGATGCCTTGGATTTAAGTGCCTCATCTAAAATTCATGAGTGGCAAAGAGTTAATTATGTAACAGATTGCCCATAGTTGCTGTAATGCTTGGGAGTATCATGGTTACCAGAGGCAACTATTACTTGGGGAGCTTTTCTGCTAGATGGAAAAAAACTGCATGTAATGTTGTAATGATACTTGTCCTGTTGTCATTGGGCTAATTCCAATGTTAGAGTTGATCCATTAAAATAAATGGGACTCGGGTTGTGACTAACACAACCCATTCATATCAAAGGGATTGCTGTAGGGCTAATGGGAGACTTATTTGCTTATTTATTTTATTTATATGGTGCCCCCATTAGAGCGAGGCACTGTTCTGGGCCATTTACAACAACAGATAAACCATACATTGAAGAATTCAGAAACGTTAAAACACTAGCAAAATATGAGGGCAGGGTGGGGACCATAACATTGAATTCATCAAGGGTTGGCGTGGAAGGCCTCCCTCAAAAGCGATGTTTCAAACTGTAATTTAAATGTCAGTGGTGGGGCCAGTCAGAGCTCCACAGGGAACTGGTTGAACAACATTGGAGCCTCTGTGAAAAGGGCCTGTACCCACGTGGGGCACTTCCAGGCCTCCCTCTGGGTGCTTACTCAGATGACATTGTGATCTGGTGGGTCAGTCAGATGACATTGAGAGAGACATTCTGAGAGGCAGCACAGCTCCAAGCCACAAAGAGCTTTGTATGTAATCATCAGAACCTTCAACCTGATCTAGGGCACAATGGATAACCAGTGGAGGCAGACCAGAACTGGACTGATGTGATCAAATTTGCTCATACCAGCCCCCCTCTCTGACTGCCACATTCTGGACCAGTTGTAGTACCTGGGTCAGCCTCAAGGGAAGACCTATGTAGAGTGTAGAGTGCACTGCAGTAATCAGTCCAGTAACGACCAGTGCAAACCCTGAGCAAACCCTCATCTAGGTGGAGGTGAATCCAAATATTGGATCTAATCCATTAGTTGCAAAATATTATTATTATTCTACTTTATTGTTGTCATTGTCCTGTGTCTATGTCTTTTGAGGAGACTTGGGGTGGAAATATTTTGAAAAAATAAACAGAAAAATAGAAAAAAACAGATATTTGATTTTGTGCCTTGTTTATTTTTAGTATTGATTTTATACTACTAAATACATTTTTTCTTTAACCCTTTTATAATATTTTCATACGTACTGTTTTTTAGCTTTCAATATTCTCTTTTTCATGATGCAAACTGCCTTTGACCCTTTTTAAAGAGAAAGGTGAGGTAAATATATTTTAATGAAATATATAGTTATAGGAGAAAGAACAGTGTTTTCCAATAAGACATTATCTTGTACCCTGAAAATAGTCTACAGTGGCTTTTATGCTCCAGTCCACACACTAATTAGTGACACAACTATCCATTAAGAGGTGAAAGTTGGTGCAATTGTACAACAGTCCAGCTTTACTTGTACTGATCAAGTTGTCCACTGTTTTGCTCTTAAGAATCAGCCAGAGTTTAGAAACATGGTATGCTGATTCAGTTCAGTAGCTTCTGGGAGTTATAGTGTAGGATCCCTATACCCCCTGAAGAATTTGTTCCAAGCCCACCCTGCCACCTGTAGATACTGAAAACAATGGATAATAGGGAATGCTGTACAGACAGCAGCATAGTACAGTAATCTGTTGTTTATTGCAGGGGTTAGGGACCCGACCTGACCCATGATAAAGGGAAATTCACATTATGCAGGTGCTGAGTCGGGACTCGGGGCCTCTTTGGGGCCTCCTACACTTACCTTAGACCTGGCGCTGCCCCAGGCCTCTAATGGGCTTTCTGGGCATGTTGAAGGCTCAGAAGTGGTTTCTGGCAAAATAGAAATCACTTTCGGTTTCAGAAGTGCCTTCCGGTTCACCAGAAACCACTTCTGAACACCCCTCACTGCATTGGACTGCATATACTATATTGCTCCTTTTATGTTTTGGTATCGGATCGTTTGGGTGGACAAACCCACAAACCCACTAAGGCAGAGACTTGTCCACCCAAAGGATCCGATACCAAACCTTAAAAGGAGCAATATAGTATACGCAGTCCAATGCAGTGAGGAGTGTTCAGACCTTTACATTGGAGAAACGAAACAGCCATTAAACAGAAGGATGGCCCAACATAGGAGGGGCAACAGCTCAGGACCAGAATCAGCAGTACACCTCCATTTGAAGGACAAAGGGCACTCTTTCAAAGATGAGGATGTACACATATTAGACAAAGAAGAGAGGTGGTTTGAGAGAGGAGTAAGGGAAGCCATTCATGTGAGTATTGAAAACCCCTCCCTCAACAGAGGTGGTGGGCTCTGGCATAGTCTATCTGTACTTATCAGGCTCTGCTTTCCAAAGTACCCAGATAAATCAAAAAGCCTTCACCACCAAGGCCATAGCTAACGACCCATTCTTGATCAGTTTCAGCACCTTAGGGCCTTTTTACACAACCCCTAAGATCCGCTGGCCACTTAAATTCTGACCAGAGATCTTAGGGGTTCCTCGCTCTTCCTCTGTCTTCCTCTGTCCCCACCCCCCTCCGCACTTCCTGGTTGCTGGCTGCCTGAGGGAGGGAGAAAAAAGAAAGAAAAGACTGCCTTCTTACCTCCATTTTGTTCCGGGCAGCATTCAGATCTCTTAAAGGGGTGGGGCGCAAAAAAAGAACAAACAGAAACCAGGAGAGCCCCGCACTCACTATCCTTACACTGGATCAAATATTTGTCACCATCAAAGACCAGGTACAAGAAAACTGCTGTTTGGTCCCGCTAAAGTGGGTGGGGTCGCACTTAATTGTCTGCAAAGTCCGGAGCTGGTGGGTAAACATTTTTAAGGTCCGGACCTTGCAGCCATTTGCGGCGGAGCTTAGGTGTCGTGTATAAACGCCCTTAGGCCATTGTTCACCTTAAGGCTATGGCTACTATTGTCTCCCTAACGAGCCTATTCAGGCCATTGTTCATCTTATGAGCCTAATTCAGACCAGGGTGACAAGAGGTCAAAGCTGACTATAAGATGGAGTACTTGCACTAGCTGTATTCAGACCAATGAAGCTGTTTGGATGAACAGGGAAACATTTCTATCTCTCAAAAAAGAAGTCTAGTAGCCATGACTCAACTTCCAGATACACTAACAGGTATTCATAACATGGTCTCTGGCTCCCTCCAGCAGTCAGATATGGTAATACATGTGAAAATAGTTTCTCTGATTTTTTTTCTTTTAATATTTTCAACATTTTCAGTCTGTGGGTAAGTGAAACCATGGGTACTGATCCCACAGGGGTCCAATTGTACTTCAAAAACATATGTTTTTCAAGCTTTATGCTCATTAAGCAGAATCACATCTGGAACAGGACAGTCTTCTGTTGCATCTGAGGCTACCGACCTAATATGGAGGGTAAAGAGCACCAGCAAAGCCATCAAAAAGCAAGCTGAGCTCAGGAAGACTGAAAAATGGGCAGAGTGCTAAGGTGCAAGAGCCTGAAGGTGGAAGGAGGGTCCCTTCCTAATTGCCCTCAGTGATAGATAACTTAGGTAGCTACCTTATTCTGCTTAAGACCCCTTCTGTTTCATCAAACATTCAGACAGATTGCATGAACACTGTCTCCCATGCATGGAAAGTCTTTGCCCTTGCAAGATGAGGGGAAGGAAAAATGGCTGCTATTGCGAATACAGTACATGTATGGCATTTAATAGCTGCTTCTTAGCAGTATGTGATTATACCTAACAATAAAATACTGTTCTACTTCCAATCCACCATTTATTTGTAGGCTATCAGTCCAGAATAGTCAACTGATGTTTCCTGAGTCATGGGACCCAACAGTTTGCAGAGAGTCTCAAATGATAACTCCAGACAAACTATTCCAAGAGTTACCAGTAAAAATAAAAAGATGATCTGCATCAGCTCCTCTGTCATCCTCTCTTCCTGTTATATTTTAAGTTGTAAGAAAAAAAATTATGGAAGAAGCCATGAGAAAACAGGGGAGGTCTACAAGTGGAGATCTAAAATGTCCATGAAGGGGCAGAGAAAGTACATGATAAGAACATCACCAGGAAACAATCCTGGTGGTTTCATTTCAGGATAGCATCTTTGGGACTCTAATTAAATACCTTAAGCCTTCTTCTTCTTTTGCTTCCACTGCTTTTTTAAAATACCAAAACATGTTCTTTCTTGACTTGAAGAATGATATTTATTTCATTTGTGTCATCTTTCTCCCAAAATTGGGACCTAAGGCAGCTTACAGAATGGTTTCACACATAAAGGAGTAAAATATATTAAAATGTCAAACATTAAAACTGAGTTAAATTCAGTTATATAATAAAAATGCAATATAAATCAAATTAAAGCATTTTAGACTCAAATGAAAATTTACATACATGGTACGGAGGAAAATAAGAGATATCTCAGAATTCTCTTGATCCATTTGTATTTTCAGTCAGGGATCACCCCGGCTGGAGTTATCCTTTTATTGTTATCTTATGTAGACATGTCAAGGGCCAGATGCAGGGGAGTGGTAACAGGAGACAGGAGTATGTGCTCCCAGAGGCATTTGGTGGGACCACTGTGAGATACAGGAAACTGGACTAGATGGGCCCTTGTACTGATCCAGCATGGCTTTTCTCATGTAAGGTGACTTTGGGTCACCGTGGGGAAGTGCTTGAGGTTTCATTGACCTCCACTTCCTTTCTTTGTAATTCTTGGATCATCAGTGGCCAAAATGGGATATCGAACTAGACATGGACTCTTCATATTCATTTCTCTAGAGAAACGACTACTTGCGGATTGAATGGGGAGACTTACCATCCTGAACCTGCAGCAAAGTGGTCGACTGCATGGGGAGGCAAGGAAGAGCCAGCTGGGCTCCATTCACAACAGGTGCTACAACAGTGATGATAAAGGCAAGCGATACATAGAGTGCAGTAAGTGGCCCAGCTGGTTTTGGGTAGTGGGATTGGGCCACAGATGCCATGGTTCATGTTTGTTTTGTAGTTAAATGAATGCAAAGTGCCCAGGCCTACTTTTTGACCAAATGATCATTGCTTTTAAATGAATTTCTTCAATCTATGCATTATATAGTTTGGTACAAAGACACACAAACATTTGTCCAAAATGTGGGCAATAGTTCAATGGTCTTCTTCTTCTTCTTCTTCTTCTTCTTCTTCTTCTTCTTCTTCTTCTTCTTCTTCTTCTTCTTCTCTCTCTCTCTCTCTCTCTCTCTCTCTGTTTCACTGTATGTTCCAGCAGATAGATATTCACTGGCCATATATTGACATTTTAATATTTCCCCATAATTCTCAGCCATATACTGTACATATAACCTATGTGAAAGAATATTAACATTTCAATATTTTAATATATTAAAATTTTAGTATATGCCACAAAACATCAAGTGCATATCCAAGGGAAACCAAGGTTTTCCAAAATTTTCAACGTGGATCTCTAAATTTAAAAATTATTTAGTTTCTTAGAATTCAGATTGTGGCAGGATGATCCATGTTTTCTCCCACAGATAATATTCATCCTGCCCTTATCGTTTTATAATTGTAAGATTAGGCTATAGATGATTCCTTTATAGGCTACAAAAAAAAAATAAAAAATCATTGCAAGCTTTCATGGACAATTATCCACTTCTTAAAAGCAAGTACCATAAGACCAAACATGGTGAGATGTGGTTTGCCAGGAGGTTAATCTTAGATATAAAGTTCTTGGCAAGATGATCATTGGGCCGCCTTCTAAAACTGTGTTACTTGCCTCAGGACAGAGTTGATCTTTTTCTTTCACTACATGATGCACAAAACTCGAAAAGTTTACCTGAAATGACATTTCTTTTCCTCATGAACAAATATACCCTTAAGCGCCAATGTACCCTTGCTGTTTCTAGGAAAACAGTCAGAACACAGACAAGCAGAGAGGGATGACTTGAATATAGATTTTTCCCCAAAGAAATCTATATGTATGAAATTTTCCCAAAGTGCTAAATTCATACATCCCAACCCTACCCTGATAACAATTCCATGGATCAAAATCCTCAAGTGAATGATCTCTGCAATCTAGTGTGTGAAGCTAAATTTGTAACCCCCACATGTCCAGATGAGAAGTATTCCAATTAATCTGTAACTGGGACCCACAAGTAGAGATGGGCATGAATTGGAAAAATGGTGATTCATCACAATTCATGATCAATGAACACCGGAAAATCATGAATCACAAATTTATCCATTTTTCCTGATGCACTAACAAATCAATTTGTTGATTCATCTCCTCTTTAAAAACCCTATAAGTCCACCCCCAGGCACCTAGAGATACCAAAACCACCGAGAAGCTTTCTGTTCTTCTACTCTACAATCTCTGCAAGGTTGGTGATATTTGGGTTTCAGATGTGTGAGTTATGCACCCCCAAAGAGCCTCACCCCAGTAAAGTGCCTCTCAGAAACCCAGAGCCACCAAAATATCAGAGAAGCTTCCCCTGACCCTCCTATACAATCCTTCCAAGTTCGGGGAAGTTTAGGTTTTGAATGTCCAAGTCATACACACACAAAATGGGTCCTCCTAGGAAAGTGACAGAGGCTCCAGAAGGCAAGGAGGTCCAAAAAGGGTCAGAAGGGAGTTGACAGAAAAATGAAGAAAAAATTGTTAAAAAAATTGTCAATTCGTATTTGTTGGGGTCATTGCATTTGGCAAATACAAATGGACAAATTCACAATTTTGAATGAATTTTACGATTCATTTTTAAATGTGTGGCCATCTCTACCCACAAGATGTTCAGCTTGGTGAGGCTGTGAGGAAAGTGAACAGATACAGCTTTGTTAAGTATCAAACCAAAATTAAATGGATTCAGGCTGATTGGGGAGATGTTTGAACCAAAATAAACCCAGATTTGATGACTCTTGAAAATCAGTTTGCAAAAACATCTTGTGATTTGACATGGGGAGGGGGTAACTTTGAGGGTGAAGTCCACCCCCCCCGGAGACTGTGGACTTCTTTTCATTCTGTGTCCTCCATAAATAATAAGCATCAGGGTAAGAAGAAAAGAAGAAGATGGGTGTAATTTTCGGTCAGGTCTAACTTCTAATCAAGTGCTTTGAAAATTGATCCGAAGCACTAGGGACATTCAGGGAAAGTCATTGTGACGTTATTATCTTGAAGTGCTTAAGCTCTCTGCAAACGCAAGTGACGTGTCATCATAGTTTTCGTTTAGATTTCATTAAGACTGACAGATAATTACCGCAACAAGGATTGTGAAAAAGGTAGCCCTACCTCTGAGCTCTCCGGCAACATAAAATCTGAAAAAGAAGACAAAATTTAGAGTACAGAAAAGATCCATCCCTTTCTTACCAATTGTTACGTGAGGCAAGGAGAAATAATGAGTGGGAAAATAAAAGACAGCCAAGAGGCAAAGTTAGCGACAGCAGATGGAACATTATTATGCTCCTACAGCCTCGTCCTATTAAAAATTATACTTTCAGTCTGCAAACGTAGTTTATGCTTTTTCCAAATGTGTCTTCTTCCAGTCCCCACTCTTTGTGTAGGTGTGGGAAGATTCCTAGCCTTCTCAAAGATAACCCTTTGAATAGTTACCTGTGCTGCATAAGGATGAGCAGATCAGCTAAATTCCAGTGCTCATTATTTACCTTTAAGCCAAGGTTATCGGAATCCATTGCGTTTTTTTTGCAAACAATAAATCTATTCACAAACTCTAGTTCTGTGCCATCCATCATTACATAATTTAGGTTCTAGGAACCTCAATCATATGTTTCTTAATCTTGGAAGCTAAAAAGGGGCAGGTTTGGTCAGCACTTTGATGGAAAGCCCAAAGAGAAAAATGAGCCAAGCCTCGTGACACTGGTCTAAATTCAGTGCTTGGAAATGTTTGTCTTTTAGACAAACATTCTGCAGCTCCCAAAATTTCCCCAAGAATCTTCCCAGCTTTGGCTAGATGTAAGGTAGCTTGCTAATGTATACAGTGGATGGAGAAAGCTGGAATCTAAAAGCTTGCTTTGTTTCCAGTGGCTTGTATTGAATGTTTCCTTCATCTGGAGCAATTCGGGATTGTTCTGTCAAAGTTATGTCTGGTAAATATTTTCATTCCTAGGGGAGAGTGGGCGCAGGAACCAAGCCATAAATATATTTATGAACTGCCAAAGACCACACAAAGGTAGGCAAACATTTATTCCACTGAACAAACAAGGAGGAAAAGGACAGTCATCCATGGATAGGATGCTCTTATTAACAGAGAGAAGACCTCTGTAAATTCATGGCTGTAGTTTTGGAAGAGGTAACTGTGTTCATCTGTGCAAGAATTCCATGCAAAATTCAAAGAAACAAAATAAAACAAGAAAAAAACATGTGACACCTTCAAGACTATTATATTTTAATGTAAGTGTTCATGGATCAAGTCTGAAGAAGTAGACTAGATCCATCAAAGTTTACATTAAAATATAATCATTTTTAAGGTGCCACATGTTTTTGTCTTTTGTTTTGTTTTGTTTCTTTGAATTTTGCATGGAATTCTGTCAGTTTCAGACACACTGCAGGCAAAGTGGAGTTGGCTCTGATGACAAGACAGACGTCGCAACAAGCCTGCTTGATGCAAAAGGCTGAGGAAGACAAAAAACTAAGTGACCTTCAGGCTCTGCAGATCTGTGGAAAGCCTAGTACTGTATAAAAAATTCAGGGCTCAAACCTCAAATGTAGCCGTTGTGGAATAATATGTGTGTTCCTGGACCTATGTGCATGAAGGATGAGAGCTTTCCTGGACCACCTTCCAAACAAACACTATGTGTGTAACAAATAAAGACCAAACTCTTATCACCTCAAGTACCACTCACCCTAAGATTTGTCCCTTCTCTCCCACCTATCTAGGTGATGAGGAGAAACAAAGATATTCCTTGAAACTTTGGCCCGTTCCCTGAGCCCTGGTATGGAGATGTAGAATTTAGAAAAGAATAAAGAGGGCAATTAAAAATCAGTACTGCAAATGTACAATACAAATGAGATTTTAACAGCAGTTGACTACAAGTCATTTCAAAACCATTAGCCAACTCTCTAGCTGAATATGAGCAGTAGGTTTCTGTACATGTGTGAGCAACTGATGCCCTTACAAGGCTGTCTTCCAAATGTCAAAATGAGGCAATCTTCATTTCAACCTCAACTCCTCCATTCATCATAAGCAGGGAGTAAAGTTTTATGCCTGGCATCTATGGAAACAATGTGATTGGAGTCATATTTTGTGCTATCTCTGTCAAGTCAGAATTAGAGATGGGCACGAAATGGAAATATAGTGTTTTGTTTCACTTCAGTCTTCATTTTGTTTTGTTTTGTTAATAATGGATTTTTAAAAAGTATTTTCACCATGAAACAAAACGATCTGTAATGGTATAAATAATGGGGGGATTTCCTTTTCTTAATTTAACAGGGAACCCATTGCCCTAAAGCAAAGACCCTCCTTAAACCTTCTAATTAATTTGCTTTCAAACAAAGAACCATCTGTAAACAAGCAGGAAATCTAATGGGTAGCTGCTGCACCTCAGATCAAGAAGATCAGAGAGATAAACTCAACAGCTGATCGGCATGGGGAGGGAGAAAAATATTTTTTAAAAAACAAAAACTCCTCAGTCCTACTTAATCAGGAAAGAAAAATGATCAGTTTAAACTATAAATCAACTTGCAGACCCAGGCACAACTAGTGCAGGGAAGGGGAAGAGCTCAGCTGCTGGCTAGCTGCAGGCAGATCAAGATTGGAGATAAGCTAGCTCAGCAGCTGAGGTGCGGGAGGGAAGGTAAACAAATCAATCAGTTTAAAAATAAACCTCCTGTTCAAGATGGCTGGATCAAGAGGCTTCTTGCCACTGGGACAAATAGTTAAATTTCCAAAAGAAAATTTGGTGTTTCATTTCATTTCTTGACACACTGTTTGCTTGTTTTGTTTCATTTTGTAATATTTCATAAGCTTACAAAATGACAAAACAGTGTGTTGTTTTTCGTAAGGTGCCCATCCCTAGTCAGAATGGTTTGTTTCTGAAGATCTCTTCTGTTTGACACCTCTAAGGGTGTGACTGTAATGCAGTTTACTCCACATTTTGTATCAGAGTTGGCCCAGTTAAGAGTGAAGTATGGAGAACAGGTAGAAGAGAATATGAAGAAGGTAGCTGTGAGTTGGAAACTCGCCCGCCCCACTGGGCACCAAACAACAATGAGGACATCCTCAAATAATATGGCACAGAACACTAAGACAAGACATGAAGGAACTACAATGTTACATGGGAGGACACCAAAACACTTGCATAATACCAAACAAACTGGAGAATTCTTATTGCCTGATATGCTACATAGCATGAAGTGGGATCATTAGTCAATCAGGCAGTTAATACTGAACTAGTGCATTCCCAGTTTGAAAGAAATAAAAAATAAAACAAATATTAAATTTAATACCAGTGGCAGCAGTGAAACGTAGTTGTGAAGCAGTCAACGCAAGGGAAGGAGGGAAGTCATGGGATAAGGTCTTAAATGCAATGAGTTAAATAAATACTCTCCTGCCAACTGAAAAAATTGATAAATGATTGCCCATTGGAAAATGTTGAACCACACTGAGCTTTAGGTTCTTTAGGCCCTTGTGAATACTTCACTCTTAAATGGGCCAACTCTCATTTCTTTTTAATTGTTGCAGACCAAAGCCAAACAGAAACAAAACATATTTCTCAATATTATTAAGCAGCTTTACCAAGGAGACAGACTGCTAGCCACTTTGGTTTCATCCTAGCAATTGCATATGCTGAAACTAAATAAAAAAGAAGTGCTCCTACCCATACAAAAAAAAAACCCACAAGACAAAACAGTAGCCTCTGTCAAGGACCCCAGAATATGTGGGTAGGTACTGATCAGGCGTGGGCTGGTTCATGAAGGCATGGGTATCAGGTGGTTACCAGAAAAAAAGAGCAAACCCGCCCACCCTCAACCAACAGACAATTGTCAGTCTGGCTGTAACTTTAGCCTAGTCATCGCCACCATCATCAGTTTTATTTATACTGTGGACCCTCGTATAACAAATGGTTTGTATAGCATAAAATCTGTGCAATATAAAAAAAATTCCAGAGATAGGGGAAATTTGCTTAACAGAATCGCCTTTGAAGCAAATCTGTACAACATAAAATGGTTGCAATTAGGGATTACTCTGTTTTCAAGGCATTCCATTGGGGAATTTGTACAAAGGAAAATTTGCTTAACATAATTTCATTGGGAGCGAATTAATTCCTTTATACAAGGTACCACCATATGTGAAGAATTATATTGAATTCAACATTTCTGTTTTGTGGATGATGGGATATCTGGCAAGCTAGTTGCGCTTGACCTCCAAGGTGTTGTGGGATCTCTGTGCATGCTAGCCCCATTGACAAATTGGGACTAGTTCCAGAGAATGGTGACAAGGATGATCAGGCGCCTGGAAACCAAGTCCTATGAGGAAAGACGGAAAGAACTGAGCATGTTTCGCCTTGAGTAAAGAAGACGGAGAGGTGCTGTGATACCACTTTTCAAATACCCGAAGGGCTGTCATACAGAGAAGGGGCAGGATCTGTTTTCAGTCATCCCAGAGTGCAGGACATGCAACATTGGATCAAGTTAAGAGAAACCAGCTTTCGGCTCAATATCAGGAAAAACTTCCTCTTAGAGCAGAACAGAAGTGGAAGCAATCGGCTGAAGAAATGATGAATCCTCCAACACGGGAAGCATTCAAAAGAAATCTGGACCACCACCTGGCAGATAGTCTTTGATTGGTATTCCTGAATGGAGCAGGGGATTGGGCTTGATGGCCTTATAGGTTCCTTCCGACTTCATTATTTATTTATTTATTTATTTATATACCGCCCATCTTCCGAAGGAACTCTGGGGGGTTTACAACCATAACAATAACAATAACAATAACAATAATAACAAACTAAATAATAAAAGGAAAAAAACCAATAATAATATAAATGGAAAGAAAAATCATAATATAAACATCGTAATAAAACTACAATTGTACCCATTCAAATGGGTTTTATTCATAACCCCACCCCTCCACCCCAATTCTTCACCTTCATAAATTTGCCAGAGACCGTCACAGATGTGTTTCTTTTAAAATACATATATAAAGAAGTCTTTGAAGTTGTGGCTTTTGGAATGCTAATATAATTGTTGTCTCAAGAAACCCCAGAAGCTTCCATCTGATGGAATATCAGGGAAATTGATTATTCAAAGAGCCGTACCGCTTCTTCTCTTTCTTGGAGTTTTAAAAATAGGGTTAATATTTAAGCTTCTTCTGGGACATGTAGTTAAGTTAATTAAAGGTGGCCTGACATGTTTGGAGATGGACCGACAAAATTGTGGGTGTATTCAGAAATAAAGAATAGCACAGGAAATAAAGAAAAGATAGAAGAGTTCAAATTAGTTATAATCCCCAACAGATCAGTCACATAAAACAAATAATAGAATAGGTTTCAACATTCAAAGTGCTTCTCCCACACTGTGAAATAGATTGGGAAATATTCTGATGCGACAGTAGGGATAAATTTTGTACTGCTGGTATTTTAATGCAAATCACCTAATTTTGTACTTTTGGACCAATATGAAAAAAAGTCAATCATCCTTCCAAATGAATATTTCTCTGCAGCTTTCTAGTAGAGTTCTCCTGTCAGAACAGTTTGTTCAGAAATAGAGATGAGCACGAAATGAACAATTTTTCGTTTCTGTTTTTGTTTTTCATTTCGTTATGCAACGAAATGACAAACGAATTTTGTCTCTAAAATGAAACAAAACGAACAGAAACACCAGAAATTTTGTCGTCCATTTCGTTTTCGTTACGGCAGTACATTGAACTGCTTTAAATGCTAAAAAAAATCACAAAAAATTGAAATTAATAGTAACGAAACGGTAACGAAATGAACGAAAACAAAAACGAAATTTTTGCAAAAATTCACAAAAAACGGAAATGAACCAAAACGGACCCCCCAAACGACAAACGACAAACGAAACACCATTTTTTTATTCGTGCCCATCTCTATTCAGAAATAAATGATAGAAATATTCAAATCTTTGTTATATTAGGAAATTTGCTTGCAGAACTGTGCATCTTGAGAGAAAAGGCCTTGGGTCCTTTTCTGAGGAGAAAGGTGGGGTAAAATACTCTAAAATAAAATAAAACAAAATAAAACACATTCATAACTATAGACTTTAGGAGAAAAGTATCTTAAATGTATTCAAATGTGCATGTATAATTTGGAAAACAAAACAGGTTTAACTGGAAAAATCATCAAAGTTTGCCCTGAATTTCAATTTCTAAACTGAAGAATTTAGAAACTTCAATTTCTAAACTGAAGAATTTAGAATCTTCAGTTTCTAAATTGGCACTGTAATTGACAGCCTTGTCCATCCTTTCTCTGATGGAGCCTCTGGGTTCGTTTGTGGACTGGAGGAATACCTAGTAGGGCTATGCATTATATTAAATCAAATACCCAAATGCTAACCGAATTAAGCAACATAAGCATAACTACTCTGGTTGGTCACAAAGTAAAACACGCTGACTGTTAACCCACATCCCCTTCTCACCGTGGATTTCAGTGGCATGAAGAACTACTGCTTCCTTGGAGAATTCCACAGCTGTTATGTCAGCATAAGGTGGGTATCATTAAGACAACGGTATGCCCCATTTCTAAATGACAGCCAGGAGCACAATAAAAACACCATCTGGTTTTCCCCATTGTTTCATTTTTCATAAAATCACATAAGACAGTAACGCACGGCACAGCATGAGCCAGAATTTTAACCATGTAATATTGTTTTGCCTATGGCTTTGGGAGGTCAGGCCCTGTAATTGTGGGAAGAATTAAAAGGGCACCATTTTACCACAAATACAGTGAAATTATCTCTCATAAGTTGCAACCAAAATGTATCTAGAGCTGCTTGAACTCTGGTATGTCATTTGTTTGCAAGGATCATACCTCCAAGAGACCCTATATCAACAAGCCCTTATATTTTGAGAAGCCAACGCCAAGACTTGTTTCAGTGTTTAATACCAAGCACCTTCAGGGAGCCTTGGAGCAATAGTTAATCAGTGAATCTTTAAAAATTACTTTCTAAGCTGTGGTTTTCATTTCTACTGCAAGATGCTTCGGAAGACTTGAAAGGTGTGCAAAACAACAACAAACGCAATCCAAATCTATCTGATCCCCTTCCAACAATTCACTGTCTTATTTTAACATGTTTCAGAAATGTTGGCGCTGCAGAGATAATTACGAAAGCCTCAGCAAACCAATTGCCATTCGATGGTGAACAATTCCATTCCAACTTGCTATTGTCAACATTTGCTAGCACACATCTTTACTGACTCTTATAATTTCCTTTTAATGGCCTGCCTGAGTGTATATTTTGAAATGCTCTTGTTTGAAAATCTATTGGGATTTTTTGGGGGTGGGGGAAGGAATGTCCTTTCTGAATGCTCCTAATGGTGTGTTGAAAGTGCTGTAATCACCACTGTTTTGTCACATATTAATCTAAAACCCACATAATCATGCAGTCTTGCAGTCCACGGATAAATAAATAAAACCACATGGATTATCAGGATTAAAAGTGTGGTGTCTGCATACATAACAGAACTGCACCATGTAAATTAAAAATGCACTGCAGTTTGTGGGAAAGTAGGCGGAACAGATGATTCGTCCACAGGAGTACCGTCTATACCCCTTGCCCTAATAATTACACCAGCCTCGTTTGGGAGACCCATGGGGAAAGAAACAAAAAGACCCGCTGACAACCGACAACTGAGAAAATGACAGGGGTTAGAACAGAGGAGAGAGAGAGAGAGAAAGCCAATGATAGGTCAGGAGGAAAAGGCCGGAGATTCATTGTTTTCACATGACCACTAAAATCTGCAGCAAACTTTGATCCGGTTCACCCCCTGGAGCGGTCACATGGTTGAGGTTGTGTATCGGATGTTCCCATGGTTGTGTTTTGAAAATCCTCAACTGTTCTGATCCCACAGCAGAGAACCGCAGCAAAGACACCATTACGGGGGCAAAAAGGTTTTGGTGCAGATTTTACATCTTCCCATGGACTCCAGTAATGGTTTAAAATTTGCATCGGAACAGCGACAAGGATTTTACCACCTTGCTACCAGGTACTTGTAAAATGTGCTGGGTCACGCTTAAGTGGGCGTGGTCGCACTTTATTTTTTTAATGTCCGCTGCTCGTGGGGAAACAAACTTATGTTCCACATCTGCAAGCACTTTGGAGTGGATTTTAGTGGTCATGTGAAAGCAGCCAACGACACAATAATGGGAGTGAAAAGGTTTTGATGTGGATTTTCCGTGTTCCCACGGACTCAAGTAACAGTTTAAAATCCACATCAGAACAGCGACAAGGATTTTAGCACCAGGTGAAGTACTTGTAAAATGCGCTGGGCGTGGGCGTGGTCGCACTTTACTTTTTTAAAGTCTGCTGCTCATGGCGAAACGATTTTATGCTCCACATCTGCGAGCACTTTGCAGCAGATTTTAGTGGTTGTGTGAAAGCAGCCAGTGCAGTACCAGAGGTGGCTGAGGAAAGCGTGCAGGAAGCAAACTTTTAAATTTTAAGAAGCCAAGGATTCTTCCTCCCAACTGGGAGTGGATATGGCTGGAAAACCCCTACACTCACAAGTGGGAAACGGTCGTGGTGCCAAAGGAGGAGGTGGAGGGGCATAAAAGGGCAAGCTGAACAGGAAGGTTGTTCATATTGGAGATAGAAAGGGGCTCGGGAGTGGAGGCGAAAGTTACCAGAAGAAAGAGCAAGGGTAGAAAGAGGGGGAGAGGGAGGGAGGGGGAGCAGATTATAGAGAAGCAATAAACCAAAGGGGAAAAAGATGTGCTCTCAAAAACCACTTTGATTGGGACTGGTTATGGGAGTCAGGACTGGAGGAAGAGAGCCGGGATACTCCCTTAAAGAATTCACCGGGGTCACCTTTGCTGATGTTAGAGACTCATAGACCAGGACTAATATTTTTTCTGAGCTTATGCCAGTTAATAATTGTAACACGTTTATGATGCTGGTTAGAGAGGGGCATGAACAGGAAAAATGACGTTTCGAGTTTTCGATTGTCGGGACGGGTCCGTTTCGGTTCGTTTCTGTTTGTCGGGAAAATTTTCAAAAATTTGTCATTTCAGTTTGTCGTTTGTCGTTTGGGTTGGGGTTGGGGTTGGGGTAAGTGGGCTCTGGGAGGCACCTCTCTGGGTGCTTCTCTGACATCTGACCCACTAAGAAGGGAAGCAAGGGAAGCGTTTCGCGGAACCGCCACGTACCATACATTTACATTACATTATGTTAGGGTGGGGTGGCAGAGGCACCTCTCTGGGTGCCTCTGACTCAGTAAGAAGGGAAGCATAGTAGTGTACTGCCGTACAGGTTAGGGAATGGGATAGGGGATAGTGGGCTCTGCGAGGCACCTCTCTGGGGGCCTCACTTTGACTCACTAAGAAGGAGCGTACAAGCGTACTGACGACAGGTTAGGGAATGGGATAGGGATAGTGGGCTGTGGGAGGCACTTCTCTGGGTGCCTGGGACCCACTAAAAAGGAAAGTGGTACGGATCTGGAGTTAGGGTTGGGGTTAGGGTAAGGGCTAGGCTTAGGGTTACAGTTAAGGTTAGGGTGGGTTAGTGGGCTGCACCTCTGGGTGCCTCTGACCCACTAAGAAGGACAACTGGCGTACGGGTTAGGGGTTAGGGTTAGGGTTAGGGTTAGGGTTTGTGGGCTTTTAATGCCCTCTGGCACACCCAGAAGTCTCAGTCAAAACCTGGCCATGCGATTGGTGGAATGGGTCCAAAAATTTGCATGGTCCCATCCCATGGCCAGCCCATCATTGCGCATGCGCAGGTGTAAAAAATAAAAATAAAAATAAAATAAAATAAAATCAATGGAGACGTTTTATTGCAAGAAAACCCCACTGCTGCTACTATAAAAAATCAGGCATTTAAAATACCTAATTTTAAAATGTTTCTGTGGTGCTTTGGTGGGTTTTTGGACCACGATTTAAAAATAAATATTGCGGTCGCCATTTTGGATCCCCCCCACCGCATGGCAAATGGAGACAACGAGGATGCCCCCCCCAGCCTGGTACCAGCAGCCCAGGACAGGAGAGGGGGGGAAGGCTGGGGACCCCCCCAGAAACCACCCCTCGGTAGGTGCCCTCACTGAGGCAGGCATATTTTCGCCTGCTTTTATGGCCGGGAATCGTTTTTTTAAACTTTTTTCTGTGCTGCTTGGCATCTCGATAGACCATGAACGACAACGAAAAATCAGACCCAATTTTTCTTTTTCGGTTCGAGTTTGAGTTGGAGCGGAGTAATTCTCGTTACCGTTACCTGTTACGTAAAGATAACGAGAACCGAAAACGGAAACGAGAATTTCGCCTAGTCGTGCCCATGTCTAATGCTGGTTGATAATGGAACCCCTTCCAAGAGTTGGTACTTTTGTTTTCTTAGAACCTACTACAATAAAACATGAGTCTGATAAAGATGAAACAGGCTCTTTATTGAATAAACATGGTGTTCCAGTCAGGCCTAATGAAGAACCCTCACACAGTTATATTGTGTAGCTGAATAAAACTCATTAATAAATAAATACCTATGCTTTTTATTCAAGTTACTTCCAAGTCTGGCCAAATTATTTTAAATCCAGAGATAAATGCTATTGCAATTCTGGCAGATGTTAAAATAACCATACACCCCTCAAAGGGTGGATCTTTTACAAGTAGCAACCATGGCATAGTTCATTGTTCTTAGAGTTTCCAAATCACAGGGTGCTTTCTTCAGTTTCACAGAACTGCTGTGATTCCTTTGATCTCTGGGCAAGGAGATACAACTAATGTGAACTGCAGGAAGTTTTTGAATTTTCCTGTGGCTTTTGGATGTTATTGTGTGCTCCCTTTAACACCTTGGCCCTCTACTGTTCCCCATTCACAAATGGCACCACAGTTTAACTAATCCTACTATCTCCTAGCCATGCATGCATATTATTTTGCAAGTGATATGCATGGGCTGCCTCTCGTGACATCAGACAATTCCAGCCAACCATTTTGCAACTGTTGCCCCCAAAATCTCAGGGAGTGGTAAGATGCTGACCTGGAAAGTTGACCAACCATAAACAGTGGGTTACCAATGTTCAAATTTCTTGTGTGTCTGAATTGGGACCCATTCATCAAGGCATGTCAGGTTGATCAACTGGGATTGGATCCACTATCCTCCCTACTCTCATTGGTCTAGATTTATTTTACTCCAAGTTTCCACACCTATCAGAAAAAAATCCCTTCTCCCCACCACACTCATATTGCCCTGGCTGAAGTTGAAAGGCAAACTGTCTTCTTCTTTTCCTTAGTGTCTGTCCCACTTGGTGGTGGGGTCCACTAGTCTGGTTTTTGCCTTCCACTTGGCATGGTTGTATGCTGGGTCCAGTTGAAAGGCAAACTGCATGTTTGAAATTTTTGAAAAGCCACTTCTATTTCTCTTTTCCTCCCCTGCTTCCTGGCCATGAAGCAGAGGCTGGAAGTTAGCCATGTCGAAGAGAACACAGTTTAGAGACTCAACAAGACATAGCCTTGTTCTATATTGAGGAGAACATTCATGTAGCTGACACCACAGCTGAAATCAGGGGAGGTCTTGTTGCCCAGGCACACCGCATAGGACCCACACTCATTTTAGAGGAAGAGGTAGACAGGGATAAAACATCTGAAAGGACCTGTCCCTTTAAAAAAAAACCAATTCCCCTGCATGGAAAATACAGTGGTACCTCTGATAACGAATTTAATTTGTTCTCTGACGCAATTTGTTATCCAAAACATTCATTATCCGAAACACAGTTTCCCATTGAAATGAATGGGAAAGCGATTAATCCGTTCCAGAGGTCCAAAAAAAGGCAAAAAAAGCTGAGGGTTTTTTTCCAGATCTCTTTATAAAGTGCACTTTAAAGGCATACAGTGCTGGGAGACACACACCCAGAACACCCCACCCTGCAGTGCAATGCAAACACGGAGAAAAGAAAGTAGCAAGACTACACCAGCCTGTTCCCACCAAAAATGCAATGGCAAAAAATGCAAACATACACAAACACAAGCTGCAAGAGAACCCCAGGCCATTCTTGCATGCAGAGCAATGGAAAAGATTGCAAACATGGAGAAAGGAAAGCAGTAAGACTACTCCAGCCTGTTCCAGCCCAAAATGCAATGGGGAAAAATGCAAACATGCACAAACACAAGCAGTTTCTTGTTTATGGGAATTGCAGTCCAAGAACACCTGGGTTACCCAAAGATCGCTTTTAGAGAGTCAATCCACCTCATATTAGGTCTTCCTGCTGCTTTCACATCTTCCCAACATGATTGTTTTTTTCCAGAGATTCCTGCCTCCTCTTGATACGCCCTAAGTAGGACAGCCTCAGATTCCTCATTTTTGCCTTGGTCTCCAGGGACACATCC
Organism: Phrynocephalus forsythii; assembly: GCA_029282475.1. Taxonomy (NCBI): domain Eukaryota; kingdom Metazoa; phylum Chordata; class Lepidosauria; order Squamata; family Agamidae; genus Phrynocephalus; species Phrynocephalus forsythii. The sequence goes on from JAPFRF010000004.1 coordinate 18,066,939, forward strand.
TCACATTTGATGATCCTTCTAATTCATTCATTGATACCTTTCCTACTCTCAGTCTTCTTTTGATTTCTTGTCTGCAGTCTCCATTTTGATGGATGACAACCAATGTATACAAAATCTTTCTCTATTCCAATTTCTTCCGAATCCTCCCTACATTGTGAAAACGTTCTGCTTTGATAAGATAGGAACCTACAACTTTAATAAATTTACCCCAAAATATATCCCATGAAACTTTACTCACAGGTTGCCTAATAATATTTCAAGAGGTAAACCTTTATGTGCAGCTGAGCATCGGTGTTACATTATTCTGGATCATTATTACTATTAAAATGTCCTGGGATTTGTTTCTCTATTTGCAAAAGTAGGAGGGAAGGAATTGTGTTCTCGATGAATTGTTCTACATAATGGGGTGGGGGCATCTAATTTCAAGACATACACTCCAAATCAGAACAGAGTGGGAGGCAGGCACAGTCGATCCGTCAATGTTTTGTGCAAAAGCAGCCTACGTGGATGGAGAAACAGGGCATCCTTTTTGTACAGAAAGATGACAGACAATGACAAGAAGGTTCTGGTGAGCGTGTGCTTATTATCTCTGATGCTGCCCATGTTTTCCATTCTGTCAGCAGGAAAATATGTTGGCTGCTCCTTCGCGGAGTTGTAGCAGGTGTGCAAGGTCATGCAGGTGAGGTTCTTGGCAAAGGAGAAACCACTGGTGCAGTGCCTCATTGTGTGCTGAGTGTCATCTGTTTTATTTATACCTGTGTGCAACCATCTTGGTGCAGAGGTGATTGTAGGCAGGTGGGAGAGTAGAGACTGCTTCGTCCCAGAAAAGAAACACAGCAACAAAAGCCAGACAGCAATGTAGCTTCAAGGACTGGCTCTGTGCTGATTAAGCAATGCGCTACACATATGTCATTCATATCCAGTACTGTATCTATATCCATGTTTCACAGGAAGCAATCATTGGCAAACACAAGAAAGGAGTTATACACCTCAACAGATCTGTCTTTAATGGTTTGTTTCAGTTTGGTTTATATTATGATTTTGCTTTTAAGTTTTCAATCTAATGCTGTTTACTCTTTAAGCATCCCAGAGGAGATGAAAAGCTAGGATATATGGAAATGAAAGCAGCAGCTGCATGCAATAGCAGTTAGGTTCAGGAGCTGATACCAATAGCAAGAAGAGGAAGACATATTCAGACTGCTGTTGGGCTCCATGTCAGGCTTAAAGTCGGGCAGGGGTGGGCCCATGGATTTAACATGGGGCAAATAATAAAGATCACAATAGCGGTTACAGGCAGCAGATCCATTCACACCCCACTTAGCTTATGAAATTCAAATTCTTTTCCATGGACAACTTGGGTTTCCCAGTTCTTCTCTTTTGAAACACAACAACACACTAACTGCTAAGGGCACATGCCCCTCATCCTGATTTATCAGAGTTTTGAAATTAGGTGAAAGAGGTGCTTTTCAAAATTTCTGCAGAGCGCTGAAATGTCAGTTGCAAAGTTGGCACCTTGATGGTTCGAATCCCAGGTACCATGCAGCAGAGAAAGCTCCCACTGTTAACCCCAGCTACTGCTAACCTAGCAGTTCGAAAGCATGTAAATGCAAGTAGATAAGTAGGTACCACTGTAAAAAGTGAGAAGGTAAACAGTGTTCCGTGCGCAGAAATGCATGGACTTGCACAACACTGGCTCTTTGGCTTGGAGATGAGCACTGTCCCTAGAGTCGGACACAACTAGCACACAAGTGCAGGGGGAAACTTTGCCTTTACCTTTTACCCTGGGAGGTCTTGGCTTGGACATTTATCCATGTGTTCTTCAATGAAAGGGTTGGTAGACCCTTAATGCAGGCATGTCCAAAGTCAGACCTGGGGGCCAAATGCATCCCCTTTTCAAATTCTGAGTGGCCCGTGGCTTCTTCTCCCCATTGGCTCAGCCTGTCACACATCCCTGCCAGCTGGCCTCTCCCCATACCGGATGGAGGCATTAGCTTACAGTTTTACAGTTTGCCTGCCCTCCCTGCCTCTGTCCATCCCCCCAAGCGACCTGCCCAGCCTACCCACCTCTGTGACTACCATAATTGTGACACTTGCTATAGAATCCTGTAGTACATACCAATACTTCAAACTGTCCCACCCCACCCCACCCAGCATGAACTTTAGAATATCTTTATATATCCTAGTTTTTAATTCTATCAAAAGGGAAAGGCAGATTTAAATTTGAGGAAAGGATAGGAAACAGTTACCAAACAAAGCCCACACGTGCTATAATTTTCTTCCACTGTTAATCCCATATCACAGACGAACTAGGATTCCTGCACATCTGTGCTGGTGTGAAAGGAACTCTCTGAAGAAGGAATGTCAAGAGTTACAGTAAAATCCCACCTATTGCGGGGGTTAGGGACCCGATCCGACCAGCAATAATTGAAAATCCATGATATGTGGACGCAGGTCAGGTCGGGCCTGGGGGGCCTAGCAGGGGGCTCTTGGAATTACCCCCGGCCTGGCACTTCCACAAATGGGCCTGAAAGGGTCTTCTTGGGCCCATCAGAGGCTCCAAAAGGCTTCACTGTGAATTGGAAGGGACTTCTGGAAAACAGGAAGTGACCTCCGGATCACTTGACAGCACTTTTGGGGCCTCCAATGGCCTTTCTAGGTATGTCAGAGGACTCCGTCACTTTCTGAGTCCTCTGACATGCCTATAAAGGCCCTCGGAGGCTCCAAAAGTGCTTTCAAGCTATCTGGAGGTCACTTCCTGTTTTCCAGAAGTCACTTCTGATTCGCAGGGAAGCCCTTTTGGAGCCTCTGACAGGACTGGGAAGGCCATTGAAGTTCTTTTTGCGGCAGCGGCAAGCCCGGGGTAAATACAAAAGGCATGATAAAAGTCATTCCAGCTTACCCCATGGGGGCTTCTCCCCTCCCCATATACTGCAGCCCCACAATATAGCGGGACTGCAGTACAGTAATACCTCGGATAAAGAATGTCTCGGATAACAAATTTTTCGGTTAACAAATGGAAATTTCCAGGTATAGGTCTGCCTCGGATAACACATTTTTCATAATGCCTTGCAAAAAATGTCTACACTGCATGCATTGCAGGATGCATAGTTTGTGGAGGGGTGGAAGGATTTAGAGCATTTTTCATGGTTTTTTGGAGCCATTCTGGACATGTTTTGCTGAGGGATTTGGACCTTTCGAACTTGGTAAGATAGGGCCTAGCTTTTATTAATTTCTGCACTGCTTTTCTTTGCATATTTGGCTGGAAGAGTCTGGGGTACTCATGCTGGTTTAATTTCTCTTTGTTTGCAGTCTTTTTTCATTGTTCTGCAGGCAAAAATGGGCTGGATTTTTCTTCCTGCTTATGTTTGTTTGTTTGCATTTCCCACAGATTGCACTTTGGGTGGGAACAGACTGTGGTAGTCTTGCTGGTTTCTCTTGTCTATGTTTGCATTGCACTGCAGGGGTATGTTCTGGAGGGTGTTTGAGCACTGCAAGCCTTTAAAGTGCATTTTATAAAGAGTTCTGGAAACCACCATCAAATCCCCCCCAGATTTTTCACCTTTTTCCTACACATTTCAATGGGAAAACACATTTTGGATAACAAATTGCCTCTGAGAATGAATTAAATTCGTTATCAGAGGTACCACTGTATATGAATCGTGAAAGGGCAGGGGGTTACTGTATTGAGTTAAAGCATGGGCTACTTTAGATGCAATGAACAGACAAAGGCCTGACTTGGCTGCATTTCTTATCCTGGTCTATAGTTGGATATGAAATCACAGGTCTTCCATCTGTTTTAACAGAAGAAACTACCTAAATGAGATCATGATAACTGGCTGCCTAAGGCAAAAGACAATATAACCATGTCAGCTATTGTATTCAATTCTTCCAAAAATCTCCAAATGTGGGATATTTTGGTTCTGTATCCACAATTCAGAACACCAGGAAATGGCCTGATGTTTCTGAACAATATCCTGCCCACATTGCCAGCAGGAAAAAATGATACCAAACTTTACATAGCAAAGGGCAACCGGAATGTGGATAACATTCATCAGTCAAGATGGTCTATACAGGAGACATTCTGTGATCATTAACATTCACAATGACCCACCAACAAGGAAATCCCAGAAACTGACTCCTTTTAAAAACAAAATCAAGAAACACAAACAAACAAACAAACAAACAAACAAACAAACAAACAAACCAAAACAGTTAACCACTTTGTACCCAGACACAAGCAATGGTCAGGACTGTGGAGGAAGTCCCGCCCACAAAGCATGTCGGCCGCTTGATTTCGGAGCTCTGCATCGAGATGAGAAAAGCTTTAAAATTTACTGTCTAAAGCCCTTGGAGCCGTGAGTAATGCATCATTAAATCATTGGGGATGACCGGAGAAGCAATTTATACTTCTTCGAGAGCAGATAAGCTTGATTTACTAATGATCTAGCTACTTTTGGTTTTGGCTGTCAGAATAGCCTGCTACTTTTGGTTTTGGCTGTCTGAATAGCCTGCACTGAGAGACAGACTAAATTTTGCAGGCTCTGGCATGAGTTTTCTACGTAGGATTCTTGTTTATTTATATGCCTGCAAAAAAGAAAAAACCTTGTCTGTTAAAGACCTGGGTCAGGAAACCTTCTGATGCAACATATACCCATCAAGCTCTACAACGTATCGAACCTCCAGTTGAGGGGGAGCTAGTAATGGAAACCCCCCCCCCACAGACCAAGATTTCATGAAGGAAATGTGACAAATGGGATCAGAACTGGCGGGCCTAATGAGCATGGGTTTGCAAGATGTGATGCGTAAAATGGATGGCCTTTCACGGGAACTTCAAAGTACCAAACAAGATTTATCTTGTGAAATCAAGCAGATGCAGACCAATAGCAATGGCCAGAAACTTGAAAACTTGGCAGGGGAGATCGAGAACCTGGATACACGTGTAACAAAAAATGAAACTGAAATTAGCTCTCAAAAGCAGGTTTTATTGACGGCCAAAAAGAAATTAACTTATATGGAGGATTACTCTTGAAGACAGAATGTAAAGCTGATTAATTTTGCAGTTCAAAAGAAGGGAGAATTAAAACAGGAAGTGATAACTTGGCTCAATTCCTTTTTATCCAAACAACTGGAGGAGGAAGATATAGAGAGGATTCACTACTTGGGCAACTCAAGAGACGGAAGCCCAAGACCAATAATAGTTAGATTTGCCTCATATGTAAACAAAGAATATCTTATGTCTTCTATAAGAGCAAATCCTGACATTCTCAAGAGAAGAGACAAAAACTGTGCAAGTCTATTAAGACCTCTCCAAAGAAACCTCTGATTGGTGAAAATCGATGAAGCCAGTGACAACAACACTACGGAAATACAATTATCGCTACTCTTGGGGCCACCCCCTGTTCTTGAAAGTTTGGAAAGGCTCTATTCAGCACACAATTCACTCCCTAGAAGAAGGACAGCACCTTCTGGAGGCATGGAATATTCAAGATGACTCGACTTCTCCTAGTCCGGCTCCTGGGACCTCCATCGCAACATCAGGACGGTGAACAACAGGCGAAGCCCACCAGTCCATTTCTCTCTCTCTCTCTCTCTCTCTCTTTTTTTTTTCTTTCTTTCTCTTATTCCCTTTTAATTCCCCCTCCCCCCCCTCCTTTTTTATTTAGGGGGGCGGGGGAGAGAAGGCAGTTTGGAGGGGGATATGACAATTTTCTGGGGAAAATTGATACACAGTATTATGATAATTAAAGACTTTGTGGGATTTTGGCCGGTCATTGTCCGTGGACGGATCTCCTCCCTCCCATCCCATTTGTTGAAAATGTGGTGAAAGATTCAGAAGGCAGATATATAATATTGCAAGTTGTAATGGGTAAAGAGCAATATACTTTGGTAAATGTATATGCACCAAATGCTAATCAAAACCGTTTTTATAACCTCCTTTGGGATCAGATCGAAACTGTTAAAAAGGGGTATTTAATAATGGCTGGAGATTTTAATATGGTGTTAGATAAAATCAAAGATAAATCAGTCTGTAAGAAGGAAGACTGGAGGGTTAGACACACAACACTAGCAATGTTTATAAATACTACAGGATTGAAGGATGTTTGGAGAGAAATGAAAGGAGATGAAAGAAAATATACTTTCTACTCACCAGTACACAAGAGCTACTCTAGGATAGATTTTGTGTTTGTTTCACCAAGTCTAATACCTAAAGTAAACAACACTGAGATTGAGATCATAAAAACATCTGATCACGCTATAATGTCAATCGACATAGCAATTAACAAAAACTATAGAGAAGCTAAAAGATGGAGAATGAATCCAAAAATATTTCAATATCCAGAAGTGCTGGAAAGAGTTAAAAAGGATTGGTTGGAAACTTGGGACATAAATGAAAAGGCAGGTAGCAAAATGGCAATTATATGGGACACCTTGAAGGCTGTAGCTAGAGGCTTTATCATAAGAGAAAACTTTATAATAAAAAAAAGGAAGAGCTCAATAAAAGAAATTTAGAAAATTTAATAGCAGATTTAGAATCCCAATTTTTTTCTAATAATGATAAGAAGATATTGAGGCAGATCGAAGCAAAGAAAAAAGAACTAGATGATCTAGAATTACAACAAACACAAAGAAATTTACTTTATTTAAAAAGAAATTTCTTTGAATACAGCAATAAAAATTCAAAACTTTTAGCCAGATTAGCCCAGAAAAGAAGAGATAATAACACAATAGGGATAATAAAAGATTCCTCAGGCAAGATGTGTATACAAATGAAAGACAAATTAAAAGCTATACAAGAGTTTTACCAGTCTTTATACACAGCAAAAAACAAGTCCAAGGAAGATATAGAAAAATATATTACTAAAAAATTAAAGAGAGTTTTGGAAGAGGAAGATATGTTGGAAATGGAGAAACCTATTACAGACCAAGAGATAGGTGAGGTAATAGATAAATTAAAGAATAATAAAATGCCCAGAGTGGATGGTCTGGGACCTGAATTTTATAAACTTTTTAAAGCAGCATTAATACCTAAACTAAAAAAGCTATTCAATAAAATACTGGAGGGAGAACAAGTCCCGAGATCCTGGACCCACTCCTTAACCATTTTAATACCTAAACCTAATAAAAAACTTAATGGACATTGGGTCATATAGACCAATATCCCTATTAAACCAAGATGCTAAGATTTTTACTGCAATCCTGGCTAAAAGAATGAATAAATTTGTAGCTAAATATATTAAAGATGATCAATGTGGTTTTATCAAAGGAAGACAAATGGCAAATATTATTAGAAGAAATTTGAACGTTCTTTATGAAATGGGAAAAAGTACTACTAAAGCAGGCATGTTATCTTTAGATCTTTTTAAAACTTTTGATTGTGTTCAATGGTCTACATTAAAAATTCTGCTAGAAAAATGGGGATTTGGGAATTTTTTTAGGGGTAATAAATCAATTATATTCAGAGGGTACTTCCTCAATAATAGTTAATGATGGAATGACTGAACAAATTACCCTAGGCCACGGAACTAGACAAGGATGTCCTCTTTCTCCAGTTCTCTTTTGTATCGTTATAGAACTCCTGGCTAATGCTATAAGGGATGATGAATCCATTAAAGGTATAGGGAAAGATGGGGCAACTAAAATCAGTCTATTTGCCTATGATGCTTTATTGACTATTTTAGACCCAATAGAGAGTATCCAAAGAGTAAAAACTCATCTAGAAGAATTTGGGGAAATAACCGGATTATGTGTAAATTGGCAAAAATCAGAAAGTTTATTGTTTAATTACGGAAGAGAAGAAGATAATTGAAAAAATTGAACTTAAACCTGGAAAAACTATTAAATACCTAGGATTAGAATTCTATAAAGAGTTTACTAAAACTAAAGAAAAATATTTCAAAATTAAAAGAAGAGATGGAAAATAAATTAACTTACTCTAAACTGAATTTATCCTGGTTTGGTAGAATAGCATTGGTAAAAATGAAAGTACTTCCCAAAATCAATTTTATTTTTAAAATGCTACTGGTTCAGTTTTTAGAAAAGGAACTTAAAATTTTCCAAGACATGATAAATAGGTTCTGTAATGTGGGGAAAAAACCAAGAATAAATAAAAGTTTGTGGTACAGATCCCAAAAAGAAGGAGGAATAGGTATACCCAATATAAGAAATTACTATATAGCCAATCAAATGAGTTGTTTGGGTGAAATTTTATTCAAACCGGAGAAGTTAATATGGTGGGAGCAAGAATCATCGAATATAAATGGGGAAAGGTCTGGGGTCATTTTCGAAGAGAAATAGAATCGAAGCGATGATCAAAAGGCACAAAATAGATATTGCCTTTTTGCAAGAGACTCATCAAATAAGAGATGGTATTAATGAATTAAAAATTCCAAATGTTGATATTTATGAAAAAAGCTTTGGCACATCTAAAGCAAGAGGGGTTGCCATTATAATCTCAAGGAATTGTGAATGTGTTGTTGAAAATGTGGTAAAAGATTCAGAAGGTAGATATATAATATTGCAAGTTCTAATGGGGAAAGATCATTATACTTTGGTTAATCTGTATGCACCAAACGTTAACCAAGGCCGCTTTTACAATCTCCTTTGGGATCAGATTGAATTGGTTAAAAAAGGGGTATTTAATAATGGCAGGGGATTTCAATATGGTCTTAGATAAAATTAAAGATAAATCGGTATGTAAAAAGGAAGAGTGGAGGACAAGACATACAACTCTAGCAAAGTTTATAAATACAACAGGATTGAAGGATGTCTGGAGAGAACTGAAAGGAGATGAAATAAAATACACCTTCTACTCACCAGTGCACAAAACCTATTCTAGGATAGATTTTGTGTTTGTTTCACAAAGCCTAATACCCAAGATAAATAATACTGAAATTGAGATCATAAAAACATCTGATCATGCTTTAATGTCGATTGATTTAGCAACAAATAAAAATTATAGAGAAGCTAAAAGTGGTGGAGAATGAATTTAAAAATATTTCAATATCCAGAAGTGCTGGAAAAGGTCAAAAAGATTGGTTGGAAACTTGGGATATGAAAAGGCAGGTAGCCAAACGCCAATCATATGGGACACCCTGAAAGCGGTAGCTAGAGGCCTTATCATAAAAGAAAATATTAAAACTAAAAAACAGGAAGAACTCAATAAAAGAAAATTAGAAAAACTAATAGCAGATTTAGAATCCCAATTTTTTTCTTACTAAGGATAATAAGATATTGAGGTTGATTGAAGCAAGGAAAAAAAGAGTTAGAAGATCTAGATTTACAACAAACACAAAGGAATCTTCTGTACCTAAAAAGAAATTTTTTTGAATACAGCAACAAGAACTCAAAACTTTTAGCCAGATTAGCACAGAAAAGACAAGACAAGAATACAATAGGGATTATAAAAGACTCCTCAGGTAAGACATGCACACAAATGAAGGAAAAGTTGTCAGCTATACAAGAGTTTTATCAGTTGTTATATACTACAAAAAATAAACCTAAGGAGGATATAGAAAGGTATATCACTAAGAATTTAAAGAGGGTCTTGGAACAGGAAGATATGCTGGAAATGGAAAAGCCTATTACAGATCAAGAGATAAGCGAGGTAATAGACAAATTAAAGAATAATAAAACGCCCGGAGTGGACGCTCTGGGACCTGAATTTTACAAACTTTTTAAAGCAGTATTAATACCTAAATTAAAGAAGCTATATAATGAAATTTTGAATGGAGAACAAATTCCGAGATCTTGGACCCATTCTTTAACTATTTTAATTCCAAAACCTAATAAAAATTTAATGGATATTGGGTCATACAGACCAATATCCTTATTAAATCAAGATGCTAAGATTTTCACAGCAATTTTGGCTAAAAGAATGAATAAATTTATAGCTAAATATATTAAAGAGGATCAATGTGGTTTTATCAAAGGTAGACAAATGGCAAATATTATTAGAAGGAATTTGAATGTTCTTTATGAAATGAGTAAGAGTACTACTAAAGCTGGGATGTTATCTCTAGATCTTTATAAAGCTTTTGATTGTGTTCAATGGCCCACATTAAAAATATTGTTAAAAAAATGGGATTTGGGAAATCCTTTTTGGGAGTAATAAATCAACTATATTCAACGGGCACTTCCTCAGTAATAGTTAATGATGGATTGACTGAACAAATCACCCTAGGCCGAGGAACTAGACAAGGATGTCCTCTTTCTCCAGTCCTTTTTGTATTGTTATAGAGCTCCTGGCAAATGCCATAAGGGACGACAAATTTATTAAAGGTATAGGGAAAGATGGGGCAACTAAAATTAGTTTATTCATGACGATGCTCTTTTGACTATTGTAAACCCAATAGAGAATATTCAAAGAGTAAAAACTCATTTAGAAGAATTTGGAGAAATAACAGGATTATGTGTAAACTGGCAAAAATCAGAGAGTTTATTCTTCAATTATGGAAAACATGACTTAAAGATGATTGAAAAATCTGGACTTAAACCGGGAAAAAGCATTAAATATCTAGGATTAGAACTCCATAAAGAATTTACTAAAACTAAAGAAAGAAATATTTGAAATTAGAAGAGGAGATGAAAAACAAATTATTATCCTACTCTAAACTAAAATTATCGTGGTTTGGCAGAATTGCATTGATAAAAATGAAAATACTTCCAAAAATTAACTTTATTTTTAAAATGTTGTTCAGTTTTTAGAAAAGGAAATTAAAACTCTCCAAGACATGATAAATAGGTATTGTAATGCAGGGAAAAAATCAAGAATAAATAAAAGTCTATGGTATAGATCTCAGAAAGAAGGAGGAATAGGTATACCCAATATAAAAAATTATTATATAGCCAATCAACTTAGTTCTTTTTTTTTAAACCACAGAAGTTAATATGGTGGGAGCAAGAGTCTTTGGATATAAAGGGGGAAATAAACACATTTTTATTCACGGAAGTTAAAAACAAAGTAAAGATTGACAACCCCTATTGAATAGTTTAATTGCTACATGGAGAACATATAGGAAAATCTTGTCTCCGAAGGGATCCCCACTGGCTTTAGTTACTGACTTGGAAAGCTTTCCAGACAACTTGAAGCATTATTTGGAGTTATTTAAAATTAAGAAAATAGCTAGACTAAAGGATTGGATGCTCAAGATTAAAACAATTCAGGATATAAAAAATATTTTGCAACCCAGTGATTTAACATGGTTAAATTATATTCAACTAGGAAAATGGATAAAGGACTGGGGAAAGAGAAATAATCAAATCAGAGAATGCACAAAATTTGAACATTTCCTACTATCGCTTGAGTCTGAACAGGAAAATTCAGAGAAAGGAATAACACGTAAAATATATAAAATACTAGGGGAATTATCAGAAATGAAGGAGTTAAACACCTTGAGAGAAGTTTGGAACCAAGACCTTAATGTACAGATAGAGAAAGAAGACTGGAAAAAAATTTGGAATAGAGAATTTTGAGATCATTGTCAGTCAGGATAAAAGAAAATTACTTCAAATTGGTTTCCAGATGGTATTTAACCCCAGTAAGACTAAATAGAATGAATCCTGCTTACTCTAAGATATGTTGAAATGTGAAAAAGAGCTTGGTACTTACTTGCATCTTTGGTGGGAATGTGAAATAGTCCAAAGGTTCTGGAAAAAGTGTTTTTAGAGCTAAGTAATATGATTAAGATGGATATAGATTGTAATCCAGAGATAGCATTATTATCATTGTTAACAAGCAAAGATTATGTTGTTACAACAAAGGAACTAATAGCAAATTTTATGACAGCTGCTAGATTAATTATAGCAAAAAATTGGAAGTCAAAACTAGAATTCAAGATGGAAGACTGGTATAATGAACTTTGGGATATAGCTATAAACGATAAACTCTCCTGCAGTTTAAAGGTTAAACGAGGAGAAATGAAAAAAGACATTTTCTATGATATCTGGGGTAAATTTTTAGATTATGTACTAGTCGAAGGAAAAGGGAAAGAGTCCACGAATATCTCACAACAATTCTGGAGAAGAGAACTTTAAGAAGACTACTAGAAGAATAGAAGATGGAGCAACGAATAAGAATGTATGGATGGCCCCGTGGGATGGGGGTGCACTTATATTGTTTGTTGTAGTTTTTTTTTACTTTCATTTTTTATGTCGTTGTATGTAGTGTAAAATTTAATAAAAAACATTTAAAAAAAAGAATATAAATGGGGAAATAAATAAATTTCTATTTACTGACTTTAAAAACAAAGTAAAGATTGACAACCCCCTTCTGAATGGTTTAATGACCACATGGAGAACAAACAGGAAGATTTTGTCACCGAAGGGCTCCCCACTAGGTTTAGTTACAGATCTGGAAAATTTCCCTACAAATTTGACACATTACTTAGAGTTATTCAAAGCTAAGAAAATAGCTAGATTAAAAGATTGGATGGCCAAAATTAGATCAACTCACGATATAAAAAATATCCTGCAATCTAGTGACTTAACATGGTTAAATTACATTCAGTTAGGAAAATGGACAAAGGACTGGGTCAGAAGAAATAGTCAAATTAGAGAGTGTACAAAATTTGAACAGTTCTTACTATCGTTGGAATCTGATCAGGAGAATATAGAGAAAGGAATAATACATAAAATATATAAAATATTAGGGGACTCATTGGAAATGAAGGAGTTAGATTCTCTGAGAGGTTTGGAATCAAGATCTTAATGTAGAGATAAACAAAGAAGACTGGGTGAAAATTTGGAATATGAGAATCTTGAGATCATTATCGGTCAGGATAAAAGAAAATTATTTTAAACTAGTTTCTAGATGGTATTTAACACCAATTAGATTGAATAGAATGAATCCTGATTACTCTAAGATATGCTGGAAATGTGAAAAAAAGCTTGGTACATATATGCATCTTTGGTGGGAATGTGAAATAGTTCAAAAGTTTTGGAAAGAGGTTTTTTTAGAGCTAAGTAACATGATTAAATTAGATATATACTGTAATCCAGAGATAGCATTATTATCATTGTTAACTAGTAAAGATTATGATGTTACAACAAAGGAGCTAATAGCAAATCTTATGACAGCTGCCAGATTAATTATAGCAAGAAATTGGAAGTCAAAACTAGAATTTAAGATGGAAGATTGGTACAACGAACTTTGGGATATAGCTATAAACGATAAATTGTCTTGTAGTTTGTAAGTTAAACGAGGAGAAATGAAGAAAGACGTTTTTACGATATCTGGGGAAAATTTATAGACTATGTATTAGTTGAAGGGAAGGGGAAAGAGCCAATGAATATTTCACGACAATTCTGGAGAAGAGGACTTTAAGAAGATTACTAGAACAACAGAAGACGGAGTAACAAAGAAGAACTCATGGATAGTCCCGGGGGTGGGGGTACACTTGTATTGTTAATTGTTCTTTGTTATTTTGTTTTTATTTTGTTTGTATGTAGTTTAAAATTTAATAAAATGTATTAAAAATGGGCGTGGGATAAAGCCCTTTGCCTGCCTTTCTGCACAATGAATCAATTTCTATTACCTTGACTCTCTGATGAACTACACTGCTTTTCACCATGAAAAGAAACATCATTTTGTCCAAATAAGGGGGAAAGGTTTGGAATAAAAAGAAATGCTGCAGAAAAAAAGGACTGTATTCAGAAACAAAAGAGTTTTGTTTTGTTTTGTTTGGGAAGAATTGAATTACAACACACACCAGGAAAGCTTGCAAAGGTAGACATATCTGCAACATGCACTGTAAATAAAGAATTTTCAGAGGTCTTTTTAAAAAAAAAAGAATATTAGAATCAGTATGTAAACATATTTAACAATCTCACATCTCTCTTATGTTATTATGGTGTGTGTGTGTGTGTGTGTGTGTGTGTGTGTGTGTGTGTGTGTGTGTGTGTGTGTGTGTGTGTGTGTGTGTGTGTGTGTGTGTGTGTGTGAGTGTGAGTGTGAGTGAGAGAGAGAGGTGAGAGAGACTGACAAGTAAAATATAAATATTCTACATGTTATCTCCCTAACATGTGATAGCATGTAGAATATTTATATTTTGCTTGCTCGCTAATCTGTGACTGTTTGTGTTCATGATTCTTCAAGCCAGCAAGGAAACAGGATAACAAGGATGCCAAAAGAACACGGACTCGTCTCGAAAGATAAAAAAAAAGACGTCTGGTAGACCAAATGCATTCATCACTGCTTACTTTTAAATACACTGTAGCTGTAGACACGTCACCTTCTTTGAAATATAAATGTAGCTGCCATCTGTGTGTATTTCCTTAGAGACTACGATGGAAAAGTGCTGTTGATAGATAGATAGATAGATAGAAAGATAGATAGATAGATAGATAGATAGATAGATAGATAGATAGATAGATAGATAGATAGATAGATAGATAGATAGATAGATAGATAGATAGATAGATAGATATTAAATTCCAGTTTTTTTTAAAAAAAGTAACCTGGGTTAAAAAAAAAAAAAGGCACTCTCAGCCAGCACAGGATGTCAAATATTAGAACCATTAAGGGTTTTCCTCTGCTGTCTTCCTTTACATTTTCTATTCTTAGAGGCCTCTCATCATTTAATGTCACACTGTTCTGTGCTCCTGCTTCCCTGCAACCAGATAAACAGCTTTAACTAAAGGGCAATGAGAGATACCACCTAGCAATGCTCTTTTATCTATTCCCTGATTCAACTAATATCAATGTGTTTTACCAATGGGTGCGTTAATATTTTGTTCACTGAGATATCATCGCAGTGGGGGATGTTCCTCTCTATGGATTTCATCAAGTTAATTACTTTGGTTCCATACATTGTGTAATGAGTTAATTACTTTGGTTCCATTGTGTAAGGAGCCTCGTGGCACAGTGCTTAAACTGAGGAACTGTTGCCAAAACTGAGCTCACAAATCGGGATTCAATCCCAGGTAGTCGGCTCTAGGTTGACTCAGCCTTCCATCCTTCTGAGGCTGGTAGAATGAATATCTGGCTCATTGAGGAGAGGGTGATGTGTTAATAATTACATTGAAAACCACACAGAGGATGCTTTAAGAGCTATGGGGCAGTATATAAGTAGCATGTCTTGCTTTTATCTAACACCAGACTCTAGAGATGGGCACGACTAGGGAAAATGACGTTTTCGAGTTGTCGTGTGTCGGAGGCAGCCCCTTTCGGCTCGTTTCCGTTTTTTGTGAAATTTCGCAAAAATTTGTCGTTTCGTTTTTCATTTTTTCGTTTGTCACTAGTACTGGTTTTGGGGGCGGTAGCGGGCTCCTGGAGGCACCTCACCCGCCAGCGCTGCTACAAAAGGGCATGCATAGCCATATGCTATGGATATGCATATTGCAGATGCAGCAGAGTGGCAGAGGCACCCCTCTTTTTGGGGTGCCTTCCCTGCAACAGTCAGTGAGACACAGTCAGGCAGCACTTGCAGGCATGGTTTGCATGGCACACAAATGCTGCTGCAGGAGTCAGCCAGAGCCACAAGTGACGGACTGGCAGACTCTTTGCACCCGTTCCAAGGGAAATGTACTTGCGTGTAGTGCAATGCAAGTAGATCTGGCTTAGGGTTAAGACGGGTTAGCGCAAGGGCTAGGGTTAGGCTAGTTACGGGTGAGGTTAGGGTGAGTATTGGGGTGCACCTCTGGGTGCCTCTCTGACCCACTTAGAAGGACAGTGTACTGGCGTATGGGTTAGACTTAGGGTTCGGGTTCGGGTTCGGGCTACGGTTAGTGGGCTGTTTATGCCTGATTGGCACATCCCAGAAGTCTCTGTGGTCAACCTGGCCAAGTGGCCATGCAATTGGTGGAAAATTTGCATGGTCTACTCCCATCATTGCGAATGTGCTGTTGTAAAAAAATAAAATAAAATAAAATAAAATAAAATCAACGGAGACTTTTTTTGCAAGAAAAACCCACTGCTGCTACTGTAAAAATTCAAGCATTTAAAATAGCTAATTTTTGCATGTTTCTGTGGTGCTTTGGTGGGGTTTTGGACCACGATTTCAAAAAAAATATTGCGGTCGCCATTTTGGATCCCCCCCGCCCGCACACCGCATGGCAAAGGCAGATGAGATGATGCCCCTCTGCCTGGTACCAGCAGCGCAGCAGTAGCACTAGTAGCCAAGGAGAGGGGGGGTGGGGAACCCCCCCCAAATAAAACACCCTTTTGGCCTGGTAGGTGCCCTCAGACAGTTTTCGCCTGCTTTTAGGGCCGGGGATCGGGTTTTTTTTTAAAACTTAAATTTTTTTTTCTGTGCCGCTTGGCATCGTGGGATCGCCGCGATGCCAGGAACGACCACGACAAATCAGACCCAATTATTCTTTAGTCGGTTCGAGTTCGAGTTCTGGCGGAGTAATTCCCGTTACCGTTTCCGTTGCGTAATGGAAACGAGTAACGGAAATGGAAACGGGAATTCCGCTAAGTCGTGCCCATCTCTACCAGACTCTTTTGTTAAAGCTTTGCTGCTTATTCTTGATAATTATATGTACAGTAATACCTTGTAAGACAAATGCCCCTTACAATGAAAAATTAATAGGACAAATGCAATTTCCAGGGTTAGGAAAAATAGTAAAACAATATTTCCTTCCCGCTTGCATTCGTCTTACGAGGGACCTTGGGTGGGTGGGTGAGGGGCTTGTTATCACGGGTGCACAGTTTTCAAAGTGCTGCAGTCGAGGAGTCATTAGCTGAAGCTCTTTGAAAATCCCGCACCCTCCATAGCAAGCCACTTGCTATGGCAGGCGGGTGATATTCAAAGTGCTGCAGCCAAGGGAATCTGCTTTGATTCCCACAGAGCAAAAGTGGTCTGAGAGCCCCTTTTGCTCCATCGGAATCAATGGGGAATCTGCTCCCCACCCACCCGATTGGGAGGGAGAAGCCGTGCGCTGCCACTGCCACCTCCCACATCAGCCCCCACATCTCCTCTTCTTCACCCCCCTCCACCTCTTTGTCCTGCTGGTGGTGGCCAAAGCCATGCGTTGCCACTGCTGTCTCCTCTTCCTCCCCCATTGCCCCCACCTCTTCTCTTCTTCTTCCAGCTGCAAGGATGCTGTATCTCTACGAAACCCGCTTCCCAAACTCCCTTCAGATTGCATGGTAATGTTTGCATTTGTATTCTGGGGGAAAACTTTCACACAGGCATTGCTGGGGAGTGTAATATAAAATCCACCATCATCCATGCTATTCATCTCTTGTTCTTTCTAAGTTTGCTAATGTCTGAGGTCTGCCAACCAACTGTTAAATCTATTAGGCCATCCTAACCACTTGACCTTGTGGTATTTTTTCTTTCTACTTGTTTGTGTAGCTATAATTTTTTCCTCAGTGTAGAAGCCCCCTACTACTATTTCACCATCATAATCTTTCAGCTGAAATACAGGACTCTTCCCTCTTCTGAGAACTTGGTCAGTTATGAAGATTTCGTGTGAAAACATTCCTTCATAACTTTTTTCAAAGAGGCCTTTACTTTTTGATACCCTAACATGGTCACCTTTCCTGAAGATTGTTTTATATTCTTTTATTTTAAAATACAGCCCATGAACTGTTCTCTAGACTCTTAGAGGTTAGAGGAGTTAACTTCCCTGGAACGAGCCTGTATAGTTCTATGAAAGCTAGATTATAACTTTTTATGAGCTCGGGTAGAATATCAACATAATTATATGTGTTGTTGGCTCTGAAATATCTCCATATTCGCAACTTTAGAGTCCGATTGACTCTTTCCATTACAGCTGCTTTGACTTCATTATGGGTGACAAAATGATGGATGTTATGCTGCTTGAATGATTGCTTCACGGTCTTATTTAAAAATTCAGATCCTTTATCATTTTGGAAATTGTGTGATATTTGCCCCTCCTTAAACATATTCTTCAGGGCTTTAAACACCTCGGTTCCTGTCTTGTCTTTCAAAACTACCGCCCATGCATATATGGACAAGATCTCCACCACTGTTAGGATATCTTTATAGCTTCTCTTATATTTTTTCTAAATGTTGCATATCCACTAGATCAGCCTGCCATTGTGCATCCACATCTGAAACAACCGTTTTGTTTCTTTTGAAATGAATTCTTGCTGGTTTTTGTAGGGTGTATGCAGCTTGATCTCTGAGCCACTCTTTCACGCTTCTCCTATTTAAAGCTTTATTTTACTTGGAGGCTTCTGGAAAGAGTGATTCCACCCCTCCAAAACTAGCTGGTGCCCTCAGGTTATAGTATATCTTTTTCAGCAATTTGTTGTGGGGAGACATGATATCCCTTTGCAAAAAAACTTTAATAAATGCAGTTTATTACAATATTTTATTGATATATTTATATCTAATAAAACAGTTACTAAGGCCTCTCAGGGCCCTCAGTTTTTACTACATTGCCATAAAAGCAGGAGAGGTTTAATTGATACATTCCAATAAAACAGCAACTAAGGCTTCTCAGAACCTTCAGGTTTCACTACATAGCTGCAAAAACAGGAATATCCGCAATTTGATTCCGAAGAGTTTATCTTGATATGCTTGTCTTCCTCATCCATATACCTGCATCTGTTATATTTTTAAAAATGGAATTAACCTTTGAAAAAACTTTTAAAGGCATAATCCTAAAGGGTGATGAGACTGGTGTGGAGTCTGGTGTCTTTATGTTTAACAGCCAATATAACATTTAAAGCAAAGCATGTCCCGGGGCTGGACAATGGCATTACGGACTCACTGTCTTGTTTCCAGATCAACAGGTTTCGGGAATTAGCACCACATGCCAACAACACCCCAGAACCATTCCCGGGACACCTGTGGAGCCTTGGAGATGAGAAATGATCCAAGGGGCCCTGGGATTGGTGGCCCCCTCAGCGCTGCAGGTGTACATAGCAGCATGTGATGCCTTCAAGTGTTTTGTCTTTAAGGTGAAGCCGAGCAAGGACTCAGTGCCTGCTTCGAGGGATGTAATGCAATTCCTGTGCTTCCTCCGTAGCCAAGGGAAGTCCATCAAATGGCTAAGGGCCCACTTGGCAGCCATTTCCTTTTTCTGCAACCTGGAGGGCTGGCTGAACCCATGCAGAACCTTGCTCATAAGAAGGCATTGGAGAGTTGGGAAAGGAATCACCCCAGACACCCGGACAGGTGTCAACCTATAACACTGGCCATCTTAGCAGCAATGTTGGCAAGGCTCAAGGTGCTATGTTGGTCACCTTATGAGGCCCGCTTGTTTAGCTGTGCCTTTACTTTGGCATTCTTTGGGGCCTTCAGGGTGGGCAAACTGGTGCCAAGCTCGTGGCATAGGACAGAGGTTCACCCCTTAAAACAGGAAGATCTCACTATCCATGAGGGGGAATTAATTATATTTCTCTGGTCTTCAAAGATGGATCAAAGAGCCAAGGGGTCAAACATTACACTGAAGGCTCAGCCTGTCCCCACTCTTTGCCCCGTACAGACAATGAGAAAATACTTGTGAGGTGAGGAAACCAGCCGGGTTATATCCTAATGCACAAAAGTGGAACCCCACTCACCTGTTACCAGTTCGCAGGGGTAATGTGTAAGGCCCTCCTCAAGGCAGGCTTGCCCTTAGGAGACTTTGGGACCCATTCATTCAAAATTGGGGCTGCATTTCAGGCAGCAGCACAAGGGCTCCCTCCTGAAGGTATAAGGAAGCCTATCAGACATACATTCATATCCCTGCCGGCTCATCAGTAACATCAGTTCTTTTTTAGTTCTGCCCACAGGCGCCACCCTCCAGCTTTGGATTGTTAGACACAGCATCTTGTATTGGGCCAGTGCATAGGCAAAAGGCTCACCTTGGGGGCACCAGTCGGGACTGGAGGACCGTGTCTGCATTACATGGTTTGGTACCAGGGGTATGTGCTGGGGCACACTTCTACCAGAACTGTGGGGCTGTTTCAAAAGGGTGGGTCCCCTGCATGCACTGTTGATACAACTAGGGGGAAATGATATCACATCATCCAGAGGAATTGACCTAAAAATGGAAATGGCTGCATCGCTTCAAGTACTTCATGATTCCTACCCTGAGATAACCATATTCTGGTCACAGTTGCTGCAAAGGAGGTGTTGGCAGGGGATCCGGCATCCTGGAAAGCTAGAAATGATCAGGCGCAAGATCGACAAGACCATAGGACATCTGGTAGTCAGCTGGGTGGGGGTTCTGGGTGAAACACCCAGCAATCACCTTTAAGGCACATAAGATGTACTGGGGGCATGGGGTACATTTGACAGATCTGGGAAACGAATGAGGGGTAGGATCAATTCGGGAGGCCATAAGTGGATGGTTATAGCTGTAGTGCTCTGGCGAGAACCGAGCATAGCTTGGCTCTAGTGGTGGTTTGCAGGCATTGGGATGGATCCAAGCGGTAAAAGTAACTGGCAAGAAATGGCAATCCGGAAGAACAACTGACAAGGTTATGTCAGATGGAAAAGGACAAGGGCTGAATCACAGAGGGGACAGCAAAAGGCCTTGGAAAGTGTTTAATGAGACAGGCTGATGATGGGGGTCTACGCCCCTCAGGGACCTCTTGAAGGATTAATGGCGATTGGACACCTATGGGGTAGATACCCCAGGGGAACCAACAACAAAAAACCTTCTGGGAGCTCCCAAAAGGAATGGTGGGAACATGGGGGCATCAAGGAGTAGGCGGGCTCCCTTGATGTGTGGGATCTGACCCAATGACTCAGCTGGAGTACTGTCTGCTGTAATCAGTAACGTTGTGGCCAAATATTTTCCCAACAAACTATGGCTCATGTTTGGTTATTATTACTCTTTGCATTAAGAAACGGGAGGCTCATCCATAGGCAACAATTTCCTTTTCTCAGTGCCACTGCGGCACATTTATTTAGTCTCCCCAAGGGTGCTGCCTTGTTGTGGTACAGGGCTTAACTGCTCCAGTGATGTTGAGGGCTGTACTGGCGGTGGTGTAAACTACCAGTAGGTCCAACCATACCAGAGAGGTCTGAGGAAAAGAACTAAGTGCACCCAACAACCCATGAATCATGGTGAAATATAATCAAAAGAAGCCTATACCTGCTCAGTCGTCGACCGCTGAGCAACCAGGGAATGGGCCTGTAGAATTACTGGAAGATGAACAATTTCAGAAGCAGCAGAAATATACTCTTCTCCTCCTATTTGGATAACTTTTTGACCCCCAATTCACAAGTCCTCTTTATTTCTTCTAGTTCAACTTTACTAAACACCTTATAATAATAAAAAATTATAAAATTTTATTACAGTCATTGACCAGCAAGGCAAAGTACATAAAACATCACAGTGTACAGTGTATATAACAATATGTAAGCCATTTATTTTATTTCTAAACACCTTGTTTCTGATAATATATCTTCGTTGGTCAGGTAATCATAATATAGTTATGTTGGAGTTCAGATATTGTTGTTTCCATAATTGATTCATCCGCTTTTGGAGGGTCGTTTTTCAGGTTGTTGTTGTTGTTGTTGTTGTTGTTGTTGTTGTTGTTGTTGTTGTTGTTAAGATAAGATAAGATAAGACAAATCTTTATTGATCCCACATCTGGGGAAATTTACTTGTTACACAGCTCCCAATATAAAAAACAAGTAAAGATGGCTAGGTGCACACACAAAAATGTAAGGTGTGTGTGTGTGTGTGTGAGAGAGAGAAAGCTAATAGAGATTAAATAAAATAAAAAACCCAATATACAACTATTACACTAAAATTTGCATATTATATATATATATATATATATATATATATATATATATATATATATATATATATATATATATATATATATATATATATATATATATATATATATATATATATATATATGCATGTTAGGGTGGATTCGGGTTTCTTCCGTGTAGAAATCTGGTTGTTTTGGCGACGTTTCGACGAGGTCTCACTCGTCATCTTCAGGCTGGTGTTCTGGCTTCTTTCTTCTTGAAGCAAAGTGTGGTCTCAGTTGAAGTCCTTCTATAAATACTGCTGGGGGGTGTGGTTTGCTTGCTCTGTTGCTGATTGTAGGTTCCTTTGTTCCTTTGTTCTTTTGTGATCTGCTGTGTGGCTGAGGCGATCGTTAAGGGATTAACTGCTGATGGCTGTTTAGATGGCTGTTTACATGCTGGTGGGTTAGATGGCTGGTAGGTTCTGGCAGTATCCTGGGCTTTGGTGGAGTGGGGTCCTGTGTCTTGTGAATTCATTTTGGTCTGGCTACGTGTCTGTGGTCTCCCAATGTTTTTTTGGGGTGTGTGAGTGTGCTCCATGTGGTGACTGGAGTGGGGTGCCGCAGTAGATGGTGCAGTCGTGGTTTTGTTATTGGATGGTGGTTTCGTTTCATCTGTGGGAAGGGTCTGGGTTTGTGTTTGGTGTGGATGGAAGGTGGTGGCATCTTGTGTCCTTTTGGACCTGGTGTCAGTCTTTGTGACAGAGGCTCGTCTGTTGACCAGGGCTAGTTTCCAGATGTCAGGCAAGCGGGAGGTGTCATCACGTTTATTCATGTTGTTTGGGTGTTTCTCTATTTCAATGGCTTCCATGATTATTCGACTGTTGAAGTGTTCAGTTTTGGAGATGAGTTTGGTTCTTTCAAAGTCAATTTCATGACCTGTTGTTTTTATGTGCTGGAAGAGAGAGGAAGATTTTTCTTCTTTTTTGACTGCGTTCTTGTGTTCTGCGATGCGTGCGCTTATTCTCCTGTTTGTTTGTCCGATGTATGTGGCTGGACAGACTTTGCATGGTATTTCGTAGACTCCTTGGTTTTCTAGCTCAATCTTGTCTTTGGGGTTTCTTAAGATGTTGGCTATTTTTTGGTCGGTGCAAAAGGCTGTCTTGATATTGTGTTTGTGGAGAATTTTGCTGATTTTGTCTGTGGTGCCTTTGATGTAAGGGAGGAGGGCGGTGCCGTTGTTCTCTTCTGTTTCTTGGTTCTTGGGGGTGTTTCCTTTTGGATTAGTTTGGTGATGGTGTTTTTTGGAATCCGTTCGCAATTAAAACATTCGAGAGAGTGTGTAATTCAGTTTTTAGGTGGTCTTTGTCAGCGAGGCGTTTGGTTCTGGAGATGAGGGTTTTGCTACGGAGTTGATCTGTGCAGGGTGGTGGTGTGATTGTGCATTTAAGTAGCGGTTTGTATGTGTTTTTTTCTGGTAGATGGTATGTCCTAAGGAGCCGTCGGGTTTTTTGTAGATTAGGACGTCCAGGAAGGGAAGTTGGTTGTTGGCTTCTATTTCCATAGTGAATTGTATTTTGGGGTGTAGGCTGTTGAGATGTGTGAGGAAGTTGTTCAGTTTATCTTTCCCGTGTGGCCAGATAACAAAGGTGTCGTCAACATATCTGAGCCAGAGTTTGGGTTTATGTTCGGACTTCTGTAACGCGTTGGTTTCAAAGTGTTCCATATATAGGTTTGCGATGACCGGTGAGAGGGGTGATCCCATGGGTGCTCCTTCTATCTGTTTGTATCTTTGTCCATTGTGGATGAAGTATGTGTTGGTTAGGCAGTGGTTGGTCAGATCTAGGATGTGTTTGGGGGTTGTATTTGTTGTGGATAGCTGTCAAGGCTTCTTGAATGGGCACTTGTGTGAAGAGCGAAACAACATCGAAGCTCACGAGTAGGTCATTGGGTTGTAGGTCTTGTTTCTTTATAATTTCTATGAAGTGGAACGAGTTTTGTACGTATGAAGTGATGGATTCTGCATAGGGCTGGAGTTGTTTGGCAAGAAATTTGGCGAGGTTTTGTAGAGGTGAGCCTATGGAGCTGACTATGGGTCTGAGAGGTGTTCCTTCTTTGTGAATCTTTGGGAGGCCGTAGAGCTTGGGGCATCTGGATGATTTCTCTCTGGGGATGATGCTTGGCTTGATTTCTTCACTTAAGGGAGAGGCTTTTATTTTGGCTTTGGTGGTTTTTTCCAGGTAGGTGGTGGGGTCTGTGTTCAAAGGTATGTAAGCAGGGTCTTGTAGTAGGTTGGATAATTTGGCTTGGTAGTCGGATGTGTTCATCACCACTGTGGCATTGCCTTTGTCTGCTGGGAGAATGATTATGTTGTTGTCTTTCCTCAGGTTGGAGAGGGCTTTTGTTCTTCTTTGTGTAAATTGCTTCTGGGTGGTTTGCTGGAGCAGAGGACATTGGTGACTTGAGTCTGATTTTGTTGGCTTCATCTGGGTTGATTTTGGTTAGGCTGGCTTCCACTCCGCATATGATGTTTTCGGTGGGGATGTGTCTGGGGGCGATTGCAAAGTTGAATCCTTTGGAAAGGACTTTGGTCTCTGCGATGGTGAGTGTCCTGTCTGATATGTTGTGAACTGTTTGTTTCATGGGCTGTTGTGTGGGGGGGTTGGGCTTCTGGCGTTTTTCCAGTTTGTGGAGTTTGTTGGTGTGTGTGTCTGTCTTGTGGGAGGTCTCTGTTTCAGCTCTCCAGGCGGCCAGTTGCTTGGATTTGTTCCAGAGTGTTGGGTGGATTTTGTTGCTGAGTTTGAGGTGGAGAGTGAGTAGGTCTCTGTTGGTTTGATCTAGTAGGTATCTTTTCCTGTGTAGTTCGCTTCTGATTAGGCTAGTTCTGTTCTTTTCAGGATCCTTTCGCTGGATGGGGTTTTTGAGTGGAATTTCAGTTGGAAGCTTGTGGGGATCACATTTTTGTCTCGGCAGTTGCGTAGGAATGCAATGTCACATAAGATGGTGGCTCTTCGGACTTCTAGTTTCTCGTAGGTTCTGGTCAGCTGGAAGGTTTCCTCCCCGTAGAGGTCGGATATTTGTTTTCGTAGATTTTCACGGGTATAGGTATGCATGTTAGGGTGGATTCGGGTTTCTTCCCGTGTAGAAATCTGGTTGTTTTGGCGACGTTTCGACGAGGTCTCACTCGTCATCTTCAGGCTGGTGTTCTGGCTTCTTTCTTCTTGAAGCAAAGTGTGGTCTCAGTTGAAGTCCTTCTATAAATACTGCTATAAATCGTTGACCAGGGCTAGTTTCTATAAATCGTTGACCAGGGCTAGTTTCCAGATGTCAGGCAAGCGGGAGGTGTCATCACGTTTATTCATGTTGTTTGGGTGTTTCTCTATTTCAATGGCTTCCATGATTATTCGACTGTTGAAGTGTTCAGTTTTGGAGATGAGTTTGGTTCTTTCAAAGTCAATTTCATGACCTGTTGTTTTTATGTGCTGGAAGAGAGAGGAAGATTTTTCTTCTTTTTTGACTGCGTTCTTGTGTTCTGCGATGCGTGCGCTTATTCTCCTGTTTGTTTGTCCGATGTATGTGGCTGGACAGACTTTGCATGGTATTTCGTAGACTCCTTGGTTTTCTAGCTCAATCTTGTCTTTGGGGTTTCTTAAGATGTTGGCTATTTTTTGGTCGGTGCAAAAGGCTGTCTTGATATTGTGTTTGTGGAGACAACAACATAATCATTCTCCCAGCAGACAAAGGCAATGCCACAGTGGTGATGAACACATCCGACTACCAAGCCAAATTATCCAACCTACTACAAGACCCTGCTTACATACCTTTGAACACAGACCCCACCACCTACCTGGAAAAAACCACCAAAGCCAAAATAAAAGCCTCTCCCTTAAGTGAAGAAATCAAGCCAAGCATCATCCCCAGAGAGAAATCATCCAGATGCCCCAAGCTCTACGGCCTCCCCAAGATTCACAAAGAAGGAACACCTCTCAGACCCATAGTCAGCTCCATAGGCTCACCTCTACAAAACCTCGCCAAATTTCTTGCCAAACAACTCCAGCCCTATGCAGAATCCATCACTTCATACGTACAAAACTCGTTCCACTTCATAGAAATTATAAAGAAACAAGACCTACAACCCAATGACCTACTCGTGAACCCGAATCCACCCTAACATGCATACCTATACCCGTGAAAATCTACGAAAACATATATATATGTTGTATTTGTTGTGGATAGCTGTCAAGGCTTCTTGAATGGGCACTTGTGTGAGGAGCGAAACAACATCGAAGCTCACGAGTAGGTCATTGGGTATATATATATTTTCGTAGATTTTCACGGGTATAGGTATGCATGTTAGGGTGGATTCGGGTTTCTTCCCGTGTAGAAATCTGGTTGTTCTGGCGACATTTCGACGAGGTCTCACTCGTCATCTTCAGGCTGGTGTTCTGGCTTCTTTCTTCTTGAAGCAAAGCGTGGTCTCAGTTGAAGTCCTTCTATAAATACTGCTGGGGGTGTGTGGTTTGCTTGCTTTGTTGCTGATTGCAGGTTCCTTTGTTCCTTTGTTCTTTTGTGATCTGCTGTGTGGCTGAGGCGATCGTTAAGGGATTAACTGCTGATGGCTGTTTAGATGGCTGTTTACATGCTGGTGGGTTAGATGGCTGGTGGGTTCTGGCAGTATCCTGGGCTTTGGTGGAGTGGGGTCCTGTGTCTTGTGAATTCATTTTGGTCTGGCTACGTGTCTGTGGTCTCCCAATGTTTTTTTGGGGTGTGTGAGTGTGCTCCATGTGGTGACTGGAGTGGGGTGCCGCAGTAGATGGTGCAGTCGTGGTTTTGTTATTGGATGGTGGTTTCGTTTCATCTGTGGGAAGGGTCTGGGTTTGTGTTTGGTGTGGATGGAAGGTGGTGGCATCTTGTGTCCTTTTGGACCTGGTGTCAGTCTTTGTGACAGAGGCTCGTCTGTTGACCAGGGCTAGTTTCCAGATGTCAGGCAAGCGGGAGGTGTCATCACGTTTATTCATGTGTTCAGGTCAATCAAGCCAAGCATCATCCCCAGAGAGAAATCATCCAGATGCCCCAAGCTCTACGGCCTCCCCAAGATTCACAAAGAAGGAACACCTCTCAGACCCATAGTCAGCTCCATAGGCTCACCTCTACAAAACCTCGCCAAATTTCTTGCCAAACAACTCCAGCCCTATGCAGAATCCATCACTTCATACGTACAAAACTCGTTCCACTTCATAGAAATTATAAAGAAACAAGACCTACAACCCAATGACCTACTCGTGAGCTTCGATGTTGTTTCGCTCTTCACACAAGTGCCCATTCAAGAAGCCTTGACAGCTATCCACAACAAATACAACCCCCCCAAGCACATCCTAGATCTGACCAACCACTGCCTAACCAACACATACTTCATCCACAATGGACAAAGATACAAACAGATAGAAGGAGCACCCATGGGATCACCCCTCTCACCGGTCATCGCAAACCTATATATGGAACACTTTGAAACCAACACGTTACAGAAGTCCGAACATAAACCCAAACTCTGGCTCAGATATGTTGACGACACCTTTGTTATCTGGCCACACGGGAAAGATAAACTGAACAACTTCCTCACACATCTCAACAGCCTACACCCCAAAATACAATTCACTATGGAAATAGAAGCCAACAACCAACTTCCCTTCCTGGACGTCCTAATCTACAAAAACCCGACGGCTCCTTAGGACATACCATCTACCAGAAAAAAACACATACTAACCGCTACTTAAATGCACAATCACACCACCACCCTGCACAGATCAACTCCGTAGCAAAACCCTCATCTCCAGAACCAAACGCCTCGCTGACAAAGACCACCTAAAAACTGAATTACACACTCTCTCGAATGTTTTAATTGCGAACGGATTCCAAAAAAACACCATCACCAAACTAATCCAAAAGGAAACACCCCCCAAGAACCAAGAAACAGAAGAGAACAACGGCACCGCCCTCCTCCCTTACATCAAAGGCACCACAGACAAAATCAGCAAAATTCTCCACAGACACAATATCAAGACAGCCTTTTGCACCGACCAAAAAATAGCCAACATTTTAAGAAACCCCAAAGACAAGATTGAGCTAGAAAACCAAGGAGTCTACGAAATACCATGCAAAGTCTGTCCAGCCACATACATCGGACAGACAAACAGGAGAATAAGCGCACGCATCGCAGAACACAAGAACGCAGTCAAAAAAGAAGAAAAATCTTCCTCTCTCTTCCAGCACATAAAAACAACAGGTCATGAAATTGACTTTGAAAGAACCAAACTCATCTCCAAAACTGAACACTTCAACAGTCGAATAATCATGGAAGCCATTGAAATAGAGAAACACCCAAACAACATGAATAAACGTGATGACACCTCCCGCTTGCCTGACATCTGGAAACTAGCCCTGGTCAACAGACGAGCCTCTGTCACAAAGACTGACACCAGGTCCAAAAGGACCTATATATAAAGAGAAGCTACAGTATACTCCATATGAATATGTTAAACTGTAGAGTTGAAGAGTCTCACATATTATTATTATTATTATTATTATTATTATTATTATTATTATTATTATTATTATTATTATTATTATTATTATTATTATTGAAACTTGAGAAGGGAGGTGGCAATGATAAACCATTCCTTGAACATTTTACATTCTTTGAAAACCTTTTTGCCTCCTGGGGTGCTGGGCTGAAATTCATCAGATAGGACCAATCATAAAGGCAACTTTCAATAGGGTTGCATAGAATGCTGTTTTTTCAATGCACTATGGTGAAGTTTGAGCCACATGTGTTATGTCATGTTAGGCGAACCGTCATAGCTGTCCCTCAGAAGATTCCTGGTTCATTTTGTGTGTATGTTGTGGGATTCTTTTTGGGTTTTTTTTTTGGTGGGGGGGATACTGGAGGCATGAACGTGGGGCATCCTAATCCCAATTAGTCTAAGATCATAGAAGGAGATGGTTAATGTGTATACACTTGATACTCAGGCATCTGATTAATTTGCTCATCAGTGGCTTCATGCTAAGCCCAGCGCTCTGTCCCACCATTCAGTACCGCATGGGGTTTCTTAATTAGGCTTTAGCTTAAGGTTAGAAAAATACTGATTACACAGCAAGGAAACAATTTTCTCTGAACACACAAATCCACTGAATATATCCTGACGCATTGTACGACAGACTGCTGCATATTTGCTCGGTATTTACAGAAAGGTTTATTCTGGGAGAGATGGTGTGAGGCAGAGAAGGAAGAAAGGTACCTAGAAAGGAGCTTTTTCCCCCAGACTGAAAAAATGTTTGACCTTTCCCCACTAGCACAATTGTCAGAGGCAAGCTGTAGAAGCGTGCAATGACCACAATTTAATTTGCCGTTCACACGAGTCCCTGTCAATGGCACACAGAATTTCATGTATGACACTGTCAAAAATATATACAGTAACTTTGAAATGAATCCTGTTATATTCCTGCCATGCACATGGTGCCAAAAAGAGTCGGTCACAATTTAACAACCCAACAACAACAAAGGATGCAAAGCATCTCTGCCAAGTTTGATTCTCTGAATGGAATAATGGGATCATCTCAGCATTGGACAAATGGCAGAACCAAACTGGGACACTTCACTCAGACTTGGTCCAGGAGAAAGAACGTCTGGCACAAGCAGTTTCACAGACAAGCCAGGTGTGCAAAACAAAAGATTGGCAAAAGATGGTCTTTGCAGCTACAGCTGAGTATGGGACTGGGTAAGTCATACATCATATCTTAAGAAGCAGAGCAGGGTGGTAATTTTATTGGGCCACAAAAGTGCTTGGGGGTTTTTAAGGGAAAAAAGCAAGTTTTTTTTTTTTTGGCGCTTTGGAATTCTTCATCCAGGTGGCCAGTGCAAAACATGGGGAGGCTGGGAGGAGTAGGAACGTTCAAAACTCATCCTAGCCAAGTGTTATGATCCAAAGCT
This sequence comes from Phrynocephalus forsythii, assembly GCA_029282475.1. NCBI lineage: Eukaryota > Metazoa > Chordata > Lepidosauria > Squamata > Agamidae > Phrynocephalus > Phrynocephalus forsythii. The sequence continues at coordinate 18,096,539 of JAPFRF010000004.1, forward strand.
GAAACTGCCAGCGCATAGACCCAGCTGAAGTTGCGATCATGCTGCATCCCTCTGAAGTAGAATCAATCGCCTGCCCCCATCTCTGCTGCCACTCAGCAAACTGACTGTTCATTATTCTTTCATCAAAGCACATAGTCCCTCTGTTGACACACAGTGGAAACACTTATTGCCGCATTCAGCACGTTCACCCATGTATTCACTCCATTCCTTGACTGAGCTGAGATTAAAGAGAGAAACCTGGACAGGAATCTGCCGTTATATTGGAATTCTAGAATTTCAGTGTGTTGAAGAAAATATAGGAATTAGAGATGGGAATGAATTTTAAAAATTAATTGGAAAATTTGTCAAAAATTGCTAATTCCTTTATTCTTTATAGTATGGATCTATACCCCCGATGATTATGAATCAATGCATTTTAATGATTTGTAATTCATAAAGACATACTGGGTTATAAAATAGCCTGCAAAGCACCTAGAGAAAAAAATGCAGAGAAGTTTCTCCTGACTCTCCTCTACAATCTTTCCAAGTTTGGTGAAGATAGGGCTTCTCCAAGATGGTTACTTCACATCCACTCTTGTCCCAGGAGGAAGTTTGTTGCATGTTGATGTTGGTCGTGGTCACATGGTCTTCTTACGGTTCTGTCCCTGTTCCCGTGTACACATGGGCGTGATTGATGATATCAGCATGACTATTTCCGCATGTCCTCATTCCATGAAGAGATATGAAATTCCATGCCTTTGTGCTTCGTTTTTTTTGTCCCGACCTTCCTTTTTTTGATGTTTTGATTCTCCGAAGTCTTGCCTTCAATGCGTTATGGAGCTAAGTTTGAGGCATTTGTCTTTTAATCTCTCTGCACTGCGTTGCTGACTCCATAGGGCATGTATTGGTGAATGGCACTTCACACTCCTGCCACTAGATGGAGAATGGCATATTGTGTGATGAGCCTTACCTCACGGGCACTTGTCTCAGAACAAGAAGCGAGATGAGGAGATTCCTGAGGCCAGGGAGGGGAATCTCTTGGTTGGGATGAACTCCCTTGTCCTGCAATGGACGTGCGGTTAGATTTCTTCGTACTGGTCCCTAGCGGGACCGCGAACAGCAATGAGATGGACGTGAAGTATCAGCCCAAGCCAGTTGCTAAAAGACACGTTTCGGAGGTGAGATACTTCATGGGTGTATAACACAGATGTCTGAAACCCTATCTTCACCAAACTTGGATGGATTGTAGAGGAGAAGTTTATCTTCAATTCTGTTGTCTCTGGGTGCTGGGGGAGCAGGGGTGTATTTGGGGGTGTATAAATCAAACATATCAGAACCCAAACTTCACCTAATCTGCAGTGCTTATACAGGAGAATCAGGGGAAGGTTGCCTCCAATTTCGATGTCACTAGGTGCCTTGGAGGGATTTTATAGATTTTTTAAAGTCAGAACTGAATTTACAAATTCATTTACCTATTCATTGACCTTGATGAATCATGATTTTTTTCTGATTCGTGCCCAAATCCAGTATAGTAGGAGTGTATTTTTGTTTAAATCTTTTGCTTGAACTACTCAAAATTGTATTGCAATTTTGGGGGAAACTGGCACCAGGTAGATAATTCAATCGTTAATGCAGGAGAGGGGACAAATTATGGCATGCCTACGGGAACTATCTCAAATCACAGCACATGGAATATCCATTTCTAACATATTCCAGAAGTGCTGAGCATGCCTGAAAAGAAGGCACAGACCCCCTCCCTACACATTGTAAGTATTGCATACTTTGTTCTTTTTATTATTGTAATTTGATTATTTGGTTTGATTGATTAGTTTTTATTTACTATTTTAAATTACTTAATTTGTTTTTATATTTTGTATATGTTTGTAATCCGCCCAGAGTAGCTTTTTTGCTAGATGGTTGTGGTATATAAATAAATAAATAAATAAATAAATAAATAAATAAATAAATAAATAAATAAATTCCACCCACCACTGCTAGTAGTACTATCTTCTTCTTCTTCTTCTTCTTCTTCTTCTTCTTCTTCTTCTTCTTCTTCTTCTTCTTCTTCTTCTTCAGCTGGCAACCAGTATCATTACTTCCAGATGCCTGTGCAATTTCTGCCTTAAGAGCCAAAACATCATGACAGATCTTGGTTACTAGGCATCTAGGTAGGCAAATTGTAGCCCACATGGGCCCCCAGAAGGGCTCCTCAGGATCCTACGCCCTTCAAAGATCCAAAGTTCAGGAAGTGAGGGAACCATCTGATGTCCAGTGTCCTGCACGGGTCAGGTCTTTGTATACCGATCCCTGCTATATGCCTTGACTCATCATCTGCGGCTCTGGCTTAGCCTGTGATATGTTTTAGATCTGCCCTGTTTGGGACAGCTTATATGTTTGTGAAGATTCTCAGTCATCCAGGTGAGGTTATCTGGAAAATGAGTCATGTCAACTGGACTTATTTTCCTGCTTATACCAGAATTCACAAAGATTGACTCTCTCAAGCACTCTAAGGAAGAGCAAGGAGGACTACACCCAGATGGAGAAAAACAATCATATGCCACAGCAAGCTGGTTCACACTTGGAATGGGAAACAAAGCACACCAATGCGAGGATAGAAGCTGAGACGCACACTTTGGCTCTCGGTTTTGAAAGTACAAACTGTTTTTTTCCAAAAATGATCCACATGGGCTAATGTCCTGAACAAGAGAGAAAATCCCATGGAACTAAACTGGAAACCATTGCCACTCCCTCAGTCCATACCTCTGCTTAAAAGCTAATTTTCTGCCTGGTAGCAAATGCAAAGACACTTGTCTTTTCCTGGCGGCAAAACCCTGACAGATGGGAGCCCACCAGTTTGTAATGGTTCAGTGTTCCATCATAAAGAGGCAGCCATGATGTTTCAGTAGCACTTGGCATAAGGGAAAGCTGCACAAACTCAGTTAACATTGAGCTAAACTGCACAGCTAAGTAACAAAGAAGATTGGATACACACAGAAGAATAATTTCATAGAATTCAGAGGGTTTTCTGAAAGGAACATAGAGTTTTATTCTGCTGTTTCTGTCACAAAGGTGTTTTTTTTCTCCTCAACTCACCACATGCCGCCTCCTGCTCTACTCCCAAAGGGTAGGGCTGGCTTAAGACATTTTGCTGCCTGAGGTTAAAAAAAAATGGTTCACTCTGTGGCAACTGACTGGATCTATATAATCACTGGTGATAAAACAGCATCCTTTACCATGCCAGTGAGTAGCGGGTGAGGGATTGTTTGCTCTAAAACAAACACAATTATCTCTCTGAAGCTTTCCTAGTGTTCAGTTTCCAAAGCAGTGGATAACAGTGCATTGCAGAGGCTAATTTCCCCCCATCTTATTTTAGAAAAGTAACTCAGAATTATGAAAAGAGCATGCAGGGTAAGTTAATTTACTTTCTAAAAGTTAGACTCTGTAGTTAACTTGTTTGCTGGCATACCAAAAAGCCACATTGCAATTTCCAATTATTTTCAAAGAATACCTAGAAATCAAAATGTAATTTTTTTGCCATGTGTTTGTTCAAATATGCTAAAAGACTAAGAAATTGATTTCTTTTATTATAGATTTTTACTTTTTAAAGAGGTGTGTTTTAAAGGCTTTTGGTTGAAATAGCTAAAAGCTTATAACTAAAAAATATTTTTCCGTCTTAAGTATTTGTCTATAACTTAAGGTCAGTCTTCAGATATTTAAGGAACTGGCATCTACAGCCCTGTTTATAGCTATAAGAATAGATTTTGAAATAAATGCCTTTGACTTCTCAAAAGATAAATGTTTTCCATAATGTTTGGATTTTTATGCATAAAAGAAATGTGGGTGACTAAAGCTTGTAGAATGTGGCAATCTAATGTGGTCTGGACTCATTTTTCTCTGTTTATTTACTAGAGTAAAAACAGTGACCCCCCACCCCACCCCCATCCTCTGAAGAGAGTTGGAGCAAATTTGTAAGCTATGTTTCTGGTGAATCAGGCAGAAACAATTTATTTATTTATTTATTTATTTATTTATTTATTTATTTATTTATTAAATAAATAAATAAATTTATATACCGCTCCATCTAGCTGCATGGCTACTCTGGGCAGTAAATAAATGACTTGTATCTTGATAGTCAGGTGAACTCTGATATGATTGTCATATTATCTGGTTCACACTAATACTTAACCCTTTTAGCAATAAATGTTAGCTCTAACAGACCCCCCCCCACAGACTCAAACAACCAAGGGGTTTTATAAAGATCTATAGGGCTCTGATGATTTTGTTTGAGTGCCATACCTTTGACCTTGAGAAGTCGATGGAGGAGAGCAAGGGATGGAGAGATATAAAATATCAGGGAGAATATGCAACAGAGTAATCAAGAGAGAGCATTTTTGGGGAAAGCATGTGAGTAGAGATGGGCACGAAATGAAAAACAAAATGCTGTTTTGTTGTTTCATTACATAATGAATTCCACCAAACCCCTTTTTTCTGTTCAGAAACTGAACCAGGGGAGCTTCCTTGGATTCTGCCCTGGAAGCTCCCAAAATTTGGACTGGTTTGGGGTTCAGGGGGCTGAGTTATTAAGCTCCAAAGTGTGCCCCCCAGGTAATTTTAAAAGTGCTTTTTTCTTTAAAAGACAGAGGTTTCAGTCTAAAGAGAAAGGTGGTAGTCAGAGGAAGTGCCCACCCTGATTGAACCAGATAATTAATTGCTTCCTCCTGTGTAGTAACGTAGTGCTCATACTACCATGTAATATAACACAGTGGAAGAACTAGCACAGGAGGCTATTAATTCTCCAATTCAATATAACAAAACCTTATGCACTTGAAAATAATTGGCATGGAACTCTCCCTTTTAAAGAAAAACACTTTAAAAATTACCTAGGGGGACCCACTTTGGAGCATAATAACTTGGCACCCTGAACCCCAAATCGCTCCAAATTTGGGAAGTTTCCAGGGAAAAGCCCAAGGAAGCTCCCCATTATTTATAGAGTTCTGAATCATTTTGTTTCATTTACAAAAAAGTTACTAACAAAATGAAACTACTAATGAAACAAAACACTATATTTTCATTTCATACCAATCTCTACATGTGAGACAGCTAGACCTAAAAAGATGGGGAGACCTTAGGAGTATAAGAAGAGGGAAGGGGGATGAATATTCTTAGGGGATGCACACAGAAGATCTCTCTCTCTCTCTCTCTCTCTCTCTCTCTCTCTCTCTCTCTCTCTCTCTCTCTCTCTCTGGTTACTACATGAGTGACAGACATTCCCTGTTTCTTTGCTTTGAATTCATAATGCTCTTGTTTGCCTCTCTGTTCAGGTCAAGATGCTGGTTTTGATCTATAAAAATCTATCTGCATTTTATGTTGTTGTACAGAGGGACCTCTGGGCCAGTGTGGCCTCTGAACCTAAAGCCTCAAATGGCTAGAGATCGGAATATTTGAGAGACCACCTCCACCCATATGCACCTGCTCAGTATTTGGGGGGAAATCACCACTGGTCTCGTTGCATGTCCCACCACCCAGTTTTGGTGAAGTCATGAGATGGGGGCTTTTTCTCTAAGGTTCCCAACTGGGGGATACCCTTCCAAAGGAAGTTAGGCTTCTTTGGTCTCTGTTGAGCTTTGGATGAGCAGTTAAGTCAGGCATGTCCAAACTTCGGCCCTCCAGATGTATTGGACCACAACTCCCAGTCCTTTGCCATTAGAAGTACAGGCTTGGAATTCTGGGAGCTGTGGTCCAAAACATCAGGAAGGCTGAAGTTTGGACATGCCTGAGTTAAGTGCTCTTCTCAATGGAGTAAGCTATGTTTATCCTCCATAATGCACTCCTTGTTCATCACAGAGTCATTAGTATTTTTCCTACCATCCATACAATCTAAATCTTGTTTCAGCTAAATATATGTTAAAGGCCTTGTAAGCTCATATGGGGTGATATGATTCTTCATATAGGGTTTTACATGTAATAACTAGTATTTTGAATTGAGCCCAGAAACTGCTTAGCAGGAAGCATGTAATAAGGGAAATACATGCTCTCTGTAACCCATGCCTGTCAACAGTCTGGCTTCTAGTAACAAGTAACACCTAGGTTACTTAAGTGTTATGAATAATTGTTAGTCACAAAAGTTATTTTAAAAGACATTTTTACAGGAATTTTTCAATTTTTATGCCACTGTCGTTTCAACCTGATGATGCGGCAAAGGAAGCATTATATGGCTAATTTGGCTATACATTGTGTTTTAGTATTTCTAAGATGAAATATCAGAATTAGCCACTAGAGGGAACCAGAGAGCATTCTCAATATTTTTCTGTTTTGACAATGAAAACATGTAAGGTTGAAGCAGCAATAATTAAAATGGCAAACTGGTTGCCAAGAATTAATTATCAATACAATGCATTTTCCAAGATAACACATTCTGATTATGAAGACATATTTATTTGTGACATCAAAAGGGCCTCTCAATAGATCTCAGGATTTGTTCCTGAAATCTTAGGGAACAGAAGCTGCTGGCCTCTACAAGTGAGAAGAGGCAAAATGATTTCCAAAATAGCTCTAACATTTTTCCTTGGCTCTTTATGGGCACCAGGACTACTAAGGAGAAGGTATTAGGTGGGAGGTACACAGAAGTAATGTATAAGGCAAAAAGAAGGCTGATACATTTATTTATCTGGAAGCAAACAGAAGCCTCTATTTAGCCTGATTATCAACCTCACCGAGAGAAATTAAGTATGAAACCTTTTCTTCAAGAGTGCTTCAGAGCTTTGTGATGCACCCAAGGTTCAGTATAGAAGGAGGAGGGACAATTCTCTCTGAAAAATTACATTCCATTATTAGGGAGGGCAACTCCAGGTCCGTCCCGACAAGCAGTGTGACTTGGATCAATGTAGGTTGGAACTGTAGTCCCTTTCTCCCACTGATCTGGATTTACCACCAATGAAATCTAAATTAAGGATGCAATCCAATGGGCATTTGTCCTGCTTTTTGGCCTGCTGCGTGCGGGGGGGGGACTGGTTTGCCCCTCCCCAAGAGATCACCTTCACAAGACATAATTGTTGGAGAAAACTAGCTCATTCCCACGAAAGCCCCATGTGAGTGGTTCTGCCCACATGTTATAATCATTTAAAATTTTCCTCTAGTCACACAAGAGCTCAGGGGGAGGTGGGGATGGAAATGTTTAGAGGGTTCTTCACAGTGTTAGGAATCAATGCAATAAGCTGACATTTCCCCCTGTGGCATAGTGCATGCACTTCTCTATCAAGCTACCTGGCAGAATCAGAAGCTAGGAGAATAAATTGGCAAACAATGCGATTGCCACCTAACAGCCATTCTCAGTTTTCACACGTCTTGCAACCTCAGCAATAATGAAATGTCAGGTGTTTTATAAATCTCAATTTGTGAAGGAAAGAAGGAGGGAAAGTCTAGGTTTTTGTTCTATTTTATGAGATAGGTTTTATTTTTTTTCAGATGGCCATTTCATTTAATTCCTTCTGCATCAAAAATTGTCCAACTTCCTGATATGGCCAGATATCTGATTGGGTAAGACCTATTCACACCGGTGGGATCTATTTTGCTTTGACTTATCTAGCCAAGCTGGATACAAAATTGTGATTCAGGGCAAAGACGTTGACCTAACTTGTTCCAACAACCTCTGTATTTATATAACCCTCTGTGTGAGTAGCAGGTGAGGGATTCAGCACAAGTTGATTACAACTCGGATTGGCAGGGGAATGATGATATCTCTCAGCACTCAAGAGATTTAATACAAAACTGTACAATTGACCAGCCGAATAGAACCAGAACTGATCCCAAGTGTCCATTTAGCATTTCCTTTTCAGTAGATATGAGGCTGGGACTGACACAAATACAGTTAGCTATGGGAGAGCTTTTTTTTCTTCATATTTTCTTTGCTAGTATTAAAAAGAGGCATTCAGAAATTCTTGGATAGTTAGGACACCCTTGAAGTTTGTTTTTCAGTCCAGTTTACAACTCCACTTTTTCCTGAATGAGCTCAAGATGGTGTCCATGGCTGCACTCTTCCCCACGACCACCTCATAGCAATCTTGTGAGGCAAGTCTGACAGAAACAAAACAAAACCCCAATAGTTCTGTAGGAAATTTCATAGTTCACTGAAGAGCAGAAGCTGGATATCCCAACATCTGAATGCATCTCTGACCTGTATATATTGAACATGAGCCAAAGCCAACAATAATAGTTTCCATTTGAGGCCTGCTCTAGCTTTAAGACTTCCAAGATAAATGATGCAGCCCAGCTATATGGATTAGATCACTCAGTTTATCCTTCACCAAGTAGGCTGCTTTGCTATACAGCAGGACACTCCTTATGCATGAGGTCAGTATCCATGGTCAGAAAATTATAAATATTAAAAGAAAAAAAAATCCAGAAAAATCTATTTCCAGATGTGCAGTATTATTAGAATCAGCAACGAAGGAGCCAGAGATCTTGCAATCAATACTTGTTAGTAGGTAGGGACACCTTACGAAAAATGACCAGCTGTTTTGTCATTTCGCAAGGTTTCAAAATATTACAAAACTAAACAAAATGACAGACAGCATGTCATCACGAACCAAACCAAAATGATGTTTTCAGTTCAGCTCCTCTGAACTGGGAACCCATCGCCAGATCTCCCTTAAGGCAAGGGGCTGCGATTGGATGGCTATTTCCCAGTTCTTGCCACTGCCTCCCAGCTGATGTTGACAGCCCAAGCTGTCAAAAAAAAAAAAAAACAGCTGGGAGGTAGTGGGGATGGGCCAATTTAAAAAGGCTCCAGCCTTTGACAGCTCGACTGGAGCCTTTTAAAATGTCCCCTCCCCATAACAGAAAGGCTCTCGCTGTTTCTGGCGGGCAATTTTAAAAGGGCTCTGGTGGAGCCTTTTAAAAATTGTGTCCCCCCCCCAACAGCGAGAGGCTACCTGTTGTGGGCAGCCAATTTTAAAAGGGCTCCAGTGGAGGATCGCTATGGGGGGGGCATTTTAAAAAGGCTCCAGCCTTTGACAGCTCAGCTGGAGCCTGTTTAAAATGGCTCGCTTGCAAGCGGGGCATTTAAAAAAGGCTCCAGGCAAGCTGTCAAAGACTGAAGCCTTATTTAAATGTGCCCCCCGCAACAGAGAGAGTGCTCTCACTGTTGCGGCAGCACATTTTTAAAAGCCTTTTTAAAATCCCCCACAGCATCTTCATTTTGTTTCATTTCATTTTGTAAGTAACAATTTAAAAATAGTAATTACAGATTGAAACAAAACACAAGGGGGATGAAATGGAATGAAATGAAACAGTATTTTTCTATTTCATGCCCATCCCTACATTAGTGAAAAATAGATAGAATGGCCTCTGTCACTATCTATTGGCCATTTCTGGTAATGGATCTGAAAATACATTTCCTGCCCCCCCCTTTACCATGCTAGATATACGTAGAGTTCACTATTATCCACAGTTTTAAGTATGGGGGGGAGTATTTGAGCCATTCCCCAGCAGACATAGGAGTCCTACCATATACACTCATCTTCTTTTTCTATCCATCTTCTCACAATTGAACTGTCCTACCTAGTAAGGCTGCTTCTTTTTTATCTTCAGTAGTTCATTGTCCTCAGTGACTCCATCTGAACCTGAACTTCTATAGCATCCTGAAGACATGTCTCTCATCTGATTCCAGAAGCTACAGTCAAGCCTTTTTACATATTTGGAGGAGAAATCAGAAGGGGATGCAAGGGTCTCCAGATCCAACGAGGAGGAAAGCCACCTGCATCTTTAGAGAATCACTGTCAATCAAGCTGATAGTACTGGGCTAGATGGACCAATGATCTAACTCAGTACAAGGCACCTTCTAAAGCTCCAAACTTTCATATTTGTGATAAGAAGCTCTATAGTAGTAAGAGCTTGTGAGGTCCTTGCTTCCTAGGAGTTGAGAACCTTGGCCAAAATCCTGTTGCTTAATGTAGGAAACTGCACTAGAACAGGCACACTGAATCAATGGGGGTTTGGTGAGTTACCTCCTCTGCAGGCTCCATTGAATTGAATACTAAAGTTAACTAAGCTCACTGCCATTGTTTATTCTCCTCATCCCAGAAATCATAAGACGGCCAAGCCAAAACTGGAGCCTCCAAGCAATTACCCAAGTGTTCTTGGAGAATCCAGATATTTGCATACATTGGGTAAATAATGGATTCAAAAAAACAATAACACCCCACCCATTGGGACCTGCAAATCAATGCTCTCGCTTATCTGCCCTCACAAGCGGGATGCAGACATTCAGGTTCTCAGCCAACCATTTTCTTTAAGAATGTCATACCTATTAGGTCACCATGAATAGACAAGGACACATTTGATTTTGGAGGCTAACCATGATCAAGCTTGGTCAGTACTTAGACGGAATCTCTAGATAGGGCTAAGAAAGAATCCCGCCGGGAACTTAAGGCAACCACTGCCAGTCAAAATTAGGTGGACCAATGATCTCTTTGATTTAGTAAGAAGTCGCTTCCCATTTCCCACTGCCCTCGCCAGCCACTTTTCTTTCCCAGGTGTCACTGTGTTCCCTGCCTACTGAACTTCTCTAGTCCTCATCGAACCAGTTAGAGCTGATGGTCTCTTTGGTCTCAGCTTTGGTCTCAGCCTTCACTCCATTTTTCTTACACCTCCTTCTCATTTTTTTTTCTGCCTCTTCCTTCCCCATTCCCCTCTCCCACAGCTACAGTCCTGATGGCTTTCTCTTTGCCATTAGAAGATGCTATAAATGAAATAAATCAGAAACCAGCCCTGAGTGACTCAGATGGTTATTAACAATTAATGAGCGGCTGCCGTGGCCCAACCTTTGCAGTACTGTATATAAATGCATTGTTGCAATAATGAGCTCTCCCAACTAAACTGAAGTAACGCATTCTGTCAGAGGTAAAGAGATCCTCCAGGCAGGATGTTGCAAATAGATTTCAGGCAAGACCACAGCAGAACATGTCCCTGTGTCACAAGTATGTTTTATAATCTAATTTCAAGAGTACAGTTCCTGCCTTAAATGATGACATGTTGGCACAATGCTAAATTCAAGTGATTATTTTTTTTAGCCCCTTTTACACACAGATGTTGCCATGGCAACATCTTGGTCTGAGAAATTGGGGAAAGCCAGCTGTAGTCGGAGAGGCAGCATACAATCAATAATGGGAAAATAAATCACAAAATTAAGTGGGTGGGCCAGTAATAAGGAAATGGTCCCTTCTGAGGTGCCCCTTCACCTGGCTGGTGACACAAGACTGAAAGGTTCGGGGGAGGGGGGAGATTGAGGGGGAAATACTCTGAAAAGACAGGGCAGAGACCAGATCTCTTGGAGGAAGAATTGATTTCACAGGAGTGCACTTTATAACCTTAAACTCACTGTTGTTCTTGTTGCGCCTTTACCGATACTTTCTCAGTGCTTGATGAAAGATAAGATCATGCACTCCACTTGACCATGCTTGTCCCTAAAAATGGAGCCTGGCTGGGATGCCAAAGGACTTAACATTAACTTTGACTTTGAAAGTCCTACTGATTCATTGGATCTAATCTAGGTGGAAGTAACAGCCAAATGTAAGCAGAATGTCCCTATGCACTCCTCACAGTCACTAATTTCATATTAAACGAGAAAGTGTTGGCGAATCTCCTTGCATCCCTCAGTCCCATCATGGAGTCAGAAAAGACCTATGCTGGAAACCAGGAAGGAAAGTTGCCAGTAAGTGGAGATCATGAGTGAACAACCATTGGCCCTTTAAATGTTTGGGCATACTACTCCTATCCCAAGAATTGTGGAAACGGTGGTCAAAAACATTTTGATGACACAAGGTTTCTCTGGTGTAAGTAATACTGGGCTAATACTTAGATAAGACAACCCGTATTGGAAAGTTTTTATTAAAATTCTGTTATCCAGCTCCTCCATTGATGAGTCACATTAAGCTTTTATCTGTTGTAAAAGCAAAGCAAAGTGTTCTGCTTATATACTGCCCATCATGCTTAAAGCACTCTCTGCGTAGTAATTATGCAGGCTACACATTGCCCCCTCCCCCCTCAGCAAGCTGGGTACTCATTTTACCAGCCTGAGAAGGATGGTAGGATGAATGAACCTTGAGGCTGCTATCTGGAATTTAACCCCAGGTCATGAGCACACTTATGGCTGCTGTACAGCTGTTTAACCACTACACCACGAGGCTATTTCATCACTACTCTTGTCCCCCTGGGTCCACTTATCAGCCAATGATTTTGAGTGCTTTCTTCCATTAAGCCTATAGTTTCTGGGTCCATTCCCTGAACTTTTTTATGCATGATACTTAGGCAGCTCATGACGGGGAAACGTAGTACCTCTTGTCCCATTCTACAAATTGTCCCAACATAATGCCCAAACTCTGCTTATTACTGTATATCACTGCATTGTTTTTAACCTTATATTAAACTATGAGCTGCCTGGGATGTACTGGGTGAAAAACAACATCTACAAGTAGCATATAAATGCTAGGAATTTCCACAGCAAAGGTTGCACTTCTTTACCCACTTGAATAAGTCTAATCCAATTTTACAGGAATTATTTTACCTCATTATTGTTGCTCATTTTAGTTGTAAGAATTATAACTTAGTTAATATTCATAGAATTTCATTGTAGGCAATGTTTAATAGCAACTTCACAGTAGACAGAAAATTAAATCTGTGCTGGGAATGGAAGTAGCAGGTTGTAAGCAACAAAAGATGCATGTAACATAGAGTGTGGTGAAGTTCCATTTCAAAAGTACTACAATGTAGAGGTGTGTACGAAACAGAAAACCGATGGTTCGGTTCATTCTGTTTCGCCCCCCCTCAGTGTGTTTCATTTCGTTTTGTATGAATTTTTAAAACAAAAATTTGTACGAACCAAAGTAAAATGAACTGGTTCGGCTTACCTGGATGGCAGTACTGATCCAGGTGGTGGTGGTGGAGGCGATCCCAGCGGCGATGATCCTGGTGGCAGCCACGGCAGCAGGCCAGAAGCCCCTGGAAGCAGCCACAATGAATGGTTGGAGGCCACGCTGGGCAGCTGAAGGCCTTGCCACCACCTCTGGAGCCCCTGCAGCGACTGTGCCAGGTGGTGGGAGGCCTCACCGCCACCTCCAGAGCCTCAGCAGCTCCTCACCGCCGCCTTCAGAGCTCCCCCGGACCAGGGAAGAGACACCAGTGGGGTGGGGAAAAAAACAAACAGAACGAAATGGAAATTTTCATTTCATTTCGTTTCATTTTTCTTAGAAGGGGCTGTTCATTATTTGCTTCGTTACCTAATGAAACAAATAACAAATTACAAAATGAATTTTTTATTTGTTTCGTGTCCATCTCTACTACAATGTAGTCTCAAAGTTACTATTCTAGCGTGATAAGTACTAGCTTCTAGTTATTTTGAAACATCACTTTTTAAGATCACTTGAAGGCAGTTTTGGCAGATGTTATCACCTTGAAGCAGCAGGGAAGTATTTTGTTTCATCTTTTGAATTTTATAGTGCCATATCAAAACTTGCCTCTAGAACAGAGCTTGTTAATAACAAAGCAACTGACTGCTTTTGCAAATGGAATAACAGACAACAGTGATCTCTCGCTATCTCATAAAGTGGCAAATATAATAAATGTCTTTTAAAACAAAAACAAAAAACCCTCAAATCTGGATTCCTGTAGATGAAAAAAATCTCTCACATAGGGCACAGTTCTCTAAAAAAGAGAGCAGAATGCTAAATTCGAGGGATAGGCACATGTCCCCCTCCCTTAGAATGTAGCATCCTGTTTTTCCCTCTTAACGTAAACAAGTAAAGGGCATGTAGATCAAGGCTGGCCTACCCTAACCGGTTTAAGTGACATTGCATCCGTCTCCATAGTGACTTTGACAGTTACTTCACATCCATTCTCGTCCCAGGAGGAAGTTCATTGCGTGTTGATGTCAGCTGCGGTCACATGGTCTTCTTCCGGTTCTGTCCCTGTTCCCATGTACGCACAGGCATGATGGATGATACTGGCATGACTGCTACCACACGTCCTCATTCCATGATGAGATGTGAAATTCCATGTCTTTGTTCTCTTTTTTTTTCGGTCCGACCTTCCGTTTTTTAATGTTCGATTCTCTGAAGCCTTGCCTTCAATGTGTTATGGAGCTAAGTTTGAGGCATTTGTCTTTTAATCTCTCTGCATTGCATTGCTGACTCCGTAGGCAATGTACCGGTGAATGGCACTTCACAGTCCTGCCACTAGATGGAGAATGGCACATTGCGTGACGAGCCTTACCTCACGGGCACTCGTATCGGAACGAGAAGCATGACGAGCAGATTCCCGAGGCCATGGAGGTGAATCTCTCATCCCACTTAAATCACAGTTCAGGGGAAGTGGTTGGGATGAACTCCCCTTGTCCCACAATGGACGTGCGGTTAGATTACTTTGTACCGGTCCCAAGCAGGACTGCGAACAGCGATGAGATGGACGTGAAGTATCTGCCATTATCTGCTTGTTTCTAAATCCTCACTGGGGTGAAAAACTGAATCCTCACTGGGGTGAAAAACTGAACCCAAATAGCTGTGAGTATCCAGTAGCTATCCATTCAGACATCACCATCTGAGTACTATATGAATAAGCTTTTTGGGTGCCTCCTTCAGCAGTCACTTGTCTTAGATATCTCTGATTTCTCTCCAATCTTGAGGGATCTGTAAATCTAGCATTCTGTTCCCATTGTGGCCAACCAGATGCTCAAGGAAAAAGCCCCAGGCAGACACTCACATCAATAGTACTCTGTTGAACAAGGTGGGCAGCACTTACTGGATTGTGGGAATCTGAAACTGCCACAGATCTCCCGGTTTTTCTATCATATTTATCTCACTATATAAAGCTTGGTGTTGGGTGTTAAGAACCCAATAAATGCCACACTGGGTTAAGCACAAGGTCAATCCAATCTTGCATTCTGTTCTCATTGCAGCTGGCGGGATGCCTATAGGGAGCCCCCAAATAGGACACAAGTGTTTGCATTTTCCAGCTATAGTACAGTATTGGTATTCACAGGCATAGCTAACAGTAGACAAGCTCTTCCAATGGAAAAAGCCTACTTCCTCTTCTACTACTACTATTACTCTTCAGTGCCTTGCAACTGTGAACAGAAGGATTCTCTGGGGTACATTATCAGTGGATGAAGAGTACTGGCTAGGTTCATTCAATCTTTCCACCCCCCACCCCATGACAGAACTAAACTATGGTTCCTGTGCCACATTATAGGATTTGAGGAGTCTGAAATTCACCACACCCCACTCCACTTGGCTGCTATTCAAGGAATCTTTGATACTTGGAAGTGAAGTTATTCTCATACTGGAAATGATGCCTTCTTTATTTAACTCAGTTCCTTCCTTATAGAATTATCAGAAATGGTAAATACACAGAGTTAATGATGATTCCCAGGGCCTCTATTTGCTTTACAGTTTCAGTGCCTTTCATCTCTGTGCCACCGCTGCACCTCACTTGTGCTGCAAAAATGCTGGGGGAAGAACACTCATCGAAATTAATTACAGTGGCTTTCAATCAGAAGAGGGCGGCAGCAGAAAACACCTCCTCCTTGGAAAATATTTATCGCTCAGCCTTCAGCGATAACCTTGGCAGTGGATTGAAAAGCCACCTTTGAGTGAATGCGCGTAACTATGTCTTGGAAGTGAGAACGGCTGAAATGAGTCGGTCACCCTGATGGGTAAACAATGCCAGAATCAAGTCAGCCCATGCTCAGTGGAAAATGAAAGCCATTGAAATCAACTTAGCTTGTGCTCAACTAGTCCTGGTTCATGTAAGCCAGTTAAGCTTGTTTGGTAGAGGTCATCTTTTCTAGCCACTCAGGCAATAAACTTGTGGGATTTGGTTTCAGCTTATCCACAAAGTTATTTTTCTCTTGCCTCATTAGATATCTTGCCTGTCTCTATTGCTGTGCCTGCATATCTCCTGCTAATAATCAGGCTTAAAGGTGCTGAGGCAACAGCTGGTAAAATCGCATAGGCCAAAGCAAAGGAGGCTAATACCTCCAGTTTTGTAGAGGCTCTGAGTCCGCTCCGGTTTCAGTCAGGAACTACACAGAAGCAGTGCAGATTTCCTAAGCTGAATCCCTGGGATCAGCTCGGTCCCTCAGAGACCTCCTTTAAAGTTCATACCAAACACTGTGCCATTATGTAGAGACACAAATAAAAAGTCTATTTTCTTCATATTACTGGTACGTGACATACTTCGAACATGTACCAGTGATGACGTTGATGACTCAGATAATATCCAGTTGGGTTTGCTGAGGGATCCTTAAACCAACCGCAGGAAAGTCCCTTCATCTCTCTTTTTTGTTGGCCGTGAAGACGAGGAGATCCTGTTGTCTTCACTTCTGTAACTCAGGGACTGACAGATGAATGAGGGGTTGTTTATTTCCTCCGATGGTCTGTATCCATGCCTAAATATTTTTAATCAAATAGTGCCCAGGGAAGGGCACCTATGATCCAGTTCTTTTAAAAGAATCTTGTAATCCTTTTATTTCTCCCTGTATGCAATAGAGCTTAATTCCTTTCACTGCAGCTTGCTTTATCAGCCCTGCACACGTACTTGAGACTTCCCCAGTTAATAAAACAGGGAAGCCAGATTTCAGCACTTGTTCACTTGGTCTGGTTTTTATCTGACCCTCCTGGTTCTGGAGAGGGAAATAAACAGCCCGCCAAAGAAACCCATCTGTTGGGGTTGGGGAGACGAGGTTTCCCCTTCATCTTTGTTTTGTTAAAGGGAAAGGTGGCAGATGCGGCTTTACTAACAGAGTACTATGTTAGCAACTGTCAGACAGTCCATAAAATCCTTTATTGGCTGCCTGAAATCAGAACCCCCAAAGTCAGGCTGAACAGCATGGCAGTGGCCCTAGCATAATTTCCCCCAAGACTGGTAAAAGCAGTAAACATGAAATTTGAATGTTTTTGGTCTCCAGAACAAACACACTTTTTGGAATTAGGCTTTTCACAACAATAACAACAAACCAAACCAACGTGTTTTCTTTTCGCAAATCTTATACACAACTTTGCCTACACTGAACATACTGCAACAGTCATTTTGTTCCATGTCAGAGCCTCTGGGGATTTGGGTTTTGTTTTGTGTTGTTTTAACTGCAATTCCTAGAATCCCCAGTCAGCATGGCCGTTATGGAGAGGGTGCAAAGCACTAACACAGATCTGTTAACTTCTCCCAGCTCAGCTGTCCTACGATGTTTTCTTAAAACCAGCGTGTGCAGATGCCAGAAATCCTGCTTTAACTGCAAGGATGCAATTTTAATAGGCATGGCTAATGACGAATGTCCTGAAAAGCTTTTGGGATCACAGTTCAGTTTGTAGGAAGATTCTTTTAAGGTGGCATTCTACAAGAACTCGTGGGTTAGTACACTCTGCAAAAATAATTGTTACGCAGTTTTGGCATCTTGATCACAAGAACTGCTATGTCCCCGGCAATGTTTCTTCAGTTCACACATGTTGCAAATATGAAATGCCCAAAGGCAGAAAAGGCACAAATGGCAGAAAGTAAAAGCTACACATTGTTCTTTTTTTAGTTATGGAATTTAAAGAAATTCTCCTCCAGACACAAAACTGAAGAGAAAGGACTAAAGAGAGAAATGGTGTGTGTGTGTGGGGGATTTGAAGAAGGAAAACAGAGGAATTTTTTTCTCTTACTTTACTTTACTTTACTTTACTTTACTTTACTTTAGATGCAGCCTCATAACAGCTCAACTCCAGGCCTCAATGAAGCAACTACCTGGCATTTTTTTCATCTTGCCATGAAATTTACATCTAAGAACTAACTCCTGACATTTCCATCTTTGTCATGTCTGTGAAGATTCTCAGTCATCCAGGTGACTTCATCTGGAAGTTGAGTCATGGCTACTGGACTTCTTTTTCCTTGAGAGATAGAAACATTTCACTGCTCATCCAGAGAGCTTCGATGAAGATGTTTGGATGAGCAGTGAAACATCTCTATCTCTCAAGGAAAAGTCCAGTAGTCATGACTCAACTTCCAGACATCTTTGTCATGTTTGAACTTTTGGTACACCTCTAAGGAAGAGGGTGTTGCCCTCAAAATATTAGCAACTGTTTTGTTATTTTTCTAGGAGCCTAAAATGTATCAAAATACAAAAATATATCAAGTACAAAAATGTATTTTTGTATTTGATTCTTATGATGGCTCCCTGGCTCCCTAACTTGTTTTGCTTCTTTTCTTAGAATTTGACAATGAGGGAATCCAGACCGCACGCTTTATGGTGTCAGAGGCCACTGTGGGTCATTTCTGAATCATCACACTTCTCACTGTACCTCTTTGTGTTTCTCCTTCTAACTGTTTAGCATTGCCTCTCTGGCTTCCCTTTAAATTGGAAATACATATGCAAATGCTGAAGGGGAAATTCAAAAGCAATAGAATGAAGGATAGGCTCATCACTGCCCTGACTGATTTTTTAAACATCAGATATACACAAAGGTACATTGCAGGTGATTACCTAAATGTCTTCCAAAATGCTGAGAAATGGCCTGTATCTCTTTCTAACAGCGACTGTGACTACGTTATTGCACACTGAACACCTTTGTCTTCCTCATGGAATTTTACAGAGATTGAGCTGGAAGGAATCATATGTCAGTATAAGATGTGCATTACAGAGATGAAGAAAAAAATAGCAATATATCTCATCACAAATGCCACCCAGGTACACGGCTGCTCCTTCTCACCCATTTGTGTGTGTGTGTTGTGTCGTTATAGTCGTGACCAACCCTTCGTGACCCCATGTCCATGGAGTTTTCTTGGCAGGAATACTGGAATGTAGAGATGGGCACGACTTAGCGGTATTCCCGTTTCCGTTTCCGTTACTCGGTTCCGTTACTCTACGGAAACGGTAATGGGAATTACTCCACCAGACTTCGAGCTCGAACTGACGAACGAACAATTTTGGTCTGATTTGTCGTGCTTGTTCCTTGCATCGTGCGATTGCGCGATGCCACGCGGCACAGAAAAAAAGTTTTTAAAAGTTAAAAAAAAACGGTTCCCGGCCGAAAAGCAGGCGGAAAAATGCCTGTCGTGCCTCAGGACACCTACCAGAGGGGTTGTTTCTGGAGGTCCCCGGCCTCCCCCACATCCCCCGTCCTGGGCTGCTCTGGTGGGACTCGCCGCAGGCTCGCAGCCAGCAAAAAGCCCAGTCTCGCCGCCGGCCGCCGCAATTAAAGTGCAAGCAAGCGGCACGGACGGCACAGGAAAAAACTTTTAAACTCTCCCCCACCCATTCCCGGGCCAAAAAAGCAGGCGGAAAAATGCCTGCTTGACTAAGGGCGCAGGGCACCTACCGGAGGGGTGGTTTCTGGAGGGGGGGTCCCGCCTCCCCCCCGTCCTGGGCAGCCTGACTCGCCATGCCATGCGGTGCGGGCGGGGGATCCAAAATGGGGCGGTGAACGCAATATTGTTTTTGAAATCGTGGTCCAAAAACACACAAGCACAACAGAAACACGCGAACATTTATAAACTGCCAGATTTTTCACAGTAGCAGTGGGTTTTTTCTTGCAACAAAATGTCTCTCCTCTCCTCTTCTGTCCTCCATTGATTTTATTTTTTTATTTTTTTTACACCTGCGCAATGATGGGCTGGCCGAGTGGCCAGCCATGTGGGAGTGGACAACCATGCAAATTTTTGGAGCCATCCCACCAATCGCATGGCCACTTGGCCATGGAGACTTCTGGGATGTGCCAAAAAGTCCCCTAAAACCTGCCCTAGCCCCCTAACCCTAACCCTAATCCTTGACTCCAATCCTTACCATACGTCACAGACTGTCTTCTTAGTGGGTCAGAGAGGCACCCAGAGGTGCAACCCACTAGCCCACCGTAACCTTACCCGTCACTAGCCTAACCCTAGCCCTTGCACTAACCCACCTTAACCCTAAGCCAGATCTACTTGCATTGCACTACACGCAAGTACGATTCCCTTCTTTGTGAGACATGGCGGTGCGAGAGCCTTAGGCATCACCTATGGCTCTGGGTTCACTGCCATCACTAGTCTCACTGTCTGCAACTGGTATGCATATCCATATGGCTATTGCATACCATTTTGCAGCAGCAGCAGGTGAGGAGGGGAGACCCCCATGTAGAGGGGTCTCTTGGAGCCTGCTTCCCTTTCCTAGTGGGTGAGGATAGGAGGCACCCACGGGTGCCTCCAGGAGCCCGCTTTCCCTTTATAGCGGGCCAGAGGAGGCACCCACCCCACAGAGGTGCCTCCAGGAGCCCGCTCCCCCCCAAAACCAGTACTAACGAAAATGAAAAAACGAAAAAACGAACCGACTAATTTTTGTGAATTTTCGCGAAAACCGGAAACGACCCGAAACGGAACCGGCCCAACTAACGACAACTCGAAAAAAAAATTTCAAGTCGTGCCCGTCTCTACTGGAGTGGTTTGCCAGTTCCTGCTCCAGGCACCTACAGCACCTGGTATTCCCTGGTGGTCTCCCATCAAAGTACTGACCAGGGCCGACCATGCTTAGCTTCCGAAATCAGGCGAGATCGGATGTGCTTAGGGCATCTAGGCTTAGTTTCTCCCAAAATGTCAGGATATTCTGCCTATTTGTCAAGGAACATTACATCGTTTGAGTTGTTAACAATGTTTTTTTAAAACAACAGAACCAATAACAAAAACTTCTGGCAGAGATATTTTATTCTTAAAGCTGCATGATATACAGTATATCACAGAAGTGAGTACCCCCGCTCACAATTTGTAAATATTTTAGTATATCTTTTCATGTGGACAACACTGAAGAAATGACACTTGGCTACAGTGTAAAGCAGTGAGCCTATAGCTTGTGTACTCTTAGGGGTATACTCAATTTTGTTGCTAGCAGTTTAGACATTAATGGCTGTGTGTTATTTTGAGGGGACAGCACATTTACACTGTTATACAAGCTGTATACTCACTGATTTGCATCATAGCCAAGTGTCAAAAATATACTACAATATTTACAAAATGTGAGGGTGTATACTCACTTCTTGGGTATACTGTATACCCCCAAAAAAAATGACACTGAAGTTCCATTTTAAAAAATCTATATCCATGTGAAGAAGCATCCTGAACTGAAAAACTGAAGTAGCAGCATCTCCATATGTACAGGAATTCTTATCCTGCCCTTGCTAATTACAAGGATTTCTCTGCTTACAAGAGTTAAGAAGCTGATTGACTGTCTCTTATCAGCTCCTTTAACACACTCAGCTATTGTTCTCACATTATCTGTTTTAGTTCAAAGTACATTCCATTTGTAGAAATGAGGGAATTTATACAAAAGCCTACTTGCTTTCCATTCCCACATGAAATGTATTGACTGCAGATGTAGCATTTCACTGAGCACTGAGACAGATCTGGACAAGAAAAAATCAGAACACACATTTGAATGTATATACATACTTTCACCTCATCGTCCCCCCAATTTCATATTGCTAGACTTCCTAGGTTTGCAGTGCATGCCTTTGTCAGGCAAACAAGATCATTTCTGTTTTGTAAGAGAAACAGAGCATTTTGAAGAACATAATATGATAAAATGGCATTGTGGAGAGGTTTACTAATATAGTAGGATGTCCAAAGTCTTAGTATATGCAGTTTCACTTATTCACAGTTTGAAAATATTAACAATATTAATTTTAGAAATCCAGAAACATGTTTATACAGAAAAATCCAGAAAAACATGTAATTACCACAACTGTCCACTAGCACAGAGATGGTGCTACAGTAGGGCCTCTATATTAGGGATGGGCATCTTACGAAAAACGACACACAGTTTCGTCGTTTCATAAGCTTACAAAACATTGTAAAATGAAATGAAGCAGCAAACAGTATGTCGTCAAGAAATGAAACGAAACACCCTTTATGTGGCGATAAGCCTCTTGATCCAGCCCTCTTGAGAACAGGAGGTATACTTTTAAACTGATTTATTTGTTTTCCTTCCTCCTCTCCCATACCTCTGCTTGATATGCCTGCCAGCAGCTAGCCAGCAGCTGAGGTCTTCTGTTCCCTTCCCTGCACTGGCTGTCCCTGTATCTGCAAGTTGGTTTAAAGTTTAAACTGATTGTTTTGCTTTCCTGATTAAGTAGGACTGTGGAGGTTATTTTATATATATTTTCCTTCCTCCCCATGCCAATCAGCTGTTGAGCTTATCTCTCCTATCTCTCCATGCAGCAGGTAGCCCTTAGTTTTCCTGCTTGTCTAAATAGGGTTATTTGTTTGAAAGCAAATTGATTGGAAGGGTTAAGGAGGGTCTTTGATTTAGGGCAGTGGGCTCCCTGTTAAATAAAAAAAGGAAATCTCCCCATTTTTATAGCCTTATGCATCATTTCATTTGGTGATGAAAATTCTTTTTAAAAAGAGTTCTGAGTTTCAGAACCAAACATCTGGGCTGTACAATGCAATATTAATTCTGTCAGTGGGAAGCCAGCCCAATTCTTGATCCCAGTTCCAAAACCAGCTGAAGATATTCCATTTAGTGCTCTTGGTCTGTGCATTCATCCACAGCTGCAAGCACAATCGTATGGAATGGTGAACTAGTGATCAGATTTGGTAATGGGGCTGAAAAGGGGCTAAAGGGAGGGAAAGGAAAGTTAGTAATGATAAGACAGAAATTGGGTGGGCAGGAGAAAATTTCTTAACAAATGTTACAGGGTGTTTTAGGAAACAACTTGGAGGTGCTTCTCAGGCCAGGAGACCCTTGACGCATGAGGCACAATGCACCCATTTTGAGTGACTAAACTGCTTTCCGTCTCACTCTCTCTTTCTCTTTCTCTTTGGTCAGGCCTCTCTCAAATTCTTTCCTCTTTCCAAGAAGACACTGTCTGTAGAGCATCATGATAAATAAGCTGAGCTGTGTAGTGGTATCCATGGTAACCTGTGAGCTTCAAAAACTGGTTTCCACAAGGCTGCCCTGGAGTTTATGATGGCATGCTAGGTTCTTAAAAAAAAACTACAGTGCTTTAACATTTGTATGTCTCTCTTGACACAATTATTCCCTACTCTGAAAGTGTATGCCATGCTTTCCCTCGCCCCTCATTTCTTTCCTTATAGTCCATTATATGGTTAAGCAGGTTTTGAAGGAAAATCTAATGCATTCTCTCTCTCTTTTTTTTTAACCTGGGTGCAATGACATTTCAAAAATACTTATGCAAAAAGCCAGAGAGAGCATTTAAACTCACGACAGAGATCATCGTAATGAAAATATGCTTTTAATTATCTCCATATGATGATACCATTTATTGGATTACCAGAGGACTGGAGCCACTTTGCTATGAGTTACATTCAATAATACTGTACTAATACAGATGCCTTTTATGAGGAGAACAATCAATACCAACGAATTAAGGTGTGTGTGTGTGTGTGTGTGTGTGTGTGTGTGTGTGTGAAGGGGGGAGAAATATTTGGAGACAAATCCTAGTCTGTAAATGCTCATACTCCTGAGGGACTTCTGCAACATCATTTTCCTAATATAAGGAGCAATCTGTTTGTTATAACTTATTAAAGGAGAGGAGGTTAAGCATTCCACAAGAGCTCCTTGGTTCTAGTCATAATGGAGATATTGGGAATTACAGCACCTCCCCTCCTCCCTGCACGGTTCATTAGTAGGCAGCACTGGAAGACCTTGTCGGATTAGTTAGGATTCTTTCATTAAAACCTTGTCAGAATGGCACTGCTTTCCTCAGGCTACTTGTGATGAGAGTTCCTATTTAGAAAGGTTGCAGAATTGTTTAACCCTCTTCCTCAATCAGGGATGGAGCAGTTGCTGCTTTTAATACACCCGTTGTTCCTTGCAACATACGTCTGTCTCGTGTACTGGCAGCCAGGCTTTTTGAGCCACGCTGAGTTATCCCCAAAAGCATAGTTCATGACACCAAAGTAAGAAGCCTGTCTTGTCTGCGTTGGAACATATAAAAATAAACCACTTTTCCTTCCCAAGCACACTGCTGTATTAAAATAGCTGTGATAAGATTCTCTGTAGCATTCAAGAATTGAGGTAAGGTGGTTGCAACAACCTAGATCAATAAAAGGAGCAACTCTCTTTTGTTGCCCATATGCCAGTTTCCTATAGCAAACAAGAGCATATATTTGCACACTGATAATCCCATAAACCTAGGGAAGGCTAATGATGTGAAGAAGGCTATTTGTTTCCACACAAACAGCATCAGAATCTATATTTATAATGACATGTTTCCCCCCCTGGGCCTTTTAAAGAGAACTGACACTCAGAAAAGAAATAAAATAAATAGATTTCTCTGTTGCTCCTTGGTTTATCAAACACATCTGTTCTTACTTCTTGCGGCAAAATGTTTTCTTAGACATTTGTGGAAAAGAAAACTGAGAAATGGGATGATAGCTTCTTAAAGAACAAATTAATACAAGTAGATATTAATCATGAAACCACAGCTTTCTGAAAGAACCATGTGTTCATTGTGGTATGTCTACTTCTGTTCTCTGCATTTGTCACATTTTAAGACATGATGCATGACTATTGACTAGATGTATCCATAGAAATGTACCTAGAGTGACTTTATTTGATGAGCTTCCATGGGATGATTAACACCTGGAAGTGGTAAATAGGAAGTGCTATGGAGCAATACAATATAGCAGGGCTGTTCAACTTTTAACAGGCCAAGGTCTACTTTTTCCAGCCCAAAGTGCCTGAGGGCTACTACACTAAAACCTCTACTTACGAATTTTATCCGCTCCGAGCACATGCTCATAAGTAAAAAAAATTGTAAGTGGAGCAGCAGTTTCCCATAGGAATGCATTGAAAATCAATTAATTCATTCTGGAAGGAACAGATTTCAATGCGCCGTGGCCCTTGAACTGCCCCGCTTGTCCGAGATAGTGGGCTGGGAGACCCAGAACTTTGCTGGGGCAGTGGTGGTCCTTGGGATGGGGGAGGGAAGAGTGGAGAACTTATCCCCTCACTTTTTTTATTGATGGCCGGCGAGCTACTTTTGAACCTTTTGTGGGCTACCAGTAGCCCGCGGTCTACCTGTTGGGCAGGCCTGCAATATAGGGCATAGGAGCACTAAACCATTAGAGAAATAGCAATCTTGTATGCACTAGATATCATAGAAGGGTTGTTGTTCTTTCACAATCTAAAGTGACTGTTCTTTGCTACTAACTCGACCGATAAACTTCCTCCTGCTTCTGACACTTAGGGGACGGCTTTTTCTGTAACTCTAAAAATAACTACAAGTGTACCACAGTAGGACCCCAGTATCCGCTGGGGATTGGTTCCAAGCCTTCCAGTGGATAATGAAAACCGTGGATAAGACAGAACACCAAAATGTCCCCAAAACTGCTATTTTGTGATAGTAACACTTTACAGCTGCTGTTTTGCTACAGTAGCTTGCTTTACAGCTGCTCTTTGTGACAGTAGCTTGCTTTGCAGCTGCTGAATTATTTATTTATTTTTTCTCTGCCAACCATGGATAACTGAATCAGTGGATAATGAATCAGTGGATATGGGGGTCCTACTGTACTTACACCACAAAAGGGGTTAAATTATCCCACATTCACTTAGAATGGCAATGTGGCTTAAGGCTCCCCCAGATGTGAGCAAATTTCCTCCTCAACCTGAGAATGAGGTGAGGCAAACACCAGTAATGTTGATACTAAACAAGGTGCTTTTCAGATAGCAAAAGCTCTGTCTGGATAAGCCTTTATGCTTCATTTAGTACACAAGAGGAATTAATTACAAAGAAATGGGTATTTGGATGAGACAATAATGCAAGGGAAAGCTGAAGACAGTTAAAAAAAAAGGAAGAACGAACATAAAATGGATTGACTCAGTAAAGGAAACCACAGCCTTTGGTTTGCAGGACTTTGGCAGTGATAGGTGAGAAAAAGAAGCAGAAGGAGGGTGGGGATCTAAGAGGAGGATGGAGGGACCAAGACTACTTACTGTTTGTTCAGCCTAATTAGGCAATCAACAGTCCTACGTACAGCCAGCAACCTGGTGGCTAAACTGAGAGTGATGGTGATAAAATCAGGCTCACTACTGCCTCCAGCCTCAGCCTGTTCAGACGCATTATTTGTTCATGCCCAGATCCAAAGCAGGGTCTCCTATACTGTTTCCTCTCGCTGTGCACTCTCCCAGGCTGTGAGAAGAGAACGTACTAGCAGGAGCCTCACGGCACAGTGGTTAAATTGCGGTACTGCAGCTAAAACTGGGCTCACGCCCTGGGGGTTCAATCCCAGGTAGCAGGCTCAAGGTTCACTCAGCCTTCCATCCTTCTGAGGTTGGTAAAATGGGTGCCCAGCTTTTTGGGGTCGGTGGGTAATATGTAGCCTGCAGGACTGAATTGTAAACTGCCCAGAAAGTGCTTTAACTGCTATAGGGCGGTATATATGAAGAATGTCTGTGAAGATTCACAGTCATCCAGGTGAATTTATCTGTAAGTTGAATCATGGCAACTGGACTTCTTTTTCTTGAGATATTAAAATGTTTTGCTGCCTAAAATTTTATAAAATTTTATATAATAGAGGACTCACAACTAGCTTTCTTCAGACTGATGAAGCTGTTTGGATGAGCAGCGAAATGTTTCAATGTCTCAAGAAAAAGAAGTCCAGTTGCCATGACTCAACTTTGATATATAAGAAGAACACTTTGCTTTTTGTTATATAAAAGGACGTCAATGGCGAAGTATGCAATACAGAGTAGAAGAAGGAATTCCTTAACCAATGGGCCTTTGATGGTCATAGCCTCCCATATGCCTCCCATAGGCCCTTATTCCACCTCCACTAAAATCCCCGGCAAAGTGCTGTCTGATATGGAGCATAAAATCGTTGTTTATTTATTTATTTTATTTATTTATTTGATTTATATACCGCAACCATCTAGCAAAAAAAGCTACTCTGGGCGGTTCACAAACATATACAAAATATAAAACCAGATGAAACAACTTAAAATAGAAAATAAAAACTAATCAATCAAACCAAAATAATCAAATCATAACAATAAAAGGAACAAATAAACAAATAGGCAGAAATACAATAAATCAAAATGTTTTAACAATTCAAAATATGAACAAATGGGAAAAAATAACTAATAGAAAATTATCATAAGGTGGGGGAAATGACAGTGTCCTATTTATAGAAGTTGGTTGAATCAGAATAATCAGGAAAGGCCAACCTATAAAGCCAGGTTTTCAGCAGTTTCTTGAAGGCTTGTAGTGAGGGCGCCAGGTGAATCTCTTGGGAACCTTGTTCCTCATATGAGGTGTGACCACTGAAAAGGCTTGTTTCCTTGTTGATGTTTTCTGGGCATCCCTCGGGGTCGGTACCTGCAGATAGCCCACCTGGCTTGAATGAATGATTCTGGCAGTTCTTTTTGGGAGGAGCCATTCTGTCAGATACTGAGGTCCCAAACCGTTTAGGGCTTTGTATGTTAATACCAAAACCTTGAAGTCAATGTGGTAGTGAATAGGCAGCAAGTGCAGAGCGACCAAGACAGGGGTAATATGCTGGCACCTTTTTAACCCTGCTAATAATCTGGCTGCTGTATTCTGCGGTATTCTGTATCCCACATCCTGCAAACTTTTTTTAAAAGTGCGACCACGCCCCCTAAAGTGCGACTCAGCGTGTTTTACAAGTACCTGGCCTTGAAGTAGTAAAATCCTTGTCGTTGTTCTGATGTGGATTTTAAACCGGAACATGAGCCTGTGGAAACTCGTTAAATCCGCAGCAAAACCATTTTGCTCCCTCTTTGGCATTTTCTAGTGAATATTTTATTTTTTGAAGTACTTTGCACAGTATATCAGTATGGTGGCATCTTATGGTCATTTTTATGGCCACCTAGTGGCTTGCTGCAGCCACATCACAGTAATTGCCCAATAGTAGAAGCCATTATGCATGGGAAAAAGCCAAAAAAAAAGTGTACTTGGCAATTGATATATTTCAGCTAAAAGTCAATATATTGGTATACTGACATATCAGATTAATTTTTTTTAGAAAATGGCAGCAAAGATTAAACTTTGATGCGGACCACATGCATGGGGTCACAGAAGATATGGAACATTTAAATGCATCCCTGGGGATGCATTGGTCACATTTTCTACCATGTGACCGCAACAAAATAAAATACACATTTTACTTTGATGTGGTACAAAGCCGATGTGGGGTAACAGCAATCATCTGCAAGTTGGCTTGCTGAATTTTTTAACGGGTCATTGGGAAGTAAGCACAGGCTTGCAGATAGTCTGTACAGTAGCCCCCCCCCATACTTGCTAATTCAGTTATTCATGGTTGGCAAGCAGCGGCATGAAGGGCCAAGCCACGCAGCAGCACAGTAGACTGAGTGGTGCTGGGGTACTGGGGGCGAAAGCAGTGGCACAAACATCTGGGCCACGCTACTGTGTGGCAGGCTGGGCAGCATGAAGGGCCAAGCAGTACTGCCACATGGCAGCCCAAGTGGAGCAGGACGACCGCTTTCGCTGCTGGCACCTCACCACCACCGTGACCTCTGTCACCACTGTCACCCTCGGATAAGAGTGTTTGCTCTTATCCACAGATTTCATTATCTGCGGGGCAGCCTGGAACCAATCCCCTGTGGATATGGAGTCCTACTGTAGTGTTCTCAGAACATAGTTCAGGCCCTCCTTTCTTATCTGTGATGTGGCCTTCAAATAGCTCTTATCATGATGGAGGGAAAACAACCCTCTGTGGGAAGGAAAAACATCAGTGCCACGAAACCTGTAGGGTATGCAGTTTCTCAGACATAAACAACAGCATCTTCCCATTGCCAAGAAATCCTGGAAGGGTAAGAGGCAGCGAATGGAAATGGAGAGAGACGGATCCAAACTCAAATAAAAACATTCACAAAGCTGGCTCTTCATTCCAGTTCCCTCCTTAGGTTTGATGCAGTCGATTTCCATTCACCTTCCTTGGACTCGAGTGTTCATATTCCTGGCTGGAGCATGTCCCAGCAGGAACCAGTTTCACGAGGCATTACTCTCTGCCTCAGGTGTACTCATCTGTAATTGCCTTACCCTCTTTTTGTTCATTACTCTCCACTTCCAGTCTTCTTGAGGATTAATTCATGCCAGAAAACCTTGCACTGTATCTATTATGGCAATTACGTCCACAATGAAATGACTGCGATTGAGCGAGGCAGACAGAAAGAAAAAGTCAGGAGGGAAAGAAGAGAAAGGCATATATAGTGAAGATTTTTTGGTGAAGAGGGTGGGCAAATGGTGCCCATCCCTGATGGCAACCTCTATTAACTCAGATGTTATACAAAAAACTAAATTTATAAAAAAAACTAAATCAGAATATGGATTGGACTGATGGATAGTTTATTAATGTTTAATCTGTGGTGTGTTTTTTTGGTGTTGTTTGCATAACAAGCTTTATTGGATGGTATGTATTATCTTAAGTGGATTGCCAATAAAATTATTTTTTTAAAAAGATTCCTACTTATGGCACTTATCCTACGGTTTTCAGATATAAGATACTGAGACATTGTTCCTCAGAGCCTCATTCTGGTGGCACTCTGGGATAGAGACAGGCACGAATCGAAAAAAATACGTTTCAGTTTTTCATTTTTTGTTGCAGGTCCATTTCGGTTCGTTTTCATTTTTCATGAATTTTTGAAAAAATTTCATTTTGTTTTTTTGTTTTTTGTTTTTACCCGCTTTTTGCACAATTTAAAGCATTTCCGCACGCGGACGTCCCCCAACGCCCCAGACCAGAGGGAAAACACTAAAAAAATGATGCTGGCAGAGACACAGTATAGACTGGGTACGCAGGGAGGCTGCAAAGGCAGCGGAGGGCATTGCCCAGGGCGTAAGGCAGCCGCAGAGTGACTGCACTGTGGGGCAGGGATCTGAGCACACACAAGGGAGGCTGCAAGAGAAATGTCTTCTTTTTCCCCCAAGAGCCAGGCTGCAGCCAGCAGGAACACAGAGACACATACCTGCCTGGCTGGCCTAAAGTAACGAGTCACAGAGACAGCAATCCCCCCCGATAGGTATTATCAAGCAGAATAAATAATTATCGCTGGGTTTTTACGGATATTCAGGACGTTTTTAACATTTAAAAACAGCTCATTTCATTATGCGTTGCCATTAATGAAAACGAAATGTAACAAACCTAATTTTCGTAGTTCTGTTCGGTTCCTTCCAATTTATTACAATTTTTGTTATTTGTTTCGTTACGTAACGAAACAAATAACGAATAACGGAATGAATTTTTTTTCGTTTTGTGCCCATCTCAACTGGAAACACATAGTTTGAATTCTTTATTTACGGTTGTTAACTAAATCCTACATGATATTAAAATATTAAGTTTCATACAATAAGGCCTTATAGTGATGCATTTAGTAAAAAGATGCAAAATTAATAATAACAACCAAATATGAATAAAACCATATATAAGTGCATCAAGGGAATGGGTATGTTAGTATTCCAGTATATCAGTTTGCCCCAGGGCACACAAGTGACCGGCAGGGCACTTAGCCAAACACACACCAGCTGACCTTGGCTTATTCTTCTCCTGGGATGCATAGTAGGGCTTCAAATTCCCAATGGCATGCCTACTTATTAAATTATACTAGTCCTTTACTAGTTTTTAAACCAATCCAGTTCAACTGATTGATATTTGGGGGTGGGGAGTCTTGTTTTATTTAATGGGCTAGTCCTGGATAAGTGGACTAGCCCATTAAATACCCCACTTCTGCTTTTAGGAAATCAAAGGCTTGAACTCACAGGAAGGCAAGTTAAGGTGCAAAACTATTGCAGAGATTTGTACAGTCCAATCATGCCCTCTTCATTCAGAAATAGTGGTCTAGCGGTAATTTTACACTCAATGCAGGTGCAGCATCTCAGGCAAAGTGCCCAATATGTTAATAATAAATTCTAAGATTACTGTAATCCTCTATAATTTTAATTGATTATAAATAGTTTTTTTTTAAAGAAAGAAACTGCACTAATTACATTGCAATATAAGAGCGTTACTGGCAACAGTAATAAAACAAAATCTTTAAAATTATCTAAGGAACTGATAGGTGGTGTTAACATACCATATTATATGCAGAGGCCCATCTATATCTAATTTCTTGCCACATGCTTCACCTATAGATTCTCCCCATGTGTATAATTAATTATGGCAATAAATCTACCATACCAGGATGCTTGTCTGGCTCTTAATGTCCATTATACCAATTGTCAAGAGAACTGTGGAAATGTGCTTATGCTGCAGTTTTTAGAATTTATAGCAATGAGAAAAGTGCAAAAGAAAAAAATGCCTTTCAGATTTTTTTCCTAGGACTAGACCATCATATATCTCTACAAGTTCTGCAGTTCAGCATCTTCTGCTGAAGAGATTCTGGTTAGTCCCCTAAGATTGGTTGTAGGGAATTGGAGGGAATACATTTCCTTGAGCCATGTAGGTGAAGGAAGTAGAATGGAGGAGAATGGAAGCCATGAATTCAAACAGAATCTAAATTGCAGATCATGTCCAAAGATATTCATTTGGACTTCATAATTTTAAGAAATCCTGAGACAATCTGGGCTAATTTGGACATATCATGGAAATCTTGGACTAACGGTATTAGAACTGCAGTTGGAAGGTATCCTATGGACCATTGAGTGTTGCCCTGTCAATTAAACACGAAACTCCCCTTGGGATTTTTTTTTAAAGTTACAAAAGTGGTATATTGATACAGTAGTACAAGCCTTCTCTCCTCCTACCCTTTTCCCTCCCCTACTCTACTCACTTGTCCTTTCCTTATTTCCCTGCATATCTCTCCCTTTCAGTTCTTGGCTTTTGTTTTTATTTTCCCCTTTGCACAGCATCAGGAGGAGGAAGCAGGTTTTAAAAGACTCATGAAGAATTGTGAAGAGCAGGGTTAAAAAGAGATAGAGGAGACATTAACACAATACCCCTTTATGTACAATTCAAGCTTTCTTTCACCCACAAGTGGATGAAGTCTGTCCCCTTCTGAGCAATGTATTCATGTTGTTTTTGTGCCTCATGATTTATTGATATCCCTTTTTACTATCCCAGGTGAGGAGGAAACTAACCAACTGCTGGGGCAAATGAACTGGTGTTACCCATGCATCATGTGACTGGAAAATTTTAGAACAATTTAAATAATAGCAGAAATTGGGGTTCTTTTGGCATCTGTGTTCAAGCCCTAAGCATACACTAGTATTAAAAAAATCACTTTCAAGCACGGAAGGAATGTTAAAAACATTCTTTAAAATACAGTACCCCAAATATCTGGGACAGCATAGCTTTAATGCCTAATATAGTTATGAAATGGATGTTCATTAGATTTATATTCCATCCCCCACCCCAGTGTTTAGTACTCTTTAGTAATTCTCTCTCCTCAAAGAAGAAGTGCTTTAAGTGCTATGAACAAGTCTGAGGGAACACACAGGGTGCAGCTGTGGGTGTTTGCTCAGAAAAGGCTGGAGATTCAGGGCCTGCTGTCTCTGCCACTGCAGATCTCACTGTCGTAATTACCTACCTGTGGTTCTTTTCCACTTTCTATACTTTTAATGTCAAATGGGCATAAATCAACAATAAGAAAAGCTTTAAACTCTTTTTCATTCATCATTACTCCCAGATTCCTCACCTGATCTTTCTGAAATAATTCAAATTTCTTGCCTAGGGAAATGTCTGCAACATACATGTACACATTTTCATTCAAATTAGCAGGAAGGAAGGAAGGAAGGAAGGAAGGAAGGAAGGAAGGAAGGAAGGAAGGAAGGAAGGAAGGAAGGAAGTGTGGGAGTTTGCTGGAAGGTTCCAAAGCAAACTGGCATTGATTACAGAAAAGATACAGAGAAAGTGTGAGAGAGAAAGAGATGCCTTTTCAGCCAGCTTATCAGATACACAGACAGAAAAAGATTGTCTGAGCGTCTCCCAGAAGGCTTGTTTTTATTCATCTCATGTAAGTTCATAAGCATACATTGGAGTATTGATAAAAACATTGCTTGTAATAGGAAGCAGGTGCCCTTTAGCCCTTTAGCTCTGCCTCAAAGCAAAGGAGAAGGTCACTTTATTCCAGATATGCCAATGTGGCAAAAGTCAGGAGAGTGTGCTCTCATTGAAACTTTCCCTGAAAAACATACCCTGCAAAGAAAGGCTCCCACAGAAAGGAAGGGAGATTGTGGAGGGGTGGGCAACTTCATTAGATTAAAAGATAATTCTGACCCAGAAGACCCACTATCCAAGTCTGATGGGAAGTCACCCTTCTAAACATTCTCAAACCCTATGCTACCAACACACCCAGCTATGTAAGGGACACCATAGAATTCCTAAGGAAACTTCAGTCCACACAGAACCTTCCTGATAATAGCATCTTAGCTACAATGGATGTAGAGGTTCTCTATACCAACATACCACAAAAAGATGCACTATAAGCTATCACAAACACCATCCAAAACAAGGAAGAATCCCACATAATTACCACCCTCCATGACTTTGTACTCAGACACAACTATTTGTCTTTTGACATTAAAAACTACCTCCAGATCAATGTAACCGCAATGGGTACTCACATAGCCTCACAGCACAGGAACATATTCATGGCTGACCTGGAACAACACTTTCTTAATCACTACACCTAGAAACCACTTCTCTATTTTAGATATATCAATGACTTTTTTCTTATCTGAACCCATGGATAGGAATCCCTTAAAAATTCCACCAGGATTTCAATGGTTTTTACCCAAACATCAACCTCACCCTGGAACAATCCACACAGCAGGTGAACTTTCTGGACACCACTGTGAAACTACAACATGGGCATCTTAGTACCACACTGTACCAAAAAACCAACTGACTGGTATACCTATCTGCATAATTCAAACTTCCATCTTGAACACACAACAAAATCCATCGTATATAGCCAAGCCCATAGATACAACCACATCTGCTCTGACCCACAGGATAGAGACTCCAAACTCAGGGCTCTACAAAATGCTTTTCTCAGACTAAAGTACCCACCTTGCATGATTAAGGAGCAAATCAACAAAGCAAGAGGCATGACAAGAACACATCACTTTCCAAAGCTCTTGGTGCCTACAGACATAGGTGCCTACAGACAATCTCACCCTCAAACAAATACTTATGCACACAAGATTAGAAAACAGCAACATGGACAATGGAACTAAACCTTGCCACAAACACCGATGCCAACTCTGCGCACACATCTATTGTGGCAACACAATCACACGACTCAACAATGTCACATACAGTATCAAAGGCAACTTCACCTGCTCCTCAACCCATGTGATCTATGCCATCTTTTGTCAACAATGCCCATCTGAACTCTACAGTGGACAAACAGGACAATCACTAAGAAAACGCATCAGTGGGCACAAGTTTGACATAAGGGACCATGATACACAGAAAGCTGTTTCAAACCATTTTAATTTACCCGGACACTTCTTGAGGATTTGAAGGTCACCGTTTTGGAACAGAATTATTACAAATTAAGAATACAAAGAGAAACAGCTGAGATAAAATTCATATGCATGATGGACACACAAAAGAATGGATTAAACATAAGTGTGGGTTTCTTGAGTCATTATCAAATGTAATACTACTATATTGCCACTTCAGGGAAGTTTATCTCACACCAGAACTCTAAGGTAAAACAATTTCCCACCCTCTGCCCCCTCTCTACCAACCCCCCCTCACTCTGCTCTGCTTTGATGTCTGGTTTCCATCTCTTGAGGAATTTACCACAGAGCCATAAAACAACATCCACCACAACATCTATTTTATTTTATTTTGTTTATTTTAAAGTATTTTTACCCTGCCTTTCATCTTGGAAAAGGACCCAAGGTGGCTTACAGTAATGAGGGATAATATACAGTGCAATACAATTAAGACATGTTCAAGTATTAAGAACAAGGAATTGAGGGACATCTTGCAGCATTAATAGACAACATTACATTAACGCTACAAGGTTATTATAAGTAGTTATAAACACAAAGTCTATGTGAACCTATAGATTCATATAAAACACACATAATGGTAGTCCGTCATTCAGGGAAAGCTTGCCTGAAGGGAAAGGTCTTTGCCTGTTTCTGGAAGGACAACAGAGATGAGGCAGTCCTGGCCTCTAGTGGGAGGGTGTTCCAGAGTCTGGGCGCAGCAGCCGAGAAGGCCCTTTCATGTGTTCTTCTGAGATGCACCTGTGAGGGTGGTGGGATGGAGAGAAGGGCCTTTCCTGATTACCTTAACACCTGAGTCAGTTCATACTGTGAGATTCGATCTTTGAGGTAGCTAGGACTCAGGTCGTACAGTACTTTGTAAGTCAATGTAGCTGATTGTCAGCCAGTGGAGTTGCTTTAATAGGGGTGTAATGTGATCTCTATATCCCGCCCTAGTCAGCAGTCTGGCTGCTGAATTTTGGACCCATTGACGTTTCCTGAGACTTTCATCGGTAGTCCCACATACAGTGCATTACAGTAGTCTAGCCGGGATGTCACTAGGGCACGTGCCACTGTGGCCAGAGCTGATTTCTCAAGAAAGCGGTGTAACTTGCATACTAGCCTTAATTATGCTACGACGCTCCTGGCCACAGCCATGACCTGGGCATCCAAGTTCATGGAAGAGTCCAAGGGCACCCCCAAGCTGTGTACCTGATTTTTCAACTGCTGTGGCTGCTGCTCCTCATCCTTAGTGGCCGCCTAGAAGGTGATGAGGGGCCTGAGTTTGCCTGGGCTGCCACCTCCTTCCCAACGCAATGAAGGAAGGAAAGGAGAGCTGCTCCAGCTGCTACCACTGGAGGAAGAGGAGGAGGAAGAGGCATAGCAGAGGGATCCCAACGGCGGCACCTCAGGGTGGCGATCTGGAGCAGGAGGCATTGCTGGGGCCCTGGAGATGCACTGATCATGGGCCGATTGTGGGGGACTCTGCCCATTTGCTCCTCCCTCCCCCCGTTTTTCCATGCTGGACTTTTTTTGGGGGGGCTGTGGTCTGGCCCCCAATGGTGTCTGGGGTGTGGTGGACTGGCCCGCTATTTGAAAACTTTGTGGACCCCTACTGCAGACCATTGTGACTGTTGTCATTAGTGTTGTTAGCATTCAGGGTGTCCTTTGCTTTGTAAAGCATGGCATTCTTTTTCTTGCAGACAGCATGGGTGTGGTATTGTGCAGAGTTATTAGGCTTTTACTGGCATTGTGAATCATGGATACAGAAGCACAATATCCCACATTCATAAACCAGAGATTTGTTATAGAATTAAATGTAACATAACATATCAAAACAGGTCAAAGAAGCAATAAAGCAAGGGGATCTGGCAGGCATTTAAAATTTTTAGATAATGAAGACCAACAAAACAAGCAAGAACAATTCTGGGAAACAAGTGATTTGAAAAGAAGCTGGCAATTAACCTATAATTGCATTTAAAATTCAATTTCCCTAATTTTCCTAAATTATCTTGCTTGAGTTGTTTCTTTCTTTTTAAATTAAATTGCCAGGTCTTAACAGATATAGGGAAGAGGCAACTTAAACATTGTGTTTGAATGTTTTATTGCATTTATTGGTTTGTGCTCTGGTTTACAGCACAATATAAATAAATACTATCTAATACAACTCTTGTTATTGTTTCATGGGAGTGCAGCAGACGATATTGTGCAGTAGAAGAAATCAATATTCCAGAAGGCAATTCCAAAAATGGGGCACCATGAAAAAAATATCTAAAATTGCAGTTGAAATTCAGTTCAGCACCAAATTTGGCTAAATATAAGAGGCAGGGTTTTTTTTATATAGCTTGTATGCTGCCCACTACCCAAAGGTCTCTGGGCGGCTCACAATCAAAGTAAACAATTTAGACAATTAAAACATCAAATTGCAATAAAATTAAAACAATAAAACATGTAAATATAATAAATACAATATATACACTGCACTAAAATTGCCATCAGGGCCCACAATACTCAGTTAAAAAGACTTCTTGAACAGGAATGTTTTTACCTGGCGCCGGAATGACATCAATGTTGGCACCAGGCGGGTCTCGCTTGGGAGGGCATTCCATAATCTGGGGGCAACTGCCGAAAAGGCCCTGTTCCTACAAGCCATCCCTTTCACCTCCTTGAGTGATGGCTCTTCCAGGAGGGCCCTCTGGCTAGATCTTAATTGCCGGGTAGGTTCATATGGAAGGAGACAGTCCTTCAGGTATCTAGGTCCTAAGCCGTTTAGGGCTTTATATGTCAAAACAAGCACTTTGAATTGGGCTCAGGCAGCAACTGGTAACCAATGAAAGTTATACAGAATCGGTGTGATATGTTCCCTGGCGGCCCCACCACTCACCAACCGTGCAGCACAATTCTGAACCAGCTGCAATTGCTGGACTGTCTTCAAAGGCAGCCCCACGTAAAGCACATTGCAGTAATCAATATGGGATGTTACCAATGCATGTGTAACTCTCATGAGGCTCCGTTCATCCAGGTAGGGGCGCAGCTGATATATATTCCGCAGCGGGAGAAAGG
Organism: Phrynocephalus forsythii; assembly: GCA_029282475.1. NCBI lineage: Eukaryota > Metazoa > Chordata > Lepidosauria > Squamata > Agamidae > Phrynocephalus > Phrynocephalus forsythii. Next base: position 18,134,014 of record JAPFRF010000004.1, read on the forward strand.
CACCCCTGGCCACCGAGTCCACCTGGGCTTCCAGAGTTAGACTGGGGTCCAGGAGCACCCCCAAGCTATGGACCCTGTCCCTTAGGGGGAGTGCAACCCTGTCCAGAACAGGGAAGTGGCCCTCTAACCTGTCCGGCGAAGCACACAGTCTTGTCTGGATTGAGTTTCAATTTTGAGTTTCCAGTCCATTATCTGGTCCAGACACGAGTTCAGAACAGAAACCGCCTCACCTGGATTGTTGGAGAATGAGAGGTAGAGCTGAGTATCGTTAGCATATTGTTGACTCCTCAGCCCAAACCTCCTGATGGCCTCTCCCAGCAGTTCCATGTAGATGTTAAACAGCATGGGAGATAGTATTGAGCCCTGTGGAACCCCATGATGTAAATGCCATGGGGCAGAGCGACTATCCCCCAGCACCACCTTCTGAAAATGGCCAGCCAGGAAGGAGCAGAACCACTGCAAGACAATGCCTCCAACTCCCAACCTGGCCAGCCTATCCAGAAGGACACCATGGTCGATGGTGTCGAAAGCCGCCGAGAGTTCCAGGAGTATCAACAGGGTCGCACTCCCCCTGTCTCTCTCCCAGCAAAGGTCATTGTACAGGGCAACCAAGGCAGTCTCTGTTCCAAAACCTGGCCTGAAACCAGATTGAAATGGATCCAGAAAATCCGTTTCATCCAGCAGCGCCCGGAGATGTCCGGCCACCAACCGCTCCAACATAAGAACATAAGAACATAAGAACATAAGAAGAGCCATGCTGGATCAGGCCAAAGGCCCATCTAGTCCAGCTTCCTGTATCTCACAGTGGCCCCACCAGATGCATTTGGGAGCGCATGAGACTAGGTATATGTCTCCTGATACCACTCCCCTGCATCTGGCCCTTGAAGTACCCTGGTTTTAAGCCTGGAGATTACACATCTCCATCATGGTTTGTAACCTGTGATGGACTTTTCCTCCAGGAATCTGTCCAATCCCTTTTTGAAAGCATCCAAGCCAGATGCCATGACCACATCCTGTGGCAGGGAGTTCCATAGACTAAGAACGTGGTGGGTGAAAAAATATTTTCTTCTGTCTGTTCTTACTTTCCCAGCCCTCAATTTGAGTGGATGTCCCCTAGTTCTGGTATTTTGTGAGAGGGAGAAGAGCTTCCCTCTATCCACTTTACTCATGCCCTGCATTATTTTGTACGTCTCAATCATATCCCCCTTCAGGCGCCTTTTTTCCAGACTAAAAAGCCCCAAATGTTTTAGCCTTTCCTCATAAGGGAGGTGCCCCAGCCCAGTAATCATTTTAGTCGCTCTCTTCTGCACCTTTTCCAGTTCCACTATGTCTTTCTTGAGATGCGGTGACCAGAATTGTACACAGTACTCCAGGTGCGGCCTTATTATTGTTTTGTATAATGGCATTATAATGTTGGCTGTTTTATTTTCAATCCCCTTTTTGATAATCCCTAGCATGGAATTGGCCTTCTTCACCGCTGCCACACATTGGGGAGACACCTTCATGGAGCTGTCCACCAACACACCAAGATTTCTTTCCTGATCTGTCATGGATAACTCAGAGCCCATGAGTTGATAGATAAAGTTTTGATTTTTTGCCCCAATATGCATTACTTTACAGTTGGCTACATTAAAACGCATTTGCCATTTCGTAGCCCATTCCCCCAGTTTGGAGAGATCCTTCTGGAGGTTTTCACAATCTTCTCTGGTTTTTACCATATGGAAAAGTTTTGTGTGATCTGCAAACATGGCCACCTCACTGCTTATCCCTGTCTCCAGATCATTTATGAACAGATTGAAAAGCACCGGTCCCAGGACAGAGCCCTGGGGCGCACCGCTTTTCACCTCTCTCCATTGTGAAAATTTCCCATTGAAACCTACTCTTTGTTTCCTGGATCTCAACCAGTTCTCAATCCATAAGAGGACCTGCCCTCTTATCCCCTGACTGTGCAATTTTCTCAGCAGCCTCTGGTGAGGGACTGTGTCAAAAGCCTTTTGAAAATCCAGATAGACTATATCCACCGGTTCACCCACATCTACATGTCTGTTGACCTTTTCAAAAAATTCTAAAAGATTTGTCAGACAAGACTTACCATTGCAGAAGCCATGCTGATTTTCTCTCAGCAAGGTTTGTTCTTCTATGTGTTTTAAGATTTTCTCTTGGATGAGGCTTTCCACCGTCTTCCCTGGGACAAATGTAAGGTTAACTGGCCTGTAGTTTCCCGGGTCCCCCCTCCTTCCTTTTTTAAAAATTGGTGTGAGATCTGCTATCCTCCAGTCCCCCGGCACTGTGGCCGTTTTAAGAGACAAGTTGCATATTACCGTTAAGAGATCTGCAATTTCATTTCTCAGTTCTCTAAGAATGTTTGGGTGGATGCCATCTGGGCCCGGTGACTTGTTAATCCTCAATTTATCAATTAGTCCTAAAACATCATCTCTTTTAACCTGTATTTGATTTAATTCTTTAGTCAAGAGTTCAGGCAGCGGAATCTGCTCAAGGTCTTCTGTCATGAAGACAGATGCAAAGAACTAATTTAATTTCTCTGCAATTTCCAAGTCCTCCTTAATCTCCCCTTTTCCTCCCTCACCATCCAGAGGGCCAACTGGTTCTCTGGCAGGTTTTCTACTTCTAACATATTTAAAGAAGCTTTTATTATTACCCTTTATATTGCTAGCCATGCGTTCCTCAAAATCTTTCTTTGCCTCTCTTATCATCTTCTTACATTTCTTTTGCCAGAGTTTGTGTTCCTTTTTATTTTCCTCATTTGGGGAGGATTTCCATTTACAGAAAGACCTCTCCTTGCGCTTTAGAGCCTCTCTAACTCCACTCGTTAACCATGCTGGTGTCCTCTTGGACTTAAATGAGCTCTTCTTTCTTTGTGGTATGCACTTGAGCTGGGGCTCTGTTACCATTGTTTTAAACAGGTTCCATGCACTCTGAAACATCTTGCCCAAATAAGGGAGGTTCGCTACTGGTCGGTAGTTACCCACCAGCCCTGGGTCCAGGGTGGGTTTTTTAAGGAGTGGTCTAATTACTGCCTCTTTCAAGGCAGCAGGGACCACTCCCTCTCTTAAAGAGGCATTTACAGCTTCCTGGACCCAGGTGTGAACCCCCTTGCCTGATCTTTTAATTAACCAGGAAGGGCAAGGGTCGAGCAGAGTAGTGGTAGAGTGGACAGATCCAAGCACCCTGTCCACATCCTCGGGTCTCAACAATTGAAACTCATCCAATAACACTGGATCTAAGCACGGCACACTGGACACAGCCTTTGATTCTGTACCAATGTTGGAATCCAATTCACTGTGAATCTGAGCAATTTTTCCCTCAAAGTGTACAGCAAACTCATCACAGTGTGCTGCCGAATGGTCCAGGGCCTCCACCATGTCTCCCAGCTGAAGAAGATCCCGGACCACCCGAAACAGTTCCGCTGGACGGCACTCTGAGGAAGCAATGCGGTTGGTGAAATGTTGCCTTTTCACTAACTGTATTGCCACGGAATAGGCTCGATAGTGGGCTCTAAGCTGTGTTTGATCTGACTCACAGCAATATTTTCTCCACTTGCGCTCAAGCCATCTCCCCTCCCGCTTTATTGCCCGCAACTCAGGTGTATACCAAGGAGCTGTCCGGGCTCTGCGTATGGGAAGAGGGCGCTTAGGTGCGATCATGTCAACTGCCCGGGTTATCTCCCTATTCCATAGGGTGACCTAAGCTTCGACAGGAGCGCCGACCATATCAGCCGGATAATCCCCCAAAGCTTTCAGGAAACCATCTGGATCCATTAGTCTCTGAGGGTGGATCATCTTAATGGATCCCCCCCTTGCAGAGGTTTGGAGTAGCTAATAGCCTAAACTTGACCAAGAAGTGGTCTGTCCATGACAATGGGGTCAAAGCCAACCCTTCCACATCCAGACCACCACCACCCAGTCCCGTTGAGAAGACTTTGCTCTTGTTCTTTGCCAAAAAAATTATACTTTTTATTTTTGATTTTTTGAAAATTTAACATAATACTATAACATAAACTACATTAAAGAAAAACATTTAAAGAAACAAAAACAAGCAGACAAAAAGCAAAGATCAATACATCATAAGATCATATAATACATCCATTATAAATTGCCTTATATATTTACAATGAGTCAATAAAGGGCTTCCATATATCTATGTAGATATCCTCTCGTAGTTGCTTTCTATATGATATTCGCTCAAATGAGTCTAGTTGTCGCAGATCATCTGACCATTGTGTGAAGGGTGGAGGATGGTTATCCATCCAGGCCTTTAATATAAGTCTTTTTGCCACCATGAGAGCTCTCAAAATCCAGTTTCGTTGACCTTTAGTTAGACCCCATACAGTGGGGATATAATTTAAGATAACATGAATATCCTCAAATAACGTGTGTGTGTGTGTTGTGTCGTTACAGTCGTGACTGACTCTCCGTGACTCCATGTGCATGGAGTTTTTTTGGCAGGAATACTGGAGTGGTTTTGCCAGTTCCTACTCCAGGCGCCTACAGCACCTGGTATTCCCTGGTGGTCTCCCATCCAAGTACTAACCAGGGCCGACCCTGCTTAGCTTCCAAAATCAGGCGAGATTGGATGTGCTTGGGGCATCTAGGCAGCTTCAAATAACATAGATTTCCCCAAAACTTTATTAATATAGGCAAGAACTTCCATCCACAAAAGGTATATTACTGGACATTTCCAAAGAATATGTATTAAGGAAGCATTTCTGTGCCAAATTTGATGAAGCTTGAACAAAACATTTTTAAATTATGATTTTTAAAAGTAAAGTGGCTTTCCTCCTTGTGCTGAAACAAGTGAGCTTTTTTATTTTATTTTTTGGTCAGCAGAATTAAAACAGATCATATAAATTGAGAAGACCAATCTTGCCAATCTTGAAATATAAAGGTTTGTTCCAGGTACTTTTTTAACTTGAAAGGAGTCCAGGCTGCAGGAAGTAAAATATTGATCCTAAATAAAGCCCTTTCAAGAAGGTAAAACAGTGTGACTTTCTTATAAACTGCCTCGCAAGAATGAACCTTCCAAAGCTACAATGTTCCAGCTTATGAGCTTGGAAGGGAAATCTGGACTTTTGACCCCCTCAGTTAGGACCAAATTCCAGGAGGAATGTTATGGGGGGCCAATTTCCAGGAGGAAAACTTTGTAACTCCTTCATGGTGAAACAAACATTAAACTGAGATTATGTTTCTGGTTGTAAAATATTTAACAAAATATTAAAAATGACAGAAAATAAATATTCAGAATATTCATTCAACTGGTGAAATTACTGTGTTTTGTGTTTGGGCATGATCTTAGTGTTAGCAGAGCTCTGGTGCCTATTTGACCTGTCTTATCACCATACAATTATTTCAAAATTAAGATTTTTTTTTTAAAAATACCCCTCCAAAACTACCATGTGCTATCAAGTCATTTCTGGTGTGTGGTGACATTCACAGCTCTGTTCAGATCTTGTAAACTGAGAACATCATATTAGATTGTTGTCGCTTCCTTCTGCCTCCCCTCCTAGCAATATTGTTTTTTCCAGTACATTTTGCTCAGGTCTTTTAAACTAACAACTGTGGCTTCCTCCAATGAGTTAATCTATCTCATGTTAGATCTTGCTCTTTTCCTACTGTTCAACCCCACTATTTTCAGCAATATAATCTATTCTGGTAAATTCTAGATTTTCATGTGATGTGCCTAGTATGATAGGCTCATTCGACTCATTTTGCTCTAGTAAGATGTCAGACTTGACTTGACTCAGCTCATACTTTTCTGCTGTTCAGGTTGTCTTTGGTACCGGTAGGGCTCTCCTCCGACACAGCATTTTATATGAGTTGGGTTTTGTCCCACTCTTTATTCCCTGGCCTTTCTTTCATATATTATGGATAATTTTTTATCTTGGCTTCAAGTGACAAACTTCACTAACTCCATCGTCTCCCTTTTTTAAAATTTCAAATGGTAAGGGAATATATTTTGGATAACATGCACATAAAGAGCTTTTGGTCCAGTACAGCTTTTTATTTCTCAGGTTGCTTAAACCAAGGAAAGGGTTTAGAAAGTGTAACATCGATGTCTAATCTGCATTTTGTGTAGCATGCATGGTAATATGAGTTTAGCAGACAGGTTCAAGGATGCATATTTTCTCCATTGTATATGATGTACTTACTCTCACTGTGGTGTACTTACTCGCATCTTTACTTCACCATTTCATTTAGCCCAGAAAAAAATCTTCAAAATATTTTGGCACAAAAGGAAAGGAGTCACATGCCAGCTGTCCTCTCCCAGCAACCAGAGTGCAGATCATGTACTTATTTTCTGGGATTCTCTAGCACTCTGCATGAGAGAAGTTTATGTTGGAATCTGTGTGCGGTGTATGTATATTTAAACTGCTATTTTAAAGTTATTTTTAAAAGTGTAGTTTATTGATGTGGGATATTGTGAGTCCTGTACGTAGAATTCAAAACAAGCAAAATTGGCCCAATAGAGCATCTCAAAATTGATTGTAGCAGTGTTGAAAAACTTATTGAAAAGCAACCCTGACAATTGCATTGTGTTTGCATTGGAAACAGTCATCTGATTGAGTGGCGGCACCAGGGGGGCGGACTTCTCCCTGCTTCATCTATCCTTGTGAATGGTAATGCGTAGAGATGGGCACGAAATGAACAATTTTTCGTTTCCGTTTTCATTTTTTCATTTCGTTATGTAACGAAATGACAAACGAATTTTGTCTCTAAAATGAAACGAAATGAACAGAAACACCAGAAATTTTGTCGTCCGTTTCGTTTTCGTTATGGCAATACATTGAACTGCTTTAAATGCTAAAAAAATCACAAAAAATTGAAATAAATGGTAACGAAACGGTAACGAAATGAACAAAAATGAAAACGAATTTTTTGCAAAAATTCGTGAAAAACCGAAACAAACCGAAACAGACCCCCTAAACAACAAACGACAAATGAAATGCCATTTTTTTATTCGTGCCCATCTCTAGTAATGAGCACAAGAAGGTATCCTATACAGGCCATCTTGGCTGCCTGCATGTTGTGGCACCTTAAAGATCCACTGCTATGTTTTGATGCAAACTTTCATGGATTGAGTCTACTTCTTCAGACAGCAAACAGTAATAGTTTAGATACTTTTTATAGTTCTGGGAGTGTGTCCTTATTAAAGACAACAATCACTGCATGCTTAGTCTTATTTTTGTGACTCTAATGGCCATGAAGTTTGTTGGGGACTTTAGAATTATATTTGTAATTCATTCCGATATTGTGTTAGACTGCCATACAAAGATAGGAAGCTGCTTTTCATTGCTAGACTTTTAGTCTGTCTATCTAGCTCGATATTGTCAACATTGATTGGCAGAGTCTCTCCGTAATTTTAGATCTGTATCTTTCCCACCTCTACCTAAAGATAGTGAATTGTTTTCCATGTGCACACAAAAACAAAATAGGCCATTGATCTTCTGAACGCAATGCTGTATACACAGATGGGAAGTGTATCTTCAGGGTTTCAGATCAGATCCTTCCCAGCCCTGCTTGAAGACTCCAAGATCAACGTCAATGAACGGTACTAAGCTCTTCCATCAATAGCACCAATGTGCTCAAGTTCTGGTCTATCCTCCTTACTTAACATTTTCTTTCTCCTCAGTGTGTTGGGTCCAGAAAGCAACTGCCCCCAAATCACGGAAATTCTTCATCCTGATTCATTGCCGTAATGAGAGATTTATCATCAGGCGTTTTGTCCAGGAAGCCTAGGACTGCCAGTAAGCTCCCAGCCTTGCATTTTCCGTTTCTTTTCCTTTTAGCCGTTTGACCCCCTCCAGTTGCTTGTCACAGTTACAGATGCCCTTGACCCACCTAAGTCAATTAGTCTGCACCCGTATTTATTTATTTATTATTAAATTTATACCCCGCCCACCTTCCCGAGGGAACTCTGGGTGGCTTACAAGACTGATAAATTCAGCACATATCATAAAGCAGGACAACAACAAATTACAACCAATTAAAATACAACCATACAGACAGTATGAGCACCCTCGCAGTAACAAACATCGCTCATGGGCATCTAGCAATAGAGTGAGCGGACAACAGATGGCAGGGGGGGGGAAATAAACTGATAAACTATTAAACTAGGTCACCAAAGGCCTCGCGGAACAAGATGGTTTTCACCGCTCTGCGGAAGGCCAGCAGGGACTCTGCAGAGCGCACTTCGCTGGGGAGGCTGTTCCACAACGATGGAGCAGCCACCAAAAAGGCCCGATTTCGGGTGGAAGTTCATCTGGCTTCTCGGGGGGTGGCAACCCAAAGCGAGTGCGCTCGCGACTGCTGAACTGGTCGGGCCGAAGTTGATCGCTGGGCGATCCACTCTGCCAGGTAGTCTGGGCCCAAGCCTCCCGTAGCCATGTTATTTCGCTAGGAGTGGCACAACCACCACCTACGTAGCTCACAGCATTTGCTTCTCAGCAGAATAAATCCAATAACAACAAAATGCACCTTTTGCTGTTTTTCGCCCCATGATGACCAGAATGAATTCATTCATGATGACCAGAGTCAGCTGTTTCTCCCTGGTGGCATTCAGAGTAGACCATTGCAGTACCCTTTACTGGAGTTTGCCTTGGATGACAATTGAGACGTAGCAGCTGGTGGAAACTGTGGCTGCTTCAATGTTACTGGGGGCAAGATAAAGAGATCATAATAAACCAGTACGGTGCCAGTTGCCCTGGTTTGAGTTTCCAAATCCAGTTGAACGTGCTGGTGGTGTTCTCTAAACCCAAAAGAGTTTAGAATCAGATTACTTAGATTATCTATTCCCTACCTATAGACCTATTTATATGTCAAAGTCAGTGTCAGAGTACCTGCTCACAAGTCTTGTCTTTAAAATTTGGTGGGCAGAAGAAGCAGGGCCTTTTGGGGAGTGCCTCACCCACATAGGTGGAACTCTCAGTCAAAGGAGTTCAGTTGCCTATATTCTAGGAATGGATCCCTATGATCACATGCATAATCAGCAAACTACCAGCATGTTATGCTTAAAAAAAAAAGAGAGCTTGCACTTAATAGAGTCTTGGTACTTTCCCCTGGAGGGGCATATAAACTAAATTCCTTACAAGATAGACATTCATCTTGCCAAGAACATTATATCTAAGATTAACCTCTGGGCAAACCCCAACTTGCCATGTTTGGACTTTGGGTATTTGCCTTGAAGAAGTTTATTTATTTATTTATTTATTTATTTTTGTACTTGTTGACCGCCCGATTTTCCCATGGGAACTCAGGGCGGGGTACAACATATTGCAAAACAACTTGTCCAAACATACAATTCTCAAACATAACAAAATAAAATATGAATAATAAAGAAAACAATAATAATAATAAAATAAAATACAAATGGGAATAAAAGTTGAATTTATCCATGAAAACTAACAATGAATTTTTTATTTTTTAGCAGTAGCTTATAAAGGTATAACCTACAGCCTATTCTTGCATTTGTATTTTGTAATGGCCACACAGCCACACTCCTTGATCATTGACAAAAAAAGGTTCAGAATTCTGGGAGTTGCAGTCCAAAGCATCTGGGGGTGAGGCAAAGGTTCCCCACCCCTGCCTTATAGAATCCATCAGTTGGCAATGAAGCCTCGTGACTATTAATTTACCATTCTTAAGACCTTACTGGCACACTTGAATATTTTTCCACCTTGTTTTGCATGTTCTGGATATCCATCTTGAATTTGGAAACAGATTCTGGGGCTACATTCTGGCACAAACCAATCCTTGACTTGTATCTGTCAACCACACATACATTTTATCCTTAGGTGAAGAATAATTATTAGGTTAAAAATAATGGAGAGGCTTCATGGTTTGAGCAGTGGGAGTAACTACCACCACATGTGCTGATAGGGTATCATTTGTGCTTATATGTATGGTTTCCCCACAAGTGCTAATCTTCCTACTTCCACTTGAACACTAAGAGTGTTGATAAACATTCTATAATGTCCTACCAAGTCAGCCGGTTACTGCCAGGCAGCACTGACTAAATTTGGTTTTACAGAACTGTTACTGTATATGAAATCACTCTCCCTCTCTCTCCCTCTCCCTCTCTCTCTCTCTCTCTCTCTCTCTCACACACACACACACACACACACACACACACACACACACACACAGAGAGAGAGAGAGAGAGAGAGAGAGAGAAAAGACCATCGAACTATTGTCCATATTTCTGGAAAGCCAAATAACATACATACAATAGAATAGGGAAGATTCTTCATTCCTTTGTAGGAGGAATGGGGAAGTATTTCCTCTTTGGCACAAACATCATAGAGGTCTATCCCACCAGTCCAAAGATGCAGTTTTTTTAAAGTGCCTTTCTGCCTGATGCAATCACATGACCTAAACAGCATTTTTGAAGTTCTCACGACAGCAGAGCAGGGCTCGGAGGGGGGTGATGTGCGGTGTGTGTGCACCCACCCCCACCCTCTCTTTCTATCTCTCTTTGACGGTTAAAAGACGTCATCGAGTCATGTGGTCTTGTCCAGTTCTTTCGTGGGCGTGATTGGAACTTCACGTCCTTGTTTTTTTAAACAGTGTATTTATTTTTTCCAATTTTTTAGATAGGCACCCTGACTTAAGAGTAGTTCGACTTAAGAGCATGCATTTGGAATGGATTAAATTTGTAAGGTGAGGTACCACTGTATCTTTAACAGACCTTGGCCATCTGATGCTTCTTGTGTCCAACCAGGGCAACCTTATTTCTATCCTCCCCCCCCCCCAACTTAGAAAACTGCCTCAGACCATAGCCCTACCAATCTTGGCATTTCTGCTTCTTTGGGTTTCAAAGAGAGACCTTCCCTCCTCATACGTAAGAGATGCTTGGCGTGGATGGTGGGGACTTTCTCCATGTATGATAGGTGCTCCTTTGCTAGAGGCAGAAGTAATAATCTGCCATCACCCTTCCTAATGCAGGAACCCTAAAACTAGCAAAATGCAAACATCAGAAAGATGGAGCACATCGGGGGAGGGGGAATAAAGTGAGGAGAAAATAATGTTACCAGCAGTCAACAGGGCTGGATGCCAGTGTGTTATATAGGTTGGAGTGGGACTTAAGAGATGCAGCCCTCCACTGAGCCACGAAATTCCCTGAGTAACTTTGGACGGTTCTTTTCTCACAGGGTTGTTGTGACGATAAAGCCAGGGGGAGGAGAGCCACGAAGGTGGCCTTGGGTTCATTCAAAAAAAAAAAGTTGGGATATAAATGTGACAAGAAGAGATGGATTCAAGTGATCAAGATGAGTTTGCATGCGATAACGTATGAGGGATAAATGGAAAGCAGTGAGACACAGTTAAGAAATCTCTGCAATGAACAATATGTGGCGGAGAGGCTTTATCTCTGTGATCCATTATGAAAGCTCATGCACCCTGAAAGCTCATGCACCCAGCACAGAGATGAAATCAATGGGAAATGAAAAACAGGTAAAAGGGCAAAATATTTGAACCTTGTCAGTCATATATTGCAGATAAAAATCAGGATGTGACCAAGCCAAATGAATAGTAAGAATCTTTGATATAGGAATTGTAAAGTAGAAAAAAATAGTTGAGCCACACTTTATCAGAATGCTGTGTGTGTGTGTGTGTGTGTGTGTGTGTGTGTGTGTGTGTGTGTGTGTGTGTGTGTGTGTGTGTATTAAACATCTATACAGCACCATATAGCAAAATTGCTACTCTGGGTGACAATGACATTAGGACTCTACATACATGGTAAAAAAGGATTATTTTCATATGAATTAGAGTTGTGCAATGGGCTTGGAGGAATATTGAAATGTAACCACACTGAGGGTGGGGTTACACATTAGAATACTCCTGGGTTTGCATCAGGTTAAGCACACCTGAGGTAGCTGCCTAGATGCCCTAAGCCAGTGCTCCCCAACCTTTTTATCCCCGCGGACCGGTAAATGTTAGATAATTTTTCCGTGGCCCGCTTGTTTTGTTTGGGTTGCTGTCACTGCAGAAAACCCCGCTTCACACAGATAGGTTGCACAACCCCAGATCGCAACGTACTTTTGACACACACACACACACACACACACACACACACACACACACACACACACAGGAGAGCAGAACCCGCATTCTCCCTTCCCCACCCCTTTCCAACAAGTTGCTTTCTCCCCCCCACCCGCTCCCCAGGCGAGCTCAGGGGAAAGAGATCGCTCTTTTTCGCCTTCCCAATCTAGCCTGATTCCCATCCACCAAGACACACAGACACCCCCCCACACACACCCTGCAACTGACACGCCCGCAGACAAGATCAGCCCTGGCTCTTCTTCGTCCACCCCCACCCAGGATTAAAGAGGAAAAGGAGGCAGGGGGGAGACAAGTTCTCCCGAAGACACCCTTCTTCTTCTTCTTCTTCTTAAGTCCTCCTTCCAGAAACAATAATGATGATGATGGGGATGCTGTCCAGAGAGGCTTTAGCCAGGCATGCACACCACCACCACCACCACCACCACCCGGAAAAAAGAAAGAAAAGAAGGAACGGCCCCACCCCCACCCTACCCACCCCTTTCCTCGACGGGTCCTCACAGGTCGCCCTTCATCTCAACGCGACTCACACACGCACACACACAAACACACACACAATCCCTGCTTCTGTGAGCAGGCTCGTCCATGAAGGCGCCTCTCCCTGCAGCTGCCTCCTTTTCACGGTTAGTAAAAAAAAGAGGGTAACTCTCAGCCTTTCCCCCCCACCCTCCCTCCTTCCCTTCCTCCCTTCCTTCTCTACCCAAAGTCAGTCGAGCTTCCTCTACTCGCCCCTCCCTCCTTCCCTCTTGCCTGCCCTTAATTTCTGGCTTCCTCTTCTTATTTTTTCCTTCCTTCGGCTTCCTAGCTCAGGGGCAGCCACTCCCCAAAGCTTCCCTTCCCCCCCATCCTCGGCTTCCCCCCTCCTTTCCACCTTCTTTCTCCCCCCCACCCCCGTCCCCTGGCTCCGGCTCCGTCACTCTCCTCCACCTCAGCCCAGCCACACGCTGAAAGGAACTACATTTCGCCCCATCTCTCCCCCTCCTCCTCCGGCGGGGCGGGACGGGGGTCCCCGAGTCGAGTGGGGAGCGCTGGCGGGAGGCACGCAGGGGGCGGGAGGGGTGGGGGGCGAGAAGGGTGGATCTGATGAGGGGTAAGGTGGAGAGGGGGTGGTGCCCCAACCTGCCCGCAGCCCCTTTTACCTGGAGTCGCCTCCGACGGATGATCCCGGAGTCATCCATCGCTTCCCGGCATGAAGAGGAGCTGGCCCCATCGACCCACCGCCGTGCCTCCTGCAAGGCCCCGGCGGAGGAGGAGGGGCGGGCCGGCCGGCCGGCCCCAGAGGCAGCAGCAGCAGTAGCAGCAACAGCAGCGCAAGGGCGGGGCTGCCCAGGTGGGCTGCGCCGGGGTGGGTCGCCTCTCGCCTTTTGGAAGGGAGAGGGAGGCTGCTATTAGCCCGCTAGCCCCGCCGGGGCCCCTCTCTAGGCGCTGGCGGCAGAGGACCGGGCAGCCGGGGGCTTGGGGCTCGGCGCCGGGGCCACGCGGCGCCCACCTTCGGGCTCTCCAGCCACCTGCATGGCCGAGGAGGCTGCAGGAGCTGGAAGGCGGCCCATGAGGAGGAGGAGGAGGAGGAGGAGGAGGAGGAGGAGGAAGGCGGTGGGGCCGCTGCTCCTGCCCGCCAGCTCACTTTCCGTGCCACGGGCGGGGCTGGGACACCCTCCGGCAGCGGCCAGCCCAGCCCGACCTTGGGGGACCGGCGAGCAGGCGGGCATGGAGGGCTGCGGTGCCGGGTGAGCCCAATGCGCCTTCTCCTGCGGCCTCTTGCACATACATGCCGCCGCAACAGCTGCGCCCCCTGGGCTTGTTTTCCAATTAGCTGGGGATGGGAGTTGTGCAATGGGCGCCGGACGGCCTTGGGAGCAAAATAAGAAGGATGCCTCCTGACAAGGAGGAACCACACTGTGTGTGTGTGGGTTATGGGGGAGACAGGATCCTCCTCCTGCCTGGTTTGCATCCAGGTTAAGCACACCTGAGGGGGCTGGGGAACACCACCCTAAACACATCCGATCTTGCCTGATTTCGGAGGCTAAGCAGGGTTGGCCCTGGTTAGTACTTGGATGGGAGACCCCAGGGAATACCAGGTGCTGTAGGCGCCTGGAATAGGAACTGGCAAACCACTCCAGTATTCCTGCCAAGAAAACTCCATGGACATGGGGTCACGAAGAGTCGGTCACGACTGTAACAACACAACACACACACACACACACACACACACCTGAAATCAATTAAAACTATCCATTTACATGACATGTAGTTGATTGTGTATTTTGGGGTGGGGCCCAGGAAACTTGCTTTTTAATCTTCAGAAAGGAAGGTATTTTAAATAGCCTTGAGGGGGTTGTTAATTTTAGCTCCATTGTGGATGCGATTTATTTTGAATCAAATATTTTATTGCTTCGTAGCCAATCACGCTATAGTATACATAAACAGAATTTAAATGGTGCTTGATCTTGGAATCTAGTATAAATACTGTATATACTTGAATATAAGCCTAGTTTTTCAGCCCTAATTTTGGGCAGAAAAAGGGGCCCTCGGCTTATATGCGGGTCAATACTTTTAGCCACTGAGACAAGTGCTTGGGTCGGTGGCTAAAAGTCATTTTAAACATTGTGTGCCACTTCTCATGACCCCCCCACATCAAAGGGGAGTCATAGAATCATAGAATCATAGAATCATAGAGTTGGAAGAGACCTCAAGGGCCATCTAGTCCAACCCCCTGCCATGCAGGAACCCCCATCACAATATTTCCGACAGATGGCTAAATGCAGCAGAGCCTGGCAAGTACTTGGGTCAGTGGCTAAAAGTCATTTTAAACATCACACACCACTCCCCCAGCTTACAAAGGAGGAGCTGCCAGGCCCTGCTGCATTTCCCACCCTAGGCTTATACTTGGGACAATACGTTTCCCCAGTTTTGGGGGGTTAAATTAGGGGCCTAGACTTGTACTCGGGTCGACTTATACTCGAGTATATACAGTATATATAAACTATCAGAAAAGAATAAGCATTCTCAAACAAGTACCAAGTTGAAAGATTAACTTGAAAAGAGTGTATAGCAGGCAGTGAGTTCCATCTTTCCATGACTCATTTAATGAATTGGCAGTCTTATGGTACTGTATTTTTCTGTCTAAAACTGGGGCTTTATTTATTTATTTATTTTATTTGCATGTCACCCATCTAACTACAAGGCTACTCTTTAGGTTCGTCCTTCATGATGGAGGTGTGAAGTGCTTCTGATTTGTCAGGGGACTGATTAGGACTTTCACACATCCCAGGTCATGGATGGAGGAGACAGCCTCTCTTGCCATCTCCATCTAGGACACATCTGACACACACAGTTCAATTGCTCTTCAGTGCAAAGAGGGTGCACTGGAAGAACTTCATGATGGTTAGAGCTGTTCAGCAGTGGAATATGCTGCCATGGAGGGTGGTGGAGTTTTTAAACAGAGGCACACTGTGATGGGGGTTCCTGCATGGCAGGAGGTTGGATTGGATGGCCCTTGAGGTCTCTTCCAACTCTATGATTCTATGGGCCGAAGAGGGAAAGGGCCGAAGAGGGAAAGCTATGCTATCCTTTACCCATGAATTAGGATCCTCATTATCAAGATGAAACTAGAATGGTACTTTCTGCCCATTGTAATGATTACATGACTAGATAAATGACCGAATAGGACTTCAGAGGATCTCAGATCCCTGCTTCAGTTTATTGGGAGAGACCCAATGTCACAATGCTCATCAAAGTACAGCCTGAACTGGTTTTTCCCATCTTCTGAAACTGAAGAGAATGCACCTCCACACCCCTGCATCTTCACCATGACATGTGTAGCAAAGGTGGTCTGCTAGACCTGTGTCAGAAGTGTTAAAGTGTTTGTGAGCAAAAGCAAAGGGTATGGTATGAAATGGAAGCCACGGGCAGGGAAAATTCCACACATAGCTAGAAGTACTCTACATGGCAATACTGCTGCATTATACATACAGACATGGTGATGCATATCCTTATGTTACTTAAACCGATGCGGTAGAGGCTGAAGCATATTTTACAACTTCTGTCAGGCCACAGTGTAATTTCTCCCGGCAGTTACGAAAATAATCCCAGCAGAAACATCATGCTGTGAAATATGAATGGGAAATCGCTCATTACTGGACAAGGAAATGTCCATTAATTTGTCGAAATAAAAGGCTAGTCAAACCAGAGTGACATATATTGGGAAACTCTTTCTGCAGTGGATCACACGCGCTACATTCTCTTTGTTCTTTTTCTTCAAATGTCAGGATTGATGGGCTTTGGAGCACACCCAGAGCATCTTTTGCAGCCCTGGCATTTAACCAGTTTGCTTATCCCCGTGAATGAAATTGAATCTATAGCCCAAGCAGATTATACTTCCCCCAAGAGAACCTGCAAGAGTTAATAGGGCTGAGCACTCAGTGTCAAATGAGAAATCGACACTCAGCTGGCATGATCACTCTCAAGGTCAGTCAAGGGCAGCAAAAGAGAAATATGGCCACATGGCTCCCACTGCTGCCCAATCAGAGGACACTGATCCAACAAATCCAGTGTTGTCTACTCAACCTCACAAAAGCTTTCCAGGACCTCGCATCACCAGTGCTTGATTACAGCAATGCCTAGTCTACAGTAGATAGGGCAACCATTGTAGAGCATCCAGAAGTTTCAAATGGCACCATATGTGGTAGGCTGCTCTGTGGTAAAGGGGTTTAAGATTGTGTTATCTCAAGACTGAAAGGCTTGTATGATTACCCACTGCCTTGTAGGTTTTAACCTTTAAATCCCTTAATGGCTTGGGAGTCACTGGTCTTGGTATGAACCTGGCTGGATGTTGACTCCATCAGGAGAGACCATCACCACACAATCTATCATAAGCAAGTATGTGGTATGAAAAAGCTTCCTTAGGTGTGAGTGCCCTGCAGTGAATATAGAACTGCCTGGGAATTCCTCTCATGGGCTTCTAACCCTAGAAATGTCAATAGGCATCAATCACAAAAGCCCATTCTCTTGAGACTGCTGCCTGGAAGCCAATTCCACATGAGTTATGAATAAACAAGGACAGCCACATGCCGGAGGCTAGATAAGATAATGATGCTGAGGGTCAGGGAGCATTGTGCCTCTTAACAACAAGATTTCAGCTTGAGACCCAGAAGCATGGGAAAGTTGGAAGATCAGAAGCGGTGATGAAAAATCAATTGCCGCTGGGAATTGTTTGTGGCTTCCCTCAGCAAAATAACCGTATTTAATAAGTGGAAGAACTGGATGCCCCTTCAGGGTATGCTCATGAAATGGTTGCCATTGAAACAGCCCTCTTCCCACAGATGGCCAATTGCAGCATTGTTCCTATTAATACATGTGAGCGATGTTTTCTATTTGTATTTGCACATTTCGGTCCCAATTGCTATCTGCAAGGTAGCAGAATATTGGAGGGATGGGGTGGGGGAGCTTGTGAGAGTGATTCGGAGTTCAAAGCTCGAAACCACATAATAGGGACAGGTCATGAAAGCTGGAGCACCTTTCCCCTCAGAGATACTATTTAGACCTCAGACAGACATTTCTGGGTGTGTTTAATGAGGCCTTAGATGAAAAGAAAGAAAGAAAGAAAGAAAGAAAGAAAGAAAGAAAGAAAGAAAGAAAGAAAGAAAGAAAAAGAAAGAAAGAAAGAAAGAAAGAAAGAAACAAACAAAGAAAAGACATTTGGGGGCAGATTTTCATAGAGCAATTGTAAATGTTGCTTTCTCCAAAAAAGGCATGTCCAAACTTTGGCCCTCCAGATGTTTTGAACCACAACTCCCACAGTCCTTTGTCATTGGCAATAAAGGCTGGGAATTCTGGGAGTTGTGGTCCAAAACATCAGGAGGACTGAAGTTTGGACATGCCTGGCATAAAATGTGGTATCCTGTGCAAGTCCACTTCTAGGAGGTCCAGGCAAGCTCCAGAGGTTAGGGGCCAACATTCAGTCCCCCTCCCACCTTCCAGGGGTTTCACCTCCACCATGCCTTGGTTGACGGAGTCTCCAGCAAGGGCCAGCCCATTACTCCAGAACGTAGCAGGAAGGAAGAACTGACCAACCTCAAAGATCTTGGTCCCATGGGAACCTGGTAGAACAAGGATATATAGATGACAAAGTGTGTGGGGAGGGGGGGTCCTAAGAAGAGGAGGAAACCAACAACCCCCAACGCTCCACTGGAATGGAGAAAACTGAGGCACCTTCCTGGCTTGCCCCAAGGCTAAGTGCTTGGCTCTAGGGGTGGTTTCCTTGACTGAAAGGGCCTCCTTTGGAGTAGACAGTCATATCAGGTGCAATCCTTTCCTCCAATGGATTCCCCAGGGCCAAATTCTGCAACTGAGAGTGTGATCAAAGGGGCATTCCTCCCACTGATCATTCAGCTGCCTTATCTTTTACCTGATGTGGGGGCTTCTTTGGATGGAAGCCACAGTCTGCCTTGTCTGGCATGGAACAGGGCCGCCCAGGGAGACTGAGGCTGGCTGGAGAGTGTGTAGGCCTAGGCCCTTTAATCCCATGCCTCAGCCTTCTCTGCAATGGTTGCCATGGCACCTCTCTACCATTGCTGTTTGTAATACATGGTTCATCACATGTTGCTCCTTCTCAAGCACTTTTCAGGCCTGTTTACTTTGTGTGGTCCCAATCCAGAGGCCCTATTAGGACAGACAGACAGAAACACACACACACACACACACACACACACACACACACACACACACACCATGTTATTGAACTTAATTCCCAGGAAGTGTGTACTGAAGTAAACATGAAATGTGGTCCCAATTAGAGATGGGCACGAAATGACCATTTTTGTTACCGTTCTCCGTTATTCGTTCTGTTACATAACGGTACGAATAACGACTGTTGCAATGGGGCAGGCTCGAACCGAACAGAACCAAGATTTTTTTCTTCAGTTCTGTTCATTTCTGTTACTGGTGTCGCGCTGCTTATGCAATGAAAAATGGAGCAACGGAGGGCGGCGAGAGGGGCCTGGGCCTGGTGGAGCCTCTTTGCCCCCTCCCCGCCAGAGACGACGCAAGACTGTGCCGGTCTCGCGAGAAGAAGCAGGATCTGAGCCCTTATGGACTGGGCTCTGGGATCTCAGCCACATGGCGAAGTGGCGACGGTGCAGCTGGAGTGGAAGCCGGAGCGGAGGGCATCATTGGAGCACGGGGGTGCAGTGACACCCCCCCACAGGTTTCCCGGGTCTAGGCCGGGGCGGGCTGCTGGGGCGGCGGTCTGCCGGGGCGGTGGCTCCGGGTGGAGTGGTTCCCAGGGAGAGGGGCCCCAGTTAGGGCAGCGCTGCTTGGAGCTCTGGGGGTAGCGACCCGACAGGGGTGGCGGATGGCACACCGGATCAGTCCTTGGGGAGGGGGCCCAAGGGAGGGCGGTGCTTGGCGGTGCCCAGGGGTGGTGGCCTGTTGGGGGTGGTGATCGGAGCAGCGCCCGGCTCTGGGAGGACTCCTGTGGCCACAGGGTCGCTCTCCCGGCAGGCTTCCCACCGGCTCTGGGAGGACTCCCCGTGGCTGCGGGATGGCTCTCCCAGGAGGCTTGCCTCAGTCCCGGGAGGGCTCCCCGCGGCCGCGGGAATGCTCTCCCGGCCTGCATGCCGCCGGCTCCGGTGGCGCCCGGCCTTGGGAGGGCTCCCTGCGGCCACAGCTTGCCACACACGAAAAATGAAGAAATGAAACGAAGTGGGCCCCGGGGCCCTGAAAAACAGAAACGGAATGAAGGGGATGCCAGGGCCCAAATAACGACCACGAAACACCATTTTGACATTTCGTGCCCATCTCTAGTCCCAATCCAGAGGCCCAATTAGGCTACACACACATGCATACACATACGCACACACACACATACACATACACACACACA
Source organism: Phrynocephalus forsythii (assembly GCA_029282475.1). Taxonomy (NCBI): domain Eukaryota; kingdom Metazoa; phylum Chordata; class Lepidosauria; order Squamata; family Agamidae; genus Phrynocephalus; species Phrynocephalus forsythii. The sequence goes on from JAPFRF010000004.1 coordinate 18,153,970, forward strand.
CACACACACACACACACACACACACACACACACACACACACACACACACACACACACACACACACACACACACCATGTTGTTGAACTCAATTCCCAGGAAGTGTGTACTGAAGCAAACACGAGAAGATGTGATGGGGGCTTAAGACCTATGTGCACCCAACTTCCTTCAGATTAGTTCTTTTTCCTCCTTGACACTCCGCAAAGTTTTTCCCTCCTTGACGTTCCTTGATTTATTAGTGTCATAAAAGGCTTAAGGCTAATCTCCTTGATCACGTTATTTATATAGATTCCTCTCATGTCATTACTCTGAGACATCCCAGAGCAGTTTATAGCAGGCTTTGGAAAAGAGGCCATGGAAATCATTCTCATTCGCACTCCAGAAAACAAATTAAGCCCAGAGATAACTAAACAGAAGATAATCCCTCTTCGTACAAGACTGGAAGCTTGACTACAACTCCCAGAATTCCCAGGTAGCACAGACTTTCTTGGTAGAAAATAGAGGCTATAGTGCTTGTCTGCTTAAGAAGGTTTGTGTGGGAAGAGAAAAAGCCATTGCAGGTGTGTGTGTGTGGGGGAGGGCGTTCTTCAGATGAGTCATGCCTCTCTTTAAAAAAAGTAAAATGCATAAATATGGGAGACAGAGGTTTTCTGAAGGCGGCAACAAGCTGTTAAATGAGGCAATTGAACTGCAGGAAATAAGGGTACATTGTTTGAATGAAAACCAGTGCAAAGTGGTGTCTTATCATCACAACAACTCTGAAAGCTGACATGGCTGTGCATGAGAATAAAGGAACATAATGACCATTTTATATTCACATGAGATAATTACCATAAATGGCCAGATTTGCAACCCACAGTGTCTTTTATTGTCTTTAAAGTCCTACAATATCATCATCATCGTCGTCGTCGTCATCATCATCATCATCATCAATATTATTTCTGAATATGTTTGAATGGTGTCTGTTACTTTTTGTAGCAATTGTGAGAACTGTTAGTTATTATTTATTTATTTATTTATTTATTTATTTATTTATTTATTTATTTAATATACCACCCATCCCAGGGCCACTCTGGGTGGTTTACAACATGCAAAACTGTCAAGACTAAAATATAGTGAACAAAAGAAAAAAATGAAAATAATACGAAGCAACTAAATACAACCAGAATTAGAACATGTTCACATGAAACAAGCGGAACACTTTAAAAGGTTCACATGGCAGACTTAATCACGTAGGCTAGGTAGATGCCAACATTGGTGTAAAACCTGAAAGTGCTTCCTTGTAAGGTGGATTTATGAACCTGGGACTGAGAAGTCAAGGACTCAAGGGGATACCCTCATCATCTATCATTACACCCACTTGAAGACACCAGAAAGTGCTGGTTACCTGGTTGTCGGCCCTCTCCTGTGCTAATAATACCACTTTCCGTCAAACCTTTGTGAAAGCTCTTGCTTTCAAGGTGCTTTTGAGGAGTCCTGGGCCTTCTGCCAACAGGTTTATTTCCTGACTGCACACATTTTCCTGACACTCCCTCCTCAGTTGTGAGCACAGCGCTTTGGGGCTGTCGGGAGCTGAGCAATTTCTCTTCTCTTAATGGAAGAGATTTAGAGCAGTCCAGAGGGTTGTGAAAGGGAAACCGCTGGTCTTACCTGTAAGGCCACTACAATAAGCATCAACTCTGCAATCCAATCCCTACACCTTATTGAAGAGGCAATGAATGTCATGCAGCATGTCTTTGGGGGAGTTCCAGTTTCCCAAGGCACAACAATTTTATTTATTTATTTCTCCAATGGCAGTGGCTGCCTCTGCTATTCTATCTGTCACACACCCAAAAGAGCCCCACTGTTTCAGAAATGGAAAGCACTTATTGTAACACAGTTTGAAAGGGACAGACGGGACCCCCATGGGAGATGATAAAACATCAAAAGTAAATTTTAAAGGAACTGTTTTAAGGCCTTGTGCTGATAGCTAACTGGTTTGAGGTCATTCTGAGGTTGTTCTGTGGAGCTATTTCCTCTCCTTCCTGACGAAACTTATGTCATGGACCCACAAAAATAAAACTGAGGCTCTGAGTTTGGTTTAGAGGTAGAAGGCTTATCCATCTGGCCATCAACTCTCGAGAAGGCCTCAAGCACATCCCTTTCGCCTCAGAGGGCCTCCTCTTCTCAGTTACCTTGTACAGTAAGCCCCCGCCAATCGCGGGGGTTAGGGACCCACCCCACCCGCGATGCACGAAAATCCGCGATATGCGGAAGTGGGTGGGGTGGGGGTGGGTGGGGGGCGATTGCGTGGCACGCTGGTGGCGGCAGGAGGATCTTACCTCCCACCGCCACTGCCCGCCCGTGCAGCCCCAAGGCTTCTCGGAGGTGCATGGGAGGGCCGTGCGGAGCGACCGGATCGCCCGCCACTGACCGCCTGCGCGTCCCCGAGGCTTCTCAGGGGTGTGTGGGAGGGCCGTGTGGAGCAACAGGATCGCCCGCCCCATCCGCCCACACACCCTGGAGGCTTCTCGGGTGTGTGTGGGAGGGCCACGCAGAGTGACCAGATCGCCTGCCGCCGCCCACCTGAGATGCGTGGGAGGGCCGCGTGGAGCGGATCGCCCGCCGCCGCCCACCCATGCACCTCTGGTGGATGGCTGGTATGCTGCTAACATTGTAGTTAAATCATTTTGAGCAGTCAGAAATTTGGGGAAATTGGTCGCTACAACATCTAGAAGGTACAGGGAGGCTTTCAGTAAAAGTAAATTGTGTGTGTGTGTGTGTGTGTGTGTGTGTGTGTAGATATAGATATAGATATAGATATAGATATAGATATAGATATAGATATAGATATAGAGATCGGTAGGTGAGAGCACTTACTGGATATATCTCTCCAAGGTCCTATGGTGAACATAGGGATAGGAACAGGAAGCTTTAAATTAATTTCAATATTTTCCCCCATCACCCAGCAGAAGTACTGTATGGCAATAAGATTTTGCCCAGTGGATCATTGTGCTCAATACAGAGATGTTTATCTATAGGGGACATTTGTCTTCAGGTCTCCTTTCTACAGAAGGTGTGTCTTAACTGAAAAGAGACATAGAGTTTGTCCAGACTGGCTCTTTTGGGTGTGGATTGGATCTGTGGTGGGGGGCAGGGGAGAGCAATGTGCAATTTGGCCCACTTCTTTCACCCAAGCACCAAATGACCACTTATAGACTGCTCATCTGTCAAATAAATGCTTCCCCTGATCCTCTGCAGAAGATACATAGAAGTGATGTTTTTTGTTTCACTCCACTCTCCCTCTCTCAGTGCAATTCAGTCCCCCCCCCATGTTTCCTTTCCTTCATTCTCCCCCCTTCTCCTAATTTCTCTCCCTCCCTCAGCATCTGTGCTCAGGGTGGTAGAGGTTTCTGGAGGTTGCAACCTCCAGGCTAAACAACAAGCATCCCAAAAAGAATACATATCCTACTTATAGACTAGAAAAGTGCACAGCAGCTCTTAAATTGCCATGGTCAGACCACCATCTCATCAACTGCAGCCTTTCAGTAGCATTCCCTCCTCCCATACACACACACAGGGAGCAAGGAGCCATTAAGATGGTCCACCCCGCATGTTATTGGATTCAATAGGATTAGAAGACACTATATGGGGGATTCCAGCACATTGGGTTGGTGCTTCTGTCAGTGCTCTGGTGGATGGCTGGTATGCTGCTAACATGATTGCACCTGAGAGCCCCCTCCACCACCAACCCTGCCCAGATCCTTGGTTTAACCAACAATTGCAGGTCATGAAGCAGAATAGGGGGAGGCTAGAAAGCACCTGGAAACAGACCTCAATGGAAGCAAATCAAAAAGCCACTAAGATCTCATCTCAGATCTATCTATTAGAAATGATGGCCACTAGAAGATCATACTTCACTAAGCAACTAAGTAAAGCGCAAAACCACTAGTCCAAGCTCTTTCGCACAGTGTGCAATCTCACAGTGAAATTAATCCAGTAGTATTTCCTGCAAGCAATTTGTGGCATTGAAAAATAATCTAGAGTAGAGGTCATCTGCTGTGACCATGCCCTTCTGTAGATGAGTAGATCACACTGAGGTCTCCTCTGCATTACTCAATTTCAACCAAAAATGTCAACTGAGGTGGACAATGCACTTTATTGCTGCAGAGCCTTCACCTCCCTGGATCCTTGCCTAGTCTGGTGCATAAAAGCAGTCACTGCAAGAGGGCAGGGTCACACTGCACAGGGACAGCATGGGTTGTTCTGCAAGATGATGTAGATGGAGACCTGTGGGGACAAAGTGTTGGTTGTTCTCAATCTCTGAGAGGCCTTTGATACCATCAAACATGGTATCCCCCTGGGGAGACTCTCCAGGTTAGGGATTGACAGCCTTCCTTTGACATGACACTGGTCCTTCCTAGAGGACCACCTTCAGAAATGAATCTTGGCAAGATGACTTCCACCTTGTGGATCCTAAATTGTGGGGTTCTCAAGATCTAATCTTGTGATCTCAGGATTAGGCTACTGAAGTGGTCTCTACATGGGGCTGCCTAGGAGGCTGATGCAGAAGCTTCATCTCCAGAACATGTTGGCCAAATTACTAACTGGGGTAAGACAATAACATATTTTCCTCATTCTGGCTGCCTTATACTGGCTGCTGGCCCACTTTGCACCAACCTTTAAGCTTATAATGTTAACAGACAAAGCCCTAAATGGTTTGGAACCTCAGTACCTGTCAGAGTTCCTTCTTCCACCCAAAACTGCCCATGTTACCCATTCTTCCCGGGCATGACCATTGAGGGCTCTGACCCTGAGCGAGTCCCAGAAAGAGAAGATTAAGAACTGGACCTGCTCAGTGGTAGCCACCAGCCTTTGGTATTCTCTCCCTTCTGATATACACCTGCCCTTTTTACTGGTGATGTTAAAATGAATGTTGAAAACCTCCTTATGTAAGCAGGCCCTCCCAGAGTCTAGGACATCGTTCCCAGCAATATACTTTATACATTAATTTCCCCCGCCACTTACTCTTCTACCTATTGTTGATTTTATTGTATTATTGTTTTTTGTTTGAATTTATTTCATTTTATCTTTGCATACTGTCCAGAATGGCCTTGGAGCTAGATGTGCAGTATATGCAAACAAACAAACAAACAAACAAACAAACAAACAAATGGGAAGGATGGCTCAATCTCAGAGGACAAACATATAGATGTGTTTTTCTCTCCTCCCTCCCCCAATTCAAACCATGCTATCAGCAATCCAAATGCCATATCTAGATGCCAGTGTACACACTCTCATAGCAGTGTTGTCTCCGAGTGTTTGGGAATGACTTTATAGTTCTGGCTCATGATTTTAAAAATCTGGCTTTATTCCAGTGTTTGCAGTTAACATTTCATTAAAGTTGATGGCCTACTTATGTCAAATGAATATGTGTGTGTTGGGAGTGGGGGAGGAGGACACAGCTCACTCAAGCTTTGTTCTCTGAATACATTTCCAAAATCCTTTGAAAACCAGAGACAGCAATTTTCATCATCTGTAGTTAGGGATTTTGCTGGATTTGAGGGGCACTCTATAGCAAAGGCTGAGATGAAAGATAAATCTATATTGATCTCAGTCTCTCTTTTTTGGATAATCAGAAGCATACCTCCTGTGTGAGACATCTCTTTGGAAGAAGCACAAGGGGAACAGATCCAAAGTTATGTTTGGGAGGAGGAGGAGGAGGAGGAGGAGGAGGAGGAGGAGGAGGAGGAGGAGGAGAAGAAGAAGAAGAAGAAGAAGAAGAAGAAGAAGAAGAAGAAGAAGAAGAAGAAGAAGAGTGGGAATAGAGATATGTCTGCCACAGTTTGAAACAGTTTCACAGTGGGTTGTTTCTGTAACATGTCTTTGCCTGAATCTTTTCTGGGTTTGAAGGTTTGCTTCATTGGATACAGGACCAAATCTGAAAATACAGAATCGGATGGTTCATTTTGTTAAGAGAGCAAGCAGCAGCTAAGTGAAGGTGTGGAGTGAGACCCTGAATATTGGTATACTAGTAAGCCAAACACAACTCTCCCTTTGGGAGGTTTTGGAAGGGGTAGCTGTGTTAGTCTGTGCAAGAATTCCAGGCAAAAACAAAACAAAACAAAAGACAAAAACATGTGGCACCTTAAAGACTAACTATTATATTTTAATGCAAGCTTTCATGGACATGTCCACTTCTTTGGAGATATAGTACCAGAATGAGGTGTTAAATATAATATATAATGAAATATAAGTTTCATATGAAATATTCTTTGGCTGTTGGATGTATGGTACATTTGCATGCAGTGGTTTGGTTTGTTGTTTTAGGGCTTTGTGGTAAAAATTCCTCAAGAGACAGAAAAGACACCAAATCTGGGTGGAGGAAAGGTGAAGACAGGGGGATCACTTGAGGGTGAGAGAATGGGAGAGTTCAGAATGTAGAGGTGACAGGAGGGAATTTGGGAGTTACAGTTTTTACGTTATAGCCTTGTGGTGAAAGATGGCCTTGGTAGTAGTAATGAAAACAGACCTGGTTGTGCAGAAGTATTATATTTGGTAATGACTTAAGAATAGAGATGGGCACAAAATGGAAAAACGGTGTTTCGTTTTGTTCCATTTCGTCCCCACCCCGCATTTCGTTTCATTGTTGCATATGAATTTTTGCATTAAAAATCGTACAAAACGAAACAATAACGAAATGTTTCGTTTCTCACCAGCCGATGACAGGTTGGCAGGAGACTGAAAATGGTCAGGACAAGAGCGGGAGAGCTCCAAACTGGCGTACCGACCATTTCAGACGTCTCCTGCCAACCTGTCATCAACTGGACCCCTTTGAAAATGGCCCAGTCGGCACCAGGGGGTTCCCCTGGTGTCAACTGGGCCATTTTCAAAGGGGTCCAGCCAATGACAGGTCGGCAGGATCCCTATGAAAATGGCTCCATTGCCAGCGCGGAGCTCCTACAAACAAGCCCACAAGCCACCCCCACCCCTGGCTTTCTCAATGGCTTTCTCAATGTTGTAGCACCCCATCTGCCTCTCTGCCCAGGGCAGAGTCCTACTCTTTGGGAAAGTGAGGGTGAAAGAGCAGGTTTTTAAATTTCCCATAGCCACAATGAGGGTGATGTGGCCATGGGAAATTCAAAAGCCTGCTCTTTGATCCTCACTTTCCCGAAGGGTGCAACCCTTCAGGAAAACAAGGATCGAAGAGCAGGGGTATTAGCCTTCAGGAAATTGAGGACTGAAGAGCAGGTGTTTAAATTTCCCGTGGACACAGTGTGGGTGCTGTGGTCATGGGAAATTCAAAGTCTGCTCTTCGATCCTTGCTTTCTCAAAGGGTTGCACCCAAATCATTTGTAACCCAGGGTACCACTGTATTCAGATTAAATTGCCACATTGGCACTTTGCAAAAAAGAAAAGTGAGTTTTGAATCGTAGTTTGGGCACTTGGTCTCTAAAAGGTTCACCATCACTAGTCTAAGGTGAAGGAAGGAGTAAAAATTGTATAATCCAATGTACCTTATTAAGGGTCAATACTATGTCTTATTATAAATGGCCTTTTTTGCTGTTTGGACCAACAGTGTCTCTGATGCCTTATAAATCTGTCTGAAATGTCTACAGCAGGCCTGCACAACAGGCCCATGAAGGGTTAAAAAGTAGCACGCCAAGGGATTTCCATAATCAGGCTTGTGGAACTTTGTGACTGGCCCACTCTGATCAGTGGCTGCTTTTAAAAAAGTAATTTTCAGCCTGGATGGCCCTTGGGGTGTTGTTTGTGCCGCATGGGCACCTGAGTGCCCAATGGCTCCTGTTGGCGGCTGTTTTTAAAAAATTAATTAATTTTCAGCCCGGAGGGCTGTAAGGCATGTGTGTTTTTGGTGTGGGTGGGGGAAGCCTATTTAGCCGGTTCCAGATTTTTTTTTATTTCACCCCCTTGTGGGATGTGGGGGGGGGGCAGGAGGAAGTGCTACTTAGCTGGTCCAGCTCCCGTTTCCCCCCTACTTTGTGGCATGTGTGGTAATTGGGGGGGGGGAGTGCTGCTTGGTTGGGCCAGCTCCGGATTCTTTGCCCCCACCCCCACCCATGGCTCCTTCATGTAGTAGCCCTCAGGCACTTTGACCCAGAAAAAGTAGACCTCAGCTTGTTCAAAGTTGGACAGCCCTGGTCTACAGTATTATAATGATAATAATAATTATCTCAATTATGTTAAGTCAATTCTGACTTCTGATGGCCTTTTAATTTTCTTCTAGGTAGAGAATACTCAGATGTGGTTTACAGTTCCCTCCTACAAAGGGTGTCCTCAGACTGTGTAGCTGGCCCAAGGCTACAAAGGCTGGCTCTTCTCCCTGGAAGCACAGTGGGGAAATGAACACAGTAAATCCACAGCTGGATATTTAACTCGCAGAGGCATGATACTGCCTTGCAAAGAAGTCAGAAAGAGATTTGCAAAGCAAAATATATATCATGCTTATCGGGAGCAAAATATCAGCAAAGCATTTTAAAACCTGCTGTTTTGACCTACTGGCATCCTGCTGTAAACTGGGCCATTGAGAATCAAAGTGTGAAACATTTGCTAAATCAACTGCTTGAAGAAGTAAAGAAAAACCAAGATGACTTTGCAGCAGTGGCACATACAGAATATCCTATATTAACAACCGTCATAAAAAGCTCTGGTGATTATAAAATAAAACTCGCAAACGATGATCTGTTCACACATTTAAGATTTTTTTAGGGCTCCACAGTAAATGTTTGCTTTGATTTATTGAAATAAAATGTGATGTAACTTCATTGAGTTTAGTCAAGGTTTTTCTACTTCAAAAGAGGTGAGAGGATAGTATTTATTTTCTTCATAAATATAATACACAGTCTACTAAATGAATTTCTTCATTTATTTACCTCAGGCATTCTTGCTCACCTTTCAAACCTGTTCCCAGAACCTGCCAACATGTTAGAATTCTATAAAACAAACAAACAAACAAACAAACAAACAAACAAACAAACAAATGTTAAAACTCTTGGGGCTGATGATTCTCAGTCATCCAGATGAGTTTATCTGGAAGATGAGTCATGACAACTGGACTTCTTTTTCTTGAGAGATTGACACCTTTCGCTGCTCATCCAAACAGCTTCATCAGCACACATTTTGCTTATCTACCTTCTGAGAAGAGCATTCCACAGTTGAAGTGTGGCAACTCAGGAGGCCCTCTGTTTGGTAGCCACTGTATTCATGACACAAAGGAATCTACGGAATGCCTTCTGGGGAAAATGTGACAAGAAGACTTAGCTTAAAGGCAATATGCAACCCTGTGGCTGCTATCATGGCAAAGGGAAAGTATGCACTCAGCAGAGTACTGAATAGAAAACTACAGAGAAATATGGAGAGCAAGTACAATTTTCTATGACTGTGGAAATCACATAATTATATTAAGGGGCAACTTATGGAAATGAAGTGACCTTTGGAATTAGCCTATGTCAAAATGCTACACACACGGGTCCTCAGAAGAGGTTTCTGTAAAAAATTCACCTTCTGATTCAAATGCTAAGTCCATTCCAGATGCACTTTAGTCAGCCAGCAGTTCTAAAAGCCCATTTTTAAAAAAGTATATGTATATCAATTGCAGTAGGACTGCACCATTGGTTTTGTGGCTTTGATGGTTACACAGTATATGATAAGATTCCTACAACATATTATATGCCCATCTTATGTAGGTTTGAGTTTGGTTGGGATTTCCTTGCTTTAGGGATATTTATGCTTTAACCGAGAAGGTTCCCACCCCCAAACTCTTTTGGGAATCTAGCCAGCAATAATTTAACCTGCCGAGGCATTAAGAGGCTGTGATTAATATAGGAAAGTGACAGATTTATCTCTCTTTCTTCCATCCTCCATTCACTCAAAATACTTGCTGTCAGTTTATTGCAATGGACACTTTTCCATTTGGGATTACATAAGTCCCTTAAAAATGACATCATGGTTTCCATGGCACGCACCCACAGTAGAGTAGCGTGGGGGGCTGGGTGTATGGCAGAGCTAACAAAAGCAACAGTACTTTTTGAAAATCAAAGCAGCCCGGAAATAACTTTATGAGATCATCAGGCTATAATATTAGATGACAGCAGTACTGGGTATATTTCTCACTTGCCTGTGACACTTGGGCAGCAGGCCATTGTCAAATGGAAAGTCGGAGCAGATTTGATAGCAATCTTAATCAGAGCATTTGGGTGCAGTTCAAGATTCCCATTTACATTTGGCAAATATTCTTAATCAGTCTCTCTAGAGCCGGTAACCTTTGAAGCATATCCTCCCCTGGATCTTATTAAGTGGATATTTACTCTAACAAATTGGCATAGTAATTCAATATGGTAGCAGCATCTTTCACAAGTAAGTTAAAGTACTTGAAGGAAAGCTATTTAGACCCATGGATATCAAGGAGTAAGCAACTGTTAAATGCAGGCACTCTGAGTTAGTAGACTGAATTGTGTGATGTTATATGGAAAAAAGGGTCTAAGTGTGGGGTGCAGACTAGGTGGAGGTGTGGCAAATGGGCACTTATTTACTCAGTGTAGCTTGCAAGCTGATTCCAATCAAGGGAGAAAAGAAGTGAAAATGTACGCTTGCAATGTTTGGCCAGCAACACAATCCTATAGCAAAGGAACACGCATGTAAGGGCGTCTATGCAGTTTTTGTTTATATTTATTTGTTTGTTTTTATCTTGCTAGCATCTACTCAGACACACAGCCAGTTACCCAATTGATTATGCAACCAGGACATAACTGAACATGTGAGAAAAACTTTGTAAACCTTATATGTGCAGGGAATCCACGGAATCTGGCCTTCTTTTGTTATGCTTGAAGGTTTCCCAGGGTATGTCCAGAGCTTGTAGAGTTGTTTGAAGATTCCTGCAAACAACCAGAGCAGCATAAAAAAGAGGAGAGCTGGAATTCCATACAACAAGAAAACCCTGAACCAGAAGATGGTGCAATGGTGGGCCACACAGTGGGAGGCTGTTGATGGGACAGGGGAGTTGGCATGTTTCAATGTGCACAACAATGACAGAAATTTTCACAAACTCAAAAAATGTATGATGCCTGGTTATCCCGTTCAGATTTAAATAATCAAATAGAGCCATGTGTGTGATATAAAATACAGTGATTTTGACCAGTTGAATGTTTTTCTTAAGACCACCACATTTCCACCCATATTGCATTAATCTGCAGGCATTGTTCAGTGTCGTACTATACTCAGCTTACTTGAGTAGGTGCAAACAGAGCAATCTCATATTCCAACATGCTTGAAAATATGATGATCCATAGGGTCTCTTCCAGCAATGCAGTTCTAAGATGATGATGATGATGATGATGATGATGATGATGATGATGATGATGATGATGATGATGATGATGATGATGATGATGACGACCACCACCACCACCACCACCACCACCACCACCAAAGATCCATTGGTTTGAGGAGGTTGCCATACTTTTGAAATCTCCTCTCTATTAGTTTATCTTTGAAAAAGAGTCTCACTGACGTTTTCTGCGCATCTTAATTTTATGTGGGTTTTTTGGGGGCGGTCACATGGTGTTTGATGTGCAGTTAGTGTCCTGTCACAGGGGTAGTATTTTTCTGCTCTGTGCCCATCTCTACTTGCCTACTGCACATCTTTCCCCCTTTTTCTGGGTTGATTTTCTAAGTCTACATTGCATATAACTCCCCCCCCGGGGATTACCGGTAAGCCATCTTTCAACCACTGCAGTTTCTCATTTTGCGAAACTGCCTGCTTTCCTTCCATGTGTTTCATGTGTTCTCAATGGTGATTCTTACACGGAAGAGCAATGTGTCTATGATCTCCATTGGGTGTCACTCTCACAGGATGTGGCAGGAAAAGGGATACGAAGCTAATTACTGCGTATTTTCTGTGGTCGCACCTTGTTACAGAAGCAAATAATTGAGCATTTTTAAGGGAAGTTTTTTAAACCAACCCCTAGCGGTGGTTTAAGAAACTTTGGTGAAAGTGCGGTTCCAGTGGCGTGGTCGACCAGGACTCCAATTTACTTCCCTTCATGGTTAGGACACAATCTTCTACTGTGCAGTTCACCGCAGCAAAACTACGCAGAAAACGCTGGTAAGACCGCGGCCCAAGCTAGTACATGGAGGACCGCTCTAAATCTTTCTTCTGAAAGATTCCCCATGACAGTGCACAGTGAATCCACTCTGGGCTTTAGATCAGGAGCTCTCTGAGGTTATGAACTCTATCCATCCAATAGGTTCAGTGCCGTGAGCACTCCTTTAAAGTTCAGAGCAGATTCCTCATCACTGCAACATCAGGGTCAAAGCCCCAATTGCTATATAATGGTAGAGGGAAAATGTTTCCATGGGATTTCAAGCATTACTGGCCACGGGCAATGCCTTTCCTTTACATAATATGCAGTCTTTCTAAATGGCACCACATAGGGCAATGTTGCTGTGGATAATCAGTTGAGAATCCTGGGGTGGGGGGAATCTCACTAAAGCACAAGGCAATTGCATTGATTCTGCACCTGTCATTCACTTGTCTTCAACTCCACAGAACCTTACATGGGATCCTTTCACATATTAGCAAGAGCTCAAGCGCACCTTCATCTGAGTTGCTGAGAGTGACAGCTTAATTTTGCAGAAGTGGCACTGGTGTTCAGCACAACAAAGGCAAGGGAAATGCATTTCTTTATTACTCATCTCCCTCCGGTAAAATTGCGCCACACATAACAACATAAGCATGTTTTTCAAAGAGCCGAGATGGATGCTGAGGATCCAGCGGAAAGCCAGTGGTTGGAGGGGAAACCCTTTGGTGGATAATTCCACTTACATGGTTTGAGTAGGGCTGAACGGTTCCAACAGAACACCCCGGAGAATCAAAACACATTTGTCAAGTTATATCGATGCATCAAGAGAGAGAAACTGCAATCGGAAGGAAAGAATGACTATGCACAGATCAAAAGTAGTTTACTGTGATCATATTGATGGAAGGAAAACAAAGATATTTTTGCTCTCCAGTTTCCAGCCACTCTACCTTGCACTGTGAGTGATGAGATGGTGGAAGTCACTGTCTGATAATACAATGGTGCCTTGTATAAAGGAATTAATTCATTCCAAATGAAATTCTGTTAAGGAAATTTTCCTTTATACAAATTTCCCATTGGAATGCATTGAAAATGGAGTAATCCCTAATCGTGACCATTTTTGTGTTCTACGGATTCACCCCATAGGAAATTCTGTTAAGCAAATTTCCCGTATCTCCAGAATTTTTTATGTTGTACAGATTTTATAAACCATTTGTGTTATGAGAGTCCACTGTATCTGCATGTATTTTGTTTGCATGCCTTATATGATATATTTATCCACCTTCTCTAAAGATATTTAGCCTTTCTCTAGTAAGCAATTTTCCAGCAATTCCCCAAGAAGGGCAGCTTTCTGCCCTTTCGTTAGGGTGGGCATTTCGTTTCGGAAGGGGACTGGTTCCAAAATGAAACATGCCAGCACAGTGGGCGCTCAGAACCCAGCCCCAATCTCTGGAACAAAATCAACCACTGTTTTAATTTGCTGTATTTAGTGCTGGGAGAAATTCTAACCAGGAAGCAGCCTCTGAGATATCATCTTTTTCTCTCCCTGGCACTGGCCAATCAGAAGCTGTGCAAGGACATGCATCATCTTACCTCCCTGTCTGATTTGCCAGCGCCAGGGAGAAGGAAAGATGATGTGTCAGAGGCTGCTGCCTGATTGGAATTTTGCCCAGTGTGAGGTAAAACAACGTGAGACAGTGGTTGGTTTTGTTTTAGAGGGTGGGACTGGGTTCCGAGTGCCAGCTGTGATGGCATGTTTCATTACAGCACCAGTCCCCTTCTGAAATGAAATGCCCATCTCTATTCTGTATGCTTCTAGAATGGCATCTTCATTACATGATAGCTTTGACTGCATAACCTCCTTACAACATGTTCACTTAACAGACAGATCTGGCATATGGATGTGCACCTCACTCATCAATGGCCACCCTATTCCAAAGTGGACATGAAACTCAAAGCTCTCACAGACAGGATGCTAAGGTGCTCGTATTGCTTCAACAGCGCACCTAGGAAGGTTGTCATTTCCCATTACTTTTGAGTGTCCTGCAGAGGTTCTATTCAATGCTACGAGACCAAGGTGTGGGAGTCAAGATTCAGTGCATGTTTGATTGAATGACTCTACCTTTCAGCCACTCCAGCACATTGTCTGTGTTCACCAATAATGTTGATTGACGGCCTTGAGCAAACAAAAAAAAGATTTGCTTTTACAAATCAAATGTGGATTTTTATTATCTATTTCCTCCATCAGCTGTGAAATTTTGGTCAACACAGTTTTTACCTGTAGAATTGGATTTGGTCCTGTGCAGAAAGCCAGGTGGTCAGACAGATGATCCTTGATCATCTCAGCACACATTTACTGAACCAGGTTAGCTCATCAGTAGATGGGGAATTGAAATGAATGCAGTATTAATTTTGTGATTTAGATAGCATTGCTGTAAATCTGAAGTATAGTTAAATCAGAGTTTGTTTTCATACTTTTAGGTGTTCCAAATGCACTGAAATGTTTACACAGGAGTTTGGTGCACACATTTTAATGAGGGCTGATGAATAACATGCTGCAAAACAACTTTTCTTAAAAATGCGTTGCTTTTGAAATTCTGACAGGCTTTCTCCTTCACACTCCAAAGACTCCGATTCTCTCGCTGAAAAGGTGCAGAACATTATCATTAATTTCCTCCTGGCTTTTAACTACTAGGAATTTCTTTTCTTCAGAAAGGAAGACTAATCTATCTTCTTTATAAAACAGGAAGTATACAACTGTGGACTGCATTCTTTTCGCAGAAATTGGTTTCCACTACTAAGAGTGTGATCAATAAATTAAAAAGGCAGCACATATAGGTTGGACCTACGCTTTCAAAGGATGTTTCTTTCTTTAATAAGGGTAGAACTATGTGGCTCAGTTATCCCAGGCTAGACCCATCTAATTGTACTAAACAGGGTTGTTTGGAAGTGTGATATGTCCCTTGGGTTGATCCTTGAATCAACCTGCAAATATCAGCCCCACCACACCTCCAGCGACCTTGTTTAGCAGGATCTAGCCCAATCTTCTTTCCCTTCTCTCCATTCCATCACCTTCCCATTGGCCCAAGAAGGCAGGTTGGTCCCTTCCCTCGTCTTTTTGTTCTCAGACAAATATCTGCCTTTCCAGACAGGCTTTTAAGCTATGGGGGTGGGGGGTGCCTCTCTTTCTCTGAGTTTAATAAATAAATGTTATATTTATTACTTAAATATTTTTAAACTGTTTTTATTGTTACTTTCAAATTGTTTTAACTCTTAATTTTAATATGCATGTAATTGTTTTTTTTAATATAGTTTCTATTATATTTAAAAACTGTTTACTGTTGTATAGTTTTTACGGTTGTGTCCTGCCTTGGGTCCCCTATAGGGAAAATGGAGGCATACATATATAAAAGGAGGGGGGAACCACCTCCTGTCTGCTCTTCGATTTTCTGCCTCAGCTGCTTAACAAGCTTGAGAAATGGGAAGTTCCTTGCTGCTCAGCTGCAGAAGAGAACAGCTGTCAAGTTTTCTCTGGCCCCAGCCGGGAAAGGAGGGGGGAGGTGTAATGTGCATGTGTGTTAGTGTGCACACATGCAAACAAAAACACATGTACAAAAACACAAGGAAAGTGCCCCTCCCTCTCCTGATCGCAAAAAACCACCACAAAGCGCCCCCTTCCCCTCCCAGTTGCAAAAAAACCCAAACGAAATGTCCCTCCCCCTCCCCTCATGATTGCCAACCCCCCCATATACGAAGCGCCCTCTACCTCTCCCAGTTGCAAAAAAAAACCCCAAACAAAGCACCCCTCCCCCTCTGGCGCTGGGTTTCCAGTCACACACACACACACACACACACACACACACACACACACACAAACAAACAAACAAACAAACAAACAAACAAATGCAAGTTTCAGATTTGAAAATAAGGGATCGTGGTCACAGTATCCACAGCCCTACCACCTATTGAGCATGCTGGATGCTTCGAGCATGCTCAATAGCTGCTCCCAACATGGCAGTGCCCATGCAGCAACCCCATGCCATTCAGAGGATGTTTTAAAAATTATAAAATCCAGGAGATTTACAAGAAAATAGTATTACAGGACAATGGTGAGAAAGATGCCTAAAAATTTGATTTCCCAGCTAATGCAGGAGACTTGACAGGTATGGAAGGGAAGTGAGAGGAAGTTAAGCCATTCCAAAGCATCACTGATGCATTAGCAAAATAAAAATGCAAAACTTCCTTTCCCTAATTCTGAGGGACTAGGAAAATGTACCTTATCTGAGACAAGAGGTTGAAAGTCTTGGGGTTTTCTCCCTGGCTATAATATTGAAATTGCTCAGTCTGTCTCTTATGGCTCATTCTCTCATCCTGTGCTTGTGTGTGTGTGTTTCTTGTACGTGTGTGCATTCTTGCGTGTTGTACAACACATCCAATTCCATTTGATTAAAAGGCTTCAGCTCTAGTGCACAAGAGCTTAATGAGCATAATATTAAAGAACAAGGTAATAACAGTGTAAAACAATTTCCACATTTAAAAAAATAGGTGCCTCAGACTTGTGGATTAAGTGAATAGACACATCTAATGAGAAGAAAAATGGTTTAAACAAAGGAAGAAAAAAAAACTATATGTTAATTGGAACCAAAGTGTGTGTCTCTTATGCTCATGCTCTCGTTCAGAATACTACCTTCTGCCAGAGAGTATTTACCTGAATTTCTCACTGTCCCCAACAGTGAGAATTCATTTATATTACCCATTTAAATTTCTTCCAACCAGCAAACCAGGACATTTCAAGGGGAAAAAATTAAGGCATGTTAAAAAAAAAAACCCACACGATTAGGCATAAGTATTTTTAAAAAGTTTTTTGTATAATTTTTTTTGAAAAAGTTTGGTTCTTGTCTCAAACAAAATGGAGTACATTGCAGCGTCAATCAGTTGAGCATAGAGCATAAAAACTGGTTTAATTGGAATCTATCTGAGAACTGCATTACTGTACAGAGGCACAGTGGGGAATCAAATTCCCAACCTCTCTCTCTGCAGTCAGAGACCTAAATCACTGAGCCATCCGACAGTCTATAAATCACAGAATACAATTCACATTAAGGAATTCTGTACCAAACACCTCCATGGATCTGTCCTGAACACTAAGCTAGTTAGAAGCTGTGTAAAACTAGTGGTGTACAGCAGAATGCTGCCCTGCCCTGTCACTGGATCAAGGCATACAGATTAGGAAACATTGGCGGTTACTTCAAGTCCTTCCTTGCTCCGAGTTGACATTTGTTTCGTGATCACGTCACTCACAGTCACGTGGTCTTGTCCCGGTACTGTCCCTGTTTGGTACCATGATGACTGTTACTGCATGTCCTTGTTTCGTGACAACATCTTCACTTATCAGCCTTCATTCTCAGGGGGTTGGTTTTGGTCTGACCACTAGATGGAGAATGGCACGTTGTGTGATGAGCCTTACCTCACAGGCGCTCATCTTGGAACGAGAACTGAGACAAGCAGATTCCCGAGCCCAGGGAGGGGTATGGCTCATCCCGCTTTAATCTCAGTTCAGGGGGCGTGGTTGGGATGAACTCCCGTCATCACACAATGGATGTGCGGTAAGATTTCCTCGTACTGGTCCCAAGTGGGACCGCGAACAGCAATGAGAGGGATGTGAGTAACCGTCATTCTCCACCTCTGTGTTTCTGGATCTCTGTTTTTTTTTTAAAAAGAACAATCTCACAAATAAGGAAAGCAAATGGCTGGGATCAAGGTTATTATGCAGTGCCCTAACCGAGTGACCTAGCCCCTGAAAGCCTGTGTAATAATCCTTCCATAATCACACACATACAGAGCTCTAACAGTGAAAAATACTTCAGTAGAGTGTTGTGTATAAGGGTGAGTGAGAGAATGAGAGGGGTCATCTCTTGCACCCCAGAAGGCACTCTGACCTCCTCTTGTGCCCCCTGGAGGGCCTCAGAGGGGCAAAGGGGGACTCAGTTCTCAGGGAAAGCCTACCTGAAGAGAAAGGTCTTGATCTTCTTGAGGAAGGAGAAAAAAGATGGAGCCTCCTGTGGGAAGGAACTCTCTGAACCTGCGTGCAGTGTCAGAGAAGGCCCTCTCCCATGTCTTCACCAGAGCAATAATGAGGGTGATGGGACTGAGAGAAAGGCATCCATCTGGCCAGGCTCATTAATGATGATACAGCTCTTGGACCCAAGCTGCTTAGGCTTTGGAGGTTAAAACCACTGGCGTAACTAGGGTGGCATGGCCAGCCACCGGTACTTTTTTCCTCCAGAGTCTCAGCTGCATGTCGGTGCCTTAGCTTGGCTGGCTGGTGAGGCAAGGGTTAAAATGGTGGGGGGCGGAGTCCCTGCAGGTCCACTGGCCCAATCCGGGAGCTCGCCATTGGTCAAGGTCCCATTGCTTGCCCGCCCAGCCGGCCAGCCTGGGAGTCCAGCGGCGGAGGGGCGCAGGCAGAGCCCCGTTCCCCAGCACCTACCCCCCCAGGCTGTTCTGCCACCTCAGTCGTGAGCCATCACAGGCTCTCTTCGGCTCTGGTACCAGCACTGCAATGGAGCAGGGGTGAGGGCGGGCAGCTTCCCTCCCTCCAAGTGAGAGGGTTAAGCCATGTGGCAGATGGCCCAGCGCAGATCGCTCTGGCTGCCACTGCCCAGGCCGAGCCTCTGAGGCCTGGGGCCCTCCTGCCAGCCGTAGTGCAAGGAACGCATGGTGCCCCTCCCCAGCCAGACCCCTCCAGAGCTCCGGTGCACCCCTCCATCCCCAAGCTCGCAAGATCGCAGGCAGTCCCCGTGGAGGATGAGCACGGCACTGGCACCCTAATTGATGCTGCACCTGAGGGCAGATGCCCCCCCACCCCTAAATACACCACTGGACCAAAGCAGTTTCTCTCCAATAAACAGTCCTAAAGCCAGGCTGAAATGAATCTGTGAATGTCAAATTGAAACACCACCACCAACCCACTCTGGATATGCACAAATACCCTGACTGAGCCTGTCCCTGCACATTTGTCCATAGACAGTGCATATCCCTATTTTTTTTTTAATGCTAAATGCATGCAGAGCTTAATCACATCCATTTGAAAAGAATGTGGTCACAGTAACTTTAAACTAAAAAGAAAAAGTGCCCAGAGACAGATTATTACCTGGAAGAACAAATAAAATCAAATGATCATGGTGAAGGGAGGAAATCAGGAGATGCTTTATGTGTGTATCTCCAGCTTAATTGGTAGTGATTTACAGGAAGTCAATGCCAACTCTTTTAAGTATTTAAGACTAGTCTTAACTGATCTGACCTTTGCCTTTGAGCTGCTTCCCTTTCCCATCAACACAGAATGGAAATTCTCAGCTTGTGTGCCTTTCAACAGCTGTTCCTAACCACAGATTTTTCAACCAATTAGTAAGGCTTGTGTTCTTAACTATCCATTTTGACAGAGACAAAGGCATCTTGTTTAGCTCTGCAAGCAATAGCTGCATCTTTCAGTGTTTTGACATTCATGTCACTCATCAATGCTACATTAAGTATAATGGACCTAAATTGATAGCCACCAAGATGAGATCTCCCAGTGACATTGACTTTGAGGAAGTCTAAGAACCATTCAAGTCAAGATTGCTCATTTTGTTCCAGTGATATCTTGGGAGGAAAGGGTGTCCTCTCACTCTCAACATTGGACTTCAAGAGTCTTCCAGTGAGGAAGGAGAACTTGAGAAGCATCTCCCATCTCATCCCACTGGTCCAAACTTCACCACCACCACCACCCTGAGGTGACAGCAACTACAGGAGGGAAAGTACCAGATGGAGCACCTGAGTGGGTGAAGCTTCAAGAAAGACCTTCTTGGCTTGCAAATAAAACCCTATTATACTCAAAGTTATTGCTGGCATATTGTGCCTGTAGTCTTACTCTTACTGAGGTGCTGCAATGTGAAACCAAGTAGAACTTGAAGAGGGAGAGGGATGAGGTTACAGGGTAGATTCCTTCATCACCACCATGCTTCGAACCCTACTTGGCTTTGATGTCTGGAGCAGCCTTGCTCTCTGTGGCCTTAAACCTAAGGTTGCCAGCTTAGGGTTTATGAATATGGTCTGTCTTGGACCAGTCCTATCAGTGATGCCAAGAACTTGATATTCCCAAAATCTCAAAGGAAGCCTGCCCATAGACTAGAGTGGCTTTGGCATTTTGGGATCTGTAGTACAGTACCAAAATATAACTTTTCCAGGATAACTCAGACCATGCCTCTCCTGCTTGAACACTTTCCTGGAGTAGGTTATTAAACCCATAATACAGCAGCTTTTGGATCTGGCCATTAGGAACCACAGCCTTCTGTATTCTACTGTATGAGGAAGCACTAATGAATAGAGAAAATTACTTTCTAGTACACATAAAACGAGATTGTGTGGTATTGCAGCTTTCTTGACAGATCCTGTTGTTTACCTCTGGAAGTGCACAAAAGCAAAAGGGGACATGAGTAACCATGCTTTACTTTGCCCCTAACACCCAATAAGGTCAGACCATACACACCCCTTGTCAGAAGACCAAGTATCCATGTATCTGGAAACATGAGAAAAGCCCGATACACTAACTTTAATTCTATAGGCACCTTACAACCAAAGCAGGGCAGCACCCCCTAAAACATTTTTGAGTGAGGCCCCTCCGGTCTCATTCATGAGCTGCCCCAATTCAATTCTCAGGGTGATCTGCCTTTTCACACACACACACACACACACACACACACACACACACACACACACACACACACACACACACACACACACACACACACACAGAGAGAGAGAGAGAGAGAGAGACAGAGACAGAGACAGAGACAGAGACAGAGAGACAGAGAGACAGAGAGACAGGATCAACATAACTGATACGTGGCACTTGACTTCCTACAGGAGAACTCCTGAGTCCTAAGTGTTGTATGGCTGCTAACAGAATGGAGGGGCCCATGGAGGAATATGCCCAGGGTTGGACTCATTAATTGGTGAGCCGTTGTGTGATTCTGTGGAAATAGTAGCCATATTGGACACTTGGGGAACCCATCATTTTAAAAAGCACTCAAAACCTTGCTTTTTAGAGAGGCATTTGGCGACCTTTAATATTTTTTCCCCTCTCCCTCAGAGCCGCTGTCTTGCCAATGTTTCTTCCGACTATTTTGTCAGGGGGTTCTGTGTGTGTCCGTGTGTGTGTTGATTGTTCTATTGATTTTATATTGTTTGCTTTAGTCTCTTTTGTAAACCGCTCGGAGTTCCCCTGGGAAGACGGGCGGTATAAAAATAAATAAATAAATAAATAAATCATTTCAGTTCTTACTAATATAGCTGAAACCCAGTTATGATTGCTCCCTTAAACACCAGGTTGAAGCTTTTAAAAAATGGTAAGGCCTTGACAGCTGCCTCAGGATGCCAGGAACTGACACTAGCGGAGATTTCAAAAAACTTCAAGAAAATGCAAATAGAGATGGGCATGAAATGTAAAAATGGCATTTTGTTTCATTTCTCATTTTGTTTTTCTTCATTTTGTTATAAATAAATTTTAAAGTTAAAATTCATTTTGTTTTTCATTTTGTTTCTTTTAAAAATAAACTATTTTATTTATTTTATTCCAAAATGCCCCCCAAGTGCTGACCAGCTGGAGTGTGGGAAAGCACCGATCAGCTGTAGTGCAGGGCGAGCAAGCCTCCCCATCCCAAGCGCTGATCAGCTGGAGCATGGGGGAGGCACCGATCAGCTGTAGTGCAGGGTGAGCAAGCCTCCTCCTCCTAAGCACTGACCAGCTGGGTGCGCGGCATCTGAAAAGGCCGCGGTGGCCCGTCCCTTCCCCTAGCTGGAGACAGGATGGGAGATAATGTGGGTCTCCCAGCAAGAACAGAGCCGCCTTTAACGAAAAACAAATTGGAATGAACTGAAAATTTCCCCTTCGTTTTGTTTCGTTTTTCTTTTAAAATCAGTTCATTTTTTGTTTCATTCCCAAATGAAACAAGAAACAAAAACAAAATGAAAAAAATCATTTCATGCCCTTCTCTAAATACAATTTTTCAAATGGCAACTTGCCACACCATGACTAATTCCTTGCACAATGCACATTAAGGGCTCTTCTTTCTGAAGGCCCTTTAACCTGTTTCCTCATGGAAAAGCTAGATCCCTTGAGAAGGAATGTGCAGATTTTTCTAGAATGAGAACAAATGACAATTTAACTGGTGGGCAAGGTTCAAATCATGATTGAACAGCAAAGCAGCCAAAGAGGGATAGGCTAAGAAAAGAATGAGCTGGGGCAATATTAAGAAAGAAGCCAGTGAGGGTTTGGGTATATGTGAGACCGGGTAGGGCTGGTTAGGCTTCAGCTAAGATAATTTTGGTCAAGCAAAGCTGTCTTTTGTACTTCCTCCTGCTGAGGAAAGGTTCCAGGAGAGGCAGGCCGTTCTAGAAAAGATGGCCTTCTCAGAGACTGGTTGTGCTGTTGAAGTTCTGTGTGGCGTTTATATTGATACACTAAGGGTGTGACTGCACAGTAAGAGAAATGTTGGATTTACTTGCTGTGAAGTTGCACTGGGGAATCTGGGTTTCCCATAACTGTTCTGATTAACTGACCATACTTGGGTTGGAGGAAATGGGCTAAATAGCCTTGTTTGCAGCCTGTAGGAGGCACCACTATAGAAGAACTGCCAACAAGCTGTAAACAAGGACAGCTTCCATATCTTGTTTCCATGCCTGTTTCTCTTTTTCTTTTTCTGCCTACATGCTCTTGCACAACTGCACTGGCACCAAGCATTAAAAATGGGGGTGCAGGGGAGAAAGAGAAATGGCAAGGGGAATGGTGAAGAATCAAATCAGGTAGTCAGTGGGAGGGGAAATGAATCTACTTGCCTCAATCTTGTTGCATTTAGGCACCTGTATGTGTACATCACATGGAACTCTCAGAATGAAAAACTATGGGATCTGTAGTACCCCAAAAAATCAGGAACTCTGATACCTAGTTGCAGTAATGGCAGCAAGGTGAAAGCACTATTTGTGATCTGTTAGAGCAGTTGATCATGATGGGATCCTGAGCAATCAACTTGCATAATCTCGGTGGCCTAGGCATAATACTTGCCAAAGTTATACCCATGTAACTTTACATGGCATTATGCAGGGTTCTGGCCATTGTGAAGCAACTGACTGAGATGCTTGATGCTGTCTGATGTTTCAATCCAGGCAGAAGACTATCTTAGGATCCTATCATATGTCCTATTTTCTGAGTTACTGGGTCAGGTCTTTCAATTAAACAAGAAGTGGCCACTTTCAAAACGGATGAGGACATAGACTTTGATAGTCCAAAATGTCAGGCAAACACTGTTATAGAATGCTGAAAAATCACTTTGCTACATTTAGTTTATCTTTGCCCTTCATGCCAGCCGTCTACTACCTTGATAGCCAATGTTGTGGGTGGCAGTGAGGATGTTAGACTGTGATATGGGAATTAGGGGGACCTTGGGCCAGTCACACTCTCTCAGCCTGACCAACAGGCCCAGTTAAAACTGAGTTCATGCCTAGATTCAGGACAAAATTGGCTTTGGGCACCTAGGATGATGACAGAGAGAGGGGGTCATAACTCCCCACCTTTTATTTGACCTCTAAATAGCTTTTGACCTTCTGGATCCATTCTGTATGTTGGGGGCTGAGACCAATGAAGACCCTAAGGCTTTGCTCCTACCAGTAAAGCAAATTCCAAAGAGCAGCATTAGGAGAGTGTCTTTCAGCCCCTTGGCAGCAGGGCTGTGGGGTACCTCAGGGTGCCATCTTATTTGCAACATTCTTCGATATTTACAGGAAACCATTGGAAGAAGTCATTATGGGATTTGGAGCCAAGAATCACCAGCTAATTACTAGCATCCAACTAGTACTGTACTTCCAAATCAGATGGACCCATATATGTTCTGGACTAACATCCAGAGGCATTGTTGGCTAGACTGAAAATAAGCAGAAAATGAATCTTGGCAGGACAGGCAATTTGTACAGCACAGGAACCACTGACCCACTTTTCCTTTTGGAATTAAGCTTTCTATTCTTCTTTGGAGGAGGATATACCACTAGAGATGGGCATGAAACAAGCAATTTTTTTGTTTTTGTTTTTGTTTTTTCATTTTGTTATGCAACGAAAATGAAACGAAAAATTAAAAAAACAAAATGAAAACGAAAACGAAATGACCAAATTTGCCGTGTTTTTCGTTTTCATTGCAGCAGATGCATTGAACTAAAAAGAATGCTAACGAAACAGCAATTTTTCATTTTCGTTTTCGTTTTTTCATTTCATTACCTAACAAAATGAAAATGATTTTTTTTGCAAAAAACATCACAAAAACGAAAATGAACCGAAACGGACCCCTAAACGACCAAACGACAAACGAAACACCATTTTTTGAGTCATGCCCATCTCTATATACCACATCTGGAAGGCAGCAGGTTTGGGGACTCTGGTTTACATAGTGGTTTACCATGCAAAATAGGGAACCAGAGAGAAAGGTCTCTAACTTGAAGCACCTACACTTTTTATTTTATTGTTTATGGAGTCAAAAGATAAAGGGTGCAGTGAAATCATGGGAGAGGCAAGAGCTGTGTCTAATTAAGGTACAAAAATAACTGTTTTTGGAGATGAAGATATTTACAAACCACAGCATATGATTTCCTCTCTAACAATAATTTTCCTGCAAAGAAGATGAAATTTAGTTACCATATGGCTGCTGAGGTGCTAAATGTCTTAGAACCTGTGTTTTGCTTGTTGCAGGTACAATTGACACTACTAAAATGCGATTTAGGGATGTTCATGCTATCCAACATCTGGAGAGAAAACCATAATGGAAAATCCTACATTTCAGAAACAGTTCTGCATTTAACACAAAAATTGCAATGACTAGAGGTGGCATTTTCAACACAAGGCAGCAGAGAGCTATCTTTTCCATGCATTCTTCCCAGTGGCTCTGCAGATAAGATGAGAAGCTGCTCTCAAAAAGGAAATGTCTGAGAAGAAAAGAATTGGGCAGCCTTCATGATCTCAGATGGAAGATTTAAAGTGTTTCAAAATGGAGGGCAAGGGATAGGATTCCTGAGGGAACACCCCAGTAACCATATTGAGGCACTCTGCTGTGTGCAGCAAGATAATCTGCTTGCGTGTGGAGATAAAAAAAATACAGCAGTTAATTAATACGCTTAATTTGAGAGCCAGTGTGATGTTATGGACAGTATCTCAGACTAGGATTCAGAAGAGCTGGGTTCACTGCTTGTCTATGGAAGCTCAGTGAAGATGGCCGCGGTTAAACTACTCCTAAAAACATCTCACACACCTGGAAAAAATCTATTAGATTTGGTGACACATAATAATGATGACATGAGTTCAAAGGCTTTACCGACAGAACAGCTTGCCTGTGTCTGATTAATTTTTCCAGTCTTGCTACCTTCCCATCAGTTTCCACTGGAGGTGGCTAATTCTTCCTCATTGCTGCATCAGATGTGATGCGATCAGTCACACCTAAAGAGATGCACAGCAGAACTGCTCTCTGCTAGGGCTGGTTCCTTCAAGTCCCTAGCAGGACTGATCCAACATATTTTGCCATTTAAAGTGAAGGATAAAATATTGTCACCAAATGTTGCCCCACCGGTACCACATTCAGAGCCTGCCTGGCAACTGATGCTGAGAATGGTTTATGTTTCTTGTCCCTGGGGTAATAGACTTGCTCTGTTGTTTTTTTACCACATGCAAATGGCTCCTCAGCTACTGTAAAGGCCACAAATTACTTTTGACCTCCTAACTACATCTGTAAAAGGAACTTTTCAAGTCTTAGTCCAGCAGAACTCAGAAGGGGGTAGAAGACATTTTGTTATTGTTATTGCTAAGTCAGACACATTTGCTAATGTGCTACGAATCACCAGACACCTTTTTTGATTTACCGCCCACCCCTTACCCTTTGTCTGGAAGCATAGTTTTATGAGCTTTTGTCATATATAGTGAAAATGTGCAGCTCAATCCATATTTAAGACCATCTCATCCCTTTTGTCTCCAGTGAAAAACAATCTCTCTCTCTGGTTTTGTGCTGTTTCTTTCTCCTTGTCAAGTTTATTACCTACAGAGGGACCTAATTTCTCCTGTCATCAAGCATTAAACAGTCCCATCTCTGGATGCTTCTTACGTGCCAAAGGGAAAGGCCGGAGCTTCCAGCATCTACCATCTACCAAGTCCATAAATTATAAAACATTTAGGGACGTCCAGAGATGATGAAATATTCATTGACATCTGTCTTGTAGAATTGACATGGTATGTCCAAGAAAATCTTGAACACACTCATGCTGAGATGGGGGTGGGAGGGGGAAGAGGGAGACTCAGTATCTTTCTCCCCTCTCCATTGACTAGTGGCTTATCATTCCAGCAGCAAGGCTGACTCATTAAGAGAGGTTAGCCATGTTAATATCCATTTCATAACAACTTGTTTGTCATGGATAGCATGAATTTTGTATGAGCAAGATATTTTTGGAGCTGCCAGAAGACACACACACACCCCGTTTGTTTTCCAAATGAGCCCATGCCAGTTTGAAGGCACCTTCCTTCCAATTACATTCCTCCCCTTCAATTTTGCTTCTTCTATATTTCCTTCTCTAACGAAGGAATGCTGCCTTTACAGATGAAAACAAACTTCTCCAAGATTCAGGCATGGTGGTGATATTGAACACCAAATCAACCAAGATGTGTTTATAATTTCAGTAATGACAATTGGTGGAAATATGGTGCTTCAAATGATGTTTTTTAAAAATTATATTTTCAGCTCATGTAAAATAAAAGGGGGGGACCCTTCTAGATAATTTATTTGGCTAGTTTACTGATTTACACCCAGTATTTCAGAAGAGAGTCTTAAAAAAGAAAACTAGAAAGGAAACTTGTAAAACCCATAAAATTTATTTTTAAAACTTTTTTGCTGGCCAATCCAACAAAGCCTCCACAGGCATGAGATGAAATGGAAACTTCCTATCTCCCCTCTGATGGCTTTTCTGGCATCGCACAGCGGGGACGGAACTTGGCCTGCTGCTTGTTTTTCTTCCCAACCTGTCTCTGGAGAAGCGATGCTATCATCGCTTTATTCCAAGAGGCATTATAGGAAGGAAAAGTGGCCATTGCAACCGTGAGTGTGGATTGCCGTTCCCACGTTAATAACGATGAGCTGTCAAATCGATTCTGATTTCTAGCCACCCTTTTCAGGATTTTCGAGGTAAAGAATATGAAGTGGTTTACTCTTTCCTTCTTCTCGGGTCGTCCTGTGCAGCTTGCTCAGGGCTACACAGACTGTCTCTACTCCCTGGAGGCACAGTGGGGAATTGAACTCTCAACCTCTGACTTCACAGCCAGATACCTGAGCATTCAGCCAGCTGCTGTTCTGTATTCCCAAAGCCAATCTCTTGAAACAAATACCAAACAAAATTCCTGGGGTAAATGTAAAAAAGCAAAGCAAAATGTGCTTCCCATCAGAACTGTAACTCTCTTCTTCCTCATTTCTTCATTTTCATTTTGTTGCTTTTGTTGAACCATAGAATGATGAAGCTGGAAGGAGCCGATACGGTCACCAAGTCCAATTCCCTTCTCAACGCAGGAATAAAAATCAAAGGATATTTTCCATGTGGTTGTCTAAATTTCTTCCAGTATTGGAGCACTTGTCACCTCCTGAGGCAACTGGTTCCATTGCCATTCCGCTCTAACAGTTAGGATGTCTTTCCTGATATTTAACCAAAATATGGCTTCTTGCAAGTTGAGATCATTTTTGCACGTCCTGCACTCTAGGTTGATCAAGAACAGATCCTGCCCCTCCTCTGTATGACAACCTTTCAAATATCCCTCCTGAGTTTCCTTTTCTCAATGCCAGCATTGCAGTCTTGCCTCATAAGACTTGGTTTCCAGATCCCTAATCATCTTTGTTTCCCTCCTCTGGACTTGTTCCAATTTCTCAGCATCCTCCTTTAAATGCGGTGTCCAGAACTGGACTCGGCATGCAACATGAGGGCTAATCAGTGCCAAATAGAGAGAAACTAGTACTTCATTTGATTTGGAGACTATACCTCTGTTAATACAGCCTAAATTAGCATTTTCCTTTTTGCAACCAACTTGCACTGTTGACTCATATCCAGCTTATGATCTGTAATAATTCCAAGATCCTTCTTCTGTATTACTGATGCAAATATCCCTCAACTGTGCTTGCCTCCCCCTTCTAGGTGTGGAACTTTGCACTTAACCGTATTAAATTTCATCCTGTTGTTTTCTGTCCAGCACTCAGACCTATCAAGATCTTTCTGAATTTTGTTTCTGTCTTTCAGGGTATTAGCTATTCCATCCACATTTCTCTTGCTATGCACATAGCTGAAGAATTTTTTTTTTTTTGGCTGCTTATAGTGTCTATAGCTAACCTCAGCTCATCCTCAGCTTTTGCTTTCCTAATGCCATCCCTGTAATTCCTTGCTATAGTCACCCCCTGCCGATCGTGGGGGTTAGGGACCCACCCCACCCGTGATGCATGAAAATCCGCGATATGCGGAAGCAGGTGGGGTGGGGCCTGGGGCGGGGGGGCAATCGCACGCCTGTCTGAGGCTTCTCGGAGGAGCGCAGGGGCGGCGCAGAGCGACCCGATCACCCCCCGCCACCCCCTGCGGAGCTCCGAGGCTTCTCGGAGGAGCGTGGGGGGCGGCGTGGAGCAACCCGATCGCCCCCCTGCGCGACTCCGAGGCTTCTCGGAGGAGCACAGGGGGGGCGAGGAGCGACCCGATCGCCCCCTGCCGCCCCCCGCGCAGCTCCGAGGTGCAGATACTGCGATCCCGCGATGTAGTGGGACCGCAGTATCTGAACCGTGAAATGGTGGGGGCTGACTGTATTTGTATTACTCTTCTTTCCACGTGTTATATATGTCCTTTTTTATTTTCACCTCCTCTCTGAGCTTTCTGTGAAACCACAAACTATTTTATTTATTTATTTACTTACTTATCTGCTGTTTCACACTTTCCCCCCTCATTTTAGTTGTTTATTAGTCATTAGTAGATATAATGACTATGTTCCATTTGTTTTTCACTCCAACTACATTGATCCAGGTGCCCTCAATGGGACAATAGCCTCCTTTTATATTTTTGTGCAGGAATGTGTATTTTTAACACACACTGAAACTCCTCTTCCCTTTCTCTTCTTTCTGTTCTTTTTGAAAAATTTATATCCCCAAATTTCTGTATTCCAGTCATGGGAGTAATCCCACCAAGTTTCAGTTATTCCTATAAAGTCATATTTGCCCTCCTGAATAAAGATTTCCAGTTATTCTTGTTTGTTTGTGTGATTTGTGGCCTGCTTCTCTTTGTACATTGCTAGGAAAGTTAGTTAATGTTAATGTTATTAAAAATTGCAGTCCCCCAAACCAGCCCAATTTAGAAAGCCGCCTAAATGAAAAAATGGCTGCTTTGCCCCAGACTTTGGCTCCCTGAGAAGCAATTTGGCACAAAAACTTTGCGCCACCATCCAGGCTCTCCAGATGGGGGCGGGGGAGTCTTTATAAGGCTGCAACCCAGCCCCAACTGCCTTTTTTCTCTTGAGCCTGTAGCTGGCAACACGTTGAGGAAAGAGTTGCCTACTTTCACTTTCTACTCCTGAGCCTCCATGGAATGCGACCATGCACCAGCCGGGTTCCAAGGTTTGGCTGCCTCAGCAGTGATCTTTTTTCTTCTTACAATTAATTACAGGGTGGTGGGGTTGTAGGGAAGGGGCGTGTGTCCAGTGTGTGTGGTTGCAGCCTTGAATTGAGCTTGTGCAAGCTGGTTTTTAGGGGAGGGGGATTAGTGAGGGGTATGAATTTAAAAGAGAAAGAAAGAAAGAAAGAAAGAAAGAAAGAAAGAAAGAAAGAAAGAAAGAAAGAAAGAAAGAAAGAAAGAAAGAAAGAAAGAAAGAAAGAAAGAAAGAAAGAAAGAAAGAAAGAAAGAAAGGGAGGGAGAGTATCTGAACCAATTTCCTTTCTGAGTAGGATGCTTGGGTAGCATTATTTCTTTACAGTATATTCAGTTTGGTTCACCCTGTCTAAGGGCTGGAGAGGGGGTAGGCTGCTGAATTTCCACTGAGACTGGGCAAATTGTTCTCACCCTGATCATTTCACTGTATAACTGCTTGTGCCAGTGTATATAGGGTGGATCCAGATCACTGAGTGGTGCTTGCAGGTTCACACAAAGTCAAGCCACAAGAACCCCCCTCCCACATTCACTTTTCAACAGTTCCCCTTTTTTGATATTGCCTGCTCTACAGGCTCCCCTCGGGTTGCCTGATCCAGGAGGGGTTCATCAGAGATGGGTCAACTGCATTCAGAATACCTGGTTGAGTCATTTTCTTGATAGTGATGCCTCATAAATAGTGGAAGGGCAAGGATAGGCCTGCTAAGAGGCTTGCCCCAGCACGCCCTGTCCCTGAGCTGCTATTTTCTTTGGATGAAGAATTCCATGACTACAGGGCCATTTGGGGGGAAATGAGCCACTTGGAAAAAGAGTGCACACACACTCAAGGACTAGGTGAATTGTATGGTGGAGGGATGGCTCAGCTTAGCTCCAAGGTACACAAGATGGCAGAACTGAAAAGGCTGGGGGAGCTGATGATGTCCCAGATTGCTTTCTTAGAGAATGAGCTGGCTGGATTGTCCAGGAAAGCAGCGACCACTACACAGTAAACGGAGCGACACCAGGGCTCACCCATACCTCCTGTGGCTGGGACACTGAGTCTCAGCATGTCTCAATGGGAACAGGCACTGTCCATTACTCAAACAGCTGCATTTCACCCAGGAGTGGTGACAGAGCTGGCAGATAGTTCCCAGGCTACACTCCAGTGCATTTTGGTGGATGCATTCCCCTTGCCAGCAGGTGAGCAAATTCCACCACACTTATCAACAAACCATACAGGTGGCTTGGCCTTGGGGAAATGGTATGCCCCTAGGCACAATCCTATCACACATGCCATCTAATATTCCTGGGACAGACCTGGGGAGACTAACCAGCCTTTGGGGCCTAGGGACATGGTAAGGCCTGGGTCCATTGAAATCAGTGTGCAGACAGACTCTATAGAACTCGCAACAAATGCAGGCACCCAGGCTAGTCTGGCAACAGCCACTTTACTGATCACTTCAGCCCTTGAACTACTGGAGGGCAATGAATCCCTGCCTCTGGGTGACCATCTGTTTGACATTATGGTTGAGAAGATTGTCACAGGCAAACATGTAGCGATTTTTGAGCTACTTAATCGTGAAATTGAGGGCCAAGTTTTTGATAAATTGAATGAAAAAGAGAAAGAAAATATTAGGAAATGAAAATTTGAAAGATGCTGGAGCAATTGGCTTTCAGCATTTCTCATCTATGTGGGCATGTTGGTTAGGGCAGAGCCAGAAAAAGGCCCAGCACTTTTTCAATATCTTGACATGATCAATCAGGCCCACCTGGACTTCTCAGGCATGGCAAGGCTTTTATATGAAGGTTTCCACCATAGAGCTGCTCGTAGCCCCAGCTTATGATGAGATCTACCACATGGACCTCTATGGCTGCGCTTTATGAGTCCCTCCCGCCGCATGCTGGGTGACCATTTTGATAGTGGTCACTTAGTGCAGAGGTCAGTCCAACTTAATACAGCCTGCCTGGCGCAGGCCAGGTGGTTAACCTCACATGGCCTGTTGGGAATACAACAACAAGGGTTCCTGTACCTGCAGGCAATGTAAAGTCAGGCATGTGTGCTCCTCATATGGAGGCATGCATGCAGCACCCCATTACCCAAAGCCTCGACAGGGAGGCGCTGGGGTTAAGGATGGCGGAGCAAAAAAATAAAACCGCTGGGGCACAATGCCCTTCCAAAAGGGCCCCAGCTCAATTAAAGTAGAGATCCTTCAGGTGTGGTTGTGCAGTTACCCAGATTTACCCCAATAGTGGACCCCAATTTTGGCAAATCTTTCACCAATATAGATCAAAATGCTCATGTGCCACCTGAATGGGGTACAGCCATCATTATCCCCATTCATAAAAAGGCAGGAAAGATAATCCAGCTAACTACAGGCCAATCAGTGTGTTACTCATAATCAGCAAGCTTTATGCCAGACATTTGTCTTGGAAACAGAAAGACTGGATGGACTCAGAGAATATTTTAGCAGAGGAAGAAGCTGGATTCAGATCTGGCAGATGTACCCAGGACCATGCCCTTATTTTAAAGCATTTACTAGATAATTACACTAACAAAACACAAGGGTCCCTTTTTGCTGCTTTTATCGATTTTAAATCAATTTTTGACTCAATCTCCAGGGATAGGCTCTGGAGCAAACTTGAGTCTTCCACCATCTTCCACCATTAACATCTCTTGTTGCTTATGTATAAGCTGCACGAGAATACATCCCTTAATGTAACACGGAAGGTCATCTGTCTAACAAAGTTCCTACTTATAATGGCATGAAGCAAGGGTTTATATTAGCTCCATTGCTATTTAACTTCTACATCAACTCAGTGGTAGTGGTTCTTAGCCAACCTGAGTTTCACTCCCCTAAGCTAGTGAACAGACACATATCCTTACTACTTTATGCAGATGATGCAGTTGTACTTTCACAGATACCAATAGGACTGAAGAGAGCATTATGTGCCCTTGCACAATACAAGGAAACACTATAAATAAATTACTCTAAGAACAAAGTTTTAATGTTTGCGCAGAGGCCCAGGTTGTATAAGCGGTCAGTTAATGAACAAGATATAGAACAAATAAGGACCTACAAATACCTGGGTGTTACCTTTCAATCTAACGGAAATTCCAAGGCCCATGTTGACAGTGTGGCACAAGCAGCACAAAAATCTAGCTTTGTCATACTAAAATTCTTTTATACAAGGGGAAGTCAGTATGTCCCAGCCACTTTAAGGCTCTTTCAGGCCAAATCTCTAAGTCAACTTTTGTACGGAACACATTTGGGCCCCTACTCCTCATTTGCCCACTAGAAGTAGTACAATATAAATTTGTGAGGGTTATCTTACAAGTGCCTAGATAGGTTTCTAATGCAGCACTCAGATTAGAAGTGGGCTACCTGAAGGTTGAAGCCAGAGCCTTGCTGGCTATTTTTAACTTTTGACTCAAACTAACTTTCCTTCAAACTGGATTGACTCCCTTGGTATTATAGGAAAATCATCAGTCACCCTGGAAGAGAGCTTTACTCAAGAAATTCTGCAGTTATGGTTTCTCGGAAGAATGTATTCTTCAAATGGGATATGTCAATGCCAAGCAAAATCTAAGGCAATACATTATCGAAATGGAAAGGCAGCAGGACCTTGCTACCACCTTAAACAGGTTTTTACTTGACAATGCCATATTCCCACCCAAACCAGTTAAATATCTGTACTTGCCTCTAACATCCAAATAACAAAAGGCCCTCACCTTGGCCCATTTCAATGCACTTCCATCAGCAGTCCAGGAAAGGAAGATTAATAACATCTCTTACATCCAGCGTACATGCACCTGCAACTCTGGCAAGATTGAAAATATATCCCATATGTTGTTACATTGTACCCTTTTATTCTGAAATATGAGAAGCTCTCATTAACCCTTTTATAAGGGTATGCCTGGGATGCTCAGAAGTGCATTATACACTGCTTTTGCTGACGGGACACTATCCCGGTAGGCTCTCTGGGTCCACTCCAAACATAGCCATGCTGACCAAAGTAGCTAAATTCTGTGCTGCTACTATTAAAATTCATGAGGAGAATGTCTCATCCAGAGTTCAGTTACAATAGTTGTAAGTTGTTTTATACGCAGGGGCTCAAGGGATTGATGGTTTTAATAGGATTTTAAGTAAATACAATACAGTGCCTATTGCATGTTGATACTTGAGCTAGATATTATTTCCTACGGCAGTTTATAGACAAGATTTATTTATGATAAGATGGCTTACAAAATGTTACATATATGATGTGTTGTTTTATGTATTTTTGCCTTGCTGGTCAATTATTATTACTTTGATAAGGCAATGCCATTTGGCTGCTCAGTTTCATGCAAAGCCTTTGAACTTTTTAGTACCTTTTTGGAATGGCCCCTGTGATCCCAAATTCCTATGTCGTGCACTATCTTGACAACTGTTTATTTTGTGGGAAAGCACGCTGAAGTGCAAATTCCTTATGGCAGGTTTTCAAGTGCTCATGAAGGAGTTAGGAGTCCCATTAGCAGCTGAAAAGACTGAAGGACCCTCCACAGTGCTGACCTTGGGCATCAAACTAGATACAATTAATCAGACCAGTTGGTTACCACAAGATAAGCTTATAGGTTTGAAGGCACATCTTCCTGAATTGTTGGGTAGGCAGGAACTCCAAGAGATAGTAGGCCACCTTAACTTTGTATGTAAGGTAGTGGCACCTGGTAGAACTTTCCTAAGGAGTCTGTGTGAGGCAATGAAAGGTTTGAAAAACAACGCACCCCAAGAGGAGAATGTCCGTTGAAATGGGAATGGACATGCTGGTCTGGTTGCATTTCCTCCAGGACTTTAATAGGCTCTCATTTTGGAGATCCGACTTGCTCCTTGGAGCTGATCTCCAGGTCCACACCAATGCCTCTGGGGCCTTAGGTTTTGGATTATATTTCCAAGGCAGATGGTGTGCTGGCACTTGGTCTATGGCCTGGATTGAACAA
Organism: Phrynocephalus forsythii; assembly: GCA_029282475.1. Classification (NCBI taxonomy): domain Eukaryota; kingdom Metazoa; phylum Chordata; class Lepidosauria; order Squamata; family Agamidae; genus Phrynocephalus; species Phrynocephalus forsythii. Next base: position 18,188,717 of record JAPFRF010000004.1, read on the forward strand.
GGAATTACCAGGGATTTGACATTCCTTGAGCTTTTTCTAATTGTGGGTGCGGTTTGGCTCTGGGGAGAGTCCTGGGCCAACTCTGCAGCTTGGTTCTGGTGTGACAACCAAGCCATAGTCCAGATTATTAATACATTGACCTCACGTTCCCATAGAGTCATGAGACTAGTTAGGGCTCTTACACTGAAGTGATTACAGTTCAACATGGTTTTTTCAGACACAACATGTTCTGATTGTTCAAAATGAAATAGGTGATGCCCAGTCACAACAACAGCTCTCACAGTTCAGGTTATTGGCTCCTCGGGCGAGATGCATTCCAGACACCCTGCCAGAGGAGTTATGGTGAATTGGTGGGAAGAAACTAACAGGGCAATAAGTTTAGTGGTAGCCCCAAGAACCTGTCATAGTTACTCTGCTTCATCTGTGGAATTTGCAAAATTCTGCCTGGGAGAAGGCTTTGATAGATTATGGCCTGCGACTGCAGATCAGCTGATGCAGTTTGCTGTTCACTTACATTTCAAAGGATTAGCACCACAAACCATCTAAGGCAAATTGTCTGCATTAGCATTTTATGATAAGGCACAGGGGTATGATTCCCCTGGTAATGATTTCTGGCTGCAGAAGATGGTGGAGGGGTGGACTAAAGAACAAGATCATTCCAAGGATTCACAGACCCGTATTTCACCACAGATTTTATGCACACTTAGCTCTGTGTGGAGAATGATTTGCACAGATCATTTTGAGGCCACTGTCTTTTATGCAGCCACATTAATAATCTTCTTTGCTGCACCATGAGTCAGTGAACTGGTGGCCAGTTCAAAAAATGATAAGTCATGGTCATCTTTGCAGAAGGTAGATTTGGTTTTGGAATCTGATTGGTTGATTATTAGCCTACAGAAATCCAAAACAGACCAATTTGGAAAGGGGCAGGTAATAACCTTGGGCTGGTATTACCTTTCGCAGATCTGCCCAGATATTGGCCTTGGAGCCTGGGCCGAATTTGTGTGTAGAGGAAGGAGAGACATGATGTGGGATGACTTCTCTGAGTGTGCATCCTGGGGCCCTCCTAACCTTCCACCGGCCATTGTGGTTGGCCACCTGGGTGGAAACGATTTCGACCAAGTGCCAGGCAAACAGTTGATTTTCAACATTATGGAAGACTTTAGAAATGTCAAGTTGCAGTTTCCTTTGACTATGGGCCTTTTCACACGACCCCTAAGATCCGCTGGTCCCTTAAATTCGGACCAGAGATCTTGGGGGTTCGTTTCTGTTCCTCCGTCCCCACCCCTCAGCACTTCCTGCTCCTGTCGGCGTGAGGGGGGGGAGGGAAAAAAGGACAAAATAAGACTTTACTAACCTGCCGGTGCCGGTCGAACTTGCCACGAGCCCCCCGTTACTTCCTGGTTCCGGCTCAAGGAGCTCTTAAAGGGTTGGGAGGCAAAAAAACAACAGACACGCGAGGAGAGCCCGGCACTCTTATCCGCATCAATTTTTTTTCACCTGCAGAGAGCAGGTACATGAAAAATGTGCTGGGTCGCGCTAAAGTGGGCGGGGTCGCACTTAATTGTCTCCAAACTCCGGAGCTGGTGGGAAAACATTTCTAAGCTCCGGAGCTGGGAGCCATTTGCAGCGCAGCTTAGGGGTTGTGTATAAACGCCCTATGTTAGTGTGGTCTGCTATGATTCCCCAACTAGTGTGGAGAGCAGCCAACAACCCCTGTAGGATAGACAAGCCCAGAAAAGGGGTCAATTGAGAAATAGGTTGATTTATGAGTAATGGTAATGGGTCTGTTATAAGGCATCCTAATATTATGACCAATAGTCCCTTATATAGAGAAGACAGTCTATCGCTCCGATCATGGTGTGGATATATTCCTTACCAACCTGCAAGAGAGCCTGAAGGCTGAGTTGTGTGGCCCTCTGGGGTGAAGAGGAATACCTAGTAGCCCGTCCAGTGTGGCAGATAGTGCTATAGGTATCAGAATCCAGGTATGCCCCTCGATGATGCACCCATATGGTGCTAGCCACCCCTCAAGAAATAATTGAACATCAACCCTATGTAAGCGTAGGAGCAGAAATAGATTTAAGTTAAATATGATACCTCAGTCTAGAATATCTTATAAATGGGTCGGTGTCATCGATGCAACCAATATGGATTTGACAAAACTCCGGGAGGCAGTGGAAGATAGGAAGGCCTGGCGAGCTCTGGTCCATGGGGTCATGAAGAGTCCAACACGACTGAAAGACTGAACGACAACAATGATACCACCAAGTAAAATTGAGGGCTGCACCGGGCTGAACAGGTTCCTGAATTGCAAGGGAGGCTGAATAAGTTGACAGCACCCTCCTAAATGGAATCTCACCAAATCCATTCAGCGGCTTCAGTGTCAAAGTAAATTGCTGATACCTAATTGCACTACGTATCAGGTTCTCTTGCTAGTTAGGTTATTGTTACTAGTTACTTCCAAAATATTATTAATAAAATTGTGGCCCATTCTATAACGCAAACCACGTTGTCTCACCTCTTTATTTCTGTTGTGGGGTGGGGGGGGGGAAGAGTCATGGGATCTACCACAAAAATTTCCCACATCAAAAAAAGCAACCAAGAATCTAGCAATAGATTGTACATTGCACCGTACATATGTGTTTTCAAAGGGAAGGCTTGAAGTAGAAAAACAGCATCCCCTCCTCCAAGATTCTGTATTAGACATGGGCACGACTCGGCGAAATTGTCGTTTCCTTTCGCACAGAAAAAGTTTTTAAAAGTTTTTTTAAAAACCCCGACTCCCGACCAAAAAAGCAGGCGAAAATATGCCTGCCTGAGGCTTTGCCACCTACCAGAGGGGTGGTTTCTGGGGGGTCCCTGGCCTTTCCTCCCTCTTCTCCTGTCCTGGGCTGCTTGCAATAGGCTGGGGGGGGGTCATCCTCGTTGTCTCACCATGCCATGCGGTGGGGGGGATCCAAAATGGCGACTGCAATTTTTCTTTTGAAATCGTGGTCAAAGAACACGCCAAATCACCACAGAAACATGTGAAATTTATTTATTTTAAATGCCTGAATTTTAATAGTAGCAGCAGTGGGTTTTTTATAGCAATAAAACGTCGTATTTATTTTATTTTATTTTATTTTATTTTTTTATTTTTTTAGACCTGCCCATTTGGGCTGGGCATGGGATGGGACCATGCAAATTGTTTGAACCATTCCACCAATGGCATCGCCAGGTTTTTGACTGACACTTCTGGATGTCTCGGAGGGCATAAAAAGCCGAGGCACCTTCCAGAAATCGCAGTCGGGTGTATGGATGTGGTTGAGGGAGGAGGGCTGGCTGCTGGTGCTCGTGTGATCCGATCGAGATTGAGGAGGGTGGCTGGAGGCTTTAGGATTTAAGTTAGGCAGGCAGGCAGGGAACTGAATTTAGAAAATAATTTCTTTGATTCCCTGCAGCTTTGTCTGCTGAAGGGAATAGCAGTTTATTCTTTATTTCTTCTCTGGCAATTTGTGAGGATTTTTTTCTGATATTGGATAAAGGGGGAGGTTCGACTGGGAGTGGGAGGTGTGGATTTATTTTAAATATATATTATATATTACCATTTATTTTCTATTTTCCCAACTTCAATTTGCTTGCACACATACACATTTGGGGTGCAAGCCAAGAACAGAACCTCTATCCTAAGTGATATCCTAACTGCCCATTCGCCCGTCTGCCCGCGCCGCCACCTGCCTGTGGCCCGCGCTGCTGCCTAGGGCGCGAAAACACCTAGCGCCGGTCCTGATTGTGGGACGCCCCTATGCTCTGGGAAGTCAAATCGCGCTAAATCGCTGTGGAAATGACAAATGACAAACGACAAACGGAAACAACAAATTTTTGAAAAAAATCGCGACAAGCGGAAACGACCTGAAATGGACCCGTTCCGACAAATGAAAACTCGAAACGTCATTTTTTCTGGTCGTGCCCATGTCTATTCTGTATTATAGCTTAACTTTATCCATTTACATTGATGATTATTTTTAAAAACAGCCTCCTAAGGTACATTGGACCAGATCTTTAGCATTATATTATTAGATGTGAATTATGACTCACAACTTTGGGACTTAAAAACCAGCTAAAGATCAGTCCCTCAAATATGAAGGAGTATATTGATACACATTACGTTTTTGCCTCACACATTTGTTTCTCCCAGGGGTACAGAGAATCTCACACACTGACAAGCTGTCTGCCTTGTATTGTTCTCCTGGGCACCATTTTAATTTTTACTGACCTTTCTGCCTTGAAAGCACCGAGTTGCCTCTGGCTTTGCCACATGTCTTTTTTCTCCTGAGCCTGTCCCTCCCTCTTTCCTCCACACCTTTAATGTAATATTGACACCACTCTTTCTCTTCATCTTTGCATCTTCAAAGGTTGTTGCTCTCCATATCTTCAGGAGACAAATCCATTTTTGCAGCCTAGCCTAGCCTCCTTTTTAATATTTTTCATGCAGTGGAGGAATGAGGGGTAGCTATAGGAAACACTGGCATATGACTAGGAAGTTTTGTCCCACAGCTAAACCAAGTATTTGACATTCATAGATGGGGCTATACCCCACAATGTCCCATCGTCTGCACTAGTTTGTGCAGAATGTGCATCTACACTTTGAATTTAATTGTACCTAATGTTTCCCGCATTTAGCTTAAATTTAGCTTAAATCTGAAGTAAAATTTGAACATTAAGAAAGGCAGCTTCAGGATTTGGCAGGTTGTTCCCAGAGACCATACAAATCTTGTCAAAAGGCTGTGCGAATACACCTTCCTGTTGGGATGGCAACAGAGTGGACTGCGTAAAAATGCAGCTTCCCATAGCAGTTCTCAGCTTGTGTTAAAATGCAGAGGGTGGCCATAGAGGTTGATAGCGCTAAGAATGCACAGAGAGTCATCCACATGCTTCTAATAGCTAGCAAACAATCTATATTTCATTTTTTAAAAAACACAATGTTCTTTTAAATCACTTATTTGAACAAATTTGCATATGTTTTATGTTTGCATGGAAAAAACATTCATAAGGGTACATCAACTTCCATACATTCATATTTGTGTTGCTTTAGTTTTTTTTTCTTTTTCTTTTTACCCTGTTGTTCAACTGAAAAGATTCTTGGGGCTGTTGACATAAAAACAGTAAAAAAGAAAATCATAAACGCTCTCTCCGTAGGGTTCCCCTTGACCCTTATTTGGACACTACAGCAGGTACAAAATGCAGCAGCTAGACTGGTGGTTGGTGTGGGTAGATATGACCGCATCACCCCAGTTCTGGCTTGCTTGCATTGGCTGCCCGTTGCATCCCAAACAAGGTTCAAAATACTGATTTTTTTTTTTTAAATTTACAAAACCCTTCACAGCTTGTGACCTGAATACCTGACGGAGAGGATCGCCCAGAGGTCAACTGAGGCCCATCCCACTAGAATGTTGCAGGCGCTCTCACTTCAGGTGGCCACATCCAGGAAGGCTAGGAATTCGGTTACCCGAAACTGGGCCTTCTCTGTGGCTAGCCCCTCCCTCTGGAACCATCTGCCAAGTGAGTTGTGCCTAGCACCGTCGCTGCTGGCCTTCAAAAAAGCTCTTAAACCCTTGCTTTTTAGAGAGGCATTAGGTGACCATTAGTGTGTGCCTTTTGGTGGTTGGGGACTTTAACGTGCATGCTGGGATTGGACTGTCTGGGGTAGCTGTGGATTTCATAGAGTCCATGACCTCCGTGAATCTGTCCCAGTATGTTATTGGCCCCACTCATAGGGCTTGGCACACTCCAGACCTGGCATTTTTTTCCACATCCACCGATTATAATCTGAGGGTTGGGAATTTGTATTCCTGGTCCATTTCATGGTCAGATCACCATTTGCTTACTTTTTTCCTATCACTTACCGCCCTGCACTGCTGGGAGCTTGGCCTATCCATCTGGGCCCGTCCCCAGAGGCTCCTGGATCCTATTTGGTTCTCAGAGTCCATTGGGGACCTTCCAGATGGCCTGGCGGATGATCCGGTCAATGCCCTGGTGGTACAGTGAGGCTGCCTAGGCTGTTGATTGGATTCCCCCCCCCCCAAGTGTCTCATCCAATGCCGAGCCTGCCCTTCGCTGTAGTTTACGGCATAATTTTGCGTGATGAAGCAGGAGTGGAGGAGGCTTGAGAGCAGATGGAGAAATGACTGGATGGCATCAAATCCGGCTGTGGTTCATTTACTGACCAGGTGCTACGTGCAAGCAATCAGGTACACTAAAAGTTCTTATGCGTCCTTGCGTATTGGTGGAGGCTCAAATTGCCAGGCGGAATTGTTCTGGGTGGTTCAAGATCTCAGTAATCCTGGTCATTTGGGGCCTCCTCCTAATGATTTCACTATTGACTCATTTGGAGCCCATTTTAAGTTCAAAATAAAAGCCATCTGTGCCGGTCTAGACTCTGGTTTCACTAGTCTACACCTGAGCACTGTTGGCGTGCACCCCATCAGTCTTGTTTCATTGAGTTTGGGCCTTAGACACCTGCGGAGGCCTCCAGAGCACTGGCTCACTGCAGACCAGTGGCCTCACCATTCGATCCCTGCCCATCATGACTGATTAAGACCGCTAGAGGGAGCATGCCTGAATGGGCTCCTCTTATTGCCTCCTCCTCCTTCAGAGACAGGGTTTTTCCTGATCGCCTGAAGGAGATGGTAGTTAAGCCCATTCCAAAAAATAAAAAAATAAAAAACTGCCCTGGCTATGGATCACATGAACAACTATTCCTGTATACATTTTTTCTACACTAAATTTCATAGACCAAATATATTGCTTGTCTCCTGCCATGTTACCACTTCAATCACAGTTTTCCCCAACATTTGAGCCCAGTATAATTTATATCTCCTTTCCCAGCTTAAATGAGCATACTTTCATGCTTAGTTTCCTTACTATCTCCTCCCTATTCTATCTAACTTTACTTACATAGATGTAAATCACAAGAACAACTATTATCTGACAGCTAATGTTCCCTCCTTAGGCAAGGTGGTGGAGCGGGTTGCTGCCGAGTGGCTCTAGTCATTCCTGGAGGAAGATTGCATCCTGGATCAATTCCAGTCTGCATCATGGGACTGAAACAGCACTGGTCGCATTGCAAGATGACCTCTTGAGGGGAGCTGACAGGGGGTGCTCTACCCTGCTGGTCCTCCTCAACCTTTCTGTGGCCTTTGATACTGTCAACCATGGTATCTTTCTGGGCAGGCTAACAGAGATGGGTATCGGGGGTCTAGCTTTGAGCGGGCTCGACTCATTCCTCGAGGGCCAAGCCCAGCGAGTGAGGCTGGGTAGGGGGTTGTCAGCCCCTTGGTCACTTTCCTGTGGGGTGTCATAGGGGACAGTAATCTCCCATATGCTGTTCATCATCTATATGAGGCCATTGGCTGAGGTCATTCAGAGATGTGGGGTCTGCTGTCATCAGTATGCTGATGATATGCAGCATTAACTCTCCTTTTCCACCTCTGCAACAGAGGCTATACAGACCCTTGATTGCTGTCTGGCTGTGATCATGGAGTGGACAGCTCAGGCTCAACCTGGAGAAGACTGAGGTACTGTTTTTTTTGGGGGACCGGATGGACACAGTGGCCCTCTTCCCAGTCTGGATGGGATTTCCCTCTGGCTGGTAGACAGAGTGAGGAGTCTGGGCATTATCTTGGATCCAGCATTTTTCCTGGAGTCCCAGGTGGCAGCCATTTCCAGGGTGGCCTATTACCAATTTAGGCTTATTGTCCAGATTTGTCCGTACCTCAATGGAGACTCTCTAAGGATGGTACTGCAACCACTGGTTGTCTTGAGAATAGACTATTGTAACACTCTCTACATGGGGCTTCCTTTGACCCTTGTTCAGTGATTGCAGCAGGTGCAGAATGCAGCAGTCAAATTGGTGGTCAGTGCAGGCAGAATTGACCACATCACCCCTATTCTAGCTTGCCTGCATTGGCTTTCCGTTGCCTCCTGAATAAGGTTCAAGGTATTGGTTTTGATTTACAAAGCCCTCCATGGCTTGGGTCCAGATTATCTGGCAGAGTCTGTCACCCAAAGGTCAACTTTGACCCGGCCCACCAGAGCCTTGCAGTCCCTCTCTCTTTGGGTCGCCACCCCCCGGGAGGCCTCGACCCGTAGTCATGCTTTCTCGGTGGTGGGCCTGACCCTATGGAATTATCTCCCCAGTTAAATCAGGACTACAGTGCTCCTCTCAGCCTTTAAGAAATTATTAAAACCTTGGCTATTCAATGCTGCTTTTGGTGATCACTGAGGTTTAATGTTTGTTTGCTGCTTCTTTGTTGCCCATTTGTTTGCCACCATCTTGTATCTTTTATTTGGGTTTTTATTATTATTATTATTATTATTATTATTATTATTATTATTATTATTATTATTATTATTATTATTATTATTATTATTATAGTTTTAATCCTTTGTTGTTCACCACCCAGAGTTGCCTACAGGAAAGTTGGGCTGTCTATAAATCTAAGTTTAATAAATAATAATAATAATAATAATAATAATAATAATAATAATAATAATAATAATAATAATAATAATAATAATAATAATAGTGATAAAAACAACAAATAAACCCAAATAAAAGATACCAGATGGTGGCAAACAAATGGGTAACAAAGAAGCAGCAAACAAACATTAAACCTCAGTGATCACCAAAAGCAGCATTGAATAGCCAAGGTTTTAATAATTTCTTAAATAATAATAATAATAATAATAATAATAATAATAATAATAATAATAATAATAATAATAATAATAAAAAAAACGACATTAAATGAAAAAGTCATCAGTATGCAAGAGAAAGACAGTCAAAACTTAGCACATTCTTGAAAGTCGCAACTGTGTTATAGTGTGTAGTTTAGAAATGCACACAGCCTTGCTCCTCATTTTAACACAAGAGTATTTCACTTAGTGCTGCTAGGTCTTTCACATTAGATAGATTTTTGACAGAAGCAGCGGGTCCTGAAGGAAAGGAGGGCACTCACTAAAAATAATTTACATGCTGTCAAGTCAATTTCAACCTGTGGGGACACTTTCTGAAATTCTTTAGGTTTGTTTATTTATTTATTTATTTATTTGGATCCCACTTTTCTCCCTGAGAGGGCCCAAGATAGCTTACACCAGAAAGCTGTATTTAACAGCCAAAAAGAACTATACAAATATTAAAAAAGAATTAAACAAGTATTATATCCCCCCTACACATGTGTGCTAGTCGTGCCTGACTCCAGGGGCAGTGCTCATCTCCATATTCAAGCCGAAGAGCCAGTGTTGTACAAGTCTGTGGCCATGTAGCCGGCATGGCCTAAGTGAAACACTGTTTTACCTTCCCGCTTTTTACAGCAGTACCTATTTATCTACTTGCATTTTACATGCTTTCAAACTGCTAGGTTGGCAGGAGCTGGGATTATCAGCGGGCTGCATGGCACCTGGGATTCGAACTGCTGAGCTGCCTACTTTGCAGCTGACAGTTTTCAGTACTCTAGCCTGCTGAGCTACCATGCCCTTGAATAATTATATTGAATTTGAAATAGTAATAAGATCACTATTAAAACAAACTCAAAATGGAGCACAATGATCCATTTAAAACCCCTCTCAAGCAACCAGTCATTAAGGAAAAGCTTGCCTGTAGAGAAAGGTCAGCTGTGGAGCAGCAACTGAGAACTCACTAAACACAGGTTTGAGGGTGGTGAGAACAAGAGACAGCCCTCCTCTGATGATCTTTATGACCAGGCAGGTTCATATGGGGAGATGTGGTTGTTTAGATAGTTTTAACCCAAGCCATGTAGCTCTTTAAATTGTGCCCGGAAACAGATTGCCAGCCAGTGGAGCTGCTGTGACATGGGAGTTATACGTCCCCTGTAGCCAGCCCTGGCTAATAATTTGGCTGCCTTATTTTGGACTCTGTGGTACAGTTTGTTTATAAGTGCTCTTCTAGCTCTATAAGCTACAAAGGGCTTATAAATCATTTACCAGTTCCTTCTTCTGGCACTGCTCAGGGACTGTGCAGTTTGCCCAGGGCTATGCAGGCTGGTTCTTCTCTCACAATGCAAAACTGAATTCTCGACCGATAGCTTCACAGCCAGGTTCCCGACTCATTGCAATCTATTATTTTGGAGCCATGTGAACCCTCTGATAGAAAGGATAAGAATTGCTGAACTCATGAAAAGTCTCCAGTATTTATTGAAGGATGCAGGCTGTGAGGTGTATTGGTTAGAGCAGCTGTCACCAACCTTTTTGGCACCAGGGACTGGTTTTCCCACTGTGTGGAGTATGTTCTTGAGTGCGTGCATATGCATGTGTGCACAACTCCCCCCTCATGCTGATTCCTTTGCAACAAAAACAAAAATGGTTGTGACAGGTGCACAGGAGTGCAAAAGCCCTGCACGGACCGGGGGGGGGAATGAACGTCCACTCAGGTGTGTGCCTCAGAGGGAAGCCTGATGACCACTGAGGCACAGTGCAGCCTGGTTCCTATCAGTTTGTGACCTGGTTCCTATCAGGTTGTGACCCGGTTGTGGACCGGTCCCAGTCAACAGCCTTGATGTTGGGGACCCCTGGGTTAGTGCACTGGTCTCAGACTATGAATCAAATCCTTCTTCACAGGATTGATGTGGAAGTATAGCAGATACAGGGAGGACCTGCTGTGTTTACATTAATATTGCAAGCAAAATTATGGTGGAAAATTGGCTGCTAACATGAAAAAAAGTCCCTACCCTAAAGGGTTGATTGGTTTAGTGGAAAGTAATTCCAATGGAAAGCGCAGCTTTTGGCATTAAAGGAAGGAGCAATGCTAACCAAATACAGTCACCCCCCGCCACCATTTCGCGGTTCAGGTACTGCGGTCCCACTACATTGTGGGATCACAGTACCTGCACCTCAGAGCCGCGCGGGGGGTGGCGGGGGGCGATCGGGTAACTCTGTGCCACCCCGTGCTCCTCCATGAAGCCTCGGAGCCACGGAGGGCAGGGGGCGATTGGGTTGCTCCGTGCTACTCCCGCACTCCTCCGAGAAGCCTTGGAGCCGCGGCGGGCAGGGGGCGATCGGGTCGCTCCCCGCTGCCCCCGTGCTCCTCTGTGAAGCCTTGGAGCCACATGGGGGTGATGGGGGGCGATCGGGTCGCTCCATGCTGCTCCTGTGCTCCTCCGAGTAGCCTCAGAGCCGTGTGTGGGGTTGGCAGGGGGCGATCGGGTCGCTCCGCGCACACGCCCCATGCTCTTCCAAGAAGCCTTGGACAGGCGTGCGATCCCCCCTCTGCCCCCAGGCCCCACCCCACCCACTTCTGCATATCGCCGATTTTCATGCATTGTGGGTGGGATGGGTCCCTAACCCCCGAGATCGGCGGGGGGTGCCTGTAATGGAATTTGTTCATAAATGGCAAACATACATTTTACTCCTTGGCAGCAGGTATAGCTTAGTGGATTTGAATACATGGCTAAGGATCAGGGACTGGGACTCAGTATTCAAATTCACCCTGAGCTTCCCAGAAGATGGGCTAGCTAAGGTTACTTGGGGTGTCTGTGCAGCTGAAAGAGTTTGTTAAGGGCAAAAGAAATATGTTTTAAGATATGTTTTAAAATCCATAATTGCTTGAGTTAAGTACTTTTCTTATCAACGTTGGACAAACTGTTTGCATAGGAGGGTGGGTCAGGGTATAGACACTATCCATAAATGGTAGTTTTGTAATCCGCCAGGGGGATAGGTAGATTGTACGCCTTCTGCGTTGGCCAGAGGGCAAGATAGGGAAATAGGCATCAGGTATGTCTTAGAAAGACATGTTGCATTCGAGAGAGACCACGCCCTGAGTCCCACTCTCTCCGTAACTGCAGTTGTGTTAATAAAGGTCTTACGTTTTCTGCAAATCTCCATTTGTGTTTCCATTCTCGGTAAGGAATACAGTCACCCCCTGCCATTACGCGGTTCAGGTACTGCGGTCCCACTACATCGTGGGATCGCAGTACCTGCACTTCGGAGCCATGCGGGGGGGCAGTGGGGGGCGATCCAGTTGCACCACCCCCGCTCCTCCGAGAAGCCTCGGAGCTGTGCAGGGGGGCAGCAGGGGGCGATCCGGTCACTCCGCGCACGCCCCATGCTCTTCCGAGAAGCCTCAGACAGGTGCACGATCACCCCCCGCCCCCAGGCCCCACCCACCCGCTTCCGCATATCGTGGATTTTCATGCATCGCGGGTGGGGTGGGTCCCTAACCCCTGCAATTGGCGGGGGGTGACTGTACACATAACAAGTTATACACCCTGTGCCTGTGTAAGCTGCCTACTTCCAAAGCATCACCATCAGGAAGGAAAGTAACCTCACTTCTGACAACTTAATATGGAGCAAACCCTGTTGGTGGTTTTTCTCTCTTAAGTCGAATTGCTCGTAAGTAGAGCCGCTCATAACTAGAGGTACCACTGTATCTCTTATGATCAACCTATTTGCCCTTGCTAATGAAGTACAGTGGAAATCATCGAACATGTCCTGCTGTATTGCACATTTTACAAAGATTCATGCAATCTCCATTTTCCTCCCATTTTAAAACATTACCTAGGCAGACCATGATGAATTTTACATCTGTTTTCCTCCTCTTTGGTTCTTCAAGTGAAATTACAGTGAAGGTTGCAAACTTCTGTGCAGTGGCTTGTATAATAAGAAAACAGATGATTAAATTGCTGCCGTAATCAGATTAGAACCTTGCACTTAACTGCCATTTTAATTTCAGTCTGCTTTGTCTCACTTCTAAAATGGCTGATCTATGGTCGTAATTCACTCCTTTCGAGTGCACTAACCCTCTTTTTATGTGAGGATCAGGAATTTCACAGTGTCATGTTTGATTTTTATAATGCCTTCCCAACCATTGAGGCCAGGCCTTTTTTAGGGGAAGGTAGGGGAAAACCTCTTTCCACTGTGGCTTGGTGTTATTTCTTTTTCTGCCCCTCAGCAGCAGGGATTTACTGTCCCTTCCTTGTTCTGCACCTAATTATGAAAACCTAAAGCATCTGTCCCAAATCTTGGTCACCGTGACTTTTTGTTCTCCTATATGTCATCCATCTTGTGCTCGCCAGTGTGTCCTGCTGGCCTTTGTGAAAGAGAAAGGCTGGTTGCTACTGAGTCACTGATCAATAAGGTGACCTCCTCCTGAGATTCCTCTTCTTTCTTATAGTTTCCATCCCATTAGAAAACAGCTCAGCGCAGGACAAGGCCCCAGTTGCTTTAAGGGAAGGCAAGACTCCTTCACTTTGAATTTACAGTGATTTCTGTCAGAGTATGTGCTATTTGATCAGCCAGCAGAAGCAATACTTATTGAATAAAGAGTTAGCCAGAGACAGAGTTTTCTTAAAACCAAACAACTATATTACAAACTGTACAAAAATATATCACAGCATCACAGAACTTATACAAAGTTCAATAAGCATAACAGCATAACAGCATACATTACATTGACAAAATATATAACAGAGAAACAAAGTGGGTGCCTTACTCATGGAAGGCCCAATGAACAATGATTTACAGAACATTTTTATACATGTGTCTGTCCAATCATAAATGACATTACCTCATAGCTATTGCAACCCCTTGCATCAGCCAAAATTCATTATGTTAATTCTTAACATCTGTACTCCATTAGAAAAAACTATACATTGAGTCACTGTGACTTTGCACTTTTACAGACTCCATCTTTAAATCAATTAAATACATATCAAATATATATAGAACATCCTGTCTAATACATGTATTTCACTAACTAATATCTGACACACAGTGCTAAAAAAAAAAACAGCTTCCTGCCACAGAGTTTATGCAGGGTTTTCCCGGTGTGTCAGTTAACAGTAGACATGGGCACGGAGCGGCGAAATCTTCATTTCCGTTTTTGGTTTTTCGTTTCCGGAAGTAACGGAAACGGTAATGGTAATTAAGCCGTTACAACTCGAACTCGAACCGAAAAAAGAAAAATTTGGTCGGGTTTTTCGTTTCCGTTTGTGGCATCGCGGCGATTGCGCAATGCGAAGCACAGAAAAAGTTTTTAAAAGTTTTTTTTAAAAAACCCCCGACTCCCGGCCGAAAAAGCAGGCGAAAATATGCCTGCCTGAGGCTTTGCCACCTACCAGAGGGGTGGTTTGTGGGGGGGGGTCCCTGGCCTTTCTCCCCCCCTCCTCTCCTGTCCTGGGCTGCTTGCATCAGGCTGGGGGGGTCATCCTCGTCATCTCGCCATGCCATGCGGTGGGGGGGGAATCCAAAATGGCGACCGCAATATTTGTTTTGAAATCATGGTCAAAAAACACACCAAAGCACAACAGAAACATGTGAAATTTATTTATTTTAAATGTCTGAATTTTAATAGCAGCAGCAGTGGGTTTTTTATAGCAATAAAACGTCTCATTGATTTTATTTTATTTTATTTTATTTTTTATTTTTTTGGACCTGCCCATTTGGGCTGGGCATGGGATGGGACCATGCAATTTTTTTGAACAATTCCACCAATGGCATGGCCAGGTTTTGTCTGACACTTCTGGATGTCTCGGAGGGCATAAAAAGCCGAGGCACCTTCCAGAAATCGCAGTCGGGTCTTGGATGTGGTGGGAGGAGGGCTGTGCTGGTGGTGCTTGTGCGATCGAGACAGAGATTATTCGAGGAGGGAGGCCTGGAGGCTTTAGGCTTTAGGCAGGCAGGCAGGGAGTTGATTTTATTAGAAAATAATTTCTTTGATTCCCTGCAGCTTTGTCTGGTGAAGGGAAGCAGTTAGAGTTTTTTCTCTGTTCTCTTCTCTGGCTGTTTGTGGGGAGAGGATTTTTCTGATATTGGATAAAGGGGGAGGGTTGACTGGGGGTGGGAGGTGTGGATTTATTTTAAAATATATTATATACTACCATTTATTTTCTATTTTTCCCAACTTCAGTTTGCTTGCATACACACACATTTGGGGTGCAAGTCAAGAACAGAACCTCTATCCTAAGTGGAGAATATTTTACAATATTATTTAGTTTACTAATTACTTACTTCATTGTTTGTTTTTAAACTTGTTGTGTTGTGTGTGCACTTGAACACACAGACACATTACATTTAAGTGGATCAGAAGAATTTAGAAAATTATTTTTATTTTATTCCCTGACTATAACTACTAAACTATATTGTATTTATTTACACCCCAATATCTTTCTTGGGAGGCATAATACCACTACTCTCTTTTCACTTCAGGCTTATTTTGGGGGTGTGGCTGAAGCCACCTGTCCAGCTGCTGCCGCTGCTGATATCAGCCTTACAATATTATTTATTCATTACTCCAGCTCATTGTTTGTTTGTTTACATACATACACTTGTTGTGTTGTGCGTGTGTGCACTTGAACACACAGGCACATTCCATTTAAGTGGATCAGAAGAATTTAGAAAACTAGTTTTATTTTATTCCCTGACTACAACTACTAAACTATATTGTATTTACACCCCAATATCTTTCTTGGGAGGCATAGTACCACTACTCTCTTTTCACATCAGGCTTATTTTGGGGGGTGGCTGAAGGCACCTGTCCAGCTGCTGCTGCTGCTGCTTACATTGATATCAGCCTATAATTACAGGCAGGGAGAGCCTAATTTGATTGCACACACCCACAATTTGGGGGGTGCAAGAAACTGAACCTCCTCCAAAAGGGGACAATAAAAATCTTTTACAATATTATTTATTTTTACTCCAGCTCATTGTTTGTTTGCTTACATACATACACTTGTTGTGTTGTGTGTGCACTTGCACACACAGGCAGGCACATTCCATTTCAGTGGATCAAGTTGAATTCAGAATTTAGAAAACTATTTTTTTCTTATTCTCTGACTGTGCCTGCATGCACTGCAGTTTTGCTGACTGAGTGCTGAAGAAGGGAAGAGCAGTTCTTCTGGACTTCCGGTCTGGATTTAGTTTCATTTCAAATACTACCATTTGTTTTCTAGGTTTTCCTCCATTTCAGTGGATCAAGTTGAATTCTGAATTTAGGAAATTATACCAAGGCCAGCAGGGCAATATTGAAAGCTTATACAAAAGAACACAGTGTGAGAGTAAGCTTGTGGGTCAAAAGGATAAGTTTATTAGAATAGTTTGTTACTTAAGTTAACACAAATATAATAAGAAAATATATTTCTAATACTTTTGAGAAATAAAAAAATGAGGAGGGGTGGCAGAGCCAGAGGGAAGGGAAGGGGGACCCCCACTAGAATAAATAGGGGCACATTTCTGAAGGAAGGCACAGGAAGTAGTGCAGATAGTGATATTGCTGCCACTCCCTCTCCAAGCAGCAGCTGCACAACCAGCACGGCTGGACCATCTTCTGTCACTGAGGGAAGCATGGATGACTGCATGCGAAACCCATTGCCACCAGGCTTTGACATGGACACACACCCCGTTTATCAGGAGGAAGACGAGTACTCGGAATCAGAAACTGGCTCTTTGCATCTACATATGCCGGATTTTGAGGACCTGTTGGCAGGAACAGATGAAAGGCAGGCTTCAGGCAGTGATGGAAGGAGCAGCCCTCTTTCCACCAGAGTACCACCAGTGACAGCAGCAGTCAATTGTCCCAGCAGGGCACAAGCCACACCACCACCAGCACAGCAGCGGCAGGCAGTACCAGAGGGGACAGTACTTTCCATAAGCCTCGCGGGTCTCTCTGGGAGCATTTTGAGAACAGTCCGGAAGACTCGAGGCTTGCGGTGTGCAAGAAATGCGGGGTGGCCGTGCGCAGGGGGAATGACCCCAAACACCTCTCCTCAAGTGCCTTGTGTAGCCACCTCATGCGAAGGCACCCTGGGACTCTGCCTGGGACAGTGTCAGGCCCTGGTTCCTCAGGGAGAAAGAGGGGGGAAGCAGGAATGGGGAAGGAGGACTCGTCCAGAGACAGCTCCACTGAGAGTGGGAAGAGGCAGGCCACTCTGCAGGAAGTGGTGCCGCTGTGTGGGAGTTTTGTCAGCCAACGAAATAGGGCCAAGGCACAGGAGACCACCACTTGTGTGGTTGGTGAAATGGTGGCCATGAACGGGTTGCCCCTCTCCTTTGTGGAGTCATCGGGCTTCAGGCACCTGATGAAGCACGTGGCTCCATGGTACGAGCCTCCATCCCGGCGTACCTTCAGCAGGTGGGTGATTCCCTCCCTTTTTGAGTCCATCAGGGACATGGTCCGGGCCCTGCTGCAGGCGGCCAGAGGAAGGAAGATCAACTTCACTTCCGACCTCTGGACCGGTGGGAACCACGGTTACCTCTCTCTGACGGCTCATTGGTGGCAATCCAATGAGGTCCTTGACACTAGGGCATCCCAAGCCACAAGGGAGCACCCCAAGAGGGTACAGGGTGGTGCTTTTTCAGGCACAAAGCATGGAGGACAGTGCCAAAGGCATCCACATTTCTGAGGTCCTCAAGACAGCACTGCGAGAGTGGGGATTGGCAACCGAGGGGCAGGTCAATCGCAGATTCATGGTCACTGACGCAGGACGTAACATGATCAACGCGGTTGAAAGGGCAGGGTTCCAGGGCATCGTGTGCGCAGCACACAAATTGCACCTAGTGGTGGGCGATGCCATTGGGCTGGGTGCACCGGAGGACTCCTGGTATGAGGGGACCCTGGAGACCAAGGCCTTGCTGGACAAGTGCAGCAAAATAGTCGGGCACTTCTCACGCAGCGTCAAGGCATCCAGGATGATGCGTGAGAAGCAGGCAGAGATGGGCCGACCAAAGCACGTCCTGATCCAGGACGTGACCACCCGGTGGAATTCCACCTACGAAATGGTCAAGCGGCTGGTGGAGCAGAAGCAAGTGGTGGAATACGTCATGTCAACCACTCCCGTCCTGCCTGAGGGAAGGGTGTTGGACATTGGTGCTACCGAGTGGCTTGCCCTCTCCCAGATGGTGGGTATCCTGCAGCCTTTGAGGAGACCACCCACGTCCAAACCATGATGGAGATGTGTAATCTCCAGGCTTAAAACCAGGGTACTTCAAGGGCCAGATGCAGGGAGTGGTATCAGGAGACAGATATCTAGTCTCATGCGCTTCCTAAAAGCATCTGGTGGGGCCACTGTGAGATACAGGAAGCTGGACTAGATGGGCCTTTGGCCTGATCCAGCATGGCTCTTCTTATGTTCTTATGTTCTTATGTGCTCAGGAAACGCCAGCCTGGGCCACATACTCCCCCTGATACATGCCCTTCGCCAACGCCTAGAGGCCAGTATCCGGGAAGAAGCCGATCTTCTCCCAAAGAGCAGGGCCTTGGCAGACAGGCTGTTGACCGGCGTAGATACCCGCCTTAGTCCACTGAGGAGGGAAAAGGTGTACCAGATGGCATGCCTGTGCGATCCTCGCATCAAGGGTTCCTTGGTGGGGAGCCCTGCCGACCTGAACTCCTGGAAGACGGAGCTATGCTGTCAAGTCCGCAGGGCTGTCTCAAATCAGGCCCAGGCGTTCCCGAGGGCACATGGAAGCCAGAGCGATCCAGAAGAGGAGTACTCTGCAAGGATCCTCTTCCTCCTCTACTGCAGGAGTGTACACCCAGAGACCAGGTTCTGTACCAGCAGCCAACTACCTGGCCTCTGCCCTAGTCATGGCAGTCTCCTCCCTCAGTGGAGGCAAGGGAGGAAGAAGAACCGGACCCTGCTCTGACCATGGTGAGGGAGTACATGGCCGACCTCCTCCAACCCCTCACCTTGGACCCACTCCACTACTGGGCCAGAAAGGCAGACCTCTGGCCCGCTCTTTCGACTCTCTGGCGTTGGACCATCCCACCCACCAGTGTCCAGAGTGAGTGTGTCTTTTCCCACATGGGAGATGTCCTGAGCCCGCGCCGCCTCGCCTGGACCCGGAGACCGTGGAAAGGTTGACTTTCATCCGCTTCAACTTTTCCACATTGGGATTACCCCAATGCTCCAAGACCTAGGTCCACAGTCGTTCTTCCACCTGCTCCTTCCAAACAGGCCTCCCTTGCTTTAACATGTACTACCAGAGCAACACTTATGCCTGCCTGCCTGCAATTATGCCTGCCTTCCAGCTTGGCTTCCTCCCTGCAAGCCCAACTTCCTTCCTTCCTGCCTGCCAGCCTGCCTGCCTGCCTACAAACCTACCTGCCTGGCTGGCCCTGTGCCTACCTGCCTAACTGCCTGCTTGCCTGCCTGCCTGCCTTCCTGTCTGCCTGCCTTCCTGCATTCCCACTCAATTTGAAGGGTTTGATTATTGCCCAATTTTTCTAGGCCTTGCCTGGCTCAAAACCAGGGAGGACCACTCAATGTGTCATTTGAAGGGAATCATATTTTATCTGTAGGCCCAATTTTTTCTAGCCCTTGCCTCGCTCCAAACCAGGGAGGACCACTCAATGTGTCATTTGAAGGGAATCATATTCTATCTTTAGGGCCAATTTCTCTAGCCCTTGCCTGGCTCCAAAACCAGGAGGACCACTCAATGTGTCATTTGAAGGGTTTGTGTAGGCCCAATTTGTCTAGCCCTTGCCTGGCTCCGAACCAGGAGGACCACTCAATGTTTATAATTTTGAACGGACAAGACTGTTGGGGTTGCAGCCGTGCAACTTCCCCTAACCCTAACCCTAACCCTAACCCTAACCCTAACCCTAACCCTAACCCTAACCCTAACCCAATCTAACCAATGCCTGTATGCCTCCCATCCTAACATTCCACCAGCGCAACGCAGTTATGCCTGGCTGTCTGCTCTGTCTATATGACTGCCTGCCTGAATGCTTTGCCTGCCTGCCTGCCTTCCACCTTTGTCTGCCTGAATGCCTGTAATTCCACTGCATGTATGGATCTAAGAAGGGCTACATAATTAGCCCTGTTTTTATAGGGCTTCCCTGGTCTTTATAGCAGCCCAGGAATATTTTTTTCTAGGGTCAGTGTAGGCCCAATATTTCCCCATTGGCCATGGCTGGTCTGAGTGTAGTACACCCTAATACCTGCCTTCCTCGATGCGTTCCTCCCTTCCCTGGGGTTTTGGAGCCACTCTGCTTACAAAGTGGTTGAGATGCACTTTACAACAACCTACCTCAAAGACTGATTAGCTCTCCTTACAGCCTTAAAGAAATAGCCCTGTTCTCCTGCATCCACTCTGTCTCCTGGGCTGATTAAACTTGGTCTCCTGGGGTGGAGAAACTCTGCCTCCAAAGGCAGAAACAATCCTCCCTTCTGGCACTTTGGCTTTGTGCCTTCCCTAGCCTGGGTGGGTACCCTGCAAGCCTGCCTTCCTACCTGTAAGCCAGACTGCCTGCTTCCCTGCCTGCCTGGCTGCCTGCCCGCCCCTCTGCCTACCTGCCTGCCTGTCAGGCTCCCGGGACTCCCGGCTTGGAGGAGGCCTTCCAGGTGCTTCTCCTTCAGCCTATCAGCGGTTCAGTGCTTCAAGTTCAGCCTCCGAGCTGACATGCGCCCTGTCGGCCACTCTCCTCGACTTCCCCAGGCGGCAACCCCGGCTGCCCCCGCCTCTAGGCGGAAAATCACTTGAGGAGACCAACTTTAACAGGCACAGTCATCATCAACTATTTTGTTTAGAATTGGGGTACTCTGTCCTCCAACATGGGGGGGTTCACTCCCACCGGTTACAGTCCAGGTTGGGAAATCCCTTTGCAGAAGGAGGGGAGATTCCTTCCAACTAGCATTCCGGCTTCCAAAGGTGGAAGAAACAATCCCTCCCTAACATTTGCACTCTGGCTTCAAGGCTGCTTACATTGATATCAGCCTATAATTACAGGCAGGAGAGCCTAATTTGATTGCACACACCCACAATTTGGGGGTGCAAGAAACTGAACCTCCTCCAAAAGGGGACAATAAAAATCTTTTACAATATTATTTATTTTTACTCCAGCTCATTGTTTGTTTGCTTACATACATACACTTGTTGTGTTGTGTGTGCACTTGCACACACAGGCAGGCACATTCCATTTCAGTGGATCAAGTTGAATTCAGAATTTAGAAAACTATTTTTTTCTTATTCTCTGACTGTGCCTGCATGCACTGCAGTTTTGCTGACTGAGTGCTGAAGAAGGGAAGAGCAGTTCTTCTGGACTTCCGGTCTGGATTTAGTTTCATTTCAAATACTACCATTTGTTTTCTAGGTTTTCCTCCATTTCAGTGGATCAAGTTGAATTCTGAATTTAGGAAATTATACCAAGGGCCAGCAGGGCAATATTGAAAGCTTATACAAAAGAACACAGTGTGAGAGTAAGCTTGTGGGTCAAAAGGATAAGTTTATTAGAATAGTTTGTTACTTAAGTTAACACAAATATAATAAGAAAATATATTTCTAATACTTTTGAGAAATAAAAAAATGAGGAGGGTGGCAGAGCCAGAGGGAAGGGAAGGGGGACCCCCACTAGAATAAATAGGGGCACATTTCTGAAGGAAGGCACAGGAAGTAGTGCAGATAGTGATATTGCTGCCACTCCCTCTCCAAGCAGCAGCTGCACAACCAGCACGGCTGGACCATCTTCTGTCACTGAGGGAAGCATGGATGACTGCATGCGAAACCCATTGCCACCAGGCTTTGACATGGACACACACCCCGTTTATCAGGAGGAAGACGAGTACTCGGAATCAGAAACTGGCTCTTTGCATCTACATATGCCGGATTTTGAGGACCTGTTGGCAGGAACAGATGAAAGGCAGGCTTCAGGCAGTGATGGAAGGAGCAGCCCTCTTTCCACCAGAGTACCACCAGTGACAGCAGCAGTCAATTGTCCCAGCAGGGCACAAGCCACACCACCACCAGCACAGCAGCGGCAGGCAGTACCAGAGGGGACAGTACTTTCCATAAGCCTCGCGGGTCTCTCTGGGAGCATTTTGAGAACAGTCCGGAAGACTCGAGGCTTGCGGTGTGCAAGAAATGCGGGGTGGCCGTGCGCAGGGGGAATGACCCCAAACACCTCTCCTCAAGTGCCTTGTGTAGCCACCTCATGCGAAGGCACCCTGGGACTCTGCCTGGGACAGTGTCAGGCCCTGGTTCCTCAGGGAGAAAGAGGGGGGAAGCAGGAATGGGGAAGGAGGACTCGTCCAGAGACAGCTCCACTGAGAGTGGGAAGAGGCAGGCCACTCTGCAGGAAGTGGTGCCGCTGTGTGGGAGTTTTGTCAGCCAACGAAATAGGGCCAAGGCACAGGAGACCACCACTTGTGTGGTTGGTGAAATGGTGGCCATGAACGGGTTGCCCCTCTCCTTTGTGGAGTCATCGGGCTTCAGGCACCTGATGAAGCACGTGGCTCCATGGTACGAAACCTCCATCCCGGCGTACCTTCAGCAGGTGGGTGATTCCCTCCCTTTTGAGTCCATCAGGGACATGGTCCGGGCCCTGCTGCAGGCGGCCAGAGGAAGGAAGATCAACTTCACTTCCGACCTCTGGACCGGTGGGAACCACGGTTACCTCTCTCTGACGGCTCATTGGTGGCAATCCAATGAGGTCCTTGACACTAGGGCATCCCAAGCCACAAGGGAGCACCCCAAGAGGGTACAGGGTGGTGCTTTTTCAGGCACAAAGCATGGAGGACAGTGCCAAAGGCATCCACATTTCTGAGGTCCTCAAGACAGCACTGCGAGAGTGGGGATTGGCAACCGAGGGGCAGGTCAATCGCAGATTCATGGTCACTGACGAGGACGTAACATGATCAACGCGGTTGAAAGGGCAGGGTTCCAGGGCATCGTGTGCGCAGCACACAAATTGCACCTAGTGGTGGGCGATGCCATTGGGCTGGGTGCACCGGAGGACTCCTGGTATGAGGGGACCCTGGAGACCAAGGCCTTGCTGGACAAGTGCAGCAAAATAGTCGGGCACTTCTCACGCAGCGTCAAGGCATCCAGGATGATGCGTGAGAAGCAGGCAGAGATGGGCCGACCAAAGCACGTCCTGATCCAGGACGTGACCACCCGGTGGAATTCCACCTACGAAATGGTCAAGCGGCTGGTGGAGCAGAAGCAAGTGGTGGAATACGTCATGTCAACCACTCCCGTCCTGCCTGAGGGAAGGGTGTTGGACATTGGTGCTACCGAGTGGCTTGCCCTCTCCTAGATGGTGGGTATCCTGCAGCCTTTTGAGGAGACCACCCACGTCCAAACCATGATGGAGATGTGTAATCTCCAGGCTTAAAACCAGGGTACTTCAAGGGCCAGATGCAGGGGAGTGGTATCAGGAGACAGATATCTAGTCTCATGCGCTTCCAAAAGCATCTGGTGGGGCCACTGTGAGATACAGGAAGCTGGACTAGATGGGCCTTTGGCCTGATCCAGCATGGCTCTTCTTATGTTCTTATGTTCTTATGTGCTCAGCAACTACAACGCCAGCCTGGGCCACATACTCCCCCTGATACATGCCCTTCGCCAACGCCTAGAGGCCAGTATCCGGGAAGAAGCCGATCTTCTCCCAAAGAGCAGGGCCTTGGCAGACAGGCTGTTGACCGGCGTAGATACCCGCCTTAGTCCACTGAGGAGGGAAAAGGTGTACCAGATGGCATGCCT
Source organism: Phrynocephalus forsythii (assembly GCA_029282475.1). Classification (NCBI taxonomy): domain Eukaryota; kingdom Metazoa; phylum Chordata; class Lepidosauria; order Squamata; family Agamidae; genus Phrynocephalus; species Phrynocephalus forsythii. The sequence continues at coordinate 18,212,192 of JAPFRF010000004.1, forward strand.
GTGCGATCCTCGCATCAAGGGTTCCTTGGTGGGGAGCCCTGCCGACCTGAACTCCTGGAAGACGGAGCTATGCTGTCAAGTCCGCAGGGCTGTCTCAAATCAGGCCCAGGCGTTCCCGAGGGCACATGGAAGCCAGAGCGATCCAGAAGAGGAGTACTCACAAGGATCCTCTTCCTCCTCTACTGCAGGAGTGTACACCCAGAGACCAGGTTCTGTACCAGCAGCCAACTACCTGGCCTCTGCCCTAGTCATGGCAGTCTCCTCCTCAGTGGAGGCAAGGGAGGAAGAAGAACCGGACCCTGCTCTGACCATGGTGAGGGAGTACATGGCCGACCTCCTCCAACCCCTCACCTTGGACCCACTCCACTACTGGGCCAGAAAGGCAGACCTCTGGCCCGCTCTTTCGACTCTGGCGTTGGACCATCCCACCCACCAGTGTCCAGAGTGAGTGTGTCTTTTCCCACATGGGAGATGTCCTGAGCCCGCGCCGCTCTCGTCTGGACCCGGAGACCGTGGAAAGGTTGACTTTCATCCGCTTCAACTTTTCCACATTGGGATTACCCCAATGCTCCAAGACCTAGGTCCACAGTCGTTCTTCCACCTGCTCCTTCCAAACAGGCCTCCCTTGCTTTAACATGTACTACCAGAGCAACACTTATGCCTGCCTGCCTGCAATTATGCCTGCCTTCCAGCTTGGCTTCCTCCCTGCAAGCCCAACTTCCTTCCTTCCTGCCTGCCAGCCTGCCTGCCTGCCTACAAACCTACCTGCCTGGCTGGCCCTGTGCCTACCTGCCTAACTGCCTGCTTGCCTGCCTGCCTGCCTTCCTGTCTGCCTGCCTTCCTGCATTCCCACTCAATTTGAAGGGTTTGATTATTGCCCAATTTTTCTAGGCCTTGCCTGGCTCAAAACCAGGGAGGACCACTCAATGTGTCATTTGAAGGGAATCATATTTTATCTGTAGGCCCAATTTTTCTAGCCCTTGCCTCGCTCCAAACCAGGGAGGACCACTCAATGTGTCATTTGAAGGGAATCATATTCTATCTTTAGGGCCAATTTCTCTAGCCCTTGCCTGGCTCCAAACCAGGGAGGACCACTCAATGTGTCATTTCGAAGGGTTTGTGTAGGCCCAATTTGTCTAGCCCTTGCCTGGCTCCGAACCAGGGAGGACCACTCAATGTTTATAATTTTGAACCGGACAAGACTGTTGGGGTTGCAGCCGTGCAACTTCCCCTAACCCTAACCCTAACCCTAACCCTAACCCTAACCCTAACCCTAACCCTAACCCTAACCCAATCTAACCAATGCCTGTATGCCTCCCATCCTAACATTCCACCAGCGCAACGCAGTTATGCCTGGCTGTCTGCTCTGTCTATATGACTGCCTGCCTGAATGCTTTGCCTGCCTGCCTGCCTTCCACCTTTGTCTGCCTGAATGCCTGTAATTCCACTGCATGTATGGATCTAAGAAGGGCTACATAATTAGCCCTGTTTTTATAGGGCTTCCCTGGTCTTTATAGCAGCCCAAGAATATTTTTTTCTAGGGTCAGTGTAGGCCCAATATTTCCCCATTGGCCATGGCTGGTCTGAGTGTAGTACACCCTAATACCTGCCTTCCTCGATGCGTTCCTCCCTTCCCTGGGGTTTTGGAGCCACTCTGCTTACAAAGTGGTTGAGATGCACTTTACAACAACCTACCTCAAAGACTGATTAGCTCTCCTTACAGCCTTAAAGAAATAGCCCTGTTCTCCTGCATCCACTCTGTCTCCTGGGTTGACGAAACTCGGTCTCCTGGGGTGGAGAAACTCTGCCTCCAAAGGCAGAAACAATCCTCCCTTCTGGCACTTTGGCTTTGTGCCTTCCCTAGCCTGGGTGGGTACCCTGCAAGCCTGCCTTCCTACCTGTAAGCCAGACTGCCTGCTTCCCTGCCTGCCTGGCTGCCTGCCCGCCCCTCTGCCTACCTCCCTGCCTGTCAGGCTCCCGGGACTCCCGGCTTGGAGGAGGCCTTCCAGGTGCTTCTCCTTCAGCCTATCAGCGGTTCAGTGCTTCAAGTTCAGCCTCCGAGCTGACATGCGCCCTGTCGGCCACTCTCCTCGAATTCCCCAGGCGGCAACCCCGGCTGCCCCCGCCTCTAGGCGGAAAATCACTTGAGGAGACCAACTTTAACAGGCACAGTCATCATCAACTATTTTGTTTAGAATTGGGGTACTCTGTCCTCCAACATGGGGGGGGGTTCAATCCCACCGGTTACAGTCCAGGTTGGGAAATCCCTTTGCAGAAGGAGGGGAGATTCCTTCCAACTAGAATTCTGGCTTCCAAAGGTGGAAGAAACAATCCCTCCCTAACATTTGCACTCTGGCTTCATGGCTTTCCTGGGTGGACTGTGTCTCCACTGGGCAGGCAAAGCTCTGGCCTAGTGCCCTCCAAAACTCTGGCTTTATGGCCCCCAAAACTCTGGCTTCGTGGATTTCCTGGGTGGACTGTGTCTCCACTGGGCAGTCAAAACTCTGGCTTGGTGGCCTCCAGAGTAGGCAGCTGAAAGAATCTCTCCCCGAACATCCCCGCTGTTCTGGCTTCGTGGCTTTGCTGCGTGTGTGGACTCTGTCTCCACTGGGTTGGTGGAACTGGTCTCCTCCTGGTTTGGAAAAACTGGCCTCCAAAGTAGGGGGCTGAAAGAATCCCTCCCCGAACTTCCCCGCCATTCTGGCTTCATGGCTTTGCTGCGTGCGTGGACTCTGTCTCCACTGGGTTGGTGGAACTGGTCTCCTGGTTTAGAAAAACTGGCCTCCAAAGTAGGCGGCTGAAAGAATCCCTCCCTGAACTTTCCTGCCTTTCTGGCTTTGTGGCTTTGCCTCATGCGTGCGTAGACTGTGTATGCACTGGGCAGTCAAAACTCTGGCTTGGTGGCCTCCAAAGTAGGCGGCTGAAAGAATCCCTCCCCGAACTTCCCTGCCGTTCTGGCTTCGTGGCTTTGCTGCATGCATGGACTCTGTCTCCACTGGGTAGGCAGAACTCTGGCCTTGTGGCCTGCAAAGGAGGCCGCTGAAACAATCCCTCCCCAACTAAGAAAAATTCCCTGGCACTCTGGCTTTGTGGCTTTGCTGCGTGGACTGTCACGAATCGGACTCAGCTGCCTGCACCCCAACCGTTCAAGGCAGCAGGTCCAACCCCACCACCCATCCTTCTTGCGTCTGAATGGCTGTCTTTGCCGTTCTGTTCTTGAAAACCAAGTGGTCCCTTTTGCTGGCAGTCCCGGGGGGGGGTCCTTTTCTTCCCAGGTGGACCTTCTTGCAAGTCGGCCCCCAATGAAAACAGTTACAGAGTTAGGGTTAGGGTTAGGGTTAGGGTTAGGGTTAGGGTTAGGGTTAGGATTAGGCCACTTCCGGTGATGCGGCAGGGAAGCCGGATGGGGTGGAGGGCAGCCGAGGGTCTCTGCCCTGGAGATGGACCTGGAAATGCACAACCTGGTCAAGGAGAGAGAAGGTCTGCTCGCTCCATGAGCGAACTGGGCTCCTCGGTCGTCGCGCTGGGGCCAAGAATCTGATTCTGAGGCAAAGGACAAACCTGCCCAGGCAAAGGCTGGGCAGGCAGCTCGGCTGGGCCACGCTGGTATGGCGTTTCCAGGGTGTTCCCACCGGGCGCTCCCTCTGCTCTGTCCTGATTCTGAATTTGATCCTTGGAGATTCTGCCAGTGAGCTCCTTGGGATACTCCAGCTGGTGATGATTCCCCAAGAGGTTGAGGGGCACTCATCCGGATGAGTGGGGGGGGGAAGCATCTGAATCTCTGACCGCTAGTTGACCAGGGTGGCATTTGCTTGGCTTTACAAGGAGTGTCATGGGGAGGGGACATTGAGAGGAGTAGACCCTCATCCAGATTTGGGGAGGAACGGAATACTGCTGCCTCTGAGAGGTGGAGGGGAAATGGGATGGATAAAGGCTTCAAAACAAAACAAAAAAAAGTATAACAGGCAGCCAGACCAAGTAGGGTGGCCGGTTCAGTCAGCGTTTACCAAGAGAGAAAAAAGAATATTGCATTCTGTCCACTTTGTTTGCAATATTGCATAGGATGCAGTCTTATGCTATGATATATTTATTAAATATATTATTCATCACCCAGTTTAAAGTGTTTTCTGCCTGCTCTGGGTCATTGCGGGACACCCCCATGCTCTGGGAAGTCAAATTGCGCTAAATCGCGGTAGAAACGACAAACGATGAACGAAATGTCGAACCAAAAAATGTTCGAAAAAAATCACGACAAACGGAAACGGAACAAAATGGACCTGTTCCGACAAACGAAAAATCGAAACGTCATTTTTTTTCTGGTCGTGCCCATCTCTAGTTAACAGCATAAAGGGAACCACAGAGGCAAGCCTGTCTTCCCACAGTGGGCAAGGCCAAGCCTACTGTTGGTCTTTTCTCCTCAGGGATCTCTTGACCCCACCCCTCTTCACACACAAAAAACAAAGATAAATCTGTTTCAGCAACAAAAACAGCTTTTCTAAATCATAAGAACATAAGAACATAAGAAGAGCCATGCTGGATCAAGCCAAAGGCCCATCTAGTCCAGCTTCTGTACCTCACAGCGGCCCCGCCAAATGCATCTGGGAGCGCATGAGAGTAGATATCTGTCTCCTGATGCCACTCCCCTGCATCTGGTCCTTGAAGTACCCCGGTTTTAAGACTGGAGATTACACATCTCCCTCATGGTTTGTAACCTGTGATGGACTTTTCCTCCAGGAATCTGTCCAATCCCCTTTTGAAGGCATCCAGGCCAGATGCCATCACCACATCCTGTGACAGGGAGTTCCACAGTCTAACAACGTGCTGGGTGAAAAAAATATTTTTGTCTGTTCTTACTCTATTTGAGTGTATGTCCCCTAGTTCTGGCATTTTGTGAGAGGGAGAAGAGCTTCCCTCTATCCACTTTACTCATGCCCTGCATAATTTTATACGTCTCCATCATATCCCCCCTCAGGTGCCTTTTTTCCAGACTAAAGAGCCCCAAATGTTTTAACCTTTCCTCCTAAGGGAAGTGCCCAAGCCCAGTAATCATTTTAGTTGCTCTCTTCTGCAACCTCCCCCCCCCAAATTGGGAGGATCACAGACTCCCCCAGCCTCTACAAATGGACAAATAAAACAAGAAGTAGATGACTAATTGCCTCTCCTCCCCTTTTTGGCCTAGCTGGGGCAATTTCAGGGCCTGGTGTTGGCAGTAGGCAGTGCTGTGGTGAAAATGTGGCTCCCAGCCTCACCAGAGTGGCCCATCCTGAGCTGTACAACATGCAGCCCCCCAAAAATCACAGTGGCCTGCATTTTTTTAATATTAGTCAGCTGGGGAAGAGGGGGTGTATTGATTCTATTTCCTACTTTTTGTGGACATCCTCTAGTTCAGCTAAAGCAAATTTAAAATCTAAACAGAGGCAAGGTGTTCTAGAAAGGCACTGGAGCACTTTAATGGTGTTAGCAGCCACTTTTATGATTGCCTGTGGCCAGATCTCTTTTTTAATTGCTTGATGAGTACAACCTTCAGGCTTTGTGCATGCATTAATACATTGATAGCAGGAGAAGAATAGGCTATACAACTGAACCTCATTATTCTGGCTTGATTCCAGATCTGGCCAATTACATCTTGCCTATTTAATGCCCCAATATTTTAATTTCTCACTTACATCCTGCACAAAACTGAATAAACAGAAGAGTTGCTTTGTCTCTGGAAGGCCCCAGTCCAGCACATTAATATGTTCTCTGCACAATTTATTTGGAAGTTTTATGAATCACATTACATACATTTGTGACCACCACACACACACTGGGTCTTCACTCATTGCCACCACCAGATTAACTGGACACATATTTTATATTTGAGAGAGAGTGAAACACCAGGTTTTATAGTTTTAAAACAAAACATGAAACATTTATTATGTTCAGTAATATGATAGCTGTAGCCAATATTAACTTATTGCAATGCAATCATGTATTCTTATAATAATGTACTTCTGTAATAAACCAGACCCTTGTCAGTGGCAGGATCTCACACCTGACCAACGGACAAACTAAACTTACAAGAGATGGGCACGAAATGATTTTTTTATTCTTTTCATTATTCGTTATTCGTTTTGTTGGGGAATGAAACAAATAATGAAGGGACCCATCAAAGAAAAATGAAACATACATACATTTGTGACCACCACACACACACTGGGTCTTCACTCATTGCCACCACCAGATTAACTGGACACATATTTTATATCTGAGAGAGAGTCAAACACCAGGTTTTATAGTTTTAAAACAAAACATGAAACATTTATTATGTTCAGTAATATGATAGCTGTAGCCAATATTAACTTATTGTAATGCAATCATGGATTCTTATAATAATGTACTTCTGTAATAAACCAGACCCTTGTCAGTGGCAGGATCTCACACCTGACCAACGGACAAACTAAACTTACAAGAGATGGGCACGAAATGATTTTTTTTATTCTTTTCATTATTCGTTATTCGTTTCGTTGGGTAATGAAACAAATAATGAAGGGACCCATCAAAGAAAAATGAAACAAAATGAAATGGAAATTTCAATGGAAATTTCCATTTCGTTTGCTTCGTTTTTCATTCTGGTGTAGCTTTTCCTCCTGGGCCATGCCAGGGGGAAAATAAAAAAACAACAAAGGCACTAGCGTTTCTCAGCTGTAAAAATAAAAAAGAGGGGGAAAGCCCCACAATGGGGACTGTTTAAAATAATAATTAAAAAAAGATTCAAAATTAAAAACCCACATCCCCCCCTGGAGACCCCCACCTGAGCCAGGACCAGGCAGGTGGGCGGCAGCTCCAGGGGCCCCCAACTGAGGAAGTGGATGGAGTGCCTGCTCGGGGTGGATGGAAACTTCTCCCAATCTCCCTCACTCGCCACCCCAACACCTCTCGGCCTCCCCCGGCTCTCTCCATGCCACCCCCTCTCGCTCTCGCTCACTCTGTGTGAGGCAGCGGCGTGTTCCCACCTCTCTCGCCTTTCTCGGGACAAGGGCTCCCTCGCCGGCGCCTGGAGCTCATCTGCCCCCCACGGCAGTGGCTGCTCCTCCTCCTCCTCCTCCTGCCGCTGGTCCCACCACCACTGCCATCACTGCCGCCCCGGTGAGGGAGGAGTGAGAGCGAGAGAGCCAAGCTCCAGGGAAGCGCCGCCGGTCACTGCCCATGCTCACCCCCAGCCATGCCCCGCCCTGCCCGGAGGTGTGTGTGTGTGAGAGAGAGGGGGATATCCCTCTCTCCAGCAGCAAAGGCGAGTAGGAGGAGGCACACCCATGGTAAGGAGAGTGCGGTAGTGGGGCGGCTTCCCCCCCCCCCCGCTCCCTGTTTTACTGGCTGGGTGGTCTGGCTCCCTTCCCTTCCCCTTTCCCTTTCCCTCACCTGGTCTCTTCCTTTCTGGCCCTCCCGAACGGGCCAGCCAGTTTCCCTGACCTGGGAAATAAAACAAAAAAACAGAGGCACTAGCGCCTCTCAACTGGGAAGTGCTGGCCCCAAGCCAGTGCTTCTCAGCTGGAAAAAAAAAGAAACAAAAAGCCCAGCAACAGGGACTATTTAAAATAATACCACCACCACCACCAAAAAAAACGTGTCCCTCAGCCGTGCCTGGCCAGAAAAAATGAAACAAAAGGTTTAAAATAAAAAAATTAAACAAACGGAATACAAAATAATTTGTTTTAAACAATTCATTTTGTATTAAACAAAACAAAACAGGGGCCAGGGCAATGAATAACGAATCAAAATTCCATTTTGGAGTTTCGTGCCCATCTCTTAAACTGACTCTTTGATAACTGACCCTCAACTCTCCTAATTGAACTCTCCAGCACCCATTAGATGTCCATATATAGCATTCTTAGCCCCTCCCACCAGCTTGGTGATTGGTTATGCAAAACAAACTAATGAATATTCAAATAGTTCTCCCTTTTCATCATAACATTAATAGTATATTTGCCTTTCATCTTTTTGGGTCCAAGGATTCTCACCATTGGAATAACAAGTCTGTCTGGAAGATACTAGTGTAAGATTATACCCATGGTTAAAACTCTATAAAACAGGGCTAGGAAACTTCCAGAAAACAGAAGGCCTAATCATTACTACCCACCTACCCAAGACTATACCTGTTCTATTGCTGCCATTCTCTCAGGATTTGACAAACTGGGAATCACATTGGAAATAAACAGACATATAGACCATGTTCTTCAATGGGGAATATGAAATGCATACCTTGTTTTGAAGCCAAACCAAGTTTTTAGAAGCAAAGTTCAGCTTGGAACCAAGATTGTCTTCTCTCTAGGTACCTTGTTTTAAATGCAGAATTACTCATGTGAAAGTATTCTTGCCTTTCTTTGATGCATTTGCCACCATTTTGGGCAGGAGCAGGTTTAAATGTAAAATAGGTCATCTAAGCTGGCACTGTGAAATATTCCATAGTTTCTGTGGTAGCCGGAGCCTTTGGAAAAAATGGATTTTTAAAAGGCCTGGGAAATTCAGTCCTATAGCAAGCCATCAAGTGTGGCTGATAAAACTCTGAATGAATTTTATTGAAACATCCAGTTTATAAGTCTAATGGCAATCCAGTGCACAGTTACTTGGATATAATTCCCGGTCTGTTCACTGAGAACTATCCTCATGTCAAAGTACACAAAATGCAATCCAATCCTAAATAATAATTCCTGGGCAGTAAGCCCCACTGATTATAGTATCAGGGTGTGTTATAAGAGTAAGAGGAGTCTAATACAAATAAAATCACATGGTATTCAAGGCATGAAGACAGTAATTAATTCAAAGGTGTTGCCTTCCCATAATGACTTAATCTGTCTCACCCTGCTCAACGGCTTCTTCAAAGCTACTGTAAATGGAGTCTATTTCAGCCAGACAGAGTCCTGGCTTGCTGAATTTTACATACAGCTATAACTTGCTACTGACAATGAAGTTAGCAATGATGCATGCCCCGTCTACTAAATAGGAAGAATTCTATGGTCTACTCCCACTTTTGTACCCTTAGGAATTGAATAATCAGTAAATGTTGATAATAAGCTTTGAAGGTGACAAACACCGAGATAAGTGTTCACTCTTATCAATTCCCTTGGCATCATGTACCAACATCATTGTGATGCTGTCTTTTAATATTCATGTGAATTATGCAAATCAAATACAGCATTGTCACTTAGATTGAATTAATATCTGCTTTATTGTAACCCCCGCAAGGCTACTATATGTACTCTTCTGGCTAGCCGAAACCGAGGATGTAGACAAGGCTTGATATCTGTAATCCTTAATTAGAGGAAACCTCATGGCTTCCTTGCTGTGATTTGTATTACAAAGTGCTTTAGATGCAGGGGGCACACTTCTGTCCATGGGGGGGTGGGAAAATAACCAAAGTCCCATTAGTGCATCCATGCGTCACAGAACTGGTGGGAGATGTTATGTCTTGGTGGATGAGGAAATTGCATTGTCATCCATACTTTAATAACAGTGCTGGGCAAATGCTCCATGTCAGACCCTCCTACGCACACACTTCCCTCAAGAATGTGCTGCGGAAAACAACATTGCTTTCTTGTGCTTGTGACAGGGGATAGGAAAATCTGTCCACTTTGCTTTATCTCACCTTTAGACTTTATTGGTGCATTATGTTTCCTCTGTTCTGAACGGGTAATTTGAAACATTTGTCAAGTTCTACCAAAACAAATCAAAACAAAATGCTCCTATTTTTGTGTCAGCCAATTAAATAACTACAGGTGTTCCCAGCATGACCACATGGCTGTTAAAGACGAGGAGACTGTGAGGGGAAAAAGTAGGTGGCAACATATTTTCATGGGGCTAAATAGAGCAAGTAGACAAGGACTCCATCTCAAGGGCAGTCTGCCAGTATCAGCTTCTCCTGCATTTCCATCTCAAATAGAGATAAATTTCTGAAGTTTTACACATGATTTGGGGGGGGAGGAGGAGAATCTTAAACCAAATGCTCATGCATTCATAGGCCACTATCTCACCTGGGGGAAGATATGGATATTGTGAAAGTCCAGCTTTTCTTCTTTCTTGGTCACATGACGGAAGATGTAGGAGCTCCGTTCCCATGTACATTTTTTTAAAAAAGTGCTGTTCAGCCTCACAGCCAGCAGGTGGTACTAGGAAAAAAATGAAAAATAATAATTAAAGAACCAGCGCTGACAGCCCGAAGCGCTAACCAGACCCAGGAGGTGGTGGGGCTAGGGAAAAAATGAAAACAAACAAACAAAAAAAAAAAAAAACAAAAAACAGTGCTGATGGCCCGAAAGCCAGCTGATCAGCACTGGGGGTAGGGGGAGAGGAGAAATTTTAAAATATATATTTAAAAAGCACCAACCAGCCCCAGGATGAGCTGGCTGGGCTGGGGGTGGGGGAGCAGAAAACCAGATCATATGTGAGCTCCCACAGACTTCTGGCTTGCATTTTTTACCGAATCTAAAAATTTCCAACTTCTCCGGTAGGTTATGGAAAACTCGCTAGAGGGGGCATAACCAGTTTTTTTAAAAAAAAAAATCCCGGTGGCCATGGGGACAAGATTTTTGGAAACGCTTTTTCTTGACATTTAATCTGCATTTTAAAGGACGTGTGATAGAGCCCATAGACAGCTAGAAATGACTGAATGAAGCCCCACCCCAATGTCCCCCAGCCAGAAATACATGGAGAAGTGAGAAATATAGCTGGCGGGAAATGCTTACTGGTGGGCTGGTGGATCTTTGCGTGCCAACAATGCTCCCATGTAGATTACAAAAGGCTGGTGAAAGGAGGAACCCATCTCTGAGATGTTCAATTACTACATCAGTGTGTGGCGAACCTGGGTTCTCCGAACCCCTGCCACACATTAATGCCTGGATGTGACCTGGTTTCTTTCCACTGCCACCATTTCCAAAAATACTTATGCCTGAACTAATAAATAAACGAAGACAGACGCCTGCTTTAAAGTTTCAAAATAACAATGGAGTTTATATAAGTTACAGAAATAAAAAGAAATACTAAAATATTAGTACTATTCACTATTACAATAGTACTATTAGTACTATTCAAATATTAATACTATTCACTTGAGGCTTGTACTTTTCTTTAACTTTAAAAACAAAAACAATTATTTGCTCATTTCCTTCTTCACTTGTTCCCCGAACAATCCTTAACTAGTCCCTAAGCAGACCCTAAGCAGACCCTAGCCAGACCCTATCCGACTGACATTCCAACCCATATTTGCTTATACACGAGATAGCTCCGCCTACAAACTTAGCAACTGGCTAAACAAATCATACATAATAAATATTAATCATACATAATAAATATTAATGACCCCCCAATTTAGGTTCTGTTACACAGTGGCAATACATTTTTCTTGCCTACAAATTAGAAGCCGCAGGATGTTACCATTTTGTGCTCAAAATATTTCCAACTTGTTTGTTGGTTTGTCTATTTTAAAATTGATTGGCAATTCTTTTAAAAAAAAAAAGCAACCCTCTCCCTATTACCATTTTCCCCTTGGGAAACTTCCATCCATCCATCCATTCTTTCTTCTTGGAAGGAGAAGACAGGCAAGGAGTGTCAAAGTGGTGGTGAAAATATTTAAGTATCGGTCACTGCCCCAAGGTGTTCTGGGGCAAGACAAGAAGCTCCGTCCTTATTGGCAAGTTGCACTTGCCATTTGATAGCTGCCTGTATAGGTCAGAATATATGGAATTTACAGGGCAGCCATGCAGCCACATTACATTCAGAAGTGTTTGGGGATGCCACTGTTGATCAACCTTAAGCACTGTTGGCCATTAGGCAACTTTGCCCAAGGAGTACGTAATCTTGATGCCATTCAGGCACCACCACCAAACAATGTCTGTAGGCAAGAGCACTGACTCTCTTTCGGCCTTTAGCTCAGTCATAGCATCAATCATCAATAAATGTGGAGCATGCACACATATACACATGAAGGGCACAGGCGGCAGTTTTTGAAAGAAGCAGTTTTCTCTCTCACTTATTAAGTGTAATTATTTGCATTTTGTGTTATTTGGTTGGCAAACCGTGACATCTTTTTAACATTATGTTGGGCATTTCACTGTATAGAAGAGCATCTTACTACTGAGAGGCAAAAGACGTTGCCATTTATTTGTATTCTATTCAGGTTCCTACTGCAGACCAGGGAGATGCCTTTCAATAGCACTTTAAGCAATGTAGCTACCATCTGGCAGGCATTATTCTTCTCCTTTCTTCTTTGTTCTCCTCAAGAGTCATGGTGCATTCTTACAGTTTAATGCAATTATATACACTCTGTGGTATGCGGTAATTAATGATGAACAAGCAAGAATGGTCCACCACCCCCGAGGTGGAAATCGAGACTGGAGTTATAGTCAGCAGCCTCTAATCTAGTCTTAGCTCCACTCTAAAGTATCTTTTTGGGGGCGGGGGAGGTGACCAATTTGGGAAAAATGTATGAAAACTGCATTGAAGAACAGCTAAAAGAACTAGGCATGTTTAGCCTGAGGAAATGAAGACTGAGGGGAGACATGATAGCAGTCTTCCAATACCTGAAGGGTTGCTACAGGGAAGAGAGCATTGATTTATTCTCAATAGAACCTGAGGGTATAACAAGAACTAATGAGTGGAAACTTATCAGAGGGAGAGCAAACCTGGGAATAAGAAGATATTTCCTGACAGTGAGAGCCATTAAACAGTGGAAGAGTGTGCGTCCTGAAGTTGATGCCCAAAAGATTGGACAGCCACCTGTCTGGGAAGATATGAGGTCTCCTGCCTTGGACAGGGTGTTGGATTAGAAGACCTTCAAGGTCCCTTCCAACCCTGTGATGATTCTATGAACATGCACATACTCTGTGGCACAACTAATTGTGAAAACAGTACATTGCTAGGGTCTGCATTTAAAAATATGCTGGGAAGAACATTTTGGTATATGTGAAATGTCTGGCGAAATTTTCTGGTTCAAAAAATAATATCCATATATGGAATGCCTCGTGTGGTAATTCTATGCCCAGATAATTAGGCTTATGCCTGAATGACCTCAAGAGGGCTTATTTGTACATGGGTATGTATAGGATTGCATTGTTAATGCAACTCTACACGTATATATTCCAGTTTAAAATGAAGTAAGAACAATATTTAAGAGAAGTAAGGATAAAAAAACAGGGTAAGCTCTTGGTGTATTTCTTATTAATGCTGAACACGAAGACACTGGCATAACTAGGGAGCGATGGAAGAGTGCATTTTCCCCGGGGTGCGCAGCAATCTGGGGGCACCAGGAGTGGGAGCAGGAGAAGGAAGCCATGCATCAGCCTGCCAGCAGTCCCCCTTTCGCCCCGCTAAGGCTTGGCAATCCTTAGTCGGGGGAAAGGAGGAGAGGGAAGCAGGCAATTTTTTCCCCAAGCAGCATCTCTGTCGAGTGCGCCCCCTCCTCCTTCCTCCCACCCCCGCTAAGGCCTGGTGATCGTTAGCCCTGGGAAAGGAGGAGAGGGAAGCATGCAATGGAGGTGCTGCTTGGGGGGGGGAAATCCCATCGCCTGCTTCCCTCTCCTCCTTTCCCCCGGATAATGATTGCCAAGCCTTAGCTAGGGAAAGGAGGAGGGGGAAGCATGCCACAGAGGTGATGTTTGAAAAAAAATTGCCTGCTTGGTACTATCTGCACACTGTTCGGTTTGCACAGGAGAGCCTTAACTGGAAAGGAGACCCACAAAGAGGGCATGAGGAGAGACCCTTCTTCCCCTCCCCCACTGTTTCTGCAGGATCGCCCCCACTGGCTGAGTGGATGAGACACGGTAGGGGGAGGAGAGGGTGACTTTGTGCCCAGGCACTCAAAACTCTATCTACGCCAGTGCATGAAGATATTTGACTGGGTTATTTTCTTGTAAACACTCCAAGCTATTTGGAACACTGTAAGATTCACAAACAGCTGGGTACACATTCTCGGGCTAAAAATCTTCAGAAGTCTCCTGCTGCAAAAAAAGATCTCCCATTGCTTTTATCTTTGCCAATTATAATGCATTAGCTTTGCTGCCTCCAGAGCAGGTGATACAACTCATTTATACAATCTTTCAGCAGCAGCTGCAATGCACAGTAGCTAAGGATAAGTTTCTCTCTTGAGAAATAATTCAATTTAAAGCAACATACAAGAAAAAACACTTTGTCTGTTTCCACAAGGGTGGCCTGCTGTAAACAAGAGAACAGTTGCTTTGGTGGCTGGGCTGAAGTCATCCCAGGGTACGAACACTGCATTTGCTGAAGTTCAGTTATAGGGCTGCTGTTAACACTGACTGGGGCAATTCCAGGTTTGAGGAGACTCTCTGCATAGAGTGTTTTTTGATAGGCCCCATTATCCATTGGTGGGGCTAAATCCCAATTAGACTTTCCCCAGTGACCTGGATTGACATTATGCATGATAATCATGAAGAACTAAAATGGAAGCTAGATCTACTTGCTGCTCCAAGTCTAGACAACAGAGAGCACTACCAAAGATGACATGTCCGGGGAAGCTGCTCAAGAATGCCGGGTGTTGATACCAGCCCTTATTAGCTTCCATATTCTCATTTTTCCCTACTCTTTGTCACCCCATCAGTTTTCTATGTTGCCTATGGCTTATTTGCATATTCATGAAATGGATGTACAGTGGTACCTTGTATAAAGGAATTAATTCATTCCAAATGAAATTCTGTTAAGGAATTTTTCCTTTATACAAATGTCCCATAGGAATGCATTGAAAACAGAGTAATCCCTAATCGTGACCATTTTTATGTTGTACGGATTCACCCCACAGGTGATTATGTTAAGCAAACTTCCCCTATCTCCGGAATTTTTTATGTTGTACAGATTTTATGTTATACAAACTGTTTGTTATACAAGGGCCCACTGTATTTTTAATTCTGCCAGAGAGAAAGGGGTTTTATATTAAACATAAACAGGGACTGTGTGTCACATTTAGCTGAATATGGAAACATGATCAAATCCAGGCAATCTGAGCATCTCCATGGCAATCCATGTGGCAGAGTAAGGGACACTCACAGGACAGAGGGGCACCCCAACCTCCCCACACAAAGATTAAAAATATTAATATTTTAAAAAATATTTAAAGATAAGAAAGAAACAACATGATTGAATGCTGGAAAAGATTAAGAGAAACTTCAGGAGTTTCTGCCCTAGCCCTATGTGGCTTGTCAGGGAGATGGTGAGGCTGGGAATAAATAGGAAGATACCGTATAGAGCAAGGGTCCACAACCTAAGGCCCCGGGGCTGGATACGCCCCCCCAAGGTCCTGAATCTGGGCCCCGGGACCAATTGCAAACCCCCCACCTACCTCCTGCTTTGTGAGCAAGCAAGCCTCTGCAGCTGCTCCCATTGCTGAGGCAGTTCAAAGCAGTGGGCTGTCACTTCTTCCACTTCCCCCAACTACCACCCAGATGATCAGCATGCTGGCTAGTGGGGCATTCAAAGTGGGAGGGCTATGGCAAGGTCACCCACTCCCCCCACCCACCGCCCAGATGGTCGGGGTGCCGGGTGCAGCTGAGTGGGGCAATTTAAAACAGGAGGGCTGCAGCAAGGTCTCCCACTCCCTCCATGGCCCTGAGGCCCCATCCCTGCTCCTCCTCCACCCTGCCCACCTGCCTTCCTTGTGTGGCTCCTGCCTGTGTTATTGTAGTTGTGAGGAATGAAGAGGAGGCTGCGCCAGCCAGCCTTCCGAGCCAGAGCAGCCAGAGCAGTGAACCGCTGGAAGGATGGACAGCAGGCGACCGAGGGGGAAACGGAGCTACTTCCCACCCACCCAGCCCCCTCTGAGCTGCTGCCTTGCTACAAGGAGCGAGGGAGGGGAGGAGGGAGCCCAGCCATGGCCGGAGGCTGAAGTGCCACCACCAATTCCGGGTTAGAGACCAGCGAGGAGGAGGTGGTGGAGAAAGAAGGGAAGGGAAGAGAAGGCCAATGGTGGCCTGCGCCTGGTTCCTGGGAGGCTGGCAGGGCTGCATTTGTCCCCGGTTGGTGATGGTCGGGCTGGCAAGCCAAGAGAGCACCACAGCCTGGCTGGACTCAGCCAGTGAGAGGGCTGCAGGTGACTTTGGGCATGCTTTCCTGCCTCCCCTCCCTCCTTCCCAGCCCTTGCTCCCTCCCTCCCTCCCTCCCTCACTTGTAGCACACCAAGTCGGGTCAGGCCAGGCCAGGCCAAGAGAGGAGGCAGCTTTCCCTCCAGGCCACAGTGAGGACGCGATGGCCAGGGCACACAGCTGGATCTGCATGCAGTGGCACCTGCCTTGCTGCCCTTGCTCCGGCTGCTGCTCCTCATCCTGAGTGGCCACCCAGAAGGTGATGAGGGGGCTGAGTTTGCCTGAGCTGCCACCTCCTTCCCAATGCAATGAAGGAAGGAAGGAAGGAAGGAAGGAAGGAAGGAAGGAAGGAAGGAAGGAAGGAAGGAAGGAGAGCCGCTCCAGCTGCTGCCACTCTAGGAGGAGGAGGAGGAGGAGGAGGAGGAGGAGGAGGAGGAGGAGGAGGAGGAGGAGGAGGAGGAGGAGGAGGAGGAGGAGGAGGAGGCACAGCAGAGGGATCCCAGCAGTGGCACCTCAGGGTGGTGATCTGAAGCAGGAGGCATTACTGGGGCCCTGGGGATACAATGATCATGGGCCAATCATGGGGGGCTCCACCCACTTGCCCCTTCCTTCCCCCTTTTCCATGTCAGCCTTTATTTATTTATTTATTTATTTATTTATTTATTTATTTATTTATTTATTTATTTATTGGGACTGTGGTCCGGCCCCCAGTGGTGTCTGGGGCGTGGTGGACCAGCCCGCTGTTTGAAAACTTTGCGAACCCCTGGTATAGAGTATATACATTTGTTGCACATCAACACACATACACTAGGGTATTGTGTCCACTCTTTTTGAGTTATTCTCTTACATACATTGCCAGAACTTTCAGTTCACATAAACATCACAAGTTATAATAATGTCCCTGCCTGACATCTCAGGGAGATTTTTCACAATTTACTTCTCTTTCTGCTTCATGTTTCCAACCACACTGCAGGGAATCAAAAGGAGGTCATAAAAATGTGAAAATAACAAAGGACAAAGACGCCTGAGTCTTTCACATCTAAGCAGCGTTCAAAGGGTTTGACAGGGTTGGCAGACTTAAATGACCATGTGCTGCTACGGAATGAAGCGGACATACCAGTAATTGCCCAAAGTGGAAAATGCAGTCTTCAAAGTATCTCTTTTTTCCTTAGCTGTGAGACTGTCCGATAGTCCGCTATATCCCAGAGGCCATATGAAGAGATTTTTGTGTGCCATTTGTAAGAGTCTTACTCTGATCCAGTTGTTGTTGCAGCACAACGCTATTTGTAACATAGCTGCATAAGAATGTGGGTCCAGAAGCTTTACTTAAGTGTGCCTTGGCATCCATTTTCCACTATGAGTGCTGCAGTGTGTCATATAACATTTGAATTGAGATGTTCATTTAGATTTGCATCATATAAGCATTTTATTTTGCTTTAAGTGTTTTGCTTATATACCACCCCATATCACTTCAAATAGTCTCTGGGCGATTTACAGTTTAATTATTACAGTATGCACTGTCCCCCCAGCAAGCTGGGTACTCATTTTACCAACCTCAGCAGGATGGAAGGCTGAGTCAACCATGAGCCTGCTACCTGGGATTGAACACCAGGTTGTGAGCACAGTTTTACCTGCAGTACAAGTACAGTTCTGGATCTAGCAAGGGGACTGCAAAGGCTGGAAAGAACCGGTTACTTACCTGTAAAGGTAGGTCTTTGAGTGGACCTTCATGGAGCCACACAGATGGGTTTCCCAAGCACGCATGCCAAGGCTTGGACTTCTTTAGCAACAGAAAAGTCTGTTAGTCTCCACCCCCTCACACTGAGCATGTGCGAGAGGGTTCCCACCCAAACGCCTCAGTTCCCTCGTAACCGCCAGTGTGACAGGTAAGTACCAGACATGGCATGACGGCCTGAGGGGAAGAGGACTGTATGGCTTCATAAAGGTCCACTCGAAGAACCACCTTTACCGGTAAGCAACTGGTTCTTCTCCTTCGTGGCCTTTGTGAAGCCACACAGATGGGTGATCACAAGCATTACTTACAGGACGGAGGGGAGTCTTGCTATCATGAAGGAAAGGACGGCTCTCCCAAAGGCTGTAGAGGACTTCATATAGGCACCCATCCTGTAGTGCTTCACAAAGGTACTGGGCATAGACTATGTGGCAGAACTGCAGATGTCCTCTAAGGATACACCCTTGAGTAAAGTAACCGAAGAGCTCTGACATCAGTGGGTAGGGGCTTCGTAGCCAATTGGTATGCCAGGTCAATGATAGAAACAATCCAGTGGGTTAAACGTTGAGGCGAAACTTGGCAAACCTTTGGAAACTGAGTCATAAGTCACAAACAACTTTTAGGTGGAACGAAATGAAGTCCTGGTGGCATAAAAGGCCAGGGCACATCTGACATCTAAGGAATGAAGGTCCCTTTCCAGATGGTTGGAAGGGTTCAAAAAAAGGTTGGCAGTGAGATAGGCTGAGACAAGTGAAATGAAGAACCTACTTTCAGGAGAAAGGAGATGTCCGAATAAGCAAAGTCTTTGTCTTTATAAAATTGCATATAAGGTGGATCATACCAAATTGTGCAAAGTTCACTCAACCTTCTCACAAAAGTGATTGCCAGAAGGAATGCTGGTTTGAAAGTAAGCAGACGAAAGTTACAAGTAGCTATTGGTTCAAATGGAAGGTGCATCAGAGTATGTAAAACCAGGAGTAAAAACCACTGTGGAGGGATAGGCTTATGGTCTGGAAGGGTATTACATAGACCTCTGAGAAACAATTTGAGTCGTGGGTGGTGAAAAAACGTGATGCAAGTGAATCCTCCAGTTGGCAAGCCACAATTGCAGCCAGGTAAACTTTTATAGAGGAAATTATTAATCCAGATTTCTTCAAGTAAACTAAATATTGAAACACCTGGGTGGGAGAAGGGTTGAGTGGGGAAAATCCTTTGTCTGTAGCATAGAAAACAAACCTCTTCTATTTGTAGGCATACAAGGAGATTGTAGATGCTTTGTGGGAAGCTGCAAGGACTTTGTCAATTAATTTGTTATCCTCCAGGCTACTAATTGCAGGTGACGAAGGTCTGATTGGAAAATCTGACCTCTTTCTTGACAGAGGAGATCAGGTTGAAACGAAAGGCAAAACTGGTTGTGTGCCATCCTCAGAAGCGGGACAAACCAGGGTTGGCGAGGCCACTAGGGGCTATCAGGGTGATACTGGATGATTCCTGCTGGATCTTTGATACTACTTTGTGGAGAAGGGGCACAGGAGGAAAGGCATACAGAAGGTGATTGCTCCATGGAAACATGAGTGCATCCCACAGGAGTTGTGGCCTGTCCCTGTCCTTGAGTAAAACTATTGGCATTTCATGTTTTCTTGCATGGCAAACAGGTCCACCTGAGATATGTGGGATGGTGAAGCTCCCACTCATGAGAGGTAAACTTCTTCCTGCTGAGAATGTCGGCATCTATATGAACCAGGTAAGTGCAAGGCAATGGGGTGGATATGATGGAGAAGATACCACTCCCAGAAACTTATTGACAGTTGGAGAAGACATTTGGAATGAGTACCACCCTGTTTGTTGATATAGTGCATGGTGGTTGTGTTGTCTGTGACCACCAGCACTACATTGCCGGAGAGGTGATGGAGAAAGGCCTGGCAGGCTTTGAAGACAGCTAGAAGCTCCAGCTGATTTATGTGTAGTCCTCTCTCCTCTGTGGTCCATGTATCATGCAAAGACATATCCAGACAGACAGCTCCCCATCCTGTGGTGCTGGCATTCATCGTCACCTCGGTAGTCAGGTAAGGAGAGCAGATTGATCGACCAGCCATGAGGTTGGATCTGGAAGCCCACCAGGTGAGTTGCACTGGGAGTTCCAGAGGTATCTGCAAAAGTTTGGATGGTGGGTCCTGGAGGGGGTCGAACTGAGCAAGGTACCAGGATTGAAAGTAACAAAGTTTTAATCTGGCATATGGCTGTACGCTGGTCATTGACACATTGTATCCCAAGAGTTGCTGCACTGTGCGAGCTGAAATCCTTTCGTTCAGCTGGAACAATGGCAGAAGATGGTGGATGTTGTTGAGATGCTCTTCCGGAGGCAAGGTCATGGCTCTTGAAGAGTCCAGTACAGCCCCAATAAAGGTGATGATCTGTGATGGGGTTAGAAGAGATGTTTTCCTGTTGATCTGAGGGCCCAAGTTGGCTAGAGTACAGAGGACTAGCCAGATATGTTTTTCTGCCTGATGCTTGGTCTCTGCTACTATGAGCCAGTCGTCCAAATACGGAAAAATGGTGATCTCCTGTGTTCTGAGATGGGCAGCAACTGGGGCCATGCATTTGGTAAACACTAGAGATGGGCACGACCAGAAAAAATGACTTTTCGAGTTGTCGTTTGTCGGGACGGGTCCGTTTCGGGTTGTTTCCGTTTGTCGCGGAAATTTTCAAAAATTTGTCGTTTCCGTTTGTCGTTTGTCATTTGTGTTGGGGTTGGGGTTGCGCTTGGGATAAGTGGGCTCTGGGAGGCACCTCTCTGGGTGCCTCTGACGTCTGACCCACTAAGAAGGGAAGGGAAGCGTTTTGCGTAGCTGCCGCGTACCATACATTACATTATGTTAGGGTTGGGGGGTAAGTGGCAGAGGCACCTCTCTGGGTGCCTCTGACTCACTAAGAAGGAAAGCATACTTGCGTACGGATCTGGGTTAGGGTTGGGGTTAGGGTAAGGGCTAGGCTTAGGGTTAAGGTTAGGGTGGTTAGTGGGCTGCACCTCTGGGTGCCTCTGACCCATGAAGAAGGACAGTGTACTGGCGTATGGGTTAGGGTTAGGGTTAGGGGTTAGGGTTAGGGTTAGTGGGCTTTTTATGCCCTCTGGCACATCCAGAAGTCTCAGTCAAAACCTGGCCATGCGATTGGTGGAATGGGTCCAAATATTTGCATGGTCCCATCCCATGGCCAGCCCATCATTGCGCAGGTGTAAAAAAATAAAATAAAAATCAAATCAAATCAAATCAATGGAGACGTTTTATTGCAAGAAAAACCCACTGCTGCTACTATACAAAATCAGGCATTTAAAATACCTAATTTTCAAATGTTTCTGTGGTGCTTTGGTGGGTTTTTGGACCACGATTTAAAAATAAATATTGCGGTCGCCATTTTGGATCCCCCCCACCGCATGGCAAATGGAGACGACGAGGATGGCCCCCCCAGCCTGGTACCAGCAGCCCAGGACAGGAGAGGGGGGGAAGGCCAGGGATCCCCCCAGAAACCACCCCTCTCTGGTAGGTTCCCTCACTGAGGCAGGCATATTTTCGCCTGCTTTTATGGCCGGGAATCGGGTTTTTTTTTTTAATTTTTAAATCTTTTTTTCTGTGCTGTTTGGCATCGCGTGATCGCCGCGATGCCATGAACGACAATGAAAAATCAGACCCAATTTATCTTTATCGGGTCGGGTTCGATGTGGAGCAGAGTAATTCTCGTTACCGTTACCCGTTACGTAACAATAACGATAACCAAAAACGGAAATGAGAATTTCGCTGCTCCGTGCCCATGTCTAGTAAACACCCTTGGTGCCATTGCCAAACTAAATGGCAGGGCGGAATATTGATGAATGTTGTTGCCCACTGCAAACATCAGGAATCGACAATGAGAGAGATGAACTGAGATGTGGGAAATCCACCACTCCAAACCAATCTCCTTGCCAGAGGAACAGAATTGCCTTTTCTAAGGTCATCATTTGAAATTTTTGGACGTTGAGATAAATATTTAAAAGACATAGGTCTAAGATCGGACGGAGGCCTCCATCCTTTTGGGGAACATTGAAATATCTCAAAAAGTGCCCTGTGTGAGTCAGCGAAAGCGGAACCAGCTAAATGGCCTTCTTCTGAAGGAGTGAAGAAATTTCCTCCATTAGACAGGGAGATTATATGGTTCAGATGACATTTGCAAGTGGAGGAGCGAGCTTGAAATTCAACCGGTAACTGTTTTCGATAACAGAAAGAACCTATTTGTCTGTTGTTATTGCCCACCAAGAATGGAGAAAGGGGACAAGTCTTGTCAACAGGGAAGGGTCAGAAGTTATCCCTGTTTTTCTGGGTTTGGATGTATGGGAAGAGTCAGATCTGGAATGTTTCCCTTGGCAGAGGAAAAGAAGGAGAAGACAGAGGTTCTATTTGTCTGGTCACATGGTCACATAGTTGGGATTTGGAGTAGGAGGATGGGTATCCTCATTGGAAAATGGTGTGTCTGGAGTGAAAGCAAAAGGGCCGCTGCTGTTTTTATGGCAGTACATTAAGCCTTGTAGCTGTTGCTTGCTTTTTCTGCCAGTCAACCATCATATCATCGGTGGAGGGATGAAACAGGCCCTCACCCTTAAAAGGCAGTTGTTCTAGCTGGGCCTTATGGTCGTGTGACGGATCTGTGGTGTGAAGCCAAGCATGTCTTCTAAGGGAAATTAAATCGAGAAATTTTGAGGTGCAGTTGAATGCATGGCGAGAAGATCTCATATGCTGTGCACCCAGTGCCATTGATTCCTGGAAAATAATGGAAGCTTCAGTTAGTAGTAGGGGAAGGGGTGCTCCTGTCAAAGGGGCAATAAAACCATCAAACACCAGAAGTCCCACCCCCTTACCGGAAGTCCCGCCCCTTACCGGAAGTCCCGCCCCCCTTACCGGAAGTCCCTACCTTCCGCCCCGCCCCCTTACCCGGAACCGGAACCTTCCTGGGCCCTTTGACCTGGAAGTGACGTCCTCTTCCGCCTGACCCGGATGGGGAGCCTTGCCCCCTCCCCCCGACACGTCACGGGTCCCCCTACCCCACCCTCAGGCATGCCCGGGCATGCCTTCCCCTAGGGCGCTGCCGCTGGCTATGTGTTGGCTGGGCCTGGCTTGCTGCGTGTGCGCATGCCTGAGAGGCCTTATAAGAAGAGGGGAGTGTTCTGCGGTGCCCGCCGCCGCCTTTCCCGCTGTTCCTGAAACCGACTGGCTCATGGTCCCCGCCGTCCCGTTTATGTGGAGAAAGATGGACTCTTCAAGCAAGATCGGGTTTTCCTCCAGCTTACCGAAGGACACCCGGACTCACCGCCGAAAGCAGAGAGCGTGGACTCCCCTCCGAAGCCCGAGCCCGGACTCCCGCCAAAATCCTGGACCGAAAAGCCGCCCAAGCCTACCTTTCATGCTGAGGAGCCACTGTTTTGGTCCGATTCAGATGATGGTTATGACCATGGAAGTCCACCACCGAAGAGAAGGGCCTTAAGGCGTTATGTTAGCTCAGATTCTGACAGCGACCTTACAAGCGGCTCTAACAAGGAGAATGCTGCCCTTGATACAGAGGAATTTCTAAACACGGTAAGGCCCTGTTTTAAATCTAAGTTCATATTGTGATTCTGTGTCTTGTGGCAAGGCTGCAGGTGTTGGGCGGCTTTAGAGTTTGGGGTGTGCTAGGTATCTATTTACGTTGAAGTTTCCTTTTATAATTAAAACCAGCCAATATTTATGTTTTACAGGCCAAAGATGTGCCCCCAAAGGTAGCCCCGAAATCCCCGCGACGCAAGAGAAGGACTTTAAGGCGTTATGTTAGCTCAGATTCTGACAGCGACCTTGCATGTGGCTCTAACAAGGACAATGCTGCCCCCGAGTCAGAAAAATCTTCAAACACGGTAAGGAGCTGGCTGGTGGTGTTTTAGAGGCTGGGTGTATGTTAGGCATTTCATTACTTTGATAATTAATTTTTATTTGCTATTTGCAGGAATTACCCCATAAAATATTGAGCAGATTGCTCCATATAGACCTGCCAGAAATTAAGGGGAGAAAGAAGCAATATATGAAGAACATTGTGCATACAACAGTAGCTGTGATTATTAAATATTATATATCAGCATATCAGAAACAATCTTGCGATGGCTGTCAAAATAATTTGGAAAACCAGGAATCGCACTCGTGTATAACCTCAACCGTTGCGTCCATATCAAGACTACTTCGTTCTCTTTGTGCCAAAATATGTTACAAGACTGTCATCCATACCGTCATCTTAATTGCATATTGTTGCAATAGCCTGATATTGACAGCTGAAAATATTAATGAGATATTGACTCTTGTATCTAAAATTTCCAAGGCAGAAAAACCATATTCATTCCTCAAAAAAGGTTAAGACAGACTGACCCCTTGCTATTTCAAAATATTTACTCTGTGGTCACTGCTAGAAATGTCAGTGAGTTTATTAAATAAAATGCTCTTACACATATTATTTTCTTTCGTTTTTTATTGCATTGCTTTTAAAAAAGTTAGCCATGCGGGTTCTTTGACAAGCTCTCTGGATGGTGTCGACGGTGAGGATTCCACATGCAGCCAGGCTGGTCTCTTGAATTGTTTCTTGCGTGCAGCATCAGACCCTGGAATAGCAGGGTGTTTAGAGGTCTCTGTTTGTAGTGCGCTGACTTTCAGGTTTTCTAACTGCTCTCTAACAGATGAATTACCCACAACAGATGTGGGCACATTTAGTTCTGCCAATGCTTTAAGAAATACATCCCAACCTTTTGGGCGCTTCTTCTCAGAAATAATATTAGATTGGGTGGCCCCTTTAATCAGGTCGAGAATGTGAGACCCTGGTAAGGCGTTCCGTGATACACAAAGGTGCCTCGCTGATCCCAGCTAGAAATATCCTGATGCTGCTTTATCTTGTTCAGCAAAATTTCAGCATTTTTCTGAAACCTTCTGGGGATCCCTTCTAAAACTTCTGGAACAATTGTATCACTCTCAGGCTGTGGGGATGTGGAGGGGACAGGTTGTGAGGTTGGGGTTTGGGGGTGCAGACATTTTTCTACATCATCATCTTGTTTGTTTAGTGCTAAGTAGCGCTGTAGAACCCCTGTGTAGAGTTTTATTTTTTCATACTCTGACAGGTCAGTCCTTAAGAGAATCTCCCTCATCTCGCTGTCAAGACGTCTCATGGTTGTGATTCTAATATTTTCTGGGACACCCCGAAGCTCCTCTAGCTGAGCGCTGGGCACTAGATATAATTTTTCAGCATATTCCATTACTTGTTAGTTAAAAGACCCGTTATTAGGGGACCGCGATGCTTAGCAGGGGACCCAGAAAACCGCCGTTTTGCTTGACAATGTATTTTCTCCTTTTCAGGGAGAGCCTCTTGTTACCTAGGCTTTTAATCAGAGCACGTTTTTTCCTTAAGACCCCCACCTGCTTGGGTGTTAGGGCAAGATTACCCTTTAAAGTATTCAGAGCAATTTCTGAAATGGCTGTTACCAAATCATCTGAGGCACCACATAAAATGGCTTTTTTCTCTGGCGCAGGGCGCCTTAATAAGGATTTTTAAGAGGGGAAGATTTCGCCGTATACATGCTGACATGTTGGTGGGGAGAGGCGCTGTGACCAATAAATAAAAAAGAATCATCGGTAACCCTTTTTGTTCTTTTTCACTGTATACACAGCAGGCCAGTCAGGTGGGAATAGACCCGTTCTCAGTCTGCAAGACTCAGGGGTATTTGGGTTTAAATCCACCAGCAGATAGCCATGGGGTTTTTGGTAGCATCTGCAAAAGCCTCCATGAAAACGGAACATTTTGGGGGTACATTTGCCGTGCTAAAGTAGCAATTTGTAATTTATCTCTTGGGTTTTTAAAAAGCACCATATATTTAGCATTTAAGCTGATGGTTCTGTTGCTTTTACCACGGCAGAAAATATTCTGTGTAAGAAAAAAATACACTCACATTTCTGTGGTGCACATATTGCGTGAAGAGTTTTTCAACCTCCTTATTATCAGCAGCACAATTCATCAAATCGTCTATAATTAAGAAGTTTATTTTATCGGGGTAACAAGACATTATCAGCAAAGTTTTCAGGCAATCCTTCTACAAACTTAATAAAGGAATATTTACACAATAGGTCTTTATACAGAGGCTGCCAGCAACTGTAACACCATACAACATTCTCAGGCATTTCAGAAAATACATAACGCGCATTCTCCAACATGTTTTTTTACAAAGAAGGTTTTCCCACAACCACTGGGTCCCGCGAGAATGGCTGAAAAAGGATGGTTCCACAGAGTGCTCCTCTTAGTATCCATAAGGGACCGTTTTAAATCCGTCCGTAATCACTCTTTTGTCATACACTACTTTTTGTGTTTTTCTTAAAGTTTTAGTGTGGATGAGCCACTGTCGTTTATCTCTCACAATGCCCGGCTGTTCTACAACTATTTCACGAGGAGGGTTATCTTTCTTGTCTGAAACATAGGCAAACACGAGGTCTTGAAGAGTGTCAAAATTAATTTTCTCACTGTTTGCCACATTCAGTGTGATTCCTTTGACTTTCACACAGGCACTGCCCCCCGACAATGTGTAAGCGTAGCTCTTAGGGCCTGTTGAAACAAACGAGTAATGTGCTCCCCCTCTGGTATCTCGCTGGTTAGGTCACCCAGATAATCCCCCAGAGGGGGATTCCAATCGCCCTCTCTGTGAACAAAAATAACAGAGTCTGTATCATGGTACAGGACCCTGTCCTGCAGCCGGTCCAACAGTTTATAAAGTTCCAAACGGGCATATGCAGTTGTGAAACAGGCTATGAAGGGATTTTTCATACCTGAGGTTGTCATTCTGTCTGTGTTATGCTTCCAGGTTACACAGGCCGCATCATCATCAAGAAACTCACACATGGAAACTGAAAATGTTTCTGAGAACAAGAGATTGAAAAACCTGTCTGGGTCCCTTACTACCTCTGTGTTAGGGAGGTTTGTCCTCTGGCCAAATTTTCCCCACAGTGAGTTTAAAAACAATTTAGCAATCTGTCTCTTTGCAGGATTCGGCTCTTTTTTTTTGCGGCGTAGCAACACCCCTTCTTTTTCGAGGTAATCTGCTATATATTTATCTTTATCAGCCTCTGTGACACACCAGTGGGGAAAACCTGACGCCTCCTGTTTCTGCCGCAGGTGTGTCTTCATATAATCAGAAAACAAATCACCCGATCTCTGAAAAAAATGCCACACTTCAAAGATTTTTCCAACCCTGTACCCCTTCTCTATAGCAACATTCATCTCTATAGTGCACCAGGTCCCTGTTAAAGCCCGCTCATCATCTGAATGATTGCATGGTTCTAGCTGGCGGAGTTCTGCACATGTAGAGCACAGCACGAACATGAGCTTTCCACCTACCCTTGACGGTAACACTGGGAAGAAGAGACCTCTTGGTGGGTAAACTTTGGCTTTTATCAACCCAAAGTAATCTGTAGGAGAATCAAAGTTCTCATGGACTATTATCGGATGTCCAAGGGGTACTCCCTGTTTTTTTGTACATGGGGATAAAGGGACGTGAAATCATAATAACGAATCTCCTCACCCTTCGCCGGCTTGTAGTACAAACACACTGCATTTGTACGTCCACCAAAGAGGGCATCCCTCAGTTCTAAGGGCTCTGGAAACTGTGCGGTGGCAAGGAAGTTTTGGACTTCTTTGTCAGTTTTTATCATGTTTTTCCACTCATGCTCCCAAATTGATCTCACTTCATAACCCATGCTTTTGAGGATTGCTGTCCGCTCCTCAGTAGCATTATGAAGCTGCCTGTAAGTTTTACCAACCAAGGGGTTCCAGTCCTCTGCAGGGTAGCAGAGGGGCACCCGTGATAAAAACAACCCAGAAATTCCAGACAGACTGGCTGACCATTTACTACAGCATAGCCATCAACAAAATATTGACCCACCTGAACCTCGCCACCATTTAAGGCATGCTGGATCTCTAGGTTTTCTTTATGTTTAAGGTACAGCAACCATTGGATGGCAGGTGTTGAGTATCTTTTGACCTGGTGGTGGTAATTATCTGCAGGTGGTATCGCTATGGAATCTTCAGGCATAAATTTGAACCTGTACATGGCTAGGCTCACGCTGGCTAGAGTTAGGTATTGGAGGGGTCTATGGCATAATATTCAGTTTCTTTTTTTTTCACAATCTTTTTTAAGGTCAGCGTCATGATTTCGTGGCGATATTTTGTACAAGCCTGCACCAGGATATGTACGTCCTGCTTGCAATAATGTGCTAGCTCATTTTTCATGTTGAATGTCTGCATTTTATTCTCTTCATACCAATCTAAAAAAGCTTTCTGCTCAGCAGGCATCATGTACTGCACCCCGTAGTCTTCTGGCGGGGCAAAGGCCCTACATAATTACTATTTTCAGGCCTGTTAAAATAGTGTGGGAAATATCCTTTGCACCCGAAAATCCGAGCGCTTTCGGAAGCTTAGAGAGCCCGATGGGCAAATGGCTGAGTGAATCCATGAATTTTATGCCTAGGCCTTTAACGGTGACACAGAGGAGTTTCCCACCTTGAGCTATGATATCTACATCCAGTTTTTCTTTAACCAGCTGGTTAAGCATGAAATAACAGTCATAACCTTTGGAATTATGGGCTATGAAAGTAGTGCCGCTAAAACGATTATCTTTAGTGAATGTCAGTATAAAGTCTGCTATGCATGACTCTCCTTTGAACTCCCAAGTCCGACCATAAGGCCAACGTCTCACCTTTTTCTTAGCACTCCTTACACCAAGGATCTTCTCCTCCTCCACCTCCTCCTCCTCATCCGTCTCAATCTCCTCCACCTCACCAGTAGCAGCATTTTTTTCAGGGAGCAAACCTGCGTGGAAAGCAGTATGTACGTTGAAGTCCCGCCTCTGTCAGCCCTAAGCCCTAATGCACCTGTGGAATTTTATATAACAGGGGCGAGTGAATTTTATTTAGACCTCAGTCATTCGCTTCTTTTTCTATGTTGCAAAATAACAAAAGCAGATGGTTCAAACATGGCTGATGCCGCCAAAACGGGGTTGGTCAATTACCCCATTGCCTCGCTGTTTAGCCAGCTGGATGTTACCCTCGGCGATAGGCTGATTAGCCAGAGTCACAACTGCTATCCCTACAGAGCCATTTTAGAACTGCTTCTGAACTACAGCACCGATGCCTTGAGTACACAATTTGCAGCAGGTGGTTTTTATAAAGATGCCTATCAAGCGATGGAATCTACAAGCCTAGCCGCTGATGAGGGAAACTGGGGCTTTAAATCTAGAGCACATCAGACAGCGGGTAGCCGGACCTGGGATTTGATGGGCCCATTACACAGCGATATATTTTTCCAGGACAAAATGCTGCTGAATGGTGTAGATGTGAAGATCAAACTCACACGCAGCAAGGATGCGTTCTGTTTGATGAGTGGAGATGACAATGTAAATTATACAGTACATATTTTAAATGCAGCTTTGTTTGTTAAAAGAGTGAAAGTATCCCCCGGTGTGCGTCTAGGGCACAGTGAAGCGCTTCTTACCTCTAATGCAAAGTATCCTGTTGAGCGGATCGGAATGAAAGTTTTCAGCATAGCTGCGGGGAGTCTTGTCTGCAACCAAGAAAATCTTTTTTTGGGGCAACTGCCTAAGAAACTGGTCATAGGCTTTGTTGACAATGAGGCATTCAGCTGTCAATACACACGAAACCCCTTCAACTTTAAACACTACAACGTCAATTTTGTAGCGTTGTATGTGGATGGAGTTCAGACCCCATCAAAGCCTCTACAGCCTAATTTTCGAGACAGCCTATGCGTACGTGAATACATGCATTTGGCAAAAGCCACGGGGGAGAAGCATGAAAGATCTGGACATAGCTATTAACCGTCATGAATTTTTGCAGGGGTACACACTGTATGTTTTTGACCTCACCCCTGATCAGGCCTGCTCTGACCACTATTCTCTGATCAGAACAGGTAACCTCAGAGCCGAGATCCGCTTTGCTGTACCCCTTCCCAACACTATTAATATGATTTTATATGGGGTATTTGACAACGTGATTGAAATTAATCACAGCAGAAACGTCCTCTTTGATTACATGTGAAGATGAACACAGTCCAGATATTGAATTTATTACATAAAAACAAAAACTTTGCAGGTGTTTATCCCAGTGATATGCTACCCCGGACGATTATTACCAAGCGGCCAGCTGGGATCGTGGTCAACACCCATCCTCACACACTGCCTGGCGAACACTGGCTGGCTATCTATCTACCAGTACATGGCCCTGCGGAGTTTTTTGATTCATATGGAGCAGCCCCAAATAATCCGCTATTTCCTGAAGACATCTATGACTTTTTAATGAGGCAGACCAATGAGATAACATACCAAAGGAAGCAGTTGCAGCATCCCTTAGCTGCCACCTGCGGCTATCACTGTGTCTTCTTTTTACAGAACAGAACAAAAGGCTTCTCTTTTCCACAAATATTAAAATTGTACACTGGCGATTCCATGGGCAATGATACTATGGTAGTCAGCTTTGTCAAGAAGATTAGAAAATCTAAACACCGGTGCCCCCTCTTCAATCCTGTTCAGGCCTGCCTGCCACCATGCAATCCATGATGTAATTCTGTTCCTAAATAAAAGGCTGTTATACAAAATAATCTGTTTTGGTTTTTATTGTGATGATATTAAAAAGGGGACCCTCTTGAAAAAATATTACAGAGGTACACGTGGAAATTAAAGGCCTTTAATTATAGGTAAAATACAGAATTTCATTGTTTTCAAGGTAAAGCAAGAAGCGTATGTTTTAGCTGATTTTGCATGGTGCAGTTGTAATAATTAACTTAGCTGCAAACACCAGCTCTAGGGCCCTCTTGAAAAAATATTGCAGAGGTACACGGGGAAATTAAACGACTTTAATTATAGATAAAATACAGAAACCCATTGTTTTCAAGGTAGAGCAAGAATCGTGTGTTTTAGCTGATTGTCATGAGAACCATAATCTGATTAGGTGTCTTGGCTGGCAAGAGGTTAATCTCAGTGTTAGCCTTTACTGTGGTTTGTGTAATAATTAAAACAGGCAGCAAACAAACCTTAACTATCTCACAGAAACTATCAGCAAAGTGCATTTATGAAAACTTTGCCAGCATCGCCACCTCATGCCCATAATGTGTTACAACAAGTCTGGTTTCACAAATGATGGATATATTTCTCAGAATAAAACGAAAGAATTTTTATTTAATACAGAACAAAAGGCTTCTCTTTTCCACAAATATGAAAACTTGGTCTCTAAAAGGTTCACCAGCACTCGTCTATGAGGATTTTATAACACTGTTGTTAATTACTTTTAGCTCTACATTCTCAATGCCAAATATCAAAGGGAATATTTTGAAAGCACAAGGCAGAACACAACATCATACATTTTGTGTGTGTGTGTGTGTGTGTGTGTGTGTGTGTGTGTGTGTGTGTGTGTGTGTGTGTGTGTGTGTGTGTGTGTGTGTGTGTGTGTGTGTGTGTGTGTGTGTGTGTAGGGGAAGAGACAAGAATGCTTATACTATATTATTGTATATAATTCTTCAAGGTTTGAAATATTGATGACAATA
Source organism: Phrynocephalus forsythii (assembly GCA_029282475.1). Classification (NCBI taxonomy): domain Eukaryota; kingdom Metazoa; phylum Chordata; class Lepidosauria; order Squamata; family Agamidae; genus Phrynocephalus; species Phrynocephalus forsythii. The sequence goes on from JAPFRF010000004.1 coordinate 18,243,617, forward strand.
AATCCTTGTATGGCTATAATTAAACATCATTTGGAGAAGTCTGCTAAAGATATCAAAAATATTACAGACGGGGACGGGGAAATTAAAGGAATTTAATTATAAAAGAGTTTTGAAAGCTGAAGAAATACCATGAATTTATTAAATAAGATAAGTTCATGTACACAAGCAATGGCTCAATGTCTCTTGAAAAATACAGGAACCCTCTTTTCAGCTTACACAAATGTTTGGTGTCCTGAGTCCGAAACTCTGATTACAAAGGCTGGGCCAGTATCAGTGTTAATATTAAAGCCACCTGCAAACAGAGCGCATCTCTTGCCCATTGTGGGGCCCTCTTTAAAGATTTAGCATTTAAGCTGCTGGTTCTGTTGCTTTTACCACAGCAGAGGGTAAAAATTATTTGTAATATTTCAGGCAATGATCCCACTTCCTGTGTACACAAGCAATGGCTCAATGTCTCTTGAAAAATACAGGAACCCCCTCTTTTCAGCTTACACAAACGTTTGGTGTCCTGAGACCGAAATGTTGATTACAAAGGCTGGGCCAGTATCAGTGTTAATATTAAAGCCACCTGCAAACAGAGCGCATCTCTTGCCCATTGTGGGGACCTCTTTAAAGATTAACCCTGTAATACAGAATTTGTACCAATATCACCCCTGCTTGTCATTGCAAAGTGTACATACCTTTGGGAGAATCAGGTTTATCCAGCATATTCAACTGGTGAGGCTGTGAGAAGGGTGAGTTTTTCACATTTGCTTTATGGGATTTATTTTGAAAATCTTGTGTAGAAGGCATTAATTTTGGATCATGGTAATTAAATTGGGTATATTTCCAACTCTAGGTAGTTTTTAAATGTTTAAATCTTGGACCAGTTGAAATGTGTCTTAACATTAATGTGACTACATGCGTTTCATATGGTTCAAAACTTTTATTCTGTGATTATAAGCTTACAGCATTTAGAGATTTGTTAAAATACTTTATAAAAGAGGTTGATCATAAGTTTTCTCAGAAAATTAGTTGCTGGAGGTCTCCTGTTGTTTGCTTTATGGGATTTATTTTGAAAATCTTGTTTAGAAGGCATTAATTTTGGATCATGGGGATTAAATTGGATATATTTCCAAATCTAGGTAGTTTTTAAATGTTTAAATCTTGGACCAGTTGAAATGTGTCTTAACATTAATGAGACTACAAGCGTTTCATATGGTTCAAAACTTTTATTCTGTGATTGTAAGCTTACAGCATTTAGAGATTTGTTAAAATACTTTATAAAAGAGGTTGATCATAAGTTTTCTCAGAAAATTAGTCGCTGGAGGTCTCCTGTTGTGGGCATCTAATATTGCTGCCAGCCCATTTTCCTGCATGAGAAAAAAAAGGGGGGGAGGAAAGAGTGTGTCAAAATACTATTTCAATACTTTGTAAGAAAATCAGGGGGGGGAGTATTTTTCTTTCAAATATGCATACCCAACATGTCAATATCAGGCTATTGCAACAATATGCAATTAAGATGACGGTATGGATGACAGTCTTGTAACATATTTTGGCACAAAGAGAACGAAGTAGTCTTGATATGGACGCAACGGTTGAGGTTATACACGAGTGCGATTCCTGGTTTTCCAAATTATTTTGACAGCCATCGCAAGATTGTTTCTGATATGCTGATATATAATATTTAATAATCACAGCTACTGTTGTATGCACAATGTTCTTCATATATTGCTTCTTTCTCCCCTTAATTTCTGGCAGGTCTATATGGAGCAATCTGCTCAATATTTTATGGGGTAATTCCTGCAAATAGCAAATAAAAATTAATTATCAAAGTAATGAAATGCCTAACATACACCCAGCCTCTAAAACACCACCAGCCAGCTCCTTACCGTGTTTGAAGATTTTTCTGACTCGGGGCAGCATTGTCCTTGTTAGAGCCACATGCAAGGTCGCTGTCAGAATCTGAGCTAACATAACGCCTTAAAGTCCTTCTCTTGCGTCGCGGGATTTCGGGGCTACCTTTGGGGGCACATCTTTGGCCTGTAAAACATAAATATTGGCTGGTTTTAATTATAAAAGGAAACTTCAACGTAAATAGATACCTAGCACACCCCAAACTCTAAAGCCGCCCAACACCTGCAGCCTTGCCACAAGACACAGAATCACAATATGAACTTAGATTTAAAACAGGGCCTTACCGTGTTTAGAAATTCCTCTGTATCAAGGGCAGCATTCTCCTTGTTAGAGCCGCTTGTAAGGTCGCTGTCAGAATCTGAGCTAACATAACGCCTTAAGGCCCTTCTCTTCGGTGGTGGACTTCCATGGTCATAACCATCATCTGAATCGGACCAAAACAGTGGCTCCTCAGCATGAAAGGTAGGCTTGGGCGGCTTTTCGGTCCAGGATTTTGGCGGGGAGTCCGGGCTCTCGGGCTTCGGAGGGGAGTCCACGCTCTCTGCTTTCGGCGGTGAGTCCGGGGTGTCCTTCGGTAAGCTGGAGGAAAACCCGATCTTGCTTGAAGAGTCCATCTTTCTCCACATAAACGGGACGGCGGGGACCATGAGCCAGTCGGTTTCAGGAACAGCGGGAAAGGCGGCGGCGGGCACCGCAGAACACTCCCCTCTTCTTATAAGGCCTCTCAGGCATGCGCACACGCAGCAAGCCAGGCCCAGCCAACACATAGCCAGCGGCAGCGCCCTAGGGGAAGGCATGCCCGGGCATGCCTGAGGGTGGGGTAGGGGGACCCGTGACGTGTCGGGGGGAGGGGGCAAGGCTCCCCATCCGGGTCAGGCGGAAGAGGACATCACTTCCAGGTCAAAGGGCCCAGGAAGGTTCCGGTTCCGGGTAAGGGGGCGGGGCGGAAGGTAGGGACTTCCGGTAAGGGGGCGGGACTTCCGGTAAGGGGCGGGACTTCCGGTAAGGGGGCGGGACTTCCGGTGTTTGATGGTTTTATTGCCCCTTTGACAGGAGCACCCCTTCCCCTACTACTTCAGTTCTCTTGTCCTCTGGGAGAATCTCCAAAAGGGGTTGCATGTGGGATAGGAGCTCTTTTTGGCATGTGCCCATAGCCCCCTGATAGTTAGCAATTTTAGCCAGCAGGAAAGAGATATTGTAAACACTCCTGCTGAGAGTATCCAGTTTCCGACCCTCCTTGGACGGTGGAATGGTTATCTGTTTTGTGCAAGATTGTACTCACAATGTCACTCCAGTATTCCTGCCAAGAAAACTCCATGGACATGGAGTCACGAAGAGTCGGTCATGACTAGACATGGGCATGACTTGGCGAAATTGTCGTTTCCGTTTTCGGATATCGTTTCCGTTACGTAACGGAAACGGTAACGACAATTAAGCTGTCAGAACTCAAACTCGAACCGAAAAAAGAAAAATTGGGTCTGATTTGCCGTTGTCGTTCCTTGCATCGCGCGGCGATCGCGCGATGCCAAGCGGCACAGAAAAAAAGTTTTAAAAATTTAAAAAAACCCCGATTCCCGGCCAAAAAAGCAGGCGAAAATATGCCTGCCTGAGGGCACCTACCAGAGGGGTGGTTTCTGGGGGGGGGAGGTCCCCAGCCTTCGCCCCCCTCCTGTCCTGGGCTGCTGGTACCGGGCTGGGAGGGGGCATCCTCAGCGTCTCCATTTGCCATGCGGTGCGGGGGGATCCAAAATGGTGTCCGCAATATTTTTTTTGAAATCGTGGTCCAAAAAACCACCAAAGCACCACAGAAACATGCGAAAATTAGCTATTTTAAATGCTTGAATTTTTACAGTAGCAGCAGTGGGCTTTTTATAGCAGTAAAAGGTCGCACTGATTTTATTTTATTTTATTTTTATTTTATTTTTTTAACCCCTGCACAATGATGGGCTGGCCATGTGATGGGACCATGCAAATTTTTGGACCCATTCTACCAATCGCATGGACAGGTTTTGACTGACACTTCTGGATGTGCAAGAGGGCATAAAAAGCCGAGGCACTCCCAGAAGAGTCGCAGTCCAGGCTTGGATATGGGTGGGAGAGGGCTGTGGGTAGCTGGCTGCTGTGCTAGACTAGTTTCGATTTCACGGAGCCTTTAGATTTCAGTTAGGCAGGCAGGAGGGAATTGATTCAATTGAATTTTTAGGAAATAATAATAATTCCTTTCATTCTCTGTCTGCTGTGGGGAATAGCAATGCAGTTTATTCTTTTTTATTCTCCTGCAGTTTGTTAGGATTTCTTTTCTGATAGTTCTTCAAAGGGGGAGGTTTGAGTGGGAGGGGAGGTGTGGATTTATTTTAAAAATTTCATTTGCTTGGTGGCAAGCCAAGGTCCTTTCATACCCTGCCTGCAGCAATGCTATGGGTGCACTGCCCACTTTGTTTGCAATAAAAATTGCAATTGCTTTATTCGATGCAGTCTTGTGCAGCAAGTCAGTTTAAAGTGTTTTCTGCCTGCTCTGGGTCATTGCGGGACCCACGCCCACCGCCCGCGCGCCCACCGCCCACCGCCCGCGCGCCCCCCGCCCCTGCCCGCCCCTCCCCCTGCCGCTGCCGCCGCCCGCCCATGCCCCCCGCCCCCGCCCACCGCCTAGGGCGCAAAAACACCTAGCGTCGTCTGGGATGTCAAATCGCGCAAAATCGCGGCGGCGGTAACGACAAACAACAAACGACTCGACGAAATGACAAATTTTTAAAAAATTTCGCGAAAACGGAAACGACCTGAAATGGACCCGTCCTGAAAAACGACAACTCGAAAAAAAAAATTCTGGTCGTGCCCATCTCTAGCCACGACTGTAATGACACAACACACACACATACTCGCAATGAGGCCACCACAGAGTTTGGAGTGGAGTGCTTGGAAAGGAACATGGCCTTGTCATCATGAACCATGTACAAATTCTCAACCCCCCTGGAAACAGACAGCAATCCTGTTGGGATTGGTGACAATAACATCAACTTAGATGATTTAGCAGACAGACCTGGAAGCTGCTGGTCGATATTTGTCGATGTTGCTGAAGGCATGGTTGAAGCAGATGGTTGAGAAGTTGATATTTTACATTCTTTCTTTTTCAGTACCGATGAAGGTACTACAGTAATACCTAGGATAATGAATGCCCCTGATAATGAATTTTTCGAATAACAAATGGAAATTTCCAGGTATAGGGCTGCCTCGGATAGTGAATACTCCCTATGGGCTGCCTTGGATAATGAATGTTTCATAATGCCTTGCAAAAAAGTGTACCCAGGATGCATTGCATTCCCTGTAGTCTGTGCAGGGGTGGGAGGAGTTAGAATATTATTTCCATGGTGTTTTTGAGCCGTTCGGGCAGGAATACTAGAGTGGTTTGCCAGTTCCTACTCCAGGGGCGCCGACAGCACCTGGTATTCTCTCGTCGTCTCCAGTCCAAGTACTAGCCAGGGCTGACCCTGTTTAGCTTCCGAAATCAGGTGAGATTGGATGTGCTTAGGGCATCTAGGTAGGTAGGTAGGTATAAATAAATAAATAAATAAATAAATGTGTGCTGCCAAGTCGGTTCTGACTTATGGTGACTCTTTCTAGGTAGAAGTGGTTTGCCATTCCCTTTCTTCTGACTGCAGCTTGCCCATCGCTACCTAGGCTGTTACTTCACGAAGTACTTCGCTTCGCAGCGGGATTGCCTTCGCTTTGAATGCGAAGCCGGTCACGTGGTCTCCCTTCGCCCCCACCCCTCTTTCTCTGTCCTCACCATGCGAAATTTTAGGATCGAATCCATTACTACCTCACGTGCTCCCTTCGCATTCGGAAGCTTACTTGCAACGTCCGGTTTCTGCTTTCTTTTATTTTTTAAAAAAATTGTCCGGCGTATCGATGCATCAATACCCGGCTGTCATTTGTGGTCAGAGGCGCACAAGCCAGCGGTCAAGCCCGGCGCTCAAAGGCCCCTGCGGTTGTCCCGAGGACTTGTGGGCGGCCATCGTGTTTCCCTGAAGCAGAGCAGCTGGGTTGGTTTTTTGGGGGGGGGGGCGGGGAGAGGCTTCTCTCAGCTTCATCGCCCTGTGTGCCCTGCCGCCGCTCTCTGGGTGGGCGCGCGCGGGGGTGTCTTGCAGCGGCGGCACCGACACCCCCTCCCCCTCCCTCTGCGCAGCCCTTCGCCATCCCTTGCCAGCGGAGGGGCTCTGCTCACGTCACCCGGGGATGCTTGCCCCCCCCTCTGTTGCCCCTGCCCCGTGTACAGAAGGCAAGATCAAAAGAATGGGTTAACCGAAATATCTATGCATCGGCATTTCGGAGAAAAAGTAAGTTAAAAAATAAATAAATATATATATTAACTGGCCACACGTGACTTTGGGTGCGAAGCGGGATGCGAAGCGAAGAAGATTCCCGGCCTCCGGCAGGGGAATCTCTCGCCCCGCTTGGAGCACGGTTTAGGGGGCGTGGTTGGGGTGGCGCCGAATCCAAAGAGGAGGAGCGTGCGGACTGAAGTGATCGATTCGCATGGAAATTACGGCTCGCCGCGCAGCGAGAGGTTCGTGAAGTAACGGCCCTAGAGTGGCTCCTCTCTCAGGAGGACCATTGGAAAATGAACTCCCCGTCTCTGACTCTATTGCCAGATATCTAAACCACGGAGCTCTCCAGCCAGCTTTGTAGCCTATACAGCAGCACTCAAATGAACTGGCAGTTGAACTGTATTCGATGCTGACTATGGAGGAGGTCTACAGGGGGCATCACTGATCTTTTCCAGCCTTTCCTGCTTGACATATTTGCTTCACTCTGCCCAATGATAGGGTTACCGGTACCACATCTAGTCGTCCTTCAGTGGGCTACAAAATCCTTCCTTCATCACTGCTTCTTGTGGAAACTGCGCTAGAGTTGGACCATCTAGTGCAGTCCAAAATGAATCAGTTTTCAGTACAGGACACCCGAGACACCAGGCTCACTGAAGTTCAGCTGAGAAGTCACCCACTTAGAGAGAGAGAGAATACAGGTATGGAAGCCATCCAGGGCTAACGGATGAAGGCAGTAATGTCGATTTGCTTGCAGGTTGCAGTGTGAAAACTGCTGTTCTGAGGAGTGCAATTTGGGAAACACCCGCTGGGCATCTGATGATTAGAGAGTCAGTTGGAAATACTTTGTTTAGGGAAACAGTTTTAAGGAAAGGTTTCCCCTTGGATGGATAGGACACCTTTTAGCAAAGATAGTCAGGAACAATTGCAGACATCAGCTGGGGCTGCTGTCAACAGTGATAGTATTATTATGGCGCAGCGGAGCACAAGGCAGGAAGAGGAACAATCCAAAGTTAAAATAATGGGGGAGACCTTCCCTTCCACTTTAAACAGACTGAGCAAACTGTCTGTTAGGCAAATCTTGTCTTTCAGTCATCATCTCGATAGTAAGTGACTGATTTCACCCTGTGGCTCTCTAAATTTTAAAAGTAATAGCTATTAGATACCGCCACATTGGTTTTTGGATCTATCTCCATTCAGTCATCTTTTTTAAAAAAATAATATCCCCCTTTAAATTACAAAAAGAATAGCATACGAGGGTCTAGAGGTGGATGCTTTTTTGCAAATCTGCTGATTCTGGCTAGGTCAAGGGTGGGAAATATGTGGTCCTCTACCTACTGTTGAACATCAGCTCTCACCAACCCTAGCTGGCATCACCAGTGGAGATAGGAGCTGTACTCTATTAATATCTAGCTCTCTGGTAATGGTATTGCAGTGAGCCTGAAAACCCCCAACTACTGCTCACTTCCATTGGGTAATGCAGACTGATATATATGGATAATTGTTTTCAGAGTTTAGAAGTAACGGACTCCAGTATTGTGTGGAGTTCCAAAGGAAGATTTTTCCAGAGGAGACGCAAACCTGTGGTTTATGCTGGAAGCAAATGGCTAATAACAATGTGAAAATTAGAATGGATAATTGGATCCTCTAGAAACTTCAGCTCTGATCAAGATCTAGCCACTCCCTCACACACACACACACCTGTCGAACGTAGTCCATAAAAACCCTACCCTTACTGTCTCTAGAACAGTCACTCCCAGCCTTGGGTCAGAGATGTTCTGGAGTACAGCTCACAGAAATCTTGGTCAGCACAGCTAGTGGTGAAGGCTTTGGGGTGTTTTAGTCCAAGAACACGTGACCTGGGGACCCAAGGTTGGGAATCATTGCTTGTAAGCATATTCACTACTGCATCCAAGATGAAGGAAATCATTTAGAAGACAGCAATGTTTTTCTTCTCAACTCTTTTGCTCGGTGTTGTGTTCTGCGTTTTCCCTCGAGTTTCTTACCCTCTTCTTCTTAAGCATTCACACAACACCTCCATGTCTAAGCATCTGTCAGAATCCATGCTGCCCCTGATTTTCTGCCTTAATGTTCTCAATTTCCAAATTTTGAAGGTTGCCCTCATGCCATAAACATTTAAATATTATAGAACACGAGGCTCAAAACATGTGTCGACACTAGAGATGGGCACAACCAGGAAAAATGACGTTTCAAGTTGTTGTGTGTCGGAGCCGGCCCGTTTTGGCTCGTTTCCGTTTGTCGCGAAATTTTTCAAAAAATTGTCGTTTCGTTTGTCGTCTGTCATTAGTACTGGTTTAGGGGGGTAGGGTAGCGGGCTCCTGGAGGCACCTCTCTGGGGTGGGTGCCTCCTCTGGTCCGCTACGAAGGGAAGGCATTTAGCAGGCTCCTGGAGGCACCTCTCTGGGGTGGATGCCTCCTCTGGCCCGCTACAAAGGGAAAAGGAAGGGTACACGACCGTGTAGCCATTGCGTACCAAGTGGCACTGGCAGAGGCACCTCTCTTTTGGGTGCCTCTAGCTCACCAAGAAGGACAGCATACTGGCGTACAGGTTTGGAGTTTTTTGGAACTTTGGACTGTGAGCGAGGTGAGAGAAGAATGCCTCTGCTGGGCGCCCTCTGACTCACTAAGAAGGACAGTGTAGCTTGCGTGTAGTGCAATGCGAGTACAGATCTGGCTTAGGGTTGGGGTTAGGGCAAGGGCTAGGCTTAGGGTTATTACGGGTAAGGTTAGGGTGAGTTAGTGGGCTGCAACTCTGGGTGCCTCTGACCCACTAAGAAGGACAGTGTACTGACATATGGGTTAGGGTTAGGGTTAGGGCTAGGGTTATAGTGGGCTTTTTATGCCCAACTGGCACATCCCAGAAGTCTCAGTCAAAACCTGGCCAAGTGGCCATGCGATTGGTGGAATGGCTCCAAAAATTTGCATGGTCCCATCCCATGGCCAGCCCATCATTGCGCAGGTGTAAAAAAATAAAAATAAAAATAAAATAAAATAAAATAAAATCAATGGGATTGGGGAGAGAGACATTTATTGCAAGGAAAACCCACTGCTGCTACTGTAAAAATTCAGGCAGTTAAAATACCTAATTTTCGCATGTTTCTGTGTGGTGCTTTGGTGGGTTTTTGGACCACGATTTCAAAAAAATATTGCGGTTGCCATTTTGGATCCCCCCGCACCGCATGGCATGGCGAGACGATGAGGATGCCCCCCCACCAGAGTAGCCCAGGACAGGAGAGGGGGGAGGCCGGGGACCCCCCCCCCAGAAACCACCCCTCTGGTAGGTGCCCTCACTCAGGCAGGCATATTTTCGCCTGTTTTTTTGGCCGGGAATTGGGTTTTTTTTAAACTTTTTTTCTGTGCCACTTGGCATCGCGCGATCGCCGCAATGCCATGAACGACAACGACAAATCAGACCCAATTTTTCTTTTATCGGTTCGAGTTCGAGTTCTGACGGCTTAATTGCCGTTACCGTTTCCGTTCCGTAACGGAAACGAGGAACGGAAATGGAAATGAGAATTTCGCCAAATCGTGCCCACGTCTAGTCGACACATTCAAGTAAAATGCATGTGCTGTATATATGTTCCCATGGTGTTCATTATATCCAAGAATCTTGCCCGCAAACTGTGGTGCTACTTTGCCATCCTCTCAAAGCTGTTCCTGTGGACCCCTTGGCTTGCACTGCAGTGAAGGAGAGATTGACAGAGGATGTTGTTCGGTAGCTGGATTCTTGTTCTCAGGGACAAGGCATATTGGAAGCCCTAGAGCCAGATTTCTTTCCTCTGAGTTTTATGATGCAGAATGGTTGGCTGATCTTCTCCCTTCCCACAGATTCCATCTGTTCTGACTTAGCCAAAATAGATATAATAATTCATTTGGTCCTAAGGGGAAAAGAACATACCCATTTGTGGCTGTTCATATTCTCTCAAGAGAAAAATGATGTAGCTTGGCTTCCATCTTTTCACCAAGAGGAATTTAAGGACTTCTTTCTGATTTGAAGCGAGGGGCTAATTTATTTACCGCTCTCAAAATGAGAAGAATGCATATTTGCTAGGCTGAAGCAATTCAAAGCAAGCAATTTATCTGCCACTATTGTTTGTGAAACAGGAGATAATTGCTTGATGGTGATTTGGGCTCACTGATCTTGTTGATCATTGTAGTTATAATTTATCCAGGAACTGGTCCTTGAGGATAATTGGGAAGTACACATCAGTGTGGGCCACACAGGTGCATTCAGTTTTCTCTTCATATTGCACTCCTCAAAATAATAGATGCAGTAAGAGCTTGTACATGACTATGTTTTGTAGTGGTGTATTATAGTGTGTGTATACTTTTGCTTCAGATGCCCAGTTCAAACACCTATTGGTGGAGGAACAGGTGTTCACACTTAATCCCTACTCAAGAGGTATGTGTGGAATAGTCCCATGATATTTGTCCAGTGGCCTGGTCTCTGTGATCTTCTTTTTTTCCTAAATAAGGATGCTGTTGATCAGAGGAATATTTGCCAAAGGATGCCACAGACTTACCGTAGACTGTGCAACACTGCCATTAAATAATATAGTGGGAGTGCTGCAAGGACTGTGTGAGGAAGATCAGGGACTTTATGTGTGAATGAGAGACTGAATAGTTTTCCTGCAAAATTGTCTCTGGGCATGGAACACTCACACAACTTCCTACCGGGGGAGAGAATGGTTCCGCTACCACCAATTTCTGGAAATGGTGGCCCAAATACCAGGGGGACACCTGCAATGCATTGCCTTAAGTCCTCACTTTGTGAGGGCTGAAGGGTTGGAGTCTGGGTGGTGGGTTTGTTCATATGGCCATACATTTTAGAAGGCTGCATTTTGAACTGCCAGATGTAACTAACTCACAACTTCATACTGCTAGCTCTTTATTGGCATTTCTGTTTACAGTATTTTTTTTAAAAAAGTTAAAAATAACAAGCATCTTTGTAAGATTTCTAGATCTTGGAAAATAGCTTCAGGGTTCACCATAGATGGGTAGCTAGCTAGTAGCTACCAATAATATGGGAGATTGTGTTGTGAGAAAGACTGAGACATGAAAACCAATTGAATAGAGAAATAACAGAGAGTTATGTATTTACTAAAAGACATTTATTTTTATTTCTGATGTAAACAAGCTGTCTTCCGATATATATCCATTAGTGATCTAGTCCTCTTTCTGATGCATGTTTTCCATTGCAAAGAAACAAGGAGATAGGAAAATAACAAGCAAAAATTTTAGTTGCATGTGATAATGTATGCCCCTCAACAGCTGCGTATATATGCCATTGTGCTATCGCTTTTCAGCATTACTTGGTTATTGCTTTTATATTGTTGTTATTATTGTCTGGAAAAAGTGTCTTTCCCCCTCTCTTTTTATTGTGCTGGCAATTAGGAATTAGTGTGCAGTTAGAATGTAGTCTGAAAGAGTTCTGCTAGAAGCAGGCTATGAGTCTCTTGAGGCCCTATTCTTTAAGCAGTCATCTTTCCCAGTGTTCTGTTTTTGATCTGTTCAGAATTATGAGTAAATGAAAACTTTTTATTTTTTTCTCTTACAAATGTCTCAAAATGTATTATTTAGACTGTAAGTACCAGTTGATGAGAACATAATGGTGCGCTTCTCTGGGGGAGACTTTAAGCTAATTTTGCTCTGTAAGTGCTTATCATTGTGCAGTTCATGTTTATAAAAGCAAATTTCAAAACTCTGCAACACTAATAGCTCCAGGAGAGCTAACAAGATTACATTGCTGCACATACCATTTCCCTGGCATAAATCATTCCTCAGTGCAACCAACACAATCATAATGCTAAAAGCAGGCCAGCAGCCAGACACAAATGTATCCAGAAGACTGATTTCATCCAAAAGGTAATGGGAGTTTCAGGGTCGTTAAGTACTCAAGACATCCAGCTAGGTGCAGTGGACAGAGTGACTCAGTGGGGCTAGGTTAGAATCCCTGCTCCATTATGAAAATTCACTTGGGGTATGGAACTGGTAAACTCATATATAAGAGCTCACTTATCTTGAAAGCTCTATTATAGTGGCTATAAGTTGCTCAAGAGCCTTGTTCAAAAGAGTATTTGGAAATGTCCAAAAGATAAACACAATATCAGAGTTCAAGGGGCATTCATTTTCAACAATGAATGCAACACAGCATCCTTTCTGGTGGTTAACTACCCTGTCTTGTGGAATAATGGATGGGTCCCAACACACAGGCGATGCCATAAACTAAGAGAGGCATGGGTCATGCATAAAAGTGGTTAGTTGCCCTCCTCTGAGCATATTTTGGGTTCTGCTGAGCCTGTTATTGATTCGTGTCAGCAACACCATACATTTGGAGTGGGTGGGTATGTATTTATAAAGGGTTGATGGTATTTGCCAACTATATGCCAGTATTGGAGAACATTATTTAGACCCATTCCTTGACAGTAGGAGAGAGTGGGAGGATAAGAACGAGCTGAACTTCCTCTTGCAAGGATCCAACAAGTCTGTGAGACATCGAGGCTTGCTCTCTTTGCTGTTAAAGCAGCCTCTCGCAGGTGGAACGCAGAAGAAAAAGTGTGTTTAGATGAGTTGCGTCATGTTTGGGGTTTTTGTCTCTTGTGAGGTTTTACCGAAACTGCAGAAGCTTCATTTTATTATGACAAATTTCCTGACTAAATTGCCTATCTGTCTTAGGTATTGTATGACTCGTGCCCTTGGCAAGCTGAATGCTTGCGGTTGTTTTTGTTATTAGCATGTGTCAATTTGAAAAGGTCTGAAGACTTCTTCCATTAAGTACCTGCTTTATTGGAGGTTAAGGATTGTGGTCTCAATAGTCTAAAATGCTCTTCATGAAGCAACAGGGAGCCTGAGAGGCAAAGAGGTTTCTGGGTGTGTTCCCCCACTCCATTTCATGGCTGAGCAAAAAAAAAAATGTCAACAGAGACATCTTACTTGTTAATCAGAAGCCAACTTTCTGACAGCTCCACTACCATTTTGGAGGTTGAGCCATTGTCACTGGTGGAAATGACAAGAGATCTCAAAAATAGCCAAGCCGTCATTCCTTCCTCTTATGCTGTATAAGTTGATGGGATGTCAGGCAGCTAACTTGGGAGTTCTTAGATGAATTCCCTATTTGAAGGAGAATAATAGAATGCACAACACTCCTCTTTCCTATTACCCACACTTCCTTCTACCCATCTTGTATTTCAGAACTAGGAATGTGCAAGGAGTCAAGGGTTTTTATAATACTGTAAATTTACCTGATTCCACTGAGACTGCAGAGCTGGCCACGAACTCTGGCCCTTAAGATCATAAGGCAGGTCAACAAAGAACACGCAATTATGCCATGGCAAAATCCTTCTTCATAGTTATGCCTGTGAAAAGTAAACCAGCACATACTTCAGAGAAGCTTTTCTCTGCTAATCCTCACTTTGATTTTTGGTTGCACACCCCTCCAGGGGGATCCAAGCAGAGACTCATTAATTAGCAGCAAGAAGCACTTGTGAGTTATGCAAGTATAACTAAGCTATAGTATTTTGGCCATCTGAAAAACAGGCACCCCCATGCTATATTTTTTAAATGCACGTAAACCCATGCTAGTCAAAGGAGGCATGTTTTCTTTGGTGAAGCTATTGATGTGATTCTTCTCCTCACCAATGTTATAATGCTGTTAATGAAAGCTCATTATAGTATTCTGAAGAGCTCCAGGCTTTTAAAGTGTTTGCACGGAAGTATTTGGTAGGGCTGGTGACACTGGTTACAGTGATGGTGGTGGCCATGAAACTCCAGACTGTGTTCTGCTGACATTCCATAGTAGCATTCCAAACTTAAGCAGTGTTTGGCTGGAGAACAACTAAGGGACCCTTGGTGTCTATCAGGGAGAAAGGCTGGAGGACAACTAAGGGTGTCTTCCAGGGACAAAAAATGAAATAAAACCCAGTCAATACACAACTGTAAGATAGACTTGAATCATGTCTTCTGTTTTAAAAATCCAACCAATAAACTTCCTTCTCACCCAATGGAAATTACCTATGCTAAGAAACTGATTTGGGCAAATTCCTAGTTTGTTTCTCTGCTGAAACAAAACTCAGCCTGTGTAGCCTTGGGCAAGGTATACAGTCCCAAAAGAAAGGGATAGTAAACAACTTCTGAGTACTCTGTACCTGATAAACCTTGAAAGGGATTGACATTCTGAGGGCGTTTATACACGACCCCTAAGCTCCGCCGCAAATGGCTGCAAGGTCCGGACCTTAAAAATGTTTACCCACCAGCTCCGGACTTTGCAGACAATTAAGTGTGACCCCGCCCACTTTAGCGCGACCAAACTGCACTTTTCTTGTACCTGGTCTTTGATGGTGACAAATATTTGATCCGGTGTAAGGATTTCGGGGCCCTCCTGGCTCCGTTTTTTGCGCCCGCCCCTTTAAGAGATGAATGCTGCCCGGAACAAAAATGTGCAGTCTTTTCTTTCTTTTTTTCTCCCTCCCTCAGGCAGCCAGCAACCAGGAAGTGCGGAGGGGGTGGGGACAGAGGAAGACAGAAAACAAACTAAGATCTCTGGTCTGAATTTAAGTGGCCAGCGGATCTTAGGGGTCGTGGTAAAAGGCCCTGAATCAACTTGATGGCACATAATTCTATTATTAATAAATCCCTTACATCTCAACTGTTTTCAGGATGTTTGCAAATGTGACTTACAAATTGCAAGATAAAACAAACTGAGTGGTTATGCAAAAGAAAGACAGAGGCAAAAACTTATACTCCCTGGGATGGTTGGGTGACAGACAAGTTAATTGGTCAGAAGAAGAAACAACAGATAATCTTGCAGCTTTTTAAGGACTAAGAACTTTAACTGGAGATAAGGTGTGGTAGACTGCCACTAACACCATCAGATGCACATGGGGTCCTTCTGCAAAACCTTATACTAAATAAAACTTTTGGGGCACTCCCCAATGGAGGATTTATTCTTGTAAAAATCCTCTTGGGTTCTGCATGGATGTTTGGCTACTTTCTCCATCACTCATATGACCTCTCCATTGTCCCACTTAATGCAAAGCTTTTCTTCTGTGACTTCTTGCCTTTTTAACTCCTCCTGACAGCATGGTTATTTTCAGTATCTCTTTGTACCAGAGAGTAGAGTTTAGCGCTGCATCGCATCTCATTTGAAGCAGATGCCTGAGCGAGAGTTTCCAAGGCAGACATTTTTAGTTAACAAAACAAACAAACAAACAAACCTCCCTTCAGCAGGGAATCTGTTGCAGAAAAGGGGGCTTGTTGGAGATTTCCTGCAGAAAAATTAGTTTCACAAACAGAACAGAATATTTTTAAAAGAAAAGTTTGGATGAAAATCCCAGTGAACTCTGCAATCTTTCAGCATCACACACTAGAAAGGATGTGTGTGGAAGAAACACTCTATCTGAAAAAGCCCTCGGTCTTCAATGAGCTAGCTACAAGACCTTTGGGGCTATAAGTTCTGTAACTGGTTTTATTGAGTAAGTGGAAGTAGTTCATAGTATTGCCAAAGCTGAATTGCTTAGCCAAGCCTCAAGTGAAGTAATTAGGGGAAATGTAGCTGACTACTTGTCAGCAAAGTATACATTAACAAAAAGTAAAAGAGACAGACAGATACGTCAAGGTCCATCTCATCAAGATTCTTGTTGCATCAGCCCCAAGAATCAATCTAATCTGATTGCATAAAAATCTCTTCCCTTAAACCCAACACAGCAATTTGATCATATTTATTGGCACATTTTGACCTGTACATGCTTCTGTATTGTACTTTTGTGTGCTTACATATCACCACTAAAACATATCTGAGCAAGGTCGAGAACAGTGGTTCTCAACCTTCCTAATGCCGCGACCCTTTAATACAGTTCCTCATGTTGTGGTGACCCCTTGCCCTGCTTGGAAGAGGCCACAGGCCCCCTTTTGGCAGGCCACTGCCACAGGTGCCATAGAGAACTTCCCTCTACAGGCACCCTCAGCCAACTGCAGGCTCTGGTGCCATTGACTGACATCCCCTCCAACCTATCAAGCTGTAACTCACTCTTCCCCCCCTTCCTCCCTCCTCCTCCAGACCCAAGCCCTTTGTGCCTTTTTCTTTACTGGCTCATGGCGACCTCAATAAAATGGTCATTCGACCCCCAAAGGGGTCCCGACCCCCAATTTGGGAACCACTGGTCTAGAACAAGTTGTGTGTTTATCCATCCATTCTCTTTGAATCCCATCTTTTTTACACATATGGAATTAAGATATATTACATTTAAATAGAATATATGTGATTTAAACAAAAATGAATAAAAGAATTAGAACATTAAACACAATTTTAAAGAAAATCCAGCACTCACCAACTTATTTGCCACAGACACCCACACCCCAGTGAGCTCAGAAATGTCGATATCATTACAAGTTGCATTTGCTTCCACATTCGGGTGTGAGAAGTGTGACCTGTACTGGGGGGGGGATCAAGTGGAGCAAATTTCTGAGTAACAGTTTCAAAAGAACACTAAAAATGCATCAACTTGAGGAATGCAAATTTCTAAACAGGCTTTGCATAGTAATACAGCTGCGTGTGTTTGGTAATTATCACTTTGGTAGGTTGCTTAGCCAAAATTACCAGTGCTTTGCATATTTTGTTTGTAATTCTGTTTGGGGTGCGGGATGTCAGAATTTAAATCCATAAAGCTAATTACTCACATTCCTTGACTACTGAGACAAGTTAGCAGCTTTTTCCCCCTGGAAGGAGTTCAGAGAAACCAATTCCAGCTTATCATAAATGTAAGCTCATGAGCCCTACTAACCCTACCCAGGTCAACCCCCTATGATCTCTTTGGTCCTTGAACCAAAACAGGGTTTATTATTACCAGGGTGGGGTTAAGAACACAGCTGTTTTGACCTGTCCCAGTCTAGTTGCCTACAATGACCAGTTCTTAAATCCAGTGTGACCAGGCCCTCTATCTCCTAGGTCAACAACATCACCAGGAGGTGTGTGAGTCTTGTGGTTCTCAATGGAGTCATCCACACTCACCTGAAAAGTGGAGCCCACTGCAGGAGGGTCCAGACAGGGTCCAGATGCCTGCCTCAAAAGCAACAATTCCTGTCTCTCACCCAAGTGCAGTGGTGGGTTAACCATTAAGCACAATAAGCACATGCTTTGGGGCAGCAAGGGAAGAGGGGGCACCACAGAAATTTTCCATAGCTGAATTTCCCATGGGCCATATGGTGCAATACTGCAAATGGTGCAGCTGAGCCAGGTTCTGCAAAAAGCCCCCCACACACACAGAGACAGACACACATTAAATGAAAAGATTACATACACATATGTACAATAATAACAAGATCACTCAGACAGTGTAGACTTATGGCAAGGGTTATGAAATCAAAGGGGACCCCCCATAAATGCAGGAGAAGCTTTGTATGCAATCAGTTGTCCACTGAGAATGAGAATGTGCCGGGCTAACATTGTAACTGTGTGTCAGGATTTAGCCTACATGGCCCTGGTAACTGCAGGACAAGGGCAAACCTGACCCTGGAATTGCCTGGTGTTTGCAGGTTCTGCCCCTGCCCTGAGCAGCAGCTACTAGGCCACTCATGAAGCCCACCTGAAAGCCTGGAGGGAAGGCTTTTGACACAGTCCCTCACCAAAGGTTGCTGACAAAACTGCATATTCAGGGGATAAGAGGGCAGGTCCTCATACGGATTGAGAATTGGTTGAGATACAGCAAACAGAGAGTGTCAATGGGCAGTTTTCATAACGGAGAGAGGTAAAAATTGGTGTACCCCAGGGACCTGTCCTGGAACCAGTGATTTTCAATCTGTTCACATATGACCTGGAGACAGGGATAAACAGTGAGGTGACCAAGTTTGCAGGTGACACAAAACTTTTACGGGGGGTGAAGACCAGAGAAGATTGTGAATTGCTCCAGAAGGATCTCTCCAAACTGGGAGAATGGGCTGCGAAATGGCAAACACGTTTCAATGTAGGAAAACGTAAAATAATGCACATTGGGGCAAAAAGTCAAAACTTTAACAACTCATGGGCTCTGAGTTATCCGTGACGGATCAGGAAAAGATCTTGGTGTGCTGGTGGATAGCTCAATGAAAGTGTCTACCCAGTGTGTGGCAGCAGTGAAGAAGGCCAATTCCATGCTAGAGATCATCAAAGGGGGGATTGAATTAAAACAGGCAACATTATAATACCATTGTACAAAACGGTAGTAAGGCCGCACCTGGAGCACTCCATACAGTTCTGGTCACTGCATCTCAAAAAAGACATTTTGGAACCAAACAAGGTGCAGAAGAGAGCGACTAAAATGATTACTAGGCTGGGGCACCTCCCTTACGAGGTGATAGCATCTAGCCTGGATGCCTTCAAAAGGAGATTGGACAGATTCCTGGAGGAAAAGTCCACTACAGGATACAAACCATGATTGGGATGTATAATCTCCAGGCTTAAAGCCAGGGTACTTCAAAGGCCAGATGCAGGGGAGTGGTATCAGGAGACAGATATCTAGTCTTGTGTGCTCCCAGAGGCATTTGTCGGGCCACTGTAATATACAGGAAACAACTAGATGGACCCTTGGCCTGATCCAGCATGGCTCTTCTTATGTTCTGATGTTCTTAAGGCCTATTTAAGGAGTGGATCTCCCTCCCAGGCATTGCCTCAAGAATGCAAGTGTCTTCTGCTCTTGTACTTTGGCCTGTGGCTCCAGCCTTGCCTTGTTCCATTTTGTTCAGTGCAACAAAAATGTAAAAATAATATTTAGTTCTGCTGAACTTTATAACATAATTGTACAAGACAATATTGAGTGTGCCTTTCCATATGTAAAAATTGACTTTTGTTTATTTTTTAACATTAATTGTTCAGCTGAGCATTCATTTTCTCAGTTGAAGTATATTAAAAATCCCATCAAAACAACTATGCAACAAGGCAGGCTGGATGCCTTATCTCTATTAATTATAGAAGCAGATGTGTTACATAAGATTAGTTCTCCATCGTGGCCTTCATGAAGCCACACAGATGAGTTTCCCAGGCGCCCCTGCGCCAGAGGTCGGAACTTCCCTAGCAATAGGAAAGTTCGTTAGTCTCCGCCCCCGCACCCTGCGCATGTGCGTGGGTGTTCCCGCCTAAACGCCTCAGTTCCTCTTAACCGCCACAGCTAGAGGTTCTTCTCCATTGGTCTCCGTGTGTTTCTCTAAAAAAAAAATCCTCTCGTTTGGCTTTGACTTCGGACTGGTTTTTGGCTCATCTCTTTCGCGCCTCCCTTCAAACATTGTTCCATCTGCCAGGTCAAGATCCCTCATACAGACGGGCACGACCATTGTCTTTTTTGTCTCTGTGAAAATCATCGTACCAAGACTTGCCCGATTTGTAGAGGTTTCAGTTCTCAGGCCCTTAAAAATTGACGAAACCGCTTGGCAAGTTATCTTCTCGAACGCTCCCTTCATCCGCAACCCATGGAGCAGAAAACGGTCAAGGTATCCCGTAAGTCGGAGGCTTCGGGGCGGGTAGAAAAACCTAAGAAGATTCCGGTTCTCCAAGGTGTGGCGTCCTTGAAACCTAAAACATCTGCCAGCCCGTCCCGTGCTACGCATTCAAAGTCCTCTTCGAAACCTTCAAAGACTTCAAAACCGCTCTTAGCGCCTCCAAAGCTGTCCATTACCTCGGGTTCAACCTCTACGACGGCTCTCACTTCTTCTTTGGCTTCGCCTTCGGTTACTGTCGAAACCGAATACTCTGGTTCAGCAACTCCATCTGTCCCTTCGGCTCCTCGGTTAAAGTATCAACAATTGCTTCCGTTGGATCCATCGGAGTCATCATCCGATGATGACGCAGCCCTACCTCCCAATATCACCTTGATGGGCTCCACTCCGACAATGGATTCTGGGACCTGTCGGTCCTCTGCAGAAGGGACCGGTCAGTCCAGAGAGCCCCCATTGCGCTCTCCATCCCTGGCTTCTAAAGCAGCCTTGTCCCCGGTTCCTGCCCGGGAGACCGAATTCGAAGAGCGTGTCTCTTCCCTGCCTCCGACATTCCCTTTGGGTTCGTCTTCAAAGCCAGACAAACACCGAAGTCGCAAGCATGTCCAGCTGCAGTCGACTATTCCAGCAACGTCGGTCGGTTTTGACTCTTCTACCGCCGCCTCCCAGACCAAATCCGTAGCCGCGGGTGTGGTCCAGGCTTTGACACCCCCTAAGCCGACCAAGGAGACATCGGTTTTGATGGAGCCGCCTAAGAAGAAAAGGCGGAAGGAACGCCATATACAACCTCCTTCTTTGGCTGTTCATCTGATTCTCGCCTTTTCCCTCTGTTTCGACGGCAAGCAATGGTCCATCCACACCTTGGACCATGTCAAATCCGACCAGATGGCCTTGGTTCCATCTTCTTCGGGGTCTAATAGGGAGGGGGATGAGGCTTCAGAAGTCGAATCCGTGGCATCGGAAATCTCGGATTCGACATCTTTACAGATGGTCCCCTCTCCAGATTCTGAGGTTGACTAAAAGTCTCTTCCATCCTCCTCGAACTCAATGAGGAATTACGCCAATTTCCTCATACGGATGTCAAAGACAATTGACTTGCCTATCCACCAACGTCAACCCAAGAGAGTCTGCCACATCTTTGGCAGAATTGCTAATGATGAGACGGCTCCTGTCCATCTCACTATGATTCCATCCTTCCTCACCATGGTGGAGGACTCCTTCCAGGCAATGTCAACCACCACAGTCCCACGCAAACTTGAAGAACTCTATAGAGTGCATGATGATAAGGCACCTTAATTGAACAAGCATCCACCTCCAAACTCTGTCGTCGTGGCATTGTCTCAGGTACAATCACGTACCAAGCAGACCCCTATCCCCCCGTCCAAAGAAGGATGGAAGCTGGACACAGTTGGCCGGCACCTTTACTCTTACGCCATCCTCCAACACAAGATTGCCAACTATCAAGGTGCCTTGGGGGCCTACCAGCGCGACCTTTCTGGAACTGATTCTGGAAGACAAGCGTGCTGAAGCGTCGGCCTTGTACAAGGAGTCCATGGCCCTGGCAGCCCAGCAGATGCGAGCATCCAAACACTCTTTTGCTGCTGCCTCCAGAGTGCTTAACTCCTCCATCACCCTTCGGAGACACGCGTGGTTGCGCACTACTGGGCTCTCCAATGACCATAAGGCTCAGATCGAATTCCTGCCCTTTGATGACTCCGGTTTGTTCAATACTGCAACGGATGATCTTATGGAGGACAGGCACAAGAAGCAGGACACAGCCAAGAAATTAAATGTAATTCCTTCTAGGCCAAAGCCTTCCTTTCGTTTTCAATCTAGAAGACACTTCTGGCCTCCTTCAACCCAGTCGTCCTCCAAACAGCAGCGCAACCGTCCTACCAGGTCTTCTGCCTTATCCAGCTTCGCCTCTAAGTCAAAGAAATCTAAATCAGCTGCCATCTCTTCCAAGCCCAGGGATCGAAGATCTCGAGATGACTATTGACTACCACGCTATTCGTCTCAACCCATTTCTTTCAGCCTGGCAAAACATCACCTCAGACCAGTGGGTCCTTTCTGTTATTCAAAGAGGTTTCCTTTTAGAGTTAAGTTGCCTTCCCCCGTTGGGAAATTTAGTTCGCACCTCTCCATCACCATGTGTTCTGGAAGAGATTGCTTCCTTGCTTCAGAAACAAGCAATTGAAATAGTTCCAGGGCCCATCGCTCATCACAGCCTCTTCTCCCGCTATTTCACGGTCCCTATTCTGGACTTGCACTTCCTCAACAAATTCCTAGTATACAAAAAATTCCGAATGGTCACCTTGGAAAAAGTCATACCACTTCTTCGCAGAGGCGACTGGTTTGGAGTTGTGGATCTCAAAGATGCATACTTCCACATCTCCATCCACCCACCTCATCACCACCTGCTTCGATTTGCCGTAGGTGAAGACGTCTTTCAATATTCCGCCCTGCCATTTGGTTTGGCGACTGCACCAAGAGTCTTCACCAAGTGCATGGCACCAGTGGCAGCATACCTCCGCACATTAGGGATCGTTGTCTTCCCCTACCTAGACGACTGGCTGATCGTTGCAGACTCTCAGGACAAGGCCCGCCAAGACATCGCCACTGTCTTCAACACCTTAGAGTCACTGGGACTGCAAGTCAATTACAAAAAGTCACATCTCGACCCATCTCCAGTCGTAAACTTCATCGGTTCCATTCTGGACTCTACCAGGGCCATGGCTTTTCCACCGAGGAACAGGATTGCAGAGATCCTCCATCTACTGCAATTATTCCAACTGCACCAGGTCATCCCAGCAGTCGAGGTCCAAAGACTCTTAGGGTTCATGGCCTCCATGACCTCCGTCCTGTTGCATGTGAGGCTTCAACTCAGACCTCTCCAGGACTGGTTCCTCCAGCACTTCGACCCTCTTTGGGATGCTCCCAACAAACGCCTCCCCATCCCTCCGGACTTACCTCATCATCTTCGCTGGTGGTCTTGCCGGTCCAACATCCTCTCTGGACTTCCCTTCAGGAATCCATTTCCCACCATACAAGTCACTACAGATGCCAGCAACACGGGTTGGGGTGCTGTCTGCCTCTCACATTCCATCCACAATGCCTGGACTCCACAGGAGCAACAGCTCCACATCAACGAGTTGGAGCTGCTGGCGATCTTCAAAGCATTCCGGGCGTTCATCCAACACCTCTCCGGCAAAGTAGTACTGGCAGTGACCGACAACACAACCGCCATGTACTACATCAACAAACAGGGCGGAACCCACTCACAGCGTCTTCTGCAGCTCACGATCCGCTTCTGGGATTGGTGCATCTCCAACAGCATTCACCCCATTGCGATGCACTTACCTGGAGAGGAGAACTCCGACACCGACGACCTCAGCCGATGACTTCAGGCGACTCACGAATGGGAACTGCATCCCAGGACTTTCAGCCTCTTTTGCAACAAGTGGGACTCTCCTCGTGTGGACTTGTTCGCTTTCCAATTCAACACCAAGTGCCAGGATTACTGCTCCAGGGCGGGGAAGGGACTTCAGTCCTTAGGAGATGCTCTCCTCCTCCCTTGGTCGAGGGAACCTCCTTTATGCCTTCCCTCCTGTGCCTCTGATGCACAGAGTAGTCATAAAGATGCTTCAGGAGAGAGCCAACCTCATCTTGATAGTGCCTTGGTGGCCTCGACAACCCTGGTTTGCATCCCTTCTACAAATATCCTCCGACTACCTAGACCTTCCCCACTCTCCGGACCTGCTCTCGCTGGACAAGGGCCAAGTACTACACCCGGACCTGACTCGTCTCCAGCTCACAACTTGGAGGATTCAACCTTGATCGGGCCTATCATTGAATCCTGTCGCAAGCCTTCCACTACAAGACAATACTCCTATAAGTGGAAGAGGTTCTCTCTATTTGCGGCAGATAAGAGGGTTTGACCCAGTCAATCCTTCCCTTACCTGGGTATTGCAATATCTCCTTCATTTAAAACATTCAGGACTTACTCTGCTTCTCCTCGAGTTCACCTCTCAGCGATTGTGGCTCACCAGCCACTGTTTTCAGAGGCAGCTGCATTCTTTAGACACCAGAGAATGAAGCATTTTCTCAAGGGACTCAAGAACACTTTCCCTGACAGGAAACCAATTCCACCTCAGTGGTCTCTGACCTTGGTCCTTCGGGCTTTGCAACGCCCTCCCTTTGAACCTATGGCATCTACGGACCTAAGGCTCCTTACCCTGAAAACTGCGTTTTTGGTTGCCATTACTTCAGCTAGGAGGTCCAGTGAGCTCTGCACTCTTAGGTGTGACCCTCCTTATTTGCGTTTCCACCATGATAGAGTGGTAGCTTACCCAGATGTCACTTTCCTTCCGAAAGTGGTTTCTTATTTTCATGTATCTCAGCTGATTGTATTGCCTGCTTTCTTTCCCAATCCTACCACCAGGGTTGAACGGGACATGCATACACTTGATGTTAGACAGGCCCTAGCTTTCTATGTCTCTAGGACCAAACCTGTTAGAAAATCAAATAAACTGTTTGTGTGCCATGATCCTGCAGTACTGGGTACTCCCGTCTCTTCCCAACTTTTTGCCCATTGGATTGTACAGACTATTAAGCTCTCTTACGAACTAGCCAAGGTTCCCCTACCCTTGGGCATCCGAGCTCACTCCACGAGAGCTTTGGCCTCCTCAGCGGCTTTTCTAAAGGGTGTACCCCTGGATGATATCTGCCAGGCAGCCACCTGGTCGACACCTGATACCTTCGTGACCCACTACAGGGTGGATGCCCGCGTGAGGTCAGCCACTTCCTTCAGGAGGGCAGTGCTTTCCTTTGTGATGGCATGACTACCCTCCTGCCAGTGAGTACTGCTTGCAATCACCCATCTGTGTGGCTTCACGAAGGCCACGATGGAGAAGAACCAGTTACTTACCTGTAAAGGTGCTTCTTCAAGTGGACCTTCGTGAAGCCACACAGCACCCGTCCACCTCCCCTCGGACCGTCACACCCTGACTGGTACATCCATTACCTGTCATACTGGCGGTCAAGAGGAACTGAGGCGTTTAGGCAGGAACACCCCCACACATGTGCAGGGTGTGAGGGCGGAGACTAACAAACTTTACTATTGCTAGGGAAGTTCCAACCTCTGGCGCAGGGGTGCCTGGGAAACCCATCTGTGTGGCTTCACGAAGGTCCACTCGAAGAAACACCTTTACAGGTAAGTAACTGGCTCTTTTCAGGATCTGATCTACAACTTTGTAATTTAAAAGGTAGGAGAAATCTTTTCAAATATAAAGAAAGTGGAATACTGTATAAATATAAAAATTATTTTCCATCTTACTGTAAGTTTTGTTTAATTTCAATACAGTAATACCTCAGATAAAAATGTCTTTGATAACATTTTTTTCAGATAACAAATGGAAATTTCTGGTTATAGGGCTGCCCCAGATAACAAATGCTTCATAATGTCTTGCAAAAAAAGTGTACTCGGGATGTATTGTACCCGCTGTAGTTTGTGGAGGGGTGGGAGGATTTAGAGCATTTTTCATGGTTTTTGGAGCCGTTATGGACATGTTTTGCTGAGGAATTTGGACCTTTCAAACTTGGAAATGTAGGGAGCTAGCTTTTATTAATCTTTGCACTGGTTTTCTTTTGCATTTTTGGTGGGAACAGGCTCAGGTAGTCATGCTGCTTTCTTCCAATCTTTTCTATTGCTCTGTAGGCAAAAATGGGATGGATTTTTCTTCCTGCTTATGTTTGTCTGTTTGCATTTCCCCCATTGCACCTTTGGTGGGAATAGGTTGCGGTAGTCTTGCTGGTTTGCATTGCACTGCAGGAGAGGTGTTCTGGAGCAGGTGTTCCAGCACTGCAAGCCTTTAAAGTGCACTTTATAAAGAGGTCTGGAAAAAAACCCTCCCATATTTTTGTATTTTCTTGGACCTCTGGAACAGATTAATCTGTTCCCCATTCAATTAAATGGGAAACCGCATTTTGGATAACAATTTTTTTGGATAACAAATTGCCTCTGAGAACAAATTAAATTCATTATCAGAGGCACCACTGTACATAAAATTTCATTTTATGGTTTTATTATTGTTTATATTTTGAATTACATATATACAGGGGGCACCAAAATCTTAAATGGTTAGGGCCTCTAATGGTCTTAATCCAGCCCTGCCCAAGTGGTATGCTGGTCCCTGTCTCCAAAAGCATTTCAGTTCAGCCACAGTAGATTTCCCAAGGCCAGGCTAGCTGGCTCAATGTCTTTCTCACCAATATGAAGAGGGGGTGGAGGACTGAGGTGACTTTCTGCCTCATCTTTGGGCAGCCTGAGCTACACCAGCACACTCTGTCCTGGGGTCCTCTTTGCATATATACTTCCAGTCCTTTGATAGCTCTGATTGCTTGCAAAGCTCATTCTTAGCCTGGAAACCCTTGAATAAGTTTTCTAAGTAATCCCTTGGGAATCCTTTTTGCCTCCTCTTCCTCAAATACCACATTGGAGAGCAGATCCCCTATTCTGCATTCCCTCTTCTCACTTCCACCTTCCACCTAGTGAGCCTCGTGGCGCAGTGGTTAAATGCCTGTACTGCAAGTAAAACTTTCCACCTGGGTTCTTAGCAGGCTCAAGGTTCACTCAGCCTTCCATCCTTCCGAGGTCGGTAAAATGAGTACCCAGCTTGCTGGGGGGGCAATGTGTAGCCTGCACTCTGTAATTCAAATTGTAAACCGCCCAGAGACTACTTGTAGTAGTATGGGGCGGTATATAAGCAGAACACTTTGCTTTCTCCTTTCCACTTAGGATCTATCTCACCACTTCTAGTGCCTCCTTTATGTCTGCCAGATCCCAAGATCCATTTCTTCCCTATAGGGGGTCACTCTTCTGCCCCTCTTCATCTGGTTCCCTGCTCATGCCATCTGGGCTCATCCTGTCCAGGTCCCCCAGAGAATCATCACTCTCCAACTTCACTGGAGAGTTCACTGTCCAGAATTTGACTGGCCCTTCCTCTGACAGGAGTGCCTGTGCAGTGTACCATTCTCACCACCCTCAAAAAGCCAAATGTGTAGTTGAATTAAATTTTTTTAAAGATGCCTTTAAGGCTACAGTTGCCAAGAAGATCATCTGCATGGAAAAAGCCAAAATGACACTTTTTCCAAGTTGAGAAAGATAATTTTAACATATTCACTTTGCCAATTCCTATTTTTATTTTAGATCCAAAAGATCTCAACACTGAATGCATCATTCTAATGCATAATGAGTTATCAAAACAATTCTGACTTGCAGTGACCCAAAGAGGGTTCCAAGGTGTGTGGGATGATACTATAGGGAACACACATACTCTGAGTATCTATTTACTGTCACCACCAGATTAATACTTGTATATATTTAAGAGAGTCAGACAACAGGTTTTATAGTTTAAACCAAAACAGGAAATGTTTATTAGTTTACAATTAGGAGTTCAATATTACGATAGCTTCAGCAGATTTTAACCTATTTTAATACAATCATGAATTCTTATAATAATGTAATTGTTATATCAACCAGACCCTTATCAGTGGCATGATCTCACACCAGACCAACTGACAAACCATTCTTACTCTCCAATAAATTGTTGGCATAGCAAGGCCTACATCCAAACATATGGCAAAAGCAAACCTCAACATGACTCAGCAGTTTGCATGTCTCTTTAAGACCTTACTACTTAAGTCATGGTTCTAGCCTCATACACACACACTCCTCAGCCACGCCCTGACCTGCCTGACATTGGTGTTGTTCCAGAGGCACAGAGAGAGTTGCAGAATTGCTTCTGACTTATTGCTATTTAAGGTTGTATTTTATCCTTTTGTATTTATAACAAGCAAGGCAGTATATATATGTGTGTGTGTATAGCTCCTTATCCCTTTTTATGAGCTTTATCACAACTGCTGTTGCCCTAATTTTCTATTTTGTATATTTTCTGTACAGATATTTAATGAGTGTTTTATTATTTTCATAGGTCAACCCGTTTACCTTTTCCCCTTAGAATATATAGATAAAGAATATTTTTCATATACCTTTTGTGTCTACGACTCCTCCTTTAATCAGACTGCAGCACATAATACCCAAATAATACACCAATCTCCCAACAATCCATCAACATATCCCAACATAAATGACCCTCATTCTCCTAACTGAACTTTCCAGCACCCATTAGGTTTCCATATATAGCATTCTTAGCCCCTCCTATCAGCTTGGTTATTGGCTATGCAAAACAAACTAATGAATATTCAAACTAGTTTTCCCTTTTTATTACAGATACCACTGCTACCCTCCAGTGAGTTTCCATGGTGATTTGAACCCACGACTCACAAGTCATAGTGTGACACTTTACCCCCTACAGCACACTGGCTTTTTATGTTTTACTATGCCTTTTTAAAATGAAACAAAAATATTACTTGTAATACAATGGATATTAATGTTTATTACTTATACAACGGATGCCATTTATTTCCTAAGTATATACATATTCAGTAAGCTGCAGACATTTAAGACATTTCAGAAAGTTATTATGACATCATGTTCCTTTATTTGATTTATTAGTATATCCCATCTTTCTGCCATTACTGAACCCTGCAATAATCTCCTAGTCTTCTGTGCTACAGTGACGTATGTTGTATTTCTACTAAAACTATGGTCATAACAGTCATCAGTATGCTGATGACACGCAGCTCTACCTCTCCTTTTCCACTTCTGTAACGGAGGCTGTGCAGACCCTTGATTGCTGCCTGGCTGTGGTCATGGAGTGGACCAGGATTAACAGGTTTAGACTCAACCCAGAGAAGACCGAGGTTCTGTTCGGGGGGGGGCAAATGGGTACAGATGCCCTCTTCCCAGTCCTAGCGGGATTGCCCTCCACATGGCAGATAGAGTGAGAAGTCTGTTCATCATTCTGGATCTGGTACTGTCCCTGGAATCCCAGGTGGCAGCCATTTCCAGGGTGGTCTTTTACCAACTTAAGCTTATCACCAAGATCGGTCCCTACCTTGACAGGGACTCTCTAAGGATGGTAGTGCAAGCACTGGTCATCTCAAGGATAGACTATTGAAGCACTCTCTACATGGGGCTTCCCTTAACCCTTGTTCGGCGACTGCAGCAGGTGCAGAATGCGGTGGCCAGATTAGTGGTGAGTGCAGGCAGATTTGACCACATCACCCCTATTCTGGCTTGCCTGCATTGGCTACCAATTACCTCCCGAATTAGGTTCAAGGTACTGGTTTTGATTTACAAAACCCTCCATGGCTTGGGACCAGAGTATCTAGCAGAGTGTATCACACAAAGGTCAGCTTCAGCTTGTCCTACCAGAAAACCACAGGCCCTCTTGCTTCAGATTGCCACCCCTCGGGAGGCCCATAAGCTCCAACATGGAGCCGGACCTTCTCGGTGGCTGGCCCAACCATGTGGAATCACCTCCCTAGCAAGATAAGAACTGCTGAACCCCTCTCGGCTTTTAAGAAACTTTTAAAAACCTGGTTATTTAAAACCTCTTTCAGCGATTACTGAGGTTGTTTGTTTGTGAGTCTCAGTTGCTGCCCTGTAAGTCTGCTTTGCTCACCATCTTGTATTATCCCGGTTCGTGTGTTTTCATTTTTTAATCTTTTATCTGCTACTTTGTGGTGCATCTTGCTGTTTGTCTGTCTTTATGCTGTTCACTGCCCAGAGATCCCATTGGGAAAGTTGGGCAGTTTATAAATGCAAATAAATAAATAAATAAATAAATAAATAAATAAATAAATAAATAAATAAATAAATGTGCAATATTAGTTTCAATCAGCATATTTTTTGCAAATTTAATGCAAAAGGATCCTTAAAAATATTATTTTTTTTATCATTCTTGTCATCCCTATCCTCCTCTTTTGGTGATGTAGTACAGCCAGCCTAATAAATCAAGTGATTTCTGCACCTGCAGTTGTTATATTCATCATACATCTGGCACCAGCTTTACTCAGATTTGAATCCTGCTTTTCTTTTAACAAGCTGGCTGGACAACTCAGTAGTAGAGATGGGCACGAAACAGAAAAATGGTGTTTCAGTTTTTCGTTTGTCATTGAGAGGTCTGTTTTAGTTCGTTTGTTTGTCGGGAATTTTTTGAAAAAATTTGTTACTTTTTTTTGTTTTTTTTTGTCATTTCTACCCACCTTTTGTGCAATTTTTAAAGCATTTCCATGCGTGGGCGTCCCCCAACACCCCAGACCAGAGGGAAAACACTAAAAAAAATGGATGCTGGCAGAGACTCAGTGTAGCGGCAGGCTTTGCCCAGGGTGCAAGGCAGCCGCAGAGTGACTGCACTGCGGGGCAGGGGAGGGTACTCACCGAGAGGTATGCAGCACACACGCACACAGGGAGGCTGCAGGACTGAAGCTAGAGTCGCAGAGACAGCAATCCCACCCTAACTCCCACCAGAGACTGCAAGGAGGACGGGGGCTGCCAGAGGTTTTTATGCCCTCTGTGGCTGCCAGACCTGCCCGCCCAGTCTGTGACCTGAGCATGCTATTGGTTGAACATGATCCCATCACATGGCTTGCTTCCATTTTGTGGCTGGTGGCGACATCCATTTTAAAGGGAAAAGAAAAATATATCGCGATGGGAGAAGACAAAAACAAATGTTTTAAGGACCCCAACCCCCCTGGTAGGTATTATCAGACAATATAAATAATTATCGCTGTGTTTTTACGGATGTCCAGGGCGTTTTTTAACATTTAAAACAGCTCATTTCATTGCGCGTCGCCATTAACGGAAACGAAACGTTAACGACCACAATTTTCGTGGTTCTGTTCGTTTCGTTTCATTTTCATCACAATTTTTGTTTGTTGTTTTGTTACGTAAACGGAAACGACAAACGGTAACGGAAATGAAAAAATGTTCGTTCCGTGCCCATCTCTACTCAGTAGTTTGGGTTTCCAGCTACAAAGCCAGAGGTTGATTATTACTATTATTATTATTTTGATTAACTCAGAGTAATGTACCTGGTGCTTTCTCTACTTGATCCTCACAACATGCTTAAGCTTAGCAAGCCTTCTGTTTGATAGTCTAGGCTGAGTGAAGCACATGGGCGGCATGGCCACTGCCATATTGATTGCAGGATTTTGGGAACAGCCCTTCAGAGAAATACATTTTCCGTACTTCAGCTACAAGAAAATAATAATTAGCTATGGTCACTCAGTGGGCATCATGCATATGGATAGTCAACAGTAATACAGAGGATTGCTATGGGATAAACGCAAGGGAAGCGGATGTGTATGCTGTGCTATTATTCATGTTAATGACAGCAGCAGTGCTTTATAAATGGCTTTAGTTTGCCAGCAATGGTCCATTTGATTTCTTCTTGCTTCCCTTTTACTGTATCCTGCAGTGTGCCAAACCCTGGCTTAGGTGACGAGTGGCTTTAATATTTCTTCTCCTGGCTGACTGATTGAAAAAGACTGAGGCATATATTTCTCTCCTGTTTAATGCACACCTGAATAATAATAATAATAATAATAATAATAATAATAATAATAATAAACATTCTCTGCCAGTTTGCTACAAGGCACTCACAACTACATGTGGCAATAAAAGCGCTACTGTGTTGCTTCATGTTCAAAAACAGTGCCAGGACTGTTGGAATCAACCTGCATTATTCAATGTCAGACACGCTTATGCTCATATGAATTAGTAACTCCTCTGCTTGGCCTGTCTTCTTGGTCTCCATGGCAACTGTTTCCAGTGCCATTAGTACCTCTGGGGCCCAGGCTTGGTGTGCATGTTTCTCTCTTTTAACAAAGCAATTGTCAATTAATAGCTACAGTGTAACCATATGTAGACATTTGGGTGACCTTTTGTTTTATTTATTGCTTTGAACTGCACATGCCTTTATATCTCTGTCTGTTTTCACAGCACTCATTAAAATTGATGCTTAAGGTGGATGATAAGGGAAGTGTCCTGAAAAAAAATTCAAACCCAAAACATTTTCAAATTACTTAGTGCTGCAGATTATGAGGTAGCATGTTTGGACATTTTATGAGAAATGTCCCATCTGTGCAGTATCCCTACAACCTATTTCCAAGGTATAAAACAATGGTGGGTAGTGCAGTTTGTACTAAGGGGTGGGATAGACAGACAGATAGATAGATAGATAGATAGATAGATAGATAGATAGATAGATAGATAGATAGATAGATAGATAGATAGATAGATAGATAGATAGATAAAATAGTACAGGGTTGTAACAATTAGTTCCCAATTTTTATATTTATTTAGAAGGCATTGCAGGACATTTCTATGTGTCAGTGTTGTCCAGAGTGTCTTAGCTTTCTTGTTTGCTTGTTCAGTTGCTGTTTTTGTTGCTTCTATTTACTTTTGACTTTTTGACTTTTTATTTATTTATTTATTTATTTATTTATTTATTTATTTATTTATTTATTTATTTATTTATTTCTAGACTGCCTATCTTGGAAAAAAGCCACTCAGGGCAGTTTGCATGTTTTCCTTCACAGTCTTTGTACTCATTACCCCACAATGTTATTTAATTTGACTGGGTGTGGTAAGACATGATTGGTATTACAACAACCTGAGATGTCATCATCGTACTCGCTTTGGTCACCATAGTCATTAGGACTGAACTGTGGTGGCAGAATGGTGGCTGGAGCTACTGAGGGCTAAGATGGTAGAGGATGACAGTGGAGAGGAAAGGGTCCTGTAACAACATGGCTAGATTCTCAACATGTTCTGAAAGTCACAGGAGGAAGAAGCTTTAATTAGAGGAATGACAAAAGTAGCTCCAGTTCTTATGTAAGCAAGTCATTTTTAAAAGCAGTAGCTTTTCAAAATGAAGGCTGTTGGAAGACACTACCAACATTTCTTTCTTTTGCTTGTTTTATTAAAACTCATCAAACCAACCTGATTTGTTTATTTATTTGCTTATCCCAGATTGAGAGACAGGCGTAATCCCTTGTCAATCAGACTCATCAGATTTTAAATTCAGATAGAGTAGTACCTCAAGTTATGAAATTAATCCGTTCCAAATGCATTTCTTAAGTTGAAATTTTCTTAAGTTGAAACAGAATTTCCCATAGAAATGCATTGGAAACTGATTAATCCATTCCAAGTGGGATATCACCCCCACTGAAAAAAACACATTAATAGGCATGCAAACAACAGCTCAGCTCCCTACTGTTCAACTGCTTGAGAAATCCACCCAAAAGTTCCAAAAAGTTCACAAAATGGAGCCAAATATATCCAAAACAGGCAGTTTGAAAAGGTTATTTAAAAAAAGAAGACGCCCGAGTTCTCAGCTTTCCTGTTCAAAATCGCTCCTTCTTCTTCCTAATTGCAGGGCTTGAGTTGGGTGGCCACAAGATGGCAGTATTGCTATTGCAAACAAGCAGGAGCTATTTTGAAAAGGAATCTTTCCTTTCCTCTTAACTCAAAAAACCCAGGCTTTTTTCATAATTCAAATTTTATTCTTAAGTCAAGATGTCTAATCTTTATGCACCAGAATGCATGTCATGAGGTTAACATGCCACTGGGGACTATTATTACACTGTTAGTCCTTTTTGTAAAAACATTTGTCACTTTTGAAAAAAAAATGGTGGACTTAGGGAGGGCAAAATATTCCCACCACACTTCCAAATTTGCCCTCTCCAATTGACATGCTTGCAAGATACACCAGAAGTAAGTTGAATGATCCTTGACAAGTCAGTCTAAGGTTGCCTTCCTCGTTTTCTCTCCCATAATCAATTGTCAACTATGCAAATGGTCAACTATGCAAATAGGCATACTATCATCTCCAGTAAGCAATGTTCCTTATGAAAATAAAATTTCCAGAGGAGGTAAGCTGGCAAGCCCAGCAAAGCAAGCAACTGTGAATGGCAAATATGCTAGAGATGAAATATCTCTGAGGTAGAACAGAAGCTTAGCCTGGGAGGATAAGGAAAAGCTCCTGTGCTCATATATTGCAGGATCAAAGGAGCCATGAGAGGAGGAGGATGTTATTCCCCTAAAAGCATCAAGAAAGCTGACAGGAAAAAGAATATTAATTCATTTGAAATATGTTGCTGGGCGGGGGTGAGGAGGAGCTTTGTGGCTATCCTGGAACACCAGAATAGGAAGGAAGATGGCGGATGGCGGCAGCGGTCGTTCATGGTGGCTGCTCCCTGGCATGCCCGGAACTTTCATTCATCAGCTGCCGCCCCGTGCTCTTTTTTTTTTAGTCACGCTGGGTCCGCCAGAGCCTTTTAGGGGGGTTCAAAAGAGGGCTCGAGTCTGAGACTGAGTTTTGGGATCTGAGGTGATGTCAGAAGAAGTTTGCTGGGACGTTGGTCCCGCGGCAAGCCGTTCCCTTGATGGAGTTCGAGCGCTCCTTCCCCCTTGCCTCACCTAGTTGGAATTCTGCTTACCTCTGCCAGCGCCTGTTGCCAAGTGTCATCTCCGTGGATGGTGGCTAAAGGAGATCCGAAGATGTTGGAAGCTGGAATGCCAGAGCCCGGTCACGCCGCTGCTATTGAGGTTCAGTCTTATGACCCCCTGCCACCTGCCACACTCCATCTGCTAGGGGTCTCACCTGCCGTAAGCTGCCCCCCAACACCCAATTTCCATCTCAGGTTGTTGGAAAGGGCATTTGCCTGGGTGGTGAAAACTTCGGAGGCTTGGCTCTTTTGGCTCCCCGACCATCGGGAGCCTTCGGCAGAACTGTGGGCCAAGATGGCGGCTTGGTTTCATCTTGACTGGCCGCTGGCGCTAGCTTCCACCCGCCGCTCACCTCCTGTCCGGTGCTTCCGAACTGGCTCCCACACCCTCGCCCTCTTCAGCTGTGTTGCCTGCTGCATTGAGCTCCCCGAGTCTGGCGTGAGCCTCTGGGGTATGATCAAGATCTCCCCTCCTTCTGCCGTGGTTGTGAATGGCCAGGCGTGCATACAATGGAGGGGGAAGGATGCGGGGAGTATGCGGCTGTTTTCAAGCACTTGGCCCCCGGGGGGTCCCGTTGGCTTCTGAGGGCAACGGATCGGCTCCCGCGGTGGTCGCTGCCTGATCTCGCCTATCACCATAATGGCTCGCCGCTTTCCTTTCCTCCCTCCCTGGCCGTGTGTGGATCATCTGTTGCTGAGCATTGCGGGGGGGTCCGTGGCTTGGGAGTTTACTTCGATTGTCCGCCCAGTGGGGCGATGGGCTGGCTGATTTCAGGGGCCCTGGGCAGGGTCTGGCGTTCTGGAGGAGGACCTACATCATGAAGAACATTTTCGCTGGGAGTCTGTGTACCCTGTGGTTTCATCTTTCTGGCTGGTTGGGGGACTCTGACCCAGTTCTCATGCTTTGAGACCTGTGGAGCTATGACCTGTCATTGAGAACTAGTACTGATGACTGTCCCTTGCGCCCGCCTTGGCTCGCTGAGCTAATTTGAACTTAGTTTGGGCGCTTTCAACTGGGTCTGGGCTTTATAACTCCTAATAGTTTGTTTCTGGGATTTGAGGCTGGAGGGGGGGGTATTGCAATTACTTCAGCAAACCACCTGTCGAAGCAGTTATTATCGTCAAGGTCGCATTTTGGTTCCACCTGGCTGACCTGGCTAATGCTATCTGCCCAAGCCTCCACAAGTGGCTGCTCTCCTTTCAAGGTCTCTCAATGCCTGTTTTATCTACTCGCTCCCTTCCCCTCTTTTATCCATCTGCTCTGGTGTGTGCCTGTTTGATGCTTGACGTTATTTTTATTGGTATTTATTATTGTTATTGTTTTTCTATTTTTATTGGGGTTTATTGTATTTCATTTATTGTTGTATTTTTGATAGCTTGTTATTTTGTTGTATTGCTGTTGTTCATTTTATTTTTATAGCATTTTTTCCTTTTCCCTCTCACCCCCCCCCCCAGGTCACCATGTCTGCAGGGACCGCTATTCCCATTGTGTCGGGCCATGGGTGTTACACAAGGAGTTGGGGGGTTAGTCAGGTGAGAAGAACCCGGGTCAGGCAGCTCATGCCTGTCCCGTGTTCTGACCCCCCAACTCACTGCCATCCCGCCAGTGCCCCGACCTGTCCTGTCTTTTGATGAATGCCAGGTTGGTCCACAATAAGATCCCCATCCTTTATGATGCCATCTTGGATGGGAGGGCCGACCTGGCTTGCATTACTGAGACCTGGGTGGGAGGAGAGGGGGGCTTCGCTCACCCAGCTGTGCCCGCCCGGGTTTCAGGCTCAAGGCGTGGGCAGATCGGAGAGTCAAAAGGGGGGAGGGGTCGCCATCATTTACAGGGAATCTATTCCTGTCAGCAGGGCCTCGACATTGGTCAGTCCGGGGTTAGAGTGCCTTCACCTGTTGGTGGGACAGCAGGATAGATTTGGCATTGTGCTGGGTTACCAAGCTCCCCACAACCCAGCACAATCCCTACCGGAGCTCTCAGAGTTCATTGCTGCAGTGCTGTTGAAGTCCCCCCGCCTGTTGGTGGTTGGGGACTTCAATGTGCATCCCAGTGATGGACTTTCCGGTGCGGCTCTGGAATTTATGGAGTCCATGACCTCCATGAGTCTATCCCAGCATGTTTTTTGTCCCACCTGCAGATCAGGGCACACCCTAGACTTGGTATTTACCTCCATGTTGTGGGGTTCCGATCTGGAGGTAGGGAACATTGTCTCACTGCCGGTGTCATGGTCAGATCATCACCTGCTGTCCTTTTCCCTGTCGGTCACGGCCCCTCCCCATGGGGACCCCCGGCCACTTGTTTGGGCCCACCCCCAGAGGCTTCTGGATCCAGTTCGGTTCCAGGAAGCCTTCGGGGAGCTTCCTGGCAGCCTGGCTGACAATCCGGCCAAGGCAGTGACCGATCAGTGGTTTGAGTCAGCTTCTCGCGCCATCGACCGGATCGCCCCCAAGCGCCCCCTCCATTGCAGAGCTCGATCTTCACCGTGGTTCATGGCGGAGTTGAGAGCGATGAAGCAGGAGTGGAGGAGGCTGGAGGAGGAACCGGGCGGCATTTAATCAGGCTGCTGTTGTGATCCAGACTAGACGCTACATTCGTGCAATCAGGGAGGCCAAAACATCCTTCTACTCCCTGAGAATTGGTGAGGCCTCGAACCGCCAGGCAGAACTTTTCCGGGTGGTTCGAGTGCTCACCAATCCTAGTCTGACGAGGCCTTCTCCTACTGAGTTCAGTAGTGAGATGTTCGCAGCCTTTTTTAGATCTAAGATAGAGGCCATCTGGACCAGTCTCAACTCCGGTTGCTCTAGTCCTCCCTCGGCACCCCCAGACACTGCACCCCCTCGTTCTCCTCGCATGGTTGAGTTTGGGCCTGTTTCCTGTTCGGAGGCCTCCAGGGCAATTGCCCACTCTTGGCCCACATCCACCCACTTCAACCCTTGCCCCTCTTGGCTTATAAAAGCAGCCAGAGGGAGTATGCCAGAATGGGCGTCTACCATCACCACGGCCTCCTTCAGCGAGGGATTTTTTCCCTCTCGCCTGAAGGAGACTGTGATAAAGCCCATTCTCAAAAAACCAGGCATGGCGTCGGACATATTGGCCAATTACTGTCCGATCGCCAACGTCACCTTCATGGGCAAGGTTCTTGAGAGGGTGGCCGCGATCCGACTCCAGACTTTTTTGGAGGAACATCAGCTTCTTGACCCATGTCAGTCTGGGTTCAGGCCTGGCCAGGGAACTGAGACAGCTTTGGTCGTGCTGCAGGATGACCTCATCCGGGGGCCCGACAGGGGTTGCTCTACCCTGCTGGTTTTCCTGGATTTGTCAGCGGCCTTCGATATCATCGACCATGG
This sequence comes from Phrynocephalus forsythii, assembly GCA_029282475.1. Lineage (NCBI taxonomy): Eukaryota > Metazoa > Chordata > Lepidosauria > Squamata > Agamidae > Phrynocephalus > Phrynocephalus forsythii. Next base: position 18,281,083 of record JAPFRF010000004.1, read on the forward strand.
TATCCTACTGGACCGGCTCTCCGAGGTGGGTATCGGGGGCACTGTTCACAGTTGGCTCCGGTCCTTCTTGGAGTGCCATCCCCAGTATCTGCAGCATGGGGGTGAGTTGTCGGCCCCGTGGACACTCCCTTGTGGGGTTCCGCAGGGCTCGTCTCTCTCCCCCATGCTGTTCAACATCTATGTGAGGCCGCTGGCAGGGGTCATCAGGAGATTTGGAGTCTGCTGTCACCAGTACGCTGATGACACACAGCTCTATCTCTCCTTTTCCACCTCTGCAGATGAGGCTGTCCAGATCCTCAACCAGTGCCTGGATGCGGTCATGGCATGGACCAAGGCTAACAGGCTCAAACTCAACCCCGAGAAGACCGAGGTGTTGTTCTTCGGGTGTTCCCCTTCTGGTTATGGAGGCCTCTCCCCAGCATGCAAGGTGTTTCCCTCCAGCTGGCGGACAAGGTTCGGAATCTGGGCATGGTTCTGGACCTGGCCCTCACCATTGAGGCCCAGGTGGCGGCCGTGTCCAGAACTGCTTTTTTCCATCTCTGCCAAATTGCCCAGATTCGCCCATAGCTGGATGGGGACTCCCTGAGAACTGTCGTGCAAGTGCTGGTGATCTCGAGGTTGGATGATTGCAACGCGCTCTACATGGGGTTGCCCTTGAATCTTCTCCGGCGTCTGCAGCGGGTGCAAAATGCGTCGGCCAGGCTGGTGGCGGGTGTGCGTCATTTCAACCACATCACCCCGGTTCTGGCTCGCCTGCATTGGCTACCCATTGCATCCCGGATTAGATTCAAGGTCCTGGTTTTAGTTTATAAAACCCTCCATGGCTTGGGACCTGACTACCTGGCAGAGCGAATCACCCAGCGGTCAACTTAGGCCCGTCCTACGAGGATATCACGGGCACACTCGCTTCGGGTGCCTACGCCCAGAGATGCCTGGAAAACCTCAACTCGGAACCTGGCCTTTTCTGTGGCAGCTCCCTCTCTTTGGAACCACCTCCCCTGTGAAGTGCTCCTTGCAGAGTCCCTGCCGGCCTTCCAGAGGGTGCTAAAGACCTGGCTCTTCCGGAAGGCCTTTGGTGACCTAGTGAAGTGTCTTTCCCCCCCGCCATCCATTAGGACAATCAGCCACATGCTCTTGCCAGGGTTAGATTTTTTTAATTTTTATATTTTAACATTGTATGTCTATTGTTGTTCGAAATAGCTGAACTTATTCAGTCTATTGTAAATCGCCCAGAGTTCCCCTTGGGAAGATGGGCGGTATAGAAGCCTAATAAATAAATAAATAAATAAATAAATAAATAAATAAATAAATAAATAAATAAATAAATAAAGATCAACAAGTAGATCTTAGAGCAAAAAAATGACAAAAGTTAAACTGTTATACACACTTCTCATGGACACATCATGAGAAGGCAAGAATTGTTAGAAAAGACTATAGCACTAGGACAAATTGAAGGTACAGTCACCCCCCGCCAATTGCGTGCGTGAGGGACCCACCCGACTCGCGATCACTGAAAATCCGCGATATGTGGATGAAGGTCGGGTGGGTGGGGACAATGCCGCTCCGGGGGTGGGTGGGCGAGGGACGCAAAGTTTTAAAAGGGTTCTGGTGGGGGAGCCAAGCACTTTTCTCCACCACCAAGAGCCCTTTAAATGTCACACACAGCTCGCTCGCACCCCGAGGGTAGTCTGGACCAGTGGTGTGTGATCCTGGGAAAGGACTCTGGCTGCAGAGACAAATGCTTGTCTCTGCAGCCAGAGCCCTTTAAAGGTCCAGAGGGGGGGGTGCGGGCTTGTCTCTGTGGCCAGAGCCCTTTAAATGTTGTGCACAGCTCGCTTGCACCCCGAGGGGAGTCCGGACCAGCGGCGCACAATCCTGGGAAAGGACTCTGACTGCAGAGCCAAAACTTTCCCCCCTTTCCCTCAAGCCCTTTTGTGGTACTGCGGTCCCGCAATATAGCGGGACCGCATTAAATGAACCGCAAAAGGGCGAGGGACCACTGTAGCAGGAAAAGAGGAAGGCCAACTGTGATGTGGATTGGCTCCACAATGGAAGCCACAGTGGGACATTTAGTAGAACTGAGTAGGGCTGTTGTGGAGAGGACATTATGGAGGTCATTCATTCATGGGATGCCGTTAGATAGCTCAGTGGTAGGCATCTGGCTGCAGAGCCAGTGGTTCAGAGCTTGATGCCTCCTTAACAGTAGCTGGATAGTGATCCATAAGGATCCAACTCTGCAGGTCTAAGATTACAGTATGTCAGAGATGGCCTGATGGTTTCTAATAAGAACAAACATCAAGGGAAATGGCACTGCTTCAGTAACACACACACACACACACACACACACACACACACACACACACAAAGGTAAATCCATCATTTCTCAAGAAGCAAAGATTACATGGGATATGACTGTACCTATTATCTAAGGGTTCAAAAGGCCAGCACAGACTGTGGTGAAGGCAATGCTCCATCCCTAAGATTAAGGTCAAACGTTTTAATTAACAAAATTGCCATAGAAATCACTAAGTGTGAAATAGAGGTCATCATAAACAGTTCATCAGCTACCAAAGTCCAGTAGGTCAATAGATTGCTTATACTGTAGGGCTATCTATAAAATCTTCTTCTGTCCTGTGGACACGTTGACCATTTTCTGATACCTCTATTGATTATTTGTTATACCATTCCCATTGAGAGATCTATTAACGTCCACAGACATTCAAAATAAGATCAAGTTTGTAGACACCTAAATGTGATTTGCAGGTTAGATTTCACTAGAGTTAGTTAATGGAGTAACCAGAATTGCTTTAATATCCTTCCAGTGGTTTCCTTGGTTTACAGCAGAGCTGGAATTCTGAAAGCAGCTGCTTACTAGCATCCTCTGAATAAATGTTTGATCACAGAAAACATGGCCTTCTCTCACAGGAGAGGCAGAGGCTTTAGGCTGAGTAGTAAACCAACATGTCTTTCAAGAAACTGATATCATTTCTGTGAAGTGCTTGAGAGCTGCAATTATCTGAATGGAGATGTCCTTTTTGCTTATCCCAGATTGAGAGACAGGCGGAATCTGCCTTCATGACCTTTACAGGGTTCTCATGCATGCAGCTGGAATGTGAGCACATGTGTCTGAGCATTATCTATATGGCTTACCGTGTCAAGTGGGGATTATATCTGATACTCATGGTTTCCCCATCACAACCACTTTTTTCCTTTTGAAGAAGGATGATTGCGCAAAAGAGGAATGCTCTTCATTTCTCAGTGTATGCCCAGCAGGAGGAAATAGCAGCTTTGTGCAGCTAATAGCACAAGCCCCTACCCACTCAGTGTAGAAGATATTTCAAAAGGCTCATCATCTCTCTGAAAGCTAGGGAAGAATGCAAGGTTAGAAGTCTAAATGGATCCATCATTCCAGCACTATATTATATTTGCTATATGTAGGCCATCAGCTTTTGGCATTTTGCAAGATGGCCGTCATGAACCGTCATGAACCGTCATGAACCGTCATGTTCTGTTAAGTATCCACTGCACACTTAGCTGCATTTACAGACACTCTACAAAACGGCAAAAAGCACTCACACAATTCATTCTACACACAGTCAGTCCAATAAGATACTATCCATTAAACTGATAGATTTGGTGTAGTTATTGATTCCTTTATATCATGCATCCTCTGAATAAATGTTTGATCACAGAAAACATGGCCTTCTCTATTTATTCAGAGGATGCTATGCTATTATATCATCATATTCCTCTAGACATGGAAAATTGTCTTTGTATCCCTGGGGATATGAATATGAATCGCGACACCACAGGTGCTACCAAGACCCATTCTGTCCTCCCCAAACTGGCCAGGCCATTCATAGTTCACTGCATGCCATGTGGCTGGGTCAACGTTGTCATTGCACCAATTGTGGAATCAGCCCAGCCAGTTCTTCCTGTGCCCTAGGCGAGGGGCGGGCGGCAGGCGGGGGGGGCGGCGGGGCGGTGGGCAGACGGCGGTGACAGCGGCAGCAGGGGGTGGGGTGGCGGTGGGCGGCGGCAGCGGGGCCGGCGGCAGCGGCAGGAGGGAGCAGGTGGGGGGCGGCAGCGGGCGGGTGGGTGGGTGGCCGGCGACGGGCGGGGGGGACGGATGGTAGGTGCTGGCGGTGGGAGGGCGGGGGGCAGCAGGCTGGCCATCACCCCCTGTCCATTTTGGCGCCCTAAGCAACTGCCTAGTTCGCCTTAATGGATGCGTCGGTCCTGCATGCAGGTCGCCACACATCATCTGAGCAAAGAGATTCCCCATCCCGCCTCCTCAGCCCAGAGTTGTTGGCTGCCCAGAGAGGCATGGAAGAGCTGCCTCAGCTGCTTCCATGATTGGCACAACGATACCAACAAGAGAACCAAGCACCATTCAGGGTCCTCATGGCATCTGTGCTGCCATGGTTTGTATTTGCATCCCCGGGATATGAATGTGAATTGGCCATGCCTACCTTTCTCCAATCAGCTCAAGTCGGCATATGACGTTCACTATAGCATTTGCACCCACCATGACATACTGTTTTGTTTCAGTTTTAAGAGCTCTGAATTCTTCTCCAAATTGGGCTGGGTTCCAACATAATTCAAGTGGGGCTGCATTCTTCGCCACTGCAAGTGATGAGCGCTGCTCTTAAAGTCTGCCCTATGCACCATCTGATTAGTCTGTAGTCACAGATTGGTATGTATGTATTCCCAGTAACTTATAGATGACTTAAAGCTGGATTGAACTATCAGTGTTGCTTCCTGTCACACCAAACCTTTAAAAGTCCAAGTTAAAATTTTGATCCCAATTAGGAATAGAAACTAAAAACAAAATTAATTATAGTTAAATTAGAGTACAGAACACTCGAGCCGTATTCAATAGGTATGGAGCTGAGACTCCAATACTTTGGCCACCTCATGAGGAGAGAGGACTCCATGGAAAAGTCCCTGGTGTTGGGAAAGATTGAAGGCAAAAGGAAAAGGGGACGGCAGAGAACGAGATGGTTGGATGGTGTCATTGATGCAACCAACATGGATTTGACCAAACACCAGGAGGCAGCAGAAGACAGAAGGGCCTGACGTGCTCTTATCCATGGGGTCATGAAGAGTTGGACACAACTGAACGACAACATGGCTGTTTTTATTATGGAAAGGGCTTTGTGCCTGGGATTCACATAACTATTAAGAATGAGAACCCTCTCAGAACAAAAGAAATGGGAAACTTAATTTGGCACCACAAACGTGACTGAATAAATATATATTCAAACTAGTTACTCATAAAAACTAAAAACAAAAATAAAAAAACCATGTACATGAAACAAAGACTATATCTACACTGGATAGTTGTAGAGTAGCCATGTTGCTAGATGGTGTGGTAAATAAATAAATAAATAAATAAATAAATAAATAAATAAATAAATAGTAGTAGTTTGATCTTCTAATTTAAGTGTAAGGGGACCAGTTGAGAGTAGTGGTGATATTTAAACACATGATGTCTTCATCTGGATAGAGTATAAATTGGTACAGTCTAGGTCAGAGTTCAATTTAATTCTTTTGAATATACAAAGTGCCCCAGGATAAATAGCTTTCCCAGTCAATATTGCACAGTCCTCCTAGGACCGTCTGCTTAAGCTCCATGTAAAAATGGAATTTGGTCTTCATTCAAAGGAGGTCATGCTTATGTATGTTTGGCATGTGCACATTTGTGTTTCCTTGTCTATAATTCCCTGTTTACACCAACTACTGTGAATTTAACTACAAACATTGCCTTTCCTTTTGAAATCAATATTCATGTTTGTTATTCCGCTTATCCCACACATACTCCAAAACACTCACCCTTTCTAATTCTTAAATTAACTATCGTTTATAAACCAGAATCAATTTATAGCAGCGGGGGCATAATTAAAAATAATAGCCATCACAGTTGTATTGAGGGGGGGGGAAACTACCTATAACGACTAATAACAGATTTTGTGCTAATTTCAATGCAAAGCATATTCATATGAATATATTATATGGCATCCCTCTAATATATCACAGGTTTCACAGGCATTCGTTACTATATTCCAGTGCAAGATTCTGAAAAATGAAGGTAAATCCCCCCATATCCATTTAGAAATTGCTTTCCTTATGCTAAAGACTCTGCAAAATATAGACGATTTATATCTTTGTCAGTGATTAGACCCCCCAAGACATGGGAGCTGAAAGATTCACAGGCTGGCTTTCAGGCAATGTGGCATGTTTTTTTCCCTGTGGGGAAAACCTGGATATATTTTTCAACCACTTTTGCTGCATACTGCCTCTGAATCAGAGTTTAGAAGAAAATTATTATCTAACTTCTTCAAACTCCCTTTTCAATCCAGGGTTAACATCAATACTAGACAAAAAATAATTACACATCTAATAATTGCTAGTTGGTTTGTTCTTTGTATTAGTCATCACTGTTCAGTTCCTTTTATCTTGGAAAAATAATCTATCAGAAGTTACCCATTCTTAAAAAGCTCTGTAAGAAATAATTTCCCCCTAAAAGTAACAAAGGAAACTCGACTCATTACACAGAATACATAGCAACATTAGAAGCCATTGGTCAGAATTATATCTTGTGACTGATGAAGTCATCAACTGTGGGAATGCTGTGGCCGTGTTGTGTGAATTTAAAACTCCCCAACTCCCCACTAGGTTCCAGGAATGCAGAACCAGTGGTGGGAATTTACCAACTTTAAATCATTCCCTATTCCATTTCAATTGTTCTTATCCCATTCTGAAGGTCTCCTACATATAACCTGACAGAGAGGAGATAAGACATTTCTAATTCCTCCAAAATCAGCATGGCTGATTACATCAACAAAATCATTAGAATAGGTCAGGGGTCCTCAAAATTTTCAAACAGCGGGCCGGTCCACCACCACCCAGACACCACTGGGGGCCGGACCACAGTAAAAAAAAAAAAGGCTGACATGAAAGAAGGGGGGAGGAAGGGGGCAAGTGGGCGGAGCCCCCCACGATCGGCCCATGATTAGTGCATCTCTGGGGCCCCAGCAATGCCTCCTGCTCCAGATCTCCGCCCTGAGGTGCCACCGCTGGCATCCCTCTGCTGCACCTCTTCTTCCTCCTCCTCTTCCAGTGGCAGTGGCTGGAGCAGCTCGCCTTCCTTCATTGTGTTGGAAAGGATGCAGCAGCCCAAGCAAACTCAGGCCCCTCATCACCTTCTGGGCGGCAACTCAGGATGAGGAGCAGCAGCCACAACAGGGGTGGCAAGGCTGGCACCACTGCATGTGGATCCAGCCATGCGCCCTGGCCATCACACCCTTGCTGTGCCCCAGAGGGAAAGCTGCTTTCTCTCTTGGCCTGGCTCAGCCTGGCCAAACGGTGCACTGCAAGTGAGGGAGGGAGGGAGCAAGGACTGGGAAGGAGGGAGGGGAGGCAGAAAGTCCTGCCCAAAGCCACCCACAGCCTGCTCACTGGCCGAGCCCAGCCAGGCTGCGGTGCTCTATTGGCTCGCCAGCCCACCCATCACCAACTGTGGAAAATTGCAGCCCCACCAGCCTCCCAGGAAACAGGCCCGGGCCACCATTGTCCTTCCCTTCCCTTCCCTTCTTCCTCCGCCACCTCCTCTTCGCTGGTCTCTAACCCAGTGGTGGTGGCGGCAGACTCAGCCTCTGGCCATGGCTAGGCTCCTTCCTCCCCTCCCTCGCTCCATTGAGCAAGGCAGCAGCTCGGAGGGGGCTGGGTGGGCGGGAAGTAGCTCCGTTTCCCCCTTGGTCACCTGAGTCCATCCCTCCATCGGTCCACTGCTGTGGCTGCTCCAGCTCGGAAGGTTGGCTGGCACTACCTCTGCCTGCCCCTTTCCTTCCTCACAACCACAATAACACAGGCGGAAGCCACACAAGGAAGGCAGGTGGTGGGGTGGAGGAGGAGCAGGGGTAGGGCCTTGGGGTCATGGAGGGAGTGGGAGACCTTGCCGCAGCCCTCCCATTTTAAATTGCCCTGCTCGGCTGCAGCTGGTGCCCCGACCATCAGGGCAGCGGGTGGGGGAAGCGGGGGACCTTGCCATGGCCCTCCCACTTTGAACTGCCCCACTAGCCAGCATGCTGATCATCTGGGCGGTAGTTGGGGGAAGTGGGAGAAGCGACATAGCCCCCTGCTTTGAACTGCCTCAGCAATGGAAGCAGCTGCGGAGGCTGGCTTGCTCGCAAAGCAGGAGGTAGGTGGGAGGGGTTGCAATTGGTCCCGGGGGCTGGATTCAGGACCCTGGGGCCACATCTGGCCCCCGGGCCTTAGGTTGAGGACCCCTGGAATAGGTGCATCAACTGGATTCCATCCAGTATGTTATATGCCCCCTTGCCATTTGCGCCATTTTCTCTCCCGTTCATGTATCTGGGAGAGCTGGAAGTAACAAATTCCTCTGTTTCAGCAGGGAGACAGGACAGCACTTGATGGGAGATCTCACACCAGATGGTTTTTCTTTTTCTCACACATTTATTGCTCTTTTTGACTCCTGAAAGAAATTCTGGATTAAGAGAAGGAACTGGGTCTTAAAAGTAATCCAAGTCACAACTGTTCAAAGGCTACAAATATTCTTAAGTGAAAGATCTAGCAAACTGAATTCAGATTGCCTGAGGGAATGAAATGCCAACGTGAATCCAGAGTACCTTACAAAATTCATCTGCAGTTTCTTCACTGTTTTACAGTTTTGCGTAGAATACTCAGCTGGTCAAAATCTTTCAGAAGGACATCTCTTGAAAGCACTAAGGTTTAGAGCAGGGGTCCTCAAACGACAGCCTGCAGGTAGGATACGGCCTGCCAGTGTCCTGAATCTGGCCCACCAGCCATTGCAGAAACCCCCACTTGAGACCCCCACAAAAACACTCCCCTCCCACCAAATCTGGTGCCCCTGCAGTGCACAGGTGCTTCTGGAGCCGCTGGCCATGGACCTGGCTGGTACAGTACTGAGGAACTCCTTCCAGCCCCTTTTGGAGCAGTGTGTGGCTCGCTTGAGCTGTTCACGGTTGTGGCAGTGGCGGTGGCAGGGGTTGCAGCTTTTGCTACACAGTGCCCCCTCAGGCCAGACATGTCCTCCTGACACACACACACACCTCTGCCGGACGGGCCACATGAGCACAGGCTGTCTCGGGCATGCACAAGCGGGGTTGGGGCTGCCGTCTCACCGCTGCCATACTCTATGAGGGGGGTGCCCATCGCTTGCTCCCTCCCCCACCTTGACCCTCTTTGGAGTGGGCACGGGAGGGGCACGTTGGGCAAAAACTTTCCTTTCTCTAGGATAGAGTATGTTGGAAAAAGACATGGCTTTCTGCATTCCCACATTCCACACTGTAATGTTTTTAGCAGCAGATTCCCCTTGCAGTCTCTTAAGATTGAATCCATGCTTATTAAAATAATGTCCTATTTTATTATACAGTAGTACCTTGTATAAAGGAATTAATTTGTTTCAAATGAAATTCTGTTAAGCAAATTTTCCTTTATACAAATTTCCCATAGGAATGCATTGAAAATGGAGTAATCACTAATCATGACAATTTTTATGTTGTACGGATTCGCCCCATAGGAGACTCTGTAACTCTGAGATCCAATGTTGTAAATATAAGAGGCATATATTATAAATCCTTGCCAAAACTGGAATCAAGACTGCCTAAAGCAACATGAAAGAAGAATTTAACAGGTGTTCTAGCACAAAACAGCATATATCATTGTACCAATTATGGACTTTTTTAAAACTTAAGTTGTTGACCAAATAGCATGAATATTTACTTTACATGTGCAGACAAACAGCTGTTGGGTCTTCAAAAGAGTGAGATTATTTGAAATTAGAGATGGGCATGAAATGAAAAAAAATCATTTTGTTATTTGTTATTCATTTTGTTACAACGAAATGAATAACGAAAATTGTGATGAAATTGGAACGAACTGAACAGAACCACAAAAATTAGGTTCGTTAGGTTTCGTTTTCGTTAATGGTGACGCGCAATGAAATGAGCTGTTTTTAAATGTTAAAAAACGTCCTGAATAGCCGTAAAAACCTAGCAATAATTATTTATTCTGCCTGATAATGCCTACTGGGGGTTGGGGTCCTTAAAACGTGCATTTACGTCTTTTCTCAGAAGGCTGTATTTTTTTTTCCTTTAAGGGGAGTTAGGGGAAATCGACCCAAAATGGCTCCCAGATGCCTAATATTGATTTCTTGGGTATTAAAACGCCCTGGACATCCGTAAAAACACAGTGATAATTATTTGAAATTATTACCTACCAGGGGGTTGTGGTCCTTAAAATGTTTGTTTTTGTCTTTCTCCCATCGCAATTTTTCTTTTCCCTTTAAGGATGACATAAAATGGATTCCAGCCACAAGATGGATGCAAGACATGTGATGGGATCATGTAAATTCTTGGACAATTTCAACCAATAGCATGCCCAGGTTGCACACTGGGTAAGTGTGGCAGCCACAGAGGGCATAAAAAGCTTTGGCAGCCCCCGTCCTCCTTGCAGTCTGCGGTGGGAGTTAGGGTGAGAGTGCTGTCTCTGTGACTCGTTACTTTAGGCCAGCCAGGCAGGTGTGTGTATCTGTGTTTCTGCTGGCTGCAGCCTGGCTCTTAGGGGAGAGAAAGAAGAGATTTCTCTTGCAGCCTCCCTCTCTGCATGTGTACCTCTCGGTGAGTACCCTCCCCTGCCCCACAGTGCAGTCACTCTGCGGCTGCCTTACGCCCTGGGCAACGCCCGCCGCTGCCTTTGCAGCCTCCCTGCATACCTAGTCTATATTGTGTCTCTACCAGCATCATTTTTAAGTGTTTTTCCTGTGGTCTGGGGCGTTAGGGGACATCCGCGCATGGAAATGCTTTAAGTCACACAAAAAGTGGATAAAAACGAAAAACAAAAAATGAAAAAATGAAATGAAATTTTTTCAAAAAAATTCACCAAAAACAAAAATGAACCCAAACGGACCTACAACGAAAAACCAAAACGTCATTTTTTTCTATTTGTGCCCATCTCTATTTGAAATGTTTACATGCCTAGGGAAAACCAGGCCAAAACCTGTCATTTCATAATTGCTCCTACATGGAAACCATTGGAACAGCAGGTGACATGCAAAGAAGGGTGCAGAACCCCCTCACTCCCAACTAGGGATGGGCAATTCATTTCTGAACCTACTGGTTCTGAAACGACCCACATGAGCCCAAGTGTTATTCAGAGGCCTCCGACAAACAAGCAGCCAATCATTTGCCTTGTTCTGCACCAGCACGGAGGACAGGATGATGCCTGTCCCTCCACAGCTCCTGATTGGCCAGCACCACGGAGAAGCAAAGATGACATTGGAGCCTGCTTCCTTGTTGGAGCTCAGCTCCCTGCAGGCGCAGAACAAGGTAAGCGATTGGCTGCTTGTGTGTTGGAGGCTTGCAAATCCCCACCTGGGCTAGTGTGGGTCATTTCAAAACTGGTAGGTTCTGAAACAAATTCCCCATCCCTACTCCCAACCTTCAAGTGGATGTTGAAGCCATTACTTTTTAGAGCAGCGTGTAAAGGCATCCCCTCCTGAGTCAATCTATAAGTGAGTCGCCCAATCCTGTGAGTTGCCCAAAGTTAAGTTTTAGTTAGTTTGTTCATGGTATGTATTTGTATTTGCATCTTTAATTTTATTTTAGGTTTGTGGTGTGGATTTACAAGTTAATTATTTGTCTTCTTTTGATTGTACATTTTCTGGAGTAGTGCCTGGCACTAAGTCAGAAAATAATAAATAAATAAATAAATAAATAAATAAATAAATAAATAAAATTTAAATGCACTTGCTAGCTAGGCAGAAGTAAAGTTCCTTGTGTACAACAAAGTTGTTCCCATGTAAATGGACAAAATTATGGATTGCAGAAGACAAATAGGGTTGTGCTGTTTTGAAGGCTGTTTATGAGCAATACACAGGGTCTATTGAGATGAATATAGATGTTTTCTTAATTGTTATGGCTTCAGTTGTGATGCATGCTTGCTTAGTGAATATATGAATTAGCAAACAGAAGACATAATTTAAATTGCTCCTCTTTCTAGGTGATTTTAAATAAATGATTTAAATTGCTTTGATTTAAATCAATCCACCCTGTCTTTTGAAGTAGAATTTACCTTCCAGCAGTTTAAATTCCTCAGAGAACTAGAGTCTGTGAGCTTCTTCTCACGCCATCTCACGCTTTCACAACATGACAGAAACAACTGAGGGAAAGCCTTATCAAGGTGGAAGCAAAAATCTCAGTGGAATATATTCTGTACTTTTAAAACCCTGCTGGAAAAAATGTGGCAGCATGCAAAATCTGTCTGGATGAAATATAACATCAGGTGATAGACTGAGTATTGGATGGGGAGAATTTTCTTTTGGTACCCATTTTAAAACAAAACAACCCAAATTATATTCCTCACACTAGTAAGCCAGTGAGAGTACAATTACCTTTACAACAGTGCTCTTTGCCAAATTTGGTGATGGAGGCCACTGCTTAAAAATCAAGCATGAAAATGAATTTCCAGCAGGACTCCAGTATCCGCTAGGGATTGGTTCCAGACCTTCCTGTGGATAATGAAAACTGTGGATAAGAGAAAACACCTCCAAAATCCCCAAAACTGCTGTTTTGTGACATTAGCTTGCTTTATGGCTGCTGTTTTGTGACATTAGCTTGCTTTATGGCTGCTGTTTTGTGACATTAGCTTGCTTTACAGCTGCTGTTTGTAACAACAGCTTGCTTTACAGCTGCTGCTTGTGGCAGTAGCTTGCTTTGTAGCTGCAGAATTATTTATTTAATCTTTTCTTCTGACAACCGTGGATAACCGAATCAGTGGATAATGAATCAGTGGATACGGGGGTCCTACTTTATTTTGGAAGGTTTAAATGTATATGTTATGTGGAAATGCTAGTAATATAAGTACACTAAATTTGTGTATTAGAATGGGCACCTGTTCAAAGAGGCAGGGTGCCAAACTGCAGATCAGCTTTTGGTTGGTAAACAGACCACGTTGAACTGCCGAACCAGTGGTTCATGCCCATCTCTATTCTCAGTATCTCACCGAAGGGAGAAAATATAAGGATTTGCTCTGCTGAATGCAATGGCTGGTCCCAGATACAGTGGACCTACTGAAGGAAATGAAATTTGTTAAGACAATGCGTATGTAAATCCTAATAATTCAATGCATATGCTTTAATTGGTATTAACAATTGGATTTAACCTGGTGATTCTTTGCAAATAGTGCGGTCGTTATTGAATACAGACTGTGTCTTAATATACAATACATTAACAGGTAAAATAAATTTGGTGGTGCCAGGGAGTGTATTCCCCATTCAGCAGATTTACTGTGCCATATCACTGCAACATAATATGTGATTTGCATATTACTAGAAAGGGTTTACAAATATAACTTTGCTTCTTGAGATGAATATCCAGTTTTTGCCTTTGAGGAAAAAGGAACCAAAAGAGATTGTTTGAGAGTCATTTCTTAAATGTACAACCATCCATATAGCTTTATATTCTGAGCACTGAAAGGGCCACCCAGAAGGCACACTATGACTGAATTGAAAATAATCCTCATTAACTGAATGCATTTGTTAATTTGACTCTAGTGGATGTTAACAAGGGGAGAAGCTGTGGATTTAGACATCTCTCACTGTGATGGCAGAATGGAAGCAAAATCTTTAAGCTTGCATATGGGCCTATTGCTTTTGAAAGGGATGATTGCTTTGACCGTGGAATGCAGGGTGGGTGCTGTATTGCAAGGCTGAATTGCTTTCTGCTAACAGAACTTCATTTTTCATGTTAACCCCTACATTGCTAGGGTCTAGTCATTTGAATTACAGCAGCTTTTTAAGCCACGCTGTATATTTGAGTAGAGAGATGCAACATAAATATCCATATACCCTTGTGTCAGTTATACAGATAATAATTTATACAGTGGTACCTTGCATAAAGGAATTGATTTTTTTCCAAATGAAATTCAGTTAAGCAAATTTTCCTTTATACAAATTTCCCATAGGAATGCATTGAAAATGGAGTAATCCCTAATCGCGACCATTTTTATGTTGTACGGATTTGCCCCATGGGCGATTCTGTGAAACAAATTTCCCCTATCTCTGGAAGGTTTTATGTTGTACAGATTTTACGTTATACAAACAGTTTGTTATAGGAGGGCCCACTGTATGGTTAAATCGTTTCCCACCACCACCACCACCACCACCACTACCACCACCCTGTTCTTCAGCCAAAAATTATCCAAGGATAAAGAATAAGACCAGTAGCAAGTTTGATGCCATGGTTCAACGACTGAAGGGAGACTTAGGAGATGAGGGTTCACAACCCCATTCAAGCCATGAGGTTCAATGGATGACCTTGGGCCTAGCACACTCACTCAGACTGATTTACTTCATGTGATGTGAGGGTAAAATGGAAAGGAGGAGATCCATGTAAAACCATGTGACAATATAAATAAAATACAGTAAACTGAATTAGTAAAAAGGCAGCCTTTGCAACATTACATATGATATGAAAGAGAAGATGCAGTAGGAGAAATGAATGTGGAGCAGTAATTAAAAAGCTCCCAGAACCCAAAATGGAGAGGGGGGGAGGGAAGGCCCAGACATCCCCAGTTTTGATTTTTGAGATTACAGTGGACCCTCATATGACAAACGGTTTGTATAACATAAAATCTGTACAACATAAAAAAATTCTAGAGATAGGGGAAATTTGCTTAACAGAATCACCTATGGGGCGAATCCGTACAACATAAAAATGGTCGTGATTAGGGATTACTCTGTTTTCAATGCATTCCTATGGGAAATTTGTATAAAGGAAATTTTGCTTAACATAATTTCATTCAGAATGAATTAATTCCTTTATACAAGGTACCACTGTAGTCATAAGAGTTTATGTATGATTTGGGAAAAAGTACTGCACATTGGAAGTGTTCGGAAGCAAAGAAAACCATGTGTTTATATTTAAACTATATTTGATTCTGGGAGAGTTAGAGGATCTTACTGTAGAGGACAGGGGTGCAGAAATGCCCTTATAAGTACCACATGTGGAACTCAAGTTGTATGTTTGCAGTCTTTGCACTAAATGAATGCAGGGTGAGTAGTTGTACAAGTATCTACCTGGAGCATCAAGTTTATTGTTCTGCAAAGGAGTGCAAATGATCCTGTAATGTCTAGGGCATTATAAAAGCATCAACTTCAAGTGTTTTGCACTGGTATAGTTCCTTGCTTGCTCCAAGGGAGTTTTATATTCTAGCTCTGTTATATACAATCACTAAGTATTCTGAGGAGAAAAGGGGAAGAAATTCATTTCAACTTGTATTTTAATGCAAACATCGTGAATTCACCGTTCCCAAAACAATTCATAAACTGTAAGGCATTCATACAATATTTACATTGGCCCAAATTTGCAGTGCATTTGTTTAGTCAAAAACATGTATATTTGGGCATGTTGGTGGAAATAATATATGAAATACAGTGTTCAAGTGGGTCTCAGGAAACATTGCCCACAAATGCCCTCAAAATATATGTATGAAATTATGTCACAGACTTTTTAAAAATGTGGAAACAGAACAAAATAAGCGTAAGGAATGGAAAATATGAGCATAACTAGAAGTGATGGTTTCCTCCATTTTTAATTCTGGGCTGCCCTCTATTGGAGGAACATGTTTCTATTTCTGTAATTGTCTACTCTACCCCAACCATTCAACCGCAATATTTTGTTTTGGTGTGTTTTTTTTAATTTAGTGTGCTTGTACCAATATATACCGACTTAGCTCTAATTGGGTGCAACTGGGAAGGAATCTGTCTTGAAAGGTGAGAAGTCTTCCATTCCAATTTATCTAATCTTCTACAGTATTTCCCTTCAAAGGCAGAAACAGCTGATTATAATAATTAGTTTTGGTAGCCAGGAATAGAGCAGCTGCTGTTTTTATTTCTCTAAGCACCCCCATCACAGAGTAGCTGAAACATTTGACTAATAATTCCACCAAGTCATCCTGCAATTCTTAATGACACACATCTGTCACCGAGGCAGGGTTGTTTCTGTTCCTTTTTGTTCTTTCCCACCAACCAAACTCCTCATCTACATCATAGCTGAACTGGATGCCATTTCCTGTTAGAGATTATTTTGAAGCAGCTTTTCCTCATTCTCTGTATGGAGTGCCATGCTTGATAGACCAGCCTTCTCAATTCTGGTGTCAAGGTTCCTAGCTAGGCTGCCTGGCAGTTCTGGAGATGTCCCGCACTGGAGAAGGCTGAGAAATAGGGAGAGTAAGTGGTGGGGAGAAAGATAGAGATGTACTAGCCTGGAATATTCCATGTGCACAAACAAATGTCCATGATTTGTAAGCAATTGAGAAATCCTTTTGTTCCCCCGCCCCATCATGGAACTAGTTTAGCTCTGTGATTTCCCATTTTTTATGATTCCAAAGACACCATGCCTCAAAGGGGAAACATGTAAATGGGAGGGGGTGGAGGACCTTGATAAATAGCACAGAAGTTGAGAAACTCCCTGTATGATAACCAGAATATGGTGTGTGTGTGTGTGAAAGATACTTATACAGTGGTACCTTGACTTATGGTTGCTTTGACAACTGAATAATTCGACTTACGAACGCTGTTCTCTGCTCTGCATGACAGCTAACTTTAACATGTCCAACCTGTCAAAGTCACCTGTCATGCAGCGCGGAGAACAGTGTTCACTGCCCATTGCCACCTCCTCCTTCTTGGTTGCTTCGAAGGAGGAGGAGGCGGCCATCGCGCCTCCCTTCCAAACTGCTTGGGATGGCCAAAGTTGCATCATTCCCAGGAAACAATGCAATTTCAGGCAGCCCGGGAGCCTTGCAAGGAAAGCACTTACCTCCGGGTACCACGAGGTAAGCACTTCCCTTGCAAGGTGCCTGGGCTGGGCAAAGATCACAGGGACCATGGATCTTCAGCCAGCCTGGGTGCCTTGCAAGGCAAGCCACTTCCCTTGCAAGACTCCCAGGCTGGGTGAAGATCAATGGGTCCATGTTCTGCCCACACATCTTCTTGCAGCCCAGGCGCAGGTACGTGGAGGTAAGTGCTTCCCTTCCAAGACGCCCGGGCTTTCCCTTCAGTCAAGGGCAGCCTTTGGCTGCTTTCTGCTTTCCCGCCAGACAGATGACTTTGACAGGGCCAACCTGTCAAAGTCATCTCTCTGGTGGGGCTGCAGAAAGCAGCCAAAGACTGCCCTTGATTAAGGGGGGGTTGGGACAGCCTTCCCATAGGAACCTACTAATCCATTTCCTCTGCTGTTCAACGTACGACTTGCTCGACTTCCAAAGATGCCTTCGGAACGGATTCTTGTCATAAGTTGAGGTACCACTGTACTTAACTCCCAGAATTCCATGCTGGCTGAGGATTCTGGCCCTTGTAGTCTAGTACAGTAACATTTTCCAGCTCTGTCAAGGAATCATAGAATCATAGAATAGTGAAGTTGGAAAGGGTTTATAACACCATTGAGTACAAACCCTGCTCCATTCAGGAATATAAATCAAAGGATATCTGCCAGGCGCTTATCAAAATTTCTCTTGAATGCCTCCACTGTTGGAGCACTCACCACCCCTTGAGGGAATTCTCTCCACTGTCATACCGCTCTAAGAATTAGGAGGTTTTTTCCTGATATTCAGCTGGTAGCTGGATTCTCATTACGTGAGCCTGTTGTTGCGTGCCCTGCACTCTGGGAGGGGCAAGAACAGGTCCTTCCCCTCCTATAAGTGCTATTATATCGCCCCTCACTTTTCTTTTCTCTAGGCTAAACATGCCCAATTCTTTCAGTCTTTCCTCATAGGGCTTGATTTCCAGCCCCTGATCGTCCTTGTCACCCTCCTTTGAATGTGTTCCAATTTGTCAGTATTTTTCTTGAAGTGTAGTGTCTAGAACTGGAACAATACTCAAGGTGAGGCCTAATTAGTGCTGAATAGATGGGGATAAGCACATCACAGGGTTTGGAAAATATGTTTCTGTTACTACAGCCTCTAATAGCATTTGCCTTTTTTGTCGACATCACACTGTTGGCTCATATTCAGAATTCCAAGAATTCCATATTCAGAATATGAGAATTCCAAGATCCTTCTTGCTGGTAGTTTTTCTGAGACACATGTCCTCTAACTTGTAACTGTTCATTTGGTTTCTTTTTCCTAAGTGTAGTACTTTGCACTTATCCCTGTTCAATTTCATTCTGTTGATTTCAGCCCAGTGCTCCAGCTAATGAAGTTCCTTTTTAATTTTGTTTCTGTCTTCCAGATTATTAGCTACTGCTCCAAATTTTGTGTCATCTGCGAATTTGACAAGCATTCCCTGTGCTCCCTTGTCCAAGAAATTAATTAAAATGTTGAAGAACACTGGACCCATGACTATATCAAAAATAAGGTGAAATTATATTGTATTTGGGACAGAATAATGTCTCCATTATATCTGTGTCTTGTAGAATAATGTGGGCACATATGAAGTCCACAACTATTCAAAGGTATTTTGCAGCCTACTGAAAAGCAGCAAACACCCCAAACTAGATACATGTCATCCAAGGCCAGTCAGGTTATTTTGGTTCCCGAAAAACAAAATCATTACCCTCCCGGGTGATAAAATGACATAATTATAAATTCTGTAATTAACCATCTGCTGTTGCCCTGTCATGCCACACTGCATCAGTTTCCAGAGGTGGATGCCTTACGCCAGTGGTTTATCACTCGCTCCCTCAGGCTGTCCTTGCCTTGCTCAGGATCCCATAATCTATATCGCCACGCATGCCCTGGGTGATCTTGTCTGGCCATTCCCTCGGGAGGCACAAAGAGAATTTTAACTGGTCCTAGTTTCAACACAGCTATGTACTTTGAGTACGTTTCAGCACAGCCATGTACATTGAGTTAAACCAGCTGTTATCCTTGCTGATGTATTTTTGTCGGGGACATCTATTGGATTTGTAATCTCTACACTGATAATCAGGTGCATTACGTTATGTGTCCCGAGCCTATTCGTGTACTGGTGATGAAGGCTGACCTGTTGGTGTTATGTGGTCAAGGAAGAATTATAGCAAAAACGCTTCCTCCATTCCTGCAGGCTCCGCTTTGTATGCCCCATCTCTCACTGCTTGCGAGACTGGTTTTACAACTGGTTGCATAATTGGTTGTGACACAGAGGGCCTGCTGGAGCAGGGCAACCCACAACTGCCCTTATGCTCTGAATGGGGCATTGGCTTTATTCTACATTTCTTACAAATTATACAATGCCCTAATGCTGTGAAATATAAAAAGCATAGCTACAAGTGCTCCTAAAAGACATTGGTTTGAGGTGTGTTTTGTTTACACGCACACACGCATGCATGCCCGTACAGGTACAGGTACAGGTACAGGTACAGGTACACACACACACACACACACACACACACACACACACACACACACACACACACACACACCTATATTACTTCCTTTTTTCTTTGCACAATAGCATTGCCCTTTCCTTAAATAAGTCCTAAATTGGACTTTCTGGGGGGGGGGAATTATGTGAAAGACATAAAGATATGTGTAATCTCCAGGCTTAAAACCCGGGTACTTCAAGGGCCAGATGCAGGGGAATGCTATCAGGAGAGAGATATCTAGTCTCGTGTGCTCCCAGATGCATCTGGTGGGCCCACTGTGAGATACAGGAAGCTGGACTAGATGGGCCTTTGGCCTGATCCAGCATGGCTCTTCTTATGTTCTTATGTTCTTATACTTCTCTTTCTATATCTGGAATTGGGGGTGGGGGCACTACCTGGACCTCCTCTGAATTAATCCTTACATGTCATATCTAGTTATACTTTATGTATTTCAGGTATGGCTGGTTGTGTCACAAAGAGATAATAAGCTGCCCCTGAGAAGCAGGTTATAGAGATATTTTGGCCTCTTGTATGGCATCACCATATTACATACTGTCATTACCTCCCACCAGAGTAAACAGAGAGTGGTCAGAAAGTTATACAGCATTCAAAATGATAATCAGTGATCATTTTTAAGGAGGCCAAATTACTTTTTCTTTAAATATTAATTACCACATTTCAAAGAAAGAGAAGGGTATTAACTTTTCACCTTTCATTTTTCTCCAAAGGAAGACTCTGTTGTTCATTTCTCTTTGATCTGCTACCAAGATGAGCCTACAAAGAAGCTCAGATAATTTAAAAGGCAAATGCTTGTGTTTCCTCAGAGTAAAGCTGTAATCCTCAAGTAATGGACTTTCTGGAGATAAAAGAAATATCTTAGGCTGTCAAAGCCTGTTCACACGTGCACATTTACCACTGGATTACAGGGTGCAGGTATGCTTATGTCACTGTAGGAGAGTACTTGCACTGCAGCCCACACTAAAATACAGTGGACCCTCGTATAACAAAGAGTTTGTATAACATAAAATCTGTACAACATAAAAAATTCTGGAGATAGGGGAAATTTGCTTAAGAGAATCGACTATGGGGTGAATCCGTACAACATAAAAATGGTCGCTATTAGGGATTACTCTGTTTTCAATGCATTCCTGTGGGAAATTTGTATAAAAGAAATTTGCTTAACATAATTTCATTTGGAACGAATTGATTCCTTTATGCAAGGTGCCACTGAGCAATGTTTTTGATGGAGACACCACACGATTATAGGGCTCAGTGATTGAGCAAGGTTGCCAATCAGATGAACTTACTGACTCGGTAGGAACTGGAACTCTAATATTTGTTTGTTTATTCATTCATTCATTCATTCATTCATTCATTCATTCATTCATTCATTCATTCATTCATTCATTTATTCATTCATTTTAATATTTATATCTCTCCAGCTCAGAGTATATACAGCATGCTTGGAGACAATGAGTATTCAACAGTTACTGTATCAAGAGCATTAAAAACAATATTTAAGTCTAAGGACAATGATTGTGATGAGGCATCTCACATCATTTAGAAGACAACATTATAGTTAAGTACAATAAGCAGACAAAGACAAGGAAAAGAAATGCCAAACAGGGTCAAACACAATTTCTGAAATATTTCCAATGCAGTCTCCCTAGCTATAACAGAGACCCTTTATATGGCAGTTTAGTAAACATTTCCGACCACTTCGTTGATTCCAATCACATTCCCACATCTTTTGCAACCCTAGTAATGAGCCTAGATCTTTCTTCATCAACAATGAAGCAAGTTTTGGCACTGTTCCTTTATTTCAGTTAAGAGAATAGAGAAGATCTTCTGAGGCATCTCATGGTCTGCTGATGATAGATAGATAGATAGATAGATAGATAGATAGATAGATAGATAGATAGATAGATAGATAGATAGATAGATGAAGCATTTCTTAACAAACTGTAACATGCAGCAGTAGTTAAGGAAGGTTGTCTCCTACACTTTAGTGTTTTGAATGGATGGTTTAAAATTATTATAAAAATCATAAAGGAATGTGAACAATCTAAGAAACAAAAACAGCCTTCTGACCTAACGAAAGAGATAAATATAATACAGAAAAACTCATTTGGAAACAATAGGTTGAATCCAGCCTAATGCTACACTTTTACACAAACTTAACTAAGAGCATTTCCCAATGAGCTCAATGCATCTTGTTTCTTAGTTTCTTAGCAGGCATATACTCGTATATGATGTTGCAAGTTACTTGAGGTTTCTTCCCTTAGAGCTGTAGTAAATTTATCTATTCATTGATCAACCTCTAAGAAGAGGGAGGGGAACCCTTGGCCCTCCAGATGTTTTGGACTACAACTCACAGATTTCCAAGCCTATATTGACAATGATAAAGGACTGTAGTCCCAAACATCTGGAGGGCTAAAGGATCCCCTCCCCACCCCTGTTCTAAGATCTGTTGCCAAAAATAACATTTGGAACAGTTAACATTTTCCTTGGCAGATCTATTGGTTGTCTTAAATCACGCAGCCTTTTCGTCAGATGTCGTTTTCCCTTTTAATGATAAGCAATGTTATATGATAATCTCTGTTTCTGTTCTGGTCATTTTTCATTTCATTTTCATCATGACACTTTTAGGTTTTTCCCTCTCCTCACCCCCATTCCTGCTTACGAAAACCATCTTTGCAATCTTGCAGCATCTCTGGCATGCCTGGAACAGAGAATTGGTTTGGGACATGAGAGAGATGAACACATCATCAGGCCTGCAAACAAAGACTGCAAAATTGGACTGAATTCAATTAAGCTTTAGTGCACACTTCCTCTTTCTCCTGTGGGAAATCAGTTGGTTGGGTGTTATAAAGCATTTAAATGGAAGAATTATAACAGACCTTTTTTAAAACAGCAACACCTGGGCCTTAGCAATATTTTTGGGAAGCAAAAATTGATTCTGTTGTTATTTGTATTCCTATTTGCACTGAAGATAATCTTGTGCTAATAAAATATAAGGGTTCAGTGGTGAACAGAAACATTGGCCACCCCAAATTTTTTTAAAGGTTACCAATGTATTGAAAAAGAAAGAAA
Organism: Phrynocephalus forsythii; assembly: GCA_029282475.1. NCBI lineage: Eukaryota > Metazoa > Chordata > Lepidosauria > Squamata > Agamidae > Phrynocephalus > Phrynocephalus forsythii. The sequence continues at coordinate 18,303,561 of JAPFRF010000004.1, forward strand.
TGCTGGTGTATTTTAAGCTTGATTCCTCCATAAATGTGAGGCCTGGTTCAAAAGTCCTCCCTGGGCCTTCCTATTATACACCCTGGTTGTAGCATTGTTGTCCTTTCCCCTCAAAATATTTTTGTCTTTTTGTACTGGCAATGATATGGCAGCTACAGTAACTGTGCTCATTGGTAGCTTTATTATCATCATTGTGCTTCCTCTATAATGCCTTCTGTCTACTGCTGTCTCTGGACCGTTACAGTATTGGCGTTAGCCACCAGTATGCAGTGGGGAAAATTTGGAACTAATTCTGCACTGGCTTTCTCTTTCTAAGAAAGGGAGAAAAAATCCAAACATTTCAGGAAAAAAAATCTTCAGATACATTTTGGCTCACCCTGCATTATTCTTCCAGTTTCAGCATCTTCCATGAGACCTTCTAAATGTTACTTTTCTGGTAATACAATACGTAGAAATAGTTTGCTTCTACTGTAGATGCTTATATTGTAATTCCCCATTCCTGTTAAGACCTGTAACAGGTACAGTGGTACCTTGTATAAAGGAATTAATTCGTTCCAAATGAAATTATGTTAAGCAAATTTTCCTTTATACAAATTCCCATAGGAATGCATTGAAAATGGAGTGATCCCATTTTTATGTTGTACGGATTTTCCCCATAGGCAATTATGTTAAGCAAATTTCCCCTATCTCCGGAATTTTTTATGTTGTACAAATTTTATGTTATACAAGCTGTTTGTTATACAAGGGTCCACTGTATAAGGAACGGCTCAGCTCCAAGTAGAACAGAGCTTAGGCCCCGGTCTCACTACTGTTATCTGTGCATCTTAATATGACGCGCTACTTTTTTTCGGGCGGTCACATGATGTTTGATGTGCAGTTAGCGCCCCAACGACAGGGGAGTATTTTACTTCTCTGCATCCGTCCTGACTTGCTTACTGCGCATCTTTTTCCTGTTTTTCCCCTTGTGGCGAATACCTGTGTTGCAGCCAGGTAGCAGTTTTTCTTCTTAAAATTGATTGTAATTGCAGGTGGAAAGCCAGTAAAAATTGTGCCGGCATGCCAGTATGCCACCAATTCAGTAGCATAAACGATTACCAAGGCAGAACTACAGGAAGTGGCAGAAAAAGGGGTACAAATCTAATTGGTGTGAATTTTCTGGGGTCACACCTCATTTGAGGTGTTAAAAAGTACACATCAATAACAGAAGTATTTTAACACAACCTCTCGCAGTGGTACAAAATGCTGCAGTTAAAGTCCGCTTCCAGAGGTGTGGTCGGCCAGGGTACCAAAATACTGCTCTTCGGAGTGAAGGCACGCTCTTTTGCTGCACAGTCTTTCACAGCAAAAAGAGCAGCAAAGTCGTTGTGAGACTGGGGCCTTAGTGTACATGCCATGGGCTATTAAAACTTGCCGCTGCTCTAATGCAGTTTTCAAAGCATGTGAGTTACTTAAGGACTGGTTTTTCTATTGCTAGCACTATTAAATTCATATGGCTGAGTCAATATTTGAAACCAGGTCTTCTGAATTCCTTGTCTATCACTGTGCCCACACAACACACTGGCTGCCAGTGGCCTTTAATAGATACAAGGGAGAACAATACTGTACCCGGTGGAGTTAGTATTGTACCATAATTTGTCCACCTATTTCTCAAAATGCCCATTTTCTACACTTGAACAAGGCATCAGTTTTATAAATTCATTCTTACAGCCTTCTAGAATTTCTTCCAATTATATTTTTGAGTTGATCCTAACACTGCAAGTTAGCTGCATTTTTAATTAATCATTATTATTCAAAAATACAAGACACTGTCTTTGACTGGTGTTACAGTATATAACCAAATGAAAGGTTTAACCAAAAAGCTAGGCATCAGTTACCTTGACAAGAGGTTGGACATAATGACCCATTATGGTCCTTTCCATGGTTTGAAATTTTCAGATTATTATTATATACAGTATATTATTTTCCTAATATTTTGTGGGGATGGCTCTGGTGTGTTATTTTAGAGATTTGCAGATGATTATAATAGTTTATAAAATTCTGTACCATTTTTTAAAATGTCCTGATGACTATGGACACCACTGAAATATGCTTCACCCTCAAGTAAGTTACTTCTATTGCCAGGTCTTTGCATTTTGTTAATTTTTCTAATTCTTTATCTTCAACTCTGGCATCCTCTGAAATTGCAATGTCAAGTATCCAAACATCTCTTGGTTCTATTATTGTTATGTTCGGTGTATTATGGTCAAGGTGTCTGGCCATCTAAACCTAAAAGTTCCACCAGATCTTAACTTGGTTGTTTTCTGACACTTCTTTACTTGACTTTCCAATGGATTCTTTGATGCTGGCAGATTATAATTTTTATACAATGACCACTGCAACTCTATCAGTTCTAGCTTTTTAGTATCTCTGAACAATCTTTGAACATTCATAGAGGAAATGTGACACCATTTCATCTTTTATTTGGCCGAGTTGACATTTGAATTTTAGCTTACATGACATTAGTTTGAAGTGCTTGTTCTTGTGCAGCAAAAATCAATCCTTTGGCTTCTTTCTTGGGGGTCTTCAGTTTTAGTCATGCTCAAGTTAAATTATTATCATGTCCCCCATCAATAGTTCTTGTCCATGCAGTGATTTATTTTTCCAGTTATTTAATTTGGTCTGTTGTTGCTGTTCTTCTTGTTGTTGCTGCTGCTGCTGTCGTCGTCGTCGTCGTCGTCGTCATCATCATCATCATCATTCTGTGGCTTCCCAGGCTGTCCACACTTCTAGATCTGAAGGAAAAAAATACCTCTGGAAAGAAGGAATATCACCACCACCACCACCACCAGGATGTCTTCTTTGGGACTGTCACTAAAGAATGAGAGAACAGAAAGGCTGCCAACTGCCACTGAGATGGCTTCACCAAAAAATGCAAGAGCTACACTGTGAAAGCATTTAGAAGAACCCTAACAAAATGTGTCCAGGCTTTCAGGCCTAGCTGTGAGGAAAGGACAGATATTGCTGAACCAGCTTTGAAAGGTTCTTCCTATGGGAAGAACACCTGTGTTATCTTTTGGTGTAGTGCTCAAGGTTACTCCACCTGGTGCTTAACTGCTAATTAGCACTAGCTACCTTTTTTCAAGGAGCTGTGCAGTTCTATCACCATTCCAGAAGGTTCTCTCTGGGCTTCCTTTAGATTGGCTGATGGATACAATCTCCCTTACTAGTGTGGGAGTGTATTTAAGTGTGGAAAGCAGAGTGGGAGTGTATTTAAGCACGAAACCTGCTCAGGACCTTTGTATTTCTGAACTATATTTTGTGTGAACTTCTTGTTGCTCATCAACCCTAAATAAATAAATTGAATTGTGTGAACTCATTATTTTGAGCTCCCATTGTATGTAACTGTTGGGTTAGGCTAGTTTGATTTATTGTATGTAACTGTTGGGTTAGGCTAGTTTGATTTATTATTTACTCATTTTTTGCAGTCACTTCCAAATTGTTGCTGCTGTTTATTTATTTATTTATTTTATTTATTGTTGAATTTATATCCCGCCCATCTTCCCAACGGGAACTCTGGGCGGCGAACATGGCTGATCAATTCAGCAAATACAGGCAGAAAATACATAACAAAGCAATAGGAGACAAGACCAACAGGTCAACAGGAGTTAAAATAAAACATATTAAAAAAGCAGAGGCGAAGGCGCACCCTTAAATTCTGAACTCGCCGCTGCTATAGAATTCAGCAAGTTATCGATGGCGGATTAAAAAAAAAAAAAAAAAGGGGGAGGGCTAAGCTGTGGTCGCCAAAGGCCTCGCGGAATAGGATAGTCTTCAATTTACGAAAGGCCAGCAGGGACTCTGCAGAGCGCACTTCGCTAGGCAGGGAGTTCCATAAGGATGGTCCGGAGAAAGCCCGGTTCCGGGTTAGGGACCGCCTGGCTTTCGGGGATGGAACCTGCAGCGAGTGAAACGGTCGGGCCGATGTTGACCGCTGGGCGATCCGCTCCGCCAGGTTGTGATGATGATGAATGATGATGATGTAGTAATGTGGCTTTGTTCTTTCAATTTATAAAAAAAAATCTCTTCTGTTTCCCCCCTCCTATCCTTTATATCAGAGTTGGGATATTCATGGGCTGAAACTCTCAGAAGCCCTCACCACTAGCTGTACTGGCCATGAATTCTGGAAATTGCAATCCAAGAACACCTGGGGGCCTGAGGTTAGCAACCATTGCTTTAAATAAATATAAAAACATATCCACAGCTTGTGAGTTTGTTTATTCAGAGCATGAGTTGCAATGCAGACCTGATTCTGAATCTACTCTTGATTTCTCCTGCTACTACTGAAAGTGCAACCAGACACTAGAAACAATCCCTTTAATAGGACCAGTCGCCCTTGAAGTGACCCTGCCTTCCGCAGGAAATCACTCCAGCTCAACCCCAAACTTAGCGAAAAAACAATTAAAAAAAAATAAAAATACTTTTTAGTAGAAGATTCCCGGCCTCCGGCCTCGCCCGCTGGAGCTGGAGGGGCGTGGTCGGGGTGGCGCCGAATCCAAAGAGGAAGCGTCAAGATACGAACAGATAGGTTCTAACGGCCTTAGAAGCCCTGCTGCTGGACCAAAAAAAGTCAGATACGAACAGATATCTAGGTCAGGCTGAAGTGCACTTCTCTGTGTTTCATGCCATTGCCTTCAGCACTCCAGAATGTTTTGGACCACAACTCCCAGAATTCCAAGCCTGTGTTGTTAATGACAAAGGACTGTGGGAGTTGTGGTCCATAACATCTGGAGTGCCGAAGGTTCGCCACCACTGAATTAGACTGATGGTACTTCTACCTTGCAGGGCTGATGTAAGCTGTGTGGTTGCATTTCTGGGACTGCTGATTCCATGTGTGTGCAGCCGGGATGTTTCAGATGGTGAGTCTTTTCTGCACTGCACTCATGGTGAGCTATTTGTCAAAGCCTCATCCAAATGGATTGTTTGGGTCCTTGGTGCGCTATTGCAAACCAAGATGACACTCAGCACATTAAAAAAATCCTAATTTTTCCTGGGTGACTATAACTTCATTGGAGTAATAATCATCATTATACAAGCAAACTTGATTGGCTGTAGTTATTTTCTCCTTTGGCATGGAGGAAAATCTAGAAGCAGCCTTTTGCTGATGAAATGCAGAAATTGGCTCATGGGCCATGAAGAACAGATACAGCAGCTGGCAATGATTACAGAAGTGAACAACATGACAGTTCTACATAAGATATAGAAAATTCCCTTATATAAGAATGGAGGTCCAGCCCTTCCCTTGGGCGATGGAAATCTCTCTTGGTAGCAGATCCTAGCAAGTGTCAGTAAAGTGTTGGCCCTGAGCCCTGTAAAGCCTAGCAGTCTGGAGGATAAGGATCTGTGTGTTTTCTCCTCCAACATAAATATGGCCAAGACCTTATAGCCATTTTGGGTATGCCGGCCATCTATCCATTGATTGAACACAAAGCATCCCTCCTTTGCAATCTGACCTGGTTTATCTATCCTGAATACATCTCCAATAAGGCCTTCAAAAGCCCTAATAAAGATTACAATGAATAGTGGCTGAGCTCCTGGGTAGTGTACGAAATCTTCAGCATGGTTGAATTATTCTCTGACATCTTTCTTTCCTGGTTCCCTTTCTGCTGCATGATGAAGTGGAGCTTTCTAATACAGTGCATGGTTCCATGTCCCTCAAATGGAGCTGAGTTTTTTTTATCATGAAATTATCCACCCATTCTCCCTAAGGCATGAAGGTCAACTGGATTGTGTAGCCAAGGAGCTCAAAGGCAAAGCTAATATAAAGACTAAAGATGGGAACGAAATGAACATATAGTGTTTTGTTTTGTTTTTATTTCATTTTGTTATTAACAAAAATTTTACCAAATTTCCAAAATGAAATAAACCAAAATGAAATGATTTGTTACATTATAAAATGGCTCCCCCGAGTTCTAGAGGGACCAAATTTGCTGGGTAGCTTCCTTAGGCGCTTTTACACGACCCCTAAAATCCGGACAAATTTAAGTTGCACTTAAATTCAGACCAGAGATTTTGGGGGGTTTGCTCCTCTTGCTGTGTTCCCACCCCTCCGCACTCTATTGCTCCTGTCTGCGTGAGGGGAGGGAGAAAAAAGGGAGAAAAGAATGCAGGCTGACTTCCGCTCTGCCTCTGGAGCTGCCAGGAAGCATTCCAGTCTCTTAAAGGGGCAGGGGGCTAAAAAAAAAACATAGGGGAGGAGAGCCCGGCACTCACTGCTTTGCAATCCAGCATCAGAAATTTTTCACCTTCGGAGACCAGGTACTAGGAAAATGCGCTGGAACGCGCTTAGGTGAGCATGGTCATACTTAATTTTTTTAAAGTCCGGAGCTGGTGGGAAAATAATTTTAAGCTCCTCATCTGGAAGCCCTTTGCCTCTGATTTTAGGGGTCATGTAAAAGCGCCCTTAGACTCTTCCCTTTAAGCCATCAAAATTTGGAGAGGTTTAGGATTCAGGGGGCCAAGTTATTCAACTCCAAAGTGGGTCCCCCAGGAAAAAATCATTTGTAATTGGAAAGTTGTGTACTTGAAAATAGTGATCCCAGGCATCTAGCAGCATGAAAATTACAGAGGAGCTTCCTCAAGCACTTCCCTGCAAGCCCCCAGTGTTTGGAGATCTTTGGAGTTCAGGGGGACAAGTTATTCAACTCTACAGTGGGTTCCTCCAGGAAAAAAATCATTATCAAACCTCTTGTTTTTTAAAAAAATCCTTTTCAACTACAAATGGATTCCTCCATGACTTTTTTCTAATCATGTAGGGCAGTGGTGGTGAACCTTGGGCTTGGAGTTCTGGGAGCTGTGGTCCAAAACATCTGGAGTGCTGAAGGTTTTGCCACCACTGATGCAGGAGAACAATTTCTATGACATGTCATTTTTTCTGAAGCTTTCAGAGTGAGTTTAGACATGGTTTTGAGCAATTGGGTGAGAAAATCCATATTACTTAAAAGCATAATTAAACCTGCGTGTCAGTTCATGCATAGGTTTCAGGGAAAGTATGACATGTCATGGAAATTTTCCTCCTGCACGGGGCTTGGGAAAGATTTTTGGGTAGTTGGCTGGTTGGTTATTGTTGGTTAGTCAATTATGGAAGTTGTACCACTGGAAGAGGACAGTTCCCAAGCCGAATGCAGAAAGGGTGTGATGATTTCTCCCACCTCTGTTGCCATATGGTGTTAACTGGCTCCTCGGGGGCAAACTAATCCACAAATTTCTTTCTATTCTACCAAGCAACAAGAATTTTTACTGGCAGTTCACATTAAAGGAGAACAAAATAAAATTTAAAGGCCTGGTGGTACATAAATCCTTACACTTATTTTACTGCATTTTGGCAGGCCTAATCCCCTGATATGTGTGTGCTATGTGCCATAAAGTCAAAACCAACGTATAGCAACCCTAATAAGGTTTTCAAGGTACCTCATTTTCCCATATATAAGATGCCCCCATGTATTAGACCAGTGGTTCTCAAACTCCCCCTCCCCGTGGCACCCTTGTTAGGCTAAAAAAATCGTGGCACAGCTACCCTTAAAGCGGTTTGAAAACTTAGGAAAAGAAGAAGAAGAGAAACAGTGAAAGTTTAATGCTCAGTTGTCTTTAATTCAATTAATGAAACTGTTTGGATGAATTTTTCATTATTGCCATGGCACCCCTGGCATACGGCCACAGAACCCTAGGGTGCCATGGCACTCAGTTTGAGAACAACTGTATTAGATGACTGCTTGCAGAGACAAGGTGCAAGCAGTTTTGCAACCCCACAGATCTCCTCTCAGTTTATAAGTCCGCACACTCCCACAAATGCGTGCTTTTATTCTCTATTGTCCATTGTCTATTTTATCTATCTATTTATTTATGCCAATAAAGGTGTCTGACTGACTGACTGTTATAAGATGACCCTCAATATTTAGTCTAATTATTTTAGAAAATAATATTTTTTAAAATAGTCTTATACATGGAAAACTACATAAAGTTTGATATTTAAGGAGTGATTTTCCAATTCTGCTTTCCTGGTGAGTTTCCATGGCTGATTGAGGATTCAGTCATACTCTCCCAAGTTCTAGTCTTCTACTCGGTCCACTACACCATCCTGGGTATCCAGTCTCCTAATAAGCTGGTAATAAATACCTCTGACAATACAAGGTGGTGGTGGAGAGATGTAGCCAACTAGGCGTATTTGTATTTTCCATAAGTTGGAGGCAGAAAACTTTGGATTCCCGGATTAAAATAAGCTGGTTCTAAAAGAGGTCTGAGCCAAAGTGGGACACTTTTCAAAGTATAGAATCAAGCTTCAGACCCAATTAAGGATCCATTCATATTCCTAATTGAACCCACCAAAGAGCCAGGATGGTTTGACGCATAGAGGTCTCATGTATTGCTGGAGGCAAATATTCCTCGGTGGTGTAAGAGGAGAGTTTATATTTTCCTCCTAATGAAGTCTCTGCTTGCGGTTAAACAATAAGCTTAAAGTTTGAAATGAAGAGAATTTTGTTTCTTGGAGTAGGTGGGATATCCACAAGAGGGCACTCTTGCCACAGTGTAGGAGTTGTTTTGACTTAGCAGAAAAAATACATTGTTGTTTACCACATATCTCTTGCATTCATTGAAGAGGCAATTAAATACACTCTTACAGCAAACTTTATGGACATGGCATGGTATGCCAATTGTGGTTTCGCTGAGATTCAAATTATTTATAAACACAAGGCTTTTCCATCCTGAATGGTGCTGTTTAAATAAAAAATTAATTCTTCGAATTCCAAGTAAAACAAACTTCTCATTTAACTCTAAACTTATTGTCATTCTGTCATGGTGTGTGTGTGTGTGTGTGTGTGTGTGTGTGTGTGTGTGTGTGTGTGTGTGTGTGTGTGTGTGTGCGTGCGCGTGTGAGTGAGTGAGTGAGTGAGTGAGTGAGAGAGAGAGAGAGAGAGAGAGAGAGAGTCTTGTGGCACCATAAAGTCTATTAAGTTTATTAATGTTTAAACTTTCTTAGCCAAAGCCCACTTCATTGAATTCTATTATTTATCTATCTGGTATCTGATTAATATCCCATCTTTTTATTGAAAGTGGGGTTTCAGGCAGATCTCTGCTGCAACAATTTTAAATCCTGTCAAATCCATGCATTGTCTATAACAGTGTTGGCGAATTATGGCACAGGTGCCAAAGGTGGCACATGGAGCCCTTTCTGTGAGCAGATGACATCGCCCCCTCACAGCCATGGCACCTCTCCTTCCACTCGGAGTACGCCGGAGCTGAGCAAAGGGGTGGCAGTGGCTTGTGGGCTTGTTCGTAGTCCCAGTTTACTCTCCAGCCACACCGCTCTGGGCATCCAAAAAGTGGCGTGGCTGGAGAGTAAACTGGGGCTATGAATGAGCCTACAAGGTGCTGCCCCCCCCCCGGCCTGGCTCTCTGCACGGAGCCCTTTTGAGACTGCCAATGGTGCTGTGGCCATGGGAAATTGAAAAGCCTGCTCTTTGATCCTTGCTTTCCGGAAGGATAGCCCCAGGGTACTACTGTATTCAAGTTAAATTGCCGTGTTGGCACTTTGTGAAAAATGTTGGTTTTGAATTGCAATTTGGGCATTTGGTCTCTAAAAGTTTTGCCATCACTGGTCTATACCCTAGGTGGGATGTAGATCCTTGCACACCTTGTCCATATGTGCAAGGATGGATGACATCATTCTTCTCCTTCAAATTGTGCATTTTGTGCGATTGTAGAAATTGCCACAAACTAGACTAGCTGCTGCATCATTTAAGCATTTAAACCATTAGATAGGCTGTTTGCATCTTCCTTAACAATCAAACAAATTCTGTGCTTGCTGTGTTTTTCTCCCTTGCTGTATAAAGCAAAAGGACACTAGGAAAGTGTGTTACACCTCAGTGTTTTTCCTTCCTAGGATATTTCTTTCAGGAAATTTCTGCCTCTCTTAGGGATGCTATCACATGGCTGAAAAATCAGGAATAAAAGGGGACATTTTGTTCCCTGCTTCTGGTCATGTGACTTTTATTCCATGTTCTCTGTCCTCACTTTCTCATCAGTTCCAAAACATATAAACTGGATTTAGTGTCTGTGTGTATCAGGCAACAATTCATCTTCCACAGTCAAGGGAGAGCCATCTCTCGTAAGAGCTGTCTCTTTGTGATGACAAGTGATGGCTCTCCCTTGATGGTGGACTAGATAACCCATCTTGCTGGGCTTACAAAGGTTGGCTCTCCCTTGATTGTGGACTAGATAACCTATCTTGCTGTGCTCATGAGGGATGGCTCTCCCTTGAATGTAGACTTACAAAAGTTGGCTGTTCTTTGATTGTGAACTAGATTACCCATCTTGCTGGGCTCATGAGGGGTGGCTGTCCCTTGAGTGTGGATTAGGTAACCCATCTTGCTGGTCTTATGAAGGTTGGCTCTCCCTTGACTGTGGACTAGGTAACATTTTAATGGGTTTATGAATGTAGTCTCTCCCTTGACTGTGGACTAGGTAACCCATCTTGCTGTGCTCATGAGGGATGGCTCTCCCTTGACAGTGGTCTACATAACCCATCTTGATGTGCTTACAAAAGTTGGCTCTGACCTTGACTGTGGACTAGGCAACCCATCTTGCTGGAATTAAAAAGGTTGACTCCCCCTTGATTGTGGACTAGATAATACCAAAGGTAAGTTGCACGTAGTGAGGGGAAGCACAGGGATATAGCATTTACCACTGTCCTCACGAAAATTGTCACTGTTAAGCTTAGCTACAAAAGAAGGGCAAAACAAAGTTCCAGGGGTTCTGCCTTGACTCTTTTGTTCTGCTGAAATTGCTCTATTGTCTCTTTGGCTGCTATCCCACATCCGGAATAATCTGGATCAAAGTACAATGTGGATTTCCCCCCGGAACGGTCATGTGCTTGAAAACGCAGTTACCTGTCCCCACGAGCGCAATTTAAAGAACTGCATCTTTTGTGTCTCCATGAGCAGGAACCACAACACAGCAGAATGAAAAGGTTTTGATGCGGATTTTCTGAGTTCCCACAGACTCAAGCACCAGTTTAAAATTGCATCGGAACTGAGACAATCTTTGTAGTACATCAAGGCAGAGCCTCTATCATGCTGCACATAAAAAAGCATAATTTTTATTTTTTAAATTCACACCTGGAGTACTGGTGCCAACCATGATGCAATTTGAAAAAAATACATGCCTCTGCCATGCCTCCTGAAGCATGACCCACCGCATTTTCTGGATCCTTGCCCCTCCAATAGTAATTTTTTGATCCGCATTTTCAGAGAATTGAACTGCGCATCAAAAGTAAGTGGGGGCATTGTTAGTATGCATTTTTATTGTTCTGCTCAATTTATTAATATTTTGTTAAATTTATTTGCTCTTTAAAATAAAAAGTGGATTACTGGTACAGGAAAAAACAAAATATTTGTCATATCCCACCAGTAAAAATAGTATTATTCAAAAATTGTTTATACATACATACATACATGCATGCATACAGTCCGAATCAAACAAAATACATACAGAGCCAAATGCCAAGTGTGTACAGAGAAATGTTGTCAGAAAGCTGGTCAAGGTCAGGAAACAAAGAAGTCATGAAAGCCGGTCCAAGGTCAGGAAACAGAGTCTGGATACACACAGGAATGTGGTGACAAGGTAAGTGACCCCAGAGGTTTGTCCATGGAGTTTTCTTCAGGGCAGGAATACTGGAGTCATTAAAGATCCTTTCCCTGGCTCTCCTGTTAGTTCTTCTTTGCAGGATCCTGTTCCTAGCCCTCATAGGAGGAGGAGATGCGCCTCAGCTGCATCCTCAGCACCTGGTATGAACTGCAAGGCTCCTCCTGCTGTTCTCAGCATTTAACCCTTCACATTCAGGTTCCAAGTACTAAACAGGGCTGACATACCATGTGTGTGTTGTGTCATTACAGTTATGAAACTCTTTGTGACCCCATGTCCCATGTCCCAACTCTTTGTGACCCCATGGAGTTGCTTGCCAGTTCCTACTCCATGCGCCTACAGCACCTGGTACTATCCAAGTATAAACAGGGCCGACCCTACATCCAAAACGAGATCAGACTTAGGGCATAGGGCTCCTCTACATACATACATACATACATACATACATACATACATACATACATACATACATACATACATACATACATACATACATATAGCAAATGGTTTGTATAACAGCAATTTGATGTGCTTTTGGCCCATGGGGGTGCATGAATAGAGCATCAAAATGCTACTGTGGGGACGGAAAGTCTGCATCAAATGTCACGTGACCAGTTTTGGAGAAAGTACTCATCAAATCAACATGTGCATTTAGTGTGTGTGTGATACAGGCCCAGGTACTTGTAAAACTTGCTAGGTCATGCTTAAGTAGGCGTGGTCACCAAGGGAGTGGTATGGGGAGGGCAAGGGGGTGGGGTGCCCCAGGCGCAGCTGGGGCTGCTGCTGCTGGTGCTGGAGGCAGAGGGCACCACCGAGGGGGAGCCACCAGGGGGCTGGGCTGGTGGGGGGCAGCTGTGGCCCTCCTCCTACTGGACCCTGTGCAGTGCCGTCTCCACTCTGGTGCACCTCGACTTCTACTGGTAAGGGGGTGGGGCGGTGAGTTGTCTCGGTGGGGCCGGACATTGTGGTGAGAGGGCAGGGAGATCACCCTCCTTGGTTTGGAGCTGCTCAGAGGGGGGGTGGGCTTGGCGGGGCGGCCTGGCCAAACCTGGTGGCTTGTTTGCTGGTGGGGGGGCGCCACCGCCATGCCCTGCTTCATCCGAGGTAGTGGTGAGAGGTGGGCTTGCACCACAGGAGGAGGGGATGCCTCTGGGTGACTCGGGCAGGCTGAGGGGGAGTGGCAGGGGGCTCACTCTCCTGTGTGTTTAGGGAGGGTGCAAAAACTGACTTTTGCCGCAGGTTCTCGAAGCCCTAGCTATGCCTCTGGTGGTCACATTTTTCCCTCTTTAAGGTCTGCTGGTTGTGGGGGGGTCACAATTTTATTAACCGCATCTTCAAGCAGTTTGAAGCAATTTTTAGTGGTCCTGGATAGCAGCCTTTATCTCTCTTTTAACACGTACGTCATGCGGACAGATCAGTATGTCCTGCCCCTTTAAAGAGACTTTAGAGAGACAAATGCCTGGTCACATTTTTCATACTATCAGCATTTCTGTGGATGCCAGCCACATATCCTCAATATCGCTCACAAAGCAGGAGGTTCAAAGTTGGTAGTACATGGAAGTATATGGAAGGCATAGACACTTCCTGTAATAGGGGAATGTGGTGTATCTTTCTAAACAAGATTCATCACTAGAGCTATGCTTGCCAGACAGCTTTTAGAATACAGGGGACCCTTGTATAACAAACGGTTTGTATAACATAAAATCTGTGCAACATAAAAAAAATCCAGAGATAGGGGAAATTTGCTTAACAGAATTGCCTACGGGGTGAATCTGTACAACATAAAAATTGTCACAATTATGGATTACTCCGTTTTCCATGCATTCCTATGGGAAATTTGTATAAAGGAAAATTTGCTTAATAGAATTTTATTTGGAACAAATTAATTCCTTTATACAAGATACCACTGTATGCTCTTTATCTGGGGGGGGAGGGGGTTTAAAACAGCATCACATAACAAACAAACAAATCCTCTTTCCTCAACCTGCTCATTCCTGTACAGTTTATAATACAACTGATTGTAAGCTGCCCAGGGACCTTTGGGTAGTGGGAGTCACATAAGTTGTAAAAATAAAATAAAATAAATTAATTAATTAAGGACTGGATGAAACTGTATTCTGACTTCCACCTGTAACTGTGAAATACCCCTGAGAAATGTGAAGCGCGCACCTGAAACTCCTATGTCAAGTTTCGTTGCTTCCCTGCACAAATTTCTTCCTGCTTCCCTGCACAAATTTCTTTTTAGGTGAAATCTCTGCAGCTATCCTAGGCCTTAAATCCCCCCTCCGGAATCAAAGGAATGTAAATCTCTTTAACTTTTAAAGACATGAGCATCAGGCCACATGACTGAAGAATGGCATTTAGGGAAATGTATTAGCATCACAGAGACCTGTGATTCCTTTTTTTTTTCTTATTTTCTTTTTTTTTTTTTGGGGGAAGCAAACACTAAAACTTGCTTTTATTCATATTAGTATGTTAATTTCTGACTTTCATGTAGCATCTTGCACAAGATCAGAGAAGAAACAACGGTAACATGTTATTCTCGGTGAGATAAGGAAAAATGAAATTTAGAATGGAAAGCTGACTATAAATTGTTGGTCACCTGGTCTAAGTCTTCCCACTGAGATACGCAATGCATTTCTGTTCTAGTTGATTCAATGACTATAGGCATACATCACACATAAATTATCATTTACAAATCTGATGAAAATCTTTTCCATTTTTTTTTTTTTTGTGGTGAAACGGCCTCTTTGGGGTGTTATTTAAAAATAGCTACCCTACTCACTTTACATCTGTACCCTTTAAAGCCACAAAATACATTTTGATTGGTACTGGTAGCGTTGCAATGGTTTTTAGAAAGCATTGTTTGAAAAGCAAAAGGAAAAAAATGAAGTACAGTGGACCCTTGTATAACAAACAGTTTGTATAACATAAAATCTGTACAACATAAAAATTGCAGAGATAGGGGAAATTTGCTTAACATGGGGCGAATCCGTACAACATAAAAATGGGATTGCTCCATTTTCAATGCATTCCTATTGGAAATTTGTAAATTTGTATAAAGGAAAATATGTGTAACATAATTTCATTTGGAACGAATTAATTCTTTTATACAAGGTACAACTGTACTCTGTATTTCTGTTGGAAATTTTACTCATGAATGGTAGGTCTCAATTTTGACTAGCCCATATTTACAATTATTTGCCTCACTGCACTGGATTCTACAAAGGCCCCGATCCCCTTTCAGTTGATCCTGACACTTCATGCCCTGAAGGATGAATTCACAAGTCGCCTGAACTGTGAACAATCGGTGACTCTCTATTCATCCCATAGCAAACTCTGCTCTCTCTTGGACATTCAAAACCCCCTTAAGACAGAGAAACTGATAACTTGAAGGTAACAAAATTCCTCAGAATGTGAACTAGAGGAGTGAAATGTTTCTCTAACTTAATGCGTGAAAAGAAGCAGAAGGCTGAGGAGCGAAAATCAGCCAAAGAACTATTGGATTATTTGCTAGCATAGAACTAAAATATGTGATAGTTTTCCTCCCTTGGTAGGTTTCTTGTACTATCCAATATGGAGAGATTTGTTAGGCTTGGCAAGTACCTCTGATATAGCTATAAACTAACTTCCAATACCAGTGGTTTTGGCAGGTTTTGGATCCCAAACATCAAAGCAGAACTCAATGAGTAGAACTCAATGAGTCTTGCTGAAAGAGAGCACGTGCGATTCCCCCCCTTCAGAACGGTTGCCTGCTTCTATATTTAATTTCCCATGTGAAAGATGCCCAAATTCAGTATTCTAACAGGACTGGATAGGGTATAATAATAACAATAACTATGTGCAGTTCTGACTTATGGCAACCATTTCCCATGGTTATCTTTATAGCAAGTACTCCGAAGTGGTTTGCCATTCCCTTCCTCGGAGGGTGCCCTGGGACTGTGCAGCTTGCCCAAGGCCACACAGGCTGGCATTTCTCCCAGGAGACACAGTCGGGAAATAATTTCCCAACTTCTGGCACTACAGCCAGATGTCTAAGGCCGCGGTCTCACTAAAGTTTTCTGCGCATCTTGATTTGATGCGTAGTTTTTTTAGGGGGCAGGTCACGTGGTGTTTGATGTGCAGTTAGTGTCCTGTCAACAGGGTAGTATTTTACTGCCCGTTTCTACTTGGTTACTGCGCATCTTTTCCCTGTTTTCTGGGTCGATTTTCTAAGTCTCCGTTGCAGGAAGTGGCAGGAAAAGGGGTACAAAGCTAATTACTGCATGTTTTCTGGGGTCGCACCTTGTTAGAGTAGCAAAGAACTGCGCATCTTTAAGGGAAGTTTTTTGAACCAACCCCTAGTGGTGGTTTAAAAAACTTCGGTGAAAGTGCGCTTCCAGGGGCGTGGTCGGTCGGGGCACCAAATTACTTCCCTTTGCAGTTAGGATGCGATCTTTTACTACACAGTTCGCTGCAGCAAAAATGCGCAGAAAAGCGCTGGTGAGACCGCGGCCTAACTCACTGTGCTACCCAGCCAATACATAATATTATATTATAATTCCAGCACTGAGGTGTTATGCCATCCTTCTGCAATTATTTCTTTTAAAAACCTAAATCTGGTAGATATTCAATTTATAGTTTTGCTTTCCATACCTGTCCAAGAGGTTGCTACAGCAACTCTGGAAATCAGTTCACTTTCCTTTATGTTGGGTCTCGTCCCATAATGAGAAGCTCATGTGGCTTCTGTTGATTCATTTTATGGCATGTGTGGATTTTTCCTTAGTTTCAGTGTTTCATTTACAATATGAGTATAGTTTGGCTCTGCCTGTGTGGAGTCCCCATGATGGCTGTTCATTTGAGGAATTCGACTCTTAAAATGTCCTAGACAATTAAATCAAACTACAAAATTTTACAGAGAACCGCTGAAAGCTAGTAACTTACATTTCTCCCTTTCCCAGAAGTTATTCTTTCAAGGAGATTAAGAAATAAATCCCATTCATTTTGAGATACAGAAAAACGATGTACACTTCTTTCAACATTTTCTATTGGGATTTGGAAATAAAGTTATATGCTATATTCTGCAAAACTGCTCAACATTGTAAAGTTATAGTGTTATGCTTGTGGTGGGAAATGTAGCACTAATACGTAAGGAAACAGACAGTTAAGATGGGACAAAACCAAACTATTCAATAATTATAACATGAATTGAACATTAGACTGGAAATTTACTATCTAACAGGTTTCACCTGGACTTAGTTGAGCTCAGAGTAGACTCACTGAAGTCAAGGCCATTGTGTTATAATTCAGTGCCGCTCATCTCAAGAAATGTACTTAAAACTAAGAACCTCTTCCCACTGAGAAAAGCAGCAGAGAGATAGAGTATTTTGGGTCTGTGCCAGAGTAATGTGGACTTTACCACAAAGGCAAAAGTTTTGTGTTGAGGTGTGCATCTTCACAATACCCCACTGCCACTGCATGTCAAATAAGGTCAATTATAGGCAGGGATCTCTCTCTCTCTCTCTCTCTCTCTCTCTCTCTCTCTCTCTCTCTCTCTCTGTGTGTGTGTGTGTGTGTGTGTGTGTGTGTTGGGGAGTTGATCAGGAAAGTGATGGGATGATGTGGCAGCCAATTGGGCAGGTAATGAAGTGATCAGACAGGTAAATTGGGGTGATCATGTTGGCTTTTTGCAAGCATGGTGCTATTAGTTTTCTAAAATCCCTCCTATCTGATATAGCACAAATCTTTTTAAGAAGAGGTAGGACATGCACATATGTATTATCAATTCCTATGAATCAGTTTCACATACATCTCAGACCTTGAACAAAAGAGTAGAAAAACTTGATCCCCTGCCACACAAGTGGTTTGTTTTTTACAGGGCCCAGGTTTTATTGCCAGGGGTCCCAAGCCTTAAGGGGCACAAAAAGGAGCCTAATTTTGCATCTCTAAGACAGAATCATTGAGAGCACAAAAAAAGAACAAAAGAAAAGTTACAAAGCAGAATAATGGGTAATGGGAAAAACGCATCATCATCAGACTTATGCCAGCACTAGTTTATATCATCACATTCAAAACAACAGTGTGCATTCAATGCCACTGGGCCAGCACAATGGCCCCTCTGGACCTGTGCAGCATGATAGAAAAAGGTCAAGGAAGCATCCAGGTAACCAGACACTGCCTGTCTAGCACACAGTGATGTTCATTTAATTCTTTTAAAATGTTTTAATAATTTACTGCTTTTAGCTTTTAATATTGTAAAAGAATCAAGGAGAAAGGAGAAAGAGAATTAATAGTACAGTAATAAGGAATGGATCCAAGATGGAGGCATACCGGGGATGCAACAATCCAAGATGTAGGGTTGCAGGAACTCAGCACATAGTAAACATCCAAAGTATAACTAAGAAAGAGAGCTTGTCTAAACTGCATTGCATATTCAGAAGTCCAGTTCCCTTGGATATTCTGATTGGCTGCTGACAACAATGCTATTTGATGAGAGTTTTCCGGGTGATTTGACATACAAAGGATGAAAGGAAGGTTACACAGAACAGGGCAACAAAGACCCCCCTACACAGAATATTTCATGTAACCTTTCTCCATAAACACAGATGTTTTGGTGTTTAAGAGAGGCTTTGGGCAATCAATGTAAGAACACAAGGCAAGAGAAAAGGAGCCTGTATCCATCTCCCTTCACTTCCTCCCTTGGATACAAAGAGGCTAGCTCTACTTGGATCCATGCCTGACCACTGAAAGGGACATGGAAGATATGGCACAATCGTGTGTGTGTGTGTGTGTGTGTGTGTGTGTGTGTGTGTGTGTGTGTGTGTGTGTGTGTGTGTGTGTGTGTGGTTATATTCGTGAACAACTCTTTGTGATCCCCTGTCCATGAAGTTTTCTTGGCAGAAATAATGGAGTGTTTTGCCATTTCCTACTCCAGGCGCCTAGAGCACCTGGTATTTCCTGGTGATCACCCATCCAAGTACTAGCTAGCCAGGCCTGACCCTGCTTAGCTCCCAAAATCAGGTGAGGAGCTGGGGGGTTAGTCGGCTAAGAAGAACTCAGGCCAGGCATCTGACACCTGTCCCCCGTTCTGACCCCTCAGCTCACTGCCATGTGTCTCGGAGCCACTCCGCCAGTGCCTCCGACCTATCTTGCCTCCTGATGAATGCCAGGTCAGTCCATAACAAAATCCCCATCATTTTTGATACCATCGTTGATGGCAGGGCTGACCTGGCATGCATTACCGAGACCTGGGTGGGAGCAGAGGGGGGAGCTTCGCTCGCCCAGCTGTGCCCCCTGGGTTTCTGGTACAGGGAGCGGGAAGGTCGGAGGGTTGTAAGGGGAGCGGGGTGGCCATTGTGTACAGGGATACTATTCAAATCAGCAGGGCCTCAATGCTGGTGATTCCAGGGCTGGAATGTATCCATCTCTTGGCTGGGCAGCGGAACAGATTCGGCATTGTGCTCGGTTACCGTGCTCCCTGCAATCCAGCACAATCCCTACCAGAGCTCATCGAGTTCATCGCCGCAGTACTTTTGAGAACCCCCCGCCTTCTGGTAGTGGGGGACCTCAATGTGCATGCTGGCGGTGGCCTGTCTGGTGCAGCTCTGGAGTTCATGCAGTCCATGACCTCCATGAACCTGTCCCATCATGTTCTATGCTCAACCCACGGTTCTGGACATACCCTGGATCTGGTATTTACCTCCACGTCTGAGGATTCTTGTCTGAGGGTGTGGGACATCGTGCCCACCCCTGTGTCATGGTCAGACCATCACCTGCTGTCTTTCTCTGTATCAATCGCCGCCCCACCCCGCGGGGACCTTCAACCATCTGTATGGGTCTGCCCCCGAAGACTCCTGGACCCTGCTCAGTTCCAGGAAGTCCTTGGGGAGCCCCCTGGCGGACTGGCTGACAATCTGGTAGACACCATGGTGGATCAATGGTTTGATGAAACATCCCGGGCTGTTGACCAGATCGCCCCTAGGCGCCTCATCTGCTGCAGAGCCCGTCCCTCACCGTGGTTCACGGCAGAGTTACAAGCAATGAAGCAAGAACGGAAGAGGCTGGAGTGCAGCTGGAGGAAGTACCGGATGGCAGATAAGAAGGCTGCAGTTACTGTCCAGTCCAAGCACTATGTGTGGGCGATCAGGGAAGCTAAAAGATCTTATCACTCCCTGAGAATTAGTGAGGCCTCGAACCATCAAGTGGAATTGTTCTGTGTGGTTCGCGACCTCACTAATCCTGGGCTGGCAAGGCCTCCTCCTACTGATTTCAGTAGCAAGAATTTTGCAGCCTTTTTTCAATCAAAAATAGAGGCCATCCATACTGGTTTTGACTCCTGTTGCTCTAGTCCACTCTTGGCATCCCCTGTCACTGCAACCCCTCGGTCCCCTCGTATGATTGAGTTTGGGCCTGTTTCCTCGCTTGAGGCCTCCAGGGCTATCGCCCATTGCCGGCCCATGTCCACCCCCTTCGACCCTTGCCCATCATGGCTTATGAAAGCAGTTGGTGGGAGCATGCCTGAATGGGCTTCTGTCATCGCCACAGCCTCCTTCAGGGAAGGGATTTTTCCCCTCTTGCCTGAAGGAGACTGTGGTAAAGCCCATTCTGAAAAAAATGGGCTTAGCATCGGGAGATTAGACCAACTACCACCCGATTGCTA
Organism: Phrynocephalus forsythii; assembly: GCA_029282475.1. Taxonomy (NCBI): domain Eukaryota; kingdom Metazoa; phylum Chordata; class Lepidosauria; order Squamata; family Agamidae; genus Phrynocephalus; species Phrynocephalus forsythii. The sequence goes on from JAPFRF010000004.1 coordinate 18,323,875, forward strand.
ATGTTCCCTTCATGGGCAAGGTAATCGAGAGGGTGGCCGCGATCCGGCTTCAATCATTCTTGGAGGGAGAACACATCCTTGATCCATTCCAGTCCGGGTTCAGGCCAGGTCAGGGAACTGAGACAGTCTTGGTCACTCTGCAAGATGACCTCTTCCGGGGGGGTGACAGGGGTGTTCTTCCCTGTTGGTCCTCCTGGATTTGTCAGCGGCCTTTGATGCCGTCGACCACAGTATCCTGCTGGACCTGGCTTTCTGAGGCTGGGATCGGGGGCACTGTTTACAGTTGGCTTCGGTCCTTCCTCGGGGCTGTCCCCAGCAGATTCAGCATGGGGGTGAGTTGTCAGCCCCTTGGATACTCCCTTGTAGGGTCCCACAGGGGTTGTCTCTCTCTCCCATGCTGTTCAACATCCATATTAGGCCGCTGGCTGAGGTCATTAGGAGACATGGAGTCTGCTGCCATCAGTATGCTGATGACACTCAGTTCTATGTCTCCTTTTCCACCACTGCAGATGAGGCTGTCCAGACCCTCGATCAGTGCCTGGGCGTGGTCATGGAATGGACCAGGGCTAACAGGCTCAGGCTCAACCCCGACAAGACTGAGGTTATGTTCTTTGGGGCTTCCCCATCTGGCTATGGAGGCCCTTTTCCCACCTTGGAGGGTGTTTCCCTCCGGCCTTCGGACTCCGTCCAGAATCTGGGAGTAGTCCTAGATCCGGTGCTCACCATGGAGGCCCAGGTGACTGCTGTGGCCAGGGCTGACTTTTTTCATCTCCAACGAATTGCCCAGATTCATCCATACCTAGATGGGGATTCCCTCAGAACTGTGGTGCAAGCGCTGGTGATCTAGAGACTGGACTATTGTAATGCGCTCTACATGGGGTTGCCCTTGACTCTCCTTCGGCGACTGCAGCGGGTTTAGAATGTGGCAGCCAGACTGGTGGCGGGTGTGCATCGGTTCGACCACATCACCCCAGTTCTGGCCCGCCTGCATTGGCTGCCCGTTGCGGCCCGAATCAGATTCAAGGTCCTGGTTTTGATTTACAAAACCCTCCATGGCCTAGGACCTGACTACCTGACAGAGCGGATCGACCAGCGGTCAACATCGGCCCGCCCGACTAGGTTGTCGCGGGCGCACATGCTGCGTGTGGCCATGCCCAGAGAGGCTCGGAGAACATCCACCCATACCCGAGCCTTCTCTGTGGCTGGCCCCACTATGTGGAACCACCTCCCAGCAGAAGTGCTGCTAGCAGAGTCCCTGCCAGCCTTCCGAAAGGCATTAAAAACTCTCCTTTTTTCGGGAGGCGTTTGGTGACTAAAGTTTTTTTTCCTCTTTTTTTCCCCCGCCATCTGCAATTGCCATCTTTCTGTTGCTTAGCCTGGTTATCTGGTTTAAACTGTTTAATTGTTTTATATAATCATTTTATTTAATTGCTGTTATATTGTCATGTTGTAAACCGCCCGGAGTTCCTTTGGGAAGACGGGCGGTATATAAGCTTAATAAATAAATAATAAATAAAATGAGATCGGATGTGTTTAGGGCATCTAGTAACACCAAATAAAACAGTAGCCCTTCAAGGTACCAGCATGAGCAAGTGTCTTCCATGTGGTGTTGCTATTTTCAATCTGGCTTCAGCAAAGGTGGGTCAGAGGTAGGAGAAGAGATGAGAAAAAGACAGAAGAATGTTGTCACCATGCTAGTGTCAACCTCCAAAATAAATATCTTGAGGAGAAGAAACTACATGAGACCATGGGGGGTGGGCCAACTTTTCCTGCATCCTTGGATGTGGCTGGTCCAAGAAAGTGACAGAAGAACACTGCAGCAAGTAGATCAGCCCATGAAGCGAATCAAGTCAGTGTGGCTCCCTTAAAAAATTAAAAAGGTGCCTAGCATATTGGGTACTGTTCACCACCAGCTAAGGATTCTACTTTTTAACACAGTCTCTTTCAGTGTTGTGGTTACGGAAGACATTGCTGCGTTAGTCTATGCAAGCATGCAAGGCAAAATCCAAAGAAACAAAACAAAAGACAAAAACATGGCACCTTAAAGACTATTATAGTTTGATATAAACCTTTTGTGGATCATGTACAATTCTTCAAACATATGGCAACGGAATGAAATGTTGAATGAAGCGTCAGCTTCATACCAAGCGTTCGTTGGCTCTTGGGTGTCTGTTACATTTGCGTGCAGTGATTTAGCTTATGCTGTTTTAGTGCTCTGTGAAGTGTCCCTTGCAAGCATGAAAGAGCATTGAACAGAGAGAATAAAACAGAGTGCATATTTATTGTTGTTTTTTGGGTATATTTAGAGAAAAAGAGAGAGAGAGCAATTAAGGTGGATGCCCTAAGCATATCCGATCTCACCTGATTTCAGAAGCTAAGCAGGGTCGGCCCTGGTTAGTACTTGGATGGGCGACCACCAGGGATTACCAGGTGCTGTAGGTGCCTGGAGTAGCAACTGGCAAGCCACTCCAGTATTCTTGCCAAGAAAACTCCATGAACATGGGGTCACGAAGAGTCTGTCACGACTGTAACAACACCACACACACACACACACACACACACACACACACACACAATGGACTCAGGGTTGTTTCAGCCAGCAATAGCCTCACATTCAACAACATGTGAGAGAACCTGAAGAAGCAAATACCTCTAGTCTAATCAATCTTCAGTGGGGCTTTGAGTGCAAATGGAGTGGCTTGTTTCCAAGCCAGTGTCTGGAAGATATATTCAAAACTAAATTCTTGTAGTGATTGATGGGCCTCTGTGTCAAGCATATGCTAGAGATAGAGTTGTCTGGAACAAGACAGTGGAGGAAGGCAAAATTTGTAAATAAATCAGGGCAAAGGGAGGGGAGTTGGGAAGTTGTGTGGGCACACCGTGGAATTTTTATGATCTCCAAGAAAAGCGGAGATTCTTATTGCAACTGGTATCATCCAGAAGAGAACGGTGGTGCTAGCAAGTCTCTCTCTCTCTCTCTCTCTCTCTCTCTCTCTCTCTCTCTAACTGGTGGGCTGCAGCAGTTCTGGGAGGAGGGGTGGGGAATGAATCTCATTCCTTGTCACAAAGAAGACAAAAATAGCATTGCTTAATTTTGGCGCCCTGCACTAGAAATATATCTTGGAAAAGGTTGGGAATATGATCACGTTGTAAGGCAGACAGTGAAACAGTTCGCTGCCAACGTCATCTGGCATGGCAAGTTTTATTAACCTCCTTGGATAAAGAAGGCTAATAAAAAGATAGGTTGGAAATGCCTGCTGAGGTGGCATGTCTCTGTGCTGGAGACCCCGGACAGCTTTGACGTATTGTTGGCTGTGGTAGACCATGGAGGCTTCCCACCTCGTAACCTAAAAATAAATCGCACTGCTTTGGTAGACCCTAAGAAAAATGGGAGATAATCGCATCAACCAGATGCTTAAAAGCACATTTGATTTCTATAAACCTCAACACTGGGCTCCCTAAGGCCACTAAATGCGTCCATGATACATTCTACAGCTCAATTGTTTTCCCAGCAGGACCAACGGCAATAGCTAAGCCTGGCATGAGGGCTCAGTAGCTCAACTAAATCAATCTCAAAGCCGGATATTGCTGTTGACTTTCTGGCTGTGTCTGACATTTTGACTGGCTTGACTATGCTTCTTGGCTTGGATGCCCCATGTTTCTTTGCCATCACTGCCAGACTGGCTTGACTCTACATGGTTCTAGGACTTGCGATTTTCCAAATCTGGTTTATGTCACTGTCCAGATTCAGATTCTGTGGCTGAAATCCGGAAGTAAGTTACAACTGGAGCATGTTTGTTGAACCAGTGAAATTCACAAATAAGTTGACCCATCAAACCCACACTGATTAGCATCCCTATCTATTTGAGACTTACTGCCAGCTTTCGACCTCTCTTCCCTATACTTCGGCTTTGCCTCTTGAACTTTTCTTGGACTTCCATCCCTGCCTGTGCCTGTGTACTGCTGGTTGGATGCTTCATCCTGTGGACGCCTTGCCCTGAGAGCTGCCTTGCTGGAAGCAGGAGACAAGATATATAGATGGAGAGGAAAGGGATATACAGTGGTACCCTGACTTAAGAGCAGCTCGACTTAAGAGCAATTTGACTTAAGAGCGTTTTAACTGCCACCTTACAAATTTTAGATATGGTCTGCTTGGCTTAACAAATTATTTTTGTTTTTTTTTTTTTTAACTTATTTTTTCAATTTTTTTAGATAGCTACCCTGACTTAAGAGTAGTTCAACTTAAGAGCATGCATTCGGAATGGATTAAATTCGTAAGTTGAGGTACCACTGTATATATCTGTTTCTTCTGGGCTGTCATCTTCCAAGATTGACCCCTGTACTAACTACAAATTGAGTTTACAGCAGAGGAGGGATGAAGGTGGAAATTAGGGGTGGAAAGCTGCACTGTACATTAAAAGAAACATATACAGTGGTACCTCAGCTTACGAATTTAATCCGTTCTGAATGCATGCTCTTAAGTCGAACTATTCTTAAGTCAGGGTACCTATCTAAAAAATTGAAAAATGAAAAAAAAAGTAAGTCGAGCAGACCATATCTAAAATTTGTAAGGCGGCAGTTAAAACCCCAACAGATTTCTGCTCTTAAGTCAAACTGCTCTTAAGTCGAGCTGCTCTTAAGTCAGGGCACCACTGTATTTTGGCCCTGAATGTGAGGAAGAAGTGCTAAAGGAAGAGAGAACAGAGTATGCGCTGTCTGACAGAGACAGAAAGTGAGGACAACAGGAAGAGACTGAAGATAATAACTTAGTAAAAGGAGCAGAAGGCAGAGTAGACCAAGAGCAGAGTGTAGTGAGAGAGAAGGAAGTCTTTTAGGTAGGGGGTGGATTGGCCGAGTTTAAGGGTCTGAGATTGACAGGAGACAGTGGGAGCACAAGAGGGGATTGAGAGGATGAGGGTTGGAGAGAAGTGCGCGAGGAGGAGAGGGAAAAACGGTCAGTGAGAGACGTTGGAACTCAGACGTTGAAGAGGGATGAGAGAGGAGGGACGTTCGAGGTTGAGATGGATAAAGACTGGACATGGCTCATTGATGTTAAACCCCTACAATGGCCAGCAAATGTTCTGTCATGGAGAGGAAGAGGCAGATCAGCTCCAGAGAGAGAGGGGGGGGAGAATCTGGTGGCACAATGGGCTCGCCACCCATGCTGTGGGAGCCAATGTCTCAGGCGGGGAACGCCTCGTTGAATACTGTTTCTGAAGGGAGAATAAACCCACCTAGTTTAAGCCCAGCTGGCAACCTGTTTATGTCTGACATTATTGTTGTGGATGAAGAGCATGTAAAAGACACTGACACAAAGGAACCAGAGTTTACGTTTGTTAATAAAAATTTATTAGAAAATATCAACAAAGGAATGGACAATCTTTATTTCTCCTCGGAACCCCTGAGTATTGAAAATGAACCTCCACACTGAGCTAACCCTAACCCTGAGCTACCCCACTACACCAGTCTTACTTTAAAAGATGCTTTTGTGTTTAACAGTTCTTACTGTTACCACGTCTGTCATCTAAGCCCAGAGTTAGTCCTCTAAACAGGAAGGATGACCTTTGCCCCCTTCTTCTCTTTCACATATTGATTCTTCACATAAAAATAGCAGCAGTTTCCAGAGGCATTCCTTAGGGGGTCTGGCATTCTCGGTACACTCAGATCTCTTTGGAGAAGTGGTGTGTCAGGAAGTCAAGGACAGTGTATTCAAAGCATCCAAGACAGCCATTGTATTAAGACACCATTCAATGGGGAAATGTCAGTATCTACTTTCAACCAACACAAGACAGAAAAGAGTGATCTGGTGGGAAGAGAAAGGTTTCCTTTTTAACATCTTAGATCATGCAAGGGCTTCAACCGAAGGCCTTTTAAAGTGGCCCAAGATACTTGGGGGGTCAGTAGGGTCTTAGGGCACTGGCTTAAGGATCAGGAAATGGCTATGCTTTGCCAGGCTATGAAGCCAATGGAGTACATGGTGCTAGAAGAGAAAACAATTGGACTTCATTGTGTGGGGTGGGCAAGTATTCTGCCCATTCCCGGCTGGCATCAGGCCCCGCAGGCACGACATAAAGATGTTCATAGGAGTGCTGTCTTTGTGCAGTGCCATCACAGAAAAAAAAAACCCACGAGCAATGGTGAAGAATTGGGGAGAAAAATCAGTGGATATCTACACTTGGGTTTCTCATGCTACTTGGAGCAAGTGGGAGAGGATGATACAAGTGCCATCATTCTTGAGCCTTCCTATCTTACAAGTCCTGGTGCAGACGGAGCTTTGAGCAAAACTGATATCACAAAAGTCCTCCCCATGACATCATGGGCCCATCCCTGGTGACAACAAGGACCCACTTTCTGTTCTCAGATTGTGAAGGCACTGCATTCTATGAATGCCCGAGAATGGGACACTTTTTACCTGTCAGCCCCCTTTGTTGTAGGTTTCACTCTATAGAGTTATATCTATTCTGATTCATGGAGTGATATGTAGGAAAAAGAGGACAGTAAAAGTAAAAAAAAAGACATTGGGTGGGGTTAATCAGGGAGCTGATGGATAAAAATCCACTTGCCAGTCTGTGAAAGTTAATTTATCATATCATCCTGAAGCTGTAGATCTGGAAGGGACCCTATGGATCATGCAATATTGGTTTATTTTATTTCTTTATTGCAGGGCTGTTCAACTTTGAACAGGCCAAGGTCTACTTTTTCTGGCCCAAAGTGGCTGAGGGCTACTACACTAAAACCTCTACTTATGAACTTTATCTGTTCCGAGCACATGGTCATAAGTAAAAAAAAAAATTGTAAGTAGAGCAGCAGTTTCCCATAGGGATGCATTGAAAATCAATTAATCCGTTCTGGAAGGAACAGATTTCAATGTGTCATAGCCCTTGAACTGTCTTGCTCAGCTGAGACAGTGGGCTGGCAGACGCAGAACTTTGCTGGAGCTGTGGTGGTCCTTGGGATGGGGGAGGAAGGGATGGAGAACTTATCCCCTCACTTTTTAAATTGATGACCAGCGGGCTACTTTTGAAACTTTCGCAGGCTACCGGTAGCCCACGGTCTACCTGTTGTGCAGGCCTGCTTTATTGCATTTCTATGCCACTCCCCCCGCCAGCAGTGGGATTAAATACAGTGGATCCTTGTATAACAAACAGTATAACATAAAATCTGTACAGCATAAAAAATTCCAGAGATAGGGAAAATTTGCTTAGCATAATCGCCTATGGGACAAATCCATACAACATAAAAATGGTTGCGATTAGGGATTACTCTGTTTTCAATGCATTCCTATGGGAAATTTATATAAAGGAAAATTTGCTTAACATAATTTCATTTGGAACAAATTAATTCCTTTATACAAGGTACCACTTGTGCTTCTTGTAAAAAAATTGCATGGCTGCCGTTGAACTTCTTACATCTTGTGTAGGTTGGGTGGGTTTATATGAATTGTCTAATGTATAATTTCTCTGTGTCAAAATTCCAAGGATTAATAAGAGATTTAAAAGCAACATGAAATGGTCTCACAAAGGTAATTTTGAAAATCCAGCTTTAAATGACTAAACTATACATAAACAGTTAAGAGCCCAATCCATGTCTCACCAATGTCCCTCTTAAATAGCCTGAAGAGAGGGATATTTCATTGCTTTCTATAATATCTGAAAAGAGTTTTCCTGGATTTGAAAGAAAGGGGGATCTTAAAGAGAATGGAATAAAGTGTTTTAAGACAGACTATCTAAAGCCTATTGGCTCTGTTAATGAAATGCTCTGGAGCTCCCTGATTCTATGAATATGTCTTCTGCTCTACCTTTCTTCCTTTTTCAATGAGTCATTGTGCCCTCTCTCCCCTAGTTAACTCTAAATTAATGGTGGAAGTCATATTTTCAGAGGCAACAAATGCTCAAAAGAAGAAAGAGCTGAAAGATGATAACCAATGGAGACATCCGTTCCCTTACACCAGAAAAATAGCGAAAGCCTTCTCAGCTTCTCCCAAGGACATACTGATGAAAACCTTCCTTTCATTGCTCCATGTCCTGTTGTTCATACATTCCCCAAATAATAGCTCTATTCAAGGCCCATCTCCCCATACAGAGTCACCACAGATACAGGGGAATAGCCTCTCTTGCTGGCACCTCTCTCTGTTCATATGTTGTTTCCCACAAGTGGAGACTGAGTGACTGAAGAGGGGATCCTCCACTACCTAGAGAGGACACCATGAGCTAGGGCCCTAGGTTTCCAGGGAGCTGACCCACTTGGAGAGCAACTATTTACAGCAAAATACCTTCCTTTTAAAACTAACAAAGACAACAGAAATAGACGGGGCGAGGTTAGAGTGCTCCAGTGTAGTTATGATGATCGGAAATTCAAAGATAACATTCGTGTAGGGCTTTTCAGCTCTCTGTTATTTACTCATAGCATTAACAGTATATGGACATCTACCTAAGTTGTCTATGCACATGTGCAAGTGGTCTACTCCTTTTGTTCCTTTTAGTTCCTTCACCCTTCTTCTTCTTCTTCTTCTTCTTCTTCTTCTTCTTCTTCTTCTTCTTCTTCTTCTTCTTCTTCTTCTTCTTCTTCTTCTTCTTCTTCTTCTTCTATCCTATTTGGAACCATTCCTTGATACATGACCACAGGTTACTATTCCAGACCAGTATAGTCCTATGCTTGAAAACAAGTACCTAAGTCTTATATATAACTTTGCAGGGTTAGGCAAGACAACTTGTTTCCTGAGGTAAAAAACAAAATGGAATCTCCACATGTCCCATCTTACTGAAGCTGAATGCATTGGCAAATAAAACGTATTTCAGCACTAATAATGGGATATTGTGTGTGTTCACAAGGTGAGAGAGAAGGTCCAGTATTCGTATTACAGTGGTACCTCGATTTAGGAATTTAATCTGTTCCAAATGCATGCTCTTAAGTCGAAATACTCTTAAGATATCTAGAAAATTAAAAACATAAGTTTAAAAAAAATCAAAAAATGAAAAAAAATTGTAAGTCGCGCAGACCACATCTAAAATTGGTAAGGCGGCAGTTCAAAGGTCAACAGTTTTCCGCTCTTAAGTCAAATTGCTCTTAAATTGAGCTGCTCTTAAATTGGGGTACCACTGTACTATGTTTTATCTCTGAAGCAAAATCTGGCATAGCCTCACAGGCTGTTGGTTGCACTATAAAACAGAAAAGCAATTTAAAACAAACAAGAGCCTGTCCACACTGGCATGTAGTTATAATATATGGTTCCATGATGTCACTGTTTGGAAGGGGGAGATCTTGTTTCCTTTTGTTTCTACTTAATCCATCCTTCCCCTATAGGCACTGTCCAATATATTTCTGGCACAAGGCTAGGGCATGCAATCTTTTGGGGGAAATTCATTTCAGAGATAGCCCTCTTTTTTCTGCCTTCGCAGATGGGTACCAACAAGAGTTAAAATAGGGTGCACTGAAGATAAGGATCTTTTAAGCACCTGCCAGATTGGCCCAAACTTCACCATGTGGACAGGCGCTAAGCCTAATTTGACTGACATGTATCTAAAAGGCACACCGGAGAGGAACAACTGCATGTTTGTTCCTTAAACAGTTAAGGAAGGATGGAAGAAAGCAAGTAGAAAAACAGATACAGAGCTGAAATATCAGTCCAAAAACAGATACAGAGCTGAAATACATTTGGCACCATTCTGCCATGTAAATTGTTATGATGTAATCACCCAGAAATATTAATCTTTATTTTAATTTAACCTATAACTTCCTATTCCATTTTCCTAAGATCCCTAGGGAGCCTTGGGACAGCAGGGTGCCTTAAATATTAGAAAACTGCTGCTCTCAGCCCCACTGCTGAATTGGAACTGCCACCAGTAATCTGATTCCAGGAAAAAAATTAAACAAAACAAAACAAAAGACAAAAATATGTGGCACCTTAAAGACTATCATATTTTAATGTAAGGTTTCGTGGACATGTCCACTTCTTCAGACATATAGTAGCAGAAGTGGATGTGTCCATGAAAGCTTACATTAAAATATAATAGTCTTTAAGCAATTGGCTCAATAGGTCTGCTCAAATTTGGAACTAGCAATAGGATACTGTTTATTTGTGTCATTGGTAATTTGCCCTCTCCCACTGCCAAAAGTTGGGATTTAGTGCTGCTTCTTTGTAAGAATAGAATCGAGATTAAACTAAGCAATATGTTAAAAACACATATAGAAGATGAGTGCCTACATCTTTTGTTTCCTACTTACCCTAAAAAATAAATGAAACAAAAATACTGATGATTCATGTGGCCTGAAGATGATTTCATGTGGCCTGAAGAGGATTTCAAGGGCAGAAAATTGGACCCCAGTTGCCACCACTGTTATCTGCCCAGTTCGACAATAAGAGGAGGAGGAAGATTATAGTAATTATTGCAATTTTTAAATGTTGCATAGTTTGGGACTTGAGCACCAGGTTTCCTGTGATGCTACACGTGAAAATGCCCTGATACTCTTACTAAGACATAGACTTGATCATCTAGAACATCAGAATATTTTGTTTCAATTGGATGAGTAACTCTTATCCTCCTATGATACCCAGGAGAATATTTCAGCCATGTAACTGAAGAGCACCTCTTCCCCCCCCCCCCATGTTGTTGTTTTTCCTCTTTTTCTAAACTCTTCACGTTTAAAGCTCCTTTGGTCAAATTGTGGCACCCTCTGTGTAATATTCCCAATGACCTTCACGAGATGAGCCACGACAAAGCACAAGTATTGTGAGAGCTTTCTTGAAAGCAGGGAAAATAATAAACGAACCCTTCTGACAGTCTCTGTTTTGCATATCTTATTATTATACCGCTGTTTCATGGCGGGGTGTAGCTGAGGAATGGTAATGCCTTATGAAAACCGGCCAATGCAAATATACAGCACTGAAATGGATATGGGACCAGGACTATAAATTGTGAGGTAGATGAGACATTCAAATATTGACTCTTTGGTCTCATATTTAAAGGGCAGCTATTCCCACATTTAATAGGGTTTTAAAGAAGGTATTTCAGGGATCTTGGATTTCAGAGGCTCCATTTACATTCTCCATGCTTCCAACACCATAATTTGGGATTGAAGAGAGTGGATTCATTGGTCTTTAATCTGCCAGGGGTTTGGGGGATTGGCAGACCTTGTTTTCTTGTGCTCTCTAGGCCACCTCTTTCCCTGAGGTGCAAATAAGCAGGCTGGAAAGGATTATTTGCTGAATAGTCAGGGCCACAGAACACACACTGCTGGCTTCTTTCTCCCTAACATTAGCATCTTTGGAAAATGCCACCATGAAGGCTGTGATAGGCAGTGGATGTGAGGGGGAGGAGCTTCTTCAGAGCATGGCAATTAAATTGAGACAGTGGAGTTAGATCTTTACCTTGCGTTAAACAGGAGATGAGCAGGTTGCCACATCAAATCTTCTGAAAATGACCTTCTGAAAATATGTCTGTGAAGATTCTCATTCATCCAGGTGAGGTGGTCTGGAAGTTGAGTCATGGCAACTGGACTTCTTTTCTTGTGAGATGGAAACGTTTCCTTACTCATCCAAGCAGCTTCACCTGTCTGAGGAAAGTTAGTGGCGAGGCCTCCAATTTATAGTTCACCTTGATTTCACACCACCCTGGTCTGAATAGGTTCATTAGGTGAACAGTGGCCTGAACAGGCTCGTTAGGTGGATAACGGCTTGGGGTGCAAGAAAGTCCCACCTATGCAACCCTTCCAAACACCCATGGAGGGTTGATTGGCAAAATAGTGGAGAGTTTGAAATGAATAGCAACTGAAGTAACTGTGAAAGTCTTGTGGCTGGACTTTTTAATTAACGTTTCTAAGATTCTGATTTATTTCAACTTTTGAAAATAGCATGCATAATATCATTTCCAGAGATTAGCTGGTCAGTTTGTTTGTCCTCCCACTTAATGCAAGGGCATGATTTTTAATGTAACTGAGTTGACACAAACATGTTATTTATAGCCCCTGAGCTTCTTAATGATTTGTGCTGGGGGGGCAGTACTTTTACCTGTTAAAAAAATCTCCTCCAGATTGTTTTTCATACCATAGTGGAAATATGTGGCTACATATTTTTGAAAAGCCTGATACTTCACATCCATCTTGTCATTCTTCGCGGCCCCGCTGTGAACCGGTATGAAGAAATGTATCCGCACATCCATTGCAGGATGTCGGGAGTTCATCCCGACCACGCACCCCAGAACTGCGCTTTAACCGGGATGAGATTCCCATCCCTGGCCTTGGGAATCTTTTCGTCCCCCTTCTCATTAGTTCTGCTTGTCTTGACTCCAGTTGAAAATTCAGCTAATGAAACAGAACTGACAAGATTCTTCATATGTACCATGTTCATGAAATCAGAATCTATGAGATGTGCTTATATGTAAGCATCTGTGTACCCAACTGCACACCATACAACTCATCTAATACCTGTCTTGCAACCATAGAACCATTTACCATGTGTATGTATCTATGGTGATGACATTTCCTTTGGTTGGCTGGGCTTTTTATAAAATCAACCAAAGAAAATTTTGAAAGAAGAGCCCCAGGTTTTTATTCTCTTAAAGAACTGTGAAATAGTGTATCAGTGAGGTAATAAAATTACAAAATACTGTAGTATAATTCTGCCATTTTATGATTTTACCATTTTAATAATTGCATAACCCTCCTACCCACCCACAAAAACACATTTTAATTTTTTCAATGAAATCCAACAAAATTCTCCTCTGGACACATTTCTGGCCATATGGAATCGCAAAATTGTTAAGATACTGGTAGAATAAATCAATACGAATTTACAGCCTGGATGGGTTGATTTATGCACAGGTGTCAGAAATACATAATTAGACACTGAATCCACAAATAGACACTGAATCCACAAAACTACAGACAATGAGTCATGGATTTGATGTAATGAGCTTGAAAAATACACATGAAATACCTGATTGGTTAAAGAAGCTACATACTGTAATGTCTGGACAAGGATTTTTTCCCCTCTTATTACCTGTGTTTGAAGTGTTAGACACACAGAGAGAGAAGTATTCATTTTTTGGCCTAATGTTTATGTTGTATATAGTTTGCACTGCTGGTATATTTTGTCTGAGAGACTGCTGTAAATATATGTAAGCAGGTTTAGAGTTAGAGGCAAACAACTCTGAGTCTGTGTATTATTTCTCACTGAGGACTAGTGTGCTGGCAGCCAGAAACCAAGCTCTGTTTCCCTGGATTTTCTACTTAAGCTCAACTGTGCAGATGCCGAATCTCTAACATAAATTTTCAGAAAACCCCACTCGAAGGCTTGAAACTGATTCTCTTATTATTCCCCAAACAGTCATCTTCATGTTTCAGCATAGTGATACTGAAGTGAATGTGCACAAGATGATGCTCATGCCATTTGCCTAAGTTCATACTGATGAAGAAATTTGTATTCATGAAGACTTGCACCTGGGAGATGAAGAATGGACAAATCTTCCTTATGATTTTGTTGTGAGCTTCTTTGCAAAAAAAAAAAAAAAAACAGAGATGAATGGGTTGGAGGCAGTTTTGATTGCATTATTTCAGAGAGCTGTTGAGATGCTTCCACAGAAAGGTTCAAAATCAGAAAAGACACTTGCCTGAGTTGTATTCTATCATCTTCATTATTTAACATGTATGTAGACGTGGTTAAGAGAAAGGCACATCTGGTTGACTCTGCAATTGGGGTAAAAACTGTGGGGGTAGGAACATCACAACCTTTTGTATTCGTATGATGCAGCCCTGCTGGCAGAAAGTAAGGTAGATCTAGAACTTATAGTCAAATATGAAAGTGAAGAACTTGGATTGTACCTCAATACCAAGGAAAAAATGTGATAACAGCAAAGAGCATGCAAGTCAGTGTTAATATCAACAATGAGGTAACTGAAGCAGTAAAGGAGTTAAACTTCTTTGGCTATAAATTAACCAAAATGGTGACTGCAGCCCAGAAATCCGAAGACTTATAGCATTTGAAAGAACAACAAGGATCAGTATGAATAACATCTGGAAGAATTATCAGCCTCCTAATCAAACACAGACTACTTAATTTGGTCATATTTCAAACAGCTTCATATGGCTGTTATACTTGGACTTTGAGGAAGACAGATAGGAAAAAGACAGAGGCATTTGAATTGTGGTGCTTGAAAGGACTACTAGGCATCGATGGACAGTGGGGGTGACCAACGAGGAAGTCCTAAGACCAGGCATGTCCAAACTTCAGTCCTCCAGATGCTTTGAATCACAACTCCCACAGTCCTTTGCCATTGGCAATACAGGCTTGTAATTCTGGGAGTTGTGGTCCAAAATATCAGAAGGGCCAAAGTTTGGACATGCTTGTCCAAGACAGAATTAAACCAAACATATCTCTGGAAGCCAAAGTCACCAAACAAAAACTGTCATAATTCTGTCATGTTACGTGAGCTGACTCACTGGAAAAGACAAGAATGCTGGGATTGGTCAGCGATAGAAGAAGGGGCTGCCCAACTACTCACTACCTTGACACCATCAGAAGGGACATTGGAATAACCTTGATGGAGCTAAAAGAAGCTGGAAGAGATAGAACGGCATGGGGAGGATCAATTCACAAAGTGACCAAGAGTCAGACTTGACTGAACGGATAAAAGAGAAGAGACAAGATGCTTCTATGCTATATGTCACAGTGATTTTTCTGCCTTGCAAGCTGCTAAAAGAGCCTGTTAGTAGGCAGATTTGAAAGCTCCTTTGGAAGGTTTTAAATTTTAGAATGAATGAATGAGTACATGAAAACCTGGCACCTATTAGACTGTGACTACATCTCTCAAAAATAATAGATAATATTGCTGGTTCTTTGCAAAATTATTATTAAGCCGCAATTTTCAATACATGACTGCATTGTCCATTCCAGGTGCTGAAAGCTATGGAAAGTGATGGAGACAAAGGAAAAAGAATGCTGCATTTTATGTATGTAATTAGATTGGTACAGGAAGTATATAGATTGAATTATAGATCAGGTTGAAAAGCCCTGTGGGAGTATTTCACTAAAATGTGTAGTGCAGACAAAGGTCTATTGGCATTGCTTGCGAGACTGTGCACTGTTGACAGACACCTCTGTGTGGCACAGCATTGTGTTGTTTCCATACTTTTTCAGCTTCTGCAGAGTCTCAAGTGGAAGAAAGAAAGAAAAAGCTGCTGCCTGCCCAAAGGAGCTTACACTCTGATGTAGCTCTAGAACAGTGGTGGTGAACCTTTGGCACTCCAGGTGTTTTGGACCAGAACTCCCAGAATTTCAAGCTTTTATTGCCAGTCACAAAGGACTGTGGGAGTTGTGGTCCAAAACATCTGGAGTGCCGAAGGTTTGCCACTACTGCTCTAGAACATTTGAAGAGTAGTCCTTGGGTCCTCCTTCTCCTGAAAGAGTCTTCCATCTGGAAGGGCTATCCACTAGAGATGGGCACGAAACGAGCAATTTTTTGTTTTCCTTTTCGTTTTTTCATTTCGTTACGTAACGAAACAAAAAACTAATTTTGTCTCCAAAATGAAACGAAACGAACTGAAACAACAGAAATTTTGTCGTGCATTTCGTTTTTGTTGCGGCAAATACATTGAACTGTAATGAATGCTAACGAAACAGCAATTTTTCATTTTCATTTTCATTTTTGCAAAAAATTCATGAAAAACCAAAATGAACCAAAACGGACCCCCTAAACGACAAACGACAAACGACAAACGAAACACCATTTTTTGAGTCGTGCCCATCTCTACTATCCACTATAATGGGGAGTTCTACTTGGGCTTTTGTGCACCTCCACCCACCCGAACCCCACTTCAGTGTAATGCAAGCATTCCTGCACCTTTTGCTATTGGATCACCATGGCCATTCTTCTCTCATTGAGGTACCCAGTTCTGGGCATCATGTTTCTTAAGGCCTAAAGAATTCCATTCTTTCTGGGCAACACTTTCATTCATTCATTGAAATCTACAGGAGTTTGGCCAACATGAGGATTGAATGATCTCTTTCAGATGCTGCCAAATCAGCATTCCAAAACTGGATGGTCTAAAGTGATGAAGATTTTAAAACCTTGTAGTATCGTTTAGAAAACACTGTATTTCCTCTCAGTCCTTCTCACTGTTCCCTGCTTCCCACAAACAGTTGTATAGCTTCTTTCTTCTCTCCTTGACTCTGTTCAAGTGTTTTCAAGTTCCCTTTCATCCATACCTTTCAAAAAGATGTCAACAACACTCTACCAACATATCCTGAACAACCCTCTATTCAACCAGACCCTAAAATACACGCCAACTATCCAAGTTAGCAAAATTAAGCCAATTGCCTTTTGTTTTGCCTTTAAAAAAACAGAAAGAAGGAAAGAAGGTAAAAATTCTATTTTTAATTTGGTGCTGATGAACAATTCATTAATGAAACATTCCAAGAACAGGTGTTGAGGTCAGAAAGAGGAGGTAAAATGTAGTTTGGTCAGGAATTCAATTGTAAACAAAACCATGTGCATGCAACAGTAATTAAAATCCCTTATCATCTCCTTCTTCTTTGACATTATGCATTTTGGGAGAGTCTTTGGAGGAAACCAGAAAGGGTTTCCATCATGCAGCTGGTGTACAGAGACAGAATACATTGTTATTTGACAGTGGTCTGCTAGCACTTTAGGCCTCGGTTGCACGGCTATTAACTGTGCATCTTATTTTGATGCGTACTAAAATTGCAGGTGATCACATGACGTTTGGTGCGCAGTTAACACCCCGAAGGCAGGTGTGTATTACACATCTTTCTGTGCCTCCCGTCTTGCCAAATCTTTTCCCTGTTTATTGAACTGCTTTTCTCCATCATGCTCAAACACACACACACACACACACACACACACACACACACACACACACACACACACACACACACACACACACACACACACACACACACACACACACACACACAATGATTTGCTTGTCAATTACCAGCATGTCGGCTTTCTAGTATTACTGCAAGAGTTCATGCAAAAGTTTGAGAACATGGCAGTGAGAACATGGGTGCCATCCCACCAGCGCCTCCGACCTGTCCTGCCTCCTGGTTAATGCCAGGTCGGTGCACAATAAAACACCTCTCATCCATGACGCGATCGTGGACGAGCGAGCCGACCTGGCATGTATTACCAAGACCTGGGTGGGCGCTGAGGGTGGGGCTTCCCTCTCCCTTCTGTGCCCCCCCGGGTTTCAGGTCCAGTGGGCGGGCAGGTCGGAGGGTAGGGGTGGCGGGGTGGCCATCGTTTACAGGGAATCCCTTCATGTTAGCAGTTCTGCGACAATGGTGCGTCCTGGGGTAGAATGCCTCCATCTATCGGTGGGTCAGCGATATAAATTTGGCATTGTGCTGGTGTACCGTGCTCCCCGCAACCCAGCACAATCCCTTCCAGAGACCACAGAGTTCATCTCGGCTGCCTTGTTGAGGTCTCCCCGCCTCATGGTGGTTGGGGACCTCAACGTGCATGCCGAGGTGGAACTCTCTGGAATCCATGACTTCCATGAATCTATCTCAGCATGTTGTGTGCCCCACTCATAGTGCTGGCCATACCCTAGACCTGGTGTTTTCCTCCATGTCATCAGATTCTTGTCTGAGGGTCAGGGGTATTTTGCCCCTGCCCGTGCCATGGTCAGACCATCACCTGCTAAAATTTTACCTGTCAATCACCCCCTGCCCCGTGGGGAGCTACGGCCCTATATTTGGGCCCGCCCCCGTAGGCTTCTGGACCCTGCTAGGTTCATGGAAGCCTTCGGGGAGCTTTCTGGTGGCCTGGCAGATGATCCAGTCAATGCCCTGGTGGATAGGTGGTATGAGGGGACCACCGGGGCGGTGGACCGGATCGCCCCCAAGCACCTCCGGCGATGTGGAGACCGCTCCTCTTCATGGTATATGCATGAGCTCCGGTCGATGAAACAAGAACGCAGGAGGCTAGAGGTCATTTGGAGGGCAAACCGGACGGAAGATAATAGGGCTGCTCTTAAGCAGCTGACTGGCCGCTATCTTTGCGCAATCAGGGACGCTAGAACATCCTATGTCTCCCTGAGAATTGGCGAGGCCTCAAACCGTCAGGCAGAGTTGTTCCGGATGGTTCGAGACCTCTCCAATCCCAGTCAACTGAGGCCTCCTCCTAGTGATTTCACTAGCGAGCAATTTGCAGCCCATTTTAGATCTAAAATAGAGGCCATCTGCTCCGACTTGCCCCCCAGTTTCCCTAGTCCATCCCCTAAGAACCCTGGGGCCTCACCCCTCCGTCCTCCCCTCCTGGATGAGTTTGGGCCAGTGTCTCCAGCGGAGGCCTTCAGAGCTATGGCTTGTTGCCAGCCGGCGGCCAATCCCTTTGACCCTTGCCCGGCGTGGCTTATTAAATCTGCCGAACGGAACATGCCCGAGTGGGTTTCTGCTATTGCCATGGCCTCTTTCGGGGAGGGATGTTTCCCTGCCCGTTTAAAGGAGACCGTGGTGAAACCCAATCTGAAAAAACCTGGCATGGCTTCGGACTATTTATCCAGCTATCATCCGATTGCCATTGTTCCCTTCCTGGGCAAGGTTGTCGAGAGGGTGGCTGCTGTCCGGCTCCAGTCATACCTGGAGGAAAATCGTATCCTGGATCCCTTCCAGTCTGGTTTCAGACTTCTTTGCGGAACCAAGACTGCCCTGGTCGCTCTGCAGGATGACCTCCTCAGGGAGGCCGACAGGGGTGTTCCTCCCTACTGGTTCTCCTTGATTTGTCAGCTGTCTTTGATACCATCGACCACAGTAACCTGCTGTTTCGGCTGGCCGAGGCAGGAATTGGGGGTAAGGCTTTGTCCTGGCTCCGCTTCTTCCTTGGTGGCCGGACTCAGAGGGTTCAGCTGGGTGATGACTTGTCGGCTCCTTGGACTCTCCCTTGTGGGGTGCCCCAGGGGTCGGCAATCTCACCCATGCTGTTCAACGTTTATATGAGGCCGCTGGCGGAGGTCATCAGGAGATTTGGAGTTCACTGTCATCAGTACGCTGATGACACGCAGCTCTATCTCTCCTTTTTGTTTCTGCAGAGGAGGCAGTTCACTCCCTTGATCTGTGCCTGGAGGCAGTTCTGGAATGGACCAGAGATAACCTGCTCAAGCTGAATCCGGAGAAGACGGAGGTTCTGTTCTTCGGTGCGGCCTCGTCTGGGTGGTGGGTGCTCATCAATATTCCCCAATAATATGTAGTGCAAAATCTGGTTCATAAATCAAACCTATCCAAGGTTGATGGTGTCATAAGTAGGGGGATAGTTCAGTAGTTAAAGAATGCCTGCTTCTGTCCCACAGCTCATCCATCCTGCGTGCAAGGCATCTCATTGCATGAGAGCCATGCCAGTCCTGAGAGGAAAGCAGGAACTCTTTAACTACTGAAAATTGTTTCCTTCCAGTAATGTTATCACCCTCATACAGGCATCATTTAAAGAATAGGATTTTGGCCACATACTTTGCAGAACAAATTATACTTTTTGACAAAGCAGAAATATATAAGGATACAAATGTCAGCATTTGTCAGAAAGGATTCCTCCGGCAGTTGAAACTTACTTTAATGTTGCGATTATGGGATAGCATGATCTTCAACACTCCACCATCATACAGGGTGTGGGGGACATGATGTAGTACACACAGTTCAATACATCAACACATCACTCCATCCTATCCGCCCAGAATGTGTACGTATGTGCAGCACAGTACGTGCAGCATGGGGGGGAGTTATCGGCCCCTTGGATTCTCCCCTGTGGGGTTCCACAGGGGTCGTCTCTGTCCCCCATGCTGTTTAACATCTACGTAAGGCCATTGGCGGGGGTCATCAGGAGTTTTGGAGTCTGCTGTCATCAGTACGCTGATGACACGCAGCTCTATCTCTCCTTTAACACCTCTGCTGTGGAAGCTGTGGAAGTCCTCGACGGGTGCCTGGGGGCCGTACTGGCTTGGACTGGGGCGAACAGGCTTAAGCTCAACCCCGAGAAGACGGAGGTCATGTTCTTCGGGAGCTCGCCGTTGGGGTACGGTGGCCCTCTCCCCTGTCTGGGGGGGAGTTTCCCTCCAGCTTGCGGAGAGGGCGCGGAATCTGGGTGTGCTCCTGGACCCGGCGCTCACCTTGGAGGCCCAGGTGGCGTCGGTGACCAGGTCCGCCTACTACCATCTCCGTCGGATCGCCCAGATCCGCCCGTACCTCGACGCGAACTCTCTGAGAACAGTGGTCCAAGCTCTGGTGATCTCGAGGTTGGACTACTGTAACGCCCTCTACATGGGGTTGCCCTTGACTCTTCTCCGGCGTCTGCAGCGGGTTCAGAATGCGGCGGCCAGGCTGGTGGCTGGTGTGCGTCGTTATGACCACATCACCCCAGTTCTGGCCCGCCTGCACTGGCTGCCCGTTGCAGCCCGGATTAGATTCAAGGTCTTGGTTTTAGTTTATAAAACCCTCCATGGCTTGGGACCAGACTACCTGGCAGAGCGTATCGCTCAGCGATCAACCTCGGCCCGTCCCGTTCGGCAGGCGCGAGCGACACGCCGGGTCGCCACCCCTCGTGAAGCCCGGAGGACGAGTACTGACCCGGGCTTTCTCAGTGGCAGCCCCTAGCCTCTGGAATTCCATCCCCAGTGAAGTGCGCTCTGCAGAGTCCCTGCTGGCCTTCCGGAAGGCGTTAAAGACCTACCTTTTCCGGGAGGCCTTTGGCGATCTTTAACTGTTTTTTTTCCCCTCCGCCATCGTAAACTATTTTATCTATCATTGTCAGTCACTGAGGTGCCATTAGGTTTTAACTTTGCTTAGTGTTATTTTTATTGGTTTTATTTTTGGTTTTTGTTTTTTTTTGTAATTTATGGCTATTGAGGCCCGATGTTTTGTAAGCCGCTTAGAGTATATATTGTAGATAAGCGGGGTATAAATGCAATAAATAAATAAATAAATAAATAAATGTGTTACCCAAGATGGCTGCCTCAGTCTTATTCACTCTGCCTAGTGACAGGGCCAGCTAGAGTTGGTGTCTTTTAGCTAAAAGAGTGTTGGTGACTTAGACTGTTACTTCATGTCCTTCCTCGTTCCGAGATTACGTTCGTGTCGTGATAACGTTGTTCACGGTCATGTGGTCTCATCCCGGGTCTGTCCAGGTTTCTGTTTACTCATGGGCGTGATTGATGGTGTCGTGACAACTGCTACTTCACGTCCTTGTTTCATGACAATTATTGAATTTTCCTGGCTTCGTTTACCCTCCTTTTCTTTTTGGCCCAGGCTTCCGTTTTTTGATATTTCGAATTTCCGCAACTTTGGCTTTCATGCGTTAAGTGGCAAAACTTCCGGTTTCATGCTTTCTTCCCTCTCTGCGATGCATTGTTTACGCCATTGGGATTGTACTGCAGAATGCAACTTTGCACTCCTGCCACTAGATGGAGAATGTGTGTGTTGCGTGACAAGCATCCCTGTTTCTGTTTACCCATGGGCGTGATTTATGGTGTTGTGACAACTCTACTTCACGTCCTTGTTTCGTGACAATTACTGAATTTTCCTGGCTTCGTTTACCCTCCTTTTTTTTTTTTGGCCCAGGCTTCCGTTTTTTGATATTTTGAATCTCCGCAACTTTGGTTTTCATGCGTTAAGTGGCAAAACTTCTGGTTTCATGCCTTCTTCCCTCTCTGCGATGCATTGTTTATGCCATTGGGATTGTACTGCAGAATGCAACTTCGCACTCCTGCCATTAGATGGAGAATGTGTGCGTTGCGTGACAAGCGTTACTTCATGGGCACTTGTCTTGAAACAAGAACTGAGACAAGACAATTCCCAAGGCCAGGGAGAGGTATGTCTCATCATGCTCTGTTCCCGATTCAGGGGGCGTGGTTGGGACGAACTCCCGCCATCATGCAATGGACATGGGGTAACCTTTTTTCCTACCGGTCCCAAGTGGGACAGCGAACCGCGATGAGAGGGATGTGAAGTAACTGTCTTAGGCACTGTTGATAGTATACAGACCATGAGCTTAGGCATGCTGAGTCACAAACCTTTTACCTTCAGGTCAGATTCCCCACAAACAGGCCTGCTTTCTCATAAGACAATCTATGCATGCTTCTTCATAAATAAATCCCCCTGTGGCGTTTACTGCCAGGAAAGTGCACAAATGTTTGCATGAGTATGACTGTTTGGGGGGTTAAAAAGGCCAAGAAATCTCTAATTCTTATCTGGAATAACTTGTAGAGAAATCAATACATGCACTGTAATTAAAAGAGAATTGCTATTAACTCATTTCTCTTGAAGAATCTAAAAGTTCCACAAGCAAATATGAATGAGTTTTACTTTCCCCCTCCAAACAGTTTAGTTCTCTGAACTAACATAAGCCCTCTTGAAAGCACTGGGGGTTTACTTCTAAGTAGATATGTGTAAATTTTCATTGCCAAGGCATCTGGTGAGTGAAAGGGACCATGATGAAAGCTACAAAAGTCAACAAATAACTCTTTAGATTTCTGTGGCAGGCACATTAAAAGTGTTAGACAGGAAACAGATGTGTGACTCAGCTTCATCACTCTTTGCCATATCTGTGAGACAAGTGGTGCGACATCCTCTTTTTCGTGTCCTAAGGGGGGGGCAGGAGGAGAAAGTATGGAAGGGATGGGACAGAACGAAGGGATTGGCTGGTTGGGAAACAGGAAAAGAATCTTTGGGAAAATATTATAGGGTGGAGGTGGTGAAGGAGGACCCTTGGACAGGGGAATGGGCAACTTCAAACTCCCACGAGAGGTGGCTGAACAGGAGTGGCAGGAGAAAAAGGTGGTGAAGCCACCCTATTGGGGGCAGACAGAGGAGTGCCGCAGGAGGAAGGAGGCGCGGGGGTTCTTCCAGAGGGAGGCCTGGAGAAGGGCAACCCAAAGAAAATTGAGAGAGTGTTGGGAGCAATGTCTCTCTATCCATGGGGAGATTACAATGATACCCATGTCTTCTCGCTGCCCGATGATGAAGGACCCAGGACAGCTTCCTTAGGGTTAGTGAGTTTGGATCCCTGGATGCAACGTGGGATGGCTGGATTGGTTTTGAGTCTGGGCCATAATGTTTTTGGAAATGTTCCTGTTACCAAGCGGGAGGTGGAAGTTGTGAGCAGGCAGTTTGAAGAGAACTATTCTTATACAGAGCCATTGATCGTAGAGCGGGAGGCATCTGTGGAGGAAGAAGATGGTTCACCTGTTGTTAAGAATAAACCTTTGAAACATTATTCAGTGGTAGAGACCACTTTTATTGCAGCGCAAGAAGGCAAGCAGGAGGGCGGGAACTATGAGACACAGGATAATATCATGTGTGTTAAACATTCCATGAAGGTTTCACTTGCACCTGTCAGGATATATTTTGGTTGCATTTATCCAATTGACAACAGAGGGCCAAAGAGTAGAAGCTTCAGGGAAACTGCAGGAATGATTTTCATTTGTACACAAAACCTTGAAGTGTGAAGTGCTAGGATGTTAACTCTCTCTCTCTCTCTCTCTCTCTCTCTCTCTCTCTCTCTCTCTCTCTCTCTCTCTCTCTCTCAGGGAGGGAAGGCATGCAATGTGGATTTCTCTTTGGACCTTGTAGATTATACTCCAGGCCATACCTAAGCATGTTGCTGTTTGAAGCAAAGAACAAAATAACATCCTTTCCTTTTCAGCACTAGTGGATTGAGGGAACATTCACCATATGTAGGGCCTCTATCCCACATCCCATTAAATGCAGACTAAATTTGTACATAAACTGTGTCCAAAAATGCTATCCTCACACCCACTGGGCTTTTTTTGGGGGGGGAGAAAACCCCCTTAAGCGAGGTTTCCAAGACTTACCAGAGAGGATGGGAATTTTTTGCCTCACTTAAAAAATCCACCTTTTAAAGAGGCAGATGTCGTGGGACTGCGTAAATGATCCGTTTTTTTTTTCCCCCTCAAAGAGTGACCGGGGCCAATTGGCACTGATTTTTTTAAAAAAATTCCCACACCCTCCGAGCACCAGGAAGATGGATCAGGTGCTGGTTTTTTTTAACTTCCCCAAGCTCTACCGCCAGCCAACTGGTCCTTTTTTAAAAAATTCCAGCACCACCTGCTGGCCATGGGGCTGAACTGAGCTTTTAAAAAACACATTTGTAGGTGGGAACTGCTATCTCACATCTTCAGTAACGTGACAGGAGGAAGAGGAAAAGCCAGACCTTCAGAAGATCAGGATCTTCCCCAGGTGAGATAGCAGCTAGGTGGCTGCGTAGCTTAAAAGGCACCAAGCAGGCTATGGGGCACATACCTCTTTCCTCTTAAACCAATTAATTGCTTTCCACTGTTTCTCACTTGAGGTGGTTGCCTAACGCTGCCTAATAGTGGCCCTGGCCCTGGTTGTTGTTTTCATGAGGGAATTTTGCCGCACGAGCATACATGCAAAGTAATGTGAGAGATGCCAATGTTATTAAACACTGGAATAATTATCAGAAGTAATGTTAATATATTCATATTATCAGAAAGGCATTTCCCTTTCCCCCCATTCTGTCCAAAGAAAGAAAGAAAATTTTTGTGGAGCTTATAAGAGTAAGGAAATTAATAATATTTGCCCCCCCCATCCAAGAATAACGAGGCAAAACACATGAAACTAGTTGGAATTGGGCCACAAGTTACATATTTCAACATATTTAACTGGTAACCTTTTAAAAACGTCCATTCTTACAAGGGGGCTGAGCATAATGCAAGCAGGTCTGGGCCTGGAGTCTGCCTTGACCTTCAGTCTTTGCCTGATTTCAGCAACTTCCTACTTCAGAAAAAATCAGAAAAACTTCAGAAAAACCTAAACCATGAGCCATCCAGCAATTCCTTCTCTAGCTCTTTTCTTTCTTGCTTGCTTTCTTTCTAAAACATATCTATATATCTCTTTATCTTATGTTGTTCTATTTATTTATTTAAGCTTATCTACCCATTGCTTCTCTCTCTCTCTCTCTCTCTCTCTCTCGTGGCCCTTTCTCTTCCCCCTTTAGGCACCCCCTCTCTAAACGATCTTGCAAAAGGCTTGTTGCTCCCACTCCCCTAACAAGACTTCTCCAAGTCCCTCTAACTCCTAAATCCTACCCTTTTTAAATTCCCCTTCCTTTTCCTTTTCTCCTAAAAAAAAAAACTATTACTGTATTCAAGCTCTTTGACTTCCTCTACCAATACTCCCCCACGGCCCCTGATGACGCAGGGCCTATATTGATCCTATTAATCGCCTCTCCCAGAGGTCAGTCCCTCAGCCCGCAATGTATACAGACTACTCCCACCCAGGGAGCAACTCTGGACCAGTCAAATTTCTGTCTCACTCAGAGGAGCCTATGCATTTAATCCATAAATAAAAGTCCAACAAATTTCTGTGCAGGGCTGGTGCTAGGTTTTTTTGCACCCTAGGTGAGGGGTGGGTGGGGCAGGGGGTGGGGGGTGGCACAGGGGCGGGGGGTGGGCAGCGGCGGGGAACAGGGCGGCAGGGGGTGGCGGATGGCAGGGGATGGCGACAGGCATGGGGGGCAGATGGCGACGGGCACAGGGGGTGGGTGGTGAAGGGCATGGGGGTGGTGGGCGGACGGCGACGGGTGGCTGGCGGGCGGAGAGCAATGGGCGGTTGGTGGGCAGTGGGGGTGCTGCCGCCGCTGCCCCCCAGCTGGGCGCCCGCCACCCCATCATCGCGCCTCTGCTGCACCTGGGCTCCGCAGGTGGCTGGGCTTATTAAGCACCGCCAAGGAGGAGGAGGAGGAGGAGGAGGAGGAGGGCGTACCTAGTGGGGCAAGCAGCACCCAATCCGGCGAGGCAGAGCCCTTCTGAGTGAGCGGCCCGCAGCCTATCCAGCACCCCTCCAAGGCCGGGCTCTCGGGCGAGCAGGAGCCACTAACAGCCCACTGCGGGAGGGGCGGCAGCTCTAAGCATGGACAGAGCGCCGTAACCCCCCCTGCCACCCCCACAAGCCTCCTCATTCCAGGACAGCTGCGGGAGGGGGTGGACCCCTCTGTCTCTCCTCCCCCTCACTTTCTGGCCATTCAGCCCTTAGCAAGGCGTGGGGGCTCTGCCGGCTATCCCTCCTTCCCTCTCATTCAGGCTTCTGGGGTGACCGGAGTCCGCTGGGGAGCATGGAGGGTGCGGGACCGGAGTCTGGCTGGCGGAGCATGGAGGGTGCGGGAGCTCGGAGGGCGGCAGCGGGGGAATGGTGGGGGCAGCAGGCTTGCCAGCGCCCTCTCCATTTCGGCGCTCTAGGCAGCTGCCTAGTTCGCCTTAATTGTAGCGCCGGTGCTGTTTCTGTATGATCCCCTCCCCCCACACATATACATGCACAAAAAACTCAAAATACAATACAAAAAAAGAGACAAAATATGGCTGGAGAAATCCAACAACACTGAGACTGAGAGATGTCCAGAGCATGGAAATACTTAATTTACTTAATGTTAATTTAACACATTAATATTGACATTCTTAACCTTTGTGTCCAAAACCAATATTTTAGCCGTTATGTCTAACACATTCCCTGAAATCCTGTTCAATATTATAAGTCGCAATGGAGAAACCCAACTGAATCAGTAAGGATGTGGTGAATCACCTCCTCCATAAGCTCCATTGATTAATATGGGCTACTTTAATTATGGCTTCCTACTTTTGGCAACAGGACTTCAGCCATTGCTCCCTAGCTCTCATTACAGGCAGTGGCTGGACATATTGTGAGTCAGAGGGCAGGATGTCTATCTGGGTGAAAATTGCCAAAGAACACAGAGGAAGCATTTTGCAATGTGTCATCCCCTCTTGCATAGAGGATTATGAGTGGTGCCAATATTTTAATTTATTTTTGTGCCAGAATGCTGAAACCTAAGGTCTAGTCTAATTTTTGAACCACTGCCCAAGGTGAGAGCAAAGGCAAGGCAGGTGCAGCTATAAATGGAAACTTACTGTTGAGTTCTGTATCAACAGCAGCTTAACCTGTCAAAAATATTGTATCTGTTTGCAGTAATATGTGAATATTTTAAAGCTGAACAGATTCAAGGGGATGCAGGACAAGAATTAGATTTCTCAGCACAGGGAGTTGGTTTTTTTTTTTTTTAAACATCACTGTTAATTCTTTTTGCAGGTCATCTTGCATTCAACAGTGATCTGTGCAGCAGGGAGGCTCTATGCATCACACAGCCATGACTAATCTACCATGACCTCAACCTGTTTTTGCCAGCAACTCTCACTTTACCTTAATTCTCGAGCAGGGATGCAAATCCTGTCACTGGTTTGCCTCTGCTTGGTAAACGAGTGTGACAACACCCTGGAAGCAGGAGAAATACATATGTAAATCATCAGCCAATCCCAGCAGGAGGGCGGGGGATTGTATGGTATAAAAAGGGTGGAGCCTGATCTGTGAGGGTTGTTGTTGAGAGTTGAAGGCTGAGAGTGCTGAGAGAGCACTGCTCTGTTAGAGTTCAGTCAGGCAGATTAGATGTAAGGGCTTTACTATTTATGGTTTATTAAAGACAGGGAGGTTTGAAGATTTGATTTAATCTATTCTATGTTTAAGGCAACGCATACCAACTTCAGTCATTGTTGTATTTATTTATTTTCTCAATAAACATCATTATTATTTTTATATTATACATCTGAGTCTGTCCCAGTACATAAGGCATCGATTTAAAAGGTGGCAACATTACCAAGAGGTTCCTGTGAAGATTAATAACTTGATTCTTTACACTTCACGTTTTCATCACAATTACACGTCTAAAAGGGAGGTGTTGTCACAACAAGTCAACAGTGAACCACCACCACCACCACCACCACCACTATATCTTCCTTGGCACAAGTCAGTAAGATTTATTTTATTTTTCTAGAGTTTGAGAGATTTGGGGGTTGGCATGAGCATTTTCTTAACTTTTTAATGCATTTCAATGAAATGTACAAAATGAAAAAAAATGTGGCAAGTCTCACTTTGTCACATGGAGTTCTTAAAGTGAAAACATTTAATAAGTCGATTGTGTCGTTTTGACCTACCAGCCTATTTTCCCCTACATGCTGTGATGATTCTGATAAAGAGATGAGAAATCACACTGGTAATATTTTGTACAAATCAAGCAAATCATAATCCAGATCTTGAAACTCAAAACACATTTTGGTTAGAATCATATTGGTATTTGTGTAAGAGCTACATATCTTGCCCTGGTTGATTATTACTCATTGATAAAGTGTCAGGGCACAATTCAGTTGCACAGCCAACTGTGTGACCATCATTCAACAAAGATGCTTCTTTCCAATTTTGTCCATTAGCTACAATAAGTTATACAAATATCAACATGGGAAAGCCTTTGAGAGCCTCCAAATAGCAGAACAGGCTTTGATAGTCAAAAGGTATCAGTTGATTGGCAACCCCAGACCCAGCAGTGAGATCAGTGATGGTGATTTTCAGCTATTCAAGTCCCCACCACAACCACCACTGCCACTTTCTTGGGTGAAACTCCCAAAGTCTTCTCCAGGTTGAAAAGGAGCCCTAGGGAACCTCAGAACCAAAATAATAGAATGGGAATCTTTGAATTGAATTGAATGTTACCATTGCAGGTTGAAAACATTGTTTGAGTTGCACAGTGTGAAAAGGTATGCTAACAGGATTTCACCTGTTGACAAAGAAAAACAAAACCAGCAGTTATGTACAAAGCCCTGAAATCCTGGATGGGTTGCATAAGCATAAATCGATGTTACACATCAAAACATCTCAGGTTGCTTTATTCCATATGTTCTGACAAGACTAAATAACCCCAAAATTGCTAAAACATATTAATAAAAATGCCAAGACAAAAGCTTAGCAAAAATTTAATAGCTCTACAAGCCAACATGTCTTCAGGCTATGCAAAAGCATCACATATCACCAGCACATTGTAAATTATACAGAAATCAAAACAGTTCATTACAGTTTATTCCTTTATTTTATTTATTGTTCACATTTTCTCCAGTGAGCGCTATACGGTACACATAAATCTCCTCCTCCTCCACACTTTATCTTCAGATCCCTGTTGGATGAGAAACAGTGAGTAGCTCAAGGTCACCAAGTGAGCTTCATGGATCAATGGTGATTTGAACACAGATCTTCTTGACAGAATATTGAATTTTGATTAAAATGCCAAAACCCTTGAGCTGCACAGCTGAAGTGCAGACAACAGAGCAAAATTAGCTTCCAGTCTCTCCAGAGTAATCAACTGCCATTTCAACTGCCATTTGCAGTCTACTGTAGTCTCTGAGATGCTAGTAAGAGAACAAAAAGGTTTCACTTACATTTCTGAAGAGATCAAAAAACAGTGTACAGTACTGTACAAAATGTGACTGGTTATAGTAGCAAGTTTTAGGACAGCCTACCTCCAGCAATCTCTTGCCAACTAGATTATAATAACAGTAAATTCACTACCAGACCAACTAAAAATGGAAGAAAACACAACTCATTGAAAAAAGGGAGTTGGATACTGAAGCAGAAAGGCATGTCTGTCTTTAAAATCAGAGGCAGGGAGAGAACAATTCAATGCTTCTGGATTGATTGACAGTTACCACAACTCAGAAATATCCTTCCCATCTAAAACCTAATGAAGGGATCATGTGAGAATTTTAAAAGCAACTCCAACAGATCTCCCTACCAGGATTCTAAACACTGCCGGTCTCCTTTCCTCTAATTCACTGCACTAACCCACTGAATTCTGGCCATTGATATATATATATATACAGTACTGTAGATGCGGAAGTCATGGAGATTGCATACCTCATATGGTTTGAAAGGCTTCATTTGTGGCATTTGGAGATGTACAGGGATAGATCATTCTTACTAAGCACTGGGTTGTACTTTGATAGCAAGGTAGGGCTGTGTAGTGAATAGCGTGCTCGATAGTCAGGAGATCCAGCCTATAGTTGTCACTTGGCCATTCACTGCATGACCTTGTGCCAGCCTTTGTGAGCCTGACCCAAAAGAAAAAGTGGTTGTGTAAAGAGTGGGGAAATGGATCTGCATGTGTCAGATTGAATTCATAGAATCATGGAGTGGGAAGGGGACTGGAAGGCCATCAAATACAACCCCCTGCTCAAGGCAGGAACCCAAATCAAAGCAGATGTGACAAGACTGCCCAGTTTTCTCTTCAGTTTGGAGCACTCCCCACCTCATGAGGTAATAGTCATAGTACTCTAATAGTTAAGAAGTTTTCTTCTGCTGTTCAGCTTAAATCTAGCTTCCTGTATCTTGAGCACATCATTACTTGCCCTGCACTCTGGGATGATGGAGGTCAGATTTTTACTGTTCTGATTACCTGAATAGTCAGTGCAGCTCTATCAGTGTCCCTATGACTGTATCTGTATCTGCTGCCCAATCTCTACCTCCGATATCATCATCATCATCATCATCATCATCATCATCATCATCATCATCATCATCATCATCATCATCATCAAATAAAGACTCCTTTTTAAGTTCATCAGTCTCTATTTTTATTTCTGGAACATCAATGAAAATGAATGAACAGCTTTGAACATTTCATTTCTCATCTTGTCAAAACAGGGTACTAAAAGGGTTGGAACCTTTGACCTGTTCTGTATTGCCCAGCAAAGGCAGAGCCTTCGTCTGTTGTTCTATTGGTCAGCCTCTTGGTTGCTGGGAGCGTAGCTTTTCCCAGAGGGATCATCTCCTCAGTAGCCCTCTTCATGTCCTCCTTTCCCTCTCTACTGCCCTTGGCCTTCCTCTTGAGCCCCATCGCAGGTGGTAATCCCCTCATCCATCCCCTCCTTCAGGGCCAGTTGCTTGGAAAGGTGGCTGAGGCTGATGACATTTTCCAGCTCCAGAGTCCTTCCTGGGAGAACCTGGAAGGCTGGTTCTCCTTCGAGAGAAGGGGACTCTCTTCCCTTCTGCAGGGGAGGCAGTTTGGGCCATGAGAATGTTCCTGGTGGTATCTGGGGCAAAAGGGCCAGAGGAAAGGTGTCCAGATGATATGGAGCATTCAGGCCTCGCTCAGAAAGAGGGATGGGTACCAGTGCCAACCCGGGCACACACTGTGGATACCAACAGCTCTGTCCCAGGGGAGCAGCAGGAGGCCTTCCAGAGTAAAAGGTGAAGGTGCAGCTGGAGGATGCTGAGGAGCATAGCCAGTTCCCTCTTCAGGACAGGAAGACAGAACGACAGAGGTGTTCTGTAATGCCTGACCACAGCTCCTGTAAGCTGTCCTTAAAGGGGGCAGGTGGACCACCGGGCCTTTTGCTGGTAGAGGGAGGCAGATGTTATGGGGCCTCAAGACATGGGATCTTTCCTGGCCCAGATGTCCTTGTGCCCTGGACACTTGGGCCTGTCCTGCCAAGGCACTTTTAAACATGTGGTCTTCCTTTGGTGGCAACTTTTGCTTCTGCTCTGTAAGGAAGAGGAATGACACAGGGCTTTAAACACTGCTCAGCTTTGCCAGGGGCAAGTTGCTCTCTGGTGCATCTCCCTTAGCAAGAGGGTATTCTGAATAGGAAGATTTTACTGTGCTTTGGGAGCAGGAAGCATGGTTGTGATCCGCCATATGTTGTTTTCTGAATTAAGCTTGGCAGTATATAAAATTATAAATCTAAATAAATAAATAAATAAATAAATAAATAAATAAATAAATAAATAAATAAATAAATAACCAACCTTTTCTCTCTCAGATCCTCTAGTCTTTTCTACTGCCCTCTGGCTTTCCTTTGTATTCTTACACAATATGCATTGTTTTTATCTTTATTTTAGTCTTTTCTTTAGTGTATTATCCACAAGAGCAGATTGACCCCTTCCCCTGTTTCAGAGCTGGCGTCAGGCTGTGGAGCCAGAGGTTGGAAGCTTGATTCCCCACTGAGCCCCCACACTGGGACTGGATGTGATGATCTATAAGGTTCCTTCTAGCTCTGCAGTTATCATTATTATAATTATTAAAAGCTGAGGTTAAGAGAATAATGGCTTGTTTGCAGAAAATGGCCCTATCAGCCAGTGGGCTTGGCTTCTTTAGGAAGAAACAGGGTCTGATCCAGAAAAAGACTTGTTATTGGCACAAGTGTGAGAGGGTGGCTTGCACACCAGTGATTCACAATTCTCCTCATCCAGGCTGTCCTCATAATCATTGTCTCCATCACATACCCACACATTGCTGAAGCACCAGGCTAGAAAATAGGTCAAAGACAGCATTGGTAACACAAAAGACAAAGTGTCTACAAACCTGAGAATAAAAATTATTCCAAGACAGAGTGCACCAGCTTGCTGGGATGTTCCAATGGGCTTCTGCATCATTCATGCATGTGACTTTGAAGCCCTGGCAGTAACTGCTCTAACAGAATGCATAATTGATTTATGAATATTTATTGTCAAGGTTTGGTTATCCAATCAGACAGTGCAACCGGAGTCCAGATCAGAACAGATAGCCTCAATTTTGGATTTAAAAAAGACTGCAAAAGACTCACTAGTGAAATCACTAGGAGGAGGCCCAGGCGGACTAGAATTGGTGAGGTCTCAAACCACCCAGAACAATTCCGCCTGGCGATTCGAGGCCCCACCAATTCTCAGGAAATCAAAAGATCTTTTTGCGTCCCTGATCACCCATAGTTACATAGGCGAATTGTGTGTTTGAAACCATAACACATGGTGTCAGACTCCAATACATTATAGATAAGTTAAATATTTAAAAGGTGGCAGCAACAATACCCAGGTCTGCAACAAATGCCACAGTGTGACCTCTGTCGCTGCATCATCTCAGGGAACATTGTGATCAGCCTGTTGCCAGGCAATCCTTTGTGATGTATCAGAGAACTGCCACCTCAGCTACCAGAGCAATATTCCCAAGGGAAATGGCAGGAAAGTGGTAACATTTGTACAGTATTTACTTAGATGTTCATATACGCATCAAAATTAGTATCTCACCAATCTGCCTCTTAGTTACGTTTTTTTTTTAAAGGAGAGGAGCCTTTTTAAAAAAAGAAAATGCAGTAATTCCTAAAATAAATTAAAACAAAGGCACTAACATAAGCTAATAAAACAAACGGCTGCCTTAAAAGGAAGAGTTCAGTATGGCAAACTGATGGAACATTGAACCAACAAAAGGGAAGAAAGTTCCACAATTTAGGTGACTCAAAGAGGAGCTCCCTTTTCTCATTTCTGTCAACCAAGCCTCAAACATAGTCAGGCTACAGAAAATGACTTCTGTCAGATCCTGAAGTAAGAGAAGATTGGCATAGAAATACACAGCCAGAATGTAAACTTTTGGATGCCTGGACCTCGTATGAATGAGGACATTTGTTGAACAGATAAAAGCCCAGCATGCTTCCATGTGAAAGCTTACCATAACTTTTATTTAAGCAACCAATCAACAACTCTTTCCTTCTTCCCACTAGAGGGCTTAATGTTTTTCCTCTCAGAGGCAGGTTTGATGTCAATCAGTTTGCTTTTCTGTTTGTTTCTTGTTACACGAGTGCCAGTTTAGTTGACATTGTGCAAAGTTCTCTCCCAACTCATGATCTCTAATTGTCTAAATAATTCTTTTTACCACTAATTATCCCACCTATCTTCATCATGTCTAGTATTTGAGGACAGACTTTCCCCAGTAAATTCAGTAATTCCCTGCCTGTCGCGGGGGGTTAGGGATCCACCCTGACTCGTGATAATTGAAAATCTGTGATATGCGGATGCAGGTCGGGTCAGACCTGGGGGGGGGCTAGCTGGGGGCTCTTGTACTTACCCCTGGCCTGGTGCTGCCCTGAACGGGCCTGTGAGGGCCTTCCCGGGCCTTCTGGAGGCCCCAAAAGGGCCTCCCTGTGAACCGAAATTGACTACTGGAAAACAGGAAGTGATCTCCATATTGCTTGAAAGCACTTTTGGGGGCCCCAAGGGCCTTTCTAAGCATGTCAAAGGACTCAGAAATGTTTTTCTGCAAACTGGAAGTGAACACTTCGAAAGGGAAGTGTTCTAAGATTGTCAATGATTTTTCTCTCCACTTTTTTGACAAAGTACTGTATGTCTGTTTCTTTTCATGTTAACAGGAGTGCCTTAGAAAATTTGGGGCAATCAGTTAAATATCAAGAATAGCACATTTACTTGATGCTGGATATTCTTCATCCACTGGACCATGATTATTCATTTAGTAGATGGGAGATACTCAAATTTGAAATCACATACATTTGCCAGGTTGGGGTGGCTCCCTATGGCTAAATGTATCTGAATAAGCTTCTCTCGACTTTCTTTTTGTACATTCCATAGTTATGGACAATCCCACACAATCTTGAAAAAACTCACAGTGGCACTCAGCGAAGGGTGTCTGTCACTAGATTTCAGATATTCATTGTACTCTATGCATCCTAGTTATGCTGCTTCACTCATGTGCCATCAGATGACAGTTCTCCTTGGCCCATGCCTTCTGCTCATTCCAACTGCAGAGAAAAACCAATGTGTCAAATATGAAAGTCTAGAAAAATCTATTGGTAAAATCTTGTACATGCAGGCATTATGCTCAGCAAGAAGGAACTGAGAATTGAATAACACAATTGTTTGCACATCTCAGGTGTATCTGGTTTCGCCACACACTGGTGGATGTTTTTCATGGATTGCACTTCTGCCTCAGTTCTGTTGTAGCTACTGCAGGTGTAACATCAAATTGATGCTGCATAATTATGCAGTAGGATTTGTGCCAAACTAATGAAAAATGCATCATGAACAAAATCACTCAATTCGCCCTGTTTTTGCCATCCTAATTGTACAACTGACATGAAGTACTACTCTACTACCACTTCATGATGTGGAGGTGACCCTAGGCCAGTGGTGGACAGTCTTCGACACTTCAGATGTTTTGGACCACAACTCCCAGAATTCCAAGCCTGTATTGCCAATGACAAAGGACTGTGGGAGTTGTGGGTCCAAAACATCTGGGGTGCTGAAGGTTTGCCAGCACAGCCCTAGGCTCTCAAAGGCTGAAGCAACAGAGTACAAGGTCTGGGGGCTTCTACCGTGCAAATAAGATTCCGAGTCCAAAGGCCAGCCCAGATATGTCCAGAGATGCTCAATGGCTGAAGATTGGCCATCAGGCAAAAGGTTGTGATCAAACCAAAGGTGTGGAACGCTGGCAATTTGCATAAGCAGAAGTCCTCCCAATACCAATGTAATCACAGTTCTTCCAGGTGGAACAATGTAAAGGAGGGGATTACTATATATGTTCTTTTGCAGATATATGCTTGGCATGCATACCAGTCAAACTGGTGGCTTAATAGTCCATGTCCAAAGTGTCGAAGAGATAACATTCTTGACCAGACAAGTCTCTTTGATGTGGCGAGTCCTTTGTTTTGGCTCTGCAGCATTCTCATTGCCTTGTCTTCTGCTTGAATTCTGCTCCAAAAAAGTCTTCCCAGATTAAGATATATTTCCCGTGGGCCAAATGAAATGAAATGAAAGTCTCCACCTCAGTCTAGATGGAGCTTGATCTTAAATTATAGGAAGGGCAGTAATAACCATTTCTATAACTGCTAGGTTTATTTATTGATTGATGTAATAAGTCACCTTTCTCCCAATAAGGAGACCCAAAAAGGCATTATGTCAAAAAGGGACCTGTTTGTATTTGTAGTAACATTGCATGTTTATTTTATGAATAGGAGATAGGTTCATCCCCCAAAGACATTGAATAAGGCATCAAAAAGCTGAGGAAGCAATTCTGAGTGAGAAGACACCAGTGACTCTGAAACATCCTAACTCATGGATATCAGTCAATAAAATGGGACATGTCTTACTACAATTTTTAATTTCCATAGAGTTTAATGAGCTCAGGGAGATATAACAATTCCATTCTCTCTCTCTTTCTTTCTCTATGTCTCCCTGTCTCTCTGGCGGTTACTTCACGTACCTCCTAGTGCTGCTGTGAGCTTGGCTTCGTTCTGAATTCAGTTTCGGTCACATGATCTGAAACCGGGGCCGCCCCTCTTTCTTGTGTACTCACATGCATACTGGATGAAGCCGAAGGCATTCCAACCTCACGTCTTCGATGCGCTTCCAAATGAAAGTTTCCATTGCTTGCAGCTGGTTCAGTAAGCGGTACCAGCCTTTCATTTTTCAGTCTTTTGATTAATTGATGTTCTCCCATCTTTTTCCCGTTCCGCATTAATTTCTTATCTGTCTCATTTTTGGTTCAAGCATTCCATGGTAAACTCCATAGACGCTGCTCCCTGTAATGCCATTACCTCCTCCTGGCACTAGGTGGCTTCAGCTGCCATCGATCGACGTTCGTCGTGTTGGTCCTCCAAAGTCACCAGAAAGTATTATCGGGATTGTACCCCCGGGTTAGAATCATTTCGGCACTGCCTACTGTGGCCGCCATGCCTCCCTCGCGGAACCGATGTCGTAGGAAATCGGTGCTACGCAAACAGTCTCTTTTAGCCTCTGTTTTTGAAAACATTAACATCATTCTTAACTGCATTTCGGTTCTGCAGCGCCACCGGGAGGGGGAAGATGCGGATGACGACAGCAGTGAGTTCCTAGACTCTACAAACACACTTGTCCAAACTGTGTTTTGGGCTGTTGCTGAGTGGAGGCTCACATCACCTAGACAAAAATTATGTTGGTGCTACCCCGGGCGGTCGCGATGGTTTCACAACACAGTACTGCAGTACTGGGACGATAGACAGTGGATTGAGAACTTTTGAATGACCCAGCAGACACTGTTTGAAATCACTGATGTGCTTAGACCATATCTTATGTGGAGGGACACGGTTATGTGCTCGGCAATTCCTGTAGAAGAACGAGTGGCCATCGGTGTTTACTTCCTTGCAAGTCGCTCCTGTTACCGCACCATTTCACTAGTTTTCCAGAAGGGGACCTCTACAATTGCAAGTGTCATTGTTGAAGTGTGTCTGGCAATCGAACATACGCTTGTGAAGGAGGAGGTTTGAGTGGGTGACTTCAATAAGGTTCGTTACCTGTATTCATAGACCACTCCTGACCCGTCCCCCATGGGGATTATCATGTCATATGTCTACCAAATGAATTCTCTATTGGTTTTCAGATGCTTTCCTCGATGAGAAAACATGGGTTCCTGCATTGTATTGGTGCAGTGGACGGATCGCATGTCCCGATTACCTCGCCGAAAAAGGAGGTGCAGGTTTATTATAACAGGAAATCATTTCACTTGAGCCTACTCCAGGCTGCATGCGATGGCGACAGAATCTTCTTCTCCATGCTTGCTGGTCATTCTGGCGTAAACCATGATGCACATGTGTTCCGGTCATCATTGTTGTTTAGAAAAATGGAGGAAGGCACACTAATTCCAGGGAATCCCATGTTCCAATATGGGGGGTCCATACCACCACTGATTTTGGGAGACGGTGCATATCCTCTGTGTAATTGGCTTATGAAACCCTATGCTGTCCCTAGGAATGATAGGGAGAGGCACTACAACAAGGTTTTCAACCGTACCAGGAACATTGTGGAGCGCGCATTCGGCTGACTCAAGGCCAGGTTCTGCAGACTGTCTGTGTGCATGGAGGCTCATATACAGAATGTAAACTCTATAATAGCTTCAGCTGTAATTCTCCATAACATTTGTGAGAAAAAGAAACACTTTATACCGGATGAGGATACAGAGTTTCAAAACACACAACCCACAGCAGAAGTAGATGTTCCTGACCTGGAGCCCACAAGGGGAACTAGGGAAAGAATGGAGGCTGAAGCAATTAGATCCACTATAGCAGATTACCTTTTTACACATGTTAAATGAATGCACATTCGCCAGGAGGCACACATAGGAATCCTGGTGTCATATTACCCCGGGCCCCGTTCAAGATCGTCTGCGGAAACTTTGTTTAAAACTTCACATTACTGTACATACTGTTTCAACATCCAACGTAGGTTTCCAATGCTTTGTGTAGATTGCCAGTGTAAATAATAAATTACTGATACCACGCTCACTCCTCTGCAGTTTTAATTCATATTTTTCTTTTTACGTTTCTTTTTTAATTTGCGATGAACTCATTTGGTGGAATGAGTTCCTGCACATTTAAAATACAGCCGTTCAAGCATGTCTATTGCTTGTCCCAGGTTAGTACATAACACCATTTGCTCCCCACCACCACCTTAACTCATTCGGTGTGCCATCAATAAAAGTTTATTGCACTTCCACTTTAAGCCTGTTTACCAGCCACATGTTTTGAAAAACAGGTTTCCCCAAACCCCAATGGCTCTGCCACTCGGTACATCTACCTTGCCTTTTGAAATGCTAATTCATTCCTTGCCTGTTTGGAAGGGCAGGAAGTAAGCCATTTCTTTCCCTCCCCTGGAAAATGCCGGTAGCATCCGACCCGACCCCACAGAAGGTGGTTGTTGAAAGGCAAAAATCATTTCTTCTACAAAGGTTATCGAGATGGACGAGGACAGCCTTGATGAAAGCCAGGGCAGTACAAAATCAGTAAAAGGAAAGAGGGGGGTTATATGGGGGAACACTGAAACCTCAGCGCTAATCAAAATATGGGGTGAAGCAGAAGTAAAGTATGTGCTTTCATCTCTTAAATGGAACTATGAGATATTTGAAATGATTTCAACTGAACTCTGTAAGATTGGGTTCACCAGAAGCGCAAAGAATGTCGGACCAAGACAAAATCTTTAAGGAAACTGTATAAGCAGGCGGTTCTTCACAACAACACATCTGGCTCTGGAAGGTCGAAATTCATTTGGTTTGATGAAATGGCACAGATATTCAGAACGGATGTGTCTATTCACCCACTAAGAACGACTGAAAGCGAGCCCGCTGCTGAGACAGGTGAATAAAAACCACTTTAAATTGTCTTTCCCTAACCAGAGACTTTCTGTAAAACCTCCCACTTTGCCATCCCTCCTGCTACTACAGTTTGCGGGAATTTGTGCTATGTATTCCTAGTGCTATGTAACATGCTCCTACTCCCCACCTAATTAATGTAGAAAGCCATGTTCAGCCTAATATTTCATTTAGTACTATGTCAGCCAAGGCTAGAAGATGGACGCGACTTTACAGAACTACACCAGTCCATAAATTTGAACTTGTCACGGTATCCTGTTTATTAGCAATCATTATGTTTGTGGGGTCGCAAAAAAATTAGATTCAAAACAGATGTTTTTTCCCCTCAATGTGTAAACAAATTATTGAAAACCAGTGTGCATCTGTTAACGGATTGCTTCACAAGAACTTCCCCTCACTGTGCAGCACTAAAAAAACTATCCAACCCACTTATTGCAGTGCCTTGCTACCCTTCTGCATGTGGTGCCTCCATCCTGGGAATTATGCTGGGAATAAACCCACTCCTGCGCTTCATGTACTCCACTTGTTCTTTAAAATGAACTGTCACGAATATTCCGGAAGCCTGAAATTTTGACACACCTATTTTCGGCTTCCACATTTCACGCTCCTTATAAAAATAGTTTTCCCGCCAGGAACATTGGAACAATACCCACAGTGCATTGCAAATCTGCAGCAGCCGGACCATGCTTCAAAACAGCTACCCGAGCTGTACTGGAAGTGCCAATGTCGTTTGAAATCACAGGGCGGAAAGGATTCCTTGTATGCATCCTTGCTGTTCCTGACCCAACAGCAGTTGACTTTTATTACTGCTGTCCAATTGCTCCCCTTGCTCTAAGGTTTCTCATTTTGATTTCCCTCTGCAGGCGCTGAGACAATGGAAGGGGCAGGAGATGTTCTGGTCACACTCGATCTATTTGACTCGAATGATCTCCTACTATCGGCCGGGTCTGATATCTCTGGGACGGGTAAGTATTCATTTGCTCTTTTAGGTTTCCTGGGTGGTACTTCTCATGAGAAATGATAAGTGATTACATTTATGGCTTCATTACCCCTCTGCCTTTAGGGAGAAGGTCTCCAGTGCATATTTAAAGCACAGCAGAAGGAGCATGCCACATATTTTGCACGGAGACCTTTCAGTGAGCTGGCTTATAGGAATACCTGATAGCAGCAGAAAAATAACATCTAAAAGGGTTACTGTTAACATGCTTCCTCCACAGATACACAGTCCAATGATTTCTGTGAGACATCAACCTCCGGCTGCTCCACTGCTTTAAGCACAGCAGCTTCAACTACTGAAAATTCAAGGAGAGGAGGTACGTGGTTATGTATACTTTTGTAGGAAGTTGATGTGTCCTGATAGCCTAAAGAAACAACTGTGTTATGACAGTACCCATAATGTAATGCGCTTACACTCTAGATAAGAAACGCCTGTATGGCCAGCACTTCCAGGTCTGATTAGATATATTAAAACCTTAATTAATGAAAAATTAAATAAATAATGAAATAGTTCTAAACAGTTACTTTCAGAACACTGATGTGAAGTTACCCTAAGCCTAACCTCCTCTGACAGATATAACTGTGTAATGCAATGTGAATTGTAACATGAGCAGAGATATCCTACTACTACTACTAGGTTAACAGTGGCCACGAATTCTTTATTAATGTGTAGCAAACTCAGGGGTGGTGGGGGTTATCAGCACCCCTGCAGATGGGGGAGGTGGGAAGTGCTTCTTGACTGTAGTTCTCCTTTGAAAGTACATGTTGCACCTCCTTCAGTTTCAACAAATCAGTTGAGATGTTCACATGCTGACAACAAGTTACCTACTAACTAGTTGTACTTTCAGTGCAAAACAGATGTGCCCTTCATGTTGTACTGCTTTGCATTGCTCTTATGTGAAGCTTGTCAACACCTCCTTACAAGATGATAACAAACAGTGTACTGTGTAGTATTAACAATGCAGAAACATTTTTTCCTTGTGGTATCTTACTGCAATCCCTCTGTCACCAACTTTTATTTCTTGACATCACTTAGATCCCTTGGAAACTACAAACTATGAAGTAACCTTGGACCCAGCCAGAAGGCTTGCAATGCTGCGGAAGAGAAAGCAGAGAGCTACTGCTGCAGCTCGCCTGGATAACACCCTATCTGGTTTTGTCAATTGGGTACAGAAGAACACAGAAAGTAACAATCTTAGACGAAATAGACGTGATGAGGCGGATAAATGGTTTCACCATGAGGTGATATCAAACCTAAGGGTAGCTTCGAGATCACTTGAGAAACTTACAGACTTCATTACATCAACTTCCTGTGACTGTTCAGGGAAATGTTCCAAAACATGTGCTTCAGATGAGTTAAAAAGGAAAGGGGTTTCAAAAAAAATCAAGGTAGGAAAAAAAGGGAGTACAGGACCTGCTGCCCACGTGCACAATTTTTAAGGTAGAGTTAGTGATACGGATTCTGATTCTGTTCACTGTCAAGTTTCTGAAAATGACACTGGTAGTGAGTTGGATGGAGAGTGCTCACAGTCTCTATTGGAATCAGAATCCTTGCTAAGCAGTAGCGCTGGCAATTCAGAGGAGACCCATAGCACACCCAGTGCTCAACCGATAAAAGACACCGGATGTGCAGCACTGAATAACGGTGCCTCAGAGTCACCACAGCAATCAGTTGGTGCACCCGTGGTATGCCAAGGTGATCTTACACCATCACCTTACCTCATTGTTAAATCAAAGCTAGAGGTTAAAAATGCAGATGTACTAAAGACCCCTGTGAAGCGGTTGAGGAAGAAAAAAAAATTTTTACTCCTTGGTGATGAGGACCCATTTGAGTTCATGATGTGCATATTGTCAACTACATGTGGAACAATACAAAGGGATGCCTGTGTTCGTAGGGAAAACAGTTTAATGTAAACAGTTACAAGTGTACTTGTACAATTTTTCAGTGAAATAAATAAAAATGGGCTTCCTTTCAGCCATAAAAAATATAAAAATGTACCTCCATATAACATCAGTATGTAAAATAACTTTCTTTTCTGCAGATGAAAAAATAAAAGATTTGGTAAGTACTGTTTGTTTTGTATCACAGAGCAAATGTTCATAATGTCCAAAAAGGAGCCAATTTGCACCTCAGATATGAGGGTTAGCGGCGCCTACTGCAATGGTTCATCTGCTTCCGCAGGTTCGCTAACTCCTCTTCAATGGCGGCAACTGTAGTGGAACAAATGATTAACGTAAATAGTACCTTGTGTGGCTGCAGAAGTACCACAAGTCATCATAGGTCCATAGTAGTAAAGGTACTGGGGTCATGAGCAAGGACCCCTGTAAATTAAGTTCAAGGGAGTGGAAGCTTGGCATGTCATACCTCTCTGTGCCAGGTCTTGAAGCAGAGCAATAACTTGTTCCAACTCCTGGCAACACACACCCATCTGCATGACATCCATGCCCGGTGCTAAATCTGAAAAGGTAAACATGGATCAGTACTCCATTTCCGCCTCTACACCCAGCAAACTACAGCACTGGTTTTCTTTGTTGGGTACAGAGGTTCTGTTAACATGCTACTTCCAGAACAATCCACATGTCTGAATCTTGGAATACTGTCCTCCCCCAAGAACCTCATTTGGCCCTAATTTCTGGGGAAAACTAAAGGCCAAAAAGGTAGCCACATCACCAGTCAACTGCATACAAGGTAACCCAGGGACTGACAGGCCATTGTTATGATCAAGGGAAACTTACCATGCTCTTCCTGGTCGTCTCCTTCCCCTTCATCACCATTGCCTCCCTCCTTCTGCCCAGGGACGTTATGAATGGCAGCATTCCCACCAGGCTCAAGCCTAATATGAGCCATGTGCCTCAGGCCCACGTCTTGTGCCGGCCCAGCTCCTAAAACAACATTGTTAAGATAAATATTAGAAACCGTTAATTGAATTACGTATGTAATTCTACTGGTTTAGTAGGACATTAATGATGCCACTTAACCAGGCACTTATTGCTTTTGAGGGAACATCAGCAAGTGGTATTCATAAGTCTGGTTACTGCTGAAGTACACTCAAATTCTGAAATGTAAGGTAAGATTCACTTGTGCACTACCAGAATGCTGCATTAAACACCAGGGGAAGTTCTGTGTTGGGGGGGTGGTCTTAATCAAGGGGCAGGGATGCATTCCTATATATTACTTTATTTTAATTAAATAATTTAAATTTCAGGATATCACATCAGACTAATTCACATATAACCTCATCTTGGCTTTGAAGCAGCACTCATTGAGAAGTTCAGGTTTTTGTATAAAAACATTTTAATTTAGACTTCACATTAGCAGAAAGGTAATCCAAATGAAGTTCCTGTCCTGCTTTCTGAAATAAAAAGTTTCCCAAGGCGTTGCTGAGGGTGACTGTGGAGTAAACCGCTCTTGGGATAGTTTGTTTTTAGCAAACTTTGCATTTGAGTAGGTAAAGAAAAGGGGAGATCCCCCTTTGTAATCACAACAAAGGAGAAATACAGGGGAAATTAAAACGAAATGGTACCTGCTGGAAATGCATGCCCGGGGTGTGGCTGGTTTGACTGAAGCCATAAGCTCCGAATTTCAGCCTAGTAAGGTGATTGATGCTGTGCTGGAGGGTTTTGGCCGAAATTCAACATTGTGAGATTAAATCTTTGCTGCAGGCATTTGAATTTTGATCGGCATTGCCGGGAGTTCCTCCGATAACCGAGCAACGCAAGCTCCTCGGCAGCAGGCACAAAGGTGTGCTCATTGCAGCGTGCGCCGGCAACGAACAGGACCGGCCTGAAGTTGTTGTCTATTAAGATCTGGAGGAAATATCTTATCTCATGCGTGGTCCAGAATCTTCCCATCTGGTCTGCCATATTTGCCTTGAGAAATGCAGCTTTTTCTGACTCTGGGCTTAAGAAAACAAAAAGGGAGTGTTACCCGATGGTCCTACAGCCCCAGAGTGAAGGAAAAGTACAGTTCTGAGCCCATGGAAAAAGGTCAATTGCCTGACCAATCACAGAGCAGGGTCAATTAGTGAGGTGGCAGGTGTGCAGACATTATGGCTCTGTTAAATTTTGCAGAGTTCTGCAGAAGTTCCAAGTCTATTCTTTTATTGTAACACTAAAGGAATTT
This sequence comes from Phrynocephalus forsythii, assembly GCA_029282475.1. Lineage (NCBI taxonomy): Eukaryota > Metazoa > Chordata > Lepidosauria > Squamata > Agamidae > Phrynocephalus > Phrynocephalus forsythii. The sequence continues at coordinate 18,367,747 of JAPFRF010000004.1, forward strand.
GAAGGTCTTCTTTTAAACAGTGAAGTATTCAAAGTCCAGTTGTAGGGAGGGTGCTATTAATAGTTTGAAGGTTGCAGGCTGCCGAAGAAGAAATCAACCCTGAAATGATCGCATATAGAACCAGCTTTGTTTTTGCCATTATCTGCACTGAACAAGGCAAGTTTTTCTGGTAAGATGCCAAAGCACAGGACAGGAGATTCAAAGAGAAAGGGAAGATCTGTTTGCGGCTGTGTGTAAATTGCTTTTTCCCCACCCTAGCGGCCAGGCAGGAAGGGTCAGCAAGATAAGATCAAGCTAGATGTTGTTTTTCTACTGTGCTGCTAGCAGAGGTCAGAAGTTCATTTGCAAAACAGAGGGGACAGTAGTCCTCCTTTTGTAATTCAGGAAAGCTAAGTACCCAGGAGTTGATCATCAAGGGTTAAAAAACAGCCCAATGTATTGCACTTTGATTGTAGGAGTATAACCTGCGATGGATAAGTAAATTTGTGTGGCAGTTTTGTGAAATAACTCCATTGCACTGCTTTTTTAATCAAGACGGGCAAACCAGAAAATCGGCCAACGACTGTCACTTGCCTTACACGTGTATTTCAAAATCTCCTGGCACCCGCTTGCTTTTACAGGGGAGCAGTGGCCACTACAGCACATCTCACGATGTGAGTGGGGGGAGGGAGACCTGCGGGGGAAGAAACCAGATTTCAATCACCCACTTGGGGAACTTCGTAGGCAGAGGAAATGCGAGAAGGTAACTGCGTACAGATTAAGCGAGCTTGGGCTGTACCAATTTCTATTGGCCCTCTTGAAAATGTTAAGGAAAGCGGAGCAGCACGTGGAAGAGGCGGATCTCTCAAACCAAATTGCCAGTGCGGGTAATGCATAGGAAAAGTAACACATAACCACAATGTTTTAAACTGTCACACATGAAGAAGTCGTGCTGTTTGTACAAATCCATTATTAGACCCTCTTGATACAATTAATGGCATAATTGTTGGTTGGAGGACAGTGGTACATCTGGCTGAGCGGAATAATGATCTGCACTCTGCACGAGAACAGAGGACATTTGCAGTTTGCTAAGAACAGAAATTGATGATCAGTGTTCCCCAACCCCGGGCCGCGGATCGGTGCCGGTCCGTGGATGAATCGCAGAACAGAGGACATTGGCAGTTTGCTAAGCTTCCCGGCGCAGCCGGGCGGGTGCCGGGAACGGTCCGGGAGCGCGCGGGTCTCACTGCTGGCGCCCGCTCGCTTTCCCGGTGGAGGAGGAGGTGAGCGGCGGCAGGAGCAGGAGCAAGCGCGGCGCCAGCAGCGAGACCCGCATTAATAAATTTTTGCACCCGCCCGGCTGTTGTGGCACCAGCCGCCGCCTCCTGCTGCTGCTCCGGTTCCTCCTCCTCCTCCTCCTCCCACCGCCGCCGCCAAGAGCAGCAGCAGTTTGGGGCCTGCCTGCCCAGGAGCCCTGGGTTTCCCCCAAATGCAGGCGCGCCCCAGCCGGTGAGTGCTCTCGTGCCTCCCCCTCCTCCTTCCCTCCCATCCTTTGCTTTCACACACCCCCTTTGCCTCCCCGCCGGACCCCCCTTTCACATTCCTTTATCTCCCCCTTCCCCACCCCCACCCCCAGCTTCGGGCCACAGAAAAATTATCAAAAATTTCCTGGTCCGCGGGGATAAAAAGGTTGGGGAGCACTGGCCTAGGTGATCAAACGATATGAAGCGTTTAATAAATTTTTGGGGTTTGTAACCACCCCATGGTCTACAAGAACGGTTTGAGATCAACAAAATGCAGGCACCCCACGCTTTCAGCTTATACCATAAGCAGCCATAGTTCCAAAAGTGACTGCTATTGAGCATATACCGCATATACCGCTTAAACCATCCCGTTGGCAGCGACCTGACAGGGGATGGTTTATAGTTAAGACATCCAGTATAAGAAGGCACAGGGGGAAAGGGGGATTACAATTGCTTTAGGTTTAGGAGTGTGCATTACGACAAAGGGACTTATGCGGTGGAGTTGTGTTGCTAGGTACTCAAACAGTGGCTGAGGCCTTAGGCACATATAGATCAGTACATCAACTACTGAATGCGTGCCAGCGCTGTGCGATGCCCTGCAGTGCATTGGGTTTGCACTCTCCACACACGCACATTTCAAGGTGAACGATATTTTAGTGGTACCTGCTTAAAAGTGCAAAGATAAAATGATTTCTTCCGCTGAACAAGAACAAATTGCTGCGGGAAGCCAATGTGCCTGCAAAGGCCCTTTTTTACACTGCATTTCACACCTTGCACTGAGTTCAGCAAAACGGTGCGGTGCGCACGTGACCTGCACAGGAGCAGGAAAGGGTGCCATGCACAGGAGCAGGGAACCCATATGTTAAATAGTGCATGGGTCCCCAGAAAGGAGGGACCGGTTTATACACTTATATAACAAAAACTGCAAGCCTATTGAAAACCAGGGAAGAGTACAGAGTGTATAATGCATGTAGAGAGGCAAACTGAAAAATCCAGAGTGGACTGCTGTAGTAACAGGACGGGACAAAAAAAGGAAGCATCGTCATAGGGGGCAGGCAACAGAGACCCAAGTAGTACCAAAAAGGTATAATTCACTACATCGCCACTGCATAGTGGTGACTGAAGGAACACTTAAGTAGGTGTGTTTAGCGGCCCGCGAAAGTGCCATCTGCCAGGAAGGAATGAGGGGGAATCGGGTCAACAACAATCATGACGCTTTTGAAGGTGAAAGGTGGGGAAAGCCACAAAGAAAGGCGAGCGGGAAAGCTGGAATATTGACACATCGACGTTTCGGTTTTCTGAGGCCGGTAACAGAAAGGAGAAAGGTTTTAAAGGTTGGAACGGTTTTACAATGTGGATCGACAGGAACCACACATTCCATCAAGTCGAATAGAAGTGGACTGATCAGATTCCCGAGGTCAAGGAAGGGAATCTGTCAGCCCGCTTGGAGCGCAATTCAGGGGGCGTGGTCGGGGCGACCACACAGGGACCCCAGAGGGACGTGAGGCGCCATTCCGTCAAACGGAGCTGCAGCGGAGCCACAAAGAGTAGTGAGGGTTACGTGAAGTAACCGCCTCTGTCTCTCTCTGTCCCCCGCATACTTTAATTAAACTGTAAACTGACCAGAGATTACTTGAAGTGGTATGGGGCTGTATATAAGCAAAACACTTTGCTTTTGCTTTCTCTCTTGCATGCATGCATGTGTGTGTGTGTGTGTGTGTGTGTGTGTGTGTGTGTGTGTGTGCGCGCGCACACACACGCACGCACGCACACACACACACACACACACACACAAACGGAGATGCATATACACATATAATTTGGTTTGAATATTGAATGAATGTCTTCTGATTGCTTCCAAGACAAACCTTTTATCCAATTGCTTCCTCTTTTGTTGGCAAGCTGTGGTTTTCCATACTCAGCATTTGCTCTCAATATTTTCAGTACAGAAGGGAAAAAAACAGGAGGGCAACTAAGAAATCCAAACCCTCATCATCACCACCATCATCTTATTGCTGTTCCGTGGAATTGACAATGTATAGCTTGTGTTAAGAAGCAACAGATGAATGACACTCCACTCGCCAAACATGGAAGCCAACAGCTGAAAAGGAACCGTCCTCTACCCTTGAAAGGCAGTGAGCACGGATTCTCTCCCTGTGGTGAGCATACTTCTTCCCTAAGCCTGTTTCCATGGTGATGGATCCAAAAGGGGCTGACTGAGCAAGGCTGGTACCAGACCTGTTTCTTTTAGGTTCTGGCAATCGTCTCTGTGTTGTGCATCTGTAAAGGGAGAAATAAAGGACTGTGGGGTTTCTGGTGTACTAATCAATTGGCAAGGGGTTGTTTGGGTTTGGTTCTTTTACTTTTCTGGCAGGAGTTGCCAACACTGTCATTTCAGCTGTTTTCCAGATGTAGGGTCAGTTTCCACATCTCAGCAGCTCCGTCATTATCCTTGCTGCAATAGACATTACAGTATTTTGAAATCACCACTGTGTCAGCACCATTTGTCAGGCACTGTCAGAGCAAAATACTGTAAGTGCAGGAGTCAAAGACAAATCATTTGGGATTGCTGGTTCCAAGTAAGAGGAAAAGAAGGGGCTATATGAATTTGGCCCTGTTGGATACCCACAGAAGAGAAGAGGATTTAGTTTACAGTGTCTGGCAATGACTAGTTGCAAATAACTCCTGGTTGGATATACTGCATTGCAACCTATATATAAGCCTTTGAGAGATTTGGGCTTGGAGTGAGATGTAGTGAATATTGGTCAACTCAGTAGCAGCCAATAGTTGCCACTCTACTGCAGATTCTTTTCCCAGTCATGGTTAGATCACTAGTTGCAGGAGAGGGCAGTTCGTGCAATGTGTTCCATCAGCAATGTAGCCAGTTAGTCGGTAATGAAGCTAGTTAACAAATTAATCTCAGTGATGTAACAAATTAATCTTTCTCCCCCCCACACACACACACACATCATGTTTGTTTTTAACTATGAAGAACTGTAACATTTTATTCTTTCCCATTACCAGAGTCTTTGAATGAATATATAGACAGCAAGGGCCAGTTGAGGTAAACTAATAAATAACTCACTGTCCAAAGTAACCTATAGTATGATATATGAATGAGCAAGCAAGTAAGCAAACAAATAAATAAATAAACAAATAATAAGGAAGCGGTTGCCTACTGGGAGAGACTTGAAGCCAATCTACTCCGCAGTTACCTGACCAAACCATTTCACCTGCTGTGTAATTAGAGGAAGCACATCTGTAATTTTAATTAAGGGCACTCTCAATTGCCAATTTGCTTAATAAGAGGTAATTTATTTGGGGGGTTCTGATTGCTTCTGTCATTCTGGGAATTTTGCCATACAAAGTGCTAAAAGGAGGAATATTGCATGATCCAAGTTCTGGGTTGCCTTGCATTGCACTTCTAGGTTTTATGGCCACCCTGGTGGTAGGCAAGAAGGGTTGCCAGGTCTGAGAGTGTTGATTAAAGTCTCCATGTTTTGAGATGCTGCCGTGGGATTCCATCTGGTGAAGCAAATCCCAGATCAAGTGGCTGTGGAGGACAAGAAAGTTTGACTTTTATATATGACATGTCTTGAAAGCTTGAACAAGCATCCCTCAGCTGATACTGGGCTTTTAGACAGAGGTGTGTTTTATCTGCCTGTCTGCTCAATCCGTATGCAGAACATATCATTCAGAACTAGATTCAGATGCAGAATGAACATCAGTGGAAGAAGCATCACTAATTTAAGATAGGGAGATGACACCATCTTGCTGGCAGATAGTAGTAATAACTTGAAAAACTTCTGATGAAAGTGAAAGGAGAAAGTGCTAACGCAGAATTGCATTTGGACATGAAGAAGACAAAAATTATGATTACAGAAAATCTACACATAACACAACTACAATGCTGACAATGAAGACACTGGAATATTTCAAGATTTTTAATACCTTTGCCCTATCCTCAGTCCAAAGGGAGACTGCAACCAAGAAATCAGAAGACAACTAAAACCTGGAAGGGCAGTCATGAGGGAATTAGAAAGACATCAAGTATAAGAATATGTTACTGAAAATCAAGATCACGCACACTATTGTATTCTCAATTACTATGTACAGGTATTTAATATAGCAACTGGGGATAGCAGTGGGGACATGGCAGAGGACTGGAACCCACAAGTGTAATTTCATTGGCCCCAGTTTCTGTGAATCATGCTCTTTAAATTAGAAGTGTGAGACCCATTTTGGAGTATTTGCCTGTTAGGGCAAATTGGGATCCAGACAGTCATTCAGGCTCACACAAAGGGTTTGTTCACATCAGTAATGGTTTTGATTTGTGCTTACTTGACCTTTTTGTTATTATTTAAGTCATGCTGGTTTTGATTGACAAGTTTGTTTATTTACTATTTTAAGTTGTATAGTGTATTTTATTGTATTTTGTTTGTTTGTAAACCACCCAGAATAGCTTTCTGCTAGATGGTTGCGGTATATAAATAAATAAATAAATAAATAAATAAATAAAAAATAAATAAATAAATAAATAAATAAATAAATAAATAAATAAATAAAGTTGGAAACTTGGACAACAAAGAAAAATGACAGGAAGAAAACTGATTCTCTTGAAATATGGTGCTTTCTGGATACCCCAGAAGTGTGTCCTAGATCAACCAGTCAAAGCTGACGTCTCTCTGAAAGTAAAAAAGATGAAACTGAGGCTGCCATATTTTTGGCAAATCATGACACAGCAACATTCTCTGGAAGAAAACAATAATGCTAGGAAAAATTGGAGTCAGCAGGAAAACAGAAGGACCAAATTTGAGACAGATAAACTACACAAAGGAAGTGACAACCCTAAGTCTACAACAGCTAAGCAAAGCTGTTGAAGATAGTATATTTTGGAAGGCAGTCATTCATAGGGTTGCCATGAGTGAGAGCTATCACAGTAATGTAGAAGAAGAAGAAGAAGAAAAGAAGAAGAAGAAGAAGAAGAAGAAGAAGAAGAAGAAGAAGAAGAAGAAGAAGAAGAAGAAGAAGAAGAAGAAGAAGAAGAAGAAGATTTACATGCTTCTTAGGCTTGATGTGTGTGTGGTGGACTCTTCCCAAGAAATATGATGTCTGAGCAGAGGATTCAGTGGAGAAGCAGAAACTACTTTATTTATTTATTTATTTATTTATTTATTTATTTATTTATTTATTTATTTATTTATTTATTCTTCATGAGTATTTTTAACCCGACTTTGTCCTTGGAAAAGGACCCAAGGCAGCTTACAGTAAGGAGGGACAATTAAGACATATTCAATTTTAAGAACAGGGAATTGAGGGGTATCTTACAGCATTAGAAGACAACATTAAAATTAAAAGAGAATGTGAGCAGTAAAGAAAAGAGTATAAACTCCATGTAATCATGTATGATAGACCATCTAAAAGTTATGAGGGATGGGAACTAACAATTGATAACATAGTGTGAATGTAATCCCACAAGGAGAGATACAGGCACAAAGTTATAAGTGGATAAACACAAGTCTGTGTAGCCATGTATGACAGTCCATTATTCAGGGAGAGCTTGCCTGAAGATCAAGGTCTTTCCCTGTTTCCAGAAAGACAGCAGAGTCTGGGCGCAGCAGCCAAGAAGGCTGGAAACAAGGTCTACACAAATGTCCCTACTCTTCAGGGACCCCATTTGTATTGCCAGGATGGTTCTGTGAAGAGGTGTTGGAATATTTGGCAAGATTTACATTTCAGCCATTATAGGGTTAATGTGAATGTTGAGTATCATGGGCTGGATTTATTGTGAAGAGCGAAGCCGGTTGGTTGTTGAGATCACAACACCTGGAATGTTCCTGTAGAAGTCTAGTTAGAGTGTGTGCCTTGTATCTTAGAGAAGAGAAACATGTTCCTAGCAAGATGGCTATTAGAATAGTTATACAGTGGACCCTTGTACAACAAACAGTTTGTATAACATAAAATCTGTACAACATAAAAACTTCCAGAGATAGGGAAAATTTGCTTAACATAATTGCCTATGGGGAGAATCCATACAACATAAATATGGGATTACTCCATTTCCAATGCATTCCTATGGGAATCTGTATAAAGGAAAATTTGCTTAACATAATTTCATTTGGAACGAATTAATTCCTTTATACAAGGTACCACTGTAGTTAGAAAACCACCCAGGTACCCTTCCCTTCTAGTTAAATAAATAGTTTTTAATATATATAGTAACACAAGAGGTGTCTCTGATTAGAGCAACTAAAAATCATCTGCAACCACCAATCCAACAAAGATCCCCAACAAGAGGGGAGGAGGTAAAAAAGGTAGTCCCCACTGAGCTCAGTAGATGATGTGGCAGGCAGTCAATTGTTTATTTATTTATTTATTTATTTATTTATTTTATTTATTTATTCATTCATTCAGTTTATATACCGCCCATCTGGCAGAAAGTCACTCTGGGCAGTTTACAACATAAAACAAACTGTTACAAAATATAGGTCCAAGGATATAATAAAAATCAAAAATATTACAAATGAAAACGTAACTAAAACAACATCATTCATAAAAATCAAGCATTAAATGTTAACCAAATATCAATTAGCAATGTTGGAAGGTTCCTAGATAGCTGGTCCCATGGGTGGCCTTGGGGAGACACCCTCTTTCCAGACTAGCCCCCGGTCTCAATATTAAAGACATCCCCCCGCCATATGACCTTTGCTGGCTGGAAATTATGTCAGCTGCTTTCTAATACATCTGGAGGGCATCAGACTGTGGACGGCTGCTATAAAATGTTTTAATACCACTCTCTATTAAATACTCGACGTGGCACGCTATAAAACCATGTGCACTTAGTAAAAACAAACATTCTGAAGCCCCGAGCAACACCTCCAGACTTCCAAAGACGAGGGAAGAAACCCCAGAATAAAAGGATTAGTTGAAAGTGCCTGTGTAAATAAAAACAGATTTCAGAGGTTTCTAGTGAAGTGAACGTAGCAAAAAGCCAAAATAGTTTAGACGAGGAAGGTTCATGAATCCATGCCACTGGCTTAGCTGTCTTTGGGAGGCTCTTTTTCGCCAAGAGCTTTGGTGAGCTATTGCTTTGGATTTTCTCTGGAAGTCCAAATTCTTGCCTGATTTAGCACAATCCTTTCCTCCAGTGTGATTGACACAATAGGCCTAATAATGCTATGTGGATGTTTTAAAGGGACAATCGAGTGAATTACCTCTGTGCCAGTAAGATGTACGTTCCCCAAACAGGAAAGAAATCACAAAGACACGTAAAATGCGTTGCTTGAGGACACGTGATTTGAGAGCTAAGATGATGGCATGTGCAAAATGTGAGCTAGGCAATTCATCCAAACTTCTCCCCAATCCTCCACCCACCCACCCCCAAAAATAGAGCCATGATTTCTGCAGAGGCTTCTGAAGTTATAGCCTTCTGACATAATTACAGACCGACCCTATATTTAAGGCTGGTGTTTACGCCAAACTCTCTGGTACTCAGTGACGCCACAAGGATCTCCCCTTTTATTTCTTGGAATGGAAAGAAGCTGTAGGGTAGCTTGGCAGCGGGTGCTTTGGCTTAATAATATTTGGCTCTTCTCAAAGGAGACATGTTGGCAGAAATGGTAGCCTTTTTCCTAATGGCAGCTGCCAAGCATGAAGATCATTTATTGGGTTCATGGCAGAAAAGGCAAAGAGCAAAATCTCCCTTCCTTGCACTCTGTAATCACAGCAACTGTGAAAATCAACCAAGTACTGTATTAAGATTTTTAAGAAAGCCAATTCAATGCATGTCACCACTGCTTTGGCCCTTTGTCTACCAGCATTGGCTCAGGGTTGTAAGTGGTGCTTCCTAGAAGAATACAGCTTCAATCCAGGCCTCTCTGTCCAGGTCTCAGACACTCTCCATTACACTACAGTAGCTCATTGGTTGTTCATCTAATCCCCAGTTTTCTTCCTTGCTTTCTTATAGTGAATGAAGGAGGACTTATATTTTGCAGTGGTGCATCTCCCAACATCCCATCATCCTTCACAATTGGTTTTGCTGACTAGAGAAGATGGAGGTCATGGTCCAAAAAACATGTGGAAAGCTAAATCTTCCTCTCCTGTGTTTCAGAGTCACCTTCAACCAAGAAAATTATGACCAACTCCACATTTATTCTACATATCTGAAGGACCACCTGCTTTGACTTTGATTAGAGCCTACTCAATCCAATGCCCTAAGCACATCCAATCTCACCTGACTTTGGAAGCTAACCAGGGTCAGCCCTGGTTAGTACAGTGCTTGGATGGGTGACCACCAGGGAATAGCAAGTGCTGTAGGTGCCTGGAGTAGGAACTGGCAAACCACTCCAGTATTGCTGCCAAGGAAACTCCATGGACATGAAGTCATGACATAACAACACACACATAGACAATCCCTGGCAGGAGAAACTTTTTTTGGCTTTTTCTCATGTTGGTATGCACTTCCCATGGAGTTCCAGTTCGTCTCCACTCTCTCCATTCAGAGCTTGGGGAGAGACAGTTGTGTTCTATACTTTTTGTCCACATTAAACCCTCCCTCCATGATATGATGCTGTACAAAAAATAAGGGATGGGAGTATGCACCACTGCTCTAATCAGGTAGCAAAAGGTTTGGGAAGAGACCAGACAGGACTCAGTCAGCTTCTGAAGATCATTTCTCTCCCAGCTTCCATCACCTCTCTTTAGCCATGTGGAGATGTAGAGACACATTCTGCTGGAATTTAAAGAACCAAAGGACAACCAACACCACCCAGCTCAGGATTCAGTCAGCTTTCAGAGTACTGCCTGTGCAAGGATACCAAAAGGCCAGCATCTTCCTGGACGGTCTTCCCTTGCAGATGGATAACAAAAACTGGGCAGTTTCCTGGAAGGGGGTTCTTCATGAAGTGGCCTAAGAGCAACAATCTACAAGTGATTACTTGCAACAACAACAACAACAACAACAACAACAACAACAACAACAACAACAACAAAGAGAGAGAGCAGTCCCAGCCAAGCATTTGTCTGCCCTCCCACTACACGTTTTTGCTTTAAATGCCACATTACTGCATTTATTCTAAAACGGCGAGAGAGAAAATTGTTCCTTGGTTGAAGGGCCATTTGATAGTCTTCCAGCTAGAGACCAGTCGATGTCGCAGCACAGGGCCATCATCTACCTCAGGGAAGAAACCTTTCTCACAAAGAAATGTCCCACAGTCCCTGATAGTATTAGCACATGGCTCTAACACGCAGGTTACTCCACCACCTCTATAAGAGCACTTGAGGGTGAGCTGGATGCATTGAACAGCTCACCCACAGTTCCCTAATTGAAGTTGGATTTCAGCCAGTCAAAATAAAAGTTACACACTCTTCGTATAGCACAGAGAATTAAACAATCATCTTCTTTAACTACATTAGCAGCTCTGCATTCTGGTGAGCTTTATATATATACTGTATATAAAACTTTGATGCATACATTGGCTTTCCTTAAAAGACACTTGCCTGCAGCCAGAGTGAATTTTAAGACTTACCTATATTTGAGTGCTTATGTAAAAGGTACTATTTAATTAAGTAGTGCAATGATGAAAATTATGAAAATTGAAAACTGCTTAACAGTTCAGGTTATGTTCACTTGTTGCAGTCACAGAGGTGCCAAGAACAGTGTGCCACTCCGGGAGACATCAGTTTAACACACACACACACACACACAACAAAAACACACGGTGCCTCATGAAATGGCTGAGGAATGGACAATGGAAGGCAAGGGATTATTAAAGTATTCACTGAAGAAGACAGAGACCACATGCCTGAAACAGAGCCTATCTTCATAGGCAGGGAAACCGAAGAATTAAGCCAGATAGAAATAACCAGGGAGGAGGTTCTTGCATGTCTTCTTAAGCTAAATGCTAACAAATCACCAGGACCAGATGGCATCCATCCATGAGTTCTCAAGGAAATTAAAGATGAAATTGCTGACGCCCTAGTCAAAATATATAATCTTTCCCTCATATCAGGCGTTGTGTCTGATGACTGGAAGGTAGTGAATGTAACACCAATCTTCAAAAAGGGATCCAAGGGTAATCCAGGAAATTACCAACCGGTCAGTATGACATGTGTCCCAGGTAAAGTGATGGAAACCATCCTAAAAGATAAAATTAATAAGCACAAAGATGAGAAGGTGCTGCTGGAGGAGAGCCAACATGGCTTCTGCAAGGGCAAATCATGCCTCACCAATCTGTTGGAATTTTTTGAGAGTGTCCACAAGCATGTGGATAAGGGAGATCCAGTTGACATTGTTTATCTGGACCTTCACAAAGCTTTTGACTAGGTCCCACACCAAACGCTCTTGAAGAAACTTGCCAGTCATGGAATAAAGGGACAGGTCTTGTCCTGGATCAGCAACTGGCTAAGCGACAGGAAACAGAGGGTAGCACTAAATGGACACTCCTCCAAGTGAAGAGAGGTAAAGAGTGGCGTCCCCCAAGGTTCAGTACTGGGACCCATGCTTTTCAGCTTCTTCATAAATGATTTAGACGTAGGAGTAAATAGCAAGGTAACCACATTTGCCAACAATGCTAAATTATACAGGATAGCAAAAACAGAGAGATTGTGAGGGGCTCCAGGGGGATCTCTTGACACTGGAGGAATGGGCAAACCACTGGCAAATGAATTTCAGCATTAGTAAGTGCAGAGTGATGTACATTGGGGCAAAAAAAAAAAAACCCCAATTACATTTATAAACTGATGGGGTTTGAACTCTCTGCAACAAACCAGGAAGTGACCCGATCACCCCCTGCTGCCCCCCGCATGGCCCCGAGGCTTCTCGGAGGAGCGCGGGGGCGGCACGGAGCAACCCAATCACTCCCCCCCCCGCGCAGCCCCGAGGCTTCTCGGAGGAGCACAGAGGTGGCATGTGCAACCCGATCACCCCCCGCCCCCCTGCGCGGCTCCGACGCTTCTCGGAGGAGTGCGGGGGGCAGTGTGGAGCGACCTGATTGCCCCCTGCCGCCCCCCATGTGGCTCCGGGTGCAGGTATTCCAATCCCGCTATGTAGTGGGACCGCAGTACCTGAACTGCGAAATGGTGAGGGGTGACTGTACCCTGAAGCAAATGGTGAGCCACTGTGTGAGACAGAATGCTGGACTAGATGGGCTGTGGCCTGTTCCAGCAAGACTGTTCTTATGTTCTTATGACTGACATGAGAGGTATATTCCTCTCCAGTACAAGAGAAAGGACCCATCATGGGAACAGTTTATGATTTTATGCTCAGATTTATTAAGCTTTCTGTTATTGGCTGCCTGATGGTGGAAAGATGGGGGTACATTTCCAGAAGCCTGGAGAGAAGAAAGATGTAGCATTTATGGAGAAACTGTCCCAATCTCAAAAGTGAGTTTGGCTTGAGGTCAAACAGAAGTGGATACTATTATTTGAATATACAGCAGTACCCCGACTTCTGACGCACCCGACAACCAAGAATCCTGACTTCCAAGCACACTTCCTTGCTGTCCCCCCGCCCCTGCATGCTTCTTTATGAGCAAGATCAGGTTTGCTCGACTAACAATGGTGCATTGTGGGGGGAGAAGTGATGGGTTGTTTAAAATGTCTTTGGGCCACTGACCCAAGCGCTTGGGTCGGTGGCTCAAAATCATTTTAAAAATGCCCGCCTTTCCCCCGTGATGTGGGAGGATTGGGAGAAGTGGTGCACCATATTTTAAATGACTTTTATCCACCACGGCAAGCTCTTGCCTCTGTGGACAAAAGTCATTTTAAACATAGTGCGCCTTTTCCCGTGCTGCGAGGGCAGGTCAGGAGAAGCAGCACACTATGTTTAAAATGTCTTTCAGGCATGGAAGCAAGCACTTGCCTCCATGGCTGAAAGACATTTTAAACAGTGTCCGCTTTTACAGCAGTTTCCCATAGGAATGCACTGAAATCTGTTCGCCCAGAATGAATTAACTGATTTTCAATGCATTCCTATGGGAAACCGCTCCCCAATTTACAAGTTAACCAACTTACAAGCATTCACTCAGAACGGATTAATCTCGTAAGTCAAGGTTCCACTGTAGTATCCTTTTTATCCCAATCATACATCAAGGTGAAGACTCATGGAAACAAGCTCCACTACGTGACAAATAATAGAAAAATCCAGTTGGAGGGCACTGATCCCCAGCATTGTGACATCTGTAAGACCAGTATAATATCTATTTGTGATATATACCCAAACTATTTTTCTTGTCTATTTCTAAATTATTTATAGAACTTGCTCTTAGGGGAATGGGCAACCTGGGGCAGGGTTCCAAGGAGCAAGAAGAGAACTGGAGGAGTAATACCTCCCTAAAAAACCTTGGTCCAGCTGGCCCGGCTGGTAGTACCTTGTAAGGGCCCCCATCTGGGGTTACAGGAGAGGACGTTCAATGGTTTTGAAGGTGGAAGAGGGCTCTCATTGCCCCAGTGGCAGAAAAAGTGGAAGAACCACACTTCGGAGAAGGAAACTCTTTCAGACCTCCACTGCCTTGTAACTATATCCCTCATTGGAAAAGGCTTCAGGAGTCAACCTCGAGGAAACAACCGGAGCCGGAGTCCCGAAGACAGTTCATGACTGTATACAATCATGTTCTGGCAACTCCTGCAACGCAGCTGGAACTAATCATATCAGCTTTGCCGTTCCATTGGACCACTCCAGCTACGTGGAGAGGGGGGTTTCACTGCCTGGGTAACAGCCTAATCTCCATATTGAATTACCCAGGCCTTGTGCCCTGGAGAGGACCATTTGCAGCAAATAGTGGGGGAACAACACAGGAAGTGGCAGTTACCTGGGTGTAGGCAGATCAGGATGGAAACCAGCAAACGAATTGTTGTCTCTGCACCATGCAATAAACATAAAAAAATCTCAGGCCTAAAGTTGGGCACATGGAATGTTAGGACAATGAATCCTGGCTGTTCAGACTATCTCCAAGAAATGGACACTACACGAAAGACAGCTGTCATCGACAGGGAACTGTGCAGACTGCGGATGGACATTGTTGCTCTCAAGAGACAAGGCTACCTGACTCTGGATCTGTTAAGGAGAGGAACTTTACGTTCTTCTGGCAGGGAAAACCATCAAATGAGACCAGAGAATGTGGGGTTGGCTTTGCTGTTAGAAATACTTTACTAGGTCTCATTATCCCACCTGCTGTAGGAAGTGAGAGAATCCTGTCCATGCAACTACACACTACAACAGGGTTGGTTACACTTATCAGTGCATACGCACCAACATTATCATCTCCAGCAGAACTCAAAGACAAATTATATGATGATCTAGCTGCCACTATCAAGAAAATCCCTGAGAAAAGACCAATAGCTATCCTCAGTGACTTTATGCCAAGGTTGGAGCTGATTATAACTCCTGGCCCACCTGCCTAGGTCGGTTCGGCATTGGAAAGATTAACGAAAATGGCCAATGCCTGCTGGAGTTTTGCTGCTATTGTGGTCTCTGTGTCAGCAACACATTCTTTGGTTTTGCTGTTGTGGAAAATGGCAGCATAGAAGATTAGCTCCACTCTATGCCCAAATAAATTGGTCAAAATAAGCGTGAATATTCGTAAATAAGATAGCAGAATCGCTTTGAACTGCATAGTTATGGGAAAGCCAAGGAAAACATCAGAAGGAAAAAAGCCAAAACTCACCTCTGATGAGGAGGATCAAAGAGATCTGACCGGGACATCAGAGGAGTCCGAGAGCAGGCATGCCGGGTAAGAAGAAAAAAGGGAGAGGGCGGAAAAAAGATGACTCACCTAGCGATGAGATGAGACTGCTTATTAAACAATTAAGAAAAGACTTACAGGACGATATTAAAAGTCTTATTGCGCCCTTATCACAAACCCTTTTGGAGGTCAAAGAGAGCATTTAAAAAGTAGAGCTGACGGCTGATTCTGCTTTTGAAATGGCACAGGGGTTGCAGTCTAGAAATGATGAACTGGAAAAGGAGTTGAAGCGCGTAAGGGACAGAGTTGTGGACCAGGAAAATAGACAAAGACGTCAGAACTTTCGTTTGAGATTTTTTAAGGAAAATGAGAGAGACAGTGATCTGAAACAAATAGTCTTGAACTGGTTCCAAGAACTCTGTCCTGATATGGAGATAAAAAATAGAGATGTGGACCGGGTACATCGTGTTGGACCTAAACAACAATCAAGGATAAGGGATATAATTGTGAGATTTGCATCATATTCTGTGAAAGAAGAGGTGTTTCGTGCTTTGAATAACATCAAAGAACTGGCATTTGAAGGTCAGAAAGTAGAATTGTATCATGATCTCGCACCAGAGACAGTGGAAAAACGTAAACAATGGCGGTCATATACAAGAATTCTGCAGGAGAAGAAAGTGAAATACAGGTGGGGTTTCCCCTTCAAACTGATTATCTGGTACGGGAACACATCAAAGACTATTGTTTCAACTACTCAACTGATGGACTTTTTTGAGCAAAAGAAAATTCCTCTTCCTGAGAGCCATTTGACAGAGATGAAGTCAGATCAGCTAGAGAGAATGCCGCTTCGCTGGAGAAAAGCAGACGGGAAAAAAAACCTGAAGGTCTAAGCTACTGAACTTCTCAAGGAGAGTGTAAGAGCTGTTATCTGCAAAGGATGATAACTGCCAACATGAAACAGCTGCAGTTTGTTAAACAAATTCCCAGAAACTATGTGAGCAGGTCTATTAGTAATGAATAGAAAATATAACGTAACAGTAGTTAATAGTTAATAGTTCACGCGTAAATATGATTAAAAAATAAATTAGTGTTTAAGTGTGTAAGTAGTTAATTAAAAAATAAGTGAAGTGAATAATGTAGAATATAGACATATGAACAGTATATTTATGAGTTAAGAGAATGTTGCGTTTTATATATTGTTATAATTAAGGGCAAGGGTGGGCTGTAAGGCGGGGTTATCTCAACTCAGGAGTTTGTTTTAACTCCTGGCTCCACATACCCCATTAGGCTCAGCTCAGACTATTATGAGCTGGAGGTTTCATCTCATAGCCTATATTGGGGAGGGAGGGAGGGGAGGGAGGGGGAAGCAAGGGAAGAGGGAGAGGGGGAATAAGGGAGAATATAGCAAGACAATTCAATTTAGGTAAAGACGAGTGTAATTACAAGGCAAATTGTAAAATATCTCAAAGGACAAAAATGATTATTATTGCAGTTTATATAATCCAAGCATGTAATGTTAGATAATCTTAGTATTGTATCGTATAACACAAATGGACTAGGCTCACCAGTTAAAAGGTATCGGGTCATGAAAACGATTCAAAAGCTGGGGGCAGATGCTTTGTTTTTACAGGAAACACATCAAAAGAAGCAAGCAAAAATATTATAAAGCACCCAATGCTAGGAGACCAATATTTTGCAAATTGGACAAACAAATCAAGAGGAGTGGCTATAATCCTCAAAAAAAATTCAAAACTTGAAGTGATGGACCAAATAAGGGATCCTGAAGGAAGATATATTCTAGTAAAAGGAAAGTTTGAAAATAAACTGCTAACATTGGGTTCTTATTATGCTCCTAATACAGGACAAGCAGCTTTTATGCAAAAATTGTTGAGAGTGGTAAAAAAAAATTTGCTTGGGGTGATATTATTTTGGGTGGGGACACAAATTGTATTTTAAATCAAAAGTTGGACACAACATCCAAAAAAGGAAAGTTTCAAGTGATGGAAGCAAAATTGAAAAATTAATTAAGAAAGCTGGTTTAATAGATGGTTGGAGACTTTTAAACCCCAAAACGAAAGATTACACATTTTTTCAAAAAATATGCCACTTACTCAAGGATAGATCATATTTTTATCTCAGAAAATTTGATACCCCATCTAGAGAGTATATATTTTGCTCCTATCATAACTTCCAATCATGCAGCAATAAAAGTCACATGGTCTAACAAGGAAGTAAGAAATAAGCCTAGAATCTGGAGATTAAGTTCCAACATATGTTTAAATACAGAAATCATTAAAAAAATAAAGGAAGATATAAAGATTTTTTTATGAAATAAATGATAAAGAAGGAATGCAACCTGCATTATTGTGGGACACCCTAAAAGCATATTTAAGGGGGAAATTTATTATGGAAAGCTCCAGATTAAAAAAAGAACGAAATAGATTGCAAGAACAATTAGAAAATAAGATAAAAAAATCTCTCTGACCAGCATTAAAAATCTGGATCAAAAAAGGTATATATTGAACTAGAAAGAGCCAGAACAGAATTAGAGGCACTAGACACAAGTAAGACTCAGATAGCAATGAACTATTTAAAGAGAAATTATTATGAACATGGGAATAAGAATTCTAAGTTATTATCTTATGCAGTAAAAAAGAAAGCAATAAAGAGGACAGTTGTTTCAGTGAAAACTGAAGATGAAAAAATAGTAACCTCACAGCAGCAAATAGTAACAACATTTATGGAGTATTATAGAAATTTATATAAAACAGAATTAACACCAGATACAAACATTAAGAAATTTGTAAATACATTACCAGTTAGTCAAATTACAGAGAACCATAAAGAGCAACTTAATTCCCCAATATCAGTAATGGAAATAAAATCAGTTATTAAAAAAATGAAAAAAGGGAAATCGCCAGGTTGCGATGGGTTTATACCAGAATTTTATAAAATTTGGGAAGAGGATATTATAGGGCATCTGTTAAAATTGTTTAATTCAATAATGGAAGGTGAAGAAATTCCAAAATCATGGAGAACAGCTAGAATAATAACTATATTAAAACCAGATAAGGACCCAACCCTCCCCTCATCATATAGACCAATAACATTACAAAATCAAGACCAAAATATTTTTTCTTCAATATTGGCACAGAGAATAAATAGTTTTATTACTGAGTACATTCACACAGATCAATATGGATTTATGCCAGGAAGGCAGATGCAGGATGCTATTCGTAGAGTTCTGAATGTCATAAATATAGCAAATAAAGAAAAACGGAAATTAGCAGTCCTCTCGTTAGATGCCCTCAAGGCCTTTGATCGTGTAGAATGGCGGTATATGTTTGGTCTATTAGAAAAAATGAATATGGGTGGAAAATTTATTAATCTTTTGAAAAAATTATATATAGGAGCGGAGGCTAAGGTCCTTATCAATGGAATAGAATCTGATAAATTCACTCTTTGTAGGGGAATGAGACAAGGGGACCCTTTATCTCCAATTATATTTGCAATAGCAATTGAGCCACTTGCCTCACAAATAAGAGAAAATGGAAATATTAAAGGATTGGTGATTAAAAATAAAAACCATAAAATAAACCTTTACGCAGATGACATGCTCCTGTTTTTGGAGGATCCATTAAAAAGTATAGAATCATTAAAACATATACTACAAGAACATTGTTATTATACGGGCCTAAAAATTAACTATCAAAAATCTAAATTGTTATGTATAAATATTTCTATAGCAGAGCAAAAGGAAATTAAAAAAAAGTTAAATCTGGACTTGTGCTACTCAACTTTCAAATATTTGGGAGTATGGATAACAAAAAGTAAAAACCAATTAATATATAGAAATTACAAAATAGTATTTAATTCAGTTAAAGAAAAAACTAGAAAATGGATGAAACTGAATATGTCAATGCTGGGAAGAATAGCATTAGTCAAAGCATATATATTACCAAAATTTTTATTTTTATTTCAAAATATACCATTACAACCTGAAATTAAAAAAATTAAACTATGGCAAAAAAATATGGAGAAGTTTATTGGAGGAAAGGGGAAGAAAATAAGGTTCATAAGCAGTGTTAAATATGGTCAAAGCAAAAAAGGGGGGCTAGGAATACCACAATTAATAAAATACAATGAAGCTTTTCAAATCACTCAGGCTATAAAGTTTATTCAGATAGAAGAAATCCCAGATTGGGTCGAAATGGAAAAAGGCGAGGAAACTGGATTAGTTAATACATATATATTTACAAGAGAATTCATTAGAAAAAAGGAGCAAATACAAAATCCTTATACTTGTGAGACATTGAAAATTTGGCGCAAGTATATGAACATTTTTGCTCCACCTATATCTCCTTTGTGCCCTATGTTGGATTATCCTAAATTTAAATCAAGAGAGAAATATGCACAATTTAAAAATTGGAAACAAATTGGAATTTATAGAATAAGAGACTTATTTGAGGCTGGGAAACCAATAACAATTAGACAGTTGGAAGATAAAACAAAGGAAATAAAAGCAAATTGGCTACAATTGATACAAGTAAGAAATTTGGCAAACCAATTATATCAAAGACATGGACCCATGAGAACACTTACAGTACTCGAACAATACTGTATAGAAAAGGATCGAAATAAAAGAAAGGGTATAACTTCAATCATATATAAACAGTTGATTGAAAAAGCATTTGTTAGGGGCATGGGATCCAAAGTAGCCTGGGAAACAAATTTAAATATTAGTATATCTGAGAAAGAATGGATGGGAATATGGAACACATATCCTTACAAATCAATATCAACTAAAGCGAAAGAACTGGTGTTAAAAGTAGCTCACAGATGGTATTGGTATCCCACAAAATTACATAAAATTAATCAAGAAATTCCAGACAATTGTTGGAGGAATTGTGGAAGTAAAGGCACCCTAGAACATATGTGGATCTCTTGCCCCAAAGTAGGAGCATATTGGCAGGAAATAATTAAATGGATAGAAACCCTGTTAAAACAAAGAATAATTATAAATGAAGCTTTACTATTATTTTCAATATTTAAGGATGGAAATGAAAAATTATCATATAAAGGCTTAATAGCAAATCTGATTGGTGTAGCAAGAGCTGAAATTGCAAAAATTTGGAGAAATGCTCAAGATCTTTCACTACAAAAATTTCTGAACAAAATCTGGCAAATTGTTCTTATGGAAAAGTTGACCTATCAAATTAAAATATATAGAGGGGAAATAAAACATGATACATTTATGAAAACCTGGAAGCCCTTATTAACGTATGGAATTAACACAAAAAATGAGGAATCTGTTATGGGGAATAATTTTGACTGCTGGAATGTAAAATTTTAAAGAATTAACTTACTTGTGTGTGTGTCACAATTAACTGTGTTGGAAGATGAATTAGAGGGTGGGTTTTGAAAAGGATATTGGTCCTATAGAATGTATAAAAATGAGACGCTACTGTACTGTTGTCTTAACTTGTCTTGTGAAATAAAGTATAAAAATTTAATTAATAAAAAAATAAAAAATAAAAAACATTCTTTAACACAAAGCCCCAGCACAAAGTCTCTTGGAGACATCCAAGATCGAAGCACTGACATCAGCTCGACCTGATTCTCGTCAGGCACTCCAGCATCTCTAGCGTTACAATCACACGCAGTTATCAGAGTGCTGACTGTGACACAGACCACTCCCTGGTGTATAGCAAAGTAAAACTGAAAACAAAGAGATTGCACCACCTGAAGAAGAAGATCAAAAATTGATACCAGTAAGACCTATAACCAAGGAAAAGTGGAGGAATTCTCCCATGTACTCAAGGAAGCTCTTCCTGGCCCTGCTGAAGATAATGCATCTAAATGTTGGGAACGTTTTAAGAATGTTGTTTATAACACTGCTTTATCAGTATTCAGCAGGGAGACTTGAAAGACAGCAGATTGGTTTGAAGCCCACTCAGAAGAGCTGATGCCAGCTATTGAGGAAAAGAGGAGAGCCTTGACTGCATATAAAGCTTGTCCCAGTGAGCGCAACCTACAGGCCCTGCGAGCTGTTCGTAATAAGACTGCCAGGAAATGTCCTAACGATTACTGGCTGCAACTGTGTTCTCGGATTCAGATGGCAGCTGATACAGGTAACATCAAGGGGGTGTATGATGGAATTAAACAGGCCTTAGGGCCAATACATAAGAAAACTGCACCTTTAAAGACTGTTTCAGGTGAGATCATCCAGGATCGTGAGCAGCAGATGGCATGCTGGGTGCAGCACTACTCTGAACTATATTCCAGAGAAAACACAATAACCGAAGAAGTCTTAAATAATATTGAGTGCTTGTCTGTCTTGGAGGAGCTTGACAATGAACCAACACTAAAAGAACTTAATGTAGCTCTGGATTCACTTGCCTCTGGCAAGGCACCTGGGAAAGATAACATCCCTGCTGAAGTTCTGAAGTGCTGCAAAGAGATCATTGCCACTGAACTGTACGAAATCCTCTGCCTTTGCTGGAGGGAAGGGGGAGTACCACAGGATATGAAGGACGCTAATATTGTTACGCTTTATAGGAACAAAGGTGACAGGAGCGACTGTAACAACTATCGCAGTATCGCTCTTCTTAGTGTTGTCAGGAAGCTGTTTGCACGTGTTATACTGAAGAGGCTCCAGATTAAAGATGGACATGAATAAAAAATGGTGTTTCATTTGTCGTTTGTCATTGAGAGGTCCGTTTCGTTTTGTTTGTTGTTTGTTGCAAATTTTTTAAAAAATTTCGTTTCCGTTTTTCGTTTTTCATTTCTACCCGCTTTTGCGCGATTTTAAAGCATTTCCCTAACTCCCACTGGAGACTGCAAGGAGGACAGGGGCTGCCAGAGCTTTTTATGCCCTCTGTGGCTGCCAGACCCGCCCAGTCTGTCAAATGGGCATGCTATTGGTTGAAGTTGTCCAAGAATTTGTATGATCCCATTGCATGGCTTGCCTCCATGTTGTGGCTGGAGTGTGGTGACATCCATTTTGTCATCCTTAAAGGGAAAAGAAAAATACATCGCGATGGGAGAAGACAAAAACAAATGTTTTAAGGACCCCAACCCCCTGGTAGGTAATAACTTCAAATAATTATCGCATTATCGCTGCATTTTTATGGATGTCCAGGGCGTTTTAATACCAAAGAAATCAATATTAGGCATCCGGGAGCCATTTTGGGTCAATGTCCCCTAACTCCCCTTAAAGGAAAAAATATACAGCAATCTGAGAAAAGACATAAATGCACATTTTAAGGACCCCCGGTAGGTATTATCAGACAGTATAAAGAATTATCGCTGCGTTTTTATGGATGTCCAGGGCGTTTTTTAACATTTAAAACAGCTCATTTCATTGTGTGTCGCCAGTAACGGAAACGAAACGTAATGAACACAATTTTTGTGGTTCTGTTCGTTTCGTTTTATTTTCATCACATTTTTCGTTTGTTGTTTTGTTACATAACGGAAACAACAAATGGTAACGGAAACAAAAAATTGTTCATTCCGTGCCCATCTCTACTCCAGATACTTGCAGAGAGAGTCTACCCAGAATCACAGTGTGGCTTTCGAACCAACAGGTCCACTACTGATATGGTATTTTCCCTCAGGCAGTTGCAGGAGAAATGCAGGGAACAAGGACAGCCACTTTTTGTAGCCTTCATAGATCTTACGAAGGCATTTGATATGGTTAGTAGGGACAGACTCTTTAAAATACTCCTCCGGGTTGGATGCCCACCCAAGCTCCTTAACATCATTAGGTCTTTTCATGAGGATATGAAGGGCAATGTAGTTTTTGATGGCCTAGTGTCAGATCCCTTCGACATCCGAAGTGGAGTGAAGCAGGGCTGTGTCCTTGCGCCAACCTTGTTTGGGATCTTTTTTGCTATCATGCTGATGTATGCTTTTGGAACTTCAACTTCCATCTATCTCCGGACCAGATCAGATGGAAAACTCTTCAATCTCTCTAGATTGAGAGCAAAGTCTAAGGTACAGGTGAAATGTTTGCGGGATCTCCTCTTCGCTGATGACGCCGCCTTTACTGCTCACTCTGCCAAAGATCTCCAACAACTCATGGATCATTTTAGTAAAGCTTGCAAAGATTTTGGGCTAGGAATCAGCCTGAAAAAAACACAAATAATGGGCCAGAATGTGGACTCTCCTCCTCGCATTACAATTTCTGCAAAAGAACTGGAAGTTGTCCATGACTTTGTGTATCTTGGCTCAACTATCTCAGATACACTCTCACTAGAGTCTGAGCTGAATAAATGTATAGGTAAAGCAGCTACTATGTTTTCCAGACTAACAAAGAGAGTATGGCTCAATAAGAAGCTGACAGAACATACAAAGATACAGGTCTATAAAGCTTGTGTACTGAGCACACTTTTGCATTGCAGCGAGTCTTGGACCATCCATGCCCGACAGGAAAGAAAGCTTAATACCTTCCATATGCGCTGTCTTAGGTGAATATTCAACATTACCTGGCACGACAAAGTTCCAAATAGCATAGTCCTGAATCTAGCTGGAATCCCTAGCATGTACACTTTATTGAAACAGCGACGCCTACGCTGGCTTGGACATGTTGTGAGAATGGATGACAGCTGGATCCCAAAAGATCTTCTATACGGAGAACTAGTGCAGGGAAAGCGCCCCAGAGGGAGACCAGAGTTGCGGTATAAGGATATCTGTAAGAGGGACCTGAAGGCCTTGGGAATGGACCTCAACAGATGGGAAACCCTGACCTCCGATTGCACTGTCTGGAGGCAAGAGATACAGCATGGTCTACATAAATTTGAAGAGGCATTTGTCCAACAGGCAGAGGAAAAGAGGCAGGCACAGAAAGAACAAAACTCGAGGACCGGGCAAGAAACAAAATACATCTGTCCCCAATGTGGTAGAGACTGCCATTCCCGAATTGGTCTATTTAGTCACACTAGGTGTTGTTCTTAGGATCTCTACTCCAGGCATGATACCATAGTCTTTCGAGACTGAAGGATGCCAATGAATGAATGAATGGTTACTATCGGAGAAGAGGGGGACTCATGGATGAAGGTGGCAATGATATGACTCAGCAAGCCAGGAAATTATCCAAAGGACTGACCTTATTGCTCACACCAGCCTTCCTCAATGTGGCACACTCCTGTTGGACTTCAACAGTCAACGTCCCTCTAGAGATGGCAGAAAGGTGCAAACTGTACTACTGGGGTAATGTTTTCTGTTTCTTTAAAATGACATAAGTTGGATATATGTCTCTTCTTGTTCTTCCCAGGCAAGGAGTTGAAATAACACATATATGAAAGAAACCACTCAGGTGAATTGATGTGTTATGTGTTTCCAGTCTCCAGCACAGTTGTGGAAAAACTGATAGAGTGGCCTACATATGTTATAAATCCCCCGGTGAACACAAGGAGCATAGCGGGAAATATATTAAACTCATAAATTTGGATTTCCTTGTTTTCACTCAATCAGCCCCTTTTGGATTGCTTCAGACAACTAGCAGAGAGGATGAGGAATAAGCTACTGTTGAACTGGCAGTATACCACCATGCATCAGAAAAGATGGGACAAGGTGCTTGCAAGACAGAAAAGTGGCCAGTGGTAAAAGAGACACACAACGAGGCACAGTGTGCTGTATATAAGATACAGCAACCTAACACCATGGATCTGTTCACCTCATACACATTGCAGCTATTGACTCTTAGCTACTTGGCTTCAGGGCCATATTTTTTAACCCACCCATATTTTACCCCACCTATCCCTTATTGTTTTTTTATCCTAGGAGAGCCAGAGGATTTACTGGTGTTACTGCTGCTTGTTGTTGCAGCTATGTACTGTGAGCCAATGTCTATGACCTAGAGACGGAGCGAGTTCCTTCTGAGGACTGTACTTGTAAAATCAAATTTCCTCAACTCCCACACAGCAACAGACACCAATCAAGTGTACTTTGTAAATGGAAATCCACACAGTTCAGGATCAGGCAACACATTCTATGGGATATGAAAAAGAAATTTGATGGAGAGTGCAGAGCTGAAAAGTCTGCTTAGAAAACAGCATACCTTTGAAAAATCCATATCATCACATATTAGTCAACAGATAGATACAGTATGATTGAGAAATATAAAATAATGCAGGACATGAGTAAAGTGGATTGAGGGACACTCTTCTCCCTCTCACAATATACCAGAATTAGGGGACATACATTCAAATTGAGGGCTGGGAGAGTAAGAACAGACAAAAGAAAATATTTTTTCACCCAGCGCATTGTTATTCTGTGGAACTCCCTGTCACAGGATGTGGTGATGGCATCTGGCCTGGATGCCTTCAAAAGGGGATTGGATAGATTCCTGGAGGAGAAGTCTATCACAGGTTTGAAACCATGATGGAGATGTGTAATCTCCAGGTTTAAAACCCGGGTACTTCAAGGACCAGATGCAGGGGAGTGGTATCATGAGACAGATATATAGTTTCATGCACTCCCAGACACATCTGGTGGGGCCACTGTGAGATACAGGAAGCTGGACTAGATGGGCCTTTGTCCTGATCCAGCATGGCTCTTCTTATGTTCTTATGCAAGGCATGAGTAAAGTGGATAGAGGGACACTCACTCCCTCTCCCAAAATACTAGAACTAGGGGACATCCACTCAAACTGAGGGTTGGGAGAGTGAGAAGAGACAGAAGAAAGTACAGTACTTCTTTATCCAGCATGTTGTTAGTCTGAGGAACTCCCTCACACAGGGTACTTCAAGGGCCAGATGTAGGGGAATGGTATCAGGAGACAGATATCTAGTTTCGTGCACTCCCAGATGCATCTAGTGGGGCCACTGTGAGATACAGGAAGCTGGACTAGATGGGCCATTGGCCTGATCCAGCATGACTCTTCTTATACGCTTATGTTCTTGTGTACTTTTAAAGATGTACACACCTAAAAGCTAAGTATACTTTAAAAAGCAAAGCAAAGCAAAAAGAGTAGGTTATTTCCGTTAAAAAGTCTATGTGAACAGAAATAGTTTGAAGGTGAGGGCAAAAAAAAAAAAAAGAGGGGAGTCCACTTAAGAGTGTAGCTACATTAAAAATATGAATTGATCTGTTCTGAATTTGCAACTGGGAAGTTCGGTTTCCCTCGCTTAATTTGCCTTATTAGATCAGGGAGGAGTAAGTGGAGAGAAAGGAAGAAATCAGGAATCAGCACTTGATAACACCTTGTTAATGGCAGCTTCTGTGAGCCTTTGCCCCTGCTGACCCTTCACATCTGGACAGCTACAGCCAAAGCTGCCTTAGCAAGGTGCTAACAAGTGGTGATTGGCAGTGTCATCTTTTCTGCTTTTTTAATTGGCCTCCAAATCCTCTGGCCCAGGGCAATATGCAAAGGCAAACCGATCCAGCTGTTGAATCAACACTAGCTAATGGAATAGCATCTTCCAGTCTATCAGATAATTAAGCTATATAATACACTCAACACAAAGATTGTTAATTCAATATCTTTTCCTTTCCCCCCCTATTCACCAACACTAGAAAAAGGAGATAATAAATAACACACAAGTTCTTCTGATTCAGTGGAATAAATTTCTATCTTTTCTTAAATCAATTTCTATCTGTCTTCTATCTATCTTAAATTAATTTCTATCTTTTCTCCTGTCGGTGGTGGCATTGTCTTTTCCTCATGAGACTGTGCATCCATAATCCACGTCTTCAAGGATGCTGAATGCAAAGCACAGTTTATCAACAACTGAGGTTTTATTTAACTAATGAGTTCCACATTTGTTTCCATGTGAAAATGATTGGTTTGGAAAAATTCCCTTTTTGCAGAGTTGTGGGTTTCTCGTCAATACCTTATCTGGTTAAAAATAGATTGAATCTTGGCGATAGATATATAGTATTCAGCTCATTCAGTGAAGCAGCACACATTCATTTCCCCCTTTTCTTCAAACTATAAACACAACGAACCAACACAGACTTCAATTTGTGTTTCTTTCAAGACAGAGCAAGCTTATATTTTTTCCTAGTATATCAAAATATAAAACAAAGGGCTATATTGTGGCCTTTTCAAATTGTGGAGCTAGTTGAAAATGACACGTAGAGAAAATGAGTTCTAAAATAATGTGAAATTTATTCTGTGTGAGAGAAATATGTTGCCGCAATATTTAGATATATGAACCTTGGAATTTCTCCTTCTGGCAGAGAAGAATGAATACAGTGTTGTTGATTTCTTTATTTCCTTTATTTCTCAAATATAACAGTCGATCTATTGTTCATACCTGTTGAGGGCAAGACTTCATTTTGCTGAGACTCCAAGAGGTCCCACTTACACAACGGTAAAAATGGGATTAGTTCTAGAAATCAGATAATTCTTTACCTGCACCCCCATGAACCTCTTATATCCATGCCTGATATGTTTTTCTCTAACATGTGAGTTGGGCGGAAGGAAGCTGAGCAGATGTTAGTTCATTTTTGTAAGCACACAGCTCTTAATATATGTGGTAAATGCAAAAAGGAAAGGAAAAGAAAAAGAAAAGAAAAAAGTATCAAACAGAAATATATATCCTACCTGGTAGTGTCTGAGTGGGAGGACAAATGACTACTGTTTGAACTACTGTCACCATGCATGTCTTTTTAAGATGTTTTCAATTAAAAAAAACACTTTGTGTCAATTCATTGGTTAATTACTTCTGTCCAATGGTCTCAACCAGAAGCTCTAGATGAGCTGGAGTCCATTGACTGCTATACATTGTTTTGTGAAGCCCCAAGGACACAGAAGAAAAGGAAACCATCATGGAATAGTTCCCAACACATCGATGCACTGTGAAAATAAATTATTAAAAAAAGAGAGAAAGAAAGCAGTAACAGCGTGCCCAAGATAAATAATATTCTGGAACTAAATAATTCAATAACCAAAAACACATTGGGACACACATCCTGGAAACAATATCCTGTGACACCAAAGCATGACAGGAACACAATTAAAAATCACATGACCACTGTGTGGCTGCAATCTAGGACTCTGGAGAACAGGGTTTGAATCCCCACCAATTGGGGGAGTGTAACTGGTAAAACCACTCCTTAAGTATCTCACTTAGGAGAGCCATAAGTCTGTTCCAACTTGATGGAGCAGAACACACACACACATATATGCTGTACATGGGGCAGCCTTTGTTTAAGATGATGTATTCTATTGTTGTTGATTTGCAATGGGTTCATGAAGATAAATACAAGAATAAATAATAAATAAATAAATACATGGGGCAGCCTTTGAAGATGGCCGGGTGATTGCAATGGGTTCAAAATCGTGCAGCGCAGATGGTGAGTGATGGGGCCACCAGGGGGTGACATCATGCTGACTCTATACAAGTTACATTGGTTACCAGAACCTATCTGGCAGTTAAGATCTAGCTGGGCGGGGTTGCGGTTGAAAGTGCCATCCCTCAAGGTGAGAAGCCTAGCTTGTAGGTAGAGGGCCTTTTCAGCAGCAGCCCCCAGGCTATGGAACGCCCTCCTGAGATCTGCCTGGTGCCAACGTTGATGACATTTCGGCGCCAGGTAAAAAGCTTCATGTTCCAGAAGTTTTTTAGCTGATATAGCATAGAGTGTGGGTCCTGATGGCAATGTTAGTGTATTGTATTGAAAGGTTTTTAAATGCTTTTAATTGTTCATTGGTATTTTAAATGTTTTAATTGCTTTTAATTGTTTATTTTAATTTTAAATTGTAAGCTGCCCGAGACCTTTGGGCAGTGGGTGGCATATAAATTGTATAAATAAATAATATTTTTATTTTTATTTGATTTATATATCGCTCAATCTGACTGAAGGTCAGATTGGAATGAATGATTCCAGATGGGAATCCAGTGCAAGCTATCCTTCTGGAACTGACAATAGAAATTTCTGCACTAATACTGGGGTGCAGTATTCTGCCGAAAGCTTACAGAATATATTTATATGATTCAGAATTCCTCTCCTTCGGAACCTCAACTTCAAAAGATAAAAAGAAATTAAAAGAAATTATCAGAGAATAGTCCTGCAGATGATTGGAGAGATACGCATTCCTGACGCAATGGTCTCAAAAGCCAGACGTGTGGCCGAACCACATTTCCAGGACTATCCCTGGCCTACATACCTCCTTACCCATCTCCATCAGTAACAGAACTAGAATAAAATTATGAGGACAGCAGAATAAATTATGCAGTGTAAGAGAAAGACAGTATTTAAATATTTTATGCATACCATAGAAATTATCTTTTCCTTGTTTACATTTGGTGTTCTCTTCAATACATCAAAGTGCCAATACACTTTCTCTTTGTACCAGAGCAATTAAGGATGAAAAAAACTCAATCCTCTAAAATTGTAGGATATGATATAATTCTTGTTCTGTTTGAAAAGGAAGCGATATAGAGTAAATAATAACTTGCCTTGGAAATTATTCTGCTCTCAGAGAATGGCAGCAAGCATACCAAATTCAGCCAAGCATACATAAACTCACTGAGTTCAAGATGTTCAAAGGGATGCCTGAGGTTTTAGAGATACAATTACAAGCCATTAATGGCCTTTTAAAAAAAGGTCTCTCCCATATAAAGCCACCTGTCTAGTGCTGTCAAACCAATGTCCATTCGTAAAAACAGGGCATTATTGCTAGACTCCTGTTAATCATACATCATTGAGTCTTAGTAGAATACGATCTTCAGTAATATCATAATAAACAGAATTCATGTTTAACTTGTGGTGATCTGAGTGCACACAATACAGCTGAAAGACACATCGAGAAAGGGCTCGTTGTCTTCATACCAATTTAATGGTCCTGCTTTCCCTCAAACAATCTCAGACATTGCAAAAGCAAGAGTGAGGTAGGTGACACCAGCCTGGCCATCCATCTCGCCAAGGACTTTACTTCTAAGAAACTTTTCCTGTCAGGACTCCTCTCTTGCCATGTTTTTGCATTTGGTACTTGCTTTGGTAAAGGGATCACGCTCTCGAAGGCTTAGCGTTGTTGTTTTAATAGAGCCTGGAAGGTATCACCTAGCCCGATGCTTGTTTTTGTAATTCTCAATGGCTGCATGGCTTTATACTTGTTTTACCTCAATGGGAGCAGATACCATGAAATAGCCGCCCATCTCTCAATGTACAAGGAAGGCGCATCCTACAACAGCAGCCAGCAGAAAAGGACTCAAACACTAGGTAATACTTTTTCTTTCTACTTTGGTGCAATTCAGCAATACCTAGTGGACTTATCAAATTCTATACAAATCTAAAGATAGAGCACATGGTGATTGCATCAACCCCCACCCCTCTTCCATTACATCCTGGTCATAGCCTCTTTGAGTTGCTGCCAATGGGACAGAGATATAGAGTATTGAGGGCAAGAACAAACTGTCTCAAAATAGCTTCTTTTTAGAGCAATATTGGCCTGAAATGGAAATTCTGGACTCTGAAGTCAGCTTATTTTATATGTCATATTTTATGTGCTGTAGCTGTTTTTAAATCTATGTGGAATGTTTTAAATGAGTTGAATATGGCAACCATGAAATTTCGTTGTTCCTGCAAGGGGCAATGACAATAAAGATTCCTATTATTTCCTATTTCCTATTTCTGGCCGAACAGGGACTCTATGTCTCGAAGACACCAATGGAGAAGGGGCTTGTGGGAGGAGATATGAAATCCTATACATGACTCCAGATACTGCTCCACTGCTCTCCGCCTCTTTAAAAGAACACCAGCTTGGCCATCCATCTCGCCAAGGACTTTACTTCTAAGAAACTTTTCCTGGCAGGATGCCTCTCCTGCCATGTTTTGAATTTGGTGCTTGCTTTGATAAAGGGAGCATGCTCTCAAAAGCTCAGCGTTGTGGTTTTAATAGCAGCCTGGAAGCTATCACCTACCCGACTCTTGCTTTTTAAATTATCAGTGGCTGCACGGCTTTATACTTGTTTTACTTCAGCCAGACATTGCAGTTTGGTATGAGCTCTCCCACTAGTCCTTTACCACGGTACATGTCCCTGTGAATATACTTAACTCTGCGATCTGATACACCTGGGATCACTCTTCTGAGATGGGAACTACAACTCCCATTAGGCCCGGAGAGCATAGCCTACAATCAAGGACTGTAAGAGTTGAAGTCCAGTCCTCCAATCTGGAGGAGACCAAGGCTGATACTTCACGTCCATCTCATCGCTGTTCACGGTCCCGCTTGGGACCGGTACAAAGTAATCTAAATGCACATCCACTGTGGGGTGAGGGGAGTTCATCCCGACCACGCCCCCTGAACTGTGATTTAAGTGGGATGAGAGATTCCCCTCCCTGGCCTCAGGAATCTGCTTGTCTCGCTTCTCATTCTGAGACAAGTGCCCATGAGGTAAGGCTCGTCACGCAATGTGCCATTCTCCATCTAGTGGCAGAAGTGTGAAGTGTCATTTGCCAGTACATTCCCTATGGACTCAGCAACACAGTGCAGAGAGATTAAAAGACAAATGCCTCAAACTTAGCTCCGTAATGCATTGAAGGCAAGGCTTCGGAGAATTGAAACATCGAAAAACAGAAGGTCGGGCTGAAAAAAAAACGGAGAACAAAGGCATGGAATTTCACATCTCATCACGGAACAAGGACGTGCGGTAACAGTCATGACGGTATCATCCATCACTCCCATGCGTACACGGGAACAGGGACAGAACCGGAAGAAGACCACATGACTGCAACCAACATCAACACGCAACGAACTTCCTCCCGGGACGAGAATGGACGTGAAGTAACCATCCAAGTTGTCTAATCCTTCTATATGCCTTGTACAGCACAGACTGTATTTCTGAGTAATGTCCTAAGGATAGATGAGAAACTCATTTGGGTTGGGTTGGTTTTCTGTTCTGTTCTTTTGTTATAAAGTCTGCAAAATTCTTAGGCTTTGTGGCAAGAACCTCCTTGATGACTTGGTCAGAATCCATGTATCCATTTGTACTTGGAGTGGTGTATTAAGGTTCCCAACTGTGGCATTACACCCTAGTCCGCCTCACTAAAGAGTAGCATTTTCTAGCGCTGGCCCCCAGTCGTCTCATGGACCATTGACCTGCACCCTTTTATTCTTGGGTTTTGCTGCCACCATTCAGGGGTATCCCAGTTCAATAACTGAGTCCCAGACAACATGTAACGTGGTAAAATAATAGGAATTTTTATTGAATACAGAAAGATGTTGAATTCAAGTTTCCTTGTATGTAGTTACTTAAAGTTACACAAAGCAGTTCACGCAAATACTGTTCCTAGTTCTCTCACTCAAACTTGACAGTATCCCTAACTGTCCCATCTCTTCTTCAAGACCTGCCTGTCAGTTCCCTAACTTCACCCTCTCTTAAGTGTGCCGTTTCCATATCTGACTCTAACTACCTCGGATGGAGCTATTTAACCACCAGGACTCCATTTCCACACTCCTTATTTGGGCATAAGTGTTAACTCTTTATCTCCCTACTGTATAGCCACTTAATCAGGAAAAGGGTGAACGCTACACCAACCCTTCCCCAAAAAGGCTTCTTTTAAATAGGAAGGCTGGTACAGTATGATTATATCTATATAAAGATGAGCCATGGGTGGTGAGTTCAGCCAGTGCAGGTGGCTGAAACATTCATTGAATGAACAGCATCTCTTGTCATAGTTTCACTGGTGTAAACTATAAATAGTATATATCTGCAGGCAAATTACGGTATTTCAAGTTAAGCAATCTCTATAGATATCACCTCTTGCATACTGAGTTTAATGGTTCAGCATGCATCTGGTGATGTCTAGCATTATCTCTTATCTTGGAGCACCTTTGCCCCCAAATGTTATGCCATTATGTAGGCATCTGAGACAATTTTGGCCACTTTGGTTGAGAAGTGAAACCAAAGCTTGCTAAACTCTTCCTGCCACTGACAGATAGCATTATAAAATTAAAAATGTTTAGATCTCAGAAATCTGTTGGCAAAGCCATAGAATGTGGATTAGGGTTACTCCGCCTCACTGGCACAACACAATGGCATAAGTCATTAGAGATGGGCACGAAACAGAAAAATGGCATTTTGTTTTGTTCCGTTTCGTGGCCCATCTGGATTCGTTTTGTTTTTCATTTTCGTTTTCCCATTCCCGCCTCCGCGGCCCTCTCTCAAGTGATCTCCACCATGGGGGATGACAGTGCACCCGGCGCCATCATCTGCCACAGGGGACAAATGTCTAAAGAGATCCGTGTGGGAACAGGTTCTCTTCTTCTCCCCGCGGTGGATGACAGCACTGGGCATGCTGTCATCACCCGCTGTAAAGATCCCTTTAAAGATAGCCGCTTTCCTGCCTCTGCATGCGGAGGCGAGAACAGGGATCTCTTTAGACATTTCTCCCCCGCAGCGGATCACAGCACCGGGTGCACTGCCATCCCCCGTGGCGGAGATCACTTGAGAGAGGGCTGCGTGCTTGGCTCTGCTTGCGGAGCCAAGCCCGCACTCCTCTCTTGACTGCCCACTGCCGTGGGGAGGTGACAGCTCGCTGAGTGGGATCCCTTGACAGAGGGTCGCGGGATAGGCTCCGCTTGCAGAACTGAGCCTGCGGTCCTCTCTCAACTGCCCTCCGCCGTGGGAAGGTGACAGAGGGCTGCGGAACTGAGCCTGTGGTCCTCTCTCAACTGCTCCGCCGTGGGGAAGTCCCTTGACAGAGGGCCGTGGGATCGGCTCCGCTTGCGGAACCTCTCAACTGCCATCCGCCGTGGGGAAGTCCCTTGACAGAGGGCCGTGGGATCGGCTCCGCTTGCGGAACTGAGCCTGAGGTCCTCTCTCAACTGCCCTCTGCTGTGGGAAGTCCCTTGACAGAGGGCCGCGGGATCGGCTCTGCTTGCGGAACTGAGCCTGCGGTCCTCTCTCAACTGCCCTCCGCCGTGGGGAAGTCCCTTGACAGAGGGCTGCGGGATCGGCTCCGACAGAACTGAGCCTGCGGTCCTCTCTCAACTGCCCTCCGCCGTGGGGAAGTCCCTTGACAGAGGGCTGCGGGATCGGCTCCGCTTGCGGAACTGAGCCTGTGGTCCTCTCTCAGCTGCCCTCCGCCGTGGGGAAGTCCCTGACCGGAACTGAGCCTGCGGTCCTCTCTCAGCTGCCCTCCGCCGTGGGGAAGTCCCTTGACAGAGGGCCGCGGGATCGGCTCCACTTGCGGAACTGAGCCTGCGATCCTCTCTCAGCTGCCCTCTGCCGTGGGGAGGTCCCTTGACAGATGGCTGCAGGATCGGCTCCGCTTGCGGAACTGAGCCTGCGGTCCTCTCTCAACTGCCCTCAGCTGTGGGGAAGTCCCTTGACAGAGGGCTGTGGGATCGGCTCCGCTTGCGGAACTGAGCCTGCGGTCCTCTCTCACCTGCCCTCCGCCGTGGGGAAGTCCCTTGACAGAGGGCCGCGGGATCGGCTCCGCTTGCGGAACTGAGCCTGCGGTCCTCTCTCAACTGCCCTCTGCCGTGGGGAAGTCCCTTGACAGAGGGCTGCGGGATCGGCTCCGCTTGCGGAACTGAGCCTTCGGTCCTCTCTCAGCTGCCCTCCGCCGTGGGGAAGTCCCTTGACAGAGAGCCGCGGGATCGGCTCCGCTTGCGGAACTGAGCCTGCGGTCCTCTCTCAACTGCCCTCCGCCGTGGGGAAGTCCCTTGACAGAGGGCCGCGGGATCGGCTCCACTTGCAGAACTGAGCCTGCGGTCCTCTCTCAACTTCCCTCCGCCATGGGGAAGTCCCTTGACAGAGGGCTGCGGGATCAGCTCCGCAAGCAGAGCCGAGACCATGGTCCTCTCTCAACCGCCCTCCGCCGCGGGCAGGTGACAGCTGGGTGGGCTGTCATCCGCCCGCAGGGAAGATCCCTTTAGAGAGAGCCCCAGTCCTGCCTCTGCATGCGGAGGCGAGAACGGGGCTCTCTCTAGACAGTCCTCCCCCGCTGGCGATGACAGCCAGGCTGTCATTGCCAGCGGGGAAGAACAAAACGAACCGAACTGAACCATTTTTTTCCGGTTCATTTCGTTTCGTTCTTAAATCACTCTGGGGTTCGTTATTCATTTTGTTACGTAACAAAATGAATAACGAATAACGAAACAAACTAAAAGTTCATTTTGTGCCCATCTCTATAAGTCATAATCAGACTGTTTAAGAATGGACTGTTTTCAAGTTGGATGCCATTATGAAATACAATATATAATAGATCTTGTATGGTTAAAGTGGAAGAATTGCCTTTCTAATTCAGGTTTCCCCTTTTTCCCCTCACATCTTCTGCTTCCTGTATAGTTGGCCTATGTCCCGTGATAATGGTTCTTACATTTTTAACCATTCTACCTCTTGGAGAGTAAAGTAGATGCAGCATATTCATCTACACCCCCTCAGGCAAGATACATCACTTTCCTTTGTTTTTCTCTGCCTTTCTGCCTCCCTTTTAAAAAACTCTGCAGGTACATCACCATGCTGGCAAAACACCCTCGCTGGTTAGGTACTGATCTGGGCCATTTATTCAAATTTCTGCACTATGTTCCCTCTTTGGAGAAGAACCCACAGTGCACTGCAATGGTGGTCAATTTGGCGGTGGGGGACTTTCAGCCCTGTTTGGCCAAAATATACTGGTGTGCTGGCATTCCCATTTGAAAATTAATACAAAAAGATAACAGTGAAGGAGTTGAACGACAGAATGCAGTGGAGGTGGGACTGCATGCCAGATGTAAAGGAAATGAATTGGTTTAGTAGTACACACAGTAGGGTGTTGAGTGTACTGCGCAATGAAATGCGGAACAAATATAGTAATAGCCTCCCATGGACTGGATTTGATGCGGAGTTCACACTGAACGGAGAACAAATGAATTGCCAATAGCCATGCATCATCTGAGCCCCCCTAAAAAGAAAGTAGAAATTCACAAGGAGTAACTAGAAAACATTTTGCGGGTGTGGGTTGAGCCTCAGTGAAGGAGTCCCCTAACTCTTGTCCTGCTCCTCATAGCAGTCAGATGGCATCCTACAAGCAAGCAAGGAAGAGAGTACTCTTTCTTCACAATCAGTCGGAGTAGGTTGGGAGAGTAGGAACAGACAAAAGAAAATATTTTTTACCTACCATGTTGTTAGTCTGTGGAACTCCCTGCCAAAGGATGTGGTGATGGCATCTGGCCTGGATGCCTTCAAAAGGGGATTGGACAGATTCCTGGAGGAGAAGTCCATCACAGGTTACAAGCCATGATGGAGATGTGTAATCTCCAGGTTTAAAACCAGGGTACTTCAAGGGCCAGATGCAGGGGAGTGTATCAGGAGACAGATATCTACTCTCATATGCTCCCAGAGGCATTTGGTGGGGCCACTATGAGATACAGAAAGCTGGACTAGATGGGCCTTTGGCCTGATCCAGCATGGCTCTTCTTATGTTCTTATGTTCTTATGAGTTCTCCAGTCTAATATTAAGGTCCACAGGGATCTTCCAAATAGATTCTGATTTAGTCTGATGTGATTTATGTGCCATCAAATTTATGCCTCGAGTCCGAAACGATTTACAAGTCTCCAATTGACTCATGTTGGAAAACCAAAATGGCTGTGTGTTTTGTTGTCATTTT
The DNA here is from genome assembly GCA_029282475.1 of Phrynocephalus forsythii. NCBI lineage: Eukaryota > Metazoa > Chordata > Lepidosauria > Squamata > Agamidae > Phrynocephalus > Phrynocephalus forsythii. The sequence continues at coordinate 18,404,475 of JAPFRF010000004.1, forward strand.
TGCAGTAATGTATAGAATCTGGAGAACAGATCGATGCTAAACAAGGGAGCAAACATGCTAAATTTTAAGCAACTAGCTTTAGACATTTCCATACTAGGCACCTTTCTTTTAAAAAAAAAAAAAAGAAAAATGCTGAATTGGTGTTTGCTCCAACCAATTCCATTTGAGCTCTAGATAAGAAATGATTTTTAAATCCACTTCCCTCTGGAACTGAATTTAGCCAAATCAGGTTGATTCAACTACTCATTCTGGATTATTTGCCTAAATCCAGTGCAAGGCCCTAGTTCTCAGATTCCTCGACTTCCTGAGGCAAATTCTCCAAGAATTTCCTTTTTTAGACATTTCAGAGAGGGTAGCTGTGTAAGTCTTTTCAAGAATTTCAGGCAAAAATCAAAGAAAAACAAAACACAACAAGGCACAAAACATGTGGCACTTTATAGACTAACTTTCATACTTTAACGTAACGTTTCGTGGACTACACGTCCACTGCTTCAGAACATTACATTAAAATATGAGAGTAAGTCTTTAAGGTGCCACATGTTTTGTGTCTTTTGTTTTGTTTTGTTTTGTTTCTCTTTGATTTTTTCCTGAAATTCTTGAAAAAACTAACACGGCTACTCTCTCTGAAACTTCTAAAAAAGGAAATTGCCTTTCAAACGATATCTGAACAGGATTTTTTAATAGCCAAATAAAAGCTGCCGTAAAAGCAAAAATTGTAAACAACTAACACATTTTATAGCTCCATAATCTTCTGCCAGCACTTGGCCTTACCAGTCTGGGTGTCTCTCGCCCAGCCAGGCTCTTTTAACTGTATCCCAGTCTGTATAATCTGGATAAATTGTTTGGTTGGAATTTATCTCCCCTCCTTCCTTTGTCCACTCAGGACAACCTTGAGTGTTTAGCACTTGGTCCATTAGATTTATAGTTAAGTGTCAAACTCTTGAGTCTGGTTTATGTTAAGAGTTATCCACCATTCCATGAGAGCCAGTTCTCTGGTATGTCTCCTGGCTCAATGTGCACAGTTAAAAGAAAGTGCTGTTGCCCTTGATGTTGGACCACAAGATTACAGGAATCATGGGGTCTGAAAACGTCACACACAGGCAGACGTACACAGACACATGTGGCATAACAGCATCTATGGTAACAGTGTGGAATGTGTGGGCTTCCTGTGTTGTTGGACTATAATGTTCATCACCCTCCTAATAAGCCTATCCAATTTACGAGGACCGATCAAAATTGCAATGCATACTTCAAGGATGGGGACTCAAGTTGCAGGACTTGCAAAGACTTGCTGTAAGTCACACAGGCGACTTGACTCAGTTCCTTTCCCCCGCCCCATGATTCACACTCAACTCGCAACTCAATTAAGGATGGAAAATTGAAGCTGACTCCACAGTTCATTTAAATTCTGAGTCGTCTTGAACTTGGGGACTGAGATTTCAATGGTGGCCAGGCACGTGCCTGTACAGCTATGTTTGGGGTGCCATTTCTGGCTGTTCCTGGAGATGTAGATCCTGGCCATGTTGGCACATCCCATTTTGTGCATCCTCTGGATTACCATCATGGATCTATGTTGACTGGGATCTAGAAAGGACCAGAGCCATCCCAGAAGGATAGGGTGGTCACTGGTATTGAAGGATGCAGAAAGATCCAGGAGAGTCACACTTCTCCTGCCTGCCTCCTTTAGTGATGTCTACCTTTTACTAATGTGATGGATATGGGGAGGCTGGTGGCAGTGACATAACTTTAAATATAGTGCCCTTGCCTTCATGGTTACTGGAGCAATTTTATTGCAGTTTGCTAATCTCTTATGCTGGACTTGAAGTATCTTTATGTCTGAATTGTTTCCATTTTCCCAAAGGGAGTAATCTTCATTTAAACTTCATTGTTCAAGTTCTTTGCTTCTTTATCAAATTTGTGCATGAATTTTAGGAGTTTAGGCTTTAAAGTCTCTAGACCAGAAATAAACAAATGTTTCCTCACAGGCATAACATTATAAGAATCCACTGTAATTTTCAATTCTTCTACTTCCCAGCTGCCTGGCCAGGTAGCATTCAATGCAGACTTCTGTTCAATGGGTGGGTTTTCAAGTGGAGTGCCTTCCCGTGGCTCCTCATTTCCAAAACTGCAATACAGTAGGACTACCATATTGGCAGAATTTATACCCAGTGTTACTTAACCAATGCCTTAAAATGTCTGTGAATATTCTCAGTCGTCCAGGTGAGTTTATCTGGAAGTTGACTCATGGCAACTGGACTTCTTTTCTTCAGAGATTGAAACGTTTCACTGCTCATCCAAACAGCTTCATCAGTCTGGGGAAAGCTAGTTGCGAGTCCTCCATTTTATAGTTCACTTTGACCTCATTTCACCCTGGTCTGAAATAGGCTCATAAGATGAGCAATGGCCTGAATAGGCTAGTTAGGTGGACAATAGTCTCAATAGGACATCAGGTGGACAATGGCCTGAGGTGTGTGAAAGTCCCATCTTTAACCTTCCCAACCCCATTAACTATGGATCGTTAGCTATGGCCATGGATTTGTCTGTGAATTGTTGAAATCATGGCCTGATAAGTCACAGATAGACTGTGCCTGAGCCCCCACCTCTGTTGAGAGAGGGGTTTTCAATACTCACATGAATGGATTCCCTGACCCCTCTCTCAAATCACCTATCTTTTCTGTCTAATATGTGTACATCCTCATCTTTGAATGAGTACCCTTTGTCCTTCTAGTGGAGGTATACTTCTGATTATGTAAAAGAAATTGGCAGGAGGAAAAAGGATGATGGGACCATGACAGGAGACATAAATGACAAATAGGTGAAGAATATCTCAAACAGAGACCTTACCCAGGCAGAGAAGGAGGTCCTATTCAGAGGCCTAAATTTGGCCATCACACCCAAACAGGTCACCTTTGTGGATTTCATCACAGCTACAGAATCGGCCATTCACAGCAAGAATCTGCCAACAGCATAAGCTGAACAACTCAGGTTAAAAGTCTCTGCCGCACTCTCCAGTGCCAGGAGAGAAGTGCTCTGACATCCCTCAGCAGGGATAAGAACATCATCATTCTGCCTGTGGACAAAGGAAGGTGCATTGTTGTCCTCAATACTGTGGACTACCACAAAAAAGTTATCTCACTTTTAGATGACCAACATACATGTGAAAAACTAAAAAGAGACCCGGCCAGCAATTACAAGTAAACAGTAAGAGAATGCTTAAAACACTTGGAGGATAACTCAATTGACAGGGTGACTTACCACCAGTTATATCCTGGAGAGACAATCCCCTGCTTTTATGGATTTCCCAAGATCCACAAACAAGGAGTCCCCCTCAAACCCATCATCAGTAGTATAAATTCAGTGGCTTACAACATTGCAAAATACCTGGAGACTATCCTAGCCCTACTGGTTGGACTGGACCACTACATGCACAATTCAGAGGAGTTTGTTTCTAAAGTCAGAGTTGAAACTGGATACAGATGAAACCATGGTATTCTTTGATGTTGCATCTCTCTTTACCAGAATTCCCACCACTGATGCCCTAACAACTAAAAAGAAAAGACTAAGAGAAGACTAAGAGAAGACAGCACCCTCACCTCCAGAAGCAGCCTCAACCCAGACAAGATATGCCAACACCTGGACCTGTGTCTGAACATCATGTATTCAGGTACAGAGGGGACGTCTACACAGAAGCATGGTTGTGCCATGGGTTCCCCAGTGTCGCCCATTGTTGCTACTCTATACATGGAAGAAGTGGAGAAGAAGGCACTCAACACCATCCCACTGATTCAATATGTAGATGATATCTGGGTGAAAATCAAGACTCAGGAAGTGCAGACCTTTACAGACCACATCAATGCAGTTGATAAAAGAAGTCCAGTTGCCATGACTCAACTTCCAGACTGCCTAAAAATATTAAATAAAAAAACCTCAGAACTGTGTTTCCACTGTGTACTGCAAGAACTGGCCACTAGAAGGAATCGAGACTATGCTATATAGTATGTATATACCATGCTTTTCAGCAACACCAGGGTAGGGGCTTGGAACTCATCTCCCTCTGAGACTGCAGTCCTACAGCATAGAATTGTTTCTGTATTTTGAGAAAACTGAGGTCCCAGGGGCCCTCCAGCATCTCCTTATGGATACTGAATGGAAACAGGAGCTTTTCAAGTGATAGTAAGACTAGCTGATGCCTTTCAGTATGATTTATTCCAGAGAAAACTGAATGAAAGACAATGTAGTATAAGGATTCTATTTACAGTAATTATGAAGCTTGAGATGGACCTAAAGAAAAGCACATTTTAATAGCAGGCCTTCTGTGTGTAATGCCTAGGAAGCCTCTTCCTGTCAGTTGTCAGTTTAATAACGTTCAGCAAAGATGTCTCCTTGCATTATGACCTATTGAAAAGTCTCATTTCCTTAGCCAGGCTTGTAGTTTATGAGTCCACCATCTTATCTTGATCGTTGAGACTGTCTTTTCCTTATGCATCAGTGAACTTAATCGGAACATATTTATCAAAAGTACAACACCCCCAAAGGTTGCTGGTAAGGTGATATTTACTGCATAGTCTATGAACTAGAGCAGGCTTCATATCATTTCCATGATAGGAGCATATCTGATCTTCCAAGTTAAAAAATAATAATAAACATTTTGGGGAGTCCTGCAGCTGTACTTTTTCATTTGGAAGTCTTCTTGGCATCAGCAACTAATATGGAAAACCACACTGGTCTTAATATTTTTTTTCCTCTTGATCAGATGAAAGAAAGGAAATTAAATGTTTAGAAACAGGAAATGATTATGAAACACAGCCTGACTCAGAGAGAAGGATCTGTTTGCTGTCTTCCACTTGACTAAATAAGGGATATATAAAATAACAGGTATTTATAAAATTGGGGGAAATCCAGATGCTATGCCTGCAGCATAAGATGCTGTGATAAGATTAATTTTAGTGACTGTGATATTTGAAAAGGTCTGAAGAAAACATGGACAGATCCTGCATGGGTTTGTGCATCATGCAGAGTTAACAGTTCCTTGTTTGGAGAATGAGTTCCTGAATCCTCTGGCCACCAAAGTCAGGTTGGAGATGTTGTTATCTGAATAAAGATGCCAATGGCCTGAAGTACAGACAGGATGAGACTGAAGAAGAGGATGAATAACATAAGCAAAAGAAATAGACAGAGGCTTCTTATGGACCTAAATCCAACACTCGACTGTATTCTTCTCACTTGTCTCCTGCACCCCTTAGCACTAGGGATGGGCTATTCGTTTCAGAAGCTACCACTTCTGAAATGACACATGTGAGCCCAGCGGGTGTACAGAAGCCTCTGAAAAGCAATCAGCCAATCCCTTACCTTCCTCTGTGCCTGCACGGGGCTGAGCTCCAACGAGGAACAAGCCTTCAACGTCATTTGTCCTTCTCCCTGGCACTGACCAATCAGGAGCTGTGCCGGGAAATGCATCATCCCGCCTCCCTGTCAGATTGGCCAGTGCCAGGGAGAAGGAACAATGATGTTGGAGGCTTCTTCTTCATTGGAGCTCAGCCCCGTGCAGGCAGAGAGCAAGGTAAGGGATTGGCTGATTGCGTTTTGGAGGCTTCCAAACACCAGCTGTGCTCATGTGTGTCGTTTCAGAACCGGTAGCTTCTGAAACGAATAGCCCATCCCTACTTAGCACTACCCAAAGAAGCAGATAAGGGGAAGGAGTCCTAACTTCCAAAGCAGGCATCTGGGGCTTTGGGGTAGTAGCAGAATAGGAAGATAACTCCCTTCCTGACACTACTGCCACAAACAATTCCACCAGCCAGTGTCCCCTCACCCCATTGGATTCTGGCTTTTTGTTCTTGGCTTCCTGATTCAGATTGGCCAGTCACCAGGGCAAAAGCCCGACCAACAGGCTTTAAGAAGAAAAACCCTATTCGGGTGTTATGAATTATACAAGGCATATGCACTCTGGCCCTACTTCCACTCATCCACACCTCTTCCTGTAGCCAAGGGAAATCTGTTCACATTCTACTTATGAAGCTCCACAAGATCAGAAACCCCAGAAAGGGAGGGCTTCACATGGAGCTGTGTTGCCACAGTCATCTAAATGAAGTTAGGGGGTTCCTTCCTCTCCCTTTGCTCTTCCATTTCCTGATGCCTGAGTTAATTCTGTAGAAGTTCCTGGAGCAAGACAGACCACATGGATCACCAAGCTGTGCTTTAAGCTGCTGCTATGTCAATCAAGACCCTTCAGGGTTGGACTATATTTCTAGCCCTTGACATGGATTGCCCACTCTGGTGGCTATTTCTGATCATAATCTGGAGGTCAGGAAGCCATTTGCATTTATATTTTTGTCTACACACTCCCATAAATGCAACTTCTGGCATTTCAGTTAGGGCAAGCAGATCAGGAACTTTATTTATTATTATTTTATTTATGTAAAACATTTATAGACCACAATATATTGCAAAATCTTGGGGTGAACTACAGAGCCATGTGGAACAATTTGAAAACATAGCATCTTTTTTAAAAAAAAAAAAAAGATTGAAATTAAGCCATTTAAACCACTTAAAATCAAAACCATCACATGAAACCTGGTGTGAGCTAAGGTCTTCAACCCCAAAGGCCCATATAAAGAATGTTTTGACTTGGCGTTGAAAGGTTTGGCTTGGATATATCTTCAGTTGCAACTGCAGAAGAAGCTGTAAAATGGGTTTAAGAGAGAGAGGGAGAGCTGCCAAATTTCAGCCTCTGTTTGATAGAACAAAGGGAAGATTTCTTCTTTTGTTGACAGGGATTACCTAGATTTAGGGACTGTGTCATCAGGACAGGAAAAGTGGACAACTTGAACCGGAATACATTGCAGAAAAGAGAAAGCTAATCAATAAATATGTTTAAAAATATGAGTTGCTGAAGTGATATAAATGAGATAGTATACAAACACGGAATATATCAAATATAAAATTACTATTCTGGGAATTTGTTGTCTGAACTATGGAGATAGGGAAGGGTGGTAAAATCTGATAGAAATATCGCAATGTGATTCTCTTTTTTGGTCCCTTTTGGTATGTTTAAAACAATTATATTGTATTATGTTGCATATTGTACACCTAAAGAATAATGATGAAGCAATATATTGTTCCCAAAATCAGATGATTGATTGTGGAAATAAGAATATAGCTTATAAATATGAGATTAAAAGAAAATTAAAAGAAAATTAAATGTAGACCAGCATATGGCCTTTTTAGGGTATCACTAATAAGTAATAGAAGAGATCTAAAACTATGTGATATGAAAGATAGATCTCTGATAAATTATAAAGTGTTAGTTTTAAGATATTTAAATATGCTTAGGGTTTTTTAGGAATAGAGACATTATTTCATAGGATACTGATTTAAGATACTGTAGTTATTTTTCTTATTAAATGATGAACGTAGATAGGATGTTATACTAGAACTAACTTAAACAAGGGGGGAAATGATATTTACAAAATTAGAAAGATGATCTTTTATTCTCCTAATAAGATGATGAAATAAAAAGGGAAATCCAATATATAATTTGTATACTTAAAGGTTAAAAATGGAATACAATAAAAAAGTAAAGGGTTGGTTTGGTTATAAATGAATTAAACATATTATGAACCCATATAATACAATACCTGATAAGCACTGTATGTTTTCTGTTTTGTTGTCTGTAGAAAATAAATAAAAACTATTTTTTTAAAATAGTGCCAGTTTTGCTACTGTTACTGTGAAAAGTTACTCTGGCTAGAGGTCAGGAAGGGAAACACCCAGCTGATCCCAAGTCCAGAGACATTCTGTGCTGCAAATCTCTATGATTCACTGTGTTGACCATGCGGGCTGTTATCTTCCAGACAGTCACAGGCTGGAGAGAGTACTATTGCAGTCTCTCTGTAATAGAGATGGGTACGAATTGAAAAAAATGATGTTTCATTTCGTTTCATTTTCATTCCATTGAGGGGCTCAGTTCGTTTCGTTTTCGTTTTTCATGAATTTTAACAAAAAATCATTTCATTGGTTCGTTAATTCATTATTCATTTTTACCCGTTTTGCATGATTTTTAAAGCATTTCCACGCGCGGGCGTCCCCAACGCCCCAGACCAGAGGGAAAACACTAAAAAAAATTATGCTGGCAGAGACACAGTATAGACTAGGTACACAGGGAGGCTGCAAGGCAGCGGCGGGCATTGCCCAGGGTGCAAGGCAGCCGCAGAGTGACTGCGGGGCAGGGGAGGGTACTCACTGAGAGGTACGCAGTACACATGCAGGGGGCTGCAAGACTGAAGCTAGAGAGAAATCTCTTTTTTCTCTCCCCAAGAGCCAGGCTGCAGCCAGCAGGAACAAAGAGACACACGCCAGCCTAGCTGGCCTAAAGTGAAAATAATGAGTTGCAGATACAGCAATCCCACCCCAACCTAACTCCCACCGCAGACTGCAAGGAGGATGGGGCTGCCAGAGCTTTTTATGCCCTCTCTGGCTGCCAGACCTGCCCAGTCTGCAACCTGGGCATGCTATTGGTTGAAGTTGTCCAAGAATTTACATGATCCCATCACATGGCTTGCATCCATTTTGTGGCTGGCATCCATTTTGTGTCATTCTTAAAGGGAAAAGAAAAATACATCACGATGGGAGAAAGACAAAAACAAACGTTTTAAGGACCCCAACCCCCCATAAGGTATTATCAGGCAAAATAAATAATTATCGCTGTGTTTTTACGGATGCCCAGGGCGTTTTAATACCCAAGAAATCAATATTAGGCATCTGGGAGCCATTTTGGTCAATGTCCCCTAACTCCCCTTAAAGGAAAACAAAATACAGCGATCTGAGAAAAGACATAAATGCATGTTTTAAGGCCCCAACCCACCCTGTAGGTATTATCAGACAGTATAAATAATTATCGCTGCGTTTTTATGGATGTCCAGGGCATTTTTTAACATTTAAAACAGCTCAATTTCATTGCACGCCACCAATATCTATGTGTGTTTGTATGATAGATAGATAGATAGATAGATAGATAGATAGATAGATAGATAGATAGATAGATAGATAGATAGATAGATAGATAGATAGATAGATAGATAGATAGAATGGACTTTGTACTGATATTCTATGTTATGAACTGCCCAACGTTCCCCTGGGAAAGTCAGGCAGTCTAGAAATATAAATATAAATATATAAATAAATATAAAATCCATGGTAGAGATGGGCACGAATAAAAAAAAATGGTGTTTCGTTTGTCGTTTGTCGTTGAGAGGTCTGTTTCGGTTCATTTCCATTTTTTGTGATTTTTTGAAAAATTATCATTTCCGTTTTTCATTTTTCATTTGTCATTTCTACCCGCTTTTCGCGCAATTTTAAAGCATTTCTGGGGGCTGCCAGAGCTTTTTATGCCCTGTGTGGCTGCCAGACCTGCCCAGTCTGCAACCTGGGCATGCTATTGGTTGAAGTTGTCCAAAAATTTACATGGTCCCATCACATGGCTTGCCTCCATGTTGTGGCTGGAGTGGCGACATCCATTTTGTCATCCTTAAAGGGAAAAGAAAAATACATCGCGATGGGAGAAGACAAAAACAAACGTTTTAAGGACCCCAACCCCCTGGTAGGTAATAATTTCAAATAATTATCACATTATCGCTGCATTTTTATGGATGTCCAGGGCGTTTTAATACCCAAAGAAATCAATATTAGGCATCTGGGAGCCATTTTGGGTCGATGTCCCCTAACTCCCCTTAAAGGAAAAAAATACAGCGATCTGAGAAAAGACATAAATGCATGTTTTAAGGCCCCAACCCACCCTGTAGGTATTATCAGACAGTATAAATAATTATCACTGTGTTTTTATGGATGTCCAGGGCGTTTTTTAACATTTAAAACAGCTCAATTTCATTCCACGCCGCCAATAACGGAAACGAAATGTACGAACAAAATCTTCATGGTTCTGTTCGTTTCGTTTCATTTTCATCACAATTTTCATTTGTCGTTTTGTCGCGTAACAGTAACGGTAACGAATAATGGAAACAAAAAAATGTTCATTTCGTGCCCATCTCTAATCCATGGTGACTGTAAGGGAGATGCTCTGGTGTTAAGTGTGTTAAAATCAAGTAAGGAAAATAAGTTGGTATTTAAAAAAAAAAGTTATCAAACGATCCATGTTGCAGTCTGCAAGCATACAGCTGAAGTCGTAGGCATAAGGAATAGAGCCTTAGGGTGTTCTACTGCTATTAATTTCTAGGTTTTGCATCCTGACATCCCACTGAGCAATTATTTACAGGTGTAATGATGCCTGTTGAATAACCCTGCTGTTTTGTATTGAAACAGAATGGTGATTGAATTTGAATTTAGTAATTGTTGCAACAGGACTTGTCTAAATTACAGTAAAATTATGGTAAAATTAGCGATTTGATGCTGTTTGGGTGCACCTGCTCTTGATGCAACTGATGTTGTGTCAACATCATTATGTGATGTGTGCCTTCTCTTGCAGGTTCTGACTTCACAGTCAGAGTCAGCCCAAGCTAAGGAGACTGGTGTTCAAGTCACCTGAACACAGATGTTTAAAACTATAGCTCCCATCATTCCTGACTGCTGGCTGTGATGGATGGGTTGATAGGAGTTGAAGTTCAGAATATCTGGAGGGGGCTCGGCTGGGGGGAAGATTTCTCCATGGGTGCAGAAGCTAAATATAGAGCATATTTGGTCCTGATATGATCTCCACTAGCTTCAGTTGACCCTTAACAATTTATTCTGCTTAGGAAAACCTGTAATGTTTCTGAGTGGGAGAAGCATGAATTAGCAAGATTTATGCAATTAAGTGAGGCAAGAATGGAACAGCCGTGTACACATGCACACACACACACACACACAAAAACATTTACAAAACATGAAGTCACTGTGGTGCAATAAGTGTGGCAACTAAACCTCTGTAAAGTCCAGCACCATTGGACCATGCTGCTCTGTGCCTTCCAAGAAGAAGCCTGGCATCCATCTTGCCAAGTGAACTTTTAAGAACTCTCTCCTGGCAAATTACATCCCTTGCCATGTTTGGTCTTCTATACCTGCTTTGAAAAAGAGAGCTTGCTCTGGAAAGCTCAGCAACCTTCTTTTAAAATTATTTTTCTTCTAGCAGCCTATGAAGAGATCACCCATAGTCTAGTTTTGCTTCTGTAATTAGAACGTATCTAGCAATGATTTATACTGCAGAGGCCACGGTAAATAGCCCAAAGTCCCTCACGGCATGGCAAAGCCTCAGAAAGTCTCCATTTAGGGCGTAAACATTCCCCTCCCCCTACACCCACACCTCAGGATGATGGAATGAAGCCAAGATTTCCTGAGGCGTCTACAGGCAGGGATGCCATCCTCTGCCTGGCCTTGTTTCCCTGAAAAGCTTTCTCTTTTTTTGTGAGGGGGAATGCCAAGAGCTGCAGTCCCCATTTACAGCCGATCAGTCACAATGGCTTGCCAGAGTCTCTTTCAAGAGTGTATAATTGGCTTGAAAGCTTTCCCCGAGCACAGATGCCCTAGTTAGGATCTCCTCCAAGACTGAAAGTGGATGCTTCTGTTGATGGAGCAATTCAATCCAAAGGCATGGCGGGAGGGGAGGGAGCAGGCCTTTGTCAGAGGAACTAGCTGTTACACACACACACACACACACACACACACACACACACACACACACACACACACACACACACACACACACACCAGAGAGAGAGAGAGAGAGAGAGAGAGAAAGGCAACCTGTGAAGCTCTGGTGAACTCTATGCCCAAGATGGGGTTAGTGAGTTGTCAGGGGTTGTAGTCCAAAAACCTAAATTGCTGACTTGCGCAGTTACAGAGTTCATATGATTTTTGTTCTGTCCTGTGGGCATTTTGAAGGAATGAGGAGCTTTAGGATCCAATGAATCCTGAGCCCCCGCTGAGCCACCCTAAGAGGGCCCCCATTCCTTTCCTTCATAGCATAGTGGTTAAACTGCAGTACTGCCATGACGACTCTGCTTACAACCTGGGTTTGATCCTAGGCTCAGGTTGCCAACTCGAGACGGAGTCCACCTTCCATCTGAGTACCCATCTCACTGGCAGAACAATGTGTACAATTAAAATTGGAAACCACCCAGAAAGGGCTTTAAGCACTGTGGGGAGTTGTATACGGGGCACAATTTATTTGCATGCGGTGCTACGGAAGCAGTCACTACACAGCAGCCATTATGGCAGCACTGATTAAGGGAGGGCTCCCACAGAGAACCTCTCTCTTTAGCCATAGAGGGGCAAGCCTTCAACATCCTACATCATACCAGAAAGACTGTACCCTTGATGGGGAGGGGGGATGGAAATTCGGCAAAAAATGACTCAGACCTTGGATGTCAAAAGCCACCCAGCTTTGAATGCAGGGTAGGAATCGCAGGAAAATCTCAGCTCCAGATGAGTAATAGGCAGTAGTCCAAAATTATTGGGTTTTGTGGGTTTCTTAAAATAATCACTCTTGTCATTGCAAAACATGTAAAAGCAGAAGTCCTAGTAAGAAGTACTGCAGCTATAACTGTACTCACCACCTGGAGTTCAATCCCTGGTAGCTGGCTCATGGTTGACTCAGCCTTCCATCCTTCTGAGGTCGGTAAAATGAGTACCCAGCTTGCCGGGGGGGGGCAATGTGTAGCCGACATAATTAAACTGTAAACTGCCCAGAAACTACTTGAAGTACTATGGGGCAGTATAGAAGCAGAACACTTGCTTTTGCTTTTAATGCTGAAAGAGAATTTTGCTTGGCAACATTTCCCTGTCAAATTTGTTTCATCACTGCTTTTGAGATGAGAAGTGGATAATCAGTTACTTGTAATCGCAACGTACTTGAAATAACTAAACCATAATAATGCAGGTGCAATTTTAACTAGCCAACACAGCTGAGGACTAGCTGGGCTGAGACAAAGGGTGCTTTTACATGACCTCTAAAACCCGCTGGCAAATTAAATTCGGACCAGAGATCATGGGGTGTTGTTTCTCTTCCTGTGTTCCCACCCTTCCAACCTCCATTGCTCCTGTCTGTGTGAGGGGAGGGAGAAAAAAAAGGGAGAAAATAATGCAGGCTCACCTCCATCTGCCGGTTGAAGCAGGGGCAGCGGGGACAAAAAAACAAACAGAAGCCCGGCGTCCACAGCTTTACAATCTGCATTGGAAGATTTTTTTTACCTCTGGAGACCAGGTACTTCTAAAGTGCACTGGGGTGAGCTTAGGTGTTCGTGGTCGTACTTTATTTTGTTTAAAGTTTGCAACTGGTGCAAAAACAATTTTAAGCTCTGCATTTGGGAGCCCTTTGCCTCAGATTTTAGAGGTCGTGTAAAAGCACCCTAATGCAGCTGAGACTGTACTTAACCTGAACAAATTCCCCTAGGGATATTGGAAGTTAGTTAAGATGACTTTGACTGTGGCCTAACTTTGTGCTCACAGAGTGGGTGTGAGTGTGAGCTGAAAAGGTTTAGTATCTGACCTAGTTCAGCTCCTCTGGTGGCCTCTCCCCCTTTGGGGGTTTCTTCTGCGGGCTTATTTTAGCCACCAAAGCAGTTGTGCTGAGGCATCTCATTGTGCACCAGATCTTATATCCGCCAACAAAAAGGGAATTCTATCCATTCCAAAACCTTCACAGCCATCCTATCTTTTGTGTTTGGATTGGAATTCACATAACATTACAATGAGGGGAGGTGCAAATGCCATCTACTTGGATGCAGTTTGAAATTCTTGAATCATTTGACTTACAAATAGCAACCATTCTGCTTTGGGTCAATGTGTATCTGAATATTCAAAAGCATTTTTATGTATTTGCATGGGACCAAATAGTTGAAAAACATGAAAATGAGAAAAATAAAGGGCTCTGACCCAGGTCAGGGTGTTGAAACACAGTGCCATCCACTGCTGCAAGGGCAGGCAAATCTCTCAACAGCTTCCTTCCTTCCTGATTACTGGCTTGTGCCTCATATTTGCTGTCCACTCGCATCTGGGTCACAGGCAGACACAAGGAAAAAAAGAAAAAGACAAAATATGGCAAAAGTAAAAGCAACCAGTGTGTATTTAAAAAGAACACAACATTTATGGAAATAGCTTTGTTTCTAATAATTATGTGACCTACCCCACTCAAATTCCATATGAAAGTCTCAAGACATTCATGGTATATTTACACACGAAGGCATTCAATCAATTTTATCCTAAAGTGAAATGCAGAATGAGATCTGCAGCTGCCTAAAAGAAAAGAAGAAAAAACTGCAATGCACACCCATGAATACAATGCAGATAGATATCTCTAACAAATTTATATCATTCCCTCTCTCTCCAAAAATGTGAAATAGCTGCTGATCAGAGGATAAGGAAATTTATCTTGTCAATAAGGTTTCCTAGGGTTCCATGACTAAGATTTCCAGAAGGATCTGGGCTTTGATACCTCAGTTGTCAATCTCCTTTTGCTATGGGCTTTCTAGTTCTGATAAAGTACTACTTTTGTTTTCTGGATAAGATAAGGCTTTTAAAATTTTCATCTTTTGGTAGCCTTTTTTAATTTAACAAATTGCAGAACTTTACAAAGCTGCAATTCAGTTCAAATATCACTTTTGGTTTCCTTGCTTTGCATTCCTTTGGATTGGTACAGAAGCTGGCAAATATCTGCAGTCTACTGGTGTGAAAGTAACTCAGTCGTCTCTGAATACCCAGAAAAGAAAGCATTGCTTCTTAAAATTTCAAATGCAATGGTAACTACCTTTGGGAAATGAGTACTGTAATGACTGATGGTAGAGATGCTGTGGACCAAGTCAGAACAAGAGGACAGACAAGGAGGCGGGAGCGTGAACCAGAGTTTGCAACAGAAGTCTCTCTCCCACCCACCCCCCTTGGCAAAAATGGACTAGCAAGCATTACCACTGAGGACAGAAATCTGAAAAAATATAACTGTTTGAGCTCTGATAAGGACCAAGCCATGGTTTAGGAGCAATAAATAATGAACAAAGCAGAAATGTACCAGATCACAGGAAGATCTTATTACTTAAGGTCAGTTGGAATAGGAAGCTCTCATATTGTTTGTGGGATGGCAGATGGGAGGTTCCAACTGGAATGCTTTCATGTCCTGGCTTGTCTCTGCTAAGGCTGTGTAGAGTTCTCACAGGTGGCATGGAGGCCAACTCAGAGTCTCAAGATGGGTCCTCCTAACTCAGGCCAAAGTAATTGGTTCCCCATTGAATGGCATTAGAGAACCAAAACAATTGCAACTTTGTTTTGGTACTGATGTATTCAGCATGGCATTGGGAGATGATAGATCCTAAACAGGGGAATCAACCTGATAAAATGTCAGACATCTATGCAACATTAAAGCTTGCTTCGAAAAACACAGTTCTTTTTTTTTAAAAAGCATGTACACTCAGATGATGATTTTGACCCATTTACTCTTGCTGCTTTTTCCCCTCTCACTGCCCCGAAGTATTGGCAACACCTTCTTACACCCCTTGATCTCAATGTTCAAGGTATTGTTTGGCATGCTGGAGGACATGATGAAAAGACATCCTGTGTGATGGGGGATTCCATGGAGCAAGAACAGCTGAAGTGGTGGCCCTGGTTAGCAAGCTGAAGGACCTGATCCACCACCAGGTTTGCTTTCTGATGGGAAAAGACAGAGCAATTGATATTAAGCAGCAGCAAGAGGCCGGACAACCTTCCCTCCCATACAGTAGCAGCAGCTGATGAAGAAGGTCCAACTAGCACTGCCGAGGGGGGGTCTCACAGAGCAGGAAGGAACCAGCTATGTTCATAGTACTCAAAACATTAGCACCAGCAGTTGCGTTCTAGAGTCCAAGTCCCTCAGGCTGCCACAACAGGGCAAGCTTTCTGGGACACTGTTTTGACAGAGCACGGTGGGGGCAGGGTCGGTGCTTCCATTAAGGCAAACTAGGCAGTTGCCTAGGGCGCCAAAATGGAGAGAGGGTGCTGGACAGCCTGCTGCCCCCACCCCCAACCCCGCCGCTGGCCACCCCATCCGTCCTCCCACCGCCCGCCAGCCGCCCGTCACTGTCCGCCCATCGCTGCCCGCCCACCCCCTGTGCCATCGCTGTCCCCTGCCATCTGCCGCCCTCTGCCGCCCCACCCCCTGCCCCGCCCACCTGCCAACCCCGCCCCTGCCACTGCCCCACCACCACCCTGCCCACTCACCACCACCCCACCCCACCCCCCACCCCCCGCTGCCCGCCCCGCCCCTCACCTAGGGCGCAAAAAACCTAGCAGTGGCCCTGGGTGGGGGCCTGTCCTCCAGAGGAACCACCTCAGTGGAAGGACGTGACAGAGGCAGAGGCCTACGTGCAGGATCCCTGCAGGCCAAAAGAGAGTGATCCTTGCCTTACTGGGCTGAGGAGGAGTCTGTTTGGAAAGGTCTGGCCAAGGTGGCAGTACGCCTTCTGCCTCACCTGCCAACTAGTGTGTCCATTGCGAGAGTGGTCTCTCTATGGCTGGTCCAAAATGGAACTGCATCTGTAGAGAAATATGTATTTCTATAAGGCCAACTTACTATTGCCAGACTTCCCCAAAGTTCTCTTTAAATAAGTGGGAATGGCATACTCTGCTCACGGTACTCGGTATGCTCTGTTTCAATCTGCTTCCCCCTCCTTCTGCCTCTTTCTTTCTCCCAAGAGTGTGCTCACTCACTCGGCTAGGCTGTGCCCATGCTGTTAGCACAGTTCCCAACCACCACAGACTATCTGCTGCTCCACTCCCCACAGTATCCTGTCCTCTGCTTCCCCAATGCTGCTGGCATTTCATGCTGGCATTGCCACTGTTCAGATTTCAACCAATATGCCCCATACAATCCTTTCCTAATACAGTACTCAGGCACTGCTGGCTTTTTGTTTAGCCCAATCACTGGGAAGCTGTCAGAGGACACAAATTTTTTAAATGGGAAATGGCGACTATACAGTATTCATGTTGATTGTAATAGGATTCCAGATATCGAGAAATTCAGAATTTTTAAATTCCAAATCCAAAGAGAAAAAGCCCAAATTCTGAATCCAAATGCTGGTGCTAGTACGACAAAGACAAATATAACAAAATGTTATATTGAAAAATGAAAGTTAGTCTTTATGGTGTCACTTGTTTTGTGTCTTTTCTTTTGTTTTTCTTTGATTTTTGCCTGTAATTTTTGAAAAGACTAACACGGCTACCCACTTTGAAACAAAGACAAAATGTAAATACAATACTCAAAATATTTCACTGAAAGGCAGAGGAAGAGAAAAATGAAGAAGAAAAAACCAAATGGAAAAAGAAAATCAACATAAACAACTAGGTTCAATGGGGCAGGTGGGAGATGGATAGAATAAGTTTTATTAACTAAAATACACACCAACTCAGATAAAATAAACATGTTTTATCGCTCAAATGAATTAGAAAAGCAAAGGGAAGATTAAGCTAAAGGAGACGGGTGTCACATGAACAATACAGTTTGTAGAGAGGGGACTCAAACTAAGTTTGGAGAGCAATCTTCACAGCTGCTTCACAGTCTTTTGTTCTTACTGCTAAATCTATTGACTGGAACAAGACAATGACAAAGAGCTGAAGGAGATCACAGATTACCTCAGTGACCTCACATAGTCCCTTCTCACAAGTGCTGTAAACTAGAGAGCAGAGAGCGGTGGTGAGATGTTTAGCTCAATGTTCACATGAGAGTATACCATCTTGCCCCTTGATCTTGCCCCTTTGATGGAGAGGCTCTGTCTACTCATTCTACACTTCTGGATTCCTGAATTAGTCAACCCCCCCTCCAGGCCCCTTTCACTTCACCATGGAACTTTAAATTTGACCATTACACTTAGATCTGGACCTCATACAATTTGGTCAAAATATGGCCAACTCAATTTGTGATTCAGTCTTTAGAATCGACCTCTTCAGCATATGAATGTATTTCAGTGAGAAGCTACCACCTGCAGTTTGAACGTCTGCCACATTAGGGAGCTGTTGCCAGCCCCTGAAAAATCACTGTTGGTGTGATGATGGCATGCTCATCTCTCTACAATTCATTATCCCATAGGCTCTGGCTAGTTTGTCATGAGTCTCCATGCTTCTTCCAAAAATTGCCATTCTAAGGATACCGTTCTACTGAGCATTAAGATTCATAAGGCTGAGTTTTGTTCTTCTAATCAAAATCAAGGGTGGGTAAAATTGGCCGGTCCGGGAGTCCATTCAGCATCCTCAAATCCCAGCATGACTGGTACTATCTGTGGTTGCTGTGTAACACAAGAGCAACCAGAAAGAGGGAGAGCCCACTTCCTGTTTGCTTCAAAGCATATTTTGGGTCAAAGCAAGGCACTCTGCAAAGAGTGGCCTTGTTTTAAAGACAGATTGAGCTGGCAGATGCCTCCAAGAAGTGTGATTTGTCTTTAAAGCCAAGGATCATCTATCTGAGTGCTTTGTTTTAGCGCAATAATTTATGAGTTGTTTTTTTAAAAGCTGCACCACAGACTTGCCTACTCCAAGAGCATGGCATCCTGGGAGAGGGGTGGAATCTGGATCGAAATGGGCTCGATTTTGCCCATCCCTGTTGTAAACATCATGGGCTATGTGGAGATACAAGATGACAGAGCGAGGCCATTTTCAGTGACATCGCCATGGAGACTCTTATGTGGGCCTTGCCTCTCAGCAAAAGCCAGTGAAAAGAGCCAGTCACTTAGGTCAGAGACTGAGATATAGAATATCTGCCCCAACATAATCAACACTTCTGGGGACATGTTGCTTTGTTTCAGGTTTCAAAGGGTTCCTCCCCCTCCATTACTGCCAAGAACATAGATTTATTATTCCTGGTCTAAAAGAATAACAAACATCCCTTTAAAATAAAGCCAAATTTTAGGAGACTCGTATACCGTGTGGAATATGTGATAGCATATGGAAAATATTTGAAGTCATCCAATAGGCTTGCTTTAATAATCTCTCTCATGTATACATATGTTTATATCTCCGTGTGTATAACATATGGTTTCTTAAAATTATACAGTTATATTCATTAGGCACACCTCTATGGTGCTGTGTTTCGATGCTTATGAAAACTGTCATCCTGACAAGGCTGAAGGTCAACAGCCGTGCACTGTCAGCAGTCCTAATAAAGCACTCCCAAGAGTCACAAATATCAAAACAATAACTCAAGGTCATGTATACATTTCAGAATTAAAGGGTTTTTCTCTTGTGATCCCTCCCCAGACATTTTGGGAAGGGATGTTGCAGGGCAGGGGTTTTTGTCTTTGGTTAGTGTGTAGCCCCAAACAACAGGTTTCACTGAATTGATCTTGAAGTTTCTCATCTGAAACAAGCTCTATGAGCTCAACTTTATGTTACAGATAACGTTCTAGGCTTCTTTCACACGACCCCTAAAATCCGCTGGCAACTTAAATTCAAATCCCCCCAACGTGGTTTTTGTCCTTGTTCCTGTGTTCCCACCCTCTCGCACTCTGATTCTATTGCTTCTGTCTGCGGTGAGAGGAGGGAGAAAAAAATGCAGGCTCACCTCCGCCTGACGTTGGCAGCAGCGAATTGTTCCAGGACAGGAAGCCCGTTAGGACTCATCATTTCATTAAGGAACGAAATGGAATGAAACGAAATGAAACGAAATGAGGAAGCAGCATTTTATTACAGACGAAATGAAACAGTCATTTTTCCCATTGAAATGAACAGTTTCATTCAGTCTGTACCCAACTATTTTCAGAGGGCTCCTGCCGAGCTGGCAATGGCTGGATTCCTTTAAAACTGGCCCAGTCAGCACCAGGGGGATACCCTGGTGCCGACTGGGCCAGTTTTAAGTGCATCCAGCTGATAACAGCTTGGCAGGAGCCCTTTAAAAATGGCTCTCGGGCACCAAATCTGGTGCCTCTAAGAACCCAGGGGAGCTGTTTCATTTCTTTTCGTTTTGTACGATTTTTTTTTAAATTGTAAGAAACAAAAAAAAACAGGGATGGACACGAAATGAAACAAAATGTAATTTTTCTGTTTCGTGCCCATCCCTACTGTCTATCACAGAAAGCCAGAGGGGCTGGGAAGGCTTTAGTAAAGTACAAGAGAGAGACTGCCTTTGTTCCCTAAAATTGCAGCTGTTGATGTTCAAAATTTACCACCCTGCCACTTAACTTATCCCTTTTATTAGGATTATTTTCCCTCAAAAACCACCATGTCAGGTGGAGACTGGATTTGTGAGTGTGATGTGTCACAGATCAAACAGAAACATGTTTCTATCACCTGATGTCCAATAAACCACAAATGTGTTTCAAGGGAACCACATGACTTCTTCAGGTGTGATCCATCAGTTAGTGAGTGACCAATGAAATGTTGTGGAAGAACAAGCTCCTTAATTTTCCATACTGCTGGGGATGAAAGACATTGGTTCTGAGAGACACATATTTCAAAGCCTGTGTGCCCACCTGTTGAATAATCTCATTTATGCTATGCTATCATTTATGTTTGGCATTTAATGGATATAATAACCAGATGTCATCTGCAGTGGAGGGGCGATGTTTGTCTCTGCAGAATGAAGGCAGACAGAAATCCTACTGGATTGATTTGAATAATTAAAGGAGCAGGGCAGGGTAAGTAGTAAATTCCCTTGCTCTTTAATCTGTGTGGCAACAATTCACTGGGGGGAAAAGCTGGATGTGTTGTACTGTACTTCCCCATCCTGGCCTCCGAAACATTGCTGTCCTTGTTCACATCAAGCTGCCATCACATGATGTGGTTTCTTGATCTAATTATAACTGCTGGGTACCTTCTGCTCTGTCTCCAAGTCAGATGCTTCACTGCCGTTTTACCATTATGTCAGCATATTCCAAAACCTAAGAGGCCACTAGAGAACAACAAAGAGACCTAGTGTGGCGATTTTGTTGCTGTTTCTCAGCTTGGGCAATGAACTTGGGGGTTCTTTGTTTTGATATCCCCCAAGATCTCTTGCAAGGGGACTTTAGAGATATCATCATCATGTCTCAAATCAGACCCTGGAAAACTTACATCTTTGGAGGGTTATGGCTCCAAGAATCTATTTGCCAGGAGTTAAACTGTCTGGGGAATTTTGTGAGCTGCAGTCCACAGCAACATTTCCCAGCTGTGTCTCAACCTTAGCGCTCACCCTCTGCCGCTCAACAAGGTGATAATAAGGAAAGTGACTTGCCTTGCAAAGAGTTATTATACATTCTTTCCATTCTGCTTTTTTTAAATCTATCTATCTATCTATCTATCTATCTATCTATCTATCTATCTATCTATCTATCTATCTATACATACATACATACATACATACATACATACATACATACATACATACATACATACATACATACATACATACTAGAGATACACGAATAAAAAAAGACATTTAGTTTACCGTTTTGTATAAAGGAATTATTTTGTTACCATTTATTTCAATTTTTGTGATTTTTTTAGCATTTAAAGCAGTTCACAAATGAAATTGTTGTTATACATGCATAAATTTTCCTTTATACAAATTGCATACATACATACATACATACATAGGAATGCATTGAAATTATGTTAAGCAAAAAACAGAATAATCCCAAATCGCAACCATTTTATGTTGTATGGATTCGCCCCATAGATGATTCTGTTAAGCAAATTTCCCCATCTCTGGAATTTTTTATGTTGTACAGATTTTATGGTATACAAAACATTTGTTATACCAGGGTCCACTGTATATACATACAGTGTGTCCATCCGTGTGTGTAGGGTGGGGATATTTATAACCTATTCTTTGCCTAAAATGGCCAGTGTTCTTCACAGTGTTTCAGAATGCAACAGCAACTGCAACACCAGTAAACACAAAAATACGCAGAGAGAGCATATCACATTAAGACAAACTGTTGAGTAATAAACAATTAATTTTCCTCCCCTTTATGATATCCAAAATCATCTGCTTGTACATGCTGGCTGACACATTCTAGAAGTTGCAGTCTTAAAAGTTACTTTTTCCAAAATCTCCATTGGGGGTACATTTTCCAAAATCTGCATTGGGTGTTTGTGTGCATATATGTATGGTATGTGTAGAGTTTTGAAATACCATATTTTCCCACCTATAAGATGTCCCGATGTATAAGATTCCCCCCCCCCACACACACACACTTTTCCAACCCAAAATAATAGTTTTGCAACCACGTGGTTCTCTCCTCGGCTTACTTCCTAGTACAGTATATGATGACCCTCAATTTTTAGTCTAATAATTTGAGACAAAAATATAGTCATACTGTACATGGAAAAATACATGTACATGGCCTTCCAGATGCTCTGGTATCCCAGCAGTCCTAGTCAGCTGAACCAGTGGTGAGGAATGGTGGTGGTGCAAAAATTCAAAGAACATGGTGGCCAATTCCTCTTACCTATAAGGCATGGATGTCCAAACTTTGGCCCTCCAGATGTTTTGGACCACAACTCCCAGAATTCCAAGCCTGTGTTGCCAGTGACAAAGGACCATGGGAGTTGTGGTGCAAAACATCTGAAGGACCGAAGTTTGGGCACCACTGCTATAAGGTGAGAGAAAGAGAGAACACCCACTATGAAAGAACTTATTTATTTATTCTGCAGAATAAAGGAGAACGCATGGGTTAATACAGATGTGTGCTGGCATTTTTATACACTACTAGTCACCTATCACTGACAATACCTGCATTCCTCATCTGGCTAGTCTAGCTGACTTCTGCCCTCTCTGTTATGCTTAGGCTTCTCTTTTGGCTGTCTCTTCTATAACCTTCCCCAGCCCATGTCATCCTCTTCTTGTTTTCCTTAATACGTTTAATACATTGAGCAACACATTCCTTTTCTCAGGGGAGCAAAACATCATGGCTTGTTACTTACACTGTATGTTTCTTAATATCCAAACTTGCAAGCTAACACAATATGGGTCTACCTAAACGACACCTGGCTAGGCTTAAGCATGATTGAAAATAATAACATTGGGAGGTACAATACGGCAACATCTGGAGGGACACACATCTCTATCCCCAAAACAGGGGGGTTTATTAAAATAGGACTATCCTTTGCAAAGCAGGACTCATAAATGCCCTGTCTGGTACTCTTTGATTATGCAAAACATTGAAGACACTGTGACTGACCTTTCTATTTGTGCTGTATGCCCAGTATTCTGCTGGATAATGTCATCTGTTGCAGCTGAGTGAGGACATAATTAACATCTGCAAGTGTTTTGGTAGAAAGGGTCTTTAACACATAAAGTCTTTGTGTTGAAAAAAAACTGTCAAACACTGGGATTATTTTTTTCGCTCCTGCATGACAGTGAGTGTAGCGCTTTTTTTTTTTTCATCCAAAGCAGCACCGGCCAAAGCTGCTGAATTTTAAGAAAATCAAGTTGTATCTTGAGCTTCTGGTTTTTCTTTTGTAGAAAATGAAAGGTCTGCTGTACATATGAAGGATCTTTTTTGGAAAACAAAAAGTACTTCACAGGTTTTTGTGGGAAAGAACATAAATGCAAAAGGAAGGAAGGAAGGAAGGAAGGAAGGAAAAGACAAGACAAGACAAGACAAGACAAGACTTATTTAGTAAAATCAACCTATGATCGTTTTCATTCTTGTCCTAAAAAACAAAACAAGTGAAAATTTATATCTCTAATGTAAAGAAGTATAAGAAATATATCTTTACAAACAAGAAAGTAATTGTCTACAATTGTTTAAAAACTCATGGCTCTTCTTGTTCCCCATTTGATTTGGGTTTCTTCCTAGTCATGTTTCAGAGGTACCACCAGAGGGGAGTTGAGACCTATTTGGTCAGGTTCCAAGGACATTATATTTCCATTTCTGGATGGCAGCCCATAAAGCAAACACTAAGAAAGCATGCTTATCCTCCCCATTTCATACCAGCTGCCAAATCTGCCATTCCTTAATCGCAAGAAATTCTGCTCCACTTTGAAACGTTGACTGCACAGATTCAGTCTGTCTCCATATTTCCTGTCATAATTAAGTCTCCATCAATGGCAGCTCTGTCCCATACTGGCTGCAAACAGCCTAAATTGAAGAGGAATAGATGTCTCTGATTTCATTGTTTACATGTCGATTTTCACTCTCTCTCTCTCTCTCTCTCTCTCTCTCTCTCTCTCTCTCTAAATCAAAGGACAGCAAGCCCAGCATCAGGAACTAAAATTCAAGTCAAAGCTTAAAAGGAATTTTAAAAGGAATTAAAAGGGTGTAAAAGGAATGTTATGTGCTAGGCAATTCTATATTCTTGGGGAACTGGAAAACTCGTTGACGTATTTGTTTCCTTTGTGTTTTCAGGAGATCCTAGAAGAAACTTTTGAGTTGAGTTTCTAAAAGTTGTTTGTGCTCAATCCAGTTTTGCTCCCAAACCTATTGAAATGAGTGGAGCCTCCTACTCTACAGTAATGGAAGTCCCATTAATTTAAAGGAAGGTGGCCTTTAATTTAAATGAAATTAGAAATGGATTTCAAACACTTGGTGTTTTAAAAATAATGTTTGTTCTCTCTCAAGGCTAGTGAGTGAACCCCTTGGTTGGTCCTAGGAAACTAGAAGCTGGATCCACGGAACCTTTCCAACTCATGATAATCTAAGGATATTATTTGTCAGCCTTCTTTGGTTCCTCCAGTGTGGGAGATCTTTGCCATGCAGGGCCATTCTCAATTCAATAGCTCTGCACTTGCACCAAAACTTGGATTCGGAATTTCAGATTCGGAATTTGGAATTGCAAACTCTGAAATTCTCGATAAGCCGACCTCTGTTCCTATTAATATAAATACTATGTCGGCATTAATTTCTCTTTTTGAAAAACACCAATAGGCAAAACATTTTAAAGACTTTCCCTCTGTTTCCTAATGCCTTCCCAGTGATCCTGTTAAATTAGAAAAGGGGACACCAACAGGCAGCAGTACTTAAACATTAGGAAATGACTGTAATGGGTTTACTGACTGAACCCTGGACAGTGGGAATGCCAGCAGCACTGGGGAACCAGAAGGCGGGTCACACTGGGTAGTGAGAAAAAACCCTGGGATGCACTGGCAGGCAGGTTGAGATAGCAGATACCATGTGGTGGGCAAGAACTATGACAGCAGTATTGGGTAGAGCAGCTGGGTGAGTGGGTGTGATCTTTAGGGATAGCAGTTGGAAGAATGAAAGAGGTAGAAAGAGGGGCCAGCAGACTGAAGCATGGAATAGCTAGTTCTGTGTGCCATTTTCTCTTACCTAAAGGGGGCTTCTGAAAACCCACCAGTGGTAGGTTGACATTTAAGCTTTTCTGCAGATCCAAACAACGACCTCTGTCTGAGAGAGCATCTCTGTTTGGAGATGTTACGCCAAGGTGGCAGTGGGCGAGACAGGAGTGCCACTGCCACCTTGGTGTAACATCTCCGAACAGACTCCTTCTCAGTCCAAGTAAGACAAGGGACCACTCTCTTTTGGCCTGCAGGACTTCTGCATGTGGAGTCTCTACCTCTGACACATTCCTTCCTCTGGAAGGGTGTCTCTGGAGGACAGCCCCCTGCCATGCTTGTCAGAAAGCTTGCCCTGTTCTTGCCCCAGATCTCACACCCCATCTACCCAGAACAAGGAGGAGACCCTCCTTTGCAATGATGCAGTATGCAGAAAGTGTTCTGCTTTTATATACCACCCCATAGCACTTCAAGTACTCTCTGGGTGGTTTACATTTTAATTTATGCAGGCTATACCTTGCCCCCCCCCCAGGAAGGTGGTACTCATTTTACCCACCTTGGAAGGATGGAAGGCTGAGTCAACCATGAGCCTGCTACCTGGAATTGAACCACAGATCATGAGCACAGTTTTAGCTGCAGTAGAGGTATTTAACCACTGCACCACAAGCATTCCATAACCAATTCCTGGGTCCCTCACAAGACAGCAGCTATGGGGAAAGGCACTGATGCTTTGAAAGCCAGATGCTGCAATGGAGGTCAATGCTATGACACTCCTGGTCTACCTAAAATACCCCATCCATTATTCTAGACCAGTGGGTCTCCCCTTTCAGTCCTGCAGAGGAGTTGAGCTCCAGTTCCCAGCATCCCTAGCTAACATGATCAGTGAATAAGGGATTCTTGAAAGTTGATTCAAAACCAAGGATGGGGAATGAGTCATGAGATTTGCTGTCAAGTGGGACCTGTCACACTAGCGACTCAACATGGTCCCACCCCACCCCACCCCACCCCCCAAAATTTGGACTCAACTCAGAACTCAGAACCCACACACACACACACCCCTTTTTTCTGGGCAGAAGAAGCTGTTTTAAATAGGGTCTCAGGCTTGGGGCTTGAGACTCAGGGACAAAGACTTGGCAGCATCTCTGTTCAAAACATCTTGAGGGCCACAGGGTTGGGAACCACCATTCAAGCTTGGTGCTCAAAAACTACCATAGCATTTAGCTTAGTGGCTGGGCTGCTCTCCATGGTTCTGAAACTCAATTTCACAGTATTTGGGTCAGTACCTGCAATTCTTTCTGGTTCTGAAACTGTTCTGTTCTGGGAACTCTCTTCTTTAGCCAAATAGATCCAGAGTTACAGAAAGAAATGTTTTTCCTAAAACACTCAAGTTATAGATTTTGTTTTTGTATTGTTTTGAAGTACAGTATATTTTGATATAATTCGGTGTTGTTTTCTTGTAATTGTTCTTTACTGCTGTATTTTGTTGTGAACTGCCCAGAGTGGCCCTCAGACAGACTGATGGTATCAAAATAAAATAAAATAAAATAAATATATCACTCCATTCTTTTCTGTCCTGGTTTATTCAAGGGCTAATGAAGGAGTTAGGGGCGTAGTGGCTCAACAGACTAAGGCTCCGAAAACTGTTGGCTGCAAAGTTGGCAGCTCGGCAGTTCAAATTCCAGGTGCCACACAGCAGAGTGAGCTCCCACTGTTTAACCCAGCTCCTGTCAACCTAGCAGTTCAAAAGCATGTAAATGCAAGTAGATAAATAGGTACTGCCGTAAAAAGCAGGAAGGTAAATGTTTCCTTCCAGCCATGCTGGCCATGTGGCCATGGACTTGCACAACACTGGCTCTTTGACTTGAATATGGAGATGAACTCCACCCCTAGAGTCGTATATGACTAGCATGCATGTGCAGGGGGACCTTTACCTTTTTTTAATGAAGGAGTTCAACGTGTCAGTCTGAAGATAAAAATGGACACCTGTATCTACACAAGAGAAAATGTATTAGGCCCTTTTAAAATAAAAACCTAAAAGAAAAAACAAATAGCTAGCCTACTTATAATAACTTTGGATTGAGAAGAAAGTTTGCATCTCAATGAATGGGACAAGTCTCATTGTGTTTATTCATTTGCCATATTTTTCACCTGGAAAGACTTACAAATTTCTTTAGAAAATCAGAAATAAATTCCTCCTCCGAGACATACAAAGATATGAAATAAAAGGGAGGCAAATCGGAAGATGGGGCATGACCCTGGAATTCAGGCGCTTGCGTCTTGGCTACCAAGTCGATCTGGTGACGATTTCAGCAGGTCACAGAGTTAGATTTTTGAGTACAGTGGAAGGGCTCCTGCTTCCTCTCCCTTGGGTGGTCTAAGTGGTAATGGTGATGGTCGGAAGCCAGAGATAAAAAAGTCCCAAGAGGAAACTGAATCCATGAAAGGTGGATAAGGGCTTGCTGATATCTACTGCTTTCTGACATGTTGTTACAAAGCAAAGTGTTCTGTTTATGTACCACCCCATAGCGCTTCAAGCACTATCTGGGCAGTTTACAGTTTAATTATGGAGGCTTTACATTGCCCCCCCCAGCAAGCTGGGTACTCATTTTACCGACCTCGGAAGGATGGAAGGCTGAGTCAACCTGAGCCAGCTACCCGGGACTGAACCTCAGGTTGTGAGCACAGTTGTAGCCGCAGTACAGGCATTTAACCACTGTGCCATGAGGCTCTTGACATATTGTTACACTTAAAGGGATTTCTTTCCATGTCTGCCCTGTTTTAGCACTGAGTAGGTGATGCCGCACTCAATATAAGGAAATAAAGAAGTACATTTAATGTGGCAGTAACACTTTCTCCCTGCCCTTGGTGGTTGTAGTTTCCAGGATAAATAATAAACTTGGTTCCCTCCTCTGCTACCATACATATGTTACCAAACTGGCAACTCATGTGTCTTTTCCCCACAGAACCTAAATAAGAGCCATTGAGAACCAAGCCTTGGTCCAATCTATATCATCGTATTTAGCTCAGATATTAAGATGTTTCTGAAAGCCGCAGGAGATGAAATGGGGTGGTGGTCCACTAGTGACTAGTGATAAGTGCTGCAAAATCATTTCTACAAACAAGCATGCCAGAAACTATTGAGGGCATTAGGATAATACAGGAGCAAAAGACGTCTGGGTCACTGTGCAAGGAAATGGACTAAATAAGGAAAGGAAAAGTGATGTGGTGGATCTTTTTAAGAGTTGGAGGATGTACTTTAAAGAAAATCAACCATCTATCTAACAGATAATAATGATCATTTACATTTTAGGCTCTAGTCCTTAATACATGCAATATGTGCTTATAATTAAGAAATTGGCTTGGGTTCAAGCAATCTCAAAGACCGTCTCTCCTGTCGTGAGCCTGCCTGGCTGTTCAGATCCACAGGAGAGGCCTTGCTCTCATTTCTACAACCTTCAAAGGTGTGTTTAATGGGGAGACAAGGAGAGGATCTTCTCTGTCTCTGCTCCCAAATTCTGTAATGTCTTTCCACGGGAGACCAGGTAAGCAGACAAAGACGCTTACTTCATGTCCACTCTCGTCCCAGGAGGAAGTTCATTGTATGTTGATGTCGGTCGTGGTCACGTGGTCTTCTTGCGGTTCTCTCCCTGTTCCCGTGTATGAATGAGCGTGATTGATGATACCAGATTGACTGTTTCTGCACGTCCTCATTCTGTGATGAGATGTGAAATTCCATGCCTTTGTTCTCCATTTTTTCTGACCCGACTCTCCGTTTTTTGATGTTTCGATTCTCCGAAGCCTTGCTTTCAATGTGTTACGGAGCTAAGTTTGAGGCATTTGTCTTTTAATCTCTCTGCACTGCTTTGCTGACTCCATAGGGAATGTACTGGTGAATGGCACTTTGCACTCCTGCCACTAGATGGAGAATGGCATGTTGCATGATGAGCCTTACCTCATGGGCACTCATCTCAGAACGAGAAGCAAGATGAGGAGATTCTCGAGGCCAGGGAGGGGAATCTCTCATCCCACTTAAATCGCAGTTCAGGGGCATGGTCGTGAAGAACTCCCTTTGTCCCGCAATAGATGTGAGGTAAGATTTCTTCGTACCAGTCCCCAGCGGGACCGTGAACAGCGATGAGATGGACATGAAGTATCAGCCGAAGGCTTTTCTCTTGAGGCACACTTTTTCTTAGCAACCGGCTGTGTAAGAGGAGGATTTTATAATGGGACAGTTATGTTGTCGATGTTGATGTGTGTTTATGACCACTAGTTTTTGTATTACATTTAATTAAAACTTCTTTTAATACTGCAATAATTTATTGTTTTAGTGTCTAATATTGTTCTTTTTAATATTCTCTTTTAGGAAAAAAGTAACATATGAATATTTCAAATGAATGAATGAATGAATAATAAATAAGGTAACACAAAAGAGGGCAGGTGAAAGAAACATTAAACTTTTGAGTCCCCTTCTTTCGTAAACAAGGAGCAAGTCTCTCTCCTCTAGCATCCCGTTTATCACATGGGCCAACCCAAGGTTTCTAGGAAGTCAATAAGGACAGCACAAGCACTGGTTCCACAACTTCATAAAATCGCTCTAATCCCACCTTTAATTCATTTGAGCTACCCTGAAAAGCCTGAGATTTGTGTGAAGGGGTGAAAACAGATGGCTGAGTGGAAGTTATTGATAGCTCTTAGCTCTGAGAGAAATTTCTGGCCTCTAGTGATCCACACCACAGCACGGGCAACCTCCCCCATCTTTGGAGCCCACAAGAAAATATATCTGGTACAGACTCACATATTATGGAGAATTTGGCACAAAAGTGTATTTGTGAGCTGAAGACGAAAAATTGCAGGGATTTTTAAAAATGAACTTGACTCTCAATGTATTTCTAAGGTTATGATACATATATCCAATTTTATGCTGATGTTTACTCAGTGAAAAATATACTCACCCATTAAACTCTAAATCTGTTTGTTTTCAGCACATATTGGTACAGAAGTATGCAAACATTCAGTTGAGATATATTAGACCACCCTTTACAAGTCTGTTTTCTGACAGCACTGTTGATTGCAAGCTGCTTTCACAGGCCAGTGGGACAGCAATGGCATAGACCTGGTCTCAGAAGATTGGTAATTGAAGAACATTCAGCACAATTTTATATATTTTCAGGAATAATTTGGGCGAGAGAGTATTTTTTGTTGCGCACATGATATACAGTCTACTTTCCTCTCAACTACTAAACTAATTACATTCTGTGAGAAATGTGAGAATCTAGGCAGAGAGAGCCTTTTCTGTTGCTTCCCCAAGACTGTGGAACTCCCTGCCACAGGAAGCTAGGCTGGCCCCATCTCTGTGGTCCTCCTGCAAGCAGGGACAGACTTTCCTTTTCAGGTAGGCTTTTCCTTAATGACTGATGGTCCGTGAAGGGTTTTATAATGGATTGTTGTGGTCTGTTTAATGAACTGTTTGCCATGGGTCCTTTTAAAATAAATAAATGATTAAATAAATATTTTATGTCAGCATTTAAAGTTATGAATGATATGGTTTTTAATACAGCAGGACCCCTCTACTCCTGGTTACAGCCCCTAGATCAGTGTTGGCGAACCTATGGCATGGGTGCCAAAGGTGGCACTCAGAGCCCTTTCTGTGGGCACCCGACCTCGCCCCTTCACAGCCTCCTGTATTCAGGTTAAATGGCACTTTGCAGGAAAAAATAGTGGGTTTTGAATCACAGTTTGGGCACTCGGTCTCTAAAAGGTTCGCCATCACTGGTCTAGAGGCCCCCACTGGGAATGCAGCGAAGGCCAGAGGACATCACCACTTCACAGCCACCTGTATTCAGGTTAAATTGCTGTATTTGTACTTTGCGAACAATTGATGGGTTTTGAATTGCAGTTTGGGCACTCGGTCTCTAAAAGGTTCGCCATCACTGCCCTAGATGCTGAAAAATGCAGTTTCTAGCAAACACAATTTTAATAGTGAAAGCTATATGTTGCTAATGCTATACATTGCATGGTCTCTGTGGCCAGTTCTGGTAACTTCATCTTTCAAAATACATATTTCTAGGATGTTTCTTTTACAGATTTTAATATTTTTAGACAGTGGATAAGTGAAGCAGTGGTTACTGATCCCGCGGATATGGGAGTCCTGCCATATTGTGATGAAACTGAAGTGCAACAAAGGAGAGAGCATTCTGGAATTTCCCAATACAAGAATGCGGTTGAGGCATCCATCTGGCAACCCTTCTTCGAGACTGATGCCTCCTAGTCTTTAGTCCTGCCGCATCTTTTGAAATGTATCCAGTGGCACAATTAGGCTCCGACAAACATTTTGTACTTAGTCTGTGAAGATTCTCAGTCATCCAGGTGAGTTTATCTGGAACTTGAGTCATGGCTACTGGACTTCTTTTTTGAGAGATAGAAACATTTCGCTGCTCATCCAAACAGCTTCATCAAGAGCCAGGACTCAACTTCCAGATTTCGTACTTACGTAGGAGCTTCTGGGCGGCTCACAAACAAAGTACACAGAGGAAAGAGATCTATTTATTCCACCCACCATGTGCTTAATAGGGGCTACTGAATAAGATCCTCCACTGCCTTTAAAAGAGGCTCTGTGTTTGTATGTTGGGATAAATGCATTCTGTAAAGACATAGAGTACAAACCATTCATGGTGTGAGAATGTCCTCCTTATAGCAGCCATGCTTCATCTAGCCCTATTTAGTTAGACAAGAAAGATGAGCGCTGACCTATTCCACTAGGCCAGGGGTCTGCAACCTTTAAGACATAAAGGGCCACTTGGACCCGTTTCCGACGGGAAAAAAAACTGGGAGCCGCAAAACCATTGCGACATTTAAAACAAATATATACAACCGCCGCCACCGTTCTCGCTGTTCCGCCTCAGCAACCGGGCGCTGGGCCAGCCGCCGTTCGAGGCTCCGTGAGGCGATGACCCGCGCTCCGGGCCTACCAGCGCCGCCGCCGCCACGGTCCCGCAGCCGGGGGCGAGGGAGCGGCGCCCGCCTCAGCGGTTGAAAGGACGGGCCTGCGACCCCGCGGCTGGTCCCTTTTTTTGGAAGCGGGCGAGCGGCGACCTCTCCCCCCACACACACACTTCTTGCAGCCGTGGTGTGTGTGCGTGTGTGGGCAAAGTTTGGCTTGTGAAGGAGACGGAGGGAAGGGGTGGGTGATGCGACACACACACACACACACACACACACACACCCTTCTTGCAGCCGTGGTGTGTGTGCGTGTGTGGGCAAAGTTTGGCTTGTGAAGGAGACGGAGGGAAGGGGCGGGTGATGCGACACACACACACACACACACACATACAAATGCACAAACACACACACACACCCTTCTTGCAGCCGTGGTGTGTGTGCGTGTGTGGGCAAAGTTTGGCTTGTGAAGGAGACGGAGGGAAGGGGCGGGTGATGCGACACACACACACACACACACACACACACACACACACACACACACACACCCTTCTTGCAGCCGTGGTGTGTGTGCGTGTGTGGGCAAAGTTTGGCTTGTGAAGGAGACGGAGGGAAGGGGCGGGTGATGCGACACACACACACACACACACACACACACACACACACACACACACCCTTCTTGCAGCCGTGGTGTGTGTGCGTGTGTGGGCAAAGTTTGGCTTGTGAAGGAGACGGAGGGAAGGGGCGGGTGATGCAACACACACACACACACACACACACACACACACACACACACACACACACACACACACACACACACACACACACACACCCTTCTTGCAGCCGTGGTGTGTGTGCGTGTGTGGGCAAAGTTTGGCTTGTGAAGGAGACGGAGGGAAGGGGCGGGTGATGCGACACACACACACACACACACACACACACACACACACACACCCTTCTTGCAGCCGTGGTGTGTGTGCGTGTGTGGGCAAAGTTTGGCTTGTGAAGGAGACGGAGGGAAGGGGCGGGTGATGCGACACACACACACACACACACACACACACACACACACACACACACACACACACACACACACACACACACACACACACACACCCTTCTTGCAGCCGTGGTGTGTGTGCGTGTGTGGGCAAAGTTTGGCTTGTGAAGGAGACGGAGGGAAGGGGCGGGTGATGCAACACACACACACACACACACACACACACCCTTCTTGCAGCCGTGGTGTGTGTGCGTGTGTGGGCAAAGTTTGGCTTGTGAAGGAGACGGAGGGAAGGGGCGGGTGATGCGACACACACACACACACACACCCTTCTTGCAGCCGTGGTGTGTGTGCGTGTGTGGGCAAAGTTTGGCTTGTGAAGGAGATGGAGGGAAGGGGCGGCTGAGGCTGAAAGAAGCGGGAGGACGAGTGGCGCGCTGGGCCACCATGGATCTCCCCGGTCCGCTCCTCCATTCTGCTTTCGGACCCCCTTTTTGTCCGTCCAGGCCGCCGCCGCCGCCGCCACCACCACCACCACCACCACCACGAACCGCCCGGCTGCTTGGGCCTGGCCGCCGCCGCCTCCCCTCGCCCTTTTTCCGGCCGGGCGCGTCCATTGTGCCCGCTTCCCCCTCGCCACCGCCTCCTCTGCCTCCTCCACTGCCGGCGGTGGCGGGAGGAGGGGGAGGAGGAGGAGGAGGAGGATTACCAACACAGGTGGCTTCCTGCTGCTGCTGCTGCTGAGCGGCCCCTGACCCAGCGTGGCGGGAGGAGACCCCGGCGGCCACCGATGCCACCCCCACCACCCCTCCAACGCTGCCGCCGCTGCCGCCATCCTGGCCCTGGCCGGCCCAGGAGCCTTCGCCATGGCCGAGGAGGAGGCGGCGCACCGGCGGTGGCAGCAGCGGCTGCAGCAGCACCAGGAGGAGGAGGAGGAGGAGGAGGAGGAGGAGGAGGAGGAGGAGGAGGATTACGAGGAGGACAGCGGCGGCGGCGAGCTGGAGTTTCCCCCGCGGTACTAGTTTAAATGCCACGGGACCCCTTCCACGAGGGGAACCTCTCGGAGCCGCGGCAAAGGTTCCAAAGATCCGCATGCGGCTCCGGAGCCGCGGGTTGCAGACCCCCGCACTAGGCTTTGAGAGTTGCTTTCTTCAAGTCTTATTAGTCCTGGGGATAAGACAAATGGAAGAGTAGGTGATTCCTTTTATTGGACATTTGAAAAAGCTTCAAGGAGAGTCTGCTGGTCTTTTACCCTTGTGGCTCATTCCCTTCGGGTATATCCTCCATATATCATCCTGAGCACCCAGTAAGCATCAAGCTTGTTTTAAAAAATTATAAATAGGTAAACGACAACAACAAATCCATCTTAGTAATGAACTGCCATGATAAATGGCGACCACTACATCAGTCTCTTCCTTTAGGTATAGGAAACAAAATGGCATGCTGCCTTGGAATAGAGCTAAGCTAAGATTCCTTACAATTTCGTCTTGGCTGTTCAGCTGCAAACTGAGGTCCCAGTCATCTGGGCCTCCTGGTGTTCTCTCAATTATATGTTAAATGTATATTGAAAGGGAGTGTCTGGGGACTCATTTGTGAATGTTGTAGCACTTGCAGATCTATGTAGAGCTGGAAGGCAAAAC
This sequence comes from Phrynocephalus forsythii, assembly GCA_029282475.1. NCBI lineage: Eukaryota > Metazoa > Chordata > Lepidosauria > Squamata > Agamidae > Phrynocephalus > Phrynocephalus forsythii. Next base: position 18,439,210 of record JAPFRF010000004.1, read on the forward strand.
ACCCGCATGAAACAAAATTATTAATGGATATCAGAGAACATAAAATAAATATTACACACTTGCATATCAAATCTGGGGATCAGGCAAGAGTTGCTCAACAGACTGGCAAGGCAACAAATTTTCCTTTCCATTGAGATGAGACAAGTTTCTGGGTTCAGGGATCACCCTAAACGTTGGCAGGACGGTGATGGAGGAGACTGTCTGCATCTCAGAGACAGTTACTTCATGTCCTTCCTCATTCCTAGTAGACGTTCGTTTTGTGATCACGTCACTCGCAGTCACGTGGTCTTCTCCCGGTACTGTCCCTGTTCCCGTGTACCCACGGGTGTGATTGATGATACCGTGACAACTGTTACTGCACATCCTTGTTTTGAGACAACATCTGAACTTCTCAGCCTTCATTCTCAGTTTTTTTGGGGGGGCGGTCTGACCTTCCATTTTTCGATCTTTCGAATCTCCTCAACTTTGCCTTCAATGCGTTACAGAGCTAAGTTTGAGACATTTGTCTTTTAATCTCTCTGCACTGCATTGCTGACTCCATAGGGAATGTACTGGCGAATGGCACTTTGCACTCCTACCACTAGATGGAGAATGGCACGTTGCGTGACGAGCCTTACCTCATGGGCACTCGTCTTGGAATGAAAACTGAGACAAGCATATTCCCGAGCCCAGGGAGGGGTACGGCTCATCACGCTTTAATCTCAGTTCAGGGGGCATGGTCGGGATGAACTCCCATCTTCACGCAATGGACGTGTGGTAAGATTTCCTCGTACCGGTCCCAAGCGGGACTACGAACAGTGATGAGAGGGATGTGAAGTAACAGCCTAAGTTTTACCCATCCTGCTACATGGAATGAGAGCACTCCCTTGAGGAACAGAACACACTTTGCAGACCTTGCAACGAGACGTTAGTCCAGGTGGCCAATTTATCTTCCAGGAAAACTGGGTGTTACAGTTTAAGTTTTTCAGTGAGGATCTTCTGCTGTGCAGTAAAAGGAGAACCAAGGTTTACTGGAAAACAGTGAAAGCCAGAAGTAACAAAGCACAGAATAGCGCTCCCACTTCTGTCTTTTCCAGTCCATTCTGAGAAGATGTCTGGTCTGGCAATTGAGTCTTCTTTTATCCTAAATGAGAACTTTTGAAGTGAGGATGCCAGAGAAGGATGAGGATGGCCATCACAGTTCAATGAGAATTGTTCTGTATACTCTTCAGCATACAGAAACAGACAAAGAACAAACTCAGGATTAGTTACAAATTGCCACAGTGGAAAGTATATGACTTCATTACATATATGTTCATTTCCCTAATGCAACCAAACTTAAAGATCAGTGATACTTTCCCATCTGCATCAGCAAGATTAAACGTCATTAATTTCTTAATGTACAGTGAACACTCATATAACGGGTTGTATAACATAAAATCTGTACAACAAAAAATTCCGGAGATAGGGGAAATTTGCTTAACAGAATTCCCAATGGGGTGAATCCATACAACATAAAAATGGTCGCAATTAGGGATTACTCCATTTTCAATGCATTCCTATGGGAAATTTGTATAAAGGAAAATTTGCTTAACATAATTTCATTTGGAACGAATTAATTCTTTGTACAGGGTACCACTGTATTGTTCTCTCTATCTTAATAGTGAGTTTCAAAAGCTGACTACAAAGGTGCAAAAACAAGATATTTTTAGGATACAAAGTTTACAGGGATGCAGAGATGATGGTTTTAGGATATGTTGCAGTGTTTTAACTAAAGGCAGAAGTCAAGCAGAATAAAAAATTAAAGATAAACTTAATCTACTTGCTTACAGTATCTAAAAATCAAATAAATAAATAAATAAATAAATAAATAAATAAATAAATAAATAAATAAACAAATAAATAAATGTAAGTAGAGCATACCACATCTAAAATTTGTAAGGCAGCAGTTAAAATGCCAACGGTTTTCTGCTCTTAAGTTGAATTGCTCATAAGTAGAGCTGCTCATAAGTAGAAGCACTATTGTATGTCAAAAACGGGTTCCAGATATCTTTAAAATCATGAGTATGGGATCCCCATTTACTAAATTTCAAATCACAAATTAATGTATAATTGACAGGCAGATTCTACATTTCTTTATACCAATCTTCAATTTTAAATTGGCTACTAGTGCGCCATCCTTTTTGTCATAATTAGCCTTACTACTGTTACTTTAATTATTAAATGAGACACGTAACCTCTAAATACATCATTAAATATAAACATGTATGTGCTTAGGTAGGCCAACCCCAGTGAAACCAGTGACCCAGTGGCCTGGGAGGGAGAGGGTACAGCATTATTAAGGGAAATGTCTGTTCATCTGCCCCCCCCCCCGGCTATGTAAAGAAATTTGGAGGTGGGACATGTTATTTGGAGATCTTACAGAAAAAAAATGTACCAGGTTCCAATTTGTGGTGGACAATTGTACCAATTTGTATCAATTCGTGGTGGACCACAAATTGAAGATGAGTTAGCAGTGTGATGTAGCGGCGAGGAAAGCCAATACAATTCTTGATTGCATCAGCAGAACCATATTGTTAGACTCTAGATCAAGGGAAGTGATAGTACCACTCTATTCTGCTCTGGTCAGACCCCACCTGGAGTACTGTGTCCAATTTGGTGCACCTCAATTTAAAAAGGATGTTGAGAACCTCGAGCAGATACAGAGGAGGACAACCAAGATGACTGAGGGTCTGAGGGTCTGGAAGAAATGTCTTACGAGCAACGGCTTAGGGGACTGGGGATGTTTAGCCTTTCAAAAAGAAGACTGAGAGGGGATATGATAACTATGTTTAAATATTTGAAAGGATGTCATATTGAAGAGGGAAGAGGTTTGTTTTCCATGGCTTCACAGACTAGGACTCGGAGCAATGGTTTCAAACTACAGGAAAAGATATTCTATTTGAACATTCAGAAGAACTTCATGATGGTTAGAGCTGTTCAGCAGTGGAATATGCTGCCACAGAAGGTGGTGGAGTCATCTTCTTTGGAAGTTTTTAAGCAGAGGCTGGATGGCCACCTGTTGGAAATACTGTGATGAGGGTTCCTGTATGGCAGTGGGTTGGACTGGATGGCCCTTGAGGTCTCTACCAACTCTATGATTCTATGATTCTATTCCACAAATGTCCATGGTAGACATCAGTAGCAGAATTTATGGTTTTTCAAGAAGAGCACTTTTGTGTTTATTTAAAATAAATTCATTAAGTTTCAGATTGCAATGTTATTGTTGTTAAATGGGGGTGGAGTGACCGATAAAAAAGCAAAAGCAAAGCAAAGTGTTCTGCTTATATACCGCCCCATACCACTTCACGTAGTCTCTGGGCGGTTTACAGTTTTTTAATGACAGTATGCAGGCTACACATTGCACCCCCAGCAAGCTGGGTACTCATTTTACCGACCTCAGAAGGATGGAAGGCTGAGTGAACCCTGAGCCTGCTACCTGGGATAGAACCCCAGGTCATGAACACAGTTTTACCTGCAGTACAGGCATTTAACCACTGCGCCACAAGGCACAAGGGTTCCTCCAAAATCAAGAACACAGTACAATGCCAAGAAATTTCATCTAGAACCAGAGGGATGTTGAGAGAGAGCTCTTGCTGGAGCACCTACTGCTGGGGGAGATGAAAGGAAGGCTGCATGGCTCCTATACTTGACTTCTCCAGCTGAGGGAAATTGGCAAGGAGGCTACCAAGAAATGTCTGGGAGATCCCCACAGTTTATGATTCCCAGGGTCTTCTTGCTAAAGCTTCCACTTCTTCCTTTCTAAATAACCAGACCTTAGAAATTTCACTTTTTAAACTACAGCCTCCAGAATGCCCAGGACAAAATAAAAAACAAACCAAAGCCAAATCTTCCACACACTGCTACTATTTCGATGGGCCCGATAAAAGTCCAACTCTAGCTACTTTCAAGCAGACGACGCTTCCACCTCATCAAAATGAATGCTTCAACAACGTTTTTAATTTTAAATTTTTAATTTAATTTTTAAAAAGTTGCCAACATTCATTTGAGAAAAAAGTAATTGAATACTTCTGTAGAGAGCTTTTTCTTTTTATTATTATTATTATTTAAGGACAGATGTTGACACTTAACATAGATGAAGACTCAGCTGCAACCATGCAGTGGGATTCATGCAGAGGACCCACTGTTACCTCTAGATTCCAACTTCAGGGGCCAAATGAATCCCAGATGTGCATTCCCACCACTGTGGAGTACACAAAGGAGGCTGTGTTTATTGTCACTGCAGGGCTATCTCAGCAGCAAGTTTTAAATTAAGCCAGAAGGTTCAGTTTCAAGCCATTTCCCCCACCAAAACAGGCTTAAACTTATTGGGAAGGTACATACATTGATGGACAAACGAGGCATTTAATACAGAATATATTAAAACTCCCCAGGAGGGCAGGAACTACGGTCATTAATCCCAGACGTAGGTTATTGTCTTGCTCACCTCTCATCTGTTTCCCGTTGCCTATCTTAAGTGGGGACTGTGTACTTGGTTCTCTGTTTTTTCAAAAAGCAGTAGGATATTTCTTCCCTGCCAAAAGAAAAAACAAACTGCCATAAGAGGCAAGTTGGCACAACTGAGCTCTCTCCCTTCTCCATATGGGACTGAAGAATAATCATCATGTCACAAAAGACTGTGTTTGGGATTTTTTATGAGGTAACCTTTTGGAACTTAACCACAGTATGGCTGGATGAAAGAAGAGCTGAGGTGAAATCTATCCAAATGTATTTTTGAGATCCTCTGGATTTGTTTATGTTGTCACTCCTGCAGGGGAAAAATATTTCTTTATGTTCTCCACCACTTCTTGAAGGTGGCTGAGATTCTCTCTCTCTCTCTCTCTCTCTCTCTCTCTCTCTCTCTCTCTCTCTCTCTCTCTCTCTCTCTCTCTCTCTCTCTCTCTGTGTGTGTGTGTGTGTGTGTGTGTGTGTGTGTGTCCCTCTCTCCATCCCCAAATCTCATTCTCAAACAACGAGATTTCTCAGCTCTAGCCTTTCCAGGGAATATTCTGCAGGAAAGGTGCCATTCTGCACAGGAATATGAATTTTGCTTTGCAGAAAAGAAATATCACAAAGCATCCAAGAAATTTCAAGAGAGAGTTCTTTTTAAAAACAAAGAAAAGAAAACAGTAATAATTCTCAAGCAAAAGAAAAAAATCTTATTATTTATTTATTTATTTATTTATTTATTTATTTATTTATTTATTTAGCTTGTATGCCACCCACTACCCAATGGTAGTCATTGTAAATTGGAATTGACTGTTATTTCTTGAAGGACATCAGCTAACCATGAGCTTGCTCTTGCATGTGTGCTTTATTTAGATGGTTTATTTATCTCCTGGGTTTTAGGATCATGGCCAAATGATGCTGTTCCAGATGAGATTTCTGCACTAAATGGGAAATGCAGGCCTCTGGCTCGGATTAGCTGGTGGCCCCGTAACTGATGGGTGAACTCATGGCAGGAGAAGCATTACCTTGATGCCAAGCCACTCCATGTTGCATAGGACTGCAAGGGCAAGGAAGGTCACCATTAATGTTCGGGGTAGATTCTGGCACACAGACACAAATCTTGAAATGAAGATTTCTTGCCTGAAATTCCTGGATTGCTACCAAGAGGCAAAATGTGTTGGTTAATGATTTGTGCAAATAGATGGCCTGGCATGGCATGGCAAAAGTTCTGGGTTTCCTCAGGTCCTCCCTACCACCACCTCTGTGATTTAGATCACTTCTAATCTGCTTTTATATTTGAGTTGTGCTTGAATTATTTAAAACAAGTGACAGAAATTCAATAGCTAATGTGGTCTACTTCCAAATTCCAAATTCCATCTGCCTTAAGTTTCCAAAGTATCGCATACATGTAAGACATGATGTTCTTATGAGCAGAGCCGGTTCTACTGTTAGGTGGGGTGCATCAGCCACCCCAGCCAGCAGATGCGAGGGCTGGAGGAGAAAGCTGCTTACCTTGGGTCCACAAAGTCACCTTGCAGACTTTAGGCATGGGAGAGGGCGATGTCCCATCCCAAGGGTGGGGAAAAACTGTTCCACCATTAGTCCAGCTGATTTTTCTACATGGAATGGGAGAAGGCTCACCTTCTTGCCCTTTGTCTCAGGTGGCAACATTATCTTTTGCAGAGCATCAATCCCACTGCTTTGCTAAGGGAAACAACACCAGTGACATGCAGGGCATGACATATTTTTCAGTAGCTGCTTCCACGGCACACGTGTTGGCTGGAATGAACTTCATTTGTTTGTGGACAATCTGAACATGACTTGGTCAGACCAGTACAATCTAGTGTTTCAGTTAGTGTCCTTTCATTCCCCACCTCTTTCATTTTTAAAAAAAGTTTTTAAAAAATTCCCAAAAAGTGTCTATGCATCTTTTCAATGTATCACACATGGGCACACTCTGTAGCATAAAAATGTATACATGAGCTGCTTATATACCACCCCATAGCATTGAAAGCCCTCTCAGAGCCATATGCATTTTTTTTTATTTTTCAGGCTAAATGTTGCCCCTTTCCCCAGTGAGCTTGGTACACACAGTTTACCAATCTTGGAAGAATGGAAGGCTGAGTCAACCTAGAGCCATCCAGCTGAGCTTGTCAGAATCAAACTCAGATCATGGGCAGAGTGTTGACCACATTACTGCAGTTTAACTACTACGTCACATGGTTGGTGATGTCCCCTCATTTCCACCTAATCCATCTCTTTCCCCATGGCTTTCATTCAGTTCTCACTCTTCCCAACCTGCTACAGTATACCTGCACAACACTGAAAGAGTGTTTCCAACCCCCTTTAAGAGTAATAGCTCCATCCTCTAGAATCCGGGGATGTGTAGTTTTGTGAAGTCCTTAGAATCTCATGCTGTTGGTTCCTTGGACTGGGCCCTGGAGCCCTCTGGCAGAGAACATTGGCCCCTCACCAACCTACAAATCCCCAAGATTCTACAGGATGGAGCCACAACAATAGATGTGAAATGGAAGTGCAATAAGTGTGTAATCAAGATACACTCATCTCTATTGCAGGAATAAAACACAGTTAAGGAGGAATGGCATGCTCCACCATTGCTGTAAGAAACTAATTTAAGGGAATGATTTTTAGTGGGAAAGTGGCACATGTGGGAAAGCACATGGATAAATGAGAATATATCTGGAATGTGCGTAATGGCTTCCTTGCACATCTAATTTGGGAGCCCAATTTAGCAGAATTCTAAGGATTACAATAGTGGGGTGATTTTGTGAAAACAGGAAGGATATATTTCCTGGATCATCTGCAGAGGTTCACAGCTCTGATTTTGTAGGGGCAGCGGATCTGTTCTGGGTTTTGGTCTGTACTTTATAGGAACTATCCAAGGCACTGGATCCTATCCCACCCATCCCCAATAGGTTCAGCACCTTGCATTAACCCCTTTAAAGTTCAGGTGAAAGACCAGAGCAGAGGTCCTGCCCCCATGAAATTAGCGTCACCAGCCCCTCATTGTCATTGCTGAGCAGGCGTTCCAGCTCTCAGGTGTCCTTCAATGCAGATTATTTTTTAAAGTCTCAAGGTCTCTCCACCCCAAATGGGAACAAATGGACAAAGGCAGGCAAAGAGTTCTAATACTCTGAAGCCCATCTCTTTCCCTCCTTGAGCTTTGCATACCTGCTCAGTGGCACTGTAGCCTTGCCTCCTTGTAGGCATGTCCAAACTTTGGCCCTCCAGACATTTTGGACCACAACTCCCACAAGCCCTTTGTCATTGGCAATCTAAGCTTAGAATTCTGGGAGTTGTGGTCCAAAACATCAGGAGGGCCGAAGTTTGGACATGCCTTCATGCTTGGGAATTGGGATACTCTGTCTAGACCAGGGGTCCTCAAAGTTTTCAAACAGTGGGCCGGTTCACCGCGCCCCAGACACCACTGGGGGCCGGACCACAGTGGGTGGGGGGAGCAGGGGACCTTGCCGAAGCCCTCCCACTTTGAATGCCCCTCTAGCCAGCATGCTGATCATCTAGGCCAGGGGTCCTCAAAGTTTTCAAACAGTGGGCCGGACCACCACCACCCAGACACCACTGGGGGCCGGATCACAGTCCAAAAGCAGCTGCGGAGGCTGGCTTGCTCACAAAACAGGGGGTTGGTGGGGGTTGCAATTGGTCCCAGGGGCCGGATTCAGGACCTTGGGGGGCCGCATCCGGCCCTGGGGCCTTAGGTTGAGGACCCCTGATCTAGGCGGTAGCTGGGGGTAATGGGAAAAGTGACATAGCCCACTACTTTGAACTGCCTCAGCAATAGAAGCAGCTGTGGAGGCTGGCTTGCTCGCAAAGTAGGGGGTAGGTGGGGGGTTGCAATTGGTCGCGGGGCGGATTCAGGACCTTGGGGGCTGCATCCGGCCCTGGGGCCTTAGTTGAGGAGCCCTGGTCTAGACTCACAGAAGCATTGCAGCCAGAAAGGAATGGCCTGTGAGGCTTTGGCCTGCAGGAAGAGCAGTTGCTGACTCTGAACATTAAACTCTGACTTAAAGCTTACACTTCTGGCTTGTCCCCCCCACACACACACAGAAGCCTGCTGCTGATGTGTGTTATCAGGCATACAAAACTGTGGAGTGTATTTACTGAGAGAAAAGCTTACCCACATTACAGTCAAACTCTCTAATGCCTGTTAAAGCATTTTGTGGGATTTCCAACCGGCTCCCTGGCTTCCAGGCCTGGTTTTTCTTCCAGCTTCATAGTTTCTCAGCTACTGAAGCTAATGCCAATAGACCACCCACTTGATCCAAACCAAGCAGGGTTTCTTTAATTTATAAAAGGAGCAATCTCAAGGCCCAATCTACAATATCCTTGGTTGGCTCTGCTTCTCTGTGGGCTGAGAGAAAAGCCTTCACTTGAAGGGGGTGGGGTGGGGGGACTTGCCTCACAGACAGTGGTAGCAACATTAGTTACTGCATTTTTCCATGTACTATACAGGACTATATTTTGGCCTAAAATTGTTAGACTAAAATTGAGGGTCGTTTTATACACCGAAGTAAACTGAGGAGAGAACCACACGGTTGCAAAACTGTAATTTGGGCCTGGAAAAGTGGTGGGGGGGCATCTTATACATGGGAGCGTCTTATAGATGGGGGGAAATGTAGCTAGCAGAAGGGTGGGAATATTGGAATCCTAACCCAAAGCCTTCCTATTCCTCTGGAACAGCCCCATACAGTTAATTTCCCCCATTCCTGGGGCTAGTTTAGATTAATTCCACCTGACTGTCATCAGTGAGGGACAAACACCAAAACTTTTTTCTGCTTTTCTTGGTGATGATGATGATGAAGTAGTTTATTGCTAAAAATCATTGGTCATCGCAATCTTGATATTACATCAACAACAAATATAATTAAAACTTTAAAATACTGTGTGACATTTGTAGTGCAATATAGTCCTCCCGAGGTTAGAGATTGACCCGGATTTTCATAGCTGCCAGCGCAAACTTTGCTACTTGCTGTGTAACAAACCTGTCTGTACCAACAAGTAGCATACTAAGTTGGACTCCAGGGGATCTATCAACCAGTGAACTAATAATCCCATCAAGGAATTTGCATCTAGATTGATCGTGAAGGGGGCACCTGAGCAAGTAGTGGGGCACATATTCAGCTTCACCTGAGCCACAGGGGCAAAGCCTATCCGGAACGGGGATATTATCACATCTCCCCTCTAAAAAAGCAGAAGGCATGGTCTGAAAGTGCAGGGCTGTGGAAGCTGTCCTCAAGGAAGCTGAGGTTAAATTGTGGAAATAGCTTTCCAGCCCGAAAGATGTTTTATACAAAGGATAATAAAGGGAGAATGACGATAATGAGACCGCAGGCAATTCCTTCCATTTGGAACATAAATAAATCTTGTCTTTGACCAATTTTTGATACTGGGGGAGACAAGAGAGGGGATAGATTCAGTAATGATCCCATAATGATGTAATATGGGTTTGACTAGCTTTGCCCAGGACTCCCGCAAGGGGTGCTGGAGTTGTTCTATATAGCACTTCTTTGGCAAGCAGGAGTCGCTCATGCCGGCCAGCTTTAACCAATACATTGCGAATGCAATGTGTACATGAGTTTCAATAGGAGTTAGCCCTACTTAGGAATAGGAATGCAATTTATTGTCGTTGTATAAATACAATGAGATTAAAAGTGCCATCCAGTCAGTCATTCACACAACCCAGCATAAAAATCCAAGACGTAAAATCTACAATTTAAAAACAAACCATCCATACACATACTCCAACATTCACATGCCAAAACATCACTTACACTCATTTAAAAGACATAAAATCCAAACATACCCACATCCCTACACTCTTTCACCTAGCAACATTCCTACACAATCCATAAAAACTACAATTTAAAAAAACAACAACAGCCATACCCCTATACGATATATATGTAACACATTCAACACCAATATTACCCGTCAACTTAATTTTTAACAGAGTTTAGCATGGATAATGCTATTGGGTAAAAACTATTTTTGAATCTTTCCGTCCTTGTTCTAATAGATCTATACCTTCTGCCTGATGGTAGTGGTACAAACAGAGAGTGACCAGGATGAGAAATATCTCCTACAATATTCTGAGCTTTCTTAAGACAGCGGGAGCTGTGTAATTCCTCCAATGTGAGGAGTGGGCATCCGATGATCTTCTGTGCCATATTGATAACCCGCTGGAGTGATTTCCTCTGAGCCACCGTGCAACTGGCATACCACACACATATGCAGTATGTCAGTACACTTTCTATTACACAATGATAAAAAGACACCAATAGTCTCTGAGTGATGTTATTCTTTCTGAGCACTCTCAGAAAGTACAGTCTCTGTTGGGCCTTCAGCTCTTAAATATGCAGAGGGTGTGCCACGGGGTACAGCAAGGAGAGATCGAATAAAAGAATTTTGAACCACATCGAGGTGTGGTATTTTAGTATACCCCCAGATTTCGGCCCCATATGTTAATTGGGGGACTATCTTTCTTGAAAACACCTCAACTGCAGGAGCAACCAGTTTACCACCTTGGGTTGAAAAGAATCTCAAAAGGGATTGAGTGGAGTGGGAGGCTTTCAAAACTGTTGCTTTCAGATGAAATTTCCAAGAGAGCAGGGCATTAAAACAAAGGCCAAGATATCTTTTCTTGGTGTGAACTTGATGGGTTCTCATCTGCCTCCCCCACGACAGCCAAGCTCAGGAACCAGTATCATTTTGATCACAACTCCCAGAAACTGCTAGCCACAGAGGCAGGTGGCTGATACAGTACTGGGAGAGTGTGTTCTAATTTTTGTACATGCCAATTCTTTCAGAAAAACTGTGTTGCAGTATCTGTTTCAAATGGAAAATAGCAGGGGAGTTAAGAAAAATATAATACAACTTTTTTGCCTAAAAATAAACTTTTAATAATGTTACAAATAAGGGGGTGGGGGAATCCTGATTCTCCTGTTTTTTCGTCTGTTTTTGATAGAATGTCTTCTTCAGCCATGGATAAGAAAATGTGTTAGTATATTGTGCATCTTAAGTAGGCAATACATTTTCCCCACTAAAGTACAGGAGGCATGGGGAACTGATGTTTTTAGACTACAGCTCCCATAATCCCTGACCATTGGGTATGCTAGCTAATGCTATTGCTGCTGCATCGCTTGGAGCATTACTTTCTAAAAGGAATTTGCTCTGTTACTTATTACTGAGTGTTGTTGTTGTTGTTCATGTTAACTGCCATGCCAGGAAGTACTGTATATACTCGAATATAAGTCTAGTTTTTCATCCCTAATTTTGGGCTGAAAAAGGGGCCCTCGACTTATATTCAGGTCGGTACTTTTAGCCACTGAGGTGAGTGCTTGGGTCAGTGGCTAAAAGTCATTTTAAACATCATGCACCGTGTCTCCTGACCCCCCTCTGCATCATAGGGGAGCGGCGCGCAATGTTTAAAATGACTTTTAGCCACCAAGACAAAGTTATTTTAAACATCACACACCATTCCCCCAGCTCACAAAGGAGGAGCTGCCAGACCCTGCTGCATTTCCCACCCTAGACTTATACTTGAGTCAATAAGTTTCCCCAGTTTTTTGGGTTAAATTAGGCACCTCGACTTATACTCACGTCGACTTATACTTGAGTACATACAGTAATTTATTCCTTTGCTTGTAATGGCTCACAAACTGTTTTTGTTATGGTTTGTCAGGTTGGATCTGACTTCTAGTGACCCAAACAGGGCTTTCAAAGTGAGTTAAAGAAGTGGTTTTACCAGTTCCACACCCTCAGTGAGTTTCCATGGCCAAACAGAATTTCGAACCCAGACTTCTTGGGTCCATCACTCTGTCTACTGCGTCACACAGGGTATCTGTTCCCTTATAGTTACACCATCTAAAAATGCATGAAAATGTTCTCCCATTTCCCTCACAAAGTATCTCAAATATCTCCCTTGTGACTTCTAACAGTAAACATGATCAATACAAGATAACATTAACGAAATTAAACACCAAATTAAATATATGCTCACACTGTCTTCTCCTACAGGCATCACTAAGCTTCCTGGCAGAAAAATAGCAATAACCCTGGGCCAGCTGCGCACTCCCAGAGAACCAATAGAAGGAGGGGCTTGTAAGTTGTTTCTGGGTGCCTTCATATTTAAAACCCTGGAAAATACAGCAGAAATTGCGACTCCCATACACGATTATTCATTATTAAACAAAACTGAATTTAATTTGAACAAATCTGTCTGCCAGACAACCTTTACAGTCTATTTAAACCTGAATGTCCACAGAGAAATACTGTGTATCACAATTAATTTGGAATAAATGTGGCTTACTATTCCCAGTGTCCATGATCTGATATGACCACCGTCTTTATCAACAACCTGGATCTTTTATCCTGAAGGCTTACATATCAGCTAAGCATATGTGTTGTGTTTGGACAAATTTGTTAAAAAGTGGCTAAATCTGAGTGTGCATTTCACAACAAACCTGTTCTCACAGTGCTTCTTCCCACTAGGAATGGGTCTTTTGTAAAATTAATGGATATTAATTGCCTACTCATGACCAAAATACACCGAAATAGAGATAGCTCACAATATAAGCATATAAGAATATAAGAAGAGCCCTGCTGGATCAGGCCAAAGGCCTATTTAGTCCAGCTTTCTGTATCTCACAGTGGCCCCACCAGATGCGTCTAGGAATGCACAAAACTAGATATCTGTCTCCTGATACCACTCCCCTGCCTCTGGTTTTAAGACCCTGTTTTAAGGCTAGAGATTACACATCTCCATCATGTTTTGTAAATTGTAACTGATGTCTTGAAACAGGAAAAGTTCTGTAATTCTATAACACAGGTGCGTTTGGTGCAGGACCCGGGAGAGGGTCTTTTCTGTGGCTGCCTGTAGACTTTGGAACTCCCTCCCCTGGGAGGCGTGACTGCCCCCCCCCCCAATCATTGCAAACAAAGACCTTCCTCTTCCGGCAGGCATTCCTTCAGTGACTGGGTGGTGCCTTGATCAAGTCATTTAGGCAGCAGTCCCAGACTTGACTATGTGGAGGGTTAAGGCCCCTTGCACTCATAACTTTATAAGCCTAGGTCAAGAAATGGCGCCCCCTAAGAAACAGCTGAAATTGGAACCCCAACTGGCAGGAAAATGAAGGGCAGCCTTTAAAGCAGGGGTGGGGAACCTTCATCCCTCCAGATGTTTGGGACCACAAATACCGCAGTCCTTTACCATTGGCGATCAATGATCAGAATTCTGGGAGGGGCCGTCCAAAACATCTGGAGGCTCCCTGCCAACTTGCCTGGCATGTCTGCGTCAGGAATGGGGAAAGTTACTTTTGTCGACTCCATGGAAATAATGGGAGTCTCAGAATAATCAGCCTGTCCATGTTTCCAGACATTGCCCCCCCCGGCAATCTTGACCCTTTCTTCCCACCCAACTCTGCCACTGAAACAAAACATAACCCCCCTGAAACAAAACATAACCCCCCAAAATATACCCCCTGCCTACACAGACAAGAAGCCCAGGAGCTCCGGGGTGGGGTGGGAAAAATCTCTTTGCTATTCTTGGGCAAGTGCTACTCTAAGCTTGCAACCCGACAATGCCGACTCTTTGCGGTGGAACTTCGGCTAAAATTATAAAGGGCCAGACCCTGTGGGCGAGAGAGTGCAGGAACGGCCCTGTTGGTGAAGGCAGGGGGCAAAGACGGAAAGCAACTCCGCTTCCTTGAGAAAGGATTCCTCCCGGTCAGGGTAACGGCTGTCCAAAAAAGTTAACCACACTTTCTCCAGAGGCCTCGTCCTTGGACGATGGGCTTCCGACAGGAGCCCACAGGAAAATGGGCTTGCCCTGAGCTTGGGAATGTTGTTCCTTTTTTAAGAACATAAGAACATAAGAAGAGCCATGCTGGATCAGGCCAAAGGCCCATCTAGTCCAGCTTCCTATATCTCACAGTGGCCCCACCAAATGCCTCTGGGAGCACACGAGACTAGATATCTGTCTCCTGATAGCACTCCCCTGCATCTGGCCCTTGAAGTACCCTGGTTTTAAGCATGGAGATTACACATCTCCATTATGGTTTGTAACCTGTGATGGACTTTTCCACCAGGAATCTGTCCAATCTCCTTTTGAAGGCATCCAAGCCAGATGCCATCACCACCTCCTGTGGCAGGGAATTCCACAGACCAACAACTCACTGGATAAAGAAGTATTTTATTTTGTCTGTTTTCCCTCTCCCAACCCTCAATTTGAGTGGATGTCTCCTATTGTGGTATTTTGCAAGAGGGAGAAGAGTGTTCCTCTATCCACTTTGATATAGTGTTGATACAAAAAAAAATACTTCCTCAGCTAATGCAAGGATTTCCACTAAGCACAAAGGGAAGTGCTGAGATATGACCTTATCCTCTCTAAAATTCAAGAAGCCCCAGAGTTTCAGCCACATAAGCCAAGCTCCAATATAGTATTATTTGGGTTGATGGGAAGGTAGCCCACTTGAATACCTCTGTAAATATTTTTATAAATTAGCATAGAGATGGGCACGAAATGAAAAAAAATTTCGTTCCGTTATTCATTATTTGTTTCATTACGTAACGAAACGAATAATGAAAATTGTGATGAAATTGGAACAAACTGAACAGAACCACAAAAATTAGGTTTGTTGCATTTCATTTTCGTTAATGGTGACGTGCAATGAAATGAGCTGTTTTTAAATGTTAAAAAACGTCCTGAATATCAGTAAAAACCCAGCAATAATTATTTATTCTGCCTGATAATACCTACCAGGGGGGTTGGAGTCCTTAAAACATGCATTTATGTCTTTTCTCAGATCGCTGTATTTTTTCCTTTAAGGGGAGTTAGGGGACATCGACCCAAAATGGCTCCCAGAGGCCTAATATTGATTTCTTGGGTATTAAAACACCCTGGACATCCGTAAAAATGCAGCAATAATTATTTGAAATTATTACCTACCAGGGGGTTGCGGTCCTTAAAATGTTTGTTTTTGTCTTTCTCCCATCGCGATGTATTTTTTCTTTTCCCTTTAAGGATGACACAAAATGGATTCCAGCCACAAGATGGATGCAAGCCATGTGATGGGATCATGTAAATTCTTGGACAATTTCAACCAATAGCATGCCCAGGTTGCAGACTGGGTAGGTGTGGCAGCTACAGAGGGCATAAAAAGCTGTGGCAGCCCCCATCCTCCTTGCAGTCTGCGGTGGGAGTTAGGGTGGGATTGCTGTTTCTGCGACTCATTACTTTAGGCCAGCCAGGCAGGCGTGTGTCTCTGTGTTCCTGCTGGCTGCAGCCTGGCTCTTAGGGGAGAGAAAGAAGATATTTCTCTTGCAGTCTCCCTGTGTGCGTGCGTACTTCTCGGTGAGTACCCTCCTGTGCCCCGCAGTGCAGTCACTTGGCGGCTGCTTTACGCCCTGGGCAACGCCCACCACTGTCTCTGCAGCCTCCCTGCATACCTAGTCTATACTGTGTCTCTGCCAGCATCATTTTTTTAGTGTTTTCCCTCTGGTCTGGGGCTTTGGGGGATGTCCATGCACAGAAATGCTTTAAGTCGCGCAAAAAGCGGGTAAAAATGAAAACTGAAAAACAAAAAAGAAACATTTTTTTCAAAAAAATCACGAAAAATGAAAACGAACCAAAACAGACCCACAATGAAAAACCAAAACATCATTTTTTCAATTCGTGCCCATCTCTAATCTAGCATTATTAGGTTATCTGTACTTATGACAATCAGATAACAAGCATAGGGTAGCTGCATGAAAAACAGGACTCTTTTGACAATTGTGAAGAAAACAGAAATCCATCAAATGTAGCCTGCTGAGTTCTCTCAGTTATACAACAGTGAAAGATGGAGGATACGAAGAGGTTCATCAAAAATCTGGGGGAGTAAAGAGAAACTTCCTTCCAATGGGTAAGCAACACTCATGTGCATCAGGATGATGCAGTGTGCCAGTACGTATAGACGAAAATAATAAAAATAAATAAATTTGGGATTCATGGTAGGGGAAGCACTTCCTGCAGACACCCATTCAGATGGTTCCCTGACCTCTTTTTCATCTGGCCCTTCTAATATGCATTATTCTATTTAAACAGCTACCAGAAGCCATGTTTTAAAGCGTATTCGGAGAACTGTCAAGTAACAATTCTTTTTAAAGAAAAATTAGCAATCAGACTCAGCACACATACAAGTCAGTCTTCTCACTTTTTATAGCCAGTTAACTTACAGGGGAAATTTTTTTAAAACATCTTTCCATACACCGTCATGTATGCAAATCTATTTTGTCTTTTTTTTTTTTAGTGACACTCCTTTTTGGCAACAAGTAACATGCAAATTGTCTAGATTTAGAACCATGCGGCGACACATCTTGTTGGCTAAATCTCTCTCTCTCTCTCTCTCTCTCTCTCTCTCTCTCTGTGTGTGTGTGTGTGTGTGTGTGTGTGTGCATTCATAGAGACATAGGTGCAGGTCTCTAAAAGAAGCCTTGTGCATATGGAATTCTATAAGGCATGTGATAAATGTACATTATAGGCATTCTTATACATGTTTACAAAGCAAACAATACAAGTGCAGGAGCAGGCAATATCTGGCAGTTGTTTATGCCAGTCAGGTTTTCTTAAGGTGACTTGAGAGGCATTCTGCAAACATCTAGTGGCCAGTTGGAAACTCCTTCCCCAGCAGCGTTTTGGAATGTATCTCCCATTTCTTCATATAAAGAAGCACCAGCCAGCTTGGGCCCCCTTCCTCCCATAACATTTTCAGAACTGTGTCTACAAAGTAATCATATCTGCAGAATATAAGGCACAATATTTTGATGCAAATTTTATCTTTTCTTAGAATTAAATAAAAATAGATTGAAATATAATATCAATATTTATGGGACAACAAAAGATAGATAGAAAGAAAGAAAGGAAGGAAGGAAGGAAGTGAACACTCAGTACTACAGTGACCCCCCACCTATTGCGGGGGTTAGGGACCTGATCCGACCCACAATAATTGAAAATCCGCGATATGCGGATGCAGGTCAGGTCAGCCCTGGGTCACCTAGCTGGGGGCTCTTGTACTTACCGGAGGCCTCAGAAATGATTTTCGGCAATCCGGAAGTCACTTCTGGTTCTCAGGGAGGCCCTTTTGGGGCCTCCGGAAGACCTGGGAAGACCCTTGCAGGCCCATTCAGGACAGTGCCAGTTTGGGGGTAAGTGTGGGAGGCCTGAAACAGTCCTTTCCCCCCATAACCCAGGGGACCTTTTTTCATATACTGTGGTCCCGTGATATAGTGGGACCGCAGTATATCAACCGCAAAATGGTGGAGGACCACTGTATAAAAATATTGTTTCTTGCTGCAGATTGGCCTCAGGCTGGAATGTCAGGAGCACAGGTCTGTCGTGGGTGGTGGCCCATCCCAGAGTGGGCAAGGCTGCCCCAATGCTGATACAGATGTCCCTCTCCATTCACCGCTGACACGGTTGTCCCTCTCCATTCACATATTCAAACACACACACACAAACATAAAATCAATCATGGATAAAACGTGGATACTCCTCCTTCTTGACTGCCCCCTCCCTTGTTAAGCCTTTGAAATGCATCCACTGGCTCCAGTGGAGGCCTTCCATTTTCTTTTGCGTTCCTTCTTTTCCTTTCTTTTGAAACCTGATTACAGCGGGGCAGCAGCAATAACTTCAGGCAATGCCCTGCGGTCAGGGCTATCCGGCTATCCGTTACCTTCTCACCAGCAGCTGTCATCATAATGCTCCTGATGGTGCAATTATAAGGGTGTGTGTTTTTAAAAAAACAGACTGTAGAACAAAGGTAAGGATGGTAATACAAGGCCAGCCAGTGGCTGTATAGGCCTGCAATGGATAATTTCCTACCGCAGGCAGAGGGTGGCCAGTGGGACTCTCCTTAGGGCGTTTCTCACCAAACGTCTCATTTTGAGAAGTCAACAGAGCAAGGCATCCAGTTGAAAGCCACCAAGAATATTGTGATATATTGAGCTAAAGACTTTTCACAGTGAAACGCAAATGTTGATAAAATGTTGCTTTAACAGTCCTGATGCAGCCTGCATCTTTCTTGACTTATATCTAAGGAGGATGTGCCTGGCAAAATCTACCTTCCCAAGAACCTTCAGATTTGACATGTAAGAGCAACTTTCCTGGCCATATCCATCGTACTATGAACTTTGGGACCTTTAATCTCTTCACATTAGTGCATGCCTGATGAATTGGATGGGCCTGAGCTATGAAAGCTCACAGAAGGAATGATAATGTTTTAGGACCCCATAACAGTATAATCCACTCTTGCACTGGTATTTTGTGTTGATCATACAGCTCCCTTTTATTTTTCAGAGTGAAACGCTAGTCTTATGGGTGACAGGCAGCTCTTCCATCAGTGAGGGTGGGCCAACTTTTCCAGTCCTTATTGGCCCTTTGTACACGACCCCTAAACTCCGCTGCAAATGGCTCCCAGCTCCAGAGCTTAAAATTGTTTCCCCACCAGCTCCAGAGTTTACAGATAATTAAGTGCGACCCCGCCCACCTAAGCACGTCCCAGCACACTTTTCAGGTACCTGCTCTCTGGAGGTGAAAATTCCTGATGCGGATATAACGTAGTGACTTCCCGGCTCTCCTTGCTTCTGTTTGTTCTTTTTTTGCCCCCCACCCCTTTAAGATATCTGAATGCAGTGCAGGGATGGCAGAACGGAGGTGAGCAGCATTCCTTTCTTCCTTTTTTTCTCCCTCCCCTCACGCAGCCAGCAGCCAGGAGTGCGGAGGGGGTGGGAACGCAGGAACAGTGACAAACCCCTAAGATCTCTGGTCCGAATTTAAGTGGCCAGTGAATATTAGGGGTCATGTGAAAAGGCCCTCAGTTCACTATCTAAGGTGAGTAGTATGTCTTATGTCAGGAAAGGATATGGTGCTGCCACATTTGATGGTACTCATTATGTTTTCCATGCTACTTAAATCTGCCATAGAGGCATCCTCAACTGCTGGTAGATGGCAACATGGTATTACGTTATGTTGTCTATAGCTAATGCTACAGAATGGAGCTATCAGGACACACATTAGGGATGAACTGTATGAATGACCCTCCTTAAGGTCCCTACTGCCTGCTTCTGCCTGCCCTCAGACACTGGCATCCAGTCCACCTCCATTCCCAGGAATAATCCCTTCTAGCCAAGAAAAGGGAAGATTGTGTCAGATGTTGTTGAATTTGGAGATGGCGTGGAAGAAAAAAACTCCATCCAAAGCTGAAAGCCCCCCCTCTCTCCCCCCAAACACATTCCCTACCTTACCCACAAATCTCTGGGATACGTTCTGTTGACTTCATTGGAACAAGCATCAGGTTCTCGTGTGCACTTTTTCCAAGAATGAACCACAACTGATCAAACACAAAGGATCAAGAGCCGTCATAATCTTGTGCTACTTCAAGTGCAATATTCATCAAAGAAATGTGCTCACAAATCCAGCTGGAAGTAATAAAATGTGGGTAGTCAATGCATACACAAATATCAACATGACTTTAATATTCCATTTTGTCCTGTTCCACTTCTCCACATTTCTCTTTACTTTACCTGCAGCTCGGAAAGCTGCCCCCCACCCCAAAATGGAAAGGTTTAAGACCTGAAGCAGATCAAATGTTATCCCACCTGCTTCCCCCCCCCACCCCGTCCCTTCTCTCTTTTTTTTTCTTTTACTGGAGTAAAAGTTTTGTCTTCTCTATAATCCTGAGTACTGCTATTAGAAATGGTCACATTTCCCCATTCTCTTAAACCATAAAAATAAACCTAAGCAAACAATGTTCATGGGAAATAAATATCTGTGAAGATTCTCGGTCATCCTGGGTGTCACTGGCTTTCTTTTGCATCTTTTTTCCCAAAGTGGGTAATACAGAGTGGAAATCATGAGGTGACCCCCTGGTGTAGGTCCAACTTCTGGTGAAATGTGTTTTCTAGTGCAAAATTCTGAGGCACACCTCAGCATTCTAGGATGGCAAGATTGAGTAACACCACCTGATATGCAAACTAAGCCTGTTCCCTTAAGAAACAAACTTAAATAGTAACACCACTAAAGAGTGGTGTCCTTAGAGGTCCAGCTAGAACATGCTTGGGGGCTTTGTTCAGTGAGCTGAGATTTCAGGTAGCCTTTAACTGTTTGCTTTGTTTGTTTATACAATGGCTTTACAAACACTCTTCCTTTAAATTGCCCATTAAAGACAGGCTTCCTTTACCCAACCCTGACTGCAGGGTTCCCATATTTGGAAAAAGTGGGAACATCTCTCAAAGAGTAGGAGGGGGAAAGCCATTAAATTTAAAATAAAACTTACAATTGAAGCTGTACCCTGCCAAAAAAAAAAAAAAACTCAACAGAAAAATAAGCTTGAATGACTTCTTGGCCATGTGCCTTTATTTGTATGGGGGGGGAGAAGGGGGATGTGATCTGCTTAAGACCACAGTCTAAATTCCCTACTCTTGATTTGTATGGTTTTGTGAGACTGCTTGTGGCAGACAAGTCTTGTGCTCTGTGCCATTTGCTGGCTTGATTTATACGGGAGACTACACACAGATGGGTGCAACCCTTTTTTGCTTTAAACAGCTGGTGTATCCTGAAAGCACCATATATGGTGAACAAGGACAGTGCCTCTCAATGGCTTGAAACATTCCAGCTGCAGTGCTGGAACATTCTTTTTTTTTTACTATAGTACCGTGAGCAAAGCAAGGGAGCTTTCTGCTATTAATAGAGCATCTTGGGGGAAAAGAGGCACCTGATGCTGTGGCGCGTTGTTGGCAAGTCTACACCCTGCATCTCTGACCACATAACCCCAGGGCTAAAAGTAGGACAAAATCATCACTGCTCCCACTGCTATTCTCCTAGCACTATACAAATATATTTGCAATGCACACTAAACAAAGTGATCCAGAAAAAACGATCCAGTGAAAAGTCTCTAAAGTTTTTAATGCAAAGCAAAACCCTGACTTCAAACGAAGGACAAAGTTCTCCCCTTATTGTGATAGAAATTTCACGGTGGGGAATCGGTGTTAAAGACACAACACAGGAGGGAGAGAAATGCCATAAGACAGTGGTGGCGAACCTTCCGTACTCCATATGTTTTGGACCACAACTCCCAGAATTCCAAGCCTAGTTTGCCAGTGACAAAGGACTGTGGGAGCTGTGGTCCAAGACATCTGGTGTGCCAAAGGTTTACTGACATTGCCATAAGACATTGGTCAATGTCAAAAAACCTCAGTCCTGAAGAACCAAATACTAAGATTTAAAATTCTTAATAACAATATAACATCCCTTCTAGTGTTTGGAAGCACACATTGGCCACAAACCCAGATGCTTGAGCAAATTTATTTCTTGCTCAACTCAACCAGATGGAAGGCTGCCTGCATATTTTCCTTTGTGCCTATTTAAGAGCAAGCACCGGAGTCTCTGGGCATGATTCAGTCAAAGATAACAAGATGTCACAGTGTTTACTTAAAGACTGGTATTTTGAGGCATTTATACAGGATACTGTATATCTTTTTGTCCACCTAATATAGATGTTTTTAGGCAATTGTTTACCACTGGTCTTACCAGTTTTTTAATTTTGTGCAAAATGGAAACTGAAAGTTCATAGAAAGGTTTCCAAAACCAGAGGGGAATGCTTGTGGGGTCCTTGTGGTTGTGTGACCCTGTTTTCCCACCCAAGGGTCTGTAGGTTGTATCCAAAAGAAACGTGGGAAAAATTGAAAAATTCTAAAAAATTCAGTATTTGGCTTTGCCTCACAGCTGGGAAGGCGCTAATAAGCATCCAAGGGGAAGCCTGGCTCCACCAAATGGCCTGCAGTGTCCTTCTCTTCTTCCCGGCCGGAGCTGGCAGCAGCATTCTCTTAGTGTTTTTCTAAATAAACAAGATGTCACTCCTCCCCTGTTTACCCTGGAAGACTGGTATTTTCCAGGCATCTTCCACAGGATGCATGAGCCCGACAGCCTGCTTTGCTCTGCGAGCCAGCATAGCCCTAGCCCAGAACAAACCATGTTTTCAGGGGAGGGGAGGAGGGGCGCAGGGCTGAAACAAGCACTGTGGCAGGGCTGCTTAGAAGGAGGGGATGGAGGAGGCCTCCGCTGGGACCTGGGCTAAAGGAGGCGGGTGGACCGGGGGCTACTGGAATGGCTTTTAAGCTCCGGAGCTGGGAGCCATTTGGTCCGGGAGGAAGAGCCGTCTCTGAGGGGTCCCTAAGATGGGTTCCTTAAATATATTATCTTTCTTTTATCTTGGAATCCCTCTTCTCTCTCTCTGTCTTTTCTTTTTTTTTTTTCCCCACCTCTCTCTTTCAATTCATACCCTTTCCCCTCTTCATAAAACATGATCATTTCTAGCCTGCTTTGGATGTATGTCTAGCAGCCTGTCTACTGTAATTAAAAATGTAAAGTGAGCCTGAAGGACAGTGGAAAGTCGTGCAGAACACTTTCTGCCTTCTTTCCTTCCTGCCTTCCTGCCTTCCTTCATCCTCTTCCCCTCCCAAAGCTGGACCTGCTGAAGGCATCTGCCTTGGCCACAGTGTGGAGAGCAAGATGGGCTTTTGGGTCTTATTTGTGTTCCTGGAGAGTCAGTTTTCTCAGGTCTCCACTGGACACAAGTCCAGAAAAGGGCAAAATGTATTTAAAAAAACAACACAGGTAAGTGGGAACTTTGCTAGAGAGCGGGCTGCCTCAATCTGTGTCCCCTCTGTCCTTCTTCATTGACACCGGCAATGGCATGAACCTTTTAGAGGAAACTGCCCAAACTGCAAATCAGAAACTAATTTTTTTGAAAGACTGGCAATACAGCAATTTAACCTGAATACAGGTGCCTGTGAAGGGATGATAGATAGATACAGAAAGGGCTCTGAGTGCCACCTTTAGCACCCATGCCAGAATATCAGCTTTGTGTTCAGCCAAACAGACCCAGGTTGCGCACTGAAAAATTTTATAATTTTTCATATTTCTGTTTACTTACTATTTCATAATAAAGTAATTATAAAATACTTTCTTTGTGTTTATTTGATTCCTATTCAAGAGAAGATTTATATATAGTCAATATAGGATGGAGAGTTAAATTTTTAACATTTTCTAAAAGGTGACAAGATGTTTTTTCATGAAACAAGTGTGCCTTTGCCAAAAAAGGTTAAAACACTGGCTGAAACCACATTAACTGTTGGTTTAAAAAACTTCCCTTAAAAATGCTCAATTATTTGCTTCTCTAAAAAGGTGCAACCCCAGAAAATATGCAGTATTTAGCTCCATACCCCATTTCCTGCCACTTCCTGTTGGTCCGGCTTGTCGATTCTTCATTGAGAGCACATGAAACATGTGGAAGGAAAGTGGGCAGTTTTGCAAAATGAGAAACTGCAGTGGTTGAAAGACTGCTTACTGGTAATCACCCGGGGAGGGGAATTATAGATAGATAGATAGATAGATAGATAGATAGATAGATAGATAGATAGATAGATAGATAGATAGATAGATAGATAGATAGATAGATAGATAGATTGATTGATTATTGGGCCTTTGGCTGTAAAATAAAATTTATATAGATAGATAGATAGATAGATAGATAGATAGATAGATAGATAGATAGATAGATAGATAGATAGATAGATATAGATATAGATATATAGATATATATGGAGACTTAGAAAATCGACCCCCCAAAAAGGGACAAGATGTGCAGTAGGCAAATAGAGACGGGCACAGAGCAGAAAAATATTACCCTGGTGACAGGACATTAACTGCACATCAAACACCACATGACCGCCCCCCAAAAATATGCATAAAATCAAGATGCGCAGAAAACTTTAGTGAGACCATGGCCAAAATGTGTTCCAGGGAATCCTGGTTGGTCAAGGCTTCAGTGTGAAATCCATAATGGCAGCCCAGCTTCCCTGGAAACAATTTCCCCACAGTAATACAGTGGCACGTCCTGAAGTGCATTCCTAGTCCACACATTACAAAGGTGAGGCCCAGCCATCTTGACTATCACTTCAAAGGAACCGAATGCATAGTGTAGAAGTTTCTTGAGAATTTTTATCACATCCAGATGTTCATCACTGAACAAGTTCAGGAGGATCAGTTTCCAGAAAACAGAAGTTTTTAAGGTGATACCTTCCAGATGTACTGGGCAAAATAAAGAATAACTGTTGACATCCATTTCAGTAGCATTGATATACCTTCACTGATACATATGAGACCTATTCAAATGGTATTGTATCCAGCAGCAGCACTCATAGGAGAGGCCCTGCCTGTTCCGTTGATGTTTTTCCCACACGGGCAGCAACAAATCTATGGAGGAGAAATTCCTGCTCACACAGAAGCTATACAAACGAACAAGAACCTTATAATATATGGCTTCTTACTCATGTGTAGATTCCACGTGAGAAGCAACAATTGCTTTTCCACTGTCATTCTCCAGTCATGGAAACTCATTGGGAGTGTGGAACTAAGACAACTCCTTAAATATATTATCTCACTTATCTTGGAATCCCTGTTACAGTCCTTATAAGTCAGTTCCAACTTGACAGCACATAACAGCAAAAAAAGGATAAGAAGCTTTGGATGTGGTAGTGGCTTCTCTGCTACTATGAGGAAATGTGAAGTGAGCCTGAAGGACAGAGAAAGTCTAGACCAGTGTTGGCAAACCTTAAGCCCTCCAGATGTTTTGGACCACAACTCCCACAGTCTTTTGTCATTGGCAATCTAGGCTCAGAATTCTGGGAGTTGTGCTCCAAAACATCTGGAGTGCCAGAGTTTTACCACCACTGGTCTAGATCAATCCACTTTCCACTAGAGCCAACAGCAAAACATCTATTCATTCCAGGACACTGCAGCTTTCTTTTCTACCAAAAGAGCTATTATATTATTAGTTAAGCTGCAGTCAACACTAAGAACATTTCATTTTTCAGCTGATTTGCCAGTAAGCCCATCTATTGGTCACTGATTAGATGGACTTAGAAGTATTATTATTGGAATATTGAGAAATCCTGCTGGGGGAAGAATCTGCTATTGTCCTTTAATTTCTCTTCCTTTTCCCCTTTTTGTGTGTTGCTTCACACACAGCTCATTTCAACAGCCCTTGTCCTGCTAAAAGCACACAGGCTTCTGTGTGTAAACAATTCCTTAAGTTTCACCCTTCAACTGCTCGAATAAGCAAAACCCAGAACAAAACAAAAACCCAACTTAGCTGCATGCTTAACTTTTAAGTTTACACTATGGGGATTTAGCTTTAGATATTAAGTGAAACCCAGTAGTCAGCAGTCTCTGTAATAAATCACTGCTAAATTAAAGTTCAATTATATTTTGAGTTCCAAAAATACTAATTCCCCATGTTTGGAATCACTTTGGCCCCTCGTCAGCTTTTTCTTTGTCGTTTTCTTTTCCCCGACCAAGTGAGTGAACTCCTTGCTATACTGATCTCTGATTCCTGCTTTCTCATTACTGCACCAGTAAATACACCTTCCCAAAGAGGACACAAGATCATTCACTATATGATTCAGCATGCCCTTCTGAAGCACACTGAAACTGTGACAACTGGATGAAACGCTACATATCACCAGATTAAGGAATTTTTCTGTCTCAATGGGTGGGCCAGTTTAAGATCTCTGGACTAAAGCCCATTCCTGTAAGAAAGTGCTAGGTCATAACCATGCACTCATGTAGTAAAATAATAATCAAAGAATGGCAGTCATGAATGCACATGTTTGGCTTGAGCAAACTGCATTCCACTTTTCATTAAACTGAGGGCTTTGAGGATACTAAAGATAGAAGAATGTCTTAGCATGTGCAGTCCACAATGATATTCCTCTGCCAGGACCTGTGTGGAATAAGGACACTGAGATCGGAGCCCAACCTACTCTCTGGTCTTTTGGAGATAGTCCAACATGATCATTTGTTGTGTGTGTTTGAGCCCAATATTTGTGTATTTCCCGACATTCTCTCTTTTGGGGGGGAGGGGGAATCAAGTGATTGAAGAAATGCAGATGGCTGCGATTTGAGGCAGGGAGTTCCACTGTGCCATCAGAATTATTTCTGACAGAATAATTTGCCCACACCTAACCCAGAGGAGAAAGAGGAGGAGGAGGAGGAGGAGACTAAATAAATAAATAAATAAAGGAGGAGACAGCTGTTATGAATCTGGGAAGTGATACCATTGCTCTAACAAAAGAGAGTGGGGGGGGAGAGAAAGATCCTAAAGTCCTTAAGTGAATTTCTGACCTAACCACAAAGATTCAGGCAGCTGCACGCAGGTAGATACAGAGGCACACTCCATCCTCATAGTGCAGGCATGTCCAAACGTCGGCCCTCCTGATGTTTTGGACCACAACTCCCAGAATTCCAAGCCTGTATTTCCAATGGCAAAGGACTCTGGGAATTGTGGTCCAAAACATCTGGAGGGCCAAAGTTTGGACATGCCTGCCATAGTGTAACAAACATAATTTTTAAAAGAAGGGGGAAACCCTCCTCACCACTTCAGTGACTGGAGTTTGTGTGAGGTGAGGTGTAGTCCATGTGTGAAGCCCTTCATCTACTTCTCTAACACAGTGTCGCCAAAAGCACTGACTGAAACTTTCAATCACGTTTTCCCCTTACTTTTCATTGCACTTTAAAAAATTAATTCCACAATTCCCAAATGCAACATGAGGCAATTGTGTGTTTGGGTGGCAGTGGTGTGTGTGTGGGGGAGGATATCATTCTACTCTGTGGTCTTTGCTCCATGGCAGTGGTTCCCAGCTTTGGGTGAACCAGGAGTTCTTAGACTATAAATCCCATAAATTCTAGACACCATAGCTGGTGGTAAAAGCTTCTGGGAAATGGAGTCCAAAAACACCTGAGTTACCCAGGTTGGGGACCACTGCTCCATTGTCATAAATAATACAGTATTTTTCCATATATAAGACACCCCCATGTATAAATTGACCCCCAATTTTCCAACCCAAAATTAGAGATTCTCAAACACATGGTTCTCTTCTTGGCTTACTTCCATGTTTAAGACAACCCTTAATTTTAATTCTAAAAATTTTGGACAAAAAGATAATACTGTACTGTACTTGTTTGCTTATTGTTTTAGTAATTGACTTAATGTGGTGTATGTTCATTAGCATACATTAGATTCCTTTGTGATCTGAGTGTGTACATGGCCTTGGCCTTGCCAAGATACATTACAGTGGGATCATTTTCTTCATACAGTGGAATCTTAGAAGCTTTTGATTGACCATTTCTATTTTTCTCATAGCTTCCTGTAGGCCTGGGGCTTCTGAAGTATGGGGAAAAGAGTACGGATGTCACACAGTCATTCCCAACCTTGGGTAACTCAGATATTCATGGACTACAATGTCCAGAGGTCTTCACCACTAGCTCTGCTGGTCAGGGTTTCTGGATTTTGCAGTGCAAGAACACCTGAGTTACCCAAGGTCATCTTTTCCAAACCAGTGAGTTTGAAAAACCACTGAGGTAACATTGTCATTTCTAATGGAAGTTTTCCTCATTGTCAGGGAAAATGAGTGTTTCAAGACACTGATCAAATATCTCATCCTAAAATATATGTCCCCTTTCTCTGCATTTAACTTTGATATTTCATTTATTTCAAAACCCAGCCTCTAATATTTCAATATATTCTCACATTGCCACCATATGTGGAAATAAGAACCTAATTCCTTACATCCTCTCCAAAATAAATTAGAATATCCATATGATCCATATAATCCATATAATTTATAATTTAATTTCATCAGAGTCAAATACCATCTCTAAACAAAAACCATTTATAAACATTTTGCTTCATCCTTGTAGACATATACTTTAAAATTATTTTGCTGCATACAGTGATACCTCTTAAGACAAATGTGTCATCAGAAAAAAAACTTGTAGGAAGAAAAAAAATCCTAGGAATATACATGCTTCACATGACAAAAATTCCCTATGGGATGCTTCGCAAGATGAAAAACCTTCCTGCATGTACCCAGGGAAAAAATGTTTACTTTTGTCTTTATTCTAGCTTCCGAAATGGATTAATCCATTTTCAATGCATTCCTGTGGGAAACTGCATTTCGGAAGACAAAATTTTCTTAAAACAAATTGACCCATAGAATGAATTAAATTTATTTTAAGAGGTACCACTGTGTATTCTTTCTCTGTATATATCCAAAATCAGATTCCTGTGGTCCTTTAATGACATCTTGTTGGTACTTTGCTTTGATGAATATACTATTAATTCCACTTGTGACTTTTTTCATTATCTTATTTTCATCTGCCTCTTCCTTGTGTACTCTTCCTTGTGTACTCTCATTTCTTCAAATTTTGTAATATATTTCACATTTCTTTTTACCCATTGTTTAACCCATTGTTCTAAATGAAATGAATATATTATTTCCAGACCTAATGCAGCTATTTTTTGCTCCCTGTTAACCATCCTTCCAACCAATCCTTTAATTTAATGATGTGTTTATTCCTTAATAAAGTTTAAATATTCCTTTTTATGTTTCCTGGAAAATTCTCTGTCTCTACTACAGGATATAACGGAGAAATTAATGGGATCAATACTTCTTGATACATTCTAAATTTATATGATATTTTTAGGGAAATGTTTTTTAGCTTTTCCACAATATTCTTATTATCATTATTGAAAGGATTGTCTCAAGATAGCCACTAGCATCTTAGATTTCCATCTTTGTCCATATTAAATTAATAGGCAGAGATAGAACATCTGGTATATGTCTTATAAATTAGATGTATAATATAATCTTGTATTAGGAAGGTTGAACCCTCCTAACGCTTGAGATTTATACTATCCCTTGTTATTAATCCTTGCACATTTATTTCGATTGCAAATGTATTCATCATATTTCACAATTCTTTCAACTCTTCTAACATCTTTATAGCCAACAATTCCTGAACGACAAAAAAAAAATAATATTAGGAAAAGTCTTCCTTGTACATAGTACTAGTTTACCAAACCATGGTAATCTAATCTTTCTAAATGCATCAAATTCATTTTTAATTTCTTGATGCAGCAGAAAATATTCCAAGCCTCTAGAAATAATTCTTATTTATTCTGTGCTGAGGTTGTTGCTTTCTCTTCTTGGCTTACTTCCATGTTTAAGACGACCCTTAATTTTAATTCTAAAATTTTTGGACAAAAAGATAATACTGTACTGTACTTGTTTGCTTATTGTTTTAGTAATTGACTTAATGTGGTGTATGTTCATTAGCATACATTAGATTCCTTTGTGATCTGAGTGTGTACATGGCCTTGGCCTTGCCAAGATACATTACAGTGGGATCATTTTCTTCATACAGTGGAATCTTAGAAGCTTTTGATTGACCATTTCTATTTTTCTCATAGCTTCCTGTAGGCCTGGGGCTTCTGAAGTATGGGGAAAAGAGTACGGATGTCACACAGTCATTCCCAACCTTGGGTAACTTAGATATTCATGGACTACAATGTCCAGAGGTCTTCACCACTAGCTCTGCTGGTCAGGGTTTCTGGATTTTGCAGTGCAAGAACACCTGAGTTACCCAAGGTCGAAAACCACTGAGGTAATATTGTCATTTCTAATGGAAGTTTTTCTCATTGTCAGGGAAAATGAGTGTTTCAAGACACTGGTCAAATATCTCATCCTAAAATATATGTCCCCTTTCTCCTTTCCTAAGTGCTATGTTAGGACAAATCTCTGCATTTAACTTTGATATTTCATTTATTTCAAAACCCAGCCTCTAATATTTCAATATATTCTCACATTGCCACCATATGTGGAAATAAGAACCTAATTCCTTACATCCTCTCCAAAATAAATTAGAATATCCATATGATCCATATAATCCATATAATTTATAATTTAATTTCATCAGAGTCAAATACCATCTCTAAACAAAAACCATTTATAAACATTTTGCTTCATCCTTGTAGACATATACTTTAAAATTATTTTGCTGCATACAGTGATACCTCTTAAGACAAATGTGTCATCAGAAAAAAAACTTGTAGGAAGAAAAAAATCTAGGAATTATTCTTCACATGACAAAAATTCCTATGGGATGCTTCGCAAGATGAAAACCTTCCCATTTTCAGGGAAAAAATGTTTACTTTTTCTTTATTCTAGCTTCCGGAATGGATTAATCCATTTTCAATGCATTCCTGTGGGAAACTGCATTTCGGAAGACAAAATTTTCTTAAAACAAATTGACCCATAGAATGAATTAAATTTATTTTAAGAGGTACCACTGTGTATTCTTTCTTTGTATATATCCAAAATCAGATTCCTGTAGTCCTTTAATAACATCTTGTTGGTACTTTGCTTTGATGAATATACTATTAATTCTACTTGTGACTGTTTTCATTATCTTATTTTCATCTGCCTCTCCCTTGTGTACTCTCATTTCCTCAAATTTTGTAATATATTTCACATTTCTTTTTACCCATTGTTTAACCCATTGTTCTAAATGAAATGAATATGTTATTTCCAGACCTAATACAGCTATTTTTTGCTCCCTGTTAACCATCCTTCCAACCAATCCTTTAATTTAATGATGTGTTTATTCCTTAATAAAGTTTCAATATTCCTTTTTATGTTTCCTGGAAATTTCTCTGTCTCTACTACAGGATATAACGGAGAAATTAATGGGATCAATACTTCTTGATACATTCTAAATTTATATGATATTTTTAAGGAAATGTTTTTTAGCTTTTCCACAATATTCTTATTATCATTATTGATAATAAGAATTATTATTATTATCATTATCTCAAGATAGCCACTAGCATCTTAGATTTCCATCTTTGTTCATATTAAATTAATAGGCAGAGATAGAACATCTGGTATATGTCTTATAAATTAGATGTATAATATAACCTTGTATTAGGAAGGTTGAACCCTCCTAACGTTTGAGATTTATAGTATCCCTTGTTATTAATCCTTGCACATTTATTTCCATTGCAAATGTATTCATCATATTTCACAATTCTTTCAACTCTTCTAACATCTTTATAGCCAACAATTCCTGAACGACAAAAAAAAAATAATATTAGGAAAAGTCTTCCTTGTACATAGTACAAGTTTACCAAACCATGGTAATCTAATCTTTCTAAATGCATCAAATTCATTTTTAATTTCTTGATGCAGCAGAAAATATTCCAAGCCTCTAGAAATAATTCTTATTTATTCTGTGCTGAGGTTGTTGCTTTCACTGTAATACTTTGCAGTGGTTCCCAACCTTGGGTAGCCCAGGTGTTCGTGGACTACAACTCCCAGATGCCTTCACTGCTAGCTGTGCTGGCCAGGATTCCTGTGAGTTGTTGTTCAAGAACATCTGGGGAACCAAGATTGGGAACTATAGCAGTTTACAAGCACTGGTTCATTGCATTCAACAAAATAATCTGAAATTAGTTGTTAATGTGCTTAGATGGAAATTCACTTAACATCTGGAGGGCCACGATTTGCCCACCTCAGAGAGAGGAATGGTGTGTGTGTGTGTGTGTGTGTGTGTGTGTGTGTGTGTGTGTGTGTGTGTGTGTGTGTGTGTGTGTGTGTGTGTGTGTGTGTGTGAGAGAGAGAGAGAGAGAGAGAGAGAGAGAGAGAGAGAGAGAGAGAGAGAGAGAACATTTAGCATTTATGTCCCAGTCTTGCAATACTGAAACTGGGGCCTCTTCCCCGTCTGTTTTATGTAAATAACATGTTTTTTAAATGTATAGCTATAGAAATAATAGGATATACAGTAGGACCCTGGTATCCGCTGGGGATTGGTTCCAGGCCTTCCTGTGGATAATAAAAACAGTGGATAAGAGAGAATGCCTGCTCACCCACCCTCAAACTGCTGTTTCCTAACAGTAGTTCGCTTTATGACTGCTGTTTTGAGACAGTATCTTGCTTTACGGCCACTGTTTGTGATAGTAGCTTGCTTTACAGATGCTATTTGTGACAATAGCTTGCTTTACAGCTGCTGTTTGTAACGACAGCCAGCTTTACAACTTGCTTCCTGGCTGCTGAATTATTTAAATTTTTTCCTCTGCCAACCATGGATAATTGAATCAGTAGATACGGGGGGTCCTACTGTACAAATATATTCAGGGATTGTGTTGTTCCAGAATCTACAGCACAGGCCTCTCCCCTGAAAGCAAATCATTTGAAATGCATACACCTACTTCTATGGGCATATGCCAAGAACTTTAGATGTATATTAAATTCTCCCAGGCGCAAATGAAAAAGTAATAGTTTCAAAACATAGTGATTGGGTAATCCAGGAAACAGTGTTGTGCCTGGCAAACGCCAAGGAAAAATTTAGAAGTTAGCCTCCCCCTTTTTCCCCCTCTCTTTTAAAAAAGAAATTCCCTCTAAATGCATATCAACACCACTTTACATTCTGGTATTTCAATTATCCGGAGGACTTTTCTCATTGCTCACTAATGAAAGGTCATCCAGATCTTCTCATCATAATGTGCCATAAATATATCTTGGCTAGCAGGGGGGAAAGCCACGTGAAATGTGTGGGAAATGCAGGCAGTATGGTATGAACAGAAAAAGTTCAAAATTACCCTCAGCCATTGCTGGGAAACCGTGTGCGATCTGTGAAATGCTGACTTTGGCTTAATCCCATTAACTTCAGTGGGATTAAGGGAGTTAACGACAGTTTGTGGAGCATACATCCTCGGTTTATGAATATGCAGGAATGTGGAGGTTTAGTCTACGGATTTTTAGAAGCTTTATTCTCCTTTGGGGAAAATTCTACTGTGGTAGGATTTGTGAACAGACCACGGGCAGATGGGCAAATAGGTTTGATACCTCAAATTTTCCCTGTATTTTTTTCTACACAACTGGCAATAGGTGTGAAGCAGGCGGGAAGTAAGGATATGCATCCTTCCAGTTCATTTGCATATATGTCCTTGCTTTTACACCTACAATTCTCATCAAAATTATTCAATGCCCTCCCTCCCATTGCAAATCAGGAAAACTAAGGAGAAAATATCATGCCCTCAGTGAGGAAGCTGAAGCTTGGACATCATTGGGCCATCAGACAGAGTTGTGATCTCACGACTACTTCAAATTCTGCCAAGGCTTGGCTGCAGAAGAAGTCCTGGAAGATTCTACAGTGGCCATCACAGTCACCTGACTGGACCCCCCCACAGGAAATCTCTGGTGGGATTTAAAGAAGGTGGTTGCAGCCACATAAATTCAAAAAATATTACTGAACTGGAGGCCATTGGTCATGAGGAACGGGCTGTGTTTCCTCAGGAACGCTGCCAGAAGCTGGTGTCTGGCTATGAATCTCGTTTACAGCCAGTCATAGGAGCAAAAAGGGTGCTCTACTGGGTACAAAAGCTGCTTGCAATGAAGGGGTTAAATACTGTTGAGGCTGCAGAGTTCATTAACTTTTGGATTTTCTATTGCATTTGGGGCAACCACTTGAAGCATCCATTGTGTTGAGCTATTTCAACTGATTTTGTCAGCTGTTCATTGCAAACAGCTGAAAGTCTGTAAATTTTTACAATAAACCTGATGTGCAATGGGGGGGGATTGGATATTTCTGATTACAACTGGAGGTTATTACAGTTGCCAGTATTTTGCTTGCCCATCTTCAAAGCCAGGACTTTTGTGAAGCAATATCACAATATGAGTTTTCAGAATTTAGAAGGACCAGTTCATAAGGAACATTGTTACTTAGCACCTGTGGGTTTTTTTGGAGTATTTTAAAATGTTTGTTGTTATGGGCTGTTAAGTCGTTTTCAACTTATGGTGATCCTTTATCAAGGTAATGTGAGATATTCAAATAGAAGTTTACAGTACTAGTTCCCTCAGTGAATTTCTGTAGTGGAACTAGAACTTGAATCCAGCTCCTTGGATTCTTTTTCCAACACACTATTCATTACATCACACTCTAGTGCAATTACTGTGACAATTAGTCATGAAGGTAATTCTAAGTGTAATGAGGAACAGTCTTCCAAAAGATATTTTCTAAGAAAATTTTAAGGTATTTTTGACAGAATATTTTCAGGTTTCATAATCTTCTCCAAAGTCACAAGGGAAATATTGTTTTCCTTTTTTTTTTAATTGGGGGCAGTAAATATTGGAACATGCATCAGAATTGCCCACTGCACAGTAAATCAAAAGTATTTGCTTGACTATTGATCTACTTTTGGTTCTTTTCATACACAATGTTCATGAGGCCGAGATATATCAAGAAAGAGATTTATTAATATTCTAAGTTACAAAAGAAAACTATGCAAAAAAGATTTTAAAAACCTGACAGACCCCAGATATAAACTTATTTCCCTGAAAATAATGCAGACTGGAGATGGACACGAAACGGCAAAATGGCATTTCGTGCTCGTTATTCGGGCCCTGGGGCCCACTTCAGCTCTTTACCGTTTTTTTGGGCCGGTGGGGGTTTGTTCCGCTGGGAGCCCTCCCGGGCCAGGCACCGCCGGTGCATGGTGGGAAAGCGTTCCCGCAGCCGCGGGAGCCCTCCCGGAACCGGGCGCCACCGTAGCAGGTGGCAAGCCTGCCGGGAGAATGATCCAGCAGCCACAGGAGTGCTCTCCTGGCTGGCTTGACGGTGCTGGCGGTGCCCGGAAGGGCTGGGGTTCTTTAAAAGCCTGCTCTTCCCCCACCCCATCAGGTGGGAGGAGAGAGCAGACTTTTTAAATCTTCTCCCCTCCCAAAGCTAGCACCGAGCGGCTACTGGGCACTGGCTCCGGGAGGGGGAAGTGGGGAGAAGGGGGACTCGCAGGGATCTTCCCCGCGTGAGTCATGGCAGCACCGGGTGCTGTCATGATGATCCAGGTGGGGAAGATCCCTTTTAGACCCCCCTTCTCCCCTCTGCGTGCACGCAGAGGGGAGAAGGGGGGGACTCGGCTTCCCCACGAGGCTCAGGCGATCTCCTCCGCCAGGGGTGACAGCTGCCCGGCCGCCACCTGGGGCAGTGGAGATTGAGCCGCCGTCTTGCCTCCGTGCGCGGAAGCGAGACCACGGCCGATCCTATCTCCTCCACCCCGGGTGACAGCTGTGCTGGCCGTCACCCCTGGGCGGAGGAGATCGAGCTGTGATCCCACCTTCGCGGTGGGGTGGAGGAGATCGTGCCGTGATCCTGCCTGCGCGTGCGGAGGCGAGACCATGGCCGAGCCTCAGGCCGATCTCCTCCGCCCGGGGTGACAGCTGTGGTGGCTATCTTGCACCTGCAGCGGTGATCACTGGAGAGGGAGCCCCGGTCCCGCCTCCGCTTGCGAGGCAAGAACGGGGCTCTCTCTGACAGCCCTCCCCGCCGGCAATGACAGCCGGGCTGTCCCGGAAGTGGACCCAAACTTCCGGGGTAGGCTTTTCCCCCTCTTCCTGGTCGCTGTCTTGCCGCCATCCCGCCATCCCTGAAGGACTTCCGGGGCCGGGCCAGCATGAGGTAGGTCATCGCGCGGCCATTAACGGAAACGAACAGAATGAAGAAAATTTTCTTGGGTCTGTTCGGTTCGAGCCTGGCCCGTCCAAATTGTCGTTCTTTGTTCCGTTACGTAACGGAACGACTAACGACTAACGGTAATGGTAATTTCGTCGTTTCATGCCCATCTCTAATGCAGAGTAAAGTATCCTCTCTCTTTCTGGTTACATGATGTCATCCAGACTATCCTAAAATAATCCTAACTCTACCTAACTGTAGCAAGCATCATTGCTCAAAGCGATCCTCAGCAAAATCATGGCTTCTGTCTCTTGTCTCCATCTTCTTCTCCAAAGCTTCCAGATGTCATGTGCTTGTAACTGTCCAATGGTAGCTGAATACTCTCTGCTCTAAGAGCATTGTTTTGACTATACATTGGACCCTTGTATAACAAACAGCTTGTATAACAAAAATTGTACAACATAAAAAATTCTGGATCACTCCATTTTCAATGCATTCCTGTGGGAATTTGTATAAAGGAAAATTTGCTTAACATAATTTCATTTGGAACTAATTAATTCCTTTATACAAGGTATCTCTGTATTTCATATACCTCTTAGATAGCAGACTCGAATGCAGAAAAGAAAGTACAGTTAATATCACAGCTTAGAGAATCGCATTATGTCCCATCATCCTTATTTCCTAACACCCACTAGAGCAGTGTTGGCAAACCTATGGCACGGGTGCCAAAGGTGACACTCAGAGCCGTTTCTGTTGGCACCCAACCTCGCCCCTTCACAGCCACCTTTATTCAGGTTAAATTGCTGTATTGGCACTTTGCGAAAAATTAGTGGGTTTTGAATCACAGTTTGGGCACTCAGTTTCTAAAAAGTTCCCCATGACTGCACTAGAGGGACACAGAAAATTTTTCCCTATATTTTTCCGCACA
This sequence comes from Phrynocephalus forsythii, assembly GCA_029282475.1. Classification (NCBI taxonomy): domain Eukaryota; kingdom Metazoa; phylum Chordata; class Lepidosauria; order Squamata; family Agamidae; genus Phrynocephalus; species Phrynocephalus forsythii. Next base: position 18,476,025 of record JAPFRF010000004.1, read on the forward strand.
CCTGGCAATAGCACTGTAAATATTAATAATCTTTAATACAAGAAATGGTGTGATTTGAACAATGATAGCAGCAATAGTAATATGGCTGCCAGGAAGTAAACAGTAATGCAAGAGTGCATTTTGAAAAATAACATTGCAAGCTCTGATCATTTTAATGACATTACTGTACACTTGAAGTCTTAGAATACAAAAAGCCCTCTTTTAACAGGGCTGTTTGTATTTATTCAGTTGTGAATAAAGCACTTAATTGCCCCAAACCTCTTGTATAAGTTACACCTGCAGACATCACCAGCTAGAGGAAATTTTGGTAATTAAAAGGTTCCTACTTAAAGGAGGAATTATTTAATTACTGAAAATCTCACCTGTTGGATGAAATAGGAAAATGACTCAACAGAATTTTGGCCAACATGTTATCTCTGATGTTTCTTTCTCATGCTTGATAACTATTTACATACCTGATATAGGGATACTAAATACAGTATGCACTTAGTATACTTCTCTATGGTGTTGAAACTTGGACACTTACAGATGTATAATGCAGAAAACTGGAAGCATTCAAGTATACAGACGGATTCTGAAGATACCTTAGACAGCCAGAGTCACTAATGTGGCTGCATTACAGTGTATGAATAAAATTCTAGAAATTCTCAATACAATAAAGAGAAGAAAATTACAGCATTTTGGTCATATAATGCGCAATAATTAATACCATTTGCAGCAAGTTATCCTTCAAGGAAAAATAGATGGGAACCGGGGTGTAGAAAAACATTTTGGCTTAAGAATTTAAGCCAGTGGTTTGCAGTGGGCACAGCTTCTCTATTTAGAATAGCTTTAGATAAAAACCAGATCAGGCTACTGATTGCCAACCTTCTACGAAGACATGGCACTTGAAGAAGAAGATGATATAGAGATGGGAAAGGAGCCTGCCCAGATAACATTTCAATGTTTTCAACCTGGACTTGTCCAAAAAAAGGCATATAATGATGTACATATGCAGGGAAGTTCACAGAAAATCTCAGTATTAGAAAAATTGGTATGGAAACTTAGAAAGTGGGCCAAAGTACCGTATATACTCGAGTATAAGTCGACCCGGATATAAGTCGGGGCCCCTAATTTAACCCTCCAAAACTGGAAAAATTTATTGACTCAATTATAAGTCTAGGGTGGGAAATGCAACAGGGCCTGGCAACTCCTCCTTTGTGAGCTGGGGGCGGGGCAGTGTGTGATGTTTAAAATGACTTTTAGCCACCGAGGCAAGTGCTTGGGTTGGTGGCTAAAAGTCATTTTAAACATTGTACGCCACTCCCCTGCAACATGGGGGGGTTCAGGAGAAGTATTGACCCGAATATAAGTCGAGGACCCCTTTTTTCAGCCCAAAATTAGGGCTGAAAAACTAGGCTTATATACAAGTATATACAGTACATACAAAAATTAATATATTAGTGGAAATGAGCACTAAAAATTGATGTAATTTTTCAAACTTCTTTTAAAAGGTTTTAAATTCAGGATAAATTTATGTTTCAGATTTGGGGGGAAATTGAATAATTAGCAAAAATGGGCAGATTTGTTGAAGGTTACCCTGATATATGAAATAAAATATAACATTTCTTCTGTTCTAGACACATCCATTAAATGATCACTGAAGAAGCAAACGGAATAGCACCATGTTTATTGATAAATTGAGGCTTTGACATAATATCTTTCAGCCTGGCTGTTGTCTTAATTGCTTTTAAGAATAAAGTGTAAAAGCTCAAAATCCCATTACAGTACTGTACTTTGATTCCCAGTGGAGAGGCATGGTATTCATCACAAATTTAAAATATCTTTGCAAGGACTTGTAAAGTTACATTTCTTGCTGCATGGTCCAATAATCATAAAGTGGAATAAAACTAAATATGAAATGCATTTTGCAGACTTTAGACTATGTATAAGCCTGTGTGTTCTTGCAGACTTTTTATAATCAATTTCCTGATCCTATATTATTAAAATCCCACTTAGGCATCTGATCCAGTGAAGACTTTATAATAAAGAAACTAAAACTCTACTGGAAGTTGAGCCTGGCTAAAACTCTAGCCACAACCATTTAATAAGGAAACTAACACGTTATTGACTGTGCATTTTGAAACCACCTACAGAGATGATTTTCCACTTAAATATCGATCGTGGATAATATTGCCATATGAAGCTGCCATATGATACTGCCATCCTGGCTATCATTTCTTCTGTTGATTTCTCATTTATTAACAAAATCCTATTTCACTCTGATGGGTAGGCTTTGCAGTTTGAGGAATGAATAAGGGTAACTTTCTGTGGCCTAAAAAATACCTAATAGCTTTCTCTTTCAGATATAGCTCAGAAGACCTCCTCTCTTTTTCTTATAATACCCCCTCTAGTCATGTGGAGTGCATTTTTCTTATTCCACATATGTTCTATTTGGGCATCCCACTGTTATTACTGAAAAATGCCATTTATGACATACAGGAATAGAAAAGAAATTTGTCGGGTTCACATTTTTGTGTACACATTAGAGATGGGCATGGAACGAACATTTTTTCGTTTCCGTTACCGTTTATCATTTCCGTTATGTAACGAAATGACAAACGAAAATTGTGATGAAAATGCAACGAAACGAACAGAACCACGAAAATTGTGGTCGTTACATTTTGTTTCCATTAATGGCGATGCACAATGAAATGAGCTGTTTTAAATGTTAAAAAATGCCCTGGACACCCATAAAAATGCAGTAATAATTATTTATATTGTCTGGTAATACCTACCAGGGGATTGGGGTCCTTAAAACATTTGTTTTTGTCTTCTCCCATCGCGATGTATTTTTCTTTTCCCTTTAAAATGGATGTTGCACCAGCCACAAAATGGAGGCAAGCCATGTGATGGGATCATGTTCAACCAATAGCATGCCCAGGTTGCAGACTGGGCGGGCAGGTCTGGCAGCCACAGAGGGCATAAAAAGCTCTGGCAGCCCCCGTCCTCCTTGCAGTCTCTGGTGGGAGTTAGGGTGGGATTGCTGTCTCCGCGACTCTAGCTTCAGTCCTGCAGCCTCCCTGTGTGTGTGTGTGTGGGGGTACCTCTCAGTGAGTACCCTCCCCTGCCCCGCAGTGCAGTCACTCTGCGGCTGCCTTGCACCCTGGTCAACGCCCGCCACTGCCTTTGCAGCCTCCCTGCATACCTAGTCTATACTGTGTCTCTGCCAGCATCCTTTTTTTTTAGTGTTTTCCCTCTGGTCTGGGGCGTTGGGGGATGCCTGAGCACGGAAATGCTTTAAAAATCGCGCAAAAAGCGGGTGGAAATGACAAACGAAAAAAACGAAAAACGGTAACAAAATTTTTCCCAAAATTCATGACAAATGGAAATGAACCAAAACAGACCTCTCAATGACAAACGAAAAACCGAAACACCATTTTTTTGTTTTGTGCCCATCTCTAGTATACATATTATACACACATACACAAACATTCACTTCACCTTCTGAGATTGCCAGTGAACCAAAATCCGTCTTCCCTTGGAAATATCTACATTTTCTGACCTTTAACATGTTTTGGCAAAGAAAATAAATTGACAAGTGCGAGTGTGTGTTTGTTTTTAGGAATATACGTATGGATGTTTACTCCAAAAAAAAAAAAAGGATATGTTTGAAAAATGTGACCAAACTTTTAGAGGGATAAAGACATTTTAAAAACACATTACACACATATTTTGTTAGCTGGGTAATTTTAAAAAAGTATTAAAACCTAATTTGGCACTTGATAGGACTAGCATAATATTGGTATCCTGAGAAACAAAAGGAATATTAGACTGAAATTAGTCTTCAGTCTTCAGAAAAAATACAAGGTTGAAAGGTAAAGACTGTATACAGCATGTGCTTGATTCCAAGAGAATGACATGTCACCGACCTCTCTTCAGCTACTCTTTGGTGAAGATACTTGGAGCTTTTGGGTTGGTTTGTTTTTTGCCATAGTAGGGGTTTCACCCCTATAATTCAGAATGCAATAAAGGAGAATGCAATACCCTTTCTTATTTCCCAAAGGCAAAGTCAGTTTAAGGACGTAATATCTCTCTCTTCTTCTTTCTCCTTCTAAACATGGGGCGTTCTACTGGTTTAGGGCTAATAGTGGGAATACGATTCTGTGGATTATATTCCCCAAAACTAGCTTTTTCAAACTCTGTAGTATGCTGTTCAACTTAACCCAGTCCTATCCAATGCTAATGATGTGCTGTTTCCTAGAGAAGACCATCTGAAATGAATCAGACCTGTTGGTCTCACTTATCTGGAGCCCCCCCGTTATTCCAGTGGGTCTGCTAGAAGCTGGCCTATTCATGTAAGACCTCTAACCATTGCAGCAGCTTTATCTATGGAAGGAAAGAACTGTTGAAAACTTTAGCGTAACCAGGCCTGACTATTTTTGACTGCCTGTTAACGTTTGAGTGGCGTGGCACGTGGCAAGATATGCTGCTATTAGTGAATGGCTTGTAAATGGTACAAGTAAAACTTCCAGTTTTGGCATGATTCCAGACCCCTTGGTTGACAACTCCCATTCTCAGTCTTATCCTAGCTGTCAACTGTATCCCTGAGGGGGATATTGTCAAGCAGATCCCCACGCAGAAATGTCCTTTGGTAGGGTCTCGGTGTTCTCCTGGTGCAAACTTTTACATACGTTTTTGAAATTAACTTTCAACTTTTGAATCATTAACTTGTAGCTTACTGTTATCTTACTGTTATCTTATCATTTCTATTGGCTTAATTTTGATCATGGTCAACTGTGTTGTATATTTATTACCAAGGCTTGAGCTTATTAACAGGTTGTTGTTCACACACACACACCAAGTGGCTTTCAGGCCAGATGGTTGCAATATCAACCAACCAACCAACCAACCAACCAATACAATACAATACAGAGAAATGAACTTTACCAGACATATTTAAGGAAACATAGCATTTAGTAATACCGTAGTCTTGTTATTTATCAAGATGTATTGTTATTTAATTAAATCGTTACCTTTATAACTCTTTTCTTTCAAAAAGCTCAAGGTGGCACACCAATTCCTCCTGCTGCCTCTACCCCACTTTATATACGCAATAAACTGTGAAGTAGGACAATCAGGGAGCGGCTGGTGCAGGGCCATGTAGTGCATTTCATGGTTCATGAGGATTAGAACCTGGATCCCTGCTATCCAGTTTAAAACCCAAAAGGCATTATGCTTGACACTGAGCAAGATTAAAAGTAACTTAAATCTTCCACTACCATCCTCACTTGTCCCAGAAGGTAAAATTCTATGGCAGCTAGAGTTTTAAAAGTCTAGGGAAATCTCATTGCATTTTATCAGAGGTGGACATGATAGGGTGTTTTTTTAAAAGCTAACAGTTTAATTAATAAATGCAATAATAAATAAATAAATAAATAAATAAATAATTGTAATTAACTCTTAGTGAGCTCAGTACTTATCTCAGTAAAATGTTTTTTAAGAACTCTAAATCTTTTACTACTAACTTTCTCATCTTTGCATTTGATTCTAAGACAAATGTAGCCAGCTTTTTATGTTCATAATCAGGGGACCCCAAGCCCTGACTCCTGAACACTCCCGGTCCATAGCCTGTTAGGATCCAGATCACACAGCAGGGTATTAGTCACAGAGTCATTTGTCTCACACTTGCTGTTTGGAAGGGGCAGCCAAATCTGTTAGGCTGGCCTGCTGGTGAAAGACACTTTGCACATGTTCAGGGGTACTGTCCCTTTTGATAATAGAGAACTGAAAACAGAATCACAAACACACAACACACAACACACACACACACACACACACACACACACACAGAGAGAGAGAGAGAGAGAGAGAGAGAGAGTTTGGGGAGTGTATTGATCTCTCAGAACTGGATGATCACAGGGGTTTTTTTTTTGCACACACACCCAAGTCCTAAAGCTTCTAAGAAACCATGGGGATACTCAAATGAAGGGAGATTGACAAACTAATGGACAGACAGATGGACATCTGGACAGGGATAATTGGATGGACATATGGATGGAGAGACTGACAGACAGATAGAGGCACAAATGGACAGAATTACAAACAAATGGATGGACAGCAGGTCAGATGGATGGATGGATGGATGGATGGATGGAAGGAACGAAGGATGGACAGAATGACTTACGCATGGAAGGGCAGACAGAGAGCTGGATAGAAAAATTGATGGACAAACTGATGGATTGATAGATGGACAATGGACAGTGGGACAGATGGATGGAAATATGGACAGGAGGATGGACAGACGGATGGATGGATGGACAGACAGATGAACAGAAATACATATGGATAAATGGGTGGATAAATGGATGGACTAATGGATGGACTGACAGGTGAATGGAAAAACAGACAGTCAAATGGACGGATAGATGGACAGTCAAATGGAAAGATGGATAAGCCAACAGATGGACAGACTGATAAGATGGGCAGACAGACAGACAAATGATGGATGGACAGATGGATGCATGGACAGACAAGACAGGTGGACATACCTCCCTCTATGAGCCTACCTGGGTATTAAGACCATCAGGAGAGGTCTTTCTTATGGTTCTGCCACCTTCACAGGCACTCTTGGTGGGGACGCAGGAGAGGGCCTTCTTTGTTGCTCCTCCCATGGGAGGCCAAGCTGGCTTCATCTTTGCTGTCCTTCTTCAAGGAGACCAAGACCCTTGTCTTCAGACATACTTTCTTTTCAAGGACTGGTTGTCCAAGTGGGTTTTTTTACAGGACTGTTATATTTCGTTGTACTTTTGAATATTGCTTTTACTTAAACGTTGGTTTCATTCTTATAAAATATTGTAATAATACATTATAATACCTTTTAACTTTGTTTTCTTTTCATAGTATCAGCCAGGGTTCCTCATCCCTGGGGCTGTGGACCAATACTGGTTGCTAGTCTGTTAGGAACCAGGCTGCACACAGCAGTGCATTTATAAAGGTATGAAGGCAAAATTCCCTCTAAGCCACGTGCCTGAGGGGGCGCACACTTATCCCACCCTCCGCACGGTGCTTTTCCCCCACTTGTGCACCCATAGCGACCATTTTTGGTTTTGGTTGCGATGGAACCAGCATGGGGGGGGGGAGTTGCATGCAAGCACGCACACAAGAAAAAGCCCTACATAACAAGAGGAGGGGGAATACAATCATCCTGAATCCATTCCCTCCCCGTGATCCATGGAAAGATACTTTTCCACGAAAGCGGTCCCTGGTGCCAAAAAGGTTGGGGACCGCTGTTCATAATACAGTAATAGCATTTTATTTTTAGGGGGTGGCGGTTCTGCATTTTTATGCAACTTCCCTGAATTCATTCTTTTTAATATAGCTGCCTGACCTCCTTTCTAGGGCAAGCAGGACTTGTGGCTCTTAAGACTGGCCAGAAGAATAATTCGCAGCTAGGTCTGTTTGCTTCAACATAACCTCCACGTTCACAACCCAAGTTTTAATGAATGGACGAACTCAATCTGTCGAGGCACCAAAGAGATTGGAATCCAACTCGGTTCTATTTTTGACAAAGCAGCCCATCGAGCTTGAAATTCATAGATACAATATCTGTGCGGTTACTACGAGAGCATGCCATAAAATAGGCTGTAATCTCTGCCCGGGGTCTGCTGTGCATTCCCTGGAGCATGTCCAACACTAAACGATGTGCTGCCCGCTCAGACTTTACCTTATAAGGCCTTTTACTTTCAGCACCAATGGAATGACAACCCCTCCATGCCTCCGACCCCTGGGAACAGATGACAGGCATCCTTGACTCTGCTCGAGGGGCTGGGTTCTTTCCATCGGGCTTGACCTCTTATCCTTTTAGCTCTCGTCCTGATAACTACGGTAGGAATTTGAGGGTGTGCAAGAGACAGAGGTGGTGGGGAAATGGGAGCACAAGAGAGGATACTCCGGATTTCCTTTTGATAAAGCGAAGTGATAAGATAACGCCTCAAGGTTTGCAGACTAATTTTTACTCCTGTGAAGAGGCACCTCTCTGGAGGGCCATAACGCACATGCTCTGAGCACACCAGGGTTCTTCTGGCAGAGCAGGGCTAATAATAAATCATTCCAATTTACAGCAATCCTTTCCAGAATTTATTAGGCAGGACACTGGATTTTTCCCATCTACAACGACCAAGTGTCAACAATACAAACCAAAACGTCTATCTACGGTATGTTGTTATTTACCAAAGGGTTTCTCCCATGCTCCAAGAGCTTTATAGGAATAGCTTTCAGTCTACTCCCATTTTTTTATTGAGAATGTCTGGCTATTGGATGTCTGTGGTACCGTTCTAAAATGTGCTGACTCGGTCAAAGAAATAATGATAACTGCCTGAAGACACTGAACTCGCCATTCAGCAAGTTCTCATCCTTTCCCCCTACACTGATATGCTGATTAAAACATAAACATCCACAAGATTTATCATTTCTCTGCTGCTTGGACTCCTGCCATAAAATTCTCATGAGACTATACATAATCCCATGTGCCCTTGATGGACAGGGGTGTACAAGGTTTTGTTTACCCCCAATTTCTTCCTCTAAGGAGAAATCTAACTTGGAAAGCCTTAAGAAGATGTAGAAATGACACAGGGTATTTATTTATTTATTTATTTATTTATTTGACTGCCATTCTCGATGGTTTACAATAAATTCAATATACGGTACAATATTTATTTATTTATTTATTTATTTATTTTTAAAGCTTATATACCACCCGTCTTCCGGAAGGAACTCTGGGCGGTTCACAACAAAAGAAAACAGACAATAAACCAAGTTATGTATTACATCATGATAAAATCAATAAAATCAATAAACAATATAGGCTAGAAGCAAAGCAATCCTTCCTCTTGCATACTGTAATTAAAAACTGTAAACCGCCCAGAGACTACTTGAAGTGGTTTGGGGTGGTATATAAGCAGAACACTTTGCTTTTTGCTTTGCTTTGTATATAAAGCAATGTCTGTTTGGACCAATAATAGCTATTTAACCTGTATTGGGAGGCAGGGCAGAAAGAGGAGTTGAATATAAACAAACCAATGCAAATTTTGTTTTCCTCACAGTATCATTTTAGCATGACTGTTTTATGCTGCTACCAGGCCTCATGTCCACACAGTGCTGTTGTTTCTGAGGGCCTGTCACATTGACTCAGCTTCCCTCCCCCCCCCCTCAGTGCCCTATTTGTGTGCCCAGAAAATAGCAAGAACATTCTTTTCCTCCCTTCTCCTGTGCTCCTGGGCAAAGTGCAATTGTTCCAAGAGCTCCAGTCACCTAGGGTGGTTACTTCACGTCCTTCTTTGTTCCGCGACTAGTGTTGTACCATGACAGTGTTAGTCGTGATCATGTGATTTGGTCCCTGTTTCAGTGTTCCCATGGTCGTGATAACTTGTCTCGTGACAAGTGTTACCTCACGGTCTTGTACCCTGACAAACACTGAATTTGTCTAGCTTCCTTTTCCCTTTTTTTGGGGGGGGGGGATATAAAAATTCTTTTTCAATATTTCAATTTACTGATATTCTGGTTTTCATATGCCAATGCGGCAGCATTGACAATGTTTTCTTTCTTATACATTTGAGTTGCATGTTTTTTCCCGTAGGGAAATTAATGACATATGTTGCTTCACCCACTAACCACTAGATGGACACAAAAGCTGTGCTAACAATGCCGCCAGGTTACCAGTACAGTTGTTACGTCACGTCCTCTTAACCGGGACAAGAAGCAGGACAAGAGAGGGACAAGAGAAAACCCAACCCCAGCGCTAGGTACAGATTTGTCTCGCTTAGCACCCGTTCCAGGGGCGTGGTCGAGACAAATTTCAGTTGTTGCAAGACAGACATGAAGTAACTTATTTTTACCGCTCCTAAACGCAACAACTACAGAGACAAAACAGATGTGAAATAACTGCCTAGGATTGCTCAGACCCTCCTTTTCCATCCTGGATGGGGAGGCCTGATGCCATACGACTATACGGATTGTCTACATTGCCTAATCGCAGCTAAAGATCTGGCAGGGGAGGTTCTTCCTGCAGGAAGCATCTTGTGTCAACAAGTTATAATGTTCATCATATTCTATGCCAAGAGGTGTACAATTAAAATCGCCCATACCCTCCAATGTGACCCGTCCTCTAGGTGTGTTGGGCTGCAGTGGAAGCTGTAGCCGAATATTTATTTATTTCATTTTATTGATATTCCGCCAATCTAAACAGTCCATAGTCCATGACAGACATCAACAAAGCAAAATAATTAACAATAAAAAAGTGCAAAATACAATCAAACCAGTAAATAAGTAGCATTTTTATAGTAAAATTGCCAGTTGAACATTCACTGGAGTGCATCAGTTTGAGGAAGGCTGGCCTGAGGTATGGTGTGTTGACGTAGCTAGCAGGGTAAGGAGACCTAAGCATGAATAACTTAGGACAGCCACAACGTTCAGTATAAAAAGATGATAAGCTTGTTCACAATCTCTTGGAAATTGGTTCAATTGAACTTAGTGGAATGTCCTTACTTTTTACTTACTTAGTGGAATTTACATGAATGTAATCTGAAATTAAACTGCAGATCTCCATTTACTCACAGAGAAGTAAGATAGCTTGGGGTTTATTTCCAAATCAACACTTATCCTCCAATCACACTGGAACTTGGCAGTTAACATTTAATCAACCAATACGTAGACCTGTTCTTATATATTTCTTAACAGAATGCAATTGGTTCCATTAGTCACCGAGTGGCAGGAGGAAACACTTCACTATGCTTCATGTTGCTACTGTGGGGGGGGGGGTAGCATGCTGTTTGTCACATTATTCATCATGCTACTCACTGCTGTGGGGCAGGGAGGGGAGGAGAGCGCTTCTACCTACCTTACAAAGTATAGTGGGGCCTAGTATAAAGGAATTAATTCGTTCCAAATGAAATTGTGTTAAGCAAATTTTCCTTTATACAAATTTCCCATAGGAATGCATTGAAAACAGAGCAATCCCTAATCATGACCATTTTTATGTTGTACAGATTCGCCCCATAGGTGATTCTGTTAAGCAAATTTCCCCTATCTCTGGAATTTTTTATGTTGTACATATTTTATGTTATACAAACCGATTGTTATACAAGGGTCCCCGTATCACCAAAAATAACCAGTTTGTAATGAAAATACACTTAGGGCTCGGTCCCACATCCCTTTAAAAGCAGTTTAAATTACTAGATAAACTGTGTCTAAAAATACTGTCCCCATGGCCACCGGCTTTTTGAAAAAAGAGAAAAAAGAAAACCCAGTAATGTCCCTTTAAGCGAGGTTTCTGTGACACCCAAGACATAGGGAAATTTTTGCCTCGCTTTGAAAATCCAGCTTTTAAGGGGGCAGACACCGTGGGACCACGCATTTGATCCGGGTTTCTTTTTATTTCTTTTCCCATAGGAATGCATTGAAAACAGTTTAATTCCTAATTGCAACCATTTTTATGTTGTACGGCAGAGATGGGCACAAAATGAATTTTTTTCGTTTCCTTAGTCGTTATTCGGTTTGTTACGTAACGAAATGAATAATGACCCTAGGGCCAAATTTAACATGAAACGAACAGAACCAAGAAAAATTTGTTCAGTTAGGTTCATTTCGTTAATGGGGGGCTTACCTGGTGCTGATTAATGTCTCTTACCTGGTGCTGGTCCAGAGGTCCTTGAGGGATGGTGACCGGGGGGGGGAGCCAACGACGGGTAGCGCGGCCTGGTTGGCAGTTAAAAAAACCCCAATAAAAATAAAATTTAAATTTAAAAAAGGAGCGCCGACAGGGCCCCAGGGGTGGTCTGGTCGGCACCCTAAAATCTTTAAACATAATTTAATAATCCAACGCAGACAGGGCCACAGGGGCTGCACGGTCCGTGCTGAAAGCAAATAAAAAACAAAAAAAGCCCCACGCTATAGCTGGGGCCAGGAAACCCGGAAGTAAAAGAAGCGCCCACCCGGCCCCAGGGGCCGCGCGATGGATGCTTGAAAAAATAAAAATAATTTTAAAAGGTGCGCCGATGGGGCCCCAGTGGCGCCCTGTTCGGCACCATAAAATCATTTTTAAAAATTTAAAAAACCCCAAGCGCTGACGGGGCCCCAAGGGCCGAGCAGTTGGCACTTTTAAAAAAGCCAGCACTACAGCTGTAGCGCGGGCCAGGAACCCGGAAGTAAACAGATCATCAGGAGGGGGGAAGATAAGTTACAGAGCCCCCTATTTCCCCCCACCCCATGGGGAATGGGAAGAAGGGGCTCTTTAAACTAATCTTCCCCCCTCCCAATGGGAAACCTATTTTTCCCACCCCACCTCTCAGCTGCTCCTTGCTGTCTTCCCTGCACCTCGTTTTCTGGGGAAACAGGGCGCAGGTAAGCCAGTACAGAGCATCTGAGAGGTGCTGGCTTGGGGCCAGCACACAGCACCTCTCAGCTGTGAAGGGGGAATAAAGCCCCGATCTTTAAACATTTTCCCCACTCCCCATGACAGCGCTGAGCGCCCGCTCGGCACTGTCATCAGGAGGGGGAAGATTAGTTTAAAGAGCCCCTCTTCCCCCTCCCCATGGGGTGGGAGGAAAGAAGGGGCTCTGTAACTTATCTAACCCCTTCCAGATGACCCATTTACTTCCGGGTTCCTACAGCTGTAGTGCAGGCATGTTTTTTTAAAAAAGCACCAACTGCTCGGCCTATTGTAGACTGGGATTCTCGGGGGCTATTATTCGGTCTTCCTCACGTTATCTTTCTTTGATGTTTCTAGAAGGAATGGATCTCCGACCTCTCCTTCAGCTATGTGCTCTCAGATTAGGATCTTGGGGTTAGCCAGAATTTTTGGCTTTTCCATCTGAAATGTATCTTTAACTCAATTAAAGCTTACTTATTGCATTTTAACTGCTGTGTTTTGTCATTTTGCAGTTACACTTGCAGCTGTGGTATCTACGCTGGGGCAGATCGACTATGAGAGCAGGGAAGCTTAAGCTTCAGGGGCCCTCAAAACAGAGGGGCCTCAGATGTGATTTTAATTCACTTTAAAAATACCTGAAGATTAACAGTAGGGACCCAGATCTTGTTACCGTACTAGTTGTGGAGGGCCCCTTCATCATAGATAAGGCTACAAGGCCCCCTGGATTGAGGTTCATCACTGATATATGCGGATCTGACTATGCGAAACTAACGGGGGAAAGGTTTATAATATTTACCAGCACAAGATGTTAGTGATACAGGAATAACTAGGGGCGTTTATACACTACCCCTAAGCTCCGCTGCAAATGGCTGCAAGCTCCGGAGCTTAAAAATGTTTCCCCACCAGCTCCGGAGTTTGCAGACAATTAAGTGCGACCCCGCCCACTTTAGCGCGACCCAGCACACTTTTCTTGTACCTTCTCTTTGGAGGTGAAAAATCTTTGATGCGGTGCAAGGATAGTGAGTGCGGGGCTCTCCTCGCTTCTGTTTGCTGCTGTTTGGCTCCAGCCCCTTTAAGAGCTACTTTTACAGAGAGGAGGGGGTTGGACTTGATGGCCTTACAGAGACGAGAGGCAGAACGAGGTGAGCGGCATGCTTTTCTTTCTCTTTTTCTCCCTCCCTCACGCAGCCAGCAACCAGGAAGTGCGGAGGGGGGTGGGGACAGAGGAAGAGCGACGAACCCCTAAGATCTCTGGTCCGAATTTAAGTGGCCAGCGGATCTTAGGGGTCGTGTAAAAAGGCCCTAGGACTCTTTTGTTAAAGAATTCCATGCACTGTATGCTTGTTCTTCTATTGCTTCTCCTGTAATACAGGACTTATATATTCTTGGGCGTTGAAATAGGTAGTTTGGTGCCTTTAACAAGATAAAATCAATGTGATAATATGGTACCATTGCTTTGGGCAATTGACATAGTTGCATCTTTGTGGAATCTTGGCAGGGCTTACCTTATGAACTGCAAATTATCTTTGCAGGACATTGCATTTTGGAAAGTCAAAGTTGTAGGAAGAAGAAGTACTGTATTTTTCCATCTACAAGATGCCCCCATGTATAAAATGACCCCTACTTTTCCAACCCAAAATTACAGTTTTGAAACTGTAATTTCAACAAACTGGTTCGTTTCTTGGCTTACTTCTGTGTATAAGATGGCCCTCAATTTTTAGTCTAACAATTCAAGACAAAAATATAGTCTTATACACAGAAAAATAATGTAGGTTAGCATTTTAAATCAGAGTGTGACAGATAATTTTGTTCTGGGTGACTGTTCAAGTGCAGTTCTGGAGGTTTGGGGAAGAAAGATGGAGGTAAAAATAAGGAAAGCTGAAGCATTAATGGATTGTGGGTTATTTGTATGTTTGTGGGGCAAGAAAAGGTTCTGCTAGGGGAGAGGTGATAAAGACTAAAGAAAATAACATGAGTTAAAGCTCCTCACCACTAGCATTGTAGTGTTTATCATCTGATCCCTAGAACATCTTAGTAAAGTCCCTACACATCCTTATTGCCAGTTCCCCAAGGACTGTTCAAAATGCAGACAGCTATCTTGATAGGCATCAATAAACTATCTCCGGAAATCTTCATGTTGATGAAGAGTAAGTCTTTTGTAAATCTAAGGTGTCTTAACTGTCCACTCAAGACCAGCCCTTAATGCAGGCATGTCCAAACTTCGGCCCTCCAGATGTTTTGGACCACAACTCCCATAGTCCTTTGCCATTGGAAACACAGGCTTGGAATTCTGGGAGTTTTGGTCCAAAACATCAGGAGGGCCGAAGTTTTGACAGGCCTGCCTTAATGGATGCTCTGCAAAGCTTCCTAGCTCAAGTCGACCAAGTAAGAAACAAGAATTAAAAATGAATGCTAGAAAACAAAGTGCATGATCATCAGTGAAAAACAAGCAGCCCAAGATATGCAGTTGAAGATTTAAAATGGGGCAGGTTGACAAACGTGTGCACCTTGTAGATCGGTTGAATGATCTGCAAGATTGTAATCACGCCAAAACAAATATATTAAAAAAGTCTGAAGCCAGATGGTCTTGAGCAGCCATTCACCACACAATATGCAAGAAATATAGGTCAAATCAGGATTGTATAAATTACAAAACAAAGCTGATAAGATGGTGTGTGAAGAACTGTTTCCAGACTGTGAAGCACTTCAGATGTGCTAGCCTGCCCCCAGGGGGCCATATGGCCCTCATTGAGCACTGCTGGTCTAGAGGGTCTTTCTTAAGATGAAAGATGCAATACAGAACAAAAAACATTAAAACATATTTGGCAATGTGCATTGTACCTCTTCTTCTTCTTCTTCTTCTTCTTCTTCTTCTTCTTCTTCTTCTTCTTCTTCTTCTTCAAGTGCCATGTCCTCGTAGAATGTTGGCGATCAGTCGCCTGAACTGGTTCCTATCTAAAGCTATTCTTCAGTAAGTAACCTGCAGCAGATGGTATTTCTCATTGCATATTATGTGTCCAAAATATTGCAGTTTTCTTCTCTTTATGGTATTGAGGATTTCTAGCTTTTTATTCATGCATTGTAATACAGCCACATTAGTGACTCTGGCTGCCCAAGGTATCTTCAAAATTTGTCTGTAATGTCCACATCAGTCCTATGTATTCTTGTTTCTACATGATGATGTAGAAACATGGACTTCAACACCAGACTGGTATAAAAATATTAGAACATTTGCATCCATCAGTATATCTTGGACTGAGAGGTTGAGGTTGACCAATAAAAAAAAAATATCAAGCAAATTAGTAAAAACTGCAAGACTGTGGAACTTATAACATGCAACAAGGTAGTCATCTAATAGGAAATGAAAAATGTAGATGGCTCCAGTCGAGATTATTCATGGCGAAATAAACGGGAGGATAGACGACAGGAAGATGAATGTGTTGATTGAGGAAGAACCTAAAGACTAGTCTGAATGCACAACCACACTATTGTTTAGATTTGTTGGGTCCACATTCAGAATAGGCCCGAAGATGTTCAGCCTCTGATAGAAAAAAAAAGAAGTTACATTGTGCATTCTCCAGTTTTACCCTGTTTATGGAACTATCTTTTGCC
This sequence comes from Phrynocephalus forsythii, assembly GCA_029282475.1. Taxonomy (NCBI): domain Eukaryota; kingdom Metazoa; phylum Chordata; class Lepidosauria; order Squamata; family Agamidae; genus Phrynocephalus; species Phrynocephalus forsythii. The sequence goes on from JAPFRF010000004.1 coordinate 18,492,043, forward strand.
CAATATTTGCTTGGCCCTCTCAATGGACTCCTTCAAATAGTAATTTATAAAACTGGCTGTATAGGCAGTCATTTCCAGAGCCAGCACCAACATCACATAGAAGATGTTTAGATAAAGCCACTAGTCCTACTATCTCATTTTAACACGTAACATGTAACGTTTATGTAATTTTTGATATAATTTAATGGTTTTCAACTTTGATTATGTTTGTTGAGTTATTTTCGATTTTATTTGCGGATTCACTTATCTGCTTCCTGAAAATACTCAATTAAAAAAAAACCCAAGGTGTAGTTACCTGAACTGGCCACGAGAGGGAGCATGCAATCTATAATGTTCCTTATTTCTGCTGTCTTCAGCATCCACGGGGGGAGGGGAGAGACCTTGGGTTCTCCGGTAATAACATGTCAGGAACTTGACTGAAGAAGGATCAGTCAGTATTGATGAGAAGTACCGATTAAAAATGAGGAAACATTCTCGACTGAAGAAGGATCAAGAGGAACAATGTCAAGCAACCTGAAGGCTCCATTTGTGTAAGCACAAGTTACCACGCTGCTACAAGTATCTTGGTTCAAATCCTCGCCAGACCACGGGGTGATTTGGGGTCAGTAATACTTGCTGGCCTTACCTATCTCACAAAGTTGGTGTAAGGATGGAGGGTGGAGGAGGGGAACCACCTCCCCAAAGAAAGAAAGAAAAAGAAAGAAAGAAAGAAAGAAAGAAAGAAAGAAAGAAAGAAAGAAAGAAAGAAAGACTGAAGAACAGTTTTTATCCATGGGCTGTCAGATGGCTGAATGGGAAATAATCCCAGGACAAGTATAGAAGAACTGACCTGTGGGCTGGCAGCATTCTGTGTCAAGTACACAGGGTGCAATAAGACTGAGTGGTTACTAGTGGGATGGTGGTGGGATGGTGGTGGGGGTGGGTAAGGGAGACTCAGCCAATTTCATTGTGCACATGTTGTACATTGACAATAAAGGTATTATTATTATAAAAGTAATATCTGCAGAATTTAAGGCACAATATTTTGGGTGCAAATTGTATCCTTTCTTAGAATTAAATAAAAATGCAGGGAGATATTTTATCTATATTTATGGCACAAGGAAGGAAGGAAGGAAGGAAGGAAGGACAAACTCGACGCATCAGTCCTGTTGATGACAATAGTCAGAATTTAGACAATCATTAGAATTGTCCCAGCGGGAGGGGAGTGGGAGCGGTGTTCCCCAGGTGGCAGCCCAAGAGTCCTGTGGCACCTGAAAGGCTGGAGAGATTGGTGAAAGAAAGCGCGCTCGTCTCGGAGCCGCCCCCTCCCCTGGGTCTCTTTTGGGGCCATGTCACGGGCGCCCCGTGGATGAAAGAAAGGTGGCTTGAGGCGCCTTTGGAGCCATTCGTGGGGGGGGCAGGCCCTTCCTTCCCCGGCGGGTTCCTCGGCGCGCTCCCGCTCGCGCTCCTGGGCGGCCGAGGAGGGCGGCGTGCCACCGTCGTAGTAAGGCGGGCGGGCCGGCTCCTTCCCCTCCCTTTTCCCCTCCCGCGTCGCCCGCCTCCTGCAGGTTTTCTGCTGACTACGGCAGGCGGCTGATGGCAAGCCTCCTTGGGGTGACCCGCCGCCGCCGCCACCACCACCACCACCACCACCACCACCGCCCCAGAAAGGAGGAGCGAACACGGCGCGGAACGTCAAGCCCCCCGCCAGCTTTTCTTCTTTAAAAAAATAATATATATTTAAAAATCCAGCCAAGCAAAGACAAGCATCCTGGGGACTCGCTCGTCGGCGGCGGCTCGGGCAGCGGCGCAGGGATGGCTTGGGTGACAGGCGCGGCGCGCTGGGGCAGCAGCAGCCGAGGCGGCGAGGCAGGCAGCAGCAGCAGCAGCAGCAAGCCACAGCCACAGCCACAGCCACAGCCACAGCCACGGCAGCCTTCCAGCTGGGAAGCAGGAGGCGAGCAGGCACCCGTCCGGTCCCCAGGGTCTAAAATGCCCTCCTTCCCTTGAGCCCCTTGGGCAGGCTCCGTTGTCGCCCCACCTGCTCCTTCCCAGCGGTGCCTGGTGGTTTTTGTGGCTGATTTGTGTGTATGTGTGTGTGTGTGTTTTGTTTTCGTGTTTTTGTTTTTAAAAATCCCCTGGGCTTGGCGTTTCTTCCTCAAAGACTCCGTGGCTCTTAACTGGAGGCTCGCGACTCCTTTGGCATCATCATCATCATCATCATCATCATCATCATCATCATCATCATCATCATCATCATCATCTCCTCACCCCAGACCCCAGCTCCACCCCGACCACCCTCGGTTTTGGCGCATCCTTCCTCCCTTCTCCCAGGATGGCGGAAGCTGAACTGCACAAGGAACGGCTGCACGCTATTGCAGTAAGTCTCCTTCCAGAGATAAAAACGATTTGAATATTTCACTTCTCTCGTTGGGTCGAGGGTGGGAAAACCGGGGCGTTTTGTTTTGCAGGCCAGCTCTTTTGGCTGGCCCTATATGCCTTCCTTCTTGTGTTATTGTATTGCCTTAAAAAATAAGACTGGTGAAGTTGTGCTGAGTTTACCTTTCGATTTCTTCCTTTGGTCCATGGGGGGGGAGGGGTCTTTGGATTTGGCATGGAGGACAGGATAGACTGGATTCTTCTGAGGGTCACCCCAGGGTGCTTTTTGTTTGTTTTATTCTCCTTTCAAGAAAATGTGTCTTGGCCTGTTGGAAAGACTTGCGGAAGAGCAGGGGCAGCTGGGGAAGCCGAGATCCCCCAGTGTGTTGTGAGTGCAGAAGACATCTGACCTGCGGTGTTACTATGGTGGGGGATGCCTTGGGAGAGGGATCCTTAGACAGGATGGTTTTATTTTAAAGACAGGTGCAGGCATGCCTCTGGTTTGAAAAAGTGCCTTGGTTGGGCTTTGGGAAGGACTGCTCTGCAGTTCTTGTTCTTTGTTGTGTTAAGAATACAAGTCCAGTGTGGGCAGGACTGGTTGTCAATCTACAGCAGTGGTGGCGAACCTTTGGCACTCCAGATGTTTAGGACCACAACTCCCAGAATTCTGAGCCTACACTGTCAAAGACAAAGGACTGCGGGAGTTGTGGTCCAAAACATCTGGAGTGGTGAAGGTTCACCACCACTGATCTATAGGATAAGGCACATCTGCTCTGAAGGATGTCTGTGCCAGAGAAGTCAGCCAATTGGGCTTATTCCCAGATACAAATGTACTACACCATTGTAGTCGCTTTGATAGTGGCCTCCCCAGTAATGAATTGGAACTTGACTTAGGGCGCCTACACATCTTCTGATTTCTTATCCGTCTTAATGGCGCAGGAAAATACCTGTGTGGATGGGGATTCCTTTCAAAAGATCCTTTCCCGCCTGTTTCTCTGAAGCACTTCTTCAAAGCCTAAGGAGGGGACCCTACCTAGGAACTTGGACTTGCCCGTGGGAAAAGCTGGACCACATTCTCGAGGTTGTCTTCTAGGACAATGTTGATTAACAGCTGGGGCTCCAGATGTTGTTGGATTACAACTCCCAGAATCCCCTTCCACTGGCCCATACCACTGAAGGCTTCTGGGAGCTGAGGTCCAATACCATGAGAGTCAAGGTTGTGAATCACGGGTACAGAGCAAAGGGGAGCTACCATTGGGTTTGAACCAGGAGGTGGTGAGTGGCATTCTTAACATTAGCTTATTGCTTACCCTTACCCCCCAACACACACACACACACACACACACACACACACACACACACACACACACACACACACACACACACACACACACAGAGGGGGGGAGAGGGGGGGGACTCAGACTTCTGATCAGTTTCATCGCCATGTGCCCGACACGCCCTTCCTTGGGGGGGGGAGGGGGATCTTGGGAACACTTCCAAAGAATTAAACCAAGCAGGTTTGGGGTTGATTTTTCATGTGGATCACTCCATTCTTTCTATATATAGCAGTTGATCACATCATTCTTGAGGGAGGGAGAAGAAACCAGAGGTGGATGGGCGCGTGTGGGTGGAACGTTCTTCTTTCCTCATCAGCCCCAAGGAACTTCAGACTGAAGGGGTGTGACATGAAGAACCTGAAAATGAACAGGACAGCTTGAAGTTCTAGAATATGCTATAAAACTGTTTTTTTCTTTGACCCTGGACATTACTGCAATGACTTTCTCACCCTCATTCTGCACAAATACCTGGCCCTGTGCAATAAATTGGGAGTCAGATGCAGCATCTTGAATATGCACATCTCCCATTTTCAGCATTTCCAGTACTGAGTTGGGGTGTGTGTGTGTGTGTGTGTGTGTGTGTGTGTGTGTGTGTGTGTGTGTGTGTGTGTGTGTGTGTGTGTGTGTGTGTGTGTGTGTGTGTGTGTGTGTGTGTGTGTGTGTTAAAATCTCTTTGTCTAAAATTGATGGGGAGGCATGCTGTGTGGGCTTTCTCCTCTTCCTCCTCCCTGACCTTGTCCTTGAGGTCACCCGTAAAGTTTCACCTTTGTCAGCCGGGAAGGAGGTTTTTGCTCCACCACTTCAATCCAGCCCATATGGCTGAACAAAAGCAGAGCAACACAACAGACTCCGGAGGGCTGGGCTGCATGCGGTGCAGCCACCGCCGTCTGTGCATCTCAGGTCTGAACTGAGAAGGCAGAAGATGACGCCGACACTGCCTGGATTTTGGGAACTCTGCCAGGGTGTTGCCAATGATCAACAGATCCTGCGCTTTGTGCGAACTGCTCCCAGATGGATTCTGTATTTCTTTTGTAGATGTTAGGAATGGCTGCTCAGAGGAGGTTGTTTTCCTTTGGTCAGTTGAAACCGCTAATAAAAAAAGGTAAAGGTTCCCCCCGCATATGCATGCTAGTCGTGTCCATCTCTAGGGGTGCTACTCATCTCCGTATTCAAGCTGGAAGAGCCAGTGCTGTGCAAGTCCATGGCCAGGAAACACTGTTTTACCTTCCCGCTTTTTACGGCGGTACCTATTTATCTACTTGCATTTACATGCTTTCGAACTGCTAGGTTGGCAGGAGCTGGGGTTATCAGCGGGAGCTCGCTCTGCTGTGTGGCACCCGGGCTTCGAACCGCCGAGCTGCCGACTTTGCAGTCTACAGTTTCGGTGCCTTAGTCCACTGAGCCACCACGCCCCTGAATCCGCTAATAAATGCCTTTATATTTAAGAAATGCAGGCTTACCCTACATTAAATCCTTGGAAATTGTTCCTGGAAAAACATCAAATGGGTTGCACTCATTGGGGTATGCATGAAGCATCTAAGCATTTAAAGTGTTTAATATTTTGACCATGATATGGGGAGGGGAAAGCAGATGGCTTGCTTTTCTTCTGAAAACCCACTGAGTCTCTCCTTTCCTTGTAGACCCTGGAAGGCCAAAGTAGATGTGTGACACAATTCATATGGTTTGCCTATGAATGTAGGAATTATGGGGTGTTATGGGAAGGGGCTTTCCCCCACTCCCATCTATTCAATGGGCAGATTTGGGGGCCCTGATCCCTGTTAGGACCACATGGCGAGCAAATAGCTAAATCTCTCATGCATCATCCTGCACGTCCACTCCAGGGGCCTTGTTCATCCCGGTTCCCTTAGGCTGGGTATGAAAATCCTTTACGTACATAAGAAAGTACTGTGGGATTACTTGTGGTGTGCAGCTTGGCCCTCTGTGTGCTTTGGGCTGAAGTGTTTGAGGCACAGGATTGAGAGGTGGCATCCTGCTGCTCTCACTTACTGCTTTTCCTGTTGTCTGAGGCTGATGGGAATTGGAATCCAACAGCATCTAGAGGGCCGACTGGTTTTGCGTACCAGGAGAAGACCAAGCTCTTCCAAAATGTCAGATGTGCGGGATATATGGGGATTTGTGCATTGTGTTTAAGGAGGGGGTGGTAGGCAGGAAGTGTGCTAAAGCCCCTCTCCCAGGGTATAGGAGCTGACACTTGAAATCTGATTGATTGATATTTGTTAAACATAACATCAAATAGATTTCTGTAAGCACTCTACCACCCAGTTTGAACAGCAGCATAATGAAAATGCACGAATTCCTAATGAAACAATAAAAACAAACCTCACATAACACCAGTAGATGCATACGGTACTGAAAAATGGCATAAGCCTAATCTGGATTCAAATGCAAACAGACTGAGATTTGGAGCCCTCCGTTCCAGTTTAAACCAAGCCACTGAGAGCATGTGGCTAGATAGGGGCTGGTCAGACATGTGCCCATCCTGCCCTCCACATGTGTAATGTGGCACAGTGCTTCTCAACTGTGGGGTGGGCTTCCCTTGGCAAGGAAGGGATGATTTACCACCAGACACTGCTGAAAATGACTTAGACTGAGTATGTTAGATAATCAGCAATGGCTAGGACAGCTCAGAAACGTAGCATGAGCAGCAATCATAGTAGGGTCAGCAACTGCATATAAGACATTTGTCCATTTTACACTCAGATGGCTCTGGTAATGGTGGAGAAGGATGCAGGTGTAGCTCTTTGCGAGATGGTTGCAGTATATAAATCAAGTAAATAAATAAATGCCCAGTCTGGATTTTCTAGCCTTCCTCAGTTTAAGCTCCAGACTCTGCATGTAGGTGGGTTCCCAAAGATGTAGAGAAGGATGAACACCCTGGAAATGCAATGCTCAAATATATAGTGGTACCTTGTATAAAGGAATTAATTTGTTCCAAATGAAATTCTGTTAAGCAAATTTTCCTTTATACAAATTTCCCATAGGAATGCATTGAAAACAGAGTTATCCCTAATCGTGACCATTTTTATGTTGTATGGATTTGTCCCATAGGCAATTCTGTTAAGCAAATTTCCCCCATCTCCCGAATTTTTAATGTTGTACAGCTTTTATGTCATACAAACCATTTGTTAGACGAGGGTCCACTGTACTTTAATCAGGAAGGGGAATGCATTCAAAATGCATTGTGCAATGGGGGTTGAAAATGCACAGCTTGCCTGTCTGTGGATGCCGACCTCACAGATCGCAGGTGCCCTGCATAGAAGACCAAAGAGTGCTCCATTGCACAACGGCAACCAACTGTTTTCCATATTGTGTGTATGCATTTAGTTTGGGAGCCATACCTCTCATTTACGGCAGCCGCCATCCACGTGTGTTTCCTCTCTCAGTCCTTCCGAATCAATTTCACAACTGCATAGATACATAGCCTGTATCTCTAGATCAGATTTGTCTGTGGATCTTAAAATAATGAAACCATACAGGAGGAGGAGGAGGGTGGTTGCCACACCCCTGCTCACAGATTCAGTGCTTCTCTATAGATTTTTATCAAGGTCTCCTTCCAGATGTCTTCAAGGCAGCAGGATTTATCAGACCCCCTAAGGAGGTAGGAATGAGGCAATACAGTAGATGGAAATGCCCAGATCTCAAGCCTGATCTGTCTCCATCAAGCAGCTTCTTAAGAAACTTATTTATTAAGCTTTAGCAGTAGGGCACCCCAGGGAGTTAAGATCCTGGGATGGAGGAAGCGGCCCTTTACAGTTTGATAAGACCTGGTCTGGCTCATGCGCTCTTTGGAAAAGGCTGATGATGACCCATATTGGATTTGTATATGACCCTACCCCTTTAATGCCAATAAAGGTTCTGTTCTGTTCTGTTCTGTTCTGTTCTGACTCTACCCCTACCCTATGCCCCACCTTCCCCATCTGACTGCCAAAGGAAGATTCTTAGAAGGAGCTTTTACTAGTGGGAGTTCTTTGTATCTTTCAGGAAGGAGATGAGGCTTTTCTCTATGCTGTACCGCTTTCAGCCTGGGAGTACAAGTCTTGGAGCCTCTCTCTCTCTCTCTCTCTCTCTCTCTCTCTCTCTCTCTCTCTCTCTCTCTCTCTCTCTCTCTCTCTCTCTCTCTCTCTCTGTGTGTGTGTGTGTGTGTGTGTGTGTGTGTGTGTGTGTGTGTGTGTGTGTGTGTGTGTGTGTGTGAGACGAGGGGGGTTTCCTTTTGCTTTGCAGCAAGATTTTTTTTCCTGCTTGAGAATTATTAATGTTTTCTTTGTTGTTTTGTTTTTTTTTAAAAAAACTCTCTTGAAATTTCTTGGATGCTTTGTGATATTTCCTTTCTGCCAAGCAAAATTCAAATCCCTGTGCAGAATGGCACCTTTCCTGCAGAATATTCCCTGGAAAGGCTTTTGAGCTGGAAAAACCAACTGGGGGGGGAGGGGGGCTCACATTTTTATAGGGAGCTGAGAAATCTCATTATTTAAGAATGAGATTTGGGGAGAATTCTCTGTGCGGTAAAACTTGAAAAAATCAGAGAGAATGAGAAGTGTCTCAAGAATTCATCATACCCTTCAGCCTGAAGTAACCTGGCCTCAGGAGAACAGAGCCACATATGAGACTCGCCACCCTCTGAAGTACCCACGATTGGTCTTGCATCTCTCATTCTTGCCTGTGAACTCACTCTTGCTTGTGGATTCTAGATCCAAGTCCACCATTTTAGAAGCAAGTAGCATGAGCACACATTGGGCAGCACTCCCAGGGAAGAATAACTGCCTACAGAGCTAGGAAATTTCTCCCATCTTACTATCGGTGGTACCAGCCACAACAGCAGCAGAAGGGAGTGTCTTTTTCTTTTTCTTCTGCATACATCCAAAAATCCATTTTTCTGCCCTCACTCCAGGAAAATTCTGAGTGAGAGCAAATCCAGTTGCCCTCACTCAGAAGTGTATCTGTCCAAATTGCCAGATTTGATTGGCTCTGGGCTATTGTGATATTACACCAAGTAGCCAGTAACCTTTCCCTCTGGCATGTATTATGGTCTCTGCCTCCATCCTGGCTGGCTTATCTGGGAGAAAGGACCAAATAGCTAGTCAATCCCCCCCCCAACTGCTAATGACTGAAGAGCTGAAATCTCCCTTGGAGGTTTTTTTTTAAAGTCCTTAGCCAGCTGCATACAGAAGCAGTGAGCAGAAAGCCAACAGTTATAACCAGTGACCTTTGAAGGCATCTTTTCACCCCAAACCAAAACAGACCAACTGTTCACCACCTGCAGTTCAGACTTCACAAAAGACACTTCAACTGCTAGGATCTAGCAAGAGAGAGTCTGATGCAGCGCCCTAAACATCTTTTGAATTCTGACCCCCCCCCCCCAAAAAAAAAAAAACTTCACCATTTTTCTAACTTCCTTTCAATCATCATCGAAACTGACATGGTCAGGGATACCTTTCCCAGTTTCTTAGATGTCTTGTCAACTCAATCTGTTTGGGCACATTGGTTCTAATACATATGGCACACCATCATTCCACTGCCTGCCTGCAGCAAATGACACATCAACACATACACATATACCCTGTGCTCACTTCTCTGCCTGGGCGCAGTGAATTCAATGGGATTGGCTTCTCAGTAGGCATGTTGATGTAGATTTCTCAGTAGACATGCTCAGCAGACTTCTCAGACGAGGAAGGAATCAGTCCTTTTAAAAGCCGCAGAAATCAGTGTGGATCAAAGGGATCAAGTGACGAAACCCACGAGTCTTCCCCTCGAATGCCAGTTTCACACAAACACACCAAATATGGGGGGCAATATCAGGGGAAAAACCTCCCCAGCATTCCTGTATGAAACAATGAGAAATGAAACTTTAAGAACTGGAGAAAATTATTCCAAATAGCTAGAAGACTCTCTCTCTCTCTCTCTCTCTCTCTCTCTCTCTCTCTCTCTCTCTCTCTCTCCCTCCCTCCCTCCCTCCCTCCCCTCCCCCCCCCGTGTGTGTTTAATGTGTGTGTGTGTTAATCTGTTTCAGATCAAATGCATCTACAACAAAAAGTGCCAGAAAAGTGCAGAGTAAAAGTGTCTGTTTACTAGCTAGAAATATCCTCAGCCAACCCACAGTTGTTGGTCAAAATGACATTTTGTAGTGATCTGATGAAAAAGAGAAATTGCTCCAGTGGCATGAATGTTAAATAGTGACTAATTTGGCTTCAGTCTGCTCAGAGGTTTGGAATGTTAGAAGTTGTCCCCTGAGCGGTGAATGTGGTGTCCAGATGGTAGTCTAAGTGATAAATTGATGACAGGGAGGACAAGTTCAGCCTGATGGCACTGTGATATAGGGAGGGCTTGATGACCTTCATATATGTGGCAGTAATCATGTAAACATACTCCCTGCACCAGTTCATTCTCTACCCTCATCCCCAATGATTCACAAATGAAGTAGTATACCAGGCTGGTGCAGCTTTCTGGCTCTGATCATTCCCTGATCTGTATTTTGCTTCCTTGATGGTGTTCTTAACAAAACACAGATGAATCCCTCGTTACTTTGGTTTTTTAAAAAAAAATAATCTTGCTGCAGTAATGCTGATCAAACATGTTTATTTAAGGGTGGAAATGCCATTTACAAAGAGCTTGAGACAGTTTGTATATCATTCCCAGGGACTTTCGAGGCAATTTTGAAAAGTATGAATCGGGAAATGTCAGTTTTGCTTAGTCTCACATGCAGATTTCCCCCCTCCCCCAAGCTTAAATTCATTCTGTTCCAGATACGAAAACAAAATCAGTGATATTTTCATTAATAGCTCAAAAAAATGAGCTGAAATGAAATTATTCTCCCCTTGCACAGTCAAAATTTAGTAAACCCTTTCCCTAACGCATAGAGGAACATGTTATAAATGCCTGCTGTTGAATGTGATGATGGCTGTTAAAGATTAAGAGTCTCATAGGAGGAAAAACAGTGGCTACTCTAATTCAGCACACATATGTCTGGATCAACTGGGTTCAAATCTGGACTTTAAGCACTCAGCACCCTGGACTTGGAGAGATAGGTGTCAGCTCTTGTTTCTCCCACATTCAGATTTGTTTAATCTCAAATTCCTTCCATTTGAAGCTCAAAGAAATGTACTGTACACCCTTGGATGCATTTGATTTTTTAAAAAGGAACTGATCTGATTTGATCATTCACTGCTGTGGTGTGGTCAACAGGTGCAGAATTGCAACTTCACAGTAGTAAACTCAGTGTCAAGTTCAATTCATTGTCTTTACATATATTGTCTTCTTTATGCATTAAAATATTGTAAACATGGGTTGGTTGAGGATCTTTCTACGCACTGCATGCTAGACCATTGCTGATACACTGAATCACTTAGATTATTACAGTACAGTAGTTTTTAAATCTTTGCTATGTGTGCAGTGCTGATTGAGAAACCAGAAGGAACCTCGGCAGCTTTGAAAGCAATGCCAGGGTCAGTTTTAGTTAATTCCCAGCAAATGTGCACACTGAGAATGGACTAAACTAGAGCCTACCAACCCACACCAAGAAAGTAGAAGTCCCTGATCGGGGCTCAGAAAGCTGCAAGTTGGGTTGCTCTGGGGAGGAAATGTGTCTGCTGTTGTGGTTGTATCATGTGGTTGCTGTAAAAAGGGGCACACCACCCCAGGAGAATCAATAGTAGCCTCATTTTTTCAACATATGGCATCTACTTATTTTGTTTGTTAACAGCAACTCAGCATGCTCAGCTGCCAAAGGCACAGAAGAATTTTTTTTATTGATGACATATGACAGAAAACTTTAAAAAGACTCCAAGAAGTAAAGGAATGCCGCTTCAAGAATAATAAACTAAAGAACTAATCTTACCTATGCAATACCATCTGCTGTATGTTTTCTCTTTTTAGCTCGTTGTCAATTGTAATTCCTTAAAAATTTAAATGAAAACAATAATGCAAGCAAGACCCACATTCCTATTTCTAATCATTGTCTTACTGTGGCAATGTTATAGTTTTGGATGTACATTGGAATAATAATGAACTACTGCAATATAACGTAGATTGCAGTGTTTCTACTTTTAATGATGTATATATAGCTAACAGTGTACAGTGGTACCTTGTATAAAGGAATTAATTCGTTCCAAATGAAATTATGTTAAGCAAATTTTCCTTTATACAAATTGCCCATAGGAATGCATTGAAAATGGAGTAATCCCATTTTTATGTTGTATGGATTTTCCCCATAGGCGATTCTGTTAAGCAAATTTCCCCTATCTCTGGAATTTTTATATTGTACAGATTTTATGTTATACAAGCTGTCTGTTATACAAGGGTCCACTGTACTTATCTTAACTCCATTGCTACCTGTGTCATGGCTTCACTTGTGGGAAAGATCATAAACCTGCACAGATCTTGGTATTGGGTAGACGCTTACATCTGAACCATTAATGGAAAGGACCCCAGCTCTCTTGTCCATATAAAGATCTGTTTCTGTTGACATGTGCATCCTGACAGGAGATGTAATCAAGGCAGTTTATCCTTTGACCTACAGCCCCTAACAATCAATCCCTTCCTGTGATTCTAATGTTAGATGACCTTGCCACTATCCATGCCCTCCTTAAACACTCCCTGTTTTTTCACAATGATTATTATAATATTACACTTTCTCTGAAAAGTCACTGAAAAGTTGCATTCAGAATTCTGGTGTCACTTTTTACTATTGCTTCTTCTCTTCTATTAAAAAAAATAAAGAGTTTACTCTGGCATCCATTGAAGGTTTTCTTTTCTTTTAACTACAAAAATAATCTTCTTGAATTTTTCCCTGAAAACATTTCTGGTTTCATTGCAATGTTCTTCTGGTTCATGGTCAGCTGAGTTTAATAATTCAAATCAGATCTTAACATGGTCTTTACATCATTCAGGAATGCTTCTTAAACTATATTTTGGCAGTCAAATTGTTTTATGTCTAATTTTTGTCTAATTTTAGACAGTATTAGTTCATGGTCTATTTTACAATCCCCTCTTGCTCTCCCTTTTTAAAGAAAAAAATAGAATTTTCCATTTTTATGTTCAGTTTTGCAGTCTATTTGATTTCTGTATTGACCAACTAGGTGTTCAGGGGCCGAGTTATTTTGATTCAAAAGGGATCCCCCCCCAAAAAAAAACATTTCTAATTGCAATGATATATGTTTGAGAATAGTGATCCCTGGCAGCTAGCAGTGTTGAAACTACAGTGGAGTTTCTTCAAACCCCCAATATGGAGAGGGTTGGAGCATAAGGGGCCATGTTATTAAACTCCAAAGGGGGTGGCCCCCAGGAAAAAATGTAATTTGAAAGTATTTGAAAAAATGAAACCCAGGCAGCTAGCAGCATGGAAATTGCAGTTGAGCTTCCTCAAGCTCTCCCGTTGAAGCAACCCCAATTTGGAGAAGTTTAGGGTACAGGGGGCCAAGTTATTAATCCCAAAGGGGGTGCCCATAGGAAAAAATGAAATTTAAAAGTATTTGAAAAAACTGATCCCAGGCATCTAGCAGCATGGAAATTACAGTGGCGCTTCCTCAAGCTCTTCCCTTTAAACCTACCAAGTCATATTGGGCTGTATCAGAATTGCACTCCACCAGGCAGGCAGGCAGGCAGGCAGGCAGGCAGGCAGGCAGGCAGGCAGGCAGGCAAGCAAGAATTAAACATCGTGCTTGAGTCCTATAACCATCAGGTATGAAGAGAGAGTGTGGGTGGAGCTCCCTTGAATGTTCAAGGTATAAAGACACCTCTATGTCCAGGGCAGCTCTTGCAAACATCATGGGCCATTTCAGACCCTCAGGTGTGACTCTCCTTGGCATCATCAAGAAGACCAAGGCAGAGAGTGGAACACCCCCCCCCTGGTATGACCAAGGCAGGCCTTAGAGAAATTTGGCCATTATAGACCCTGAAACACAGTGGAAGTGGACCCCCTGGTATGGCCAAGGCAGGCCATAGAAAAATTGGGCCATTACAGACCCTGAAACACAGTGAGGCAGGCAGGCAGGCCTGGCAGGCAGGTAGGCAGACACGGGAGGCAGGCAGGCATGGAACAATGGCAGGCATGCATGCATTCAGGCCTGTAATGGTTTTAGGCAGGCAGACTGGCAGGCAGGCAGACTATGGTTTGGGGGAGGGGAACCGGAAAGGAGCCAGTGGTCATGGTACATGTTGGTATCAATGATGTCGGGAAGGCCAAGCGGTCAGTCTTGGAAGCCAAGTTCAGGTTGTTAGGAAGAAGATTGAAGTCCAGGACTTCCAAGGTAGCATTTTCAGAAGTGCTACCTGTTCCTCGTCCAGGACCCGCCAGGTAGGCAGAACTCAGAAGCCTCAATGCGTGGATGAGGCGATGGTGTCGAGAGGAGGGCTTTAGATTTGTCAGGAACTGGAGAACATTTTGGGACAAGCCAAACCTGTTCAGGAGGAACGGGTTGCACTTGAATCATGATGGGACCAGATTGCTGGCACTCAACCTCAAAAAGGCTGCAGAGCAGCTTTTAAACTGATAACTGGGGGAAAGCCTACAGGAGCTGAGTGGCATCCGGTTCAGAACACCTCATCCACAGGGAATGAGGTTGGAAAGGGTAGAGAATCACATAGAGATGACATAGCAGGTATTAGTACTGGGAGAATAATGGAATGTGGTAGTTTGTCTACTGAAAATAATAGCTGTGGGGAGAAAAGAACAAAGCAGCAGCTGTTGTTGCAGAACCCACTGTACAGGTGCTTCTACGCCAATGCTCAAAGCCTCCAACCAAAAATGGGAGAACTTGAACATTTGGCAGCTAGGGATAACATAGATATAATAGCAATAACAGAAACCTGGTGGAATGTAGAGAACCAGTGGGATACAGCAATCCCAGGCTATAAACTCTATAGAAGGGATAGAGAGGGGCGGGTTGGAGGGGGAGTGGCCATCTATGTTAAAGAAGGGGTAAAATCCAGCAGAATGGAGATTGACAGAGGGTCTGACTCCACCATAGAATCACTGTGGGTTAAACTACCAGGTCCAAGGAGTGATGTGATAGTTGGGGTATGCTGTCGCCCACCAGATCAAAAACTTGAGGGGGACCTTGAAATGAGGAGAGAAATCATGGAGGTGTCTCAGAAGGATAGGATAGTAATCATGGGGGACTTCAATTATCCCCACATTGACTGGGCCAATGCGAGCTCCGGGCAAGAAAGAGAAACTGGGTTTGTCGACTTGCTGAATGACTGTGCCTTAGAGCAACTTGTCATAGAGCCCACCCGAGAACAGGCAACTCTGGATATAATACTGTGTGATACTCAGGACCTGGTCAGGGATGTGAATGTCACTGAGCCTCTGAGGAACAGTGACCATGCTGCAATCTCCTTTGCCATGCATGTTGGAGGAAGAGTGTCAAGCAAATCAGACATAAAAACCCTTGATTTTCGAAGGGCAAACTTCCCTCAGATGAGGAAACTAGTTAGAAAGAAATTGAAGGGGAAGGTTGGAAAAATCCAATCTCTTCAGAGTGCATGGAACCTGTTTAAAACAACGGCAACAGAGGCCCAGCACAAGTGCATACCACAAAGAAAGAAGTGCTCATTTAAGTCCAAGAGGGCACCGGCATGGTTAACGAGTGGAGTTAGAGAGGCTCTAAAGCACAAGGAGAGGTCTTTCTGTAAATGGAAATCCTCCCCAAATGAGGAAAATAAAAAGGAACACAAACTCTGGCAAAAGAAATGTAAGAAGATGATAAGAGAGGCAACGAAAGATTTCGAGGAACGCATGGCTAGCAATATAAAGGGTAATAGACATGGGCACGACCAGAAAAAATGACATTTCGAGTTTTCGTTTGTCAGAACGGGTCTGTTTCTGGTCATTTCCATTTGTCGCAAAAATTTTCAAAAATTTGTCATTTCATTTGTCGTTTGTCGTTTGTCGTTTCCACCATGATTTAGCGCGATTTGTTGTCCCAGAGCATAGGGGCATCCCGCAATCAGGCCCGGCGCTAGGTGTTTTTGCGCCCGGGGGGAGGGGGGAGGGGGGAGGTGCGGGCGGGCGTCAGTGGCGGGGGGCCATGGGCGGGCAGCAGCTGCGGGCGGGCAAGTGGGCGGGCGGCGGCGTGGGCCGCAGGTGGGTTGCGGCGCGGGCGGGCGGGCGAGTGGGCAGTTAGGATATCACTTAGGATAGAGGTTCTGTTCTTGGCTTGCACCCCAAATGTGTGTGTGTGCAAGCAAATTGAAGTTGGGAAAATAGAAAATAAATGGTAGTATATAATATATTTTTAAAATAAATCCACACCTCCCACTCCCAGTCGAACCTCCCCTTTATCCAATATCAGAAAAAAATCCTCAAACTGCCAGAGAAGAAATAAAGAATAAACTGCTATTCCCTTCAGCAGACAAAGCTGCAGGGAATCAAAGAAATTATTTTCTAAATTCAATTCCCTCCCTGCCTGCCTAACTTAAATCCTAAAGCCTCCATCCTCCCTTCTCAATCTCGATCGGATCACACCAGCACCAGCAGCCAGCCCTCCTCCCTCAACCACATCCATACACCCGACTGCGATTTCTGGAAGGTGCCTCGGCTTTTTATGCCCTCCCAGACATCCAGAAGTGTCAGTCAAAAACCTGGCGATGCCATTGGTGGAGTGGTTCAAAAAAACTGCATGGTCCCATCCCATGCCCAGCCCAAATGGACAGGTCTAAAAAAAAAAATCATTACAATGTTTTATTGCTATAAAAAAACCCACTGCTGCTAGTATAAAAATTCAGGCCTTTAAAATAAATAAATTTCACATGTTTCTGTGGTGATTTGGTGTGTTTTTTGACCACGATTTCAAAAGAAAAATTGTGGTCGCCATTTTGGATCCCCCCCACCGCATGGCATGGCGAGACGACGAGGATGACCCCCCCAGCCTGGTGCAAGCAGCCCAGGACAGGAGAAGAGGGGGGGGGAAGGCTGGGGACCCCCCCAGAAACCACCCCTCTGGTAGGTGGCAAAGCCTCAGGCAGGCATATTTTCGCCTGCTTTTTTGGCCGGGAGTCGGGGTTTTTTTAAAAAAACTTTTAAAAACTTTTTCTGTGCTTAGCATTGCGCGATCGCCGCGATGCCACAAACGGAAACGAAAAACCTGACCAAATTTTTCTTTTTTCGGTTCGAGTTCTGACGGCTTAATTATCGTTACCGTTTCTGTTACATAACGGAAACGATAACCGAAAACGGAAACGACAAGTCGTGCCCATGTCTAAAGGGTAATAATAAAAGCTTCTTTAAATATGTTAGAAGTAGAAAACCTGTTGGCCCTCTGGATGGTGAGGGAGGAAAAGGGGAGATTAAGGAGGACTTGGAAATTGCAGAGAAATTAAATGAGTTCTTTGCATCTGTCTTCACGACAGAAGACCTTGAGCAGATTCCGCTGCCTGAACGGCTCCTCTTGACTAAAGAATTAAATCAACTACAGGTTAAAAGAGAGGATGTTTTAGGACTAATTGATAATTTGAAGATTAACAAGTCACCTGCCCCAGATGGCATCCATCCAAGGGTTATTAGGGAACTGAGAAATGAAATTGCAGATCTCTTAACGGTAATATACAACTTGTCTCTTAAAATGGCCACAGTGCCGGGGGACTGGGGGATAGCAGATGTCACACCAATTTTTAAAAAAGGAAGGAGGGGGGACCTGGGAAACTACAGGCCAGTTAGCCTTACATCTGTCCCAGGGAAGATGGTGAAAAGCCTCATCCAAGAGAAAATCTTAAAACACATAGAAGAACAAACCTTGCTGAGAGAAAATCAGCATGGCTTCTGCAAGGGTAAGTCTTGTCTGACAAATCTTTTAGAATTTTTTGAAAAGATCAACAGGCATGTAGATTTGGGTGAACTGGTAGATATAGTCTATCTGGATTTTCAAAAGGCTTTTGACACAGCCCCTCACCAAAGGCTGCTGAGAAAATTGCACAGTCAGGGGATAAGAGGGCAGGTCCTCTTATGGACTGAGAACTGGTTGAGATCCAGGAAACAAAGAGTAGGTGTCAATGGGAAATTTTCACAATAGAGAGAGGTGAAGAGCGGTGTGCCCCCGGGATCTGTCCTAGGACTGGTGCTTTTCAATCTGTTCATAAATGACCTGGAGACAGGGATAAGCAGTGAGGTGGCCAAGTTTGCAGATGACACAAAAGTTTTCTGTATGGTAAAAACAAGAGAAGATTGTGAAGAGCTCCAGAAGGATCTCTCCATACTGGGGGAATGGGCTACGAAATGGCAAATGCGTTTTAATGTAGCCAAATGTAAAGTAATGCATATTGGGGCAAAAAATCAAAACTTTATCTATCAACTCATGGGCTCTGAGTTATCCGTGACAGATCAGGAAAGAGATCTTGGTGTGTTGGTGGACAGCTCCATGAAGGTGTCTCCCCAATGTGTGGCAGTGGTGAAGAAGGCCAATTCCATGCTAGGGATTATTAAAAAGGGGATTGAAAATAAAACAGCCAACATTATAATGCCATTATACAAAACAATAGTAAGGCTGTAACTGGAGTATTGTGTACAATTCTGGTCACCGCATCTCAAGAAAGACATAGTAGAACTGGAAAAGGTGCAGAAGAGAGTGACTAAAATGATTACTGGGCTGGGGAACCTCCCTTATGAGGAAAGGCTAAAACAATTGGGCCTCTTTAGTCTGGAAAAAAGGCGCCTGAGGGGGGATATGATTGAGACGTACAAAATAATGCAGGGCATGAGTAAAGTGGATAGAGTGAAGCGCTTCTCCCTCTCACAAAATACCAGAACTAGGGGACATACACTCAAATTGAGGGCTGGGAGAGTAAGAACAGACAAAAGAAAATATTTTTTCACCCAGCGCATTGTTAGTCTATGGAACTCCCTGCCACAGGATGTGGTGATGGCATCTGGCCTGGATGCCTTCAAAAGGGGATTGGACAGATTCCTGGAGGAAAAGTCCATCCCAGATTACAAACCATGAGGGAGATGTGTCATCTCCAGGCTTAAAACCAGGGTACTTCAAGGGCCAGATGCAGGGGAGTGGTATCAGGAGACAGATATCTAGTCTCATGCGCTCCCAAACGCATTGGGGCCACTGTGGGGCCACTGTGAGATACAGGAAGCTGGACTAGATGGGCCTTTGGCCTGATCCAGCATGGCTCTTCTTAATAAGGTTGAACCTTATAAAGGCCAACCTTTTCATGGTGCCCAGGTCCAGGCATGAGCGGTTCAGTCTCAAAATGCCCCCAAGTTGTGAGAACACTCGCTCACTGGATGCTGGTGGGAGCAATGGAGAGCAGGTCCATGGCCAACTAGAGATGTGAAGGCCCAGGGAAAAAATCGGAAAAAGAGTGTTTTCCTTGCATCTCTGGTTGTGCATGCCCACCTTGCACTTGCACAACTTTGCGTACCTCAAGGGTCAGCTGAGTTTTCCATGCCTTAAGATCCTCAAGACTGGTAGCCAGATAACCCTTGATGCAGGGATCACACAGGCATGTCAGCTGGTAGACCCTGTCATTGCAGAGTAGAAGCAATCTACTCTGCACACAGGCCAGCAACATCATGACCAAGGCTCTGATCCTCAGGAGGAGCGAAGAATCATCCTCATTAAGAGCATGCAGGCCTTGGTGAAGGGCATGGATGAGGGTGATGACGTGTGCCAGGCTGTCCTGGAAAACACAGAGGACCTTGGTGGTCTCCTCAAAGGGCTTGAAGATATCCACCATTTGGCCGACGGCGAGCCAATTGGTGGCACTGATGTTCAAATCCCTCCCCCTTGGCAAAATGGGAGTTGTGGACATCATGGCCTCAAGCACGTCCTTCTGCTCCACCAAGCATGCCAGCATCTCTAAGGTGGAGTTCCATCTGGTGGGCATCTCTTGCACAAGGATATACTCTGCCATCCCCATCTTCTCCTGCTTCTCACACAGCTGCCAGGCAGCTTTCACACTGCGTGAGAAGTGGCCTACCAGCTGCCTGTACTTCTCAAGCAGTGCCCTTGTCTCCTTGGCCCCTCATACCAGGTCTCCCTCACCTGGCTCCCCAACCCCAGGGCATCACACACAACCAGGTGTAGCTTGTGGGCCATGCACATGATGCCCTTCAAGCCTGCCGCATTCAGTGCAGCCAATATGTTATGGCCTGCGTCTGTAACCATGTAGCCACGATTCTTGTCCCCCTCGGGTGCCAAGCCCCACTCCATCAACCCAGACAGAAGCTCCTCCGCAATATTTCTGCCTGTTGCTGAGTCATCCAGGCTTCGTGCCTGCAGAAGAACCACCCTGTAGCCTTTTGGTTGGCTGGGGGCCTCCCCTGCGGCCCTGCCTCATGATGCCACAACACCACCATGCACATCCTCCAGCTGCCACCAGTGAGCCATGAGGGACAAGCGTGGTGGTGGTCGCCAGTCCACATCAGATGTGAAATGGACCAACTGACCTCTGGCCTGCATGAGCTGGCCACGGACCATCTCCCTAACTGACTTGTGCAGGGAGGGCATCACCCTACAGCTCAGGGTTCTCCTAGATGGAGGCTTGTACCAGGGGCCAGGAGGTGCCAGAACCCTGGGGAATCCACAAATGGCAGAGACACCCTATGCAGGGCAACCATCTCACCCACCACACGAGTGGTCGCCTCCTATGCCCTGCCTCTGGCCCACTGGCTCAGGCTTGGTGCACCATTGAGGGGCAGCATGTCCTGCAACATAGCCTGCCTGGATGTAGCTCACTCAGTGGTGTTGTCAGCAGGTCTTTCGCCTGCTTGAGGCTCCATCTGCCTGCCCTGTGCTCCCCTCTTCCTGCCATCTTGGGGGCACTGCAGCACCCTGGGATGGTGCTTCTTCAGGTAATTCCTCAGGGCAGTTGAGGACAGGTGCCTGGGTTAGCCACCCCTGTGCACCACCACCTTGCAGAGCTTGTAAATCACCAGCGTTGGGTCTTCCTCACTGCATAAGAAATGATCCCACAAAAAGCCCTGAGGCTTGCTCCTGCCTGCAGCTGGTTGGGGCTGGCTCTCAGTCCCAATCTCACTGCCATCCTCAGAGGACTTAGGGGGTGCTGCTGACACTGGAGGAAGGAGCAGACAGGGAGGGCATGCTCCTTCTCTGCTCCTTATGGAGTCTGCTATCATCAGTATGCTGATGACACACAGCTCTATCTCCTTTTCCACCTCTGCAATGGAGGCTGTGCGGATCCTAGACCTCTGCCTGGCTGTGGAATGGACCAGGACTAACAGGCTCAAACTCAACCCTGGGAAGACTGTGGCTCTGTTCCTCAGGGAATCCCTGGATGGATACAGTGGCCCTCTCCCCAGTTTGTGAGGACTGGCCCTTCAGCTGGAGGATAGAGTGAGGAGTCTGGGCATCATCCTGGATCTCACTATGTCCCTGGAAGCCCAGGTGGCAGCTGTTTGCAGGGTGGCCTTTTACTGGCTTAGGCTTATCGCCCAGTTTTCCCCATGCCTGGATGTGGATTCCCTTAGGATGGTAGTGCAGGCGCTGGTGATCTCGAGGATAGATTACTGTAATGCTCTTTACATGGGGTTACCCTTGACCCGGGTGCAGAATGTGGCGGCCAGGCTGGTGGTTGGTGTGGGCAGGTTTGACCGCATCACCCCCATCCTCGTTCACCAGAATTGGCTACTCGTTGCCTTCCGAATAAGGTTCAAGGTATTGGTTTTGGTTTACAAAACCTCCATGGCTTGGGACCTGATTACCTGGCGGAGTGGATCTCCCAGAGGTCAGCTTCGTCCCAGCCGACCAGAGCTTCGCTTACCTTCTCGCTCCGGGTGGCCACTCTGAGGAAAACCCAAAGGGTTTCTACCCGCAATCGGGCCTTCTTGGTGGCCGCCCTGGCACTTTTGAACAAACTGCCCATGGAGATTAGGCTGACGGAGTCCCTGCCGGCCGTCAGGAGAGCGTTAAAGACCTGGCTCTTCATGGAACGTTTTGGTGATCGCTGAGTGTACGATTGTGTGTTGTTAGTTGGTTTGTATTCTTTGCCCTAGCCCCTTTCTTGCTAAACTTGGTGTTTGTTTGTAGTATTGTTGTTGTTACTCTTCCTATATTTTTATTTCAATTGTTCGCTATGGGGTTGTGTTTTGGGCAAGTTTTTATTTTATTTTATTTTATTTTATTTATTTATTTATTTATTTATTTTGCAATTTGTTGGCCCAGAGTTCCCTAGAGAAAGTTGGACAATAAATAAATAAATAAATAAATAAATAAATAAATAAATAAATAAATAAATAAATAAATAAATAGGCACTGCCTTCTCTGCTTGAGACAACTTGGTTCAAATGCTAAAAAGCATATTCCAAACTAAAAGTCCCTGCATTTTCCTATGGATTCTTCAGTAATTAAGCTATAAACCAGGGATGGAGAACATCAGACTACTACTCCCATTATCTCACACCATTGGCTCTACTGACTGGGGCTGCAGGGCATTGAAGTCTCAATAGCCGCAATCCACCCCTGCTATAAACACTGGTCTCTTAAAGTCCTCTATTGGCCAGGGCATCAAAGTAGCAGTTGTGAACCTCTGACAAGATGGCTGGTGACTATGACCTCCAAAGCCATGCATAGGTTGCTGTGCCAGGATGCCTGCTCCTGGTACATAGAGATCATCTCCTCAAATCCTCCTGCAGGTGCCATTTAAGGAGATGAGTGATGACTGAGATAAAAATGGCTCCCTTTGAGCCTCCGGTATCTAGACATCCTTCCAAGGAGACAGACTGTAGAACCTAGGGGTATTTTCCTCCTTAATTTTGTTTGAATTGTTTTAGAAGGAAAAAGTAACAGCTCACGAAACAATGCATTAATTAAGCACTAATTATTAACTGACTAATTACTTGTTTGACTGAAAATATATTTCCAGAATGAGAGGTATGACTGGAAAGGAATTACTGGTAAGTCAGTTTTGTTCACAGTTTCTATGTGAGATTACACTGAATGAAGTCTAATAAATATCGCCTTGCCACTCATAGCTGGTTTGTAATCTTTACCAGCAATTCTGCCATCCTAACCTTTCACTGATCCTCCAGATCTTTTTCACCACATAATACTGAGATTCATATTAAGTTTCTCTTACACGTGCCAGATGAACACCCCCCAGAACTTTATTCACAATCTTTTCCAATTCCCTTCAACATATTTTAAAATTAACTTTTGAGACAACTTCTTTAAACTGCTGTTTTTAATATTTTGTTTGTAGTTTGCTGTTTTTGCAATTATATTGGTAAATCAGTCTAAAAAACTTAACTGGAAGAGCAGGTTTGAAATCCTTTAGAACAGTGGTTCCCAACCTTCCTAATGCCGTGACCCTTTAATACAGTTCCTCCTGTTGTGGTGACCCCTTGCCCTGCTTGGAAATGGCCACTGCCACAGGTGCCACAGAGGACGTCCCTCTACAGGCACCCTCAGCCAATCGCAGCCTTCGGTGCCATTGACTGACATCCCCTCCAACCTATCAAGCTGTAAGTCACTCTCCCCCCCCTTCTTCCTCCAGACCACCAAGCCGTTGGTGCCTTTTTCTTCACTGGCTTATGGCAACCCCTGTGACATGGTCGTTTGACCCCCAAAGGGGTCCTGAACCCCAGGTTGGGGAACCACTACTTTAAAGAAATGCAAATACGTTCCACCTAAAGCAAGGGTAGTTGCTGGGTTTACCATAAAAGGAAAAATTTTATGGAGCTTTTCTCAAAGCCAGATCCGAAGTCCAGCCTTTTCAGTTCAACAGATTACAATCTTATGCTCTTTGCGTGTTTTAATAGACCTAACTTCTTGCCTAAGTAAACAAACATCTGCTGATAATTGAATAAAGGAAATGCATGGGGTACCTTGCCCAGGATTCAGCTGGAGGAATCAAAATTCAGAGTGAGGCCCAAAGCTCATTTGTGAAATGTATTCAATATTAAACTTTGTGAGGAGAGAATATTAAAAAACCCAGGCTCTATCTACACTTCCTAAATCATACTTTTGTGGGGGCTGACTGGGTTACAAAGTTTTCTCCTCCGACCTTAAATTCAAGATGAAAGACAGCCCCATCAACTTTTATTTTATTTTTCTCCAGAACAGCTGCATCATCAGAGCAACTGTGAGTGAGACCTAAAACAGAACTATGCTAAGTGAGAGAAAAGTAGTTTGCTTGTTTTTAAACGATGATTAGACTGTCAACTCTTCCACGCCTTAAAATGTCTCTTTATTAGTGGTGGGCTGTGCACACACTAGAAAGGGACGTTTCATGGTGGCCGATGTTTAATGGTTGCTATGCTGGCTAGTGGATTCTAGGAATAGTAGAATATTACTTGTTTGCCTTTCCATTTGCTTGTTCAATGCTTATTGTTTTGCAGCTGATTTTGTTTTCCCCCATAAATAGGGAATCCTGGTATGGAATATCTAAGTCCCACACATATATGTCAATTTCTGTCATCAGAGCTTCAGGGTGTGTTATTAGGATTCAAATACTCCTTAAATATTTCACTTACCTCAAGAGGCCTTTTATGGATCATCAAAGCCCTTTTAGGGGTCTACAAGCTGGTCTTGACTTGACGGCACGCATCACACAACTTTCCTGCGTTGTGCTTTCGAGTATTGTATTTTTTAAAAAATATGCCAAGGTACACACAAGGACGTCCTTCAAGCTCCATGAGGAGTGCATGTATTCTGTACTTTAAAATCTGCTCCTCCAAGTCCAAAATGCACAGAGAGACTTGGCCACTAGCCCTGAACTCCACAGTCAGCTGTCAAAACCAGCAGACTGCTCACTTTATATCTCTTTCACAAAGGAACATTAACATCATCACCACAGAAGCCTGAGTTGCTCACTCGTAGAGCCCCACCTGAGAGAAGTTCCTGAGACTGATGTTCAGCTACAGACTGATGACTAGCAAAACCACGCTATCCTTAGGACAATATGTCATGGGAACAAAGGTGTGTTAAAAGGTCATCAATGTTAATTGTCTGCTTTCCAGAAATGCTTTGGGATTCCACATTGTTTGAACGTACGGTATTGAACGTACATTGTGCACACGATGGGGTTGGGACCTGCCCTCTTGTACAATGTATGTCATACACTGAGGATGCTGTATCAGTAATAAATAACAGCTTTTTAACTGAGGTGGGAAAGTACCACAATAAACATCAATATTCAGCCTGGCAGCAGCTGATGCTCTGTCCTCTGGGTAATCTATTTATTTGAATTAATTATGACTCCCATTATCATGACATATTTTGAGTATATCCCTGTACCAATGGCCATTTAACATGGAAAGGTAAAGAATTCATTGTTAAAAGTTTACAAAGAAGGACTGGAGATCGGAATGCTTTGCCCAAGGTCATAGACAAGATCTGCCGTGGAGTCTAGAAGGGAACGGGATTCCTCAAAGACAGGCGTGTTTCACTTATTGATCCTGCCTTCCCATTCCTAGAGGACAAAGGAATGCAGATTGTTAGTTGCTGACATATTTTTGGCATGGTTGTGGAAAGCAGGATTCCAGGAATTCACCAGGCAGAGCAACAGATTTAAATAGAGTTAAGATTCCAGCAACAAAAACACTCCAGTTAGGAACAGAAAGTAGGAAAAGCTGTTTGACCCTTGTTAAGTCAATCAGAAATAAAAGGTTGTTTTTGTGGTCTGTATAGGTGTCATTGTTATGGAACATTCTGGTGGATGGGGAGCAAAGTAGTCATCTGCCTTCCTTGGTAGACAACAGAACTGGGAAGTAACAAAATAAGTTATATTACAGCTATAACTTTATGAGTGAAATCATGCTGCCCAGTTACACAAACTACATAACTTTTAGAAGCAAACTGCCATTCAGTTAAGGTGTCTCTGCAGTCATTATCTGTTCCATATTGAGTCACGTGACTTGCCAGACAGCAGATAAAGTCTACATCGATTTCGCATGGCAGTTCGGCTCCAAAAGTTACGCTGGTTGCATACCTGCACAACAAGGTTTCAGCCAGTGAGAGATAACTGGACTCACTTTGCGATGCTATTGTGGCTCTTTAGTTACGTTTGTAGTCATGGAGTCTGGCATCACTAAAGAGTAGAGATGGGCACGAAATGCCAAAATGGCGTTTTGTGGTCGTTATTCGGGCCCTGGGGTCCGCTTCATTCCCTTTCCGTTTTTCGGGGCCCCGGGGCCCGCTTCGTTTCCGTTTCTTCGTTTTTCGGGTGCAGCAAGCTGCGGCCGCAGGGAGCCCTCCCAGGGCCGGGCGCCACCGGAGCCGGCGGCATGCAGGCTGAGAGAGCCTTCCCGCGGCCACAGGGAGCCCTCCCGGGCCTCTGGCAAGCCTCCTGGGAGAGCCGTCCCACAGCCACGGGGAGCCCTCCTGGGGCCGGGCGCCACCGGAGCTGGTGGCAAGCCTGCTGGGAGAGTGATCCCGTGGCCACAGGGAATCCTCCCAGAGCCGGGCCCTGCTCTGATCACCACCCCCAACAGGCCGCCAACCCCGGAGCACCGCCGAGTGCCGCCCTCCCTTGGGCCCCCTCTCCAAGGACCAATCTGCCACGCCGTCCACCACCTTGTCAGGTCGCTACCCCTGGAGCTCTGTGCAGCGCTGCCCTAACTGGGGCCCTTCTTCCCAGGGAACCACTCCGCCCCCACCCCCTGGCCTAGACCCGGGAAACCTGTCGGGGGTGCCACTGCACTGCCCCCATGCTCCAACGATGCCCTCCGCTCCGGCTTCCGAGCTGGCTGCACCATCGCCGCTTCGCCACGTGGCCGAGATCCCGGAGCCCAGCCCACAAGGGCTCGGATCCCGCCTCTTCTTGTGAGACTGACAAAGTCTTGTACCGGCTCCTGCAGGGAGGGGGCAAAGAGGCTCCACCAGGCCCAGGCCCCTCTCACCGCCCTCCGCTGCTCCATTTTTCATCACATGAGTGGCACAATGCCAGTAATAGAAACGAACAGAACCGAAGAAAATTTTCTTGGTTCTGTTCAGTTCGAGCCTGCCCCATCGCAACAGTTGTTATTCGTACCATTACATAACGGAATGAATAACGGAGAACGGTAATGAAAAAATGGTCGTTTCGTTTCCATTTCTACTAAAGAGTGAAGGAAGAAGATCACATGGTTCAAGTGTTGGCTCACGTTGTGTGTTGTGCTGCTTCCTTATACCCTTTTCTGGATGTTCAGTTGACAGTGGTGGGAGGTGGATGGGAGGCACACGTTGTGTTTTGTGCCGTAGATCAATAAAATATAACATCCAAATGGATGTGTGTGCTTTTCAAAGGAAATAAAAGGGATATATTGGTTACTTTTGAGAATCAAGGAAGTATTTATAAATTTCTGTGTTGCATGTATATCCCACCTTTCCCCCAGTGTGCTCAAAGCAGCATACACAGCTCTCCCCATCACTTTATCCTCAGAATAACCCTGTGAGGTAGGACAGACCAAGAGACTGTGACTGCCCCAAGTTCACCCAGTGAGACTCATGGCTAGATATGGATGTGAATCCCATATCTCCTAAGTGCAATGTGTAGTCCATGGTAATTGGGGAATTCTGAGGTTGCATTCAAAACATGTTACAGTTTCAGGCTACAGGATGCTTCCATACTTTCTACTTCCTCTGTATGGTCACCGGTTTCTAGGGATGCCTAAGTGCCCGGGCTCGCATTTTCAGCAATGACAGAGGGCGCATACTTTCAGATTCACTCAGTGGTAGGAAGTAGAAAAGCCTCTTGGAGGTATGCTGCGGATGTTGCCTTTCCTTCTGCTGCCTTAAAAGAGACGGAGAGGACTTCCAAGTGCCCATTTGTCCCCATGGCCATTTTCTAAACCAGTGCAGCTGCTGTTGTTCCTTGCTGAACAGTACAATGGAGGCATTGACTTGACCTCTGGCTTCCAGCTCTGACCCTGCAGGCTCTGTTTTGGTTTGATTCCAAAAGGGGTGGCATCCCTGGTGGCTTTGAAATTTATTTATTAAAATGTGCTCCATCCCTAACATCCCTAACATCTCAGGGCCAACAGCTCATACAGCATTTTGTAGCATTGTGGTGACCAGGTCTTTTGCAGTTTAGTGCCCATCAACCCCAGCCAGCATGGTTAGTGTCAGTGATTATAGGAGCTGCAATCCAAACATCATCAGCGTTCAATTAATGACAATATTTAGGCAAGGAAACATGCTGGTGATTTATTTTTCTTAAATGTGACCTGGGAAGATAGAGTTACTATAGACACATAATTCTGGAACAGAATTCTTTCAGCTATCATGAGTTACACAATTATTTTTCACTGATATGTTATACCACACACTTGAGAGAACTAACTCCTTGCTTGTCTCATGTATATGAGCAAAGGAGAAAGAATCAGTTTCTCACTGCTGTGGATGGCAGGACATTTCCTGCAACTTGTGATAGCGTTTTTAGAAGTGGCGAGAGGGCCCTTTTGCATGCACATGCATTAACTCACAGAGACCATTATTGTACAAATTGGCCTGAACTTCATGCAAAGTTATTCCATTTGTGCTTTGATTATGTTCTATGAATGTGCCAAAAAATTGAATTATCACTGTTTTCCTTGACAGCACTCTGAATTACTCAGTCCCAACTGACCTGCTGGCATATTTCCTAACAATCAGCCAGTCCTTCTGTGAGAGGGGACTGTGCATGCACATTGGCATGAGTTTCACTTTTCAAAGGGAAAAGACTGCTTTCTACAAACATTTTTTCCTCTCCAAACAAATGTAATATTACAAAACCAAACTTGAGTGGAGAAAAGAGCTCTTTGTCTCACTCTTGGCTTCAGGTGAGAGACTTGTATCATTCCTTGTCAAGGTGTCTATTTGTGTTAAGACAGCTTAGATCAGTGGTTCCCAAATTTGGATAATTCGGATGCTCTTGAACTGCAACTCCCAGAACATCTGGCTGGCATAAATAGTAGCGAAGGCTTCTGGTAACTGCAGTTGAAATATACCTGAGTCACCCAAGGTTGAGAGTCACTTGCAAGGATCATAAAGGGTGAGAAATTTAGCAAGCATTCTTTCTCTACCAGAAACTTTATCAGGTTCATCCACTCAAAAATGTTTTGAAGAACATCATATGTTAGGCACATTTATGGTTACAGTAAATGTGGAGCCAGCATTTTGAATTCCACCACGTGTCACCTAGACTCAGGACTGACCACTAAAATTACATTCTTTTACTTAACCTTGTGTTAGGGTGTAAAAAGCTAATAAACTTAGGGCTTCCATAGTGCCTAGTTGGCAGGGTTTGCCCACACTGTAGATTCCCCCCAGCAGCTGGTCCAGGTTGTGAGCAGTGGTGTAGCTAGAGTTTGGAGCACTTGGGGACAAAGTCAGTTTTTGCGCCCTCTCCTCCCCAACAACCGTGGGGAAACAGTAGGGGAGGGGAAGAAGAAGTCTCTCCTTCTCATGCCCTCTTTGTGGGTCTCCTTTCCAATTAAAGCTCTCCTGTGCAATTCACACAGCATGCAGATGGTGCCAAGCAGGCAATTTCACACACCCCCAAAGCATCACCTCCATAGCACACTTCCTCCTCCTCCTTTCTGCAGGCTAGGGCTTAGCGATAATTAGCCCAGGAAAAGGAGGAGAGGGAAGCAGGCAATGGGATTTTTTTTCAAGCCGCACCTCCATAGCATGCTTCCCTCTCCTCCTTTCCTCAGGCTAATGATTGCTAAGCCCTAGCGGGGATGGGGGAAGGAGGAGGGGGAGCAATCAACGGAGGTGCTGCTTGGGGGGGAATTGCCTGCTTCCCTCTCCTCCTTTCCCCTGACTAAAGAGAGCCAAGCCTTAGCGGGGCGAAAGGAGGACTGCTGGTGGGATAGTGCATGGCTTCCTCCTCCTGACCCCCCTCCAGGTGCCCCCAGATTGCTGCGTGCCCCGGAGCAAATGCACTCTTCCACCCCTCCCTAGTTACACCAGAGGTTGTGAACTTTTATTTTTGAAACAAGTTTCTAGCCCTTATCACATCAGAGATGAGAAGCAAAACATGAATAAGCCTTTCCAGGTGAATAGCCAGCGAGAAAAGCCATTCACAGATTAACAGGTGCGCATAGAGACATACACCATAGACCAATGGCTAAAAGTTTGATCCTCCCAGACCTTGTGTAGAAAGAAAATAATCTAGACCAGTGAATACTGGGTAGTAACCCAAGCTCCTCTTACTGCATTTCTTGCTTTGGCAGGAGACAAGACACCAAGGCTCTTGAGCTTTACAGTTCTATCATTCTAAGTCTTAGAACGTCCAAAATTATCATTTCCATTGTATATTCTATAGGGTGCTGGGAACATAGCTGGGACTTTAGATAAATGCTTCTTGGAAGAAAATAAACCAAAACAAGAAAGAATAGTATAAATTGTGAGGATCATATTGTTGTGGTGGAATCTTTATGGTTCCTGTAAATATTAAATTTCAGGGGAAAGGTGTCAAATACTGTAATTATAATATTGTTTTCTGATTCTATGTGCCATTGTCATGAGAGTATGGCATAACTCTTTGATCTTCTTGTTTTTCTGTATAATAAATCAAATGGGTTATACAGCTCTGTGAATGTCTATTGGAAATGTATCTCAAAATTAAATTGGTCTTATATGTTGATAAATGTCCAAAATTTGATATATTTGCACTCATTAGGAAGTACAAATGGGCGCAGTTATTTTCGCAAGGTACAGCTCCCATAATACACCAAGGGTCAGTGATAGCTCTTGCTGAGAAGTTCTGGGTGATGTAGTTCCAAAAGTCAATTTTCAAGCCCTGTTATGGATTTCACCTCCTGCTACAGCCTGGTCTATAGTGAAAGAGCAGTTAGGGGTAATGGTTTAGGAAGGAGGAGCTACCTTGTGGGAAATTAGTAAGAGCCCCAATACCAATAAAATACTGGCATTTTCTTTAAAAACCAAACAAACAAGTTTATGAGAGGTGTGTGTGTGTGTGTGTCTGTGTCTGTGTCTCTGTGTGTGTGTGTTAAATTTTGATGTTCTGTATAAATAAAATACTGTATTAAAATGATTAAGAGAAGTTAAAGACATGTAACCCTGAAAATGTGGACTCTGTTAATCAATTAGGTTTGAGCAGCAATGTGTTGCATGTTTGTTGGAGGTCCTTACAGGGCAAGCAGCCAATTTTAACCATTAAGCAAAATAAGCTCTAGAAGTCTAATGGCTCCACAAGACTGGCAGGGCACTCTATACAGTAATGCAATGCATCATATTCTGCATGCAGCTTAAGTTCTGTCTTCAGTTATTCTTAAGCATTTGTATCTACAGCTTACTTCAGAGCTGTAAGAATCTCAGATGCCTTTACATGATTTAAGCAACTATATCTCCCGCCGCCCACCAAAGCATCTCTAGCTATGAAGAAACTAACCCTTTTTGGTTTTTCCCTGATCTCTGCAAATTGCCCTCACTTTCCCCTCAATTATTTTCTGCAAATCTGATGATAACATATCACTCATGGGGAATCCCTCTGTTATTGTTATGGGTATACTGTGGATCTCATGAGAATATCACCACAAGCTCACATAAATAACAAAATGTCATTTTTAAAGAATTATATGCCCCTGTGATGTACATCACTGCTTTATGTGGTTCTCCTCTCACTTTATAACAACCCCTCTCAATTAGATTTGGCTGAGAGGTTGGCCCAAGGACAAGCACAAAGGTTGTGCAACTCAGAGCCTTTGTATACGACCCCTAAATGCCGCAGCAAATGGCTGCAAGCTCCGGAGCTTACAATGGTTTCCCCACCAGCTCCGGAGTTTGCAGGAAATTAAGTGCGACCACGCCCACCTAAGCGCATCCCAGCGCACTTTTCTTGTACCTGCTTGAGGAGGGTGAAAATCGCCAGGTCCGGATTTAATTTGGTCAGTATGGGGCTCTCCTCGCTTCTGTTTTTTTTTTTTTTTCTTTAAGAGAAGGGGCGGGAGGGAAAAAAAACAAACAAAAGAGAAGGAATCAGCAAGACAGAGCTCCGGCAGCTTCTCCGAGGTGAGTCTGCATTTCCCCCCCACTTTCTTCCTCCCTCCCCTCAGCAGACAGGTGCGGAGTGGTGGGGAGGAAGGAAGAGCAACGAACCCCTAAGATCTCTGGTCCGAATTTAAGTGGCCAGCGGATCTTAGGGGCTGTGTGAAAAGGCCCTCAGCTGAGATTTCAACTCCTGTCTCACAGTTCCAAGATCAGTATTAACTGCTCCACTGTACTGGCTGACAGAGATCACTGGTTCGTATATATACACAATGCCAAGGCTGCGGCATACTGGTAGAAAAACACTTGCAAATATGAATGGATTTAGTTTGTAGAACATGGAAAACTCAAGATGAATGTCAGTAATGTGGAAATGTACATACAGTGGTACCTTGTAGAAAGGAATTAATTCATTCCAAATAAAATTATGTTAAGCAAATTTTCCTTTATACAAATTTCCCATAGGAATGCATTGAAAACAGAGTAATCCCTAATCGCGATCATTTTTATGTTGTACAGATTTGCCCCATATACGATTCTGTTAAGCAAATTTCCCCTATCTCCAGCATTTTTATGTTGTACAGATTTTATGTTATACAAACCGTTTGTTATACAAGGGTCCACTTTACTATGCAAACAAGGCCACTTAATCATGATTTACATTACGGTATTTCTAAATGATAGGAACCCCTGGAAATTCCATAATGACCCATTCATCTCTTTCAGACTGGCTTGAGCTGGTGAGTGCCACCCGCAATGTTTGAGATGCTTTTGCCCAACACATTGGAGTGGGCCTTTTGCCTCTTGGGTTCTACCATGACCCCGGAACCCCAGCAGTCATCACACTGAGGCAGCCACGCCTTTGGCAGCAGATTTTTAGTGTCTTAAAAAGCAAAGTGTTCTGCTTATATACCACCCCATACCACTACAAGTAGTCTCTGGGCGGTTTACATTTTTTTTTAATTACAGTGTTCAGGCTACACATTGCCCCCCCCAGCAAGCTGGGTACTCATTTTACCGACCTCGGAAGGATGGAAGGCTGAGTGAACCTTGAGCCTGCTACCTGGGATTGAAACCCAGAGTGTGAGCACAGTTTTAGCTGCAGTACAGGCATTTAACCACTGCGCCACGAGGCTCATTAAATTACAAATTATTCTCTGTATTGCCATTTTCTTTTTAGAGCCAGGTAGACAAATATGTGTGGGTGTGATATTCTGCTGCAGGTGCCAAAACAAAATGGCTGGATTTGAATGATAGGGGCATCATGACTTCCAGGGGTGGGAGTGACTCCATTAGCCCTCCTGTCTGAGGAAATAACCTTTACTTATGCCAGCTTGTCTGAGCCTTCAGAATTTTGCCTATGACCAGTCAAGTTGTTGACGTCCTTTTCCCCCAATTCAGGCTCTGCCCAGTTCTCTTCATAGAGACCATTATCTGCAAAACCAAAGGGTAGCCTTCCTAACCAATGCATGGTGGGTATCTTTAGCTTGTTGAAAATCTAGACGTGTGAGATCCATGACATTAAACCATTTCCTGCTTCTCATGTTTAATTTCTGACCCCGTGTCATGGGCAGGTTTATTTTTTTGCCTTGTGACAATTTGGAATGTCCTTGTTTAAAACAAATAAAAGGTCTTTGTGTTTGTGCTTTGGAGGAGCCACTAATACATTCTGTCAAAGCTTTCCTTTGAGGTCAACTCAGAATGGGACGTGAATATCTTTTGTCTTCTTGGCAAATGCCGCTACATGCTTTTAAATATATTTCTTTTAAAAAGCTGATCAGATTATGTAATTCCATTATGGCTCCAGATATTACACTGTTACTTTTGTTAAGGGCCTCGGATTGTTTCTTATTTTAGGATTCCTAAATGTTGCAGTTAAAATAAATAAGAACATTAGTGTTCAGCTTTCTAGGGGGTGAGGAAAGGATGGAAAGAAACAGGGAAAATATTAAAGACAAAATATCCAGTGTTGCTGTTTATTCATAGTAGCCTGGTTCCACATAAACTGAACTCCCAGGATGTTTGACACTACAATAGTGGATAGCTTTCTCAAAAGGTTACGTTTTCAATTTAACCCCCCCATCATTTTCAAATAATTAATGAAATTAGATACATTTAATTAAGCACAATTACATTTTAATATTATATATTTCTGTGGGTTTAAATTCATCTGTAGTTGTTTTAGGACCTGATTTGAGTGAAGTACAGCACAGTATATAAATGCAATAAAGAAATACAGTTTTACAAATATATGGCATATATATCTAACAACCTTCCTACAAAAATAAAGGAGTGTTTTTTTGAAGTAAATCAACATGAAAATGTTCATACCATAATACACACTAAGTGTATTTTCATTACAAACTGGTTATTTTTGGGTGATACGGGGGACCCTTGTATAGTAATCAGTTTGTATAACATAAAATCTGTACAACATAAAAAATTCAGGAGATAGAGGAAATTTGCTTAACAGAATCGCCTATGGGGCGAATCCATACAACATAAAAATGGTCATGATTAGGGATTGCTCTGTTTTCAATGCATTCTTGTGGGAAATTTGTATAAAGGGAAATTTGCTTAATAGAATTTCATTTGGAACGAATTAATTCCTTTATACAAGGTACTACTGTATAAGTAACCTTAGATTTTGCCTCATTAGATAGTAGATGGAAAGAAAGCCTATCTCTCAACCAGAGTCAAAAAATAATGTAGTTGTGGTGTCATGATCCAAAAGCCACAACCAAATCACACCAAACACATAGTTTTTATTTTTCATAAGATGGATGTATCCATAGTCCTTGTGGGAAACGACCAAGAGCTCCAATACCAACACAATACTGGCAATTTCTTTTTAAAAAAAAAAACAAATTTATGAAAGAGGTGTGTGTGTGTGTGTGTGTGTGTGTGTGTGTGTGTGTGTGTGTGTGTGTGTGTGTGTGTGTGAGAGAGAGAGAGAGAGAGAGAGAGAGAGAGAGAGAGAGAGTTTTCAGGGAGATAAGGCAGACAGGGTGTGGTATTTCACACCTTACCCAAAAGCTTGCTTCTTGTAGCTTCTATTTGGAGAGAATGACATCATTCCTAGGAGAAACCATATCTGATCCTGCTAAGTTTTATCAGGGGATTTTTTTTATTAACACAGTGGTTCTGCTAGGGAGCTCCTGCTGCAGCCAGCTATCCTAGGTATTATTGTAATAGTCACCTTTCTGAAATGAAAAAAGCCAAATCAAAACACAATTAAAGCATTTGTTTTAAGCCATTCAGAACAGTGAATATGGTCTTTGCCTACTTAGTATTCTTTGGGTACTATGTTTTGATGATAAAATAATTTTTCCCATTCAAAAGAGGATAGAAATGAGTGCACATACTGTAATTAATTGGAGTGGGTGGTTATTTCAAGTACTGTACATCCTTTATACAAGGTATCACTGTACTACCACAGCCTACCTTGAAACATTTCTACTTATAAAATGATTTATGAATTTGAGAAGCTTCCATAACAGGTGGCACAAGGCAGTAATCCTGCTGTTTTCTGTAGAACGGTCTCTTCACTCAATATCAGTTTAGTTACGCATTCAATCTCTTTATTTTTATTGCCTGCGCGAAACATTGAGTAGTAGAAAGCACTAATGCATTTTAAAGATGGAGAAGGTCATAGTATGTTGTGTTGTAAATGTGTGCTCTTGTGAATGTAATTGAATTGTTTCTTAAATAACTGATTTTTTAAAAAAGTTTCATTTGGACACCCTAATTCAGGGGTGCCCAAACTTTTTGAAAGGCAGGCCAGATTTGGTGGCTGAGAATGTGTCAGGGTCCGGTTGTTCCCTGACCCTGCCACCCCACTGCAAGCCCCACCCACTGACCGCACGTGCGCCCAACCTCACAATGTTCCCGGTTATGCCGGTGGCAGCGGCCCGTGCGCGCGCCCAGCCCCACAAGCTTCCCGGCGGTGCTCGTGGTGGCAGCCCACCCCCTCACCCACCCACCCGTCCCCACAAGCTTCTGCTCACCAGCCGGCCGGCCCGCCCAGCCGCTCAAGCTTCCCAGTGGTGTCAGTGTTGGCGGAAGATTAAAAAAAAAACCACATGGGGCGAAGGAGGGGGAGGGAGGGGCAGGCCAGCCAGCCGCGGGCCACTCA
The DNA here is from genome assembly GCA_029282475.1 of Phrynocephalus forsythii. Classification (NCBI taxonomy): domain Eukaryota; kingdom Metazoa; phylum Chordata; class Lepidosauria; order Squamata; family Agamidae; genus Phrynocephalus; species Phrynocephalus forsythii. The sequence continues at coordinate 18,527,766 of JAPFRF010000004.1, forward strand.
GAATGGCCTGGCGGGCCGGATTTGCCCCCCCCGGGGCGGACTTTGAGCAGGCCTGCCCTAATTGGGCTCCAACCTGACAGATTTTCTCCTTCCCTTGTTTATTTGATTCTACCCTTCCAGTCCTGTTTCACAAAGCAACTGTGGTTGTGAACAGCCACCCAGTAAGCGAATGCGTAAACACATTCAGTCTTCTTCCATTTCTACCTGTCTGTCTTGTCTAAAACAGTGGTCCCCACCTATGGGTAACCCAGGTGTTCTTGGAAGGCAGTTCCCAGAAGCCTTCACCAATAGCTGTGCCCGCTGGTGTTTCTAGGATTTGCAGTCCAAGAGCTCTTGATTCACCCGAGGTTGGGAACTACTGGTCTAAAATAATGAGGCAGAGAGAAAGGCAGAAACACAGACTAATGGCAGTTTTTAAAAAATCATATTATGTATGGGTGAGAGACTCTACAGCAGGGTCCTCAACCTTTTTAAACAGGGGGCCGGTTCACTGTCCCTCAGACACTGTTGGGGGCCAGACTAGATTTTGAAAAAAATATGAAGAAATACCTATGCACACTGAACATAACAATAAATTACAATTAATAATAATAATAATAATAATAATAATAATAATAATAATAATAATAATAATAATAATAATAATAATAATAATAATAATAATAAAGGATCGGGGTCCCACAGATTGGATGCTACCCACCTGCCAGCTCCCATGGGCAGGAGGAAGGCGCCCGGCCGCTGGGCATCCGGAGCGTTCGCCTCCCTCCGCCCCACTTGCCGGGGGATCGGGACCCGGTTCCAGGTGCCGGGGAGGCGCCCTTAAAGATGCCAGCCTGGCTGGCCAAGGAAGAAGGGGGCTTCGGGTGGGGTGTGGGGGGTGAAGGGATTTAGGAGGCGGGCATGCGGGTGTGGCCTCCAGGCTGCAGCTTTCCCGTGTTGGCGAAGCCTGGGAAACCAGTTTCAATTTCCTTTTCACATGCAACATCCCGGGCGCGTCCCCCCACTTTTGTCTCTCCCCCCCCCCCGGTGCTTCCTACCTGCTTGCCATCAGGTCCTTCCTTAGAAAATGGACAGGCTCCCCTCCCCTCCTCTCCCCCCCAATCCGTCCATCCTCCGGAGGCACAACCCAGCGTCTCCCTCCGGCTCCCGCCGCGCGCGCCCCCCAAATCCCTGCCTCCCTCCTGGCGCACACACCGGGGACAGGGGGTGCGTGTGTATGTGTGCAGGTCAGGGCGCTGGCGCGTGTGTGCGCTCCCCTTCCTCCCTCCTTCTCTCCCCCCCATCCATCCATCCATCTCCCTCCCCCCTCCCTCCCTCCCTGCTGGCGCTCGTCTCTCTCTCTCTCTCTCTCTCTCTCTCTCTCTCTCTCTCTCTCTCTCTCTCTCTCTCTCTCCGCCCTTCCCAGGCGCCCCCCCGCCGGCTCGTGCCGCTCACTCCGACCTTGCTTCCTTGGCTGGCTCGCTCGCTTTGGGGGGCGATCGCCCAGCCCCCCGCCCACCCCGCGCCCGGCAACGATGCTGCTGATGCTCCTGCTGCTGGGCAGCGGCGAAGGCGGCGGCGGCAGCAGCAGCAAAAGTAGCAGCAAAAGCAGTGGTAGCAGCAGCAGCAGCAGCCCCACCGCCACCGGCGGCGTAAGTGGAAGCGGCTCCTCCCGGCTCCGACCGCTGCTGCCACCGCTCCTCCTGCTCAGGTTGTTTGCTCTGCCTTGTCCCGCCACCGCCGCCACCACCACCACCACCACCACCCCAGGGTCCTCACCAGAGCGCACCGCTCAGCCTTCATGGGATCTGTAGCCCCACCGCCGGAGTCCTGTTCCGGTGCTGCTCGGCGCGAAAGAGGAGGATGGGTGTGTGGGCGGCCCTTTTAAGGGCTTTGATCCTGGCACACCCCAGGAGTCACATGGCCTCCATCTTTCATGCCGAATAAACAGCTCCCGGGGTGACAAAGCGGCCCCAATCCAGGACAAGCCCGGCGGCGGCGCACCTCCAGGTGGGGGCGGGGGCGGGGGGGTATGCTGTTGCTCCCAGAGGCCGGATTCAGGCTCCCTGGGGGCCGGATACGGCCCGTGGGCCGTAGGCTGAGGACCCCTGCTCTACAGACTCACCCTAGCTAAGGAGCAGGAAAACCCTTGTTCTTGGAACTCTTCTTTGGTCAAAATAGGCAATTTTTGACAAAATAAAATGTAGAGTGTTTTAGGCTTGGATGGCTTTTAGTTGTCCTTGAGTAGAGATGTAACATTTCTGTAAACCTGAGTTAAAATGGGGTGGGGGAAAGTGTTTTCCCAAATTTCTCCCATTTTTAAGCAAGGTGTTTTTTTCCATGGCTTCAAAATTTCTGGAAAGTTTTCATCTCTAGCCTTAGAATAGCACATATGCCCCTAAGGGTTGCATGCACACCATGGGTCATGCCTTGCCCACTCCAATAGTAGAAGGAAGAGGAAGTACCTTATTTTTCAGTCTATATATAGTATAGTATAGTCTATAGTATATGTGAGAGTTTGTTTGCTCGCCAGATGCCCTCCCACTCTTGACTCAATAAAGACATGTTGTTATTGTCCAAACTGTGGTATTTATTCTTTTCTTCCAAACAAATGGAGGCATCAACTTTAACTGTTCCAACCCAAACATCACCAACAGGGGTAACAAAAGGGTTATTTTTGGCTTAATGAGCTGTTTAAACCTGTTCTCTAGTCCTGAGAAGTTTCCTCCCCATAAGACCCCTTCACAGAGGTCGGACCTCCGGTCTTCTCATGAGGCTTCTCCCATACCTCCTCCAGCTTCACACCACCCTCTGGTGAGGTTTGGGTCCAACATTCCTTCTAGGTCCCTCATTTGAAGTGTTTTGGCTTCAATAGGGCGGAACCCTTTCCCAGGAAGTCTTTGTTCATCTTTCTTTCCTCCTCCAACTTCTGAGTGACCCACTTATTCAAATCACTTATTGTGGTACTCCCTTGCCTCTCTCTCGCCCCAGTAAGAAGATCCAACCTTGTGTGCACGACCCCTGTAGCTCTCGGCCTCGGCATGCATCATCATCATCTTTTCCCATTTTTGTGTATCTGGGTTCTGCATCCACACCCAGTCCCATCTTGGGGGTAAAATGTGCAGACCCCATTTCCATCACCACCGGGTCCTTCCTTCCCGCCTTTTCCATTCCATCAATGTGAAGCATTTCCTTTAGCTGACCTCTGGTGCTTTCTCTCTCCAGTTCCTCTCTCAAACACCTGTTCCGTCTGCCTTCCCTCCTCTTCTGCTCTTCCCAGCAGTCATCCCTGTTCTCCTTTTCCTGGGCAGGTGGCACTCCTGCATATCTCATCCTCACACCACCTGTATCTCCACAGTATAGTTTTCAGTCTATGTCCCTATGTATAGGACAACCCACACTTTTCCAACCCAAAATTACAGTTTCTCAACTGTGCAGTAGAGATGGGCACGAAACAAGCAATTTTTCGTTTTCATTTTTGTGTTTTTCATTTTGTTATGTAACAAAACAAAAAATGAATTTTGTCTCCAAAATGAAACGAACCGAACCGAAACAACAGAAATTTTGTCGTGCGTTTTGTTTTCGTTGTGGCAAATACATTGAACTGTAATGAATGCTAACAAAACAGCAATTTTTCATTTTCATTTTCGTTTTTTGTTTCGTTACATAACGAAACGAAAATGAAGTTTTTTGCAAAAAAATCACGAAAAACAAAAATGAACCGAAACGGACCCCCTAAACAACAAACGACAAACGAAACACCATTTTTGAGTCGTGCCCATCTCTACTGTGCAGTCTTTTCCTTGGCTTACTTCTGTGGATAAGACAACCCTCAAGTTTTAGTCTAACATCTATAGACAAAAATATAGTAAAATACTGTATTCATTCACAGTAGCCATTGGGTTAAACCAGTCCTGTGAGCCAGACTAGTTTTTCTTGAGTATCACCACACTGGGATCCCATTGTTCAATCAAAATGCATCATTTTTCCTGTGTAGTTTCCATGTAAGGGAAATCAGATGAGAGATAGAGACTTACCGTAAGTCAGTAACTCACAGAATTTGCTTTGCAATTAAGCATGAGGTCTTTCTCTGTCAACTCAAACAATCTTTATCTGGTCAGCAGCTGTAACCAAGGCAAAAAATTGGGCAGGGCTCTGCCCAGGGAAGCCAAATTTAGAGGGTGCGCCCCTTCCCTCAGACGTCAGAGACTGGCCCAGCAGCCTGGCCTGTGACCAGGTCATTTTCATCAGTTTGTGAGGTCGTTAGACCAGGCAGCCAGTGTTGAACAGAGGATGGTATATATGAGTTCCAGCTCAGGCAGCAGGTCTGAATAGACTAAGCCTCTGGAGTGGACAGTCTTGTACAGTGTTCCCCCGCCCACGGGACTGCAGTATATGAAAAAATAGCCCTTGGGGTAAGGGGGGAGGGCCTGTTGGAGGCCTCAGAAATGACTACTGCTTCACAGGGAGGCCCGTTTGGGGCAGCGCCAGGCTGGGGGTAAGTACAAGAGCCCCCAGCTAGGCCCCCCCAGGCCCAACCCGACCTGCATCTGCATATCACAGATTTTTAATTATCGCGGGTCGGGTTGGGTCCCTAACCCCCGCGATAGGTGGGGGTCACTGTATTATGTTCATGGCATCAGTTTTAAAGTTGATTTTGGGATACATTTTTCCTCATTCCCCTCAATGTCAAAGTTGTTAGTTATGGCTTTGGGTGTAACCCTCTAAATTCATTGAATTGCAGCTCCCTTCAGTCCTAGCAGTGTAGCAGATGCAAGGTGTTAGGAGAGCTGAAATCAAGCAGCATCAGGCCGGTGGAGGGAGCAGGGAACTGTGCCATGGCTCTTGAACTGCCCTGCTCGGCTGAGACAGTAGGCTGGCAGACCCAGAACTTTGCTGGGGCAGTGGTGGTCCTTGGGATGGGGGAGGGAGGGGTGGAGAACTTATCCCCTCACTTTTGTTCTTGGTGGTTGGCAGGGTACTTTTGAACCCTTCGCGGGCTACCGGTAGCCCACGGTCTAACTGTTGTGCCGGCCTGCATTATACCATCTGTTTGCTGAAGCTCGTTGCTGCAGTGCGGCCAACAATGTGTGTTCCTGTATAGACAAAGCAAAATATTGTTTCTTCAAGGTTTAGGTCATTGCAAAGATATTGATCGAGCTAAAACGAGTGGGAACAAAACTGTGCGGGCCCAGTGCCTTCTCCCCTACCACTGGGCAAGCAGCATCACTGTCATGGAGATCAAATGTAACTTTAGAACAGTGGCTCCCAACCATGAGTCCACAGGTGTTCTTGGACTACAACTCCCATAAATCCTGATCAGCACAGCTAGTGGTGAAGGCTTCTGGGAACTCGAGTCCAAGAACATCTGGGGCCCCAAGGTTGGGAACCACTGCTTTAGAACATCATCTCCCCACACACACACACACCTGCATATAATTGCCTTTTTCTATTTCATGGAGGTGTTTCTCTAAAAACCTATTTGGTACAGAGATTAGCAGTGTATCAGATTTCCAGGAGCCAATATACTCGTGGAGGCCAAATGTTTTTCCTCTAGCAAGCAATCTTGAAGTGGGAAGGCCCAAATGATTCATTGGTCACAGAAGAGCCCAAGTGAGCCACTGTGAGCTGCATGCCCTCGTGCCTTGCCTTCTGTCTGGTGTTCTGACTTGTTGCGCATAATGGCACAGCTGTATAGCAGCTGTGTTTCATTTGTGTTTGAGAACAAGGCCCCATTGTCTATCTCAAATATGATTTTTCCTCTCTCCTCATTCTTCATTTATTTCCACCCCGCCTCCTTTCTTTCCATAGTGGCTGCTTACAGGAAAAGTAGCTATGGAAAGAGAAGTTCACACTTTGAAGCCTGATGTTCACATGACATGGACATCTGTTGGGAAAACACAAGAGTCCACGGTTGCTTTCTTTGGTTCACAAAAGGCAGAAAAGAGCATTACAGTCACCAAGTTAACATGCTCAAGACTTATTGGCTTTCTAAGTGGTATGACTGACAGCTGAGCCCGTTTCATATGTTTTCAATATAGAAAAGTCTAAATCCAGTCACTAATCCCAACTAGAGTAGACCCATGAAATCAGTGGGGTTTAGGAAGGCTTTGATTTATCATTCAATCATTGGTTCAGTGAGTTTTCTCTTGGTGCTAGAAGTTGGATTCAGGTGAGAATTTATTCATTATTGGGGAGAGGAATGAAGTGTGCCGCTTAAAATCAAAAAATTATTGGGGTTGGAAGGGATCTTAGAGGTCTTCTAGTCCAACACCCTGCCCAAGGCAGGAGACCTCATACCATCCCAGACAGGTGGCTGTCCAATCTTTTCTTGAAAACCTTCAGCAATGGGGCACCCACAACATTGGGAGGCAAGCTGTTGTACTGTTTAATGGCTTACACTGTCAGGAAATTTCTCCTTATTTCCAGGTTGGCTCTCCCTCTGATGGGTTTCCACCCAGTGGTTCTTGTCACACCCTCAGGTGCAGTTGAGAATAAATCAGTGCCCTCGTCCCTGAAGTGACTTCAGATTTTGAAACAGATGTGTTGGCCTTGATGGAAACCACTGCCACATTCCCTGTATGCCTATTTTTGTCTGTTTGTAAAATGTATGAGAAACCTTTTAATCCAGAGGTGGGTGAGAATTATGCTTCAGTTGCTTTTTCAACCAGAATTAGCCAAAAATCAAAATGGAAATAATTTGAAATTTTAAAAAATTGTAATGGAACTGAAACCAAAATATACATCCAAGGCTTTGAGTGTTTCATGTGCTTTTTAAAAAAAATCTTGGTATAGTTAACCATTTGTTACTGGGATGGTTGTTATGAGCTTGCTTTGAGAGAACTGAATAGCTTCTGATTCTTCAACATCACCTTCCGTTCATGGAAAGCATCATGTTTGGGTCATTTGAGACAAGGGGTGTCAATTTATCAAGTTACGGTAACTCTTTATTTCACGTGGGCCAAAACCAGTGGTAGATGATTCAATTCAAAGGCGGGTTTAGTGATTTGGATCCTGGCCCCCAAATTGGTTCAGACACAGTCAGACATGAACCAGATCCCAAGTCAATCCCAATTCACTGGCATTAGGAAACTGAAAAGTCTATAATTTTGAGAAGAAGAGGGTCCACACAAAGGCATCTAAAGCAGCTAAATGGTAGATCCTACAGAGAGAGAAAGCCCTGCCAAAGTGCAAATAAATTAGTTTTAAAGTTTTGGGCTGTTGTTTTGTGTGTGTGTGCTAGTCACTTAAAAATCATTTAAAAAAAAATTGTACAAAAATGTAAAATGAACGGAATATTCTAATCTGCCAATCCATGATGCTGCATTCAATGAACCGCTCCCTCAATGCCAGGACAGAGGCATTACAGTGCAGTCTATAAGAGTGTCCTCAAGGTTCAGTTCTGAAGTACTGGTGGACTGAAGAAAGCACTAAAAGACAGAGGCTCATGGTTACAGCATATTTCCTGTCCTGAAAAGCAGTTTGGTGCCCAATAAGTGAGAGAGCATCATGGCAGGGAGTTCATTAGTATCCATGGGGCACTGCCCTACCCCAGGCCTTGCCCTTAAAACCCATTCCATTCCATTCTTTCCTCCAGGATGTATATGAATGTTTGCTAGCTTGCTTGCCTGCCACTGTCAGGAGAGCAAACAGGCAGAAAAAGACAGCCTTGCAAGGGGTCTCGTGGTCTTTTGGGGCACAGTAGTTAAACGGCAGTCAAGACTCTGCTCGTGAGCTGAGTTCCGTCTCAACAGGCTCAGGTAGCTAGCTTGAAGCTGAATCAGACTTACTGTACGTTTTTACAATGTAAGTGGAGAGGGTAATGTGGCAGTGTGTAGCCTGCTTTGCTTTTACTTGGAAGTTCTCCTTAAAATTCTTATTAAAAGTACTGCACAGAAAAGCATACCTAAAACCAAAGGTCCGAGTTACAGTTAACAACCCACACTGGAAAAGAGCCAGATGGGCTCTGGGTGTGCAGCCAGCATCAACTGGCAGAGGTGGGTGGACAGGTGGGCTGGAACATAGAGGCACTCCAGGAAATGCTGGCCGTTGGCCTTCTTTCACATACTGATACTTCACACCCCTCTCGCTGCAGTTTGCAGCCCCACTGGAGACCAGTTCGAAGGAACAGAACCTCACGTCCTTGTGGGGTCAATCCGAGTTCAAAGGAATGGAACCTCACATCCTTGTGGGGTCAATCCTTCACCCCGACCATGCCCCCTGAACTGCGCTCCAAGCGGGGTGAGAGATTCCCGTTCTGGAGCTCAGGAATCTTTTCAATCCGCTTTTCGATCAGTGTTGAAAACCAATTTCAACACAGAGGCAAGTTCACCTCGGCTTGAGGAAGGACGTGAAGTAACCACCCTAGTTGCATCACTCATGGCTAATGCAATAACAGAGAAAAAGAAGCCAAGAAATGTGTGGGAGCCTTGTTTAAAACTTTTAAATTAAATTAAATGTTTTTAAATACTGGTGGAGTGGAGATCTCTCTGGCTGTCCTCCCATGTGCCCCATCTGGTCCACCCACTCCACTACATGGAATTTTGATAGACTTAAAAGCTCAGTGCCATTCAATTTCCCTCCAAGCCCAAATGCTACTCCTGCATACACTACAATTAAATGTAGGTCATACATTACAAATAACAGTGATTGTTGCCCCAGATTACAGTGGTACCTTGTATAAAGGAATTAATTCATTCCAAATGAAATTATGTTAAGCAAATTTTCCTTTATACAGATTTCCCATAGTAATGCATTGAAAACAGAGTAATCCCTAATCGCAACCATTTTTATGTTGTACGGATTTGCCCCTATAGGCAATTCTGTTAAGCAAATTTCCCCTATCTCCGGAATTTTTTATGTTGTACAGATTTTATGTTATACAAACCATTTGTTATACGAGGGTCCACTGTACTTCCAAGGTCTGGGAAATGCAATTTTACTCCAGCCTGGCTAGTGGTAGAAGTCCTACCCTTTTCCAACTGCTCGTGTTGGAGAATGATTTGTGGTAGAGCAACCTGGATGTTCTACTCATTGGTTTGACTTACTGAGTAATTTTTTTACTAGAAGCAATTAAATATTGAAGTGCATGTTAAAGGTGCACAGGTCATGGCTTTTATTTTTTTAAAAAGAAGAAATACACACATCCCAAATAACTTTGTTCTAAATATTACTAAGTGTAAAATTGTAATCCATTACCAATAATTTAAAAATGCAGCTTTCCTGAAGAATAAGAGAGGTGAGGAAACAATATCAATTCTTGATTACCAAACTGAATGGAAAAGGCATGAACTTTAGACAGCTAGTACCTGAAAGGATCCTGATTAACTGGAGCTCAAGAAGATACAGACTGGATTCTATTCATAAAGCAAGGGAAATTTATGAGAAACCCATCAGCTTTTTAGAAGAAGAAACACAAGACCCAGATACATATGAAGAAGAAATTAGAAAGCAGAGAGAGATAACATCAGAAGAGGCAACTGAACAAAATGAAGGGAAAAATCAGAAAAGGAATACAGAACAAAACGTGAGCAAAGAACAACAAGAAAAGAGAATACCAGGACAAAAAACCCTAAATATAAGTAAAATGGAGAAGGAAATTGGAATTTTTCCATTGATATTTCCAAAATCACTATATCAGAAATTCACTGCTTATGGTGTGGGAAAAATAAAAATTAAAATGTCTATAAAAATACCAAGATGGGTTTCACCTATGGAACCATTTGTTCATCCCAATGACTTGTACTTTGAGAAAAATTATATATAGGATATTTTAGATATAGATAGTTTATATGTAGAACGGAGATTAAAACCAAAACAAGACCTTATAGCCCAGGGCTTAGGTTTATCTTGGTGGCCTGTAATGTAAATACAATCTAGATATGAAAGGGATTTTAAAATGTATGATTTTTATATAGAACAGACATTTGATCAAATAATGTTGACATCAGATGATAAATTAATTAAGAAAATATATAAGTTTATCTTAAATTGGAAAACGGAAGATATGAGCAAGTAAAAGAAACAGTGGTTCAATGGGCGAAAAATTTGGGGCATAACATTAAAAGAGAGAGGTTGCAAAAGCTGTAGAATAGAAACTGTGAAATGACAATGGCAACATCTCATAAAGAGAATTTATATAAAAGGTTTTATAGAGGGCTTCTATCACCTGTTAGTTTAGCCAAAATGTTTCCTAATATGTCTAGTAAATGTTGGAAATGTGATCAAACAGCAGGTACTTATGATCATGCACGGTGGATTTGTGATAAAGTTTTTTAAAATGGATTAGAATACATACATGGCTTATTAAAATGTTTTTTTAAAAATACAGCTTTGCAATACTTTTTGTTTGAATGCATGCAAGAATAGATCTTTTAAAGTTGTCTGTTGCAGCTCTATTCACAACTCCAGACTCCGGGGGGGGGGGCACTGAGCTGAATTCACAAGGGGTTATCTTGTATCTATTTTACTCAGTCTTTGGTTGGCATGGTCATATGATAAATATTGTCTTGCTTGCATCCTTGTACTCCATCACTACCTCACTCCAAGGTGTGTCAACAAGTTAAAGCTGGGAGTTACAAGTGGTATGGCTGTGTTATAAACCACAGAGCTCAGCCCTGTTGTAATCCTGGTGGCTATTAAGCAATGCAATATACTGTAATTGAGAAGCCCTCAACTCAATGTAATAGTTGAATATAATCAATAATTTCTTTCCACTGGCATTTCACAGCAATTTTTTTGTTCTCCCAAAGAATTCAGAGATGGCAATAGCTTGGCTTTTATTTATTTATGTAGTAGAATCAGGTAAAAAGCATTAAGAGTATGGTTGCATATGTGAATGAATTCCACCCTCTACTCTCTTTGATGTTTCCTGCTTAGTCTGTGAAGATTCTCAGTCATCCAAGTGAGTTTATCTGGAAGCTGAGTCATGGAAATTGGACTTCTTTTTCTTGAGAGATTGAAGCGTTTTGCTGCTCATCCAAAAAGCTTTGTCAGTCTAAATAAAGCTAGTTGCGAATCCTCCATTTTATAGTTCACTTTGACCTCTTGTCACCCTAGTCTGAGATAGGCTCATAAGATGAACTGGCCTGAATAGGTTCGTTATGTAGACAACAGTCTCAATAGCCTAAGGTGAACAATGGCCTAAAGTGCTGAAATCCATAAAGTGTGGGCCGTTAGCTATGGCCTTAATGGCGAAGGTGTGAAATATTTTTGGTTTGTCTAGGTATTGTTGAAATCACAGCCTGATAAGTGGCAGATAGACTGTGCCTGAGGCCCCCCAACCTCTGTTGAGAGAGGGGTTTTCAATGCTCACATGAAAGCCTTCCCTGACCCCTCTTTCCAACCACCTATCTTTTGCTTAATTAGTGTTGTCTGACAGGCTTTGGGTCAGTAGTTGCTAAGTTTTAAGTTCTAGTCGCCTAAACAGCCCATATGAAAAATAGAAAGAGCCAATCATATATATCTATTTTTAAAAGATAGTATTTTTCTATTTTTGTAAATGGTTGCAGGAACCACTTAGCTATTTGGACAGGGTGGCAGCTTGGCTGGAATTCAGTTCATCCCTCTCGGTGACAGGACAGCTCCTGGCAGCAGCAAGAGTGAGAAAATGACTTTCCACTACCCTCTGTAGCCTCATATCCCTCAAATTTCCTCCTGGTCTCCCATAAAGTGGTTCCCAGCGTTGGGTCCCCAGGTGTTCTTGCACTACAACTCCCCAAAGCCTTAACTACTAGCTGTTGCTTGTCAGGATTTCTGGTTGGGTTCCAAGAACATTGGGGAACCACTGTATTGGAGGACAGGGGACCTTTCTAAAGCAAATGTTGGGACATCTGGAGGTCACATGAGGGGAAGTAAAAACAGCAGAATCCCATTGTAGAAGCAGACCATTGCTCTTTCTCTCTCTCTCTCTCTCTCTCTCTCTCTCTCTCTCTGTGTGTGTGTGTGTGTGTGTGTGTGTGTGTGTGTGTGTGTGTGTGTGTGTGTGTGTGTGTGTGTGTGTGTGCGTGTGTGTCCAGAATCAGAGAATGTGAGCCAAAAACCACGCAGACTGATACTTGGATCAATAGCAAAATTAAACATACACATTTTGCCCTCTTCGGATAAACGTGCTGGGATTTAAATACTTCCTCAGTGAACTGACTGGCATGCAGGAAAAATAGCAGCCGCCACCAAACCTAGAGGCACCAGTGTGTCTGAGACAATCCTACGCTGGGATGTGTGTTACTCACTTCTGGCGTATAGCTTCAGGCTAGGAGTGAGATTTTTAGATCTCCATTCAGTTGGGCAACTCACATAGGGAGGTACAGTACGCAGCCGAGCAGGTGGTTGCCTGCAGGAAACCCTGTTTCCTCCTCTGGCATCTCTTCATAGGTGTCCCAAAGATCCCTGCTTAAAACCCTGAAGAATTCATGTAGGTCCCGGGCAGATGGCACAACACTAGAGGGACTCATGGTCTGAGACAGTTTAAAATCCCTTCTTCCTGCTTCCAGAGATTAGGGACTAAAAAAACTGCACCTCCATGATTCTGGGATGCTGCTTCTCAGAAATTATCAATAGAGATGGGCACAAAATGACCTTTTAGTTCATTTCATTACTCATTATCTGTTTTGTTACATAATGAAATGAATAACGATCCCCAGAGTGGATTTAGAACGAAACGAACCAAACCAAAAAAAATGGTTCAGTTCGGTTTGGTTCATTAATGGTGGCCCGGGAGATGTCTCCTACCTGGTGCTGGTCCTTCCTGGAGGTCCGGTCTTCCTGGCTGCAGGGAGGGGCGACCAGAAAAAAAAAGTGGTCAGCAGTAAAAAAATAAATAAATACCGGAACCGGCCCGCAGGCCACAGAACCGGCCTGCAGCCGGCAAAAGAAAAAAGAAAAGCTGACCGGCCCGCACTACAGCTGTAGCGCAGGCCTTAAAAAAGGAGTACTGCCCCGCCCGCCCCAGGGGTGGCCGGGTTGACACCCTAAAATAAAGAAAAAATATAAAAACTAAAACCAGCGCCTACCCAGCCCCAGGGGCCACACGGTCAGCACTTGAAAAAGAAAAGCCCCTGCCACAGGGGCCAGGTTCGCCCCGGTGCTGCTGCTGCCGCCGCCGCTCAATAAACATGATGTGTTGATGACTGGAGATGATGATGATGATGATGTGGAGGATGAGGTTGAGGATGATGAGGATGCTGCCAGTCCAGTTTGTGCAGTTGTCAATGTCTGTGGTTTATTTTATTTTTTTTCAATGTTTTTTCCCCCAACGTGCTGTCAAAGGGATTAAATCGCGCAAAGCAGGAAAAACGAATAAAGAATCAACAAACCAACAAAATGAAATTTACAAAAAAATGCATTAAAAATGAAATGAAATGAACCAAACCCTAAAACAAACCGAACCAAAACGAATCACCATTTTTTCGGTTCATGTCCATCTCTAATTATCAATAGTCCATTTCATTTGGAGAAATTCCCTGGAAACAGATGTAAACCTGTGGTATGATGATGTTTGACTGGAATTTAAGAGAATCACGTTCTAGTCCCCACTAGCCATGAAACTACTAAGCTGGTCTCTTTTTCGGTCTTCCAGGATGATAGTTGTGAAAATAAAATGGGCAAAGTTAGAACCATGTACACCAAATTAAGCTGAATGGAAAAATGGCAAGATAGAAACTTATTTATAATTATCTAATAAAAAATAAACAAGAAAAGATCATGCATCCAGATTTCATGCCGTTCATACATGCTGTGTTCAGCGGGTTCCAGCCTCACTCTGATTATTAGGATTTTTTTGGAACACACAACCTCTGTGTTCTTCTTAAATAACTCCTTGAGCAAACATCTCTTCAGAAATGTAATTTTATTTCAAAGGAGAGAAGGCTTCAATGCAAGCAGGGGTTCTCTGTGTTTTTCTGACTGGAGTAATCACTGATGGCACCGCCCAAGAAGGTGAAAAGACTGGCTATCCCTTGGTATCTACCCAGCTTCTGGCGTGGATAATTGCACGGAAACGAACAATGCCTCCCGACAGGGTCCAGCTCTGAAGCACAAGCCATAAAACAGGATTACAAAGTAGGCACACTCGGAGCGTTTTCCATGTCTTGAACCTCCCACCTCACACATGCTGAATTAATTGGAGCGGAGAGAGAGGTGGATGAGAAGGCATAGTGTGAATGATTCCTCATGTTACACCCCATGTTTTTATTGTCAGTAAAGTGTTCCATTATTTCTAGCCATGCAGTGCAGTAGAGCTATATCTCTCTAATTCCAGCAGGTCCCTTCCATTCTGGACTGTGCGTTTTGACGAGCATTCATTCATGAAACAATTCTTGCACAATTCTATGTGAAATGGTTGGTTTATTTGTTATGAAAACATGCATTTTAAATGCTTGGCTAAATACGGAATCTGAGATAGATAGATAGATAGATAGATAGATAGATAGATAGATAGATAGATAGATAGATAGATAGATAGATAGATAGATAGATAGATATGAAATAGTACAATTAGTATCCAATTAGTATAGGCTGAATTAGATTCCCTGACTCTGCCATGGAAACTCTCCCAATAGAATTTGTAAATTCACTGCTTAAATACTTTATTAAGGCTTGATTCGCAGCCTATTTTACAATTCTGTTCAGATTAGGTGATCACACTGAGACTCGTCTAGATTATTTTGGTACCGGTGTCCACACGAGACTGTTCAATCTAATGGACATCCGCATCAAACCCTACAGCCTTCCTTCCTTTGATTCTGGCTTCTGCAGATCCCAGGCTCTCCTTTTATGGTTCATTCTAAAACTAGTGGGCCGTTTAAAGCATTGCACACTGCTAGGGGAGTTGTTTCTATATTGTATTATATTATATTATATTATATTATATTATATTATATTATATTATATTATATTATTTATTTATTTTAATTGCCCACTACCCAAAGGTCTCTCACAATCAAAACATTAAAACATCAAAATACAATAAAATTAGAACAATAAAAACCAGTAAATACAATAAATACAGTACATTAAAAGCACACCACTAAATTTTTTTTCTGTTTAGAGGTGATCTAGCACTAAGCTATTACATCAATATAGTGATCTAGTGTTAAATTCACTCATTTCTTCTTAAAAAATAAGAAAATACTTTGGAGCACTAGGATGAAAGATCATGGTGGGGGTGGGGAGTTCCCCACTGTCCAAAGCCATCACATCCAGTTTAGTATGTCACCAGGTTACCACCTGCAGTCACTTACCTCATCCTTTTGAAGGGCATAACAACTGACCATGCAGTCCATTTGCATCATTCTGGATGTCAAAAATAGAAGTCCCTAACAGCAAAGAAAACATTCCATGTTGGGAACAAAAAGGGCTCAGCCAATTGACCTTTGCACTGTGTGATCTTTTTTAAAATGTGAATTTGTCAATTTTATTTATTTTATTTATTTATTTATACAGCTTATATACCGCCCGTCTTCCTAAGGGAACTCAATTTTATACTCAAAGCAAATCTCCCAATAGTGTCCATGTAGTCATAGCCTTACCTTGAAAACCTTATTGAGATTGCAATCAGTTCTGATTGCAATCCATTCTGACTTGATGGCATGCAACCATTGGCCTGCTGCCTATCAGACCTTCTTCTGGAGAATGGCTGAGGAATTCCTGGAGCTTTGGCTCAAAAGAAATGAACCTCCCAGGTTCTGCTATTTTCTAAGGTTGTTGCTTGCACAAACATCCTAAGTTCAGTAGAGTGTGTTACTGGCCAAAGAGGATAGCCAAATTTCATACACTTGTACTTTAGGCTAGTTCTCACAAAGGTTCCCTTGTAAGTATATTCTGGTGTAAGTTGCTGCAGTACGACTTACTGTATTCAGTATTGGAAGGTGGGTCACAGAAACCAGGTTGATTTTTATTATGCAAATTTCTACTGCACGGTATTAAGCGGAACTGTCACAGTTACTTCAAGAAAAATCAGTAATGAATCTTGAGGCAGTGGTTGTTTTACTGTTCAAGGTGCTCAATGATGCTTCCTTTTGGGGAATAACAAATCCATCACATTTTAATTAGCTATGCATGGCAGAAGGTTTGGGTTAGTTCTTTGTGTTTTTGTTCTTTGGGGTTGCAGTCACGTAGTTCATTGTTAACAGTTTCCCTGAAGATGAAAACCTGTGTGATGGTTTTTGAGCCATGAAAGCTTTAATCACAGAGAGGAAAGAAAAGCTATATAATACTTTTAAAAATAATAAACAAGTCCCTGCAACGTGTTGCTAAGTTTGAACCAAATGGGGAGGTTTAGTAATGACAGCTAACCCCTTCAAATCTCGTCCTGCAAGTATGTGTGTGTGTGTGTGGGGAGTAGGTTGGGATTTAATTCTGCCTGGCCAAAATTTAAGGTGTACTTGTTTCCAGAAATTTATATTTTTATTTATTCAATTTATATACCACCCATCGGACACAAAACCACTCTGGTTGGTTTACAGCATAAAAAGACTATATACAACAACAAAACAACAACAGCAACAATGCTTAATAAAACATATTTAGATCAAACATCATAATTATAAAAATCAGGAGTAGGCAAGATAAGCTAAGGGCAATTGAAGACAGATCACGGAGTCAACAGATCAGAGACAGCAATTAGTAACCAGGGAAAGCTGATTTAAATAACCAGGATTTCAATCATTTTCTGAAGACCGGCAGTTGTGGGGGCCTGGCAGATCTCCGAGTGGAGCTGGTTCCACAATTGGGACACCACCACTGAGAAGGCCCGGTTCTTCATTGCTGCCTCTCGGGGCTCCCTCGGTGTCGGCACCCTCAGATGACTTGCTTGCAATGAGCAAGTGTTACGGGCAGTATTCTGTGGTAGAAACTATTCCGACAGATAGTGAGGTCCTAAACCGTTTAGGACTTTTGTATGTCAACATTAAAACATTGAAGTCAATGCGGTAACGGACTGGCAGCCAGTGCAGTGCAGCCCTTGTAGGGGTGACATGCTGGAATCTTTTAGTACTCAATACCAGTCGACTGCAGTTGTTCTGCACCAGCTGGAGCCTCCGCATTAACTTCCAAGGCAGCCCCATATTGAGGGCACTATAGTAATCTAATCTCAAGACTACTAGTGCAAGGACCAATGTAATGATAGCACCAGGGTCCAGGAAGGCGCGCAGCTGCACAATCCACTGAAGATAGTAATGTGCAGTTTGGACCACTGATGTCCCCTGGGCTTCCATAGTGAGCACTGGTCTAACATTATGCCAAGACTGTGTACCTCATCCTGCATGGGGAGAGTCACCCCCCCCCAAAAAACTGAGGGAGTTTCCCCAACACGCCAGTGCCAGGCACTTCCACCCAGATGACCTCCATCTTGCCTGGGTTCAGAAAATGAGATGAGGATATGAGATGAAGGTCAGGATAGTGGTGATGTAGAGCTCATTGTTTTAATGTGAGTTTCAAACTCTTCTGGATGTACAAGAGCAATTTATGTGGCTGAGGAATGGAAGGGATACTTACTGATGTTGATTTAAACTACCTTAAATCTGACCAAACATTTTGTCAAGGCATTTAAAACCCTTATAAAATTCAACACTTTTGGGTAAGAGTAAGACAAAGAATTTGCTCTTCTTCTTCAAGCTTTTCATAATTTGCAAAAAAAAGGGGGGCTCATATCCATTGAGAAATAAAGTGAGTGCACATGAACACAGAGACACAGGTACACACACATACAGTACCAAAAACAGAAGAAGAGTCCAAACCACTCAGTTCTTCACATCTTCAAGCAAAATTCCAATCATGCTGATTTGGGATGATTCGTCAAATTTGTGCAATTGCAGAGCTTTTCTGCAAAAATTGCCCTTGCCAATGTTAGGACTGTATTGAGAGCATTAGGAACTTTCATGCCATTCTTGCTGGTGAGGGAAAGAAATGACAGGTACATTTCATCACGAAAGGGAGAAAAGTGAGATTAACTTGCCTACTACCTACTACTGTACCTTCCTTCTATGCCTGAAGGCCCCCCTCTGCCTAGAAGATTGCTAGTCTTTCAACTTCTAGAGATAAGAGAAACCCAGCATGATTTTCAGGAGGGAGGGGTTCCTAAGCAGTGCTAGACTTCCCATCATATTTGAGTGTGTTGTCTGTCTGGCATGTAAGGGGCTGCATGTCAGAGCTTGTGCAAAGTTTGCAGGGTACATGTGTTGCATCTAGTTTAATACATTAACTTGGCCTATGTCACTCCCTGTCTGGCAAATAGGAGGCCTGGCTGGCACATACAGAAGTTGGACTAGATCAGACAGGAAAATGTCTCTGACCCTCACTGTGTTAGATATAGTATCAACACCCCATTCACATTGTGTTGTGTCGTTACAGTCATGACCGACTCTACGTGACTCCATGTCCATGGAGTTTTCTTGGCAGGAGTACTGGAGTGGCTTGCCAGTTCCTACTCCAGGTGCCTACAGCACCTGGTATTCCCTGGTGGTCTCCCATCCAAGTACTAACCAGGGCCGACCCTGCTTAGCTTCCGAAATCAAGCGAGATCAGATATGCTTAGGGCATCTAGGCTGCAAATTTTTGTCACAGGTTTCATATGATCTGCAACAAGAAACTAGGTACAGTGGCACCTTGTATAAAGGAATTAATTCGTTCCAAATGAAATTATGTTAAGCAAAATTTCCTTTATACAAATTTTCCATAGGAATGCATTGAAAACAGGGTAATCCCTAATCATGACCATTTTTATGTTGTACGGATTTGCCCCATAGATGATTCTGTTAAGCAAATTTCACCTATCCCTGGATTTTTTATGTTGTACAGATTTTATGTTATATAAACCGTTTGTTATACAAGCATCCACTGTATACTTAGATCCTTTCTGTGAGTCATACTCCATGCCAGAACTTTGACATGCGAAGAAAACATATTCTTTCTCTGCTGCTTGTTTGAAATGTGATCAATTTAACACATGGTTTCAGGTTGCAGAAGAAGCCTACCAGAATTTTGGCATGGGTTTGGCCAACAGGTGAAAGTCAAGTGTCATTTCTGGCAGGTGTTCAGGTCATTTTTGTTTTTAAATAACAATGGCTCCGTCCTTCTGTCACCCCACCGTGTCTTGCAGCATTCAAAACCAGGAGCAAGAACACACATTTTTCTGAGCTGGAGAGCATGTGACTCTCCAGATAATCTAAGATTGCAGCTCCCATCCCTTTTCACTATTGGCCCTGCTGACTTTCTCAGCCATGGTAGGCAGAGATGGATATCAATGGACCCCCCCACACACACACACAAAATGAGACTTTAATTATTTAGTTTTGTGCCCATACAATTTCTTGCTCCTCCCCCCCCACCCATCCTTTTCACTGTCTTTTGGTCTTTCCTGTTTCTAGGGTTACTAGAGATTTCCCTGAGATTTAAAAATATCTGAAACTGAGGGGCAAGCACGTAGGTTGTAATGGGGTAGCTCTTGTGACATCACAGGAATAGGCTGTTGACATACCCTACGAGACCTCCAGTGTGCTTCACATGTCAGTTGGGGGAAAGGGCAGGGAAGGATTGAAAGAGCTTCTGAGCAAGATGATGATGGGGAGAGTCACAAGGTGCCACGATCTCTGAGCCTGAGGGGCCCAAGTTCCTTCATCTGTTGAATTCTCTACCCAGCCCCATCCAGCCCCCTCCACTGTTGGCCATTTGGTGCCTTGACATCTTGTTCAATTCAAAGACCTTTTTACTAAACCAGTAATTCCTCATGCCCAATGGGAATGGGTTGAGATAGGATGCCTGGGCTTTAAAACTACCTCACAGGTTATACAAATCAAAAATTTTCTTATTTAACTCACTCTGAGATTTCTCTTCCTCCCTCCCCCAAATCTTCAAGGATCGGAATGGTATAGACATTCCCTCAGACACTAGCTAGTGCTCTACTTTTGAGACTTGGAGTTAGCAGCCCTACTCAGCTCTGTTAGCCTGCGTGGCCACAGCATTTGAAATATTCCGTAGAAGCGTAGACACAATTGTATGAAACTTTCCTGTATATTTGGGAGAGAAGAAAGACAGGATCTATCACCACTATTTATGTTGCTGACGGGGAAACAGGAAGACATGTGGGTGAAGAAGTGAAGTCAAGCCTGAGAATATCATGGTGAGGAAGCAGTGGAACAAATCAAGTCAAAAAGAAAAGGGGGCAGAATATAAAACAATCCTGATGGTCTTTGTCACTCTTGCTCCTAGTGGCAACCAGGTCAATATTCATTGTTGTCCTTCCCGCAAATTATTTTATTTCCCTCCACATGTACCTTTCCCTCAGCCATTTTCTTTCTTTGCAAAGAAACTGCATCCGTGGGCAGATCCTGGTGGTGTGAAGGGGGCACCCAGGCCAGCTCCGTGGACTTTTCCTTATTTTGGAGGACAGAAAAGTGTGTTTCAGGAACCCTGGAGGAAGCCTGCTGCTCCCAGAAATAGTGGCGGAGCTCTTGGCCAGAGTGAAAGACTCCTTTGTGAAGAAAATGTATAGCTGGAATACTGAGAGCTGCCATCTTGTCATTCACCTCAGTCAGCAAAATGTTTGAACCCAGCCCCTGAGAGTAGAGTGCGTAACTGCAAGCAATGATTAGGTTTATTTTCTGAAGTTAGATGTAACCTTTAAAGTTCACAATTATTCACTGGGACTCTTCAGCAGCTCCCATATGGGCTTCTTAATGAAACCTTTGCTAATGTTATTTTTAAAAAGAGCTTATGAAACAAACACTTTGGATGGGCAATGTTTTCTTGAGGCAGCCTAAGTTCATTAAGATGTTGTTTTGGGAACAAAGCTGTGTTTGTATTTAGTTTAAATATGGGAGTACATTTAATTAAGTAACTTGCATTAGGGTGTGCCAAAAGGGCTTAGAAATTTCATCAGGAATGTGTGTTTAAGCATGTTCAGAGTGATCATCCATCTTGTATTTCCAGAATGTAAAATAATGCTCCAGATTGGAGCACTTTTTCATTCCCATATTTCAAAAATATTCTGTGTTCTTCTATTAATGTAAAACTGTTCAAATAAAGTCAAGGCCAGGAACTCTGCAGGGTTTTCCACACATTACATGACAAGAAATTCAGGTCCATGAGCAAACAAACATTTAAGAACATAAGAACATAAGAAGAGCCATGCTGGATCAGGCCAATGGCCCATCTAGTCCAGCTTCCTGTATCTCACAGTAAGCCCACCAGATGCGTCTGGGAGCGCACAAGACTAGATCTCTGTCTCCTGATACCACTCCCTTCCATCTGGCCATTGAAGTACCCTGGTTTTAAGCCTGCAGATTACACATCTCCCTCATTGTTTGTAACCTGTGATGGACTTTTCCTCCAGGAATCTGTCCAATCCCCTTTTGAAGGCATCCAGGCCAGATGCCATCACCACATCCTGTGGCAGGGAGTCCAACAGACTAACAACGCGCTGGGTGAAATTTTTTTTTCTTTTGCCTGTTCTTACTCTCCCAGCCCACAATTTGAGTGTATGTCCCCTAGATCTGGTGTTTTGTGAGAGGGAGAAGAGCTTCCCTCTATCCAGTTTACTCATGCCCTGCATTATTTTGTACGTCTCAATCATATTCCCTCTCAGGCGCCTTTTTCCAGACTAAAGAGCCCCAAATGTTTTAGCCTTTCCTCATAAGGGAGGTGCCCCAGCCCAGTAATCATTTTAGTTGCCCTCTTTTGCACCTTTTCCAGTTCCACTATGTCTTTCTTGAGATGTGGTGACCAGAATTGTACACAATACTCCAGGTGTCGCCTTACTATTGTTTTGTATAATGGCATTATAATGTTGGCTGTTTTATTTTCAGTCCCCTTTTTGATAATCCCTAGCATGGAATTGGCCTTCTTCACTGCTGCCACACATTGGGTAGACACCTTCATGGAGCTGTCCACCAACACAGCAAGATATCTTTCCTGATCCGTCACAGATAACTCAGAGCCCAGGAGTTGATAGATAAAGTTTTGATTTTTTTGCCCCAATATGCATTACTTTTTTTGACATAGCAGCGGTGAGGTCTTAACTACAGGGTTGGCTGTTCTTTTTAAAATGCTTTTATTAATTTATGTTGATCCATTTTGTACCTATTATGTGTATTCCTGATTTGTTCCCATTTCCCCAGAGTTATGGGAAGAGAGATCCAATAATAAATAAATAAATAAATAAATACTTTACATTTGGCTACATTAAAACACATTTGCCATTTCTTAGCCCATTCCCCAGTATGGAGAATCCTTCTGGAGCTCTTTCTTCACAATCTGCAAAGGTTTTTGTCATCTGCAAACTTCACTCACTTTATCCCTGTCTCCAGGTCATTTATGAACAGATTGAAAAGCACCAGTCCCAGGACAGAGCCCTGGGGCACACTGCTTTTCACCTCTCTCCATTGTGAAAATTGCCCATTGACACCTACTCTTTGTTTCCTGGATCTCAACCAGTTCTCAATTCATAAGAGGACCTGCCCTCTTATCCCCTGACTGTGCAATTTTCTCGGCAGCCTTTAGTGAGGGACTGTGTCAAAAGCCTTCTGAAAATCCAGATAGACTATATCCACCGGTTCACCCAAATCCACATGCCTGTTGACCTTTTCAAAAAATTCTAAAAGATTTGTCAGACAAGACTTACCCTTACATAAGCCATGCTGCTTTTCTCTCAGCAAGATTTGTTCTTCTATGTGTTTTAAGATTTTCTCTTGGATGAGACTTTCCACCATCTTCCCTGGGACAGATGTAAGGCTAACCATCCTGTAGTTTCCCGGCTCCCTCCTTCCTTTTTAAAAAATTGGTGTGACATCCACTATCCTCCAGTCCTCCGGCACTGTGGCCGTTTTAAGAGACAAGTTGCATATAACCGTTAAGAGATCTGCAATTTCATTTCTCAGTTCCCTAATAACCCTTTGGTGGATGCCATCTGGGCCCGGTGACTTGTTAATCTTCAATTTATCATTTAGTCCTAAAACATCCCTCTCTTTTAACCTGTATTTGATTTAATTCTTTAGTCAAGAGGGGCCGTTCAGGAATCTGCTCAAGGTCTTCTGTTATGAAAACAGATGCAAAGAACTCATTTAATTTCTCTGCAATTTCCAAGTCCTCCTTAATCTCCCCTTTTCCTCCCTCACCATCCAGAGGGCCAACTGGTTCTCTGGCAGGTTTTCTACTTCTAACATATTTAAAGAAGCTTTTATTATTACCCTTTATATTGCTAGCCATTCGTTCCTCAAAGTCTTTCTTTGCCTCCCTTATCATCTTCTTACATTTCTTTTGCCAGAGTTTGTGATCCTTTTTATTTTCCTCATTTGGAGAGGATTTCCATTTACAGAAAGGACCTCTCCTTGCGCTTTAGAGCCTCTCTAACTCCACTCGTTAACCATGCTGGCGCCCTCTTGGACTTAGAGGAGCTCTTCTTTCTTTGTGGTATGCACTTGTGCTGGGCCTCTATTACCATTGTTTTAACAAGGAGTTGAAGAGAATCATGGTCAGATGCTCACAAGACCTCCATGTGTTTTATGTTTGTTTTGTATATACCTAACATAGCATAAAAGTATTGAATTCTATGTGCTGCTCATTAACATAGGTGGTGTCACAACATTAACTGGCAGGTACAATTGCTTGAATTTAAGCTTTTTGTTTGTTTGTTTTGAGAAGGACAGTTCCCCCAGAATCTCTTGATCTGTGTAGAATGAGAAGCATTCTTTTTAATAAACTTCCTTATTCTGTGTTGCTCCTTGAATGGGGATTTCAAGCATTTGCCGATTGCCACCATTGGCAATGCTAGGGTGGGCTGAGAGCACTTACAGTTCAATAGCTACTAGAGGGCCAAAAGTAACCTACTCCAATCTAGGGCAATGTTTTCTGCTCAGGCTGACTGTAATTCCTTGTGGTCTTCTGGCTGAACTTTCCCGACCCTTTTGTAGTCCTTCTGTCTTGCCTCTGGTAATTGGAATGAATTTTAGCATCTGAAGCATGAGTTTTCCTTTCCTTTCCCAATTACACATATGCAGTGGAAGGCTAAGGTGCATGTTTGATTTTTTAAAAAGTAAATCAGGCGTCTGGAAGTTCATTGACCATGTTTGACCCCTTAGACACACTTTGGCCACCACTGTGCAAGATGCACAGCACATGTCTGCCGTTGGTCATTATTGCAGACTGGATGTCAAGTCAGAGAAAGAGGCTGTAATGGAATACTGTGTCCACTTCCAGCCACACGATTTAAGAAGAATAAAGGCAACCTGGATGTGCCTAAATGAGAACAACTGAGGTGGCCAAAGGTCTGGTAGCCTTTTATGAAGAACAGTTGGTGATGTGCAGCGAGAAGAAAAAAAGAATGAAAGGCAACTTGGCAGATATTTTTAGATTTTTGAAGGATTGCCTTGTGGGAGATGGATAAAAATTCATTATATATATTGGCTCCATCTCCCACAAGGCAATCTTCAAAAATCTAAAAATGGCTGCCAAGTTGCCTTTATATATAAAAATAATGCTTGTTTATAATAGTTGAACACGAGAAAGAACTATTTCTGGCTGTAAGACCTGTTTGACCATGGAATGGATTACTTTCAGAGGCAATGGATTCTTTTCATTGGTCAGCCATCATTTGGCTGTGGATTTCCTTCTTCAGCAGAAGGTTGGGACATCTTTTTGGTCCTGTTCAACTCTCTATATCTACAATTTCATCATGTGGAGAGTGTCAGTTTTGCTGATAAGTCATTTATCCCCTTTTCCACCATCAATTTGTCAGCTTGCTGCTTTGCCATTGGTGTGAATCACTGAGATCATGAAAACAAGGAACAGATTGCTTTCCTGTCATGGTGGTTCTTCTAAGGATCATTTTCTTGTGCCTCCACTGTTAGCTATGGTAGACCTAGAACCTGAAGTGAAAGATGGCAATCCATGCTAGGCATGTGCTGGCGGACAAAGTTCCCACCAAAAAATGCTACGCTGAGCTCTAGAAAGATACAAATGCTTTCTAGACTGCAGATAATCATTTATTTGAGTTCATATGCAACCTTTTGTTCTTCTTGTTGATTTTCTACCTCTGTTTTCTGCATTTTCCCATAGAAACCAGTAAATGCAAATGCATCCTCTTGTCTGCTCTCTTTTAATGCTGCATGTACCGCCCTCAGTTGTGTGCCGTATATACCATAGCAATGCATCCCAGGCTTAGTGTTTCCTAGGTCCATTTCAGACTGTACTGTAAGTTGCTAGGATGAAGAAACTATAGTGTCTGTTCTTCCATTAAATAATAATTGGCACAGAAAAAAATATAGCCGTTATTCAAATCTGTCTCCAATGGTGATTGAACACATACAGTACGTCCCTAGTAAGGCAGAGACTAGTGGTAAACCTATGTTCTACCTTTCATTTCAGAGAAGCTGGTGTTTTGTTCATTTGGGGGAGGGAAGACAGCAATCTATAATTATTAACCATAATTTTAAAATCTCTTAATTTTTCTTTCGTAAAGGAGAATAGAATATCAGGTGCTGTGATAGAGTCATGATATCTTCACTGATTTTTATCTTTGCTGAATAAAATAGAGCTTTAAAATAAAAGATACAGGAAACCATGGTGAAAGGTGAATAACAACACAGCTGCTTTTGCAGGGAAAATGGAGAAGAAGAAGTATAACTATATAATTGTATTTGAATGCAAAAGACAAAGAAAAATAGGAAGAACCTCCAGCTCATCAGATTGCAATTTATTATTACTGTAACTGCATTTCTCTGAAATACAGCAAAATACCTATACCCTAAATACTGGGTCACAAAATTTCAAGAATAAGAATAAAAACAGGCAGGCAGATATAATGCGGTCCTCCCTGTGTCAGGAATAGATGAACTATTGGCATTTGGATAGCTCAGTAGTTTAGGTATCTGACTACAGAGACAAAGGTTCGGAGTTTGATTCCCCACTGGATCTCCTTGAAGAAGAAAGTGTTAAACGTTCAGGTTTTCTTGGCTTGTTTGGAACAATGTGCAAAGAAGAAAATGCATGAATCACCCAGAGCAGCCTTGCAGCTTGATGGGTGGTACAGAAATGCAGTAAGTAAGTAAGTAAGTAAGTAAGTAAGTAAGTAAGAAAGAAAGAAAGAAAGAAAGAAAGAAAGAAAGAAAGAAAGAAAGAAAGAAAGAAAGAAAGAAAGAAAGAAAGAAAACCAATACTGAACGCCCTCCCACCCTTTGCACCCGCCTCCTCTGTTACTACTCATCTTTTTCTCCCTTTTCCTCTCTCTCTCTCTCTCTGCCAGTGTGGCATTTTCCATTGTGCTCTGTTTACAACTGCAGCTGATGTGCGGAGGATTCACAATCTATGAGGAGCTTCCAGTGCCAGGCTTCATTGTTGGAAAGAGTGCCAGCACTTCTCTCCCATTACAGTGCTGTACTCTTAATTTCAAAAGGAACTGGAAGGGCACAAAGGCATAGAAATGAAGTTGAAGAAGTGAGTGAGTGAGTGAGTGGAAGCAATCATTCAGTAAAAACAGCGAGCGAGGGAAACAGCTGAACTGCACAATTCTGTATATGTTTACTCAAATGGATGACTCACTGAGTTCAGGGGGACTTACTCACAGGAAAAAGTGTACAGGATGGCTCTACCAGAGCTATCATTCTGTTCTTTTAACTGGTATGAATGTTGTTATTAATTGCATTTCTCTGAAATTCAGCAAGATACCAGGGTCCTAAATGCTGGGGTCACAGAATTCTAAGAATAAGACTAACAACAGGTGGATATAATCATATCCCCATGCCAGGAACAGGAGAACTGGTGGCATTTGGCCCATCCAGATGGGTGATTTTGTTTTTTTCCACTACATTCTTTGGGAATTGATCAACATTCACAATCCCAAACATTGTTTGAATCAAAAACACCTAAGGGTTAAAACTTGGCGTTGACTTACTTGGAAGAACTTTGCAACAAAGAAAATGCATGAATTAATTGCTCGATGCATGAAGTTATGGTCTCAGAATCAAGTCCTCAAAGCAAAGATTGGATATAATCAGGAAAATCTTGTTAGTGTTACCTTGGACCAGTGTAACCCAAAGTGAGTGCTGAAAGCATTTATTTCCAAAGAATGAGCTTTGTATCTGCAGAGGTGGATTTTGATCCACAAAAAGTTCATACTGAAATAAAACTGCTAATCTTGAAAGTGCTACATTATTTTGCCCTTCCTTTTGCTGACACTCAGCAAATTCTTCTTCTTTTTTTTAGTAACAATCTCATAATAAAATTATATTTCATGAACTACATGAGTGGGAGGAATGTTACTGTTATGAGAATGATCTTTTCTAACTAAAGTAGTGTGATTTTTCAGGGTATTTTGGGAGACGTTTAGGAATATTCTGAGTGAAAATTTTCAAATTGGAAGCCAGTCTCTTGTGAAATGTAGGGTGTCTGTATTCCCATCATCAAAAAGTAATTTTAAAAGTGACATATAATACTATAAGGAACACACCAAGTCACTAAGAGCCTATAAAGATATTACTTCAGGGAGCTTTGTACTGTAATGAGTTACCTTAAAAATACTTTTTAAAAGTAGCATTCCAAGCTTGGATCCAAACCACAAATTAACTCAGGGGCCAAAATGTGGACCCTAGCATACATGAGGACACAGTCTCCAAAGGCACAATTCAAAAATTGTGGGAGAGGAGGTCTCTGAAAGTATCACCCTGTGCTTTATAGGGTGTGTGGCAGTTTGGGTCATTGAGCCTTTGAGTTAACACACACACAGCCCCCCCACACAAAACACAATATTCTTGCCCTGACTAGAGGTACAAAGTTTTTAAATGTTCTTTTTAAATATATATAGATTTGTGTGTGTATATGAACTCACAGGCTGCATGACCAAAACTGCCTTTCTTATACAGTATATATAAGAAAGATGTTTGCTATGGGACGTGGTGGAAGGCGGCCCCTCCAAGGACCATCATAGGTGGTTATTTGCCATCCTCAGACCTCAGGAGATCCTCTGCCCACCTCCTTTAATGCCATTATAGCCTTTGAAAAAAGTCTTATATGGAAATACCCTACAGCTGTCATCAAATATCTGAGTGCCAGGAACTGACAGCTCAAGTTGTGTGTTGCTCTTTTACTACCAGAAGACGACTGCTTGTGGATCCCACATGTGATGTTTATAATAACAAGTCTATGGCAGAAATGTTTGGACTTTTGGTACTTGTTTTGAAGAAGTGGATATTGTCCACGAAAGCTTGCAATGTGTTTTTTTATTATTTGTGGTCTATAAAGGTACCATCTATAGCAATGTTGGTGAACCTATGGCCAAAGGTGGTACTCAGAGCCCTTTCTATGGGCACCCGACATTACCCCTTCAGGCTAAATTGCTATATTGGTGTATTCGTGGATTTTGAATCGCAGTTTGGGCACTCAGTCTCTAAAAGGTTATCCATCACTGATCTATAGCCTAATCTTACATTTATATTTTGTGATGGCCACACAGCTCCCCCTTTTTATTTCAACTTCTTTGATATATTCTCCTGTGTGGCTCAGAGAAAATTTCAGAGGACATAGTGATACAGCCACTGGGAATTAATAAATTATATACTGTATCTCCTGCATGATACCATTATCACCAGGAGGCACTGTGCTTATTTTATTAGTGATTTTAAAAGTCTTAGAACATCAATATTAAAGAGTTTTTTATACACAGCATGTGCTGTAATAATAACCATGTGCTGTCAAGTCAATCCTGATTTAAGGCAGCTTTTCCCCATGTTTTCTAAGTCGAGAATACAGTACATGGAAGTAGTTTACCATGCCCTTCTTCTGGGGGGAAGCCTGGAACTCTGCAGCTTGCCCAAGGTCACACAGGTTGGCTCTACTCTCAGGAGGCACAGTGGGGAATCGAACCCCCAACCTCTGACTCTGCTACCAAATTCCAAAACAACCTTTATGCACAGTTTATTGCAGTTCCAGAGAGATTCCAAAGGAGACTGTAATTTTATGTCAACTTATTATGGGTTATATTTGTTCCACCGTCTACTGAATTGTAATAGCTTTTGACTAAATGCTGTAAAGACTGACAGTCATCTGTTTACTGCAGAGAAAGAAGTGACTTATGTAGCAGGTAGAGCTTTTCATGTGCACACCTATCCGCAGTTATTGTTTGTAGCTGTCAGCTAAAGTTACAGGCTATCATTTCCTTTTGTTTGTGCCATGTGCTCGTATTTGTTTCTCATTAGCACGACCAGTAAGATCCTTGCTCTAACCAAATACAACATGAAATGTTTACAAGCTGCCCTCTGGGTGCCAAAATATATGATGTGGATCAGTGGTTCAACCTTTTCTGCATTATATCCAACTTATCCCTCTAAAAGTCTGCTCTGACCAAGAAAGACATATACAGTACAGTATACAGTATTTATTTATTTATATCTATATACCGCCTATCTAGCAACAGAGGCCAGGTTTACATCAGAGGTTGGCAGCTTCTGGCCTGTGAGATATCGGATGCCCTGTGGTGGCAAACCTTCAGCACTTCAGATGTTTTGAAGCACAACTCCCAGACTTCCGAGCCTAGATTGCTAATGACAAAGGACTGTGGGGGTTGTGGTCCAAAACATCTGGAGTGCCGAAGGTTTGCCACCACCGTGCCTAGGCCATTTTCTGCTCCCTAGCCCAGAACACCTAAGGTCCCTCAGCACTGCTAAAATTTGCTCAGAAAGACACTTTCTGCCCATGAGGGTGCAAAGGAGAGATTATGCCATATTTTGTGAGATCCTGCACAGCCCACATTTCTGTTTAGAAAAATTGTAATTATGTTTTTGTTCACAAAAGGGGAAAACATACTTAATATGGATTTTTAAAAAAAAAAAGAGTTAAACTCATTGTTCAGTTTGCAAATATATATTCAAATTTCCCCTTTCAGTTCTGGACCCTAGGGAGAATGGTTCTTTGGGCTGTGAGTAAAACTGAAAAACAGTCCTCACCCCCCATGAGATTGCACTAAAACTGAGATTGCTCATTCCTGGTTTCAAGCCATTTTGTAAAAAATCATTTTTGCACTGGTTGGAGGACATTAAAAAAACTATAGTATTACCAACAGTAAATATACACAAACATCGCCATCTTATAAGCAGCTGGGAACTACAATAATATTGCTGAGGATAAATTCTGCTGCTATGGTAACTAACAATAGTAACAAAAATAATAAATGAAAACAGAATATTAGTCATATTGGTGTGGATAGTTTCCCAACCAGTATAGGCAGAGATGAAGCCTAGAGTCTGACTGTTCCTGATGGAAAGATTCAGCCACGGATTTATTGTGTGATAAACAATGTAATAGTCCAGCCAGATCTAAAGGGGTTGAAACCATCACTGTTTTTTCATCAAGGACAATCGTGTAGTTTTCTTCAGGTTTTCCTTCTGAGCTTGCCTGCCTTCACAGTCGCTAAAAGACAAAATAATTTTTCTCAGCATTAGTATATTATGGTGAATGACACTTATTATAGGGTAAGTATTTTCTTATATCTCATGTCTGAGGAAGTGGGCTTGTCCACAAAAGCCCACATTAAAATACAGCAATTAATCTTTCAGGTGCAAGAACATTTTGGTCTTCTTTATTTTATATTTTTATTTCATTTTTGGCTGACACAGTATTTGGAGAGTGTCTCCAGCACTCAAATTCAAATTCAAATCAGTTTTTATTATAGCCAATCACCATTATATCTATATCCATATACAAATACAATAAAAGCAGTATAGCAATCAGTCAATATCCAAGTACTGTATCTATTTTCAAGGGCAACACATCATAAAGGATTACAGTAGAAGCTGACTGCATTTATACCTTATTGTTTAACAATTCAAGTTAAAAGTGCATACAAATATGTTAAAAATCTCTAAAATGGTATCACCATATTCATAATTGTAAAACCTATAAGAAAAACTGTCTGTAATTAATACCTTATATTTCTTCAAACACTACTTGCTCCCTCTTGATTGCTTATCCAGCTAACCTGTAGCTTTATAGTCCTCTTTCCAACACTGTCCACTTTTTTCAGTAATCCCTTTACTCTTATTTTCCAAAAGTTTCTGTAAACCGTCTTCCCTATTTCTACTCTCCAAGGAAGATATAATCGGTTGGATAAACCATTCCCTGATATGACTATATATTTTGCACTCCAGGATCATATGGCTCAGCATTTAAATGGTTCCCTCACCACAAACACATAATCGACTCTTATAGGGAATATTATTATATCTTTCCAGAAATACTGCAGAGGGCAATAGGTCCATGCATAATAACATAAAGGCTATTCTAGATTCTAAATTTTGTAAGGGCTCTATCACATGTCCTTTAATATCCTGATCTAATTTACTGATAAATCAGCTCCAAAAATCCTGTCCCTATGGTCATTGGGCATTTATTTAAAAAAACAGTAACGTGTCCCTTAGCAGGTTCTAGCAAGCTTTCCAAGACTTACTGGAGATGTTGGGTATTTTTTGCTCCGCTCATAAATGCACATTTTCTGGAGTCAGAAGTTGGCAATTGAAAAAAAATTAAATCTGAATAAATGCTGTCTCTTCCCTGCGTACTCATGTGTTCCATAGCAGAGCTCTGTTCTTCATGGGAGTACTAAGGGCAGCTCTGGAGCTCTGTCGTCCTGAACTGAGACATGAACTGTAAGGCTTAGCAGTGACAAGAGGCCACCTGTGCCACGGCCAAGCTGTGCTCAAAGATGGGAACTGCTACAGTGACAGCGGGGCTAGTTTGGCAAACCTTTGTGAACCAATAGGCCAAGCGGGCCAGGCGATACTCCTGGACTCCTTTTATTTGTGGGTCTGAACAAAACGACAGGGAGACCTGCTCATGTAGAGTTCCTTTCTCTCCACAACTACACAGTTCACAGAATTCCTAACTACTGGGCTTCCTAGCCAAGAATAGAGGGAGGGTGCTGGTTTTGGTCACCGAGATCTTAACAACATCCAGAGACTCAGCATTTGGGAACCAATGAGCTTGTGGTTGTGCTTTAGTTCACTGAAGGTGGTCTCTTTTGTACAGCTGTAAGTGGTTTACAAGCTAAACTCTACATAGCAGAAGAGAACACCACTAAATTTGAGGTTATTCAACAGTTGGTTTGCATTCAACTGCTATTTTTAACCAGTATTGCCTTCCTGGAGTATAAATAATGGACTGCTAGGGGAGCAGGCTTATGCGCTTCAACATATCTGTATCTGTTAAGTAGACATGTGTGACAGAACTGAGATCTTATTGGGGCACCACTTCTCACACTATTCAACAACCCCCTGTCCCAAACACTGGAGGTTTCCCTGACACTTCCATGGCTGAGTCTATTGACTCCTGAAATGGAGAAACGACCTGGGCAGTTGACAATGGTTGCTCTGGAACATCCCCTCCAGCTGAGAAGAGCTAAACAAAACTTCTTGCTGTTCTGCACCCTTCCTAGAATATATATCTGAATGGCTGAGCTGCTGCACTTCCATTTTTATGTGTAGCCATTCCGAGCTGACTCAAGGCTTCACAGAAATCAACAGGTCAAGGGCTAAGGGCTGTTGATTGGTTACTTTGCATTTCCTTCCCTAGAGCAGCCTCCAGTATTCCTCCGGAGGAATACCTTTGTAGAGAAAAAGAGATGTTTGCCTTCACAAGGAAAGCAAAGGGCCAGAAAACTATGCTAGGAAGGTGAGGGCTCTCCATCTTTTGAAAGCTGCTTTGACAAGTTATTCCTAGGATCCAGAAAAACCTTGCTAGCGGGAGGGGGGGTTGTTCATTTTATTTTTAAAATCAACACCCTCTTCAATAACGTACCTGTGCTTGGCTGTGTGATAAACCTATTAAATTGGGGACCAAGTTTGATAGGCTTTCTTGCATAGTGTCAGTGATGATTTCATGTGGTAGGGACTTTGAAGTAAATTGCCCATCTCTAGAAGTTTGTCAGCTTGAGATCACAGTATCCAGACCCTAACAGGTAATGAAAATGTGAGCCGTGGTGGTCCTATTTCTGAGGAATAAACAAGGAGTTTGTTGCAGTTTTGCCCCAACAGGAAGGGCTCGAAATTCAGGTTCACCGATGGATGTTGTCATCTGTGCGAATTACAATGTATAAAATCCCAAATGACTTTATACTGTATTGAATACCACATCATTCCATAGGAGCCTGTCATATTTGGAGATCTTTGAGAGGGCAGCTTCTCTTGCTCCCATGAATGTCAGAAGCATGTTTGTTGGGGATGTGACAGAGCGGTTTCCCTATGACTGCTCCCAGCTCTGAAACTTTTTAGTAAGAAGGACAAAGCTGGTCTCCCGCCTGTTGCCCTTCCACCACCCATTTTTATTCCTATTGTCCTTTAATATTTAAACCAGCCTATAGTTGTGTTGAGAGGTTTTACTGGCCGGTTGCTGTCATTCCCTTTTAAGTTGAGCCTTATATCAGGTTGTTGTTGTTGTTGTTGTTGTTGTTGTTGTTGTTAATCACAATCATAATCATAATCATAATCATTTCAAATGTATTTTCTGTTATTTCAATGTACTCCTGTTAATCAGTTTGAGTGTCACATTTTTAGGCAAAAAGTCACACTTTTTGTTTTTTTGAATTACTTAATGATAGGAGCCCCCTGTGAATGTGATAGAAGTGGTTGAGCTCCTATACCTCGTTGTGCACCACTGTACACTCAAGAGCGTATCTTGAGGAAACAAGAGTGGCACAGAAGCCCATTCATGATTTACATCTGCACAGGTTAGACAGTGTAGCTCAGGCATGTCCAAACTTCGGCCCTTCTGATGTTTTGGGCCACAACTCCCAGAATTCCAAGCCTGTATTTCCATTGGCAAAGGACTGTGGGAGTTGTGGTCCAAAACATCTGGAGGGCCGAAGTTTGGACATGCCTGGCGTAGCTCATTGTTGTGAATAGCTTCTGACTGACATGGTGCCAGTGTTGTGAGATGTAAACCCCAGTGTAACACAGGTGCACCTAGGAATGTGACTAGGGCCTCATTAGTTAGAGGAAATTTGCTCTGTTAAGGTACACAATATAACTTGCACATGCTTATGAGGGCAACAGGGTTTGGGGTGGTGAGATGTTTATGAAGCCTCATCTGGAACCTCAGAAGCCTCTTTCCCCACCGTTTTTGCTGTTAATCAAAGAACAAGGTGGGGTGGAACTGAGTAGGCAAGCCAAAAGAAACAGTGAGGGAACAAATGTGGGATTTCCCCCTGAAAGATTTTTTTTAATGTGTGTGCGGCATCCTGTAACAAATGCAAAGCTAAAACAGTGGCATGGGCCTCCATTGGAGACTTTGAAATGTATGCGCTAATTGTGTCCTGCATGTTGCTGTAATAGGTTGTTGGGAGGGTGGGGCACAAGAACCAAGGCCTGAACACTGTGATGATCCTTGATCCAAGCTCTTGGCTGGTCTGAAAAAGCATTGCCGAGAAATGTTGCTGCTTCAGGGCAGGAGCCATACACTCTCAGCTGCTGAGTAAATGTTGGTGCTTCCCTCACATTGCCTATGAGAGAGCGGAAGGCCTGAGGGACAACCTAAGTTTCTGTTCAGGTTGCAAAAGAGAGATCAAAAGGCCAGAGGACTCCCAATAGCTCTTGTTGACTCTCGTGATAGCCTGGCCTGTTGGCACCACCAATATCACAGAGTTTTAAGGAGGAAGCACACTGGGGTTGGGGGTGGGGGTGGTAATGCCTAAGCAAGCCTCCCACGTTGACCATCTGATTTAGTGGCATTGCGGAGCCGCCTTGTCATTTCCGGTTTTCAGAGTGCTGCTGTTTTATGCAACCAATATGGCGCCAGGCATACAAGGGAGAGAGAATGAGGAGGAGGTGTTGGTGGGCACAGAGAAAAAAGGGTTCTTTCCCCACCTTGTCTTCTGGTCAGTATCCTGGCAGTTGCTGGGTCAACCTGTGCAGGTCCCCATGAATTGGAAGAGGTCGGCAACAAAAAATAATAAATAATACAAATAATATATTTGACAGCTTTGCTTTGCAAAAAAAAAATCCATTTTCTTCCTTTCCCCCTCCTAAATTGGAAGATACGATAATTCCTCAACGAGCAGCAGGTCTCTGTGGTAAACCATGCTAGTCGCTGCCCCTGTTTTACTTATTATGTAATCATAGACTTTTGGTGGCACTTGTTTGCTCTGCTGGGAACCACACTTTCCCTTTGTAAGCGACACAAGACACCATACAATAGGACTTGTCCCTTTAATTCGGTTGTTAGGCTTTTTGTGCCTGCCGTCTTCCCCCCTGGGGGGGGGGACTCTCCTCTCTCCATCGCTGTTCCCACAGAGAGAAGAGAGACCCGTTCTTCTCCCCCTCCTCCTCCTCCTCCACCACCACCACCACCTCCTCTGCAAACAAGTAACTAGTCCTTAGCTGACATGTTATTCCCGTGAAGCTGCTGTTTGCATCCCCTCAGACGGTGAGGCAGGTGCAACGCTGGCATGCATTTTGTCTGGTGGCTTGTGCACACGAGGGCTTGGCTGAGGCGTTTTTTTTTTTTTTGGTGAACTAAATATGATCGTCTGACAAATCCTGCAGCTTCCCTACCTTTCTGACAGGCAATTTCTCTTCTGTTTCTCTCTCCCCCCCCCCCACCCCGCCACCCCACTTTCCTTCTCTGCCAAGGAAAAAAGGAAAAGGCAGACAGAAATAGAAGGCAAGAGACAGCAGCTAGAGGAGCAGATACTTCAGCTGCAGCATTTCAAGGTAAGGACTGGGAAAGGGAAGAACCGGCGCTGTTTGTTATTAGACATGCAGATCACACATTGGGAAACTGGGCTTGAGGGGGGGGGACCTGTTCCGACATGAAGCAGCCTGCACTCCCCCGAGCCTGTCTCTTCCAGCTAATCGGCTCCTTGGCTGGCTCTCTTTTCCATGTGTGATTCCCATTTCCGTGACCACATTCCTCACAAGGAGCTGAGTGTGGCACAGGGACAATGCATAGCATCTGTTGGCAGGCACCACATATGTATCATTCTTTTTTTTTTCATATTCCCCTTCCCACCATCAAATGGAATGGATGTAGATTTGGGTGTGTTTGCTGCATTGCTTAAATGGTTTCTTTCTGGCTACACAATTGCTGAAGCTTTCCTGTCTCTTGTCACCACCGTGTTTCCTCTCTATGGTGTGTGTGTGTGTGTGTGTGTGTGTGTGTGTGTGTGTGTGTGTGTGTGTGTGTGTGTGTGTGTGTGTGTATAAATGTGTTGGTGTGTACGAAGAAGTGAGGGAGGGGAGGAAGCCTGCTTCTCTGTCTAAAGTCGCACAGTTATTCAATCAAAATACATCTTCAGAACTATGTCGGTGAAAGAGAAGTCTGCTCTGTGTTGAGAGAGATTTATAAATGCAAGGATTCAGGGCTGGGAACTTTGAACATTGTGGCACATCTGTGCTGACACACCATACAAGTACATCAGGTACTTCTGTATGGGCACGCCTTGCCTACTGGGATTTTAACCAGATTTTTCTGAGCATCAAAAGCATCTTGGGAGAAAGCACAGGGTAAAGCATGCAAAAAAGTGTCAGGCCTGATCCCTGATCTCTCCCATTGAAAAGATCAAAGGGCAGGTGATGGGTTGAAAAAAACATCACTGCCCAGTTTCAATCCCTGGTGAGCTATGACTAGATAAAGCACTACTTGCCTGATCTGTCTAAGGGAGCATCCTGTGTTGCTGTGCCTCTTCTGGCTACCTTCCTGATAAAAACAAAATCGATCCTGAATGGGAATCTGATCCTGTGATAATTGATGGAAGCTCAGCAGGTTTCAAACGGCTCAATACCAGGATGGGAGACTGCCCTCAAACCTCACTTAGGAAGTGCTGAGATGGCCAAGGAAATTTAGGGCATAAGTATGAATATGAGCATGCCTGCACGGAGAGAGGGATACCTGGGGGGGGGATGCTCTCATGCCCACTGAAGTCTCACTGATAACTGCAGGCAGCTCCATTTGCATAACAATTATGGATATAATAAATCAACGGTGTTTATAGTGTTTCTATAGAAATTAATTTATAAACATTTCCCCTGTTTTGGCTTAAGTACTTGTGCATGTTTTGGGAGAGGGGCATTGGCAGAGGTTGACGACAGTGGTTATTTTTATCTGCCCAGTTCTGTAATTTACATTTGCATGGGGAGGGGGGGCAGAAAAGGGCTTTCTCAGCCATAGCATCACTTTTTTTTAAAAAAAGGGGGTCTCCTGTTCTTGAAGGCCTTACTTGCACTGAGATTGACTTTATTCATGTACCAACTAATAACCTGGATATTTATCTGATCAAACGGCATCTAGGGAATGGGAAACCATTCCCTAGTTCCAATCCTTAGGTTTCCTGGTTGTTGCTTTTGTTCGGTTATTCAGTTGTTCTGGAGCTATTTTCTAATTGATGAATTGAGAAAGATTATTTTATGTGATTTGCTGATAACTCTCCAGACTGAGATCTGTCAATATAATAGTTTTAATATATTGTTGAATGCTGCCCAAAGACCATTTGGTAGTGGGGCTGCTATTTTTTTTTGTAATTAAATAAATAAATAAATATAGGGTCAGGTAGTATGTATGTATGTATGTATGCATGTATGAATGAATGAATGAATGAATAATAAATAAATAAATAAATAAATAAATAAATAAATAAATAAATAAATAAATAAATAAATTCTGGATTGTGTCCACTTTTAATATAATTCTCAGATATTTTTACATGAAAAATTATCAGATTTTTTGTCCTCACCACCACCAAATGTAGAAAAGTTCCACTTTCAATATTTTCTCTCTAAGATGACCTTGCCATTTTTGTATGTCTGACTGTTTTTATTTCTTTTTTTCCCATGGGGGGAAAAGATTGGAGGCAACTGATGTTTCTTCCTTCTGCTTTGGGTCCTTTTCCAAAGAGAAAAGCGGGGTAAAAATACTCTAAAGCAAATAAATAAACAATAGTACCCCAGAATAATCCCTAATCTAGGGTGATCTTGGGAATGCTGGTGTTTCAAAGGGCTGTAATTGGTTTCCTGATGAAATTCAACATCCAATTTTTTTCTGGTAAATTTTGGCAGTGGTTCTGTGGCAGGCTGGATGGTAAGGAAATAAATGTTGGTGTCCATTGTGGAGCTAAGAAAGCCACCTGTTGTTCACAACTGGTTCAGGGCATTCTAGAGCAAAGGTCTCCCAATTGTGGGACTCCAGGTGTTCTTGGACTCCAACTCTCAGAAATCCTGGCCAGCACAGCATGGGATGATGTGTTTGGGGAGTTGTAGTCCAAGAAACCTGGGGACCTAAGGATGGGAATCACTGTTCTAGAGGATTCAAAACAGAAGAGAGGGGGAGAGAGAGAGAGAAAGGGGGAAGGAAATAATTTTTGTTGGAAAAGTGGAGATGACACTGCTAATAGTATTTGGCTCCCACACACACACACACACACACACACACACACACACACACAAACCAACAACAACCAGGGTGGTGGTGGAATTCTTGCCCTGGAGAAGTTTGGTAAAATAGTATGTGGTAAATCCTCTGCCTTCAAATGGGAGGGAGAATTTTGAGAGGCCATCGCACACAGCTGAACTTCAGGCACATTTATTTTTATTTTCATGACTAGATTAGACTGACAGCCTGAGCCATCCTAAAAGTTTGAAGGAGGGGAGCCATACAAAAAAAGGTTGATATGACAAACTCGGTTGCTTTTCAAACCACTCACACTTTCCCTAACTCTAGGAATAGGGTCATTCCCAGGAATAACCCTATTCCTGATCATCAGACCCTAACTGAAGCAAAGCCATTGCATAATGGATTATGGACGAGTCAAACATGGTGCTGTACGAAATATGTGAATCCAGCCTCTACTAGGAGCACAAGGGGTTTCTCAGTGCACAAAAGACTTCTGAAAAGCAGAGCATTTCTCTGACAGAAGAGGCCAGTGCCATGTGTTTTGGCACAGTAGCTAAGACATCCTTCTCCCCAGTAGCAGTAAAAAATAAAATAAGACAGTAGGTGATGAACAGTTCAATATGCCTTGGTGACACGCAATATCTGCTGCTAGAGGCAGCTGCCTGAGGATGTCTAATGACAAGGCCTCTCCTTGGAAACAGCTTGGGCCAGTGGGGCACCCCTGTCACAGAGGAGCTTACAGTTAGGGCTCCAGAGGATAGGGCTATATTTATTTACTGGACCCTTGTATAACAAACGGTTTGTATAACATAAAATTTGTACAACATAAAAAATTCCGGAGATAG
Organism: Phrynocephalus forsythii; assembly: GCA_029282475.1. NCBI lineage: Eukaryota > Metazoa > Chordata > Lepidosauria > Squamata > Agamidae > Phrynocephalus > Phrynocephalus forsythii. Next base: position 18,566,945 of record JAPFRF010000004.1, read on the forward strand.
GGGAAATTTGCTTAACAGAATCGCCTATGGGGTGAATCCGTACAACATAAAAATGGTTGTGATTAGGGGTTACTCTGTTTTCAATGCATTACTATGGGAAATCTGTATAAAGGAAAATTTGCTTAACATAATTTCATTTGGAACGAATTAATTCCTTTCTACAAGATACCACTGTATTTATTTATTTTTACATTTCTAAACCACACCAATTTTCTCTCAGGAACTCTGGGCGGTTGACAATAAAGCAGTCAAAACAAGTATAAATCAGGAATAACAAAGTAAACAATCTAACAATCAAAGATAAGTCAAAAGCCCAGCAAGTGGGGCGGGGGGGGGGAATCATAGTCCAGAGGAAACAACAACAGACATCAGCGATCGCCGTACACTTCTTTAAAGTTTTTAGTGCTTTTTAAAAGGCTATTAGGTGCTCAGCTTGACGAATTTTGCAAGGCAGTTTGTTCCACAAAGTCAGGCCGGCCGTCGAGAAAGCCCGACTTAGGTTAATTTGCCATTTACTGAAAAAGTCGTGTCGATTTTGTTAGTTATTGAGCATTGGGCACAGAGTTGGAAGCATTGTTCTTGACCCTTTCCAACTCAATTATTCTATGATGCCATCTTATATTTATTCTGCCCGTGTCGTGGGAAGCTTAGAGGATTTGGTAAACTAAACAAGAACTCTCCTAACCAATATGGAACAAAGCCTGATGCCACCTATAATGGCATTATCCACATCAGGGATGTGAAGATTTATTTGATTATTTGATGGCAATTTCCCAAGTTTCAGTGTGCCAAAAGTTTCTTCTAGTAAGGCATCCCTGGGCATCAGTGAGGTTTCTCAGCTTCAAGTGAAAGAAGAGCTTGGTTCTGTTCCCATCCCTGGTTCAGTGACCCCAGGGAATCTTGTGCAGCAAAGATGTCATTATGCACCTGGGTTGCAATCATTCTGTGCAATCAGTGTTTCTTCCAGGAAAAGAGAGATGTCCACAGAATATCCAATAAATCATGCAATGCTTTTTAAAAAATACATCTTGTGCTGTGAGAAGAAAAAAGTTGTGGGGTTTTTTTTTTGGGGGGGGTCTAGTGGTGGTGGTGTTTCCCTCTTCAGTGTCTCACTAAGAGAAAGAGATTGAAAAAAATCCATGCTGCTGATCCTTCCTGTTTGTTATACTTAGTCCAAGATGGCACACAGCGCTTTGTAAAACCTGTCCCTGAATACTAGGACTTTTATAGTTGAGTGCTGGAAGGTGGCTTCCAACAGGCATAATTTCTTATAGAAGTCACCAGGAATGAGAAACCAGGTGTTTGACACCATTTCACACCAGTTCCCCCTAGTATGGCCTTTCATGGAGGGGATAACGGAAGTAGTAGTTCATCAATATCTGAAGTGCCACAACTTCCTCAGTCCTGGTATGCAAACTCCTCTCTGTTGCTCCACTCTCACGTCTAGTGAGCAGATCTTAACAGGGCTTGGTTTTTAATAAAGAAGACACACAGGGCGCAATAGCCCTACAAAACTAGTTTGTCATGGATGGGAAACACTAGCAATGATTTCTTATTCCAATCACCTCCAGGACTCTGAAATTTGTTGCTTTTCTTCAACCTTGTTTAGCCACAGGTTAGTCTTCCTGCTTTCTTTGATATTGCCCCAGTCCTTTTAAACATACAGTTTTGTAAGCCCTAAGGGTTAGAAATGTTTGAATCAATGGGCCAACCCTATATTTGAAGGCAACATGCAGAGCTGACAGACAGACAGACAGCTACGTGGGCCTGAACATCTCGGTTTCTCCTGGTTTTCTGCACTTGTATGTGACTCTGAAGTCACTTCCTCAAGAAGTGCAATCTCCCCAAATAAATAAGATCATCACAAAGCATGAGGACAAAAGATGATCACAACTTAACATATATTACTGTGTGATATATGTGTCTGCTTCTGTGTTTACTAACAAATCATCACAAACTTTTTGATCCTTGTTGGGAAAAGGATGTCTTGAAACACTGAGATCACCCTGTAAAGAAGAAAAAGGTTAGGTGATGTGAGAATTTCCACTTCTTCATGACAGCTAAGACCAACACTTTTGTTTACTGAGCAGTATCATTAGCTCTCCTCTCCCTGTGTTGCTTGCATTTTGTGCCAAAAGAGGGGTGGGGGGAATGCCTTAAAACCTGGTCATTTTTGCATAGAAAGAAAGGGTGTATGGTACAAAATAGAAGCTTTTGCCCACAACAAACCAAACACCTGTGAATTTTTCACAGAAAGGGCAAAATCCTTATCATTGCATTCTCTTACAGTGGCATAAGAGAAATGGCATAAGTTCCTTAGTAAACTACTTCATATTAATGAGATACTGGTTATATTCCAGGGTGTGCTCTCAGAAATGCAATTTGCACCTGACTAACAAGCAGAAATTTGCCATATGAGTTGTGTAATTTTTCCCCTTACACAAGCATAAATGGGTAATAGCATGCACAAAAGCACAAAAGCTCTTCTAATCATATTCTGCTTGAGAAAACATTTGAACTTGCTGCATTCTAGAAGTGCAATCCTATTATTGCACGATAACTCAAGAACCACTTATCTAACCAACAAGTGAAGATCTATATCTCTAGTGTATCTCCCTAAATTTAGAAATAATAATAATTTTCAGATAACCATGATGGCTGTTGGATTCCAGGAATTGTCATTTTAAAAAGTGAATTTTCCCAATTCCAGATATGCATCTTTGGGTTCTGAGTGCCTCTTCAGTTGCCTTCTTATGCTTTCTGTACCTTTACAAGCCTTTGACTTGCATTGGGTGCCTCTGTGTTTGGAAAGTGCTTTCAAACTGATCAAGGGAGCTCAAGTGCCAGGGCTTGTCCAAGCTGTACAGTTTCTCTGAGTCAGGCTTCTCCTCCAGTGGTGAAGGAGAACTTTCACCTGGCTGTGTGGCTACTGCCTCATGCATTTGACATTAATTCCTTTCTGTTGGCCTGCTGCAGATAATTCTGGATCATGTAAGGGGTTCCTGTGGAAAACTGGCCAGACCTGTGAAACTTCAAGTGTGTCCTTTAGGGAATTTTGTCTGCAGTACTGTGAGGGTGCTGTTTTGGGCAACAGATTTTGTTTAGTTGAAAAGGCAGCAAACTGTTGGTTATAAATGTATTTTAATGTGTGTATTTTTTTCATTTCTGGGGGAAAGTACTCATAGGATTCTCTACCTCAGCTGCCAGAATAACTTGGTACAATGCAGCTTGCTCCTCAAGAATCAAAATGTCTTGGGCCAGGCCTACTTGCCTGTCACAGTTAATTTTTTTAATTGAAGATCAGCTTCTGAAGAACCCTACGTTGTACCAGAACACAGTTTGGAAAGCTGCTGGGTTACAGGATGCGTGAATCAGTTGAAAGAACTGCAGAAAATTAGTCACCGGAAATGCTAAAAAACATCAGATGATGGATCAACCTGTTATAGTTAGATCATAGGGATACTATATATTGTCACTGCGCAAGATTGCAGTGATGTTTCTGTGCTGACAGAAAAAATCAACATGCTACAAGGCAGTTCTGAAACTGGGGGCAACCCAAACAAATAATTATAACTTTGAAACTGGACTTTGAATAACTACAAGTTTTGATACAGATGTAGCCGACAGTCTGCTCTTGTTGTGCACCAAATTTGGGGAAGTTTTGGGAAGTTACAGTTTTTTTAAAAAATAAAACTGTTTTCCCCAACAATGCAGAAACAATTTTAAATGTCCCCTGATTTTAAAAAAGATCAAATGAATGGAAAATACCCATCTTTCTTATTTTGAAAAATAATGTTGGTCACACCCAATTTTTTTATTTAGAAGGAATGCAGGGGTTGAAATACTGATCCTGAAAAAAGGCCTTTCAAAAGTGTAAAATAGAAACTTTCACACAGCAAATCCCCATCTATCACAGGGGATAGGAACCTGAACCACAACAATGGAAAATCCGCGATATGCAGATGCTGGGTCTGGTTGGGACCGGGGGGGGCCTATCTGGGGCCTCCTACACTTACCAGAGGCCTGGCGCTGCCCCAAACGGGTCTCCTGCGGGCTTCCTGGGCTTGTTGGAGACCCCAGAAGTGATTTCCGGTGATCCGTAAGTGACTTCCAGTTTGCCAGAAACCACTTCTGGGGCCTCCAACAGGCCCAGGAAGCCCGTTGGAGGCCTGTTCAGGCAGCGCCAGACCTCGAGTAAGTGCAGGAGGCTCCAGATAGGCCCATGCAGCTTACCCCCAGGGGGTCTTGCCTTTCATATACTGTGGTCCCCCAATATACAGGGACCACAGTACAGTATATGAACCGCAAAATGACGTGGGACCACTGTATAAACTGAACATGCATAGAACAGACTTAGCCAAAGAAGGTTCCAAAGTAATACATTGTTGCATCTTTATACTATGGGAAACAAGTCACAGAAACAATCCAAATAATGTTTTGAATTGTAGCAAATAGAAGAACATACCCAGTAGAATATCTTGATTGCTGCCATTGGTGTTGACAACATTCACATTGCCCTTCCCAGTGTAAAACGTGTCATTGTTTGTTGTTGTCTTTGTTGTCTCTGTATCCTGAATTTGCTGCCTGCTCAGCTTTGTAAGCCACCCAGAGTTCCCTTGGGAAGATGGGCGGGGTATAAATCTAATAATAAATAAATAAATAAATAAATAAATCTTTTTTATGGTGGCAACTCAGGCACAATAATATCCTGTAATATTAGGCCATTTTCTGGTATGGGCTCAGACGAACAATCATAAAGAGGAGGGTTTTTGAGGAATTTAATTACCAGAACAGTGGGCACCTCCATACACACTCACCAGCCTGCTCTTGCGGTAGATGTCCATTGAAAATATTCCCCCCTGAATTCACTAGGGCCTAGCACTAGACTTTTGTCAGAACTGCTGTTGTGTAAAGACATGATTATTTAGGTAAGGTAAAAGGTAAAAGCTCCCCCGACATATGCGTGCCAGTCATGTCTGACTCTAGAGACGGTGCTCATCTCCGTATTCAAGCCGAAAGAGCCAGTGTTGTGGAAGTCCATGGCCACGTGGCCTGCATGGCTGCAAGGAAACATTGTTTTATGTTCCCGCTTTTTATGGTGGTACCTATTTATGTACAGTCACACACACACACCATTTTGGGGTTCAGGTACTGTGGTCCCACTATATCGCAGGATTGAGTACCTGCGCCTCGGAGCCGCGGGGGACAGTGGGGAGCGATCGCATTGCTTCCTGCCGCCCCCGAAAGGCCTCAGAGTCGCGTGGGGTGCACCACGCCGCCCCCAGGCCCCACCCGACCCGCTTCCGCATATTGTGGATTTTCAAGCATCGCGGGCTGGGTGGGTCCCTAACCCCCACGATAGGCCAGGGGTTACTGTACTTGTATTTACATGCTTTTGAACTGCTAGGTTGGCAGGACCTTATCAGCAGGAGCTCGCTCCACTGCATGGCACCTGGGATTCGAACTGCTGAGCTGCTGACTTTGCAGCCAACAGTGTCTTGGCTAAAAGCTCTCACTGTTGTGTACGATATGGAAGAAAAAGGAACCAAATCTATAGTCAGTCCCACTGAAATGACTGGGGCTAAGTTGTTCATCACAAGTAGCACACATTTCATTAGGGGGAGAATTCTTAATTGTTGCTTTATTTGTTGTGCTGTGACTTATTTGTTGCATGTTAAGTTTAAAAAGTTAATGGAAATCCTTTTTTAAAAAGATACCAATGTCATGGGCTCTATTGTAGTTAGGTCTAAGACTAAGTTTAGTTTGTTTTGTGCAAGAGTGTTGGTGGTATAATCAACTGTTTTTCTTGTCCATTATTTTTAAAGTTAGTGGGCATGGCTGTGGATTGCAGCTGCATCTTCTTTAATAAACATTCTGTGGTCTCTAATAGGAACTTCCATGGGGGAGTAGATTCAAAGTATTTTGTTGTCAAAAGGTTTTTCATTCATTTAGACACAGAGGAATGCTGGCACAGGAGAATGTGGGTGGTAACTGTCTGCCTAACCATTGCAAAACAAACTTTTCATGAGTTATGAATATTAATGCTGGTCAAAATTGGCATCATCTGCTATTTCCTGAGCAATATGTAATGAACTACAGTACTGAAATTGGAGTAGCTGGACTGCAGCCACATTTTAAAAATGCTGGTGTGTTGAAATAGCTACATTGATGTATTAACACTCCTGTGCTCTTACATTCCCATAGATGTAGTTGTGCTATAACGTCCATCATTCCATAGTATTGAATATTTACTATTTTAATGCTTATTCTATTTGTTTCTTGTTTATGGCATATCATTATGTTAGTGTTTTGGGTTTTAAGCTGTTTTAAAATCTATACACTACAAATATAATTAAAATGCTATTTATACATTAGCCTTCAAGGAAGATGCAAAATAAGCATTTTTGATTGTCCTTGCTGGAGATTCACAGATGAAAAACTATAAATGAATAGTGCTAAGGATGTAGACTGAAATCTTCCTTGGACTAGAAAGAATTAAGAAATCTGCACATGAACAGTGGATTTTCTCAAGTGTAAACATCCCTAGTTGCAGTCCAGTAACATCTGGAGGGCTACATGTTCTTCATTTCTGGTATGCAAATTTTCTGGGCCTGAATTGAGGACTGAAGTAGGGTGCATTAGCACCAAACTGCCCTCCAAAAGTGGTGTAGCTCCTATTGTCCTTGCTGACAAAACCAATTAAATCAGAAAGGGGAGTATGATAGCAAGTCTAAGGAAAGTTGCTCAAGATAGTTGAGCTCAATAAAATGAATAGGGTAAATAAGGGACAATTTGGATGTGACCTTTAGGCTGTAGCTCTTTATTTTTAATAGCTTGATTTATTTTATTTAGTCACATATTTTGTTTGTACCTATTAATATTCATGACTTTTAAATATATATTTTTAAATATATTATACCCGTTTCTCCTCCTAGGCTGCTATCCCACGACCACTAAAAAAACACTTCAAACTGCTTGAAGATACAGTTAATAAAACTGTGTCCCCACAGCCAGTGGACTTTAAAGGAGAGAAAATGAAACCACCCCCACTTAGGCATGACCCAGTGAGTTTTACAAGCACCTGGTCTCCAGGTGCTACAAAGCTTGTCTCAGTTCCAAAGTGGATTTTTAACTGGTACTTGAGTCCATGGGGACCCGGAAAATCCGCATCAAAATATTTTCGTTCCGCTGTGTTGTGGTTCCCACTCATGGGGACACAAAAGGTGTGGTTCTTTAAACTGTGCCTGTGGGGACACGGGAACCGTATTTTCAACCACATGACTGTTCCGGGGGGGGGGAATCTGCATTTTACTTTGATCCGGATTTTCCAGCCGTGGGATAGCAGCACTAGTTAGGCAAATAAAGGAAATCAGGAATATATACGAGTTGAAACAAAACCAATCTCTCTCTCTTCCCCCCATCTCCCTCCCTCTCCCTCTCCCTCTCCCCTCTCTCTCTCTCTCTCACACACACACATACACACCACCAGCAAATCATTAAAACCAGGGGTAACCAGAGCATTTAAGATATGCAAAAAACCCAAAAAAGATTAAGAGCTAAATGCAGCCATTCTCTACAATTCCACATTTCAGTCATTCCTATTGATTCAGTGGATCTGTTCTTATCAGGGTTCACCATTAGATTTAGCCTTAAAACCACAAATTGACAAAGATATTAAATTGATTCCTGAAAAAAAATTCTTAATGGGTTTTGGTAGGTCTTCTATGAGTAAGGGAAATGGGCTTTCCTAGCAAGGGAGTTCAACAGGTATAGCCAATGAAATGGTGCTCTCTCTGGTCCCAAGTAGCTGAGTATTTATCTGGGAGGGTTGGGACACATAAGAACATTTCTGAAAATTATCCTAATTGTCAGGGTGGCTGTTCTGGTGAGGTGGGAAGGGCTTCACAGCCACAACAGATGAGAAAAAACTCAATATATAGCTAAGATAAATGCCAGCAAGGGAGAGTACTAAATGTGCAGTGTTAAAAAAGGAGAAAGGGACAGACAAAGGGAAATATGCATAGAGATTTGATAAACCTAAAAAACCCACAAAAACTAAACTTCCTGGCTTCATTTGTTTGATGCCAGGAAGGTGACAATGTAGACTGTAAGGTGCCAACTAGAGATGGGCACGAAATGAACTTGTTTTCGTTTCTGTTATTCGTTATTCGTTTTGTTATCTAACAAAATGAATAATGAACATTGTGATGAAATTGGAACAAACCGAACAGAACCACAAAAATTAGGTTCGTTAACGTTTCGTTTTTGTTAATGGTGACGCGCAATGAAATGAGCTGTTTAAATGTTAAAAAACACCCTGGACATCCATAAAAATGCAGCGATAATTATTTATACTGTCTGATAATACCTACTGGGGGGTCCTTAAAACGTTTGTTTTTGACTTCTCCCATCGTGATGTATTTTTCTTTTCCCTTTAAGGATGACAAAATTGATGTCACCAGCCAAAAAATGGAGGCAAGCCATGTGATGGGATCATGTAAATTCTTGGACAACTTCAACCAATAGCATGCCCATAACCCCTGATTTATATAATTTTGTTAAATTGATATGGGTGAATTTTGCATACCAAACGATGAATCTAAACTTTTAAAAAAGAGAAGGCCAAGCAAAGCAAAGCAGTGTTCTGCTTATATACCGCCCCATACCACTTCAAGTAGTCTCTGGGCGGTTTACAGTTTTAATTACATTATCCAGGCTACACATTGCCCCCCCCCAGCAACTTGGGTACTCATTTTACCGACCTGCAGTACAGGCATTTAACCACTGTGCCATGGGGCTATTTGATTTTATATTTGCACCCTTAATATTCAAGGTGATTTAGAATGCAACAAGGAGCTCTCTACGGCAGGAAAAAGACATGGAGACAACTGAATCCAAAGACAGGGCTTAATTCGATGATGCGTAATCTGGTGCAAACAAAAGTGAAGCCAAGGTACAAGGCCTGGAGAGGACAGAGTCTATGTGTGTAACAGTGACCGCTGAAATTCAAGCAAACGTCATGGAGCTGAATCCCTCTCTGTGCAGAGCTAAGAGGTTTTTCTAATGGTCCTGGCATGTGTCTTTAGATTTCACTGGAGTAATCACAGCTCACATGTACTTATTATTGAGCACTCCAGTTTCCATCAGTGAGTCACTGTTGAGTTTTCTGTCCTCACACGAGCCGCAGTACAGAGCCTAGAATAAACTGATGGCAAGAGACTTGCCCATCCTGAAAATAGCTCTAGTCCTTTCCTCCAACTGCTGACCTGATGCTTTAAAAAGAACGGGAATGGCCTGGATTTGTGTTTTTGGTAGTTTAAGCAGCAGGGAAGGATTAACCACGTTTCTACCCCAAACACAGCAGAAAACATTACATCTTTATGGATGTGCTGTTACACATGTGGCAGAGTGGGAAAGATATCTGCCTTGGCCCGACCTGAGCCTTTTCCAGACCATGGTTACGTTCCCAGCAGAGTGACCTATAAGGATGATCAGTCCATTTGGTCTCCTGTAGCTCGTAAACCTTCTAGACAGCAAAGAGCCATTATTTGCAAATTTTGCTATGCACCCATTTTGGACATGTGTTTTAAAAAAAAAGCCTACTGCAAAACGGCAACCTATTATTCTTAATGATGTGCAGGCAATAAAAATACAGTACGACTGCCATATCCAAAGGGGATCGTTTCTGGGATCCCCTGTGGATAGCGAAATCCATGGATAAGAGCAAACACTCTTATCTGAGGATAATGGGGGTGGAAGGGGTGGTGGGGGTGCCAGGGTGAAAGCTTTCGCCCCAGCACCCCCCAAATGGCAAAGAAGGAATAAAGTTTCCCCCTTTCTCCTTGCCGCTCGGGTCCTGAAGCGCAGAAGCAGTTATGCATCCTTCTAACAGCAATTGATGTTTTTCGAGGGTGCACCAGGCTAGAGTCATTGGTAGCAATAGAAAGAGAGCTGACTGCATTAGAAATGGCTCCCCGCTCCCCTAAATATTGGACTCTGAGGAGAAGAGATGGAGTCAGTGACTGTGATAGGAACAGAGCAGCAACACAAAGACACTGTGGGATATAAAGAGAGAGGAATGCGGGGAGATCATTGACCAGAGTCTGCTGGAGGGGAAAATATAAAAATATAAACATGCACAGGTACATCCAAGCTGGCTTCTGGTGCATGTTCCTCTCCTCAGCTTTGGAGGAATGCAAGAAAGAAAGAAAAAGGTGAAGGAAGCCTCCAGTGTTGGGGACTTCTCTTTCTGACACGGTGCCTGTTCACATGTCCCTGCGTTATTAAATGAGGAAGAGGAGCTTAAAACGTGAGGGGTCCGGTGGATGGTGGCAGGTTACATCTTGCTGCCAGTGACTGTTGCGCTGTGGCTATAGGTCTCTGACCCCCCCCCCAATGTGGCACACAAGGCAACTTAATTTCCATAAATTAATTTACAGTGGTACCTTATATAAAGGAATTAATTCGTTCCAAATGAAATTATGTTAAGCAAATTTTCCTTTATACAAATTCCCATAGGAATGCATTGAAAATGGAGTAATCCCATTTTTATGTTGTACGGATTTGGCCCATAGGCAATTCTGTTAAGCAAATTCCCCTATCTCTGGAATATTTTATGTTGTACAGATTTTATGTTATACAAACTGTTTGTTATACAAGGGTCCACTGTATATATCACCAGTGGCATAGACACGTGCTTTCTATGTTTGCTTTCCCTTTCTAACCACTCCTAACAGAATTATTTAAACGAGGCTGGCATTTTTTTGCTCTTGGTGTCTGCCAATTGGAAAATGAATTGCGCTGCCCTCCAGTCCTTTTGTTTCACCTCTGTGAGGCGTCCATGCGATCCTCTTATTAAATATCCAAGGTGTGTGTTGCATCTTAACTTTGCAGTTTTGATAGCAGCTAATCTAAGAGGGAGCAAAATTCATGAAGACCACCTGAGTGCTTCTGTTCTGCCTGTGTCTGGATAAACTCTCCATGGTTTTCTCCCCAAGAGTCAAGGCCATGCAGTTGTTTTCTGATGCAAGGGAGGCAGTGATTCCGAGAACAGCTCATTGCCCTCTTGCTTTGCCAGATGAAGCAAATGAGCCAATCAGCCTTCCCAGTGCTCATTCACAGTTAGCTACTCAGTCCACAACAGGAGCCAGTGGGCAGACCTGGTTGTGGAAACTCATCAGAAGCACACGCCCAACTTCTTTCTATGGGCCTTTATACACGACCCCTAAACTCCGCAGCAAATGGCTGCAAACTCCAGACCTTACAAGTGTTTTCCCACCAGCTCCGGAGTTTGCAGGAAATTAAGTGGGACCCCGCCCACCTAAGCGCAACCCAGCTGCACTTTCTTATACCTGCTTGAGGTGGGTGAAAATCCCCAGGTCCGGATTTAATCTGGTCAGTGCGGGGCTCTCCTGGCTTCTGCTTGTGTTTTTTTTTTTTTTGCCTCCCGCCCCTTTAAGAGAAGAGGTGGGAGGAAAAAAAGCAAGCAGAAGAGAAACGGAAGAGAAACGGAGCTCCGGGAAGCTCCTCCAGGTGAGCTGCATTTTTTCCTCTCTTTCTCTGGTGGGGAGGAAGGAAGAGCAACAAACCCCTAAAATCTTTGGTCCGAATTTAAGGGGCCAGCGGATCTTAGGGGTCGTGTGAAAAGGCCCTATATTGTGGCCGACCAAGAAACCTTCAACCTTGACTTCATTGTAGGGCTCGTTTGATTTTGTTTCATAGGCACTTTGAGTCAGCTACCCTTCTGACTTTCTGCGCGAGCTGGTTCTTCTTTTCCAGTGTAATTGCCATACCCACTGGATTATGCTAATTAAAACCACTGGCTTTTCAGAGCAGTGGCTTGACACTCTTGCTGTCTGGTCACCAAAACGCATCTTTCTGTCCTGGTAAGATGGTTGCTACTGCTGTGCTGGGTAACAAAATTGAACATAAATTCAGAAATGTGCTTCTGCTTAACCACGAGCATTTGTTATGTTTTCTCTGGAAAAAAATATGACAGAACTTGCTTAGAAGAAGCAAGTTTTTAGCGCAGGCTATACCTGCTGAATTTTCTACCTCCACATAACTCTTAAAGGTACAGGATACTTTCCTCTTTTACATCTGGTGAGTCGATGGCAGTGGTGGCGGACCTTAGGCACTCCAGATGTTTTGGACCAGGGCTCCCACAGTCCTTTGTCATTGGCAATCTAGGCTCGGAATTCTGGGAGTTGTGGTCCAAAACATTTGGAGGGCCAAAGGTTCTCCACCAGTGGTCTATGGGTTAAGGGTAGCTGTTAGTCCCACTGGCAGTAGGCCTAGGCTGCGATATGTCTGAAGAAGTGGACATGTCCACGAAACATTGCATTAAAATATGAAAGTTAGTCTTTAAGGTGTTTTGTGTCTTTTGTTTTCTTTTGTTTTTCTTTGATTTCTGCCTGCAAATATTGGGACTTATTTACGTGATGAATTACAAAAGTGCCATTGATTTAATGATTACTATTGTTTGGGATTGCCAATTGGATTTGGGTCCATGCCTTCATTTGTTTGCTGTTTAAGTCTCTTACGCACATCAAAGCAAGCCCCAATGCAACTTTTGCCATTGGAAGCAAGCCCTAATTCCAAACATTAAAAACTGGAGAAGGTACTTGGATGAGCAGCAAAATGTTTTGACCTAACAAGAAAAGAAGTCTAGTTCGCACTGGAATAAATAGATGGATACAGGAGTACAGTATTGAGATCTGTGCCAGCTAACATAAAGAATTGAATTTCCAGTAGCAGAGTACATCATGCTGAATATAGTGCAATATGCCTGACAGAAAACCAATCTTAAAGCATATTGGTGGTACACAAACCTATGTACACAGTACCTTAATTATATGGAAGCACTCGAGGAGGTTTTTTAAAATGATGATTGGTAGCTTTATGCAGTGTGAGATGCTCTCTATGAAAAATTAACCAGTCGTATTGAGATTCTGTAACAACTTGGTTACGTGGCACCTCTAAATTTTCTCTGAGTTTAAATACTCGATGCAATTTGCCTGTTATCTTTATAGTGCATTGCACATGCAATAACAAAAGCAATGATTTTGATTAATCAGCTTTATCTTATTACTGGGTTTCCATGAGTTTGCATACAGACTTAGTCATGTGTCGACTGGACCCATTCAAATAAATGAGTCTACTTTACCATGACTTAATTTATATTATTTATTTATTTATTTTTGTACTTGTTGACTGCCCGACTTTCCCTCAGGAACTCTGGGCGGTGTACAACAAATTGCCAAAATGAACAATTTTGGCAATTTAATGTATGACCTACTTAATTCAGTGGATGTAGTCTAAGCAGAACTAGGTCTAAATATAACCTGCTGTAAATTATATTCAGTTGATTTCCGTATACCTTCTGAAAGCCAGCTGTAAACATGACATGGCTTTTCCAGATGAGCATTTTTGTTCCTCTGACAGTAGCTTTTTCACTGCTGGTTTCAGTTATCTTTCTGACTGCCCATGTAAGGCAACAGTTGACTAATCCCTACTCTTTTGATATCTTTTTTTGTCTTTCCAAAAGGCATGGTTTCTTTCTGTTCCAGGGTTTGTTATACTCAGCAGATATTAACATTATGGCAATTTTTATGCTTCCTGCGCATTCAATATATGTGTCAAGAGCCTTTGATCAAAATCTTCTAATTACGACTCCATTAAAAGGAGAGAAAAAACACTCATTCCAGAAGGCAAGTTACAGCAGGTCTGTGGGTTTCAAGCAAAGATTGCAAAGATCCCTTGAAGGATGTTTTGGAGATATGGATTTTTGAGCTTCAAGGCACGTCTGTCCAGACAGAGTAGCTTTATCTTTGTATCATTTTTGGCACTGTTAGGTTTATGGCGTCCACACATGTTTTGATTTAGAGTGTCCCATCCCACGGGCTGAAATCCCCACTCAGCCATGGAAACACATTGGGTGTGTGGAATGGGTAAAACCACTTCTTAAATATCTTGCTTACCTTGTTAGGGTTGCTATATGTCTATTCCAACTTGAAAGCACATAACATGACAAATGTTTATTTGTTTGTCCCAGTTATATTCCAGATTTCCCCCAGTGAGATCAAGGCAGCAGACATTACGCAGGTATTGCCTTTCCCCTACAGAAAGAGAAGAATTCTACAGATGATGAATGCTAAGTGATAGGGTTGGTCCATTGTCCCAACACTGAGGTGTGGATTATGAGAAGAGATAGTGGCCTAGTTAAGTACAGTGACCCCCCCACCTATTGCAGGAGTTAGGGACCCATCCCAACCCGCAATAATGGAAAATCCGCGATATGCAGATGCAGGTTGGGTCTGGCCTGAGGGGCCTAGCTGGGGGCTCTTGTACTTACCCCGAGACTGGTGCTGCCCCAAATGGGCCTGCGAGGGCCTTCCCTGGCTTTTGGGGGCCTCCAGAAGGCTCAGGAAGGCCCTTGCAGGCCTGTTTGGAGCAGCGCCAGTCCTGAGGTAAGTAAGGGAGGCCTGAAAAAGGCCTTCCCCCCCTTACCCCAGGGGGCCTTTTTTCATATACCATGCAGTCCCGCGATATAGCAGAACTGCAGTATATGAACCGCGAATGGGCGGGGGACCACTGCAGATCATTCAAATCATGATTCAGTTATGCCTCCATTTCTTTTCCTCTTTCTAAGCAACGCTCGTTTAAACAAGTTAGGCTCAAACTGAGTTCAGGATGTATTTTCATACGCTAATTTGTCTGCATACCTGAGATACAGCAAGCCACAGTTATTTGGGCTTGAATGTCATGACAAAAGGTAGTTTGTTCTAAAGGGAAAGCAAGACTTTTCACTAAAGTCCCATGTGTGGAGCAGAGAGAGAGAGCACAGTGACCCTGAGAGTTGTAACAAGTTCGTTCTTGACCACTTGATGCACGACTCAGGGCAGGTGGGTAACTGTGGCCTTTCAGATATTGCTGCTGGTTTGCAACCCCTCTCGGCTCTTGCCCGCATATGCTAATGGATCGTGGGAGGGGCAGTGCCTACACCTCTGGACAGCCACAGCTGCCACGCTGTTATTTAGGTGATCATCATTTATTGCAAGTGATTTGTCAAGGGCACCTTTAAATGCCATCCTTCATGAAGGATGAAAGGGAGATATTTTGCAATGGCAACTGTGCAGGTATGAAGGAGTTGAACCTTGTTATACTTAGTTAAGAGACATGTAACTGCCTTAGAGAGGACTGCTAGATTTGGAGAAAGGCCTTATTCTTGTGTCTTTAGTTATTGTTGACATGAGGGAATTTTAGGAGTACTGAACTTCTTCATAGCAAGCCTCCCCTTCTAAAAAAAAAAACCCCTCTGCTGCAAGATGTTTTGATGAATACCAGAGCTGCCTTTGTCTTTTCCTTCCAACTATATTCCTTTGAAAAGCCTGGGCTCTTTGCACAGCTGAGTCTTTGGAGGGGAGGGAGTGAGCTGCTGATTGTTATATTCAAAACATCTGACACCAGCGTCATGAACCTGGGTTAGAATATCCCAGCCCTCTTGTGGTTGAGGGACTTCCTCACTTGGATTGCCTGTGTACAAGACATAGATTGAAAATGCTTTGCTTAATGAGTCGGTGACCTGAGCATTGCACAGAGTAGATGTGAAACCCAGATTACACCGAGATCCGGATGAGTCCTGGAGGGAGTTATCCAGCGGGCTGAGTGTGTGTAGTACTGAAAGTGCTCGTCGTAGGCTTCACTGGGTCTATGAAATATTGAAGAGCCGAATTCCCCTTGATGTCTCTCTAAATGTGCTTCTCCTTTCTCTTCATGCTCGTCTTCCGCCCAGTCGAAAGCGCTTCGTGAAAAATGGTTGTTGCAAGGCGTCCCTGCTAGTTCTCCAGCAGAAGAAGAGGCCAGGAAGAGGCAGGCGGAAGAGGATGAGTTGAAGGTGAAAAAGCTGGAAGGCAACATCCATAGGTAAGGCCCACGACTCTCACACCTCTCCAGACCCAGATTCTGTCATCTTGTTGTCACGTCGTCTCTTATGTGCATCAGAACATGTCATGGCAGTTCAAACGGTGTTTTGGTTATTTCAGCTCAGCGTGGAGGTGTGGAGGCATCACAACATGGCCAGTATCCCTGAGGAGCTTTGGGGAGTCGTAAAACAAAAAAGGCCACATTTTGGAGCCCTTTTTAGTTAGTAGATTCTCAGTGAAGGGAGAACTAGGATCATGCCATGTGAACGCAAACTCTCAGCAGCCCTAAACAACACATGGCTTGGTTCGGGACCATGGGAATTGCAATCCAACACCACCTAGTGGGTTCATATGCTCCATGTGAATCTGTAACTCATTGTTCAGTGGTGGCCAATTTGCGGTGGAATCAAAGAACCTGCAATTTAAGGGCACAACTTTCATCTGAGGCCATTTTAGACCCGGTGCCTTTTACCTTTTCTCCAATGAAAAAAATGAAAGAATGTGTGTGTGCTGTATTACCATCTGAAGACACCTACTCTGTTTAGTGCTACCTGCTAAGGTTATGAAATGGGGGTGGGGGCATCTCTCTGTGCCATCTCCTTGCCAACATAGGCTATTGGCTTTACTATTTACCGATGACCAAGATTTCTCCTTGACTGATTTGGCCATTCATAACACCACAGGTCTTGTTCTTTCCTGCTGCTTACTCTTGCTTAGTGGTCGTACATGCTTATGGTTTCTGTGTCTATTGTTAGTTTTGTTTCTTGCATAAGCTTTTGGGAGGCTGCCCTTCCAAAAGCAGGCAAAAGTCATTCTCTTCCCTTAATGACTGGCTGCTGGAGTGGGTTTTTTAAATGGATGGCTGTGACTTAGTTCTTTGAATGTGGTTTCGGTGGCACTGTTCCTTACCATCTTTTAGCATGATGTTTGCTTGATTTTTAAAGCATTTGTGTACTCTTAAAAAGTTTTTTGCTTTAAATATTTTCTTTTTGCTTTAAATATTTTCTTACATTATTAAGCTGCCTTGGGTCCTTTTTAGAAGAACAAGGGGGCTATTTTAAATCAGTAAGTCAATCAATCAAAGATTTGAGGCAACAGAAAAATATGTGGAATCATTTATTTATTAAATATAAGATACTGTATTTTGGTTCTCTCTTTAATCATGTAAGTGAGGGTTTGGCAATGAATATGTTTATTTTAATGTAATAAACAAATTAATAGGATAAAGAAAGTGTTAAATATTGAAATCTTTTGAAAATTGTGCTTCCTGTTGGTTTGCAGATGACCTCTGAGAGGTTTGTGAGCTGGAAAAAAAACATTCTATAACATTCTAAAACTATAGGTACACCTTCACACTGACCACAGTCAAATCAGCCCATACAGTTTTCCCTGTGTTTCTAGCCAGGACCCATTGAACCTCATCTCCCTGTTGCCTCGCACAGCCTCCACAACTGAATAAAGGAGGGGTGGGGAAACTGTATGTCTAGAAATATAACAAATAAATAAATAAATGTTTTTGGACATCAGTCACCAGAAGATCCCACCAGCACAGCCAAGGAGTAAGGAAACTGTGGATGTGGTAGCCTAGTTACAAGACGTGGAAGTCTGGTTTAACTGGTGGAGAAGATCCATTGTGTCCAGAGATCAAGCCCTATAACCTCTGGCTACAATCAGGATGAGGATGTGAGCACCAGTTCACCTTGGAACATACAGTATCTTGATTGATCTTTGTGGCTGGTTGTGACTGCCTTTGTTAATGGGTGGGGGGTTCTTCATCTCAGGTTTTTTTCTCTCTCCTGAACACATACTTTGTTAGTACAGTGCACAGGGGGTGGGGGGTGAGAGGGCTAAGAACTCCATTTGGAATATCGAGCACAAGAATGTCAGTAGTGCTGAGACGAAAACAGAAGATAGCCATTTTTGTAACTTAGGTTTGCCTTGAATACGATGTTCGCTTTACTCTCAAATTACAGACATTTGGGGAAGGGAAATACCACACAGCTATTAAAAGCTTTGCTTGTAAGGCAGCCTCTGTGTACCCTTTCATCTTAAGAGTGTATCTGCCTTGATTCTTGCATTTTCCCAATCCACATTATTCTGCCCTATTTGCTCCTAGGCTCATCTTCTTTCATCAAAATCTGAAAAGGCTGAACATTGTTACCTGCTGATCTAGAAGCAGGCAGCTCTGCTCTGGGTCTGCAGCAGAAGTGATGGTATGAACCAAATGCGTCTACTGCAGATGGCAGAATTACATGTTCCCAACAGAGATTGACTAAGACCTAAACCAGTCAATACACTTAGTGTATAATTAGAAGTGGAGTGCTCAGAAGTGCTAAAAGATGTCTGATTTTCCAAGCATGGCCTTCCCTCATTCAGCATTTTGCAAACTTGCTTGGTTGTTGTTGTTGTTGTTGTTGTTGTTGTTGTTGTTGTTGTTGTTGTTGTTGTTGTTGCTCCTGCTGCTGCTGCTGCTGCTGCTGTTGCTGCTGTTGCTGTTGCTGTTGCTGTTGTTGTTTGTGATTGATCATCAGCACGGCAACCATGGGCTTCATTTGCAAGTCTTTTTGTGCTTGAAGCAATTCTCTAGATGTGGGGTCCTCAAATTACAGACATTTAGGGAAGGGTCCACCACGCCCCAGGCACCTGCTTGGGCCAGACCTTTCATCTGGGTGGGGGATCTGGGAGATTCTTTCTTTTCCCAGTCCACAGCCCTCCCACTCTGAATGGCCATCAAAACTGAAAAGCCAGCATGCTGATCATCTAGAAGCGGCAGCTTGGGGGTCTGCAGAGAAGTGACAAAGCCCACTGCAGATTTGAACTGCCTCGGCAGAGTGAGAAGACCTAAACCAGTGGAGCTAAAAGCTGCCTGGAGGCTTCTCATTCAGCAAAGCAAACTTAGGTGGGGAGGTTGCAATTGGTGTTGTTACGGGGGCAGATTCAGGGCCTTTGGGGATTGATCATCCAGCAACCATGGGCAAGTCTTTTAGGCTGAAGACCCCTGCTCTAGAGGCTGGGGACGTTGCAATAACAGAAAAAACATGGTTGTCTTTATATGTCAAAGAACAGCCCTGTGTTTGGTTGAAAAGTTGTTAACTGTTGTAAAAAAGAATCAGCTCTGGGGATCCTTTCCTGCTTGGCATCTCTTTGTGAATGTTTGTGAGCAGAAGAGGTTATATAGACCATCTTGACTGCTGACATTGGTGTCGTCAACATTCAGTCTGCCCTTTCCTAGGTCAAGTTTGACCATAACTATTCCTGCAGACCATTTGGGCTCAGCAATAGCAGGCCATTTCCTGGCATTGTGAATCATGCATACATTAGCACAATATTCCACATCCATAAAACAGAATGATTTTGTGAGTTCAGAATTGAGTTTCCTGGTGTGTGTTTTTAAATGGGAGTATAGTATACACAAAATTGCCAACAGAAACTTCTCTTATGTAGAATGCAGCTACCACTATGCCAAATATATTGCTGATCTGAAGACCAGTTTAAATATTAGCCTTTTTTGTATGGGATTCCTCCATATTTGGAGTTGCCTTATAGAATATTGATTTGCTCTGCCTTACAACATCATAGCTTCACTCATGGCTGTAATTCAGTGCACATCTTAAATTAGGGGTGCTGGAATCAGGCAAATGTATCATCCTGTAGCATAGTAAGCTAGAACAGATGTTGAACCGATATTTTCCAGTCATTTTGTGGCTGTTTAGAAAAGAAAGATTTCCCAACCCCAACCCCTGCATCATTTATTTCATGAGGCTCGTTCTGATTAGAATGCCCAGGCTGGGCAAATTAAGAGCAGTATTCTGAACAGGATCACTTTGCCTACCAAGTTGAACATGAATCTGGATCGGCTTGAGCTCCGTCTTCTAGCCTTTTTTCAACTCTAATGTTATAAAAACTATGACCAACACTTAACACTCAATGGGAATGAGCTAAACTAATTTCATATTTTTTTCACTGCTAAAAACGAGACACATTGGAAAGCAAAAGGGGATAGAGTGTCAATCAGCAGAAGCAAGTCTTAACAGAGGTCTTAAACAAGGTGGCTGAATATAAAAACAGGTGAAGGGATAAATGGGAGAGTATTCAAATATCAAAGAATTGCAAGGAAGAGTATGAGAGAGGCAGGGTGTTTTGAGGTGATAACTAATAGAAGTGTGTTTATAGAGTAAAAAATTCAGAAGAAGAAAAGTCATAGAGGAATAGGGTCATGGAAGTTGCTGGACAGCTAGGGAAAAAATTCAAAAACAAAAAGCAGTAGAAAAGCTAAGTAAATGCTTTACAGGTAAGGTCACCTGGAATGTGTTACATTTTGGAAGGGCAAGAGAGACACAGTACCATATTTTAAAAAAAATAACGGAAGCACTGATAACCTCACAGTTTTTAAGCAGGACAAGAAGTGTGTATATGTGTTAGTCTGAAAATATTCCATGGATGGGACAATACAACAGCTGCTACAAGAAATCTGGTAGCCCCTGAACCCTAGTAATCCTTATCGCACAGCAGATGGGCTAGTCCACAAAATCTTAAACCAAACAAGTTTTAGTCATTCATGCCCCACCACCTCCCTTTTTGTTGTTTATGCTGCAATATTCCAATGAGGCTACCCCACCTGGATTGGACTAAAAATGCTCCCAGAATTAAGCATCTAGTGCAGTGATAGCGAACCGTTTAGAAACCGAGTGCCCAAACTGCGATTCAAAACCCACTTATTTTTCGCAAAGTGCCAATACGGCAATTTAACCTGAATACAGTGGTGCCCCGGGTAACAAATGCTTTGGGTGCTACTCTTCGGGGAAGTGAGGATTGAACAGCAGGCTTTTGAATTTCCCACGGCCACACGAAGAGTAAACTGAGTCCACAAAGGAACCCGCAAACCACTGCCTCCCCTTCGCATGGCTCTCTGCATTGAGCTGTTTCGAGACAGCCAAAAAGGGCTCTCTGTGCAGAGAGCTGGGCGAAGGAGAGGCAGTGGTTTGTGGGTTCCTTTTTAGCCCAAGTTTACTCTCCAGCCATGCCACTCTGGGCATCCCAAAAGTGGCACGGCTGGAGAGTAAACTGGGGCTATGAAGGAGTCCACAAGGCACTGCCTCCCCTTCGCCCAGCTCTCTGCACAGAGCAGAGTGGCATGCTCCGAGTGGAGGGGAAAGTGCCACAGAAAGAGCTCCACGTGCCACCTTTGGCACCAGTTACATAGGTTTGCCAACACTAATCTAGTGGGTCTCGGGTTTTGTTGAGTCATGGCTACTGGACTTCTTTTTCTTGAGAGAGAGAAACATTTTGCTGCTCATCCAAACAGCTTCATTGGTCTGAATACAGCTAGTGCGAGTCCTCAACAGTATCTGCTACTTATCAGGGTGTGCTTTCAACAGTACCCAGACAAATCAAAAAGCCTTCACCACCAAGGCCATAGCTAAAGGCCCATACTTTATGGGTTTCAGCACCTTAGGCCATTGTTCACCTTAATCCTATGGATACTATTGTCTACCTAAGGAGCCTATTCAGGCCATTGTTCATCTTATGAGCCTATTTCAGACCAGGGTGACAAGAGGTCAAAGCTGACTGACTATAAGATGGAGGACTCACACTAGCTGTATTCAGACTGCTTTTTGGATGAGCAGTGAAACGTTTCTGTCTCTCAAGAAAAAGAAGTCCAGTCGCCATGACTCAGCTTCCAGATACACTCACCTGGATGACTGAGAATCTTCACAGACATAGAGGTACCACTGTACTTCTTAAAAGCAAGTTTCTCACCCTCATGGTTGTAAAGAGTTTTGATTGCAGAGTAAGAAATCTGAGAACCTTTGCAAAGGGTAGAGTAGAATCTTCAGCAGTCTAGTTGTGTAGCCTTAGGACCTTGCATTGTGTTTACATAGAGAAAAAATATTTATGTGCAAGAAGAAAATGTTGGCAACTGTGTCTCAGGCCTCATCTACACTGGCTCTTTTGGAACTGGCCAATGCAGGGTAAATAGGGTTACATGAGGTCAAGTGCTATTTGGTGTGACCCTCACATTCAAATGACATACGGACCTTAAGTGACCATATTTAGTCTTGCTCCTTCCACTGTCAATTTCCAGTACTGTGAAGTGTCTTAAAAGCAAGCCACTTCCGGATATCAGCAAACTGAGCACTTCTCCTGCTCTTTGGCAGATGGACAGAGCAAGTGAAATGTTTGGTGGACTTGTTGTTGTTACTCTGCTAGATTATCGCTGATACACTGCATCGTGGATTTCAGCGATAGGGAGTTTCTCAGTCAACCCTTTCAACAAGGCAAAGGAAATGTTTATAAAATTTAATCTCACTCTAGCAATTCACTCTAGCAGTTGCATAAATCTGGTTGCTAGGCTGAAGGAGCAAACCAGCCCACCCCCAGAGCACACCAAAGAGCAGGACAAATGTCCATCTGAGCACATCCTCCTTTGCATAATTTGTGTTGATAAAAATGAGTCTCATTTATAGAAATATGTTTAGTGTACAATCTTGGTTTATGCAGAGAACCTATTCAACCTTGGAAGGACACAAGGCAGTCAGAACTGATGATTCCTACACTCTTGGACATGTGCTTCACATGCCTGTGCCTCATTACTGTTGACTGTGTGAATTGATTCCCCTGAAGCATTGCATTCCAGGTGAACTGAGGGTCAAATGATGACTGTCTTATGATGTTGCATCTTTGATATATTATCCACATATGCAAATCATCACTCAATGTTGGAATCGTCCACATTAAGGGCCTGTATTACTTTACTTTTGATGACGGGCTGCTGGGAATGCCAAGCTGATTGTGTTGGATAGCACCACGGTCCGAGAAGACGGCTTCGTTGCAATAGCACAGCTAATTGATTTCGTCTCAAGGAATTCTGTGAGGGCTTAATGACACCTTTACAGGGAGGACAGCCTAATCAGTGAGGGATAGCTGATAGTCATGGAACCTAGGCTGGATTAGCCTGATTGACAGAAGGATGCATCAAATAAATAGCTAAAGGCCCCTAGCCAATATGGAATATTCTATGGCCCAGAACTCACAACTGAGTAACATAGGTTGGAGGGGGCAGTAAAGGTATCCCAGGTGGACATTTGTGCTTCACGTATTGAATCCTTGGTACCACAACCACCATACTATATAAAATACTGGGGCCAAGCCATTGAGCTGTGCAAAAGCAAACTTTTAGTGGATATATTGCTGGTCACGAGCAGCACTTGCTTGAACTCTGCCCGCCGTCTCCTGTGATACTGCCTTGTAGTCTTGTATAAATGGAAAGTTGGCGTCAAGTCATCCCTTGATGGGCGCTAAGCAGTCCTCCTTCACAGTGTTTGAAAAACCCTTGTGCCATTCTGGCTTGGGGATTTTGGGAGCTGTAGTACCACAATATATTCTCTAAGCTCTGCCCTGTAGTGGTTGGCTTTTCACTACGCAGAAATCCCACGAACTAACTGGATTTGGCTTCACTATGACAACAAACATCATGGCGGAGGTTTGTTTGAACAGTACATATATCAAGAAATATATATGTACTGTTCAAGATTATGGTGGTAATCTTTATTTCCTGAAATCAGAAAGAGATGGGAGCGCAGTCCTCATGAAATCATAAAGTGTTACTGTGAACAGGGATGGTGACAATTTTGTCTGATATGATTTTTTTTTTTTTTTTATTTTTTATTTTTTTATTCCACCACCCCCCCAGCCAAAACAGTCACAAATGTTATCAGACATAGTTTGGAAAGAATCTGAGATTTTAAAAAGATGAAATGTAGAAAGGTCAAAGTGAAACTTTCACCATCTCAAGCACTTCTGCTCCTGGCTGAGGCAGTATGGTAGGAAGGAGTAGAGATGGGCATGAAAGGAGTGATTTTTTGTTTTTGTTTTTGTTTTTTCATTTCGTTACGCAATGAAAATGAAACGAATTTTTTTAAAAAAACAAAACAAAAATGAAAACGAAACAACCAATTTTGCCATGTTTTTCGTTTTCGTTGCAGCAGATGCATTGAACTAAAAAGAATGCTAATGAAACAGCAATTTTTCTTTTTCGTTTTCGTTTTTTCATTTTGTTACCTAATGAAACGAAAATGAAATTTTTTGCAAAAAACATCACGAAAACGAACCGAAACGGACCCCTAAACGACCAAACGACAAATGAAACACCATTTTTTGAGTCGTGCCCATCTCTAGGAAGGAGTGTAACAATACCTTTAGCAAGATTGCCTATTTCTGTCTTTTTTAAAAATCATGTCCCTTAAGTCCATTGATTTCCTTCTTTAAGGGGTGTCAATGTATTTCACAGCTTGGAACATTGCTTTGAAATTATAGCCCTTTCTTTTGCTTTTTGCACATACAATGTGTTGCTGTAGCTGTTATAGCAATTGTGTTACCATTACAATATCTGTTCTGGTGTTCATTGTTTGGGGGGAGGTTTCAGTTGGTGCTTGCTTTACATATACAGCACAATGAATATGAAAAACGAAACCCTGGAAAACAAGGATCTAGTTTTTCTCAGACACCTCCTGCATTGGACTAGACTGCAGCATTGCATCCGTTCAGTAGCTAGAGATATATTGTAGACTATAAGATTTGTGTGAACTAGAACTGTTATAGTCCAGAGGGCAGAAGGGGACTTTTCAGGGGGGAAGGGAAACAGGTTTGTGTAAAGTTTATATTTGTTGGGGATGAGAGCCTTGATGGTTGTGCTTTGCTGACCCTTGGTCCTGACAGACATGATGCTGTATCAAGAACATCTGGATTAGCTTACATTATAGTTCTCTCAAAACAGTGATTTTTCAAAGGATTTAACATCTCTATCTTTTTTTATTTTTCCCCATAATCTTTTGTATCTAAATACATCTAGTGCTCTATGTCTGCTTGGCACACAAAAAAGTAGATTCACTTGGGTCCAAATATGACATAGGGATGAAATGCCAGTATTACTGGAAAAAAAGATGCAAAAGAATAATAATAAGAATGGTTAAAATCAATCAAGGAACATCTGCTATTCCATATAATTGTCCCTCCATGATGAGGACAGCTGTTTAAGTGTTCTGAAAGGATTTCTGTGACATGGAAACATTTGCCAAGTTGAAACGCCACATTCCTTTCCAAAATTAGAAAAGTTGTTTTATTGACTTTGTGCTGAGAGACCTCTTGCCTCAAAAAACCCACTGCAGGCAACGCTGGAATCTGGTTGTAACATATATGATGAGCTGCCCCTTTCCAGGTCTGCAAATGGTATCCAAAACATTCCCGAAAGGTCCCAGCTTCTCCACAAGAATGTGAGATAGGAATTAGAGCAGGCTGTGGAGAGCTGGTTTAATGGCCGTCTGGCTGTGAGATCAATAGCCGCCTGTCTCCCAAGGAATGGCTTTGGAATGGCATGTGGAGGGGTGAACTGAGTCCCGGGCTTCACACTCTGTGTGGCATGGGCCTACTACAGCTGCTGAGGAAAATAGTCTTCTAAAATTAGAATGGACATTCCATGTGGCAACTTGTAAATATGCACTGCTGGATTATCATATACAACAAAATACCGGTTGCAGTAACCGACCAAACAATATTGTGATGCCTAAGAATTCAAGTTACATTATATTTATGCTAGTGATCTTTATGGGTGTTGTCCTGAATAAAAGTGCTTTCTTTATGTACAGTGGACCCTTGTATAACAAACAGCTTGTATAACATAAAATTTGTACAACATAAAACATTCCGGAGATAGGGGAAATTTGCTTAACATAATCGCCTATGGGGAGAATCCGTACAACAAAAAAATGGGATTACTCAATTTTCAATGCATTCCTATGGGAAATTTGAATAAAGGAAAATTTGCTTAACATAATTTCATTTGGAACGAATTAATTCCTTTATACAAGGTACCACTGTATTTGTTATACAGTACCACTGTATTTGGGACAGGTTTGGCATTGTACTGGGTTACCGTGTTCCCGCAACCCAGCCCAATCCCTCCCAGAGCTCTCACAGTTCATCGCCGCTGCGCTTTTGAGGTACCCACGCCTGTTGGTCTTGGGTGACTTCAATGTGCATCTTGGTGATGGGCTCTCTGGTGCAGCTCTGGACTTCATGGAATCCATGGCTTCCATGGGTCTGTCCCAGCATATTTTATGCCCCACCCACAGGTCAGGCCATACCCTAGACTTGGTATTTTCCTCCATGTCGGGGGACTCCTGTCTGGAGGTAGGGGACATTGTTTCCCTACCTGTGTCATGGTCAGACCATCACCTGCTTTCTTTCTCCCTGTCGATCGCCTCCCCCCGCGGGGACCCTCGGCCTCCTGTTTTGGCCCGCCCCCGAAGGCTTATGGATCCGGTTCGGTTCCGGGAAGCCTTTGGGGAGCTACCTGGTGGCTTGACTGACGCTCCAGCCGAGGTTGCGGCTAACCAATGGTTTGAAACAGCTGTCCGCACCATCGACCGGATCGCCCCCCAGTGCCTCCTCCGTAGCAGAGATCGATCTTCACCGTGGTTTACGGCGGAGTTGAGAGCGATGAAGCAGAAATGGAGAAGGCTAGAGAGCAGCTGGGAAAGGAGTCGGACGGTTATTAATAAGACTGTGGTTGTGATCCAGACCAGGCACTATTCCCGAGCAATCAGGGAGGCTAAGACATCTCATTTCTCCCTAAGAATTGGTGAGGCCTCCAACCGCCAGGCGGAGCTCTTCCAGGTGGTTCGAGACCTCACCAATCCTGGTCTGGCTAGGCCTCCTCCTACTGATTTCAGTAGTGAGAACTTCGCAGTCTATTTTCAATCTAAAATAGAGGCCATCCGGGCCGGCTTTGACTCCGGTTGCATTAGCCCCACCCCACCATCCCCAGTCGCTGGGCCGCCTCACTCTCCTTGGATGGATGAGCTGGGGCCTGTTACCCCTGCGGAGGCCTCCAGGGCCATGGCCCACTGCTGGCCCGCATCCACCCCCTTCGATCCTTGCCCTGCTTGGCTGATAAAAGCTGCCAAATGGGCTTCTGCCGTCGCCACCGCCTCCTTCGGTGAGGGGGTTTTTCCCTCTTGTCTGAAGGAGACGGTGGTGAAGCCCATTCTTAAAAAACCTGGCCTAGCACCGGACAAATTGGCAAATTACTGTCCAATGGCCAATGTCCCATTTATGGGCAAGGTCATCGAGAGGGTGGCTGCAGTCTGGCTGCAGTCATACCTGGAGGAGCAGCAGTGCCTTGATCCATGCCAATCCAGGTTCAGGCCCTACCGGGGGACCGAAACAGCTCTGGTCGCGCTGTAAGATGACCTAATCCGGGCGGCCGACAGGGGTTGTTCTACCCTGTTGGTCCTCCTGGATTTGTCAGCGGCCTTTGATACCGTCGACCATGGTATCCTATTGGATCGGCTCTCCGAGGTGGGAATCGGAGGCACTGCTTGCAGTTGGCTCTGTTCCTTCTTGGAGGGCCATCCCCAGTATGTCCAGCATGGGGGGTTGTCGGCCCCGTGGATCCTCCCTTGTGGGGTTCCGCAGGGGTCGTCTCTGTCCCCTATGCTGTTCAACATCTACGTAAGGCCGCTGGCTGGGGTCATTAGGAGATTTGGAGTCTGCTGTCACCAGTACGCTGATGACACACAGCTCTATCTCTCCTTTTCCACCTCTGCAGTGGAAGCTGTTCGGACTCTTGATGGATGCCTGGACACCGTATTGACATGGACCAGGGTGAACAGGCTCAAGCTCAACCCCGGAAAGACGGAGGTTATGTTCTTTGGGAACTCGCCATCTGGGTACGGAGGCCCCCTCCCCTGTTTGGATGGAGTTTCCCTCCAACTCGCGGAGAGGGTGCGGAATCTGGGCGTGGTTCTAGATCCGGTGCTTACCTTGGAAGCCCAGGTGGCGGCCGCGACCAGATCCGCCTATTACCATCTTCGCCAGATAGCCCAGATCTGCCTGTACCTGGATGGCGACTCTCTGAGAACTGTGGTCCAAGCGCTGGTGATCTCGAGGCTGGACTACTGCAACGCCCTCTACATGGGGTTGCCCTTGACTCTCCTCCGGCGCTTGCAGCGGGTACAAAATGTGGCTGCCAGGCTGGTGGCGGGTGTGCATCGTCATGACCACATCACCCCAGTCCTGGCTTGCCTGCATTGGTTGCCCATTGCATCCCGGATTAGATTCAAGGTCCTGGTTTTAGTTTATAAAACCCTCCATGGCCTGGGCCCGGACTACCTGTCAGAGCGTATCGTCCAGTGATCGACCTCGGCCCGACCTGTCCGGCAGTCATGAGCGCACTCGCTCCGGGTTGCCACCCCCCGAGATGCCCGGAAGACGCTTACACGTAACCGGGCCTTCTCGGTGGCGGCCCCCTCACTTTGGAACACCCTTCTGAGCGATGTGCGCTCTGCAGAGACCCTGCTGGCCTTTCGCAAAGCCTTAAAAACGCTTCTCTATCGCGAGGCCTTTGGCGAGCTTTTATTATTATTATTATTATTATTATTATTATTATTATTATTATTATTATTATTATTATTATTATTATTATTATTATTGCCGCCATCAATATTTGTTTCTAAGTAAATCGCCTCCCCTTAGTTGGCGATGCTAAGGTGCTTATGTGTTTTAAAATTGTTTTAATTGCTTTACCCTGTTTAGTTGTTGTTTGTTACATTGTACTTGATTATTGCGCTTTGTCGCTACTTTGTAAGCCGCCCAGAGTTCCTCCGGGAAGATGGGCGGGATATAAATGCAAAATAAATAAATAAATAAATAAATATTTCATTTTTGTGCTATTTTTCTCCCATAATGTAGGCTCAAGGTACATCATAGGCTGCCAACATCAAGCTATTGCAGAGAATGACAGGTTTGAATCACACATTATGTGGAAGATCTATTTTTGGTAGCTGTTACATTATTTTTCAGAGTATAGGAGTGTGGCTTTTTAAAAACTACAGCTCCCAGAATTACAGAGCAGAATCAGCATCAAGTCTCCCCAGAACAGAACATCCCTTTTTCTTTGTTCTCCTCAACTGGCACTTTAGTCCAGCACACTGTTGGAAAAAGAATAAAAGTCCCATTTACCCACAGTTATGGATAGATAAAAAGACACCATATTGTAGAAAAATGTCTGCTTACACGAGCTTAATGGACTCTTAGCTAAGTACTGAATATGGACTAACAAGTGCTGACTACATACTGAGAACTGACAAAATATTGACTGAAAAGAGGGGGCAAAAGACTCTCAGGTAGTCTTGAGGCAGACAGTTAACAATTGTTTGCTACTGGATTGATTGACTCATCCCAGCCCCTCCCAGCCAAATATCTTAACGTCAGCATACGAAGGTTGCTAAAACTCCAACAAAAACTTCAGGAAAGAGCAGTTCAGCTGAATATCAGGGACGAAGCAAATGCAAAAGCAAACTGGTCTGCTTATATATACTGCCCCATACCACTTCAAGTAGTCTCTGGGTGGTTTACAGTTTAATTACAGTATGCCGGCTACACATTGCCCCCCCCCCCAGCAAGATGGGTACTCAATTTACCGACCTCGGAAGGATGGAAGGACGAGTCAGCCATGAGCCTGACTACCTGGGATTGAACCCCAGGTCGTGAGCACAGTTTTACCTGCAGTACAGGCATTTAACCACTGCGCCACAAGGCTCAGTAACAACTTTCTAATGTTACAAATTCCCTAGGAAGTGATGGACTCTCTTTTACAGCAGATTATAAAGAATTTTAAAGAAGCTGGACAATTACAATAAAAAGGAATAATTCAGTCATCAGGTGTTATATATGTATAAACTGTGTGTGTATATGCACACATATTTACCTATTTATTTATTTATTTATTTATTTTTACAGCTTATATGCCGCCCATTACCCAAAGGTCTCTGTTATTTACATGTTATAAATATACATTGTGTCCACCCATTTAAAATTATATGGCATTAATAACACCATTCTCATGGAAATATTACACAATACCCCTCCTGTAGGGTACATGACCCTCCTCCATTTTGTAGGGGTCATGCTGCAATATTGAGAATGTTGCCACTATTACATTATAATTGTAAATGGCTGTATTTATATTATGTAAATATGTATATAACTATAAAACATTGATAGTTGAATGATTCCTTTTTATTGCAATTGTACAACCCCTGAAGAAGGCAAAAATATGCTTGAGCCAAAGTATGTTGGCTTGCTTTTTTTAAACAAAGATCATCAACAAAATAAAGTGTATTTTTTTACATCCTGATACAGTTTCATCATCGCCTCCAGTGGAAGTTCCAATTCCTTTGATTTTTTTTTGAACTTATTTTATTTGTTTGTTTTGTTTGGTTGTTGTTTGATTTGGAAACCATGCCAGATGTTGTGGGAATCTTTTCAGATTATATTAATTTATTGACATGAGATTGATAAATCATCATGTCTTCAAGCTTAAAGGCATGCACATCATGTTGTGGGGAGTAGGGGAAGCAGACTCTTTTTATCACTAGCACATGAACATTTTGCACAAGTATCCATCACTACCTTGACCTACAAATGGGAGGTTAAAGAAATGATAATGTTGCAACCATTTCAGGGATCTTTCCAGTGTCACTAGTCTTACACACAATACCACAATATTGTTTCTGATACGAACTTCAGTGATTGTCACCATATTTTTATTCAAGGAACTGGAGATATTTTAGGTGCCAAAGATGGAAAAGATTGAAGGAAATGCAATTCCATAAATGAACCTCCCTTAGCAAAACAAACAAAATATCTCAAGCATGCTTTGTAAAACATTTTCATAGTCTCAACAATAGTTTTGTTTAGAGCTGAGCACAAAATGACAAGCAACACACTGTTTCAGCATTTCGTAAGGTTATGAAACATTACCAAATGAAATGAAACACAAGCAAGCATTCCATTAAGAAATGAAACAAAACACAAATTTCTGTTTTGAAAATGAAACATTTCATCTTCCCTTGTCAGGGAGTCAGGACAGCAGGTTGGAAATTGCAATCTGTGTGCAGAAAGATGGGACCTAGGAATGGATGATGTACCAGTAAGAAATAGTGGTCTGTCTGAGAAGAGATGGGCTGTCACATATATCAGTGTGGGGGATGATTTTATGGTGTTCCCATGCAAAAATCATATGAAATCAAGAGGATATGGTAAGATCCGGCTTCTTTTACCCATGAACCTCTTTTATTTAAATTTAGAGAGAGGATTGGCTGGTGCATACGTGCATGACAGCCAAAGAAATCAGGATTAGACATGGGCACAACCAGAAAAAATGACGTTTCGAGTTTTCGTTTGTCGGAACGGGTCCGTTTCGGGTCGTTTCCGTTTGTCGCGAAGTTTTTCAAAAATTTGTTGTTTCGTTTGTTGTTTGTTGTTTCCACCGTGATTTAGCGCGATTTGACTTCCCCCAGAGCATAGGGGCGTCCCGCAATCAGGGCCGGCACTAGGTGTTTTTGCGCCCTAGGCGGTGGGCGGGGCAGGCAGCGGGCGGGCAGCGGGGGGGAGGTGCAGGCGGGCGGTGGGGGGGCCATGGGTGGGCGGCAACAGTGGCAGGGGGGAGGCACAGGCGGGTGAGCGGGCGGGCGGCGGCCGCGGGCAGGCGAGTTGGTGGGCGGCGGCGTGGGCCGCAGGTGGGTGGCGGCGCAGGCCGCAGGCAGGTGGCAGCGCGGGCGGACGGGTGAGTGGGCAGTTAGGATATGATTTAGGATAGAGGTTCTGTTCTTGGCTTGCACCCCAAATGTGTGTGTGTGCAAGCAAATTGAAGTTGGGAAAATAGAAAATAAATGGTAGTATATAATATATTTTTAAAATAAATCCACACCTCCCACTCCCAGTCGAACCTCCCCCTTTATCCAATATCAGAAAAAAATCCTCTCAAACTGCCAGAGAAGAAATAAAGAATAAACTGCTATTCCCTTCAGCAGACAAAGCTGCAGGGAATCAAAGAAATTATTTTCTAAATGCAATTCCCTCCCTGCCTGCCTAACTTAAATCCTAAAGCCTCCAGCCTCCCTCCTCAATCTCTATCGGATCACACCAGCACCAGCAGCCAGCCCTCCTCCCTCAACCACATCCATACACCCGACTGTGATTTCTGGAAGGTGCCTCGGCTTTTTATGCCCTCCCAGACATCCAGAAGTGTCAGTCAAAAACCTGGCGATGCCATTGGTGGAATGGTTCAAACAATTTGCATGGTCCCATCCCATGCCCAGCCCAAATGGACAGGTCTAAAAAAATAAAAAATAAAATAAAATAAAATAAAATCAATGTGATGTTTTATTGCTATAAAAAACCCACTGCTGCTACTATTAAAAATCAGGCATTTAAAATAAATAAATTTCAAATGTTTCTGTGGTGATTTGGTGTGTTTTTTGACCACGATTTCAAAAGAAAAATTGCGGTCACCATTTTGGATCCCCCCCACTGCATGGCATGCAGCGAGACAGACGACGAGGATGACCCCCCCCAGCCTGGTGCAAGCAGCCCAGGACAGGAGAGGGGGGAGGCCACCCCCCCTAGAAACCACCCCTCTGGTAGGTGTCCTCAGGCAGGCATATTTCCGCCTGCTTTTTTGCCCGGGAGTCGGGGTTTGTTTGTTTTTTGTTACTTTTTAAAACTTTTTTTCTGTGCTGCTTGGCATTGCGCGATCGCCGAGATGCCATTAACGACAACGAAAAACCCGACCCAATTTTTCTTTTTTCGGGCCGGGTTCGAGCTGGAGTGGCGTAATTATCGTTACCGTTTCCGTTACGTAACAGAAACGATAACCGGAAACGGAAACGACAATTTCACTACTCCGTGCCCATGTCTAATCAGGATAGTAGACACCATATAACAAACCTTACAAGGTAATATGTGAATAATTGTTTCCAGTCTGTGGTCCCTTTCAAATGTGCCAGGGTCCCTCAGAGACCATAAGCCCCCCCCCTCTCAAGAATGTCTTGAGTAATTTCCAGTAAATATCTTCTCTGTCTATAGGCGGTTTGAGGGAGGAGTCAGGGAAGCTATTCATGTGAGAATTGCAAACCCTTCTCTCAACAGAGGTGGTGGTGGGGCCTCAGGCACAGTATATCTGTTACTTATCCAGCAATGATTTCAACAATCCCCAGACAAATGAAAAATATTTCACACCTCCACCAGCAAGGCCATGGCTATTGACTCATACTTTATGGGTGTTCGGAGATTGTAAAGATGGGACTTTCATGCACCTTAGGCCATTGTGATCCTAATGAGAATATTGAGACTATTGAGCCACCTAACAAACCTGTTCAGGCCATTGTCCATCTTACGAGCCTATTTCAGACCAGGGTGACATGAGGTCAAAGTGAACTACAAAATGGAGGACTCGCAACACGCTTCCCTCAGACTGACAAAGCTGTTTGGATGAGCAGCAAAATGTTTCAAGCTGTTAAGAAAGAGAAGTTCAGTTGCCATGTCTCAACTTCCAGATATTCTCTATCCTGCTTATGAAGAAATCTAAAATGTTTGGTCAGTTAGCAAAAAAACAAAAGCAAAGGAGAAAGAGAAACAAATTGAATTTTCATATAACCATTCATTCCCCCTCCTCAATACTTTCACAAAAATATAAAAAGACAAGTACAGATAGCCTTTTAATGTTGGCATGAGTATCTTACTCCCTCTGCTGCTGCTTCTTCTGAATTACAAGTATTTATAGTTGCTTCAGAATACCTCATATAACAAACGGTTTGTATAATATGAAATCTGTACAACATAAAAAATTCCAGAGATAAGGGGAAATTTGCTTAACAGAATCGCCTAATGGGGAGAATCTGTACAACATAAAAATGGTCGTTATTAGGGATCACTCTTTTTTCAATGCATTCCTATGAGAAATTTGTATAAAGGAAATTTTGCTTAACACAATTTCATTTGGAATGAATTAATTCCTTTATACAATGTACCACTGTACATTTCTATAGTTTCTATTGTATCTTGCAGAGTTCAGGGAAGTTTCTAGGCTTCAACACTTCTTTTTTTAAAAAAAACAACAACTCCAACTTATGCTTCTCTATCCACGATTCAAAATGGAAGAAATTGCCAAATAGTACTTGCTGGTCTCTGTGAGTAGCAAGGCCCATGCCATCATCCACCATCACCTCAGTCTTTCTTCTTGCCCTTTAGCTCAGCTTCATTAGCTGGTAGAGAAATGGAATTTTACGGGAACAGTATATTGTTGCTAGCTGATTTAGTTATAATGTAAAATATTTGATCATGATTTGATCAAACGGGCAATTAAGAACCATTCCACTCATTATTCACTGATATGGACTGATCCTGTTGTTGGCTCTTATGGACTCTTGTAGGGATGGCCATCATAAAGAGCACTGTCTCTTCCAGATTTTCCACTGCTCTAATCCCATGGATCTGAAAATATGTGATTTTCTTAATTAAGGCCAATCTAACTCTCCTGGATGGCTGGGTAGCTCAATGAATTAGGGCCTTTTCACACCACCCCTAAGATCCGCTGGCCATTTAAATTCGGACCAGAGATCTTAGGGGTTTGTCGCTGTTCCTACGTTCCCACCCCCTCCGCACTCCTTGCTGCTGGCTGCGTGGTGAGGGGAGGGAGAAAAAAAAGAAGAAGAAAGGAATGCCACTCACCTCCGTTCTGCCATCCCCGCACTGCATTCAGATCTCTTAAAGGGGCGGGGGGGCAAAAAAAGAACAAACAGAAGCAAGGAGAGCCGGGCAGTCACTATGTTATATCCGCATCAGGAATTTTCACCTCCGGAGAGCAGGTACCTGAAAAGTGCGCTGGGACGCACTTAGGTGGGCATGGTTGCACTTAATTATCTGTAAACTCCGGAGCTGGTGGGGAAACATTTTTAAGCTCCGGAGCTGGGAGCCATTTGCGGCGGAGTTTAGGGGTCATGTGAAAAGGCCCAGAGATCCTAAGGGGCTGGACTTGATGGTCGATAGGGTCCTTCCAGTTTCACAGTGCTGTGATACCTGGCTATGGAGCAAGAGCTGGGGAGTTCAATTCCCCACTGTGCCTCCTATAAAACAGAAGCAGTCTCCCTAGCCTAGCCATCAGCAAGCTTTAAGTCCCAGGGTGCCCCAGGAGAGAGGAAGGGTAAAGCACTTCTGAGTTCTATGTATGTGTGTTGCATTGTTACAGTCATGACCGACTCTTCGTGACTCCATGCCCATGGAGTTTTCTTGTCAGGAATACTGGAGTGGCTTGTCACTTCCTACTCCAGGCGTTAAAGCACCTGGTATTCCCTGGTGGTCTCCCATCCAAGTACTAACCAAGGCTGACTCTGAGTTCTGTACACTGTACGCTGTACACTTAAAACATCCTAAGAAGAGTCACTATAAGTCAGAACTGACTTAATGGCATACCATTGTTATTTAATTCCTTCTTCCCTGACTCTCTTCCTTATGTCATTTCCATAATAAATAAACACACACAAAACCCTATTTGGATAAGTACATCTCTGCCTTGGGTCTTCTTGAGGAGAAAGTCAGGGGGAGGGATGTATAAAACAAGCAAACAAGCAAGCAAATACAAAAAAGTGATTTTTAAATAGAGAAGCAACCCATGAACAATTAAAGCTTCTCTTTTACCCAACCCAATATACACATTTTTCTGAAACGTGTCTGAGTTGGTCTCCTCAGCTGAGTCAAGAACCACTGGAAATTCATTCCATTTCTGCCCAGAAAGATGAAAATTACTAGAAACCCCATCTACATTAGCAGACCAATATTTAAAGGCACACTTCAAAATCTCACCCATGTCTCTCAAATTTGGCTAGGATGACCCCTCTTCAGTGTCATCTGGTTCATTCAAATAGGGACACATACATTGGGGTGTGCATCTCTAAGTCTTCTGTTCTGTTTTAAGTCTATTCTCACCTGGCCACTGGCCCCTCCCTCCTCTGCAAAGAAATGGGTGAGACAGAGCTGATCTCTCCTCACTTTTTTGTGGATAGAAAGAAAAGAATCAAATTCCAGATCTTTCCATCATTTGCAAGACAGCTACGTCTCATGGGAACACATGAAAGGGCCTTCTCGGCTGCTGCACCCAGACTCTGGAATTCCCACCCACTAGAGGCCAGGACTGCCCCATCTCTGCTATCTTTCTGGAAACTCTCTCTTTAATTGCTCACAACCTCTTGTCATTTTAATGTTACAGTATCTGTTAATGCTGTAAGATGTCCCTCAATTCCCTGTTCTGAAACTTGAATATGTCTGGATTGTATATTGTCCCTCATTACTGTAAGCCACCTTGGGTCCTTTTCCAAGGAGAAAGGTAGGGTAAAAATACTCCAAATAAAATAAAATAAAATTAATATGTATAGTTGCTCAGTGGTAAATGCCACTGAATCATCCTGTTTGGTATAAAGGCATCTGTATAGAGCCATTGTGAAGCCTTGGGTCCTTCTGGGGAGAAAGGGGGATATATGTAAATATTTTAAACAAACAAACAAATGTGTTGGAAATAAGACTCAGGACACTTGATTCAAATTCCTATATGGCTATCGGTATTCATTGCCAGTGTGTATCAGTGGGAGACCATTCTCTGAATATCTTTTATACCTAAAAAAACCCCAACAACCTGTAAGTGTCACTAGATGTGAGAAGCAATGTCAACCACTATGCAACAACAAGGTGTGTGTGCATAGAATTAGAGCCATAGATCAGGGGTGTCCAAACTCCAGCCCTCCAGATGTTTTGGACCACAACTCCCAGAATTCTAAGCCTAGATGGCCAATGACAAAGGACTGTGGGAGTTGTGGTCCAAAACATCTGGAGGGCCAAAGTTTGGACATCACTGCCATAGATCAAGCAAATAAAACACTACACTTGGGTATAACATACAATTTGAATTGAGTCTTTCTTTTCCTATACTGCTTCTGCAGCCTTCTGTACTGCCTGAAAGGGGTGAGGGGGACTTTGACAGGGAATTTCCTTTTCGTCTGGGCCAGGATTTTTGCCTGGTTGCAGAGGGCGAGACGGGAGGGAAAAAAATCTCTTGATTCTTACAGGAGCAGTGCGATCTGTTAGAAATACAGTATACCATTCTGGCCTTCTTAGCCCATCCTGGCCTGTAATTCATCATGGGTGTATCACTGACACCACAAGTTTTAAAACTGGCTCTTTGTACCTGTGGTTCCACAGTTTCCTACCCATTATTGATGCACATTGAGAAAAGGGAACAAAATGAGAATGCCTGATTGTGTCCAAGGATCTGCTCGCCTTCTTTTTTTGGATGAAGTCATGTGTGAACTATGCCCAGATGGGAAAATTGGATCACCGGTTGGCCAGCAAGCTATAAATTAAGTGCCAACAGGTCCCAGATGCCTTCTGTAAACTGACAGGCATAAGACAGCTCCTTAGATCTTGCTAGCCTGTCTGCCTATCGGACAATTGAGCCTTTACTTGCTTTGGCTATACAGATGCCAAATCTTCCATGTTTATAATCTCTGTCTGGTATGGAGTGGAGTGTTGGTTATGTATGCAGAGAAACGCAGAGAGAATTGCTAGAATTGCTATTTGTAACAGGATTAATAGTGCAAAAATAGTTATTCTGGAGCTCCACTGGAGAACCAATGAGGTGTGCAGGTACACAGCAGCCCTGGGAAGTAACTTGCCATAAACCAGGCATGTCCAAAGTCAGGCCCGGGGGCCAAATGTGGCCCGTTTTCAAATTCTGAGTGGCCCATGGCTTCTTCTCCCCACCGGCTCAACCTGTCACGCATTCCCGCCAGCTGGCCCCTCCCCATACCGGATGGAGGCGTTAGCTTGCAGTTTTATGGTTTGCCTGCCCTCCCTGTCTCTGTCCACCCCCCAGGCACCTGCCCAGCCTACCCACCCCCAGTTCCATTGCTACAGCATCCTCTGCACCCCCTTGCATGTTATACAGACTTGTCCAAAGTCTGGCCCTGGGGCCAAATCTGGCTGAATGGTTGGCCCCCATACATTTTTACTTCACCAAATCTGGCCCTCCTTGCAAAAAGTTTGGACACTCCTGCCATAAACAGTTACAGTTACCCACTCTTAAAGGTACAGTACCACTACATTGTATATCTGCATTACAAAAGGATAACTTCACTCTTTTTTTCTGGTTAGGTGTAACCTGTTGACTTTGAGTGATGTTTGTAGTTGCAGAATAAGGCTTTTGGGAAAAGGAACCGCTGGGAAATGGCTGCTAGAAAAAGGAGCAAATAGAACAGCAGTATGACGTTAAGAAACATGTCATGGTCACAGTGCTGCTAACGAAGGCT
Source organism: Phrynocephalus forsythii (assembly GCA_029282475.1). Taxonomy (NCBI): domain Eukaryota; kingdom Metazoa; phylum Chordata; class Lepidosauria; order Squamata; family Agamidae; genus Phrynocephalus; species Phrynocephalus forsythii. Next base: position 18,605,067 of record JAPFRF010000004.1, read on the forward strand.
GTGCCAAAGCGCTGCACTCTTGCACTGTCTGGCTGGTGGGACAATAATAATGTGGACAAAGAGAGTATATTTTAGGACACAGTCATTTTTAGCCTTCAGTTGTGGCTGTGAACGTAACTGAAAGGCAACTGCAGGGAAGTGCATGCACTAAGGAAGCACTGGGATGTTTTTGCCACTGGAATGGTAACTAACCATTTCTGGAAGACACTGAAATTGTTACTGATTACTTAGTTATTCTGAACTCTGTTATTAGATTAGTTGAATTAGATAGGTTCATAGCGTTTCTTAGGTAATCCTAGTACTTCTGTAAAAGAACCTGGCTTGTGCAATGATTACAAAAAAATAAAATTTAAAATTTAAATGAGAAAGACATTTATGGGCAGAATTCAGTTGTTAGTCTGAACTGGAACAGACCAATTAAATCCATGGAATTTATATTAGTTTTGGATTCCCTAAGCCCTGATACTTCCACTGGGTCCATTGCCTGGTGGGCGGAGGGTTTTGATATGGCTGCATGTGTTTACAGACTTTGTGACATTATAGTTGCAGTTTCTGGTGTATTTGAAAGACTTAAACATTGCATTCACCTTGTTGGAAACAAATTCAAATAAAAATAATGATTGCATTGTCAGTTGAAAACATTGCACTGTTGAATGTAAATTTAGCTGCTAGGGCACTTGGGATGCACAAATATAATAAATAAAAATGCAGTATTATTATGAGAAATGAAGTTTATTGCCATGACAAAACCACATCCACACACTTACAAAACCTTTCAAAAATAATTATTCCACAATTAAATTTGGCAAAACTCCTGTGATTCTCCTCAGCTACTTCTCTATGTATGTAAACTAGCCTTCACTTTCATCTGGCTCTCTCCAGATGCTGAACTACCCAACTGCCCTCATAGCTAGCCTGCTAAATACATGTCTTGCTTCAGTTTGATTCACCATTTCATTGTTGCTCCTACCCTTCTTTTTACTTCTGAATCCAAGCCACCTGGCTAACTGTTTTTTTCTTTGTTTGTTGTAAACATCAAGGACCAAACACAGTGGTGGAATCATCTTTTACGACAGCTTCCTTCGCAAAATTCAGAAAAAGCGCCTATCCTCCCACTCTCTTGTCATCTCCATTCTTGTTTCTTCTATTTTCAACCTTTAAATTATCCTCAAAATTGCTGAGCTCACAGTTCTTTGGTGCAACATCCAATTTGGTCACTGTTAACAGGCTACATAGTGAAGTAGGTAAAATCCTAATCTAGCATTTCCTGTGATGTTCAGTCACAATAATTTCTAACTTGGGCTTCTAAACATTTGCCTATTATAAAAGCATGCTGGAATGCTTTCTCTCTCTCTCTCTCTCTCTCTCTCTCTCTCTCTCTCTCTCTCTCTCTCTCTCTCTCTCTCTCTCTCTCTCTCTCGATTTCTCTGAAAAACAATATTTGCATAATATATATTTGGATCAACTTATTTTGTATCATTAATTGTAAACTCCTTTGCATTTAAACTGTTTATGCTTTGGCCTTTCCTCCTAAGAAAATATATTCAAGTTCTCCAGGTTGCTTACATTCCTATTTGAATATCCTGGGCATGCTTTTAAATTTCTTTTAACTGTTAAATAACTCTCTGCCTCAAAAATGGGGAAACCCTCATTTTTCAGTTATTGCCTGTGGTGGAGGGTGAGAAGGAAGCTTTCAAAATGAAAATTAGCTCTTGGGTTAGGATTGTTGTATAGACTCTGGGACTGGTTTGTCAAGATGTCCAAAAGTAGACATGGGAGGGGTCTGTAAAACTATTCAGTAAAGGGACAGTGGAGGGTGATGTGTAGTTCTTGATCCTGCAATCTAGAACTAGATGTTCAAGTCCTTCCTTCCTTCCTTTGGTCCCACCTCTCCTTCCTTTCTTGGTTACCTTCAAAGCTGCTTGGTGACTGAAGCACTCCAAATGTTTTCCACTTTGTCCCACGTGTGTGTGTGTGTGTGTGTGTGTGTGTGTGTGTGTGTGTGTGTGTGTGTGTGTGTGTGTGTGTGTGTGTGTGTGTGTGTGTGTGTGTGTGTGTGTGTGTGTGTGTGTGTGTGTGTGTGTTTGTAGATGCAGAGGATATATAGCAAAAAAGTATTAAATTAATGCAGTGCTCCACTGCTGAAACAGTAGAGATCAACATGGTATAATTTCTATTGTTTCCTCCTATTTAATTCCTGTTTCTGCATGACACTTTTTTGGGGGGACTATCTTACAGCAAAACAATGGTGAAAAGGAATGACCAGGGGGAGAGGTTCTCACTGCCTTGAAAAGCATGAAAACACCATTTAAAGATACACTCTTGTCTTCTTAGGAATGAATGTCTGGGGGGCAACTGAATTCAGGCTCTGAGGGTAGAGAAGGGAAAGAGTCAATTTCACTTTAAATAGGCTGGGCCAGAGATGGGCACAAACCAGTGGTTAATGACTGATTGTTTATTGGCTGAACAGGTGTTTGGCATTCAGACTCCCACTCATGGGCAGTGCCCAGAAGAGGTAGGGCAGGGAACCCAGGCTTATGCCTCTGGTGGATGCCTGCCACATCAGGCAGGACTTTGAAACACCAGACACCTGTTCAGCCAATAAACAAACTAGCACTAACCACTGGTTCATACCCATCTCAGGTCCAGCCTATTTAAAGTGATCCCAGAAGGCTGGATTCGTTGTGTTCCCCCCCCAGCAGACATTCAAAACCAGTGATTTGTGATCTTCAGGCTGGATCAGTTCAGTTCAGCTTTGTCCATCATGCAGGCAGCCGGGGGAGCGGGACGGGGAAGCTTCAGATTAACTCTGCAGCAAATACCATGGTATATGGCCATCTAGTTATCCCTCTACTACATATAATTGTTTCTTCCTATACAAATGTATAATGAATATGTATACAGTACTGTACTTGACAGGTTAATTCACAACCTAGGAAATGACCTGCGCCAAGTGGGCAGGAGGAGTGACCCTGGCTTAGTTCTGGGACTGCTCAGTGGCCTTCCATGCCACGGTCTCTCCACTGGATAGGCTATCTGAGTGAAGATTTGGGGCCACTTTGTTGCCGTGTTTCCATTCCCACTTGGTGGGCCAATTCCAGAAGGTGGTGAACTGGGATAATTCCTCTGCCCCATGGCAGTTATGGTATGTGATTCCCAGTGGCTCTGTTTTATACTCTGTGCTTTCCCACATTTGTCTAATGCCAATGGGAGAAGATTAGACATTCCTGTAATACAGGTGAGAACAATGCTGGACTTTATGAAAGGGTAGGGTGGTTGACTAGTTAAGGATAATAGTTAAAAAAAATCCACAACCTTGAGGCCATAACCAGATAAGGCAGTCATAACTGCATATGGATTGTGCATCTCTGATGGAGGGGGTGTTTCTTGTTGGGTGGCAATGCCACTCTCACTAAAGCAGATGGTCTGTGACCTGCGTTACTCGGTATTTTCTGGTACTGCAACCACTGTCAGCCCCAAGTGAAGCCCGGCCAATGGTCTGGGTTGTCACATATTCCAGGAAAACAAATCCCTTCGTCAAACTTGAAAAGGTCAACTCTGTAATTGGGTGGTGTTCTTGCAACCCTCATTGCCACTCGAGACACAGTGCCTGGATGTTCACAGTGCTTTTCACCCCCTTTCATTCACAAGTGACTTCTCACCTGAACAAAGATGTAAGCCGCCTTGGGTCCTTTTGAGGAGAAAGGTAGGATTGAAATATTTTAAATAAACATACAAACAAAGATGGCATCTACCAGGGTTTGACCTTGGAATCTTTTCCATGAAAGACATGTGTTGTATGCTACCACACTGAGCTATGGCCTCCCAAATGACATGAGTCGTAGTCAGGTAAACTGGCTAATAGGTATTTTAGTTTTAAGTAAATAAAAAAGATCAGGCTTAATCCATATCAAAATAAAATTCAAGATCATTCCAATGGAGCATTTGTTGCACTATAAGATACTGACAGTAACAGCATTTTTTCCTTTTGTACAGACAATGCAAGGCTCTTAAACTGATACCAGTAATGACAAAGCCCCATTTCCTGTGCTTTGTAAAGCAGATAAAATGCCCCCATGCACAGTTTTGGGTTGCTTGGCTTGCCCCTCACTTGGCTTGGAAGCTTTCAGGTTAGCACTAATATAGTAACCAAACATACAAAAGCATTCACCAGATAAAGTGAGCTTCAGAGTGGTCCAATAAAAGGTATAACCTGTTCTTGCATTTGTATAATCTTCCAAAGGCTTTCTTTCAGATTGTTTAAAGAGGACCTATTTATATTTACTTCTGGTTTTCCAAAGGGAATTACTGAGAGATATGACCAGGGTCTGGTCTGATTCAGGAAGCTTTCAATTTTAACTAATCCAGTAAGAGAAGGGTGGGTGGGAATCCAGAGAGTCTATTTGTCTATATAAAATTTTTCTTCCAGGCCTTCCCCACACCACCCAGAGTTGTAAAAAGACAGCTGGGTTTCAAAGGGGATTATCATATATGCCTGTCCCCATGATCTTCCATCAGAAGTTTTCAGTACTAATCCAGGAAAGCTAAAGGAAGGAAAAACAACAAAGATCTTGCAGAGAAGACAAGTTGAAAGGGTTCCTCGCTGTGGGGGTTTAAAATGTTTTTGAAGCCATTTCTTGAAAAGATGCTGATTTTTTGAAAGATTGGGGAACTGAGATTTTAAGAGGGAAGAAATCCAAGTTAGAACCATCCTTAAGTGGCCCCAAGTTCCACTTAAGAAGGAGGAACAAGCTCTTTTGTAAAATTAGTCTTACTGAAGCCACTGAAATCAATTTAGCTGTATCATTTTCTGTAAGGTATAATTGTGTCTAACATTAACTGGACTGGGGTCATTTGCTTGAGTTAGAACACTTTTTTTTTAATTTTCTGGAAATAACACACTGGAATTTCCCAGCTATTTGCAGTGCTTGCTGTAATATTGGTGTCCACTAGATGTCATTCTCCATTGTACGAAAAATTAAGGCATTTTTGCGTCCTTTCATTCAAAGCTGTGGCATAATCTTTGTCCTGCTGATCTTTGGAGCCCTGTTGCTTGTATACCACCTTTGTTGGAATTGCTTTTAATTTACCCAGCAGCTACAGCCCAGGAGTGTGTGACTGTGTATGTATGTGTCTGTCTGAATTGTTATCGTGGCATTAACTGGAGGTGTGTAGAAAACATGTGGATGTATCAACTCCACAACCACAACCACATCATTTCTGTCATGTCCATCATGGGAAGGGTGATGAGACTAAGACCTTGCATCCATTTCCTCTCCACATACAAACTCAGCGTTCCAACACTATGCAGTGGTACCTTGTATAAAGATATTAATTCATTCCAAATGAACCTTTGTTAAGCAAATTTTCCTTTATATAAATTTCCCATAGGAATGCATTGAAAATGGAGCAATTTCTAATCACAACCATTTTTATGTTGTACAGATTCATCCCATAGGTACTGTACTGTTTATATCTGTTTGAATAGTTGCCCAGTTTTCCTCTGTTTGCTGTGCTTGTGCCCAGGACCACAGTCTGTTTGATGCTGCAAGGGTGATCCTTAGGAATGAGCTTTTCAGAATTAAAGAACTCAGTTCATAATTCAGTGGGAACCCCACCACCACCCTTTCCAAGATGAGTGATCAGACTGTCAGCCCTCAAACCAGCAGGAGCAAAGCTGCCCCCTCGCCTGTGTGCTGCTTCCACAGCATTGCTACAGAAGGCTTGAAAAGTGCCCCACTGCACTGTGGGAATTGGGGGGTCACCTGCGGCTCACAAAGTCGTGGGGAACATGAGTTCCAGCAGAGGTTGCTTCCACGCACTCTATATAGGACTGAGAGTTCTATCAGATTTTAAGTTCTTTAATTCTGAAAAGCCCACTCCTAATGATCCCTTCAAAACACCATGAATCCAAGGAAACCGCCGTGAATCAGGCCTGAATCACCGGTGATCCCCTCCAGACCTGGACTGAAGTTTGGTGGATGAGTGACACATCTCCTGGTTTCATATTCACAGTCAGGCAGCAAAGGCCGTTATTAAGCCTGTCGTGGGCTTCCAGATGTGGCCCAGAGACCACGTTTACCTTGGGAGGGGTGTCATAAGTCATGAAGGCCTGACCTTCACATTGTAAAGAATCTTGGAAATGAGCATTCGGGAGCTCTATTCCACATCCAGCCGTCACCAATTTGCTTTCAGGTCTTGGCCAAGTGTCTGGATTGCAGGTGCTGCTCTTTGCCTTGATTTCTGTCCTTTGGCTTGAAACAGGCCAGATGGCTGGGTTTCTTTTCTTTTTCTTTTTTTAAAATCCTGCCTTGGAATTTCCATTCTTTTTCTTTGAAAGGCCTAGGAGTCGAAGATTTCACCCAACTTGACTGAGACCCAAGCTGTTACAGGCGGGAAGTCCTCCGCCAACTGTTACTGGAAATACTGAGACAACGAAACTAGTGTGGAATCTTTTTTGTTTCCCACACTTTCAGCCTCCTAAATCAAGCCTTCCATGAGGCAACAGGGGATTTTCAGGCATTATCTTTGTGGGCCTTTGTTGCTGTTGTTTTAAGTTGACATGTTGACCCTGTCAACGATGCTGCTCTTATTTTTGGTTTGTGAAGCATCTGGGATGAGGCTGGTATGTGTGAGTCAGCTGAAGGCAGCTTCCTCCAAAGTGAGCAAAGGACAAGAAATGCACTCTTTGGACCTTATTTCCTGTCTTCGTAACTACAGATATGACCATTTCTGGCTTGGCTGGTTTAGTAATATGTTCCTGAGAGTCTTGTTTTGTTTTGTTTTGTTCCTGGTGAATAACTCTGCCTTAGTGAACAATAAATCTGCTTACTAAGGGATAAACTTGAAAGTAACTAGCTACAAGTAAATTTATATTTTATAATGATAAATAATTATAAAAATTCTATTCTGCAATTAACTCAGATGGCACTTCTGGGAGCAGCGAAGGGGAAGGAAGAGTAAACTCTTGCAAAATTGAAAGCTCCACCCAGTTCTTTAACTGAAGACCAAATGATGTCGGGGAGGGAGGGTTGTCCATACCCACTGGCTTCCTCTGGGCCAATGGTGGGTGGAAACATCCAAACCCTTGTCCCAAAGTGCCCCTCCCCTTTTCTTATTCTTCTGTAGGCATAGCTTTTGGGGATGGGTGTTCAGGGTTCAGGTGCTTCTACCCAAGCAGGGTTCATTTGCCAAATTTTCACAAACAGATCCCTGTGACAGACAGCATGCTCCCACCCCCACACCCCCACGTCCAACTATATTATTTATTTCCAAGCAAGTCTTTTTAAGGTTAGGTCCTGTGGAGAAGAGCCATCAGAAAAACTAAGTGTGAAATGAGAAACTTTAAGCCGAGAGGTCAATCTCAGAATGCGTCATGAGATAATGACGAATAGAGGCCATGAGAAAGAGAATGGGCTAGAGCAGTGGTCCCCAACCCCCGGGCCGCGGACCGGTGCCGGTCATGAGCCTGGGAGGCCGGGAGGCTCCTCCCCTTTTCCTCCGCCGCCCTCCTCCTCCTCCTCCTTCTGTCCCGCGGGCAGCCGGAGAATGGGCGGGGTGGGGGAGCCCGGGGCTCCTGGGCGGGTGGGCCCCGAGCCACGGCAGCCGCCCGGGGTTCGGCCGCGACTCCGCGGCCGGTGGCGGGGCGCCTTCTCTGCGGTCCCGGTCGGGAGACGCCACCCCCACCGGCCTCCCTCCCTCCCCCTCCCGCCGCCCGCCCAAGGCCGCAGCCGGAAAAGAGGTGCCCCACCGAGGCGGGCGCCGCCGCCCGGCCGCGGAGCCACAGCCGAACCCGGGCGGCTGCCGCGCCACGGCCGCCGCCGCCCGCCTTTCAACCGCTTGCCTCCGGCCGCCGACTGGAGGAGGAGGCGGGGGCCCGCCCGCCCAGGAGCCCCGGGCTTCCAAATGCATTCACTTTTCACCAGCCAGCCCGCCTCGGTTCGCCGACTGGAGGAGGAGGCGGGGGCCCGCCCGCCCAGGAGCGGGCTTCCCCGCCCGTGCGTGCGGGGAGCGCACTGCCCCCAGCCGGCAAGCGCCGCCGCCGCCGCCGCCCGCCTCGGTTGGGGCACCTCTCCCCGCTTGCCTCCGGCCGCCGACTGGAGGAGGAGGCGGGGCCTGCCCGCCCAGGAGCCCCGGGCTCCCCCGCCCGTGCGCACGGGGGAGCGCACGCCCGACGCCCCAGCCAGCAGCGCCGCTGCCGCCACCGCCGCCACTGCCGCCGCCGCCGCTCCCGTGGGCCCCCCAAGGTACACACCCCAAGCCCCCGCACCTCCCTCCCCTCCTCCCTCCCCCCCCCCCTGGGAAATGACCCCCCCCACCCCGGGCCACGGGAAAATAATAAAATAAATACCGGTCCCTGGAAACAAAAAGGTTGGGGAGCACTGGGCTAGAGCACCTAATTCTCTGCTTCAAGTCACTTCTTAAAAATTAGGTAGTTTCAACTGAAAAAGCAACAAATGCATTCACTTTTCAATAGCCAGTCTTCGAAGAGCCAAGGGCTGCCTCTCTGTCTTCTCCCATTCATTGACCACTGCTACACCCTCTTCCCACAACCAGCCTTTGCCCTGGGAAATGACAGCCCCAAACTAAATCAAAAGAGACACCAAGAGCTTTTCTGTTTCATTTCCCCTTAAATTACACACACACACACACACACACACACACACACACAGCCTTTCTCCTTACCAAAGGTAAGGGCGGCAACTCTGCAGAGCTGGGACATCATGCTCACTTAAAGTGAAATTCCTAAGAACAATGGCAGGAAACACCGAAGGGTGGAAGCGATAAAATGGAGTCACAATCCTTGAATCAAGGAGCTTCCTGATTGGCTTGATTTGTCGTGGACAAGAGTGCTGTGAAAAAAAGTATCATCCTACTGGGATGAAACAGCTTTTCGTTAAAGCAGGGCTTGTTGTCACATGCATCCTTGCGTAAGGACAACCTCGTTGTACAAATAAGAACTCTAATGAAAAATCAGGTCAGTGGAAGGGAGGCAGGATATGGCTGTTGACATTCTGGGATGTTGTTTGTACCTCTGTCAAGTTATCTTGGCCTTCCTTTTCTCTCTCCCCACCCCCTTACCTGCTTACGTGATGTGGCTGAAGTACTGTGGGTGTTTTGCGTCATGATTCTAACTGTTTATTCTTTTTACTGGCCTAACGAATAAGAATGGGGCAACCAACCAATGTTAGGGCGGGCTGAGCAAATGTTTCTGCTAGAGATGCCACCCTTATCCTATGATTTGCCAGAGGTTGCCCCATACATTGTACAACAAAAGGGGGCTGTCATTCCTTACCCAGGACACCAGGTTCTGCTCCTGGTTTCTTCACCTTCAGATTCAGATTCTTTCACCACTCTTCTGTATAGCATGTACCCCATCACAGGTAGCATTCCTTCCCTAAAGCTGGGAAATGATTTTGACAAATATAAGCAAATAATATTGGTCAACAAATCTACTAGGCAATGTGATGACACAGGTAAGAAATGAAGATTGTGGCCTGGTAGTCATTGGACTAGCCCTCACATCAACCTTAACAAGCATAGTGAGCAGTGAAGGATAAACAGGAGTTTGAGTCCCACCAAACATTGAGGGTTACCTATTGCCCAACTCTAAGCTAAAGGACCTAATGTTAAAATATTTCTACCATGGCCTGAATGGTCATATACATAATAATACAGACTTAATTGGAAGTCATTTGCACTGAATGTGTGGGATAAGGCCCATGTTTTTATCTTCTGGTGAACATGAAAGCTCTACAGTAGCTTGTTCTCTGATAATTGTGTTACTCTGTTTCCCGGAAAATAAGACATCCACAGAAAGTAAGACCTACTTACAGTTTGGCCTCTTGCTGAAATATAAGGCATCCCCCCGAATATAAGGCCTCCCTGATAATAAGGTAACAATAAATGTGTACCATATTCTTCTTCATGGAAAAATAAGACATCCCCTGAAAATAAGTCCTACCGCATCTTTGGGAGCAAAAATTAATATAAGACATTGTCTTATTTTCGGGGAAGCAGGGGTAGTTTTATGGTGCAGCAGATTCCCCACCACCACCAACAGATTAACATGCATCCCCTTTAGAAATGGAGTACAATCCCAGCTTCAACATTATCAGCATTTTGTCCCTTTGTATATGAGCACACATAACAGGGAAAGGAGGGACAAAGTAATGTCACAATACCCAAGGTTGATGTTTGTATACAAAACAAACAATAGAACACAAATTTTAATAAAACAAAATGCCCATGAAATAAAAAATAGCATTCGTTGTTCTGACTCAACATTTCTTCTATAAACAAATGACTTATTTATTTCCTAATGGCTGTGCCGAGAAAGAACAGTACAAGTGCAAATGAACAAACCGGTGATACTATGGCACAGGGACACAGCTCCATTGTCAACATTCCTCTATTCTAAACAATTGACATATTTCAGGAAGAATAATATTTACTTCCAAACTATTTACATCCTTAAAATAGGAAATGAACCTGCTCCTGGGATTAGGCTTGGCCATAGAGGATAAAGAAAATGCAGCACTGAAAACCCACAAATTACACTGAATTGCAGGTGGAAAAATAAATTAGGAAATATGTTGGAAATGCCAGAAGGGAGAGAGTTGGGTAACAGTTCTGACATGGAGTAGAGGTGGGGCAGGATGGCAAACTTCTGTTCTCCTTAAACTTAACCCTTGTGCAATGTAGATACCTTCATTATACAATATTATAGGTATATATGATTAAGTCCATTTATTTTGGTTGATCCTGTACATCTGGTCTATGGAGATAATTCCTTGAAACCAAAGCTTGAAAAGTTTTTTTGCTTAGAACTCCCTGTAGCTATGCTGGAAAGGAGTTACCATCTTAAAGGAGTTATCCAGAAAAGTAACTTTTCCAACTTTTTCTTAAAACCATGGATTGTTCCCCCACCACCACTATTAAACTGTAAAGAGTAAATGTGCAAATAAAGGTTCACAAACAGAGTGAAGAAATGTGTAGAGAAATATGCAGAATTTATTGAGAAAAAAACAACTTATTGGGATCAAACAAAAGTTAGAAACAAGTGGGGAATAAACAGTGAATGAAAGAGTTACAAGGAATGGAGGGGAATATCTTCATTTAATCTTATTTGGTTAGAGCAGGGGACAAAAGATTGGCTAAAGAGAAACGGTAAGTATAATAATCTCATAATCTCACATCTGGAGAAATTATATTATGGAAGGAAACATAGTTGAAAATAAGATCATCATCATCATCATCATCATCTTTAAACTGCAGAGCTGGAAGGGACCCTACGGTGCCACTCGCAAGGAGGCACCGTAACCAGAGACCGAAGCCACTTAGCTATCCAGGAAAATTTATAAAATATTAATAGAATTGGAGGACCAACAAAACATGATGGGAACTTGATTTGGGAGAAGTAATAAGTACTGAGCTTTGGAGTAATGTATAGGATAAGAACATAAGAAGAGCCATGCTGGATCAGGCCAAAGGCTCATCTAGTCCAGCTTCCTGTATCTCACAGTGGCCCCACCAAATGTGTCCGGGAGCACACGAGACTAGATATCTGTCTCCTGATACCACTCCCCTGCATTTGGCCCTTGAAGTACCCTGGTTTTAAGCCTGGAGATTACACATCTCCATCATGTTTTGTAACCTGTGATGGACTTTTCCTCCAGTAATTTGTCTAATCCCCTTTTGAAGGCATCCAGGCCACATGCCATTACCATATCCTGTGGATACAAGAATGGCCTCCACTTTAGATTTAAATAAAGCCAGAAATTGGTCACAGGAAATACTACTCAGAGGCTATCACTGCGACCATCACTGGTGGTCCAGCAGAACCAACAGGGACACACTCCCCCTGTCCAGTTCCTGGCATAGGTCATCCTCCAAGGTAACCAAAGCAGTCTCTGTCCCCAAGGCGGGCGCTAGGTTTTTTTGCACCCCAGGCGGCGGGGGGGCAGGCGGGCAGTGGCAGGGGGCGCAGGCGGGGGGCTGCGGCAGCGGCAGCGAGCAGCGGGGGCATGGGGGGGGGGCGGCAGTGGGGGGGCACAGGCGGCGCAGTGCCCCCTCTCAATTTTGGCGCCCCCTTTCCATTTTGGCACCCTAGGCAACTGCCTAGTTCGCCTTAATGGACGCGCCGGCCCTGTCTGTCCCATAAGCAAGCCTGGAGCCAGACTGATATGGATCTTGATAATCCATCTCATCCAGGATCCCCTGGAGCCAGGAAGCCACAAACCATTCCAACACCTTGCCCCAAAATGGAATATTAGAGATTGGCCAGTAATTGATTATCTAGTAATGTGGGGTCCAAGGAGGGTTTTTTTCCAAGAGTGGTCTCACTACTACTTTCTTTAAGCAAGCATGGCTTCCAACCTGATACATGGAGGCCTTCACTACCCCTTGGACCAGTCCTTTTCTGGCATCTTCCATCAGCCAGAATGGGCAAGTATCTAGGAGACAAGTGGTTGCCTTCACCTCTTCAAGGCTCCTGACCACATCATCAGGCTGCAAAATCTGAAACTTCTTCTTCTTCTTCTTCTTCTTCTTCTTCTTCTTCTTCTTCTTCTTCTTCTTCTTCTTATTATTATTATTATTATTATTATTATTATTATTATTATTATTATTATTATTATTATTATTATTAAACATTTTAGACTTTAAAATAATTAGTAATAAATTAACATGTTACTTTTTATTAAAGCAACAGTAAATACTTATGTGGTAACTCAAAATCTTGTTATGTATTTATACAGGAGAAAATTCAATTAATGTAAATCACTGTAAAGTTAAGATGTCAGCATAAGCATTTGTGTAGCATGCCAAGCAACATAGCAGTAAATGCCTACACTGACTTCTTAATTTTCAGGAGTTTGCTCCTGAGATTTATGCCAGTGAATTAATGCTAACAGACATACGTTTCTGGTTGTTACATGAAAAAAAAAAAGCCTAAACATTCCTCAGAAGTTAGGACAAAAAGAAAATCAGAAGCAAAAGACAAACCATTAGGTGTGATTCAGGTACAGCCCCTAAGTCAGAATCAGACAATAACAAATTGGAACAGGAAGACATTTTACAGTATTTGTGGTCCTGTCCAGCGTCAGGCTTGTGTCAGCCTGGCTGAATAGTAGACATGGGCACGAAATTGTCGTTTCCGTTTTCAGTTATCATTTCCGTTACGTAACGGAAACGGTAACAATAATTAAGCCGTCAGAACTGAAACTTGAACCGAAAAAAGAAAAATTTGGTCGGGTTTTTTGTTTCCGTTTGTGGCATCGCGGAGATTGCGAGATGCGAAGCACAGAAAACGTTTTTTTAAAGTTTTTTTTTAAAACCCCCGACTCCCGGCCAAAAAAGCAGGCGAAAATATGCCTGCCTGAGGCTTTGCCACCTACCAGAGGGGTAGTTTCTGGGGGGTCCCCGGCCTTTCCCCCCCTCTTCTCCTGTCCTGGGCTGCTTGCACCAGGCTGGGGAGGGGGGTCATCCTCGTCGTCTGTCTCTCGCTGCATGCCATGCGGTGGGGGGGGATCCAAAATGGAGACCGCAATTTTTCTTTTGAAATTGTGGTCAAAAAACACACCAAATCACCACAGAAACATGTGAAATTTATTTATTTTAAATGCCTGATTTTTTATAGTAGCAGCAGTGGGTTTTTTATAGCAATAAAACGTCACATTGATTTTATTTTATTTTATTTTATTTTATTATTTTTTTAGACCTGCCCATTTGGGCTGGGCATGGGATGGGACCATGCAATTTTTTTGAATCATTCCACCAATGGCATCGCCAGGTTTTTGACTGACACTTCTGGATTTCTCGGAGGGCATAAAAAGCCGAGGCACCTTCCAGAAATCGCAGTCGGGTCGGTGTATGGATGTGGTTGAGGGAGGAGGGCTGGCTGCTGGTGCTGGTGTGATCCGATCGGGATTGAGGAGGGAGGCTGGAGGCTTTAGGATTTAAGTTAGGCAGGCAGGGAGGGAACTGAATTTAGAAAATAATTTCTTTGATTCCCTGCAGCTTTGTCTGCTGAAGGGAATAGCAGTTTATTCTTTATTTCTTCTCTGGCAGTTTGAGGATTTTTTTCTGATATTGGATAAAGGGGGAGGTTCGACTGGGAGTGGGAGGTGTGGATTTATTTTAAAAATATATTATATACTACCATTTATTTTCTATTTTCCCAACTTCAATTTGCTTGCACATACACACATTTGGGGTGCAAGCCAAGAACAGAACCTCTATCCTAAGTGATATCCTAACTGCCCACTCGCCCGTCCGCCCGCGCCGCCGCCCGCCCACTCGTCCACCCGCGGCCACCGCCTGCCCATGGCCCCCGCCACCACCACCCGCCCGCACCTCCCCCCGCTGCCCGCCCGCTGCCCCCCCGCCCGCCGCCTAGGGCGCAAAAACACCTAGCGCCGGCCCTGATTGTGGGACGCCCCTATGCTCTGGGAAGTCAAATCGCAGTAAATCGTGGTGGAAATGACAAACGACAAACAGAAATGACAAATTTTTGAAAAATTTCGCGACAAACGGAAACGACCCAAAACGGACCCGTTCTGACAAACGAAAACTCGAAACATCATTTTTTTCTGGTCGTGCCCATGTCTACTGAATAGAAGCACTTTTGAGTCTGGGGGCTGCACCTGCCCTTCAGCAGTTTTCAGCTTGGAGCAGGCACACATGGATTCAAGAATTCCTGACAGTGAGTAATTAATGACTTCCATGAATGGGACGAGGCACGTCCCTAATGACTAGCTTTGTAACTGCAATAAAAGTCAGTTGGGTGTTTTTTATCACTGATAAATAAAACTTTAAAAACATTCATTGTATCAAAGTGCAGAGAATACCCTTCAACATCTTAAAGAGTGTTAACAAGAAGACATTTAAAGCCTTGAAATCTAGTATTCCTGTGGGAGGCATCAAGAGGTTGCTGTTATCAAGGAGAGATTGAAAAATACAAAGGAATGTTGTCGTGCCGTAAAGGTCACATGGATGAAAGCCAGTT
The DNA here is from genome assembly GCA_029282475.1 of Phrynocephalus forsythii. Lineage (NCBI taxonomy): Eukaryota > Metazoa > Chordata > Lepidosauria > Squamata > Agamidae > Phrynocephalus > Phrynocephalus forsythii. The sequence continues at coordinate 18,620,074 of JAPFRF010000004.1, forward strand.
TAAACAGGAAGCAGGTCGTGTTTCCACAGTTCTTTCTCACAAGATACTTTTGAATTGGTGATTGTATTTCTTCATTCTGGGTATTTTCTAGGATATCTCAGTATTAACATTTACTAGTAAACAGTGAAGAGGGAACAGAACTGCTGTTACTTAAATTGTGGAAGGTGGTTACCCACAGCTGAGGTCTGCCAGTATATTTCAAGAGGAGTTCAGTTAGTTAGGCTTCTCCTAGACATTACTGGCACAGTTCATTGGTCACCTGCTATCACACAGTAAGAACTGATGTGATTTAGGAATTATGCTTCAACCCCTCCAGTGACTTGGGGTTTATGCAGGTGTGACAAATGTTCCATCTCAATTAGTCATGAGACACTGACTTAGAGATGGGCACGACTAGGGAAAATGACGTTTTTGAGTTGTCGTGTGTCGGAGGCAGTCCGTTTCGGCTCGTTTCCGTTTTTTGTGAAATTTCGCAAAAATTAGTCGGTTCGTTTTTTTGTTTTTTTCATTGTCGTACTGGTTTGGGGGGGGTAGCGGGCTCCTGGAGGGAGCTGCAGGAGTCAGCCAGAGCCACAAGTGACGGACTGGCAGACTCTTTGCACCCGCTGTGTCTCACGTACTTGCATGTAGTGCAATGCAAGTAGATCTGGCTTAGGGTTAAGACGGGTTAGCGCAAGGGCTAGGGTTAGGCTAGTTACGGGTGAGGTTAGGGTGAGTATTGGGGTGCACCTCTGGGTGCCTCTCTGACCCACTTAGAAGGACAGTGTACTGGTGTATGGGTTAGGCTTAGGCTTAGGGTTCAGGTTTGGGCTGTTTATGCCCGATTGGCACATCCCAGAAGTCTCTGTGGTCAACCTGGCCAAGTGGCCATGCGATTGGTGGAAAATTTGCATGGTCCACTCCCATGGGCGAGCCCATCATTGCAAATGTGCAGGTGTAAAAAAATAAAATAAAATAAAATAAAATAAAATAAAATAAAATAAAATAAAATAAAATCAACGGAGACTTTTTTTTTTTTGCAAGAAAAACCCACTGCTGCTACTGTAAAAATTCAAGCATTTAAAATAGCTAATTTTCACATGTTTCTGTGCTGCTTTGGTGGGGTTTTGGGCAATGATTTCAAAAAAAATATTGCGGTCGCCATTTTGGATCCCCCGCACTGCATGGCAAATGGATGCGCCCTCCCAGCCTGGTACAGTCAGCAAAACCTGGCCATGCGATTGGTGGAATGGCTCCAAAACTTTGCATGGTCCACTCCCATGGGCGAGCCCATCATTGCGAATGCGCAGGTGTAAAAAAATAAAATAAAATAAAATAAAATCAACGGAGACCTTTTTTTGCAAGAAAAACCCACTGCTGCTACTGTAAAAATTCAAGCATTTAAAATAGCTAATTTTCGCATGTTTCTGTGCTGCTTTGGTGGGGTTTTGGGCAACGATTTCAAAAAAAATATTGTGGTCGCCATTTTGGATCCCCCGCACTGCATGGCAAATGGATGCGCCCTCCCAGCCTGGTACAGTCAGCAAAACCTGGCCATGCGATTGGTGGAATGGCTCCAAAACTTTGCATGGTCCACTCCCATGGGCGAGCCCATCATTGCGAATGCGCAGGTGTAAAAAAATAAAATAAAATAAAATAAAATAAAATAAAATAAACGGAGACTTTTTTTGCAAGAAAAACCCACTGCTGCTACTGTAAAAATTCAAGCATTTAAAATAGCTAATTTTCGCATGTTTCTGTGGTGCTTTGGTGGGGTTTTGGGCAACGATTTCAAAAAAAATATTGCGGTCGCCATTTTGGATCCCCCGCACTGCATGGCAAATGGATGCGCCCTCCCAGCCTGGTACCCGCAGCACAGCAGTAGCAATAGCCAAGGAGAGGGGGGCGGGGAACCCCCCCCAAATAAAACACCCTTCTGGCCTGGTAGGTGCCCTCAGACAGTTTTCGCCTACTTTTAGGGCTGGGAATTGGGTTTTTTTTTAACTTTTAAAAACTTTCTTTCTGTGCCGCTTGGCATTGCGCGATCACCGCGATGCAAGTAACGAGCATGACAAATCAGACCAAATTGTTCGTTCGTCGGTTCGAGCTCAAAATCTGGCGGAGTAATTCCCGTTTCCGTTTCCGTAGAGTAACGGATACGAGTAACGGAAATGGAAACGGGAATACCGCTAAGTTGTGCCCATCTCTAGACACTGTTTCTTAACAGACCTTTTCTTTGTGAACAAAGATCAGGTGGTACAAAGATACCATCTGAGTAAGCCATCTGTTGGAAGTAAAATTGAAAATAATCAAGTAAATTTTTTTTATCAAAGTGATTTTTTTAAAAAATCAACAAATTATTGTTCAAACTGAAAGTTCGTTTCTCAGTTCTACTGTAGGCCCAGTTCTCCCTAGTTTAAAGGGGAAAGGGGTAATGGAAAAACAAAGAAAAATGAATGAGCATGTATTGAATGTATTGGTTGAATTCTAGTCATTCTGATTTAATTTAATCAAATTGTTTTATAATATAAATTTCAATATCTATTTTTAAAAATAATTGAAAATTATCTTATTCTGCTTGACTATACTATGTACACAGTGAGTCATTAGGTGCAGATGTCAGGTTCCTCAAGAGTAGGAGGGTATATCAAGAGTAAAGGATATCCTCAAGAGCATTAAATATTGATCTTAAATGCAAATGCTGCCAGCAGTTTTGTGAGTGGGGAGGGAAACCAGTTTTAAGACTTAATCTACCGACTGGAGCCACTCTTCAGGGGTAGAATAATCTGCAGCCCTCATTTATGTAACCCAGATGACTGATGAACTGTTCCATCTTCCCAATATGTGTACATATTAAAGGACAGACAGACAGACAGACAGACAGACAGACAGACACACACACACACACACACAGAGAGAGAGAGACTCAAGATTACAGATGGAAATGAATTTGAAAACAAATTGCACAATTCACTCAAAATTGCTAATTCATCAATTTGTATTCCTCAAACAGAGGAGAGACATGAGAAGCTTCTCTGTGAATTCAGTGTCTCTAGGTATCTAGGGGCTGTTTTATGGGTTTTTTCCAGTGAGACAAACTGACAAATCATTTTGTCAGTCTGTGGGGAAAAATAATAAATTTGTCAGTGTTGATTAATTATGAATCATGGCAAAATGCCATTTTCCAAATTCGTGTCCATCTCTACTCAAGATATAGGAAAGTAAGATGAAAGAAAGAATGAAGGAGTGACAGCAGGGAAGAGTGAAAAAACAACATTAGGATAGGAAAAGAATAGAAGGTATGCTTATTGTGTGCGTTGTAATTTGAATTTTAGCTATTCCCAAATCCTGTCAATTCACTCCATATGTTTACCTGGAATTCCAAAGTTTGTGTAAAAAGAAAATCAAGGTGATCTGTGCTATATCGTTGTAACAGTTTCTTACACATAATTGTCACAGATTTGCCCTAAGAAATGCTGGAATGTGTAGTTTGGTTAAGAACTTAAAAGGTACTGAGGTTATCCTGAGAAAAGAGGCACTGAAGATCAAATCAGTGTTATAGTGTAGGTGGCCATTCAGGGTTCCTTTGGAATTATTATTCAGAAAAATGGAACAAAGCTCAGTAGCGAATAGTTTTAAGTACCATAAGTTCCAAGTGACAAATTCCAGGATTCTTTAGGGTGGAGACCTCAAAAAGTGTTTTGAATAAGGTAATTAATTGGGAGGAGAAGAGAGAATATGGGGTAGCGGATGTAATAGGTTCTTAACCGGAAGTTCTAGGATGACAAGAAAGAGCCGTGAGAAAGAAAAAGGAGAAACAAAATGTTAGAACCAAAATAAAAGAAAGAAATGAAAGCACAATGCGGGGTAATTAATTTCAAAATGCCAGAGTACAAAATCAGATGACAGATGGAATTTTTCTGAGCTCAAAAGGCATAATGTGACAAGCAGGACCAGATATTTTTCTTGGTCAATGTGATATTTCTGCATGCTGTTTTCCATTTCCCCCAAACCTAAATAAAAATACTTGGCAGATTCCAATTGCATTGTTTATTTACCTGTTTGTGGGGAGGGGTTGGAGGCAGGTCTTCTTGGTTCACTGAAGTCAGTCACTGTGCTCTAATGGAGCTGTTGTCTGCTTTGGAAGCAATGTCAAAAGCTGTACATTTTCGGCTCTTTCCGTGTCAGAGGTCACTTAGCTTTTGCTAGTGTTTCTTTGAAGGGTGTCGGACCCTCCCTTTCCCGACTTTCCCTCTCTTTTCCCCTCAAAATAGGCACAATAGGGAGACAGCAGAAGGAGTGCAGTGTAATGAGAAGCATCTGTCTTTTTTATCCTGCAGACATTCTGTATCCTTACAAACAGCCCTTAAAATTGCCTCCTTATTTCAGTAAGAACTACTTGAAAACTAAGCCTGAAGTCACTATGGGAAAACCACACACTGAGGTGGATAATACGTTTTTGCGGAAGCTACTAAAATGTTATAAAAACAGTGTAAAGGTGCTGGTGGGGTTTTAAAATCTTCAGAAGAAGAGGATATACAGGCAAGATGCTACAAAATCAGTGAATGTATGGGAAGACTCAAAAAGATTTGAAATAGATCTGACCTTGCGGGTTGGCCATGGTAAAGATGGCAGAATGCAGGCTACCTAAGAACAACAGGTGTTACTTTAGAGTTTGTTGGTATGCACAGTGAAGGGCTTCTACTTTTGCCTGATAAAGTGTGTCCTATCTGTGTTCTTTTTCAGCACTATTTCAATATGGGGACCAAAAAGGGCCTGTGAGGAAAGAGATAAGCAATTTTTCAACTGGTGCCACTGCTGAGATCAACTGTGGGACTACCCCTACATTTCCTTTTAAAAACAAACATTAGGAAAAGGATCACTGAGCTCCTGGCAAGACTTCTAATTTGACCCCTACACTGTGTGTTGAACATGTATGTTTATTTATTTATTTTTATATTTATATACGGCCAGATTTTCCCAGACACGAACTCACAGTGGCTAACAAGGAATAGCATACGACAAAATACAGGGGAAAATAATAATCGGTTCCACAATATGACATAAAGAACAAAAACAAACCCAACAACAATAAGTAGAACAACAACAATTGACAAACTGTGTGTATTGTTCCGTCACAAAAGAGGATCTGCAACCAGGTGAACTCGGCTCTTCCTCGATTTGTGTTAAACCCAGAATTGATGCTGCATAGTGCATGAAACAGCCCCTGCAAAGCTACGGATGGATTTATCCAAGTGGTAAAACTGTGTGAGTATGGAGAACAGGATTATTTGGTACATTGTGCTGGCACTCAAGAATCATAGCACATTGCACAACAATGGCCATGCCCAGGGCTACGTTCTCTATCCTCGGTTTAACTATCCACAATAAAGGCATACATCCACAATGTTGCTATCTCCTCTGAGTCCCTCTTCTGTGGCCTGCATACAGTTATTAAAAACTGTAAACCACCCAGAGACTCCTTGAAGTGATATGGGGTGGTATATAAGCAGAACACTTCTACCGTTTGTTCCCTTACACTACAACATTTCCAGAGGAGAGATGCCACTCAGCTCCCAAAGGAGGTTCACTTTTTACTTTTCCATTCCTGAAAAGGTGCCTTCCAGGGAGCTGTGTTATTGTTGCCACCACCTCCATGAATCTGTGCACAGTATTCTCAGTGGTTTGGTCCAAGAAGCAAGCAACTGAAATTGGAACCTGAGGTTTCCTCCGAGCCCCAAATACATTCCAAGGCATGTGGAAAGATGTTACTGTTTTAATGAAAGTGATAGAAGAGAATAATCAAAAAGAACCAAAGAACCCAGGGAAAAAAGATTACATAAAAAGATAGGCATGGAACAACTGCAAGGAAAGTTCACATTGGGGAAAAGAAATCACCCAAAGAGCAGCATTATAAATACTAATATACTGTACAGTGGTACCTTGTATAAAGGAATTAATTCGTTCCTAATGAAATTATGTTAAGCAAATTTTCCTTTATACAAATTTCCCATAGGAATGCATTGAAAACAGAGTAATCTCATTTTTATGTTGTACGGATTTGCCCAATAGGCGATTATGTTAACCAAATTTCCCCTATCTCCGGAATTTTTTTATGTTGTACAGATTTTATACAAGAGTCCACTGTACTTCATAACTGCTGCTGTGTTTTGGTGGAGGTGCAGAAGTTTTTCTTTGAAAGGGATTTCTTATGTTACACATTCCCAGCATATATTAAAGTATCCCAATCCCTTCAAATGATTTCTGTATTCTGCGGCTCTGTATTCTATTTATAGTCCGCAAAGTGCCAGATCCTCAGAATATAAAAACTATCCGGGTCCACTCACCGCATATACAAGAATTTTACAATGTAATTCAAATTCCAAGACTAACAACAGTCCCTCTAACTTTAAACCCTGCTGGGCGCGATTCCACCCACCCACCCCAAATAGGGCTCTGTCAACATTAGAACTAAAGGGGCTGTAAAAAATACATGGAGGAAGATCACTGCATGGAAGGAAGTGAAGTCGCATGTGCAGAGATGCGCATCTTAGAGGAAACCTTGAGGACTAGTAATTGATTTCCCCCAGGACTAAACTCCTTGGGCAATAAAACAGTTGCATCCAACTTACAGTAGCTCTAATAGAAGCAGGGATTCAAACCCAGGTTTCCTGAGGTCTGCTCACTATATCCACTACACCACACTGGCTGTCCTTTCCCAAAAATATTACATGAGCATCCAACATTCCAGCCTCTGGCTCTGCAGTCAGATACTAAATGATACTCTAGCCAGCCCCAAACTCACCCTGTGTAGCCTTGGGCAACTCAGGGCATCTCTAGACAAATGGAATGGTAAACCACCTCTGAGTAAGTACCCTGTACAGTGGAACCTTGACTTACATCATTAATCCGTTTCAGTGGTCTAGACTTAAGTCAAACATGACTTAAGTCAAACGAACATTTCCCATAGAAAGTAATGGGAAAGCAGATTAATCCATTCCAGATGATGAAAAAGACCCCCCAAAACAGCAATTTAACACAAATTTGACTGGGATAGGAGATTTCTTCTGGGGATGTAAATGAAATGTCTCTTCAAAGAGAGGAGGAGGCAGTGGAATTATAGTCCACAAGTTATATGCCTCCACTTTTTAATGTTCATAGCAACAATGTCTAACATTTAAGTTTTACTGATTTTTAACCTGACGTTCCAAGTTCTGAATAACTCTATGCTTACCATTAGAGTCCCACAACTTTACTGCTCCCCAACTAAAATGCTTCTATTGTGGACCAGACTTCTGCAGCCAGATTTTTTACAAGACTGAGCTGACCAGCGAGGCCAGCCCCGAGCTCCCGGCCCTTCTTCTCCTCCGGCAGCAGCAGCGGCTTCGGTGAAGCCGAGGACCAGCTCCAGGTGCTCTGAGCTGGCCTTGCCGAAACCGCTGCTGCCGGAGGAGGGGAAGAAGGCAAGAGCAGTTTGGAGGCAGCAGCCGTGATGCTGGGTTGTGGCTGCCGCCCAATTCCGGTGCCTTGTGCCGGGGCTCCGAGATGTAAGTCAAAGCCTGTGACTCAAGTCAAACAGGCCCCTTCTTGCTGCAAGTCAAATATGATGCAAGTCAAGCAGTATGTAAGTCAAGGTTCCACTGTACTTGAAAAACCCTGAAAAGGGCTACCATGAGTGAGAATTGATTTGATAGCATGTTGTTGTTACTGTTGGTGTTGTTGATGATGTTGTTAAATCCAACACTACACTACTAGCCATGGATTAGTGCAGCAGGATTTTCTTTTTCCTCCAGCGTTCCATATCACCCCAAAAGTGGTCCAAAATGTTTACCAGACCTCCAGGGCAGGTTTCATGGGTGTCTGGGGGGTTGTCCAAGAAAAAGAAGCAACCTATTTCCTTCCTAATAGAAGCATGTCCACCAGTGGAATTATCCCGATGGGTCTTGGCTGTCTCTTCTTCTTTTACTGGCAACTTGCCCCTTACAAAATGAGTATCAAAACCAGCAAGAGCCACATCTGGAATGCAGATCTGACTTACTGACATAGGCTCATGTGTATGGATGGAAACATCACTTCTGGACCAGCAAAAAACTCTCATAGATAGAAGGGTTGGAGAGAATGAGCCTGCATATATCCAAAACCATTTTCAAAATACAAAGTGGTCAATGGGGGGGGTCCTACTGTGGAGGATTTTAAAAGGGGGAGGGATGGCAGGTTGATTTTATTTCCTCTCAGACAACTTCAAAAGGAGATAATGAGCCAATCCTGGCTTTGATGACAAAAGCAGAAGCCTTAAGCCAGAGGAGCTAAGCTGGATGGAATGGGCAAGCAAAAGCATAGATGTCACAATTGCTTAATGAGCCTTTCGAAGATAGAATCCATCTAAGAGGATTTATGTCCATTCCAAACTAAGGAATATTATAACAATGGCCATACTGGAAGCAACGGTTGCTTAAGACAGAAAATCTTTACATTTTTTTCTACAAAAAGAATGAGACTAGATTCCATTTCTTCCATTGTATTTCCACAAAGTGGAAGCCCATAAATGTGCTATAATTACATGCCGGGGGAGGGGAATAATTCTTGAAATCTGCTTATAGAGAACCTATTAATACTCAGTGCATCCTTTTAGGGGTGCCATTTGTACCTTAATATATGTATTATATAAAACTCAACTTACATGTATGTACACTATTAAATGTTCCCCCAGGGCCCAACAGAGCCTCAAATTGGCCCTGAGCACTTCTTTCCTACCCCCTCCCCTTCCAGACGGAAATACCTCTTATTTCTTATTCTGATGCTCTTCCTATAAGGAACCTGAATTCAATTTTAGATGGTTTAGTTGAGTGTTCATTGTGTTGAAATTTTTGGTTGCAGTGCACGTATCAAGGAAATATCTTTTTGTCAGGTGTTCTATGAAAAATATAGATGGGAGGAAGGATCGGTACAGTAACAATGAAGGAATGATTCCAAATAAAAACCAGATTCAGCTAGTATTGCTGGTGTTTGTGACAATGAATAGCTGGGTCATGCATATTTTACCATATTTATACTCTTATGTTACAGTTGGGTTGGGGGATATTCATTAACCAGAGCAACCAAAAAATTGTCTTTACTGGTTTCCAATAAGTCATCAAAAAAGGAGACGTAAACAGCAAATCAGAAAAAGTAAAGCTTATCAGATCAGGAAAATGCTTACTGATAGCCCTTACCCATCACTATTTCTGCCTTTAACTAATTTTGACTGATGATTTACATAGCCCGCCCATCGTATTTTGCTGTTTTTTATTCATTAATGGTTCTGATGTATAATGTCCAGCTCTTTGTTATTTATTTTGCTTTTTATTTAATCCTATCAATTTTATTATGTACATATTATTGTTAATTATTGTATTGTGGTGCATGTATTGTAGTTGTAAACCACCCAGAGTGGCTTTGTTACTTGATGGGCAGTTTGAAAGTCAAACAAACATACAAACAGAGGTGGTCATGAACAGACTAATCCCTAAGCAGTTTGGATCCGTCTCTTGCCTCCAATCTAAAGAGAGGTATGGGTTCAAATCTGTAGTCCTCCTCTCAATATGGGTGGGTTCAAAGGATCTTCTGTTATTTCTGGGGGAAGAGGAGTTAGTCATCTGTTCCACCACGGCACTGGTCCCTTTCTGGAGCAGGAACAAAACTCAGGCCATCTACACCATCTCTTGCAGTCATTCCTATCTGAATCACAGAGCCATTCCTGCTCTTTAATATTCCATACATCTGAGGGACAATGAAGAAATTAGTTCTGTCATTAGTGTCAAAAGTGTGAGAGAGACTTCAGATAAATGCAACATAATCTGGGAGACTTGGGGTGGGGTGGGGTGGCTAATCTATCTGGATGGTGGCATATTAGATTAAATCTTCAAAAGAAAGAAAAACTGGACCTAAAATGCAACCTCAGGTCACATAATGCAGGGAGAGGCCTTCTCCAGGAAGGCCCAGGTTAGGCAAATGGTTCACACTTTCAGCAGCATTTGACTGTTGTTCAATTGTTGTGAGATCTGAGTAGTGAAACTGTTTGGGAGTCCATGAAACTCTTGAGGAGGTCAGGCCTTTTGGTTCAAAAGAGCCAGCTGAATGCAGCCAGCACAAGACCAGATTGCAAATGGTTCAATTCTCAGAGGTGTTGCTGTGACCAATTGTTGTGAGATCTTGCATATAGTTTTGGGAACACCTGTTCTCATGAGGAGGTCAGGACTAGTTCAAGAGCCAGCTGAATGCAGTCTGTGTGTGTCTGTGTGTGTCTGTGTGTGTCTGTGTGTGTGTGTGTCTGTGTGTGTTTCAGTTTCTTGGGTATGTGTGTTTTATTTTTATATTTGCTTTTTTAAAAATAGAAAAAGAACTAGCTCAGAGTCAGATGAATGCAGCCAGTGCATTGTCAGATTGCATTTTATAGATATGCATTTACAGGCATCTTCCTCTGAGGATGTGCAGACAGGTTGCTTGGAAGGTTGAAGCAAGCCTCCACTTAATTATGGAATCCTTTCCTGTCCTGCCTACTGACATTATCTAAGGCTTAGCTGAAGCCTCAAAAGTACTTAATATTTGTCCAAGGATAGGGATTGGACCTTTCAGCATTAAGGGTGTGGTATTCTGCCCCCCCCCCAACTGAATCCAAACATTTGGGGTGATTTTCACGCAGCATTTAATATAAGAGTTTGGAGGCATATGGGTAGCTACACAACACTAGGGAATCTCATATGACACTTGAATGTATCCTGTCATGGATTTTGGCTTGGTTTGGACACAGAAATGACCAGAGTGGAATTTCAGCCCTTTGCATTCTGAAAAACCTTTCCATGTCTTTCGATACCATTGACAGTTGTATCCTTCTGGGCCATCTTTCTCAAGTAGGTCTTTGGGGGGGTCAGGAGTCATTGTGGCCCCATTCCTTTCAGAAGGGACGGACTTAGAAGATGGTGCCAGGACGCTGCTCCCACAGTCATCACATCTCCAGTGCTTTTCAATATCTCCATGAAGCTTTGGGATAACTGCTGATTGTACTTCTACGTACCCCTTCTTTCCATCTGTTATTCCTAGGGAGGCTGTAGACCAGTGGTTCTCAGCCTTAGGTCCCCGGATGTTCTTGGACTGCAACTCCCAGAAATCCTGGCCAGCTTAGATAGTGCTAAAGACTTCAGGTAGTTGTACTCCAAGAACATCTGGGGACCCAAAGTTGAGAACCACTGCTGTAGACCCTGAGCATCAGGTGGCAAGTTGGGGGTGGACCAGGAAGAAAGTTTGAAGAATATCTAAGGATGGATGATAGTGAAAAAGCCAGAATATACATCTGGATAAGATGGTTATAAAGTAATTATGTTGTGGATTGTCTGCTGATCTGAATACAGGAGTGAAACTATGTGGGTAGGTCATCATTTGGGGCCTAACCTGAACACAGTGATGTGTTGGTAGATAAGAGTGATTACTATCGTCTATAACAACAGAAATTGAGTTTGTCTCCCTTATAGATGTTCAGATATCTGGGCTAGATTAAAAACTGATTGGCAGAGGACAACATCTATTCAATAACAGTTCAACACTGAATATAGCTAGCAATAAATTGGTGAGCTGGAAATGTCATATCATCTAGGATTTTTGCACTTTGGGGCTTTTTCACTGGGGGTGGGGTGGGGAGTATAGGGTCAAATTACAAGCAATGGCTCCTTCAGTTCCTGTCATGTTTTTGTTTTGTTTTTTAAATTTTTAGTGGGTGAGAGCATAGTACACATGAGAAGCACCACATGTGTGACAGAAATATTTAATACTCTCAGGGAGTTCCTGTTCCGGTTACACTGCAGCGAGACAACTTGATCAGTGCTGCAGCTTATCAAGTTGAATTCATCCAGATAAAAGGGACCCTAAGAGGGTTTTCTTGGAGAGGAAAGGAAGAAAAGGCAGTGCCTGCAGACCATTAAGGGAATTGTGGTGAACTTCTATGGATGCAGGAAAATGCCTTAGCTCCCACTGGAGGAATACCGACACCATTTGGCAAAGGCAGAAGCTGTTGGTATCGGAGAACTGTAGAAAGCTGTAAATATTTGGTGGGTTGTGAGTAAAACTGCTTTTATCCCTCTGTCTCTCTATGTGAAGCTTCTCCTTGGTGATTTGGAATCTTTTCTTCAAACAGGCACCAACCACCCCTTTGTGGAAGTGGCTTTTGGCAAATATATATTTATATTTTATAATGTATATATATTTTATTACTATTTATAATACTGTATCCTGTTGCTGGTCATTGACTGTAATAAAGTTTTGATTGGCAAATAGGTGTGAATGTTCTGAAAGACAAGCATACATCTGAAGAAGTGATCTTTCTTACATTTATTTTATGAATTTGCATTTCTGCCTATGGCTTTTTGTGGCCTCTTGAGGAAACTGCTTTTTGTTTTGTGCTTTCTGTATGTGGTGGATTTAAAGCATTGGGAAAAGCTGTTTTTCAAAGGAATGTTTATTTATTCTTTGATCTTGGATTGGCTCCATGTTTTGAAAATAACTGCTGAAGAATCTCAGTTCCATGCCTCTTTGATTCTTCCTTTATTCCATCCAGTTACTTCCATCGGTACTCCTTCCTTTTGGAAACTGAGTGGTAGAAACTACAATTACAAGCAATATTAACTCTTTGTTGTAAGCTACAAAAACACAATGAATTGGGAAAACTTATCAGAAGAGTTTGCCATTATAATTCTATGTGGATTACAGACAGACCCATCCTCTGAGATTTTTAACCCTGATTAAGGGTTAAATAATTACAAGAATTCTGCAGGATGAACTTGTGAAAAAACCTGAAATTAGTCTTGATCAGGAGATAGAGCCAGAACAGATAGCTGATTTTAATCTGCAGACAAATACAACAAGATTGGTGCAGGATAAATCTTTAGCTATGCCCAATTCACGAAGCAAGATAAACACATTTGCTTTACTCAATATGGATACAAAAAGAGGGAAAGTTTGGGACTCTTTCAGCAGCAGAGCAACTATCAAGAATGCTATCAAGATAAAAGAACAACTTATGAAATAACAGACTTGACAGGGAAAGAGAAAATTCAGAAAGATAATTTCTGGCTTAGTAAATCAATTACATTAAAATTATTTCTGTATTTTGATGGTCTAAAGCTACTAGTTGATTGGCAATGGAAAATGGAAATGTGAAAACCAACCTGAAGTATAAATAAATGTTAATTTGTTAGATCCTTAAAAGAATAGTGGTAGTTAGATACAGATAAGAACTTCTATGTATAAAGTGAAACCTGTAGACCAGGAGGTAGCTCTTTTATAATAGCCCAGAAAGTACTAACTTGAATTAGAGATGGCTTTTGAAATTAGGCACTCTTTTGAAGAATAGTTAAATATACCATGGATGACATTTAGAATATATGTAGTTAGCTAAAATGTATCCCTAAGTTTTTTTAGTATTGAAGAGTTGAACATTGAGATTGAATATACTGTTATGATTAGACAGGCTATATTTTTGTATTAGAAAATAGATGTAAGTAAAGATAGATGAGATGAGATAGTAAGGAAACTAAGTATGAAAGTATGTTCCTTTAAGTTGGGAAAGGAGATATGAATTATACTGGGCTGAAATGTTGGGGGAAATTGTGATTGAATTGGTAACACAACAGGAGACAAGCAACAAATTTGTTGTATTTGGTTCACTGTAGAAAATAAATTAATGTTTATTAAAAAGAAGTGATATTTAATATTCTCTTCTTCACCACACCAGCAAAAAGTTTGGTTCCTCCCTGTCTCCCCCCTCTCTCTCATGGGGAAGAAAAAGTTGGGAAGAAAGCAGCTGAGGAGAGAGATAAATTTTAAAATTTCTCTGCATTGTTCCTAATACCACTGCTTCCTTTATAGCAGAAATGAGAAACTCTTTACCACCACTGCCACTAAACTGGCCCCTGCAGCAACTGATGGAAATCAACATTTTTTTCTTTAAAACAAGAGGACCAGCCACCCTCAGTATGAATGTGTTTCTAAAACACATTCCTGCAATGACCAATTTAGCCACATAGATAGATAGATAGATAGATAGATAGATAGATAGATAGATAGATAGATAGATAGATAGATAGATAGATAGATAGATAGATAGATAGATAGATAGATAGATAGAATATGTGCTTTAGAGTACCCGTTGTAGAGCAAGGAATGCTCTGTAATACAATACAATTAATGGAAGATGTGGTTTGACTATGTCTTCATACATCCAGCAGCCTGTCATTACCTTTAAATGAATGAAATGATATAGGTGCATGTATAAACTTACTGTGTCATGAATGAAATTGACCTGAACTGATCTTGATGTGACTGTGCACTAGAGTGTGCAAAACATATTCTTTGGACTTATAGATACCAGAATGTCATGTCAAAATGAAACATCACAGCAAGCTATTATTATGCAACTAGGAATTCAAATTAATACTTTAAGCTGGCATATTTCCCCCCAGACACATAAAATATTCCATAATTTGTTTTCCAGGCTAGAACAAGAAATAGGAAAACTAGAAAGCGAGGAATCCCAGATATCTGCCAAAGAGCGCATCATATTAGAGAAATTAAAGGAGACTGAGAAGTCATTTGAAGACTTGCAAAAGGTAAGATTGAAAGAAAATAGGCCATCTAATCATATTGAGCAAAAGCTTGAAATATTGGAACAAGAAATGTTCTTTTTGTTGTTATGATGGTAGTAGTGAGGATGGTTTTCTCAATACCTTTACAGTATTATACTTTATTGAAGTGTTTATTTCCAACAGCAAGAATGTAGAAACAGGACTGAACAATCTTGTTGTCATTGGCAATCTAAGCTTAGAATTCTGGGAGTTGTGGTCCAAAACAGCAGGAGGACCGAAGTTTGGACATGCCTGCAGTACAGTATAGGAATGGAGAGTAGGGCTGGCCTCTGAATAGTGAGTAAAATTAGAAACAGGCTCTTCTCTGCCTGGATCGGGCCTATAATTCAACCAGTATCTGTGGCATTTACTATAGGATTCTGTGTAGGCTCTCCAGAGGTTTAGAAGAGATATCTAGAAGGCATTGTCATCAACAGATTGCAGACTTGAAAGTGAATATTGTTATTATTTCATTGAAATTGGCTATTTTAGGGTTATAGACATTAAGAATGGAATGAGGCTTAAACAGAAGTAAGCCTTAACTGAGGCTTAAGCAGAAGTTCTGTTGAATTGAATGGGGTTGCATCATAGGAATTTTGGAATTTTTGAGGGTTTCAAGCAAAATTCTTTAAAGAAGCAGTTTCTGGATTCAAGTAGTTTTATCCTGACTCATTCTTTAGCTGCAAAGGACACACACCCACACACCCAAAAAGCTTACAACTAGAGATTGGCATGAAATGATTTTTTTCCGTTTTGTTATTCGTTATTTGTTTTGTTACATAACGAAACAAATAACGACCCTAGGGGCAAATTTAACACGAAACGAACCAAACTGAGAAAAAATGGTTCGGTTAGGTTTGTTTCATTAATGGGGGGCGGAGATGTCTCCTACCTGGTGCTGGTCCAGAGGTCCTTTCATGCCGAGCTGCACGGACGGAGCTGGCAACTTGTCAGTGCCATCAAGGGACGTGGAGGGCTCAAGCCTCAGCCCAGCCCTGGGAGGAGAGATAAGAAGCAGGCTGCGTTTAGGCGGCCAGAGCAGCACAGCTTCGAAGCCACCCCCCTTGCGCCTCCCTGCCGTGGCCCGTTATCGCAGGGCCGATCAGGATGGGAGATAAGGAGGCCACGCTTAGGCGGCCAGAGCAGCACGACTTCAAAGCTGCTGCCCCCTGCACCTCCCTCCCGCGGCCCATTATCGTGGGGCTGATCGGCAGGGGAGATAACGAGGCCGCGCTTAGGCAGCCAGAGCAGCGCAGCTCCGGTGCCACTCCCCCCTTTATTGCTCCCACGCCCGTTCATAGGCACCCCCCAGCTCCGACCGGGCCCCAGTGGGCGCTGGGGAAAAATGGGTAAAAATGAATAATGAATTAATGAAACAACAAAATAATTTTTTCACAAAAAATCGCAAAAACGAAACAAAACAAAACAAACTCCTTAATGAAACAAAATTCCATTTTTTTATTCGTGTCCATCTCTAATAACAATTCAAAATGAACCAACAAAACGAATATTTGGGGGGGAGAAATTGGAAAAAAGAAACAAAATGAACCAAACCCTAAAACGAACCAAACCTAAGTGAATCCCCATTTTTTTGGTTGGTGCCCATCTCTACTTAACATCCTTAATTTCTGGCATAATATTTTCTAAAAATATTTCAGGTTTAAATGGTACAATATAGCCCAACATTTTTTGCAATATCTCACGTACCATTTTCCAATATCTTTTTGCTGTATCCCACCACATATGGTAAAAGGTCCCTTTTTTGTTACTACATTTCCAGCATTTATATGAAACTTTTCCATACATTTTTGCTAATTTTTGCAGTGTCATATACTATCTATAAAACATCTTGTATATATTTTCTTTTAATGTTGCCGCTTTTGTGAATTTTACATTACTCTCCCATAACTGTCTACAATGTGCTAATTCAATATCATGCCCTAAATGTTGGGCCCATTACACTGTACAGTCTTTCACTAGTTCATCCTGAGTTTTCCGTTCTGGCATATATTTATACATTTTCTGAATCAATTTTTCCTCTGTCCCCAATAACCTATCAAACTCAATTATCTGAATATCAAAGCCTTCTTTCTTATATTTACCAAACCTTGAAGTCAATTGTGAACTCGTCCACCAACCTAATGTCACTTTTTTATTTTGGAGTTCTTCCTCCAACTTTAGTTCGTTCTTTAATATCTCTTGATATCTCAGTAACTTATTTTCACTCATCAATATTGGTTGTGTAAATGCTTCCATATGAGACACCCCTTCTGGCCAAAAAAATTCTTTTCTCACCATATGGTTTCCAAAATGTTTCTGTTTAGCTTTCTGTATCACACAAATGCTTACCATCCCATGCTTAAGTCATGTCCTTCTAGTTTCAGAATTATTTCAGAATGTGATCCACTCCCTTATCCACATTACCAATCGGGTAGGCCACAGCCTACACTTTTAGACTCCCCCTAGATCAGCTCTAGAAGCATAGCTAGAAAAGATCTAGAAACATTACCCAAAAAAGATCTAGATTTTCTAGGTCCTGAACTAAAATTATATAGATCTAGCTATACTGCACAAAGTTCTTAGACAATTTTTTCTAGATCCCCTTTAAGATCTGTATAGGCATCTAGATATGGTTCTAGATTTGATCTACATCAGCTATAGAAGCTCGGGGGGTACTAGAAAAGATCCAGAAAGATTTTTCTAGATATGGTTCTAGATCTTTTCTAGAATCCTTTCCTAGACCTATTCTAGATTTTAATCTAGAATGGCTCTAGAAATCATATCTAGAAAGAGATCTAGAAAGGATTCTAGAAAAGATCTAGAACCATATCTAGAAAAATCTTTCTGGATCTTTTCTAGATTTGTATCTAGAACTCTTCTAGAGCCTATCTAGATAAAATCTAGAACATATCTAGATGCCTATCCAGATAAAGAACTAAAAGGGATCTAGAAATGGAAAGTGCCTGATGGAATGGTTTTAAAATAGAATCCCAAGGGGTTCCATATCCAGATGTAGATTCAGATCTGGGTAAAAATCTCTTTATGATATTTTTACCATCTTTTTCTAGATCCAGACTTAAAAATATATAGATCTAGATATACTGCACAACATTCTTAGACCATCACTAGCTTTATGGTTTTAGCAATGTTTTAATGACCATCAATATTAACTTTTCCATCTTTTTATTAAGATATGAACAGAAAATATGTACCACACATTTTAAAAACACAGGTTTCAGAGCAAAATGGCTTCTTCAGGCAAAAGTCATTATTTAGTATGAACTTCCATGGCACTATGTACTGTAGCATTACCATGCTTTGCCCAAAGCCCTTTCACAGACTATTGACAAAAAGCATCACTTCTAATTTTTCTCTTTCGCTGCCACCAACTAGTTTTGCTAGTAAATTAATGCTTTCAGACTGGTTTTGAATTGAGTAAAATAAATGAAGTTTATTTATTACAAAGTAAAATGAAACTCATAAAGTGCAAGCAAAAAGGAAGAATATAGCTCAAATACCCTATAAGTTTGGTTACAGACAAAGTTGTTCTCATGCGCACCATGTTCTTAAGTTTACAGACACTCAGCACTTAGTTTTCTTCACAGAAGTTCTAAAATCCAAACTCTTCTTTCTCTAGTCTTTGACTGTCTCTCAATCAGACCCTATCTATCTTTTTTCAGTAAGTGTAGGTCCCTAACTGTTACCTTCTCTCAGACAGTGTCACTCCCTTGTCTGAACTCTTCAGTGCTCCCTCAGGGCCGGAACTCCCAAATGTCCTGCCTGGCTAGCATGAGTGTTCCAGGCAGTTCTTCTAGGGATGTTTTTTTTTTTTTCCTGATTTTGAACACTTCATACAATTTCCCTGCATTTTCTGGCTGTACAAAAGTGAGAATCTTCACAGTCCACGTTCTATCACAGGACAGCTTATAAACTAAACTGGATAATGAATTAGTGAATAATGGATTAACGAAACAACAAAATGAATTTTTTTGTGAAAATTCTCCAAAAAGAAACAAAATGAACCAAATTCCTTAACGAAACAAAACAAAACACCATTTTTTCTATTCGTGCCCATCTGTACTTACAACCAGTAATATACAGAACAAAAACATTAAGGAATACAAAAGGGGAAGGAAGAATGCAAAATCCTCAAGATTAATGACCAACTAGGATGGAACCTCCAGTGAATTTCCTAATTTCTGCCTCTGCTGAAGCCTGTAACTTTTTTTAAGAATTAGCAACAATATTAGATATACAGAGAGAAGTTGGATATTTTGGTGGATGAAAGATGATGGATAAGTGTCAAAATGTACAGTATGTCAAAAGCAAGAAAGAGGGTGTGAGTGTTTGTGTGACTAGGCCCCACCTATCAACATGCCCTGTCTGTGATCATCCACCTATTGCCACCTGGGTCCGTGAGAGACTAGGAAGTGGCCTACTGCTGCTTCATAGAGATGCCATTGTTAGTTTTGATAGAAGGCCTGCAAAGCATGTTAAACAGTAAGAATTTGTTTTAGAATATGCATTATGTCAAAAATGATTCATTCCAATATTTTTTTTCTTTTCAGAGCTTCTCACACCAAGATGGAGGTAAGTGTTTCTTTCTTCTGCTATTTCCACTCTCATACTGCTGAGGCAAGTGTTTCCCTGCCTTCAGTTGTGGTGGAGAAAGGATGATTAAAATACAGAGAAGGATAGGCAAAAAAGGAAGGAAGGAAGGAAGGAAGGAAGGAAGGAAGGAAGGAAGGAAGGAAGAAAGAAAGAAAGAAAGAAAGAAAGAAAGAAAGAAAGAAAGAAAGAAAGAAAGAAAGAAAGAAAGAAAGAAAGAACTTCTTACCTTGACATGTCTAATTCTGAGAGTAATTAGTTAATGATAGAGAAATAGCCATCCTAAATTTGTTGGTTAGTTGTTAGGGGATGGAAGAGGAGATCATACTTGCAAAATTACTGTTTTCCCCACCTCTAGTATTGAGAGGGTAACATCAGTGGAGGTCACCAGGGAAACATTACCACCTAAACACATACCAGTTTGATCTCAGTGGGCAATGAAAGGGGATTTAAATGTTCCTATTCATAGATGCTAAAATATTTGAGGCAAGGATGTGTGTGTGTACACATGCATACATATGTGCATAAGAATGTCTAATTATTCATGTGTGGCTCTGGGCCAATGATGGATGCAATCACTTGATGCAAAGAAGGTTGTGCATCCATCAATATGTGAAGATTTTGTTTGTTTTTATCATATATATGTATTGTGCTTCAAAATAATTCTGCCTGAAAGATGGAGCAAGCAACGTCCCTATGTGGTTAATGCCAGTAGTAAAATTTGTTCAATTTTAGATCAAACCTCAGATCAGACTAATGTCTCTTAGAGCAACAGAAGTTAAATTTTTGAATCCTGCTACTTGTATTTATCACCAAATACTTCTATACTAAATGCATTTGAATGAAGTAAATCTTACTAAGTTTTGTGGTGTGTTCCTAGAGGGCTGGCCATGCTGGTTTAGAATGGTGGGAGATGTAGTCTAATATATCTGGAAGGCACCAAGAAAAATCACGATAAAATAGAATGTAAACTACCAGCGGTGTGGGGTTTTGAAAAGCTGCTGTAGTCCATTCGGTAAGAATCCAAAATAGCAAAAGCAAGACACTTTGAGAGAATGAAAAGGGGACAACATGGATTTGTAATTTATTTTATTTGTCTACAAGCATTTGAGTAAGGACTGGAAAGGCTAAAACATTTGGGGGTCCTTAGTCTGAAAAAAAGGTGCCTGAGGGGGGATATGATTGAGACATACAAAATAATGCAGGGCATGAGTAAAGTGGATAGAGGGACTCTCTTCTCCCTCCCACAAAAAACCAAAACTAGAGGACATACACTCAAATGGAGGACTGGGAGAGTAAGAACAGACAAAAGAAGGTATATTTTTTCACCCAGCACATTGTTAGTCCATGGAGCTCCCTGCAACAGGATGTGGTGATGGCATCTGGCCTGGATGCCTTCAAAAGGGGATTGGATAGACTCCTGGAGGAAAAGTCCATCACAGGTTACAAACCTTGATGGAGCTGTGTAATCTCCAGGCTTAAATCCAGGGTACTTCAAGGGCCAGATGCAGGGGAGTGGTATCAGGAGACAGATATCTAGTCTCATCCGCTCCCAGACGCATTTGGTGGGGCCACTGTGAAATACAGGAAGTTTGACTAGATGGGCCTTTGGCCTGATCCAGCATGGCTGTTCTTATGTTCTTATATTCTTATGGTTTCCAAAATTAGATGAGGCTTCCTTAGAGAAGTTGGAGTTGTCCTGCCCAAGGTGAAAAACCTAGTAAAACACACAACTGCTATTGCCAGACATGGGGCAGGGATGTGCAACATATGGTGATATGCCATAAATAATAGTTTTGTGTCTTTATTTGTGGGAACAATCATTAGAGTCAAAGATTCATTCAAACCTTTATTTATTGAGCATTTTGAATGTCTGCATTTTGAATTAAGTATAATAATAATAATAATAATAATAATAATAATAATAATAATAATAATAATAATAATAATAATAATAATAATAATAATAATAATAATGAGCAGCAGCACCCTCATTCATGTACAGAATGCATCATTTATGGATACTCATTTATGGATTCTCTTGATCTGTTGATGAATTTTTCCCTATTCAGTCATCCTGAAAACTAGGTTAAATAAACGTGTTCTAGATTCTTGGAGCATTGCACCATTCTCCTCACATGCAACGTGACATTCTGAACCTCTGTACATGAAAGCACCTTATACTGCCCAGGGTTCTAGAAAAATCAACATTCTGGACCCGTATGGAAAGTTTCCATGTATAGAGGAGTATCTTCAAAAGTTTATTTCCTCAGAAAATTGGTGGTTAATAGAAATAACAGTTGTAGTGTGTTCCCTGCCCTGTCACATGCTTATTGAATTCAGGGTAATGTCAAGTAATCAAAAAAAATATCCCCCCCCAAAAAAATGATTTTCATGGCCTCCACATGTTTCTCGGCTTGAGGGAAAAACAACTGGAAAAACTGGAGAAACACTACTTCCGGAAACTTCCGGTGGTTCTCCTTGAAAAGAAGTCATGCCCTCCCATGTCCTTCCTTACTAAAACGAAGTAGACTTCTGGTTCCTTTGGACTGTGTTTCTGAAGCAAAATTATTTTCTGTATCCTTAAGGCCTTTCCACAGTCAATCCAACCTATATTTCAGGGCGTTTGAAACTTTCTCCATGTCAGGACAGGGTCTGCAAGGAGGACAGAGCATCAGCACCTTCCCTCTCCCTCATGTGTTTATTTAACCTATTCTGCATTTTGTGTATGCCTTATTTGTTGTTGATGAGGCATGATTGCCTATGGACAGCTCAGAAAAGCTGTTTATGAAAGAAAGCTGTCTGCAGCCTTTGGGTTATTTGTTTGTTTGTTTTGGATTGCAGCTTCCAAAACCCGTAGCCAGCATAGCCCTCAGCATGGGGTCCTGGTTCAAAAAGAACATATCCATGATGTGTCTGTCAATAAGACCTGAAATACTATAAAGACCATTAATCAAAAAAAAGCTTTTGAACTTATTACTATACTTTTTTGTAATCAGTGAACTGTTTATTCTGTGGCTTGCCTTCTTCAAATTAGACTCTACTGCTCACATGTCCCCTGAAAAATCAATATAAGCATCTTGTGCCAACAGGCATCAACATAGTTACCATGATATCTGCTGTGTAATCCCACTACAATTCTAGTATAACATTCTGGTTTGCATGGTTATATTCCTCAGCCAAAGATTTCCTGATTACTACATCAGTGTTTATTTAATGGGCTATTTATTGTGAATTTAGATGCAACCCTTCAGGAAAACGTCCAGAGCAATTTACAAAGTTTCAAAACACATTAAAAGAGATTTAAAACATATACACTAACAAAATTTAAATTTAAAGCAGCCCAGAACTTGGGCACATAATTTCCAAAAAAGCAATTCATTACTTTTACTGCCACTGCCATCATCTGTGGTGTAATGGAGCCAGGACTTGCAGAAATCAAACCCCAGGACTTTCTGAGCAGCAGAAACTATGACACTGTAGGCGCCTGGAGTAGGGACTGGCAAACCACTCCACTATTCCTGCCAAGAAAACTCCATGGACATGGGGTCACAAAGAATCAGTTATTACTGTAACAACACACACACACACACACACACACACACACACACACACACACACACACACACACACACACACACACACACACACACACACCTGCTCTATCCCTGCCTGAGCTTAGCTGCAATCCTCAGTGTCACTAGGAAAGAAACCGATTTTGCTAAGAACAATACATTGCTTCAAGCTATTTCGATTGTAATGCAAATGTATCTGACATAGTCTTGACTGGGCTAAGGCCCATTAACTTTAAAGAAAGTTGACAGATAGCTCAGTGATTTAGGTATCTGGCTGCAGTGTCAGTGGTTGGGAATTTGGGTCCCCATTGGGCCTCCTGCAAGTAGATCCAGCCTGTGTTGTCTCTGGCAAGCTACACAGTCCCAGGGTGCCCCCCAGAAGAAGAGAATAGTAAACAATTTCTGAGTATTCTCTACCTGGAAAACCTTGAAAAGGGTAACCACAACTCATGCTTGCATTGATGGCACGTGATTATTATTAACTTGACAATAGACCTGGTCTTCACTTGATATCTAGCAAACTACTTGTCTGTATTTTTGATTATTATGGAAGTGGGCTGAATATGAGGACTGTCATGATGAACACTAGAGGTATATACTCGTGTTTTTTGACTGCAATTCTTCAGGAATTCCAAGAATTACAGCCCACAAGTCCAAATCTGCACACCTATAGGTTTTATCCCTCCAGCCTTTCCTTCTTATTGTTGATTTGTTTTTAGTTTGTTCTTAAAGAAGCTGTTGTGGTGGTTCCTGAGAGGCTTGCTGCCCATGAAGCTCAACAGAGAATACCTCCCCGCCCCTGGCAAAAAAATGACTGCTGGGAAGCGCCACAGCAGCTTCATTATTTAAAGAAATCAGCAACGAGAAACAAAAAAACCACAGAAGCTGATGGTGCAGATAAATAACCCAAAAGCCCTTGTGGGTAGATTTGAGTTTGTGGTCTATGCTTCCCAGGGTTCTTGGGAACTTAGAGGAACTGCGATGGAGAGAGATGAAAACAGCACACCTAATGAGTACTGTGCTGTACAGTACTTGCACATTTATTTTATCAATTACTAGTGGTATTACTATTACTCTTATTACTAGAGTTATCATTCATTATTAGAAGAGTATTTTATTAAATAACATGCAAATTTGGGGTTAAATTACCCTTAAACTCTTCTTAAAGTACACATAAAATACCAAAATAATAAATAAGATGATGAAATGGCAAAGAAATCTTGCCCGGTGGTCCTGTTCCCCCATGCAAAGTTTTAAGTTACACTTAAAAGGGGATAATATCACCAATCAAATATCTTTTGTTTGTTTGTATGTGTGTGTGTTTGTCCCTCATTATTAGCAAAAGAAATACAGTATGTTATTGACAACATCCTTATTTATAATCAGAGCTTAAAATGTTACTTTCAAAAGGAAACTCATACTGGGTTATTGTAAGAGCCTGCAGCTTCTGCCAGAAAGCAATTCATTGTGTTATGCATTACAGTGACCCCCCGCCATTTCGCGGTTCAGGTATTGCGGTCCCACTACATTGCTCCACGCCGCCCCCACACCTCCGAGAAGCCTCCGGGGTGCATGGGAGGGTGACGGGGGGGTCGGGTCGCTCCGCGCCACCCTCCCACGTGCCCCGAGAAGCCTCAGGTCGGTCCGCGCAGCCCTCCCATGCACCCCGGAGAAGCCTCGGGGCCGCGCAGGCAGGCGGCGGCGGGCAATCAGGTCACTCTGCGCTGCCCTCCCACACACCGCCGAGAAGCCTCGGGGCCAGGCAGGCGGGCGGTGGCGGCGGGAGGTAAGATCCCTTTGCCACCGTGGCGCGCCGCTCAATCGCCCCCGCCCCCACCCCACCCGCTTCCGCATATCGCGGATTTTCATGCATCGCAGGTGGGGTGGGTCCCTAACCCCCGCGATCGGCGGAGGTTTACTGTAGTAGCTTTTGAATTAGCCATTGTTACTACAGTATATGTCTTATAATTTGCTATTGCTAAGCGCTGCTTACATTACTTCAAGGCTCTGATGCAGCCATAGGTTCACTAATATAAATGGCCATTTGAATAAATGATTCACCTGTGGTGCCACTTGTACTTTTTTTCCACACGAAAATTCCATAAATCCCCAATCTGATTTCACCATCAGCTTCTCCAGTGTTTTAGGGAAACTTCAGAGCTTTCACATAGGTATCCATACACTGGTGACATCTGTACAGCCAAGAAGAAAGAGACAGACAACAGTCTTTTCAATAATGGTGTTTTGGCCACAGTTTTGTCACATTTCACCTTGTGTAGTACTTGGGACCAGACCAGATCCCCTGAGAAAAATTGTATGCTTAAATATGTTGCTAAGTAACAACCTGTTTTCACCCCTGGCTCAAACTGGCATTTCCAGAATATGTGAAGAAGACTCCTTCCACAGAAGTCAGATGTGGTCAGGGCTATATGTCTTGATCACTTCTGTCTGCAGAGGACCCTAAGGTTCCATTTGCTAAAGTGCCCTATCCTGCCCACTTCTGTCTGTTGAGATTCTGCAGTTCCTGATGGGACCCTCAGTTGAAACAACCTTTCAAAACCTGGAAATCTGAAAGCTGGATGCTGGCATAAGGGAACATCTTCAAGAATACCAAGCATTTCATGATACCTGCATCCACCCTGTCCAGAAAAAGTGGCTCTAGACACCATGGCCAATCCAAAACATGCCTTACTTGTATCCACCAGCTGTACCTGACTTTTAAGTCCATTCCCAGAACCAAAACTTCCCACCAAAATGAAACAATGAAAAGTCCTTTGTCACCTTAAAGACTTTGAAGTTCTGCTTATCATAAACATTGCAGCCCATTCTGTCAAGTCCATGGTGTAAAGTGTCTGAAGACTGACCTTTACATACAGTTGGGCAGGGTAGTGTGTTCAATATGGTAGTAATCAAAATGCAAACGGTATGTTGATTACTTTTATAGTAGTTCAGCAAATAGTGATACGTGATCAGCACATCCAAGTGAGGTTTAACACTTGAATGAGGAAGAAAAGTCTTTGTCTAAGTTACCTGAGGGCGTGGTTACACTATTGAAATAAATGAAGAGCAGGATTTTTGAAATTGATGTAAATTCATATGGTAGTCATGTATTTTACGGTCAGCACGTTGATCCTCTTGGAACAGTTTTTAATCCGAGTGTAAGGTATGTGGTATATTATTTGAGGGGGCTACGTGGGCTTTTAAAAATCATTTTATAATTGGCAGCATGAGAGCACCAGCTTCCTGTGTGATGCATTCTCCGAGTTAAATGTCTGCACACACACACAAACTAAACTAAAAACCTCATAAGAACATAAAAACCAATAGCTCTGTGGAAATGATATCACATCAGCCTGGAAAACCAGTTTTGAGGTGTTTGTCCTGTACCTGCTTTTCCTTGTGCTGGCTGCCTGTTACAACCAATTGCTACTGCCATCACTATCACTTTGCTCCAGACAATGAAAGCCATATTTATCTGCTTGTGGTGTGACTTTTAATGTTTAAAACAAACATTTTCAAACTGGGAGGCTATTCCAGCCCACTCCACACTTCCCTAGAGGAAGATTGGAAAAACAGACAGGTCAAAAGAATTTAAAGTGCTTTTCCCAGTCCCTCATCATATTTTATTATTTATTTTATTTATTTATTCTTAACTGGGATATCACTAGATTTGTGTTCCAGATGGGGGGGAAATAACACATTAGACTACAAGGTTATCTTCCAGACCAAAAATCTGTGATCTTGGCATCCCCTCAGACACAGTATACTCTAGCACCACCGAACACACTGAACACACATTTTATAATCAAGTTAGAATAAACAGTCCCTGTGCAGGTGTTATAAGAAACAAAACAAAAAAATCCACCACCACCCCAGTCTGTATGTCACATAAACATATTTATGAATCAGGTTCAAGCCTTCTAAACCCTAACCTAAGCAAACCCAGAAGTATTTTGACATGTAACCACAACAAAAATGAAAAGAATTTAGTCTGTAGATCCAGAAGTTGAGTCATGGCAACTGGACTTCTTTTCCTATTAGGTTGACCAACCTCTACATTGGTTTCTCCCCTTCTAAAACCAAAACTTAGGCACAATCTGTCTCCTATTTGTCATGTTGGTCTTTAATCTATCCCCAGAAGCATCAGGGCCACTTCACACATGCACCAGGGAGGCCACTGCTAACAACCCATGCTTAATGGGTATTGGGAGGGGTTGCAAAGTTGTGATTTTAACACACACCCCAGGCAGTGTCCATTTAATGAGCCTATTCAGACCAGGATGAAATGAAACCAAAATGGAGCATGAATTGGAGGTCTCCTACTACCCTTCCTCAGACTGAAGAATCTAATTAGAAGAGCAGTGAAATGTTTCAACCTAACAAGAAAAGAAGTCCAGTTGCCATGACTCATCTACCACTTAACTTTTCCTGGATGACTGAGAATTAGGGATGGGCAGGAAATGAAAAACAAAATGCTGTTTTAGCATTTCGTTACATAATGAAAAGAAATGAAACGAGGAAGCAGCATTTCATTATAGATGAAACGAAACAGTTGTTTTTGCATTGAAATGAACCTTTTTATTCCATCGTTTTCTGAGGATTCCTACCAAGCTGTCAGTGGCTGGACCCCTTTAAACCTGGCCCAGTCGACACCAGGGAGACCTGCTGGTACCGATTGGGCCAGGTTTAAAGGGGGTCAGCCATTGACAGAGCGGCAGGAGCCCTGAAAAAATGGTGGGGAGGGCAGATCACCGGAACTGCCCTCCCCACCATTTTCTGAGGGCTCCTGCCGAGCCGTCAATGGCTGGAGCCCTTTAAACCTGGCCGTCAGCACCAGCCATTTTGTTTCATTTCATTTAGTTTCATATGATTTTTTTAAAATGTAAGAAATGAAACAAAACAAAACAGGGGTGAGCATGAAATGAACCATTATTTTTCCATTTCGTGCCCATCCCTACTGAGAATCTTCACAGACACTTAGCCTGTTGATATAAACCAGTTTGGGGGTGGGGGGGGGGGGAAGGGGGGTAGAGTGGAACCATAATTGCTGAAAGATATAGAAAACACAAAAAAGACTAATAGAAGAAGTTGGTCAGATTCTTCTAAAGCAGCAATCATAAAAAATACAAAAGTTGGATGATAATACCAACTTCACAAGATGAGTTGATTAATGAAGGCAGTGAAATGTTAAAAAGCTCTATTCCCGGATCAAGCCATGGGAGACTGAGTTCATCTTGTTGATGTCATCCTTACTGAGCAATTTTTACACTGAAATTTTTACATTGTTTCTTCAGGTATGCAAGTAATAGGGTATGTAGGGCTTTAAAAGTAAGCACTCACACTTGGAATTGTGCTTCTAAGCTGCCTATACGCTTACCCAGAGGTAAGCTCTTCCCTTCCAAGGCATCCAAGCTTCTTCCTCAAACAAGGGGAGCCGAAGGCTGCTCTCCGCAACCACTATCCCCAGAGCTGATTTTGACAGGTTGGACCTGTCAAAGTCAGCTGTCTGGCGGGAAAGCAGAAAGCAGCCTTCAGCTGCCCTTGATTGCAAGGGCGTATCTAGGGGTGGTGGTGGAAGGGTGCAGTTGCCCCAGGGTGCAGCAGTTGAGGGGGCACCTGGAGGGGGAGCAGCAGGAGGAAGCCGTGTGCCCTGCAGTCCTCCTTTCTGTGGGCTAAGGCTTGGCGACAGGACCCCCTCCGCCACTTCTGACGCCGCATGCCAGGTGAGCAGCGAAACAGGCAGGCAGGCAGGCAGGGAGTGCAGTGGCTGCGGCAACCTCCTCCTCTTCCTTGCCTTGCTTCAGGCCACTGCGGGACAGGAGTAAGGCGCACGTGCACTACCGTGTGCACACACACAAACACCCATCCGCCCATCACCATCCCGTGCACACGCGCATGCTCCCACCTGCAAGATTGGGGCCCTGTTGCTGGGTGGGTGCAATGCGGTGGGGGGCGGCAGGAGGGGCACAAAAACGAACTTTGCCCCCAGGCGCTCCAAATCCTTGCCCTGCCTCTGCTTGATTGAGGGGGGTTGGGACAGCCTTCCCATAGGAATGCATTGAAAACCTATTAATCAATCCTCTATGGAATGGATTAATTTATTTTCAATGCATTCCTATGGGAAACCACTGTTCAACTTATAACTTGATCAACTACCGAATTAATGTCATAAGTTGGAGTACCACTGTATGTTGTTCCAACACTGGCATAATATACAGTACAGTGGTACCTTGTATAAAGGAATTAATTCGTTCCAAGTAAAATTATGTTAAGCAAATTTTCCTTTATACAAATTCCCATAGGAATGCATTGAAAATGGTGTAATCCCATTTTTATGTTGTACGGATTTTCCCCATAGGCGATTCTGTTAAGCAAATTTCCCCTATCTCCGGAATTTTTTATGTTGTACAGATTTTATGTTATACAAGCTGTTTGTTATACAAGGGTCCACTGTATTTGCTTTTGCCTATGCCAGTGGTGGCAAACCTTTGGCACTCCAGATGTTTTGGACCACAACTCCCAGAATTCCAACCCTGTATTGCCAATGACAAAGGACTGTGGGAGTTGTGGTCCAAAACATCTGGAGTGCTGAAGGTTTGCCGCCAGTGGCCTAAGCGACCTTGAAAGGCGGCCCCATATATGTGTTCAGTAATCTAGCTTGGAGGTTGCATGCTCATGGACAATCACATCCCAGGTTTCTCTGTTCAGGAAAGTCCTATTGTCTTAATATGTTTCAGAGTCACACTTATTTCTGTAGCCTGCTTCATACTCTTTTGATGGAGGAAAATAAATTGCACTGCATTAAAACCCAGGAAAATGTAATTACTGCAGCTATGTTCACAACAAACTCCAACTAGTACATAGACACATTTTGGATGCCAAAATAAATTAAATCCTCTATCAGATTATAGCAGAAAATCATAAATAAAAGATATATTTTATTTAATTGGGAAGGATTCGAACTCCTGTATTACCTATGGAGGCTACCGCTTATGTTACAAATACATGACAGATTCCTGATTTTATTTCTTAATTTTTGTATCATAAAAGGTTGATTCCTGCTTGATTTATTTTTATTTGCCAGTCACTGGCTGAACAAAAAGTAGAACTTCATAAGCATGGTTTTTGTACACATTCAGCTAAAAGGGTTTTAGTCATCTGCTCTTTCCTAACCACCATCCCCTCAGCTAGACTATTGAATGGAAATAAAAGCACAGTGATTCTGCATTTTGCATGCTTTGAGCCAGTTATCTGGCACAGAGCTTCTGACGTCTATTGTTTGGGTGCTGCGTTAGAAACTCTGCTGCCTAAGCAGTGCATCCTCTGGGGTCCATAAGGCTAAATCTAACTCTATTTCCTATTCTCTGAATACCAGATGCAGTAACTTACATTTGCTCCCAGATCCCCGAACTCACAACCCTCTATTCACGAACAACAGAGCCAATTGCTGGGAAAGACAGGACAAGCAGGGTGACGGGTAAGTCTCAATGGAGCACCCTTTATTATTTGAGCCTTCAGAGCAGGTGTTAAATTTTTTTCAGACATAGCAGATTTTTTGGGACTATCGCCCAGCTAGAGTTTAAACACAAGTAAACAGTTGGTGACTTGTGAACAACTTAAAGAGAGCTTTCTGGGTGTTGTAAAAATGTATTATGGGGCAAACAGGATGGTTAAAGCTGAGCTCCTTCTTAATTACTTGCTTGCTTTATTATTTTGCCATCACAAATCCAAGTTAAAACAATGCAACAATAGAAGCTGTTTCAAAGAGGTAGATAAGCAGTCGAAGGTAAAGTTCAGACATTTGAGGACATGGGCAGCAGGGTGATCAGGCAGAAGTTAGCTGTGGCCTACTTCTAGAAGAAGTTGTTAGGCGCCTCTGAATGCAATCCACAAAAAGAAGTTTGCCAAAAACGTGGACATGCAGATGTTCAATTCTTCTAAGAGGTAGAACCCAGATTGCACCTGATGCTCAAAAGCACTTGGTCAATTTCTCTTTTGCCACCTGGGATAGCAAGGTCCCACTGGCTGGCAGCTGGGACCCCACCAGTAGTCAGGACGCCTTTTTTTAAATTACTGTTTTGTACTTAATTCCAACTCCAAGTTCTGGCTTGGCCTCTGAGCTGCTATGCACTTTAAAGCTGGGTCTGCCAGTGCCCCTAAGAACAATAGTTCTTGATCATTACAGTTATTCCCAGTATCAATTGGAGGGGGGGAAGCAAAGTGAAAATGTGGCTGTTCTCCAGCTCCCAAAATTCAAAGACACATGAATTAAAGAAAGTTGAAACAGTTGATGTCAGTCTAGAAAACAATTTCGCTATTATGTGAGTCTCCTGCATCTGGGGAGAAAAAACAGCTCCTTATTACAAAATGAATGTGGTGGTAGGGAGCGTTGGTCAAAAGATAATCAGCCTGCAATAGTGGAAGAATCCTTCCTAAGAATGACTTCTATACTTAGGATGCAGTTCTAAGAATGGATATTAGGAAGTATGGCTCACTAAACTTCATGCATTTAAGCTTCTTACTGATAACCTGGGGGATGTGAGCAGGAGACATACCTCGGTACCTATTAAATAAAGGACATTTTTATTAAAATGAATCAAAAAGTGAACCATTTAAAACCCCTCAAGTGGTATGGTACTGTATGTTTTTAGAATCAGTAGAGTGGCGCAGCCAGTAGTGATCTAGCCCAGTGTTGGTGAACCTATGGCATGGGTGCCAAAGGTGGCACTCAGGGCCCTTTCTGGGGGCACCCGACAATGGCCCTTCACAGCCACCTGTATTCAGGTTAAATAGCTGTATTGGCACTTTGTGAAAAATTAGTGGGTTTTGAATTGCAGTTTGCGCACTTGGTCTCTAAAAGGTTCGTCATCACTTATCTAGCCCCACAGCCCTAGAAACTGATGTGTCACAGTCATTCTCTGTTGTAGATGACTTATTTGAAAAACTAAATGTTGGGAACAAACAAGGGAGAACAGCGTGTAAGCTTCTCAGGGTCAAAAGTGCCTTGTGCTGCTGCCTGGCACACTGTTGTGAACCCTGTGGCCATGAAACAGGTTTTCCTTTAAGTGTCTGAGGGCTCAACAATCAGATACTGATAATTACCAAAATAACCTTAGTTGCATCATTTTTGCCATTATTTGGACTGTTTCCAAATTTTTCAGTCACACACGACCCACACCTAATATCAATTCATTTGCCTCAGCAATCCGTTTATTACCTATTTTTTGCCAGGATAGCAAGGGCGTGGTGTGGGAGGGGAGGGGTGCCCTGGGCACAGCAATTAGTGGGTGCCAGATCGCCTACTGCCCCCCTCCCCCCTCCCCGCCATCTCCAATTCCCGAGTAAAGGGGAGGGAGGCCACTGTGTTTGGCCTCGCCTCCCCGAACCTTGCTGCCTTGGCCACGGGGGTGGCCTGGCTCAGCGCCCCATCCACCCGGCAGCATGTGAATGGCCCCGAGGGTACAGGGTGGCCACTGTTGATGTGCCGGGCCATAGAGGGGGAGCAGGCAGCGTACTGGCTGGGGCTGCTGCTGCTGTGGCTGGAGGTGGAGGGCACTGCCGGGGGTTGTGGAGCGGCATCTCCACCCTGGCGTGCCTCGACAACCTGGGGTTGTCTCTGTGGGGTGGGACGATGCAGCGAGGGGCCAGGGGGTTCGCCCTCCCTGGCTTGGAGCTGCCCGGAGCTGCCTGGTAGGGTAGCCTGGGTGAGCCGGGTGGTCTGCTTGCCAGTGGGGGGTACCACTGCCATGCCCTTCTCCGTCCAAGGTGGTGGTGGGGTGTGCTGGTGCCATGGGAGGGAGGACACCCTCTGGGCTGCTCCGGCAGGCCAATAGGGAGTGGCAGTAGGTGGGGCTTGCTCTCCTGTGTGTTGACCCGGGGGGGTGCAAAAATTGACTTTTGCCCCAGGCTCTGGAAGCCCTAGCTATGCCTCTGCAGGATAGTTGTGTTTAATGCCCTGATGGTCTGTATCACTTCATTCCTTTCTGTTTCAGCTGCTGTTGATTTGTTCACATTGCAGAGGGGTCAGGATTTGGGGCACTGTAGCCACCTCATATCAACCTCATTCATACTGTTTTTATTTTTAAAGGGATATGGATAAATCGCTAGTAGCAGCTGCCTCTGCTGTACCAAAAAGAACATTGCTCAGAAAAAGACAGCCCCTCCCATGGGTGCAGGAGAACTTGATTTGAATTATAAAGAAAGGAACACTACATTAATGTCTCCCCTCTCCTTTTTTTAACCCTGCTCTTCACAATACATAAGTGTTTTAAAACCCACTTCCTCCTCCCAACACTGTTTGAAAGGGGAAAAAACAATGAAAGCCAAGAATTGAATGGGAGAGATGTGCAGAGAAATAAGGGAAAGGGGATGAGAGAGTAAAGGGGGGAACAAAAAAGGGGGAGGAGGAATGGAGGCTCCAGCCACTTTATCAATATATCACTTTTGTAATTTAAAAAAAGCTCAAGAGGGGACTGATTGTCCCAAGAAGAAGCAGAGATAATAAATCAATGCAAAAGTAAAGGACAGTGTGGCTTGATATGATTAAACAGAAAGAAATGTAGTGATACAGTTCAAAACAACAATGATATATAGTAAATACCAAGTAACCACTGGAAAAATGTATTGGTACAACAAAAGGATGTAAAGAATCTATATAACTTGGGTTCATTTCTCACATGTGACTGAGCCCTAGAAGTGATTATTTTGTTACTTCTGTGTAATGAAGAATTAAGAGTTATTTTAAAAACTCTAAATGTAACAGTAGTTATTTTGGATAATAGACATGGGGACGACCAGAAAAAATGACGTTTCGAGTTTTTGTTTGTCGGAACGGGTCTGTTTCAGGTCGTTTCCGTTTGTCGCAAAAGTTTTTAAAAATTTGTCGTTTCCGTTTGTCGTTTGTCATTTTTCATTTGTCGTTTCTACCGTGATTTAGCGCGATTTGACTTCCCAGACCATAGGGGCGTCCTGCAATCAAGGCCGGCGCTAGGTGTTTTTAGGCGGGGCGGGTGGGGGCAGGCGAGCGGGCGGGCAGCGGCCACGGGCGAGTGGGCGGGCAGCGGTGCGGGGCACAGGTGGGTGGTGGCGCGGGCGGACGGGCGAGTGGGCAATTAGGATATCACTTAGGATAGAGGTTCTGTTCTTGGCTTGCACCCCAAATGTGTGTGTGTGTGTGTGCAAGCAAATTGAAGTTGGGAAAATAGAAAATAAATGGTAGTATATAATATATTTTTAAAATAAATCCACACCTCCCACTCCC
This sequence comes from Phrynocephalus forsythii, assembly GCA_029282475.1. Taxonomy (NCBI): domain Eukaryota; kingdom Metazoa; phylum Chordata; class Lepidosauria; order Squamata; family Agamidae; genus Phrynocephalus; species Phrynocephalus forsythii. The sequence continues at coordinate 18,654,147 of JAPFRF010000004.1, forward strand.
AGTCGAACCTCCCCCTTTATCCAATATCAGAAAAAATCCTCACAAACTGCCAGAGAAGAAATAAAGAATAAACTGCTATTCCCTTCAGCAGACAAAGCTGCAGGGAATCAAAGAAATTATTTTCTAAATTCAATTCCCTCCCTGCCTGCCTAACATAAATCCAAAACCTCCAGCCTCCCTCCTCAATCTCGATCGGATCACACCAGCACCAGCAGCCAGCCCTCCTCCCTCAACCACATCCATACACCCGACTGCGATTTCTGGAAGGTGCCTCGGCTTTTTATGCCCTCCGAGACATCCAGAAGTGTCAGTCAAAAACCTGGCGATGCCATTGGTGGAATGGTTCAAACAATTTGCATGGTCCCATCCCATGCCCAGCCCAAATGGGCAGGTCTAAAAAAATATAAAATAAAATAAAATAAAATAAAATCAATACGATGTTTTATTGCTATTAAAAAAACCCACTGCTGCTACTATTAAAATTCAGGCATTTAAAATAAATAAATTTCACATGTTTCTGTGGTGATTTGGTGTGTTTTTTGACCACAATTTCAAAAGAAAAATTGCGGTCGCCATTTTGGATCCCCCCCACCGCATGGCATGGCGAGACGACGAGGATGACACCCCCCCTGGCCTGGTGCAAGCAGCCCAGGACAGGAGAAGAGGGGTGGAAGGCCAGGGAACCCCCAGAAACCACCCCTCTGGTAGGTGGCAAAGCCTCAGGCAGGCATATTTTCGCCTGCTTTTTTGACCGGGAGTTGGGTTTTTTAAAAAAAACTGTTTCTGTGCTTCGCATTGCGCGATCGCCGCGATGCCACAAATGGAAACGAAAAACCCGACCAAATTTTTCTTTTTTCGGTTCGAGTTCAAGTTCTGACGGCTTTATTATCGTTACCATTTCCGTTACGTAACAGAAATGATAACCGAAAACGGAAACGACAATTTCGCCGAGTCATGCCCATGTCTATTGGATAAGCTATGACACTATAATGATACTTCTTTAAAAGTCACTTTTCAAGCTCTGAGAGGTACCTGCTATGCCAAGGTGTTTTTTTTTTTTTTTGGACAACTGCATTAGAACTATCTTGAAGCAATACAGTAAATTCCACCACAACTGGCAGTAAGCCCAAAAGTGGCCATTAAGTTTTCTTGGTGTTTGGATGAATAAGAAAAATGGTGAGGAACATGGAGAAGGCAAGGTATTTTCTTTTTCCTTCAACAAATCCTCAGTCCGAATAAGTGAAAGTAAGGCCAAACAAACTTTACGAGCTCTGACATTGATATCTTGGTCCTATTCTTCTTTCCTATTCACAAAAACAACCATGACAACAATGGGCAAGAATTTTGACACAGTCCCTCACCAAAGGATGCTGAGAAAATTGCACAGTCAGGAGATAAGAGGGCAGGTCCTCTTATGGATTGAGAACTGGTTGAGATCCAGGAAACAAAGAGTAGGTGTCAATGGGCAATTTTCACAATGGAGACACGTGAAAAGCGGTGTGCCCCAGGGCTCTATCCTGGGACCAGTGCTTTTCAATCTGCTCCTAAAGGACCTAGAGACAGGGCTAAACAGTGAGGTGGCCAAGTTTGCAGATGACACAAAACTTTTCCAGGTGGTAAAAACCAGAGAAGATTGTGAAGAGCTCCAGAAAGATCTCTCCAAACTGGGGAAATGGGCTGTGCAATGGCAAATGTGTTTCAATGTAGCAAAATGTAAAGTAATGCATATTGGGGCAAAAAAATCCAAACTTTATCGATCAACTCATGGGCTCTGAGCTATCTGTGATGGATCAGAAAAGAGATCTTGGTGTGTTGGTGGACAGCTGAATGAAGGTATCTACCCAATGTATGTCTGGAAGTTGAGTCATGGCCACTGGACTTCTTTTTGAGAGATAGAAACATTTCACTGTTCATCCAAAGAGCTTCATTGGTCTGTTCATGACTCAACTTCCAGATTAACTCACCTGGATGACTGAGAATCTTCACAAACATACCCAATGTATGGTTGAGGTGCCTAGATGCCCTAAGTACATCCGATCTCACCAGATTTCGGAAGCTAAGCAGGGTCGGCCCTGGTTAGTACTTGGATGGGGGACCACCAGGGAATACCAGATGCTGTAGGCACCTGGAGTAGGAACTGGCAAACCACTCCAGTATTCCTGCCAAGAAAACTCCATGGACGTGGAGTCACGAAGGGTTGATCACGACTGTAATTACACAACATACACACACCAAATGTATGGCAGTGGTGAAGAAGGCCAATTCCATGCTAGGGATTATCAAAAAGGGGATTGAAAATAAAACAGCCAACATTATAATGCCATTGTACAAATCGATAGTAAGGCCGCACCTGCAGTATTGCGTACAATTCTGGTCCCCGCATCTCAAAAAAGACATAGTGCAATTGGAAAAGGTGCAGAAGAAAGCGACTAAAATGTGATACACAGATGGGAATGGGGCCCAGGCACATCCTGACAGAAAGAAAGGTCGTATTCTGTCAAAATGCAAAACTGCAGTCCTTTTCAACACAAGCAGTTCAAAGATTCTGGTTCAAGTTACCAGTGGAATAGATTTAGCCGTGTAATAAATAAAAAAACCTGGATAGAGTTAAGCCATATTTTCCAAACCTCTGTGGTGATACATGCATTTGTGAATTAGCCTTTGGTTGGATCCAAAAGTTGAAGAGGTATGGATACATATTTAGCATCTTGTGCCTCTTTTGCTGTCACTGAGCATTTCATTTCTGCTTTGCCTCTTTTCTTTTTAACATCCTCCTCTTCTCAGAGCTGGGTTAGAAGCAGATCAAATGATGCTTCATTCCCTCCTGCTCTGCTTTTGGTAGGCTATAGGAGAAATATGTGGGATTCTTGGGTCAACAGACAGCATGGGAGTACATTGTAATTTTGGGACTCTTTTGGGAGAGTGGTGTGTAATCATTGCTGAGTTTTGCAGCTGGCATCAGTTAGGTAATTGAAGGATGGCTGGGTTATTCCTTTTATTTGCATAACTTACCGTAGTTTGTTTTTGTAGTAATGGCTTTCTGAAATATCATTCACTGCACAACTTCCCTGGCTTATGACAGTACTGTATACCAGTCCTTTACCCACTTAACATTAAGCGTATATTTTGTAACCATGAAGAATGGGAAACTGCTTTATTCACTGAAACTGAGATTCTTGGGATGTGTCATCCTTTACCACCATGGACCCCATTCTATGGCATTTCTATATTTCCTCAGAAGCAGTTGCTCAGCCTTAAAGTGTGCAATGGTGCACCTATGTGGACACACTGAAGCAAAGCATTGAAAATTCAACTTTTATGCCTTCGCAAGTTGTAAAGGAGTTCCAGGTGACTTGGAGGTTCTGTGACGCCCTCTCTTAACCCAGCCCTCTGCAGATGTGCGGTACCACATGCCCCATCTGCCCCCTCCAATATGCTGGCCAAATCTATTGTAGTGCAACACCTCTGAAGGGTTGAGGAAGGCTCTCATACAACTTCTACATCATCAGCAATTCCTGTGCAACAAGGAAGGCTTTTTAGTGGTGCTGACTTAACACCTGATGAACTGTCTGACTCTTATGAAAATAATTGTCTTTTTCACCAGCAACTCTTCCATGGCTTTCTGTGTTGTTTTGCCACATGGGTCTCCGTACTATTGGGGAGAGCTAGGTTGTCTATGGAAACATGGTGGTAGACCTACGTGGTTGTCAGATAATATTAGGAAACCGTTCAGGTTCACTGAAGGTATGGCTGGCACCAAGCCCACCAGCTGCTCCAGAATAACAATCACGCTTCTCTTTACGCTGTGCATTACACCTCTAACAAATAGTCTGCTTGGCACCTGAGGGAACAACTTCTTTGGGGGCACAATTGTCTGCTTGTCTGTTTGGCAATTAACCATTCACCTGCTTGTTGTTGTTGTAACATGCACTTCCTCTCTTCTTTCCATTCAAGCCTTGTACAGCATGGAAATTAATGTGGAGAAAGACAAACAGACAGGAGAGACCAAGATTCTCTCTGCATCCCCCATTGGCCCAGAGGCTGCCCGTCAAAGAGGAATCAAAGTCTATGAGGACGGTACTAAAGTAGTCTATGAGATGCACTCTGGAGGTGCAGTGGTAGAAAATGGAGTGCATAAGTTGAGCTCAAAGGATGTAGACGAACTTATTCAGAAGGCTGGACAATCGGGCATTAAAGGGGGTACTCTCTCGATAGCAGATGGAAACCTGAGCCACACAAAGGAGCAGATGCTTTTCAAGGAGGCCAAGCTAGAGATGGTGCACAAGCTGAACAAAAGGCAATCTGGGAACCCTCGACACCAAGCCAAACTTCCTGGGGACGACCTCCCGGAAGCCACCGCAGATCACCCCGTCACAATGATATTTATGGGTTACCAGAACATTGACGACGAAGATGAGACAAAAAAGGCGCTGGGCTACGACGAGACAATCAAAGCTGAACTGGTCCTCATTGATGAAGATGATGAGAAGTCATTGCGCGAGAAGACAGTGACAGATGTGTCCACCATGGACGGAAACGCTGCTGAGTTGGTTTCTGGGAGGCCCTTATCAGACACCACGGAACCTTCCTCGCCAGAGGTAAAAGAAGAAAGTCTACCAATGGACAAAGTCCCAGGTACAGAAAAGAAAAAGCGCTGTCAATGCTGTATTGTCATGTGACCGCCTCTTCCTTTCTTCTTCTTCCTCTTCTTCCGAGCAGCTCATGCTCCTTCACTCCCTTAGACCTCACTGTATTTTTTTTCCTAACTGGAATACTGTGAACTGGGAGTGACTGCCTCCATTGCCTTGCCATTGGGTTGCTCTAATTTTTTCTCTCTCTAGCTCTTCAAGGGAGATGAATTGTGCAAAGATGATTTCTTGCCAGATGCACTGCAATAGGATTATTTTTAAAGGGTGAGACAGAAATGGAATGTGAACACACACCAACACCAACATGTCCGTATTTGAAACAGATTGATCTATATCTATAGTTAACAATATAAATATATAGCATATGAATATGCATAGATGGTTATTAATGTGCATATTTATATATGGAATATATTTATAAGACTTATAAATGTATATGAAGAATTTTACTTTATACAGTATATCAAGCAGGTATGTTCAGCCTCCAAGAATTTTTCAGTTACACATGTGTGAGAGCCTTAAGCTGCATTTTGATGTTGTTTTTTAAGCCTAAGTTTTCTTTTGTATTGGGTTGGAGGAAGGTTATTGTTCATGCTATTGTTCTGGTATCATAGATTTCAGGCCTTTCCTCCCCACAAAGACTTCACAGCTGGATTCATCTGGAATTCTGGAAGCTACTGAACAAGATTTGTTCCCAAATCAGCTACGAAAAGATTCCAAGGCATGAGAAGAAACTATGCATGTAGGCACAAGGGAGCTGATTCAACTGAAGCTCATAAAAGATGCATTTTGGGACCGCAGCTTCCAGAATTGCTATCCTTCTGAGAGTTGTAGTCCAAATATAAGCATTTTTCCCAATCTCGGGGCTCAACCCAACAGATCACACTACTGCACAAACCACATTCTTTTTTCCTGGGGTCCCCAGTGGCCTTTTGTCTATGCTTCATGGGGAAGCATACATTTTCTCTTAAGGAAAGCTTACTTGCTGCCATCAGAACAGAGCTCAGTATGAGCAGGGCTGTCGGCTGCAATGGGACCTTTAGTCATACAACAGCATGTTAGATGATGGCACTGGCATTTATTTTGCCATGTAGAAGGCAAAGAACCATTAGTCAAATCTACTGACCGGTGTAATCAAAAGGAAGTTTTAAGATATTCTTCTGCCAGCTAAAAGAGAGCTGTGATCTTTTTGTTTTAATTTTATTTCAGTTTTGGCCTTATATAAACCTTCCATCTTACAGTAACTGTTCCATCTCCCTGCATCCAAACCACAATAAATGTGTGGTGAAAACAGGTACAAGGGCTACCATAATTGAAGTGCAGGCACTGATTTTCTCACTTGCCTTTCAGTAAGTGTGCCTGTTGCATGTCCTGCTCCTATAACTTTGGCAAGTAAAACAGTCTTTTTTGCATCTTATATAATCATAATTAGAGATGGGCATGAATAGAAAAAATGGAGGTTCGTTTGTCGTTTGTTGTTTAGAGGTCCGTTTCAGTTTGTTTCCATTTTTTGTGAATTTTTTTCAAAAAATTCGTTTTTGTTTCGTTACCAGTTTGTTTTGTTTCGTTACCATTTATTCCAATTTTAATGATTTTTTTTAGCATTTAAAGCTGCTCACTTCATTGCAGTAACGGAAACGAAACGCACAACCAAAATCCCCGCGTTTCTGTTCGTTTCGTTTCATTTTAGGGACAGATTTCATTTGTCGTTTTGTTGCGTAACGAAATGAAAAACAAACAATGAAAACGAAAAATTGTTCGTTCCGTGCCCATCTCTAATCATCATTATCAACTGGAATAATCGTTGTCTGAAATCCAGTAGTATCTAGCCTACCCGTTGGATCAGAAGAGATTTGGTGAGTTGACACCTGTGTAAGCTCCACTGATTCAATGGGCTTATTCTAGTTGTGACTTTCTGCTGGATTTCAGCCATTATATGATTATTTGATCTGATTTGTATACAAATCAGTCAGAAAAGTGTTACGGGCTCAGTGCTCAAGTTAGTAGACACTTTTTTTTTAATTGAGTGGTACTGTCACTCTTGAAGCAGTAATAAATGGCTTAAGTTTAAGGAATCTCAGACATTTACTGCTCAGAGTCCTTCCTGAGGTAGGAATAAGAAAATGGCCTAGTTGAAAGGCAGGCCAAATGGATATTAGTATTTCACCTCATCAAAATAACGTTTCAAGTCCAGCTCCTTAAACAATTAATGACTAAGTACTAAAAGAAGGACATGGAATCCAACTTCCTAAAGCAACCCATATCTCTTCTAAATTATATTCCTTTGCTTTGGATTTTCCCCACTAAAACTTTGGCATAATACTAATTTGCCTTCTCATCTCATCAAAAGGAAATGATCTGTGAATCTTTAAAGGTTACACTATAAAAGATAATTACTGTACCTTGCCTGCTTTGTCACTTTAGGCCCATCTAAATTTATTTTTGTTCCAGAATTGGCCCTAAAGAGAGAACAGAGCAAGTCTTGTGTCCATCTGCTTCTTTACTTCCTTACTCCATCACCTTCTCACTGGGAAAAGGAGCACTAATGGTCTCAACATTATTTTACTCTAAGATTTCTGGCCTTAATGGGTGATCTTCATGAATCCAGGGGTGGCAAACCATGTGTCCTCCTAGGTGTTAATGCATTCCATCAGCTTCAGCCAATAATTTTGGGGTCAGAGATGATGGGTGCTGTAATTAAGCAACATCTGGAGACACAGAAATTCCTCACCTCTTGCACTAAACCCTGACCGGGGGGGGGGGGATGACCTCATGGGAGTCACGTTGTTTCCTGTTTGGTCACTTACTTCTCCCTGCAGTTGAATGAGCAAATGAGACTGTTGGAACTTGATGCTTGTGGTGCCCTCTCACTAGGGACCACTGAACAAAAGCCCATTCTTTTAGACACCTCATTTTTTTTAAAAATAGATAAATCTACAAACCAGCGGCAAGCTTTTAAATATGACAGTGCAGCTTTTTAAATCTGCTCCGCTCTACAACTCCCATTTGAAGACACTAGGGTTGTGTTCTAGTAAGCCTTTGCTGCCTATGATGGGTGGCCTTCGTCAGGGTTATTATGAAAATAATAATCTTTTGAAACAAAACAGAGGTAGACCAATGCCAATGTTTTTATGAGTTTAGTTTCCAAGTTTACAAACAAAACCCTTTTAAAAACCTTTAATACTGTATAGTTAAAAGATCAAGCTTTCGGCATGTATACCCATCATGCCATCTTCAGGATTACAGAAACCACCAAATAACCTTTTGATCAGTTCTCACCTGAAAAAGAGCACAGGTGCAACTCCTATAGCTGAGGCTGATTGATAGTAACATGTCTCTATAGTGGGACTGTGATCTGGGTTCACTGATATTTCTGGTGGAAATGTGTGTTTGGTTCAAATGGGAAAGTACAGGTTTCTTGTGTCAATAAGATAATTTAAACTAAGGACAAATTTCATAAGTCTTTGGAAAGATCATAAACCAAACTTTGACTTGGTCATGGACTGAGATTTTGAGTTTTACTTTTCTTTTTCTAAGCAATGTACCTGTTCTGTTGTGGATGGTGCTTTAACTGTATTAACACAGCTTTAAACATCGTGTTGAACAATGTTTCTGCTCTGAACTCTTCTCTTTCTGTGCCATTAAGGTAGATGTCACTGCATGATAACTTAAGGAATGCCAAATGGCCACTGTGGAATTTGCAAGACTGTACCCACCACATCCTGATCTTAAACACACTGAAACACAGGTTGCATCTGATTTCAGCCAAACTTACTTCTGCATACTGTACACTGTCTTAGGCTCATGGTGTCAAAAGGGCAGAACAGACCGATGCAGGAAGGATTCATTTGAGAAGCTTTTCCCCACTCTGTTAAAACAGTACAGTAGTTTTAAATTCCAGTACTTAAAATACAAATGCAGCATATATTTAAAAAGTTCAAAATAGAACTTACAATGGAATAAAAAGTGGAAGAGCACATTCCTAGAAATGCCTGCTCAGAAATCAGCTTCATCAAAGCTGATGGCACTGGCACTTATTTCCAATTAAGCAACTATAGCAGTGGGTCCCAACCTTCCTAATGCCACGACCCTTTAATACAGTTCCTCATGTTGTGGTGACCCCCTTTCCCTGATTGGAAGAGGCCACAAGCCCCCTTTGGCAGGCCACTGCCACAGGTATCCTAGAGAACTTCCCTCTACACAGGCACCCTCAGCCAATCACAGCCTCCGGTGCCACTGACTGACATCCCCTCCAACCTATCAAGCTGTAACTGACTCTTCCCCCCTTCCTCCCCCCCTCCTCCAGACCCAAGCCGTTTGTGCCCTTTTCTTCACTGGCTCATGGTGACCCCTGTGAAATGGTTGTTCGACCCCCAGGTTGGGAACCACGGAACTATAGGATTGCAGCCTAAAATGCCGATAATACTTCCCATTCTTTAACAATATTATTATTAGCCATTCTTTCTTTCTTTCCTTTCCTTTCCTTTCCTTTCCTTTTCTTAGAGAATTAAAAACTACACAGAGATACAGTTTATATCTAGTGTCCCCCCCTCGCTCCTACAATCTACATTTTTGTCCATGTTACTGTATTCAGAATGAATTCCCAGTTAAAGTGTTCTTCACGTAGCCTAATTGCAAAACCAAAGTGTTGGATGGCAAACTGTTAAGGTATACAGTTAATTTTTAGTGAAAGATAATCAGTAAAATAATGTGTATCAACAGCTTTTGCTAGCACAACCCACAAAATGGTGGAGTGGGACATGATTATATGCCTATACCATACTTGTTTCACAAACCAGTTGTTCCTACTAATACTTGCCAAAATAACATGATATAATGTTAGATTAAGGGTTTTTTGCAGGTTAATAAAGCAGTAGAAGTACTGAAAAGATTGACAACCCACAGCAAATTCATTCATTTAATATCAGGATGTATTTCAGACAAAGCTATTAGAATTTGGAGGGACACCGCAACAGGCATTGCAAAATGGTTAGAAACAGAGCACAAAGATAGTTGCTGTTGGTTAGAGATGACAGATAACTAAATTCCATTAATTGCCATTTATATTTTAAACATGTTCTGGGTGTCAGCAATACTAATGTGTGCAAATCCAAAATTAAACCTGGTGACCTATTATTTTTAAGGGAGACATTAAGAGAGAGAGTTACTCTCTCTATAAAGCAGACCTGCCCAACAGGTAGACCGCGGGCTACCGGTAGCCCATGAAGGGTTCAAAAGCAGCCCACTGGCCATCAATAAAAAGGGAGGGGATAAGTTCTCCACCCCTCCCTCCCCCATCCCAAGGACCACCACAGCCCCAGCAAAGTTCTGGGTCTGCCAACCCACTGTCTCAGCCGAGCGGGGCAGTTCAAGGGCCATGGCACATTGAAATCTGTTCCCTCCAGAACAGATTGGTTTTCAAGTCATTCCAATGGGAAACCGCTGCTCTACTTAAAATAGTTTTTACTTATGAGCATGTGCTCCGAACAGATAAAATTCGTAAGTAGAGGTTTTAGTGTAGTAGCCCTCAGGCACTTTGGGCCGGAACAAGTAGACCTTGGCCTGTTCAAAGTTGAACAGCCCTGCTATAAAGCACAAAAAATTAGAAGAACCACAGAGAAGATCCAGTTGAAGCAAATCACAGTTACATTCCATTCACGCTGGATGTTGGAGCCACATTTTTGGAGATCTTATTTCTTCTCAAAAAGTTATAGAACAACACCGGGATATTTTAGTGAACGGTTGGATTTGAACTACCTTAGCTGAACCTAGATGGCTTAACTTAACTAGCTAATAGTCCAACCGCATGTTAAGGTGAAAATGTAGTTCTTCTTCTTACAACATCATCCTTCCATGAAGTGCTGATCTTTCAGAGCTAAATCTGAGATACCCATCTACCAGTTAGCTAATTCCAATCCAAAATTAGGGTAGATTGGCAAATATAAACAAACTCTTTTTAGAAGAGACAGAGAATACTTTCCTCTTAAGGGCATAATACTTCTATATACACATTTATTGCCTCATCTAAGTTTTCTTAGGACTAAATGGGTAGTGGGGACACAGAGATGCATATTCCCCTCCCATTTTCTCATGCTCACTCTGAGGTAAATCAAACCTTGATATTTTAGTACAAAAGTCACTTACACGTGAGGTACTTACACGTGCATTGGACTGAACATATTTTTGCTGCCCGGGACTGAGATTTCAGGTTTGTGTTGATCATGGGAGCACTGTAAGCACATCCAGCTAAATTTGTATACTAAAGTGCCTCTCCAAACATGCAAAGGTCCGCCTTACATCCAGCTAGAGAGGTGAGGGACAGGGCCCAGATTTATGCTCCGGTCCACTAACACAAGTTCAACCCTCTCTGCCTCAGGCTTAAGGGTCCTTGACTGTCCAATTAAACTCACAGTCCAAACCACTGAAATACAGCATATGTTTTCATAAGTGTATATGTAGGATATGACTCAAACAGATATTATCTAAATTATCAGAGGCAAGCCCATTCAGTTTAACATCAGGTGATGTTTTGTACCTCTGTTTGGAGAATTTCTACCCATAGTAACAATGGTGCAAACCACATGTAAGCAGAAGCAGCTAGAGTGGAGAAATGTATACTGTAGTGTAGGAGAATTACTGGTATTAAGCCTCTTTTTCAGTTATTTATTTTTCACCCACTATTCTTTACCTCCATAAACAAAATAGCGTTGGAAAGTACAGTGACAAAACAAAGCCAAGAGCCCTGTCAGTGTATGAATAAGCTAGAGGTTTTACATGGAATTAAATGATTAATGCCAGCAATCAGCCAGATTACACCATGAGGTGTCAGTTCCTTACTCTTTTACCTAGAATAATTTTGGCAAAGGGGTCCCAGGAATTATAGGCTGAAGGATGTGTTTACCATTCCATCCCTGCAGATGGAATGAGGTCTCAATCTTTTGTGTAGTTCTACTACTATTAGGGAGTGTGGATTTCTGTAGCTATTTATCCTGTACCATAATTATATGTTTGCAATTCCAGCACGGGGGTTAAGCAAGAAGTACAGACAGGAAGGATTCTGTTCATGACAGTTTGGCACAAGATTTCGCCTTAACTTTTGTAAATAATTTTTAAAACCAGGTTTTGGGGGTGTATTTGCAGCATGTTTTCCTAAGAGAAAAACAAATGTCCTGTACAATTTTTTTATATTTTGTATTTTCAACGTTTCTAAAAATTTACCTTAGTTTTCATGGAGACTTTTTCACTCTTCCATTTTGTTTTGCAAATTCACTACATCTTTTTCTGATTGAAAAAAAAAACCTTAAAAACACAAAAACAATCAAACCAATAAATCGCAAAGCGCAGTCATCCCACCATTGACCAATCATTCCCTTTTAATTAAAGGACTATTGAGACAAAAAGAAAAGAATTACAGGGTTGCTTTTCTCTTTTGGTTTTCCTGCGGCTGATGTACTGTATAGTATATGTTTACATGATTCCTCCTGTTTGCCTTTGTGATATTATCTGAATGAATGACAAAACTAGGGATGAAGATGTGCCACTGGACAGATGGCCTTAGCACTCTTTTAATTTAAATGATCTCTCACACACACACCACCATCACCACCACCCAGACGATTCCCTTCCCCTCTCCCTAGCCATACAGATTTTGCTCCAAAGCTGCATATGCGCAACATTCTCTCAGTCTTTGTTTTGAACCCAAAAGGTGTATGTCTCTCTTCGAAATGGACGTGGTGTAACTTAATGTTGAAAAACCCATTATGAGCCTCATAATGGTGGCATACAGTACATGAGTTGTCTATGAAGATTCTCAGTCATCCAAGGTGAGTTTATCTGGAAGTTGAGTCATGGCGACTGGACTTCTTTTTCTTGAGTGATCAAAACGTTTCGCTGCTCATCCAAACACCTTCATCAGTCTGAATACAGCTAGTGCAAGTCCTCCATCGTATAGTCAACTTTGACCTCTTGTCACTTGTCATCGTGTCAAGAGGTCAAAGCTGACTATAAGATGGAGGACTTGCACTAGCTGTATTCAGACTGATGAAGGTGTTTGGATGAGCAGAGAAACGTTTCTATCTTTCAAGAAAAAGAAGTCTAGTAGCCATGACTCAACTTCCAGGCATACATGAGTTGGAAAAGTTGACCCTTTCTGTCCAAGCCAACTGTCAGGGACATCGCCAGCCATATTGTTTCATACATACAACAGGAATAACAGACCTGGTCACCTGTGACACTGCATTGGGGGGAAATGGGGGAGGGTCAGTATAGTAGCTGTAAGCTGGAACCAGAACAATGCTAAGCCAATATACTGTTGCAATTGTTTCTTTCTATACTCCCAACAGGGTCTCAGTGAAATTCTTTATGAGAGAAAATAAGACGGAATAATTCCGTCGCTTTCCAAAAAAATAAAATCTTGATCAAGCCTCTCCTCCGTGTCCTTCTGTTCAATCCATTCCACTGAAAAATAATTTCTCCACAAATACCTTGAGAATTAAACGGCAACTTTTTTATTTTATAATGGCACCATTTTCATTGCTGCTATTGTGGGCAACTAGGGCCTTGCAACTGCTGTTGGACTACAGCTCCCATTAGGCCTATTCAACATCGCCAGTGGTGAGATATAGTAGTTGCAGTTAAAGAGCATCTGGCAGTGCCTTGGTTTTCAGCCTATACCAAGGCATTGTGTTGAGCAGGTAACCTCTATCATAGGGCCTTGCCTGTCATGGAAAGGTGATATTATTACTTGCTCATCTCCCAGAATTTGTGACTTAAGTGCAGAGCTATAGGAAGTACATTGTCAAATGAGTATATGGTTAGTTATTACTTTGTAATGGTTCTCTGTACTGTATTCACCTCCCCATCCCCACCTGCAAGCCTGATGGGGTGGTAAATACATGTGCAATCATAGTTTCTAGATGATGTGATAGTTGAATTTTTGATAATGGGATAGCTGGTGCTATAATAATAGTTGTATTTCTATTAATCCTTATTCTAACTAAATCAAGAGTCAAAATGTGGACAAATGTGATCAGAGCTAAATTCTAAAAAGTATTTTTGCTTGATCCTGTTTACAAGGACCACAGCTGTAGGAAATTTCATTTCTGTTACAGTGGTACAGATCAGTGTAGTATCCATTTAGAACTGAGGATTGGTCCAAATACAAACCATGCTTGAGTTTTAATAGCTAATCTGACTCCTCCCTTCGCCACAATTGCTGGTGTCCATCTACTGAGAAAACACAACTGTTACATAGATGAAAGGGGCATCTTAAACAGCAGAGCTGTTAGTGACATTAAATGTTGAATACTGCTGGACTAGGCCATGTCATACAAAGTGGCACAGCAGTTTGAACTTCAGAAATGGAGCCTTGTGAAAATCTCTAGTCTTCCACACCAAACTGTACATAAAAGTGGTGGTTCTACTTCATATTCTAAGGCCAAGTTCATTATCTGACTGTGAGTAGCCCAGTTTGCACCATCTAAGCATAGCCCCACAGAGAAACAAAATCTTCAAATGCCAGGGAGATTCAAAGACACCGTGCTCAATGAGTGCTATGCAGGTTTGTAAGGCCAACATCCCAGGAACACTTCTTTGGAAGGGACCACATGGAGCACAAGGAGATCTGACTTTTGCCTAAACTTATACTGCCTGTTAAATTTAATAAATTGAGTAAACCGAAGCACATCTTACCTGTGCATTTTACAATGCAATTCTATTGTCGATTCTACCATAGAAGCAAGTTCCGGTAAGTTCAGTAAGAGCTATTCCCAAACAATATGCAAAGGATTACTTCAGTTTTCCAAACTGTAGAGATGTTAGACCATAGACCCCGTTGCCATGAATACAACCTCCCAGTAACAAATGATCCAGTTCCCAGCATAATAAGATAATAGAGTATCAAAAACATTTAAAACACTCCCACCTGATCATTTTGAAGTACTTGTAGTGTGGAGCATGTCTTCCATATTTCATGCCATGGATCTCCTGTAGGCCTCAGATGGCTACTGGAAGGGGCCTTGAAACTCTTCCATGATGGTTAAACTGTACACACAAGGAATGCCTACATCAGGACTACAGAACCCATAACCCATCCAGATGTTGCTGAACTGCTACTCCCATCTTCTCAGTGCAGCCACACATTCCTCACTCCTGCTTTAGCCTATGTGGTGTTTAGCTGTCAGCAGGTGAGCTTGCCGGCCCTTCCCGAAACATGTTGTTAATGAGGAAACGAGGACTCACTATATTAATGGTTCTCATCCTGTGGGTCCCCAGATGTTCCTGGACTGCAATTCCCAGAAATCCTGGCCAGTTCAGCTAGTGATGAAGACTTCTGGGAGTTGCAGTCCAGGGACGTCTGGGGACCCACAGGTTGAGAACCACTGCCCTTTATGATAGACATGTTCTGTGCAATTAATACTGCTCAATCAAGCAGTGGGCAAATTGCAACCCTCCAGATGCTGTCAGACTGCAGCTCCCATAGGTCCTAGCTACCATAGCACATGACATGGAAGGCTTGGATTTGCAGTCCAGGGACAGCCGACAGGATAGTTAATTGAGTTGCATACTGGCTGCAGAGTGAGACATCAGGAATTCAGTTCCCCTGTCTGACTTCCAGGAGAAGATAAAACAATTTATAGTTTATTCAAATACCTCAAATACCCTTGAGCCAGCTTAAGCCAGTCCAGAGTTTGGAAATAGTTTGTTAACGATTAAAATTCAATGCTGGATTTAATTACAGCCTCCAATTATTTTAAAATGATTCCATTTGTTTTGATTTATTCAGAAACCTATCAGACAGCTAAATCATAGCCCAGAGTTCAGAAATTAAAACGTTAACCCTGATTCACTACAAATTTCACCAACAATTTAAAATGAAGGGCTAGCGAGTAATGGTATGTTATTTTATTGCTTTTGGGCAGATAAGCAGGAGCAGTTGGACAATTTCCACTATATTTTAATTTCAATTGATTATTTAAGGTTAAAACTAATACTTGAATAATGTATTAACAACATCTCTAACATAATGATTTTATGTCATAATTTTCTCTTCATATTCTGTTAACAAATCAATTCCCTGATACATTAACTTAAAAACTGATTCCCCCCCCCAGCTCTGTCCTATCCTGTGACAATTCCTTTTGCCTTTGTAACCTGACATTATAGCTTTGATATAGCAAAGAGCTATTCACGATATGATCCAAGATTCATTCACTCAGAAACTTGACTGAGTTTGGTAGGGCTTACCCCCAAACTTGCTTAAAGCACCTTCAGACCTCAATTAGGTTCAAAGATTTTTATTTAAACAACACGTATATTTCCTCTACGTGTTGTTTAAATCATGTTTAGTAGGCCTGGCTGTCAAGGAACGCCTAATCCATGATTCAGTCACACCAGAGTTAGGCAAAGCTTGGCCCTCTAGATCAATGGTTCACAACCTGTGGGTCCCCAGATGTTCTTGGACTACAACTCCCAGAAACCCCTTCTAGCACAGTGAGTGGTAGAGGCTTCTGGGAGTTGCAGTCCAGGAACATCTAGGGACCCACAGGTTGAGAACCACTGCTCTAGATCAGTGCTCCCCAACCTTTTTGTCCCCGCGGACCGGGAAATTTTTTAAAAATTTTCTGTGGCCCGGGGGTGGGGGTGGGGAGGGGGGGAGAATGCGAAAGGGGGGTCCAGCGGGGAGGCAAAAAGGGGGGGGTGAAAGCAGAGGAGGGGGAGGCACGAGAGCGGTGGCGGCGGCACTCACCGGCTTGGGGCGTCGGGCGTGCCCTCCCCCCACACGGGCGGGGCGGGGGAACCCGGGGCTCCTGGGCAGGCGGGCCCCCTCCTCCTCCTCCGGCGCCGGGAGCCGTGCGTGGGTCTCGCTGCTGGCGCCCCGCTTGCTCCTGCTGCCGCCGCCGCCGCCGTGGGCCTCCTCCTCCGCCGGGGAAAGCGAGCGAGGCGCCAGCAGTGAGACCCGTGTGCGGCTCCTGGCCCGGTGCCCCGCGTGCAGCACCCGCCCGGCCGCACCGGGAAGCGCCCCTCGCGGCACCATGATCCCGCCGCCGCCGGAGGAGCAGCAGCAGCCACCCCCGCATCGCTCTGGTCGCCCCGTCCCGCCGCCGCCGCCACCACCCCTCTGCAATTGCCCTCGCTGCTGCTTCATCGGCGGCGGCGGGAGGAGGAGGAGGAGGAGGAGGAGGAACCGGAGCAGGAGCAGGAGGAGGCGGCGGCGGCTCGTTGGTGCCGCGAGGGCGCTTCCCGGCGCGGCCGGGCTGCTGCTCCTGCTGCCGCCACCGCCATGGGCCTCCTCCGCCGCCGGGGAAAGCGAGCGGGGCGCCAGCCGCGAAATCCCGGGGGGGGAGGAGGAGGATGGGCGTCTCCGCCTCATCTTCCCCAGAGGAGAGCAACGGTCTTCTGGGCCGCCGCCAACGCCAACGCCGCGTCCCTCCTGGCGGAGCCCAAGCGGCCGCCGCCAACGCCGCCGGGGCACCAGCGTTTGGGGGCGGAGTCGCCGGCTGGCCGGCCCGGGAGGAGGGGAGGGGAGGGGAGGAGGGAGGCAAAGGCGGCGGCGGCGGCTCCTCCTGCGCTCCCTCTGCCTTCCTCCTCCACCGGCCGCTCGCGGGAGAGAAGAGGAGGAGGAGGAGGGCGGAGGAGGAAAAGGGGAGGAGCCTCCCCGGCCTCCCCAGGCGGCCCGGTGCCGACCGGTCCACGGACCGGCACCGGTCCGCGGCCCGGGGGTTGGGGACCACCGCTGTAGATGATCATTGGCCTAGAATTCCCTCACCACTGGCTCTGCTGGGGGGCTGATTTGAGTTGCAGTCTAGCAACAGCTCCAGAACAGTTCCCCCAGGGTGTAGACAAACGCCTGGTTGATGGAGCCTGAACTGGTCCATCGGTCAAGGGTATCGGTATGTAAACTATTTATCTGTAGTCTCTTGGTGCAGTTCTGGGTCCCCAATATGTGGAACTGTTCACGTGTAGCTTCACCTGGACTGACTCCATGCTCAGCATGTGGGTGCTAGGGAGGGTCCAGGCATCAGGAGGACGACCAAGAGGGCAATTTCACACCATCCTTCTCACATTCGTTAAAAGGTACTGGGGTTTAATAGAGTGAAATGGCCACCTCGCCTGGCAGATAATGGGAGGAGGCAGTAGAGGCCCACTAGTTGTTTCTTTTTGTTCAAGGACAGAGCAGTGTACACCAATACTGGAGTTCCAACTGTAAGCAAACTGAAAAATGTGTCAACCCCACTTGCACCCTCTGCCAGATGTTTAGAGTGTAGAGCCATCTTTGACATTCAGCAAAGTGAAGCAGTGACCTCAGGCAGCAGATCCTGGGAGGTGGCAGGTTTGTGCCATGCAACTTGCTCTCCACCACCCCCAAACCCACCTTAGGTTCTTTTAAAGGAGAAAGGTGGGATATAAATATGTTAAATAAATCATGTAAATAAAAAACATACTCCACTACTGCTTTCAGCTATTGTGGAAGAAGAGTTCGCTGACGTTGAGTTGGCTTTCGTAGGCAATGGGGAAGGGTAGCCACTAGCCATCTATTTTCTTCCCACAAGAACCAGTTTGTCTTACAATGGCCCTCTTTGGATCCCAGCCACACAACCAGGCACAACTGGTTTAATCAAAGCAGTGATGACCTAAGAACCAGGGATATGCAGCCCCATCCTACAAACGGGTTGAGTGGGTCTCTTCCCCCACCCCTCCCAAGCCAGTGTGCACAGAATGGCAAGTGGAGCTGGGCAACTACTCAGAGGTCAGTCTCGCTGAATCCAAGGGTTTAGTTCAGTGTTGGCGAACCTATGGCATGGGCACCTTTCTGTGGGCACCCGACATCGCCTCTTCACAGCTACCTGTATTCAGGTTAAATTACTGTATTGGCATTTTGCAAAAAAATTAGCGGGTTTTGAATCGCAGTTTGGGCACTCAGTCTCTAAAGGGTTCGCCATCACTGGCTTAGTTGGATCAGGGACGAACTACCTTCCTCTGTCATTTAAAATAGTTAGGAGTAAGCTTTGGGCCAAGGTAGCAAAAGACAAACCCATTGAAAGCCTATTTAATTTCATTTTTTTCCATTTGGCTTTTCAGCAGCGTTTGAAATGGCTGGTCGGGCAGGGGCGGGGGACAAAGTCTAAAAATATTTTTGGAGTGCCATAAATAATTGGTGTGGGGGGGTTAAAAATGGGGGCTCCAGACAATGTTGCTTAAAATGCAGCTTTCCGACCGACCCATGTATGTTGGAGTAGTGGTGGTGGTGGTGGTGGTGGTGGTGGTGGTGGTGGTGGTAAGGGATGCTCTCCAAAAACAAACAAACCCAGACGTAGCTTTAGAAGCCCACTTTCTATGTGAGGAAATGTAAATAAGTTCCCATTTTTTGCTGGGGAGGAAGAACAACAACAGTAAACTGCTATGCTGACTGCTGGATTAGAATTGCTGAAAATAACTGCTGTCTTTTGTAACCTAAAGTGTACTTTTTGAGACTGTATCTGCTTCCCCTCCCCCTTATCTTTTTGGGTTTCTTTTTTCTTCAAATACAAAAAAAAGTCTATGATACAGATGTTTTTAAAAAATCAAAACACTGCCAGCAACAGCCATGCTGTAACTGTGGCTACTTTCTGGTTTCTTCCCCTTCTCTCTGTATAGTATTAAAAGTAAATAAAATAGCCTTTTCACTGCACCTATTTCTGTGTCTTTGTCCTCTTTTCACTCTATAATTCTCATTCTTCCAGATGACCTGTAACAGCAATCCCAACCTCTTGCCTTCCAGATGAGTTGGACCACAAGTACCCATCATCAACTCTGGGCACCAACAGCATGCCTAGGTGGTCCAGCACATGTAAAGGGCATCTCGCTGGGAAACAGGAGCTCTAAAACTTCAAGGAAATTCTGCACCCACACATTTTTCCCTCCTCACTAAAATATTAAACTACTAACCTGCATTTCTTCTTCCTTTCACCACCTGCATTTTCCATTCCTCTTTTGCTTATCCCGAATTATACTAAGTGCTCCCCTTCATTTGTCACGGGTTTACAACTTCCCTGCTTCTTTCCAACAAAGATGCTGTGACACCCCTCTTGCTCCCATGGGCTCCCTTTGGGAAAGTTATGATGAGAAGGGGAGCTTTTCATAGTCAAAAGTCACCACTGGATCGATGCTGCCAGGATCGGGACTACCAGTGGCCATTTTTGAGAATCAAAAGCTCCCCACTCCCATCCCAAGGCTCAAAGGCTTCCTTAGGGCAAAAGGAGCCCCAGGGAACCTCGGAACGTGAAACTGGAGGGCAGGAAGCTTACAGAGAATTAAAACGAAATTTTATGAGTGCTGGAAGATGACATCATCGACCCCTGCCAGAGTAAATTTATGCCAATGAGGATTTGGCTATTACTGTATATACCAAAAGAAAAGAGGTTGGAAAAATTAACCCGGGAGTGGGGACCTTTTAAAAATGTGAATGGGGCAGTACTTGCAATACAGGCATGCTTATTAGATACCGTAAAGCAAGTTGGTAAAGAAACTCAACCTACAATCTTGTACACATTTACCCTAGGGTAAACCCAGAATTTGGGAAAGTTAGGGTTGATTTAGATTGACATTTTAGCCTGCCTTTTGGTCTGTTACAGGGATGAGCTGGTTCCTTTTCCCAGCAATCACATGCTGCAGTCATGGGAGCGAACCAGATCATCGCCAGAGTGTTGCTACCCAAACCTTTCTGGCCCCTGTCAAGGGCTTCCACTTTTTTTCCAGTACTAGTAGGAAGAGAGGAAGGCCTGACGAGCTCTGGTCCATGGGGTCACGAAGAGTCAGACAAGACTGAACGACTGAACAACAAAAGTAGGTCAGGCATGTCCAAACTTTGGCCTCCAGATGTTTTGGACCACAACTCCCAGAATTCCAAGCCTGTATTGCCAATGACAAAGGACTGTGGGAGTTGCGGTCCAAAACATCTGGAGGGTCAAAGTTTGGACATGCCTGTAGTAGGTTCACTTTCATTTGCAGTGCATGTGATTGCTGAGAACAGACCAAAAGTTCTGGCTGTCAAGGATCCTTCTGCTTTGAATTTCTAGTTTCATTATTTCCAAGCATGTCTGTCATCCCAATTTAAATTAGCTGGGAGGAGCGGAGCTTATTAGTTTTATCAAGAAGCATTTCATTCTCTATCATAAAAAGTCCCCTCAAATATATTAGAAAACAATTCTGTTTACACAACTGCATTTTTTAAATTCCTGGGTTAAATTATCTCCCTTTTCTGCCCCAAAATTCAGATTAGTCTCTATTGCCTCACCTCCATGACTGTTTTTTTTCATAAGAAAGGTGTGTGATTACTTCTAAGCATTTTACTGCAGAGCACTGTCTATAGAGTGTGCAATTGAGCTACAGGGCTTCAATATCAAGTACAAACGGCAACTGAAATCTGGCTTCTAAGACCATCCTATTCATCCTTCATCATATTGTATAATCCCAACATTCAAAACTCATTATCACAATCTTTTATGAAGCTCAACTACTTGATCTTA
Organism: Phrynocephalus forsythii; assembly: GCA_029282475.1. Lineage (NCBI taxonomy): Eukaryota > Metazoa > Chordata > Lepidosauria > Squamata > Agamidae > Phrynocephalus > Phrynocephalus forsythii. The sequence goes on from JAPFRF010000004.1 coordinate 18,675,301, forward strand.
AATCATGGCTTAATAACCTTTGACACTCTAGATCAGTGGTTCCCAATGATGGGTCCCCAGATGTTCCTGGACTAAAGTTCCCAGAAGCTTTCACCACCAGCTGTGCTGGCCAGGATACCTGGGAGTTGTGGTCCAGGAACATCAGGGGGCCCAAGGTTGGGAACAATTGGTCTACATTTTCTTGGATTCCAGTCCCCATTAGCCACAGCCAGTATAGCCAACAGTCAGATATCAATCAGTCAGTTAGGGCGCTTTTACACGACCCCTAAGATCCGCTGGTCCCTTAAATTCGGACCCGAGATCTTAGGGGCTTGTCGCTCTTCCTGTGTTCCCACCCTGGCTGCTGGCTGCGTGAGGGGAGGGAGAAAAAAAAGGAAGAAAGACCGTGGCTCACCTCCCGTTCTGCCTCAAGCTCTTGCCGGCTCTTGCCCCTGCAACATTCCAGTAGCTCTTAAGTAGCTCTTAAAGGGGCAGGAGCCAAAAAGCAGCAAACAGAAGCGAGGAGAGCCCCGCACTCACTATCGTTGCACCGCATCAAAGATTTTTCACCTCCAGAGAGAAGGTACAAGAAAAGTGCGCTGGGTCGCGCTAAAGTGGGTGGGGTCGCACTTAATTGCCTGTAAACTCCGGAGCTGGTGGGGAAACATTTTTAAGCTCCGGAGCTTGCAGCCATTTGCAGCGGAGCTTAGGGGTCGTGTATAAACGCCCTCAGTCAGGACCTTTATTGGCATCAAACAAAACATACAATGCTGTAGGCAATAATACATGCACATACAAGAAGTATGTGCCCAATTAAAATTGCACGGGTGCTAAAATACAGAACAAAACATGGTATGGCAAAATACGAAATGACATGTTATGTCCGTTTGAAAGGTATTTGTCCATCAACCATGAAACTCTGGCCCACCTGGGGATAGTCATCCTCATCCTAAAAGTGTGAAACAGAAGACCCTGTTGGTAATTGTAACCTGCATTGCTGGACCAATTGATGAATGTATATAGCAATCTGCCTAGGGTGGACTTTGTTCTTGCCTGACAGCAAATTATGCAGAATTACCTCCTCTGATCGACCAGGAAATCAGTCAGCTACCAAGAGTGCATTTTGGACAACATCTGGAGGGCCACAGTTTCCACATCTGACCTAAACAGCTGCTTGCATAGATCTCTTTAAGATAAATGTGGGGAGCCTTTGCCTTGTCCAGAGTTTTGCACCAGAATATTGTCCAACAGCATTTGGGTGGCTTGCCCATCCCTTTTTTTGACAAATACATACAGACACACTTCTGCAATGTGAGAATAAAGAGATGGTGGTAGCATCTTCCCCCTTAGCGAACATCAAGCTGCTTACCCCCCACCCAAGGAAAACATCTCCACAACTTAGAGAAATTAACAGAGAGCAGAACGTAGGAGTAAATCATTGTTCTCTGAGGTGGAACAAATCCTTCCCTCTCTTGGGTCCTTTGTACACCACCCCTAAACTCCACCGCAAATGGCTCCCAGCTCCGGAGCTTAAAATTGTTTCCCCACCAGCTCCGGAGTTTACAGATAATTAAGTGCGACCACGCCCACCTAAGCGCGTCCCAGCGCACTTTTCAGGTACCTGCTATCTGGAGGTGAAAATTCCTGATGCGGATATAACGTAGTGACTGCCTGGCTCTCCTTGCTTCTGTTTGTTCTTTTTTTGCCCCCCACCCCTTTAAGAGATCTGAATGCAGTGCTGTGGACAGCAGAACAGAGGTGAGCGGCATTCTTTTCTTCCTTTTTTTCTCCCTCCCCTCACGCAGCCAGCAGCCAGGGGTGTGGAGGGGGTGGGAATTCAGGAACAGCGACAAACCCCTAAGATCTCTGGTCCGAATTTAAGTGGCCAGAGGATCTTAGGGGTCGTGTGAAAAGGCCCCTGGGTGACCCAGATAACATGTTACAACCTTTCTTTCCAAGCTAGAGTCCGGAACAGCGGAGTGGTTGCCTGACAAACAGAAGAGGCATTACCCAGGGACAGAAATTGAATGTAAGATGCCAAAAAAATAAGCAACTACTGCTTTATAATTTATGGGAGCTGAATGGCAAGAACCATAACTTTGATTACTAGGAAGAGTTACTTTTTGGAACAGAACTCTGAAATCCCTCATCCAGCAGGATCAGTTGCCATGTTGGCTTGGGCATCATGGAAGCTACAGTAAAAAAACAAGAAGATGAATGTGAATTTCTGCAAAGTTTGCATGTTATAGATGCTTGGCATGCAGAAGGTCCCTGGAGTCCAACTTAAATAGATCCTTAGGGTAGACATTCTAGGAAAAGTCACTGCCTAAGGCTGTGAAGAGCAATAAACTGAATGGAACTAAGAGTCTGACTCAGAAAGAACAAGCCATCCTCATGATGTATGGAAGGAATGGGGAATTACGGTCCTCCAGATGTTCTTCAACTTCAGCTCCCATAATCCCTCACCCTTGACAACACTTGCTGCAGCCAGTGGGATCTGTAGTCCAACAGAACATATGTTCCCTAGCACAGCTATAAGGTAAGTCTTGATGGGGCTTACTCCCAAATAAGATGCTAAGAACTGCTTTATTTTTAAATTAGAGGCACAGGAGCATTTTTGGCTTCCACTCAAACCTTTCACTGTCAGAAAAGTGTTATCATGATAATGATTATTTTACAAAGCTTTATTTAGAAAGCTGGCTAAACACTTTATTGAGTTAGGTATCTGGCTGCAGAATCAGGGACTGGGGTGTTCTCCACTGTGCATCCCAGAAGAGCCAGCATATGGGGCCTTGGGCAAGCTGCACAGTCCCAGGATGCCCCCAGAAGAAGGGAATGGTAAACCAATTCTGAGTATCTTCCACCTTAAAAAAGCCTTAAAAAGGCTTGCCATAAGTCATCACTGACTTGATGGTGCACAATTATTATTCTGATTATTATATTATGGAAAACTCCATGGACATGGAGTCACGAAGAGTCGGTCACATCTATAAACACACACACACACACACACACACACACACACACACACACACACACACACACACACACACACACACACACACACACACACACACACACACTTTTGTAAATTGAGAATTCTGGCAAGCAATTTCACAATATATAGGCCTAGCACTTTAAGAGAACTTGAAGTTAGTTTAAAACGCATAGACTTGTCAAAGTAATCACAGTGCCACCAAACAAGAGGACAAAATGGATAGCCTTTCAGAACATAAGACCATAAGAAGAGTCATGCTGGATCAGGCCCAAGGCCCATCTAGTCCAGCTTCCTGTATTTCACAGTGGCCCCACCAGATGCGTCTGGGAGCGGATGAGACTAGATATCTATCTCCTGATACCACTCCCCTGCATCTGGCCCTTTAAGTACCCTGGTTTTAAGCCTGGAGATGACACATCTCCATCATGGTTTGTAACCTGTGATGGACTTTTCCTCCAGAAATCTGTCCAATCCCCTTTTGAAGGCATCCAGGCCAGATGCCATCACCACATCCTGTGGCAGGGAGTTCCACAGACTAACAACACACTGGGTGAAAAAATATTTTCTTTTGTCTGGTCTTACTCTCCCAGCTCTCAATTTGAGTGGATGTCCCTATAGTTGGCAGAAAAGTCACAGTAGGTCACGATTTACAGAAACAAACACAGAGGAGGGTATAAAGGTAGGAGCTCTAAATCAAATATGGGTCAACTGATTTGCAAAAGATGTTCGAAACCAGGGAACAGAATCTGAAATGAAACTGATGGCAGCTGAACCTCTCTCTCTCTCTCTCTCTTTTTTTTTTTTTTTTTTTTTTTGGAGAATTACAATAAACCACTGCTTTATATTATGCATTAACCAGAATTGCAATTCTCACCAAAAAAAAAAAATTACTACCACATGTAGCTCTTGAGTTTAAAATGTACTTGATTCAGCTTATTCCTGAATCAACCCAACCCATTTCAGCATTTGCACTGGTGTAAGGAATTGATGCTTTCTAAGCTATTCACATTCAGAGGGTCTTAGATGACAAAATTGTAGATGGAACCTCAGATGAAGAAATTGGCCCCTCTTGTGCTTAAAATAGTTGAGATGCCATAAGTAGGTGTGGTGGGTTCTTGGAAGATGGTTGGAGCAGCCTGCCTAAAGAAGACAACAAAAGGTAAGACAGAACCCAGAAGGCAACCTTGTGCTGGATGTAGTTTTTATAATGAAATAAAGAAATGCCCCCTGTGACACAAGCACTTGTTCGATAGTAAGAAATCATTTTCGTCAACTGATATAGAAAGACACGTGGGCAACTATTTTACTGGATGTGCAAAACCCTGGAGGGCACTAATTAAATAATTAATGATGTGCCATCAAGTCAATTATGATTTATGGTAACCTTTCCATAAGTAGTCTCCCTTTTGGTTCAACATGTATCTCTCCTGAGGTAACCTAGAAGTATATCATTTTGGTGTTTTATCATAGGGATTTGAAACCAAGAAAGCCAGTAGAAATGGTTTTTAAGAATGCCAGGAAGCCACGAGGAATCCATCTTGTTAAATGGCCAGGTTGATGCTATCTTGGTGTATATCTTTCCTTCTAGAAACATGATCTGGATGTCTGATTATCATTTAGGGTATCTAGACAAACAGCATCCTAAAACATTCTTCTCCCACACCACTCACTCTTAGACATGTCTCCCGATCTAGAGACCCAAAGAAAAATAGCAATGCTCAAGAGATCAGCATGAATCTTGACACCCAACAGACTCACTGAAAATGCTTCTAGGAACACCAGCAAGGATTGTCAAAATTCTGAAGATGGTTTTCTTTTCTGCCTTAGTTACCGCTGATGTGAAGGACTAGTACTTCCCTTGACTAGTCGCAAAGCCCATCTTCAAAGGAAGGCTAGCAAATTCTTTAGTTCATTTCAACACCTTGAAAGTTTGCTCAGATATGAGTTTCATGTCTGCCATGTTGTAATGTTAGGATTGTATATATGAAATTTAGGTTCAATTCAGTATCGTTTGCTCATTGAGGATCATACCCAACATTATATGCAGGATATTTTTGGAAGGGGTGGGGAGCAACAGCAAAGTGGTTTAGTGATATGTTAGTATGTGTGCATATATTACACTGCACTGCAACACAGTGCATCTCTCTGTGTATATAAATAAATAAATAAATGGAGGAGTCATTCTCAACTTCCATGGTCATACCCACTTCTGAGGATGACTACTGGATGCTTACTATGAATTTTAAGCGATTAACCATAGGTTTTGGTTCTGTGAAGCAGGTAACCCACACAGAGTACATTCTGTAGTCTTTCAGCCCTAATATCAAATACGGTAACTGCAATCCCAGCTATGCAGAAATTGGTTGTCCACAGAGGCTCCAGTACAAGCTCTTTATTGTTATCTCTCTGCAGATAAGTCCTAAAATTGACTAGCGAACAACTTAAAACCTGACAATTCCAGAAGAGGAAAGATAAAATACCTCAACCAAATTGTAGTCCCCAAATTGTCCCATCCTTCCAATTTTCTCCAGTAATAGCTAACTGCCTCTGTAAACCAGGAGCAGTCTGTCTTTAGGGCAGCATGAGGTAACTGCTTAGAGAGCCAAACATTGTTGTTATGTTAAGGCTGCAGATTGTTTGCTTTTTACTTCATTAGTGATGTATTCTTTCGTACTAGGGTGGTGGGCAAAGCTGCTGGTGGGATTTTCTACCTCAGGTGCCAGCATGATTTGACTAGCTGTTGACAATACACAAAAAGATAAAGCAACAAATATCTTGGGCTGACTCAGTAACAGGCTAGGTTAAAAGAATTATCTGAGGAGAACACTCTTGAAAATAAATCTGTTAGAGGCAATGTCTGGGATATTAAAAAAAAAAAGAAGAAGGTATGGCCAGGTTAAATTGTCATGGCAACGGGCCTTCCATTTGACAAAACTTGAAGAAATATATGTAAAATTAGGAAAAGTGGCATACTGAAGGTTACACCCACTTTGGCAGGTGGTCACTGCATGGTTACTATGAGTTATAACTCAAAGAAGGTTTCTATTATAAGAAGTTCAATATTGGTTATGTCAAGCACTTGAAGGGGAAACAGAATTTTCTAGAAGACCGCCATGAAGATAGTCTGAAGAAAGAGCCTCTACAAGAATTTTCAGAAAAGAAAAACTGAAGGAAGGCCAGCCTTACCTTGTGACAACCTCATGCAGCAGAACAAGCATCATGAAAGCATACAGTACTTCATAAGTATTTAACACTTTTTTCCTGCAAAAAGGAGTTTGTGGGAAATTAATACTGTTGCTATTGCTGCTGCTTCTGTTTTATTACTCTTTTGCTTCTTGTGAGGAAAAAATGGTCTAGCCTTAGATATCCACTTAGGTAACACCCTGCCTTGCAAGGGAGAAGACAGAAAAACATTTTGTGCTGGCCTTACTGGTAAGTGATCTCTAGACCAAGCACATAAACCCACATCTCTTGACTATTGCAGCTGGTAGTGAATTTCTAGGTTGCAGGCTTTCATGGTATCTTCCTTCAAATCCACTTCATCATAAGAACATAAGAAGAGCCATGCTGGGTCAGGCCAAAGGCCCATCTAGTCCAGCTTCCTGTATCTCACAGTGGCCCCACCAGATGCGTCTGGGAGCACACGAGACTAGATATCTGTCTCCTGATACCACTCCCCTGCATCTGGCCCTTGAAGTACCCTGGTTTTAAGCCTAGAGATTACACATCTCCATCAAGGTTTGTAACCTGTGAGGGAATTTTCCTTCAGGAATTTGTCCAGTCCCCTTTTGAAGGTATCCAAGCCAGATGCCATCACCACATCCTGTGGCAGGGAGTTTCACAGACTAACAACACACTGGGTAAAAAAAAAATTTTATTTTGTCTGTCCTCACTCTCTGAACCCTCAGTATGAGTGGATGTCCCCTACTTCTGGTATTTTGTGAGAGGGAGAAGAGCGTCCCTCTATCCATTTTACTCATGCCCTGCATTATTTTGTACGTCTCAATCAAAACCCCGCTCAGGCTTTTAGACTTTTCTCATAAGGGAGGTCCCCCAGCCCAGTAATCATTTTAGTCGCTCTCTTCTGTACCTTTTTCAGTTCCACTATGTCTTTTTTGAGATTTGAGATGCGGTGACCAGAATTGTACACAATACTCCAAGTGTGGCCTTACTATCATTTTGTACAATGGCATTTTAATGTTGGCTGTTTTCTTTTCAATCCCCTTTTTGATAATCCCTGGCATGGAATTGGCCTTCTTCACCACTGCCACACACTGGGTAGACACCTTCATCGAGCTGTCCACCAGCACACCAAAATCTTTTTCCTGATCCGTCACACAAAGCTCAGAGCCCATGAGTTGATAAAGTTTTGATTTTTTGCCCCAATATGCTGTCCTTTACATTTCCTACATTGAAATGCATTTGCCATTTTGCAGCCCATTCTCCCAGTTTGGAGAGATCCTTCTGGAGCTCTTCACAATCTTCTCTGGTTTTTTACCATACGGAAAAGTTTCATGTCATCCTCAAATTTGGCCAACTCATTGCTTATCCCTCTCTCCAGGTCATTGATGAACAGTCTGAAAAGTACCGGTCCCAGGACAGATCCCTGGGGCACACCGCTTTTCACCTCTCTCCATTGTGAAAATTGCCCATTTACACCTACTCTTTGTTTCCTGGATCTCAAGCAGTTCTCAATTCATAAGAGCACCTGCCCTCTTATCCTCTGACTGTGCAATTTTCTCATCAGTCTTTAGTGAGGGACTGTGTCATAAGCCATCTGAAAATCCAGATAGGCAATATCCACTAGTTCACCCAAATCCACATGCCTGTTGACCTTTCCAAAGAATTCTAAAAGTTTTGTCAGGGAAGACTTACCCCTTACAGAAGCCATGAAGATTTTTCCTCAGCAAGGTTTGTTCTTCTATTTGCTTTAAGATTTTCTCTTGCATGAGGCTTTCCATCATCTTCCCTGGGACAGACGTAATGCTAACCAGCCTTTTTTAAAAATTGGTGTGACATCCACTATCCTCCAGTCCTCCAGCACTGTGGCCATTTTTAGAGACAAGTTGCATACAGTATTAATGTTAAGAGATCTGCAATTTCATTTCTCAATTCCTTAATGACCCTTGGGTGGATGCCACTTGTGGATCTCTGACTTATCAATTAAACCTAAAACGTTCTCTCTTTTAACCTGTATTTGATTTAATTCTTTAGTCAAGAGGGGCCATTTGGGCAGCGGAATCTGCGGAATCTGCCCAAAGTCTTCAGTCGGGAAGACAGATGCAACGAACTCATTTAATTTCCAGACATGTTCAGCTAGAACTCCCAGTATAGACAAGTAGCAATACTAGGGCACTATGAAGGATAGTGTTCAAAACCCCTACGAGACCAAGGAGAGCAGCAGCTATTTACTAGGAATGGTAAGAGTTGTGCTATCCAACAGATGTAGAGGATGGAGAGATTGATGAAGGCTGCACTGAAACTCCATTAGCAGAGGTGATGATGCCGTGAGGCCTGTAAGCACAGTAGTTCAATTCAGCTTGTGAAAAACTGACACACCTGAAGGCAAGGAGGAGAATCCAAGTGACTCACCCAGCTTTTCCAACTGATGCCATCATAGCCCTAAAGTATGATCTTCACATTAAGCTTGATGCATAGTAACTTTGTTTCTCAGATTGAGGATTAAGGAGAAACTTGACAAGTATACAATGAGATGTGAGGCAGTATGGTACAGTGGGTACAGCACTGAACTAGACGTTCTGGGTCCAAATCCCTGCTTAGCCATGAAAATATGGGAGATCTCTTAATTTTAATACTCTATTAATAGTGACACCATATATCAGATGTAACCTTTTGATATATAACAACACAGTGAAATGCAAGTCAACAAAATCTGTATGTGCATATGTGTTTGTGTGGCTATCTATGTATCCATCATGATTTGATGGCGTTGTTTAGACTGGAAAGACTTTTTTATACAGTGACACCCCGCCATTTCGCGGTTCCGGTATTGCGGTCCCACTACATCGTGGGACCGCAGTACTGGAACCGTGGTGGGGGGCGAGGGTTGCTCTGCCACCCCCCCTGCATCTCCAAGAAGCCTCCACGGTGCGTGGAAGGGCGAGTGGGGGGATCCGGTCACTCCACGCGGCCCTCCCACGCACCCCCGAGAAGCCTCCAGGGTGCATGGGCGGGCGGCGGCAGGCGATCCGGTCGCTCCGTGCGGCCCTCCCACACACCCCTGAGAAGCCTCCAGGGTGCGTGGGCAGGCGGTGGCGGGCGATCCGGTCGCTCCGCGCGGCCCTCCCACGCACCCTGGAGAAGCCTCAGGGCCGCGCGGGCAGGTGGGTTGCGGGTGATCCGGTCGCTCCGCGTGGCCCTCCCATGCACCCCCGAGAAGCCTCGGGGCCATGCGGGCGGTGGCGGTGGCGGGAGGTAAGATTCCCCCTGCCGCCGCCGGCACGCCGCACAATACCCCCGCCCCCACCCCACCCGCTTCCGCATAGCGCGGATTTTCGTGCATCGTGGGTGGGGTGGGTCCCTAACCCCTTCCATCGGCGGGGGGTTACTGTATTCCTTTTTCATATTCATAGATGTAATATTTTTGCCAAATGTCATCCTTTTGAAATACAGCCTGTAAGGATGAAATATAGCTTTTTATTTACCAGGCTGGGATTGATCCTTGATATTTAGAGACTGTTAGCTATTAAGTAGCTATGGGACTTCATAAAGTATGTTATAAAACACATAGAACTACTGTATGAGGTCTACGAGCTGCTAATATTCCTTTCATTATATATTTTAAGAGCAAAGCTGTTGTGGAAACCCAGCGTTGTGTTTACGTATAGCTCCTTTCATAGCAAAAGTCAACTTGTAACTACTGCGCAAAGCAATCCTGCGCATGTGTACACAGGAGCAAGCCCAGCCCTGCCTCAGTGGGACAGGGACCCAGGAGTCTGCAGATTAGATTGCAGCCCTAACAGATGAGGCACTGTAAAATATTTGTAAATTGCTATCTGACATTTAAAATAATGATAATAGGGTTTACAATGCAATTTCCAGCTGTCTTGAGTCTCAGGCAATATGTGTGTTTGAAGCTGAGCAGAAGGAAAAAAAAACATAATGGAATAATTCCAATACTGTAGTTTTGTTTCCTATATCTTGAGGAAATAGTATTAAGGTGAGCCTCGTGGCACAGTGGTTAAATTGCTGTACTGCAGCTCAAATTGTGCTCACAACCTCGAGTTCAATCTCAGGTAGCAGGCCCATGGCTGACTCAGCCTTCCATCCTTCCGAGGTTGGTAAAATGAGTACCCAGCTTGGTGGGGGAGGGGGGGCTATATGTAGCCTGCATAATTGAATTGTAAACCGCCCAGTGTTTTAAGCTCTATGGGGCAATATATAAGCAGAACACTTTGCTTTTTAAATAGGAAAGCATCCTGCCCATATCAGCAAGTAAAAAAAAAATGTTTTATACTCTGTGCAGAGTACCAGGTGGATGAGGAAAGTTCAAAGAGGATCTTCTCTTCTGTAGTTATTGTTGTTGTTGTTGTTGTTGTGGTGGTGGTGGTGGTGGTGGTTGTAGTAGTAGTGGTAGTAGTTGTTGTGATGGCGGTGGTGTGGCAGGCCTCAAGAGGCTTCATAATATTGTGCCTGGATCCATCAATGTGCTGTATGTACCTGGAACCAGGTTTGAAAGGGAAATTATGTGCTCAAATAGATGATCCACTCAGGTCCAACATCTGGTTCCAGAAGGCTGTGGGCAAAATGTTCATCCATGGTGTCCCAAAGGGCACTTTCCCTTTCCCCAATAGCAGCAAACCTCTCTGCCTGGAACTCCAGGCCTACCAAGCTATCAGCAATGGCCTCACTCGTCCTCCAGCTCTTTTAATTTCCCATAGTGCAATGCAATGGCAGGTACATTGTGGGGATTATATTGTGAGAAGAGTAAAATGGCTGCCATTGCTCTTGAGTCCTTTGGTCCTTTCAGCAGTGGCCAGCCTGGCAAAACAGCAGCGGCTTGGCAGCGGCACTGCCAGGCCTGTCGAGCTGAATACATGTCTAGTACAACCACCTTCTACATTTTTCAACAATGCCCGCGATGTCTACATCTTAGGACCTGCTCACTGAGCCAAATCAAAATCAACAGGTTCAGAAACTTAGTGTCAGCAATGACAGGACTTCTGAGAGCTCTGGCATGTTGATGCTTTGGCCTACCTCAGTTATTGGTTTATCCTGAATGCAGCAGATGGAACTATCCACATGTTGTTGTTGTTCAGTCGTTCAGTCGTGTCCGACTCTTCGTGACCCCATGGACCAGAGCTCGCCAGGCCTTCCTGTCTTCCACTGCCTCCCAGAGTTTGGTCAAATCCATATTGGTTGCATCGGTGACACCGTCCAACCATCTCATTCTCTGCCACCCCCTTTTCCTTTTGCCTTCAATCTTTCCCAACATCAGGGACATTTCCAAGGAGTCCTCTCTCCTCATGAGGTGGCCAAAGTACTGGAGCCTCAGCTTCACAATCTGTCCTTTCATTTTTAAAAGCAAAAGCTGTCCTCGACAGCTCCTTTAGTCAGCTGTTGAGGACAGTAGGAGAAGGTTAGATTCAGTCACAAATAAATTACTAAATGAAACAAGTACAGTGTATCCATGTTGAAGCACTACATCCACACAGCCTCAAACTAGATGATGAAAGTACAATCAAGATAATAATAGCCAACAAGGTCACATAAGCAACAGAAAATGGCTGTGACCCTTTCAAACAGGCCATGTCAAATCAATTCTTGGTCTGCACTGAAAATGGCAATGGTTGTGGCCTTTAAGACCTTGGAGAAATAGAACTGGTTTTGCCTGGTGCCGGGCAGGCCTCACTGGGGAAGGCCTTTTAAGTACTAGAAGGCACCAAACAAAGGCTCACTTGACTAGCCACATGTCTGAGGACAGGAGCACCGAGGAAATAGTCCCAGCGTCCAGCAAGTTGATGCTTCTTGTAAGAGGGCAGCACAACATATTTTTGACTCCAAGGAATGTAGAGATTGAAAGAGGACAGGCACCACTTTTTGCTGAGCTAGTGTGTCGTGACTGCACATTCAAGGCCAAGCCACACTCAACTATTTAGCATTACTGCAGGGCAGGCTCACAACAGTTTCCAGATGTGTGCATTTGCATGCATACACACAGACTCCTATGCATATTGTCTCATACCAACTACTTACGTTCAGAAGGAAGAGAGATACACCTAGAGGGATGCCAAATGATCTGACCCTTCTCACTAATCAAACGCCCAAGTGCTTTGTCCCCACAAATCCTGATTGTGTCACCCTCACACTCCTAGGCATTTTGCTAGTCCTTTAACATACTTGGCCCACTATGTAGCTGCTCCAAGAAGAAAATAGATCTTCCATGTCAGAGATCTCTCATTATGGTAGTGCACTGTCATATGATGGTTCTGAAATACAATGAATCAACCATTGTAATGGCTCTTTATGTCCAGTTCACTTGACGAACTGAAGAGGCCGTTTTTCAAAAGAACAATTGATGCCGTGAAGGCAGGAATTCTTTTGTAGGGAATTTTTCAGGCCACATAAATATTTCCGGAATGGTTTCCCTGGCAACTTCCCTTTCTTTACTCTCACTCTTGGTGGTAACTCCTTCAGGAAAAGTAAGCAGCTCTATAAAGTGCAAATTATCTAAATTGCAGTTGTCAGTAGCTTTCACAGGGCAACAGCTGCAATCCATATCTTTGGCCAATACAGTGGGGAATAGAGTTACATAGTCATTTCAGGGTGCTAGTAAGAACAGAAGACAAACCTATTTTATTGAGCCAACTGCTGAAGATGTGATACTGCAGGATCACCAGGCAACTGGCACACCTGAAAGCACACAGTAAGAATATATTGCTCATTATATTTATTAGTTATAGCTGCCTAGATGCCCTAAACACATCCGATCTCTCCTGATTTCGGAAGCTAAGCAGGGTCAGCCCTGGTTAGTACTTGGATGGGAGACCACCAGGGAATACCAGGTGCTATAGGCACCTGGAGTAAGAACTGGCAAACCACTCCAGTATTCCTGCCAAGAAAACTCCATGGATATGGAGTCATCACGAGTTGGTCACAACTGTAATGACACAACACACACGCACATATTTATTAGTTACATATGTTCCAGCTCCAGGTAGCATCCATGGCTTTCTTCTCCCACACTTTAGCCTCATCACAACCCTGTGAGATGGGTCCAGCTGAGAGAAAATGCCTGCCACAGAGTAATGGAGTGATTTTCCATGTCTCAGTGGAGAATGGAACCTGGACTTCCCAGGTCCTAGCACCACCCATGTTCTTCTGAATAGTCAAAGGATTTCACTTAATTTGGGCAGTGATCATTTTGCAAAGGAATTTGTTACCTTAAACACTGCCAAAAACAACCAAGCAAAACACAGTATGTTACTTGCATCATCGCTTGTTTGGTTTCCCTTTACTTATAAAACAAAACAAAACAGAGTTAAAGAAAGAAGTAACATTTGAAAAATTTCTCCCAAAGTAACCAGAAACTACTCCCATTAATTTCAAAAAGCTGAACTGTCACAAGATTATAGTTACTGCTATAATGTAACAGATTATGCCTTGATTATATCAAAATCAATCATGTTGTAATTCACTTTGAAGCTCTGAACACAAATCCAGAGATGATCTGAAGTAAGCTGCACAGAGATCAGTGGGATTTATTTCCAAACAGGTGTATAGAGGAGGGCATCCTAGAGATGTAAATTAGCCATCACTGATCTCTTCTCTCCTCTCTGGTGACCCATCATCCATCCAAGCAGGGGAGGACATCATCTTTCCATGGCAGAATAATCTTTTATTAATCTTCTGCCTATTCTACATAGACAACTGTATCTCCAGATATTATAAGACTCCAACTCCCATAATGAGATACCAGGTTGAGGGCAGAAAAGGTGCACATCTGATTGCACCAGAAGGTTCGTTTGTAGGGAGTGCTTTCTCTGAAAGCAACCTTTTCCTCTGTCAGGGAATCGCTCCACCTAATAACCTTGTTGTTAATACTTCCTCCTTTGGAAGAATTATACAACTCCAGATACTCAAGGAAGACATCTAGAATTTTGAGAGACCCTTCACATCCTGGCCACCAATTTTTTGAACTGTTGCCGTCTGGCAGGAGATACAGGACTCTTAGGTCAAGGACAAATAGATTAAAGAACAGTTTTTATCACAGAGCGGTATCCAAGTTAAATGTGACAGTTTTAGCACCATCTTATCAGTTTTTAAGTAGTGTTTTAAATTTTGTAAGCAATTTTAAGATTTTTTAATATTTTGTATGGTGTTTTATGTGTTTTATGTGTTTTGTATGTTTAGAGTGTGTAGTGGAATAGCACTCTAATTTCGTTGTGCATATCTTGTGTATGCATAATAACAATAAAACTATATTCTATTCTATTCTATTCTATTCTATTCTATTCTATTCTATTCTAAAAAGTCCATCTTGGGCATGGATCAGCTGGAGCTGGAACACAGTTCCCCATACCTCTTGTGATTGCCAGGAAATTGGTTGTACTGGACCACTCAACAAGTGATCCAAAATACAGTATTTTTCCATATCTAAGATTATATTTTTATCTAAAATTGTTAAGACTAAAAATTGAGGGTTGGAAAAGGGGAGGGGGAGTCTTATACATGAGAGCGTCTTATAGATGGAAAAATACAGTACAATCTCTTGCCTCCTGTGATCTTACCCAGAGTTTCAGGCCAATAAGATTTGGACAGACATCGTTGATCATCCCTGATATAAACAGATGGCTTTGTGGGTGAAGTGGTGGTCCTTCAAACAGTGAGGTCCTGCACCTTGTAGGCCAACCTACCCTGTGGGTATTTTGTCCTACAGCTCCCATTGACAGACCATTGGCCATGCTGGTGGAAGAGGATGGTAGAGTGATAAAAACATTTGGAGGACACCAAAATGGGAAAAGGTGGTTTAGAGATTTAAAGAGCAAACCCAGTACTCAGAGATGGGCTCAGAAATGAACCGGCAAGCAATGAAGGGAGCCTACAGTGGACACAGGGCCTGTTTGGATCCTGAGCTGCTGAGCAGCACACCAAATGAGCACTTCTTAACAGCAGTCTGGAGAGATGCCTTTTGACTGTACATTGGTCTAGGACAGTGCTGGTGAACCTTCAGCACTCCAGATGTTTTGGACCACAACTCCATAGTCTTTTGTCATTAGCAATACAGGCTTGGAATTCTGGGAGTTGTGGTCCAAAACATCTGGAGCACTGAAGGTTTGCCACCACTGGTCTAGGATATGTTGATAAAACATTAAGAAAGCCCTGGGCTCTGTTGTGTTAGAAACACATGTCAAGTTGCTATGAAGATACAACTGTTTCCCCAGTGGCTGTTGTGTTTTTAGACAAGGAACAAAATGATTCATCTGCATTCAGAGTTGCATGGGAAACTGATTGCACTCTTTTTACATTTACTGTCGACAGCTGTTTATAGTACTCATATGTTCCAGTGATCATATACAGAGCTTTGAAAAGTTGCTTCTGTGGACTGCACAGGCCTTGCTAGTTTGGGAACTGCAAACCCAAAAAGAAACTTTCTCAGGCATGGATCATACAGTATAATCCAAGGACTGAAATCCTGTTGTAGAAATCCTTTTGTAGAAAATTACACTAGAGTAGGTCTACTGTAGTGGTGGCGAACTTTTGGCACTCTAGAAGTTTTGGACGGCAGCTCCCAGAATTCCAAGCCTGTATTGCCAATGACAAAGGACTGTGGGAGTTGTGGTCCAAAACATCTGGAGTGCCAAAGGTTTGCCACCACTGGTCTACTGTATCAGTAACAGTTTGGTGAATGGACTCCCCTATATGTTCAGTTGATTCCAGCAGGCCCACTCTAGTTGTGACTCAAGTAAGCCACACGTAGATAAAACCCATTTCAATCAACGGGACATGCGGAAGACTTGATTCAACAAATCCATACTGATTCAATGGGCCTACTCTAGAGTAGCATGTTTTACAAAGCCATTGCCGTACCTCACCCAGTTGAGCCACCCCACCCCCTTTTTGAAGAGGAAGAAAAAGAGGTGGTTTAGGAGTTCCAGCCTGTGCCGAGGAAAGATGGGTCCCTTTTTGAAGAGGATGTGAAACCAAGATTTTTGACTTCAAAACCAGATGAAATGCCATGCAGGGTTGCTGTTTGTACCTAATGCAAGAAGTTAAAACTTTCACTTTCCTTGGGGAAGTAAACAACCCTGAAGCTCACCACAGCTGAGCCACATAAAGTAGAAATGGGAAAGTTTGGGCCCTCCAAATGCATGAAAACCTCAGAAGCCCCGCTCCACAGAATGTGAATGAGGGAGCTATCATCCAAAATATCTGAACAGCCAAAAGTCCACCATCCCTGACATGATTTCTGGGATCATCTGAACCAGGTTGATAATAACTACTGTGTTTCCCCAAAAATAAGACAGTCTTATATTAATTTTTGTTCCCAAAGATGCACTAGGTCTTATTTTCAGGGGATGTCTTATTTTTCCATGAAGAAGAATACAGTACACATTTATTATTGTCTTATTATCGGGGAGGCCTTATATTCGGGGGGATGTCTTATATTTCAACGAGAGGCAAAACTGTAAGTAGGTCTTATTTTGGGGGGATGTCTTATTTTTGGGGAAACAGGGTAATTATGGACATTTGCAATGTAAGACTATTGTTTCTGCCAACTTTTCTTTCTACCAGAACACAAGAGCTCATCTCACCCTTCCCAGCAGAGAAGTGTAGGGAACGTAAATTTGTTCCAAACTTCTGTAGTAGCGAAGACCTCGTTTATTGCAGTTCTCAGTTTCTTGCCTCTGACAAGTAGCATGAAAGAGAGGTTAAGCACTTTATAAAAGATGTCAGACACCCAACCTTGCTCAGAGATCCGAAAATACAACCCGAAAGAAAATTTTAAAAGATACCGAGAGTTTCTAGATTGACACCAACTCTTTGGTTTTGCCCAGTGCTTAATGAAATCACAGGCTGTCTCACCAAGTAAATTCACCACATTGTGCAAGGCAAACCTCGGCTTGCTGGAGGAGGTCTAGTCAGATGGACCTTGCCACCACCTTGGCTAGAGACTGGAAAATTAATTAATTAATTAATTAATTAATTAATTAATTAATTAATTATTATTATTATTATTATTATTATTATTATTATTATTATTATTATTATTATTATTATTATTATTATTATTATACACTACAATTCCTGCAGTCTCCTAGACAACATGTCCAGAAAAATAACTTCTCCCATCTCTGGTCTCAGTTGACAAACCCAGTCATGTGAGACCTTTACCATAATACTTCTGAGGTTTCCTTCCAGTGAATTCAAAGCTGCGTTTTGTTCTTTCCAGTTTTTGGTAGGCCCGCAGCTGCTAAGAGCTTTCTTGTTCAAGAAACCTTTCCCTGAATGACTGGCCTGAGTGGGGTTCTTAAATGAACTGTTGTGTCTTACTGCTTGAATCTGTTTTGAGCTTGCTTCTATTCACTACCTTTTTAGTGTGGTCTTTTTTTTTAATCCTTTTTGGTGTCTGCTTGAATCCTTTAAGTGTACTTCTCGTTTTTAGCTTTAAATATTGTCTTTTAATGATTCAAGCCACTGTGGGTCCTTCTTAGGGAGAAAGGTGGTAGAGGTGATATAAATGAATGAATGAATGAATGAATGAATGAATGAATGAACAAAGTGAGGCCCTGTGCTGAGGCTACAGGGGCTTACCGTATATTGTGCTACGGATGATATGCCAGGTTAGGTAATTTTAACATGAGTGGGAGTTAATGTGCCATGCCACCTTTCCTCATAATTTCCAAATGTGTCACATCTGTTTTCCAGATGACTCCCCACATTGTAAACAATTTATACAGTGTTTTCCTTAATCTGGGCCACTTCATGGTATGATTGCTGGATAATGGCTGCACATACATGCATGCTCACTTGAAAAATAATTAATATGACATTGGGATGATTTAGATCACTACTAAGCAGACCACAAAATCTGCCAAATGTATTTGCTTCTTCAAGCACGGCAAAAATGTGTTTACCAATAGAGTAGCTACTTTACATTAAAAGAGGACATGTTATTCCATCAGTTTTTATTTTGGCAGAGGAGGAGGGTTTTTTTAATAAAATCAAGAAATTTGAGGGACAAAGTGAACAAGTAAGATAACAGGGGTCTCTTAACCCCCACAGGGATCCACGGATACCCTAGATACCATCCATGTATTGTTGTACCCCTGCATTATAAAACAGTAATGCAATAATTAACACCATATCATTTGAAAATATTAATTTTGAGCCAATCACTTTGACATCAGTGTATGATGAATGAAGAGTGTTTTTCGCATTCAAGCACAGCGAGTGTTAAATCTGGTCAGTCTCTTGTCATAACCATTAGGCCCTGTTCCCCTTGCAGGTTGGTTAGAACCAAAGACTGGCCAGATATGACCCTCCCGAGTGACCCCGTCTTCATTCCTTCCCTTTGAAATTTGCTTGGGCTTTGAGAACATGGCCTGTTACCTCAACATTTGTTCCCACTCTATTGTCTCCTGTGCCTGATTGTTGCTGTTTCATCAACCGTCCAAAATCACTATTCAGGGCTGAAATCGCCAGTGAGTCAAAGGAAACAAATAAGTCAGCAGTGCACTCAACATCAGTGAACCCGGAGAGCGCACAGGCAGATCAAAAGCTGCCCAGCTAGAGAGAGGGCTGATGGAGCTGCCCTACAGCAGCTGGGCTGCATTTAATGTTCCTGCAGCTCATCCCAATGAAAAGTAGGCTGAAATTAACATCCCTATTCCCTAATGTGAACTGGTGCTCCTTCAGCCTGCCAGTTGTAACTTGATATGGTTAAATCAGGCAAGGTCTGTGGGAGTTGTGGTCCAAAACATCTGGAGAGCCGAAGTTTGGACATGCCTGGGTTAAATGTTTGATTCTGTGATCCAGAGGTTTTCTTTCAAGAAACGTTTAATTTGATCTCAGTTTGAAGCTTGTATACTTCCCTCGTTTCCCATATTATGTGTATACAGTCTTGCCTATTTATATTTTGACATGACTGGGACTATGGCAAAATGCAAACAGTGCAGCTCTCATGTGAGTGCAATCCGTGGCCCAGCAGAATTACAAAACGGGCTCTAGCAAAATGGCTGACATAGCGCTATTGAAGTAGCTTCTGGTCAAAATAATATCATAACCTTAGCATTTTAATTTGTTTTCCATTTCACCTGTGTTTCATGTATGTCCATATTTTTAAATTGTGCCATGTTGTCATGCAAATGAAGGCAGGCAGGAAGGAATTAAAAATACTAAAGAAGGCAAATAAGAGCATAAAACTATGTGTTATTTGCTGTTTTTTTAACAATATCTCAGTAACTGTAAAAGGGTACAGTACTCTAAGTTGGAAAATGAAATGCTGGTACCAGTTTGTGCATCTTATGAAAAGGCCTAATTCCCTAGTAAAACCTTAGGTAAAGGTAAAGGTTCCCCCTGCACATGCTTGCTAGTCGTTTCCGACTCTAGGGGCAGTGCTCGTCTCTGTATTCAAGCTGAAGAGCCAGTATTTTGCAAGTCCATGGACATGTGGCCAGCATGGCTCCAAGGAAACACTGTTTTACCTCCCCACTTTATTATGGTGGTACCTATTTATCTACTTGCATTTACATGCTTTCGAACTGCTAGGTTGGCAGGAGCTGGGGTTAACAGTGGGAGCTCACTCCGCTGCGTGGCACCTGGGATTTAAACCGCTGAGCTGCCAACTTTGTAGCCAACAGTTTCAATGCTCTAGCCCGCTGAGCCACTAAGCCAAACCCTAGGTCATATTAAATTAGTTATGCCTGTTATGATAATCAGCACCCCACCCCCACCCCCAATTCTTACCTACACATTCAGTACTCTTAAAGGTGTTACAAAACTGCAAAACAATTGTCAGTAATAATAATTCTGGCCATTTTTAAGGTGCCAGAAGACTCTTTTGTTGTTTTGATGATGAAACTCACAAGAGTTTCAAGAATTTGCTCATTGGAATTTGCTCTAGAAATGAAACTTTTGCAGTCATGGTCCCATCCCTGTGTAATAGGCTCCTTCTAAAACATTCCCCCAGGCCTCCCCAGTGTTCAAGAGGCTGTTCAAGACCCAACTGTCTTAAGAGAGGGGGGAAGCATTTAAAGACAGCCAGGCCTTTGAAAGTCTTGCTTCTCTTTAATGTGATTGGTATCTTTTTGTTTACTGTTTTGTGTTCAATCATTTGCTTTTATTTCTGCCATCCTATCACTTTGGTAATATTTGTTAGCTAATGGGCTTTTATTGGGCTGCATTGTTTTCAATTTTGTTCTATACATATGTTTAATTTGTATAGCCACTCAGAGTAGATTTTCACCCCTAGTTGGGTGGAGTATCATTTAAACAAACAAACAAACAACAAGCCTTCTCCCTGGTTTAGTTATGGGCATGAATCACCTTGCTCCTTTATCATTTAGGTGTTATTTAGGTTTCTGGTATTTGGTTTAATTTTTATTGGTGTTGCTAAAGGGTGTTGGCTGTGTAGTGTTTGGTTTGGGAGGGTTGATTTTAATTCTACATTAATGTTTATAGTTAATGTTAACCACCAAGGGTATAAGGGCACTGTCTCGTGAGCAGTTTGATCCACTTTTTACTTACAAGTAATCTGTCTCAAAAATATGTGTTCCCACAACCATCGAGTTTTTAAAAAAGAAAACCCGGTAACACCCCCTTCAGCAGGTTGAACCGAGCTTTCCATGACCTAGGGGAGATGTTGGGTATCTTTTAACCCAGTTATAAATGCAAGTTTTCCAACCTGGCATAGGTATGTGGGGAGGCTGATTATCCGGGTTTCCTCCCCTCTTTTGCCCTATTAGCTGATAAGGCATGTCCAAACTTCGGCCCTTCAGATGTTTTGGACCACAACTCCCACAGTTCTTTGCTATTGAAACTTCTTTTTGTTTAAAATT
Organism: Phrynocephalus forsythii; assembly: GCA_029282475.1. Classification (NCBI taxonomy): domain Eukaryota; kingdom Metazoa; phylum Chordata; class Lepidosauria; order Squamata; family Agamidae; genus Phrynocephalus; species Phrynocephalus forsythii. Next base: position 18,696,298 of record JAPFRF010000004.1, read on the forward strand.
TAAAAATACTAATTTGGCTTTCTGTTTAATTTTTTAACCTCTTTTTGGGGGGAGAGTGGAAAGGAAGTTTTTCTAACTTTTTTGGGGGGGGCTGAGCCCAAAGTTCTGTAGGCAGGCTTGTAGCTGGCAAAAAAAAGAAAGGAGCAATTTTTAAAACTTTTTTTTTGCCAGCTCCAAGTCCGCATTACAGCTGATGGGTGCTTGGGGCTCAGCCAAAAAAAAGTTTAAAAATATTGGGGCTCCGCAAAAAAAAAAGTTTAAAAATCCTTCCTTTCGCCCCACCCCTTAGGTGGGGCGAAAGGAGCGATATTTAAACTTTTTTTTGGCTGAGCCCCAAGCGCCTATCAGCTGTAGGGTTGCCAGCTGAGGGTGCTTTTTTTAAAGAAGGCCTGCAGCTGATTGGTGCTGCTGCTTTGGAAGCTCCCTCCATGGGGGCTTTTCGGAGGCAGCACAGAGAGCGAAAATAATAAATTTATTTGTAAAGAAAGGCAACACAGCTTGGGAAATATATTTTAAAATGTGGTTTTGAGACATGGGAACATTAAAATTCATTTACTAATACCATGCCCATGAGGACGCTGTAACCAAATCTTCAATCACGTGACGACTTTAGAGTAAAAACACGTCTTTATATATAAAAAAGTATCTTTCGCCCGTGTGATAGTGCCCTAAGCTGAATGGCATACAAGTACTGTACAGTATTATTTTAAAAAAATTAAAACACAAAGTCACAAGGACCCATTGCCATACCCCTGAGACCATATGGGTGCTAGGAGCTTGGGCCTATCTTGTTTAAGAAGCTTTTCTTTCGCTGTACACTTGTACAGTACTACTAATCTCAGTTCTTGGGTTGGTTTGGGAGGTTGTCCCCCTTGTGATTTATGATTAGAACTGCTTTGTAAATGATGTATTTCTTCACAGAGGCAAAGGATTTTAATGTGCGCTCTGATGATATAAAAGAAAGCCCTGGCGTGGAAACGACAGCTGTGGTGAGTTAATACAAATCTACTTGTCAATCTATGCAATCTTTTCTTGTCAATGCATGCATTTCTTCTTGAACTCTTTTTATGATTGCTGACATAGAATGAGGCCATTTTTGTTTCCCACGTGACGTTACATTCATAGAATAGCATTTATAATCTGGATTTGGAGCAGCCTGCCACCAGTAGGCACTTTATGAAAAATGGTTGATATACTTGTACATGTATTTCATCTGATATATTTTTCCATCATAATCTATAATGGTGATATGTACTGTGGAGGTAAATGTAGTAGGAACTAAAGTTTCTAATAACGGGAGTTGGCAACCTGAGGCTATCATGCTGTTTTTGGACTGCAAACCCTCCTCTTGTTGCTTTTAATGTACAAAAGAGAGTGTGCATCGGTAGCAATAAATCCAGTACAGTTCAAAGTTGAATGTATGCAAGACTGCCCATAGAAAACAGCTGCTGTATTCTATAACCAAAACAATCAAACAGACTACAACGCCTTCATTACTAATATTAATCTGCCACTATTAATCTTTCAGTGAGCACTTTAAAAAGGTTCAGCTGCTGATAAGAAACAAGTACAAAAAGAAGCAATATTCTAAACGACCAAATTAAAAATGTGTATGCATATCACAGCTGGGGGACATGTGGTCCACTAGATGTTGTTGGACTCCCTTTTCCATTACAGAAGTATGAAGTCCAACCACATCCAAAAACTACTCTTTTGCAAACCTAACACTAGCATTAAAGCTTTTATATAGGGACAACTGTTATTTCACAGCTGTTTTTATAGATTTGAGGCGCTCTTCAGCCTTTCTCGGTAGAACATTTTAAAGCAGAAATGGTTACAAGAATCATAATGAAGCCACTGCTTTACTGATTCGCTCAGCAGCCAGTTTAAACAAAGAAGCACTGGGCAATCTGAAGGCTATTGGGTGATTTGGAGCCTTTGTACACAATCCCTAAACTCCGCTGCAAATGGCTGCCAGCTCCGGAGCTTACAATTGTTTCCCCACCAGCTCCAGAGTTTGCAGAAAATTAAGTGCAACCACGCCCACCTAAGCGCGTCCCAGCACACTTTTCAGGTACCTGCTCTTGGAGGGTGAAAATCCCCAGATCCGGATTTAAGGGAGTGAGTGCCGGGCTCTCCTCGCTTCTGTTTGTTGTTGTTGTTTGCCTCCCGCCCCTTTAAGAGAAGGAATCAGGACGACGACGGGGCTTCGGGCGGCTTCGGAGGTGAGCCTGCATTTTTTCCTCTCTTTTTTTCTCCCTCCCCTCACGCAAACAGGAGCAAGGAAGTGCGGAGGGGTGGGGACGCAGGAAGAGCAACGAACCCCCAAGATCTCTGGTCCGAATTTAAATGGCCAGCAGATCTTAGAGGTCGTGTGAAAAGGCCCTTGGTTGCTTCTAGGAAGCTGTGTGTATATACTATACACATCTGCAGCAGTTTGATGCTGCTCTAACTACCATGGCTTCATCTTATATGTTTCTGGCTCTGTAGTTAGTAAAATCCTTAGTATTATCTGCTAGAAAGCTCCAGTGCCCAGTTCCTTGAATTGCAGCAGAACATTCTATGTACATTAGGCATGTGTTAAAATCTTTTGCTTCATAAAACCACATATCCCAAGATTTCATAGGATAAAACTATGGCAGCTCTAGGAGAACTGAACTGCACAACAGTTATACCATCAGTCACCGGGGAAGCTGCTGTGATCCTGAAGAGAGACAAAGTAAACAGAAAGGCCTTTAAGGCTAATATTAATAAAAAGCAATCCCCCCCCCCAAGGCAAGATAGGAGCTCTCTTTTCTAATTAGATATTTTGGGCGTAGGTTTTTAAAAGCCACCCATCAATCTTAAATTAGTGAGAACAATCTGAGTGACATTATTAAAAGTAAACAAGAAATGAAACTTCAGTATCTTCATACAATTAGCTTTGTTGGGTTATTTTGCTTAAAAGGATGCCCCTTGTTGTTGTTGTTTCTGAAAGTTTCACTTGTTAATGAAGATCCTTTCCTGAATAAGGAGGCTTAATTACACTGGCAACCCGCTAGAATAGGAAAGCTGACTAAAGTGTTATTCCTGATGCAATGTGAGCAAAATCAGCAAAACACCACTGCAGAGAAAACAAACAGAATAGTGTAGCAACTTCAGGGGAAGGTTGGGGATTGAAATGTTTTTTTCTTTCTTTCAAGTACTGAAATGAAACCCGGCATTTATATGCCAGCAGCCTGAACCTGAGCATCAGATAAGGGTATGATGCATAGACCATCCATGATTATCAGTGCACATAGAGTGATTTATCCATCTGCATAGGAAGGGCCTTTATACACGACCCCTAAACTCCGCAGCAAATGGCTGCAAACTCCGGACCTTACAAGTTTTCCCACCAGCTCCGGAGTTTGCAGGAAATTAAGTGCGACCCCGCCCACCTAAGCGCGACCCAGCTGCACTTTCTTATACCTGCTTGAGGTGGGTGAAAATCCCCAGGTCCGGATTTAATCTGGTCAGTGCGGGGCTCTCCTGGCTTCTGCTTGTGTTTTTTTTTTTTTTTTGCCTCCCGCCCCTTTAAGAGAAGAGGTGGGAGGAAAAAAAGCAAGCAGAAGAGAAATGGAGCTCCGGGAAGCTCCTCCAGGTGAGCTGCATTTTTTCCTCTCTTTCTCTGGTGGGGAGGAAGGAAGAGCAACAAACCCCTAAGATCTTTGGTCTGAATTTAAGGGGCCAGCGGATCTTAGGGGTCGTGTGAAAAGGCCTGAAGTGGATTTCTTTGGCTACCTAATATCTGCTGAGCAAATTAAATTTATTTACAGACTTTGAATATTTGTTCCCCAGTTGTCTTAACTCTAAAATTTACCACACATTTTAAACAAACCAATGAAAAAAGCAGTGTAGGTTTTCTATTAAACTTCCCCGCCTCAACCCTCATGTAGCAGTTCAAAAAGTCAGATTAAACGATAATACAGTACATGATAGGCAGAAATATGATGCATTGTATAACACTGTTGTCAGGCCACTTCTTATTTATTTATTTATTTGTTTGTCTAGAGGTTGCAAGGCTGCTTACAGTATTAATTAAAACTTTAAAAACCCAGTAATAAATCATTGCAATATTTTAAAAGCATTAAACAAATACTGTATATTAAAACTAGAGATGGGCACGACTTGAAAAAAATTTTTTCGAGTTGTCGTTAGTCGGGCCAGTCCCATTTCGGCTCGTTTCCGGTTTTCGTGAAAATTCGCAAAAATTAGTCGGTTCGTTTTTTCGTTTTTTTGTTGTAGTTAGTACTGGGTTTTTTTGGGGGGAGCGGGCTCCTGGAGGCACCTCTGTGGGGTGGGTGCCTCCTCTGGCCCGCTATAAAGGGAAAGTGGGCTCCTGGAGGCACCCGTGGGTGCCTCCTGCCACTAGGAAGGGGAAGCAGGCTCCAAGAGAGACCCCTCTACATGGGGGTCTCCCTTCCTCACCTGCTGCTGCTGCAAAATGCTATTCAATAGCCATATGGATATTGCATAACATAATGTGCAGACGTGAGACCAGTGTGAGAGTCATAGGGTCATACCTTCCCTGCACAGGGCTCCCGCACCACCATGTCTCACACAGAAGGGAATTGTACTTGCTGCGTGTAGTGCAATGCAAGCAAGTAGATCTGGCTTTAAGGTGGCTTAGTGCAAGAGCTAGGGTTAGGCTAGTGACGGGTAAGGTTACGGTGGGCTAGTGGGTTGCACCTCTGGGTGCCTCTCTGACCCACTAAGAAGACAGTCTGTGACGTATGGGTATGGAGTCAAGGGTTAGGGTTAGGGCTAGGGCAGGTTTTAGGGGGCTTTTTGGCACATCCCAGAAGTCTCCATGGCCAAGTGGCCATGCGACTGGTGGGATGGCTCCAAAAATTTGCATGGTTGTCCACTCCCACATGGCTGGCCACTTGGCCAGCCCATCATTGCGCAGATGTAAATAAAATAAAATAAAATAAAATCAATGGAGGACAGAGGAGGAGAGGAGATAGATTTTGTTGCAAGAAAAAACCCACTGCTACTGTGAAAAATCTGGCAGTTTATATATTTTCGCGTGTTTCTTTCTGTTGTGCTTGTGTGTTTTTGGACCACGATTTCAAAAACAATATTGCGTTCGCCGCCCCATTTTGGATCCCCCGCCCGCACCGCATGGCATGGCGATGGCGACTCGCGAGTCCGGCTGCCCAGGACGGGGGGGAGGCTGGACCCCCCCTCCAGAAACCACCCCTCCGGTAGGTGCCCTGCGCCCTTAGTCAAGCAGGCATTTTTCCGCCTGCTTTTTTGGCCCGGGAATGGGTGGGGGGAGAGTTTAAAAGTTTTTTTCTGTGCTGTCCGTGCCGCTTGCTTGCGCTTTAATTGCGGCGGCCGGCGGCGAGACTGGGCTTTTTGCTGGCTGCGAGCCTGCGGCGAGTCCCACCAGAGCAGCCCAGGACGGGGGATGAGGGGGAAGGCCGGGGACCTCCAGAAACAACCCCTCTGGTAGGTGCCCTGAGGCACGGCAGGCATTTTCCCGCCTGCTTTTTGGCCGGGAACCGGGTTTTTTTAACTTTTAAAAACTTTTTTTCTGTGCCGCGTGTGGCATCGCGCGATCTCGCGATGCAAGGAACGAGCACGACAAATCAGACCAAAATTGTTCGTTCGTCGGTTCGAGCTCGAAGTCTGGGGGAGTAATTCCCGTTACCGTTTCCGTAGAGTAACGGAACCGAGTAACGGAAACGGAAACGGGAATACCGCTAAGTCTAATTAAAACTCATACAATGGTTAGCAACCCAAGTAAAACATGGAATGAATGTGCTTGTGAGGTGGACAGGAATGAGAAAAAGGCCTCTCCTGATTATCTAAACATACAAGTGGGGTCTACAACTCCCAGAATGCAGAAGTACAGCATTTGTAGTTGAGAAAATCCAAAAATCCCATCGTCCGTCTAAACTAAACCAGGTTTATTTTTTTTTTTTATCAGTGGGTTTTATATAAGTGTTAACTTGTCATTTGGCAATTGAGTCAGTGAGTCTGCTCTGAGCGGAGCTAGCAATGGCAGTCACCTCGGAGTCTTCTTTGGCATTCTACGGCCAATTCAGCCTTCACCTTTGGAGGAAGGACTGCATGAGCCCCAACAAATCACAAAGAGGAAGCCAGTTCCATGTGGAAGGAAATGAGAAGGCGACCTCACATTTGCAGCTGTGCCATTATTTTAGCCCTTTTTACCTCTTTAATTGGGAAAGAGTGAGTTCACACATGTCTCAGCTATTGTTTCTAGAGAAGTATCCGTTTGTGAGAGACTACGCTTCTTTGTGCCCAGCCGAGCATTTTAGTTGTAGGATGGAAATCAGATCAGTGACTGCTATGAATGCACAAAGGGAGATGAAAGAGACACAGAGACATAAGGACAAGAAAAGCATCTCACAGAGAGACCCTATGATCTCCAAGCCCTTCCCTACATCCCAAAAGACTGCACGTACAGTATGCCCGTTGCCTCCCGGATAAGGTTCAAGGTGTTGGTTTTGGTTTACAAAACCCTCCATGGCTTGGCCCCTGCTTATCTGGCAGAGCGTCTCCCCTGACAATTAGATCCGGCCCGACCCATCCGTTCCTCTTTGGCCCTCTCGCTCCAGACCGTCACCCCGAGGGAGGCCCGTAAAACCAGCACATGTGGACGGGCCTTCTCGGTGGCGGCGCCTTCTCTCTGGAACAAGCTTCCGAGCGAGCTGTGGCAGGCTCCGTCCCTGGCGTCGTTCAGGAAAAATCTAAAGACGCTATTGTTTCGGGATGCTTTTGGCACTGCTTAGGTTTTTTTCCCTCTTCCCTGGCCCGCTTCCTCTGAGTTTTTTTTTGGCCCTCTTGATTGTACTTTTCTGTGCCTGTACTGGTGACGTTTTAGCTTTTTAACTGTTTTATTTTATCGGTTGTAAACCGCCCTGAGTCCCACTTGTGGTGAATAGGTGCAGTATATAAGTGTGAAAATAAAATAAATAAATAAATAAATAAATGTAAGCCAGGCATCGGCCCTCCAGATGTTTTGGACCACAACTCCCAGAATTCTAAGCTTAGATTGCCAATGACAAAGGACTGTGGGAGTTGCTGTCCAAAACATCTGGAGGGCCGAAGTTTGGACATGCCTGATGTAAGCTCTGCATGTAAGCTCCCGTTCCTGACAGTCTCTGAATTCCAAATAAATAGCCTTCCACTTTCTATTGGTCATGGGTTGTTAGAAGAATTCAGTAGAAGCTTTAGGATGCTGGAGAAGTTACTATGAGTTCAAAGTATATTTGAGTATCTATGTGGAGCCATAACTTCAGTAGTCTTTTGCAGTGATGCCAAACTTTTTAGAAACCGAGTGCCCAAAGTGCAATTCAAAACACACTTGTTTTTCACAAAGTGCCAGTATGGCAATTTAATCTGAATACAGTGGTACCCCAGGTTATAAATGCTTTGGGTGCTACCATTTGGGAAATTGAGGATCACAGAGCCAGGGTGCACCTTCAGGAAAGCAAGGATCAAAGGGCAGGCTTTTGAATTTCCCATGGCCACAGCACCCTCTACTCTGGGCAGAGAGGCAGATGGGGTGCTACACTGTTGGGAAAGCCAGGGGGAAGTGGCAGCAGCTTGTGGGCTCATTCGTAGCCCCAGTGTACTCTCCAGCCACACTGCTCTGGGCATCCCAAACGCAGCATGGCTGGAGAGTAAACTGAGGCTATGAAGGAGCCCACAAGCTGCTGCCTCCCCTTCGCCTGGCTCTCTGCACGGAGCACAGTGGTGTGCTCCAAGTGGAAGGCGAAGTGCCATGGCTGTGAGGGGGCAATGTTGCGTGCCCTCAGAAAGGGCTCTGCGTGCCACCTTTGGCACACATGCCATAAATTCGCCAACACTGAGTTAGAGATTATATAGCTCTGTGAGTCGGTATGTCTGGTTCCAGGCCAGGATTTCAACCCCCCAGTGTGCTTTTAAGAAGAGGGGCGAGCTAAGATAATCCATAGATTGCATGGCAGATGGGGTTGTGTGCCCTGTACTTTATGTGGCCTTGAAAGAGCTAGCTTCCTAAAATAACACAAAAGAAAAAGAGGGGTGGGTAAATCACACTGAGCAATTTGTTCATAGAAAAACCCAAGAGGGTCACCATAAACTGCGATAAGTCTGTCAGCAGAAATTATTGCACAATCAAAGAGCTAAAAACTAGCATTAGCTAAACTCTAGTCCCAACTAGATTAGACCCAGTGAAACCGATGAAACATGCTATGTGACTAACAGATCCTGATTTTTGTCCTGATTTTGTGTCCTGAGCACATCCGATCTCACCTGATCTCGGAAGCTAAGCAGGGTCAGGCCTGGCTAGTACTTGGGTGGGCGACCATCTGGGAAAACCAGGTGCCGTAGGTGACTGCAGTAGGAACTGGCACGCCACTCTGGCATTCCTGCCAAGAAAACTCCATGGACATGAGGTCATGAAGAGTCAGTCACGACTGTAACGACACCACCACCACCACAACAACACTTCTAATTGAGTTGCCACTGGATTTAGTAACAGGACAGTCTCCCCACCCCCACTCCCCACTACACTAACAAATATAAATGATATGAATTCTGAATATGTCTGCATACTAGACATTGATGAGATGGATTTACACAAAGGCAATATTAATGTCCTCCAAAGCCTTTCTAGTATTGAAAAAAGGAAGACAAATAGCTAAAGGTACAGTAAATTATTCTCTTTTACACCAAGCCAGTTCCATATGCAGGACTGAAGTAGTGATTCATCAATTGCTAGTAAATTGTTGTTGCTGTTACTATTACCTAAACAAGCTATTCCTCTGAATATTGTTGTGGGGAGTATGTGATGATGCTCAGTAGACATATGTGGTCAGATCTAAAAAAAGAACGGAAACAATCTTTTGTAGACTTCAATATTCTACAAATGTCTCCTGTGAACAAAAATGTGGTAATTGTGGTTATTTCCACCTACTCTAAATTAAAGATGATATTTAGACAATCTTGGTAGCAATGTAAACTGTTTATACTCTGAGGGCATTTATACACAACCCCTAAGCTGCGCTGCAAATGGCTCCCAGCTCCAGAGCTTAGAAATGTTTCCCCACCAGCTCCGGAGTTTGCAGACAATTAAGTGCGACTCCGCCCACTTTAGTGCGACCCAGCGCAGTTTTCTTGTACCTTCTCTCTGGAGGTGAAAAAAATTTGATGCGGATAAGAGTGCCGGGCTCTCCTCGCTTGTCTGTTGTTTTTTTGCCTCCCGCCCCTTTAAGAGCCCCTTGAGAAGGAACCAGGAAGTAATGGGGCTCGTGGCAAGTTCGACCAGCACCGGCAGGTTAGTAAAGGCTTCTTTTATCCTTTTTTTTCTCTCCCCCCCCCCACGCCGATAGGAGCAGGAAGTGCTGAGGGGTGGGGACGCAGGAACAGAAACGAACCCCCAAGATCTCTGGTCCGAATTTAAGGGACCAGCGGATCTTAGGGGCCGTGTGAAAAGGCCCTGAGTGTAACACCAGTCTCCCCTTTCTTTCTCTCACTCCTTCTCTATTGGAAAATAATGGCTGGTTGTTATCACACTGCTTCCCACCATAAGCTGCTTTCTTTACTTTACTTTACTGCATCTGATTGTATGTTCATTCTACAGCATTTTTACAGTTCCCACTCATCACCTTCTCGCCCCTCTTAGAACGTATGATTTTATGTGTACAGTGGACCCTTGTATAACAAACAGCTTGTATAACATAAAATCTGTACAACATAAAAAATTCCGGAGATAGGGGAAATTTGCTTAACATAATTGCCTATGGGGAGAATCCGTACAACATAAAAATGGGATTACTCCGTTTTCAATGCATTCCTATGGGAATTTGTATAAAAGAAAAATTGTGTAACATAATTTCATTTGGAACTAATTAATTCCTTTATACAAGGTACCACTGTATTTTTGTAGCACTTGCCACTCCAATGTGGGGATCTGAAGGGACTTAGCAGATGAAGCCACCGTGCCTATGACAAGCAGAGGCTGATACCCCCATCTGGGCATGTCATATGCCACACTTCCTGCCTTTTGTTCAATGTTGACCAGGGAGTAGGTGAAGCTTGTGAATCTAATCCATGGTAATACCATGCTCCCTTTCCCACATTGTCGTGTCTTCATAGTGTCTAGGAAGGCCAACAGTCGTCAGTCATCTAATGAGGCCAGTGCCCAGCACTGGAGCCTTGAGCCATGCACCCTGACTCTGTTGGTGATAATGGATTCTATGCTGTTTTTCTGACATGCAACCACAATGGTACATGCAGTCCAATGCTTTGCCAGGGTAAAGTGTAATAAAAATCTCCTTTCCTCCCTTTTTTCCTTTTATTTTGCTCTCTGCTTTTTCCTTTTTTGGTATTTCCACTATGTTATGAAAGATTGTAAGTTGATCAGCACAAAAATAAACAAAACATGCCAGATTGGTTTGAATCTGTACACGTGCTGAAGGCAATGCATTCAGTGTTCTCTAATAAATCAAGATGTTGGGTTTTGCGTGCACAACTCTATCTTAAGATTTCATTTCATTTTCGACACACTGGGAGGGGGGGAAAACCCTTTTAACATTCAGATCCACCCAAAAGGACTGAATAACATACAAGAACAATGGCAATCAATATCGTTGCAGACAATGCCTTTCTAGGCAATTATTATTCCAGGTCTGTTGTACATCAGGTAAAAAGATGGATAAGGTGACCACAGAAGGCATGTGTAGGGAAAACTGTAACTGCCCCTTTTCTCAGGAAGTCTGAAAAAGGAGTCCTGCCATCTAGAAGAGCAAGGCAACACAACCTACAAAGCTGGTATTAATATAATATTCATTTATTCCAAAGCAAAAACAAAAATAAACAAACCCCCAAACCCCTCCTCTGCTGTATAAATATGGGATATTTAGTCCTTGAAACGTTGATGCAAAGGAGTAGAGAAAAACAAACCAAATAGGCTTTTGTGAAGGGGGTTGTTGTTGTTGTTCATTCGTTCAATCGTGTTCGACTCTTCATCACCCCATAGACCAGAGCTCTCCAGGCCTTCCTATCTTCCACTGCCTCTCGGAGTTTCGTTTGAAGGGGGTGTATCTGCTCAAAGGGGTATATAAATAGCTTAGAACTCTTGGTTGCATGCAGTTCATATTAAAATTATCACTCGGTGGCTAAAAGGATTAAAATAAAACAGCATTGCGTATACCATATTTAATATAATTATAAAATAATTGCAATTAAAAATAACCTTTCCAACCCCCTTGGGAGCCCCGACCCCTAAAGTTGGGAACCCATGTGTTATGATCAGCTAACACATGTACAGTATAGAAAACAGCTTAATGGTGAACTTTCGTCTAATATGATGCATGCATTAAGGCAGAGAAACTGAATGAAAAAGGGTCATAGTGATAAAATCTGCTATAGCAAGAAGTGGGCTCTTCTGTTGCTTATAGTGTCCATTTATTGGAAATAAATGTCCAACAGTCTTCAGGTGTGCGGCAAAGAAAGGTACAAAAATGTCAGCTTCTTTGGTTGTCTTCTTCTTCGGTTCTGAAGTTCTGGAGGACATGGATTCTTAGTACTGTAAGCAAAATTGTGCTTATCCCTCTCAGGTCACATGTGTAAATTTAAAAAAAAGTTTTTTTAAAATAACAGCAAATAAAAGATGCATTGGTTAATTAGGAACCCTATTTCATGTCACAATTGGTGTATACTGTACTGTACTTGTGAATGTAGCTGATGGTAGATAGAATGTTCAGGCTCTCCCCCATATGTCTTTTAAAGTTCTTAGGCATATAAAAGTTGCATGCCAGGGAGATTATTCTGGTCTTATTTATTTATTTTTTACTCCCCTAGCCTCCTCCTTGATTTCATTAATTCTGAAGGGGTGAACAGCAACAAAAGCAATTTTAAGTCATGCCTCCCTTGCCATTGGGGAGACTGAATAAATGATGCAATTGGCAATAGAAACAGTATTTTGACTCTAAGATTGTTTATCCAAAACATATTTACTTCGTTGATGAATTCTTCTGAATTTGCTTTTCTTTGTCAAAGCATACTGAGGGCTGGGTTTCCAAGTCGATGGCTAGAGAGTGACCATTCTCTCCAGAGAGCCAACCAATTCTCAACAGAACTTATTCATGAATGAATTGTTTTTATAACAGTAATAGTATCTGCTAGCTCAGAGATGGCTTCTCTCTTCCCAGATTGTGCTGCCTGCTTCTAATGTTAACTATTCTGGCACTGTTTTACAATCTGAAGCTTGTATGAAGGTGACCTCCGCATTTCCCTGTAGCTCTGCTGTATGACTGATGGTTGGTGTGGGTTCATTAGACTTGCATGAAACTCACAAGGAATGCCTAAGAGTCCTGTGGTCTTTCGATAGAAATATTTCTGCAAATCTGTTTTCCCTTTTCGGAAGTTAGCAGCACTGCTTCTTTGTGTCCAGAGAAGATGGAAAGGAGAGAAAGGTCTAAAATTATTAGCTTAGAAGTATTTTAGAATAAATTGCCAGTCGACTAATGTGTTTTTACACCAGAGTAATATGTAACTAATTCATGAGATGTCTGGTCACATGTCAGTCATTCCACCTGCCATGCAAACAGGCACTCAATTGGTACTTTTGTTAATTACTTGTAATTCATAGCTGTGATTAACACAACTTCACATAGTCCAACAGAAACAGGCCGGGAGTGGTGAACCTTTGGCACTCCAGATGTTTTGGATGAAAACTCCCATCGTCCTTTAGCACGGGCAGTACAGTTTGGGGAGTCTGGGAGGCGAAGTCATGTCAAAAATTTGCCACCCTAAAATGGGCTAAGATTAATGTTTTTAATATCATGGTGGTGCTGTAGCATTGGCATGCTATAATTTTTTTCTCTCTTATTCCCCTTCCTGTAGGTTTTGGTACTCCCTGGAAATTGGCTTCTTTGAGTTTCCTATTTCTCTAGGACAGGTTTCTGGGGTACAATAGGACTTGGTGTGAGGGACTATATCATTCCCCTCTAAAGATGATAGCCAACATAACAAAGAAACAAGTGCTTGTTTACTGTAATGTTACAGATTTAAGGTATCTTGTAGTTTAGGCCTCACTCCAGTGTTCTGTTTGTCCCATCATAATGTACACTGACCTAGATGCCCTAAGCACATCCGATCTCACCTGACTTCGGAAGCTAAGCAGGGTCGGCCCTGGTTAGTACTTGGATGGGAGACCACCAGGGAATACCAGGTGCTGTAGGCAGCCTGGAGGAGGAACTGGCAAACCACTCCAGTATTCCTGCTAAGAAAACTCGATGGACATGGAGTCATGAAGAGTCAGTCATGACTGTAACGACGCAACACACACACAATGTACACTGGCATAGATGTCTCTTTGATTATGAAAGGCTGAGCCGTTGATTTTGTTCAAATTCTTTTAATAAGACTTTTTCAAAATTTACAAAGGCCTTCATAAATCAATAGGGGGGCAATTAAACTTGGGGCAGAAAATTGATAGATGCATTCATCAAGGCAGAAGAATTTCAGTGCTTATCTTTTAAAGTATATGGTGGAATTTTTGTTTATTCAATTGCATTTGCAGTGCTGAGTTAGGGTTGTTGGGTGTTTGTTTTTGGTTGGTTGAATGCTGTGTCCTAATAGGTATTTTACACATCTTCAGTCTGCCATCTGGCAGTGTGAAAGTGTGTGAAGGGGACCATTTGCTTTGCAGATGAATCCTCAGTAGACAACAATAATGAATGTCAGTCACTTACATTCCTTAAAATGACAGAAGGATCTGATATCACATCGGTATTCCTGCTACATACCGAAATGCTTGGTTGAATCCACGCATCTTCTCCAAGCTGTCAAATCCGCATTGACTTACAATAAGGCTGAATTGTTTAATCTATTCCTTCACTATCCTGAATTATTTGTTTATTTAGTTGCTACATAGCTGAAAGCAAGACACAAAATGTTTAGAAAATGTATTTTTATTAAAAGCACCGAGGACAAACTGTGTGCCACTGGCAACACCTGTTTTAAAATGCAAATTATAGACAATGAGCAAGACTTGCTAAGATATGTAGGAGGAAATAGCGCCATTTCCTCTGTGGCTTATTAATAGTTTTCTGACTAATTAGTATTAGTTAAATACACCCCCCCTGCTGTAGGAGGTAGTAAATCCAGAACACTGAGATAATTTGTTACTTTGAGCAGGGCTAAAAAAAAAAAGAAAGAAAGAAAAAAACCCACCAACTACATTTAGCTCAATGAAAAGCGAAACAAGTTCTGATAAATTTATAAGGCACCCAATTGTTGATGTTTAGGAAAGTGTAGCTATTAATTAGGCAGTCTGTGTGTCATCTCAAGATGCTTTACTCAGGTATACTGCAAGTCATGTTTTGTTCAATATCACCTTCTTTAAGGGTGCTCTGTTGTACATACATATTTTGCTGACATCGGTGAAAAGACTTAAAGAATGGATCAAATTTAACATCTTACTAGATTTCTGCAAGAGAATCCTTCTGGACTACAATGGGAAGTTATCATGCAGAGAGAAGAGGGTTCAATCTCTGAAATCTTCACAAGAAAAGCCATATAAAGGGGGGTGGGGGTGGGCAACAAAACTGTGTTTAGACAAAGTGATCAGAATAGCTGAGCTCTTAGAGGGGGAATTGCTCCTTTTATGGAGAAAGGAAACTACAGTACATAAACAAATGTCAAATTGCTCCAAAGAAAGAAAGAAAGAAAGAAAGAAAGAAAGAAAGAAAGAAAGAAAGAAAGAAAGAAAGAAAGAAAGAAAGAAAGAAAGAAAGAATTGGACTCCGATGATTACTAGCAAAGAATGCTCTGACCAGTGCTTCACTGAAATCTCAGCAAAGGGAAAATTAACCACTGACTAAACCGAAAAAGAGCCCTGAAGGACGTTATTGGGAAAATTCTTGTGGTATGAGTGGATTCTTTGGATTGGTTGGTGGGTGGGTTGGTTGGAGGGTTGTAGAACCACGTCAACATTCATCAAGGCCTAAAGCAGAGTTAAATAGCTTGAGAGAATCTGAAAAAGGTCAACAAAATGCTAGTCCTCTGCTTTACTTAACTTTTTTTTACAGGGGTGGGACCTCACATTAAATGCACCTCTTTTATTTAATAAATACATAAAAACTTAAGGAACAGTAGTAATTGTAATTTTTTCCAGGTAGGAGCTTTGGTAAAAGAAATCAAGTAATTAGATACATGGGAAGGAAGTAATGAGAGTGTAGCAAAATCACTTTTCTGAAGTAATATGACATTAGAAGTCAAAGCACCTCATTGGTGGAATTAGCAAAGTACTGTGTTCTCATAGACATCACACAGTAAAATAGTTTCCCAAGAATAGACGACAAATTCTTTGACATTTCACTGGAGGCACAAGTTGCTTTCAACTTGAAATGTGAAAGGAATTTCTAAGTTTGGTATAGGTAGTTGATTTTTTAACCAAGTTAAGTTTTTAGACTGATTGCTTTGTTACCTTTTTAATATTTTATAATCTTGTAATGTCCTGTAATTACATTTCCATTTCCAAACTGAACTTATATTATTTTAAATCACACTGAGACTTACTTGTCAGAAGAATGTGTAAAATTCAATGTTATTTATTATTATTTGTTTCATTTTTATACCCCCCATCTTCCAACTGGAACTCTGGGCGGTTTACAAGTTAAAAACATCAATACACAAAAAAAAAAGAGAGAGGAAAAGCCCTAAGCAAGGTACATCAGGGGGCGGGAGAAGAAAGAAAGAAAGAAAAAAGAGCAGAATTAAGTAATTTAAATTAAATTAAATTAAGGTCGCCATATGCCTCCCTAAAAAGCATGGTTTTCAAAGCCTTTTTGAAGGCGGGCAAGGGACTGTGCAAGGCGCAGCTCACTCGGAAGGTGTTCCATAACGAGGGGCCCACAAGGGGGAAGGCACGGCTGCGCGTAGCTGACCTCCGCGCCTCCCTAGGGGTGGGCACCCTGAGTGAGCGCACCTGTGACATTCAAATGGGCCTGGCCTCAGTTGACCTCTGGGAGATACGTTCCGACAGGTATTCAGGACCCAGGCCGTGGAGGGTTTTAAAAACCAAAACCAGGACCTTGAACCTTATCTGGAGAGCCACGGGCAGCCATTGCAGGCGAACCAGAACTGGGGTGATGTGATCGTATCTACGAGCACCCACCACCAGTCTGGCCGCCGCATTCTGCACCCATTGCAGTCTCCGGACAAGGGTCAAGGGCAACCCCACGTAATGTGCATTGCAGTAATCAGTCCTCGAGATCACGAGGGCCTGCACAACTGTTCTGTTGTGTTTATTTCACTTCATTAGTTTTGAATCCTACTTTTCTTTTGTCATCTATTAAGACTACAACCTTTTACCCACTTGCTTGGGTGTAAGCCCCATTGAAATGAATCCTATACTGTACATGTCTTTGGAAAATACATTCATAAGACTGGACAGTAAGAACAGCCCTATTCCAGAAATTATCGAACTAGCCATTATAAGTCTTTACATGCAAGGCAAAATTCCAGATTTTCCCTAGGCCTATTCTTGTTTGGGCACTTGCAGTGTATACAAGCAGGAGTTTCTCCTTTTCAGGTGCACCATTCTCAACTTGGAGAAACTGATGACAGAAGGGTTTAGTCACTGCTTTGCAAGATTAGGGGTGTCAGTTGGGCAGGTAACCACTGAACAGAGTTGTCATAATCATCCCCTCCATGCAGCACAGGCTCCAGGGTTGCTGATTCTAAGCTATTTAATATTTATCACCCTATTAATATTTGTTTTACCTACAGTATATTTGACACCAAAGGGCTTGTTATTCTTGAATATCTGCATCTTGTGCGCAATTGATCTTGATCATCCTGTGCCAATGTTAAAGTACAGGGGGAGATGTATTGCCCATGACACCTAGGTACTTTTAGTAACTGTATCCACACATTCAGAGCCCTGAATTACCATGGCTCCATCCAGTGGAATCCTGGGATTTGTAGTTTGCTGCAGAGGTGTTTAGTGTGGCGTGCTGTAGTTCAAGGGAAGGCACCAGATTGCTGCAGCGGAGTATTCCAAGTACTTCATCAAACTACAAGTCCCAAGAGCCCTTAGGATGCAGCCCTGACCACTAAAGCTGTCTCGAAATGCGGTGAGTCTGTAGTGCAACGTTAAGTGACAGACTGTGCTCGACTAAAGCACCTACTATCCCAATCCCGGGCTGATGGGAGCTGGAGTCTAGGTGGCCACAGTCGAGAAGCTCTGCATCTCAACTGAAAGCAAACAAGGTTTAACTTGGGGTGTGGGTGGTATGGGGTGGGCATACAAGTTGTCTCTAAACGCTTTGAAAGGAGGGCCAAATTGCACAGGATCAGTCCTTAGGCTGGCAGTCCGTATGCACGCTTCCTGGCACCACAGCTGGAGTAGTTCTTCTTTGAGCATCAGGCTGCTTTCTCACTCTGAAGAAGAAAGAGGAGGAGGAGGAGGAGGAGGAGGAGGAGGCAGATCAGGGCAATAACTGCAACCCGCCGCTTTCTTCTTTAGAAGTAAGTCCCATGGAGTTCAATGGACGGGGATTTATTTCCCCTCGAAGCGGATGGAAGGTGACGGAGGGCGTGAAGCCCCGGCGGGCTCGCTACGCTTCAGAGTCCCCTTCGTTCCGCAATAATGTCGCCCCACGCGGGCGGGCGGGTAGGCGAGCAGGAGGGCGACGCGGGAGCGCCGGCCGGGTCATGCCGCCGTGGCGTGGAGGCTGCGATAACCTGAGAAGAAGAGAAGGCGGCCTCTTGCCGTCCCTTCTGCTCCCCCTGGCGCGCTCTCGGCTCTGCGCAAGTGAAGGGCTCATTTCCTTCCTTAGCCCGACGGGGTGTGTGTGTGTGTGTGGGGGCTCTTTCTTGAGCTCCAGCCTGGGAGGCGAAGGCAGGCAGCGGTGGGAGCACCACCAGCCCCCCCTTCCTCTTCCTCCTCCTCCTCCTCCTCCTCCTCCACCACCACCACCAGCAGCAGCCGCGCAACCTCCGGAGGAAAGCTGTCGTCGTTCTCTCTCTCTCTGTCTCTCTGTGTGTGTGCGCGCGCGCGCGTGTGCGGTGGGGTAAAGGGGAGCAAGACACAGGCTTGCCGGCCGGCTTCCATGTCATGCGGTGAAGCTGCCTCACACACACTCACACACACACACACACACACACACACACACCAACACGCCCACCTCCTTTCCTTTCCTTTCCTTTCCTCCCGGCCGGGACTGCTGGAGCGCGCGAGAGAGAGAGAGAGACTGTGTGTGTGTGTGTGTAAACGCCCCGCGCTGCATCACTTCCCAAACTGCTTCCCAGGCGTGGAAGCGGCAGCCCGTCCGTGCCACGGAGGCGAGCACCAGGCGGCAGCGACGGAGGAGGAGGAGGAGGAGGAGGAAGAGCCCGAGAGGAAACGCTTGGGCCGCCCGTGGTCGGGCTCCCCCCACCCCACCCCCCCCAGCCCACCCCCACGCACACCCATCCATCCCAGCTCTTGGCGCGCCTTGGCGCAGAACGAGACCCCGCCGTCGGGGCTGAACTGGAGAAGGCGGAGGGCGGCTGCCTCTGCCGCGGGAAGAGCCGGCGAGGAAGGAAGCGAGAGAGAGGTACCAGTTCAATGCTGCTTCCCCCCCCCCCGCGCTTTTCCACTACCCCGGTGTTGGCGCCAGAAAAAAAGGGGGTTGCCTGCCTCGTGGTCCCGGAGAAAGGGCTCAAGGAGAGAGAGAGAGGGGGTCCGCTCAACTGGTGGACGCGGTGTGTGTGTGTGTGTGTGTGTGTGTGTGTGTGTGTGTGTGTGTGTGTGTGTGTGTTGGGGGGCGCAGTGGGAGCGCAGGTCGCCCCGCGCGGATGCCTCCATCTTTTCCTGTGAATGATGAAGGAAGACTGGGAAGTTTTTTTTTGGGGGGGATATGTCTGTATGTGTGAGCGCGCGCGCGCGACCGTCCGTCCGTCCGTCCGTCCGTCCCGGCAATTGCTGCCTGCAATGGATGGGAAGCACGGGCGGCGGCGGCGGCGGCGGCGGCGGGCGGAGAGGGAACCAAAAGGAAGAGGGCGCGCGCGGGGGGGCTTTAGCGCTCCCCCTCCTCCTCCCCCGATTGTTGGCTACTGTGGCAGCAGCAGCAGCGGCAGCTGTGCGTATGAATGGATACGTGTGAGAGACCGGAGGAGCTGGATGGGGTGGGGGGTGGGGGATCCTCGGTCTTGTGAAGGGGAAGCAGGTACGATGAGTGGGGGATGATCCAAGAAGACCATTAAGGAGGCAGCCGTTTCTTTTCCCTGCCTCTCCTTCTCTCTCCTGCACCCCCTCCCCACCCCCACCCCGTTTGATGGCTCCTCACGAGTTTTTTTCTGGGGCCAGCCGGCTCATTCCTCCTATTGCATAGCTCATCTTGGCCCTCCACGATGCACAGTGCAGGCCGAGCCTCCCGAGGGCCAAGCTTCTCGGAGACTTAGATCCAGGAAGGAATGGGGAAGAAGGTTGCAGGCTACCTAGGAGTAGAGATCTCTGTGCCAGGCGTCCATGCCCAGTGGCAGAAACGCTCTCCTTCTGTGCGAGTGAGACAGAGATACAGAGAAACTCACCTACCTGGAGAAACGTAACGATTCCCCCATCCCACCTTTCCTGAGACCAGTCCGAGAATGGAGTTTTGAAAATTGCTGTAAATCAGGGTCCGATGCGGCCCCCAAGGTCCCGAATCCGGCCCCTGGGACCAATTACAACCCCCAATGGAGCTTTTGACTGGGACCAGTGGTGTCTGTTAAAACTTTCCTGTAAACTCACATCCCCATTGGGAATCCAATGACATATGGGTACTTGGTTATTGAAATGTGATGGGCAGGATTTTAGAGGGCACTCAGTTTTGGGGGGGAATCATAGACGGTCCCTGGGACAAACAAGTGGTAAAGTAGCTAGAGGAGGAATGGCTGAAACAGAACAGATCATTTCCTGGTAAGTGTTGGCTGCTTACTGATTATTATCATGTATTGTCCCAAAAGGGGCGTCAAGGGGGGAGGGTAAATGGTACCTACTCTGTTAGATACAGGAACAGGGAGAGAACTGCACCCCCTTACCGGTTGGGTAGGGGCCAGAGTACTTGGGGTGCTGTTGAAATTTGACATCTCTGTGTATTGGGGGGGTATTGAAGCCAAACCTGACATCATAAGAGAACGGGCACATAGAATCACAGCACTGGTTGAGGGAGCCCATTCGCTATGTGCAAGCTTAGGGAGATAGATGGCTTCAGTTTTTAAATGGGGACTGACTGAAGATTGGCCTGGTGGAGCACAGTGTTCCATCGGGGTGCTTTGATTCAGGAGGAAGGGATGTCCCCAAGGGGTTCAGGAGTACAGAGGAGCAGGTCTGTGGGCTCATCTCTGCGCTTGAAATGGAAAGAGAAAGGAAGGACAGAGATGCAAAGAAGAAACCACTTTCTCCCTGTATGCAATGTCATACAGATGCAGGCTCTTCCTTGGGTTTTCCAGTCCCTTAAGAGCCACTTCAGTTTTTAAAAGAAATGTATATTAATTTGAAGGGAAAAGAAAGAGGAGCAATCCATTGGATCAACTTGCCAAAATTAGGAAGCACAGAGCTTGCACACTGGGCTTATGCTGCAGTAACATACTTTGCTGCCCTTCTGAATGTCACCACTAGTGTTTGCTTGCTTCCTATGTCTCTGAAGTGCAGCAAGTGCAACTGGTAATTTCTTTTTCTTAATGTATTGGTCCTTTAAAACGGTTTTATTCATTTGTTTTTTTGCAAACATTTGAATGAGAAAGTCATCTTTCATGCTTTTTTCCTCTTCAATGTATGTGAGCCTCACTGTGGGCTAGGCAGCATTTTACAAGCTATTGTAGCTTGATGGTGGAAGATCCAGGAGCCTAGATAACTCTTTCAGCCCTTGCCCTGCTATTACTTCTGTCTGCCACTTTAGCTGTTTTTTTGGCTGTATGGGGTCTGCAGTTTTTATAAGTACTTGGGATGGGAAGTCCTCTTTTGACCAGTCAGAAAAGGGTGAGAGTACTTCAGTGTTTTTCATGTTCCCCCACAAGTAAATATATGTCAGGCTGCATTCTCCCCCCTTAACCCCCCGTGTGTTTGTAGATTCATTTGGGAAGAGAGAAGCTTTGTTGGCAAGCAAACAGGAAACGGCGGGCTAATTGGAAGCTCTGGACTGTTTACACAAGCGTGTTTCTGTCAATTCCCAATTTCCACAGACAACCTTCTATTTTATGATAATTGGCTTTGCTTACGTGCTGCCTTCACTGAACTGCTCTTTGGGTCTATACTACCAAGTACGACTGTCACAAGTGATTTTTAAGCTGGCCTCTTTTTGGAAATCTTTTGAGCTTGGCAAATTAGAATTGTACATATGTGAATTTGCTGTTCCTCAGCCAGCAACTTCCACATATTCAGCACGGCAAGGGTAGCCATTGGCTTGCAAGGACGGGAATTGTAATTTAAGACATCTCAAAGGCTCTCAGTTGGGAAAGTTATTCTAGACATTTCCCCCTGCTTTTGTTTTATTTCGTATGCAGTTTATAGTTTGTATAGGTGTCAGATCAGAAGTAAGCTACACTAAATTCAAGAGGGCTTCCTGTCAGCTGAGTGAGTATAGGATTGCAGGTTTGGGGCACAGGTCAGCCCAAGTGATCAATTTCTTAATCTCACTGATCTCAATGGTTAGGTTTTAAAGAGCTGCTTAAATTTGGCTGCTTGTGCCCTGAATTCTGTTGCTTTGGTGGTGGTGGGTTTTTGTTTTTTTTTTAAAACCTATGAAGTTGCACTCACTTCAGGGATGGTTTGCCTTCAATGAATTTACAGCCTGAAGATTTTGGCTGAAAGTTTATTCACAATTTGTTTTGAAAAAAATTGTTTTGAAAAAAAAAAGAAACAACTGACTTTTTCATTTGCTCTCTCTCTATTCATTCTGCAATATTCCATATGGCTGTTGGGTCACTAGCATTTTAGGAATTAAAATGTTTATTGCTATTATGCATATTACTTTCAGATGTTCGTTCTGCTCTTTGTGTACAGTACGTTACATGAGCCGGACAAGTGGCAGGTAAATTTATCAGTAGTAGTTCAGGATGTCTGGGTGAGGAGCAGATAAATGCCCTTGCCATATGGCCAGTTCATAACAAAAGGCAAGGTTTTAAGTCAGAAAATTTCAACTCTACCGCCATGGAAAGAAAAGTACAATCCAACTCATGGCACATATTTTGTATGTGACTGATCAGTTTCCTCTTAAGTTAATGCCAAAATGCTGATAAGAACCAATGACTTTTAAGACAGATGCATTTTGTTGTGTTATCCTAAAATTTAATAATAATAATAATAATAATCTGGAAGTTGAATCATGGCAACTGGACTTCTTTTTCTTGAGAGATTGAAACATTTCTCTGCTCATCCAAACAGCTTCATCAGTCTGAAAAAGTTAGTTGCGAGTCCTCCTTTTATAGCTCACTTTGACCTCTTGTCACCCTGGTCTGAAATAGACTCATAAAATTTGAGAGAGGGGTTTTCAATGCTAAAGTGGCTATCCCAACATAGGAGGGGTAACATCTCAAGACCAGAATCAGTACACCTCTACTTGAAGGACAAAGGGCACACATTCAAAGATGAGGATGAACACATATTAGACAGAGATGATAGATGGTTTGAGAGAAGGGTCAGGGAATCCATTCATGTGAGTTTTGAAAATCCCTGTCTCAACAGAGGTGGGTGGCTCAGGCACAGTCTATCTGCCACTCATCAGGCTGAGATTTCAACAATACCTAGACAAATCAAAAATACTTCATGCCTTCACCACCAAGGTCATAGCTAATATGACCCATACTTTATGGGCTTCAGCACTTTAGGTCATTGTTCACCTTTGGCTATTGAGACTGTTGTCTACCTATTCAGGCCATTCATTTTATGAGCCTACTTCAGAGCAGAGTGACAAGAGGTCAAAGTGAGCTATAAAAAGGAAGACTCACAACTAGCTTTTTCAGACTGATGGAGCTGTTTGGATAAGCAGTGAAATGTTTCTATCAAGAAAAAGAATTCCAGTTGCCATGACTCAACTCACCTGGATGACTGAGAATCTTCACAGACATAATAATAATAATAATAATAATAATAATAATAATAATAATAATAATAATAATAATAATAATAATAATAATATAATAATAATAATAATAATAATAAATTATTATTATTATTATTATCATTGTTGTTGTTGTTGTTGTTGTTGTTGTTAGGATGTTAGCAATGTTTCTCTGCAAGATATTCCTCCAGATGTTTAAGTGTGGCATCTAGCTAGACAGGACAATTGTTGTTTCGTGTGAGATTCTTTCTCCAGAATGGGCAGTACTGTAGTGGCAGAAATGCTTGTGGTGGTGTTGTCACATATTAATGGATTCTGTTCCAGGGGAGAAGGGAGGGGAGACATTGAGTGCAAATTGACAATGACTTCTTAAGAGAGTGGAGGTAAAAGGTTGTTGTCTTTATACTGAAAGCAATATGATTAACATCTCAGCATTGTGATGGAGACCACATTGGAGATTCCAGCACTATCTTGGTGTTTGGATATGTGAGTTGATATTCAAGCCTGGTGAATGTTTTGCAGAGGCTTCTCATACCTGCTAGGCGGGATTAATTTCACTTTCACAACTGAACTCTGTTGACCTGACAGACATGTGAACAATGCCTATTCCACAAAAGCATTAGTTTTGTTGTTCATCTACCACATATGGATGAGTGGGGGGACGGTGCATGACAGTATGTATATTTCTACTTCAGAAGCATGTTGATATCTTTCTACTTCTACTGCATTTAACAATGATGTCGAACCTTTTACAGACCAAGTGCCTGAACTGCGATTCAATACCCACTGATTTTTTTGCAAAGTGCCAATACAGCAATTTAACCTGATACAGGTGGCTGTGAAGGGGCGATGTCAGGTGCCAACAGAAAGGCTCCGAGTGCTACCTTTGGTACCCGTGCGATAGGTTTGCCAGCACTGGCATATAGTAATGAAGGACTGGGGCATTTAGTGTGTTTAATGTGCAACATTTTTGAGAAATTATTGCATCAACTCTTTCTTACAGAGTGGGTTTGATTTAAATTTAAAAAAAAGATTTTTGATAATTTAAATTAAAAATCATTTTTATTTAAAGCATGATTAAATCAAATTGATTTTTTTTTAAAAAAATCATTTGTTTTTCTCCACTTTATTTTCTTGCATTTTCAAACATTTAGACTGAACTATATAGCAACCAAGCATATATTACATTAAACAAAATTAAAGTATAGGTTCAAAGAAAATATTAGTTTGTTTTAATGATTTTTTTCTCTAGAGTGTGTATAACTAGCTGTGGTTATGCTGGTTGAGTCTGGGATCCAGAGACCTACTTATTTTGTTTGTTCCCATTTAATGCATTGGAATCCTGCTTTCAGACAGATGTTTCCAATTGGAGTTGGGGAATCAAAATGTTCACAACCTTTGTAAAATGCAACAGTATGATGAAACCAAACAGCAAGATGAATTATGTAAACCAGTTAATACCATGAAATAAAAGTTAAGTCATATGTCAATGTTGTGTGTATAAGGTGTCTGGCCTCTGAAACACCTCTTAACTTCATTGAGTTTCTTTTGGGAGAACATTCTGAAGTGTTTTAAGATGCCAACAGTCAAAAATGGAGAACAGCAAGTTCATGTGTGATTAAGGTGACTTGTATAAAGCTATTTTGGGTTTTAATCGTAAGATGCAGCAAAGATACAGTCTTTAGGCTTTGATAGACTCCCCAAGCTCTGTTTAGTAGAACAGACAGCATCTGACAACTCTAATTCTTGGGCTAAACAAATTCGCATCATTACTGCCCATTTCGGACTTTCATTTCAGAGCCAAATTTTACATGTCAACCAGGCCAAAGAAATCTTCCTTCAAAGAGCCTTAGATCACAGTGCTCAATCAGACCTGGAGCTGCTCTCTAAAAACAGAGCCTTGGGTTGGCTATCTAAGAATAAACTTGTATTCCATTGCGAAAAATACCTCACAATTAGCCTGCACTTTTCCCTCAGAAAGGCTTATACTAGATTAAGGTTCGAACTTTTGGAGTCTATGAATAAATATGGTCACTTCCATAACTGGCCGTATTGTGATAGAACTTGCATATGCGGTGCTCCAGTCATTGAAGATATCGCTCATATACTATTTGACTGTGAGTTATTCTCCGCTCTTAGACAAAATTATCTTTCAAACATATTGGCCAATACCCTTCATTGGAATGTGAATTACAGACTCTCTCTCCTGCTTACTAGTTCTACAGTGCAGGTTGTTCGTGCAGTGGCCAGATTTATACACAAGGCTACAGTGGTGAGATCTGATTATATTGATCAAATTGGAGCTCCATGTAAGGGTGATGAGGATCTATAAATTTTAACATTCACGGATTTTACTCATTATATAGAATGCCCCAACTCAGTGAAAAATATTGATATGGAATTGGTTTTTTTATTGTGCTTTGTATCTTATATCTTGTACTGATATGGCCTTATTTGGCTAATCAATAAACATATTCATAAGATGCAGCACCTTGAATTGGTGGCAGCATAATTACTGTTTTTGCTTGTTTCCTGGGAAACAAATGGTGTTGAACTCCTTAGGACTTAATTCTGAGTAATTGGCATACATAACTTGAGGCTGCAAAATGTGTTCCTATATAGTCCTGCATGCTGATGCTGTCACTGAGGCCTTTTATGGTCATATCGTTAATCCATTGTGAATGTAGTGTTGCATCTTTTGTCCATTTCTCACATGGTTCTTGTGGAGAGGTAAGCCTTCCTTCCTTAATAACAACTTGACCTTCTTTTTCTATGAGGTTAAACTTAATAATTTGTTGTTCAAAACAGAAAATCCCCTTCTTTTTCTCCCCCGGTGTCCTTTTTATCAGCGCCCTGGCCATGCCTTTGTTTTTCCTTATTTTATTCATTTTATTTTATTTTATTTTATTTTATTTGTTTTACTTAATTTAGCTTTATTGTTATTGTCATTCATTATTATTGTTACTCTGTTTGCTTGTCTTATTTATTTGCTTATGATTTTATTTAGCTTTGGTTTAGGTTTTTGTTAGTCTCCTGCCAGGCTGCAGCTAATACATGTGTCCTTGGCATTAATTGGCTCAGCTTAGGATCACCTGGTTATTTTCTTCCCAGGTGTGTTACATCTTCCTTTGGTGGTAGATATCAACGCTTATGTTAATCTATTGTATTATTTGTAGTTTGGTTGTTTTGAGTTCAGTTTTGAGTTAGTTACTTTTTTTTTTTTCTTTCCCCTCTTCCCCCCCGCTAGGTCACCATGCACGCAGGGACTCATATACCAACCGTGTTGGGTCGTGGACGTTACGCTAGGAGTCAGAGGGTTAGTCGGATAAGAAGAACTAGGGTCAGGCATCTCGCGCCTGTCCCGCGTTCTGACCCTCTGACTCACCGCCACGTGCCTGGGAGCCATTCCACCAGAGCCTCCAACCTGTCCTGCCTCCTCCTCAATGCCAGGTCGGTCCATAATAAGACCGCTGTCATCTTTGATACCATCACCGACAGCAGGGCCGACCTGGCTTGTATAACGGAGACCTGGGTGGGCTCAGAGGGGGGGGCTTCGCTCACCCAGCTGTGCCCTCCTGGGTTCCTGGTTCTCGGAGCGGGCAGGTTGGAGGGCCAGAAGGGGGGAGGAGTCGCCATTGTATACAGGGAATCGCTTCAAGTGACCAGGGCCTCGACATTGGTGATTCCGGGGCTTGAATGCCTCCACCTGTTGGTAGGTCAGCGGGATAGGTTTGGCATTGTGCTGGGCTACCGTGCTCCCGCAACCCAGCACAATCCCTGCCAGAGCTCGCGGAGTTCATCACCGCTGCTCTGTTGAAGTCCCCCCGGCTTTTGGTCGTTGGGGACTTTAACGTGCATGCTGACGGTGAGCTTGCCGGCGCAGCTCTGGAATTCATGGAAACCATGACGTCCATGAGCCTATCCCAGCATGTTTCTTGTCCTACCCACAGGAGTGGGCATACCCTGGATCTGGTTCTTACCTCCATGTCGGGGATTCTCATCTGGAGGTGCGGGACATTGCTCCCACACCTGTGTCATGGTCAGATCATTACCTGTTGTCTTTTTCCCTGGCAATGGCGGCCCCCTCCTCGCGGGGACCAACGGCCCCTTGTTTGGGCCCGCCCCGAAGGCTTCTTGATCCAGCGGTTTCGGGAAGCCTTCGGGAGCTTCCTGGTGGTCTGGCTGACGATCCGGTCGAGGCCTTGGCCAACCATTCGACCGAATCGCCCCCAAGCGTCTCCTCCGTGGCAGAGCTGTACTTCGCCGTGGTTCACGGCGGAGCTAAGAGCGATGAAGCAGGAACGGAGGAGACTGGAGAGCATCTGGAGACAGAGCCGGACGGCGAATAATAAGACTGCCGTTGTGATCCAGACTAGGCGCTACTCCCGAGCGATCAGGGAGGCCAGAAGATCTTTTTACTCCCTGAGAATTGGTGAGGCCTCGAACCGTCAGGCAGAACTCTTCCGGGTGGTTCGGGACCTCACCAATCCTAGTCTGGCTAGGCCTCCTCCTACTGATTTCAGTAGTGAGAATTTCGCAGTCTTTTTTAGATCCAAAATAGAGGCCATCCGTGCCGACTTTGAATCCAGTAGCACTAGCCCTCCTCGCCATCCCCAGCTCCCGCACCCCCGCTCTCCTCAACTGGTTGAGTTTGGGCCTGTCTCTCCTTTGACGCCTCCAGGGCTATCGCCCATTGCCGCCCCGCGACCACCCCCTTCGACCCTTGCCCATCTTGGCTCATTAAATCCGCCGGAGGGAGCATGCCCGAGTGGGCCGCAGCCATCGCCACCGCCTCCTTCAGCGAGGGGGTTTTTTTCCCTCTCGTCTGAAGGAGACGGTGGTTAAGCCCATCTTGAAAAAACCGGGACTGGCGGCGGACCAACTGTCCAACTATCGGCCGATCGCCAATGTTCCCTTCATGGGCAAGGTTATCGAGAGGGTGGCAGGTGCGGATTCAATCATTCTTGGAGGAACAGCGGTGCCTTGATCCTTGCCAGTCCGGCTTCAGGCCTGGCCGGGGTACCGAGACAGCTCTGGTCGCGCTGCAAGATGACCTAATCCGGGCGGCCGACAGGGGTTGCTCTACCCTGTTGGTTCTCCTGGATTTGTCAGCGGCCTTCGATACCGTCGACCACGGTATCCTACTGGACCGGCTCCTGGAGGTAGGGATCGGGGGCACTGTTCTCAGTTGGCTCCGGTCCTTCCTTCAGGGCCGGTTCCAGTATGTGCAGCATGGGGGAGAGTTGTCGGCCCCGTGGACACTCCCTTGTGGGGTTCCGCAGGGCTCGTCTCTCTCCCCCATGCTGTTTAACATCTATGTAAGGCCGCTGGCTGGGGTCATCAGGAGATTTGGGCTGCGTTGTCATCAGTACGCTGATGACACGCAGCTCTATCTCTGTTTTTCCACCTCTGCAGTGGAAGCTGTCCGGTCCCTCGACCAGTGTCTGGAGGCGGTTATGGCTTGGACCAGGGCCAACAGGCTCAGACTCAACCCTGAGAAGACCGAGGTGATGTTCTTCGGGAGTTCCCCGTCTGGGTATGGGGGCCCCCTCCCCAGCTTGGAGGGTGTTTCCCTCCAGCTGGCGGAGAGGGTTCGCAATCTGGGCGTGATCCTGGACCCGGCCCTGTCCCTGGACGCCCAGGTGGCGGCCGTGGCCAGGACCGCATTTTTTCATCTTCGCCAGATCGCCCAGATTCGCCCCTACCTAGACGGGGACTCCCTGAGGACAGTGGTCCAGGCGCTGGTGATCTCGAGGCTGGACTACTGTAATGCTCTCTACATGGGGTTGCCCTTGACTCTCCTCCGGCGATTGCAGCGGGTGCAAAATGCAGCGGCCAGACTGGTGGCGGGTGCCCGTCGTTACGACCGCATCACCCCGGTCCTGGCTCGGCTGCATTGGCTACCCGTTGCCTCCCGGATCAGATTCAAGGTCTTGGTTTTAGTTTATAAAGCCCTCCATGGCCTGGGCCCGGACTACCTGGCGGAGCGGATCGCCCAGCGGTCAACATCGGCCCGACCGGTTCGGCAGTCGCGGGCGCACTCGCTTCAGGTTCCATCTCTCCGAGAAGCCAGGCGGTCCCGTACTCGGAACCGGGCTTTCTCGGTGGCTGCTCCTACTATATGGAACAGCCTCCCTAGCGAAGTGCGCTCTGCAGAGTCCCTGCTGGCCTTCCGTAAAGCGGTGAAGACCATTCTATTCCGCGAGGCCTTTGGTGACCTAGCCTAGCCTTCTTTTAGCCTGTTTTTTTTTTTTTCCCCGCCATCAATAATCAGGTTGTATTTACCATAGCAGCGGTGAGGTTCAAATTAAAGGGTGCGCCCCTGCTGCAGCTGTTTATTCGTCTCTTATTAATTTATGTTGTTTTGTGATTATGTTTCCCTATTGTGTTTATTTTACCCAACTGTGTGTATTTCTGATTTGCTCTGCCATGTTCGCCGCCCAGAGTTCCCGTAGGGAAGATGGGCGGGATATAAATTCAATAATAAATAAATAAATAAAATAAATGTTTTCCTATTCTCATCATCCTCGGATTTCAGTGTTGTTTTCTACATAGCTACAGGCTGTCTTTGAGGATTGTGGGATCTGCTTTGGTTTTTAATAGTACGATTCAAGATGCAAAAGCAAAACTGGATCCAAAATTGTAGCTTTGTGTGATGGATTGGTGCTCACTCCAGGGCAAATTCATTGCTCAGGAGACTAGCAGTAACTTGTATCATTTTGTGAGCTATGTATCCTGTGAGCTATGCATTAAGATGTACAGTTGGACCTCAGTATCCACTGATTCAGTTATCCACGGTTGGCAGAGGGAAAAAATTAAATAATTCAGTGGCCATAAAGCACCCTACTGTTATAAAAAGCAGCTGTAAAGCAAGCTACTGGCATAAAACAGCAGGTATAAAGCAAACTACTGTCACAAAAACAGCAGCTGTAAAGCAAGCTACTGTCACAAAACAGCAGTTTTTTGAGGGGGAGGTGGTGTTCCCTTTTATCCATGGTTTTTGTTATCCATGAGAAGGCCTGGAACCGATCCCCAGCGGATACGGGGGTCCTGTTTTATAAAAAAGAACAAAACTAAATTTAAGCTAATTCTGATCAGGAGCTCTGACCGTAAAAAGGAGGGGGAAAGTGAGGAGCGGGACCACTTTTTTTTTCTTGTTGTGAGTCAGAGGTCTAGAGACCTTCATTTCTGTTGTTGCAGTTGATAAAATCAGGTTTGCTGTGCATACTTGTTTTACAGTTTTATATAATAGATTCAACCTTTGGCTGCCAGGTGTGAAACTTGAATGAAAATCTTTACATCATAAAGAGCAGTATGTTTCAGTGTATATATAACAATTGCAAAGTTTTGTAGCATGTTCAAGGCTAGCAGATTCCTTGTACAACAGGTGTAACAACAGTTGATGCAGTAACATTAAAATGACTTAAAGTAGAAGATAATTATATTCATCATCTTAAAATTGCAAACCCAGAAGGGAATAAATACTGAGGTAAAAACATTAGATAACATGATAATGGATTGTTTCAGGTTTTTGCAGTTCATTTGTTCATGTGTAGCCTGCATAATTAAATTGTAAACCGCCCAGAGAGTGATTGAAGCTATGGGGTGGTATATAAGCAGAACGCTTTGCTTTGCTTTGTTTTCATTTAGAGTGCTTCAGATGTGGTTAGGATGATTTTGTCCTGATTTTATATCTCAGTAATTGAAAGATTGGACTTCTTCTCTTTTGAAAAATTAAGATGACAGTTTTGTTTCCTACTGAATTTAAAGCACCTTGCCAGATCATTATTTTAGATCATCCAGGTGAGCTGTTAAGTAAATTAGCCATATTTACACATGCCTTTAAATAGCGCAGATAAGCTGTACAGGTTCATAGGTTCAGCATGTACAACCTATTATTTCTCCTTCAAACGTTTATCATTTCAGTTGTAACCCAAGTTAACACCAGTCATTGTATTAATCCTGTGCATGTTGTTTTGGGCACTGGGTGCTGTGTCTGTGTGTCTTCGTGTGTGTGTTTGTGTGCGTGTGTGCGTAGGACACACACTGATGAAATGGGATCGAGGGGGTACTGAGCCGCTACATGAAGATGTCAAGGCAATTATTGCAGAAATGGGAAGCAAGGAATCTGAAGAGTTCTAGCTTGTGTGGACAGAGAAAAGAAACAGAAAGAAATTCCATACCCTACATAGGGGTAGGCAAGTTTTGCCTGATTTTAAAAAGCCTTTGCAGTTGAGGATGTGTTACCAGAGTGATCAGCCCTACAGGGAGGAAAATGCTACAGGAAAGAGAGAAGGAGATGGCAGGAAAAGGGGTGGGGTGGGGAGAAATAGAGCTTGTCCTCCCTGTAAAATAGGTCAATAGGTCAGTCATTAGTGAATATGGGAGTTACTAAAGCCTTAGTCAGTCATTCTAGTTTTTATTGGCCATTGGATAGTGGGCAAGCTACTCCTTTCTCTGTGTTTTCCCCATGTGAACTGTAAAACGTCTAAAGAGATGCTCTTTGATTGTACATAGATATGACATAGGAGCAAGGAAAACTGGGATCTTGCTCACAGGTGAAGCCTACATAGGAGCTAGACCAGTGGTTCCCAACCTGGGGGTCGGGACCCGTTTGAGGGTCGAACAAACATTTCACAGGGGTCACCATGAGCCAGTGAAGAAAAGGGCACAAACGGCTTGGGTCTGGAGGAGGAGGGGGAGGAAGGGGAGGAAAGAGTGAGTTACAGCTGGATAGGTTGGACGGGATGTCAGTCAGTGGCACCAGAGGATAAGATTGCCTGAGGGTGCCTGTAGAGGGAAATTCTTTATGGCACCTACGGCATAGTGGCCTGCCAAAGGGGGCTTGTGGCCTCTTCCAAGCAGGGCAAGGAGTCAGCACAACAGGAGGAACTGTATTAAAGGGTCATGGCATGAGGAAGGTTGAGAACCACTGAGCTAGGCCCTTCTCTTTAGCCACGTTGGCTGAAATCCAGTACTGTAAAGTTACACTGTGTAAGCCTGATGGCACCATCAGCCATTACTCTAATTTCTTAATTAAAAGTTTCCTATCCTTTTCGTCTTGGGGAAGCCTTTGGGGACAGTAACATTGGCAGGGGAGGGGGAGAAGACTTAAATTTCTGAAATTTGCTTCTGGTGATCTTGTCACAGCTAATGGAACTTGTGGCAATAATTTTCATACAAGCCTCCCTGCTGCCATATATCAGTCAGCATTGCTACTGTTGGGACAGGGGACAGATTTCTTTTCTGTTAATGATTCTAATTTCCAGAGCAAATAGACAGAGCTTTAGAAATAGAGGGTTTTTTTGTTTTGTTTTTGCTTTGCTTAAGACCATCTGGTGAGTAAAAAAGCAGGGTGTTTGTTTGTTTATATGCTGCCATTCTCCTAACCTAAAGGATCCAAGGTGGCTTACAGAATTAAAAGAAGCAAAGCTAAAAGCTAAAATAATAAGAGTCTACAACGTTAAAAAAGAATTAAACATGTAGCATGTTAAGTCATAAATAAGAGCAATATTGAAATCATAAGGAAAAGAACAAGAGTACAGTAATCCCTTTTTTAAAAAGTCCCCTTGGTCAACCACTCATTTAAAGGAAAGCCTGCCTGAAGAGAAAGGCCTTTGTCTTCTTGGAGGAGGATGGGAGAGATGGAACTCTCTTATGGGAGGGAGCTCTAGAGTCTGGGAACTACAACAAAGAAGACGCTATCTTGTGTCCCCAAAACGTACACTTCTGAGGGTGGTGGGACCAAGAAAAAAATAATCATCTCTTGGAGATCTTGATACCCAGACAGACTCAGAAAGGAAAATACGGGTTTTTACATAGCTTGGACCCAAGCCATTTAAGGATTTGTAGGTTAAAACCATCACTTTGAATTGTGTCCAGAAATGGCTCAATAGCCAGCGGAGCTGCTGTAAAAGGGGGATTATGTGACCCCTTTAACCAGTCTCTGTTAGCAATCTGGCTGTGGCATTTTGGACCCACTGAAGTTTCTGAACACTTTCCAAAGGCAGCCCTACATGGAGCACATTATAGTAATCCATTTGGGATATAATTGAGGCATGGGCCACCGTGGCCAGTTTGGATCTCTCCAGGAACGGATGTAGCTGGACATAGCAATTTTAATTGTGCAGAGGTATTCCTGCCCCTTGTTGTAACCTGGGCATCCAGGCCCAGAGTCAAACCCAGAAGTATCCCCCCAAGCTCTCACTTTTTTCAGAGGGAGTGGAACCCTGTCCAGCACAGGCTAGATTCCCATTCCTTTCCTTTCGGTTGGCCAGGAGCCCCTTCGGTTTCTGTAATTTGTTATGTAATTATGTACCCTGAGGATTTTCTCGTTCGGCCTCTTAAACATTATGATGCAGTAACTTTTTGCCATTGGTACTGTTTTCCCTCGCTCTAGTTTTCTTAATCAGATGAACCACCAGAGTTACAACAACCAAATTCACATATAATAGTAACCTATGTTGGTCAAGGATGGCAGGTTTGGACCAATGCCATCTTTCACCCAATTTCTCCCTATCCCCACCCCCTCCACCTTTCTCTATGCCATCAGTGAGTTCTCAAGTTGTCATACACGATAGTTTGTGGTTATACCTAAACCTAAAAAAAAAAAAAAAGGCTTACGCTTATCCTCCATTTGCAATTTGTGATTGCAAATGGAAACTCATGTCAAATGCTATTTACCCAAAGGCAGTAACCATGCTAAATTCTGTTAAAAATTAAGTTGACAGGTAATATCAGTGTTGAATGTGTAACATGCATATTGTATGGAGGATTGTGTTTGGTTGTTGTTGTTTTCTAAATTGTAGTTTTTATGTATTGGGTATGGATGCTGTCGGGTGAGAGAGTGTAGGGCTGTGTGTGTATATGTTTGTTTTATGTCAATTTTAAATGAGTACAAGTGATGTTCTGCGTGTGAAGGTAGGAGTATGTGTATGGATGTTTGTTCTTAAATAGTAGATTTTATGTCTTGGATTTTTATACTGGGGTGTGTGAATGAGCTGATTGGGTGGCACTTTTTAATGTTGTATTTTATACAACGACAAGAAATTCTATTCTATTCTAATTCTATTCTATTCTATTCTATTCTATTCTATTCTATTCTACCGCAATATAAGGGAAGGGCATGTGAGAATATATGGCTTGTCCCCAAAGCACCAAGCCATCATTTGACCTTTAGCTATGTGAAATAACCTAGTGTCTCAAACATAGTGTTAAATTTTTTATTGTTTACTGTGACCATCGTGACAGTAGTATGCCCTGGTCATTTTGACCTTGGTCACACTGGGGGAGCTACTTGTGTTTAAATAGTTAAAGTATATTGGAATTTCTTAGGAAATGAATATGATATTATGTTGTGGCTTCTTTGGTTTAAAACATCCTTCCCTGTGAATTGTCCCAATATAAGCAGACTGATGGCAAGCTTTTAGCTGAGAAATGACATGTCTTTCCAATATGCATTGTTTAATACCCACAATTATCTCTTCTACTGCCATACTTGCTGTGATTTTCCCTTTTTAGTGCTCTTTTGGGAACAGCATTCTTCAAATAAATAACTGAGGCACACCAGCAATTAACTGATTTCCACCCACAAAATGAGCAGTTTTGTTCAAGCTTCGAAAGAGTCCAAGTTTTTGTTTGTATCTAGATGCTGCCTGTTGTAGCTTCCACGTAACTCAGCCTTCTGTTTGGTTGTACTACTACATATAAAACCAATATGCAGTATGCTGTTGATGTACCTATAAGCATCATAGTAACCAAGAAGAAAACTGATTGTTTTGCTTTTTTGAAATAAAATATTTGAAATTCGTTCTTAAAAAATGAGAGATATACACATTACAGAAATAAATAGAACATTTCAAAAATACATTAACAAATGCAAATCACCACTTTCCAAATTTCAAATATATGTGTTTGTCAGTCAAAATATATGCTATTTGACTTTTGTTCCCAATGGATTTTAATAGTCATCAAGTTAATATTTGTTTTATTTATCCTTTTCTTCTTCCACAGAGTTAGATACCATATACACCTACTCTCACAACAGTTCTGTTGAAGCTAAGAGTTTGCTGGAATTTTGATTGTGTAGTTTGGCTGTTGATGTGTTATGCATATTGTTATATTTATTTGTTATTTTCTATGTTATTATCATAACCATTATGTTTTTATTATTGTATTTGATCCGCTATGTATGGTGTTTGTATGTTTGAGCAAGTTGTCTTTGCAACATGTTGTACACTGCCCAGAGTTCCTTCAGGAAAATCAGGCAATTAATTAATTAATTAATTAATAAGAGACGGTGAATGACTGAAGATCACACGAGGAGACAATTTGAATTTTGATAGTGTTCTGTTCACAAGAGACCATCCTTTCCAATTTTTGCTGTCTCCAGAGGTTTTGGACCACTCCCACCAGCCAACAAATTAGGTGGGTGTGGAGCAGGTTAACCTACTCCTTTAATAACCCCTTAACTTGAAAGTCCTATTAGGGTTGCTATAAATCAGCTCCAACTTGATGGCTGGCAGCAGATTCTGGATTAGTAATGCCAGGTGAGAGCAGTGGGAAAAGGATCAGGCCTACATGTGGACACAAATAAAACGACCACTGAGATAACCGGTGGAGTATCTTATGGAATTTGTATAGCTACAATTGATGTAGTAAAGCCCAAGCTAAAAAAATTACTTAGATCTGGTGAGGAAATGTGTCTGTGTTCTCTATCAACTAAATAATTACCTTTATGTTTTGGATGGAGTGTGCACTCTTTGTATGGGGTTTATCCCATTCAAAGAGGGGGAGTAATCTACACAAGTGAGGTACCGATAGGCATCAGAGCAGAAGTGTTGGCCTGGCTATTCCTCCTTTCCAGCCTCCTTTCTATTGGTGGGCAGAGTTTGTGAAGAAATTGAGGACACAATTAAAATCTATAAACTGTCTCTAATTACACAGTGGATTAAATCATTTTGGCAGGAACTTACAGAGCAGATTGGCTTTAAGTATCCCTCAGTAGACCAATTGTTATTTATTGCTTTATCTCACCTGGCACTTATTGTCTCAATGCACAGAGTTTTCAAGTTAAGATTTTTTTAAAGTGAAGCTGCCCTCTCCTGTTCAGAAATAGGCAACACTAACCTCCAAGATTTAAAATAAATCATAAAAATTGATAAAGACCAGTCTTGCTTTGCTTCAAAGAGAATAGTTGGCCCCACCTGATTTTTTACTTGGAAAGCATCTAGGCTGCAGGGACTGAAATACTGTTGCTCAAAAGAAGCCCTTTTAAAAGGGGAAACAGACACTTATATTATAAGACTGGCAAGCCAGTGGGAGCTTTGTGAAAAGAAGCACTGTATACATTTTGTAGGAGGGAGATATTTGGAGAAAAAAGATAAAAACATTCTGAAAGACATTTTCATTAAAGAGTAAAAAAAAACCCTGCTTAAATAAAGCATTGGAGTAACATTCCTGAAGAAAGGGGCATATTTTACAATGTATCTTCAGTAAACATCATCTCAGGATTTCTGAACCCAGACAGTCTCCTCACATAGATTTTCAAAGGGGAAACCAGCTTCACCTTTGGGGCAACCTGAATGTTTGACCTTGTCAATCAGGATGCAATTAGCTGACTCCTAATGAACTTTTTAACTCTTTCATGACCAAGCAGGGTTACTAGAATCATGCTTGAAAGGGATTCTTTTGTTTGGTTGTAAAAATGGAGACTTAAAAAGATTTTTTATAATGCAGATTTTGAAAATATATTTTAAAAAATAAGGCAACAGATATGCAGAAGTTAATTCATTTAAACTGTGAAATTACTGGTTTTTGCTTTATGTCTAGAAATGGTCTTACATGGTGTTAGCAAAGTTGTGGTACCTATATTCTCTCATAGTCTCTGGTCATAGTCTCCATTCCACCGTCTTGTCAGAATACAAATGTATGGTAATCTTCAAAGCAAAACAAAGAAAGCCTCTTCCAAAGATATTATGTATCAACGTAAATTATGTTGTATGGTGAGCATAGAAGTCAATGGCTTCCCAATTGGCTATCATTAATAGTTCTGCTCAGATCTTGGCATCTCTCTCTCCCCCACCAGCAATATTTTCTTCTCCAGTACCTTCTTCCCAGGTCTTGCAAACTAACAGCTATGGGTTTCATCATTGGGACAATTCCCTCATATTAGCCATTTCTCCCTTCCATTGCTCCCCCCAGCCGCCTGTTTCCCTAGCAAAATTGCTTGTTCCAGTCAGTTCTGTATTCTCTTATGTGCAAGGTTGGATAGCCCCAGTTTACTCATTTTTTTGCTCTAATCAGCGGTCGGACTTTATTGAGCACCCGGTGCCTTTTGCATTTCTATTTGTCTGTGGTATCTGTAAGGTTCACCTCCAACACCACATTTCAAGAGTTGATCCCCACCCACCCAACAGTGAAGGGTCTTTCCTCCCAGAAGGAGAAAAGATACCACCAAACTTGACCTAGTTATGGTAGCCGGAATGTTGAAAAGCAGTGTTGACAATTGATTTGTGTTTGGGTGAGAAGTAGTTAACTAATGACAAAAGGAATCATGTTCTGGGATTTCCCCCTGTGTGGTATCTCTTTGTGCATGGTAATGAGCAGAAGAGGGTGTCCTATAGATTAGACCAGGCCTGCCCAACAGGTGGACCGCAGGCTACGGTATCCCACGAAGGATTCAAAAGTAGTCCGCCGGCGATCAATAAAAAAAGTGAGGGGATAAGTTCTCCACCCCTCCCTCCCCCATCCCAAGGACCACCACTGCCTCAGCAAAGTTCTGGGTCTGCCAGCCCACTGTCTCAGACGAGCTGGGCAGGTCAAGGGCCATGGCACATTGAAATCTGTTCCCTCCAGAACAGATTAAATGGTTTTCAGTGCATTCCTATGGGAAACCGCTGCCCTACTTACAAAAGTTTTTTTCTTTTGAGCATGTTCTCGGAACGAATAATATTTGTAAGTAGAGGTTTTAGTGTAGTAGCCCTCAGGCACTTTGGGCTGGATAAAGTAGACCTTAGCCTGTTCAAAGTTGAACAGCCCTGGATTAGACCTTCTTGACTACTGACATGGATGTCATCAACATTCAGTCTCCCTCTACTGTGTATGTTGGGCAACCTTTTATCCTTTTTCCTGCTGGCAACGTGAACCCAATATTTCAGAGCAATATCAGGTCATTTCCTGGCATTCTGAAGTGTGGATAGAAAAGCACAACATCCCACATTCATAATCCAGAGGGTTTTGTTTCGTTTGGAGAACTGGATAGGCACGTGGATGGCAAGGCAGCAAGAAATGCTGATTGTTTGTTGACTTATCATCCCTTGTTCAATTTCTTTTTTCTTTTTCATTATTTGCAAAACACTTTTCTTTATACAACCAAAATACAATCAAATTAATGCAGCTCAAACTTTTCTTAAAAATCTGTCTCTGTCAAGGAAAAAAGATGGGGTAAAAATATTCTAAAATAAAATAAAATAAAATAACAGTAAATAACTTGAATGAGAGAAGGAAAGAGTTACTGTAATCTCAAGAAACAATAGAAGTGTGCATTATACACCAGTATGTTCAAGATCTTTTTTTGGAAGGTGAGAATAAAGGCATTTCCTCCTCCACCCATGCCGTTGCTAAGCTGTAATATAATATTGTTGAAAAAGCTGGAGCGGGGTGGGTGGGAAGAGAACAGAGAGGTCTCACTTGTCCTCAAGATATCACTTTGTTCCATTAGAAGCTCCTAAGGTTACAAGTCTTGCCAAAGTGGATGTTTTTTCCAAGTGGTCACAGCTGAATGGCTGGATGTTTTTATTTTACTGGAAAGCCACTTGAATGAGTGGGCACATCCTGCTGCTGTGAATTTCAGTGCATTTGGTTACATGTTTCATGGTTCAGTGCCAGTTAAACATTAGAGTGGTATCTTGTGCTCAGCCCTTTGTAGAATTCATATTCAGGTGGAATGACTGTGGAGCACTCCCCTGTTCTTCACAGGTTTTGGCAGGTGTACCTAAAGATCCCTCACATTAGGAGGGCGTAGAATTGTAGAGAGATGACTGTTTTGCATTAATTATGATCTTTGCATTTCAGTTTTCTTGCAACCACCCACCCAAGTACACATATCTGCCTGCGCAGGTAACACACTATCTTTGATGATGAGTGCAGTATGACACAAAAGCTTATGTCAGGACTGTCCAACTTTGAACAGGCCGGGGTCTACTTTTTCTGGCCCAAAGTGTCTTAGGGCTACTACACTAATACCTCGACTTGCGAATTTTGTCCATCCCAAGCACATGCTCTTCTGGAATGGATTAATTGATTTTCAATGCATTCCTATGGGAAGGCTGACCATGCACATGCTTCCCTTGCACCCGCTTGATTATCTGGCCAGTGGGGGGAGCAGGGGACCATGCCATGGCCCTTGAACTGCCCTGCTCAGCTAAGACAGTGGGCTAGCAGACCCAGAACTTTGCTGGGGCAGTGCTGGTCTTTGGAATGTGGGAAGATGGGGTGGAGAACTTATCCCCTCACTTTTTTATTGGTGGTCGGCGGGCTACTTTTGAACCCTTCACGGGCTACCAGTAGCCTACGGTCTACCTGTTGGGCAGGCCTGGCTTATGTCATAATAAAACTTGGTACAGTACAGTGGACCCTTGTATAACAAACAGCTTGTACAACATAAAATTTGTACAACATAAAAAATCCAGAGATAGTGGAAATTTGCTTAACATAATTGCCTATGGGGAGAATCTGTACAACATAAAAATGGGATTACTCTGTTTTCAATACATTCCTATGGGAATTTGTATAAAGGAAAATTTGCTTAACATAATTTCATTTGGAACGAATTGATTCCTTTATACAAGGTACCACTGTACTCTTAAAAGTGCTGTAGGTCTCCTTTTGGAACAGACTAAAATGGCTGTTGTTGGGATATTATTGCATGAAATACCATTTTTAAAAATAAATCTATTAGGGCATTCCTGTTCTGGTCCTGAGCTCAGATTACTACTTCGTTCTTATAATTAAACATGTCGGAGCCATTCTATTTTTATTTATTTGAGATATTATTACCCCACCTTTCTCATTAAAAAGGACACCTGGCAGCTTACCTAATAAAAATACAGTATGTAAAAGCTAAGGACAGTAGGTATACATATATTTTTAAAAACTATTAAACAACAATTATATTTAAAATGGTAAATAAATTGCTACAAAAACAGAGCAGGACAATCCATTAAAAACCCCTTTTAAACTTCCAGTTATTAAGGGAAAACCTTTCTAAAGAGAAAGGTGTTTATCTGCCTCCAGATTTGCATATCTGCTAGTTCACAGGGCTATTTATAATTCAGAATAAATGACCCTGGGCCATTTCAGATGGCCCTTGCCCTTCCTAAGTTTTCTGTACAAGGCAGGTGATTAATCAGTGTTACCTTGGAGCGTTGATTCACAATAGCAGACACCTGTCTTCAGTCTTCCGATATGGGACAAGGCATGCAACTTTTTTTAATGGCCTCCCTGTATTTCTCCTACCTCTGTCCTCTGTCAAAAATGCATGGTTAACCTGTTGCTAGAAACAAACTGCTGGTCCATGTAAAAAAAGATAAAACTTAAGGCATTGTAAAATGCCATTGTTCAATGTCAAGGTAAAGAATGCCTGATCTGGTATGTGAATTACGTTACTGTACTCTATGGTGTGCTTCATTGACCTATAGCCTTGTCACAAAATTTCCTGTTCAGCCCATTTATATTCACAGCGCAAGTTCATGGCCCTATTTGCATTTTGGTGAGACTGCTTTTCCTAGCAGCTGTGGTGTCACCGAGCTGCAAAGCTGCAGCATGCCTG
The DNA here is from genome assembly GCA_029282475.1 of Phrynocephalus forsythii. Classification (NCBI taxonomy): domain Eukaryota; kingdom Metazoa; phylum Chordata; class Lepidosauria; order Squamata; family Agamidae; genus Phrynocephalus; species Phrynocephalus forsythii. Next base: position 18,737,200 of record JAPFRF010000004.1, read on the forward strand.
GAGTCCGTAGTCTGTTTTGCTGTACAGTGGTACCTTGTATAAAGGAATTAATTCGTTCCAAATGAAATTATGTTAAGCAAATTTTCCTTTATACAAATTCCCATAGGAATGCATTGAAAATGGAGTAATCCCATTTTATGTTGTACAAATTCTCCCCATGGGTAATTATGTTAAACAATTTTCCCCTATCTCTGGAAATTTTTATGTTGTACAGATTTTATGTTATACAAGCTGTTTGTTATACAAGGGTCCACTGTATTGTCATACAGAGGCTAGTGGCAGTAGTCATATTGATGGAAGTAGTAGTAACAACGTCAAGCAGGGTACCTTGGGGCTATGCAGTGGTGGCCAACCTTGGGTGTCTTCAGATGTTCTTCACCACGAGCTGTTTAGGGATTTTTTAGCCCAAGAACCTCTGGGGACCAAAGGCTGGGAACCACTGCATGTCTGATACATGCAAACCACTGTTTGCGTACAATTGGTAATATGTTAACTATTATCTATGTGCATTCATTGCTCAGTACCTTTCTTAAACAGATAGCTCAAGACTCGTAACATGGTAGAAGTATGATTTAAAAACTTACTGATTAAGTTATTAAGCCATCTGTTTCTGAAATGTATGTTTAATGTCCCATTTCAGAGGGCTGATCATATGTTGTAATTTGCGTATTAATAAAATCGTAATTTAATAAGCTAATATATACAAATTCTTCTTTGTCCTGCTTGAAACTTTCCCCCATTTCTTTTTATATCCGTGTACCTTTCTTTGTCCTTCTTTCTCCTGTTGTCCAGAATCGAACTGAAAATTTACTTTTGCTTAAAGTGAAGTCTCACAAGTTGTGGCTGCTGTTTGATCACGTGTTGGTTGCATTCTGCACATATGCAGATTTTTTAAAACCCGTGCTTCAAATCATATTTGCTTTTGTCCATTTGTCCTTTCATTTCATGCAGCATGTCTGTAGAGAGTGGCTGCCAAATCATCAGCCTTGTGTCTGACCCAGTTCAGCTACAACTTGCTTATTTTAACAAACTGTTGTGCCTAAGAACTCTCTCTTTCCCATCCCTTCTGGGAAATCACAGTTTAACCACTGGCCACAATTTTAGGTCTTAAACCTTTCGAGGGTGAAAAAAGTTGAGTAACTGTCTAGTTTGGAGCCAAAGATTAAACCACAGTTTCCTGATTTTGATAGAATAGGAAGCTACATTTTAATTGGATATTTTTCCTTTATAATATACAAGGGGAGAAAGATTGTGGTACTATACATGTTAATAGTTTATTCACCTGGTAAGTTGTAATAGTTAAATTTGCAGCTGATCTGCACGTTCAAGCTGTCGTGTGATAAACCTGATTATCCATTCCTCTGATTGTAAATCCGCAAGGGAAAAAGTCATGTTCTGTTTGTGCTCCCTGCAGCTCAAAGCCTCAGCTATGATGTTCAGAATTCTGTGACCTCTATATCAAAGTCGGTTAATTGAGGGGGGAACAGCATCTCTCCGTAGTGTTAGGATGAAGTTTTAGCGGACTAGATGTTTTATTTTCACTGTAGGTTAATAATCCCTCAAGTCATTTTGAAAGAGTAAAATCATTTGGCTACAATTAATTTGCAGCACAGTCCCTGGACATAAAACGAACTTGTAAGCTTTTGGAGTTATCTTTAAAAAGAAACCATTCCTAGCATGTAAAATAAATAGGATGACATTATTTTTGTTCAGTGGGTGTGTAAGAGAGAGAAAAAAGAAACTCACTCGCCCTCTGTTTTGGGTGGGTATCTGAGATGTCTTTTGCAGATGCAAAAAGTAATGTGGTGGTGTTGATCTTGGATAGTGGATGGGAGGAACCAAATCAGAGGAAATGTCAGAGTTTCCTTACATAGTCTTGGATGGTGACTGCAGGAAGTGACTGCTTTAATGACTGGATCAGATCACGCAACTTTATTTATTTGAAATCTTTCAAGAGAGGTTGTACTGCTGTTGTACTTTGCAACAGCACTGAACCATGAAATCAGCCACCACCATTGTCTTGCTGTTATTTTGAAGGTTACCATTGAGATCTATGTCAATTTATATAAAAATATACTGTACAATATTTCTTTGAATCATCTGTGGAGCTAATACAAAACTTGCTTGAAAAGGTATAGAAAAGCTTCTGTATTACAAAATAGTAGAATTCAGTTCATTTGCTTTTAAAAAGAATTTTGTTCTATTTTGCTTGATATATTTACTTTGTTTTTTTATTGAATTGTTTGGTTTGTTGTTCAATTTTAGCTTGTTAACCATCCAGAATAGTGCATTGCACTAATGGGATGGTATATAAATGAAATAAATAAATATATAATAAATAAACAATTACATTGAATAAAAATGGTAGCAGACCATAACAGTTCAATTCAGTGGGCATTGTTTTATATGTGTATGGCCTAAAACAATGGGTATATATAGTTCATTTTATTTCAAACTAGCAAGACTATAAACATCCCTTAAAGGTTTATAGCGTATTATGAAAATAGTTCGGGATGTGTTTCTTACTGATAAAGTGAAATGAGACTTTTGGCTTTATCAAACTAATGAGTGTTGTGCCTTTTTATCTGTATTAAGGTAACTTCATTGAAAGCTGAATGATTCAGATGAAGTGTATAGAGAAAAATGTAGCCCCATGTCTGGTGCCTATTCTCAAAATATGAGGATAAGAAAAAAGTAATTAGTTTTATTCTGGATAGGATTAAAAAAAATCAAACCTTGCTTGAATCTTCTTGGCAGAAAAGACGAGTGTTGGGTGGCGAAGGAGTAGTCCATAGACATTCTGTTTCACTAACTTGATGCTCCGTCCCACACTCTGCCAAATTTTAGCACCTGGTGATTGGGTCACTGGGACAGTGTGAACAATCTGTTACCGTGTGGTCCACTTCACTTCTTAACAGTCTCCCTTCATAAGCTAACTTGAACAACCTTGCAGTTGGTGTTGGACTGATCTGGGTAGATGTTGGCAGTCTGCCTGAGCTCAAACAGTTGAGAGTGGCTCCTAATTTCAGATTTCCCATGGCAACCATGGATGTCTCCCAAATTGAATGTTGTGCCAGAAATGTAATACATTTAGATAATCTGCTATGTCAGAGATGTTTGGTTTTTTTTTTAAAGATGGTATATATGATCAGCTTGTTATGGTCTGATCATTTTTGGTTTACTTTTGGACCTGCTGATGATCTCGATAAAGGGGTGTCAGGCTCCTGTTAGCTCTTGCTGGTTTCCTGGATGCATTTGTGGAATATTCTGCCTTGTCTGCTGGTGATACTATTGTAGCCCTGACAGTGCTGTGTATGGAAAAAAATGGACTGAGATCATGAACACTGTCATCCAGAATCACTTTCTCCCATGATCTACATTATGGCCTTGAATGCAGCCCTGTTAGTTCTCTAGACTTAGACCTATTGGAGGCCTTAATTACCATTAACTGTGAGATTGTTCAGGATGCAATGGTGAGGTTGGTCAATAGTGACTCTTATTGTTGTGGATGTATTAAGCAAGTCTTGCCCTACTTGGGGAGTATTTTTCAGCACTATGACCATAGTTCTTGCTTGTATCCTGTTTAGCATCTTTATAAAAACCACTGAGATATGTCATCTAGTGCTTTGAAATGAAATATAATGAAATATGGCGACGAACTATCTATGCTGCTCTTTGTCACCTAACATCAAGGAAGCAGTCAGTGCTTTGAAGGCTACCTCAGTTCAATAATAAGCAGGTTGAGGATGAACAAAGGAGGATTAAATAAAGATAAAATGACTGCAGGAAGCCTGGTTCAGTATAAAGCCTGGTTCAGAAATTAGAATTCATTATAACCCTGAAAGGGTAATGCTCTCCTTGGAAAATCTCAATAATCACTTGGGAATGTTTCTTGATCCTACACTGCCCCTGATATTGAAGATAGCAGTGATAGCAAGGAGATTGCCCACTGTGGCTGTTCCCACTCAATGTGATCTGGTAACAGTTATCCATGCCCTGGTTGCATTTGAATATATAGTTTGCCGTTTTTCTAGAAGTATACTTGACCTCCATGGAGAGAGCATTTCAAAGTTGGATAATCATCATTACATGTCAGAGCATTTCCCCCTAAAAATATACCAACACCACCTGATCCCCTCAGGCAATGGTTCTTCAGGCTGCCAGGGAGGGCAGGAGGCCCTCCTGGTTGTGATTCCATCCCTTTGGAATGCACGTCAGGGGTGTCCAAATCTTGGCCCTTCAGATGTTTTGGACCTCAGCTCCCAGAATTCAAACCTGTATTGCCAATGACAAAGGACTGTGGGAGTTGTGGTCCAAAACATCTGGAGGGCCAAAGTTTGGACACCACTGAACTACGTCTTGCCCATTCTCTCACAGCTTTGAAGAGGATGCTGAAAACAAGGGAGTTTAGTGAAGCCTCTGAGATCATACTCTCATTTCCTATAGATTGACAATCTTGATGATTCCCCCTTGCTATCATTTGGGTTTTTTTAAAATTATTATTTATTTGTTAGAGGAGGTGATCTATAAAATGCATTCATTCATACATACCCTGCCCATATGGCCACTCTGGGTGGCTTACAAGAAACAACAACAATAAATGGGTGCATCATCAAAATCACCTCAGTCAGTGCTCAGTCATCTAAAAGTCTAAGATCTATTATCATAATAGCTATAATAGCAATAGAACTAAAATAAAATGCAAATAAAATTATGATAGCTGGAGAAGGGAAAATAAATTATATAGAAAAGACTAAATATCTGAATCACAAGTGCTTGTTAAAACTAGACAGACCTTGGCTCAAAAACCATCATAGAAGCTGGTGCAGTTCTCTCCACACAGGTGAAATTCACTCTTGTTTGCTGGCCACATACTCAAGACTAGATGCACCATTAGACTGACCAGCTGATCTCTTTGGGTACCAGGATTGGGAGAAAAGTAAGATATAAATTAAATCAATAAAACATAGTCCTTAATAACATTTTAATATTTTACTGTAGTTTGCTTATATATGATTTACAGCACTTAGAAAATAATATCCATCTTCATTCTTTATCTTAATTTCATTAAAATATGTGTATTGTTCTGCCATAAATACCCACCAAAATACATAACAAAACAAATGAAATATAGTGAGATATATTACAGTGGTACCTTGACTTACGAAATTAGTCTGTTCTGAATATACATTTGGAAGTCAAATTATTTGTAAGTTGAACATCAGTTTCCCATAGGTATGCATTGAAAATCAATTAATCTGTTCCAGAGGTTGGAAAAAGCAAAAAGGGGAACAGATTAATTGGTTTTCAGTGCATTCCCATGGAAAGGCTTTCCCAACCCCAACCCCTCCATCAACAGCAGCTGAAGGCTGCTCTCTGCAGCCCCCACGAGACAGCTGACTTTGACAGGTCCCATGTTTCAAAATCAGCTGTCTGGTGGAGGCTGCAGAGAGCAGCCTTTGCTGCCATTAATTGAGGGAGATTGCCCCCTTCTTCTCTGGGTGCTTTGATCTCTTTAGTGGCAGCCGAGGCTGCCAGCAAAGAGATCGAAGCAGGAGAAGGAAGAGGAAGAGGGGAAAGGCAGCAGGCACCTGCCACAACAGGTGGGGTAACCGAAAAAGCCTTCTGCTGCAGTGGGCACACACACACACACACACACACATTGCAGAGTCAGGAGAGGAGAGAGAGAAGAGCCACCTCTCTCTAAAGAAGAAACTTCTGAGTAGCGTGGTAAGGCAGACCTGAGAAAGTAGCGGGAAAATTCAAACAGCACTGCTTGCTTGGGTCTGCCTTGCCTCTGCGCCTCCCAGAAGTTTCTTAAGAGGTCAGGCTGTCAAAACAAAACACAGCTGGGAGGCGGGTTACAGGCCACACATCTGCACTCTCCTCCTCCTCCTCCTCCTCCTCCTCCTCCTCCTGACTCTGCAGGTCCTGCTGTGAAGAGTGGGGGCTGCCCTCACTCCCCATAGCTAGACCTGTCCAACAGCGCTTTTCAGTACAACACACCGCCAGTGCATGCTGTGTGTAGCGTTTCCGGAACCGGGGCATCGATTTCCAATTTTAAAGGAAATCATTGGAAACCGATGTCCTGGTTCTGGAAACGCTATGCACAAACGCTAGGCATGCGGCGGAGCTTCATACTGAAAGGAAATCATTGGAAATGGATTTCCTTTCGTAATTCGATTTTTTTGTTTTTGTTTTGGAAATCCGTTGACAATTATTTCCTTCGTAAGTCGAATTCTTCGGTTGTCGAAGAAGCGTTTGTAAGTCGAGGTACCACTGTAGACAGTTTTTACCCACTCACTCAATTTAGCTATTGAGTTTATCAAGATTTTAAAAGTTATTTATAACTAAAATTTAGCAGCGTAAGGCACTGCTGATAATGTGGGGTGGCCCAAGCTTGTCTGCCAGGTGCAGCAGGAAACAAAATGATGTCTCTCTCACTGCCTAGCCATTCCTACACTCATCCCACGCCCCCGATACTGAAGGTTTTTTTTTTTTTAAAGCCCAGGCCTCTGTTCCTGCAATAAGCATGCCACATGAGAAACAGATGGAGGGAGCAGCACTTCCTCAGGGAAGGCACTGCCTCTCTGCAGCCCTGGCTCCCACCCCACCCTTTTGCATGCTGGTCCCAGGGGAAAGGCCTTGAAACCAAGGAATAATGGTTAGTCACTGGGGTTTCAAAACCTATGTGACTACAGAGAACACCCTTCCCGTCAAGCGTTGGTGGCCCTAGGAGCTTTTCTAGTAAGACTTAAAAATAAATAAAAAGCTCGGTCTAGCCAAAATTCAGACTAGTAGCTACTCTAGGTTCAGCCAGGCATTCTTCGTAGCAGTGATTTTCCAGCGTCTCATCTTGCCTCTCCTCAAATATAGATTAATCTTGGAGCCTTGTCTTACACAAGGGATGTTTCGACAACTATGGCCAACTATAATTCAGTACTGAACCCATTTCTTCTCACTGACAAATTAGCACCGTGACACACGCATACTTTGTGAATACAAGGGCTATGCTGATGATTCATACACTTTCATTTCACACAGTCAATGTGTGCCAAGTCGTTGCTCACATAAACATTAAATGGGATTCGTTTTTATAAGTCACAATGGGTCACTAAAAGCATTTTCTGTGGCAGACTGAAAAGCTGCTAAAATTTTATATGCCTGTTGTTTTTTTTTAACTTGGTATATGGCATATATTCCTTCCTAATATAGATGTGCAAACCTTTCCTTGTTGGCATTGTTAGTGCCAGTGTATAGTTGTTGTGTTGACTATTTCTTTTTATTTCAGCTGCCCGTAACTTCAGAAGGAGTCATTGGACATCATGCTTGTTTGCTTACCTTGTCTTCATTTGTTGCCCATTGCTTTAGTTCATTCCTTACATTTTTCGACTGCTTAATGAATTGCGTTTGTCATTATTCCATTCTTATCCTTACCATCAGGGGTCCTCAACCTAAGGCCCCGGGGCCGGATGCGCCCCCCCAAGGCCCTGAATCCGGCCCCTGGGACCAATTGCAACTCCCCCATCTACCCCCTGTTTTGTGAGCAAGCCAGCCTCCGCAGCTGCTTTTGGACTGTGATCCGGCCCCCAGTGGTGTCTGGGTGGTGGTGGACCGGCCCGCTGTTTGAAAACTTTGAGGACCCCTGCTTACCATCATTGGTAGAGAACCTGTGGTTCTCTAGATACTGCACAATTGCAACTCCCATCAATCCGCTGCATTGACCAGGCTGGCTGGGGTTGATGGGAGGTGTGGTTCAGCAGTATCAGGAAAACCACACATTCCCCAACAATCATTTATATCATTTCGAAGTTGAGCTTTGGATAATTAGCATCTGAAAACTCAGCCACTGAAAGGCATGCATGCCTAGGTTGGATTGTGGGGTTGCCAGACCAGTCTTGTTTCATTCTAGTTGGGTGGCCAACTCATTAGTTAAAACTTGGTTTAGGTTAGGCAAGGATTTGAATGGGTCTTACATCAGTATGTTTATTGGTATCTATATTTTATTTAGTTATAGAGTTTTATGTAGACATATCTTATCTATAAGTCTGATAGGTAACAACCTCTGCCATCATTCAACGGAAAAAAATGTACACATGTCTTACAGGGCTGAGCATGTGAGTGAATGAGATTTCTAAGAGTTTCATGAGCTAGTGTAGCTTGATTTATTTGTTACATGTATGTTGTCCTTTTCTACCTCTGAGCTCAAGGCGGGTTCCATGGCTTTTCCTATCCTCACAGCCACCCTGTAAGTCAATGGTGTCCAAACTTCAGCCCTCCAGATGTTTTGGACCACAACTCCCACAGTCCTTTGTCATTGGCAATAGAGGCTTGGAATTCTGGGAGCTGTGGTCCAAAACATCTGGAGGGCTGAAGTTTGGACACCACTGCTTTAAGTTAAATAAGGCTGAAAGGAAGTCACTTATAGCAAAAGTCACTCTGTGCGTTTTCTTGGTCAAGTGGAGATTTGAATCCAGCTTTTCAGAACACTATCCTACGCTCTTAGCAACAACAGCATCCTGGGTTGATGGCTGAACCATTGTGGCACAATCTTGATTGTGTTCTTAATTTTGATGTCTCAGTCCACTGTCCCTACAGCCATGGATCACAAGACTGTCTGATTCTGAATTTCTTTTGTGTATATGTAGTGTGTGTTTTTGGCAACAGGAACATCATAAGCAGTCAAGATCAGGGCAATGACCATATTTTTGTCTCAGTTTCACTGCACTTTTCTTCACATCCTATCCACATATTTCTCCTACCCTTGTTTCTTATTGGATAGTTTTGGGGCAAAAATGCATGCAAGTTTTAATGCATCTTTCACTAATATGTATGTGCATGTTTGCCCTTTAACTAACCAACATATTTTCTGTCTCTTGACTGTAGGTGTTGTCTGGTTGAGTGGACTTTTCACTTTCATTAAAACATCTTCATTATTTTGTATGGGCATTATTTCTCCAAAACTTCTTGTAAACCTTTCAGATTTGTGAATTCTCACAACCTAATGCAGGCATGTCCAAACTTCGTCCCTCCTGATGTTTTGGACCACAACTCCCAGAATTCCAAGCTTGTACTTCCAATGGCAAAGGAGTGTGGGAGTTGCAGTCCAAAACATCTGGAGGGCTGAAGTTTGGACATGCCTGACCTAATGCCTTGATCCCTCAATGATTTTTGAGAGTGTGAAAAAGCGACCTAGCTGGGATTGTTTTAGGGCTGGTAAGAAAAACAAACCAGAAAACTCTCAATCTTCCTTTCTCTCCACCATAATGGAACATATTCTCCAGAATATTATCTGCTAAAATGAGGAAATGGAACAAGTCACCCACCACTTGTAACCCTGTGAAGAAGATTCAAGGTTTCAGATAAAGCACTAAATAAAAAGAATATGCTGGGAAGGGCATGTGTGATCCAGTATACATCTTACAGGTGAAAAGGTCTTGAGTTTAACCCATTGCATCTCTAAGGCTGGGAAGATTGGTGTACAGTATTAAAACCTTCAAAAATCAGCAACAGCGATATTTAGCAAGATGAGCCATGGGTCTAATTCAGTATAAACGGGTACATTGTAATATCAGAATGATTTTCATTTTATGTATTTGCCGACGACTGTTTGTGAAATGAGGGATGTTTTTCACAAGGCCGTGTACCGCTGCTTCTCAGGTGGGCTGTCAGAGGAAGTTAGAGGAACCCTGTTTTATACTATCATCTGTGACCTTTTCCTTGAGATGAGACTGCCAGAAATAGAAAGTGGGTCCTTCTGGAAGCAGAGAATGTACATCACTGAACTGCAACCCCTCCTTCATGTACACATGAAGGAGGATGCTGGTGGAAATAATATGGCACCCAGGAGCCTGTATTGAGAACCTTTCAAGTTCTAGGGAGTTTAAGAATACAGTTTGTAAATTTCAACCTTCATTTGTGTTGTGTCGTTACAGTCGTGACCAACTCTTCATGACCCCATGTCCATGGAGTTTTCTTGGCAGGAATACTGGAGTGGTTTGCCAGTTCCTACTCCAGGCACCTACAGCACCTGGTATTCCCTGTTGGTCTCCCATCCAAGTACTAACCGGGGCCAACCCTGCTTAGCTTCTGAAATCAGGCGAGATCAGATGTGCTTAGGGCAACTAGGCAGCTTTCAACCTTCGTAGTGGCACTCAGTTTGCAGTATAACAAAATATTTTTTTTATTTTAAAGGAAAAACATACCTCATTGGAGTTACGTGCTGAACAATGCATGCAAAGGGTTTAGCTTGTTTTGATACTGTTTCACTTGATCCTCTCCTTAGAAACTGAAAGAGCACTTCCTCTCTGGCCCAGGGAAGTTATTCTTAAACAATGCTAATCAACAAGTAGCACCGTTTTCCTCATAAACATATTTTCTAGGGCTCAGAGGTAAATCCAGGGCATTGAGACTCTGCTGCATAAATTTCATGCATAAGGTAAAAAAATCAGTTGATGCTCTTTTGCCCCAGTTGTTCAAGTCTTTACTGTTTTCTTTTTAATGTGTATTTATAAGTTAGATTATGTCATTTCAGGTGCACACTTCAGAACATCTGCCACACTGACATTCAACATGTTAAACATTTAAGTATTTAAAAATGTCAAGTCTAAATGCATCAAATATGTTTCCCATTTAGTTTCCCATTTAGATATGTCACTAAAACAGAATTAGATGTGTCTCCCTGGTTTACTGCCACTGTCCTGAAGCATCCATACCTTGGTAGCTGCTACTGGTGGTGGTGGTTGGGGTGGGGGATAAAGACTGTAACATAAGCAAGCAACATCTGACATCTACTGTTTTTTCTTTCGAGACTCCAGTCATAGAGGTTTTTGCAAAAAGTCTCCAAAAACTGGATGATTCCCCAGCGCATGAGCTGGGCTAGGCCATTAGGATGGTTAGGAGGAGAGCCTTTTATGTGTTTTCCACATGGCTGGAATGACCCTAGCAGATCTGTTGCCCAATGTACATTGTCTGCTGAGTGGAAGAAAACAAGCACACATAATAAATGATGTAACAAATGCCAGTCTAGCTATGGAGCTGTTAAGTGAATTATTCCATTACTGGATCCCCAGGCTGCTGTTAATGCCTCTAATGCTCCTATCCATGAAAATAGCCCTTATCTTAAGTCACAATCTTTGGCTGCAGCAGCAGCTGTTGTCAATCCTAATTGAAGTTGTTGGTGAAGCAGAAGCAATGAAGTGTTATATAGTTACAGTGCCTGGAGCCATGATTTACGGTAAGGTAAATATATAGCCTCCCTCTTCAGTGGGGGGTGGAAACCATGAGCCTGCACAAACTGTAGCCTTTAATTGCTTCTGTACCCTTTAATTGCTAACATCTGACCTATGAGATGTGCTGGAGGCAGTGCACAGAATTCTCCTCCTTACACACCAGTCCAGAGAACTGCACCACTTGTTCTGATTCACAGTAGAGTTTGTTTTGGATTTTAAAGAAAACTAGATTAATTAGGAAATGTCCATGGCCTACTACTATTTGACTTTCAGAAAATGTATTTCCCACATGTTTATGCCTAGAGCTGCTGGGTATCTCAGTGGTTTAGGTATCTGGCTGTGGAACCAGGGGTTAGAAGTTCCCTTCTCCTTGACTGAGGGTAGACTCCATGATTCATAGGGTTCCTTGCAGCTCTATTATTATTATCATTGTCGTTGCTGTCCTTGGTTGTTTTGTGGCTAGATGACAACAGAACATTTCAATAGGTGACGTTTTTAATACAAACTACACCTGTGGAAATATCTTGCTCCACACAAATGTTGAAGTTACTGGAGGCCTGTCTCCCTTTTTCCTCCCCACCCTACTTAGGCAATCTGTGTGCTTTGGGGTTTGGCCTTCTAATTACATATATTCCACTATGGACAGTTGAATGTCACTTCCAATAGCAAGGTAGGGAAATAGGCTTTATGTGCCTTAACCCATGTTTTAACCCATTTAATTCAGGTCTCAATTATTTTGAGATTTGCTGCAGAGCTAGCACATCGGATAATCAACCTCTCCCCCACCCCCTTTTTCTCTGACTATTTAGTGCCACGAAAGCGAGCTCTAGAAATTTGGCTCAGTATAGAAGCTCGCAGTAACTCTATCCAGGGCGTATGGTAGCACAGGCTGGTGCTTAATCATTCATTCATTAGGGCAGACTTCTTTGTGCCTGAAAGACAGATAGGGGGTAAGAAATTGTGTCAGTCTGTCTCAGTGGAGTGTGTTGAAGATGAATTGGACAAGGGCGATGCCACTGCCTTGCATCTGTCATGTAATGTTTCCTTGGAGTTGGAGTACAGCTAGTGCTCTTAGTAGCCTGAGAAGAAGCCATAGCATTTTGGGTTACCTGTCTGAAGTTTTCTGATTTTGGGTGGACAAATGAAACATTTTAAGAATGGCAAATTGGGAAACCAGTACATTCAAATTAGTGTAAGTCCATCTCAGCTAGGCCAGTAGTACTTGTTCTGTTATCTGTGTAGCTACATTCAGCATTTTAGGGATGTGACATTCAGTCTTTTTGTGGTAGCATCCCAACAATACTGCATTCTGGGAATTCCACCAGACATACATTTAAATGTTGTTCATTTAATAAAAAGCCTAAGCTTGAATGCTTTTTGGCCTGACTTATCTGTGAGCTTCCTTTCTGCACGGAAAGCTTGAACGGCATCTGTCTCTCAGATGAAACTCCCAGAATACAGATTTATGGGATTTGTAATAAAAATATCTAAATAACACATCACTACAAATTAAATGTCACTTAATGTAATGTTGTAACTGCAACATTTAAGAGCTATCAGCTATGGATGAGTATGTTAGGATTTTGCCTTTGGCTTGCTAGAGGATTTCTGTTTGAAAACTACTTTTATAATTCTTTCTCTGTATCTTTTAATACATCCTGATTAGAACTATTTCTGCTAGCATATATTACATTTGAACACATATCCCATTAATTTTAGCAGGATCACGATGGGAGGTCTTCCAGGAAAAACCATGAGATGTAGGAAAATAGGTCAATGATTTAAAATCCCATGACTCTGTTCTTTACAAAAATTTCTCTTTACTTTATTCTTGTATGGTCATGGGCCCAACATTAGAACAAGAACAGATCAAACAGAGATAAATAATTTGCATACTGCATATAGCAAAAGGGGTGCCTTGGTGTTGGCCAATTTAGATCCATGGAATACAGGCTATAAACAGTTTTTGTAGAGACCGTTAAGGTACAGGTTAAATAATGTCAGAGCCAGTATACAACCCTGACGGACACCCCCACCCCCTGTTCACGCAGATGGAGTTTCTCACAGAGCAATGGGTCTAAGCCACTGCATGTATATGTGCCGCAGGCCAAATTACCTTGATAGAATAAAATTGAGAATGTGGTGAAATGTGATGGAGGATATTTCATTTGCCTTCAATCCAATTATGAAGACAATAGCCAATGCCTTTTTGCCTTACTTTAAATCCAGTCACATTTTGCTCAAATTGCTATCACATAGTCTGACCCCCAGTAACATTCTAGAACAGCATGGTCACTTAGTGGGTGAAATAGGCCTTTACTTAGATCACCAGCTAAGGAATTTACTTACATTGTGAGTTAGCTGTAGAAATAACTTGCTACTTTCTTGGTTAACAACTAGATTTATTTCTTCCCTTTGAAACTACAGTAGTAGTGAAATTTGAGTCAGTCTGGCTGTCTTCCTGTCTGTATGCCAGCAACCCATAATGTAACCCTAACCCGTAATGACCTCATAAGTTAAATGGCTCAGTCGGGTTTGGATGTGGACTTACCACAACCAAGTTTAGCATTCTACTACTATACTAAATTGCCTTTCTCCTGTTACAATTGGAATATCTACTACCCAGTACTGAATATTTCTTGAGAAGCACCTTCAAATAGTCTAGTTTGCCGCCATATATCAGATACGGTCTTCAAGTTTTTGTGTTTGTTTTTCCAGAGTCTTTTTTGTAATGTACTGTATAATATATATATTTTTGCCATGAATGTTTTCCAGGAGCTTCAAAACCAGTGCTGCTCCTTTTTAGGCAATTTCTTGTTCTTCTCCAAATTTAACAGAAAAATGTGCTTAGTTGTAAATGCTCATGTTGACTTTTATCTCAGAAAAATCATCTGTTCTTTTCTGCTTCGCCCATAATGCAATGATTGTTATACAGTATAACTTTAAACTTGTGGTTTAGCACCACAAAGTCAAGCCACAGCAAGCCTTGGTCTTTAACACACCATATAACAGACATGATGGCAGAGGATGATAGATGTTGTACTCTGATACATATGGCAGTGGTGGTTACTGAGAGTCTGATTAGGAATACCAACATAACTTGATAGTGCATTTTCAGTATGGTGCATGGAACAATATTGGTCTTAATTATGTGCCGAGGGGTGAATTTTAGTCAAAATGAGTTCTTGCGTTCACTACTTCTGACAGTGCTAGGCATTAAGCTCCCTTGTTGCAAAACTAACTAATGGTGATACAGAAGAAACCTTGTGCTTTCATTTAATGAGAAACGTAACTTACTGCTCATATAATTCAGTTGTGAAGGAGTAACTTGGCAAACGAAGAAAAGAACTCATTCTTTTTGGGTGTCAGCTGATGAAAACAGCACAGTCCTCACTTTCTACTTATTCAGTAGAAGACTCTGTTTAAGAAGACTACTGTATAGAGATGCAGCCACATCCTTTCTCCGGGCAGCTTACGGACCCACTATCACACTGTTTATCAGAGAACCTTAGCCATGGCAGAAACTATAAAAGGTTACAATGAAAATGCTCCATGGTGGTATCATGTTTGGGAAGAGTTATCAGAGTGATGTTTAATGAATTGCTATGTACTTGATTAAAATATAATTTATGATCATTGTTACAAGCATAGTTTGCCATGTTAGTTCGCTGCAACAAAAACCACCCAGAACTTCTTGAGACATCTTAAAGGTTAATACATTCTATTTGCATAAACTTGTGCTAATAAGCCCAATTCATCATATGCAACTTTCACTAATTGAGATTTAAGTAATGAGTGTGGCAGAAACCACGGGCCATTTAGAAATGTTTTCTTGCTGGTCTGACAGGATTGACACTCACTAGAAACCAGATTAACATCTCAAGTCAGGAGATGAACTGGCTAAATTTTTGCATAACTCAAGTTCAAAATGAAAGATTTTATCAGAAATAATGTTGGTGTTTAAAAACATTTGAGCTAAAATGGCTTGTGACATGAAATACAAATTATAAAAGCATGCATTTGCTTTTTTTCACATCAGTTGTTTGTAGTTTGAGGCAGGAAGTGGAAGGGGAAAGGCTGTGCCTTAGTGACATATCCAGTTGTTGATAAAGGTCTTGTTCTTGATGACTTCATGCATTCTTCAGAGAAATGTAGTTGAAAGAGCTACCCCTTGCACACAGCTGTTGTGAAGAGTGTTTGGCAACTTGCCATTTTCCAGCTTCTTCCCTCCCTCCCATTAACTGGACTGTAAACTCATCTGCCTCAACAATTTTCAATTAGTACTTGTAGAAATCTGCTTTTCGTACGTAAAGTTAATTTTTGTTTAATTTTGCTTGATCTCTTTTTTTATTTATTTATTTATTTATTTATTTATTTATTTATTTATTTATTTATTTATTTAGCTTGTATGCCGCCCAAGCTCACAATCAGAATGAACAGTTAAAATATCAAAATACAATAAAATTAGAACAATAAAACATTTAGATGCAATAAATACGATACATTAATACTTTTGCAACACTTCTGCTGGATTATATATATAATCATAGCGGGCGGCTATGAAATCACCACTCATAAAATTTGTGGTGGGTTCCCCCACCTTCCTTAAAGCTTTTGGAAGGGATAGTACATCAGTGATTTCATAGCCGCCCGCTATGATTTCAACATAGGGAAGCTATTGACATGACAGAGATGAAGAAGGGATAACATGGAAGAGTGAAATATTGAAGAATTTGGCTTATTGTTCCTGTTCTATGGATTATTTTAGGATTCTTTTATAAAAGTAACTGCGTGGACATTCTAGGACGCACTGAATAATAGCAGAGTGCTAATGTTTGCTTTTCTGAATCCCTACACATTAAATGGCGCTGTGGGGGACATTGCATATCATGCTTATCTGGAAGTTGAGCCATGGCAACTGGACTTCTTTTCCAGTTGCCATGACTCAACTTCCAGATAAACTCCTCTGGATGACTGAGAATCTTCACAGACATAGCATGCTTGTTAATGGCTTGTTGGCTTGGCCGTAAAGTGGCTTGTTCCTGTTTTCACTTCTGTTTCTCTCCTGCCGTTTTTGTCAGCTCATATTTCTTAGCGTTACTAATGCAGACAGCATTGCCCCTGAGAAGCATTGATTTTTATGGTGAACAGGACACCAAGGGGGGGGGTGGTGATTTCAGCACCTGAAGTTCACTGTGAATTGCCGTACATTTCAGACATCATAACGGAGGATTTGAATATATTAAACATGGCTTCTAAGCAATCTTACAAGTGTTAGTCTCAATAAATAGTCACATTTTAGTTCTGCATTGTTTAGAATAGAGAAGCAGAAGTGCTGAATAAATGAAGAATGGTAGTATTGATATTCTCTTTAAAAGTACCATTTGCCAGGAGGCATATCATGTGACATGCCTGTAATGTTCTAAAGCTGCCGAACCACAAGATGTCCTTGTGCTTCTTAGGTATGCATGCTAAAGACAGTTTTGAACGCTGAAGGCAGTGGATTTCCTTGACTTATCCAAATAGAGCTTTAGAAAGCTTTCTGCTCAAAGCTTCAACCAGTTGTTTTTTTTCCTCTCAAACTGAGGCTGTGGTCTGGATAATCATGCTGCTACCTCGATGATTTTTACTGAAAGAAAGAAAAAGGTTATGCTTTGAAACTTAGCAGGTATTCATTATCCTGCATTTCAGGTTTCAGTGCATTATTGTCAAATTAGATAGGAATCCATGGCTTGATAGCTGACACAAGGGCTATGCTTGCGCATAAAGATCAGTCACATTGCCTGACCTATTGTGCATGAATTTGAGTGCTGACACCTACAGCTTGTTCACTTCTCCCTTTGAATGGTAAAAAGAAGCAGTACGTGTTAGCTTAGCGAGAGTTTTGTTAATTAGTTAGCACCTGCTTTGTTTGGCAGCAACAAACTAGGAGACTGACTTTGGACACCCTACGAGATTAACGGGCCCATTCCGATTTAACTTTCTTGTGCAGAGTTAGAAATAAAGCAGAAGCAATTGGGTGTGCAACTTATTTGCTCTAAATGGGGTTACACTTGACTGTAGATTATGTATGAGTATGATTAAACTATTCCAATGGCGCAGGTGTTACAAATTATTATTTGAACAAGACAGCATCAAAAATCATGATTTTTCATATATGTTTTTATGATTACCTTCATACCACAAGATATAACACTCAGGACAAATAGCAAACTGCTTAAACAGAATTGTTTGGTTCCAGCCTTCTCTTATCTGTTCTAAATTTTGCCATGTGGAAAAGCCTTGTGTTCACCCTCGGCGGTTTTGAGGCCCTGCAGGCCATGAAGGTGAAGAAACAGGAGGACCTGGGCCTTTCCCTGCTGCCGGAGGACAGCATCCGGGTTGTGAGGAGCATGTTAGTGGCTTCCCCACCATCCTACACTATGGAGTTGGTGGATCAACCGCAGCATCAGCCGCCGCCGCAGCCGAAACGGGCCCACCGCAGCCGGCGGGTAGGAGAGCTGAGGGCGATAACGTGCAGGGAAAGCTGCTGGCTCTTTTGACGCCTCCTGCAGTCCTCTAAGGATGGGTGTTTGTTTTGCCTTTCTCTTTACATCCCTAGTCTGCATTGCTTGCCTGTTGCCTCCCAGATAAGGTTCAAGGTATTGGTTTTGGTTTACAAAACCCTCAGTGGCTTGGGAACTGAGTATCTGACGGAGCGGATCTCCCAGAGGTCAGCTTCATCCCATTCCACCAGAGCATCGCTAGCCCTCACGCTTTGGGTGGCCATCCCTAGGGAGACCCGCAGGGGATCTACCTGTAGCCGGGCTTTCTCAGTGGCCTGCCCAGAGCTTTGGAATAAAATTCCTACCAAGATCCGGCTAGCAGAGTCCTTGCCAGCTTTTCGGAAGGCCTTTTTAAAGAACGTGGCTTTTTAAAGAACATTTCGGTGATCTGTGATTGTGATTGTGATTGTTTTGGTTGTTCTATGTCTGTTTGCCCACCTGTTTGCCCGCCATCTTGTCTTGTTGGATTTATCTATATTGTTCTGCTTTTATTGTGTTGGGGTTTCCCCCCTTTGCTTTTGTATTTTGTACTTTGTATCTTATATTTATTTGTTGTACACCTCCCAAAGTTCCCTTTGGGAAAATTGGTGCGGTTAACAAGTATACAAATCAATCAATCAATCAATGTTCTGAGAGCCTCTAGAGAGGTCATAATTTCCTCCAGATGTTTTATTTTTTTAAAAAAATGGCCAGTAGGGGGCGAGAAGGAGCCTCACTTTTTTTTTAGTTGAACCTAATTAATAAAGGTGCATTGTAGCAGCCTTTGTAATTTCTAATCACTGCATTATGGAATTGAATTAATATACATTTTAGGCTCTTTAGCCCAGTCCTGTCCCCATATGAGTATAGTCCTTAGGCCGAGCAAGTTTTAAAAACGACCCTTGGCCCCACTGAGACCTCTCCCTTCATCTTTATTTATTAGTGTGTTCCACCAACCTCCTCCTCCTCCTCCTCCTCCTCCTCCAATCATCCCTCCATTATTCACTGTTAATTATAGTTTGTGATGGCCACCGTCCACATGGAAAAAGTGCACTGTTACTTGCTACAGCCTTAATCTATGCAACATTTATGAAACCTATCTTCACCATCACCTTGGCCCGGCTTATATCTAACTCTTTTGTTCACTTGCATTTTCAGTGTCTGAAAGTGTGTTCTTTGCAGAGTGATAGGTAAGCACTTGACTTTGCCTACAAAAAATTCCAGAGGCACAATATTTAAGGTTGCCAGTTGAAAGAAATAACTATCACTGATGACAGTTATTGAAAACAGTCCTAGAGATTTTGATACAACTTCCAAGAATTTCCATTGTTGTTTCAATTAAGGTTAGAGTTGAACAATAAGGCTGTGTTGTTTTATTCTTTCCCATCTCCATATGTTGGTCTTAATCTTTGGAGACATGGACCCAGGTTGAGAACTGCAGATTTCTCTGATGGCATCTACCAGACTGAGGACTAGGAGAGACAGAAGGATTAATGTAAAATAATACAGTGGACCCTCGTACAACAAACAGTTTGTATAACTGCAGCAGGTGGAGGGGGGAATGGTTTAGAAAAGAGGAGTTCCTAAGTAGAGACAGTTTTGTCAGGAGAACTATCCTAATGGATCCTGGGCATTCATTGATGTTTGAGAGACAAGAGATTGAAACATTAGCACAAGTACAATAAAAGAGACAGTGTGTGTGTGTTGCGTCATTACAGTTCTGACCAACTCTTCGTGACCCCATGTCCATGGAGTTTTCTTGGCAGGAATACTGGAGTGGTTTGCCAGTTCCTACTCCAGGCGCCTACAGCACCTGGTATTTCCTGGTGGTCTCCCATCCAAGTACTAACCAGGGCCGACCCTGCCTAGCTTCCGAAATCAGGCGAGATCAGAAGTGCTTAGGCCATCTAGGAAGCTCTATTAAGAGACAGTAGCAACTTTCAAACTAAAGAGCTAGAAACCATCCCCAGGAAAACAATTTCCATAAAAGGGTTTGGCATTATGAAGTAAAGAAAACCAGGAGTCATTTGAGGAAATTTCTTCATTCAATAAGCAGAGTGGCTCTTTTCTTTGTGCTCACTTTTGTTGAGTTTCTGGTTCAACAGTTGTCTGGCAGACAACTGGAACAGTTTAGTCTATTTCTATTTCGCCTTTTGTTCCTTACTATTTACTTTGCTGTTTGGCATGTGTGCCCTTTGCCTTAAAAGGATGAGGATGAGTCAAGAGGTCATAACAGCTGCACAATCCCTTGGGTAACAACAGAGATGGGAACTCTCTTTTTCTCCATTCCATGCATAACACATGCTTGGATATCTGCTGGTGGGAATGGCCAAGGGACATTTAACGACTTGATTCCCAAAGCTATGGCTGAGGTTTTTGTTTTTTGGTTTGTTTGTTTTTTGTCTTCCAGTGAGTCCTTCATCAAACACAAATTGGTGTTTTTGTGTGTGTGTGTGTCTTGTGGGAAGCTCTGGGCCACTGTAAGCCAGACATTCTAATACGTTTGTGATAAACATGTTTCTGCATTGAGGATTCATGGCCTAATAATTCATTTGTATTGAAATAAGAGCAACATAGGTTTGGGAAATACAGTGGACCCTTGTATAACAAACAGTTTGTATAACATAAAATCTGTACAACATAAAAAATTGCGGAGATAGGGGAAATTTGCTTAACATAATCGCCTGTGGGGCGAATCCGTACAACATAAAAATGGGATTACTCCATTTTCAATGCATTCCTATGGGAAATTTGTATAAAGGAAAATTTGCTTAACATAATTTAATTTGGAACAAATTAGCTCCTTTATATAAGGTACCACTGTATGTGCATTAAAAGACTATGATTAGTCATATGTTTAGTCTTGGATACTTACTAGCATGTCTTAGCATATTTCATAAATAACTGCTCCACTGAAGTCTTTCAGGATTAGAATCCTGTTTGCATTTTACAGCAGAGTAAGCATGTGAGTACACTGACAAATAATGCATGGAATGCTCTTGGATTGGGGCAGACCCATTACTTTGTGTTGACTTCATGGCGTAAGTCAATACGAATCAGTTTGTAGTGCCCCCCCCACACTCTAACCTAGTTCTTTCCTCTACTCTTGGGGCCTCTGCTTTTCTGCAATCAAATGCATTTGCATGTAAGCAGAGAGAGTGATTGAGCTGATTTTAGGTGTGTGTGTGTGTGTGTGTGTGTGTGTGTGTGTGTGTGTGTGTGTGTGTGTGTGTGTGTGTGTGTGTGTGTGTGTGTGTGTGTGTGTGTGTGTAGGGGGGCTTATAGTCATATTTATTTAGTTAAAATATTTAACCCACCTATCTCCTAAAAAAGAACCCAAGACAGCTTACATCATTGTATTGAAAGATGTTCCGGCTGGTTCCAACAGCAGTGAGAGAAGCAGGGCATTGGGGAAAATGTTCACTTTTTTAAAAAAATCCACCCCTCTGCTCACTTAGTAGCTCAGTCTGCTTTCTTCTTCCTTCCCTCTTGCCTTCCCTTCTTTTTATAGGTTTATTCATCTAACTCAGGGGTCCTCAAGCGATGGTCCGTGGGCTGGATCCAGCCCATAAAGAGTCCTGAATCTGGCCCGCCAGCCATTGCAGAAAACCCCCTCACTTAAATGAATGGATGGATGTGGAGATGAGTGAGAGGCATTGTAATTCCTAGAGAGTATTCCTGCGGAGGAGGGACAGGAGGGGCTGGGACAAAAAGGGGGCAAGTGGTGGTAGAGAGGCAGTCTCATTCCTAGCGAGCCCCTCTCCAAGAGGACTGCTCTCTCTCTCTCTCTCTCTCTCTCTCTCTCTCTCTCTCTCTCTCTCTCTCTCTCTCTCTCTCTCTCTCTCTCTTTGCAGTGTGACCTCTTTTTCCTCTCCCCCCCCCCAGCCTCCTCAGGTGGCAGCAGGGATGGGTGAGCAGCAGAAGGCTGTCTGGGGCTGGGCGGATGTTGTGGATGGGTGGGTGGGTGGGGTGACATTTGGCTTGCTTTGAAGGGGGGTGGAGGAAGGAAGGACAGGGTGGTGCCTGGAGGGCCCCAAAGTAGTTCTTCAAACTATAGTCCAGCCCCCAACAGTGTCTGAGGGACAGTGAACCAGCCTCCTGTTTAAAAAGTTTGAGGACCCCTGATCTAACACTAGGCAATCAAAGGGGAGGGAAGAGCAAGAGATCAGCAAGGGGGATAAATTTAAGGTCACTCTGTTCTAACGGTGTCTCCTGCAAATTTGGATGGTGAGAACAGAGAATACCTTAAAACTTCCTCCTTGCCTTCTTCTCTATCTGTTTGGTCACCCACCTGTCCTAGAGCTAGTACAGCAAGCCCTTAAAAGAAATACGGAAACAGAACAGGTATGGAAGAGGGGAACAAGCAAGCCCAGGCACCAAGTGGTGGGGGGGAGGGTTCAAAATAGTTAACAAGCTGCAAAGCGGGTTCATTTACTCCCCCTGTCTGCTAACTCCTGTGTGGTTGGCTGGAGTGAATTAATCCTGGGAAACCCAACTGCCCAGGTGCGACTTCGCTCAAGATCCATTCCCACTTTTTCCACTGTGTAGTCACACCCTGAAATCATGCAAGTCACAATACCAACTTGTAACTAATTAACCAGTTATCATTTGGTGCTTGTCTAATGCTAGGTGTCTTGCCGGGCATATGGCCAGCACCTTGTTAATTTAATTAGCTGTAATTTCTCAGCATGCATTGTGCAGTTTCACATACTCAGGAGTAAAATCCCAGTAAGACTTTGGCCTGTGTTAAATATACTTGTGTGGTTGGAAATCTGGAATTCCCACAAGTGTGCAGTTTAGGCCAACCCCCAAAAAAAAACCCCCACTAAAGCCATATTGCCCCCACTTTAATCCTCAGAGATACCAAATGATGGATGGATTGGCATTGAACCTTTTCTGTTTTAACTCTCAAAACATGTGTTGCCTTAAATAGATGTATTAGATCAGAATATGTATGTACTACAGAGCTATTTCTAAGAGAAGGAAAAGAGGAAAGAAGCATTCAGCCTTGAAAAAAACAAATCCAGATTTATTTAGTTGTTATTACAGCTGAATATAGATAGGTCAAGGGCAGGTGGGGGCTAGCAGGGAAAGGGAGAAAGCTAGCACCACAGGAACGTGGCCTGTACAGCAGTGTTTAAGCAAGGTTAAATGGGGGGGGGGGTTGTATTATGATCTGAAAACTTGCGCTCATTTTATGTGTGGTATTTCTGCTTTGAAACACAGGAAAACTGGTCAGCAAAGCATATGCTGTGGTTTGTTATGCTTTTAGAGTTGACCAGCCAACTTTTGTACACTTATGCTTTTAGAGTTTACCAGTCATATTTTGTACAAAGGACAGATAGATAATAAGTGTCCTTTCAACAAAATCGAGTAATTAAGTACATTCTTAAACACTTGGCATTGCCGGCAATAGACTATTAAAAAACTAAGCATTTTCTTAAGTGCCTAGCTGAATCTCAAACTGAATTGTGCTTCTGTTTGCTGCCGTTTACCCCCACTTTTTATATCAATAGCACACAGCATTTGTTGTAAAGAATGGATGAAAAATGAATGTGCTTTTGCCAGTTGCTTATACAATGGCCAAAATCTTATTGCTTCCATTTACACTGTGTATAGCAGTGTAAATCACAGCTGGACATTGCTGTTAAGAGTTTCCAATTATATTTCTTGTCATCCACCAAGTCTCACAGCTAGCATATGTTGTAGTCACAAGGGGCAACCCCTTGATCATGCAGTGATTCACTGCTTTGATTTACACTAATGCACCTATCCTGACATATGTAGGAAATACTGCTGGATTTTGGTTAGGAGTAATTGCAGAGCTTGCAAAAAAAGAGAACCACAGTTGTTGGCTGTTCCAAAGCACATCATAGATCAATGATGGTGAACCTTTTAGAGACCGAGTGCCCAAACTGATTCAAAACCCACTTATATTTGCAAAGTGCCAAAACGGCAGTTTAACCTGAATACAGTGGTACCCTGGGTTACAAATGCTTTGGGTGCTACCCTTCACAGTATATGGCCATGGGAAATTCAAAAGCCTGCTCTTAGATCCTCGCTTTCCTGAAAGGTATCACCTTTGCTCTTCAATCCTCCCTTTCCCAAAGGGTAGCACCCCTGCTCTTCAATCCCAGCTTTCCGAAAGGTAGCACCCTTCAGGAAAGTGATAATCGAAGAACAGGCTTTTGAGTTTCCCACGGCCACAGCACCCTTGCTGTAGCCGTGGGAAATTCAAAAATTTGATCCTCACTTTCCTGAAGGGTAGCATGGGGTGCTTCCCTTTGGGAAAGCTAGGATCTAAGAAGAAGGGTGCTACCCTTCAGGAAGGTATGGACTGAAGAGCAGGCTTTTGAATTTCCCGTGGTCATAGCACCCTTGCTGTGGCGGCAGGAAATTCAAAAACCTGTTCTTCAATCCTCACTTTCCTGAAGAGTAACACCCCATCCGACTCTCTGCCCTGGGACAGAGAGGCAGATGGGGTGTCATACCACTGGGAAAGCCTGGGGGGAGTGGCGGTGGATTCTGGGCCCCTTCATAGCCCCAGTTTACTATCCAGCCATGCTGCATCCCAAAAGTGGTGTGGCTGGAGAGTAAACTGGGCCTACGAATGAACCCAGACTCTGCTGCCTCCCCTTCGCCTGGCTCTCTGCACGGAGCACAGTGGTGTGCTCTAAGCGGAGGAGGAAGTGCCGTGGCTGTGAGGGGGTGAAGTTGCGTGCCCACAGAAAGGGCTCCACATGCCATCTTTGACACCCGTGCCATAGATACACCAATATTGTCCTAGATCAAGTAGCAACCTCTTCCCTTATTTAATTTATATTACAAAGCAACAAATTCCAACTAAGTGTGCCTGTGCTCCTGTCTCTGTTAATGAATATGTGTCTTGAAGAGAAAAAGGTAGCACTTGCTCCAGAAAATAATGGTAGCAAATAAAGGTTGCATTTGAAGGCTGTAAGGGCAGCAGCCCAGAGTACCTTTGTAACTAGATGGGTGATATAGAAATTCAATCAGTCAATCAGTCAATTTGGTGTTTGCTATCTGAGATTTCAGCAGATGTATTACACATGCCATCAGGGCTTTCCTACTTATGGCAACTTTTTGAAAGTTCTGGACACCGCACTTGAAGAAGGATTCTGACAAATTGGAACCTATTTAGAGGAGGGCAACAAGGATGATTAGGGGGCCAGAAACCAAGAACTAGGAGGAAAAACTAAACAAACTGGGCATGTTTAGCCTAGAGACAAGAAGATATGATAGCACTTTTCAAATATTTGGAAGGCTATCATACACAGGAGCGGCAGGATGTGTTCTGGGTCCTCCCAGAGTACACAACAATAGGCTCAGGTTAAGACAGCCCTGTTTTTGGCTGAATATCAGGAAAAACTTCCTAACTTTGGTAATGGAGGTAATGGAGCCAATTCCCTCAAGAGCTGGTGAGTACTCCAACACTGGAGGGATTCAAGAGAAATTTGGACAACCACATGATATTTGATTTATCTTCCTGCATCAAACAGGGGTTGGACTTGATCCCTTGTACACTCCTTCCAATTTCATATGCTTCTATGAATTAACTTCAAAAAACAAACAAACCCATCATTGACAATCTTGTTACCGAGGTATTGCAGACGTGTAGGGGTTCCTTTACAATCCATCTGGTGTTAAGTCTTCCTATTTTCCTATTCCCGTAATTTTTTCTTAACCGTACGGTCTTTTCCCATAAGCCCTGTCTTCTCTTAACATGCTTAAATTACAATAGCCTCATTTTAGCCATTGAGCTATCCAGCAGTTCTTATGTGAGCTTTCCTAGACACATCTGAGGAAATGTGTTTATCTACAAAAGTTCAAATTAAAATATAGCAGTTAGTCTTTAAGGTGTCACCACATATTTGTCTCTCCCCCCTCCCATTTTTTTCCTGATATATATCTGTACATATAACAGGTATAGCAAAAAACTGGTGCTGTGCTAGGAGAGTTAACAGGCCTGTGAAGAGGGACAACACTGGTATTGAAATGTGAACATTTAAAAGGCTTTTAATAAAGTTCCCCCACCCAAATCCCCTGAACAAGGTTAGCATTTATAAATCCTCCAAAAGACGTTATAAACTATTTGAAGAAGAAGTTCATTCAACTGTGTGATTTCAGCAGCATGGTCTTCCCAAGGATCTTTTGCATGGATAGGTGCGCTTTAATTTTCCAAAAATGCCTTGTTCCAACAAAAATGCCTTGTTCCAACAAACCAGAATTAACACAAGCCACAGTTAAGTGTTTATAATAATCTTAGATTATAAACCCTAACAAACCACAATTGAAGGTTTATAATCTAAGATGATTATAAGTCCTAAATTGCAGCTTGTCTTAACTGTGGTTTGTTGGAACAAGCCAGTTTTCATTATACTTGATTAAAATTGGTTTGTTTTAAAGAAACCATAGTCATGATTAGCTACATTTCTTGGATGAAGCCAAAACATCAAGCTGTGGTTAATAATAAAAGATGAAAACTTGTAGTTCCCTTGTGACAATGAGGAAGAGAACATAGGGGTCTGAGATGGGCTTTGGCTAATTCCTGTGGTTTATTGTGACATCTAAACTGGCCCAAGCCTTCCATTGTCAAAACTAAGCTTGGAGAACTGGGACCTTCCGAGGCTATCATCCTATTTTTTGCTAATTGAGTTTGAGCTAAGCTCTTCCCAGGGAAGAAAGCCTCTTAGTGAATTACTTATTCTGTTCCCCTGGGTGCAACTGTGATGGTTGTTTCTGCGGCTTGTAATTCAAGCACAAAAGAGAGACCCTTGAGGAATAGAACTTTTAAAAAAATCATTCATATTCAGTCTTCCCAATGAAAACTTATACAAGGAGCTGAGAGATTCTGTGTGCCTTTTGCCATTTGTTCTTCTTGGTGAAGTTGCCAAACATGTTTAAGTACACAGCGCCATGGCAGGTGCTCTGCCTGTCGATGGAACAAGAATTACGGGTAAGACAATAATTTGTGTTGTATTGTCTGAATTGCAGAGGTGCAGAATGCTGGCCCATTGGATGCTTGTTCCAGAGATTATTTGTTGCGTGAAAAGAAGCTTATTTTGTGACTCGGTGATTTTAAAGCAAGATTTTATCCATATATGTAAGACTGCAGTCTATATTCTCCAGTTTATCAGTCTATATTCTCCAGTTTATTTCAGACAAGCAAGTTCAGAAGGGGTTAAATTTTAAAGGGAAAATGTTTTTCTATCAATAGGACTTGTATCAAGAAGAGCTAGAATTTCTTTTTCACTTTAAAGTTCCTATTTTTATAAACCAGAGATATCGTTTTCTTCTAAGCTTTGTTATTTAAAATGATCCTGTTGTTTATTTACTTCACTGACCAAATGTCTGTCCTGAGAGACAGAAATTGCGTCAAGAGCTTGCATATTGCAGGGGACTGATGGTGAGCGATGGTGGTGGAGGTTTTGTAGCGCATATATATCTCTGCACAGAGATGCTCCTTATATGTGGTGAAGGTGATCCAAGCCCATCAAATGATTGAGGGGAGAGCTTCCTTTACTCTTGACATGTCCACCTCCCCCACACGTGATCATCTTTCCACAGAGGAATGAATGGCAAGTTTTCACTGATGTGAGAGAAAGTTACCAAGGTGCACATGGGGACAGAGGGGCTAAGTCCAGCTCTTTGCCCGCTGGTGACATTAACAACTGGCTTGAGCCCTGTTCAGGTGTTGACATGCCTGATTTACTGATGAGCCAAGGAGGAGAGAACCCTACCCCACCCCTTTTTAGGTCTTTCTTCCCAAGATGAATGGTGGGGTCCTGATGGGAGGTGTGCGAGAGGAGACTCTGGGAGTGAGTCAGAATCCTGAGCTGAGAAAGAGACAGTGGAAGGGGGAAGGGGCATGCACAGTCTTCATGAGCCTACTGGATGTTCATAGTAGCTGTTTCCTCTTCATACAGCTCCATCTTTTCACCAAAACTAGTCTTGCCAGCAGACATGGTTGAAGACCAGAACAAGATCCTCCTTCCTCTAATGGCAGCCTGTGCACACACACACACAGAGTCCATTTTTTAATTTTCAGGTCACATGCGCATGGTGTGAGTTTTATTTCCCAATAACCATACTATTTCAGGGCAGCCTTTCAGAAGCCACATGCAGGTAATGGGGGGGGGCTCCAAAGGGAATTTCAGGCAAGGTCATGGACCACTTCTAATAGCCCCAGGAGCAACCCCACCCCATTGTCGTTGTGGAACCAACTGTGGTGGCATGAAGGATGGTGTATTAGGGAAGCGCTGGCAGAATGGCAGGGGGCCTCTAGAGCTTGTCCATATTGTTCATAAAGCTGACTAGGCTGAAGTCCAGGAGGCCTGCAGGGACTAGGAGGCACAATTTTTTTCTTTTTCTTTTTTCCTGTGATGCATTTCTTTTCTTCCTGTAGTGGTGTGAAATACTGAAGTGGTGGAGGGAGTTATTATGGCTCTGCTCAGGAGCCATTTCTTCAAGGTGAACTTTAGGAGACAAAGCCCAGGTCCAGTTTGTAGCACGCCAGAAACCTACAAGCCCTCCCAGGAAGTGCTGATTCCAGTATTGATCCTTTGTGACACCTGGTGTGGTGTAGTGGATAGAGTGACAAACTGGGACTCTGAAATACAGAGTTAAAGTCCATAGAAATTCACTAGAGGAGTGGAACTGGTGGAACCACTCCTTAAATATTTCATTTACCATGAAAGCCCCATTGGGGTCAGGATAGGTCAGTTCAGACTTGGCAGCCCAGACTATACATGGAAGATAGGAAGCAAAACTGACAAACTTTGCACATCCCAATAGCCCTTTTTGGCTCAAATACCCAGTCCTAGTTGGATCTCACTACATTTGCACTATGTACCGTAATATCCCCACATTTTTTTTTCAAAGACCAGGAAGGGAGGTGCAGCTACAGGCTTTAAAGTGTCTCATTATGCCAGCACCTGGAAGTCAAATAATTCCTAGTTCCTTCAGTTGTTTAATGCACCTGTCTGCCTGTTAAATGGGATTAACTGGAGGCCATCTGAACAACAGGTACTTTGTGACAGCAGTGCTGCTAGCTTAAAAAGGAAAAGGAAAGAAATGCAAACTTGGATGTAACTAGCACCTTGTGTGGTTATAACACACAGATGCATTTATAGAAGTTAAGGCAGGGAGAGGCAGCTGCCCCGAGCAGTAGATGGTGAACTTCATCCAGTCCTCCTGACTGTTTTGCTTTCTTGCAGGATAGAGCTATGTATGCTCTACAATCTGTAAACTAGCCTGGTAAACTCCAAACCAAACCTCCATGTCTGTTGAGGGATGCTGTCCTGGTGTATGCATTACATAGCAAGGTTGAACCACCGATGCAGTTTGCTTTTGCTTGTGGAATGGAGCTAAGTATCTTGAGCCAGTCCACCATGCCAAATATTTATGCGTATAACAATTCATAGTACTGTTTAAAAATTAAGTGAAGATTTGTGTACTGTACTGAATATAGCTTTACTCCTAAAGGCAAGAAATACTCTATAGCAATGGTTCTCAACCTTCCTAATGTCGCAACCCTTTAATACAGTTCCTTATGTTGTGGTGACCCCTTGCCCTGCTTGGAAGAGGCCACAAGCCCCCTTTGGCAGGCCACTGCTGCAGCCATAGAGAACTTCCCTCTACAGGCACACTCAGCCAATCGCAGTCTCTGGTGCCATTGACTGACATCCCCTCCAACCTATCAAGCTGTAACTCAATCTTTCCTCCCCTTCCTCCTCCTCCTCCTCCTCCAGACCCAAGCTGTTTGTGCCTTTTTCTTCCCTGGCTCATGGCGACCCCTGTGAAATGGTTGTTCGACCCCCAAAAGGGGTCCTGACCCCCAGGTTGGGAACCACTGCTTTATAGAATGAAAAGTATCATAGTGGTGGTGCAAGCTGTTATGATATTGTGTCACATTTAAGTACTTTTATTGTTGTGTATTAGGATAAATTAAAGCATTTAAGTACTTTTATTGTGTATTAGGATAAATTATCAGTATCCTTTTAATGGGCAAATGTAGCAGCCCTTAAACGCTATAACTCCTATCTTTCTAGTCATATTTGTCTTGGCTTTTAGTCCTAAGCACTAAAAAACGCATGGAATCTTATAGGGAAATAGATAACAATTTGGATTGCTCACTCTGTTTCCAGCGAACGCATGGTGCATGGGAAAATTAGCTCTAGCTTGATCCCGGTATCAGTTCAAGCTGGACCATTTTGGCCGATAGGCTGGGATGATTCCACAGCTGATGGAAGGGTAGTGTTACAGGAGATTGTTCTCTTTAAAATGACCCTTTCCAGTGCAAACAGGCATGTAATTTTGAAGTTGTCTGGCCACACCCTTTGTTAGCTCCAATAATTTAGAAATAGCATCCTAAATCAGAGTTTGAAGAAAAAGAGGTAACACCCCAAAGCTTCCAGAGTAGGATAATACAGAATGTGCATATTTATATAACAATTCCACAGAATGCTCATATTGTTAAAGATTAGATGAGAAACAGGCATAGAATCATAGAATCATAAGTTTGGAAGAGACCTCAAGGGCCATCCAGTCCAACCCCCTGCCATGCAGGAACCCCATCACAATATTTCCGACAGATGGCCATCCAGCCTCTGCTTAAAAACCTCCAAAGGAGGAGACTCCACCACCCTCTGTGGCAGCATATTCCACTGCCGAACAGCTCTAATTGTCATGAAGTTCTTCCTAATGTTCAAATGGAATCTCTTTTCCTGTAGTTTGAAACCATTGCCCCGAGTCCTAGTCTCTGAAACCATGGAAAACAAACTGGTTCCCTCTTCAATATGACATCCTTTCAAATATTTAAACATAGCTATCATATCCTCCTCAGCCTTCTTTTTGAAAGGCTAAACATTCCTAGTTCCCTAAGCCGTTCCTCATAAGACATTACTTCCAGACCTTCATCCATCCTGGTCGCCCTCTTCTGTACCCGCTCAAGGTTGTCAACATCCTTTTTAAATTGAGGTACACAGAACTGGACACAATACTCCAGGTGGGGTCTGACCAGAGCAGAATACAATGGTACCATCACTTCCCTTGATCTAGACACTATGCTCCTCTTGATGCAACCAAGAATCGCATTGGCTTTCCTGGCCTCCGCATCACACTGCTGACTCATGTTCAATTTCTGGTCCACCAAGACTCCCAAATCCCTTTCACAGGTACTATTTTCCAGCCAGGTATCTCCCATCTTATATCTGTGCAATTCAGTCTTTTTACTTAGATGCAGCACACATTTCCCTCTGTTGAAACCCATTCCATTAGCTTTGGCCCAGCACTCTAATCTGTCAAGGTCCTTTTGGATTTTCATCCTATCCTCTAGGGAATTAGGCAAGCATGGGTTTCTTAAAATCCACTGTTTGTACATATAAGAAATAACATGGGCATTCATGGAAGATGTTTGCATTCCAGGCAATGACTGGACATCACAGTAAGCCAGGAAACTGCCCTATCAAGATTGAACAATGCTGTCCAATCCATTGGTTTGTTGAGTGTGATATCTGGGCATGGGAGCAGCTGTCTCATTGACTTGTAGCAAAGGAAACAAGCGAGGGCGTGCTCTGTTGACCAGTTCAAACATCATCCTCAGAAACCACGGCATAAAAGTGTTTCCTTGCCCCACTGCAACCTGAAGCAACAGTTTCAATAACCAGGGATGGTTAGTTTTATTTTTGATTTTTTTTAAGAGAACGGCTATTAATTTCTCTTCCTGCCTGTTCCCAAAGCAGCTTTCAGGGAAGATTATCGAGAAAGCAAAGAAGCAGCACAAGAGAAAAGAGTGCATAACCTTTCCTGCAAAATATTTATCTACCCGAAATTGGTGCGCTAGTATTTAGGTTGCTGCGTTTATTAAAACGTGTTTAGATTGTCTGTTCTCATACTGGCTTGAGTCAGAATGAAGGGCAACTAATGAACTTTTTAACATCATGTACGATAGGTGAACTGGGTTATAACTCTCTGTAAATTTTCTGTATTGTAGAACAGGGATAGGGAAACTCCAGAAGTCCCATATACACACAGGGATCCTCTATGGGACACATGCCTCAGGGCTGCAGCCAAGAAAAAGTGGGAAACTAGAAAGAACCATTAATACAAGGGGGAAATGAAAGCCTACTTGAATGAAATCCTACATAATGATTTTTTCAGTGGTTCAGGTGCTATAAAAGCAACGTGGAAGTTCATATAATCCCATATGTTCAATGTAATGCATCCCAGCAGTAGAAGATCTAAGGTTTCCTTATATTATTGGGATAATGGAGCTAGTGGCTTTATTTGTAGTCAATTTCATGTGTGCTTCCTAGGGAAATATGTTTTTAGAACCTTGCAGAAGAGGTGTTGTACCCTTTTCCCTAATTCCTATCTTTTAATGCCCTTATTCTAAAGTGCATGGGTTCAACTACATTTCCGTATGTGTTTAGCTTCAGCAGATAATAATTTCAGTAACCACGTTTAGGATTGATCACACAGCCAGGGCTGAAAAAGGAGAACAGAAAGCATCAGTATCAGAAATAACCTTATTTTGAATCTTTACATGAGAAATAATTATAATGGGTTTGCAGATCATCAGGCTGAAATGCAGTCAACTCAGCCAGGGATTTTTCATTTGATCTCTGAAGGGTTTGAAGTTGAACCCAACACTTCTGATACTGATTGTGATAATGACCAGTGGCATTAGTTAATCTACTGCATACACATATGCATACACACATAGATGAATTCTCAGCATACACATATGCAGTAACACACATAGATGAATTTGACTGTGGGGTGTTAACCATTTTCCTCCACCCCCAGGATCCAGATCTAAATCTTCTTGAGATTAGCATGTATACCTAGAAATAATACCTATTTATTTTTATTTTCTGATCCTCTTTATTTCTCATTCTTTTCATTGAAAATATTAGGTGAAATGATAATTCATAATTGTTGAACTACTGTAGCCTTTCAGGTTGCCTCCCCCCCAGTACATTTGTTGTACCAAGAAATAAAGCACAGTAATATGATTAGTACCACTGATGTTCAGAAAAATTGTCCAGAATTAATTCCAGTTCTTGCATGTCCCCAGACATTCTTGCTGTGTTTGCAATAGAAAGCAGAACTATTACAGGTTTATGAGGTGACATTACACCTTCGTAGTCTGCAATCAGTCACTGTAGGTCAGTACAGTGGTACCTTGTATAAAGGAATTAATTCGTTCCAAATGAAATTATGTTAAGCAGATTTTCCTTTATACAAATTCCCATAGGAATGCATTGAAAATGGAGTAATCCCATTTTATGTTGTACGGATTTTCCCCATAGGCGATTCTGTTAAGCAAATTTCCCCTATCTCTGGATTTTTTTATGTTGTACAGATTTTATGTTATACAAGCTGTTTGTTATACAAGGGTCCACTGTATTCAGAAGTTGATTATTTTAAGTCTCTGTTCCTTTTTATCTCAAATGCTGCAATTTCCAACCAGCTTTTAAGATGAAGATGTAAATTAGGGAACAGTGCCATTATCCGAGGCCCTGGAATTTTAAAGTACAGCATGTACAAAGTTAGTAGATATATCCCAAAGGCGTGCAAGAAATATGACTTCTTACGCAGGCATGACGATCCCATGCTTAGATACAGAATGCTTCTTTTCTTGCAAGGAAGACATGGCTGAGTAGGTGGTCCTGGTTGTGTTATCTCCTGGTTGGTAGAAATGTGGAGTCCTGGATAAGGAATTACATGTTGTTTTGTTTCTGTGAAGATTCTCAGTCATCCAGGTGAGTTTATCTGGAAGTTGAGTCATGGCTACTGCACTTCTTTTTGAGAGATAGAGATGTTTCGCTGCTCATCCAAACAGCTTCATCAGTCTGAATACAGCTAGTGCGAGCCCTCCATCTTATAGTCAGCTTTGACCTCTTGAACTGACTTGAACTGGAGAGGAAGAACTTCTTAGAAACCTATCTCGTTATGTATTGTTGAATCACTTCCGACCCATCGTGACTAAAGATGGGCATGGGTGAGGCTGCTTCCCTCCCTCATTTCCCCTAACTCAAATAGCCATTCATCCCAGGCTGCTAGCTTCTGGCAACATCTCAGCTGCTTTTCCACTCCTGGAGACAGCTCAGGCTTCTCTGCCAGACCCTCTTGGCTGATTGGCCACTATGGCAGAAGGACAAGCCACAGAACCTGAGCTGTGGCTGGGAGTGGAGGATGAATTTAGAAGCTTCCGGAAGCTAGCAAATTGGGCTGGTTGAATGGCTAGATTGGCTGAAGAAGTAGAGGAGGAGAACAACAGCACCTGCTGGTTTGTGCCCATCTCTCATGGCAGCCCTCTGAAAGAGAGATCTTCAAAATGATCTTTTCTCAGCATCCCTGCTCGGCTCTTGTAAACTCAAACCTGTTGCTTCCTTTTTATGGAGTCAATCCACTTCACATTTAGTCTTCCTCTTCTCCTGATGCCTTCATAGCCAGTACTATAATAGGAAAAGTGGTTATGAAATGGTATGTACCAGAGGGGAAGAAACAATGCTTTACTGAACTGTGTGAAACTCCGGCACTGGTACAAATTATGCATCGTGTCTTCCCAAGTAATAACTCCCATGTCCAAAACCGTGGGTTTAAATCCAGTGCAGTCCATGAGTGACCTTGAGTACTAGCCAATCCAGTTGGTTGTGTGAAATTCCCTGAGGTAAAGAAGCCTCTTAGGTGAGCCTAAGCAGTGATTTGGATCACACCTGATTTTGTGCACATCTCGTTGTTAGATTGATTAATGAGTGATACAATTTTAATTGATAGCACAGAAACTTGGAAATGTTTATTTATGGGAAATTTCATCCCCATGCAGATGTTACAAAGAGAACACCCAAATGTGTGACCTTTTAAAATATTATATGTTTAAATTCTGGCAGCAGCTTTTGTTCTGGAAGAAAGCTATGTGGATTGTTAGGTGTGTGAATGGATGGATGGATGGAATAGGTAAAATATTTGGACTCTATCCATTGGTGTAACTGTGCTTGCAGAGGTGGCTTTTGTAAGCAAATGACTCTACAGCCTGCTCCGCTACTCACCATTAAAAGCCTAAACTAAAAGGACTGGAAAGCTCTTCTAAACCTGGTTTTCTGAACTGCAAAGGCTGCAGAAGGGATCGCCAAAAAACAGGTGCTACTGTGACCAACAAGTTAGGTTTAGTCCCCAGAAAAAACGCACTGCAGACGAAATAAGATACTCACAAAGACTTCCAAATAATGTTGGCCTGCTTAACTAAAGTAAATTCTCTTCCTGAGTGTGTATCATGTATAATGATAAATTAAGGAATAAATGTGGAATTAGTATACAGTGTTTTGTTCCTGTCACCTGGTTCCGGGCGTTCTGCATCTGGCTCTGTGCCATTACTTTTAAAAATAATGGCTTATTAAATCTTAATAAATTCATAGTTCTTGTAATAAATGCATTGTCGTCGTAAGTAGGTACAGAAAAGGGCTGGAATGCTACCCTTCAATTTTGGACATTTATATTGACCAGCCAGCCATAAATTACCTGAAGGTGTCTTGAGGAGCTTCCCCTGTGGAATGGAAACATGTTGTGCTGGATTTCACATCTGGCAAATGTACTTTCACCTTGTGAAGTAGTTTACTTTACCAGGTATTTGGTTAGAAACTAAAAGCTCACACCTGCCAGAGACAGCTGTGATTTATATTCATCCATAATACCCAAAAAGGGGACCCAGTCAAGGTAGATCAGTCCCATATTGCTTGTGGAACACTTTTTCTTTAGGTTAGTTTTGATTCTTTGTTTTTAAATCTAAGTCATTGTTCACACAGTAGAATGCCAGTGAAGAAAGCCCTCCTCCTCCAGCCTGCCCACATCTTATTAAAAAGAAAGGTAATTTAGTTGTCTAGAATGGCTGATATTTAGCGAGGGAATGGTATCCCACTTATATGATTGACACAACCTGGTTCAAATGTGGACGTTGGATGGATTCCACAGTTGCTTTTTACTAACAGAGTTCATGGAGGACTACTGAAATAATGCCATTTTTGAGAAAAACGTAATATCCTTCCCACAGAGGCATCTCTTTGGAGAACTGTGTTGAGAAGACTCCTGTTGCAGATAAATCTGTATGTTTGCCAAATATGAGAAGGATCTTACAAATATTCTAAACACTCGTACACTATTTTCCATGTATAAGATTATACAGTGGTACCTCAGTTTATGAATTTAATCTGTTCCGAATGCATGCTCTTAAGTCAAACTACTCTTAAATCGGGGTACCTATCTAAAAATTTGAAAAAAAAAAGTTAAAAAAGGTTTAAAAAAAATAAAAAATTGTAAGTCGAGCAGATTATATCTAAAATTTGTAAGGTGGCAGTTAAAACGCCAACAGTTTTCCGCTCTTAAGTCGAGCTGCTCTTAAGTTGGGGTACCACTGTATTTTTTCCAAAAATTGTTAGATTAAAAATTGAGGGTCCTCTTATTCACAGAAATAAGCCGAGGAGAGATCTGTATGGTTGTGAAACTATAATTTTGGGTTGGAAAAGTGGTTGAGGAGGCACCTTATAGATGAACAATGCAATCAAAGACTGTAACCCAAGGCTGATAATCGAGTTATCTTGAAGACAATGGCATTTCTTAGTAAACACACATAAGATTTTATTGCCTCTTGTTTGCTAGCTTGCCTCTTCTATTTTCCCCTGCAATTATTTTCTGAATTGACGCATCCCCTTGAATTTCAAAGGAGGGAGGAAATCTTGTAGAGTCTGGCAGGCTCCTAACTTATTGCATAATTGAAAGGTTAGCCGGAGTGGATAAAATAAACACATGATCCTTGTGGGGACCAAAAACATTTATTTTTGTTTTAAAAGTCCCATTAATAGCATTCTGTTTTATAGTATTCTTTGAGGTTCTTTCTACTTTCAAGTACATCAAGCAAGCAAAGGCCGGAAAAAAATAAATGAACCAGCAAAGCTTATTAAAATATAATTCCCATTATCAGGGGGGAAATTGTATTTAGCAACTATTCATCTGCATAAGTACAGTATATGCTGTTTCTCACAAAGTATAGGTGAAAATAACTTTTTTACAGTGAACACATTTAATATTATTTTGGGGGGGAGTTACAGTATATGCCCCCTTCTCCCTCCCCCTAATAATTTATCTAATCTCTGGTTATGTTTTTATTATGTAAGATGATTGTGGGGAATCTTGGGTTCTCTGCAGCATGAGAGATTCTGCACTTGGCCTGCCTATCTAACTTTAAACTTGAGGCACTAACAACATAGCTTCTGATCCATCCATTGGTTACTGCAGGGTCCCCCCCCCCCCGTAACAGCTGACTCAGTCATGATTTCTTCTTAATCCCATTTAAGGCATGTCCTCCCTTCAAACTGCAAAGAAAAAAACCCTTGCAAGATGTAAGTAGCAGCACTAATTAGTCAGTAAGCAATTTAAGCATATTATTATCTAGTAAATGCAGTAAACAGGATCCTTATCAACTTGTTGAATTATACAGTTGTGTGAAGAAAATGATGAGAACTTTAATTGATTACTCCTATATTTGACAAGATTTTTGTCACTTTTTGAGACGGTTTTAGAGTTTTTGGATGCTAAAGATCCCATTTTGAAAGAAATTTTAATCAAATAGAAACCAGACAGTGCCTACTTAACAGATTTGTTTACTAAATTTAATGAGGTTAACTTGCAGTTACAAGGTGACAGTCTGAATTTAATAAAAACAAAGTCCGTCATTGCAGCTTTTCTTGCCAGAATTAATCTAATGAAGCAAAACATTGGACGGCATGAATGTTCCCAGTTCCCCAACTTGTCATTAACAAATGTCCAGGATGATGACGTTTTGGTCTACATTCAACATTTAGGTGTCCTTCACACAGACTTTAAAACCAGGTTTCAGGATGTTTTGACTATGGAAATACCACAGTGGATTATCAATCCATACAGTGACATTGAAGAATTGGATATCACATTACAAGAAGGACTGATTGGAATAAGCACTAACGAAGAATTTAAGGTGCAGTTCAGAATGCGGTATCAGCAGTTCTGGCTTCAGAAAGATATACCTGTTGCTTATCCTGCATTATGGACTATTGCAAGAAAGTTTTTGATAGCTTTTCCATCTTCAGACCTTGTGGAAAGGGGGTTTAGCAGGTTGCCAATTTACTTACAAAAAAATGGATTGCAAATCACTGAACCTGGAGATTTAAGATTATAGCTCACTAATTTGAAGCCAAATATTGAACAATTGCTATCAGAGCGT
Source organism: Phrynocephalus forsythii (assembly GCA_029282475.1). NCBI lineage: Eukaryota > Metazoa > Chordata > Lepidosauria > Squamata > Agamidae > Phrynocephalus > Phrynocephalus forsythii. The sequence goes on from JAPFRF010000004.1 coordinate 18,775,233, forward strand.
CAGGCTCATCCCTCCATTTATTTGTGTATTAATTTTATGTAAGAATTTTACTAGGTTCTTATTTGTTTCATTCCAAATCCAAATATTTACTTGCATCTTGTGTCTTTTCAATAAAGGTATAAATAAAAAGTATACATGTTTTTCTTTTTTTACAATTGCCCATGCTACAAAAGCCCCTGACAAAGTGAGTAGCACTGTGTTAGCTGTCAAAAACACATTTGAAGTTAATAAGTTTAGGAAAATTCCATATTAGGCAGACAGGGGGTCTACAGAAAACAAAAGAAAAGTAGCAAATGGTCTACAGGGCAAAAAAGTTTGGGAACCTCTGGTCTAGTCGGAGCATAGAACACCCTCACCTAAATAACTGCCTAACTGCCAGATAGAGATGGTCCTTTGCTCTCTTGCTATTGTGTCATCCTTTTATTTCAGAGGAGGAGTCGTGGTTAGATTTCGATTTTATATGGCTAACCATTTAATTTAGTATCTATAACATCCCCCTTTAGTTTATCTCTAAAATAGTAAAAATGTGTACAGTATATGAGTTAAGTATCATTATAGAGCTTTAAAAAACCAGGATCCAAAATAGTGGATAAATATTTATTTGTTTGGAGGCACTTTACTGTGAATTGATCACTTACATGTAAATCAAAGGAGAAAAAAAGCAGAAAGTGAATTCCTTAACCTGTGCTATCTATTTAATATCTTTTTAAGAACTCTACACCTGATTGTGACAGATAAACTAGAAAGATTCTGGATCATAGGACAGTCCCATTATGGAAGGATTGGCCCTTCCGATATGGTTGGATTCAAACTCATTTCAGCTAAGGTTGATAGGAATTTGACTCCAACAACATACAAAGAGATGTATGTTACCTGCCATATATACGGCTGCAGGTTATGTGTCCAAGTGATGTCCTTTAACTGGTTTAACATTGAACACCGTCTTACACAATGTCAAGCTGTTTGACTATTGATGCTCTTGGTAATTTTTGCAGAGTTTTGAATTTCTGGTTAAATTTTGTTCTTGCTACACACCAGAAATACTGAGATCCACAGAGAATAGCTTACATGTCATTTGAAGTGCAAGTGACCCACTTTGAGACATTTGTAGTTGACAAAATTTCTTTACTTACAGTTTCTTTACTTACAGTTTACTTATCAACCAATTAAACTGATCAACAGCAAACAAAACCACTGACTGTTTCCCCAGTAGGAAGGGAAGGGGACACTCAGCCAACAGGCAGGGATCTCTTTAAATCAAAGGCAGGAAGGAACAATTGATTAAGGCTGGGTAGAAGAATGACTCCCAATGAAACAAATGGCAGGCAGCTGACAAGTTTGGAAATGAACCTCCAGGACTGCAATTATCTTGTCCATCTCACCAGTGTCCTCAGGCAGAAGTCCTTCCCATCACCTGCCAGGCATTTATTTCCTTTACCTGGAGATGCAAGTAGTTGAACCTGGGGTCATCTGCTTGTAAACCTAATATTTCTGAATGGAAAACCCCACAGGTGGTTTCAACCAAGGTTACTTGTAGTCTTCTGGTTCTGCATCTGCTTTGATGTTCCTCTTTGGAAAGCTACCAACAACAAAATAAGGCTTCAGGTGAAGGACTAAATTCAAGTGTTACCCCTATATTCCTCTTCTTCTGTGTGTAGGGATATCATTACTATGCAGTTCTTTGTTTTATGTAAACTGGTGCATAGTTTTAGAATGTAGAGGACAAACTGAAGACGAGGGCAGGGTTACGACTTAAATAAACAATAAAACCAAAACATAGTAGCACCTGAGAGAATAAACCTTCCGGATATTTTGAAACAGTTGTGGCATTTCATTATAAATTGGTGCCCATAAAAGGGCCCCATAACATTAATTTTTATAAAAAGAAATTCTCTCTGACTGTGTGTATTTGAAAAAGCAATTGAATAGTGAGGATGTACTATATATCTATTTGTAGCAGAATTCTGTCATTCCCGTAAGGCCTCTAGTTTTGTTTCTAGAAAACATTTGATTTCTGTAACTGAAGATGCCCATTATCTGTAAAAATGCCTTTCACTTTATATACCGTAAGTGTCTTTTACAGGCACAATGGAAAGAAACTACTGGTAGTTTGTAGGAGAAATTATACTTCCATGACCTCTTTTTTCATCTAACCCCAAAAATGATTTTGCTTCTGCTGATCTACTGTGGAGAGACATTCTCCAACCTACTCTATAATTGCATTAGCATGTACTGTAAATGTCTTTGATGGCCTGGTTTCTTGTCCTATTAAACTGACATCAGGCACCTTAGGGTGTTTTCAATTACAAGCAACTCTTTTCTTTCTTTCTTTCTTTCTTTCTTTCTTTCTTTCTTTCTTTCTTTCTTTCTTTCTTTCTTTCTTTCTTTCTTTCTTTCTTTCTTTCAACTGATTATGTGCACTAGCCTTGTATAGTGAATAATACAGAATTTGTTCTCTGGCAATTCATTAAACTTAAAACTGTAAATACTGTTTGTTTAACCTTAAAAGCACCTGCTTGGAAACCATTCCCTTTCTTCAAAGAACTGACACTAATGTGGTTTGGGGAATTTAGCCAACATTCTTTGATTAAAAAAATATGAGACTTAAGCTAATATATAGGTTTTGTCTTCAATAAGCCTTACTCATTATAATCCCGTGTCCTGATATCCAAGTATAAAATAGAAATGTACTATTACTTGCGAAGAATTTGAATGTGCAAGTCAGTGTTTATGGTTCTAAGTCAAGCAGTGCAGTATAGCGGTGATGAGTAATGTTGCATTGAGGCTCAGGAAACCTCGCCTCAAGGTCTTGCAAGGTATGACATTTAGTAGGAAATCTTGGGCCAGTTCTTCTTCCAGCTGGATGTACATCGCAGGGTTGTCGTGCAAATAAAGTGGGTAAAAAGAGTAGTCACTGAAGCAAAGTAGGAAATAGGTGTAACTAATAAATAAAAAAGCTGGCTGAATAGTTCAGAGAATTAGGCATCTAGCTACAAAGCCATGTGCTGGGGGTTCAGTTTCCCCACTGTGCATCCCAGAAGAGCCAGCCTGCGTAGCCTTGGGCAAGCTGCACAGTCACGGGGTTCCCCTAGACGAAGAAGGGGATGTTAAGCCACTTCAGGGTCATCTTCTGAAGAGGGCCACCGTAAATCAGAATTTACTTGACCACTCATAGCTGCTGCTGCTATTATTATTATTATTATTATTATTATTATTATTATTATTATTATTATTATTATTATTATTATTATTATTATTATTATTATTATTAAATAAAATGAAATCCATTACTAATCTTTTCTTAGTTACAAAGCTCAGATTGTTTAAAAGAGGAGGAATTAATTTATGCGTGTCTGTGCACTCTTCTTAATTGTGATGTATGTTGTTCAGGTGAATGTATATGAAACTTGGATGAGACAGCATACTTAGGATCAGTAACAGTCACTGATTTTTGTTGTAAGCTGTTCTGAACAGATTATGACTTAATACTGAGTAAGACCACTTAGGACCAACCTTTGTCTCTTCCTCAGCATATTTAAAAATGAAAACACTTTTAGGTTGACTCAGACCCTGCTACAGTGGTGTTCATATTTTTATATGTCAACATATTCACATTATTTGAAGACATTTGAGGGTACCGTCACTGAAGGAGGCTCACAAATCATTGACAAGGAATCGGGATTTCTCAATATTTTTGGAATCAATCCTCAGCATGTTCACATCTTTTTTAAGAAACATCTCAAGATGTGGCTAGCTTTGCCTGGTTATTAGTTTCAGCTGTAATGTAGGCCATTTTCTCTAAAAGCCATGCTTTTATTATCTTGATTGTCTTAGTGTTGTTACTTTGTTTATTGTATTGTTTTATATTTTTATATATTATTATGCTTAATGGATGTATTTGTTTGTTTAACCCTGTAAACCGCCCAGAGTGGCCTTTGTTGCCAGATGGTGCAGTATACAAGTCTAATAAATAAATAAAATAAATAAGTCTATGTGGCCACATAACACACTGGGAGGAAGTGGGCTGAGTCTTGTAAGTCAGGGCTACAGATACTAAAGTCCCTTTTGGGGTAGCTTTCATATGTCTTTAATAAAGATAAAATAAGCAGGGAGGTGTCTGCTCTCCTGCTCAGTCTTTCCTTTGAAGTATTCTGTAGCAGGAGATGATGTGGAGTTGTGAAAACTCCATTTCCACCCTGACCCTTTGGCTTTGGAGGTCAGTTTCCAAGGTTGAAAGAAGCAGAGAAGTGTCCAGAAACTCTGCTCCATACACTCCTAGTTCTTAATTTCCTCACTCAGTGTGTGAACAGAAATTTCATTTTCTTACTTCACACTAAACACACATCAATCTGATCCAAACACTGTGGTTGGGTGATGGATATTTAAATCTCCCCACCTCCAATGGATCCCTCTTAAAAGTCTAGCAAAACAGGGAAAACTTTCCACTGGTGTCAATGAGGGGATCCACTTGCCTACATTGTGACCAGATTGAGAAAATAATACATTTGGGGGAATGGTAAAATAAACCTATTTAACTTGATGTCCTTTGTAACCCTTATCTACCAGCAGCTGGCAGACTAATGACTTATACTACAAAAATGTGCACCAGTAAAGATTCCTCTCTCTCTCTCTCTCTCTCTCTCTCTCTCTCTCTCTCTCTCTCTCTCTCTCTCTCTCTCTCTGTGTGTGTGTGTGTGTGTGTGTGTGTGTGTGTGTGTGTGTGTGTGTGTGTGTGTGTTACAATCATGTATATCAACAATATTTCAGCATAAGATATCCTGCCAGAATGCTTGTATTGATGTCACAGGCTCTGTCATTAAAATTATTACTCTAATTCAGTGACTGAAAGAGAGATAAAAATATTATATAAACTCATTTCATTGTATTTTTGTTGGGGAAGGGGTCATAGCATGAATTGAGAGGAGTATAAATGGTGAAAAAGAATAATCTCAACACATACCCCATGACAGACTTGCATGGTTGGCCCCTACAAACGTCATAGGAAATTGCCAAAAAAAAGTATACTTTTATTTTTCTAGTCCAGGAAGATGCTATAAAACTGTCCAATTAGCACAAAACAACACCCTGGAATGTACAATCCTGTTGCTACAAAGAAGCAACAGCAAAGCAGAAATAACTGCAGAAATGATTCTGTCTAAAACACCCTTCAGGATGCTGCTAGGCCTCTGGCTGCATTGGACTACTAGCCCTATCATCTTCAGCCACCTGTGTTGGTTGGGATATGTAGTCTAAAGTAGTTGAAGGGCATCAGGTTCAGGAAAGCTGGGCTATGCTTTCCTCAGGTACATTTCTTCAAAAGGAGGCTTTTTTTCACAGCTTAACAGAAGATAAAGTAGAGGTGGAGCTGGGTAGGCCTCCCTCAGGATTTAATTTACCAAAAGAGCACATTGGTCCTGCATGTTGCAGTGTCAAGGACACACAGCTATATCACATCCCAAGGGAAGAAGTGTTACACCTGTGACACAGTCACCCTTAATTTGGCACACTTTACATTTGGTGCCAGTTTGACACCTGAAATGATAAAGATTTCAGACTGTTGCCCAGGTGTTACATCTCCCATTATCTAAGTCTTGTGTGAACAAGACGGGCAAGGTAGTTTAGTGAAAGTGCAATTGGACGCCTTTTGGTCTACTTGCACCATGGTCTGGTGTGAGATATTTCCTAGTGATCGTCCGGTGTACAGGAGAAATTGCAAAACAGCCAACCCTGTTCCATGCCCAGGCCAGACTTCTTTGTTGGAGCAACAGGGCTATTTTTCTTAGGGACAGAGTGGAGTGATTCCTGCCCAGACAGGATATTGCTTTAAGGGAGATGGCTCCTAGCAAAATGACCCTTTCCAGTGTGAGCAGATGCTAACATTTCCCACCATCTTATCACACTCTGGCTGCAAAGCTATAAGTTGAGTGTTCGATTCCCCTGTGAGCCAGCCTATATAGCCTTGGGCAAGCTGCACAGTCTCACGGCACTCCCAAGAGATGGTAGAGGTAATACCAGTCTGGAGCACTCCTATACCTAGAAAACCCTGAAGGAGGTACCCATATGTTGGCATCGGCTTGATGGTATGTAATTATTACTGTTATTGAGTATATGAAGGGAAGGAAGTGAGCAGGAAATCTCCAACATTTATGAAACCAAAAACACCCAAACATCATGCCACACCCTGCAATTCTCAATAGAGAAAAGTGTGCTCAACAAACAGGAGCTCCCCTCAGAACCAGTGATTATATAAGTGGGTTGGTTTTTGTTTTGATTTTTGTGTTGTTTTTTTGGTCAGCATGAGTCCAATATACAGGCAAATATACATCTTTAAAAACAAAAAAGCAAAGTGGCTGCTTATATGCCCATAGAGCTTAAAGCACCCTCTGGGTGATTCACATTTTAATTATGGAGGCTACATATTGTGCCTGTCCCCAATCAAAACAAATACTCAATTTACCAACCCGGGAAGGATGGAAGACTGAGTGAACCTTGAGCCAGCTACTTGGGATTGAGCCCAGGTTGTGAGCAGAGTTTTAACTGCAGTACAGCAGTTTAACCACTGTGCCATGATTTTTTAAATAAGTAGTCACAGCTGCTTTTTGCATTATTAAATTATGACCAACAATGAATTAATATTAAGCTCAGCAGTAGTAGGTCTATTGGCTAAATAACAGTGGGTAGTTGCCAAAATAAGGAAAAGAGTTGAGGTATTAGCCAGGCATGTCTAAATCTCGTCCCTCCTGATATTTTGGACCACAACTCTCAGAATTCTAAGCTTAGATTGCCAATAGCAAAGGACTGTGGGAGTTGTGGTCCAAAACATCTGGAGGGCCGAAGTTTGGACATGCCTGTATTAGACGTTGCATGCCAGTTGCATGATGCAGCACAGGACACCAAGGTATTGTTTTTCTTAACTTGCAAGGAGTTTCTCGCTTGAACCTACATATTTAGTGGTAGCTCTCTTATTTTTACAGTAACCCCCCGCCGATCGTGGGGTTAGGAACCCACCCCACCCATGATGCATGAAAATCCGCAATATGTGGAAGTGGATGGGGGGCCTGGGGACGGGGGGCCTGGGGGCAGGTGGGGGGGCGCCTGTCCGAGAAGTCTTGGCGCGGCGCACACAGGCGGTGTTGCGGGATCTGACCTCCCGCCGCCTGCCCCCGCCGCCCGAGACTTCTTGGAGGGGCTGGGGGGCGGTGGGGAGCAACCCGATCGTTCCCCACCCCCCCATCCCCGGCGAGGCTCCAAGGTGCAGATCCTGCGATCCTGTGATATAGCGGGACTGCAGTACCTGAACCACAAAATGGTGGGGGTGACTGTACAAAGTAATTTAATGAAAATAAATCTGGCTTGTTCTTAATAGCAAAAGGGATAACCTGCATTTTCTAGAGCAGGTGCTGCCTCAGAACTCAACAACTTCTCTTGGTTAAGTAGTGCTAATAAAATATTCAGCAAAATCAGGAACATCACAGCATTTTCATAGAAGCAGACAAGGGTTACTAAAGAAGTAGCTCTTCCTGCTAAATTCGTTATGTTTATTTATTTATTTATTTATTTATTTTTATATTTATACCCCGCTTATCTTGAAATATGTGTGTTGTCTATGTATGTCTGTTTGTGCCTGAGTCCTTAGGTTTAACTATGCAAATCACATTTTGAATAACCCAAAAGAGGGAAATAACTTGTCCATTACAATAAAAAGAAAAATTTCCTGGTCTGATAACCAAACAAAATCAGGTGGACTAGACTGATGTTATTTATAAACATGATTTAAATGAAAGACGACTGCCAGAGAATTCCATCAAGGCAATCTCTCGCAAATGACATGGCTTCAAAATCCAATTGTGGACTGATGAGGCTGTACCCACAAGCTGGCATTCAGTAGGCATCGGTGCTGAAAAGATCATGCACAATTTATACCTCTCGCAGTTGCAGCTATTGAATCTGTTCTCGAGTTCCTTCGAACTTCCATTTTGCAAATTAGGCATTTGCTTGAGCCTCCTCCCTCCCTCCTTGTTGTGATTTGGTTGGAAATGAGAAATCTACCTAACCTTATTTAGACAACCAAAGTGATAGCAGCGACAGAGTGACTCAGGCTGGACTTTCCCATTTTGCTCTGTGATGGCTTCCAACCAGCCTCTGACATTTATTTTTGAACATTTCTTTGTATGAATGGGTCTCTAGTTGGGGAGGGAGCTTGAGCTGGCTCAGTTCTCTTTCCCCTCTTGATAAACCAGCCCTCAGCCTTCTGACATCACAGTCCCCATAAGGAGGCCGAAAAGGAATTTGATTTCTCTGAGCTAAAAAAAGAAGTCTTTGTGAAAGGGGTGTGCGGAAAAGGAAAGCATACTGCTGCCGCCGCTGCTACATAGGTCTTGGGCATCACATGAAAAATGAGGTAAGCACCCTCTCTTTCCCTCCCCTCCAAACGCCAGGCAGCGTGGCTTGTCCTGTCACTAAGTCATATAGTGCCACAGGGTGTATTTATCAATAAGATTTCAAGACAGAGGGGGTTGAGGTTTTAAGAAGTGTGTGTGCCTGGTGTCTCTTGCAGGCTACGTATAGGTGCAACTCCTATTCTTTTTTTTTCTCTTCTTCTCCAACCTTGGGAAAAATTTTCCTCCCACTCGAGGATGAGAAGATAAGCGAATATGACCCAAGCTGCACACCGTATAATTCTGAAGGAGCCAAATCCTTTCCAAAATACTAATTGTGATTCCGATCTTGAGTAACTCAAAGCAGTCTTATTGTCTGGATCTGATGAATCGTGATGTACTCCTGGCTATCTATAGAATTATGTAGCTCCCCCCCCTTATGAGAAGATGTTTTTTAAAACAGCCGTTATACATCTGTATTTAGTGAGGGTTGCTGAGTACAAATGGACATTGGAAGGAGGCAGTGAGGTGGCTACTTTAGTTTGTACACCACTTGTGGGGTCTCTTTCTCTTTTGCATTTTCTCTCTCTCTCTCTCTCTCTCTCTCTCTCTCTCTCTCTCTCTCTCTCTCTCTCTCTCTCTCTCCCTCCTCTAATAATGCATCCATTGATCTAAGGAGTCTGCTTAAGTGCATCTAAAAGCAAGCAGAGAATAGTGCCTTTATATCTTCCTCTCCAAAGTTGCCTCCCATATAAACAATGCTTTAACTACTAAATTAGTTAAACCATTATTAATATGGGATCATTATCCCAAGTTCATGATATAACAACTTTTAACGTATTCAGTGTTGTTTTAGCCATCCAATATGAAATGGGTTTGTGTTTTCCATTGCCCTCTTGGTGGTTTCAAACAGTTGTTGTTCTTTTCTCCTCCTTTTAAAACTGCATCTGTCTTGAATTTCTTCTCGTGCGTTCCTGCACATTTCTGTTGCCCTAAGTAGAACAAACTACATATTTGTGTGCATCGTTTTGTTGTGATGATTTTGTTTTACTGAAATAATCGAGCGTTTTCTTGGTTTCCTATTCATGTGTGTTTGTTGTTGGGCAATGTGGAACACATATGGGATCACTGTGGTCTGGAATTACATGGATCCATTCTTTGTAATTTTGATTGCCCTTCCAAATTTTGAAAGATTAATGTTTTTAATAGTTACGTTGCAAAATATAGGTCAAATTTCTCTCCTCGACCTTTTTCACTATCCCCCCTCTCTTTAACCAAAGCAACACAGATGAAAATGTGTCCGTCTCATTTTCTTTTTAATATCATCCACTTGTATATGGCTTTATTGGTGGCCTTTTCAGCACAAAATGTGGAATCTGTGGCTTTTGGCGGAAAACAAAGGAGTAGGAGTGGATTGAAGAAGGGAAAGTCTTATTAATTTAAGATTCCTTCAGTGCATTTGTCCATACAAGGAGGAGGAGGAGATATTTCTACATTTTGTTTTCTGTGAAATAAGCAGGGTGAAGTTAATGATTGATCTAATGCCTAAGCTGTAGAAAATTTTCAAATAATGCTGAAATTACTGACAGCTTATAAAACTAGTCAGGCTCACATGGTAAGTCATATGTTATAGCCCGGATACATCAATGGTATGTAAAGAATTTGCCAGCATCCTGTTATAGTGCTACTTGCAAGAAAAAAAGCCTGAGATATTCTGTAGGAGCCTTCTTTCTACCATCTGGACAGCATAATCATTTCTCTTCCACCTAACCCTGCCCCCCACATGACCACAATGAGAGAGAGAGAGAGAGAGAGAGAGAGAGAGAGAGAGAATTAACTTGTGACTAACCTTGTATTTAAGCTTCACCTTCTCAGCCACAGACCTTAACCCTGGCCCCTGCACAATAAAATGCTTTGAAAACTGCTGCAAGATTGAAAGGGACGTTTCTGACATGCCTTTTCTGTTTCCCTTTCTCTTAAAAATGTAAAAAAAAAGTTGAGCAGATCCTTTTAGGCTAACATGTTTATTTCAGTTTGTAGTCGAAACAGGCTTCTTCTGTCTACTTTCATAGTAGATATAACAATTCAGGCTTTCTCTGTCTACTAAAGGCTCATAGCAGCTTCATATGTTAAGCCAGGAGTGGGCAACATGTGGTTTGTGTAACCCTGGGGCTCCCAAATACATTCAAAGTTATGATACTCTTTTTAAAAGACCAAATCATGATGTCTGAAAATCCTGTTGCTTAGCCGGTAAGCTGCACTAGAGTAGAACCATTGAATCTGGGAATTTGGTGAGTCAACTTCCCTGTACGTTCCATTGATTCCAGTGGGCTTACTCTTGTGCAGTATAACTGTCGTTAAAATTCTTCTCTCAAGCCTCTCCTCACAGCAGCCAGTGGGGCTGATTACTTTTATTCCCTAACATTCTCACCCAACTAGACCAAAAACTTGGAAATGTTACTTTTGGGGGATCATAATAACTCTTCAACTACTAAGCTAGCATGGCCCATGACTTTGTGGTCTACTTTCTGTAAATCTAGCAGTCTCTGAGAGAGACAGCATTTTTCTCATTCCAGTACAGATAGTATGATGGACAGGGGAAAATAGTTTTTAAGGTTTATATGCTTTGAAACCAGGGCTAAATGTGATGATCCACAGGGTCCTTTCCTGCTCGGGTGTTCTTTTGTGATTATATGAAGTGAACAGAATTTCAAGCAGTGCTTGCCTCAGAAAGTTGCCTGGTGCCCTCTAGAGGGTGTGGGGGAAATTTTGCTATGTCCTGTTTTTGTGGGGCATCATCTAGGGCAGGGGTCCTCAAAGTTTTCAACCAGCGGGCCGGTCCACCACCACCCAGACACCACTGGGGGCCGGATCCCAGTCCAAAAGCAGCTGCGGAGGCTGGGTTGCTCACAAAGCAGGGGGTAGGTGGGGGGTTGCAATTGGTCCCCCGGGGCCATAGGTTGAGGACCCCTGATCTAGGGCAGTGATGGCGAACCTATGGCATGGGTGCCAAAAGTGGCACTCGGAGCCCTTTCTGTGGGCACCCGACATCGCCCCTTCATAGCCACCTGTATACCGGTTAAATCACTGTATTGGCACTTTGCAAAAAAAAAAAAAAATTAGTGGGTTTTGAATCACAATTTGGGTACTCGGTCTCTAAAAGGTTTGGCATCACTGATCTGTATCCTAACCCTAACCCTAAACCCATCTTCCCACTGGCTATGGACAGTAGCAGTATCTCGGTGCCATTTACTGAATGGCTTACTGTTGCCTCTGAGCTGTTTTATACACTATAGAAGTAGCAAATACATCTCTGCAGTATTTATAGTAAGAAAGAATTTGCAAGCAGCTCATCAAAGGATCTGTGATTGAGGATTTTAATGACTGAATGAAAACATTTCACAATTAATGTATGTGATGCTTAATTGGTACTACCATTATATCTCACGTTTTCTCCATGGAGTCCAAAATAGCACAGGTGGCTTCTCTTCTCCCTCTTCATTTTGTCCTCACTATATCCCAATAAGATTAGTTAGAAGTGTGTTGTCGGGAAACTGGAAAATGAGGAGATGATGGTTTTAGGTCACTCTTGAAATTCAGGCTTGCTAGCTTGTGCTGAAATGGGTAGTCCAAAGGAGAGGAAGAAAAAAAATGCCAGTTAAGGTAATTGGAAGGGTTTGCCAGCTGTGTTATCAGCAACCAAATGGGGTTTTCAAAACTGTAACTCACTCACAGCTGGTAGCAGCTAGGTGAAAGTGATTTCAGCTGAAAGAAAATGAAGGTGAGGGAGCTAAATTACTTTGGGGAAAGTTACTTCCTTTTTGAAAATTTTGGGTGACTCAAAGCCTGATAGGTGAGATATCCTTAAAATGTCTGGAAAGGAGGATAATGGATGTTAAAATGGCAAGAGGAACTTGCTTAGTCATAAGTAGGTCCCTGCTAGATCTGGCCAAGGGCCCATCTAGTCCAACTTCTTGCATCTCACAGTAGCCCCACCAGATGGTTCTGGGAGCACATGAGACAACTAGATACCTGTCTCCTGATATCACGCCCTTACATCTGGCGTTTTGAGGTACCCTCATTTTAAGCCTGGAAATAACACATATCCCCACTGTGGCTTGTAACCTGCAATGGACTTTTCCTCCAGAAATCTATCCAGTCTGTTTTTTAAAGGCATCTAGGCCAGGTGCCATCACCACATCTTGCAGCAAGAAGTTCAACAGACTAACAACATGCAAAGTAAAGAAATATTTTATTTTGTCTGTTCACATTCTCCCAACTGTCAATTTGAGTGGATGACTCCTGGTTCTGGTATTGTGTGCGAGGGAAAAGAGCTTCCCTCTATCCACTTTATCCACCCCCTGCATAATTTTGTACGTCTCAATAATGTGCCTCCCTTAGGTGCCTTATTTCAAGACTGAAGAGCCCCAAACCTCATAAGGGAGGTGTCCCAGCCCATTAACCATTTTAGTCACTCTCTTCTGCACCCTTTCTAGTTCCACTATCTCTTTTTTGAGATATGGTGACCAGAACTGTATACAATTCTCCAGGTGCAGCTTTCCCATTGTTTTGTAGAAGTCAGGTCTATTTCTCTAAGTAGAATGCTATGCTTCCTTATTGTTTTGCAACTTGGTTTATTGCACATGCTCTAGAACAGGGCTGTCCAACTTTGAACAAGCCGAGGTCTACTTTTTCCGGCCTAGCGTGCCTGAGGGCTACTACACTAATACCTCTACTTACGAATTTTATCCATTCCGTGCACATGCTCATGGCCCTTGAACTGCCCCACTCAGCTGAGACAGTGGGCTGGCAGACCCAGAACTTTGCTGGGGCAGTAGTGATCCTTGGGATGGGGGAGGAAGATTGGAGAACTTACCCCTCACTTTTTTTATTGATGCCTGGCGGGCTACTTTTGAACCCTTCGTGGGCTACCAGTAGCCCACAGTCTACCTGTTGGACAGCCCTGCTCTAGAACTATGCTGAAGCTCTTTAATAGATGTCATCTAAGATGGTTGCTTCTTAATTTTCTGTGGGAACTGTTGTGGAGTTGCCCTTGCCTCAAAGCTTTTGAACATCTATTTACTTCACAGATTTTTGACTACCTTTTGAATTTTTGGAACTATTTTTTGAAAACTGTGCCTTTATTACTTTTTAACTTTATTCTTTTTTACAATATCCCTCACATGATAATAAAATGTTACAGCAGATTGATTATTTTGGGAATAGAGAGTTGATTGGTTCTAAAGAAAGGCCTTCCCTCATGCACCTAGTGGATTCCTTATATTGTGTAGATATTCCTACTTGGCAGGGTTGGCATGCAAGTTAAAGCAGGGCGACCTTGTGAATTAGTTTGACCCCCCCCTCCGGAGCACTAAGGAGTAACAGAGAATCTGGGTGATGGAGGTGGGCAGTAGGCAGGAAATTTTCCCGAGCCATGAGCACATAGACCCCCCCCAGAACCTACCTCCACCAGGAAAATCTGGGTAGTGTGGCTCAGTGGTTGTGTGTGATGAAACCCCTGGAGTGAGATCTATGAATATACTAATGAAAGGCCAATCCCAGAAGGTGGGCGGGGTAGGGTCCTATAAAAGGACTGATATTTAAACTGTAGAGAGAGAGAGAGGCTTCAAGCCAGAGAGCAAGTAACATCTAGAGAGTAGTTGGCACCAGGGCAAAGTGTTTGTCAGAGAGAGAGGATCTGGTCAGGGACTTGATTAAGGGAGTTAGGGACTGCTTACATAAGTGTTAAGAATCAGTTTAGATACACAACGTGAGAGAATTCATTTATTTATGTATTTCAGTTACTTCAGTAAACTTCAAGTGTGTTTTGGAAACGTTAACATCAATGCCAGCCCCACTTCTTATGAATAGGAATATAAGATAGTGAATGGTGGCAGCAACATAAAGAAGTTTAAGTGCAGGCCGGGTTGTCAAAGACACAGAACCATTAGAAAGTGCAGGTCTCGCTGCCATGGCCATAACCTTGACATATGCTAAAAAGATAACTGAAAACAGAACTACACTAAAAGTATAATTCTAATGCTGCATAAGGATAAGCTTGCCCTGACTGTACAGCATCCAAGAATATATCCTGCATTCTATGTCTTTGAGCCATTTAAGTCAACTTAACATTTGCTGTTAGCTTCCTTGGCTTCTAAATGGGATTATTTTGTTTAACTGGTTTACCTGGGGTATGTTGACAGCAGGTTGGCATTGGCTCCCTTAGTTTCACTCATCCAAAGAAGGACAGTTTGTTAGAAATGGCAGAGAGACGGGGCATAGATAAAACATCAGACCACATTTCCTAACAACATAACTCCAGTAGGGACTGGTAGGTTTTCCTTCATTGGCGGCATTGAAGCAAAGGCTAGTATCTGTTTTTTCAGTGGTTCTATAGCTATATATATGTTTCTTCGATTTCAGGTTAAACAGTGATTGAGTTAGGACTAGATGGCTTCCAAAGACACTGCCCAGCTTTGTTTCTAATGGAAAGTATTAAATCCATTTAAAATCCTTTCCTTTTCAAAACACTTTTATTTTGCAATATTTGTGTACCTTGAAAGGTCTCTCATACATACACAGATTCATTGTGCTGAGGCATAGAAGGCACTTCTGGGAAGGGAACTCCCTGTGTTTCCCCGCTAACCACCACCTCCTCCTCCTTCACTTTCTGTTTCCCTGCATGCTTAGCTCTTCACACATCTACAATCTGTGGAATAGGAATTTCAAGAAAAAGGAAAATATGCCAACGCCTTCGAAAGGCACAAATAATTGCAGTGTTGCTAAATAAGTTATACAAATGTCACTGCAACATAATGTCTAGTGTCAGAAGGGAAAGAAAGAAAGAACGCATGTGTGCAAGGTTATCCGCTACTTAATAATTCTCCTTTAATTTTTATTAGTAGGCTTTTGAGTATGAGATTGCTAGACAGACAGTTGCTGGAAAACAATGGAAATTTTTTTAGAGAGACAGTAGAGGGACTTAGAATTGTAATCAGGATTATTCAATCTCCATTGCAAAGCAGTTTTATTGACAAAGTGTACAGGCTTTTTATTGCTTGCCATGAACAAATCAAACAAAAGCAATTGAAATAGCTGAACACAACAAATACTTCAAGTGGTTTCCCCCCAATTTGCAATGGGCGTTGACTACTTTAGATTACAACTGTATCTGTGAATGTATCTTCTATATCAGGCATGTCCAAACTTCGGTCCTCCTGATGTTTTGGACCACAATTCCCAGAATTCTAAGCTTAGACTGCCGATGGCAAAGGACTGAGGGAGTTGTGGGTCCAAAACATCTGGAGGACAGAAGTTTGGATATACCTGATCTATGTAGAGGAAAAAGCAGAATTTCATTGCACAAATGAGTTCCTGAAGACTTCTTTTTAAAAAGTTGTTTCACTGGTGCTGCTTTTATAGATAGATGGCACTCCCTCTCTGCAGGGAGCTTTGACCCATTAAGTTGGTCTACCCACACAGGCTAATGGATCGCTCTTGGTTTCATAATGCCATACATGAGATTCCCAATGAACTGGTTGGCACACCTGTTGATACCTTGGTGGAGGACTGGTATGCCTCTGGCACTAGGGCAATCAACATGCTCGCTCCTGAACGGCTCCTTCGTCGCAGGGTCTATGTAGCACCATGGTTTAATCAGGACCAAGATTTTGGCCATTGTTTCAATATATTGAAAATTATTATGGTGCTGCTTCATTGTTTTGTTATTTGATGTAATTATGACTGATTTGTTTATTTTTACTTAATTATTTACTTAGTTACTTGATTATATATTGTAGGACCCCCCATGTACAGTAGAACCCCCATATCCATCGGGGATCAGTTCCAGGCCACCCCGTGGATATCGAAATCAGCGGATAAGAGCAAATGTAGCTTTTGCCCCCAACATTCCACCCCCCCCCCAGCGCCCACTGATCACCAACCATGGATAACTGAATTTGCAGATGGCAAATCAGCAGATAGCTATGGTGGTACTGTATAATGTATTGTTTATTGTATTGTCTATATTTAATTTTTTGTAAAAATGTAAACTGCCCAGAGTGACCTTTGGTTAGATGGTGCAGTATATAAATCAAATAAATTTATCAAATAATAAATAAATAGCTGAATTCCAACTGCTTATGCAGAAATAATTCCAACTGATTTATGTGAATATTAAAATTGAAAGTTGTATTCAGGCACTGTTAGTATCTGCCACTCCCCCCCCCAAAAAAAAAAATCTGGATAATTTCATTTATTTTTATTTTCCCACTAACATTTCATATGAATATGGCCTGTGATCCGGCTACTCTTTCTCAATGAAATCAGTGGGATTTCATATGCTAAATTAAGAAATTAAGTCTTCCATTTAAATCTATTTTTCATCTTTTAAAAGATATTTTCTTTATTTAATGGACTTTTCCCAATTCTTCTCAATTGAGCTCATTTTTCTTTACCTGTCATTTTAAATCCTGAGTTGTTCAGCGATTTTGTAGTAACTGTTTATTTGCTAGCCATTTGGACAAGTTGCAGTGTAAATATACCTTTTAAATACAAGGACTTTCACAACACTAATAATGAGGACATAAATTTCAGCACAGTGTGTAATACCGTAATTACTTGTCCTGGTTTTAGGTTGTTAAATGTGTATGAGGCAATTATGTAATGAGGGTATTATTAGTATGCTTTGTTTGTTAACCTAACATAATTAGTAGTCAAAGCCTTTATCTCTTTGCTTTGAGTGCTAAATACAGAAGAAGTTGGGGAATAACCACACAGCATGAGATTTTAAGAGAGTGATAGAGCTTGGACAGCAGTGTCTGTTCCAGTGGCTCCTCTTACGTTGACACCTAGCTAATAAGAGAGATAGTATTTTCTGCCTATTATTTGGCAAGATGGCATATTCTTCTTCTTAAATAAAATCATTTTCAAAGAACCTTTCAAAAAGCATGCTGCACCAAATGTCTCCTTTCCACTCAGAACCTTGTAGGCTTGTGATTAGAACCCTAGAAGAAAGAGAGAGAAATTGATTCTAAGAGTTGCTTAATTATTGAGGTGCATTTTGGTGAAAGAAGGGAAGGTTTGGATAAGAGAAGGGTAGAGGACCACAACTTACCTCCTTTAGAGGAGGACTCTCGTATCCACTGATTTGTTATCCTCTGATTCGGTATCCGCGCAAAATAATTAAATAATGATTAAATCAATTGTGGTCACAAAGGGTGCCACGAAGCAGATCACAGTTGCAAAAGTGTACTGCTATTGATTTTTGGGGTGCTCACAGGGTGTTCACTGTTATCCATGGATTTCGTTATCTACAGGGCCCCCTGGAACCAATCCCCTGTGGATATGCTGGTTCTACTGTATGCTTTTCTGTGCCTTCCCTCATTCTTCCTTTTCCGGCATGAACCAAGACATCTCACTGTGTTCATGCATGCCAACACTAGTAAAGTTTCCCCCTTAGGCTAGGGATGGGGAAAGTGTGACCCTCCAGATGTTTTCAGAAGGCCATTCCCATCAATCCTAGTCACCAGTGCCCGTTGTGAAAATTTATTTATTTATTTATTTATTTATTTATTTACAAGATTTGTTAGCCGCCCCACTACCAAGAGGTCTCTAGAAGTAGTTCTAGAGAAATGACATCTGGAAAGCCATATCTTCCTCTTCCGTGCCTTAGCCAGAGCTGGATGTCTGAGTTTTATAAATATTAGGACCTACTCCTGCTTACCCATACCTTATATTTTCTTCAGCTTGTTCATTCATTCATTCAAAATATTTTTACCCCACCTCTCTCCTTGGAAATGACTCAAGGCAGCTTCTCATAAAGTATACCTGCAAATCCCTTGTGACACTTGGAAAGTTTTCTTTTAACAAACAGTCCATTAAGCGTTTCAGCTGTCATTTAAATGCTGGAGGATAGCTATTCAGGGCTCTGTAACAGGCATAGCTCATGGTTTATAGTGATTCTTATTTAGATAAATTTTTAAATATCTATGTTGCCTTAGAGGCCCTGTTCTAGCTAAGAAGGGGAATAAATATTTATAAAGATTTAAACAAACATAAATTTTAAAATCTAACTGTATATCCAGACACTGAACTCTTTCCTGAGAATCAGGCTATGTTGAGGAAAGCCATCTTGAAAGTATAACCTATTGATCATACCTTACTCCTTTTGCTGAGATAAGAGGTAGATTGTAAGCTAGGAAAGGTTTACCGTTGACATTACCGTATGTGCTCAGGCCCTCCTCTCAGTTTGCAGTGCATCTTGACTTGTTTGTAATTCTGAACTGGTGAGATATTTAACTCTGTATAAACAAGTCTGATAGCTTTGTTCCCTGGAAACAAAGCTGGTATATGATGTGCCATTGGGAGCTCGACAGATATGTCAAAAGTGTGAATATTAAAAAATGGAATCAGGTTTGTCCTTAATCCAAAGTACGGTATCCAGGAAGTGTTAGTGATGGGTTCTGGGTAAGTAGTAACGATTGCATATTCTTTTAAATCTGTGTATCTGTATTACAGTGTTCCCTCGCCCTTTCGCAGTTCATATATTGTGGTCCCAGTATATCGTGGGACCGCAGTATATGAAAGGCAAGGCTCCCTGGGCTAAGCTGGATGCCTCCTCTACTGGCATTGCCCCAAACCTGAGGCCTGGCGTTGCCCCAAATGGGCTTCCGATGGCCTTCCCGGGCCTGTCGGAGGCCCCAAAAGTGCTTTCCAACAAACCGGAAGTGACTTCCTGATCACCGGAAAGCACTTCTGCAGCCTCCGACAGGCCCGAGAAGGCCATCAGTGGCCCATTCGGGGCAGCGCCAGGACTCAGGTAAGTGTAGAGGGCCCCAAGCAGCATCCGCCTATCGCAGATTTTCAGTTATTGCGATAGGCAGGAGAGTTTACTGTATAAGATTAGGGACGCTTTTGTATAATCTGAAAATACATTTATCTGTTATGTATGTTGAAAAAAAAAACAGGGTGGACTCTTGTTACACATTTACACAGGCATAACTCCATCAGTAGATATTTAATTGCCAAATTGCTGCAATAAGTCAAATGTAAGCATTTGGTATTCCATGTTGCTCATATGTGAGTGCATTGCAATAGCAAAGGCTATTGTCTTGTCTTGTCTTGTGCTGTATTGTGTTCTGTATTGTGTTCTGTTGTATTGTATTGTATTTTATTGTATGTATTGCAGCAATTTGCCACTGATGTTTGTGCTCATGGAACAGTGGTGAAAAACCTTTGGCACTTCAGATGTTTTGCACCACAACTTCCAAAACTCCAAACCTGTATTGCCAATGACAAAGGACTGTGGGAGTTGTGGATCAAAACACCTGGAGTGCCGAAGGTTCACCGCCACTGTCATGGAATTATATCCATACTTTGATCATTGATCATTGAAAGGATTCTATACACCAGTGCTTGCGAGCCTTTTAGAGAACGAGTGCCCAAACTGTGATTCAAAACCCACTAATTTTCCACAAAGTGCCAATACAGCAATTTAACCTGAATACAGGTAGCTGTGAAGGTTCAATGTTGGGTGCCCACTAATGCCATAGGTTCACCAACACTGCTATATGCTGTGGCTTCCCATCTCTGGAAACCACAAAACTGTCCATGAAAACAACATAGTTGTTATGTAGCAACATAGTATGTGGTAGTGAGGTGGTTATCTGAATTCTACATTGATACTGTATAGTAAAATCTAGAATTGCCCTCCCAGCTGTTATTCCCAGAGAAGGAGAGAAATGATTCATATCATCTGGGCCTACCATTACATATGCAACATATATGTAATGTGGTTAATTTAACCAGTATAGAAGAATGACTAAAGCATGGAATCAACGGGAATCGCCTTCTTTCATAATGTTCTGCTATGGAGAACTTTTCTCTTAAGAATTTATTCATACTGGCCAGTAGAAACAGCCATATACACATTAGCAGTGTCTGTAAAGACAAACTACGAATATAGTACATAGGAAACACACACAAAAGGCCATAATATGAGTAATTTAAATGGGTAATTGTTTGAACCTTTCCCCCCTAGGAAGTTCCTTTGACATTCCTTTCTCAGGATGTTTCTTTGAAATTCCTTTCTCGGGATTTCCCGTTGATATTATTTCATGATGAAGCCTGAGTATTTTATTATTTTATCTTACTTTTGCTAAAGGTAGTAAAAGCACATGTCTCTGTGCTTCTCAGACAATAGCTGTCCTTCCATGGCTCATTGTGGGAGACTATATACAGGACTTTGCGGTACATATGAAATTCATTGTCTGTCTTTATATAATTGCTTAAATCCAAATGTATATGGTTATATTTCAGTGAGGGGGATTTCCACACTACCTCAGAGGGTTATTGTGAGGATAAAAGGAACTGGGTCAAGTGACTGGCAGAAAAGCAACATAAAAATGAAATGGGCAGTAGATTAAAATCAGGAATATGAATGGAGAAACTTGGATGAGGAAATAAATGTTTATAATATTCACATACACAAATTAAGCATAGCAGTTTATTGGAGCTCTGAAAGAAGGTAGGTAACATTTGGCGAGAGCAGAAGAGAGCCTGTAATCATTAGCGAAGATTGCTAATGTGATTGTGAACTGTGCGAGACTCTGGCTTTGATTGTGAAATCCAGATTTTCAGATGCAGTGCAAAGAAGAGAATTCTCACTTGCATGTCAGTACTCAGAGAGAAAGCTACAGTCAAATAGGTGCCATGTTACTTCAGCCAGGAGTGATTTAACTGAGTCCTTAACTCTTCCATTAAAGTCAGTGGGAAATATTGTCTATGCTGGGTTTATGTCGGAATGCCCTTTCAGAGTTCCTAAGATTGGCAGCTGGGCTGTATTAAAACAAAGCAAGCACTGTGAATTGAGTATTTTAAATATTCATATGCATTTTCCATTTGCAGATGCATTCCTTTGATTCCTTTAATTCAGGAGCACTCACGTTTCTTGACAACTTGCTTGTCTCGCTGCTTTAGCTCATAGTAAAGTGAGAGGAGGCTACCATTTAATTTCTTGACCTCAGTTTCTCCAACTTACCAAGCACTTTTATTCAGAGGAACCTTCCACTCTATTTTGCTTGCTTGCTTTGGGAAAAATTAATCCTTCCTTTCTGTTGGGCTGAGGGTGCAAGAAATTGTGTGTATTTCAGATCTCATGTCATGTTTATTAATAGCCGCAACAGCAGTTGCAGCTTTTAATAAAGACACTATTGTAAATCAGCACTGTGGTTCATAGTCTTAGCTGGTCATTTTGACTTTGAAACTTTTAATGCTTTAGACATGCCAAATTCAGTATAGCGAGGGAGGGGGCTGTGGCTCTGCCCATGACATTAGATTCCAGCTCTCATAATCTTTTACCACTGGACAAGCTGACTGGAGTTGAACTTGTTGTTGGAGCCCAACAATACGTGCGGTTCCACTTCCTCTGGCCTATAGAGGAGAGACAAAATTTGTTGTAGTAACGTGTACCTGGATGGTGGTGGTGGTTGCATGTACAGTGATGCCTTGAATTAAAACCTACAGCAATGCCTTGAATGATTACGATGGTGAGGGAAAAGAAAAAAATTTAAATTTCGCCAAAGGCCTCCCGAAAAGATAGGTTTTCAAAGCCTTTCGGAAGGCCAGCAGGGGAAATGGGGATGGCCAGTATGGGGAAATTTTTAGTTACGAAAATTTAGCCAGATTTTTCGAGTTACGTGGTGCCTTGCTGGGTCGAGGCTGCTGGCTCCTGGATGCCCCAACCCCCAACCCAGCAGGGGGATTAGCAGGTGAGCAGTGGAGTCACCCCTCACCCACTCAGCCCCTTGCTGGATTGGGGCAGCCACTGCCCCCCCCTTGCCACAACCGGGTGGTGGTCACAAGCAGGGGGCAACGGCTTTACTCCTGCCGCTCGGTCTCACTTCAGCCATCTGGATGAAGCAAGACCAGGAAAAGTCATGTGACTGGTTGCAAAGCCTTTCCTGCACTTTAAGGCTTCACAACCAACCAACCACCTTTGCTCTTCACCAAACTGGCTGCTATCCGTTCATCGCTTGCTGCAGTGGGCGAAGGGCAGCCGGTTTTTTGGGGAGCAAAAGTGGCTGGCTGGATGCGAAGCCTAGCGGCTTTGCCTCCCTGCCACCTTCCTCTTTTCAGCTTTTGGGTGCCTGAAAAGGAGAGGAGGGCAGGGAGCTGAAGCCGCTAGGGGAAAGACTGCTTCCTCCCCGGTGCCATAGTTTTGCCTTGCAAGCAGACAGAAGCCCTACAAACAGCATGAGCTGTGGCTTATGCCTGCTTCCAAGGCAAAACCAGGGCATGGGGAAGCAGGCAGAAACCTTCCCAACGCTTGCCACCCCAGCAGGGAGCAAGCGCCGACGGGAAGGGCTGGTGATGGAGCCATCTGGGTGCCTGCCCCAATCAAGCAAGGCAAGGGAAGAGCTTTCCCCTTTTGCTTGGTTGTGGGGAAACCCCCTCAGTCAGCTGGCAGCGAAAGTGATGTTGACAGCTCCACAGCCTTGGCTGCCGGTTGATTTGGGGGTCCTCCCACCAACCCAGCAAAGGGTGGAAGCTCTACCCCTGCTTTGCTGGGTCAGGCTTCCCATAGGAATGCATTGAAAACCAAGTAATCTGTTCCCTTATTTTGCCTTTTTTGGGCCTCTGGAATGGATTAATTGGCTTTCGGTTCATTCCTATGGGAAACCGCATTTTGAATTATGAAAATTTTGAATTATGAAAACTCTGTTAGAATGGATTAATTTTGTAATTCAAAGCACCACTTACTACATTTTTTTGCTTGAATCCCATTCAAAAGTTTATCTGGATGACCCCATTGTTTTTTTTTTCACCGTGAATTTGAATAGCAATCACTCTGATAATTCACCAGCTCTCTCGTATACTGCTTGCTGAGCAATTTAGCTTTTCCACAATTAATTGCCTTTCCTAAAGTTAATTTTGAGGTCTGACAAATACAAGTTAATTTTGAGGGCTGCTTACTTTGTAATTTGACCATAGCTAGTCATTTGTGTGACTGACTTTTCCCATGATACATGCATTACCCCCAAATGGGTTTGGGACTTGGGCTGGTAGAACAGTAGCCCCACCATTCCATATGGTAGGTTACTTTTGAAAACGGGAAAACTTTCAAAGGAGATTGAGGTGTGGCTAAAAGATGGGAAGAAGATTCATCTGCGCCAAGAGAAAGACGTCAATTCCTGTGGGTATATTTAAAAAGAAACCTTACTCCTCTGTAGGAGAGCACTTTGGATCATGGGGCTGAGCACCGTAATGCAGAAGGTCAACAGCACAGGTCCTGATTCCTCAAGGGGGACAATTAGCAAGTCATCTCACCTCACTGGGCTTGATGTGATTTTTTTAAAAGAAGTGAACTACTGTACATGTCTGGTGCAGCACAGGTTTAGTGCCACATTTTCTTCAGATGTAAAAATAGATTGCTTGCCAGCATTTTGTTTTTGTAGAAACAGTTGGATATAGCCATGCAGGAGCTCAGGAACAAAACAGGCAGTTGCAAATAACTATGACTTATATAGTAACCATGGCCATAGGGGAGATTTTTGAAAGTGAATGTTTTACTGGGTTTTAAATGTCACATCCCAATTAACTACTACAAACGTCTGCATAGATTATATGAGGGAAGTGTCGGAGCAATCTGTTTTCTGTATAATGTTTATACTTTGTATTGCCTTTTTTTCAGAAATCGTCTAGACTCTCTGAGGATGACTTCAGGTTGAAAAAAGAACGAGACCGTTTCTGTGCCAATCTCCTGGAGACTGCAAGTGTTCGCGCGAGGAAGGGAGAGAAGATGGAAATTGGAGCCCTTGTCTCAGAGCATAAAAATGTCACCGTGGGGACTTCAACCTGTGCTGCAGACAATCAGACTCACTTATTTTCCCCTGCTGCCAGTCACAACGGACTTAAAGAGAGACACGAATCTTTGGATAGTGAAGTGGCTAAAGAGATCAGGTATCTCGATGAGGTGCTAGAGGCAAACTGTTGTGATTCTGCTACTGATAACCCATTTAATGGGATGACTTCCTCCTCTCCTGAGCCAAGCGTACCTATTGTTGTAGATGGCACGGCTCCATCCGTTCACATTGCAAATGATTCCTCAGCAGTCAGTAAAAGTAACAACACCATAGTTGGTTGGCAGGCCTCTCCCATCACTGAACATAGTGGAATGGATGTAGCGCCTGGGAAACTAAAACCAAATGGCCATTCTCTGGATGTACTGCAAGAGGAACACTGTGACCGTCTTAAAGTGCCAGTGAGCCCATGTTCTTCCACAAGCTCAAGGTCTTCCAGAGATGGAGAAGCAACACTGACCACCATTAAGAAAGAAGCCAAGTTTGAGCTGAGAGCATTTCACGAAGAGAAAAAGCCATCCAAACTTTTTGAAGAGGAGGACCCGCAAGAGAATTACAGAGTGCGTAAAGTGAGACCTTCTGAAGAAATGATGGAGCTGGAAAAGGAAAGGAGGGAGCTGATCCGAAGCCAGGCTGTCAAGAAGAACCCGGGTATCGCAGCAAAGTGGTGGAACCCTTCCCAGGAAAAAACAACAGAGGACGAATACTTGGAGTCTCACAGAAAATACAAAGAACGCAAAGAGAAACAACAGCCATCAATGCCTACGAAGCATGTCTCTTACTCCTTTGAACCCCCTGATCCAGCTAACCTTAAGAAGGAGGATATTGTCACCGAGCAAATAGATTTTTCAGCTGCAAGGAAGCAGTTTCAATTAATGGAAAATTCAGGTCAGGGAAATAACGCAAATGCACCCAAGAGATCAGGGACGCCCAAAATGTTCACCGTCCAACCCTTCTACAAACCAATCGGGCCGTCCCAAATGGATCGTCGAGCAGTCACAGTTAGCAAACCTGTGTCTGGGTGTGAACAAACCATACCAGTTGGCAATAACGATATAACTATTGTAAAAGCTGAGAAGGTCTCTTGCCTCTCAGATGACAGCAGTATTCAAAATATTCCTGGTGACCTAGTGCAAGCATCCTCATGCACTGATCCCATGAAGCCTAGCCAGGCCACCAAAAAGTGGCCAGAGGACACTGAATTCACTAGCGCAAAAGCCATCTTTACTGTGGTGAGAGATGACGAGCAGAGCATACTGGAGCAGTTCTCTAGATCAGTCAATGTGTCTTCTCCTCCAGAGGAGCTAGACTCTGGTTTGGACGAGTTGTCTGTGAGATCCCAGGATACAACTGTTTTGGAAACACTCTCCAATGACTTCAGCATGGACAATATAAGTGACAGTGGTGCCTCCAATGAGACAATGAATGTCCTTCAAGAAAATTCGCTCACTGACTTTTCTTTGCCTCAGACCCCTCAAGCTCACACACCTTCTGAGTGTCAAGGAGAAGGTGTCTCAAAGTCATTCAGTGACCATGGTTTTTATTCTCCTTCCTCGCCCTTGCTTGATTCCATGCTCCTTGATGAGCGGTTGGAACATCAGGCTGGTCTGCTGGTTCAAAATGCCATTCAGCAAGCCATAGCTGAGCAAGTTGATAAAGTCAACTCCAAACAAGCAAAAGATATGTCAGAGCAAAAGAATAGTCTCCTCAGGGAGCAAGAAGAGAGAGACACAAAAGCACTGTACTCAGAAAAACAGCACAATCCAACATTTCAACCACCTCAGGTGTCGTCTCCAGTGCAGGAAAAACAGGGCACAGCACCAAAGATGTCTGCAATCCAGGACTCTGCACTCAGGGAAAAGCAGGCCCCACCGCCATCTCTCACTGTGCATGCCACCCAACCAGCCACTGTGGAGGAAACCAAGCCAGAAGTCAGCTATTTCAGCAAGTACTCGGAAGCAGCTGAGCTCAGGAGCACAGCTTCCCTTCTGGCTATGCAAGAATCGGAGGTGACCGTAGGGCCTTTCAAACTAAGGTCAAAAAAGCAGAGAACTTTGTCCATGATAGAAGAGGAGATACGTGCAGCCCAAGAAAGAGAAGAGGAACTGAAAAGACAGAGGCAGGGCTTGCAAATGACGAAGAGCCCTGTTGCAAAGAGCACACCTCCATTGCCCACCAGAACGGTGACTTACAGAACTGCCCCAGGTATGGATTTCACGTTTTCCCCCCTGAGTCGGCCAAACAAATGTAGACTGTGCCATTTTCAGATTCCATCTCTTCTGTTTTGCCTCAGATTTCCTTAACTAGATGCCTTGCTAGATCAGATTAGAGGTGCTGTTGAATCCCAGGGTCTTGCTTCCAAAACTGCAGCTGCATGCTCACCAGTAGGTCCTCCCCATTTAGTATGTCTCAGATATCTAGTTTTCAGAAGTGTACTGCTTGTGACCTTGGAGTGATAATTTAACCATAGCACTTAATAGCTGGAGATAGAATTCTCCCACGTTTAAGACCATTCTCTGCATGAGACGATGAGGGACTCTTGTCAGTTAATTATTTGAACAATTGCTTTCTCTTGTCTCCCTGGAGGGGAGTTTCACTGGGTGACCTTGTATTCTTGGTCTGCAGGACGGAGGCATCCTGGAATGGATGAATTCCTTCCTTGACTCAATCCATGCAGGAGGATGAACTTAATGGTCACGTTCTACAAGCTCCTCCCAATTTTTATTATCTTGCTTTTGTTCAGAATAGGCCTCTCCTCTTTCTAGCCTTGGATATATTTCTTCTTTCTAGCCTTTTATAATACTACCATGATTCCCTATATTCATTTCAGCCTCCCATGTTGTTGTTTTCTTTCTGTTTGCCTCAGTGAGTAAATCTGACAAAGTCCCTTCAACATCAGTGTCCATGAAGCACACCTGTCTGGCATCTCATCCCAGTTTTGTCAGACATGGGCAGCGGGTGCTTTGTTCTCTGCATCACCACTCTGCAGTATAGCCTCCTGAGATTTAATAGGGTTGCCCACCATTACGTAAGGAGGGGAAACTGATTCAGACTCCGTGAGGAAGGGCTTGAAGTCATTGGCTCAGGATGTCCATCAACAACAGGTTTGCATGGTCCTGGGGAGATGGTGGCTGGGGCTATTTCTCACCAAAACCAGAGTGGGAACCATTCTTAAAAGGCAAAGACTGCCATTCCCTGATCGTCCTTCACCAAATCTCCCCAGAGGGTAACTTCACAGCTTCTATGGCAGGCTGAAGGCAGTAAATTATTTATTATTAGTATTTATTTTGTATATTTCTATACCGTCCATCTTCCAAAGGAACTCCAGGCAGTTTACAACAGGCACATATATCAATACATGCACAAAACAAACAAAAAAACCCTAATAATAAAAGCAACAAGAAAACAAAACAAAACTTAAAAAGTAGCCATTTTGTGGTGCCACTTAATGGCAGCCATTTTAAACTGCCTAATTTTCAGCCTTGTATGCCTCTGGCAATATCTCAGATGTCCCTCTTTAAAGAAGATTCCTTTGTTAACAAAATTAAAGCTGTCCTGCAGTTACTGTTGCAACACCAACATTTTAGAAAGGGAAACATGCCAGTCTTCTGGCTGCTTCTATTTGAGCACAGTGTCCTTCCCTGCCTTTCTGTCCTGGAAATTGCTTCTCCTCCTCCTATGGACATTGCAGATGTGTCCTCAGATGTATACATGATTTGGTCCTCTGCTCAATCTGGGTGGTCAGACAGGGATCCAGGGGACCAGCCAGACTCTGCTTAACAGGAAGAATCTGCCAGAACTTGGTTTTTCAGATTTGATGATTTTTCCCTCCCTGTTGTCTAGTAGGAGCTAACATTAGAATTACAGCACCCTAAAAACCTCTGTCCAAATTCCCATAGATGCAGTGCCTAAGAATTCAGCACAGGGTTCATCTGTGTTCCTTGAGGGAAAGGCATCATGCCAAGAGGCTCCCTTCCTAGTGTCATTTGACAAGTTAGTCAAGGCTGAATGGGAAATGCTACTTTATAGAAAGGAAAGTGCTTCTCCTGCCCAGAAAATTTATTTCTTTTCTTCTCAACCAATGGGGAATTTAAAAGTCCCCACGGTATACACCCCATATTGCAACTATGCTTTCAGAGGCCTCGCCCCCCAAAGAAGGAGGAGATGCAGTGTTTTTCAACCTTTTTTGGGCCACACTTGTTTCATGAAAAAAAAGGAACACCACCATTAGAAAATGTTAAAAAATTTAATCTGTGCCCTATATATAAAGTAATTTTTCAATTTTTCCCCACGGCACACCAGGCCTTCACAAGGTTATCAGGACCTGATCCTTCACAAGGTACAGGAGGTTTCGACATTAATAATTAGACCTTCAAATTCCTTACTAACATACAGTGGACCCTTGTATAACAGTTTGTATAACATAAAATCTGTACAACAAAAAAAATTCTGGAGATAGGGGAAATTTGCTTAACAGAATCACCTATGGGGCAAAACTGTACAATTTAAAAATGGGATTATTCTGTTTTCAATGCATTCCTATGGGAAATTTGTATAAAGGAAAATTTGCTTAACATAATTTCATTTGGAATGAATTAATTCCTTTATACAAGGAATACCTTTATACACTGTACTTCTATGTTATGGGTGGAAGATAACTCTTGGCCTTAATGCCAAAATAATTAAATTAATTAAGGCAAGGAACCTGCATAATTTCATTGCCTTTCTTGCTGATACCATTTAGGAATCCTTGACATTTGCTGCGAGATCTATTGCTGTAGCTGCTGTGGTTTCCAGATCCCAGTGGATCAAACACTGGAATGTCAATATGTCTTCCAATTCCAATTGGCTACAGTTCCCTACAAAAGGATCCAACTTTGGGGGGGACCATGCTGTCTAATGTGTTCTATTGGTGACTCAGTAGAGACCGCTTTAATTTTTATTCCCCTTGGGTCAGATCTAGATTTGAGTCCAATTTCCAACCTTCAGGCCCTGCCCAGAACCAGTGGCTCAGCAAGCCCTTTCCAAACCCCCAAGCAAAATTTCTGACAGAATTTATCTCCAGAGGGGTATCTTTCCATTATTCTTTCCATGTAAGAAAAGACAAATTCCAGGCAGTAGGTGCTATAGACCATATCAGGGATGATTATCTTATAGACCAGACTCACAGGAATAGATGCATCTCCTCTCCAGTCTCAAGGAACAAGAAGAAGTTAGCAATTCTTTCACAAGGGATCTATGATCTCCTCAAGGTTGGAGCAGTGGAGTCTGTTCATCCTCATGGGAGTCTGCTCCAAGAGAAACAGTTCATATACACCTGTGCTCAATGTCAATTTTCTAAAGAGATTTGTGACACTCACAACATTCAAGATTGAGTGTTTAAAATGTCTTCTAAAGATTCCTTATCTTGGGAACTACATGACTTCTGTAGATCACAAGGTGGCATACCTACATCTTTCAATCAGACATTGTCACAGGCATTTCCTGCAGTTCATCTTTGGTCATCCCTATTTTCAGTTTAAAGCTGAAAGATCCTTTAAAGATCCTTTTGAGCGCCATGAATATTTACTAAGTACTGGTATCCTTTGTTTGCATGCACAATGTTCAGGTTCATCCTTACCTGGACAAGCTGATCCTTTTTACTCTTACTTTCTCTGGTGCTCAAAAGGATCTTTAAATGACCCTGTCTTTAAACTCCTACTTTCTCTGGAGCTCAGAAGGATCTTTAAACCGCCCTCTCAGGTCACGGGTTCTTCATTGACTCATCCAGGAGTCATCTGGTTGCAGTCAAACACTTAGTCTATCAGCTGGCAATAGTCTTTCTAGCCCTGGAGAGTATGCTGAAAAACAGAGAGGAGGCGAAGCCTTGGGTAGTGCACCAGAATTACTGTGCATGCAAAGAAAGAATGCCAGTTGTTCCCTTAATCCCATTGTCAGTATGAGAGAAGCTGAATGCTATTAAATCAGTGATTAGTTAACATGTACATTTGAGACTTCACTTTGCTGTCAATAGCACAGATATGTTGGGCCCAATCCAGCAGTGTCTTGTAGACAACATTTTAAAGCCAGTGTTCAGTTTATAACACGAGTGGTGCCAAACCACAGGGTGCCTTGTCCAATATTCACCTTCTTTGAATCTGGTAGTAGACGAGGAGAGCCTTCGAGGGCTGTAGGAAGAAGTTTCTCAGGAAGTCAGGCCCTTTGTAGCTTCTGCCAGGCTCAGGTCAAGATCCTGGGCTAGAAATTTAGCAGTACATATCATGGAAGCTAAGTCTCCCTCTAAGGCAGTGGTGGCCAAACTTCAGCCCACCAGATGTTTTGGACCACAACTCCCACAGTCCTTTGTCATTGGCAGTACAGGCTTGGAATTCTGGGAGTTGTGGTCCAAAACCTCTGGAGGGCTGAACTTTGGCCACCACTGCTGTATGGCATGTGTGTGCCCTCCACTGCACTCCTCCCCTGCACACCTGCAGCGATCAGTTTTATATTGATTGCAACAGAAGTTGCAAGGGGAGTAAAGTCACGCAGGCAAGGAGGAAAACCCCTGCCCAGCAGGACTGAACTTCACAGGGAATGTTGCAGAGAAATATCTGTTGCAAGTATGATAGGTTAAGAAAAGGGGCATTGGAAGTGGCAAAGAATTAAGGGGGAAATACTATTAGGGTTTGGGTGAAGAGGGCAATTTAGAGAAAAAGAGAGAAGAAAGGATGGATGCCTAGAGAAAACAATGAAGGTTTGAAAGCATTGATTGAAGTCGGTAACCTGCTTCCCAGAGAGTTCATGAGAATCAAACCTCAGCCTTTCAATTTTTATAGCTTTGCTTTAGTTAATTACTTTCCTAGAAAATGATGTTTAATGGGATTTTCGAAGATGCGACTATATTAGTCTGTGCAGGCATATCTTATAAAAGAGGCGGGGAGAGATTGTGGTACCTTAAAGATTAACTGCTATATTTCAATGAGAGTGTTCGTGGATCAAGTTCATTCTCTGAGCCAAGGCATAGCATGGGGGTGGTGGGGGCACAAGGGCAGTCACCCTGGGAGCAAAATTCCAAAAGCAGCACCAGGTAGTGTCAGTGCCAGTTCTCCTGTACCATCTCTTCCTCCTCCTCTTCCAAGTTAATGTCCGGCTCACTGCTCTCTCCAAATACATTCTCCAGTGCTATGTAAACCAGATGTCTCATCTGTTAACACCAGGAAATTCCTAACAGGATGTGACTGATGCCTCATGGCAACTGTAGCTTTCCCTAAGCTCTCCATTTATGATCACATTAGCATTCATGAATAAATAGTTGCTTCCCATGGTCAGAAAGCAGACTGCAAATTTCCCTTTTGTTACAGCTTCCGTGTCTTAGAATTCATTGACAACAAGTAGATATGAGTAAAGAATTCCCTTTTAGACTCCATATAGGTTTTTAAAGTAAAATCTAAGCAGATGGTTACATTAAAATGTGAGAATGGCTGCTTGTAATTTCTACAGAAGCCCTGTGAAAATGGATAGGATATTTTGTGCACACATGCAGATGCGCACACGTACACACACACATGTTTTATTGTACCATTGTTATGGTATAGATACATTACAGTGCATTGTGCCTAACAATTGTCTTAAATGTACTCCCACATCTATAGCAGTTGTTTGTTTATATACTGCAATTCTCTCGGTGTGAATACAGAAAGTGACTGTGTGTTC
This sequence comes from Phrynocephalus forsythii, assembly GCA_029282475.1. Taxonomy (NCBI): domain Eukaryota; kingdom Metazoa; phylum Chordata; class Lepidosauria; order Squamata; family Agamidae; genus Phrynocephalus; species Phrynocephalus forsythii. Next base: position 18,807,163 of record JAPFRF010000004.1, read on the forward strand.
CATTTGTGGAGACAAAGTCCAAGGCTGATTATACCTTGATTGGCCCATCAAAAAGTCACAAGTTAGACCAGTTTTCATGTTTTCCAGAACTCTCCACTAAGCAAAAACAGTGTGAACTTTGAAGCTAAGGCAGATGATTCAAAAAAATCTTCCCCTCTGTAGATAAAAATCTGGTCCTCTCCTGCAGTTTCATCAGCTGCCTTGGGTGAGACACATAGTAGAAGTAGCTCTATTTGTTAGATTAGACAGGCACACCCAAAGACATATCTCTATCCAGTTAGTTTAAAATAGAAATATAAACTATGAGGGAGGCCATGAAGGAGATGAAAGAAAGGATAAGCCAAAGAAGCAAGGGGTTCTTTTGAGCAAATGGCAGGTAGAAAAACGTACACTGTCCTTCAGATGGGAACCCGAATTAAGGAGCTACGGCAAAGTGCCACTGTTAAGAGGGTGAAAATGTTTTACTTTATTAATGTTACTTCATCCAATACCTGCCTCCCAGCAGAATTATTCCAAATGGTGAATAGCTTGCTGGGGCTGGACTCAAAAAGGATGAATGGAGCTCTCTGTCAGTGTGTGAAATTCCTGTGTATATATAGTGTTAAAATAATTAAGCGAGGTGTAGGAAAAAGTTGCCTTGAAAATGAAAGTGCTTTTAAAATCGAGATTGCAAAAATAAGTTACAGGCCATACCTTCATAGGCAACTATTAAAAATCTAAAAAGGAACATTGCAAGCATTCGAGTGCAGTCAATCACCCTTCTTCAAAGCAGGTCCCAGAAGTTCAGACATGGTGAAAGATGTTCTTCACCAGGAGGTTACTATTAAAGTCCTTATTTAGATGATGTTCTTAAAATCCATGGCTAGATGTTGTTGTAGCCAGGACAGGATTCTTGTGGAGGCAAGCAGGGCAGTTGTAAAAGGCTGTTTCTTAAGTCACACCCCCGTTCTTCAAACAAAGAAACATGGGTCATATACCACCCCCCTCTCCCTTACCCAGCTCCATTTGGCACTAAGAGACACACAGATCTATTTTGGCCTGGCGGGGGGGGGGTGTTGATACAAAGGGCCCATGTACTTCATTCTGGGTTAGTTTGCCTAGTGGTTGCAAAGCAGTTAGCCTGCTTTCCTGCCAAGTAGCGTTCCTGATAATCCAATGTGTTTATGTTGCAGTGTGTAAATGTGAAGGTGGAGTTTGCAGGTCCTATTGCTACAGTATTCTGGCATTCCTGGACCTTGTAGCTACAATATCCTTGTTTTACACTATTTCAATGTGAAAGACCTTTCTTCCTCCAAGCTCTGCAGAATTTTCATCTAAACCAGTGGTTCTCAACCTGTGGGTCCCCAGATGTTCCTGGACTGCACCTCCCAGAAGTCTTCATCACTAGCTGAGATGGACAGGATTTGTGGGAGTTGCAATCCAGGAACATCTGGGGACCCACAGGTTGAGAACTATTGATCTAAACCATGATGTCATCATCATAATGGCAGCTTGCTAGATTTTAAATTATACATCCTTGGAGTTAAAGGAGATGCACCAACAATATAATTCCATATTGATTTTTTTCATGGCTTGAAAAACGAGTGTTGACAGATTAGGTGGGGAGGTGTGAATATCTGAAAGAACTATAAGTTCTATAGGAGATAAGATACGTATACACAAGAATGCTTCATACCCCTTTGGGCACTAGACATCAAAGAACAAAGGTTATGCTGCACTGCAGCAGACTTCATTTCCAAAAGCCATCAATAAAAACCAACATGGATGTATGTGTATTGAAAATTCCTCTGTCAACAGGGGTGGGAGACTTAGGCACAATCTGTCTCCCACTTATCATGCTGCCCTTTCAGACAAATCAGAACCACTTCACACCTCTATCAGAAAGGACACTATAACGACCCATACTTATTGGGCCTTGGGAAGGGTAGCATAGGTGTGACTTTCACACACACCTTGTCATTGTCCATCTAAGGAACCTATTCAGAGCAGGGTCAGGTGAAAACAAGGTGAACTATAAATTGGAAGTCTCCCACCAACTTTTCTCAGACTGAGCAAGCCACTTGGATGAGTAATGAAATGTTTCGATCCCATAAGAAAAAAAATCCAGTTGCCATGACTCAACGCCCAGATAACAATCAACATGGATTTTCCTTCATTGATTCAAATTGGTTTGGCTGAATGAATATTTCAGATTACTTTGTGTGCGTTCTTATTGTGCTAAAGGATAAGAACTGCTTTTTACTTTATGTATCTTATTCTTAAGAACTTGAATTTTAGAGATGTAGTTCATGTTTTTACATGTGCCTTTTTAGGTTATAACATCTTAATTTTTGGATTCCAGTATAATTATAAATTACAACTTTCAGAATTATAATTTCAAAAGAGGTCTGAGGATTTCTTGATCTGGAAAGAGATGCATTGATTAGAGATGTGCACGAAACCCCTTGTCTGGTGGTTTGTGCCAGTTTGGCCATTGCCTCCACAGCTGTTTAGAGGTCCAGTGCCCCAATCTATCTAGTGGGTGCCCTCTCAGGGGCAGTGCCCAGAGGAGGCAGGGCACGGAATGCTCAGGCACTGCCCATGAGTGAGCTCTGGCCGGCTGCAGGTAGAGTGGTGAACCACAGAACAGCTGTGCAGTTATCAGACTGAACCAGCATAGAAGTCTCATGGTGATCATCAAAAGTTACATATAATCTGAATGGCAGGCCTATTTCTCAGTTGCCTTACTTTAATCATTCTGCTTCTTGTCCAATTTCCCCGAGTTAAAAAAGAAATAACCTAAAGCCCATGACTGCCCAGCAAAGGCTGGATTTTTCATTGTTTCTCCTTGCGTTAATGTCATCTTTTTGATGTTTGTAGTTCCCGCCATATTATCTGTATCTGTAAGACTAGCAATGTTTGGGTGGTCTCTCCTTTAAAAGGGACCTTTGTAATAAGGCAGCAAATGTAGGAATTGATGCAGCCATTGCTAACCAATGCCAAGGCTTAACACTGATACAGAGATCAACTAACTGAATGATCGTTTATGAAACTCGGGTGTAGTAGATAGATTAGCAGAGTAGGATTCAGGAGACTAGATTCAGGTCCCCACTTAGTTTCATGGGTGTATATGTGTGTGTATGTTAAGAATATCGCCTTCCAGATCTTGAACCGGTAACATTGAAAAGTAAGAAGTTGTGTATTATGGAATGCAGAACTATTATTAAAGAGAGCAAACACTGTTGTTGTGAATTGTGGGATAAGCAGGATGGAAATATTTCTAAAATTGTCACATGATTTCTTGTAGTGCTCTAATTATTTTTAGCTATTCTTCAGTAGAAAGTCCTTATTAGCATAGACCGATTTAATCACTTGGGATTTGATGAGTCAACATTTATAGAAGTTCCATTGATTAAATAGATCTGCACTAATCATGACTTACTAGTGCATTTCAGACATTGAGATTCTATAATATTATTATCTTCTAAAGTAGACAATTCAATTCCAAAACTAGTCTTCCTTTGCTTTTCAGTTAGGCAGCCATCATCAGGCAATAGCTGGAATATTGTCAGAGCCACTGTCTTGGTCCATTGCTGGCTGGCTTCTGAACATCTACTGCTGACAATATTGTGTAATATTGGTAACTTAACCCAAGGGCATTTATAGCTCCTAGTACTATTTTAGGGCAAAGAACGTAGGTTAAGCATCATGTTAATATCAGTGGAGAAAAAATAATCAGCTGCGTAACTCTGTCCCATTTAAATTGGTGGCATGTAAATTGATCTAACCTTGGCTAGATTGTGCCCAAACATAAAGACAGTATTGGCAGAGAGTAGCATGCACTCTCTATACAACTTGAGGCCATTTGTATTGAGCAAGGCCATGCATTGAATTTTCTGGGGAGGCCCATCTTCTTGTTTCCTTTGTTGGATAATCAGAATAAAATAAATGTCTGGCAGTAGCTGTGATTTGAACAGTTGATCACGTTTTATAGTAAAGGGTAGTTGAGATGTCTTCAGTTTTCTGCTACCAAATAGAGACTGTACAGGTTGGATGGTCCCCATTGTCCTCTACAAATGATGGTTGATTTTAGTTAGAACTTTGCTTAGTGCATATCTAAAAGCTCTCCCATTACTGCAGCCCTTTCCACTACACCCCTGACCTCTAGTGGCCACAGGCATGATGGCTTATCAAGGAAGTTGCTGTCAGCTTTCATGCCTAGGTGGAAAAGCTTTGTGTCCATGAGCAGTAGTGGCGAACCTTTGGCACTCCAGATGTTTTGGACCACGACTCCCAGAATTCCAAGCCTAGATTGCCAATCACAAAGGACTGTGCGAGTAGTGGTCCAAAACATTGTAATCCTGCTCAGCGTCAGGGCCCATGGCTATAGCTGGTATAGTGGGAGAAATCCCCATTAAAGTAAATTGAAGGCTTTACCTTAAGTAAATTGCAGACACAGAGGGCCCAATCAAAGTGAGGACTACAAGATGAATCAAAGGTTTTTGGTTTTGTTTTAAAAATTGATGGGATGGATGCAGGGATCCTGGCCTAGCTCATGAGCTGTAGTTTGGTCATTGGAGTACAGTAATCATATTTAGGAAACAATAATTCACCATATTTTTAGACCAGCAGAAGCCTATAGTGGTGTTTCTGCTATGTGACACAACCAGTATTTTATACTGTGGGCAGCTGCCATCCATTTATTGGGAATTAGTATTGGGAAAAAAAACCCATAACGTGCCTCATTTCCCACATTATCTTCCTGGGAAACAGGATGAGGGAGACGGGTCTGTGATTAATGTTTCTTTCATCATCAGAATGGTATGGATGGATGATCTTACAAGGATGTATGTCAAGGTCAATGTATCCAATAATGCAATTCAGATATACTTCAGTACATATGAAACCCTGTCCTCTGCCCTTCCTATGTGTCTGGGCAGAGCTTGGAGGAAACTTGTCAGAACAAGTGAGTTACTTGTAGTGAATTCCTTGTCATAGTCACGAGAGCATCATTAAATCGCATCGTGACGGCTTTGGAGCGAGATATAACATCAGTGTCTTTACAGTATGAATGTTATATAGTTACCACTACAGTAACCTCCTGCCGATCGCGTGGGTTAGGGACCCACCCCACCCGCGATGCAAGAAAATCCGTGATATGTGGAAATGGGTGGGGGGTGGGGGTGGCGATCTTACCTCCTGCCGCTGTCCACCTGCGTGTCCCGAGGCCTCCCAGCCTCGAGGCTTCTCGGGGTGCATGGGAGGGCAGCACGGAGCGACCCGATCGCTCCCCATCACCCCCCTGCGCCGCCCCGAGGCTTCTCAGGGGTGCATGGGAGGAGGCTTCCCGCTCACCCCCGGGCCCTGCTTGGGGATGCGGGGGGCAGCACGGAGCGACCCGGCCGGCCCGCCACAGTGCAGGTACTGCGATCCCATGATGTAGCAGGGCCGCAGTACCTGAACCGCGAAATGGCAGGGGGGGGTCACTGTACCTTAATTTGTTTTGTATCACAGGCCAGTGGTTTTTAACCACCTTAAAAAGTAATTATTTAACATAGTTTTGAATAACAATATCAAGTGTTCCCCTTATAACATTGTGCAGGTAACTTTCGAAGCGCCTCTATTGGACTAATTTGCTTCTAGTCTACGTAGATAGGCATCGGGAACCAGCATAGCCCCTGAGAGAAGGATAAGAGCATAGACCTTACTCTCTACTGAAAACCTATATATAAAAAAATCTAACATGGCTCCTCCAAACAAAGAACTAATTGTCTGACTTACAATTAATTTCCTAGTCCATACTGATGACATCCCTTTTGGAAGTGTGCTGGTATGTGTTTTCGGAATCTACTTGCAAGCCTGTTGCCTAGAGAAGGACGTTCTGATTGGGTCTTTGCAGGTAAAATAGAGAAGATCAAGCCACCTCCATCCCCAACGGCCGAAGCTCCCCCCTCGCATTTGGACTCAGCCTCAGATGAATCTGGAGGATCCCAGAGGCCCAAGAACTTGATGCAGACTCTTTTGGAAGACTATGAAACCCACAAAACCAAGAGGCGGGAGAGGATGGATGAGAGCAGTGTAAGCATTTTCTGTTTCTCCCATGCCATTCTTTGCATATGGAAGGATTTCTCAGATACTGTAGGTGACTGGTTGAATGACTGATGATTTGAGTGTTTTCCTTCCATGAATCCAGCATAAATGGAAATGAGGAAAAGCACACTGCCAACCCTAGGTTTACATCAGAACTCTGTGTTCTGTTCTAAAACAGACCTTTTCAAATAGTAACTCTTTAATTTTGGGGGTTTGTGCAGAGGTGGCTAAAGCAGGCTTAGTTTTCTGAACTTTTGGAGCGCTCGGGAGGTGACTGAACTGGGGATGTCTAGTGTGAAGCATTTGATCTCTCCATGAGGGGTTAGTCGTCCCTACCAAAGTTGAAGCTATTTGCTAAATGGGAAGTAAAAACTTCTCCCTCCTTCAATCTACTTTTGCCAGGTATAGAAATCAGCTCCTGCAGGCTTAGAGTCCTAAATCAGTTCTTGCCCAAACAAGAGCATCCACTGCACTTCTGGAGTAAGGTTCCCCACTGCTCCAGCTATGAACCCTTCCTGCATGGGAGTGCATGAGGTAGCAGGACCCCCATATCCATGGGGGATAGCTTCCGGGCTCCCCTGTGGATAATGAAAACCACAGATAAGAGCAAACGCTATTTTGGGGCTCCAAAAAACTGTTTGCAACAGTAGCTTGCTTTGTGGCTGCTGTTTAACAGTAGCTTGTTTTTGTGCCATTGAATTATTTATTTATTTTTGCTGCCAACCACAAATAACTGAATCACTGGCTACAGAAGCAGCAGATATGGGGGTCTTACTGTATAGACCAGTGATGGTGAACCTTTTAAAGACCAAGTGCCCAAACTGCGATTCAAAACCCACTATTTTTTCGCAAAGTTCCAATATAGCCATTTAACCTGAATACAGGTGGCTGTGAAGGGGTGATGTCGGGTGCCCACAGAAAGGGCTCCGAGTGCCACCTTTGGCACCCAGTATATATACACCCGGTTCACCAACACTGATATAGACTTATTTATGCAGTGCAGAAGGGAGAAAGTTTGGTAATGCCAGCATGGTCATTAAAGATCCACTGAGCTAGTCTCACAGCTTATCTGATGGGCAGTTTTACTATCAGGTACAGTACTGACCCCCTGCCCCGTGTCATTTCCTGAATTGCTATCCTGGGGCTAGCCTACAATGTGGTAATACACAAATGAAATGCTATAGGGGGCACTATTCCTTGCACAATCATTGGTGATCAACTGTAGGAAATTAAAGAAAAAGTAACAGTAAAATGGCTTCCTGTCAAGGCACGGGGACTTCACAGATGTTATTTTGACAGGCATCTGGGCCTAAATGCTTCTCGAGAAGTTATGTCTCAACGTAAACACTTCTCAAGGACTTCCTCTGAGGCATGTTTTCCTCACTTAAACTCATTAATCCAGATTATGACATTATGAGGGAAGCAAAACAAATGGCATATGTGTTTGGCATCCACCATACAGAGCAGGCATTTTCTTCCATGCTTCAAGTATGTTAAAAAGAAAGTTTTCTTTCTTTCTCTATCTGCCCTTTCTTTCTCTATCTATTAAGCCCCCCCCACCTTAAAAATTGGGAAAGCAATACATTTATTTGTTACAAAATTCAGTATATACATAGTCAAATGGTTAGTGGCAAATACCTGTAATCCATTCTAGAATTGACCATTTTGCTTTTCTGAGCAGGTTTAAAAAATCAAGGCCACCTCACCTAATAAACTGTGAGATAAATACTGTACAATTTTGTCATTTAATCTGAGGTTCCTTTCTTTCTCTGTTCTTTGTACTAATGATGATTTTTTCCCTTTTGCCAGTACACCAATAAATTACTGTCTAACAAGGTTACTTCTGAGGTACTTTTCAAGCCTTTGCCTTAACATTGTTTTTGCATGAGGACATTGAAGTGCATGCTACCACTGCTTGTTTCCCATCACTGCTTTGCATAACCATTGGAGTTATGGCTTGCGACAAAAGTCCTTCCGTTTTATTTCATGTTTGGTTTAATATCCCCTGAGATAAATTATTGATTGGATTCCAGAATTCTTTATGCCTGGAGTAGATAGGTTAAAAGGAATGGGACTGGAGTTAGTCATGGCTCAGTCCCGTTGATTTCTTTCCATACTCCTGTCTCGTAAGCTGATTAAGGTACTCTCATATAACAAGTGGTTTGTTTAACAGAAAATGCGCTTCAATGAAAAAAAAAATCCAGAGATAGGGGGAAATTGCTTAACAGAATCGCCCATGGGCAAATCCGTACAACAGAAAAATTGTCGCGATTAGGGATTAATCATTTTTCAAGTGTATTTAAAACTCGTTTGTCTGACTGTGATAATGCTAGAATCTAACCATAATGCTGTTCAGCCAAAGTCACTATACTATAAGGTAAAGGTAAAGGTTCCCCCCGCACATGCATGCTAGTCGTGTCCAACTATAGGGCCAGTGCTGATCTCTGTATTCAAGCTGAAGAGTCAGTGTTGTGCAGATCCATGGCCACATTCACTGTACTATACGTGCACTTCATACTGATTGCTCAGAATGGCCTGACGGGCCGGATTTGCCCCCCCCCCGGGCCGGACTTTGAGCAGGCCTGCTCTAGAGCATGTGCAGAGTGCAAAAATGGATTTTTATACCAATTAAATAAGTCTGGGATAAAAACAGATAAATTAGAAAGGGGGAGGGTGGCAACATCATTAACAACATTGATTCAGTAGGGCTGTCAAGTGGCCAACCTGGCTGTTCCCTTACAGGTTTTCCTCCCACTTCTTTTTCTTTATTTTCCAAGATGTCTTTGAACTACCATATTTTTCCGTCTATAAAATGTCCCCATGTATAAGATGACCCCCACTTTTCCAACCCAGAATTACAGTTTTGCAACTATGCGGTTCTCTCCTCAGCTTACTGCCGTGTATAAGATGACCCTCTGTTTTTAGTCTTAACAATTTTAGACAAAAAGATAGTCTTATATATGGGGAAATACTGTAATTTGTGGGATCTAACATATTCCAGGTACAAAGTTTCTTTCTTTTTACTTAATCTTTTATTACATGTTTCCATGCTATTATTTCTGTTGTTTTCTGGAATTGCTTAGAAATTTGATCTAAAAAGCAACTTGCATATCTGCTTTTTATTTTATTTTAGAATGAAACACAGGGATATCTTGAAAACAATTGAAAATCTTGCTGCTTGTAACATAATTTTCATCTGGGTGTTTCCTCTAGGGAAAACCCTAAATATTTGTATGTTTATGCTTTTGGTGGATGCAGTTCTAATTTGCACTTCCCTTTCAAACCATACATGTCGAGATTGATTAGGAATCATATGTAACACTAGGACAGTGGTTCAAAACCTTCCTAATGCTGCGACCCTTTAATACAGTTCCTCATGTTGTGATGACCCCCTTGACCTGCTTGGAAGAGGCCACAAGCCCCCTTGGGCAGGCCACTGCCACAAGTGCCACGGAGAACTTTCTGCTACAGGCACCCTCAGCCAATCACAGCCTCCGGTGCCATTGAATGGCATGCCCCCCAACCTATCAAACTGTAACTCACTCCCCCCCTTCCTCTCCTCCTCCTCCAGACCCAAGCCATTTTTGCCCTTTTCTTCACTGGCTAAACGTGGGAAGAAAACGTGATTTTGTTTTATCATTTTCAGTGGTTTCCAAATGATTGAGCGCCTAGCTACTGGATGAGATGGAACTTACCAGAAAAAGCTCTAGGGCTGTGGCACAAAAAAGCAGAGGGGAAAAGGAGGAAATTAATGGCAAACTCGTCCCCACAAATCTTTCTGGCTCAGGTAGAATTGGACTCCTTTAGGTAATCAAAATACAGAATGTGTCAGTGTTCATTCTGAACATTTTTCACAGGCCTTGGTAGAAAGACTCTATCATTTCTGGTCCAGTCTAAATTGTGGTGAAGTGTTGATACCCTTACTTAAATCGAATGCCGAAGCCCCATCTTGACCAATAAAGTCCAACGTCCAAATTTCGTATAAGGTGATATGTTTAATTCTAATCATCCTGGTCTTTAATTTGGATCCTGGACTTCATTTAAATATGAAACTTTTAAATCTGAGGAAGGACATAGTTGGCAAAAGGCCTTTTAATTGTGTCCCAAATATCAGAGTATTTGTAAATCCTCTTTATAACCTACCTGGCTTTTATGCTTCGTTGTCTTTCTTAGGGGCTTCCTGGTCATTCTTCATCATCTCCAGTGTTCATCCAGGAACATCCTTTATAACTTATGGACTTGTAAAAAGCAGACAGCCTGCTGGAGTGCACTTGACTGATACTTGTGTCGCTATATTTGTTCTGTGCCTAGACAATTTATGAGTTGCCAAGCAAGTACATATTCATGACCAGGGATTTTTGTTTTATGATATTTTATGTTAATTATAACCAGCATATCTCAGAATTGTATACATTTACAATTACAAGGTTTATTTTAAAATCCTTTACTTTTCAAAGTTACCGTATATTTTGGGGTATGGGTGTGTTTATTTTACTGGGCTATTCCTGTGATTTATTAATGGATATGGTGCTTTAAAGGATTGGCCTGCATAACGTCCTATTCTGTATATCAAAATGGCCAAGTTTGTTTCCAGCACTGCAGGCAGTAAAGGAGTGGCATTTAAAAAGGCTTCCTGGTGAATAAAGAAATTTCAGTCAGTTCACACTCTTATTAAAGGATTTTTTACTTTGTTCTATGGGAATTGAAAAGGTCCTGCCATCATCACATCATTGTTGCAAGAAGTATTGAGAATGCATTTCTGAAAATGGTTGTGGAGCTCAGTGGCCCCAATGTTGTGGACACGACCCTTGGAACTCCAGGGTTCTAGCTAGATGCTTAGCCTACGCTCTCCACTAGCTATTTTTAGACATAAAATCTACTTCTCGCTCGGTGCAAAAAACCCAACATGCACCATGCAATCTAGTTGAGACATTTTAGTGATACGTGGTTTCCCTTGCTACCACAGTTAAAATTTCCCAACTGTACTTAAGGGCCAAGCTATACATTCCAAGAATGATAATAAGGCAGTGCTGCTTAAATGAATAAGTATTGTACTTTAATATTATGTCCGCAAGTGCAAAGAGTTGCTGGTATTACATCCTCCAGTGCAAGTATCTGAACTGCAAAGGATTGTGTACGAAGGAGAAATCAGCTCTCTCTTCATCCTTCTGGATTCTGAACTTTAGTCAACAAAAGTCCAACACTGAAACCAGCCCTGATTAATACCTTCAACTGGACTCTTCAGAAAAGGTAGCAGTGGAAGCCTCTTTTGAAGCAAAAAACAAAATCAGAAACAGACATGGCTGAGTAGATTCTGATACAGCAGATGTGTCTGCAGGCATGAATTGTACTACACATAAATCCATAGCCTTGATGGTCCCGTAATACTTTTAATACTCTTAAAATGGCCGAGCTGGAAGGGACCCTTATGTATCATCAAGTCCAGCCCTTGTGAACTTCCAAACCTGACTTGTGTAGTCAAATAACTATGAGCCCTTTTACATGACCCCTAAAATCCGCTGCAAAACACTTGCAGATCTGGAGCATAAAATTGTTTTCCCACCAGCAGCGGACTTTAAAAAAAATAAAGTACATCCACGCCCACTTAAGCGCGCCCCAGCACACTTTACAAGTACCTGGTCTCCGGAGGTAAAAATGTTCCTATGCAGATTGTAAAGCGGTGGGTGCCGGGCTGTCCTCACCTTCTGTTTGTTTTTGTTGGCCCTGCCGCCCCTTTATCAGACAGGAATCCCTACGGGGCTGCTCCAACGGCAGGTGGAGGTGAGGCTGCATTTTTCTCCCTCCCCTCAGCACAGACAGAAGCAACAGAGTGCGGAAGGGTGGGAACACAGGAAGATGAACAAAACCCACATGATATCTGGCTGGGGGGATCCGAATTTAAGCTCCCAGCGGATCTTAGGGGTCGTGTAAAAGGGCTCTAAGCCACTGAGCAAACCAGTGGTTATGTGTTGTGCCTCACTTGTGTAAGTGGAATATAGCAGAACTACAAATTTACAAATAGTTGAATACTTCTCAGTAACACAGAATGACAGTTTTGCCAGCAGAAGAGAGCTATGATAAATAGCTCTCAGAGGTATCCCTCTGGATAAATTCTAGTCGTTGTCTAAGGCATGTACATTAAAGGCCTCTTGGTTTTGCTTTGTTTTTTCTTTCTTTCTTTTTCTTTCTTTTTTTGCATGGTTTTATTACTATTTTTTAAAAAAATATTGGTATTCTAAATTATGAACATGAGTGTTAAGACCAGTTTTAAAAGAAGATTGCTAGTAGCACATAAAGCTTGGACTGAACGTGTTTCCTGGGATGGGGATATGGAAGAAATGCTGTACTGTATGTGGTTTGGGGTTTTTCTGTGGATGAAATGCTCCCTTGTGTAGAAAAGGTTGCAACTCGCTGGTTCTCCCTTAGTCCTGATGTTGCTTGTGTTTCATGTTGAGATTGTGTTTAATCCAGATACTTCTGTCGCATGTGGTTGCTTTTTCATTGACATGCTTAACATCATGCATCACACTTGGAAATGTAAAAATAATCTATGCTTCAAGTAGTTTCAGATTTTAGCTGCTGTTGATTTTCAGGAGAAAGAAATAGACTATGGCAAGATGAAATGTAGTCCACCGACGTCTGTTGATGTCATCATTTGAGTTTGCACAGAACTTTGTTGGCTACCCTTTTTTGGGGATAAAGGTAACCCAATGAATTGTATTCTTTCTTTCTTTCTTCTTCTTCTTCTTCCCCATTCCACAGGTCCTTGAGGCAACGCGCGTGAGCCGCAGGAAGAGCGCCCTTGCTCTGCGATGGGAAGCGGGCCTTTATGCTAACCGGGAAGAAAATGAATAATTCCCTTGGCAAGACGAGAGGGTTGTCCTTGGTTTGTTTTTTAATGGCAGAGATTGAAAAACCAAATAGGAAAACTAAGTTTTATTTTTTTTTAAACAGGGCATCATTTTAATCTGATATTTATTACAAATGTACCAGTCTCTGTGATCCATATCGACAGATACAGTTCATATATAATGTGCTGTGTGTGTGTGTGTGTGTGTGTGTGTGTGTGTGTGTGTGTGTGTGTGTGTGTGTGTGTACACACACACACACACACACACATATATATACATATACATATATATACACGCACAAAAACAGCTATGCTAAGAAGAGCTTCTGCTGAACTTCCCCCCACCCAAAGACACACCCAAAGGAAAACAAAAGGTTGTAGTCTTCGAACTGATACTCTCACCTGGTGATAAGAAACAGCAGCAGCAATAATCGCAGAGGACATTTTTGAGAGCCAGTTAGAATGGACACCGGGTTGTTTCCTTCACACGGCCTTCGTCACAGCCTTGGAACAGGAAGAGTTTGGCCTATTTGGCCTGTTACCACCAGATGGCACCTCCTGTGGAAATACACAGTGGCTTGTAGTAGACGGTTTGAGGTTCGAATGGCAGCTCCTCATCCCTCCTACCATCAGTGGCACATTAAAGAGAGGGCTATTAATCTGCTATATTCTGTATAGCCGTATATATATTTATTGCTGTTCTTAACAAATAAGGGTATGTTTTTGAAGTCAGCCTAATAATGGATTAAAAAAGCAGAGGCTGTTGATGTGCAAATGTGAATGTACAATCCATACATTTAGCCATAAAATGCAGTATGTTTTGTTTTTTTGTGTCATTTTGAAAGGTGGAGGGAGCATGGCAGACTGTTCTCTTTTCTTTTCTTTTCTTTCTTTCTTTTTAGTTTATTGTGGGCTGGTTTTCCTGGAAATTGGGCATCCTTTTCTTTCATCATCAGTATGTGTATCCTTTTTAATACTGCTGCACAATCAATAGAAAAGCATAAAGAAGATGTAGAAATGCCAAATCAGAGTAACTTTGTTCTAGTGGCCTGTATGCTTGCATACCCCCCTTTCCCCCCGTGCACATTTGCATTATCATCCATATTTAACAAGTTATTGTGGTATGACAGGGATGACAGAAGGAAACAAAACCCGTAAAAGGCAATCCAGATGAGTTGGGAAAGCAAGGTCAGAATCTGAAGAATTGAAGAACTGGAGTGGTCTTTGGGGAAACAGTGACTGTTAAAATCAGTTTGTTATGTAGAGGAATGCAGAAAGACAAGTAGTTGTACCTTTAACTCTATTTATGTTACCAGAAATGTCATAATATCAATAGGGCATGAGGTGCAGTGTGGGAGATGTGTTTTCTGTAACCAGAAAGGGGAAAGTTGGAGAAGGCAACAGGGTGAGGTGGGGGAAGGAGAGTGAGGGGAACAGAGGTTTATTTTTTGCTGTTGTTACAGTGTTTTGAGGAGGGTCAAAGATACCATAGCATTTGTAGTTAAGTGTAGGCCAGGAATCTGAGACAAAGAAGCATAGAGCGGGGGAGGGGGGAGTTGTTCGTATGATTGAGAGAGAGAGACATTGCAATATTGGGCTGATGAAGAGAGATGGTTGTACAGATTATTTTCTCCAAAGCTGCTTGCCAGCTGTGGGGGTAAACACTTCTTTTTGTACGAAAAGGGATACTGTATTTTAAAAGGCACTAAACTGATGCAGTATTTGTAATAATAAAGCTGACCTGTATCTGCATGAATAAACACTACAGAAAGTATTGAACAGTTTTATAATCTGACATTTAGAAAAGAGACGTGGTATTTATTATTCTGCTTTCTAGGCTGGCTTAGTATTTAGAGGCTGCTGATTTACTCTTCCATTCAGGGAATGCAGAGTGATGCTCAAGTGATGCCAACCCCTGATTTCTATTTTAGAATTTGTCCCCAGTTCGAGACAGCTGAAAAATAGTACACACAATGAAAACCCTAAAAAAAGAAAGAAGTCTTCTGGGTAGGTTTTTTTTTTTTTTTTTTTAAAGAAAGGCCACAAAAAGCGAAAGTAGCCCTTAATAAATTTATATCTTTCACCCCCCCCCAATATTTTGTTTAGGTTTCGATCAGAATAATGTGTTCTAGAGTGGCCAGATGGGCAGGGTATAAGTCTAATAAATAAATAAATTATAAAGACAACAACTCTGCAACTAGAAATATGTTGATATTCTTGCTATTCAATATCCGGGTAAGTGCAGGTTAATATGAACACAAAAGCTTTGCACAGGGTTCTTTTCCACGTCCTCATCAGAAAAGAGACTTTAAAAAAAACATTCAGGTATTAATAGGCTTAGTGTTTGGGTGACATTGCCTAAGGTGAATTTGAGCCAGACCTTCAGGATGAACAATTTATACAGGGCTTCGTTGCCAGCAATAAAGGGTTGGAGGTAAAAGAGTTACATAGACAGGGGTTAGTGCTTTCCCCTTCCATAACTAGCCATAGAAGAACCCCGTTGATCAACATGAGCTGGTCTGTTGGATCAGAAGACAGGTCAGCATCCAGTAGTTATTACAACTCCGTGGGGCAGCCTTTGCAAATCCTGTTCCCTTTGCAAAAAGATCCCTCTGTACCACTGGAAAATGTTTTACCTACATATTAAAGATTTGTACACTGTGCTAAAAATTTGGGGCACAGTCCAAGCCAAAGCTGCTATATATGTGTTGATTTTAGCAGGACCCCATTTTACTGCCTCCTATTAAAATCAGTGGGATTTTTTTTTCCAGCGTCTAAAACACTGCATAGAAAAATGGCACTCAGTTCATGGATGGAAATGAAAATAAGTATGTGGAGAGAGAGGCAGGGAAATGGAAGTGCTAAAAAGTTATCGACAGTGAAGATGTTCTATCCCCAGCAACCAAACACCCACCAATACGTATCTTCATTGTTTCTTGCAGACCTTACAAAAATCACTTTTGGTTGGCTAGGACTTCCAGAATTCCTCAGCCAGCATGAGGAGTGATTCTTTATGCAGGATCCCCAAGCAGTCAATTCTCCAAGCTTGGTTTTCCATCTTGAACATAAACTGCCTGTACAGTCATAAAGGGGTGCCCTTGCTTTTAAGCTGAAGGGACTGTTTTTCAACTCAGCTAAAAAGGTTGCCCAGGAACAGGTGGATTCTTTGCTGAAAACACTGACAGTAGGTTCTGAAAGAGGTAGTCTGCCCAGCTCTTAAATGCGGAAGGGTTGTTTTTATAGTAGGGGAGAATAAAACCAAAGATGATGTATATATGCTTGGAATTGGATGTTTTCTGCTCTTTCCTAGATTATTGTGATCAGTTCCAAGTATGAGGAGAAAAGGGTATGAGGAGCTCCCCCTTTTTTTCTAAAAACAAAAATAAAAGTGTTACTTCAAAAATGTTTCTTTTGGTGTAAGTATCTTGTTTTTGGGGGAGGTGCTTTTTTCTCTGAAGGATCAGTTACCTAGAGCAGACTGTGGCATCTGGGAGTGACTTTGAAGGAATGAAAAGAATTAAAGAGGTATTATGCTATTTCTCCAACCTGAATATTGCTAATTATATTTTATGGTGAATCCCAGAATGGAAAGTTTCTCTTTCAGGAACTGTGGGCTCCTGACTGCCATTTTCAGAAATTCATAGGTTGCCTAGTGGTCTTATTTTGTCTAGGAAGAGACACAAGGTCTTTCTGTACAGAAAAAGTATGCGTCTAGCAACACAAAACCATTATTGCAGTTGCTATCTTTGTCTTTACCAAACAATGAGAATGTTTCTTAAAACTGATACTGATGTAATAAAAATGCTGCAGGTGAACATTAGAATGTGTAACTGTATCTGGGTATTTAAAAACTGAACAGTATCTGCAAAACTCTTTGTTAAAAGAATAAAGTCACAGCTTTGACTTCCTTTCATTTCCAGCTTAGAGGGATCCATTGTTGAAAACTGTAGTGTCTCATTTCCTGTTACCACAAATAGCCATCCACTCCTGTTGCAACATGGGCGGCATCTTGTATATGTTAACCACTCCACTCTTGTACCTTGCTTCTGATTTATAGTGACTGTGAGGCATACAATGCAACTATATAATTATTTTCTCATTAAAAATTAAACTTGTCTTGTGTTTCTTTACCTAAAAGGGATGGGGTGGGTGGGGTAGGGTATGCATGGGATTCATTTGATGTGTCCCTCTCATCCTCCTTACTGAGAGCGGCCAATTACCTGTTCCCGGGCCAGTTCAGACATGCCTGGCCAAACTCGAGCTAACGTGTCGCCTTCCTCAGTTGAGGAAAGGCAACTATGGTGGCTTTATGCTGAAAGAGACAAACTCTCAGGATGCTAAGCAAAAAGATCCTTAATTGAAGCAAAAGCCCAACGCGTTTCAGCTTGGGAAGCCTTCTTCAGGGGCTGTGTTAAACTGCATTAAAACAAAGGGACAACCAATGAATATCTATTATTCTTATACAGCAATTGTTATAAAGTAAGTAGTGTATATTCTGATAAAAGGCTTATACAGTAGACTAAAAATATATGGTAATTAGGTTGGATAGATATTTTTACTTTTTACAAGCCCAGTGGAACTGTTGCTAAGATATTCACAGTTTAAAATGTAAACATAAATATAAAATATAACAAATAAAATAATATAAAGTAATATAAAATTTCACAGTTTAAAATATAACTAAGGTATTATACTCTAAGTATATCGACTGGATAATAATAGATAGTCATTGGTTGTCCCTTTGTTTTAGTGCAAATTAACATAGCCCCTGAAGAAGTTCCCAAGCCGAAACACGTTGGGCTTTTGTTTCAATAAAGGATCTTTTTTCTTAGCATCCTGAGACTTTGTCTCTTCTGACTCGCTGGTTCCTTTGGATGCTCCAGTTCTTTTGGCTTTTATGCTGAAAGAGAAAGATGTGTTACATCTCTGGGTTTTGTAGAAATGCCAAGTGCCATGTTTTCTACCAAGCTGGATCTTTTCACAATAGTGATCTCATTGTCTCTTGGAAAGGCACACTCAATCGCAAAGGTCAAGTTTCTGAGGACAAAACATCTCTGCCTTCTGTCTGAAGGGTGAAGTTGCCAGCAGCAGATATTAAGTTGGCTGTCCTCGAGTTTGTGAACTGACACATCCCTTGCAAAAACGTTTGAGAGCGGCAGGTTGATACAGTGCCATGGGATCATTAAGAATCTGCTCCAGTTCAACATTTCCTGCACTCAGACCAGGGTTTCAGAAATGTATGTGTGGCCCTTCGTAGAGCAACTCCCTTCCGTTCCAGCCTGCATCACCTTTGGAGAAGGATTGTGGGAATGGGTTGAACAACATTTGGGAAGCCATGTAGTCTTCAGTTGTGGCTTCTGCCTTGGCAGCTCTACATGCAAAAAATATCAGGAGGGGGTACAGAGGATGGTGCAAAGGGAATGAAGCGTTCAAACAAATGAAGAGGAGGAGCACTTCTGTTTTCTTCCCACTGCAGTAAAATAAAATAAATTTGGGCAAAAACAATTAGCACAAAGATTTTAGGTAACTCACGAAACAAGCTTGGATAGATCCAAAACCAGAAACCTCCAGTGCATTTTGCTTCCTTTTCATGCACACTGAAAGGAGAAAGCCACAGAGGTCTTGCATGTGGGAGATGCACTGTGTTCTGGCATTAAGTGCCTCAAGGCAATTAGCTCTAGGCTCCATTCAGCAGCACTGTGAAGCTTGTTAATTGTGACTATGCTTTGAAGATGTGGAGAACGGTGGTTTTTTTTGTTAAGTTCTCAGAATTCTACAAGCAGCCATATTGCCTGGAAAATTTGGGGAATTTTGCTTTCAAAACTCAAAGTCCACACATCTTTGCACTCTAGGGAGCTCATTAACCTCAGTGTTAAAAACAAACATGTGAGGCCCTTGTATGGATAAAAGTGCCGTCTCTACACATTGTCTTGGGAGTGTGGAAAAACAGAACATAATTTAAATGTGCTTCCACCTTCAGTGTTTAGGAACAACTTGGGGTCTTTAAAGCTTTTATTAGCTGAGGTTTCTGCAGGTGAAAATCTTTAACTTGTCATTTTTGAGTGCACTTCTGTAAGGGTAACATTTAGGCTGGCATCTCCATTGCCAGATACTTGATGGGTTGGGGGAGGGGGAAGGCATGGAAATACACACATGGAGCTTGACCTAGAGAAAGTTCCCCTGCTTTCACAAGAATGGGCTGAATTAGTGTCTCATATTGCCTTTTCTAGCTGGATGGATAGCTCAAGTGTATCAGGCTTCATTTCCCCACTGTGCTTTCAGGGAGAAAAGCCAGCCTCTGTGGCCTTGGGCAAGCTGCACAGTCCAACGGCAACCCCAGAAGAAGGGAACAGGAAACCACTTCTGAGGACACTCTGCTTAGAAAACCCTGGAAAGGGTTGCCATTAGGAATTGGCACAAAACGGGAAAATTGTGTTTCGTTTCCTCCTGCATTTCATTTTGTTTCATTTTAAAATGCATTTTTGTAAGAAAAAAAATTGTAACGAAATGAAACAGTAACAAAACGGATTGCTACTCTATAAAAACGGGGGCTGGGTCCTAGAGGCCCCAAAATTCATGGTTAGCTTCCTTGGACTCCCCCCTTTAAGCCCTCCAAATTTGGAGAGGTTTGGGGTTCAGGGGGCTGAGTTATTAAATTCCAAAGGGGGTGCCCTCAGGGAAAAAACCCTTCTAATTACAATATTATGTACTTCAAAATAGTAATCCCAGACATCTATCATCTCAGGGAGGCCGACAGGGGGAGCTCCTCCCTGCTCGTCCTCCTTGATCTCTCAGCAGCCTTTGATACCGTCGACCACGGTAACCTCCTGGCCCGGCTCGCTGAGGCGGGAATTGGTTCAAAAATGCGGACTCAGAGGGTACAGCTGGGGGATGTCTTGTCGGCCCCTTGGACTCTCCCTTTGTGGGGTGCCCCAGGGTCGGCAATCTCCCGTGCTGTTCAAATGAGGCCGCTGGGGGAGGTCATCAGGAGATACGGAGTTCGCTGTCATCAGTACGCTGATGACACGCAGCTCTATATCTCCTTTTCTACGTCTGCAGAGGAGGCGGTTCGCTCCCTTGATCTGTGCCTGGAGGCCACTGGAATGGACCAGAATAACCGGCTCAAGCTCAACCCGGAGAAGACGGAGGTTCTGTTCTTCGGGCGCCCTCGTCTTACAATGCCCCCTCCCTAGTCTGGGGGTATTTCCCTCCAGCCTACAGAAAGGAACCTGGGCGGCCCTCTCCCTGGAAGCCCAGGTGATGGCAGTCTCCAGCTTTCTTCCATCTCCGCAGGATCGCCCAGATCCGTCAGTACCTTGATGAGTCCTCCCTGAGGACAGTCGTGCAGGCCCTGGTGGTCTCGAGGATCGACTATTGCAATGCCCTCTACGTGGGGTTGCCCTTGACCCTGGTCCGGAGGTTGCAGCGGGTGCAAAATGCGGCGGCCAGGCTGGTGGTGGGTGCTCGTAGAAGCACATCACCCCAGTCCTGGTCCGCCTGCATTGGCTCCCGTTGCCTTCCGGATCAGGTTCAAGGTACTGGTCTTGGTTTTCAAGGCCCTCCACGGCTTGGGACCAGGATTGGCGGAGGCATCTCCCAGAGGGCATCCGGATCCAGACCCACGAGATCAGCAGGCGCGCTCAACACCCAGAGAGGCGCGGAAAACGCGTACACGGAACCGCGCCTTCTCTGTGGTGGGGCCTCTCTGGAATCAAGCTGCGCCTGCTGGAGTCCCTGCCTGCCTTTAAGAGGGCTCTAAAGACCTACCTCTTTAAAGATGCAATGTGACCTTGCTACTTAGTCCATTTTTTATTGTTTGCCGCCATCTTGCCTCCCGCCACCTCTGCCTGGTGGCTCGGCTATTTTTAGCTTTTAGCTTTTATGCTCTTTTTTTGTTTCCCAGAGTTCCCGTTGGGAAGATGGAGCGGGATATAAGTATTTAAATAAATAAATAAATAAATAAATAAATAAATAAATAAATCTAGAAGCATGGAAATTACAGTGGAATTTCCTCCATCAATTCTCTTTAGGGATGGGCATGAAGCAGAAAAATTGAGATTTGTTTTATTTTGTTCCCCCATGATTTGTTTTGTTTAGTTAGAAATTGTTGTTTTGTTTTTTTAAAAAAATAGTAAATTAACAGTATTTGAAAATACTGATCCCAGGCATCTAGCACCATGGAAATGGCAGGGCAGCTTCCTCAAACGATTTTAGCGAACTCTGAAATTTGGAAAAGTTGGGGTGGGGGTGCTTAATGGAAGGAGTGTGTCCAGTGCACTTTACCTATTATAGGGCTAATTGACAGCTTCCCCTCAGCCCGCTGATCCACATGCCTTCAATTAAGTTCCCTCCAAGCCCCTTTGGATGTTTGGAGATGTATGAACTTATGGTGATTTGGGAAGGATCCCATGCAAAAATCATATGAAATCAAGAGGATCTGTTGTTGATTTCCAAGATCCACCTTTTACCCAGACCCTTTTAAAGGGACATAGTAAGTATGGGAATTCCCATTTCCTGAAATGCCTTTTGGATGACAAGAAGTTTGCTCTCATTTACCCATTACTGACATCACCACCAAGTGCTGAGAGAAAGAAAGGGAAGCCCAGTGCTCAATACCAAATTAAATGCACATACAAAATAGAAATATTATTTTTTTTGGGGGGGGGAGCAAAAGCAAAGTGTTCTGCTTATATACCGCCCTATACCACTTCAAACAGTCTCTGGGCTATTTACAGTTTAATTACAATGTGCAGACTACACAAAAGATGAAATGAGCCACATACATGAGATGTCCCGGCTGACGGAGACTCTGGAGGGAAAAGGAAAGCCCCATGCTGTGGGGAGAGGAGGAGGGGCTTAAACTATCTGAGAAGATCAGGGCACGTGTGTTCTGGTGCTCCCACAACTCGGTACGCCCAGCTTGTCTCCCCCACCAATCCACATAAACCTTATGTGTGCATGTGTTTGCACACACACAGATTGTCCATCCGTCCCAGCCATAGCAGTGGCCTGTCCGTTTCCTCCTCCTCCTCCTCCTCCTCCCTCCTTTTCCCTTTGGGCTTGAGCTGTCTGCAGATTTTCTTTTATCCAGCGTGATGAGGGAAGACTGGAGAAGCCAGACACGCCTACCAATGCCGATCCATCGCAGGGCTTGCCTTTTCCTTGGGGGAAAAGCAACACCCCTAGACCTCTTCGCAGGGGATGGCTCCTGCACCTTCTGTCCCCCAACCTACACCCCAGCCTGAACCCCAAAGCTCTCCAAATTGGGGATGCTTAAAGAGAATTGCTGGAGGAAGCTCCACTGCAATTGCCATGCTGCTAGATGCCTTGTGGGACCACTATTTTCAAGTACATAACATTGCACTTAGAATTTTTTCTGGGGGCACCCACTTTGGGGTTTAATAACTCAGCTCCCTGAACCCCAAACCTCTCCAAATTTGGAGGGCTTAAAGGGGAGTGTCCAAGGAAGCTACCCATGAAACTTGGTGTCTCTTGGACCCAGGGGAGCTGTTTTACAGAGTAACAAAATGGTTCATTTCAAAAGGTAAAAAACAGTGTTTCGTTTTTGTAATGAAACGCTGCCTGTTGTTTCATTTTGTTACAAAACAATTTGTAAGGTTACAAAATGAGGAAATAGTATTTTGTTTTTCATAAGGTGCCCATCCCTAGTTGTCATATGTCATAATTAAAGTAATGGCACACCATTGTTATGATAGCTTTCTACTGCCATCTTGTGTAGCATCTAAGTAATTCTGCACTCAGTAGCTGTTGCCTGTTTCTTCTGTTTGGGGTCCACATAGCTTCATTAGTTAGGCCCTAAACTGTGGCAAGTGGAGAGGGAGAAGACAAGAGTAGTGAGGTGTAGACATGGGCACGACTCAGTGAAATTGTTGTTTCTGTTTTCGGTTATCGTTTCCATTACGTAACGGAAACGGTAACAATAATTAAGCCATCAGAACTCGAACTCGAACCGAAAAAAGAAAAATTTGGTCGGGTTTTTCGTTTCCATTTGTGGCATCGCGGTGATTGCAAGATGCGAAGCACAGAAAAAGTTTTTAAAAGTTTTTTTAAAAAAACCCGACTCCCGGCCAAAAAAGCAGGCGAAAATATGCCTACCTGAGGCTTTGCCACCTACCAGAGGGGTGGTTTCTGGGAGGTCCCCGGCCTTTCCCCCCCTCTTCTCCTGTCCTGGGCTGCTTGCACCAGGCTGGGGGGGTCATCCTTGTTGTCTGTCTCGCTGCATGCCATGCGGTGGGGGGGATCCAAAATGGCGACCACAATTTTTCTTTTGAAATCGTGGTCAAAAAACACACCAAATCACCACAGAAACATGTGAAATTTATTTATTTTAAATGCCTGAATTTTTATAGTAGCAGCAGTGGGTTTTTTATAGCAATAAAGCGTCGTATTGATTTTATTTTATTTTATTTTATTTTTTATTTTTTTAGACCTGCCCATTTGGGCTGGGCATGGGATGGGACCATCAAATTTTTTTGAACCATTCCACCAATGGCATCGCCAGGTTTTTGACTGACACTTCCGGATGTCTGGGAGGGCATAAAAAGCCGAGGCACCTTCCAGAAATCGCAGTCGGGTGTATGGATGTGGTTGAGGGAGGAGGGCTGGCTGCTGGTGCTGGTGTGATCCGATCGAGATTGAGGAGGGAGGCTGGAGGCTTTAGGATTTAAGTTAGGCAGGCAGGGAGGGAATTGAATTTAGAAAATAATTTCTTTGATTCCCTGCAGCTTTGTCTGCTGAAGGGAATAGCAGTTTATTCTTTATTTCTTCCCTGGCAGTTTGTGAGGATTTTTTTCTGATATTGGATAAAGGGGGAGGTTCGACTGGGAGTGGGAGGTGTGGATTTATTTTAAAAATATATTATATACTACCATTTATTTTCTGTTTTCCCAACTTCAGTTTGCTTGCACACACACACATTTGGGGTGCAAGCCAAGAACAGAACCTCTATCCTAAGTGATATCCTAACTGCCCACTCGCCCGTCCGCCCGCGCCACCACCCGCCTGCGGCCCACGCCACTGCCCACCCACTCGCCCGCCCGTGGCCACCGCCCGCCCGTGGCCCCCACCGCCGCCCGCCCGCACCTCCCCCCCGCCGCCCACCCTGCCCACCGCCTAGGGCGCAAAAACACTTCATGCCAGCCCTGATTGCAGGACACCCCTAGGCTCTGGGAAGTCAAATCGCACTAAATCGCGGTACAAATGACAAACGGAAATGACAAATTTTTGAAACATTTCGCGACAAACGGAAACGACAAAACGGACCCGTTCCGACAAACGAAAACTAGAAACATCATTTTTTCTGGTCATGCCCATGTCTAGTGAGGTGTTCAAGGCAGCTGTTATGGCACACCAAATTTTTTTCTTATCCGACACTTTTATTTCATAGCATAACAATTACAAGTTGGAAGTTTCAAAAAAGAGATTAAGGAAGCCACTGAAGGCTCTGTGAATGCAGAGTACCAACCAGCACTAAGTCAGCTATGGGTAACTATCAGAAGAAGCCGTGATAGAAGAGGTCCCCCTGCCTTAGGTTGGGGGCTGTCAAACACCTGGCAGACTCCCCCCCCAAAAAACAAAACACAATCTCCCTCTTCTTCCCAAGAAGGTTGGCACCAGTCAGGAGGAGTTCAAGCAAGTATCCTTGACGGGATGACAGCAGAGGCAGCAGCTTTTGGGACAAACCATCCCAGGAGCAATCCCTGCAATACCCAAATATATCTTAGCAAGAGCTTTGTTTTAAGACAGACATGTCCAAACTTCGGCCCTCCAGATGTTTTGGACTGCAACTCCCACAGTCCTTTGCCATTGGCAATCTAAGCTTAGAATTCTGGGAGTTGTGGTCCAAAATATCAGGAGGATGAAGTTTGGACATACCAGTTTTAAGAACTGTGAAGGTCTGCTAGCCTGATTAGAGGACCACAACCTCTTGCTTGCCAGCTTCCCCTGTTCTTGGTTTCACTCCTTCCTGATGAGTCATTGCCAGTCATTCCCTTTTATTGCTATTCATCCTTCTGGTATGTTACAGATCACCAGGACGCTTACCTCTGAACATGGCTTGAAATTTGCTCATCCAGAGACAAATAGGTCAAGGACTTCTCTCGCCTAAATACCTTGCCTTCTTTGCGAAACCAAATGAGGCTGGAAATGAAATCGTCTCTTTGAAAACTGAAATAACTCCTGACAACTTCATCTTTTGTCATGTTTTAACCTCTTGGCACAGCTCTGAAGAAGAGGGATTTTGCCCTCAAAATATCAGCAACTTTTTGTTATTTTTCCAGTAGCCTAAAAGTATCACCTGTTCTACTTTTCTCTTTGAAAAGAGGTTAATTAGGAAAGGTGCAGCACGAATCCATTCATTATACAACAAGGGACTTTCCCCTTGGCATTTCGTGATTATTTAAAAAATGGTTTCACATGTCTTATAAGGAGAGGTTGGCTATAAAAAAAAGATGTTGAAGATAATTAATTCATTAATATTAAATCAATTTCACTTAATATTTCAAAGTGGTATTCAAGTTAAAAAAATCAGGATGAACATTGCATACACCATGAGGCCAGTTTTAAATGGCAAATAAAATTCAAGACGTTGGGGGGGGTATTAAAAGAGGGCTGCTCTTCTTGTAACTGATAATTGGATGGCTTCCTAACCAATCTGTTAAGACAATTGCCCATTAAAGCCTTGGAGCTGAGAATTTCATTCTTCAGTAGAACCAGGTTTGGAAATTTGGTCCAGGCAGTGCCATGTTTTGTATGGAACTGTGAGACAATGCAAGGCATGGAACAGAGCACTCTCCTTCCCTTATTTATTTGAACCTCTTAAAATCACTGACTCTGATTCCAAGCAGGTTCCAAATCTCACACAGGGAGAGTAGTGCTGCATCCCAGGCAAAATGAGTACCAATCAGTCTTTTTCTTTTTTCCCCTTTTCTTCTTTTTTAAAATAAAATGACCAAACTACTTTCACTTCCTAAAGAGAGCTTGAAATTTCCCCAGTCAAGGTCATGTGACTTCTCTGAAGCCACACCAGGAAGAATCGACTTCCCTAGGCATTCTCCCCGGCACACAAAAGGTAACCTGCGTGTGAGCCGAGGAGGAAGCAAAACAGCAGCGGGAAGGAGATAAACACTTGGGTGTCTCAGGGAGGCAAGGCTGTGGAGAGAACAATCTTCTCTCAGGAAGCCCGCTCTTCTTCCCAAGATCAGAAAATCCTTCCCTGGCTTCTGGCTGCTCTCTCTCTCTCTCTCTTTTATGCTTTCCAACAAGATCAACAAGCACTCCTGACAACCACGGTGGGTGCCATGGACAAGAGGACATGGATTGAGCCTGTTGTTGCCGGCGCTCAGCTGGCCAGTGCTTTCTATGACACGGGTCTCCTGCTTGTGGTGAAGAACTACTACAACCAGACCATCCAGGTCAATTCCACCGAGGCTGTGCAGCAGAAAGCCATCTCCAACTTTTACATTGTCTACAAACTCGTGGAGAGCCTGACCCCGCTGGTTTCTGCTTACGGCCTGGCGAAACTGGGAGATCTGAAGAACCGGAAGATCTCCATCTGTGTGCCTCTGGCTGGCTATTTGCTCTCCCGGATCCTGCTGCTCCTTTTGATTCTCCTGGAATGGCCCATCGAGGTGATGTATGGAGCGGCTGTCCTGCACGGTCTGACAGGAGGTTTCACCACTTACTGGGCCAGCGTCATGGCCCTGGGCTCCCAGGGCTCCTCCGAGAGCAAGAGATCATTGCGCCTCATCCTTATCGAGTTCATCTATGGCCTAGCTGGTTTCGTAGGGAGCATTGCATCCGGGCACCTCTTTGTCAGCTTCAGCCTTACCTACCGACAGGGCACCGTTCTGGTTTCTTTGAGTGTCGCCTTATATGCTTTCTGTCTTGTCTACAGCCTGTTTGTCCTCAAGGTGCCCCAAGCTGGAGGTCCTTCCTTGGCTGTTTCTTCCATGGGCATGGACCATACAGACAACAAGCTGGCTGATGATGCTACCGAGTCCATCATCCCTGAAACCAGAGCACGCGCCCCAGCGGTGGCTTCCAAGCTGATCATCATCATGCTATTTGTGGGGGCCATCATGTATGACATAACCGTCACAGGAGCCATGGATGTGTTGCCCCTCTTTTTGATCAAGAAGCCGCTCAGCTGGGGACCAGAATATATTGGTTATGCCAATGCCGCTGGCTATATGATATTTATCACCAGCTTCGTAGGAGTCTTTTTGTTCTCCAGATTTTTAAGGGACACCACTATGATCATGATGGGGATCGTGTCCTTCTCGGTGGGCATCCTGATCATGGCCTTTGTGCATCAGACGTACCTGTTTTACATTGGTGAGTCAAAGCCATTTCCATTCAGTGGGTGTGGGTTTGTTAGGCCGATGCTCTGAGTGCTCTTGGGAAGCATACGTGGCATCACATACTTGGATTAGCCTTACTGAATCCAAGGGGATTTACCTCTGAATAGACCAGTGCAGCAATTACACTATTGTCACTAGACAGGCATTTGTCCCACTGTTTGCTGCACTGTGGTGGCAGATTAGTACATTCTTTTTCCAGTGACCACACAATACAATCACTAGAGTGGACAAATGTGCCCCAAAGTGCCCTTACCTGGAGCTTTTTGAGCCCTCATCAGGGGAATCCTACTCCTTTGGTGCAGGTTGGTGGGCTCTAATTTGGTCCATTCCCAGTGCCTGTGATCACTGGGAATGGACTGAAATTGAGCGGACTGAAATTGAGCCCGCCGTCAGTGCTGCCAAAACTCCTTCTGGGGTCAATTTCCGGTACAGTATTGTGAAGTGGCTTAATAATTGGACCACTTGAGAATAGCGGCAAAATGAACACTTTCCCTGCCCCCTGTAGGGGGAGAGGAAGTGAAATGATTACTTAATCACTTAATTGCTTTATTTATTTATTTATTTATTTATTGCTCTCTTAAATCATTGCTGGTGTGCTGAATCAGATGACATTTTAAAAATATTTTTCTGTTGCACTAGCGTGAAGTGCCAATCAAAGCTGCAGCTGTGGACGGTTTCGTATTCACACTACACACAAAACAAAACAAAAACAAAAAATTAAGTGATTCAGCACAGCAGCGATGATCTAGTAGAGTCAAAATAATAATAATTTCACTATCCTTGTTCCTCTAAAAGAGGAGGAGAAGTGCTCAGTTTGCCGACATCCTGAAGTGGTTTGTTTAGCCATTTCATAATACTAGAAATAGGTTAATTGAGGTCGATGTCCTATTTGGATGTGAGGATCACACCAAGTGACCCCTTCCCCTATCTCTAGTGATCCTATTTAGATCACACCAGCTTGGACCAAATGGGCCGATGTGGTCATGCCCTTAAATAGGTCTCCAAGGCAGGGATCTGTTTGTTTATGGACAACCGTAAGAGAGTTAGGAGTTTCAGAGAGGGTAGCCGTGTGAGTCCTTTCAAGAACTGCAGGCAAAAATCAAAGAAAAACAAAACAAAACAAAAGACATAAAACATATGGCACCTTAAAGACTAACTCTCATATTTTAATGTAACGTTTTGTGGACACATCAACTTCTTCAGCCATATAGCGGCAAAATGAGGTGAGTAATATGGTGCTCTCAGGCCTGGTAGCTCAAATTCCGAATTAAAAGAACATTCTGAGACATCTATGAATCATGTAAACCAACCCCAGACCATAGCGATTCTGCTTCTGCTAGTTTTTGAGGAAAGGGAAAGAAGTATGCAGTCTGCTGCATATTATAATGCCATTATACAAAACAATAGTAAGGCCCCACCTGGAGTATTGTGTACAATTCTGGTCACCGCATCTCAAGAAAGACATAGTGGAACAACTAAAATGATTACTGGGCTGGGGCACCTCCCTTATGAAGAAAGGCTAAAACATTTGGGCCTCTTTAGTCTGGAAAAAAGGCGCTTGAGGGGGGATATGATTGAGACATACAAAATAATGCAGGGTATGAGTAAAGTGGATAGAGGGAAGCTCTTCTCTTTCTCCCAAAATACCAGAACTAGGGGACATACACTCAAATTGAAGGCTGGGAGAGTAAGAACTGACAAAAGAAAATATTTTTTCACCCAGCGCATTGTAAGTCTTTGGAACTCCCTGCCACAGGATGTGGTGATGGCATCTGGCCTGGATGCCTTCAAAAGGGGATTGGACAGATTCCTGGAGGAAAAGTCCATCACAGGTGACAAACCATGATGGAGAAACCAGGGTACTTCAAGGGCCAGATGCAGGGGAGTGGTATCAGGAGACAGATATCTAGTCTCGTGCGCTCCCAAACGCATCTGGTGGGGCCGCTGTGAGATACAGGAAGCTGGACTAGATGGGCCTTTGGCCTGATCCAGCATGGCTCTCTTCTTATGTTCTTATGCTGAAGCTTCACCCTCAACTGCTCAATTTCCTCCTAAGCCATGCCTGGCTTTCTTGCTTCTAAAATATCACCAGACATTGCTGTACTTTAAAGGGTATCTACTCAATCATGAGAGCTAGTAGCACGTATCCCCCTAAAATAAAAACTGATTTCTGCATCCCTGATTGCATTTGGTGTGAGAAGATGGGTTAACCTCTCTTGATTGGGCATCATCCTAATTTCTTGGAGTCCAGTCCCTGACCATTGGACCTGCTAGCTGATGATGTTGGGAGTTGTAGTCAAAAACATCTGAAGAACATCTGGCTGGAGAAATCCAGGATAGATTATTCCAGTGCTCAATTTTCTCATATTTTAAGAGAACAGCTCCTTTCAAACACTCTTCCTCACTCCATCTATTAATGTCTACCCTTATTTGCTACCTGTTGCTCTCCATTTTCTGCATGCAGGAAGTAGTTATATGCCAGGGATTATAGGTGAAGTAGTCCAATGTACTTGGAAGGCATTTAAGGAAGGCTGCCTGAGATCATTCTCTGGACAGACTTGAGAATCCTGAACAAATGGATGCTGAGCTACACTGCTTGCTGAGAGGAATCCCTCCTGCCACCAAAACCTCTTTGCCGTCCCATCCCTGAAGATCTCAAAGCAAATGAGTACGGGATTAGCTCCTCTTGCCCTATTTCCAATGGTCATTGCAAAGCAACACCCACATTTCCACCCATGTAATTGTTCTGTATATGCAGTGGAAATGATGAGGACATTTCTCCATGCTAGAAAGAGATTCCTCTTACTGCTAGACCAGTTGAACCTGTTCTTCATTCATTCTCTCTCTCTCTCTCTCTCTCTCTCTCTCTCTCTCTCTCTCTCTGTGTGTGTGTGTGTGTGTGTGTGTGTGTGTGTGTGTGTGTGTGTGTGTGTGTGTGTGTGTGTGTGTGTGTGTGTGTGTGTGTGTGTGTGTGTGTGTGTGTTTGGCCTGGGTACAGAGGCAGAGGATACAGTTTGGCAGATTAACTGGCCAAAGGTTAATCCTTTTCAGAATATAAAGTGGCTACTTGGTTGGAGGGTAACACACACCCAACCCCTTATTCAGTACATGTTTGTGTACATTATGTACCTTCAAGTTTCATTTACTTTACACAGATACTAATAGGGCTTTCAAGAAACATGAGATATTTAAGCGGTGGTTTTAACAGTCTGTGTCCATGGGCAAGGATTTTAACTTAATCCTAGTCTGTCACTCTACCCACTACACAACATTGCCTCTCCTATGGCAAATGGAGTTTCATACCTGTTTATTCAGAAATAAGTCCCTGGGCTCTACATGGGCTCACTCAAGATTACAGCCCCAATTAAATACTGTATGTTTTGATAAGTTAATCGGTTTGGTTTACTAAATTTGCATTTGACTAGATCATCATCACCATTTTATGCATTCCTTGTGCAAAAGTGGCCTTCTTGGGGGGCATCTCCCAGCTCTGAAGGCAAACTTGGAGGTAAATCCAGCACAAAATGTTGTGTGATGAGTTTGGTCGCATCTGAGCTTGGCTGCTGACAAAACCTTTAGTAGTTGTATTACTCTGTTTTTGCTCAACAGCAATAACTGTTTCACAGGGAGAATGCCAGTGAATTTTCGCCCTCAGCCCATCTCCTAAACCACAGACATGGGTTTTGTTAACCCAGGCAACAACCCAGTTAATATAAAAATTCTTTTTCAAGATCTGTGACCTGTGTTCAAACATACAGGTTGCTCCTAATGGGAGGGACAGACATTGCACCTGCAGATCAGATGTTGCCAGTGGTTTGCTTTCAAACACTGAAGCCTTGGTTCTTCGTGCAAGCTTTCCCTGAGTCTGGGTCACACTCAAATGACACATTTTAGCTCTAAAATCTACATTGCCTCTGTCTCTTCTAACCATTTTTTGTTTGTCCTGCTTTCATTTCGCCTAGTTTAGATTTATTTATGTCATTTATTGTTTATTTGTCTATTGTGTTTATTATGCCATTTTATGCTACGTTGCTTTATTTAATTATTACTTTTGTTGCATCTTTATTGTTTGTAAAGCACCCAGAGTAGCCTTGTTGCTAGATGGGGTAGTATGGATATCCAATCAATAAAAAAACAAAATAAGTGAATTTCCTCAGTCATTGAGGACCCAAGTCATAAGAACATAAGAACATAAGAAGAGCCATGCTGGATCAGGCCAAAGGCCCATCTAGTCCAGCTTCCTGTAAGGCAGATGCGTTTGGGAGCGCATGAGACAGATATCTGTCTCCTGATACCACTCCCCTGCATCTGGCCCTTGAAGTACCCTGGTTTAAAGCCTAGAGATTACACATCTCCATCATGGTTTGTAACCCGTGATGGACTTTTCCTCTAGGAATCTGTCCAATCCCCTTTTGAAGGCATCCAGGCCAGATGCCATCACTGCATCTGCAGCCTACTGCAAGGCTGTGGGGGCAGCAGTTATTTAAGGGTGGTGCTTCCTTTTCATGTCACAGCATGGTCATTGGGCCTAAATGAATTCTCAGTGAGCATTTGCCTCGCGGGGCCTACTACATTCTTAAACACTGCTAGCGCTGCCACCTCAATTCAGGAGCGCTCAAAAGTTTTATGTGCCGTCTTTGTTAGCCTACGCATCTCTAAAATATTTCACAATCCACCACCTGGAGACCTGCCCAGTAACTGAAGCTTGCCCTGAAGTAGATTATGATGACAATTTTGAACCAGTTCACTCATCCAGATGACGGTAGGGAACTATGTGCTGGCCTGTGTGATCAGTTCTTATTGTAGGAGCCATATCATCAAACCATTTGTATAAAAACTGTGAGCCAAATCAAGGGTGGGTGTTGGAGGCAGCCACTTCCAAGGTGCAGCTTGCCATGTATTTGCATTCTGCATCCTGACTTCCTATGAAATTAATCATGGAGGTCAAAAATCCTCATGTAAGCTATGGCCTCTCATCAGCTCCCCGACACCATTAGAGAGACTTTTCCTGTTGTGATCACAATGATGGGCAGGTACACTTACCATAAATTTCTACAAGAAGCCATCCTTGTTACCGCTTCACTGCTAAATGAAGCATAGACCTAATGAACTCTTGAGCTTTAGGGTGGTTTGCCTTGATATTGATTAAACTTTGAGGGCATTTGAATGTGTTTGCTTGTGCCTTTTAAACTAGAATGCTACTTAAAACACAGCAGGCAATTAATCGTGAGGACCTCCACATCTTATTGGATCTTCAGCCCCCGTGAAACCCAGCAAGCAAGGAAGGATGATAGAAACTGTAGTTCAATAACATCTGGGGGGTCAACTGGTCCTCATCCCTGAACTGAAGCATCAAACTTTGGCTTGGTGTTTAATTAACTTTCTATGTGCCATTCTGTTCTATTTTTGTCTTAGCTCGTGCAGTGATGCTCTTTGCTCTCATACCCTTGCCAACCATCAGATCCTTGTTATCCAAGCACGTGGAAGGATCATCCTATGGTAAGGAGCTGCTGCAAGGTGCTCAGTCTTCTTCAGTGGTGTTCAAACTAAGTGTCATTTCAGAATACAATTATTCTGGGGGTCAATTCTTATCCATTGATAGTCTGCACAGTGGCAATGTGGTACCATGAGACCTGAATAATAACAAAAAGAAAAATTAGATGATTTTTACTGACTAATTATTCCTATCTCACATGCCCCTAAAGAAGACTCCAGAAAAAAGTAGGCCAAGGGTTGGAAAGATTAATTGCAGAGACCATGTACAATCTCCTACCTCTCTTCCAGTAGATTGTGGCTTCTGCAATCAGCAAACAAGCAATAATTAGAGGTCCTGTGAAAATAGCTAAAGGGTTGCTTCCAGCTGACTTTGGCCCAGCAGTTATCTGTGCGCCCTGTCAAGGAGCTGGGGCTCCATCTGTTACCTGTGGTTGCCGGGCGCTAAAACTAGGCCCAAACATCCTGGAGGGCTTCTGTTGGCTAGTTAAGGAAACAGGAAGCAGAGCGAGAGGAGCTTCGACAATTAGACTTACTGGGTTCTTTTTTTAGATTCAGAAGAATAGGGACACTCAAAGGCAGGAAATGCTCCTTGTTTGGCCAAGGGTATGTGTGTCACAGCTTCTATAATCCCCAGTGGAGGTTTCTGGGACATGTAGTCCTATCAAGGAATACTCCCAAGCACTGGTCTTCCTTGCTGGAGCACATGACACAATAAATGTGTGTGTGTTTACAGAACCTTGTAAATCCTGCAACCCAAGGGTGTTATTTTTAGTTTTATAATACCTCATTAGCCACATTAATAATAATAACATTATTAGTCACTACTGTGACATTCATTGTAGAGTGGTATTAACTTTCAATTATATCCAGTAGATGCAAAGTGTTTATTACGGCAATTCATCACCCAAGATCAAAATACCACTTGCCAGATTTACCACAGGAAGTGAAAAGGGCTTCCTACGGAAGCTTTTCACAAATAGACTAGATTTATTGTTCTGTTACCAATAAGAAAACATCCAGGTTACAAGGTTGTTCAAAAATCATCCTGGTGCAAAAGTATGTGCAAGGAGTACTACTCACTTCTTTGCAGTGAAATAGGTTTTGAATTCCTCTTAGCGCTATGTAGCTGAGACAGACAAGTAATTTTTATGGCTGGACTACGAATCCCTACAATTTTCTTCAGAATAGCCAGTGATGGTGATCGGAGTTGCAGTCCAAAATCATATGGGAGGCTACACAGTTCGTTCCTAATTTTTCAGATCAGTTTTCACAAAGCAAAACAAGAGTGAGAAACGAGCCCCCTGATTAATCTAGACATGTGACTTCACTTTTAGGCTCTTACATTAGCATAGATGGGGCATTTAATTCTCTGTTTCAAGCTGTCAAGGCAACGTGGCCCTAGGTACTAGAGATGGACACGAAACAAGCAATTTTTCATTTTCGTTTTCATTTTTTTGTTTCGTTACATAACGAAACGAAAAACGATTTTTTTCTCCAAAATGAAACGAACCGAAACAACAGAAATTTTGTTGTGCATTTCATTTTCATTGCGGCAAATACATTGAACTGTAATGAATGCTAACGAAACAGCAATTTTTCATTTTCAGTTTTTCGTTTCGTTACGTACCGAAACGAAAATGAAATTTTTGCAAAAAAATTCATGAAAAATGAAAATGAACCGAAAGGGACACCCTAAACGACAAACAACAAATGAAACACCATTTTTTTGAGTCGTGCCCATCTCTACTAGGTACTGTTTTATCCCTCTTGTTTATTCCCGTGTTTGCCTCTAGGAAAGGTGTTTGTGCTGCTGCAGCTGTCGCTGGTGATTGCAGGTGCTGTGACAGCAGCAGCCTATAATAAAATCTACCAAAAAACACTGGACTGGTTCAGCGGCTTCTGCTTCCTCTTGTCTTGTGGCGTAGGCTTCCTAAGTCTCATCCCCATCAGGTAAGCCAGGGGGGAAAGCAGATGGCTGCTGTTCAGCTCCTGCCATTCAAGGTAGAAAGAGCTTTTCCTGTCGGTGGAAGCAGACAGACTCCCAAGATCACTTGATCTTTTGGACAGGGTCAACATTTTAAACCCCCAAAACCATATCCTATACCTTCATTAGGATTAAATATAAAATATTTTAATGAAAAAACAACAAGAGTGTTCAAGCCTGATGAAGAGCTGTGGACTACTCAAAAGCCTACATTTTATGTTATTTTTAATTTATTTTGATCCTAAGAAAGGTAGAGTATTATTGACTATCTTGGGTGTTGGGTTTTGCTTTATTCCAATGGAACAAGCATATTTGTTGGCTGCTGCCATCTCCTTCTCTTCTTTTTTTCTTGAAAAAAAAACTGGTTTTAGCTTTTGATTTGAATTGTGGGCCTGTTCTGGCTTGCATCATGCCATTGTCAAGTATGAGCAGAAGGCGAGAGGCCTAGCCGTCTCTAGAGGTGGTTAGATTCCAGTTACCTTCAGTCCAAATCAGCCTGCCCTGTGGTAAGGGATATGAAGAGAATTCTAGTTGAACAAAACCTAGTTCTAGTTCCAAGTTGCAATACTAACTGCTGTAGAGTGCTGTAGACTGTGCACATTTGGGCACTGTGTTCTGATGCTACATCTCTCCCCTCCAGCATTGTCGCATGCAACCAGCACACATCCTCTGAGTCACTGGAATTTTTAACTGACTGAGAAGCAAAAGAGATGACACCTGTTTCAGAAGTCAAGATATGGCAACACCGTGGAACCACATCTGGCACGATGCAGATGGCTGGACATGAACTGTGAGGAACTGAGAGGGCCACTATTACCTCATGTCCCTGGGATGATACCGCAGGGATACTAAGGGCCAGCAAAGAGATCAGTGTTCCAGAAGAGAATAGCACCATCTCTGCTTTTTCTATGGGCCAGGGGCACCTTTAGACCAGTGGTTCTCAACCTTCCTAATGCCGCGACCCTTTAATACAGTTCCTCATGTTGTGGTGACCCCTTGCCCTGCTTGGAAGAGGCCACAAGCCCCCTTTGGCAGGCCACTATGCCGCAGGTGCCATAGAGAACTTCCCTCTACAGGCACCCTCAGCCAATCTTAGC
The DNA here is from genome assembly GCA_029282475.1 of Phrynocephalus forsythii. Classification (NCBI taxonomy): domain Eukaryota; kingdom Metazoa; phylum Chordata; class Lepidosauria; order Squamata; family Agamidae; genus Phrynocephalus; species Phrynocephalus forsythii. The sequence continues at coordinate 18,843,040 of JAPFRF010000004.1, forward strand.
CTCCAGTGCGATTGACTGACATCCCCTCCAGCCTATCAAGCTGTAACTCAATCTCCCCCCCTTCCTCCCCCCCCTCCTCCAGACCCAAGCCGTTTGTGCCTTTTTCTTCCCTGGCTCATGGTGACCCCTGTGAAAGGGTCATTTGAACCCCAAAGGGGTCCTGACCCCCAGGTTGGGAACCACTGCTTTAGACAGATAAGGTCCCCAAGCTTTGAATGCAACTTTTAAAAATCACCGTATTTCTTGAAATGCAGTGTTCAGAACTGGACACACAAGCACCTCACAGGATTTGGAAATGATGCTTCTGTTTAATGCAGCCTAAAATAGCATTTGCCTTTTTTATGGCCACATCACACTTGTTGGCTGATATTCAGCTTATGATCTATCAGGATTCCTTCTCACATGTAGTATTGCTGAGTCTGGTGCCCCCACACCCATCTTGTAACTGTGCACTGGGTTTCTTCTTCCTATGTGCAGTACTTTGCACTTATTATCTCTGTTAAATTTCGGGTGGCAAGGATGATCAGGAAGTGAGAAAACAAGCCCTATGAGAAAAGACTGAAAGAATTAGGCAGGTTTAGCCTAGAGAAAAGAAAGCTCTTAATTTGCTGCAGTAGCACTTTTCAAATATCTGAAGGGCTTTCATACAGAGGAAGGGAAGGACCTGTTTCGATCATCCCAGAGTGCAGAATACACAGCAATGGGCTCAAGTTAAGAGGACCCACGTTTAGCTGAAATTCAGGAAAAACTTCCTGTTAGAGCAGTGCAGCAATGGAATTAATTACCTCCAGAGGTGGTGAGTGCTCCAACCCTGGAAGCATTCAAGAGAAATTTGGACCACCATATGGCATCCTTTGATTTGCATTCCTGCATGGACCGGGGGTGGGTGGGACTTAATGGCTTTCCCAATTCACTGTCCAATGATTCGGTGATATTTCACAATCCTTTTGAAAGGCAAGTGCCTTAGTACATGTATTATGTTTTACATGTGATAAGAAGATAAGAAAGAAGAGTAACATGTTCCATTACGATAGGATGCCTTTATCTGCAGGATCACTTGTCCACGGTTCAAAAATGTAAAAAAGAAAAATCCCCAGAATATATTTTTCTAACAATGAAGATACCAGAAGGGGCCACTAGAGGGAGCCAGACGTTATGCTGCATTATAAATAGTACAGTATTTGTTATAATCTGCATGTTTCAGCATCTGCAGGGGTGGGAAGGTGACCTTGGAATCAATCCTCTGCAGATATGGGGGTCCTTTTGTTCTCAGTGATAGATAGCATGTTGCTTTTTCAGTTTAAAAACATACTGACTAAAAATAATTTATGTAAAAATACAGAAATAGCTTCTGGTCCCCATAAAGTAATATTTTACATACACTACTTTCCACCAAAGTTTTCTCCCATTTACAGGCTGAATTCAAAAACACCCCAAATTACTCAGAAGAGCTCCATAAACCACCAACCCCCAGTACATAGACCCAAGGCAATAGTTGATAGTGTCTCTCCTGCTAAAAGTGTCAAAAATTAGACCTAGAAGGAAGTTGGAAGATGCCTGGCGTCAAATTTAAACCACTTTATCATTTGCAGGTTATTTGCCCAAAAGGTGCGTTGACCTCAGCTCCCTAGTAGATGAAGGAGCTAACTACTGCTTCAGTGAGGAAGTGCCACTAGGAGCAAGTGAGTTGAGTACATAACCATCTCATCTGATTGAACTGCAAGGGTTTCAACAGGGGCACTGGCTCTGTCCGAATGTTTTCAGGAGCCCTTTCCTATCTTCAGGCTCAAGGGGAAAACATTCTTTATGGATCCCAACTATGGAAGGGTGGGATGCAGCCCGTGGAGGCCCTGGCTCCTTTCCTTGGCCCTTGGTCTATAGCAGTGGTGGTGAACCTTCGGCACTCCAGATGTTTTGGACCACAACTCCCACAGTCCTTTGTCATTGGCAATACAGGCTTGGAATTCCAGGAGTTGGGGGGTCCAAAACATCTGGAGTGCCAAAGGTTCACCACCACTGGTCTGTAGCTCCTACCAGAGGCTACACATGAAGAGAAGAATCCCCGTGGCTTTTCCCAATGAGTGACAGAAAGTTGCAATGGGGATAATCAATCCCCCATATGCCTCTCCTCAAGTGGGTAGGGTGAGGTGGCCACAGCCCCTGACACCATCTAGCCTAGTGGTTCTCAACCTGTGGGTCCTCAGATGTTCCTGGACTGCAATTCCCAGAAACCACTTCCAGCACAGCAACTGATGGAGCCTTCTGGGAGTTGTAGTCCAGGAACCTCTGGGGACCCACAGGTTGAGAACCACTAAATTCTAGCCTGTAGAAGACAGAAAGAAGTGGGATGACCCAGCCTTTAGAATGCAGCAAGGAAACCAGACATGGGATTGCGTCTCTGCTGGTGAAAGATGCAATCAAATTGATATTTCGCCAGTTAGCAGTGAGAGCAGTTGGGGTGAAATGAACTGCAGTTCCCACCATCCTTCATCTTTTACTATGGCAGATAGGCTTTGCAGCCCAATTGCACTTAGCTAACCCTTTGCCCAGCCTGTGTGCTGGACGGGTGGCAGGGTGGATAGCACCGTGATTGCCACGGCATCCGTGATGTCCTCAGTGGCTCCAGACAAGAACAGCTTGAGAAAGGGGATGCTGAGGTCTTCCTGTAACCCTAAAGGGCTACCAGACTCCTTCATGACTCCAGTCTACTGCTATCAGCTGTCGGAGGGAAGCAATGTTGGACATTCTTGTGGTCTGCATGCTGGAAGTATTCAAAACTTTCTTCCTTGCCCCAACTCCAGATGGGGATTGACCTTGCCAGGGAACCTGCTGAGATAGCTGGAATCCTTCTAGCAACACCACTACCTCGTTAAATTAAATTAAATCTGGTGCTAGTGAAGCTCTGGGACATGGTTTCTTGTTTTGAAGGTACTGTACTAGGAAACCTGCACGTGTTATCAGTTTGTACATAAACCTGCAAGTGAAAATGCACAAAGGTGGCACACTGAAGTTGCAGAAACTGGTAGCAGAAGCAACCCTGATCCTCTCACTCTGGTTGCAGCTGCCAGGCATCTCAAAGCTGCTGCTGCTGCAAAGGGTAACTGTGAGTGTTGACTTCGTCTTGTCTTCCTACCTTTGAAAATTCTCTTGCTCAAGGGAAAAAGAAGTCTAGCTCCTACAAAGGGAGGCAACGTTCTCCATTTCAGAAGAGTCAAAAGATTGCAGAGGGGACAGGCAAAGGAGAGGAAAGCAGCTCTGAGAGATCAAGAGACCACAGGTTTAAGGAAGGGAGCAAGTTTGGAAGTGAAGAGGAACTCAGATACCTCAAGTCCCAGCGTGACTTCTGACCTGAGAAGCCTTCAAGGGTGCTGAGGGTTCATTGCATACACTAAGGGGGATTTGGTGGGCTTTGAAGATACAGCCAAAATGTTATTATTCCAGATGGCTTTTGATTTTCAAAACAGTTTCCAGTCTGTAACAAATGGTGTTATGATTTTTCTGTGCGTTGCTATGGGGGCCCTGCTGGGCAGAAAAGCAATTAATAAATACTTTTAGTACCTAAATGAATAAGGCAGTCAATGTTTTTTTCTTTGAGTTCAGTGGAATTTAATAATTTTATGGCATTGCTTTGCCACAGTGCTTAAGAAATGTTTTTTTTTCTTCCCTTGTGGAACCTTACCTTACCTGCTCTGGTCATAGATCTGGGGGTGGAGGACGATTTTTCTCTCTTCTAATACTGACCCCATTACTCAGTAACTGTAGGAAAGGCCCACGAGAAAACAGCTTCTACCTTTGAATCACAAATAACTACTGTATTCCGAGGACATTTGTAATATGCTCATGATGTTCTGTAGTTTAGGGGAGGACGTGGGACACAGAATACCATCACACCCACTGGGTTTCCTGCCCCAGATCTGCTTCCATCAAACCTCTTTTGAAAATGATCAGCACAGTCCTGTTCAAGGGTCTACAGAGAATAATATCCCACTGAGACCAGTGGAATTAATTCACAGGCAAATAGGAGCCAAAACAGTTCCTTCCCCATGTGGTTTTTTTTATCATTAGGATGGTCCCCATCAAGGCCTGAACCAGTCTTTAGCTTGTCACTAGTAGAACAGGACTCCAATCCCACTTCCTTGGCACCATCAGGGAAAAAAATCTGTCCTCAGACTTCAGAGTAAATGTTGAAAGCACTGGGGTGCTGTAGGGAGGCTTCTTCTACCATGAAAACTATCCCGTTTGATCAAATGGTAATGGCTTGAAAATTCATGCCAAGTGAAAGCAAACGCGCTGATTATATGCTACCTGCATGAGCTTCACACATTCTCTGGGTGGTTTACAACTTAATTACGCAGGCTACACATCCCCTCTTTGTCTGCCCCAAGCAAGCTGGATGATCTCTGAAGGTTGGAAGGCTGAGCGAACCTTGAGCCTGCTACCTGGAATCGAACCCCAGATTGTGAGCAGTTTTGGCTGCAGTACAGCAGTTGAACCACTGTGCAATGAAACTCAGTACCTTAGTATGTGTTGGAAAGTGTTTTTATACCAAGTGTTGATAACTAGGTACAAATTCAAAAGGAAGTTAGGTGATACCTTTATTGGTCACTGCTAAAACCAAAAATATGAGCTAAGTTTTCGATAGCAACTGCTATCTTTATCAAAGCATTGTACCGGAGATGCATTCTTGATAGTAGGTGTTGTGTATCAGGCGCTGAGAATCTTTTGGTGAGATGGAAAACACCACATGATGGTATCAGGAACCAGGCTGATGTTAGAGCAGCTTCAAAGTCCCGGTTATGGTTTAACAGACAAACAAACAATGCTTTGATAAAGACAGCAATTGTTTCTCTAGTCACACAGCTCAACTTTTTAACTAACTAGGTACACAATGTAGTGTAGTAGATAGAATGATGAAGTAAGGCTCAAGATACCCAGATTTGGTTCCCTAACTCTGCTGTGGGAACTCAGTGGAGTGAGGGTGAAACTACTAAAAACGCTCCTTAAATATACTTACTTTGGAAGCCCTGTTAGGGTTTCTGTCAATCAGTTTCAACTTGACAGCACATAAACAATTGATAACTAACTCAACCAATTTGAGACCTGTTTATTTGTGGTGGCTGGTATAAAAATTAAGTGCTAACTTATTACGTATAAGTCAACAAAATGCTTCCTCTGAAAATCAAGATGGCTTGAATGAACTACTGCCCACATGATGTTATGCTTATATTTTCAGGGTAGTTTTCTTTTTGCTCATATTTGCAGACTAGGGGAAGTAGACTTTTCTTCTTTCTTTCTTTCTTTCTTTCTTTCTTTCTTTCTTTCTTTCTTTCTTTCTTTCTTTCTTTCTTTCTTTTTGCATTGCTTCAAAAAGAAGGCAAAAGTTGGGCAAACCCTGACTGAACAAGCCCCATGAAAACACAAAATCTTTTTTTTAAAAAAAAAAAGTTTTCTGCAGCAGAAGCAATTATGCTACACTTACATCCTGAACAGCACCAGTAGCTAAATGATCTGACACAGTAGCACAACTGTAGCCCTTGGTCAACAGAAGTTTCTATTTTCTGAACAAATACCACACACATATAATCAATTATACCAGGCTGGCCAACTTTGGTGGTTCCAGAAAGCAAATTTCTTGCATTTGCATCTCTCGGGGTGTGGGGTGTGGAGGGTAGAACTGCTTAAAAAGAAGCACATAAACCATAATGAGGAGGCAAGGCATCTACTGTACTTTCTATTTAAGAATATTAATATTTTTGGACCAATATTTTGGGCAGCTGCAATCAGGGTGGATTTGATTTCAATCACTAGTCAGTAAGGCTCGATTTAAATCATGATATTCTACATAAAGACTTATTTTTGCTGGAGTTGTTTTAATCTTAATATTTATAACCAACTGAAGGTTTCATTTTTAAAATAGTAACTTTTCAGATTAGTTTTACAGTTGTATCAGAACATTGCTGATTTGGTGGTTAGATACCATTAGAAATACATAGAATGTGAAATTATAATTGTGAAATAATTGCAAGATAAACTCTCTGCAGTTTAATAGGTTAATCAATCATTCCTATTTGGACAATTGTTCTGTTTTACTTTACTGGAAGGAGAAAAATAATCATTACCTTAATAATAATAATTTAAATAGTTTTATTTAACCAAAACGATAACATTGTATAGCATTATGTATACTTGTATTTGCTTAAACATCCATGTTTAATAACTGATGTGGTTAAAATATATTTTAAAAAACTTAAGACTGACCATCTAGATATTCCCAAAATGCGTCTCTTTTACGGCATGCTACCATTACAGCTTTTTCTCCCCGAGACTGAGAATGATAACCATCAGGCTGCTATACACGTAAAGGTCTCAAGATGTGGAGCACTATCCTCAAAAAGTTTCACTTTCAATTTACTTCTTGTGCAGACCTATTCCATTCCAAACAACCTTCTGTTCATTGAACTTCTTGAAACGTAGCACTTGAGAGGTAAGGGGGTTGATTCTGGATACAAATATTTGCAGAGGAACACTGGGATTAAGGTATTTTCCTCAATTCTGATGTTTATTTTATAACTTTTTTTCTATGAAGGAGGCATGTTATTGTTGCAGACCCAAATGCAGTTTTGAAAATAGCAAAACCAAGCATCTTTGATAATATCTTCTAGATAGAAAAATTTCCCCCAAATAATCAGAAACCTTTGGGAGAGCATGGCATTGTGAATGAATTAATACAGCCTTATGGTACATAATTAAAAACTAATTCCACGATGAATAACCTTTGGACTATAATGTAGCTTAACTAGAACACGATCTTTAGAGAGATTATTCCTCAAAAAGCATTTAAATTTTAAAAACTGATTTAAATTTTAAAAATTTAATTTTTTTTAAAAGAAATCATTGATTTTTATCAACCCTGGCTGCAACCCATCACTGAAATGTGAATTGTAACCTCTGGAGATTTCTATTAGAAGCAATTTATATTCTTCCAGGAAATGGGGGTCTAGGTAAGGCCATTGGGGCCTAGGTCATTACTTTGGGCCTACTTCACCAACCCCTACAATATACCCTTATGTATGTATGTAGGTTGGGGGGATTCCCCTTGCTTAGTCACTGTCCGTTCAACTCTACAATACTGGCTGAGAACATCTCTAGAATGACACATGGTATTCTGAACAGGTTATATACGTACTTGTAGTTCTCATTCCAGCACTGTTCTTAATAACATCAACTCTGGGCTTACCTCTTTCCAGTGGTCAAAAGAACCCAAGTAAATTTCAACCTGTTAGGTGGACAGGTTAGCAATTGCCAACATCTAAGGCCTCATATAAGCTAAAGACGCCACACATCAAAACATCATTGTTATTGGTAAAACAAGTAGATTTATTGGTCCAGTCCTTTTGTTGGGATAAAAGAAATCATGTTCAGAAGTTTACACACAAATATTCCCAAGACATCTAAATAATTTTGTCTCTTCTCCCCCCAAAAGTTTAAGCTACACAATAAATACAACACAATACTTTTTTTTTGTATACACGGGTATATTTTAAAAGGTGAGCAGACCACAGTAGCACCTAGACAGATCATCAGAGCACACTTTGCTGAAAAGTTCACTTGGCAGGACCAAAACATAATGACTCGAAACGCATCATTCCTCTGAGCATAAATCTCCCAAGATTTTAAACAAGAGGGACACGAGCGTTTCTCTGCTTGTTTGATATGTAAACCAGAAGTGTCTGGAATAGAAAAGAACCATTGGGATCCTGGTTATCACCTTAGCTGCCAGAATTTATTTATGCTATCAAAAATAAAGAAGTGTTTTTTAAAAATGCCCTCAGAGAATTTATTTTCAGGTTGGTTGTTAGTTTTACGTTTTGCAATAGATGTAATGACTCATCTAAAGCTGCTACTTTGGTCTGTAATGCTTTTCTCATTTTAGACCAGGCATGTCCAAACTATGGCCCTCCTCATGTTTTGGACCACAACTCCCAGAATTCTAATCTTAGATTGCCAATGGCAAAGGACTGTGGGAGTTGCGGTCCAAAACATCTGGAGGGCCGAAGTTTGGACATGCCTGTTTTAGACATTTTAAAAAGCCCCAAACTTGTGGTACTATTGCTTTCATTTCTATGTTGAAAAGACCACACCGATGGGGAAGGTGGGGTGGCAAAGTACATATTATTTTAAAACATGTCTACCTTCTGCCAACGCTCTTAGACACACATCCACACACAGCTGCTGAGACACTGCTTTCTCACAAATAGACCAGCAGTAAAGCACGTCATAAAATAGAGATGGGGCCACTGCCATCTCTTGCTCCTTGCACCTGATACAATCTCCCTGCCCTTTCAGCCAGCAAAGCAGGGGTGAGGGACCCACGACCCACCCAGCTAATTTGGACTACAGCTCCCCTAATCCCCCCATCACTGGATATGCCAACTAGGCTTCTCAGATTTGAAGACCAAGACATGTGGAAGGCTACAGATTCCCCACTCTTGCGTTAGAGAACAAGGCTGAACAAGTCACATGTCCATGGCTAGAAGTCTTACAGCCCAGTTTCTAGAAAATAATAACAAAAAAGAATAAAAAAAATCTGAAGGGAAGGCATGCATTTTCATATACTTAAAGACAACAGAGTGGAGACACGTCAATAAGAACCACAGTTGAAAGTGTTCGCCTTTAGAGTGGCATGGAATGATATACATGTACCCAAAGCTGCATTTTTGGGAAGGGCTCTGCAGAAGATGACAAATTGCATTAACCCTTGGGATGTTAAGCATCAATATCCTTATGAATTGGGAGAGGGTTAACATTTGATCCAAAGCACTTGCTTTTTAAAAAACAACCATAAAGCAAACAAGTTTTTAATCACTCTGCAGCACCTTCCTGTAACTCTATACAACCTATCATTTGAATACTTATTTTTGCTTGGAGTACACTAAAATCACATGGACCCAAAGGTTTCCAGCTTCAGGCAGTCACATTGTAGAGCAGCCATGCTCAAAGGGAAGGGGTCATGTGGCCCCCTGGGGTGTCCTGGCACATTTGATGGGGGCCACAGATAGGAAGAAATTCTTCAGGCACCACTGCGTAAGGTTCACCATGAGCCTGATTCAACCTGTATTTCTTTCATATTGTGTTTATGGCTGTGCCCCCCACCCTCAAAAAAAGGTTGAGAATAGCTGCTAGAGGACAGTACATGTTCTGTTATGATCATTATGCAAATTTGGTTGGTACTGAATCAGCAGCACTAATTTCCTTGCTCCTCAAGGTAGACAAACCTAGACTGGCTCAGCAATACTATTTGGGAGGGATTATGTGCCAGAGAAGGGCAACCAAGATAATTATAATTATAACTGATAATTATAATTGAGGGTCTGGAAGAAATGTCTTATGAGGAACGGCTTAGGGAGCTGGGAATGTTAAGCCTTACAAAAAGACTGAGAGGGGATATGATAGCTATGTTTAAGTATTTGGAAGGATGTCACACTGAAGAAGGGACTGGTTTGTTTTCCATGGCTTCAGAGACTAGGATGTGGGGCAATGGTCTCAAAGTACAGGAAAAGAGATTCAATTTAAACATTAGGGAGAACTTCCTGTTAGAGCCGTTCAGCAGTGGGATATGCTGCCATGGAGTGTGGTGGAGTCTCCTTCTTTGGAAGTTTTTAAGCAGAGGCTGGATGGCCATATGTCAGGAACACTGTGATAGGGGTCCTTTCATGGCAGGGGGTTGGACTAGATGGCCCTTGAGGTCTCTTCCAACTCTATGATTCTAAGTGAACTGAACTAAGTGAATTGTTTTGTCAATTATGTATTTTCCAGTAAGCAATATTGTTGCTAAACACAACTTTTTAAAAAATGACTACTGTATCACCCTCCATCGTTTGAACGGGAGCAAAGGCATTTTGCAGGACACAAAACAGACAATACTGTTACCTCTTTACAAAACTTTGCTTCTTTGGCACAATATACACAACGTTCTGGGTCAACTTTAGGTGGCGTCCCCTCTGCTGCCTGCAGCATACGAGCAAGTGCAGACAGAAGAATATTGAAGCTGAGAGACCACGTTCCACAGGATCCTAGAAATGTAATGCTGGCAAGGACAATGACATGATTTTTTCTACTGAAGGTGGTGGTGGTGGGAACATTTTTAGGTAATCCTTAGTTTTGATAACTTTGCCTACACATTTCAGGGCCCAAATCCCACTACTAGGCTCCAAGTAGACCCACTGGCTGGAATCCTGTTGCTTAGCATAATAAGTCATTCTATATGACGGCCATCTGAATCAATGAAATTTATGCAGGAGTTGACTCGCCAACTCCCCATTGTTTCAAAGGGGACTGCTCTCGTGTGACTTACTGCATTAAGCAACAGGATTTCAGAGGCTGAATGGCACATCAATCCATAGGAAAATGCCACTGTTTCAACAGGTAAAAAAAAAAACCAACCTGTCCACTGGATTCAACTGTTTATAATACACTTATGCCAATCTAGCTAATCATATATAAAAAATCTTCCTGTTTTTAATGCATTCTCTCTTTAACGTCAATATCAAACACATTGTACTTCCTACACATGTGTTTAGATTGGGAATGAGGAACCTATGGTCCTCCAGATGGGTTGGGCCAACTCCCAACAGTCCTGGGCAGCACACCCACCATCAAACAGATGGTCAAGGTATCAGATATTGGAGGACCATGACACAGAGATGTACATAAAGAAAGGGTTTTGGCATTCTAGGATTCGTGTTCAGTCATATGCCAGCATGGAAATATCTAAATATCCGAAGTCCAAATGGCTGAACAAACAAGTCTACTATACTTTTTAACCTCTTTTGAGTCCCAGCATTTAGCACTTAGCCGAAGTAAATGCTTGCCGGTAATTTTTAGGAATTCAGATAGAGAGAGTGGCAAAATCTTAGTGAATTAAATTAGCTTGAGGCTCACCAAGGCTGCAAACGGTATGTGCAACTCAAGGTGAAAAAGAAATTAAAAAAGAAACAATCATTTTTAGACAGCGGGATCCCCCCAGCAGTATTCCAGACAAAGCATTTCCGTCTCCTCATTAAAACAACAACAGCAAAAACACAACAGTTGGGGAGCCTGTTACAAAAACGACTGGTAGGAAATTAAAATGACTGGGGTGAACACTAAAAATGAAGCCTGCCGGGTGTGTACATTGCATATCCAATATTTTAACAGTTGAAGCATTCCTGCCAAAATGGTGGACAGCAATCAGCAGGGGTGGGCAGCTGTAACAAAGGCAGATGACTGTATTTACACAATGATATTTACGCAGAGGCACATTTGCCGCTGTGACCATAAAGCAATATCCAGATGGGTGGTTGTTTGATGTTTTTGCTGCAACACAGACGAAGTCTTATGGCACCTGAAAGATTAACAGATTTATTATGACACAATACCTAACGAACCTTCCCAGAGGTACAGTATGCAGTGATGGAAGTTCTCATCTTATAACAGGTACAGCATTATAAATGTGTCACTATAAATGCCATAAGACTGTGTTCTCGTTGCTGCCGCCTTCTGTAAAACAAAAGCTTATTCTAATGCCCCAAACAAAACAAAAAAATGAAATGAAAATGTCTTTTCATTTAAACAGTCATTACCTTTTAAGAACCCTGTGGATTCAAACACAGCAGCTGAGCCAAAACATGAATGAAGGCTGTGCTATTTCTCTCTTTCAAAGATGCCAAAAACCACAACGTCCCACACAGAGGTTGGAACCAAATGCACAGCATTAGAGACCACAGAGGGAAAGTTGGTGCTTGGAGGGTTACTCAAATTAAGTTGAGGGGGGACGACAATTAAATTTGGCAAAAAAGCTTCTATTTTGCTTGATAAAAAGAAATGTGCATTTTCCTTTTTTAATGCTTACATCCCAGCCCCCTGACATGTTTAGTCAGGGGGTGTGGGGGGGGGAGCCATGACTTCAATTACCACAAAACAATTACCTCCTATGATTACTGTAGGAGATACAGGGAGAAAATAAGCACTTGTCTTCTCTCTTGCTTTTATTCTTAATTTCTTTGTACTGGCCTAATACACCATTTCCCAAACATCACTGACACAAGGGCTACCAATCCTGTAGAGCAACATGTGATATGAGGAAGAACAAAAATTTACCTCATGAAGCTTCCCACAAATTTCCAATGCATTCCACTAAGAGCCAAACAACTCCTGCCCCTGTATTTGCTCCACACCTCAAAAAAGCCCAAATTTGTTTAAACAGAACTTACAAAACCAGCGTTTCCTAATAGTTTCCCTTTGTATACATGATGGGGGCCCAAAAAAACCCCAAGAGGTTTTGAAGTGTGGCTGTTCAACAGTCCACTAGTCTTTACTTGGCTGACAGAAAAAATAGAGGACAATAAAGATGTCATGTTGGCACCCTGCATTTAAGAGTTTTTATTATTATTATTATTATAGTGTTCCATTCATCAATAAAAAATGGTCCAAGAAAAGTCCTGTGGTTTCTTCCTGTCGTTAGCCAGGTTCCAAAGAGTAGGAATGTTCAAGGCCAACTCAGATGGTTTAATAAAAAGGCAGCCAAAAAGAAAAGTACAGTTCCAACGTTTCCGAGTTGATTAGTCCCAGTGTTCAGCACAGGTGGTGTAACCTCCAAAGAAATCAACGACCGAAAATAAAAAATAAAATAAAAAATAAAAAATCCCACCAAGTTGTGCATAGCACATAGCCAGTCCGTTTAGTAAGAGTGGTATCCTATGCGTGTTAACAGAGGTCCATGGTGCAAGGAAGGAGTGGGTGGGGAATAAAGATACCACTTCTTATTTGGTCTCAGACTTATCTTGCAACAGAGGTATGATTGACTCCCACGCCGTAAGGCACTGTTGAAATCAGAGACAGAGACAACACCAATAAATGAGTAACTGATATGGCCATTTTCAATCAGTATGTACAACTCAAAACTATTGCACCAGCCATGGCTGCGCCCCCCCCACAGGACCTACCAGCAACATTTCATTAACGTCCTGGTTTTTGTTCATAATCTGCCTGTATCTTGAGGCCTGACAGCTGACAGCTACCATTTTCAGATTCTAGGCAAAGCACTTAACCTAAGGCAGGATTCTACACAGCACAGAAATTAGTTAATCTGTCCAATGTCCCCTTTTACATGTAGCTCTGAAGGTAGTGCCATGTAGGGACTCCAGAACACTGTGAGGCTAATGGTATGAAGTGCACATATACAATGCTTTCCAATGCAACACCAAGCTTTGTTCATGGGTCATGCTTTGCTAAATTCCATTTTTTAAAAAAACCATGTGAAACTATTCTGCCAACTGTCAAACAGATGAGATGTATGTGCATCATCAGTAGTCCACCAGATTTGAAATTCCTCAGAAGGGACCAAGTTTCATACTGTACGTAGAATTAGAAAGTAAGCCCTCCCAGCCACCCCTAACATGCAGCTACCCAGCAGAGCTACCCAGATCAGGTAACTGTGCACTGCTGAAGCTGACAGGCAGATGATTCTCAGCTGCCCCCCCACACACACACACTTGTGCATGTGCTGCTACGTTAGTGTCAAGCAGGCCACAGCGCCGGGTCAGGTTCTACCTGACACATGCTTCATCACAGCAGTGGGAAACATTTCCAAAAGTTTCCAGCATGCCATAACTTCATGGGCCAACCAATCTAGCCTTTGTGACCTTCAGCCCACAGCTTGGCCTAGCTGAGACAACCTTCTAACTCGGGATGAATAATGGGCTACTGCAGGGAATGACCAGTGGCTGGATCAGCCTGCAAAGGATGGTTCTAGAGCAGTGGTTCTCAACCTGTGGGTCCCCAGATGTTCCTTGACTGCAACTCCCAGAAGGCTCCATCACTTGCTGTGCTGGAAGTGGTTTCTGGGAGTTGCAGTCCAGGAACATCTGGGGACCCACAGGTTGAGAAACACTATTCTAGAGCATGAGGTGCTCTACAGAACCATCCTTACACTGCTCCAGCAGCACCAAACCTCATTCTCTGTCTCCCTGTGCCCGTTGGCAACTTCGGAGAATTACCTTCTCATAGTACTGGATGTTTTTGTCAGCCATTCCCATCAGCAGCTGCCTGAAGTCCTGGCGCTTATTGTTCTGCCACCTGTCCATATCCGCTTTCAGGTCTGCATTGAAGCACTCCACACGGTCTTGACACTTTTCCACATCTGCAGGCAACTGGCAACAGAAGAGACCTTTCACGAGGCCAGCTGGGCTTTCGACCCAATTCCACCCCTTTACAAATGGAAAATATCTGTGTCTCCCCACCTCCACCATATTAGAACGACACGAAGGGAGGTGTTGCATGGAAAGATCTTTGGGGAAATTTTCCTTTTGCAGGGAGGGGGTGGACTACTACTTCCAGAACCTCTTCACCAGCATGACTAATGGTCATAGTGGTCAATCTTGGTGAATAATTCTGGGACAACATACACACATATGCACTGCTTGAACTCAGAGAACAAATTTATCAAAGAGCAGATTCTACTGGGTTGGCATCAAAATTCTCCTGGCATGGCATGGCTACTTTTCTCTCAGCTGTAGAACCAGTAATATTATTTATTTGACTCATAAGAATTCTTGTGCTAAGGTCAAGGTGGCCAGTATTTCATTTGGATCAGGGTGATCTGAATTCAACCTCCAAAACACGGCCACTATGAAAATTCACTGGCTGGCTCTGAGCCCAAGTCTCTTTTCTCTTACTCCAACCGCTGAGAGGATAAAACAGACTCACTGGCACTGGCCCCAAAAGATTTACACCTTGCTGCCAGCAACACTGAATTCAAAGTCAATACTCTAGGTTCCATGGAGCTTATTCTTGGCAAGCTGCCCACAGCCCTTTCTCAAACAACATTCATCACAGCTCTAAGATGACTTTATACGTTGACCCTTCTGCTATTTCCCTGCGAAAGCGGCGAAAAGCGTAGCTACTCCTCACAAATGACTGACAAAACAAGCCCAAACACACACAAAGCACACAAACTGTATGACAAGAACTACTGGGCTTGATGGATCTAAAAGATGAATTTTATCCAGAGTTCTATGTCTCACAATAGAAGATTCTAAGCACTGAATTCTAAGACTTGAGTGAATGCCTTTTCAACCTTGCTGTTATGTCCATCATTAATGGCACATGAGGGAAGCTTTTAGTAAGATAAAAATTAGTAACAATAACAAGATTTTAAAAAATAAAGTCCTAGACTGTTCAATGCCTCCACTAGATCACCAAAAAGTTCAAGTTAAGGCAAACATTTGTGCTCTCCATAAGTCAAAGAGGGTCTAAAATGTAAAATTAAGCCTAGTATTTAAAAATCGGAGGAAGATTTGAAGCGCTTGGATCACAAAGCCAGACTGACAGGATGTCAAAATGGAGTTCTAGATTCCACTTGAGATGGAAGGAAAAAGGCATCCGTTTACAGGCTCTTTTCTCTCCGAGACCTGTGGGGAAACTGGGAGATCTGAGGAGATCTGAGGAGAGTGGGAGTTGGGAGCAAATTAGGCTTTTTTCCCTTGCAGACAAGCGCTCATAAAGCAATACGTCTGATACCTCCATTTTCTGTGGAATCTAAAACTTCATTCATGCTAATTGGGTTTCAAAACTGGGTCTAATTTTGGAACTACATGCTTTAACCACAAGTTTCATACCATCTTTCTGTGATGAAACCTTCTGGAGAACTCAAAAGATCACTTTAATTGTAATTTTTCAGGGATCCAATCAAGATGCTGAACAACCCAGCACGTTTCTCTTAATGGCTAACATGGCCACTTTTTTGCATCTGTTGCTGGAACGATAATTTTCACTTCCCTGTTTGGAACGCAGGGCAGTGGACCTCTCTGACCGTTGTTACAAAAAGACTAACCTTGGGCCGGTCTTCTCTTTTGAAGGCCACAGCTTCTAGTTTGGCTTCATATTCTGCTTGAACTTGATCTCTTTTCTTCAAAACATTCTAAAGCAGAGTTGGGGGAATAAATATTAAATCACAATTAAAGGAGATCCCAAAGGGGGGAGCCTTCTTTCTGCTTCAGATAACTTTTCAAATTTTGTAATGTAGACCTCTTGAAATTACTTTTACACATCATTGCACCAAGCCAAACCCAACTCACTTGAACCCACTGTCACTGAGCACGAGGGGGGGCATATCCAGGGCCACAATGCTTTCTTATATTACTCAGTTCTTTTCTATCTCTTCAGTTTTCTTAAAAAGTTATTAGGAAAGTTATGAACAGCAGCAGTAAGCAGAAGTGATATGTCATCAAGGGTTGGCATTGCTGCAATGCCATTTTCCTGTTAAAGAGAGAGGGTGGCCTCTTCTATATCACACCTCCTTCCTAGAAACAGAGAAGGGATTTTTTTACAAAACTGTAAAAACATCATATATTTATCCAATTCATAAGCTGTATGATTATTGACAGAAAAGTGTATGCATCTTTCAGCTTTCTCTCATCAGGAGGAACCAGAAGTACAAGAGTTCTTCTTTCATTTTAAAAAAACATTCTGCACATATACATCTCTACAGCAGCACACACTCTCTCTTTCTTTCTTAAAAAACAGGGTAAGAAAAATGCATCCAAAAATACACTTAAATTTCCATATGGCAAAACTGGAGGAAGGGAGGGAGGGAGGCGTGCAACCCAATATGGAATAAGGAAGCAATGAGAAAGTTAGTGGGATTCTTAAAGCTGCCCCTGGTGAACATTCCATTCATTGGCAGTACACAGGAAAAAGACGGCAGAGATGACACAGGCCTTTTTGTGCATTTAAGAGATTGTATCTTAAGTAAGCAATAGTGGTACTCCCATCTCCTTTTACACGCAGAAAGCCTTATTGTTCCAGTGACGCCTACACAAAACCCGTTCTCCAACATTCACAACCATGCCAAGTTTTTCATTCTGTTCAAAAATTCTGGCCCAATGCAACATCGTACACATTGTGCTAATGGTCCGGAACGCATGAAAGGGCTGGTGCTTCAACATCTGGAAGATATGGTGTGTACCTCGTCTGATCACTGAGTGACATCACTGGGTGACAAAATGCAGACTGGGGTGGCAAGAGTCTCTCCTCCAAGGTTACTCCTTCAGCCCCATCAAACTTTTCAAATTCACCATCTTCAAAAAGGAGTTTTCCCAGGGGCGGGGGAGAAGTGACACATACCACATGGTTTCCTAAAAGTAGATTTCCAGCCACTTATACTGCGGGGCAGTTGCATTTTGGTAGTACATGTGTACCGTGCAGAATTCCAGGGGCAGAAAACTTGCCCCTCCCATTGCCTTCCAAGGTGACCATCATTCCCTGAAAGAAACCTGGCTCACCTCTTTAAATGCACCGGGCTAGAAGTCCCATTGTCTATGCTCACTGGGGATGATGGGAGATGTAGTCTAATTTGTGTGAGAGTTATCAGATTGAGAAAGACCTGTTTCAGGCATGAAACTGGTAAGATACTCACTTCCTGTAGTTAAAAAGCAAATAGAATGTCTAAAACCCTGTTGCTTGACATAGTACTTCACAACCCTTTGCTCAGGCATGTCCAAACTTCGGCCCTCCTGATGTTTTGGACCACAACTCCCAGAATTCCAAGCCTGTATTTCCAATGGCAAAGGACTATGGGAGTTGTGTTCCAACACATTTGGAGGGCCAAAGTTTGGACATGCCTGTCTTTGCTGATTCAATGGGCCTAGTTTAGTAGCAACTCACTATGTAAAGCAACAGGATTTCAGTCCATGATTATTTGGTTTGGGAGAAATCCACATCATGGTAGCTGTGTGGAAGATTTGCCTGTTGTTATTAAATGGTTGAGGATGAATAATTCCAGTTAAGCACCTATTTTTGCTTTGGTACAAGGATGGAAATACTAGTTAATAAGCCAACTGCCTTTGGCTAAAAGAAGGTGGGCACAAGATGACGCTAGAACTCCACTTAGGGATTAATCATTAATAGATAAATTACATTAGAAAAACATAGGGCAGCAAACATACAAAAAGGTGCACAGATCTGGAACAAATACTATTTGTTTTTTTCAGCCCTCAGAGAGAGAGAGAGAGAGAGAGAGAGAGAGAGAGGGAGGGAGGGAGGGAGAGAGAGAGAGAGAGAGAGAGAGAGAGCAAGGCCCATGTTCTAAATATCAAGCAAAGCAGGTTTCATTAACAACTACATAAATACTTCACCACCACTGAAAATAGCAATTTCAGCTCAAACACCTGTTAATGCAAAGGCAGCATGTATGACTTCATCTATCTGCATACAAACTTTTAAATTGTGCCTCCCCCAGGTAGCTGGAACATATATCATTTGTCTTTGGCTGTACAAGCTTAAAATCCACCAACTCAAAATTTGAAAATACAGACACTAAAAGATCCACTGTTTTTCTAAATGCTATCCTCAAAAACTGAAGAAGAACCGTACATTTCTTTATCAACTGCAATCGAACCTATTCTATTAGAATTCCTGATTTAAGGCGGCACAACAAACTACTTATGATGAAGCTGGACTGTCTTTGGTTTGCATTTCTAATGCTTTCCCATCATTTCCTTGGAACATAACAACCCTGTATAGTAAAAGAAGGAAGACAGGCACGCATCACAGAAAGCTGTCTCATACTTGGTCAAACTATTTATCTTACCCAGCACTGGCCACTTCGACTGGCAGCAGCTCTGTCGAATGTCAAGCCTAGGCCCTTCACTATTATCCGCAATGAATTTTTATTTTTCATCTAGATATTGGATATAAAACTGCTCTTTCTGCAGTTAAAAGGTGTGCTCTACTACTGGGCTGGAGTCTCTCCAGAAAGATTCCATATATTAGTTCTAAGGCACTGCTCAAGTTTACATTTGGAGCCTGAAGAAATTATTTACAATCTAAATTTCCCAGAATGTCTTTTCTGAGGAAAGCCTGGGTCAGTGATTTTCATGGTTCTCCAAAGATAAGTTTGCAAGAAAAGGACTATGGTCACACACTGTTAAAAATACCATGTTTTAGTATAGTTAAACCTCTTCATTACGTCGGTAACATATAATGTCCTTTAAAAAATGTTAATGAGGAGAGGTATATAAAAAAATCTCAGGCTTTCAGGAAGTTGGAGAAGGCAGCTGAGTAAAATGCCAGAAAGCGTCCTTCTGGCTAATGTTAAAATTGCCCTAGCATGAAAAATTATAAATATTTAAATTTAACTTCATTTACCTAATATCCAAACACTTCACTGGGGACTAAATGCACTAACTCTGCCCAGTATTCTCTGTCTCACTGCAACGATTTCTAATGGACTGTTCAACAACAGTAGTAGTAGTAGTAGTTAGGACTAACAAGCCCCTTGTTATCCCTACAGCTTATCGAATATAATTGATACATCAGGGACACTCATTCAAGAAGCAGTGAATTCTTGATAACAGCAAAGATGACAGCATCTTGGCAAAAGCCACAGCATTTAAAAGAAATAAGCACTTCTCCTACCGCAGAATTCAGCCCACATCACTCAATCCTCTCAGGCAAGTCATTTGAGAATGCCAACTCTGAGAGAGGCCCGTAAGGTAACAACACAGAACCGGGCATTCTCTGCTGCAGACCCTCAGTTATGGAATCATCTGCCACCTGAGATTTGCTTGGCCCCCATGCGGTTGGTTTTTAAAAAACAACAGAAGACCTGGCAATACAGTTCTGCTTTCCCAGGGTTGTTAATCATTTCCTGATTCACTGACTTTTAAAATCTCTTCTATTCCATCTTGCCGACTTTTCCTCTGAATATGATTCTATGATATTATTGTTGAGTTAGTAATGTTTACTTTGTTTTCTCTTTTAGTTTTTTATTGTATATTGTTTATGTTTGTATTATGACATATACTGTAAACCTCCCAGAGTAGCCTTGTAGCTAAATGGTGCGGTATACAAACATATACATATACAGTGGACCCTCGTATAACAGCTTGTATAACATAAAATCTGTACAACATAAAAACTCCGGAGATTGGGGAAATTTGCTTAACAGAATCGCCTATGGGGCGAATCCGTACAACATAAAAATGGTCGTGATTAGGGATGACTCTGTTTTCAATGCATTCCTATGGGAAATTTGTATAAAGGAAAATTTGTTTAATATAATTTCATTTGGAATAAATTAATTCCTTTATACAAGGTACCACTGTATTTGGACTGCAAGTCTTCAAAGACACTGACTGTGTTGGCTGGTGGATTCTGGGAACTGTAGTCCCAAAAAACTAACTTTGCCCCAGCTCTGGAAGAAAAAAGTATGCAGGCAAAGAGACAAGATGTGTGCATGTGTTTGTGTGCGTGTTTTTGTGTGTGTGTGCATGTCCCCATAAGACCTCAAAACAGTGTGACTCACCAAAGCACCTAACAATCCCAGAATCATCTCTAGCTGCAAGGCCAACTCCTCACTCCAATCAGATCCATGGCTAAAGACTTACAGATGGATATACCGTGAAAGCAAGCATTTACCAAGAAATACTTTGTGTGCCTCTAAACATCCCAGGATATAAGCCATGGCTCTCTGCTCACTATGAGCCAGGGTGTAACTCTCCATATGTGAAAATACAAGAGGCACATCCTATGCCAGTGTTGGTGAACCTGTGGCACGGGTGCCAAAGGTGGCACTTGGAGCCCTTTCTGTGGGCAGCCAACATTGCCCCTTCACAGCCACCTGTATTCAGGTTAAATGGCTGTATTGGCACTTTGCGAAAAATTAGTGGGTTTGGAATTGCAGTTTGGGCACTACATCTCTAAAAGGTTTGCCACCACTGCCCTATGCCTTCCCTGAATTTACCTCTGCATCCTCTAAACAAGGTTTAGTGCTCTAGTAAACAGAATCTAAGGAGTTCCAATGCAAAGTGGACTTCTATATAAATGTTGTTTAGCATCTGTAGCAGAGTAAGGGAACTTTTAGTCTTCCAGATGTTTTTAGACTACAACTCCCAAAAGCTCTACAGAGTCTGGTCAATAATAAAGGATTATGGGAGATATAGTTCAAAATACTGCACCGGCCATAAATTTTAACACATTCGTCTTTTTAAAAGGTACACTATCTTAAAGCACAACATTGGACAGAATGAGAGGCAGCGGACAGAGAAAGAGACTTCTTCTCAAAACCATGACATGCTTTTCAGGATCCTGAGACTACAGCCAATGCCTTTAAAAGGAAGCAGCTGCTCTCTGGAAAGAAAATAATTTGATTTGTACATTCCTAAAAAAATATAATCCACAGAACATAAGGCTCTTCTGACAATGCGGCTGTAATAAACAACTTCTGCCTCAGAGCATTTGCACTTTACCTTCATAGATTCTGAATACAGAATATACTCTCTTAGAACAGGCAGGAAATCTTCAGTCATATCTTCACTTAGTTCCTCCAGGGCCGTAGAACAATTCCCAATACAGGCCGACACCCCCTCCAGAGGTTCAGACAGCTCACTTTCTAATGCGCTCCAAGTTGAGTAAATGGGGCCGTACTCTCGAACTTCTACCAGGTATTCTGCAAAAGATCCAATGGGTGACAAAGAGGAGCAGTAAGTTCTGATTTCCAGATTCTAAAGAACTAAAAAAAAAAAATCACACGCCTAAGTCTAAATTTCAGGTGAGAAATGTCATGTTTCCCAAGATGTTTCCCAAAAGAAAAAAACACCAGTATGGGGGAAGGGGGAAAGATCCACCAGTGCTGGAGAGCCTGAGCAATACAATTTATCTCACAACATTAAAAAAAGAACACTATGAACCACCTGCTCAGAACTTTTAGCCCTTCTGAATCAGCAGGTTTCTCATGACTATCTGAAACCATTTACACAGCCCTTGATGCTTTGTGATATAATCGCACATCTTAGAGCAGTGATGGCGAACCTTTTAGAGACTGAGTGCCCAAACTTCGATTCAAAACCCACTTTTTTTTTTTGCAAAGTGCCAGTACAACAATTTAACCTGAATACAGGTGGCTGAGAAGAGGCAATGTCAGGTGCCCACAGAAAGGGCTCTGAGTGCCACCTTTGGCACCCGTGACATAGGTTCGCCATCACTGTCTTAGAGAATATGCAGCAATTATATGTGCACCGATGATGAACCTTGTGGCGCAGTGGTTAAACTGCTATACTGCAGCCAAAAATGCGCTCATGGCCCAGGGTTCAATACCAGGCAGCTGGCTCAAGGTTCACTAAGTCTTCCATCCTCCAGATGTTGGTAAAATGAGTATCCAGCTCGCTGGGCTGGGGTGGGGCCAATGTGTAACCCCCATAATTAAATTGTAAACCAGCCAAAGAGTGCTTTAAGCTCTGGGGAGGTATATAAGCAACAGGCTTTTTTTAAATTTTATTTTATTTATTTATTTATTTGTTTTTTGTTTTTCCATATATTACTCAAGAGCAGGCACTTGGATACTTACTCAGACCTTCCCAACATTACAAAACAGTCTTGCAAAAGAACATGCGTGCCCTACTCACCTACTTCTTCCTTTATTATCCGCTGCGCTATCCTATCAATGGTCCCAAGCTTCAAAGAAAATGTATCTAGGTAGTCGCCAATGGCTGCAAACTCCAACGGTCGACTTCTTAATTTATAGCTTCCTGTGACATATTTTACTGATTCTCCCATCTTGGAAAGCAGGGCCATCCCTTGTTTTTTGTAAGCATTAAGATCCTGGTGGTGACAGAACAATTAATCAACTTTTTGATTCACACATGTCGTGTCTCCCAACTGTATCTGTTACAACTTCCCACACACACAAAAAAAACACTTAAAAAACACTGCCACTGTATTTTCCCCCCACACAAAATCATTTAAATTATGAAATTAAAATGTAATGAGTCGGTGCACAGTAACAATAAACATCAATAAGACAAACATACAGTAATACAAACAAAGCTTTCCACAGACATATATATATACAGAATATTTTACGTTTTAAGCATATACTGTATGTCCTAATTTGAAGCAAGTAAATATAACCAGTTATGCAATAACCTGTTAATGGAAAGAGGCGCATGCATGCGTGTGAGCGTTTATTTTTTGCTAATGAAATATTAAGTCTTCAACATCAGGTGCTCTGAATATTGTATAGAATGACAGCCTTGTGTATCATGATTTAAGACCCCAGAAATTACATCAGATAGGAGGTTCTGTTTAAACTAGAAAAGAAGATTTGTACATTTCATTGGTGGACTTCCAAGCAGAATTGTCACTTCTGTAGTGATCTTGACTCTCACAGTATTTCCTAAGTCTAGTCAGAAGAATTATCATAACCCAGTACCCAGCACTCAGAGAGAGGCCTCGGCAAACAAGAAACAACCTGTTCTCTGAGAGAGGGAACCTATTTTGATTTTCATAAGATTTGATCATTTACGTGCATTAGCAGTCACATTTGCAAGTTCAACCTATGTTTGCCTTTCAAGTATTAACAAAAAAACAAAGAATGCTAAATGGATGATGAGCAACTGTCTTTTCACCACTTGAGGGAGCACCTTCCTAAAAACATATTAAACATCTTGTCTAGTTCAACCTCAAAATACAGTGTGACAGTTAGATGCTTATATTAATACTAAACTCAGTTGTGTTCTTCAATTTTTAAAATCAAAACAGTAACAAATCCTCCCACCACGATGCTGTATCTTAAGAACACTGTCAGAAAAATCTAAGGTGCTTTGCAGGACATGCACAGATTTCTATAAGGCACAGTATAAAAGAACAAGAAAGACAAACAAAACCTCTCTGATTTATGAATGTGAAACATTGTGCTTCTGTGTCCAAGATTCAAAACACCAATATCAATGGCCTGATTAC
Organism: Phrynocephalus forsythii; assembly: GCA_029282475.1. NCBI lineage: Eukaryota > Metazoa > Chordata > Lepidosauria > Squamata > Agamidae > Phrynocephalus > Phrynocephalus forsythii. The sequence continues at coordinate 18,866,818 of JAPFRF010000004.1, forward strand.
TGCTGCACAATATTGTACAGTCGTCCCCCGCCATTTCGCGCTTCATATACTGCGGTCCCGGAATATCGCGGGGCAAGCTGCTTGGGCCTGTTTGAGGCCTCCTGAACTTAGCCCAGACCATTGCGCTGCCCCAAACGGGTCTCCGACAGGCTTTCCGGGCCTGTCGAAAGCCCCAGAAGTGGTTTCCGGTGAACCAGAAGTGACTTCCGGATCACTGGAAACCACTTCTGGGGTATTTGACAGGCCTGGGAAGGCCATTGGAGGCCTGTTCAAAGCAGTGCCAGGCCTCGGGTAAGTGTAGGAGGCCCCAGAGAGGGGCCCCCAGTCCCAACCCAGCCCAGCATCCGCATATCGCGGATTTTCAATTATTGCGGGGGACGATAGGTGGGGCATTACTGTACCTATGTTGCCAGCAGAAAACAAAAAGGATGCTAAGCTTGCAAGCTTTAACCGGTTCTCACCCAAACACAAAGCAATTGTCAGGGTTCTTTTCAACAAGTGTGAAAGTTACAATTTTTGGGAGGGCGCTCCCTCGTTTTTAGAATTGCCTTGTAGAATACTGATGTGCTCTGCTACACTGCACTCTCATTCAGTGATCATCAACATATCAATTTTAAGTCAATATTTGTAATCTTATTACAAACAGTTACCCTTCCTGAGAGAAAATTCACCCTCCCCAGTTAAAACCCAGCTTTAACCCATTCTTGTTCCTTCCACCTCCCAGAACCCATTAAGGGACTGTCGGGAAGTGGGGAGTAGTAGCTTTAACAAAGACTCAACCACAAATGTTGAAGCTGTTTGCAAAATGTAACTAAATATTAGGTTATAATTATATTCTCAAAGATCAAATTTGATGTGTTTTTGTTAGCCCACTAGAAATGGCTTTTAAAAACAAGTATGGTGGGGGTTGCAGGTTACCTATTATAAAAGAGGGTCATGACTTGAATAATGCTGGGAAACTTTGCTCTGAGTAACCTGTGGTCCAACTAGATTCTAAGGTGGACTGTCAGCAACTATGCTACAACCAAATTAAGTTTCACCTTCCATGAAAAACCAGCTCCTACGTTTGCGATTCAACTGAAGTGGCTTTCTAATAAACTCACACTGAAAAAGCACACCTTTTAATATTGTTTGGAACATATAGGTCAGAGTCCTACTCGGCAGATCCGCCAAATTAGCAGACGTGACAGCAACAATAGCAGCAGATTACTGCTGATTAGAGATTTCCTGCTTCAACTTCTGGTTGTGCAGGACTTGGTCTTATTGTGAGTCACAAGCAATCTGGAATCAAAGCAGAGACTCCTTAATTATCAGCAATCTGGTGCTGCCGGTGACATTCCTACTATATTAGCGAAGCTACTCAACAGTGTATGTGCTGCCTAGATGCCCTAAGCACATCCGATCTCGCCCGATTTTGGAAGCTAAGCAGGGTCGGCCCTGGTTAGTACTTGGATGGGAGACCACCAGGGAATACCAGGTGCTATAGGCACCTGGAGTAGGAACTGGCAAGCCACTCCAGTATTCCTGCCAAGAAAACTCCATGGACATGGAGTCACGAAGAGTCGGTCACGACTGTAACGACACAACACACACACACTCAACCGTGTGCTGGCTGTCAGAAAGCACCTCTTACAGTTGCTTAAGGAATCTTTCATCCTTCTTTCAATAAAGGCTTCTCAACCTCTCAAGGCATTTGTAGAAAAAGAGCTCCAAAAGGACATATTATACTTACTTTGGCCGTAAGGAACACATGAAAGTGTTCATTGAAAGAAAGCACAGGATGATCTGCGATCCTTTTCAAGAATTTGTCCAAAGCCTTCCTCCTGGTCTCAACAAATTCTTCTGAAAAGCGGTCAACCACTCCTTTTACCACAAATTTCTCTGGAAGGGGCTAGAGGTGGACAAAAATGACAGAATTTCAAAATCACGAGCAAGAGCTGGTGAAAATGTCTTAGTCAACATGCAACTTTTTCTCTCAGAGGGTGGTTTGAATTCAATTTCTTCCTCAGCTGAAAGGAAATAAACACTTTTCCCCTGCATGTCTTGAAAGATTTCTTCGGTGACTAAATTTTAATCTTCACAATATTATTCTGTGCAAACATCACTTTTTAAAAAGTGCCTTATTTGGGGGCCCCATGGTATTACACATTATAACAGAAACCTGAGCACAATATTCAGCAATATCCACACCCTTCCGGAAATCTTCATTAAGTAGAACTCTATGCAGGTGGCTAATGACCAGTGGAATTTTCTCCCAAAGCCAACAAAACTGCATGTTGCCAGCTTATTCTTACACTTATTCTATTAAAGAACTTAGAAGAAACTGCAGCCAATTGTGGATTCTGGAAATTAGTATGTCCCGACAATTAGACCTGGCCCGACCCACCCGATCTTCCTTGGCCCTCTCGCTCCGGAACGTCACTCCGAGGGAGGCCCGCAAAGCGAGTACTCGTAAACGGGCCTTCTCCGTTGCCAGTCCCGCCATCTGGAACTCCTTGCCGAGCGAGTTACGGCAGGCTCCTTCGCTGGCATCGTTTAAGAAAGCTCTTAAGACAAGGCTATTTAGCAACGCCTTTGGTAAGGGCTTGGGATGCACTCCCCCCCCCCAATTCCCCTCTGCCCCTCGCCAAGACTTGCTTGCCTGCTTCGGATATTACTGTTATTGTTATAGCTTTTAACCTTTTTAAATAACTTTTGTGTAAACCGCCCTGAGTTCTCGTCTGGGAAAAAAAAGGTACGGTATATAAGTCTGAAAATAAATAAATAAATAAATAAATAAATAAATAAATAAATAAATAAATAAATAAATAAATAAATAATAGTATTAATGACATTTTTTTGAGTTGCTATGCATTGTCAATCTGTCCAACAATCCTCTTCCTTTCCCTCCCAGCATCCTGACTGGAGATGGGAACAAAGTGCTTCGTCACACTTCGTGCCCATCTATAATCCTGAATCCATCCTCATTTTAAGTACTGTGACATTTATTCAGAGGCGCTTTTAGCTTTGGTTTCTTTGCTTCCTTCTGACTTAATTCTCCACGTAAGCCTCCTTTAAGTCCTGCTGTTTCGAGTTCCCTGCTCTTCCCCTCATTACTGGGATTATGGCTTTTCTACCTAAAAAAATTGTTCACACTCATTCCTTTTCATTTTTCCCCTTGAAGCTGGAACTGACCAATACTCCCATCCATCACCTAAGTGGGTTTTCAACCTCCTTTGGCCAAAATCCCATTCACCCTTTGCACGTGGAGTTGGGTTCAGCCACAGCAATTGTGCCAGTCACTGCACAGCTGTATGCCTTCAAGCCCAGATGCTCGGGGGGAGAGCGCAAATAGTCACAAAGTGGAAGAATTGTTTCAGCGAATATGCCTAGAATGCAGCCGTTCCACAGGTGCTGGGGGGAAAAACACAGCCACACTTGGGCAAACATGATGACACAACAGAATCTTGTTTTGTTTCCGGAGCAACTAAAAATTCCAAGCTGAAAAATAAACATCACTTCCCATTGCCGTAAGTGTAACAGAGGTCAGATTAAGGAGGCTGCTACCAGATTCAGGGCCTCTGAGTGAGACCATCTGGCAGATTAAGCTCCCTCGATTTGCTTCCCTTTCCCTAATACTCCTGATATTAAAGACTGTTGGGGGGGGCACCTACTGACTTTGTTTCAATTACCGTATATACTTGAGTACAAGTCGACCCGAGTATAAGTCGAGGCCCCTAATTTAACCCCCCAAAACTGGGGAAATGTATTGACTCGAGTATAAGTCTAGGTGGGAAATGCAGCAAGACCTGGCAGCTCTTCCTTTGTGAGCTGGGGGAGTGGTGTGCAAGTGCTTGGGTCAGTGGCTAAAAGACATTTTAAACACTTTGTGCCACTCCCATGTGATGCAGAGGGGGGTCATGAGAAGCGGCATGCAATGTTTAAAATGACTTTTAGCCACCAACCCAAGCACTTGCCTCAGTGGCTAAAAGTATTGACCCGAATTTAAGCCGAGGGCCCCTTTTTTCAGCCCAAAATTAGGGCTGAAAAACTAGGCTTATATTCGAGCATATACAGTAAATACAATTGACTTTGCATTCTGAAAATTGTAATTGCTTGCGCACGTACGATCTGCCACACATCACAAGTATTTCCCAGGCATGCATTTTCAAATCTCATTTTATTTTTCTGTTCTGACAGGCAGCTCATCAGACTAGTGGAAGCAGGAGGTCAATTTAATTCAAGAACAACTGAACCTGGAGTGAACATGAAAAATTCCAGAGGTCATGACAAGCGAACTGTGGTATTTCAAAATTCAATAAACACGTTCATTTTGCAACTCACTCAAGAGGAAAAAAGACTACTAAAAGAAAGAAAGCTTGAAAGCAAACACATAAAAGACAGCATCTACATTATAAATAAGCAGACAGAATTATTTCCCAGCCAAGAAACCTTGGCATATCCTCTTAGGAAACAGTGTCCATGAATCCAACAATATTTTGGAATCTAAGCAAAGCAATGAGCTGGGGTTTTGGTATGTAGGGATCCACCAAATGTCTGGCTAAGCAACTAAAATACAGGTCTGGTATACTAAAAAAAAGTAATATTTAGGCTAAATTAGAAAATTAGACCAATGCAAGCATGGCTTTGAGTAATGTGTGAATATGCAATCTATAGTACCAGAAAATTAATGCATCCACTGTTGCATTTTTATCCCCTTTGCATCCATTAAGCCAAAATATGTGTGCTCTTTAAAAGCAGAACAGTGTAAGAGTTCAACAATTGGTTTACTACCTACGGGAATGAGATGGGTGGGTTGCGATTCTTCCAATTTATTCCTAAGCCAATCAAAATCCTGGTATCTTCGGCGCATGGAATATTCTGGTAAGTCAAACTCCGCTCGTGTGGTCTAGATGAAAATGGAAAAGACAAAGAAGCAGAACAAGAGGCGTTAAGATGAATCAGAACACTAAAGCCACTGAGAATAAAATATTCCCCCTTCCTACAGACACCACAGTGTGTTATCATTTTAGGCCACCTTAAGTGGTTTCTTCCGACTAAATGCACAAACCAGACCTCATCCCGAGGCATTCCAACAACAACAGAGAGAAAATTCAAATTTTAGCTTTCGTGCCTCTGGCAACATAGGGATACATAATCTGAGAACGCTCTCAATATTGTACTTGGATGGGGGCTAAATGAAAGATTCTCATTTGAGTTATTTGATTGAAATGTTCCAGGGAGAAAGCAAAAATAAAATATTTTAAATAGCTGTACAGCTTGTTGGAAGTGTTAGACCGTTGACAACTTGACCGCTTTCAGTTGTCTTGTATTGGAAATCAACATGCATTTATATGCCTCTTACTGAAACTTGTGATTTCCCAGGAAAGACAAGAGCCCACAAATCAGAACAGGCTCTTCATGTCAGTCTTGTCTATAAACATGGCCATATGTTAGATCAGAGGGAAGGCTTAGATAGCCCAACATTCTACACAAAGTGGAAAACCAGGTAGCCTCCACCCAGAACACCTTCCAAGCAGGACATGAGCATACCAGCGCTCTCCTGAGAACTCTGTCCTGCAACTGGTGCAGAGAAATACACTGACACTAAGGGTCATATATAGGAACAATGACAAGCAGCTTCGTCCTTCATAAATCTGCTTCCTCCTCTTTTATATTCTTCCAAGTGGGCAAAGAAGGCTACATGTTGTGGTTGCAAATGCCACCAGTGAATGACCAATTCGGAGGAAGTTCCTACAAATGACTCAAGATCTTGCCAAGTTATAACACAATATAATGCCACCAAACTCAACAAAGTAGATGGCACTCATGTGTAAATAAATATTCATCATATGGAAGATCAAATTTACTGCATTGAACACACTGTGCAAAGGAGCTGTGTGCCCAGCCCGAGAATGATTTCCTCTTTCTTTTGATTGCCAGATTTTGAGTTTGAAAGTGTAACTGATATGGATGAGGCAAAGAAAAACCTTCCAAAAATATATACTTCAGCAGCATATTTACACCACACTCATCAGCAGTTTATCTTCCATTTCTCCTTGATGACACTGAAGGACAGGACAGGACTGCTGAGTTTATTCCCTACAGGGTGAAACTGCTTTGTCAGGGGCAACAGAGGAGGGTTATCGGAAGAGAAGCAATTTGATGAATAAGCAAGTTGTCACCATTAGATTGTCACCATTAAATTGTCACCATTAGATAAAGACAACGCTTCCACTCAGCTCAGGAGAATTGCTTATAACACTCATCAGCAAACACACATATACACAGGCAGTCTCCATGTCAGTGGCAAGAAGTAATGCATATTTTATATACATAAAAAGAAACACCCCCCTGAAAACAACATTTTATGAATGTGGGGTGTTGTGGTTCTCTACCCACTTATCAAAATGCCAGGAAATTGCCCAAGATTGCTGCAAAATGTTGCACACCCACTGGAAGCAAGAAAAAAGGAATAACAAAATTTACATAGAGAAGGACAGTCTAAATGTTGATAGTGTCTACATCAGCGGTCACAATGGCCTACAGCAGGGCTGTCCAACTTTGAACAGCCCATGTTCTACCTGGAGCTCCCAAACGTCCCCCATGGTTGACTCTTGGAGCTCCAGCACGTCTCTGCGGGCTACTTTAAGGGAGGTGCGCGCGCGCTCGAACTTCACCGGTTTTCGAGATTAGCTCTACAGAAGAGCCGGGTGAGGAGGTGGGGCATCATGGTGACAGGTAGGGAAACCTGTCTGGACCAAACGTCCAGGCGGGCGGGCCAATTTGTTTTCCTGAACACACTGCCATGGGCGACGGATTGGGAGGCCATCGGAGACCGCACAGAGTACTTAAAACAGCCGCGAGGGCTACCAGTCACTCACGGTCGATGTGTTGGGTAGGCCAGACCTTTGCTGAAAGCCACAAGACACAAAGAACAAATGAAGATGCAATACCTTGGTTGTGACCCTGTACGTGATGTATGTCTCCATGGTGCAGACATGTTTTTTGGGATCATCAACGGTGACGAAGAGGTCTCTCATCTCCCCATCCAAGTCATCATCCAGCTGCAGTCTGTTGAGAAGGGAGGAGGAAGATGCTGGGCTAGATGTATCAACAGGAGTACCATTGGGCAAACTGAGATCCTGGAGAAAACAGAAAGATCCAGGTGGGAAGGGAGAAGAAAAAGAGAAAAACAGTTTTTAAAGCATCATCCATGCAAGGCTGCCTAAATCAGAGGGAGAATAATGTGATGTGTTTTGTGAAATCCACATGCCTTGTTAGTAATATCTGGCAGATCTTCAAGTTCAGCGTTTCGCATGCTTTAACTTGTAATCTGTACAACAGTTCAATGTTAGTTTATGATAATATTGGCCTTCTTTACATGTGAAGGACTGAAGCTAAGGAACGATGACTTTTCTAAAGCCACCAAGCAAGTTCAAGTAAAAGGAACTTCAACCTGGGAGCCTCTTTTGTGAAATAGCAGTACAGTGGAACCTTGACTTACGTCATTAATCCGTTCTGGAAGTCTAGACATAAGTCAAACATGACTTAAGTCAAATGAACTTTTCCCATAGAAAGTAATGGGAAAGTGGATTTATTCAGTACCATATGATGAAAAAGACCACTGAAAACAGCAATTTAACACAAATTTGACTGGGATAGGAGATTCCTTCCGGGAATGTAAATGAAATGTCTCTTCAAAGAGAGGAGGAGGCAGTGGAATTATAGTCCACAAGTTCTATGCCTACACTTTTTAATGTTCATAGCAACAATGTCTAACATTTAAGTTTTACTGATTTTTAACCTGACGTTCCAAGTTCTGAACAACTCTATGCTTTCCATTAGAGTCCCGCAACTGTACAGCTCCCCAACTAAAATGCTTCCATTGTGGACCAGAATTCTGCAGCCACATTTTTTACAAGACTGAGTCAACTGTCTAACCAACAAGGCCAGCCCCGAGCTCCCGGCCCTTCTTCTCCTCCGGCAGCAGCAGCGGCTTTGGTGAGGCCGAGGACCAGCTCCAGGTGCTCGGAGCTGGCCTCGCTGAAGCCGCCCGCTGCCGGAGGAGAGGAAGAAGGCAGGAACAGTTTGGAGGCGGCATCCATGATGCTGGGTCGTGGCTGCCATCCGATTCCGGTGCTGGGGCTCTGAGCTGTAAGTCAAAGCCTGTGACTCAAGTCAAACAGGCCCCTTCTTTCTGCAAGTCAAATATGCTGCAAGTCAAGCAGCATGTAAGTCAAGGTTCCACTGTATAGCTGTTCGCACTGACAGCCCTCTTTTGTTTGCCCTGCTAGAACTGGCTTTCAATTACAGTCAGAACCTTCACCGAGGTTTTCATCCTACCACACAGAGACCTTCCACTCTGGGATACAACACCTTCCACCAAATTCTGCAGCATTTGACACGTTTGTTATATGCGTCCTTAAATCCCAAAAGTAGTCTACAGATGAAAAGAAGGTGAAGAAAGCACTTCATCCTTTCCTGCCGACAACAGAACACAAACTTAATACAGTAACCCCACCACCACTGATCGTGGGGTTTAGGGACCCACCCCACCCGCGATCCACGAAAATCCGTGATATGCGGAAGCGGGTGGGGGGCTGGGGCGGATCGCGCGCCTGTCCCAAAAGGCTTGGAGGAACATGGGGGCGGCATGGAGCGACCCGATCGCCCCCCCGCAGCCCTTCCATGCAGCTCCGAGGCCCTCCGGAGGCGCCGGGGGGGGCTGTGGAGAGGGACGCCGTCCGTCCCCGCAGCCCTTCCGCGCGGCTCCGAGGCCCTCCGGAGGCACCGGGGGGTTGCGGAGAGGGACCGCGTTGCTCTCCGCCGCCCTCCCACGTGGTTCCGAGGCCTTTCAGAGGCGCCCGGGGGGCGACGGAGAGCGAACCCATCCCCCCCGCAGCCCTCCCGAGTGGCTCCAAGGTCTTTCGGAGGCGCCGGGGGGGCAGCGATCACCCCCTGCCGCCCCTGAGGCTTCTCGGATGTGCAGGGAGGTGCACGGAGAGACCAGATCCCCCCCCAGCGGTGCAGGTACTGCGATCCCGCAATGTAGTGGGACCGCGGTACCTGAACCGCGAAATGGCGGGGGGGGGTGACTAACCACAAAGGCCATGCATAAGCACAACAGTTGCCTGCTCTCAAATATGGCACACAGGGATGACAGATCTTTCACACACACTGAAGCTCCTGTAAGCTGTTAAAACTAGGGTGTCTTTCCTCCTTGCTAGATATCCTTTGCTTTCAATTAAGAATGATGGGTGGAGATATTTCACTTGGCAACTGATGAAGTCAGCGGCCACCTCTCAAAATCCACAGCTCAACAGACAACCATTCAACTCCTGTTCAGAATCTTCTGATAAAGAAGAGCTCCCTGCCTTCCAAAGTACTCCACTGCACTACTAAACAGGCCTTAGTGCCAGGAAATTCCTCCCCATGCTTCAATGGAACTTCCTTAGCTTTTATTTGAACTTGTTAGTCCAGGTTCCACAGTTTGAAATGGAAGAGAAATACCGTAAGTTTCCTCTCTCTTCCATGCAATATATTTTCAAATACAGTGGACCCTTGTATAACAAACCACTTGTATAACATAAAATTTGTACAACATAAAAAATTCCAGAGATAGGGGAAATTTGATTAACATAATCGCCTATGGGGAAAATCCATACAACATAAAAATGGGATCACTCCGTTTTCAATGCATTCCTATGGGAATTTGTATAAAGGAACATTTGCTTAACATAATTTCATTTGGAACGAATTAATTCCTTTATACAAGGTACCACTGTATCTGTAAACTGAGATACAAAATAGGCAATACCTTTCAGTTCTTCTCATTGGAACAAAACTGATGAAGTGGTGTTTTTACCCATGAAGGATTGTTTATTTTATGATAACTTTTTAGCAGTCTATAAAGTTATCACATATTTTTGTATTCGCATTTTATTTTGCCTTGACCACATGGCTACACTTTACTTCAACTGTAAACAGAGGCTAGTCTATTGCCCCTGACGTTTCCCTTCTCTAAGCCAAACATACTCAGTTCACACAACTGTTCCTACTAGGGCAGGACAAAGCAAATACGCTGCATGTTGCCAACCAGGGGTATCTGTGCTGACTCGAGAAACACCTGACCTAAATAGGCTTAATTCCTATCAAAGAAGCTTCCTGAAGTGTATTTCAGCACTGCCAATCTAATGCAAGAAGTCCCTGCCCACAAAAAATCCAAACAAACAAACCTAATGTTCCAAATGTTGACTGGGACTGGTGACATGACACCCCACCCCACCCCATTACAACACTTCTACTGATGGCCAAATTGATTGGACCTAAACTATCTCAAGGACCTCATCTCTCCTTTTATGAATCTGTGCCAAGTGTTAAGATCATCGGGAGAGGTATTTCTGTTGGTGCTATCACCTTCACAGTCCATTTGGGGAGGACACAGCAGAGCGCCTTCTCTGTTGCTGCTCCATTTTGGAATTCTCTCCCACAAGAGGCCTGGCTGGCCCCATCTTTACTGTCCTGCAAGCAGATGAAGACTTTCCTCAAGTGGCCAGAGTGAAGGGTTTTTAATTAATTGCTGTTCCTTAGTGAATGTGTTTTGGTGTTGCTTATGTTTTATAATATGTCTCCTGTTTGATCTTTTAAAAAATACTTGCAGACACATTGTTGTTAGTTATAAGTACTGCCTTTTAATGATGTAAGCAGTCTTGGATTCTTTTAAAGAGAAAGTTGGAGTATCTATCCATCCATCAATCCAGGTACTCCTAATTTTTTTATATATGCTCAAGTACTTTTAGAAATGTCTTCATTAAATTCTAGATGGGTGATGAAAGATAATCAAACCTTACAAGGCACTAAAGCTTTTAGGAAGAAACATTTAACACTCATCAACTCAAAACATTTATATAGCCAGGATTTCTAGGATTACATCATGATTGCTTTCTAATGAAATGAGGCATTCTACAGAGCAAATTTTCATGGTACAAAAAAGGCCCTGAGGAAAATAGAATGGCTCCTACAGTGAGACTTTAAATAAAGCTATTCCAAAAAGTTCCAAGTTTGGCAATGAAGACTTACCAACATTATTCTGTAGACTTGGAACAGAAAAAGGAAAACCTACTGCAAAACAATAAGCCACAAAATAAATGTTGAGGATGGAAGAAGATTGTCAGCAGTTTATTTATAGCCTGTGTTTTAGTTTTTCCTCCAATCTCCATTAAGACTCGGCATGCCTTTCTCTACCATACTCTGACTACGTCCAACATAATGCTTTTTAAAGTAAGATTCGGGAACTGATGTACCTTCATTAAACATCTCCACCAAAGTCCTGACCAAAACACAAACCAGGAGCCTGTGCTAGGGCAGGGGCTACCAGGTTACTTTCATTTTTGTGAAGGGAAGAGGACTTTTTGTACATACCGGTAAATATTCCCTTTAAAATCTCAAAAATCCAAGATCACAACTCATAACTAAATGGTTCAAAAATTTTACACAGGACTGCACAACTAGCATTTTACCTGTATTCCTATATGTTTTTTAGAGAGAGATTAACAAACACCAAAAATGAATTACTTACATGCGAACACAATAACAGTCCTGAATGCAGTCAATTATATCACTAGCTGACACTTTCAGTGTGAAAATGAATATGGTTACAAGCAGCGCCAACCAAACTGGGCTCTACACCCCTGATTGGCAAGGATAGCAACTTTCCTAACTATATCACTGTCATCCAAGACTTACGCATTTTGCTTCAGACATCCAACTCTGGCCTTGATTAGGACGACAGCCAATTCGAGTGATTTTAAAGGGTCTGCTCTGGGCAAGATTAACCTATTGTCTTTTTCTTTGCTCCAACCTCAAGAAAAAAGAGCAAGGGGACAGATCTTTCTCCATTTCTGTCCACATGTAGTTTTGGTTTCTACCTTGAGCTGCTGCAGATGCCACCCTAAACAATATTTAACACACTATAGGCCCTTCCTGATTCAATGCCAAAGGAACCATGATCCATGCACTGCCTGGCCACTGTGGAAAGCAAGCCTACCAAAACTGACATTGGCTGTTACATTTGCAACTCACTGACTGAAATCCAGTAGTAAGTCACAACCAGTAGTAAGTCACAACTTGAGATCCACTGAATCAGTGCAGATCTGGTGAAGCAACACACCTGTCAAGTTCCGCTGACTCAGTGGGCCTACTCTAGTTGCGATTTGCTACTGCATTTCAGCCAATGTGCACATGTAATCTACCACTTTTTATTTATTTATTCCACTACATTTATTTCTATGCACTGTTCCCATGGTGAAGCAACCCAAGGAAGCTCACAAATAGTTAAAGGCAATCAGATGTGCTATAAGTTATAACTTTAAAAACATTTAAATAAACAACGGTGTATTTTAAAACAGCTAATAAAAAGATTTTAAAAGCACTTAAATGGTCAAAAACTCCATAGCAATAAAAAAAAGACACAGAACCCTGCAATTAGGCTTGTCTAAAAGCAGAGGCCTTTGTCTGCCACCGGAAGGTATGAGGAAAGGACACAACCTCTTGTGTCTTCATCATACATGTCTGTGAAGGCAGTGAGACCAAGAGAAAGGCCTCTCTCAAAGATCTTGAAATTCATGCAGGATCACATAAGGGCATTCTTTGTCTGGAATCAAAACCACATACAGCTCTATAGATCATAACCAGCACTTTTTGAGTTTTCACACGGTGCACAACTTTATTCAAAAGAAGCCAATTCCCTATTCTGCAAGATGGGAGGTATATAAATAAATAGAATAGAATAGAATAAATATTCATTTACTTGAGTTTGTTCATCTTCACCCACTGAATTATTGATGTTACACACTGTTATAAAAGGAAAATGGGTTTCTTGGAATTAGGGATTGGTACTAGGAAGGATGGCACCAAACCACAAAACTCTGAACAACCAACTGTGGCAGTTTCATGTATATTCTGAACCACATAAGAGACAAAACTGAATCCTGAGGGAACCCATAGTCCAATGGTTAGGATGTGGAAGAGAATCCTAAAGCATCATCTTCTATGTTCACCCTTTTGGGGAATGCCGGGAAGTGGGAACCACAAAAAATCAGTGCCTTCAAATCCCATCCTACAAAGATGCTCCAGAAAAATGTCCCAGTTGGTGGTACTATGCAGTCAAACATAAACAATATTTATTGACACGCCTCTTCATCCAGTTTCTAATGTAGGTTGCTCTCACCCAGGCCACCAAAACTACTGTATATCTATTCCATAACTAGACGAAGCCACTTTGAAATGGCTTCTAAAGCACATCTTCAAAAAGGTATCACAAAAGGACTGGCATTGGTCAACCACTAGAAATCCAGATTGTTCCAATGACAACAATCCCATTCTCTACAGAAGTACAGAATTACCTCTCATACTGTGTCCAGACCTCACAATAGCCTATACATTAATGTGGTATAGACCTCAAACGAAGATATTTCATGGCGTGTTTTTTTTTAAATTCTTCCAAGCATATGACTACACTGGCAAGATAAATCCCTCCAATTCGGCTTTGCTGCAGGCTGATTTACAGCTTCTTTTATCTTTGTAGTCAGCTTAGAGCTTAGGCAATCACACAAAGAGTCCAGATTCACCACCAGCGCTTGTACTGGCCATCAATTTGATGTGATTTGGTAGGTGCCCACAGCTCAGCTCCCTACATCCTTTAATTCCAGCCACTGGGGAATCCCTGGTTTCCTTTTCCTTTTTGGAGGATCAAGGGGTCTCTGGATAGGTGTTCCAGTGCTGAACTAATTTATCAATGCAATGATAAGGTGACCTAGGGCTAGCTTATTTGTTTGTAAACAAATTCAAATACTTTGGAGCGACTAAAGAGAAAGATCACATGGGTAGGTGTTCCTGATGTCCCAAAACATCACACTCCACAGCTTAATAAGACACTGTAAAATCATCCAGAGTCACAACCCCTTCCTTTTGTAGAATAAAACAATGACAAAGAGAAAATACCATTTTAAATAATGGTGGCTTAAAAAATGTAGAAGCCCTCAGCAGCAGGGAGAAAAACTTCAAATCAGATTATTTGTATTGACATGCACACCATGTGATTATTGAAAAAATATCTGAAATTCATCCATGCTAATTGCATACCAATTCCCAAAATATTTGTCAATGTAGTCACAGCCTACATTGCAAATAGGATAAATGTCTAGAACTGCAAAGCAAATATTCTTCATGCTTGAATCTATAAAACACAAACCTACAGACGCAATGTTTCCAGAAACTTTGGAGGAAAATCTGTTTTCCCTCAAAATTTTCCATTCCCCCTGGAAATTTTACACCTCTACACACACCTTACCATTTACCGGTACTTCTGGTGAAAAGAGAAAAGTTGTTTACAGAAAAGGAGACAAGATAAGAAGTGGATGAAACTGTTATCACTACATGTAATATTTTGGCAACAGCAAATCTTTCCTAAGTATCAGCCCATCCAGGAATTTATTACCAAGAATCATATGCATGTTGAGAAGGTCACAAATAATACTTTTTTAAAAAATACTGCAAATATGTCCCATGAATTTCTAGCCTGCAAGGTTCTATTCTAGCTTGTTTTTAGCATCCAATCTTCTGACATAATCAGCAAGTCATTTGTGACCTCGCAATGACCTAAAAGAGAAAATAAAAAAATCCCCCAAAGCATAGTGATAAAATCTTGCCTAGCCATCCACTGAAAGCAGACCTTATTCAATGCCAGGCTATTTAGAAGCCCATGTAATTGTCTACCTTTTCTTGCATATGTGTGTGTGTGTGTTGTGTCGTTATAGTCATGACCGACTCTTCGTGACCCCATGTCCATGGAGTTTTCTTGGCAGGAATACTGGAGTGGCTTGCCAGTTCCTACTCCAGGCTGCCTACAGTGCCTGGTATTCCCTGGTGGTCTCACATCCAAGTACTAACCCGGGCCGACCCTGCTTAGCTTCCAAAATCAGGCGGGATCGGATGTGCTTAGGGAATCTAGGCAGCTTTTTGTTGCCGAGACACATCCTACTTTATCATTCATTGTTTTGTTTTGTTTGTCCAAAAAAATATAACACCAGAAAGTGGCAGGGCAAGAAAAAGGAGAAAACCGAAGATAGATAGAATATAAAGAATTTTTTGGCAGGGGGAAAGTGAGGGAAAGACAGCAATATCCCTTATCACACAGCGAACAGCAAATCTACCAAGTATAAATACTGTAACAGAATAAAAGGAAACCCAGATACTACATGGTCATATGGGTCACGCTGGGCTAAATCCAACAGCTAATCCAAACTGGAGCAGACCGCTGCATCAATTCACAGGATATTAACTTTTGATTTACTAGGTAGCTATGGATTTCGTAGCTGAAATCCTGTTGCTTGGCTCAGTGAACTGAACTAGAGGAGGCCCACTTAATCGCTGGGGATTTGGAGAGTCCTTGTGTGTGGGGGGGGTGCCGGGGTGCACCTCTAGTGAGCCATCTGGCCCCTGAACACGACGAGCCCTTGCCAGAGAGGACAAGGGCAGCTTTTTCCAGTAACCAAGCTGGCAGCAAGGAGCCGACAGAGGCAGCTGCCTGATGAGGAACAGCAGGAAGAGGCTGGGTCAATGAGGAACAAAAGAGACTGGGAGGCAAGGCAGGGGAAAGTGATGGTACACCACTAATAAAAGCCACTCTGAAGCTGTGGCTGGAGCCAATGGAATCGTTGCCAGGAAACCCTGTGCCCACCGGCGCCACAGGAAAGGGGGCCGAAGGAGCACCAAGTCCTGTATTAGTTCCTCTTGGGCAGAGCATGTGAAGAGCTGAGCATGGCTTAAAAATAAAAACCTTCCTCTGATTATGCAGTAGATAAAAGTTCAAGCAAGGACCTATAGAGCAGGTTGTGCTATAATCTTCCCACAGTAGATCACCTGTTATTGTTTATCATGTTCCTCAACTGACACTTAATGTCTCAATCATTGAATCAAAGATGCTATGAGGAAAGAACAAAAATGTTTCAGTTTACTGACAGTTCTTCATATGTTAAAATATGAACTGGTTGACTAGCTTTATTCCTACATAACTGGTTGCACAGCTCACACAACACTTCACTCTAACTATTTTCAGACTCCATTATGAACCACAGACCAAACCTGGCTGCAGAAAAGGCCAGATAATGAATTTAAAGTAGAATAGAAACCACTGTCTGATTGATTGGCATCTGCCCTAGTCCAGAAAAATCCCTTCCAGCTAAAAAAGTTCATAAAGGCATATATAGGTTGCAACATTTGAATAGTGATCTTGAGGATTAATTACTGCAACACACTTCACGTGGGGTTGCCCTTGACCCTTGTCCGGAGACTCCAACGGGTGCAGAATGCGGCGGCCAGAATGGTGGTGGGTGCTCATAGATACGATCACATCACCCCAGTTCTGGCTCGCCTGCATTGGCTGCCCGTGGCTCTCCGGATAAGGTTCAAGGTCCTGGTTTTGGTTTTTAAAACCCTCCACGGCCTGGGTCCTGAATACCTGTCGGAGCTTATCTCCCAGAGGTCAACTGAGGCCAGGCCCACTCGAATGTCACAGGTGCGCTCACTCAGGGTGCCCACCCCTAGGGAGGCGCGGAGGTCAGCTAAGCACAGCCACACCTTCTCCATTGTGGGCCCCTCGTTATGGAACACCTTCTGAGTGAGCTGCGCCTTGCACAGTCCCTTGCCCGCCTTCAAAAAGGCTTTGAAAACCATGCTTTTTAGGGAGGCATATGGCGACCTCAATTTAATTTAAGTTGTTTAAGTTATTTAACTCTGCTTTTTTCCCCACCCCGATATACCTTGCTTGTGCTTTCCCCTCTTTTTGTATATTGATGTTTTTAACTTGTAAACCGCCCAGAATTCCAGTCTGGAAGATGGGCGGTATAAAAATTAAATAAATAAATAAATAAATAAATAAATAAATAAATAAATAAATAAATAAATAAATAAATAAATAAATAAATAAATAAATAGTCCCTGCCCTCCTACCTACACCAAAAATACACACAACACATTCTATCTGTAACTGATCAGTGTGCTTGTCTCATTACTCATTCAACAGCCTACCATGCCTAGTTTGTGCTTGTCACATGAAAAGAAGGTCAAATCTGCCTGCTCAACACTTATGCAACCTTCCCCTTTCCTATGCAAAAGAAAAGCAGAAAAAGCCTCTGAATTAAAGAGAATGAACACAGGAGATATTGGGTTTTTGATGTGTGTACATTTTATATATCTCCTTGAGCAGCTCATTTCTCCTCCCATCTGCCAGCTATTCATTAAGATTAGTGGAAGGGAAAACCCTTGAGTTCAGTGGGAAAGGAATGTTCTAAATTCACACATACTGCCCTCTGTGCAGAAGCATTCATTTCATAAGAGGCCACCATTGCAAACCTTAGCCAGCAATCTGCCACTTCTCGTTAATACCAATGGCTGCTGAATAGATACAGAGCAACCGTACCTGTTCTGGACGAGAAACCGGGATCTCATGTAAGTGGCAGACAGGTACAACTAGAAAGAGAGACAAGCCTATTCAGAGAGCCAGCATCTGTGCTACGTTAAGTATTTCTATACTGTATTCATTCAGCGCCACACAACAGCATATAGCTTCTTCCCTCCCTTCCCTAATACCTGTATTTGGAAAACATATTCAGATAAGCTGCTTGATGCCCTCTGTGCCATATGTCCATTCTGAACACTAGGGATGGGAAACATCACCAATGCTTCCCATAATCCCCTATCCCCCCCCCATGAGTATTTTAGGAGCTGTCCCACAAGCAAGCAAGGAAACAAAAAGGCTTTTCTCATGTTTGTTGAGTACTTTGTCTTTTCTGTATGACAACTCTTAGGTGACTAAATTACATAAGTGAGCAAAGTGAGCAGGTTTGCTTTGCAATAGGGCCCACCTCCCCAAAGAAAGTGCAAGCGGTGTGATTCGGAGATGTCTGGACGTCCTTCTATTAAAGGAAAGGGAATTGCATTGATAAATCCTTACCTTTCTGTGTAATCCTTCACGGACTGCTGGCAAGCCTGATACTCACTTAATACAGGGCAGAGGCTGCTTTTTGTACTGCTGAGCAAACTGTGCTGAGTTTTTTTTGTTTGTTTGTTTTCCCTTTTAGGGAGCAAGCAGCACATGTGCCAACAAAAGGAGATGGTCTTCACTTTTTAAAAAAAAAAAAACCCTCCTTCTGTGCCACTGTTTAACTCCAGGCATTAAATTGATAGATGTTGCTATGAAAACGGAAAGCGGGCTGACAGCTCCCTCTCAATTGAATGAACTACTCAGGCTAAATGGCATACAGTGGACCCTTGTATAACACAAAATCTGTACAACATAAAAAATTCTGGAGATAGAGGGAATTTGCTTAACAGATTTGTTTATGGGGCGAATCCGTACAACATAAAAATGGTCGCGTTTTAGGGATTACTCTGTTTTCAATGCATTCCTATGGGAAATTTGTATAAAGGAAAATTTACTTAACAGAATTTCATTTGGGAACGAATTAATTCCTTTATACAAGGAACCACTGTACTTGGTTGCTCCATAGCAATGGCCACTACCCCCCCTTTCCCACCCAGCATGTACCTGTGCATCTCCAGAGGAAGCCTCTGAAAATCCCGTCGCTTCTTCCCCCCCCCTTCGGGCGTGTAGAGGGAGAAGCGGTGGGTTTTTAAAACTCGGAAGCCCACCCCCGCAGGTGTTCGTTCATAGCTGCAGCAGCGCCAGGCGGCCTCCCCGCGGCCTTGGAAGCCCCACCACCACCACCTCCTGAGCACTCAGCTGGGAGGCTCAGGTCGAACTAGGCCCACTGGAATCAGAATCAGAATACTTTTATTGGCCAAGTGTGGTTGGACACACCCAGAATTTGTTTTGGTAAAATATGCTCTCCATATATAAAAGGAAATATAAGAATTGTATAGTCAATGATAAAAACACAGTACAACAATACAATATAACCTAGTATTTAAAAAGGAAGAAGAGAAGTAAAAATTAATTATTCAACAGTTTGATAGCACTTGGAAAGAAACTATCTTTATATCCAGTTGTCCTAGTGTGCAATGCCCTAAAACGTCGCCCTGAGGGTAACAATTGAAACAGGTTATGTCCAGGATGTGTGGAATCTGTATATACTGTATTTTCATCGCCCTCTTTTTAGCTCGTGTGGTATACAATTCCACAATAGATGGCAGATAAGTAGCAATAAATTTTTCTGCAGTTCCTCGGTGGTGAGTACAGCCCGCAACCTTGGCCCACCAGCTGGGTTGCCAACTGCGTGAGCCCGGAATATAAGACAACCCAATTAGAAGCCCTCGACTTATACCGGAGTCAATACGTTTTACCATTTTTGCGGTAAAAAATCGCCCTTCGACTCATATTTGGGTCGACTTATACTTGAGTATATACAGTACAACACCAGCACTTGAAACGAGGCGTTGGAAACCTTGCTTTAGAAGTCATTGGGATGTGCCATATTTTTGTTGGATCCACCCATAGATAAGTTCTAAGAGCTACAGATACTTCAGGTATACCATTTCAAAAGGGAGTGTCATCACTAAGAATGCAGAAAAGAGTGAGAGTGTTTCACATCCCTTCGGCCGATGCATTGCAAGTTGAAGCGGAAGATGCAATAGAACTTTATCATAAGGACTTGTGACGGGGACGGGGGCGGGGGGACGTCTGAATCAAGGACTTCCTAAATTGCATCTTAGTTGCAAGGCATCACTGCCAACATGTAAACTGTCACAAATAGGATTGTTCCAAATCTAAATAAATGTGCATTTTTAATTATTTTGAGTATTTTTACCCCAACTTTCTCCTTGGAAAAGGACTCAAGGTAGCATGTCTATCTTAATGCATGTGTAACTCTATCTGTATACACACATAGTACCCAAGGTTATTCCTGCCTTCTCTTGCACAAGATGTCAAGGTATTTCAGGTCAATGTTTCCCTGCCATAATTTTCTCAGGATGCAGCCACTTCTTTTGCCAAGTTGCTTAATCGAAAGCCCTGGAGCATCTTCTCTCTTCCGTGGAATTTTTGAGGCCAGGCAGTACATGGACCACTAGGGCTTTCTTAGTGGCAAAGGACACATTTCAACACAGCTGCATCTGTTCATGATGTCACCTGAAATGGCCATTTCATTGACAAACGTCAGGAAAGTGGCGATTTTGAAAACAAGAAATGAGGGAGATGAAATGCTAAGTCTGTCCCCTAGGATTCCCACTGGATACTTTTACCTCACAATATTTTGCAGCCAAGAAAGAGTCTTTAGGCTAACCTTACATTCAGCATTTCTTGTGGTTCTTCACCAAGTCTTCTGTGCCCTCAAACAACACATACGAAGTTCCATTTTTGCAGCCAATTAAATGATGGGCCCTCACAGTTCAGCAAAAAAACAGAAATATACCCATGCGCACACGCATGCAGGCATGCACACATGCACGCGTGTGCACGCGCACACACGGTGGGCATTAAGTCAGAGGGTTGTCCTAGCAACAGCTGCCTAGAACTACTGGAATTAGAAACAGCAACTTCCACAATAATTTTCTAACTTGGGAAAGACACAAAATTTTTAAGGAGCTCTCTGAACACAGACACAACCCCCACACACACAAACACACACATCTTCTTTTCTACCGTTTAGCTAGAGGGTTCATCTTCACCATAAACAAAGATTTCCAACACTTTAAGTCAAGAGGAAAAAATCCAACTCAGAATTCAAAATTTTTCATTTGGATTCTGTGCTTCAGCTACACAGAAAGCAGAAAAGTCCTCCTGCAAAGATAAGAAGAACCACTACATTTTTTATGGACAGGGCTGCAAGGAGCCAAGTCAAACATAAAGTTCTGCAAAATGCATGGCAGGGCTTTTTCAGAGCTTGTGCAGGAAAACACCTGGCACATTCTAAGGCAAACATATACCGATAATCAACCACAAAATTCAAATCACTGACCAGTGAAGAGAATAGCACTGATTGGCACCTGTGAAGGGGTGGGATGTATACTAGGCAGCCAGTGACCAGTCCGTTCTTGACTTCCATGGGTTGGAAGTAGGAAATATGGGCAATTTATTTATTTATTTGTTTGTTTGTTTCATTTATATACCACGCTGTCTTCCTACAGGAACTCTAGGCGGTTCAAAATATAAAAGCACAATTTAAAGAACAGTATAATCAAAAAGTGGGGAAAAACCCTCGGCAGGATGGGGCAAGGATGTGCGGGGGGGGGAGAAAAGAAGGCGGGAGAAAAGATTGGAGGATTTTTAAACATGGTCCAAACAGTGACAGGTGGAGGACTGGGTCAGAGAGCATCTCCAAAAATGGCAAGTCCAAGGTGTTGCCCAAGCCACCAAATTCCCCAGATCTCAATCCAATGGAGCATATATGGAATGTGCTAGAATACTGAATCTGATCCATAAAGGCTCCACCTTGCAACCTAACCTGGCAGGTTTAAGGGATCCACTGCTGGTGTCTTGGTGCCCCAGGGCATATTCAGAGGTCTTGTGAAGTCTATACAGTACCTTGACATATCTGACCTGTTTTGGCAGCACAAGGAAGATCTACATGATATATTAGACAGGTGGCTTTAATGTTGTGGCTAATCAGTTTAAGCCCCATGAAAACCAGTAATCTTGGCCTTGTGTGACAGGAAGCCAGAGGATGCTGAAAATCCTTGCGTGGAACTTCGTGCGCTGCCTGCAGAGAATACTGGTCAAGAGGGAAAGAAAGGGCGTGAGGAACAAGTCCTCTCTTGGGATGGCCTTTCCTAGAGGACACTTCTCCAAGGACGACACCAAGGTTTCACCAGCCAGTTACTTTCCCAAACTACTACAGTATTTACTAGTTAGAAGTCCGGTGTTCTCAAGCTTTGCCAAGCTGGAAGGAATTCAAGTACAAGAAGTCAGCCTCAGCTTCTACAATGTAAGCACAGCTACTAACATCCAAATTGAAAAGTCTGCTGAAACCACCCCCAAAAAAACAAAAAAAAACAGAAACCATCTTCTACACTATTGCTGCTTTTCAGCTAGCAAGGGTTGCAAACACAGGTCAGAGCTGTGGCGCACAAAGCAGCCCTGGTGTTCAGGGGAGGTTTTGTTGTTGTTTCTGTTTGGCCCCAGGGCTTTTTTAAAGGGGTGACGGAAAGAAAAGCAGGTCCATATCTAGTTATCTCAGAGAGAAGGCCTTGTATGGCAGGACAACAGCTCTCCTAGCTGCACCCATGCAACACAACTTGGCAATTTCTCTGTTTCATCCAGACAGGAGGAAGGAGCATTTAATTTGACCAAGGCTCAACTCAGCGTATTTGTCAGTATCAGCGCTTAGCTTTAGAATGGGTACACTGGCACGTTTCTGAACATTGCAAAGTATATTTTTCTACAAATCTGCAAAATTATCCCACAAATACTGTGTGTGTGTGTGCGCGCGCGCTGGCTTCATTCCAAAACCCTCTCCTCAACTGAGGCTACACTTCTGTAACCCCTTGCCTCAGAGGGAGTTAGAGGGGTACTTCGGACATTATCTCATAAGTATACCAATGATACATCCACCCTGCGCTGATTAATGCTTTGAGCTGCAGATCATGAATGGCTCCTTCACTTCGAGTGTAGGAAGGAGCTACACTAGAAATTCTACCCATCCAATCTTGTGCTCCTGACATTAGCAGACTCATTATGGGAAGAGCACGAGTGACAACAGATTCCCACTAATATAACACTGTGGCGGCCCGGGGTTGGGGGAGGTAACAGGGACTAAAAAGAGCAGCCACAGCTCCCATCAATGAATCCTAAACTATGTTCCTAGGAAGACAGAGGCATTGTAATGGTCTGTTACACAACAGTGTCTAGGAAGGCAAGTCAGTGTCAAAGGGGGTTACCTGGATCTATCAGTGTCTGAGGCATCCATCTACATAGCCAGAGGCTTGGGGGGGGGGCTCAATTCTCCACTGTGCCTCCTGCAATTAAAGCCAAAGTGTGTGGCCTTGGGAAATCCCAATATGGCCCCAGAAGAAGGGAAGGGCAAGCAATTTCTGAATACTTGCTAGCCTGGATCAGAACCAGTAATCTCGGCCGCTAGAGCAGCTAGCAGCAATAACACATTTATTTATTTATTTATTTATTTATTAACCACACAGCTATCTACACTGGATTTTATATTACCAATCACTAGTCGAACGCTTCCCAAGCATTTAGGACTCAGTGATGTATCAGCGAATTATGCGAGCAGATCCCAGTAAGGTGGCTTTCTGCATCTGACTGATGGTGACTTTGTCAACTCCAATTTCCTCTAAATACTTGCTTAGTTCTTTGGGCACCGCACCCAGCGTGCCAATTACCACTGGGACCACCTGTACCGGTTTATGCCAGTCTCTGAAGTTCTATTATTATTATTATTATTATTATTATTATTATTATTATTATTATTATTATTATTATTATTATTATTATTATTATTATTATTAAAGTTTACAAATCACTGGCACATTGCGAAAGTGGAAAAGCCAGATTGAAACATCCCATTTATCTGCCATTGTGGGGCTGGGTTGTAAAGAATGAGGACCCACTTGTTCATGCAGCCAGTGGACAGAGCTGACACCACCTGGGAAGCCAGTTACATGAAGCGGTACCAAAAAGATCTGCACAACTTATAAGACTTACTTCTTGGGTCACAACATCCAGAACTTCCCCCAGCCAGCGTAGCTGCCAGAGTCCCCAATAGTTGGGTAAATTCAGCATCATGTGCTGCTCTACCACTCTAAATTGTTCTGAAAAGACTCCAGCCTTGGAAAGCTGCTGCAGAAGCATCTGTAGAAAATCTACACAAGTTATTTCTCCCCTCTTATAATTCATGAGTTAGTAGAGCAGCTAGCTGCAAGAATATTGGGAACCACCTAAGGTCCCAGCAGAAATGAGGCATTCATATAAAAACCACGGCAGAAGGCTGGAGCAGGGAATAAGGCTGCTGCTGCTTCATGCATACGGTACCGTCATGTCTGTAACCCAAAAACTAGTCTTAGAGTAGTACCTCCTGTTACACACTTGTCAGAAGAGCTCTTATTTAGGGGAAACTGTCCAATGTGTTGCTGACAAAGCTTCAAATTCCAGGGCATACTGTGATTAATGCACATATCTGAAATCAGCTGGGTCTAAACTACAATGAGAGCTATGCTGAAGTCTCAAAAACGTATCCGGGAAATCCAGTCCAGGTACAATTTCAGGCCCCAAACCAGCTTCTAGGCTGGGCACAAAAGCATCCGTGAGAGTAGCCCACAAGTCCACCTGCCAATATTATTGTTGCTCATTCCCACCTTCAAGGTCATAGACAAGTTAATTTAGATGCCACAGTAGTGGA
This sequence comes from Phrynocephalus forsythii, assembly GCA_029282475.1. NCBI lineage: Eukaryota > Metazoa > Chordata > Lepidosauria > Squamata > Agamidae > Phrynocephalus > Phrynocephalus forsythii. The sequence goes on from JAPFRF010000004.1 coordinate 18,891,168, forward strand.
CCACTAAGAGGTAAGGGGCATGATTTCCCTACAAGTTCCCAAAAAGCAAAGGGTTAGGACAGCAATCTTGAACTGTAAGTATTTTTAAAGCATCGCATTATAAGCAGCCTTGCAAAAAACCTCACCTTGCAAGGCAAGATAGAGCTAAGCCAATGAAGTAGTAAACCAACACCAAATCATCCTTGTGGTGATGTGCAGACATCAATTCACACAAAGTAGTATGTGTCAAGTGGGGGAGGCTGGCATAATTTCAAAAATGGCTTCACCAAGCACACAGCTGGCTTGCAACACTGACCGCATCTGTGAGCGCAATGCAAGCCAGCCAGGACACAAGCAAGAGCTCTGTGCCAGGGTCTCCCCATGCACGGACGCTCCCCGAGTTGCGTGTTTCCCATGCCACACGTGCAAAGGCACACTCGCGCACCCTTCTCGTTCACACCGCGAGGGGGGCGTGCACTTGGGAAGTCCAGCTTGAATTTTAAGAAAATAAAAGGCAAGGCATGTTCCCGCTCTGATAACCTAGTCGCAGGGCAAAGTGAACGACGTCGAAAGAGCAAGAGAGGAGGGCTGAACAGAGGAAACCAACCCCCCCCCAAAAAAAACGATATTAAAGAGGAAGTACAAAAATAGACATAAGCGCGTGGCTCGCTGATTTTGAAGGCAATATTAAACTAAAGCGTATTTTTCAGGGCGACTGCCAGGGTTGGCGAATCCTGCAAGCCGCGCCCCCTCTTTTGGGGGACGAAGAGCGCTCCAAAGCTTGCTCACTTCGGTGTTTGTCCTAATATTGGGGGAGAGGGTGGAGGACCCTGCCCGGTTCTCCTTATCGAAAGGCTTCAGCTACTGCTGCTTGCTTGATCCCCCCAGGCCGCCGCCCCCGTCCCTGCGGCGTTGCATCACCGCTGCACTCACACGACCGGGGGGCGGGGGCACGGCAACACCCCGGAGGACAATCCCCGCGGCTGGCCCGAGTCAACCGCTCCTCCGCCCCTCCGGGCCCTGCCGGTCGCCATATAAACAGATCCACCCCCCCACCGCCGCCGCCGCCGCCGTCCCCCGGGGCTTACCTTCTCGGCGAGGCTGCGGGGCAGCTGGAGGTCCGGGCTGGGCGTCAGCAGGTCGGCGGCCGCCTCCTCGCTGCTGGAGGCCGCCAGCGGGTGCGGCATGTCCCGCAAAGACTGGGGTCCCGAGGAAGGCAGCGCCCTGGCAGTCCCTGCCCCGCCGCCGCCGCCCCCGGTGGCAGCAACAACAGCAGCAGCAGCAGCAGCAGCAGCCGACATCGCGAAGGCGGAGCAGCGGGCCAAGCAGCAGCAGGAGCAGGAGCAGCACCAGCCCCGGCCGGACCGAGCTTCTCCGGCCGCCCCTCGGCTTTGCACCAGGCTGGGCGGGAAGGAAGGGAGGGAGGCGGAGCAGCCGCGGAAAGCGCGCCCTCCCGCTCCGGCGGGGGCTCGCCAATGCCCAAGGCCGCCGCCGCCGCCTGCCTTCGAGAGGCAGCAAAACCGCGGCAGATGTAATAATCTCACCCGGAGAGCCTCTGCACGCAGGCTCCGCCTCCGCCTCGTCTTCTTCTTCCCTCTCCTCCTCCTCCTCCTCCTCCTCCTCCTCCTCCTCTGAGAGCCTACCCTTCGCCCGCCCACTTGGCCATAAAAACGCTCCTGGGCTCCTAGTGCCTTCCCTCATTTTGAATTTGGGGCTGATTTGGAGGCGGCTGTCTTTCCCAGCCCTCCTCCTCCGTGTCCCCCTCCCCAAGTGAGCTCTCTTTTTCTCTCTCTCTCACATCCCACTCCTCTCCGACCTCATTCGCCGGAAGCGGGCCTTGGTTTCATTGAGGGGGGGGGGGGGAATAAAATAAAAATAAAACATGGACGACGTCTTGCCATAAAAACATGGTATTTTACCAAATAAAACATGGACCATGTTAAAAATAGAAATGGACGCCGCCACACATCTCTCAGCCCGGAGGCTGAGGATGCGAAGTTCAGATAAATAAAATACGCTGCATATTCATAGTTGCAGAAGGGAGTCATTCTAGGGCTCCTGGCCATAGAAAGAAGGCAGGCCAAACCCGCAGGGCCACCGGAGGGTCCTGTGGGCACTCTTTCTCCATTCAGGGATTGGTGGCCTCCATGGGAGCTGCCTGGTGAGCTTTACTCCCTTGGGCCAGACACTTTTTTGACTGCTGTTGCCAAGCGACCCTATGGAGGAACATTCTCCAAAATATTCAGACCCCAACAGCGCTGCTCAGGCTTTGCAAAGGCAAACCTGTGGTTTCCTTGAGGGAGTCAGTCCATCCCCTAGTTGGTCTGCCGCTTTTCCTGCTGCCTCCCACCTTTCCCAGCAATAGTGTCTGTTCCAGATAATTCTGTCTTCTCTTTATACACAGAAAGGACAGCTGCAGTTTCATCATCTTTGGGCGTTTATACACGACCCCTAAGCTCCGCTGCAAATGGCTGCAAGCTCCGGAGCTTAAAAATGTTTCCCCACCAGCTCCGGAGTTTGCAGACAATTAAGTGCGACCCCGCCCACTTTAGCGCGACCCAGCGCACTTTTCTTGTACCTTCTCTTTGGAGGTGAAAAATCTTTGATGCGGTGCAACGATGTAAGGGAGGACATTTGACTAATTATATATTTATAAATATATATGGCTGCTTTACTAACCACAGGTATGGATCAAAGCCTATAGAGAAAAACCTCATGGCAATCTATATCCCAAGCTATACCCTGTACTATATGGGATATTTCAGGCTATGCCTTGCAAAGTATAAGCCACACAAATTATATATTTAGAGGTAATGATGTTACTAAGCATACATATATATATATATATATTTCATTTATATTATTATTCACACATGTATTCTTTATTCCTACAAACTTTGGTCAAGCCTTTCCGGCTAGAATAGAGAAAGGAACTTCCGCTAATTCAGCAAAAGCAATTATGAATTCAAGGATCCAATTAAGTTCCTAAGCTTTGAGGATCACACACTAGCAATTAACGTGTGTCCAAGGCGTACCAGGAGGCCTTATCTCAGCGTCTGTGGTTTGTAACTGTCAAATGTCCAAGGACATAAGGATGATCCTACCCTCCCTGCCTGTGAGGGGAGGAGATCAAACGTACCAGTTAGAACTTTTAGGCAAGTGTCAGGAATACAAAATAAATGACCAAAGATGTCAATTAGTGTTTGATGCATGTAACAAATGTATATGACGTAAATTCGGATGGGCGGAGGGGAAAAGAGTGCTGGAAAAACCTTATAAAAATATCTCCTTTCGTTTTCTGGGTGGACTTCTCACCACCAAAAAGTGTGGAAGTGCCCTGATTGATCAATCAATAAATTCTTTTCTCGTCTCTTGAGACTCAGACTTGGTCTTTTGCAGCCCATGAAGCGCAGGCACGCTGGCACGGGACCCTCATAAATTTAAATTCCTTACATTTCTGGTGCATTGGCCGGGAAAAAGATGCCACTGCCCCAGCGCTCTTGGGAGTCTGACTTAAATCACAGTAAGAATTCATGCTGACCCTGGAACAAATCTAGTCCGGACCCTCTGATTTTGAGAGGAGACTTGTTCTATCAGCATTGGACACAATACTGTTATTTAAGGAGAAAACAAAGCCGGCAGAACAACGGAGGAACTGAAAGAGGACTGCGCAAAAGAAATCTGGTAAGAAGAGAAAACTAGTTGTGGGGTGGCGTGAGTTCGAATCTAACAGCTCTGTGGAGTGGAGAAGATTGCGGATTCTTGTTGTCGGCCCCGGGGGTACAGGGAGGAGAAGGGTCGGATACGACCTTAACATCCCAAGGACTAGGGGACACTGAGGGACACTACGACCCTGAAATCCCCAAGGGAGGAGGGGTTTTCAGACTGAAACAGGAGGAGAAGAGCGCTGCTCTAACATCCTGGGAAAGTTTGCAAAGCCCAACATCCCTAGGGTCCGCCCCCTAAGTATTTGAAACAGGAGGAGAAGAGCGTTGCTCTAACATCCTGGGGAAAATTTAGAGATATATTAATGCATGGGCATGTGGGATGGTGATTCCACTTTTGAATTTTGTATGTGTGTTTTTCAAGGTAAGGGGCTGTGCCTCTATACCCTGCGTAACCATAGGGAAGTGGCCATTCCCTGTGTCTTAAGCAGGGGCAAAGACTGGCAATCTTTGCTCCACAATACCAACGGAGTTCCACCATCTTCGTTTGATTTTAGAGAAGTTAGAAAGATCTATTCTTAGGCAAGGGATCGCAGTTAACTGGGGAAACAGAAATGTGGGAGAGTTGTGTATGGTTGCTGAATCACATGTTGGCGTGTATGATGGGCATTTGATTGTTGAGGTGCGAGTCCGTTTGATGCTTGTGTGGGAGAAATCATAGGAACACAGTTAGACCTTTAAAGTAAACCTATGGGGATAAATTAGTGCAGTTTATGCACCCCCTTTTTGATGTGCGATGTGGTAACATTGGAATTCTGCCACCAGAAGTAATGATTTTGGTATTAAATGGAACATGAGTAAGCTTTAAGAAGAACCCCTCTAACTAGGATGAGGCAGGACTTTACCATCTCAAATTAAGATTCTAGCCCTCAGGGAGGACAGACCAATTATGACCTGCTAGCAAGAGGTGTGTGAATGTACAAGGACGTGCTTAGTTAATTAATATAAGAGACTAAAAACTCTGCCAACTAGGAGACCCCTCCAGCAATTTTGATAATACCAGGGGGAATATGGGCAGTGAGAAAAATACTTTTGAATACTCAGGGATAAACAACATCCCGCATATTTTGTGACTGGCTGGTCACACAACAAAATTTACCAGCTGAAGGGATATTTTACAAGGAAAAAATCATAGGGTATCTGAGTAATGCATTTTTAGTAAAACTGGGTAGGAAACCTGAAAAATGATGGAAGGAAAGGCAGGATGGTGAACTGAAAAGGTATAAAGAAAGACAGATGAATAGAGGAAGTGGAGTAGAAGGAAGGCAGCAAGACAGAAGTGGGATGGATAGGTATGATGTTGAGGGAACAGGAGGAGAGCACGGAGCATTGAGGGGACAATGTGCTAGATGGGGGATGCGTACCCCTGAATTGCCTTATTCAAGCATTCAGGAGGTACTTCCTTCCCGCTACGCCAATGCCCAACTCCTTGGATATGGAAGCTTTAGACAGAACTAAGGGTTGCTATGCACCACATGAGGAGATAGGTAGGGACGTTATTTCTGAACCATTAATAATCAAAAGCAGGGAAATCAAATCAGGGGCTGAGCCCCTTCTGGCAGCTGGCCACGACAGAAAGTAGAATCAATGCCTTTTTTTTTTCTCCCTTCTCCAAAAGTAGTTAAGAACATTTGATAAAAGACCAGGCATTTTAATTTCAAACACAGGGAGATTCTCAGGACCAAACTGCCAACAACTATCCTACTGCACAAGTCTACCTTTTTTTTTTTTTTTTTAGACGAAGGAAAAGGGGGGAGAAGATCTTAGTCTCTCTCTCTCTATCCTATCTAGGCATTATTTGCCTCCCCAGAGATATAAGAGTGAATGAAGAGAGAGAAATTCTACATGTTCACCTAAGATTTTTTTTTCTCTCCCTCCTGATGTAAGTAGCTCTGTGTATTCATTACAAAAGCCACGCTTCTCAAATTAGGCTTAAGCCAACAACAAGATCAATAGCCACTGAAAGGGTGAATTGTCCCTTTGTTCCAGGGCATTTCACACCTAATACATTACAGAAGTAATTACAGGAGATTATCTGCTTGCCTCAGGCTGTAAAAGGCAGCCGCGGGGGGATTTAAAAGTTGACAGCCCCTCCTTTCTCTTTCTGCTCTCGGGGCCCCTTGCAGGGCAAGGCAGGATAACAACTCCCAACCCCTCCTTTCTCTCCCAAGCCACTTGATAGAGTTTGGACGCAAAACTTATATTGAACACATCAACCTAATGCATGCATAGCGAAGGGAATAAACTGACCCCTAAAAGCCATAAGCCAGTAAATTTTATAGGCAATGGCCAGAATAAGAGGTGAAAATCTTGTTATCAGAAACTTTAGAATAAAAGAATTCTTCGGAAAAAGGACACAAGAGAAACCTGATTATTTATTTTTTTAGGATGTGACAGCACACTAAAGCCCCCTCCCCTCTTTGTAAGCTGTCCTGCAAGCATATTTTTTTTTTATTTTTGCCTTTGGAGTAACTTACCAGTCAATCCCAAAGTGTTACAGTTAAGGCAGGCTTAAACACTAGAACTTAAGAGGAGCCTTGCTTGCCTAACAGAGTGCACAACTTTCTTAATTTGATTTTTTAGAAGATATGTTCAAACGCTACTGGGATAGTGATTTTACTTGCGATTTTAATGACTCTTCAGAATATAAGAATTATCTTTTTGCCATAGGCGGTAAAAGGCTCGCCTGGCCACTAAAATGTGCAAAGTGTATTGGTGCAGCTTTTAAATCGCACCTGGTCTCAGGAGCTCCCCTGAGGAAAATGAGGCTTATTTTCTTTTTAGAAAACAATATGGACTTAACGATTTTCTTTTTCCTTTTTTTGTGTGTGCACATGAAACCTGTATGTAAAGGGCAAGATTCCCTATTTTAAAGGATGGCTCTGCAGTGCACATTATAAATTTGTTCCAAATTTCACAGGGAGCCTAGTAGCGTGGCTATGGAATATTGTTCCAGCTGAACTTGTGCAAAACTGCTGAAGTGCAGCTGTGTACTATGGCCCTTTTTCATAGCCTGCACTACACTGTGCCATAGAAATCTGCACACAGTGTACTGCATGTAGCACTATCACACCTGGAGATCTGCAGATTGCTTGGCCATTCTTGTATGTGGTTGCTTGTTTGTCTGTCTGTCTGTCTGTCTGTCTGTCTGTCTGTCTCTTTCCACACGGGAAGACGCTGGAGGAAACACCCTGTTTTGCATCTCATGGATATTCTGCCAGCTACACCTTTTTGTTGTCCCCGTGTAGAAGAGCAATTTGACTTGGGGATGGGATCTGTGGTTGATTAGGGACACCTGAGCACCTACACCTTGCAAGCGCTCATTGGAGCCAGCTGAACTTGTGCATATCTCCTGATGTGCAGAGGTGTCCTCATCATAGACCCCCTTACTTCACGTACTGGTTTTACGAAGAGGAAAGCTTCAATCTGCCTTTTTACTTTTTTTTTTTCCCCCGAGACTGTCAGATAGACTATACCACCCTGCCTGGCAGCACAAGGACAGCTGAGGGGCCGTTTTGTGTGTTTGTGTTCTGTGTTTGTCTGTTTGTGGTCGTGTGTCTGTTCTTCTCTTACCCAGGTACATCCTGGAGGACGGGCTTTTGCTCTGGGAAAACGCCCACCCGTTCTTTATTTTTGGATCACGGAGTCGGTCGGGTTTGGAAAGCTGACGCCGCCGGTCGTAGATGCTCAGATGGGGACCCTCCTGCCCTCCATTCTGCCATCCCTCCTGGACCTCCCCTCCCCGCCTTTGATGCCTTTGATGATGCCATCTTCGTGATGACTTCGCTCCGCGAGTTCGATCGATGTGGGCTCCAGGATCCAGTGATGTCAGCCTTTTCACCCAGCGTGACCCGTACCCCGCGACCGAGAGGGAGTGAGGCCTGACCGGTGACGCCTTCTGCCCTCTGCTGTAGATTGCCCCTATGCCTTAGATGACTTCACCTTGGACGGCGGGCGACAACATGAACCTGACCTGTGGTCACCGCATCCTTGCCCATCTTTTGCAGCCCATGAAGCGCAGGCACGCTGGCACGGGACCCTCATAAATTTAAATTCCTTACAACGATAGTGAGTGTGGGGCTCTCCTCGCTTCTGTTTGCTGCTTTTTGGCTCCCACCCCTTTAAGAGCTCCTTTTACAGAGACGAGGGGGTTGGACTTGATGGCCTTACAGAGAGGAGAGACAGAACGAGGTGAGCGGCATGCTTTTCTTTCTCTTTTTCTCCCTCCCTCACGCAGCCAGCAACCAGGAAGTGTGGAGGGGGGTGGGGACAGAGGAAGAGCTACGAACCCCTAAGATCTCTGGTCCGAATTTAAGTGGCCAGCGGATCTTAGGGGTCGTGTAAATAGGCCCTTTGCTTCCAGAGATACTTTTGAAGAACAAATAAAATGAACTAGAGAACAAACACTTAACGGTATCCCCCCCCCCAAGTCATGCACCCCCTGTATCGGTAAATGCTGCTACAAGAAACCTCTCTCTCACAGCGTGTCGGGGCCTGAAGTAGCACCATGAAGGAGGACATATGGAGTCTTGAAAACAAGGGCCTTAAATCCAGACATTTCTCTCACACTAAGTTGGTGTAGTGCTATATCACTTGCTTCATTTAACAAAAAGTGGGGAAGTCATCACAGCCTGCATAATGACAGCTGCAAAAAAATGCAGGGACAGGAATGAGGGCAGACAAATTGGAGCAATCTGAAGAACTGTCTGGTTCCTTCTCATGGGAGAAGAATATCTCCTGTGTGAAGGGAAGGATTTTTGAACTTAAATAAAACAGGTCACACCAACAATAGGAACCTGATAAGCATGAACTGTATTGTTCCAAATTCCCCCATCTGGTGACTTCTTCAGCTTCCCATAACCTTGTACGTACACATATCCATTGTCAACCTTAGTAGGAAGCTAAAAATCCTTAGTAGACTGCCCCTCCCAACAATGTGGTTCTCAATCAGCTCTCTTTTCCCATGCATTCAACAGCCAAGTCTACCAGTCATTACATTGGTAGCTGGTTCGATATGATTTTTAAATGCACACAGGCTATTGGTTGCCAGCCAGAGGATCTCACATCTGTTTTAGTAGTCCTTGGCCTCCATAACATTCCTCTTTACAAAAAAGAGCACATTGTACTCCTTAAGAGCCTCAAGGACTGGTGGCTCAACTTTTCCACAGCTTGCAAAGAGCAATTCACACATATCTTGGTGGGTTTTTTTTAAACTAGAGCTGACTTCTCTGTTGAAGGTGTGGGTAATCCCTGGAGGACTCTGTGGGCAGAAAAGTGGCCACTGGGTCTATTGAAGTTTCTCGCCTCAGCCATACACATATACTGTATACGTTTTTACTCGTTCTCACCAGCTATATCTGTGTACTGTATATATGTGTTTCTGCACACATACTTCTGCAACAGTTGCTCCCATCCAAACAAGCCAGATCCAACCTGCTTCTTATCTGTTATGTTGCCTGCATCATTACATTTTAAACCGCCCAGAGAGTGCTTTAAGCATTATGGGGCAGTATACAGTATAAGCTGCATGCTTTGCTTTGCTTTGCTTTTTAAAGCCCAGGAGCCATACTTTCACCCACACATAGGGAAATCTTCAAGGTCCATTAACTGTGATCTATTTCTCATTGCAAGTGGAGTATTTAACATATGTAACAGTGTGTGTACACTTCTCTCTTTATCTGTTTTTCAGCTTATACTAATCTTGCCTGTCTCCAATTATCCCTTTGAGGACTTGGCTATGATACACATCATCCTTATGTTCACATTTGACACTAAATACATCAGAGAAAGAGCTCTTGTGCTTGCTGGATTCCAAATACCAAGAGACTTGGAGCTGTGTATTCTGGTATGTAGAAGCAGACTGACATTTTGCTGCAGTGACAGCGAAGGCTCTGAAACGGTACAACAGGGTTGCCAAGATCTTACTGGCAATGCTACATAATATAGTCAGATTACTAATACTGTATGATGTCAGAACAGCCGCTATGTACCAGATTCTGCTTTGGCTTCACTCATATCCTATTATGTTTCTGCTTGACTCCCAGTAGGTTTCATCCTTGTTCCCCTCTCAAGCAAGCATAATTCGACCCAGGCTTCATCCCAGTCGGCAGCCTGTCTTGATTTTGGCACTCACTCCCATAAAAGGACACATCATTTGAAAATAATAATAATCAAAATCCACAACTTTTACATAGCTCCAGAAATAGAATTCTCTTGAGCCTGCTGAGTTCTCACAGTTGGATGGCGGAGTATCATCGTAGCACAAGATTTGCATAGTGGTTAGGCACAGGTTTCAGTGCCTCAAATAAGGGTTCATTCTGTACCCCGAGAAACATTCCCTGGAGTGAAAATTAAAAGGCTTGGCCTTGCCAAGGTGGTTTGAGAAGTGACTGCATGGAAGGGTTGTATCGAATTTTGCAAAATTAGACATGCCTCATGAACTATAACTCGAGACTCAGATAAGCATTTTCTATTTTTGTTTTCTTAGGAATAGTTTTCACTGAATTCCTTGGGGCTTACTTCTGAATAAGAATCTATAAGGCGACACTATTATAAAATGGCATCTCCTTAGGAGACAGACAGGGCAGATAAAGAGGCTGAGGAAGCTACTGATGATAAAATAACATTTTGAAATCCCACTAAAAATACTAGGTGAAAAATAGCATTGTGCCAACACAGCAAGGATCTACCATTTTGAAAAAGAGGGGCCTTTTCTCCTCAGCAGGGCTTAGATCAATTTTTCTAGTAATATTTCACAGTAATAGGAAAATATCTACGGAGCAGTACGTGTTGCTTTGTGTCTCCTGCTCTACATTTATCACAGGTGTTGCAATTGCTCCGTAGCAGGAAGGGGGGCAATCTATTACCTTAAGCATTAGGAATCCTCTGTGCTTTAGTTAAATAATTATACCTAGTGGCAATGCTTTTTGTAAATGGAATACAGAACAATATCTTGAGGTTAAATTCTTCGGAATAACTAAAGCAGCATTTCCTCATTTTACTACATACAAGCAACATGGCATTTAAAGTATATCCATAATTCAGATGAAAGCAGAGCGAAAATGGATGGAAGAAACGGCAATTTGCTTTCATACGACCACTAAAATCCGCAGCAAACTTTGAGCCGGATCACCCCCTGGAGCAGTTACATGGTTGCTGTTGCAGACTGGATGTTCCCATGGTCACGTTTTGAAAATCCGCAACTGTTCTGATCCCACAACTGAGAACCGCAGCAAAGACACCATAACGGGGGTGAAAAGGTTTTGCTGCGGATTTTCCATGTTCCCACGGACTCGAGTAATAGTTTAAAATCTGCATCGGAACAGCGACAAGGATTTTACCACCTCGAGACCAGGTACTTGTAAAATGTGCTGGGTCATGCTTAAGTGGATGTGATTGCACATTTTTGTTTTTAAAGTATGCTGCACTAACTTCAAGGGCAGCCCTGCATAAAGAGTTTTATAGAAGTCAGTGTTAGAGATAATTAATGCATTAACCTGTTGCAGAGTTTTTGGATTTCTGGATAAAATTTCTTGTGCTACACATGAGAAGTATAGAGACTCACAGAACATAATTCCCTGAGCTCCTTGCCCTCTGAAGATGCCAGCCACAGAGTCTGGCAAAATGTCAGCAAGAAAAACTTCCAGAACACAGCCAAACAGCACAAAAAACTCACAACAATTATCAGATCCCAGCTGTGAAGGTCTTCGAGAATACATAGAACAGAATAACTTCAATTTCCCAGATAGTCCACCCCTTCTTATAAACTGGCAGTTAAAATCTCAATAACTCACTCTGAGACATTTGATGGAGAAAGCACAAAAACATTTATTTACTTAAGAGTTCTTTGAAGTTGCAGACTTGTATATGCTGCTTTCTTAAATATATACAGGTACATTTCATTTTCCGCGAAGCCTTTGGTGACCTAGCTTAAATAGTTTCTTTAATTTTTCCCCGCCATCTGTTGTTGTTACTCCCACTGCTAGATCCCTCCGAACTGGATAAGGTTTTACAAGGATGCCATATGGTTTTATTTATATGACAATTTGTCTGTGTGTTTTTATGTGTTTGTATTATTTATTGCTGCTGAATTCCTCAGCTTTGTAAGCCGCCCAGAGTTCCCTTGGGAAGATGGGCAGGGTATAAATTCAATAATAAATAAATAAATAAATAAATAAATAAATAAATGCTAGCAACCAACTGAACAGATCAACAGCAAGCAGCCACCAGCAGACTAAAGAGAGGGAAAGAAATGCTTGACTTTGAATTAAGAGAATGAAAGGAACAGTTACTGCAGGGTAGATAGATAATCAACCCGGCTCAGAAAAGTCACTCCAAATCAATCAATTTTATTTATTTATTTATCAAGCTGTAGATAACATTCAAGGCTGCAAACAAAACATCTTGTTCCAAGGAAAACTTTCAATTTAGCACTGGCCTACTGGAGTAAGGAGTAGAAATGGGCACAAAATGAAAAATGAAACACTGTTTTGTCATTTTATAACATAACAAATTACTTTGTTATGTAATGAAACAATGGGATGCATTTTGTTACAAAATTAAATGAAACACCATTTTTCCTCTAGGAAAAAATGATTCATCCTAGAGAGAAACCAAAATGGCAGGGTAGCTTATCTGGACTCTTTGCTGTAAGCCCCAAAAACTGGGAGAGGTTTGGGGTTCAGGGCGATGAATTATTGAACTCCAAAGGGGGTACCCCTAGGAAAAACCATTTCTATTTGAGTTGGAAGCCAATAATAGCACCACCACCACCCCACCAGCAAATGATAAGCAGCTTCCTGAGTCAATTAGAAATGACTTTCTCCTAGGGGGACCCCCTTTGGAATTTAATAACTCAATTCCCTGAACTCCAAACCTCTCCGCATCGGGGGGGCTTACAGGGAAATGTCCAAAGAGGCTACCCTGTTACTGTGGCACCGATACATGGCTGTGATACCTATTTTCAAGTACATAAACAAAACAAATTATTATGTACTTGAAAATAGGTATCACAGCCATTTCTCGGCACCAAAATGGCAGGGTAGCTTCATTGGACTCTTCCCTGTAAGTCTCTGAATTTTGGAGAGGTTTGGGGTTCAGGGGACTGAGCTATTAAGCTCCAGGGGGAGTCCCCCTAACTAACTACAAGAGTGTGTACAGTGTGTGCCAGCAATATAGGGGTTAATTAATTTGGGGAGGCTTACAGGGAAGAGTCCAAAGAAACTCCCCTCCCATTTTGGTGCCTCTAGGGCCCAGGGGAGCATAGTGTTTAATTTCATTTAATTTCATTTCATTACAAAACTACTTTAAACATTTGTTACTAAAGAAACGAAACAAAACACTATATTTTTGTTTTGTGCCCATCTCTAGTAAGGAGGGAAAAAAGGATACAGCAGACCATGCCATTTTAAGAATTACAAAGAGTTTATACTAGTAATGTAGTGAAACTAATTTGCATTTTAATGCATTTGTGTTTTTTGCTTATTTTAATTACTTTGTTGTATGATGTCAATATACAGTACCTGTATTTTCCCATCTATAAGCCTATAGATTGAGGGTCTTTTAGATGAAACTAAGTCATTCCCCACTGAAAAGATGGCTTTTATGCAGAAACAAACAAAAACCAAACAAACTGGAGAGGCATTTTGGAAAGGCGTAGGGCAGTGAAAGAGCTGCCAGTAGGTTTTGTTCATTTTGTTATTTGGGGGTTCAAATAGCCAGGGGATCTTCTACATGGCAGCATCTTACAGACAGAAAAATATGGTATGTTGTAAACCACCCAGAGTGGCCTTGCTGCCAGATGGGTGGTATAAAAGTACAATCAATCAATCAATCAATCAATCAATCATGTTTCGTCAAGCTTTTTGGAAGATATATATTTTTGAACCATTTCTTAAAGATATGCTGCTTTCGTAAGAGAGAATGGAAGTGAACAGTGTAAGTAGTGAAAGGAATTAATTCAATTTATGGGGTTCATTGCCGGCGTGCTAATAGCTTTGCAGAACGCAACGAGCAGTCTGAGTCTTTTTTGTAGACAGAAAAGAAGATTTATTGATTGCAATCAAGGGTACTTCCACACTCTTTGCTGGTGGGAAGTCCAACCCAGAAAACGAAAGGAGATATTTTTATAAGGTTTTTCCAGCACTCTTTCCCCCTCCCATCTGCATCTTACGTCATATGCATCGGTTACACAGATCAAACATTCTTAGTCATTATTTTGCACTTTTTGGCAACGACTAAATATCTTAATTGGGAATGTTTGTTTGAACTGACCAGCACAGAGCTCCACGGAGCTAAGCGTTTTATGACCCTGGAGTTTGACAAATGATGGATTGCAGCTGCTGTTGCCTCGGCTGAGTGAAGAGATAAGATTTTCTTTGGCTGGCGTAACTGTGCCAGGCTCTCAAAGCTACATAGAAAAATAATTAGACCTTTAAGTCTTATCTCTGCTTTCTCAGCCAATATTATAACAGAGGCCCTTTCTCTTAAGGCTTGTCCAAAGTTTGCAGGAATAAAGAATACATGTGTGAATAATAAAGAAAATATATATATATGTAAATATATAATTTGTATGGATTATAACTTGTTTGTGCCCACATTATGCAGGGTACAGCCTGGGATATATATATATATATATTGCTATGAGACCTGTCAATATGCCTGTGGGCCACTAATACAGCTATAGGCTTTGATCCATACCCTTCACTCGCCCCTGACGCGTTATGGAAATTTACGCCAGTAAATTCTCCATAGGTTGCCCCTTGTGGCTCCTGTGATAGACTGGTAAGGGACAAAGAAACATATCAAAGGTGTATGTACAGAAGCGTGAATATTGCTTGAGCTTCCCTGCTTACCATTCATTCCCTTGGAGAGGGGTGTCATCATGGCTCAGTGATTGTTCAGTGTTCCTGACGAGAGTGTAGGCAGTGCTGCCAGGAAAACTTTTCCCACCCCTTTTTCCCAAAGGGCTTATAGGCACAGTTCAAAAAAATGAAGTATCACAACATGATTTGTGGCGTCTCATGGTGAGGGGCGCATTTGAACAGGTGAATGACAAAGAAATACCCCTTAATCCACTAGGGCACTTTCTAGAGTAAAATGTTAAGTTAACAGATGAAGTGTTGCCATGCTTGGGATGTAAGAAGACCCCCCCCCGGTCAGACCCACAGACTGCAACGGATGGATATGTTCCATGGACCACAGCATTTAAGTTTCCCCTGTTGGAGAAATGCATCGTGGTCACAGCAGTATAAGGTAACCTCCCAGGACATGTTGTACACTTCTCAAAGATCCCAAATTCTCAACTTTTGAAGGGGGCTGGCATAAGAATTTTTGATAATATTGTGATAGACTTGGATATCAAGATCCCCGTCCCAAAGCGATAATTAAACATGCTTTAAACAGCAGATTTGTTCATTACCTTATTTTAGGACAATCATGAAACCCAAATAAATTTGCCTGCAACAGCAGTGCACATGCGAGATATCGTGCTTGTGTGTTTGGTAGTCAGGCTGAGAACCCTGAATTCTAACAAAGCACCACACTGTAGGTTCATTTTGCAAACCAAATACTTATAAGGAAAATATGCCCTTCTTAGCCCACCAATTCCCTTGTGTTTGCCCAAGTAAAAATGTGGGCAAGGCTACTTTGCCAGTTTTCTTCCTTTTTGCTGTCAAATGGCTTTAGACCTTGAAATATGATTTTTTCATACTGTCATCTTTCATAGAGATACACAAACATTAGTACCTGATTTCATAAAACAAAAATCATGACGTGATTTCCAACCTTATTTAGGTGTGTGGTGTGCATTCAAACTCAGATAATAGCAGGCTGTGCAGAATCACCCAGTTGTGTGTGCATTCTCAAATGATAGACATTTGCAATGATACTAAACAAAGGTAATGTACATATCATGAAGGCTAAAAGAGGCATAAGACACATCTAGATGGTGCTTAGAAAAACCCACTTTGCGCCATACATTCTCATGGTAAAGTCATGAATGAGCCGTTGAAATCCGGTCAGAAATGTCTCTGTGGCTGATAGTTTACACACAAAAAATCTGCCCCGTAACCATGGGGCCAAGATTAGTTCATCAGTGTCTTTGGTGAAGAAAATAATGTAGATATAGCTACTTCATAAAGCCATTTTTTTTTTCCTTTGGTATAAAGGCTCGTGAACACCCATGGGCACCAAAATGTCTCTCATTCAATACAAATTGCATAGAAAGGCAAGTCATAATCTCTGGCACTCAATGCTTTGTGAGTAAAAAGCATTTTCAGTGGCAAAGCATGATCATTACATAAAAGGCACATCCAGAGAGGCACTTCAGTAAGAGTTTTCACAGTGACCATCAATAATAGACAATAAACAATATCATAATAGCGATCAATAATTTTTTTTTATTTATAGTTTTATTGGGTTTTTGAAGAGGGGAAAAGGGAAAGGGAAAAAGGGGAGGGATAAAATTTAAAATTTACATTGAATATGTCAAGCAAAGTAGAAGAAAAGTAATATAACATATTGATAGTTTGCCAAATATTATCACAATACTAATAAGTTTGTTACTTCTTGCCATCTTTTCCGAGAGATCTCATCATAGTCTCCCTTTAAATAGCCGGAAAGTCTATCGATTTCAATACATTCTCTTATCTTTTCGTGGATATTCTTCTCTGTTGGCACGTTTGGTTGTTTCCAGAATTTCGCATACAATATCCTTGCAGCAACAATTACATGGTGAAGTACATATCTCTGATCATATGAAATATTTATATCTACTATATTTAATAAGAAAAGTTCTGGTCTAAGCTCTATCTTAATTTTCAAACATCTTTCTAAAAATAGTTTTACCATTTTCCAATATGCCTTTGCCTCTTTGCATGTCCACCACATATGGTAAAAAGTACCGCAGTCATGTTTACATTTCCAACATTTGTGTGAGCAATTATACATCTTAGATAATCGGTGTGGTGCAAAGTGCCATCTATAAAACATCTTATAACAGTTTTCCTTAAAAGAAATAGATTTAAAGATTTTAACTGTATTCCACAAAGAGTCCCATTTGTTTAGATGAATAGGATAACCAAAGTTTTCTGCCCATCTTATCATAGTGTCTTTGACCTGTGTATCAATCATTTTTTTCATTTAACAATATGGTGTAAAATTTACTAAGCAGCTTAGCATCGCCGGAAGAAAGTATTTTATCAAGTGAAGTATCAGTAGTCGTAAATCCCCCCCTCTTTGTTGAGGTCTTTGAAGTGTGCATATATTTGTTGATACTTCCACCAATCTAAATTGTAACCTTCTGATACTAATTTCCCTAGTGGTTTCAATGAAAGGTCAACATTCAGAAGGTGTCTATAAGTTATAACTTTTGGAGTTTCACATATATGGGAGCTATGGGTCGCTCCCAGAGGAGATAGCCACAGTGGTACTTTAGGGTAGAATTGTTTTTTAATCAATAACCATATTCTAAATAGGGCGTTCCTTATCCAGTGTTTTTTGAAGAGAGTGGGTATGTTGCCCTTGTACCACATGTAATAGTGCCAGCCCTTATCTAGGCCATAACTCTCAAGCTGCAAAATTCTTTTGTTTGTCATCAGAATCCAGTCTTTAATCCAGGTCATGGCAGCGGCCTTATAGTATAATACTAAATTAGGAAGGGCAAAGCCACCAGTTTTGGTTCTATCCTGTAGATAGAGATTTTTAATCCTTGCTTTTTTCTTTTGCCATATAAATATACGTATACTTTTTTCCAGATCTGTAATGATCTTAAAATTAGGTAATATGGGCAAGGATTGAAATAGGAAAAGCAGTTTAGGTAAAACATTCATTTTAACTGCGACAATTCTGCCCATTAAGTATAGTTGGAGTCTTGACCAAGTTTCGAGATCAGCTTTGATTGTTTTTAATAACATTTACATAGTTATCTTTAAGTAAAGAGTTACAACGATTAGATACAGTAATACCCAGATATTTTACCTTACTGGCATGTTGAAAACCCGATTGATTTACCAGTTTTTCGACCATAGCGATCAATAATTAACGTCCCTTTGCAAGGCTTCTAAGGCCGCGGGGCATTTTCCTGCTAGATCGAGCACAGGGTAATGTAAATATGTAAAGTTGCTCTGGAGCCTACCGTGCGCAGGAGAAAAAAAAAAATAAGCGCTCACTTGTCGGATGCTGGGAAGCTGGTGTGTGCGTGTGTGGCAACACAAGTTCATGGTGGTCCAGGGCACGCGTACAGACGTCGATGAAGGTCTGAAAGCAGTAGTTAAACCCCAAGTCTCTGTCCCGGTGAAAAAGGGGTTAAATTGCGGACGTGAAGTCTGTTGGCCGCAATCCAAAACAAGAGTCAGTGGCTGTTTCAGACCCACTCTCTCCCCCCATAAACAAACAGAAAAGAAAAGAAAAAGAAAAAGAGAGGCAGGAAGACAGGATTTTAATCTGTCAACCTGAGTTGAAAGTGAATCCGCAGGCTGCTTCGGGACCCTCCGAAGTGTCAAACGCACGCTGTCATCTGGGGAAGGATGGGCAAGGATGCGATGACCACAGGTCAGGCTCGCTGTGGCGTCCCTCTGCCATGGTCGATGCTGGCTGAAGATCGTCACAGGTCTGGTCCTCCTCTGGTCTGGTTCACTGCGGCCAAAGGTGCCGATGTCGCTGGCCTGAGACACATGCGTTGGAAAAATCCACGGGGGGAAGTCATCGCGACGACGGCGTTTTGGGCAGCAGGACAGCAGAGAGGGGGTGGTTTCCACTGGAGCCTCATCGCACGCTGGCTGGAACCTCTCCGTCTGGCGATGCCCGATGTACGAACAGTGCCGTCAGCCTTCCTCAGGAGGGAAAGTGTTTCCTCCAGGGTGTACTTGTATGAAAAGAGACAGACACACACACAACAAACAGACAAACAAACACACACAAAAATGGCCAAGCAATCTGCAGATCATGGCCTTGTTCTCGAGAAGGGGAAAGAAGAAGAAAAAATGTCACAAAAAGCAAATGTCCTGCAGAGTGGGGCATTCCTCTATGTGAAACAAGCATATGAATGGGGAGTTGGCCAAATTTTCGGAAAAGTCGTTTGGCCATAGTACGCAGTTGCACTTCATTAGTTGTTCACAAGTACAGCTGGAACAATATTCCATGGCCATGCTACTAGGCTCCCTGTGAAATTTGTAACAAATTAATAATGTGCACTACAGAGCCATCCTTTAAAATAGGGAATCTAGCCCTTTACATGCAGGTTTCATGTGCACACAAAAAAAAAAAGGAAAAGAAAAATCGTTAAGTCCATGTTGTTTTCTAAAAAGAAAATAAGCCTCATTTTCCTCAGGGGAGCTCCTGAGACCAGGTGTGGGTGAAAAGCTGCAACAACACGCTATGCACATTTTAATGGCCCGGCGAGCCTGTTATCGCCTATGGCAAAAAAAAAATAATTCTTTTATTCTCCTGTGTTGAATTAGTTATAAAGAGTCATTGAAATCGCAAATAAATTCACTATCCCTGTAGCGTTTGAACATATCTTCTAAAAGCCTAATTAAGAAATGTGTGCACTGTGTTGGACAAGCAAGGCTCCTCTGAAGTTCTACTGTTTAAGCCTGCCTTAAATGTAACGCTTTGGGATTGACTTGTACGTTACTTCAAAGGCAAAAAAAAAAAATATGTTTGCAGGAAAGCTTACAAAGAGAGGGGCTTTAGCTTGCTGTCACATCCTAAAAAAAAAAATGTCAGGTTTCTCTTGTGTCCTTTTGTTTTTCGAAGCCAAAAAAAAAAAAAGAAGAAAGTTTTTGACAACAAGATTTTCGCCTCTTATTGTTTAGCAAAAATACCTGAAAGTTGTGTTTGATTCCAAGGGTTTAATTAAATTAAAACGTTCCGTTTTGGGGCCGAATCCCTGGATTTTTCTAAACAATAGACTCCCTTTCTCTCTTTCCCTATCCAGGGGAAAAAAAATTCTGCAAGTCGGCTAGAAGCCACCTCTCTATGCTTTTAAGGCGGCACGGAAAGTTGTGGTAGTTCCCGTAAGTGGAGAGGGGAGACCTTCAGGCCATTGCCTACAAAATTTACTGGCTCGTGGCTTTAGGGGTCAGTTTATAGGGTCAGTTTATTTCCCTTCGTTATGCATTCATTTGGTTGGTGTGTTCAATATAAGTTTTGCGTCCAAGCTCTATCAAGTGGCTTGGGAGAGAAAGGAGGGGTTGGGAGTTGTTATCCTGCCTTGCCCTGCAAGGGGGCTCGAGAGCAGAAAAAGAAAGGAGGGGCTGTAGACTTTTAAATTCCCCCGCAGACTGCCTTATACAGCCGGAGGCAAGCAGATAATCTCCTTTAATTACTCAGTAATGAATTAGGTGTGAAATGCCCTGAAACAATGGAGCCATCCACCATTTCTGTGGCTGTCGATCTTGTTGTCTGCTTAAGCCTAATTTGAGAAGCGTGGCTTTTGTAATGAATAAACAAAGCCACTTAAATCAGGAAGGGAAAAAATCTTAGGTGGACATGTAGAATTTCTCTCTCTTCCTTCACCCTTATATCTATGGGGAGGCAAATAATGCCTAGATGTTACTTAAGTCCTTATGAAGAACACGAAATCACAGTTAGGAAAAAAAAATTCCTGCTTATTTATATTTGTTGGCAATTTGTTCCTGAGAATCTCCCTGTGTTTTAAACCAAATTGCCTTGTCTTTTCTCAAATGTTCTTAACTGCTTTTGGAGAAGGGAAAAAGGCATTCATTCTACTTTTTGTCGTGGCCTTTGCCAGCTGCCAGAAATGGTACAGCCCCTGATTCGATCTCCCTGCTTTTAATTATTAAGAGTTCAGAAATAACGTCTCTACCTATCTCCTCATGTGGCGCATAGCCAACATTAGTTCTGTTTAAGGCTCCTTTCCTCTGGCTCCTCTCTATCCGTTCCCATCTTTATCTTTGCTGCTCCCTTCTACTACACTTGCTCTATCCATCTGTCTCTTTCTATATTTCTACAGTTCACTATCTTGCCTTCCCTTCCATCATCTTTCGGGTTTATAAGACCAGTTTAAAAGAATAGGGTGCATTACTCAGATACCCTATGATGTTTTCCTTATAAAATATCCCTTCAGCTGGTAAATTTTGTTGTGTGACCAGCCAGTCACAAAATATGCGGGATGTTGTTTATCCCTGAGTATTCAAAAGTATTTTTCTCACTGCCCATATTCCCCCTGGTATTATCAAAATTGCTGGCGGGGTCTCCTAGTTGGCAGAGTTTTTAGTCTCCTATATTAATTAACTAAGCACGTCCTTGTAAATTCACACACCTCTTGCTAGCAGGTCATAATTGGTCTGTCCTCCTTGAGGGCTAGAATCTTAAGTTGAGATGGTAAAGTCCTGCCTTATCCTAGTTAGAGGGGTTCTTCTTAAAGCTTACTTACGTTCCATTTAATACTAAAATCATTACTTCTGGTGGCAGAATTCCAATGTTACCACAGTGCACATCAAAAAGGGGTGCATAAGTTGCTTTAATTCATCCCCATTGGATTGTTTTAAAGGTCTAACTGTGTGCCTATAAATTCTCCCACAACGCCAAACGGAATCGCTCCTAATTAATCACACCATACACACAACATGTGATACTGACGCGGCCTAAGTAGGTCGCCCTAGCTTAGGAATCGCGCGTCCACACTCACGTCGCCAAGGGTTATGTCCTAGAGATCAACCCGGCTCATTCATACACATCAATCACTGATTCCGTTTGATTCACACAAATCACCCACATTTTCCCGTCCTCCCCACGTAACTGCGATCCCCTGCCTAGGGAAAAATCTTATTAACTATCTAAAGTCAAACGGAGATGGTGTTGCTCTGTTGGTAGTAATTTGGGGCAAAGATTGCCAGTCCTTGCCCCTGCTTAGACACAGGGAATGGCCACTTCCCTGTGGTTACCAAAAAGAATTCAACTTAACACCCACATATATATTCAAACAGTAATAAATCCTCTGAGGAAGCCAGAGCAGTGCTCTGCTTCTAATTCTTCAAACACTTGGGGAGGTGAACACTAGGGTTACTAGAGAGGAGCTCTTTTCCACCCTCGGGGGACCTCAGAGTCTCTCAACTCTTTGCCCCCCTCGTTCGCGGGATGCTAGGGACGCAGTCGTCCCTTCTCGTCTCCTAACCCCCCCCCCCGGGGCCGACTCATAAGAATCCGCAATCTTCTCCACTCCACAGAGCTGTTAGATTCGAACTCACGCCACCCCACAACTAGTTTTCTCTTCTTACCAGATTTCTTTTGCGCAGTCCTCTCCAATTCCTCCTGCCGGCACTTGGTTTTCTCTCAAGTACGGTAGCCCATCTAGTGCTGACAGAGTGATCCTCCTCACAAATTTGAGGGTCCGGACTAGGTTCAATCAATCAGCACAAACTTCTTACCGTGACCTGAGTCAGACTCTGCAAGCCTCTTTAGCAGCGGCAAATTTCCCCGGCATCTCCACCAAATGAAAGGAATTAATTCAATTTATGGGGTTCATTGCCGGCGTGCTAATAGCTTTGCAGAACGCAACGAGCAGTCTGAGTCTTTTTTGTAGACAGAAAAGAAGATTTATTGATTGCAATCAAGGGTACTTCCACACTCTTTGCTGGTGGGAAGTCCAACCCAGAAAACGAAAGGAGATATTTTTATAAGGTTTTTCCAGCACTCTTTCCCCCTCCCATCTGCATCTTACGTCATATGCATCGGTTACACAGATCAAACATTCTTAGTCATTATTTTGCACTTTTTGGCAACGACTAAATATCTTAATTGGGAATGTTTGTTTGAACTGACCAGCACAGAGCTCCACGGAGCTAAGCGTTTTATGACCCTGGAGTTTGACAAATGATGGATTGCAGCTGCTGTTGCCTCGGTTGAGTGAAGAGATAAGATTTTCTTTGGCTGGCGTAACTGTGCCAGGCTCTCAAAGCTACATAGAAAAATAATTAGACCTTTAAGTCTTATCTCTGCTTTCTCAGCCAATATTATAACAGAGGCCCTTTCTCTTAAGGCTTGTCCAAAGTTTGCAGGAATAAAGAATACATGTGTGAATAATAAAGAAAATATATATATATGTAAATATATAATTTGTATGGATTATAACTTGTTTGTGCCCACATTATGCAGGGTACAGCCTGGGATATATATATATATATTGCTATGAGACCTGTCAATATGCCTGTGGGCCACTAATACAGCTATAGGCTTTGATCCATACCCCTTCAGTAGATGTCCCACCAAGATTTAGGGCATCAGCAGCACTGAGCATTACTGGCACCACCATCCAGAAAGGGGGAAGGAACAAACACTCCATCTGGACAAGCCCTAAGCTAGGCCTAGGAATGCATAAAGCAGGGCTTGGAAACATGTAGCAGCTTGTAGACCTTCAGAGATGGCTGGACCATGACTTTCATCCTTCTTCACCATAAACTAGGCCGGCGCTTACAGAACAGCACGACCTGGAGGGTCACCTCTCTCCCAGGTTGCTGCAAAGGGAAAACGTAGGACAGGGGGTTGGCTTCATTTTTAGAGCACTCAACATCAGGATTAAAGCATTTCAAGAACACAGCATGGATAAAAAAGCAGTGTGGTATTTCTTCCCAAGGCAACTGGGTCCATCCCTTCTCCCAGTGTTCCACTTATGCATGAGACATGTTGATGCTGAGTAAATGGGACTGGAATCAGATCGCCTCCATGTCAAGCAGACATGTTCTGGCACTGCATTCTTCATACAGTTTTAGTTTGACAGATATTTCTTGCTTTGTGATATTTCGTTTTTATTTTCGGTTTCCAACCACTAATCTTGAATCAAGAACAGAAAGTGACATTCTTAGGCAGATGTAGGTGGACTCCAGGCTAACGCCTCTAGAAGAAATTAAATGTTACATATGCAGGCACATTTAAAAAACAAAACACAAAGTACCTTTTCTGAAAGCAGGCCCACTTCAAGCAGCATTTTAAAACAGAACGCTTCTGATCCAAAGAAAGTATATCCCCCATTGTAAGGATAAATTTGAGGTGGTAACGCATCAGAATATATGTAATATATGTAGTGGACAGAAAGAACTGCATTTTAAAGGCACACCTTAAGACAGCTTAAGAAGGTAATATTAAGAGACACAATGTCTCTGTTGCTAAGGTAACTGTGACTCATCTCCATTGTGACATTTCCCTCTGTGGGTTCCCCCTCTCAGATAACCAGAGGCCTTGTGCCAGAGTAAGTACAGTATTTAATTGGCATTTTCCATAATAACACATTGCTATCTATTTCACCTCAATATCGTGGTGTACCAAGAAAACAGGAAGGCACTTTGTCCCTTGACATCTAGATAAGAAAGGTTTGGAAGATGCTACAGAGTGGTTTAGACTTATTAACAACTGCTGCTAAACATAAAAAAACTATTTTTATTCTGAGTCAGGAACAAAAAGTATTGGGAGGGGGAGTTTAAAACCCTGCCTTGATTAAATTACTCAGGGACCCTAATGCTCACAATACAGTGGACCCTTGTATAACAAACAGTTTGTATAACATAAAATTTGTACAACATAAAAATCCGGAGATAGGGGAAATTTGCTTAACATAATTGCCTATGGGCAAATCTGTACAACATAAAAATGGAATTACTCCTTTTTCAATGCATTCCTAGGGGAGATTTGTATAAAGGAAAATTTGATTTACATAATTTTATTTGGAACAAATTAATTCCTTTATACAAGCTACCACTGTATATGGGTGACTTAGACTGATATGTTACTTCAGTAAGGAATGGTGTATCTGTGGGTGATAAAATGAGTGTTGGAACTTGAAGCTGTACCAAGTCAAAGCTGTGGTCCATCCAGCCCAATATGGTCAACACTAACCAGCAGCAACTCTGGGATTTTAGGCAAACGTCTTTCCTGTCCCTACCCAGAGATCCTTGGTAGCCGCACCTGGGCCCTCTCCTTCAAGTACTAAAAAGGCCCAACCCAAGTTGGCTGCTGAAATAAGATGAAATTGTTGTATGATCAGGGTGATACAGTTAAGACCCCCGTATCCACTGATTCATCATCCAATAATTCAGTTATCCATGGTTGGCAGAGGAAAAAATAAATAATTCAGCAGCTGCAAAGCAAGCTACTGTCACAAAGAGCAGCTGTAAAGCAAACTACTGTCATAAAACAGCAGCTATAAAGCAAGCTACCATCACAAACAGCAGCTGTAAAGCAAGCTACTGTTGCAAAACAGCAACTGTAAAGCAAAACGGCAGTTTTGGGGACATTTTTGTGTTCTCTCTTATCCATGGTTTTCATTATCCACAGGAAGGCTTGGAACCAATCCCCAGCGGATACTGGGGTCCTACTGTAACTGGCAAAATGGTCATGTTCCAGGTGAAATACCTCAAGGGCTGCATTTTCTCACTGTTCCTTTTTCATCCTTTTTCTTTTGTAGGCTTTGCCCAGGTGACTGAGAGCAAAGTTTCCTCAGAAGCACGCTGTGGAGTGGAAAGGAGCAAGAGGGGATAAATATATACATTTAGAAATGTGAGTGGTTTCCCCTCCACCTCCCCACCTCCCTGCTTCAGCATTCTTGCTCTGCTTCTCTCCATGCTGAACGCCATCGCCTCACGCTCCAAGGTTCCTTTCAAAATGCTACTCTGACTGACAAGACACGTTCAGTACTTCACAGACACCAGAATGTTCACCTTCTTCTTGCATCATTCAAGGCATTCCAGCTATTGCTGAGGCCTTGCAAAAGGAAGGCCTCCCAAAATGATCTGAGCTCATAGGAGGCCTGGAGTGGAGAACATGTGGACTTGGAGATGTTGTTCCTCCCTACACTGCTCATTAGGCCGGGCCGATATAACCAATGGTGAATGACTATGGGAGGTGTATTTCAGAAGCATCTGGGGGAGTCGCATATTCCCTTACCCTACTTTATGCCCTCTTGGGCTCAAACCATTTAGAATTCCCTTCCCTAACCCGCCACTTTATGAATTTGTTGGATTACAACTCCTAGAATTATCCAGCCTAAAACTGAAATCCAACATATCTGCCATGAAGAAAGGAATCTTTAGAACTTTCTGAAGGCAATAGCAGCATTTTAAACTGGGAATGGACACTGACTCCAAATCAAGGATGTTATTGGAACATTATTATTATTATCATAGTGCCACCCGCACTGAACAATAGCCTTGTGGCCAAAGTTTGAGCCAACTGCATTTTCCCAACATCGGATCCATACACACAAGCAGCCTGCAGCTCCATAATCTACCTGAGGTGCAGCAAAACTTTGTGGCAAGTGTGCCATTGTGATATGCACATCCTTTCACAGTAATGTTAAAACAGAAACATCCTCTGTCACCTGGGTGTACTACCCTCCAGTTGCCACACCTTCAGTTCACTAAACGCAATAACCCCCCATTACTAAATATTTTATTTCCATTTACAATTTCCTGCATAGAGAACTGTCACTCTTTATGAGTGGGCTGGATAGTGGTTTAGGTATCTGGTAGCCACAGAGTCAGAGGTTGGGGGTTTGATTCCCCACTGTGCCTCCTGCAAGTTCAGCCATGTTTTATGGCCTTGGGAAAGCTGCTCAGTCCCAGGGTGCCCCCATAAAAAGGTATAGTAGGACCCCCGTATCCACTGATTCATTATCCACTGATTCAGTTATCCATGGTTGGCAGAGGAAATAAATTAAATAATTCAGCAACCACAAAGCAAGCTATTGTCACAAACAGCAGCTGTAAAGCAAGCTATTGTTACAAATAGCATCTGTAAAGCAAGCTACTGTCTCAAAACAGCAATCATAAAGCAAGCTACTGTCAGGAAACAGCAGTTTGGAGGTGGATGGGCAGGCATTCTCTCTTATCCACGGTTTTCATTATCCATGGGAAGGCCTGGAACCAATCCCCAGCAGATACTGGGGTCCTACTGTAATAGTAAACCATTTATATTCCCTACAAGGAAAACACAGAACTGACTTGATGGTACATGAATATTATTATTATTTTAAAAACTGTGTCAGAGTGTTTTAAAAAAATCACCCCAGGGTATGTATTTTATTGACATAATGTTTTGATGGCGAATCCAATAAAATAACAAAG
This sequence comes from Phrynocephalus forsythii, assembly GCA_029282475.1. Taxonomy (NCBI): domain Eukaryota; kingdom Metazoa; phylum Chordata; class Lepidosauria; order Squamata; family Agamidae; genus Phrynocephalus; species Phrynocephalus forsythii. The sequence continues at coordinate 18,917,950 of JAPFRF010000004.1, forward strand.
GCATGAGCGAAGCAAGAGGCTACTAAAGAGAGGCCTGGATGGTGTTACTCCTCATCCCCTGATAAACATGTCTGATACCTACCTACAAAGAGTGTGTTACTAGGCATGCCAGCTCAAAAGCCTCCCCACTGTTCAATGGGAGTCTTTTGTGTCTAGAATACATAATGAAAACAAAACAGGCCAGCATGTTTATTTCACTGTGAACCTTTGTATAATATGATCCTCTTTTCCAAAAGGCAACGGGCTACGGTCCTTAAATCCATTTGCCTGTGAAAACGATTGATGAACTCAGTGGGATTCATTTCTGAATAGAGATCATGTTGCAATCTTTGTGCCTCTGTTGGTGTCAGGCAAAAGCAGTTTCATTTATCCAAGCTTATGAGATATACATTTTAATCATGTTGATTATATGGGCATTACTATCTGGTGTTATTGTTGGTTGTATAGCAAGTGCATGTTGATATACATACAGTATACAGTGGTACCTTGTATAAAGGAATTCATCCGTTCCATATGAAATTCTGTTAAGCAAACTTTCCTTTATACAAATTTCCCATAGGAATGCATTGAAAACAGAGTAATCCCTAATCGCGACCATTTTTATGTTATATGGATTCACCCCATAGGCAATTCTGTTAAGCAAATTTCCCCTATCTCCGGAATTTTTTATGTTGTACAGATTTTATGTTATACAAACTGTTTGTTATACGAGGGTCCACTGTACACTGAGTCCTCACTGGGACTACAGTATATCTGTTTCCTTTCGCAAGTACATATGCCAAGAACAGCTTCCAGATAACTTGAAAAACGTTGATATGAGATACAGTATACCTTTGCTTCCATGTTCCATATTTCTTTATACCAATCTTCCTTGTCAGTTTTCCTTGTCTTGTCAATTTTATCTCATGATTAGCTTTGCTACAGTGCCCAATGAGTTCCTGATCCCTCCAGTTTGGAACGTATGATTAGTATAGCAAAACTGAGCTGGCTTTTCAAGGTCCAGTAATATATTTTCCCTGAGCCTGCCATTTCTCACCCTGCCATGCTAGATTATAAGGATGGCTAGAAAGTGTTAGAAGTCACATTTCCTCTGCAGCAGATGGCCAAGAGTGAAAGTGTGGAAGCCCCCTTAGACCAATATTAGGAACTATCCTTCTTCCATGTGTTAAATGTTACTAAGTTCAACAGTCGTATCATTGCAATGAAGAAGTCAAGGAACAAAAGACACATTGGTTGACTCCACTGTGTCCTTCCCTAGATGGTCTGTGCATCCTAAGGGATGGCTTCAATGTCTAATGGGTTGTTTGTGAGACAGTGAGGCCTTGTTTCTAGGCCTGATGCCTTAGACTCGGGGGACAGAAAGATTTGTATGCCTGGAAAACAATTGAAAAATAGGAAGCAACTATGTGCCTCAGTGTCTGATCTAACCCACACCATCGGCTGGGACTTTATTTCCCTCCCACCCCTGCTCAACCACCAATGGGAATTCTCCCTCACACCTCTTGCCCTTCCAGTATGAAAGACCATCAATAGGGGTGGAGGGAATCTCCTGGCAGGAGATCTGGCCGAGGCAGGGGTGAGGCACAGGACCATTCTTCTCCTGTTCTACAAGATGCTCATGACAGCACATCAGTATTAAGCCTAGAGAGGTAAGGTGGATTGAAAGTCAACCGAACCACACAGGATAGCAAAAGCCCACTTCGCCTCTTCTTTCCACTCTTCTCTAGGCTGGAAAGGCTCCGGATCTTTGTTCAAAATAGGAACGCCACCGTTGGTTCCCCAGAAGAGGGCAACAGCTGTGGACCCCAAAGAGGCCCTGCTGTGCCTTCAAGTTCCTTCCAGGAGAAAGAGCAGTCTGCAAGCGTTTGCAAGAGAGAGCCGGTCACCCAGGATGCAGAAGGTCCAAGTAAAATGCCTTCAAGAATCTGGGGCTTCAGTTTCTGCAGAGGAAACAGGGACGCGGCCTTTGGGGATGGGGAGAAGGTGCGGATGCTCTGGGACTGCTGCAGGAACTGTAAAATCAGCCCCCATGGCTCTAAACCTCCAGAGGGGAGGCTGCCGCTGCCGCCACCTCCCCAGCAGGGTTCCAAACCAGACCGGCTGGGGGTCCATGGCAGAACGGCTTGCCAGTCAGCAGCACTGAGCATCATCACCACCACGGACAGCGCGGCTTTCTCCGAGACTGGAGGTAAGCCAAGAGGTCCCTCTGGGGCTCAAGAGGCATTGTTTGGGCAGGAGGGGAAAGCAGGCCAACAGGCTGTGATCTCAGTTGAGAGACAGTTACTTCGGGAAAGTTATCAGTTTCAGGCTCGAGGCCAAGAAAGTACAGTACTGTAGTTGGATACAATTGTCTGTGCATTGAAACAAACAAAGAAAAAACCCTCATTTTCCCTACTTACAAGTATCTAAATTAATTATTTTTGATACAGAAAAAATCAAGCATGTCTAATTACAGTATACGTATCGGGGGGCGTGGTTTTGCTGTTGTGGAAAATGGCAGCATAGAAGATTAGCTCCCCTCTATGCCCCAATATATTAGTCAAAATAAACGTGAATACTCGTAAATAGACATGGGCACGACTAGGCGAAATTCTTGTTTCCGTTTTTGGTTCTCGTTATTGTTACATAACGGGTAACGGTAACGAGAATTACTCCGCTCCAACTCGAACTCGAACTGAAAAAGAAAAATTGGGTCTGATTTTTCGTTGTCGTTCATGGCATCGCGGCGATCGCGCGATACCAAGCAGCACAGAAAAAAAGTTTTAAAAAAAACCCGATTCCCGGCCATAAAAGCAGGCGAAAATATGCCTGCCTCAGTGAGGGCACCTACCGAGGGGTGGTTTCTGGGGGGGGTCCCCGGCCTTCTCCCCCTCTCCTGTCCTGGGCTGCTGATACCAGGCTGGGGGGCCATCCTCGTCGTCTCCATTTGCCATGTGGTGGTGGGGATCCAAAATGGTGACTGCAATATTTATTTTTAAACCGTGGTCCAAAAACCCACCAAAGCACCACAGAAACATTTGAAAATTAGGTATTTTAAATGCCTGATTTTTTATAGTAGCAGCAGTGGGTTTTTCTTGCAATAAAACGTCTCCATTGATTTTATTTTATTTTATTTTATTTTTATTTTTTTACACCTGCGCATGCGCAAGATGGGCTGGCCATGGGATAGGACCATGCAAATTTTTGGACCCATTCCACCAATCACATGGCCAGGTTTTGACTGAGACTTCTGGGTGTGCCAGAGAGGGCATTAAAAGCCAACAAAACCTAACCCTAACCCTAACCCTAACCCAACCCTAACCCATACACCAGTACGCTGTCCTTCTTAGTGGGTCAGAGGCACCCAGAGGTGCAGCCCACTAACCCACCCTAACCTTAACCGTAACCCTAAGCCTAGCCCTTACCCTAACCCCAACCCTAACCCAGATCTGTACGCAAGTACACTTTCCTTCTTAGTGGGTCCCAGGCACCCAGAGAGGTGCCTCCCACAGCCCACTATCCCCTATCCCATTCCCTAACCTGTACATCAGTACGCTAGTACGCTCCCCTTCTTAGTGAGTCAAAGTGAGGCCCCCAGAGAGGTGCCTCGCAGAGCCCACTATCCCCTATCCCATTCCCTTACCTGTACTGCAGTACACTACTATGCTTCCCTTCTTACTGAGTCAGAGGCACTCTGCCACCCCACCCTAACATAATGTAATGTAAATGTATGGTACGCGGTGGCTCCGCGAAACACTTCCCTTGCTTCCCCTCTTAGTTGGTCAGACGTCCGAGAAGCACCCAGAGAAGTGCCTCCCAGAGCCCACTTACCCCAACCCCAACCCCAACCCAAATAACAAATGGAAACGACAAATTTTTGAAAATTTCCTCGACAAACGGAAACGAGCCAAAACAGACCCGTCCCGACAATCGAAAACTCGAAACGTCATTTTTCCTGGTTGTGCCCATCTCTACTCGTAAATAAGATAATAAAATTGCTCTGAACTACATAGTTATGGGAAAGCCAAGGAAAACACCAGAAGAAAAAAAAGCCAAAACTCACCTCTGATGAGGAGGATCAAAGAGATCTGACCAGGACATCAGAGGAGTCCGAGAGCGAAGCAGACATGCTGGGTAAGAAGAAAAAAGGGAGAGGGCGGAAAAAAGCTGATGCACCTAGCGATGAGATGAGACTGCTTATTAAACAATTAAGAAAAGATTTACAGGATCATATGAAAAGTCTTATGGCGCCCTTAACACAAACCCTTTTGGAGGTCTTAGGGTATTTGTACACGACCCCTAAACTCCGCAGCAAATGGCTGCCATCTCCGGAGCTTACAATTGTTTCCCCACCAGCTCCAGAGTTTGCAGGAAATTAAGTGCGACCACGCCCACCTAAGCGCGTCCCAGCACACTTTTCTTGTACCTGCTCTAGGAGGGTGAAAATCCCCAGGTCCGGATTTAATCTGGTGAGTGCGGGGCTCTCCTTGCTTCTGTTTTTTTTTTTTTGCCTCCCGCCCCTTTAAGAGAAGGGGCGGGAGGCAAAAAAAAAAAACAGAAGAGAAGGAATCAGGACAGATGACGGGGCTCCGGGCGGCTTCGGAGGTGAGCCTGCATTTTTTCCTCTCTTTCTTCCTCCCTCCCCTCACGCAGACAGGAGCAAGGAAGTGCGGAGGGGTGGGGACGCAGGAAGAGCAACGAACCCCCAAGATCCCTGGTCCGAATTTAAGTGGCCAGCGGATCTTAGGGGTCATGTGAAAAGGCCCAAAGAAAGCATTAAAAAAGTAGAGCAAACTGCTGATGCTGCTTTTGAAATGGCACAGGGATTGCAGTCTAGAAATGATGAACTGGAAAAGGAGTTGAAGCAGTTAAGGGACAGAGTTGTGGATCAGGAAAATAGACAAAGACGTCAGAACCTTCGTTTGAGATTTTTTAAGGAAAATGAGAGAGACAGTGATCTGAAACAAATAGTCTTGAACTGGTTCAAGAACTCTGTCCCGATATGGAGATAAAAAATAGAGATGTGGACCGGGTACATCGAGTCGGACCTAACCAACAACCAAGGATAAGGGATATAATTGTGATATTTGCCTCATATGCTGTGAAAGAAGAGGTGTTTCGTGCTTTGAGTAACATCAAAGAACTGGCATTTGAAGGACAGAAAGTAGAACTGTATCATGATCTCGCACCAGAAACAGTGGGAAAACGTAAACAATGGCGATTATATACGAAAATTCTGCAGGAGAAGAAAGTGAAATACAGGTGGGGTTTTCCCTTCAAACTGATTATCTGGTACGGAAAAACGTCAAAGACTATTGTTTCAACTACTCAACTGGTGGATTTTTTTGAGCAAAAGAAGATTCCTCTTCCTGAGACTCATTTGACAGAGATGAAGGCAGATCAGCTAGAGAGAATGCCGCTTCGCTGGAGAAAAACAGAAGGAGGAAAAAAAACTTGAAGGATATTGGTGGAACATAGACTGGACTAAGCAACTGAACTTTTCAAGGACAGTGTAAGAGCCGTTATCTGGAAGGGATGATAATTGCCAACACGAAACAGCTGCAGTTTGTTAAACAAACTCCCAGAAACTATGTGAGCAGGTCTATTAGTAATGAATAGAAAATGTAACGTAACAGTAGTTAATAGTTAATAGTTCACACGTAAAAATGATTAAAAAATAAATCAGTGTTTAAGTGTGTATGTAGTTAATTAAAAATAATAAGAGAAGTGAATATTGTAGAATATAGACATATGAATAGTATATTTATGAGTTAAGAGAATGCTGTGTTGAATATATTGTTATAATTAAGGGCAAGGGTGGGCTGTAAGGCGGGGTTATCTCAACTCAGGAGTTTGTTTCAACTCTTGGCTCCACATACCCCATTAGGCTCAGCTCAGACTTTTATGAGCTGGAGGTTTCATCTCATAGCCTGTATTGGGGAGGGGAGGGGAGGGGAGGGAGGGGGGAAGCAAGGGAAGAGGGAGAGAGAGGGAATAAGGGAGAATTTAGCAAGACAATTCAATTTAGGCAAAGACGTGTGTAATTATAAGGCAAATCGTAAAATATCTCAAAGGACAAAACTGATTATTATCGCAGTTTATATAATCCAAGTATGTAATGTTAGATAATCTCAGTATTGTATCGTACAACACAAATGGACTAGGCTCAACAGTTAAAAGGTACCAGGTTATGAAAACGATTCAAAAGCTGGGGGCAGATGTTCTGTTTTTACAGGAAACACATCAAAAGAAGCAAGCAAAAAATATTATAAAGCACCCAATGCTAGGAGACCAATATTTTGCAAATTGGACGAATAAGTCAAGAGGAGTGGCTATAATCCTCAAAAAAATAAATAAAAAAAATCAAAACTTGAAGTGATGGACCAAATAAGGGATCCTGAAGAAAGATATATTCTAGTAAAAGGAAAGTTTGAAAATAAACTGCTAACATTGGGTTCTTATTATGCTCCTAATACAGGACAAGCAGCTTTTATGCAAAAATTGTTGAGAGTGGTAAAAAAAAATTGCCTAGGGTGATATTATTTTGGGTGGGGACACAAATTGTATTTTAAATCAAAAGCTGGACACAACATCCAAAAAAGGAAAGTTTCAAGTGATGGAAGCAAAATTGAAAAATTAATTAAGAAAGCTGGTTTAATAGATGGTTGGAGACTTTTAAACCCCAAAATGAAAGATTACACATTTTTTTTCAAAAAAATATGCCACTTACTCAAGGATAGATCATATTTTTATCTCAGAAAATTTGATACCCCATCTAGAGAGCATATATTTTGCTCCTATCATAACTTCCGATCATGCAGCAATAAAAGTCACATGGTCTAACAAGGAAGTAAGAAATAAGTCTAGAATCTGGAGATTAAGTTCCAACATATGTTTAAATACAGAAATCATTAAAAAAAGGAAGATATAAAGATTTTTTTATGAAATAAATGATAAAGAAGGAATGAAACCTGCATTACTGTGGGACACCCTAAAAGCATTTTTAAGGAGGAAATTTATTATGGAAAGCTCCAGATTAAAAAAAGAACGAAATAGATTGCGAGAACAATTAGAAAATAAGATAAAAATCTTTCTGATCAGCATAAAAAATCTGGATCAAACAAGGTATATAATGAACTAGCAAGAGCCAGAACAGAACTAGAGGCACTAGACACAAGTAAGACTCAGATAGCAATGAATTATTTAAATAGAAATTATTATGAACATGGGAATAAGAATTCTAAGTTATTATCTCATGCAGTAAAAAAGAAAGCAATAAAGAGGACAGTTGTCTCAGTGAAAACTGAAGATGAAAAAATAGTAACCTCACAGTAGCAAATAGTAACAACATTTATGGAGTATTATAGAAATTTATATAAGACAGAATTAACACCAGATACAAACATTAAGAAATTTGTAAATACATTACCAGTTAGTCAAATTACAGAGAAGCATAAAGAGCAACTTAACTCCCCAATATCAGTAATGGAAATAAAATCAGTTATTAAAAAAATTAAAAAAGGGAAATCGCCAGGTTGCGATGGGTTTATACCAGAATTTTATAAAATTTGGGAAGAGGATGTTATAGGGCATTTGTTAAAATTGTTTAATTCAATAATGGAAGGTGAAGAAATTCCAAAATCATGGAGAACAGCTAGAATAATAACTATATTAAAACCAGATAAGGACCCAACCCTCCCCTCGTCATATAGACCAATAACATTACAAAATCAAGACCAAAAGATTTTTTCTTCAATATTGGCACAGAGAATAAATAGTTTTATTACTGAGTACATTCACACAGATCAATATGGATTTATGCCAGGAAGGCAGATGCAGGATGCTATTCGTAGAGTTCTGAATGTCATAAATACAGCAAATAAAGAAAAACGGTAATTAGCAGTCCTCTCGTTAGATGTACTTAAGGCTTTTGATCATGTAGAATGGCGGTATATGTTTGGTCTATTAGAAAAAAATGAATATGGGTGGAAAATTCATTAATCTTTTGAAAATTTTATATATAGGAGCAGAGGCTAAGGTCCTTATCAATGGAATAGAATCTGATAAATTCACTCTTTGTAGGGGAACAAGACAAGGGGACTCTTTATCCCCAATTATATTTACAATAGCAATTGAGCCACTTGCTTCACAAATAAGAGAAAATGGAAATATTAAAGGATTGGTGATTAAAAATAAAAAACATAAAATAAACCTTTACGCAGATGACATGCTCCTGTTTTTGGAGGATCCATTAAAAAGCATAGAATCATTAAAACATATATTACAAGAACATTGTTATTATACAGGCCAAAAAATTAACTATCAAAAATCCAAATTGTTATGTATAAATATTTCTACAGCAGAGCAAAGTCAAATCTGGAGTTATGCTACTTAACTTTCAAATATTTGAGAATATGGATAACAAAAAGTAAAAACCAATTAATATATAGAAATTACAAAATAGTATTTAATTCAGTTAAAGAAAAAATTAGAAAATGGACAAAACTGAACATGTCAATGCTGGGAAGAATAGCATTAGTTAAAGCATATATATTACCAAAATTTTTATTTTTATTTCAAAATATACCATTACAGCCTGAAATTAAAAAAATTAAACTATGGCAAAAAATATGGAGAAGTTTATTGGAGGAAAGGGGAACAAAATAAGGTTTATAAGCAGTGTTAAATATGGTCAAAGCAAAAAAGGGGGGCTAGGAATACCACAATTAATAAAATACTATGAAGCCTTTCAAATCACTCAAGCTATAAAGTTTATTCAGACAGAAGAAATCCCAGATTGGGTTGAAATGAAAAAAGGCGAGGGAACTGGAATAGTTAATACCTATATTTTTACAAGGGAACTAATTAGAAAAAAGGAGCAAATACAAAATCCTTATACTTGTGAGACACTGAAAATTTGGCGTAAGTATATGAACATTTTTGCTCCACCTATATCTCCTTTGTGCCCTATGCTGGATTATCCTAAATTTAAATCAAGAGAGAAATATGCACAATTTAAAAATTGGAAACAAATTGGAATTTATAGAATAAGAGACTTATTTGAGGCAGGGAAACCAATAACAATAAGACAGTTGGAAGATAAAACAAAGGAAATAAAAGCTAATTGGCTACAATTAATACAAGTAAGAAATTTGGCAAACCAATTATATCAAAGACACGGACCCATGAGAACACTTACAGTACTCGAACAATACAGTATAGAAAAGGATCGAAATAAAAGAAAGGGTATAACTTCAATTATATATAAACATTTGATTGAAAAAGCATTTGTTAGGGGCATGGGATCTAAAGTAGCCTGGGAAACAAATTTAAATATTAGTATATCTGAGAAAGAATGGATGGGAATATGGAACACATATCCTTACAAATCAATATCAACTAAAGCGAAAGAACTGGTGTTAAAAATAGCTCACAGATGGTATTGGTATCCCACAAAATTACATAAAATTAATCAAGAAATTCCAGACAATTGTTGGAGGAATTGTGGAAGCAAAGACACCCTAGAACATATGTGGATCTCTTGCCCCAAAGTAGGAGCATATTGGCAGGAAATAATCAAATGGATAGAAACCCTGTTAAAACAAAGAATAATTATAAATGAAGCTTTACTATTATTGTCAATATTTAAGGATGGAAATGAAAAATTATCATATTAAGACTTAATAGCAAATCTGATTGGTGCAGCAAGAGCTGAAATGGCAAAAAAACTGGAGAAATGCTCAAGATCTCTCACTACAAAAAATTCTGAACAAAATCTGGCAAATGGCTCTTATGGAAAAGTTGACCTATCAAATTAAAATATATAGAGGGGAAATAAAACATGATACATTTATGAAAACCTGGAAGCCCTTATTAACGTATGGCATTAACACAAAAAATGAGGAACGTGTTATGGGGAATAATTTTGACTGCTGGAATGTAAAATTTTAAAAGAATTAATTTATTTGTGTGTATGTCACAATTAACTGTGTTGGAAGATGAATTAGTGGGTGGATTTTGAAAAGGATATTGGTCCTATAGAATGTATAAATAATGAGACGCTATTGTACTGTTATCTTAACTTGTCTTGTAAAATAAAATAAAAAGTATTTTTAAATAAAAAAAATAAAAAAATTACAGTATACGTATCCGCCTTCAGCAACAATCAGTTCCATGTTACATAAATGATATGAAGGTTAGGAAGGACTTGGTTTTCGTTACTTAAATCAAGCTGCCCAAGTGCCACGTGCTCAGATGTTTATGCGGCCACCATTAAATTTGACCTGACTGTATTACTAAAATCGTGGAGCCTCACACGTTTTATACTTTTCAAAAATAAATAAGTGTGGTTTATTGTAACAATAAATTTCAGTACATTAAAACAATTAGGACGTTTTCTTCAGTAACACACACACACACGTCAAAGTTCCATCTAACACTGTCCCATGTCAGGTCTTTATCTTTACACTCATCAGTTCCCTATCTGTCCCTATCTAAATGATGTTACATCAGCCATTCCCTATCTGACTTTTACATCTTCTTGGCCCTATCTAACTTATGCAGGCTGGTACAAAGGTATATAAGCACAAGTTGTCTCCGCCCCCAATTGGGTATGCAAATGTCAGATCATTACATCCCTCTGGCATGTCCAAACTTCAGCCCTCCTGATGTTTTGGACCACAACTCCCAGAATTCCAAGCATTTATTTCCAATGGCAAAGGACTGTGGGGGCTGTGGTCCAAAACATCTGGAGGGCCAAAGTTTGGACATGCCTTAGGCTGCACATTGCACCAAGCAGCTTCATTTTGGCTGAAATCTCATGTTCTCCGTGTTCCTTTCTGGACAGATAACAATCATGTTGAAGATTTGTGTTTGGCCTTTCGGGGGTGGCATTTCTGGCAGGCCAATTGGAAAATTCTGACACACACACACACACACACACACACAGAGAGAGAGAGAGAGAGAGAGAGAGAGAGAGAGAGAGAGAGAGAGAAAGAGAGAGAGAGGGAGAGGGGGGGCTAATGCCTAGGTATGATGCATATTTCCAAGCCTCTCATACCTCTCCAGTTCAGTAGTGTGTGGGGGGGGGGATGTAAGAGGGAGAATGCCATTGCACTCATTTTCTGCTTGTGCTCTTTCCACAGTCAATGGGTTAGTCATTGTAGGAACACATTCCTTAACTAGATATTTATCTACAGTATTTACTTTATTTTTATTTCCTTATAAGCCCAAGGCTGGCACCTAACAGCTTAAACATTTGTTTTTTTAATTTAAAAATCACAGTAAATTGAGGATAAAACCAGTATTAATTATATTGTCTCACAAAAATACATGAGGCTGAACCAAGGGGAAAGTATCCCTTATCACTGGACACAACCAAGGACCCAATACAGAACTTACATTCACCATCCACATCAGAAGAGAGATGAGCAATTTTGTCTGCCAAGTATTGACAGGCCTTTGGTTTGAACCAGGAGAACGCTTGTGTCCTTATAGATGCAACAGAGGCGATCAGCTGCTCTCCTTTTTAGAAAAGCTGCCACTGATTCCTCCTCCTGTCTTCTGCCTTGTCTTATCCCTCAGCTTCCACAGTGGACACCTTGGACTCGGCAACTCCATCAATCCCGTCAATAGATTCAGGGCATGACAGCCTAATGGATGTGGAAATCATCCTGAACACCATGCAGCGGGCTCACAGTGGAGATAAGGTACAAGGACTTCTCATCTCAAGATCGCAAGCCTGTCCTTGGAGAAACCTAAGCCCAGGCGGGACTCCAGAGCAGTCACTCATCTTTTCTTTGTTTAGGCCAGGCATGTCCAAACTTTGGCCCTCCAGATGTTTTGGACCACAACTCCCACAGCCCTTTGCCATTGGAAATACAGATTTGGAATTCTGGGAGTTGTGGCCCAAAACATCAGGAGGGCCGAAGTTTGGACATGCCTGGTTTAGGCACTGGAAATGTCAGCTGCCAAATGACTGACAAATTCAAGCATATCTAGTCACTCCTAGCCTTTTCTCTCCTGTCCCTCTAGGAATACAGACAGGCACAATTTATGGTGTACAATATATAAAATATAGAATATTTGCAGGTACAATGTGTAACGTAAAATATATACAGAATAATATATACAGTGGACCCTTGTATAACAAAAATGGTTTGTATAACATAAAATCTGTCGTGTATTTGCCTAACAGAATCACCTATGGGGCAAATCTGTGCAACATAAAAATGGTCGCAGTTAGGGATTACTCCTTTTTCAATGCATTCCTATGGGAAATTTGTATAAAGGAAAATTTGCTTAACAGAATTAAATTTGGAACAAATTAATTTATACAAGGTGCCACTGTATATTATGACTCTTGAGGGAAGCTACCACTCTTACACTTTTTAGGTTTCCAAGAGGTGACAATTGGATACAGGCTTGGAAAACAAACCCAAAAAGGTTGCTACATCATCATCATCATCATAATTATGCACTCTCTTTTTTTTTTAGTTTATCCAGAAGCTGTTTTCAGCGCCTTTTCAGTTGAAGAGTGGGGACTGATCTTTAAAGTCAATGCTACCAGTAATCCCTAATGCCTTTCCAGGTGGTCTTTGACAACAGCGAGGAGAGCATTGGTTTTCTTCGTGCCATCTCGGCAAGCTGCATGGAGGCTCTCCAGAGCGGCAAAGACACCTTGGAGCTCCCGTATACAAAAGCTGAGCTGGCCGAGGTGCTCGTGGTGAGTGAGGCCAGGGCAGTGCCAGAAATCGGGCAGGGATGTAGCGTTGAAGAGGTGGGCTTGGAACCGTGAATTTTAAAGCTGGTGAGCAAGCTGACAGACTTTTAAGGATGGAGAGAGAGCAGATATTGCAAAGGTTTTTTTTTTGAGGGGGAGGGCTTCGGGGTGGGGCTTGATGTTTGTGCCCCAAGCCTCCACCCAAGTTCCTACATGAGCCTGGAAATGCCTGTTATGAGGCCACTGGGCCAGAGTAGAGCAAAAGCAAAAGGCAAATCTTGCTCCTTATATAGCACCCCATAGTGCTTAAAGCTCTCTCTGTTCATCTTACAATTTAATTATGGAGGCTACACATTGTCCCTCCCCCAGCGAGCTAGGTACTCATTTTACTGCCTTGGAAGGATGTAAGGCTGTGTCAATGCTGAGCCTGCTACCGTGGGGTTGAACACCAGGTTGTGAGCACAGTTTTGACTGCAGTATAGCAGTTTAACCACTGTGCCACAAGTACTCAGCAATTGCCTAGATTTGGGTCTTGGTTTTTTAAAATTATGAGGGTGTAAGGAACCATGAAACCCTACTAATCTTAGGGTCTTAGAGGGCTTCGATAGGTAGATCATCATCATCATCATCATCATCATCATCATCATCATCATCATCATCATCATCATCATCATCATCATCAAATTATCACACAGCAGACTAGATAACTACGCTGGATTTTATATTACAAACCACTAGTCAAACGTTTCCCAAGCATTTAGGACTACATGATGTATCAGCGAATTATGCGAGCGGATCCCAGTAAGGTGGCTTTCTGCAGCTGGCTTCTAAATACTTGCTTAGCACTTTGTTTTGTTGTTGTTGTTGTTGTTGTTGTTGTTGTTGTTGAACTCTTTAAAAAGTGGAGAGGGCTTGCCTGGAAGGCTTCAAATATGCCTCTGGGGTAGGGGCAACACAGGCTAGAGCTTGCACTTTGCCCATCTCAGAGACAGACTTTGGGAGAGCATTGAAGAGCTGAAACAGAATGGCCACATATATTGGCCAGACAGAGTCCAGTAGTAAGTCACCACTAGAGCTGGCCCATTGAATCAATGGAACCTGTGGGCCAGCTGTCTCACTAGTTTTCCAGTGGGTCACTGTGTCTACGCTCATTACTCCTGGATTTCCGGTATCGTTCCTCTTGCTTTAAGAATGGATACTCTGATGTTGGTTGAAGAAGCTGCTTTAACTAAAGAGCTTTGTGAAAAATGAAGAAGTGAAAGATGCAAGAGACATGTGATACTTTCTAGGGAGGGCACCTGACGATGATGGAGTGCTGACTCTCGTCCTTTGTATTGTACCTTTTCATGTCTTTCAGATGGTGATGGAGACATTGCCCAGCTACTCTGTGCCATCTGGAACCTTGTCATACTCTATGGTCACTGTGTACAACCTTAGGTGCCTGGTACTTCCTATGACAATGCCATCCCAGCATTTGTGTTCCTTATCCCCATAATCTTTTGCAGTGGAATTTTTTTAGAAGTCCATATATGGCTATCTATAGACTCAAGCTAAACATTGGTCACAAATCTCTAACACTCTCTTCTTCTTCTTCTTCTTCTTCTTCTTCTTCTTCTTCTTCTTCTTCTTCTTCTTCTTCTTCTTCTTCTTCTTCTTCTTCTTCTTCTTCTTGAATAGGCTAAAAAATCCAATTTCCTCTTGTCTTTTATTTATTTATTCATTCAGTAAGAAGGGAATCCAGAATTCCTTGAATTTCACTTTAGGTCTTTTTTTTTTAATCACATTTAGTCCTGTATCTTCTTCCATTTTCCCTCCAAACTGATTTGGCCCTTTACAGTCATTTTCCTTTGAGCTGCAGCAGGTACTGAAAATACAAATGCAAATCTTGAAAGGGAAATCCAAAAGCAGAGGAAGAGACATGCCTACTACTTCCTGGACTGGTCATGTAGAGTGCATCAACTGCAAACTGGCCTATGATCCTTTCTTGGCCCAAATCTAGCCATGTACTGCTTGTTTATTTGTTGTTTTCCATTCCACTACGTCCTCCCAGAATTTCAGATGGTACTTGTAGACAAGGTGGCTTTGTTAGGCACTTTGAGCTGACCGGATCACATGGAAGTGATTACCTATATCAGTGGTGGTGAACCTTTGGCACTCTAGATGTTTTGGACCCCAACTCCCAGAATTCCAAGCCTGTATTGCTAATGACAAAGGACTGTGGGAGTTGTGGTCCAAAACATCTGGAGTGTCAAAGGTTTGCCACCACTGACCTATATGGTGCTCATGAATCTGTAGATTTTGTACTAGTACTCAAATTCTCATTTTGGAAAAAGTTCAATGTGTATTATTTATAATTTAACCTGAAACATACATTTTGAGGGTGGCAAATTTCTTTGCTTGCTTGCTGTGCCACTTTTCTCCCCATCAGGGACTTAGTTTGAAAACACAGATTTGGTTGGTGGCAGTCTGGTACCCCATATGTGTTAACTAAACAACATGGTTGGGGGTTAAGTGCAGCATGAAAACGATGTGGTAGAAAGAAGTTACTGCCGGCGCCTCTGCCAAAAGTCCAGCTGGTGGGTGGCCACATCGCATACTCCAGGGAACCTCACAGGACAAGCTCATCTCACACATTGCCCCATAACCTAGTTCTTCCCACCCACCCCTTTGTCTAACCAGCAAAATAAAGCCACCACTCGACTCTGAGCTGGAGTCCTGCATCTTACGGTTGGCTCTTCATGGCATTTTCAGTATGGACGTAGACCAAGAAGATTCTCATAGTCAGGTAAATTTCTATTTAAAAATGCCTTAGTGCTGGGGCAAATATATTACCCTGGCTCCATGGTGCTTGATTCTTTCTTTAGTGTGTGTTGGTAAGGAAAGTTCCACCCTCAAGATTTAAAATGCAGAAATGTGTCCTGTGAAAGACACAAAGAAGTGAAGCAGTTGTTTTTGGCATGGATATATCACTGGCCATCTTCTTGTCCCGAATCTATGGAACTGCTTTCTGAATTGTAACCTTACTTGGGATCAGTGTATCACTGAAGAGAATGTATGTTCTTTTTGCTTAATCTGTGCTCGTATTCAGATTAAGATATCCTCAAAAATAGGTGCCTTGACCATCAGACTTGAAAATTAGGGCCAAGGCTACCTGCCATTGACCAATCACAAAACAAAGCATATTAAATGCAAGAGGCAGAAGTGAGGAAAAGCATGTATCACAATGAAAAGATGTTTTTCAGCAATTGAGAAACCAGCTGTTCAGTCACACACTAAAATATCCTCTGGTTTAACCCCTAGATAAGAAAGGTGTATGGCTTTCTATAGCCTGTCTCTTTTAGTTTGCAAGTGCAGAGCTTTTAAATAGTGGCCATTTTAATGTTTCGTGGATAGGGTTACCATAAATCAAAAACCATGTGATGTGACACATAACAATGGCAAGTTAAGGCAAGCCCCAGCCCTAGATTCAACTTTCTGGATCCCACCTAAGGCTGCACCTAGTTCTGCCTTCCTACATCAAAACATATCATCAGCAGTGGGAATAGTCCAGCAGGCATATCCAAACTTTGGCCCTCCTGATGTTTTGGACCACAACTTCCAAAATTCCAAGCATGTATTTCCAATGGCAAAGGACTGTGGGAGTTGTGGTCCAAAACATATTGAGGGCCAAAGTTTGGACATGCTTGGGTGAGTCCCCCTCCATTCTAGTTCTGTATTTTATTGCTCTCACTTAGGCTTCCAGAACAGTTTTTGTTTTTGGCAGAAAGACAATGATATAAATTAAATACTTTTTCCCTTCAATGAGAGGGTCTAAAATGAGGTCATGGCCTTGCACATCCTCCCCCACCCCTTCTTTAAAGTGACCTTTTTGTAATCATGTTGTGCTTGTGGGGAGATAATTCAGCCTTGACAATCTTCCCTACCACACTCATTCCCAACAGGCTCTCTACAAATCATCCTCAGACACCATGGAAACTATGCTGAAAGGGTTACTGTCTGAGGTTCCAACCACAAGCCATCTCCTGTTTATATTAAGGGTGAGTTTAACAGAAGAATTTGCCTTGCGGTTAACAAAAGGGAGCATCTGGCAGGGAAATAATGTGTAATCACTCTCTTAAAATTAAACCAAACCCTACATTAGAAGCATTGAGCGCAGCTGTATGATGGTCTCAATTTTTACTCAAAAGTAATCAGGTGAGTGTTCAACCCAAATTGGGTCTGCCATCATCAGGTAAATGGTAGACCATAACAATGTAGATCCTGTGATGTAGACATCTATCCATCTGTTTTTAATAGGACAAGATTGGTTTTCAGAAATTGGCTGGAAGGTATCTAACCATTCCCCGCCTGTGAGCAGGGAGTCTAATCCAAACCAGGCACCGATATACTTACTAGTAAGAAAGATCTCCCATAGAGTATCATGTGCGTTTTAATGTAGAACCCGTTCATGTTTTTTGGTATACAGTATTTTTCCGTGTACTTCATCAGGCTATATTTTTGTCTACAATTGTTAGACTAAAAATTGAGGTTTGTCTTATATATGGAAGCAAGCCGAGGAGAGAACCATGCAGTTGCACAGCAGTAATTTTGAGTTGGAAAAGTGGGGCATCTTATAGATGGGAAAATGTAGTAAACTGGCGGAGGAGCAGCCGGTGTCAAGCAAGCCTAGGGGACTTACAGACCTGTTGGCACACAAGCATCAACTTGACAGCAGCCAAGTCCATTTTAAAATGTCCATCCTCAAGAAATGGGTCACAGCAGAGAAAGAGACTAATAGGGCAGCCCCACTATTGGCACATTTGATCTTGCCTGATTTCGGAAGCTAAGCAGGGTCGGCCCTGGTTGGTACTTGGATGGGAGACCACCAGGGAATACCAGGTGCTGTTGGTGCCTGGGGAAGGAACTGGCAAACCACTTCAGTATTCCTGCCAAAAAGCAAAGCAAAGCAAAGTGTTCTGCTTATATACCGCCCCATACCACTACAAGTAGTCTCTGGGCGGTTTACAATTTTAATTACAGTGTGCAGGCTACACATTGCCCCCCCCCCAGCAAGATGGGTACTCATTTTACCAACCTCGGAAGGCTGGAAGGCTGAGTGAACCTTGCACCTGCTACCAGGGATTGAACCCAGGTTGTGAGCACAGCTTTACCTGCAGTACAGGCATTTAACCACTGCGCCACGAGTCTCCTGCGCCAAGAAAACTCCATGGACTTGAAGTCACGAAGAGTCAGTCACGAAAGGAACAATACACACACACACACACACACACACACACACACACACACACACACACACACACACACACACACACACACACACAATTAATCAAAGTGAGGTAGCATTTGGGGGGGATGTGGAGCAGCAGGGGTTGGAAGAGGGAGCTTCAGGCACCACAGAGTCTCTCCTGGACTACGCAGTGCCCTTGGGTGTGGCAGAGACTGTGTTCCTGTCACTGGCCTTCCAGCGAGATTCAACTGCCCATCTGGCCACTTCCAGTACTTGTATAGGAGAGGTGACTGCACCACTTTGACTAGCTTCTTATTCTGCAGAACCTTTGGGCCCACCATGGGAAAAGAGCCCTGTGGAGTCTGTTGCAGTTGTTCTGTACTAGAGCTTGGCTATTTTGTAGGGTGTAAACCCAAGGCTGGTGCTGCGCAGCTTTTCAGTGGATCTTTCTTCCCACAGCACCTCAACTTCTGGATTCATTCACCAGATGTACAAGAGAGGACCCGAGCTGTGCGATGCAGCACGGTGTTGCTTCAATATGCCGTTCAGCTGCCAGATTTTGAGGTGAGTAGCTCAAAAGAGCAGAGACATCACTTTGCCAACTAAGGTCAGGATGGTTAAAGCTATGGTTTTTCCAGTAGTGATGTATGGAAGTGAGAGCTGGACTATAAAGAAGGCTGATGCTTTTGAGCTGTGGTGCTGGAGGAGAGTCTGGACTGCAAAGAGATCAAACCTATCCATTCTGAAGGAAATCAACCCCAAATGTTCACTGGAAGGACAGATTTGAAGCTGAGGCTCCAGTACTTTGGCCACCTCATGAGAAGAGAGGACTCCCTGGAAAAGTCCCTGATGCTGGGAAAAATCGAAGGCAAAAGGAAAAGAGGATGACAGAGAATGAGATGGTTGGACGGTGTCATCGATGCAACCAAAATGAATTTGACAAAACTCCGGGAGGCAGTGGAGGATAGGAAGGCCTGGCGAGCTCTGGTCCATGGGGTCACGAAGAGTCGGACACGACTGAACGACTGAACAACAACAACAACAGCTCTGCACACCCGCCGGCTCAGTTTGGAGGTGGGGTGGCTCGAATAAGAAAGAAAGGGTTGAGATGAAGCGGTCTGAGTACTAAGTATTCTGGGGAGATTATAATGCTAGACCTCCCACTTATGGGAACAGTTTGACTCAGCTGGGGAGAAAGTGAACAGAAAGTGGGTTGCCTCCACTTTCAAGAGATCACTACCTTTTACCCTGCAAGGTTATGTTCATTGCCTTCCATTAAAGCAGTGGTTCTCAAACCTGTGGGTGCCCAGATGTTCCTGGACTGCAACTCCCATAAATCCGTTCCAGCACAGCAAGTGGTAGAGGCTTCTGGGAGTTGTAGTACTTACAAACATCTCTGCAAACCATGTGGTGAAGGTCTGCCTTATGACCCTGGGGGTGGGGGTGGGGGTGGGGTGGCACTTAACTGGCATCTCAGTTACCACTGTTATCACAGCCCTACATGTTTTTCAGGAGTCATGCCTGAATAGGACTCATATTTCAATAGCTGCAGTTTCAGATAATGCAATGCAATCATGGTCCTTGGGAAACTCCCTTCCCCTCATTCATTGTCCCCCCTCCTGCTGTCAAATGCATAGGAGACAATATCTCCTATGGCTTGGTTATCTCACCCCCTAAATTGAGAGATGATTTGCAGCAGCTGAAGAAGGCCTGTTTGCCTGTGGCTCGGTAGGAACAGAAATCATCTGAGGTGGAGATAAAAGTGACTGTAAATTGAGGGTAAAGACCAATTCCCAGTTGTCTGCTTTCTTTCTCATTAGAAGACAGGTGAACTCCCTGCCTTGGGACATCAGGTGGCCCAGTATGGAATCTGTATCACAGATTCTTTGGAAGATGTGAGCCACCAGGCCCGGGAGGCCATCGAGTGCCTTTATCAGCTGCTACTTCGTCATGTGGGTAAGCGAGCTTCAAAGGGTGAGACCATTGGAGCCTGCTCGGGAAGACTATATGTTTGCCCACATGGTTCATATACACCTGGATTGCCTTCAGTCCCATCCTTTTAAATCAGTGGTATAAGCAGATAACATTTTTCGAGGGAAGAAAATTACCCCAGACACCCCTTTTCCTTCTAGGGCAACGGTTGCCAATGTTGGGTTCCCGTGTGTTCTTGGACTAAAACTCTCAGAAGCCCTCACCACTAGCTCTGCTGGTCATGATTTCTGGGAGTTGTAGCCCAAGTACGCCTGGGGACCCAATGAGAACCATTGCTTTAGAGGACTTCTGAGTGGTGATATATCTGCTCAAAGGTTTTGGAAAGAACTGAAGGTGTCTCTGAAGCTCTCCCAGCTCTCTACTGGGCCTGAACCCATACTCAGCTGCATGAGAGGCATGGGTCTTAATTTTTAACAATGTATTAACCTTTCTAGAAAGCCTTCTATGCTTTCCATTCCACCATGACAGCTTTGAACCAAATGGCTACCTCAAAAGGGTATGTGTGTTCATTTTTGTTTATCATTTTCTTATTTAGACCCTATAGCAGAGACATCCTAGGCTGCTCTGAGAAACTGTTCTCTCTTCTTTCTTAGTTCCTCTTTCACAAAAAGAAGCAATCTCCTGTGCCTCAAAGATGCATTTTGTGCTGCTCCTATAGGCTGGGCCATTTAAGATTAAAACTGCCTTGAGTGTCTGTGAAGATTCTCAGTCATCCATGTGGGGTTACAGTATCTGGAAGTTGAGTCATGGCCACTGGGCTTCTTTTCTTGAGTGATCAAAACGTTTCGCTACTCACCCAAACAACTTTAGTGGGTCACCCTTGCCTGAGCAGCAGAAGCGTTTTGATCACTCAAGTAAAGAAGCCCAGTTCCTGTGACTCAAGTTCCAGACTGCCTTGAGTGCAACTTGGCACTAGCAAGGCAGGCTGTAACACATAAACCACCACCCACCACACAACAGGTCGAATCTGGCTTCCAGAAAGCCTCATCTGGCCCACAGTGGCTCTTCCAGAATCAGAATATATCAGAGACAACCCAATAGCACAGAACAATACCATATGTCGAGATATTTTTATTAGGTTCCTCAGGATTTAAGTCAAAGAGGTTAGTTCTTGCCAAAAGGTCTTCTTAGCTCCCTAGGATAGGTCTTCCCACTATCTTCAGTCAGTGACTGGAGACAGTAGGTTTCATCCGCATGATCTGTCTTTGTTTGCAGCCACTGGCTGAGTCCCAAGGCTGCAAATGTTTCCAGCCCTTTGAAATGATATCTGAGAGTATCCAGTGCGTGGAACTCTCTGCCACAGGGTGTGGTGTTGGCATCTGGCCTGGATGCCTTCAAAAGGGGATTGGACAGATTCCTGGAGGAAAGGTCCATCACGGGTTACAAACCATGATGGAGATGTGTAATCTCTAGGCTTAAAACCAGGGTACTTCAAGGGCCAGATGAAGAAGAGTGGTATCAGAAGACAGATATCTAGTCTTGTGCGCTCCCAGACACATTTGGTGGGGCCACTGTGAGATACAGGAAGCTGGACTAGATGGGCCTTTGGCCTGATCCAGCATGGCTCTTCTTATGTTCTTCTTTGTGTGGATGCTTTGGATATTTACCTGAGCCTGCTCACACTTCCTAATGTTACTTTGGCCTGTAGAGGGAGGTGGCAAGAACTCCTGCTTCCCATAAATATATTCCACCATCCCCACATTTCATAAAAACAGGGAGGCTCACAATTTATTTAGCAAATCTGCTCACCGGCCAGACTGAAATATTCATTGCTCAAGGCTTTCTTCCCAAGCGCAGCCACAATCAGTTACTAGAGGTATTAGATGACGCACATTGGAAAGAAATCTTTAGATCCTGGGAATAAATTAAAAAAAGATCCCGCAAATTGAAAAATCAACACCCAAAGGGAACAGAAATATCCCAGGCTATCACGTCAGAAAGATCCACGTGAGGTATAAAAAGAAAAGAGAGTCATTTAGTGCCTACTGTCCTTGTCAGGGCTGAATACAAGAGAAGGAGGAGAACTGTGGTGCCAGCTATCAGAGGAGCGAAAGCTGCGCGCTTATCTGGACACCTGCAGGGTGGGCGAGGTAAGGAGAGAGTTCCCTCTAGCCAGATGGTGAGGAGGTGCACGACAAGGTTGTAACTAAGAGGAACAGGGTATCCTGTTCCAAGATCAGTTAATTGTGTGTTTTTATGTGATTTTACCAGCTCCAGTCCTCCAGTTAGTTTCCTTGCCATGTCAGGATTTGAGCCCTGCTCTTCAATCTAAGGGCCTCTCACCCCTGGGAAATTTGATCCAAGCTTAAGAGGTTCTTAAGGTGTGATCTGTTTTAACTCTCACTTGAGCAGTCCTTCTGGTGGCACTGGGTGCCAGGGGTCCTCTTCTCCCATGCTACAGATTCTAACAGGGCAAGGCATACCTGGTTTACCTATAAGTAAGGAGGCGGCAGCAACAGCAGCCAAGGACAGGTGAAGCATGAGGGGAGAATATTGGGGGGAAGGTGGGGAAGAGAGAAGAGGGGTACCCCCCTTGAGCCTTTCTTCTCAGTCACACTGTATAGAGTGGTCCTTCCTTTTGGGTTGGAACCAATGGAGTCAACACAGCCCCTTTCCCTGACTTTTCTCACAGACCTCATTCAGGATACTTGGTTGACTTTCTCTTTTGGATTTGTTAAAAGAGTCAGTGGCCTATCAAAATGGCGATGCATCCACCTGATGGTTAAGTATTAAAAATTAAAAGAAGATTAAAATGTTGGAGGGTTCTCCATCCTCCCTTTCAGTGGCACAATCCACCTAATACATCCCAGGGTTGTCACTGCAGTTAATGCTGCTCCCTGTGCCAGTTTGGTGTGAGCTAACCATCCACAAAGGCTGAAGAAAGAGCTATTTTGAATCACACTGAATCATGCCAAAAAGAATGCATGCTGTACTGCTGTGTCAGAAAGGTATGCAGCAGTTCTAAAAGGGAAACAATGGATCACTCTAACTAGAAACACATGGGGATGCCAATATTTGGCTTGATTTTTCTCCATCACTCTAACCACTACACCATGCTGGATACATAGTTCAAGATTAAATTAGTATAAAAGGAACTAGCAGCTAGAAAGCACCTTCTCTTATGTCTGATGAAGTGGACTTTCCCCCATGAAATACAGAAGTTAGTCTTTAAGGTGTCACCAAATGTTTGTCTTTTTTGTTATTTTTGTTTTAATTTGTTTTCACCTATAATGCTTCCACAGACTAATATGTCTACCCCCTTCTACATCTAGAACGTTCCTATAAATCATTCCTTCTAATATTAATCAATCAATCAATTGGCATACAGAAAAAAAGAACAAAACAGCATAGTTACAATACAGATTTTAAAAGATAATGCTAAATTACAAAACTAGCAACTCAGTGCATCTCTGCCTGCGGGCCCTGCCCAACTGGGCTAAAAAATATGCCACATTTTCTATCACAGCAGACTCTCCTGATGACAGAAGATACCTCAAATTATCAATGTCTAAGCAATGCCTCTTATTCAAAAGGAGTGGATCAAGGAACTTTTTTTACAAGAATGATCATAAAGTGGGCAGTACAGAACCACATGGGAGAGTGATTCCACTCCACCCAGTACACTGGAACAGCACCAGTTGCTGTATGGAGTCCTATTGACTCTCCCATACAACACTGCTGATGGGATGGCAATGCATCTAGCGAGAGTATAGGTAAAGATAATGAACAGGGTGCTTATCTTGAACTGGGATCTGCAAGGTCACTGGTGCTTCTAATATGAATTATGGTAGTTTGGCAGGAAATCAAGGCCATCATAAGTAACACAGGCGCTTCTACTTCTGTAAAGAACTCCCTGGCTATGTAGACTAGTTTTTTTTCAACTGAACATCTAAAGCCACAGAAAGTTGGTGATTTAAGGGAACATTCACCATCATTTAAAAGGGTGGTGGAAAACGGGGGTCCCCAGCAGGATTATTTTTGTGGTGTGACATGAATGCACTCTATGAAGTAGGATGTAGGGCTGGGGGCAGGGGCTGCATGCAATTCCTAAACTATACAAGGATATCTCTGGAGGAACAATGTGAAAAAGGATACTTGTCCCACTCTTCAAGACCACTTCTCCTCTCAAAGATCAAGCAATCAAATTCTCATATTTTGAGTTAGCAAGTCCTGAAACGGAGACTTTTACTAGGAATACAGTGGGGGACAGCAGGATGTTGGGAAAACAAACCTCCATTTTCCTATTCTGAAATGCACTGTTCTGGCTCAAGAAATACTACATGCTGGGCTAGGTCTCTAAAAATGAAGCTCTCTGGTTAGGGGCATTTAAGACTTAGTTGCAGGTTTCCATTTGTTCTATTCTAGTGCTTTAAAATTGGGGATAAATGAGTGACTGTCAACTGCCTGTTTTATACTAAGAAACCCTTAATGATCTTAGCTGTTCAGGAAGATCTTCACTGAAGATCAGAAGAGAACTTTTCTGCAGACATCTTTGCTCTCTATGTATGATCCATTAAGGAGACGGAGTGAGGCTGGAGTCCTCCTAGCATATTCTCTCTTGGGGAAGGCAAGCAAATTAATGGCGGATAAGGTAAGAATCAAATGCGGTTCTCTTTTCCCATTCTACAGCCATAGTGGGACAAAGGAGTGCTCAAACCAGGCCAGAGGTGGAGACAGGAAACCATGTACTTGTTTCTTTACCAAAAGAACCTGACAGGTTTGAATTGGTGCCTCCTTTCTCATCTTTACAGGCAGAAGACATGGAAAGAGAGATCTACGAGGAGCTTTTCAGGCTTCGGACACTCCGACAGGTGCCAGAAGCATTGCAAAGCATTATTCCACGTAAAGGTAAGACTGCCAAATGGAAGAGAGAGGCCAGAGCTGGCAAGAATAGATCTCTGTGACTGGGAGCATATGCTCTGCTGTGAAATGTGGCTTCACATTTAACATCTCCAAAGTGTAATTTATGCCGCTGAAGTATAATTTTTTAGGGTCACTTACGTTTTTCTGTGATCTCTATTTTCTCTTCCACCCAGTTGATCATGATGCTTGATGATTCAGAGTAACCAAAACACCGGCAAGGATGCTGCTTCAGGCAGAGAGAAGGGAAAAGAAGGCAAGGCCCAGCAGCATGTTTTCATCTGTCCTCGGGTTCCTCTGCTGGAATGCCTCTCTTCCTGCTCTCCATGACAGCTCCAAAGGCCTGCCCATCTCACTCAAGAAGCCAGAAAAGATGAGAGGCGGTTTCTGCCTGCTGTTTGTTCTGTGCTATATGTCAGCTAAGCTCTTTGTATAAAAGACACCTGGATGCATCACACGGGACATCAGTCGCCCCCATGGTCAATGGAAGGAAGAAGCCAGCAAGGGTTATTCCTTTGGGACAACCATTCAGAGGCCAGAACCAGGACACTTCTGTATTTTTAAATATCTATAATTAAATAAGGCTAATGATTCCACCATCTTCTGGTTAATCAGCACTTTTTTCTGTGGATTGTTTTGTTTGCATGCTAGGTTTTGCCTTGATGGGTTTTTTTGTCCCCTTGCTTGTGTTGCCCTCCAAAGCAACACACCTGTTAACCAATGTAAACAATGTAATAACAGTAGTAATGAGAAGAATGTGGTGCTTGGGGTACAGACACACAAGAATGGCTGGGTGAAATCAGAAAGGTGACAAAGATTAAAAGATTTAACTTAATAAAAGGAAGTACATCCAGAACTGAAGCAGTTATTCTAGAATAGTTCAGTCACTGTTGGATATACCCCAAGCATCTAAAAAATTATGCCTCTGAGTGTACCTGCAAAGTTTGCTCCTTAGGTATATTTACAAACAGGTGACTATTGGCAGAGTGGCACTCTCAAAAATACTGCAGAGTTAAAGTATTCCACCCTTTTTTGGGAGGACAGGGGGGAATCTTACCATGCATTAAGATCCATAAGGTGTACCTTTTATATAAGGTACACCTTATGCAAATCAGAAACTCGCTTCTTGACAATTGCACATAAGAAGGATGCTACTGTTTCAATTGTATCATCCAGTGTGGAAGAGTGCATACATCAAACTTTATCCAAATCTGATCTTCCATTTAACTTTAATAAAACTGGATCAAGAAATTTTCTGTGTAGCTCCTTGTGTAAGGGACAGTACAGAAACATGTGGGCAAGGGTTTCCACATTGTTCAGTTTACAAGAGCAGCACCTCTTTTCGTTAGGGATACCATTAAATCTGCCGAACAAAATTGCTGATAGCATAATGTTGTTGTTGTTGTTGTTGTTGTTGTTGTTGTTGTTGTTGTTGTGTCCCCTTTACAGTCATGACCCACTCTTTGTGACCCCACGTCCATGGGGTTTTCTTGGCAGGAATACTGGAGTGGTTTGCCAGTTCCTACTCCAGGCGCCTACAGCACCTGGTATTCCCTGGTGGTTGCCCATCCAAGTACTAGCCAGGCCTGACCCGGCTTAACTTTTGAGATCAGGCGAGATCAGATGTGCTCATGGCATCTAGGCAGCTCGGCATAATGTTACATCTAGCCAATGGCCCTGCATTTTTGAGATTTAAGTAATGATAAGTATCCAGCCTATTGTCCAGTTATGAAAGTAATGTGAAAATGCCGTGGTGAACAGACCCTGTAGGCCAAGCTCCACAGTTTTTGTTGCTCTGTTCCCAGGAACTGACTTCTTATAACCCCAAAAGCTTGTTCCTGACATAGTGATCCAATTTGTTCTATAACTAATCCCAATTCTTTTAGCTTTCTGACCCAAGTAGATGATTCAAAGGGTGGATAACTATCCCTTAAAAGATGGTATAACAAAAGTGTGGGTCTGTGTTATAATAAAATTTTAACAAATATTGAGTTGTTAGCAACCAAGCAGTTGTATCTAACAAAGAGATACCAATCTCAAGACAAAGAACAGCATATGGGACACATCTGGGAAGTCCCAAGCCTTTTCGAAGGAATTGAGATTGTATTTGCTCTATAGAATGGTCTATAGCAGTGGTTCTCAACCTGTGGATCCCAAGATGTTCCTGGAGTTCAAAGCCCAGAAATCCTGTCCTGCTCAGCTAGTGGTGAAGGCTTCTGGGAGTTGTAGTCAAAGAACATCTGGGGACCCACAGGTTGAGAACCACTGGTCTATAGCATCCTGCCAAATTGGAGTGCCGTATAGGATCTGTGAAATAATTTGTCTTCCACACCTGCAAGGCAGCTGGTACAAATTAATTGCCTTTAGTATGGTAGAATCAGGGTGTGGACTGCACTGTAACTCTAGCTGTGTTTACAGCGGCTTTACATTGTGGAACCCAAGAGTCTTTATCATGAAATAGGAGACCCAGGTATTTAAATTGTTTGACCTGTTCAATGGCTTGTCCTTTAATATTCCATTGTGTTTTCCTCCATGATCTGGAGAAGACCAAAATCTTTGATTTATCATAATTTAGTTGTAGCTTGTTTGTAACTAAATACTCCACACCACTACTGATCAATCGTCTCAGAACAATGCATGTTTCAGAAAGTGAAACCACATCATCAGCATAGAGTAATATAGGGATGGGGCGTGTCCGTAATTTTGGACAATGCTGTCAACCTTTGCTAAAGAGGGAGCTAAATCATTGATGAAAAGGTTAAAAGGGTGGGATACATCCTTGCTTTACTCCTTTATTAATAGGGAAAGGTTGGGCTAATTTTCCTTCCCATGATGACTTGGCAAGTGGTGGCGGAATGCAGGCTTCTGATATGAGGCAGGAGTCTACTGTCTACGCCCATGTTGTTAAGTTTGAGCCGTAAAATTTGCCTATCTACTGAGTCAAAAGCTCCTTTTAGATCAAGGAAAGCCACATACAGTTTGGAGTTCCACCACCTCACTGAAAGGTTAACTTTTAGACCACAACTCCCAAAATTCCAAGTATAGGATTGCCAATGACAAAGGACTGTGGGAGTTGTGGTCCAAAACATCTGGAGGGCCAAAGGTTCACCACCACTGATAGACCCTCCCCACTTTGCAGACAAAATCAGGTGTTCTTGTTGGCATGACATAGTGTCTGTAATAGAGAAAATATTTTTTAGATATTTTTCCTTTTCCATTCCTATTCAAAGAAGAATAGGGCATTTTAAAAGATACAGTCCTACAAAACGTCTTAATTTGAAACAGCATAAAACCTGTGTCTTTACCTCTGCTTTTAAATGTGTTTGTGAGAGAGGAAACTGCTACCATGTAAGAGTGTCAGATGATTCTTGGGTAGGTGCAAAATTGCATGAGGCAGAATTTTTAAAATTCTGTCCCGCCATCTTGCCAAGTATTTTTTATCTGTTACTTTTCATTTGTTGAAGTTTGTGTTTGTGTTTGTCTTGTTATTGCTGCTGTTAACTGCCCAGAGTTCCTTTGGAAAGACAAGCGGTAAATAAATAAATAAATAAATAAATAAATAAATATGAGGTAACTTGGCCCAGTTGGCATGCCTATTGTGAATTTGTTTGCATACATTAAAATCATAAATACATGTAAGAGAACTGAAGGTTTTCCCTGCCAAGCTATTCTAACCATATTCTAACCATAAAGTTCTGGCATTAAAATGTCACTTATAATATACTAATGATTGTTTTAATGAACAGCCTCTAACCGGTTGGTCAAGGGACATGTCAATTAAGAACTTTCTTATAATTTGTGGCCAACCAATTAATCACATTGTTCACTGCATTCTAGAGAAAGACTTGGTACATAGGCTTCTCAATACATTTTCCAGCATTTTTCTCTGTTTTCATGGTCTTAAAACTGTAAAGAATTGAGATAAGAATTACGAGATCCTAGTCAGTGCCTGTGGGTGCAAAGGTGATTTAAAAAAAAAACCTCTGTTCCTCAAGTGGGAAGTGACTGTTGGACAAGAGGAAAAAACTGATAAGATTTTAGCAAAGATGTGTGTCTGGGAAGATTCTCAGTCATCCAGGTGAGTTTATCTGGAAGTTGAATCATGGCATCTGGACTTCTTTTCCTAAGAGATCGAAACGTTTTGCTGCTCATCCAAACAGCTTTGTCAGTAGCAAAGATGTTATTGAGCAGCAGTGTATTTCCATACTCATCATCCAAATATAAAGCAGAGTTCATGCCAAAATAATGAGATTGATTTGAGTTCCCCACCCCATTGTAAATACTTTAAAAGCCATTATTATCCTCACATTACAAATCATCACATTGGGGGCTGTGGCTCAGAAAGCATCATTAATAGCAATCTCATTGTGTGGTTGATTTTAATTATGTAGTCAGGAATGCCTAATGCATGGCACTTGCCCCCTTTTTTTAAAAGTAGGCTTGTCATGATGTTATGTATTCCTAGCAGCATGGAATTGTGAATGCTTATACAAGCAACAATAAAAGAGAGAAATATATTCCCGTAAAATTAGATTTATCAGAGGATGGAGAGTAAGAATTTAGTGGAATGGAAGCGTGACTAACAAACCAAGACATCCATAGGAAATAATGACAGAACTTTACTGTAAAAGGGGTGCATGGCCGATGCATCATTCCTCTCTACATCTTGTGTGCATTCATGATTTCAATCTGTGCTGACATGCACAACATGGGAAGAAAGTAAAAGGCAGAACTTGACGGAACCTCCCAATTTCATATGATTTTTACATGGGATCCTTACCAAATCACCATGAAATCACACATCCCATTCATGGCCAACTGTTATACAGTAATAATCATGTATCCTCGAGCGCATGGCTCAGTAGTGGCGCAAAAACATGGTTCCATCTCACGGAACCATCTGATTTCATATGATTTTTACATTGGATCATGATAAATCCACTATCATATATAGAGCCTATTTCAGTCCACAGATTGCACACCCAAAATCAGGGGTCCGTCAGCGCATGGCTCTGCAGTGGCGCAAAAACATGGTTCCAAGGCACAGAACCACACGGAACTACCTGATTTTTACCCAGGATCAACTCCAAACCAGTATCACATCCTAGGAGCCACCCTTACACACTGACTGCACACCCAAAATCGGGTCCGTCAGCACATGGCTCCTCAGTGGCGCAAAAGTATGGTTCCAAGGCACGGAACCACACGGAACTACCTGATTTTTACCCAGGATCAACTCCAAACCAGTATCACATCCTAGGTCCCACCCTTACACACAGACCACACACCCAAAATCAGGGGTCCGTCAGCGCATGGCTCTGCAGTGGCGCAAAAACATGGTTCCAAGGCATGGAACCACATGGAACTACCTGAGTTTTACCCAAGATCAACTCCAAACCAGTCCATCACATCTCTGCAGACCCCACCCTGATTTTTACACACAGACCCTTGATTTTTGAGATGCAATTTGTGTGCAAAAAAAGCATCCCAGGGGGACCTAGGATTTGTGAGATTGCCCCCAAACCAATCTCACATCCTTGGGGGCAATCCTGCATGTCAAAAATCAAGGGTCTCAGGTAGGTGATACTGGTTTGTGGTGATCTGTGCCTTGGATCCAAGTTTTTGCACCACTGCGGAGCCATGCGCTGACGGACCCCTGATTTTGGGTGTGCAGTCAGTGTGTAAGGGTGGGGCCTAGGATGTGATAATGGTTTGGAGGTGATACTGGGTAAAAATCAGGCAGTTCCGTGTGGTTCCATGCCTTGGAACCATGTTTTTGCACCACTGCAGAGCTATGCACTGATGGACCCCTGATTTTGGGTGTGCGGTCTGTGTGTAAGGATGGGGCCTAGGATGTGATACTGGTTTGAATTGATCTTGGGTAAAACTCAGGTAGTTCCGTGTGGTTCCATGCCTTGGAACAATGTTTTTGCGCCACTGCAGAGCCATGTGCTGATGGACCCTTGATTTTTGACATGTAATTTGTGTGTAAGCATGGGGCCTAGGATGTGAGATTGCTTTGGGGCAATCCTGGTTAAAAATCAGGTAGGTCCATGTGGTTCCGTGCCTTGGATACATGTTTTTGCGCCACTGTGGAGCCATGCACTGACGGACCCCTGATTTTGCTTGTGCAGTCTCTGTGTAAGGGTGGGGCCTAGGATTTGATACTAGTTTGGAAGTGATCCTGGATAAAACTCAGGCAGTTCTGAGTGGTTCCGTGCCTTAAAACCATGCTTTTGCGCCGCACTACGGAGCCATGCGCTGACGGACCCCTGATTTTGGGTGTGTGGTCTGTGTGTAAAGGTGGGGCCTAGGATGTGATAATGGTTTGGAGTTGATCCTGGGTAAAAATCAGGTAGTTCCGTGTGGTTCCGTGCCTTGGAACCATGTTTTTGCGCCACTGCGGAGCCATGCGCTGACGGACCTCTGATTTTGGGTGTGCAGTCTGTGTGTAAGTGTGGGTCCTAGGATGTGATAATGGTTTGGAGTTGATCCTGGGTAAAAATCAGGTAGTTCCGTGTGGTTCTGTGCCTTGGAACCATGTTTTTGCGCCACTGCGGAGCCATGCGCTGATGGACCCCTGATTTGGGGTGTGCAATCTGTGGACTGAAATGGGCTCTATATATAATAGTGGATTTATCATGATCCAATGTAAAAATCATATGAAATCAGATGGTTCCGTGTGATGGAACCATGTTTTTGCGCCACTACCGAGCCATGCGCTGGAGGATACATGATTATTCTTGTGTAATACTGTATTTGGCCATGAATGGGATGTGTCATTTGATGGTGATTTGGGAAGGATCCCATGTAAAAATCATCTGAAATCAGTAGGTTCCCTCAAGTTCCGCCTTTTACCCAGACCCCACAACATGCAGGAAAATAGAATACTTTGGTCTTGTAATGAGAAAGAAAAAGTGCAGACTGTTCCAGCTGATACTTCAATGAACAATAAAAGGGGAAAGGGGTGAGGAAGCAACTTAGGGTTGAAAGACCTCGGAGACTGGTTAGCTTCAATGCAACATCACGCTTTAGAGCTGCCTTGCCCAAAGTCAAAATAGCCACGATGATGCCCAACTTCGGATAGGAAGTTCTTCCGAAGATGAATTAATATAATAATGCCATCGCTAGCCATTTGAGCACCTGGGTGTTCCCTGTGGTGTTGGTTCACCTTATAAAGCACATTTTCAGGTTGCATCAAGCATCCACGTTCCTCAGTTACACTTTGAGTCTCCCAAAATCTCCATCTGCTTGTTCCCTCGCATTCCCCAAAAGCTTCAAGCGACCCGTTCCAACGTAACCCGGAATATAAACGCGCGGGTGTCACGCTACACGTTTCTACTTCTGCAGACTTTTCTGGAGAAGGCGGAGAGGGAGGGAGAATGTCCTCCTGCGGCGCGCGAGGATGACGTCACGAAAGGGTGAATGGCTGATTTGCATTGGGGAACCCGAGCCTGGACGGAAGATTCTAAACCGGGCAGCCGAGAGCCGAGTCCACCCGTCTGCAGGGAGACAAGAGGGGATGACGTAGGATCGACCACTGGCGGGTACTGTAGGGCGGAGATTTTGTAGTTTTAATTGACTGCATGCCTCGATCAAATCAGATTTTTGTTTAAAGCAAGAATAGTTGACCCGGGAAGGTGTTAATTTCAAAATAAGGTGCGTCTGTGTTTGTCTCATTCATTAGAAATCTGCTCAGATTTGATAGTTAGGAGGGTCACCCTTGCCTGAGCAGCAGTAAATCAGTTGAGGCGAAGCAATCCATTAAAATTTAATAATGTTTGCTTATCAAAGATCAAGCGTCGATCGGGAGAACTGCGCCAGGCTCCGTTTCACACAGGACTGCTCGTCCGGCGCTGTTCTCTTTCCTTAGGTTGGATTGATCGAGAGATGCTGTTCAGGTAGGGCTTTGGGGTAGGATAGTCAAGTCATGAAGTAGCTTCGTGACAACCAGCTGGATTTGATCTCTTGGCTTTACATTGACAGCTTTTTTGCCTAGTGGTGAGGGGTGTCACCTGTAGGGCCAGGCTGCAAGAGTGGGGTGTTCTACAGGGAGGCAAGGTTCGGAATGGTGTGAACAAGGCAAACAGAGTGAAAACCGTTCCATCCCTCTTGTCTACTAAGCAGTAGTTTCTGGGGATCCTCATATGGGTGCAAACAAAACAAATATTGCTTTCCCCACATGGCATAATTTGTTTATGGCAACCTTTGCCAAAATGTGCCGCTCCAGTTCAAAACTGTGGCTTCCTCATATCTCTCAAGCTGCAAGGAAATCAGAAATAGGTTCTTTTGAAACAATTTCCTCTAAATTCTGGAAGCAATAGCATTGGACGAAAGTGAATAAACTGAAACATAATCCAGACCAGACAGCTGTGCTCCTAGTCAGTTGAAAGATGGGATAACGACTAGGCATCCAAACGTTACTGGATAGGGCTGCACTCTCCCTGAAAACACAGGTGCATAGCTTGGGCTGGATTACTGTAATGTTGTCTGTGTCGGTTTGTAACATGCTCTATAAGGGCCTCAGGGTGCACTGGATAAATTGCAGGACTGCAGTGAAGACTCTTCTCAAAAACCGGATTCAATCCTAACTGGCTCAGGTAACCAGCAAAAAAAGGAGACTTCACTTTCCAGTGTTGGTAAATTGAGTACCCATTTCTCAAGAGTGGAAGGATCAATGTGTAGCCTGTGTAATTAGGTTGTAACCTGCCCAGAGAGTGCCTTAAGCACAATGGCATGGTATATAAGCAGCACACTTTACTTCTGCCTTTGGAAAGTGTTAGGAAACTTCAGCAGGTCCAAACTGCTGCACC
The DNA here is from genome assembly GCA_029282475.1 of Phrynocephalus forsythii. Lineage (NCBI taxonomy): Eukaryota > Metazoa > Chordata > Lepidosauria > Squamata > Agamidae > Phrynocephalus > Phrynocephalus forsythii. Next base: position 18,951,542 of record JAPFRF010000004.1, read on the forward strand.
CCTCAAATTGTTAACAGGGGCTGTTCAAAGGGACCACCTAAGAGCCTCTGTTACAGCAGGTTCACTGGCTGCCAGTCCGTTTCTGGGTGCAGTTTAAAGTGCTGGTTTTGACCTATAAAGCCTGAACAACTTGGGTTTGAGCTATCTCAAAACCCATGTCTCCCTTTATGAGCCTTCCCTGGTGTTAAGATAATCAGGGGTTGCCTTTATCGCCGTCTCACCACCCTCACAAATGTGCTGGTGAGGACACGGGAGAGGGTCTTCTCTGTCACAGCTCCCAGACCTGGGAACGCCCATCGCCAGGTGGCCGCATCCGTCCCGTCTTTCCACAAGCAGGTGGAAACCTCTCTCTTCAATCAGGGTATTTCTTAGTAAAAAAGGAACTGGTACACCCAGCGGCATCAGAAAATGAGAGACTAGCTCTCAGGATGTAGAAAAACATAAGTAATCATTCTGATTTTAAAATGCTCATTGTGTTTTCAGCACACAGCCTTCTTCAGGAGCAATCTGTAAAAAGAGAAATAAATTATTTATAAACAACAAACACTGGCGAACCATAACTGTCTAGAACTAATGCTTATTTTTGTATCCATACAAATAGCATTGCTTCAGTGAATCTGCATTCTGTTTTTTCCCCACATACATTCTTCACCACATGATCTCTAATGTTTTTTAATCTGTCTTGGAGACCCCTAAGGCAGCCTGAAGGCAGCAAAAATCTCCCCTTTTTACTACCCCATACGTTGCAGGGTTGACTTGGAAGCCTATAGCATTGTGTTGTTCCTAACATGGTGTTCTCTGACTTCTCCTAATCTTCTTTGTTTTTGCAAGCTTTCTGTGATTTTTGCAGGTTAGTAAGCTTTATAATTGCAGACTTTTAGGTTTACCTATTAATGTACAGTATGTTCATTTTAAATAGCTCTTCAAAATAACTACAAGCCACAGTTTTTGTAAAAGAAGGTGGAAACAAGGACGATGGCTTCGAATCCTCCTGGACAAGGTAATTGTTGTCATTTGATGTATATTTATCTCTGGGTATGGTTTCGTTTAGAACTGAGTTAAAGTCTAGATCAGTATTGGCGAACCTATGGCACGGGTGCCAAAGGTGGCACTCAGAGCCCTTTCTGTGGGCACCCGACATTTGCCCCTTCACAGCCACCTCTGTGTGTGTGTGTGTGTGTTGTGTCGTTACAGTCATGACTGACTCTTCATGACTCCATGTCCATGGAGTTTTCTTGGCAGGAATACTGGAGTGGTTTGCCAGTTCCTACTCCAGGCGCCTACAGCACCTGGTATTCCCTGGTGGTCTCCCGTCCAAGTACTAACCAGGGCCGACCCTGCTTAGCTTCCGAAATCAGGCGAGATCGGATGTGCTTAGGGTATCTAGGCAGCTATCACAGCCACCTGTATTCAGCTTAAATTGCTGCATTGGCACTTTGCAAAAAATTAGTGGGTTTTGAATCGCAGTTTGGGCACTCGGTCTCTAAATGGTTCGCCATCACTGGTCTAGATAAACTCATCTTGTTTTTTTGGTTATGGGTATTCACTTCATTCTGGAAATCTCTCGCACTGAGGTATGACTTGCCCCTTTCCTCCTTGGCTTTAGAGAGCAAGTGAAGTCTTGGTTGTTGCCCCAGGCCTTCCACTGCCTTACCCCTGGTTACCTTTATTTCTTTTAATTATTGACATCTCATTATTTGGAGCTCAGTTGCCTCAATTTTGCCACCATCATCTGAATTAACTATTTTTGTAAGATATATAGTTAGTCCATGGTCTGTTTTTCTTTTATTTGATGTTTTAATAGTTTTAATTGATGTCTCTTATTGAATTTAATGTCTGTTTCATTTTGTTGTACGTTGTCCAGAGTAGTGGCACAGCCACTAGACGGGTGGAGTAAGATTTTTTAAAAAATAAAATAAAAATTCAAAGCAAATGTTTATGCTTTATATCTGATGTATTCTATTGTTGTTGATTTGGTATGTATTGCTTTTGTTAGCCGCTTAGAGTACTACATGTAGTAGATAAGCGGGATATAAATACAAGAATAAATAAATAAATAAGTAAATAAATAAATAAATGTTATATCCATAAATTATACAAAGAGATATTTTGCCTGGGAAATCATAGGCATTTTACCATCACCACCATTGTTTCTTCCCAGTTCTTATTTGACTTAGCACATAATATATGACTTTTGAAGAAGAAAAAAATTGAATAGATTTATTGTCAGGCTTTTTTCTACATGAAAATTGAAGAAAAGAAAACTTAACATTTTGCTTGTGAAAATATGACTTTTTGCTTCTGTTCAGCAGATCACATTTAGAGTCCATTTTAGAATTTTCTTATTCTTCACATGAAGTAAGCCTGTCTTTGTAAACCCTTTCATTTAACATTTAAATGACTGCTCCTTGTGCAAAACCTGAAACAAGAGGGCGTTCATTAACACATGCACGCGCAGAGTTTTATAGGGTTTTGAATTCATTTGCCACTAAATGCACTGGATATATCTGCCTCTCTGATCATTATTATCAGAGGCAAATAAAATATTCTTATGTTAATAATTCAAGAGAAGTGTAATGAGCAACATGTGGGAACACATCTTAGGGTGCAAATTGTACATGTGGGAACACATCTTAGGGTGCAAAGTTTTATTAGAAAATAATGAACAAATTGACTTGTGGATTGAGATTGCAGTTGGTACAATTAGGCTGTTACAAATAGTGCAGCAATTGTTGACCACATTGCTTAGGAATCAATACATTCTGTTTCAGTACTCAGTCAGTTTGTTGGGTGGACAGTCAAGCTCGTGGGTTCTCTTATGTTGGAGAGGCATTTACAACCAATGGAGACCTTACCTTTCTGTACATCAGTATAAGGGTGCATTCCCTGCCAAAAACCAGTGGGCCTGTTCCACCTCAGAGTATCACAATTGTTTTAGGTGTGGCATTTGGTTCCTTTAGCCCTATTCCAGTTAATACCTATGAAATGTTTGTTAGAGGCTTCCATGAGTTTGCTGGCTGGGTAGCTCAGTGCTTTAGTATGTGGACTGTGGACCCAGACGCTGGGAGTTCATTTCCCCACTGTGGATCCAGTGAGTAGAGACAATATATGTGACCTGGGCAAATTTTAACTGTCTCAGGATGACCCCACAAAAAGGGGATGGTTACTAAACCACCTCTGAGTATTCTCTACTTGGAAAACCCTGAAAAGAGTCCTCATAAGTCAGAATTGACTTAATGGCACATGATTGTTGCTGCTGGCGTTATCATTATTTCATGAGTGTGAGGATCCTAACCTAGAATTTGCCTTCTTAGTCCCAAGCAAATGGTGGAATAAAGACCAAATTGCAAAAAAGGCTGCTTCCCTTGGCCACACATCAGATATAATGTGCCATAGGTTGTTTCTATGAAGGAGGGGGAGGAAGTGCAGAGGTAACATTTTTCTCTTACTCCTCCATAGATACCTGCCTCTGGAACTATATATGGCAGAAATGAGCCATGGTCTAGTTGTGTGAATAGTTCCTTTAAGGAAACTCAGTAAGCAGCATTTGATAGGTGTTCGGTCTGTCTCATCTCTCTTGTGTATTTTTTTCAGCTTTTTAGCAGGTTGCCCTCATGAGAAAGAGTTCCTCTTTATCTTCTTGGCTCAATTGTATACTTGCCTACCTCTCAAAACTGTGAGATTGTTATATAATTCAAAGGTTGAAAAGAAGTTAGTTTAAGTTATAATTTTCGACCTTTAAATTAAGTTACTTAGTTTTAAATGTAATTTAATGTTTATTTTCATGTACCTTAGTACTGTATATATATTTATATTTGTAAACCACCCAACTTTCCCAAGGGAACTCTGGGCGGTTAACAACACAGATAGACCATAAAACAAAAAGACAAATCCATAATAGGAACAAAGAAACAAATAGAACCACATCATTAGTAATAACTAAAGCTGCTTATGCTTGCTTTTCTAATAAAATGCACAACTTAATGTTGCAACCCACTGGCCTTTGGTACAAAACACACACTGTTCCTGCCTGCCTTATTGTTGTCACCACACTTACAACAGAGCAAAGGGCCCAGCCAGCACAGGCTAGTACAGTGGAACCTTGACTTACGTCATTAATCTGTTCCGGAGGTCTAGACAGAAGTCAAACATGACTTAAGTCCAACAAACTTTTCCCATAGAAAGTAATGGGAAAATGGATTCATCCGTTCCAGATGATGAAAAAGAGCCCCGAAAACAGCAATTTAACACAAATTTGACTGGGATAGGAGATTCCTTCCAGGGATGTCAATGAAATGTCTCTTCAAAGAGAGGAGGTGGCAGTGGAATTATAGTCCACAAGTTATACACCTCCACTTTTTAATGTTCATAGCAACAATGTCTAACATTTAAGTTTTACTGATTTTTAACCTGACGTTCCAAGTTCTGAACAAATCTATGCTTACCATTAGAGTCCCACAACTGTACAGCTCCCCAACTAAAATGCTTCCATTGTGTACCAGACTTCTGCAGCCAGATTTTTTACAAGACTGAGCCAACTGTCTAACCAGCGAGGCCAGCCCCAAGCTCCCGGCCCTTCTTCTCCTCAGGCGGCAGCTCCAGGTGCTCGGAGCTGGCCTCACTGAAGCCACCACTACTGGAAGAAGGCAAGAGCAGTTTGGAGACGGCAGCCGCGATGCTGAGTTGTGGCTGCCACCAGATTCCGGTGCCGCACTGTAAGTCAAAGCCTGCGACTCAAGTCAAACAGGCCCCTTCTTGCTGCAAGTCAAATATGCTGTAAGTCAAGCAGCATGTAAGTCAAGGTTCCACTGTACTTGAGCGGTGTGACATTCCTTCTTAAGCCCTTAATGGCCTCCCCTGTCCGTAGCAATATCATGCTGCATCAGAGCCACAAATGTTGATGAATTATGTTTTGAAATACAATTCCTTCTGTAAACATGCTTTTTTTTAAGGTTTCCCCCCATTATGTTTCCACCCTTACCTTGAGCCCCCTTCAGGTATGACTACACCTGAAGCCTTGGACTTGACTAAGAGAGTCAGGGAGTGCACCCATAAGCCCCCCCCCTCCACTAGGTCTCCTCCCCATTGCTCAGGCACTGAGGCTTTTGTAAGGGGCACAAAAGCCTGAAGCAGAAACTCAGAATGTGTTTTGCTCAGTGTACGTACACTTCTGACATGAACAGAGGCTGATGCTTATCGGGGCTTCCAAGGACACAGGTGCTACAGTATCTGGTTAGGTTCCTTGCACAGAGGTCTCAGTGGCTTCTGTGGGGGGGGAGATGTGAGCACAGGGTTGATGTGTGCCCCGTGTCTTCCCCTTTCTTTTAAATTGGTACACACAACTACAGGTGTAATGCCTGAATAGGACCTCTGTATCTGTCAGAAGCAGACTATTCTTAAATGAACTTTGACTCTCAAGTTGCTATCAGGTACATGTGGGCCGGCAGAGGGAGAGACCCACTACTGTTGGGTTACCCCATACATTTATATCATTTTCCCCAGCCCATTTTGTTGGAATCCACCATAGCACAAATGGCTGAAATCCCGTTGCCATCCTTCTCTTCTCATACAGTAGGACCCCAGTATCCGCTGGGGATTGGTTCCAAGCCTTCCCGTGAATAATGAAAACCATGGATAAGAGAGAATGCCAAAATGTTCCCAAAACTGCTTTTTGTGACAGTAACTTGCTTTACAGCTGCTGTTTTGCAACCGTACCTTGCTTTACAGCTGCTCTTTGCGACAGTAGCTTGCTTTACGGCTGCTGTTTTATGTCAGTAGTTGGCTTTACAACTGCTCTTTGTGACAGTAGTTTGATTTGTGGCTGCTGAATTATTTATTTTTTCCTCTGCCAACCGTGGATCATTGAATCATTGGACAATGAATCAGTGGATACGGGGGTTCTACTGTACTTTTGCTTTTATAGGATGTGATCTTTAAAGTGCCAACGCCCACATTCAGATACAAGGCAAAGAAAAAGCATGCTTCGTTCAGAGGTTTACTCTCAAGTTTTGAAACTGGCACCTGAGGGAAACTCAAGATTACAGACTTCTTTTCACCATTAGTACAGACAGTGTCATTAGTGGGGTACAGTAACCCCCCGCCTATCATGGGGTTAGGGACCCACCCAACCCGCGATACATGAAAATCCACAATATGTGGAAGTGGGGCGGGTGGGGGTGGGGGGCGATCAAAGGGGCGGGTAGGGGTGGTGGGGAGCAATGTGATCGCTCCCTGCCACCTCCTGGACGGGTCAGGGGCGGCGGCGGGGGGCGGCGATTTGATTGTTCCCCGCCACCCCCCGCATGGGTCCGAGGCCTCCCGGGGGGGGGGGGGGGGAGCGATACAATTGCTCCCTGCCACCACCCCCTGCGCGGCTCCGAGGCCTCCCGGACGGGTCTGGGGCGGTGGCAGGGAGCAATGCGATCGCTCACCACCACCCCCGCCCGCGTGGCTCCAAGGCCTCCTGGAGGGGGTGGGAGGCAGCAGGGAACAATGCGATCGCTCCCTGCCACCCCCCGCATGTACTGCGATCCTGCGATATAGTGGGACCGCAGTACCTGAACCGCGAAATGGCAGGGGGTGACTGTATTTTAAGTTACAACATTTAAAAAGGAAGGAAATTTATAAGCAGACATGTAAGGGTGGTTCATGCTGGCTTTGAAGATTTATATAGTCATTGTTGATATTCATCCTAATTGACTTTGGAGAGGGCTTGAAGCCGGGGAGGTTATTGAGCGGTTCAAAGAAACTGCACGCTTCAATGACATTTCCATTCTTTACGCCCTTGCCAGGCTTCCAGAATAAAAACAGGGTTGCCATCTTGGCTGAATTAGACAAGGAGAAACGGAAGCTGCTCATGCAAAACCAGTCGTCGACAAATCACCCTGGAGCCAGGTACCATCTGCTTGGAGGCTTGTCTCTTTGCTTCACTCTGGTGGCAGAGGAAAGCCAAACGGCACTCTCTCACAGCAGCAGCATTCACATCCAATGCACCCATTTCCCTCTTCAGAGTACAGTAACCCCCCATATATTGCGGGGGTTAGGGACCCACCCGACCCGTGATGCTTGAAAATCCGCGATATACAGAAGCAGGTTGGGTGGGGGCGATCAGATCCCCCTGCCGCCGCCGGCGGCACATGCTGGTCGGAGAAGTCTTGAGGCGGGCGCGCCTGGCAGTGGCACGGGGATCTGACCTCCCACTGCCGTCCTGGCGTCTCCATTGAAATGCATTGGCTCAATGCATTTCAATGGAGATAATTTCCCCCATTGGAATACATTGCCTCAATACATTCCAATGGGGAATTGCAGGGCGATCGCATCGCCCCCACCACCACCACTACTACCCCCCGTGCGGCTCCAAGGCTTCTTGGAGGAGCTGGGGGGTGGTGTTGGGCAATGCAACCCCCCCCCCGTGCACGCGGCCCCAAGGCGCAGGTACTGCGATCCCGCAATATAGTGGGACCACAGTACCTGAACCGTGAAATGGCGGGGGGTGACTGTATCACCTTTGGCCTCCCTCCTCCCCCTCTCTCTCCCTCTCCCTCCCTCCTCTCTCTCTCTCTCTCTCTCTCTCTCCCTCTTTCGCTTCCTCCCTCCCTCCCCCTCTCTCTTCCCCCCTCCCTCCTTCTCGCTCCCTCCCTCTCTCTCTCTCTTTCCCTCCCTCCCTCTCTCTCCCTCTCCCCCTCTCTCTCTCTCTCTCTCTCCCCTCCCTCCCTCTCCCTCTCTCCCCCTCCCTCCATTCCCCCTCTCTCCCCCTCCCCCTCCCTCCCTCCCTCCCTCCCTCCCTCTCTGTCTCTCCCTGTCTCTGTCTCTCTCTGGAACATATTAATATAATTAAATGGGTGCTGGCTGGTGCACTGTGCTTTTGAGGTGTGTGTGTTTTATCTGGTTCGCAGCCAAAAAAGGGCTTATTCTTTCAAGTCCAACATAAGCAAGCCTCTTTTGGCTAGGATGCTGGTGTGTGTGTGTGTGTGGACATATTAATCAGAGGCTAATTTGAAGAAATAAATAATCAGTTTAAATCTCCACCAGACCTGGGGAACTGCTAATAGGTGGAGGGCCAGATTTTGACAATCCACCTTTCAGCAGACCGGATGACATCAAGAGCAAGCCTGGGGGGGGAGGATAATAGAAAAAGATGATGTTGAGAATGACTAAGAGCATTTATAAAAGGAAAAAGAGTGAGGCCGAGCCTCTGTTGACACTATTGCTAAAAACACCAAACTTTCCCACCTGGTGCTTGCAGAGGGGCAGCTTTATTCTTCCACACACTCAATCTCTGTCAGGTCTTATAATGTGTTGCTTATGGCTGAGGAATCATGTTGCATACAGTAATTTGATGGCACGTTCAGGGCCAGTACCAGGCCTTTTTGCACCCTAGGCAAGACTAACTACTTGTGCCCCCTTTCCCCAAACCAATTTCCAAAAACAGACAAATTGTAGGAAAACATGCCTCCCTGAGGTCAGTTCTGCGCCCCTCTCAGGTCTGTGCTCTAGGCCAGTGCTCCCCAACCTTTTTATCCCTGCGGACCGGTAAATTTTTGAAAATTTTTCCGTGGCCCGGGGGGGGGAAGGGGGGGAGATAAAGGAATGCGAATGCGGGGTCGGGCCGGGAGAGAGAGAGAGAGAGAGACGCACACACGCACGACCGCACCACACCACCCCCTCCCTCTCACCTTTGCAAACCGGCCAGTTGGGACTCTTCCTTTCCGGGGAGGCCCGGCTTTGCTCGGGGACCGCCGCCGCTGACGGGGCCGGATCCTTCCCGGCGCGGAGGAGGAGGAGGAGGAGGAGCAGGCGCTGCCTTCGGGCGCCAGCGGAGACACCGGGGAAGCGCGGGGCAGCGGCGGCGACAGCGAAGAGCCCGGGGGAGGCGGCGGGTGGGGGGCCGAGGGGGCTGCCGCGCGCCCCTCCCCCTCCTCCTCCTCGTGTGGGGCTGCCCCGCGGTGGCAAGGACCCGGTGGGCGGCTTTCTTTCTTTCTTTCTTTCTTTTTCTTTCTCTCTCTCCCTTCCTCTTTCTCCCCCTTTCTTTCATTCTTTCTTCCTCCCTTCCTCCTTCCCCTTTCTTTCTTTCTTTCTTTCTCCCTCCCTCCTTCCTTTCTTCCTTCCTTTCTTTCTTTTTCTTTCTCTCTCTCCCTTCCTCCTTCTCCTCCTTTCTTTCTTTCTTCCTCCCTTCCTCCTTCCCCTTTCTTTCTCTTTCTTTCTTTCTTTCTTTCTTTCTTTCTTTCTTTCTTTCTTTCTTTCTTTCTTTCTTTTTTCTTTCTCCCTCCCTCCCTCCTTCCTTCCTTCCTTCCTTCCTTTCTTTTTCTTTCTCTCGCTCTCTCCCTTCCTCCTTCTCCCCCTTTCTTTCTTTCTTTCTTTCTTTCTTTCTTTCTTTCTTTCTTTCTTTCTTTCTTTCTTCCTCCCTTCCTCCTTCCCTTCTTTCTTTCTTTCTTTCTTTCTTTCTCCCTCCCTCACTCCCTTCTTTCTTTCTTTCCCTTTTCTTTACCCCCTCCCTACATTCTTTCTTTCTCCTCCCTCCCTCCCTCCCTCCTTTCTTTCTTTCTTTCTTTCTTTCTTTCTTTCTTTCTTTCTTTCTTTCTTTCTTTCTTTCTTTCTTTCTTTCTTTCTTTGGCAAGCGGGCCAAATGGGGTTCCTGCTGGTGGTGGTGGTGGTGGTGGAGGGTGAGGAGGAGGAGGGCGGAGGAGGAGGAGGAGGATGCGCTGCCGCCGGCGGCGGCGGCAGGCAGAGGAGGAAGGCAAAGGCAAAGGCGGTAGCGGCAGCTCCTCCTGCGCTCCTCCAGCCTTCCTCCTCCACCGGCCGCCCGCGGGAGAGAAGAGGAGGAGGAGGAGGGCGGCGGAGGAAAAGGGGAGGAGCCTCCCCGGCCTCCCCAGGCGGCCCGGTGCCGACCGGTCCACGGACCGGCACCGGTCCGCGGCCCGGGGGTTGGGGACCACCGCTCTAGGCGGTCGCCTAGTTCACCTAGTGCAGGCATGTCCAATGTCAGGCCCTGGGGCCAAATGCGGCCCGTTTTCAAATTTTGAGTGGGCCGCAGCCTTTCCCCCCCACCGGCTCAGCCTGTCATGCATCCCCACCTGCTGGCCCCTCCCCATACCGGATGGAGGCGCCAGATTGCAGTTTTACAGTTTGCCTGCCTTCCCTGCCTCTGTCCATCCCCTCAGCCACCTGCCCAGTCTACCCACTCCTGGCTCCGTTGCTGCAGCATCCTCCCTGCCTTTTTACATATTATAGAGATTTGCCCAAAGTCCGGCCCAGAGGCCGAATATATCTGGGTAGTAGGCCCACACACATTTTCACCTCACCAAATCTGCCCCCCCTTGCAAAAAGTTTGGACACCCCTGACCTAGTGGTAGCTGTGGCCCTGGGTGCATTAGCTACAAAGATTTGAGCTCAGTGGCAAACTCTTTTCCTGCATGCAGAGTTCTTCAGCCATTCTGCCAAACATACGCTCCTCTCATTGTGAAGACGGTGGGCCCCTTAGGCACTGGGGACCCCTTAGGCATTGGGGACCGGGCAGTGTTGACATGGGGTCATTCATCTGCCTATCTTCTGTTGACTTTCTTTCCATTTCCACTGAGTCATGGGCTTCATTCCTTTTCATTTAACCTTCCATTGCTAGGGTTAAATGAAAAGGACTAGGGTGGATCCAGGCTCAGTCCTACTGAAGGTAGACCAGTTGATGTCAGGGGTTGGCCACGATTAACTTTTTAAACCAGATTTAACTAAGTGGGCCTATTGAAGGTATAACCACATCTAGATATAACTGCTGTTCCTCAGCAGAATTGTTCATGTGGTGTATTTACCTAACATTTTATTTATTTGTTTATTTGAAATAGTTCTGTCCCTCCTTCCTCCTCAGGAAGGCCCAAGGCAAAATGTCAGGCATCCCTCTCCCCCATTTCGAATCGTTGGTTTTAAAGTAGAAAGAGGAGTGGGGCCTTTAAACTCTGAAATGCTCACCCTGGCCGTGACATATTTTATTTTATTTATTTATTTGTTCATTTTTATACCGCCCATCTCCCCTCTCCCCACCTTGCATATTTGCTAAATTCCTTCCTTCTCTACATTGGGATGATCTTTATCTCTTCCCGTTGCTTGCAGCATCTCTCTGTCGCGATCCTCCCTTAACAAGGACTTTCGTGACCACGCCGAACAACAGCACATAGCAGCACAGCAAAAAGCTGCCTTACAGGTGAGTCGGCCTGGTCAGAACAAACCCAGATGGACCACATGACATGTGGCTTTTCTTTTTGCTCCCTCACAAGCTTCTAAGTATCCACATGGACCTCTCAGGGTGAGAAACTATTGTGCATCAAAAAAGGCGGGAAACGTTGTAATGGTTTTGCTGTTTGAAGTTCACTGATCTAGAAGAATGAGCACAGAAAGGTTGGCAGCACACACCCCATGGGATCTGTTCTGCCCCATTGCCCCGTTTTTGACCAAGGCAATACCAGAATGGTGGTGCTACAGTTAAGGCACACAACCAAATTCATTTTCTCTGCTTCCTATCTTATTGTTGTGGCCATACATTTGATTCAAAAAAAAAAGTCATAGTATCAGACCCTGGTCACCCTGTGCTACATCATAGTTTTCATTATAGACATGCCATAGTCTATAACCAGAAGCTGTTTGGATGAGCAGTGAAACATTTCAGTCTCTCAAGAAAAAGAAGTCCAGTTGCCATGACTCCACTTCCAGATAAACTCACCTGGATGACTGAGAATCTTCACAGACATATCTGTGGGAAAGAATTCTGTGTCAAGAGAATTGAAGCAGCAGAACTGTGTGCAAGATTAAAACCTTAAACTATGACCGAACATGGCTTTTGTTTTTCATATACAGTACTCCCTTTAGCTAAGGTAGGCAAGAACTTATTTCCTATTGGTTGATGTGTATGCCATTTTCAAATGGGTATGTTTTTCTTCCAGCACGCTCACGCACATTCCTCCGGATATTTTATAACCCAGGACTCTGCTTTTGGAAATCTTATTCTTCCTGTGTTGCCACGCCTTGATGCAGAGTGAGAGAGAATCCTTGGGAGGAAGAACATTGGTCTTCACCTACTCCTAAAGCTGTTGCCTTTCCAGACTTCTTAGTCTGTGGTTTAAAAATAAGAGGACTCAAACCTGGAGATATACAGTGTATTCGTAATTGTAAAGACTTTCCTTTTGGTTCTAAGTGTTATTTCCCCCTCTAGTTGACATTAAATTACTTACAAGACCTGGCATACTGCACTTTTTCTTTCTTCCTGTGTCTAAAGCTTCATAATTTCATTCCCTCCCCCAGCCCTAAAATCTTTGGTTTCAAGCCAAAAGTTATGGGTGACACATACTCACCAAAATAAGGCAATCCAGAGCACACATCTCAAACAGGTTTTCTTCTCAAAACGTGAGCAGATGGTTGCACCTTTTTTCTACCTTAACTTCCTCCCCAAGTCAACTCAACAGTGTCACCCACCCTTTCATTCTTTAAACAGGAAGAACCTTCCTATACCTAGGAATAAACCCTTGTTTCCAACACAAAGAGATTTCTGAAATATGTTAATTAAGCTGGACTAGTAACCGTCTTCTTTCTTTGTATTGGGGTGTTGCACAACTTTAAATTATGGACAGGTATGACATATAAGTAGATAAATTGAAATGTTAGAATACTTAAAGTTTTTTTTTTTCCAATAGCATTATCTCGGCCGTTTGCTAGATCCTCTTTTTACACATGGTGAGGCATAAGTGGCATGCACCTAAATGCTGCATTGATTGAATTTCTTCACAATCACAGAAATTTTGTCCTGTATTCAAGTAGCATCATTTTACTGAATTAGTATTGGATCTTCTTACTTTGCCTCAGAGTCTGTTAAGTGACTTCCAGCTGGTCAGGTATAATCTTGTCCTGGTGGGAGATGTTCTTTGATACTCATTTGTCTGGCAAGATGGGTTATTTCTGCTCTCCACGGGTTTAGCCTAGCCTCTTAATATCTAAGAGCTCGAGATGTGCAGGAAAAATTCCCTCAATTGTAAACGTTGTCCAGGGAGTTGGTGTCCATGACGTAGCTGGGTTTGATGCTGTATCACCTTATTTCGTGTATTATTTACTAGCACCTCTCAACACACTTCTGAAGAAGCAATGCTAGACAAAAATTGACATTCTCAGAGAGAGTCGTAAAGCTTATATAACTGTGGGCAGGACCACAGAAATTGGCTGTTGGTAAATCTGAACCCTGTCAGATTCTGTGCTTCAGAATAGGCCAGATCAGTGGTTCCCAACCTGAGGGTCAGGACCCCTTTGGGGGTCGAACGACCGTTTCACAGGGTCGCCCTGAGACAGTGAAGAAAAAGGCACAAACAGATTGGAGGAGGAGGGGGGGAGGAAGGGGGGAAAGAGTGAGTTACAGCTTGATAGGTTGGAGGGGATGTCAGTCAGTGGCACTAGAGGCTGCGATTGGCTGAGGGTGCCTGTAGAGGGAAGTTCTCTATGGCCTCTGCAGCAGTGGTCTCTTCCAAGCAGGGCAAGGGGTCACCACAACATGAGGAACTGTATTAAAGGGTCGCAGCATTAGGAAGGTTGGGATCCAATAGGTTAGATCAGGCATGTCCAAAGTCTGGCCCGGGGGCCAAATGCAGCCCGTTTTCAAATTTTGAGTGGCCCTCAGCCTTTTCTCCCTGCAGGCTCAGTCTGTTACTCATCCCCACCGTCTGCCTCCTCCCTGTGCCATCTGGAAACATCAGTTTGCAGTTTTATGGTTTGCCTGCCCTCCCTGCCTCCCTCTGTCCCCCCAGCCACCTGCCCTGCCTACACACCTCCGGCTCCGTTGCTGTAGTGTCCTCGCCACCTCCTTGCGAGGGAGGGCAGCATATGTGAGCATCGGTGCATCTTGGGTGTGCGCGAGCCGATTCTCAGGCCATGCAACAGCCATTGGGCCCTGGGCGCCTTGAAACTGGAGTGTTTGCGGCTGCTGCAGACGTGATCACGTCCATACCCTTTCTCCCCCGTTCAGGTTGAATAGCTGGCCCACACACATTTTCACCTCACCAAATCTGGCCCTCCTTACAAAAAGTTTGGGTTAGATGATGGGATCATGCTATATTGTTTATTTGCCCCTCAAGTTACAAATTGCAGTGAAACGATGCCTATTCACACATAAGAGGGAGCTAATTGTTAAGTTTGGTTTTTAAGGAGTAAAATCCAGCCTAATAAAAGGTGTGGCTTATACATTTGCAAACATGAGATGAACAATTGGCACACAGTTCAAAGATTTCCACTAGGAAACATTTAGGATCAAGCGTATTTCACCAAAAGCTAGTCCTGTCCATAATGTTGGGTACGTTAGAAAGCCAAAATGTTGAAACCCCCAATTGCTGCTATAAATGGATCAGAATCCTATTGCCAATATTTAACGACTGGTTGTATTTATTGTCACACACCACATTGTGTGGTGCACTGGTATTATGCACACCAGTGCATAATAATGGTAATTTTAAAACTGTCAACAAGAAAAAAATATTACAATGTTTCTGCCATTTGTTTCAGAGTGGGAGAGGCCTTATAAACCTCCCATCAACCATAATTATATGGTGGAGAGATTTGATTTGCAATTTTGGTTGTCTCATGTTTAATCTTCCCAGCAAGCTATTTATAAACAACACCTTGCATTTTGTTCAGCATTTGATGTACATTGTCAGTCTCTCAACAACAATTCTGGATGTCTAGACGAAGAGCAGAAAGAACCCTGCCTGAAACCATCGGATGAGTTTGTAGCTGAAGTGCACACACACACACACACACACATGAGTTCCTGGGTCGCAATTTGCATTCTTAACCAAATTCTGTTAGCAGCAGCAGAACAACTGCTGTACATTGTGTACGTTCAGTGTTGCCTTCTGAGAAAACAAGCCAACAGCCCTCAGTTAGGATAATTTCATAGATTAGCATTCTGTGTCCGATTCATCACTGTGTAATTGGGCTACCAAAAAACAAAACAAAAGCAAACCCACACTTGGGAATGAAGGGATAAACTGCTCAAACACGCCTCTGTATATAACGGTACCTTTTGAGTTAGTTATGTACCACCAAGCTGAAACAGACTAAATAGTGACTGTAAGAGGGCTTTCAAGGGGTGTGAGATATTTAAGGAGGGCTGGGGACCACGTGTGTGTGTGTGTGTGTGTGTGTGTGTGTGTGTGTGTGTGTGTGTGTGTGTGTGTGTGTGTGTGTGTGTGTGTGTGTGTGTGTGTGTGTGTGTGTGTGTGTGTGTGTAAATAGATGGATGGATAGATGAATAAAAGAATAATAAAATTGCAGCCTCTATTGGTAATTTGTTCTAAAAAAAGGTAAAGGGAGTCATGACAGACTTTGGAGGTGTGAGAGAGGGCTCAGAATACGGCAGAACCCTCCCCTTTTTTTTCTCACAGGCTACAAAGGATCTGTTAGAGTGCAATTTTTATACATATAATTTTTAAATGAGGATAGAGGTGTGCTGGGGACCACACCCTGATTTAAAACGAAGTGGTGAGATTTTAGCCTGGCTCTCTGAAAACATGTCTTTCTGACCTTCTTTTCTTGCGTTGAGCCCCTGGGAAGGCGTTCAGCCGGCCTGCCATCCCCGCAGATCATCTTTATTTAATGGTGAATTTCTTTAAAAGAGTTCACAAGGATATATATTTCAAAGTCATGTGCCAGTCTAAATTTGCGCTGCATAATTAATTGCATTGCTGTGGGAATATTAAGCCAGGAAAAAGAAAAGAGAGAAAAACTAAGGCAGAAAGCAGTTCCCTTTTTTCCCCCTGGTGTCCACCGCGCTGTCACTGCCCTGGTTGAAAAGGCAAAAGCAGCCCTTTAATCAATTGGCTGGACAACTCACGATGCCCCAGACTACAGTTCCCATCATCCTCAACCAAGCCAGCTGTTAGTGAAGGATGTTGAGAGTTGTATTCCAGCTACACCCACGTCCTAATATTGCCTTTCCTTGTCTAGCTAGCTGGAGGATTCTGCTACCAGAGGACTGATTTCATCCCCACTCATAGTCATGAGTCAGCTTGAGAAAGAGGCAGGCCATCATGTCTTTTATTTTCAGATGTACAGAACGCCTGTGACTTTTTCTTCGTTGGCTTTCAGACTGGTGGCCTTCCTGGATGATTCTTTGATACACGTTCTCCTGTATGAGACAAGCAGCCTTGTAGAAGAAAGCACATTTCTTAATTGTGGCTTCCCTCAATAAACAAAATAAGATTATGTGGAGAGCTGGAGAAAAACTGTTCCAGTGACAGTGCAGGGGGTGGGTTGGTGGGAAATCACACACAACAAATGGAGCACGTGAGCAGCACTAGGTACCGTGTTTCCCCAAAAATAAGACAGTGTCTTATATTAATTTTTGCTCCCAAAGATGTGCTAGGTCTTATTTTCAGGGGATGTCTTATTTTTCCATGAAGAAGAATACAGTACACATTCATTGTTATCTTATTATCGGGGAGGCCTTATTTTCGGGGGGATGCCTTATATTTCAGTGACAGGCAAAACTGTAAGTAGGTCTTATTTTCGGGGGATGTCTTATTTTTGGGGAAACAGGGTAGGTAGGTATGTATTTGCAGCAAGGACTTTGAAAAGTAAAGTCAAGGCGCTGCAAGAAGAGAACTTTGTAAAAAGAATACCAGCCATTGTCTATAGAAAATGGAGGAAGGTGTTGAATTGTTTTGTGAAAGAAAAAGTTTTAAGAACCCCTAGACATGTTTTAAACCGAAACATTTGTGAAAGGATAGGCGAAAGGAAGTACAGTACAGTGGTACCTTGTATAAAGGAATTAGTTAGTTCCAAATGAAATTATGTTAAGCAAATTTTCCTTTATACAAATTCCCATAGGAATGCATTGAAAACAGAGTGATCCCATTTTTATGTTGTACGGATTTTCCCCATAGGCGATTATGTTAAGCAAATTTCCCCTATCTCCAGAATTTTTATGTTGTACAAATGTTATGTTATACAAGCTGTCTGTTATACAAGGGTCCACTGTATATGTTTGAGAGCAAATGGTGCAATGCTATCATTATTAGAGATGTAAAATTTCTGGAAACTTGGCAAAGCAATGGGGAAAACTTGTTTCTCTCCCAATTTTTTCCATTTTCTCTCTCAATGGCTTCAAAATTTACAGAAATGTTTACCTCTCTAATCATCACCACCATAATTTTCTTCCTCTTTGAACTGCAGAGCTAGACAGTGACTCTATGGATCATCTAGTCCAGCTCATGCAATCCTATAGAAAAATAATAGGCTAGCTTTGGTTATGTTACTGCATTTTCTTGAGTACAAGCAAGTACCAAAGCACTGAAGTCTTGAAGTACTGAGTGTGCTTGTAGCAAAATTGGATCCCGGAGGGCAGGCTGATTGTACCTTAAGGAAGAAATGGATATCTATGGTACTCATAAGCTCTGTTAAGGAGCATAGGTGTGAAATTTGGTTAGTTCCTAGCTGTGAAATCAAACATGTGATAGTGAGGGGTGAAACCTAGAAATTTAAAGAGAAGGATGCCATGCATAGAGTATTGTGTTCTTGTGCTGTATTGTTACAGTTGTGACTGACTCTTCGTGACCCCATGTCCATGGAGTTTTCTTGGCAGGAATACTGGAGTGGTTTTCCCGTTCCTACTCCAGGTGCCTACAGCACCTGTTCTTAATGGATCTCAGTTTTTAATTTGCTGTCTGTTCAGAGCTCTTCTGAAATGTTCTGCCACAAGAGGGAGTCTTGGGAGGGGAAACAATAAATATGAAGCCATGAGGTTCTCTCCAATAGTTGACAGGGAAGATAAGTGACAGGATTATTTCCTGGCATGACTAGTCAAATGTGTGAATTAATCCCATAGAAACTGGCAAAATGGCCACCCATGGTGGCTTGTGCGGGTTTCATAATTACGTTGGTAGAGAGGAGTATCTCCAAGCAAGCCAGAATGTTCAGTTCTACTTTTGCACAACTATCAGGTTGTGCCACACATAATCTCACAAGTGTAAGCCTCCCTTTCTTTAGATATGTGTCCCCTTTGTGGGATTCAGGGTTTTAAAAACTTGTTGTTGATGTGCCGGGCTGTTAATATCTCAAATGTGATATCAAATAGCTGTAACCATCTTCCATCTTTGCAGGTAGTAAAAGTCAAGTGAAAGCAGGCGGAGACACACAGAGATAGATGTGCTAATGTCAGACATTTTGCTTATCCAGTATACTTTTCTCATTCATTGTATTTGCCCACCCTGGAGTCTCAAAAGCCACAACTGTCTTGTGTGGAAAGAATCATTACAGGAAATAAGGGAAAATAACGGTCCCACTACACATGATAAAGTTTCATGCATTTTATCTTTATACTTTTATAGTGCTACCCTGTTTCCTGTCCCTTAGCCAGTTGCTGATCCAGGACAAGACCTGTCCCTTTATTCCATGACTGGCAAGTTTATTCAAGAGCCTTTGATGTGGGACCTTGTCAAAAGTCTTCTGAAAGTCCAGATAAACAATGTCAACTGGATCTCCCTTATCCACATGCTTGTTGACACTCTCAAAAAATTCCAACAGATTAGTGAGGCATGATTTGCCCTTGCAAAAGCCATGTTAAACAATTTCTTCCTTGGCCTTTTAGTGCAGGATATTACAGTTAATGTGTATGTATGACAAACAGGTCCTTTGTGAGGGAGAAAGAAACATTTGCTTTCTAAGAAGGGATGTGACAGAGAGGTCACAGGTTACTTGGTTATTATAAAAGAGGGGATCAGAACTTGAAAAGGCTTAAGAACTACTGGTCTATAAGGTACACAGGATTTGATGGCCTGTAGAATGGACAGGACCTTTCTTTAAAAAGTATATTTGCATCTTTAATTGGTGGAATATAAGACAGAAGGAATTTTTGCTCTCAAAAAGATTAGTTTTATGCATGCAATGAGAAAAAAGTGAAACCCAGAGGCTATAAATGCTATCTTTTTTGGATGAAAAGCTCCCAAATTTTCCATGAAAGGAAACTTTCCAAATTTCTGGGCTAGAGAAAGTAGATGTTCTTTTTTGGGGCCATCTGAGAGATGTAGTCCAAAAAAAGACATTCTGGGAGATGTAGTTCCCCCCCCCCCAAAAAAATACATATTCCAAAATCTGGTGCAAACCTGCATCAGAACCATACAGAACTTCAGAAGTTTAACTGGCTCCTGTAGCTGTACTTTAATTTACCGGGTCACGATGTCATGAGAAGCTTGGCCATGGAATTCTGCCAAATGAGACCTTGTCAAAAGCATGACAAGTCCCATGCATCCCTGAATGGAGAGGTACATGTGGCAAAGAAAAGGGGACGGAAACAACACCTCAGTGGTCACCCCTGGTTCTCAAATTCTGCTTGTTGTCAATGTGTCCCATTCCCTTCTTCCCCCTTATCTGAAATTAGGAGAGAATTTTGAAATAAATGGAAGAGATATTTTAAAAAATCACCACTTCCTTCTTGAGTCTGCTTTTCCCCGTTGGATGGCCAACCCTGGCAATGCAAAAAAAAGAAAACTGGAAAGGTCAGATTGAGGAAACCTTCTCAGTAAGTGAAATAATCTCTCTGCACTGTGTTGCTGACTCCATAGGGAATGTACTGACGAATGGCACTTCGCACTCCTGCCACTAGATGGAGAATGGCATGTTGCGTGATGAGCCTTACCTCACTGGCACTCGTATCGGAACGAGAAGCGAGATGAGGAGATTCCCGAGGCCAGGGAGGGGAATTTCTCATCCCACTTAGATCACAGTTCAGGGGGTGTGGTCGGGACGAACTCCCCTCGTCCCGCAATGGACATGCGGTTAGATTTCTTCATACCGGTCCCAAGTGGGACCGTAAACAGTGATGAGATGGACGTGAAGTATCAGCCAAAGACAGTGAACATGGCACCTTCCAGATGTTTGGCCATGTTGGCTGTGACTGAAGAGGTTTTTAGTCCCACAACAACTAGAGCATCATGCCACCCCCACCCTACTCCCAAAACTCTGGAGTTCACCATGCTCAAGAGACAGCATCCTACATATATATTCTTTCCATGATTTTAGTCCTTAGTGTTTGATGAGAGCAAAACAAGTGTTGCAATACTTGACAAATAATGTAGTGTGGGCTTCTGAATTCTTGTTTCATCTTACCACCTGCGGTGTTTTGTTTTGTTTTGTTTTGTTGCCTTCAATTTTCTTCTTATTACTCCAGCTTCCTGTGGTGTCGAAACAAAAACCCAGCGACAGTAAATTTTAATCAATAAAAAGAGATACTGTAGCTTCTAGTCTGCAGGTGCCGTGGATGTAAGATGAGGAGAGAATCCTACAGGGAAACATTAATCTGTGCTCTGTTGAGGAAATATTTCATGCCACAAGCCAGAAAATTCAATCACTTAATCATGTGTCGAAAAAGTGTAGGGTGACAATCATAGTCCTTGGCAGTGTTCCCTAACAAGCAAATGGAGTGACAGCATTGCATTTCTAAGTTTGCCAAGGAAAATGTAACTAATTTAGAACAGTAACTTTTTAATTGAAAATGGCTCATTGGGCCAGTCTTCAGCTGTGCATCCTTGTGGAAGGCACCTGAAGACACACAACCCACAGATGGCTAAATAAATAAATACGGTGGTATCTTGTATAAAGGAATTAATTAATTCCAAATGAAATTATGTTAAGCAAATTTTCCTTCATACGAATTTCCCATAGGAATGCATTGAAAACAGAGTAATCCCTAATCATGACCGTTTTTATGTTGTATGGATTCACCCCGTAGGCGATTCTGCTAAGCAAATTTCCCTTACCTCTGGAATTTTTTATGTTGTATAGATTTTATGTTATACAAACCATTTGTTATACAAGGGTCCATTGTAAATAAAAACCTATGTCAATGTGGCATGCTAATGGAAAAGTTACTTTTGAAGAGCTATGAAAAAGTTTGTGCAAAGCTGCCATGGCTTTTGCAGGTGTGTTGCTTTAGGATAAAAATGGAGAGCTTGTTGCATAAAGCACTCTTTCCCAACCTTGGTCCCCAGATGCTCTTGGACAAAAACTACCAGAAGCCTTTGCCATTAGCTGTCCTGGCCAGAATTTCTGGGAGTTTTAGACCAATAACATCTGGAGTCCTGAATCTGAGAACCGCTGGAACTCAAGTAGGATCCTTTTATTAATGAATGGCAAAAATTTCTTACCCAAATATGCACTAATACTTGAAAACAGTTTTTTTTCACATTATTATAGATTTTGGGAGGTTTGGGCTTCCTTAATTAAGGTCAGGTATTGTTTATTTGTCTTCATTAAGAGAGTTTGTTTACATTATGGGCTTTCATTGATTTATAGACTCAGTTGATTTACCATTATTAGAGGATGATGAATAAAAATAAGTAAAAAAGAAAAAGGAAAGGGAGAAATTTAAGCTTTTTTAAAAAATTACCTGCTGCTTTGTCTTCCTCTAAGAAATATTTACAGAAACACTCCAACACACACACACACACACACACACACACACACACACACACACACACACACACACACACAAAAGGAGACAGTAATAAAGCGGCTTATGAAGTCTCCCTGCTCTACAAAGTTGGGAGGATAAAATTTCTGGCAATCCTGAGGATATCTGCATTTCTAAAATTCCCTTCCTCTTTATGATTGTACAGACTCACTGATCTGAATGGACAGGCTCAGGAGGCAGACTCTGAGAACAGACACACCTTGGTGTGTGAAAGGTTTGAAAAAAGAAAGGGGTCCTGTAGGTTGAATCAACACACCATAAAAGGAAGTAGAGAAGGTATCTGTACCTTTTGTCAAGGAAAGGATGGTCTCGTCCTTTGCTGGTTGTATGGAGTAGATAATTTCGGCACACAAAGCCCATTTTGCCAGCACAGCACAGTAATAAGGGGATATTGTGTGTGTGTGTGTGTGTGTGTGTGTGTGTGTGTGTGTGTGTGTGTGTGTGTGTGTGTGTGTGTGGTGTCATTATAGTTGTGTCCGACCCTTTGTGACTCCGTGTCCATGGAGTTTTTCTTGGCAGGAATACTGGAGTGGCTTGCCAGTTCCTACTCCAGGGGTGCCGACAGCACCTGGGATTTCCTGGTGGTCTCCCATCCAAGTACTAACCAGGGCCAACCCTGCTTAGCTTCCAAAATCAGGCGAGATCGGATGCGCTTAGGGCATCTAGGCAGTTCAAGGGGATATTACCCAAAGCTTAAAGGACAGGGAACCCAACAGCAGCACAAAAGAGGCTACTATCATCCTTGCCAATTAAAAGTCCCTCTACTTTGACCCTGAGTGCTCTGACTCCATGACTGCACTTTCAACAGCAACAAACAAAACGCAAATGATTAGACTTCACAGGACTTTGGAGACTAGCTGAGAACATAGCCAGCCTGGCAAGGTCTGCTTTCTTTACCCAGTGTCTTGAGTGTTTCCAGGACATGTTTTTTAATACCTCCTGCGCCGTTTGGGAACTTTCTGGCCACTGAATTGATATCAGGCCTCCAACTAATAGTAACATATAAAAAATAAAATAAGTTGATCTCTCCTTCTCCCACCAAGTATCCAGATATGTGTTGATTTAGTAACAGCTGCATGTGAGTACTGTGACATTTGGAATATATTTTACATCCTAGGTTTTTTTAAAAAACCAAACAAGTTTCTGGACCTGATGGTTAGAATCTGAGAAGAAGTTGTGAGCACCAGCATACCTTGGCATTTAGAATGTTGTACCAAAATGTGGGGAATCTCTTCACATGTCCCTCAGCCATGTACCTCTCTGGGCGACAATGGTCTACTCCAGGCATGTCCAAACTTCAGCCTTCCAGATGTTTTGGACCACAACTCCCAGAGTCCTTTGTCATTCTCAATCTAAGCTTAGAATTCTAGGAATTGTGGTCCAAAACATCAGGAGGGCCAAAGTTTAGACATGCCTGGTCTACTCATTCCCAAGTGACCTCAGTCACAGGTCGTTTGTGAGGATAAAGTAGGGCTGAGGAAGGCTATCCACACTGCCCTGAACTCACTGGAGGAAAGGCAAGTTATAAATGTAAGTACATAATATGATCAAAATCCAATTGAAGAGAAAATATGTGTATAAGGATAATTGTGCAAGTGCTTTCATTGCTTCACGGACTTTTGGTTGTGCACCTGGTCAAACAAGTGTTATACATTAAGTTGTGCAACTGTAGGTACACAAGGATGCAGTAAAATGATTAGGGGATCTTACTGAAGAGCTTGACAACTTTCCTGGCGTAGTCAAGTAAGTGACTATGATTCTGCCATAAGCCTGTGAGGGGTTCACTAACTGGTGCTGTGGGTGGGTTGTCTGAGGTCATAGCTCCTGGGCCCCTCGTAGGCAAGGAGGAGGGAACAACGTGTGCCTGTGAGAGAGTTGGCTGATGAAGGCCTCATGCAAGGGGAAGAAGGCAAGATGGAGGTGGGGATAAAGGAGGAAGATCAAGAGGGATGCCTTCAGGAAAATGGAGGAAAAGAGTGAGACTTCAGAGGAAGGGGATGTGTGAGGAAAGGCTGAGGCTTTGGATCCCCATTTCTGTGCTTCTGCGAGCATGGAGAGTGAGTGGGAAGGGAAGCCCCAGGTGGAAGTCTCCAAGACTCACCCATTGGGCAGAGGAAGGAGCCAAGGGACCCCAAGGCTCAGACTCCCAAGAGTCTACTGGACCTCTAAAACAACCTTGGTGGCCATATTGTCCAATAAGAGCAGCAGTGCCCATTCAAGCCCAGCTATTGGCACTGCCAACAAAAGTGCCAGCATGAGAGACTGAGGAGGCTCCATGAAGACCAGAGGAGCCAGGTCCAGTAGCCCCCATCTGCCTGTACTGGCCATGCTGGAAAAGTCTGCAACCTGGCATGGGACCTATCCTCCCCTCCCACTTTCAGAGACCAAGAGTCTCAGGGGACCTTTAACAGGAGACCCTCTTGAAAGGGCATTCCCCTAGGGAAGGTGATTGTAGGAAACTTAGCCCTCTAGGCGGCTCCTAAAGGGAATTAAGGGCCTGTTGGTTGCAATAAAGCCTTTTATTGGTTGTTGTGGGTTTTTCGGGCTATTTGGCCATGTCCTGGAAGTTTTTCTTCGGCGGCTACCGCACTTCCTTGAGCAGCCACTTTTTGTTTTGCATCGCCCTATCTCCTCCCACGGTCACGTGGTCGCTACAGCGGTTCAGCAGTCCACACTTCGGTGGTTGCTTAGCAATCGGCTTCCCCGTCTGCACTTTGCTGAACTGCTTTATACTTCAATTTTCAGTGACCACAATGTGAAAGTGCAGCATCAGCAAAGTCAGCGGACATGTTTACATTGCGGCAGGCTTTTTTTTTTTTTTTGGCGTGTTCTATGACAGGGAAACGGCAGAAACTGGGGGAAACCGGAAAAAAAGCAGTGTAGCATGTCCACAAATTCAACCAAATCTCTTTAAAATGGGGTGCAGGAATCAGTTTTAAAAGACACCACCCCCAGTGGTCTTCTCAAGAAAAACCGACACAGCGGCCAAAAATGGGCGTGGCCAAGGGGGCTGTTCAGAAACAGCGATTTGAAAAGCGGACAGTGATTTTTAAGGCAATTTGCCTTTAAGGAAAAGGCGTTTCAAATCTAAAGTGCGGTAGAGCTGACGTTTCCCCAGACTCTGTGAGAACTCCTTTTATTGCTTATTCTCATGACTTAGTGCCTAGACTTGGGTGCTGCTGTCACAACCAGAATTGGATCCATCAGTGTTCACAGAACCTGAAATATGAAAAGATTTTTAATGGCAAAGACCTGGATTCCAGTGGTGATGGCTCAGAACATGGCATATTTTACTTTTGAACCCAATGTCAGACTGCTTGAGAATTCAGTTGTACCTGTTTCACTGGGGCTGACCACAACATCTCTAGAAATGAAGGACAGCTTAACGGGTAGAATGCTGTGTTCTCATTTGAGTTTTAAATCCTTTTTGAAAATGGAGGACTTTCCCCTCTCCTTCTCTTTCTGAGACTGTTTTCACTCCCGTGATCTATTTGCGGTCAAATGGATTCCTGGCAACCAAAGTTATTATACTCCTGGGTTTACCTAATACACATCAATCCTAGTATAAATCGCAGAGTTTTCCTGTTTGACAACTACACCAAATTCATACCAAAAATAATATACACAACAACAACAAATGAACTATTGTAAATAAGTAATAACAGGGAATTACAAACTGCACCCTACAGTCTCATCATAAATATGTTGGGATGTGGGAGGGAAGGCATTTATGAGGGATGGCCAACACCCTGTGAATCGTAGCATTTTTCCAAGCTGGAAAGTAATTTATTATTTACCAGCTACCCCCCCCCGTTTTTGAACTACGAAATACTTGTTGTTTGCATGCAGGAATGTAATTGTATCTCTAATCCCTTTGTAGTGTAGACCAGTTAAAAGAACTGGAGGGGGGAGGGGGGAGAATGAAATGGGAAGGGGAGAAAAACCCAAAGGAAATCAAAGCTACAAGAAAGTAGCTACCCCTTTGCATGCAAATCAGCTACAATATTTCACAATCATTAACTGACAGATAGAGATGAACTCCATAGAACATGTAATTATTATCCTACAATGTACAGAGGGAGGGAGGGAGAAAGGGAGGGAGGGAAGGAGCTGCAGTGGCTCACATTACAGTAGATGACAGCCCTGGAAAGACTCATCCATCGTTCAGCCCATTTCACACTTTTTGAGTGAAATCAGATATAAAATTCTGTGATGCAAGAGGGGGCAGATAGAAGAGGGGCCCATAAATGCCTAGCCATGAGTGATGGAACATGCCACATGCTGCAAAAAAAGATTTCCTTAAACAGATCAGATTTTCTGTATTTAGGAATGGGATTTTCTGAAAAAAAAAGACTCTTAATCCTCTCAAGGACGCCACCTCCAGACCAAATTATGTGACCATGGGAGCTCCCAAACCACCAGAAGGGGGAGCAGCTTCCTCACATGGAGGTGAGGGGGCTGTTTCACCTCCAGCCAGTTTAAACTGCCTAGAGTGGCTTTGCTGCCAGATGGGCAGTATAAAAATACAAGGAAGGAAGGAAGGAAGGAAGGAAGGAAGGAAGGAAGGAAGGAAGGAAGGAAGGAAGGAAGGAAGGAAGGAAGGAAGGAAGGAAGGAAGTATTGGCAGTCCCAGTAATACAGCCTGTTGGGGTGCAGGTGTCCTGCCGAATTGTAGGGCTAGGAGTCCTTAAATTCCAAATATCCTATCATGTCAGAGGACTCAGAAATGCTTTTCTGTGAACCAGAAGTGACTTCCAGTTCACTTCTGGTTCACAGAAAAGGAAGGGTAAAGCCAACATTTTACATTCTGGAAGGGTCATAGAATCATAGAGTTGAAAGAGACCTCAAGGGCCATCTAGTCCAACCCCCTGCCATGCAGGAACCCCCATCACAGTGCTCCTGACATATGGCCATTCAGCCTCTGCTTAAAAACCTCCAAAGAAGGAGATTCCACCATCCACCATGGCAGCATATTCCACTGCCAAACAGCTCTAACTGTCTCATGAAGCTCTTCCTAATGTTTAAATTGAATCTCTTTTCCTGTAGTTTGAAACCGTTGCCCCGAGTCCCTAGTCTCTGAAGCCATGGAAAACAAACCTGTCCCTTCTTCAGTGGGACATCCCTTCATACATTTAAACATAGCTATCATATCCCCTCTCAGTCTTCTTTTTGTAAGGCTAAATCAGGGGTCCTCAAAGTTTTCAACCAGCGGGCCGGTCCACCACCACCCAGACACCACTGGGGGCCGGATCCCAGTCCAAAAGCAGCTGCGGAGGCTGGCTTGCTCACAAAACAGGGGGTAGGTGGGGGGGTTGCAATTGGTTCCAGGGGCCGGATTCAGGACCTTGGTGGGCCGCATCCGGCCCCGGGGCCTTAGGTTGAGGACCCCTGGGCTAAATATTCCCAGCTCCCTAAACCTCTCCTCGTAAGACATTTCTTCCAGACCCTCAATCATCTTGGGCGCCCTCCTCTGGACGCGTTCAAGATTGTCAACATCCTTTTTAAATTGAGGTGCACAGAACTGGACACAATACTCCAGGTGGGGTCTGACCAGAGCAGAATAGAGTGGTATTATCACTTCCCTTGATCTAGACACGATGCTTCTGTTGATGCAACCAAGAATAACATTGGCTTTTTTTAGCTGCCGCACCACACTGCTGACTCATGTTCAGTTTGTGGTCCACCAAGACTCCCAGATCCCTTTCACAGTTACTATTTTCCAGCCAGGTGTCTCCCATCCTATAAGGCCTGCATTTGCCACATTAGCTTTCTTCCTTTTCCAAATTTGTCAGTTTGGAAGTAGCAGGGCTTTGTTTGCATGCTTGATGGCTCAGGCGTGTAACACAGTAAGATTTGCATGGGACAAAAGCAAAAATGTTCTGTTTGTATACTGCCCCATGTGACTTCAAGTAGTCTCTGGGCAGTTTAAAGTTTTTAATTACAGTATGCAGGCTACGCATTGCCTCCCCCCACCCCAGCAAGCTGGCAAAACCAGCCTTTGCCTTAATATGTGATCTGATTCTGGGAAACAGCCAGCAGCCCATTTCCTTCAGGGTTTTCTAGGCAGAAAAAAACTTACAAGTGGTTTACCATTCCCTTCTCCTGGGGACCAGCTTGCCCAAGGCCACACAGGCTAGTTCTTCTGGGATGCACAGTGGGGAATTGAACTCCTAGCCTCTGGACTTGCAACCTGATTCCTTACTTGTTTAATAAGATTCCCCGTGCAACTGCCTTGGCAGTATCCCATACAGTACACATTGGCATGTCAGGAGATATGTTTTCCTTGAAATAAAAACTCATTTCTTCTTTAAGTTGTATAACTAATTTTTTATCTTTAAGTAGAGAGCTATTGAGTTTCCATTGGGGGTTTTTCCTCCGAAGTCCTATCTTGGTTAAAATGGGATTGTGATCAGCAAATGTATTTGGTAAAATTTCTATTTCTTTAAGTTCCTTCATAATACTAGTTGATATCCAACACATATCTATCCTTGACCATGATCTGTGTCTATGTGAATAAAAAGTGAAGTCTCTACCGGTGGGGTTTCTAGTTCTCCATGCATCTACTAAACCTAATTCTTCTGCTATTTGTAGAAAACTTTGAGGGATTAACTGTCTCCTACCTTCTCTTCCCTTCTCCTTTTCTGATTTTGTATCTATTTTTTTTTCCACCACTGCATTGAAATCTCCAACTATAATACTTGTTGAGGTATGCAGTTATCTTGGATAGGTTCGGTTTAATTATATTATATAGAATTGAATGGCAGCCATCAGTTGTGATCAAATGCTGAGAGCTACAAGTTTGAATTGGGAGGAAAGCAATATCAAACCTAGATAGCATCCTAAAGAGCAGAGACATCACTTTGCCAACTAAGGTCAGGATGGTTAAAGCTATGGTTTTTCCAGTAGTGATGTATGGAAGTGAGAGCTGGACTATAAAGAAGGCTGATCGCCGCAGAATTGATGCTTTTGAACTGTGGTGCTGGAGGAGAGTCTTGAGAGTCCCCTGGACTGCAAGGAGATCAAACCTATCCATTCTGAAATAAATCAACCCAGAATGTTCACTGGAAGGACAGATTTTGAAGCTGAGGCTCCAGTACTTTGGCCACCTCATGAGAAGAGAGGACTCCCTGGAAAAGTCCCTGATGTTGGGAAAAATTGAAGGCAAAAGGAAAAGAGGACGACAGAGAATTAGATGGTTGGACAGTGTCATCGATGCAACCAAAATGAATTTGACAAAACTCCGGGAGGCAGTGGAAGATAGGAAGGCCTGGCGAGCTCTGGTCCAGGGGGTCACGAAGAGTCGGACACGACTGAACAACAACAAGTTTGAAATCGTATATACTGCGACTGCAAAATGCGGATGGTAGAATGTAAAATGCTGGCTAAAGATTAGATATAATATTTTGATATTATCTGAATAATTGGAGATATCTGCCATTAATGTTCATAGAAGAGAATTCAGAGAATTTATGGGGGAGTGGAATGATTAATGTAAGCTCTAGAGAGCAACTGACTCAATGTATCTCAGTTAGAGAAAATATCTTCAATACATTGACAAGTCAGAAAGTGTGACACCTGAACAACCTTGTACAAACCCTGCATATCTTTCTAGATTTTTGGGGTGGGGTGAATGACAGCTGGCATTTACCACAGAGAAAGGTTAATTTCAGAACCTGAAATTCTGGAATTCCTGCAATAATTCCAGGCAACATCAGTTTGCCTATTTCGATAAGCTTTATTTATCTACAATGCTTCAATATTCCATATATGCACAAAATATGCAGAAATATCTTTCCAGGTTATTGAAGGTCTTGCAGCCAGATAACTTTCTCCACATAGGAGGGAGTACAAACTTGTCCCTCACCTCAGGCACCAAAATCTCTGGTTCATGCTAAAATATCGAATAGGTGACAATTCTGTGATTGGGGGAGATTTCATCATTTTTTCATCTTATCTTTTGGTTCATCAGCTCAGCCAGTAAGGGGAAAAGAGCCACACATAGTTCTTACACCCCTCTCTTCCCTTGTGCGGTATTTCTTCTCTTCCATTCCATCACGTTCCATCTGTCACTGAGGCCATGGCCTGATACAGAGCAGGGAGCAGTAGAAGGGTGCCTTTTGTATGTATTTACTTCTCCAGATGGCTTTGTGAATGATCAGAATATAGTATGATTAAACCAGCAGAAGTGCCCGGCTTCCTAAGGGACAGAAACCACTTACCATATTCCCCACATTCTCATTTTGCTCACTCTGCACCCCTACCACCACCCTCACCCACAGGTTTGCTTAGGACAGTGGTTCTCAACCTGTGGGTTTCCAGATGTTCCTGGACTGCAACTCCCAGAAATCCCTTCCAGCACAGCGAGTGGTGGAGGCTTCTGGGAGTTGCAGTCCAGGAACATCTACGGACCCACAGATTGAGGACCACTAGCTTAGGACCAGCCATGTGATGCATGGATCCCAGTTTCAACCACTCTGTACCTCTGGGATCCGCAGCCTGATACAGGTGCCTCTGCCTAATGGTAGAGCTGGCAGTATCACAACAGTACTGTTCTTTTAATTCTACCACAGCTATCATCCACTTGTGCTGCACTGTTTGCTTCTGTATGTGAGTGGCTGGGAGAGTGAAACTTAGAAGGTAAGGGTAGAAGACAATGTGAGACTGTTACTGCCTTTGACAGTTTGTTGTCTTGGGTTGGGCATTTGATTACCCACTGTGTTCCCTTAGGAGAAGAGGTTGGCGGGGCTGCAGAGTCCCCGTGTGCCCCCAAAAGAACAGAATGGTAAACTACTACTGAGTTTGCCAAGAAAACCTTGGAAAAGGTTACCATGCATTAGAATCTGCATGATGGCATATAATTATTATTAACTGCACTGCAGAGTTTATATCCCTTAGATACTCTTTTAACTGTCATGTGTGCACAGTATGGGATATGCACTTTCCTCAGGATCTTGGAATACTATGGTGGACAGAGCTAGTGCGCTCCTCTGTAATATAGCAGAAAATCCCAATGACTGCCCCTAACGACAAATCCCAGGATTCCATAAGATGGACTGATGGTTGTTAATAGAGATGGGCACGACCAGGAAAAATGACATTTCGAGTTGTTGTTTGTCGGGACGGGTCCGTTTCGGGTCGTTTCCGTTTGTCGAGGAAATTTTCAAAAATTTGTCGTTTCCGTTTGTCGTTTGTGTTTGTGTTGGGGTTGGGGTTGGGGTTGGGGTTGGGGTAAGTGGGCTCTGTGAGGCATCTCTCTGGGTGCCTCTCTGACGTCTGACCCACTAAGAAGGGAAGCAAGGGAAGCGTTTCGCAGAGCCGCCGCGTACCATACATTTACATTACATTATGTTAGGGTGGGGTGGCAGAGGCATCTCTCTGGGTGCCTCTGACTCAGTAAGAAGGGAAGCATAGTAGCGTACTGCCGTACAGGTTAGGGAATGGGATAGGGGATAGTGGGCTCTGCGAGGCACCTCTCTGGGGGCCTCACTTTGACTCACTAAGAAGGGGAGCGTACTAGCGTACTGACGTACAGGTTAGAGAATGGGTTAGGGTTAGGGGATAGTGGCCTGTGGGAGGCACCTCTCTGGGTGCCTGGGACCCACTAAGAAGGAAAGTGTACTTGCGTACGGATCTGGGTTAGGGTTGGGGTTAGGGTAAGGGCTAGGCTTAGGGTTATGGTTAAGGTTAGGGTGGGTTAGTGCGCTGCACCTCTGGGTGCCTCTGACCCACTAAGAAGGACAGTGTATTGGTGTATGGATTAGGGTTGGGTTAGGGTTAGGGTTAGGGTTTGTGGGCCTTTTAATGCCCTCTCTGGCAAACCCAGAAGTCTCAGTCAAAACCTGGCCATGCGATTGGTGGAATGGGTCCAAAAAATTGCATGGTCCCATCCCATGGCCAGCCCATCATTGCGCATGCGCAGGTGTAAAAAAATAAAAATAAAAATAAAAATAAAATAAAATCAATGGAGACGTTTTGTTGCAAGAAAAACCCACTGCTGCTACTATAAAAATTCAGGCAGTTAAAATACCTAATTTTCAAATGTTTCTGTGGTGCTTTGGTGGGTTTTTGGACCATGATTTAAAAATAAATATTGCAGTCGCCATTTTGGATCCCCCCCACCGCATGACAAATGGAGACGACGAGGATGCCCCCCCAGCCTGGTACCAGCAGCCCAGGACAGGAGAGCGGGGGAAGGCCGGGGACCCCTCCAGAAACCACCCCTCTCTGGTAGGTGCCCTCACTGAGGCAGGCATATTTTCGCCTGCTTTTATGGCCGGGAATTGGTTTTTTTTTAATTTTTAAAACTTTTTT
This sequence comes from Phrynocephalus forsythii, assembly GCA_029282475.1. NCBI lineage: Eukaryota > Metazoa > Chordata > Lepidosauria > Squamata > Agamidae > Phrynocephalus > Phrynocephalus forsythii. Next base: position 18,983,340 of record JAPFRF010000004.1, read on the forward strand.
TCTGTGCTGCTTGCTTGGCATCGCGCTATTGCCGCGATGCCATGAACGACAACGACAAATCAGACCCAATTTATTTTTATCAGGTCGGGTTCGAGCTGGAGTGGAGTAATTGTCCTTACCGTTCCTTGTTAGGTAACGGAAATGACGAACGGAAACGGAAACGAGGATTTCACCGAGTCTTGCCCATGTCTAGTTATTAAAATTGCATCAAATGACTGTAGTTGTGTACTGGAAATACAGTAATACCTTGGATAACGAATGCCCCTGATAACAATTTTTTCTCATAATGAATCATAATTTCCAGGTATAGGGCTGCCTCGGATAATGAATTTTCCCTATGGGCTGCCTCAGATAATGAATCACAATTTCTAGGCATAGGTCTGCCTTGGATAACTATTTTTTTCTATGGGCTGCCTCAGATAACGAATTTTCCTATGGGCTGCCTCGGATAATGAATTTTCCCTATGGGCTGCCTCAGATAACGAATTTCCAGCATGCATCAGTAAAAAAGAGTTATCCTGGGCTGCATCATATCTGTACCTTTAAACTGCCCTTTATAAAGAGTTTTGAGCAAAAACAACAACAACAGGTGTCTGTGTCATTTTCCTAGGCTTAGGAATGAATTAATTGGTATCCCATTCTTTCTTATGGGAAACCACATTTCAGATAATGAATTTTTTCAGATAACAAATTGCCACGGAGAACAAATTAAATTTGTTATCCGAGATACCACTGTACAGCAAAATGAGAGACTCAAGGAAGAAGAAGTGATGGTTATTCAGATGAGCATTCATGCTAGAGAACAGCAGAAACAGAACAAAGAAAACATGAGAGAGAGAGAGAGAGAGAGAGAGAGAGAGAGAGAGATTTTATTTCATGGCCTTCTTTTAAACTTGGTCACTGATGACGCTGGATTTCTCAGGGTACTCCAGTAGAATGAAAAGGACCCTGACACCTTGTGGGACCCTGGAAGGGTGATAAGGCATCAGGCTACAATTTCCTATACCTGCAAGAGTAAACTATGAAATCCAAACAGCAAAGGAGGCCAAAACATTGGATGAATGGACAACAAACATCAGGTTAGTTTAAAGATCAATTAAATGTCAGGCCATACACACAGAAATGCCAATCCTTGACATGGGATGTGTTGGCATGGAGAATTAATTATAATGGCATGTTGTTGAGTCAATTCCAATATAAGGTGTGCCTTCTCCAAGTTTTCTAGGCATAGAGTACTCAAAAGCAGTTTACCACCCCCTTCTTCTTGGGGTTCACTAGAACACGGCAGCCTGCCCAAGGCTACACAGGGTGGGTCTTTTTCTAGGAAGCACAGTGAGTGATCCAACTCCCAACCTAAAAGCTATCCAGCTAGCATGACATTCATTACCCCAGATAAATAAGCAGCTAACTGCCCTACAGTGCATAAATGTGTAGCCACAGATTTAGAATGCTCTGTATAACTCTGGATGCTTCCTTATATGATGAACTGATGATGGTGAAGGAAAAAGAGCCATGGAGAATTGTAATTATGAAGGAACTGCAACATGTCCTAGGAGAAGACTGAAGGACTATAGGATTTTTAATTTGAGGCTGGGGAAAAGAGGATCAAGGGCTAAGCACAACTGTGTTAAAGGAATTATCACATGGGTAATTTACAGCAGTCTTTAATGGGATCAGGACTGTGACACTGATGATAGTGAGGGTTTTCAACCTTCGCCCATTCATAATTATTTGACGAAGGCAATGCCTCTGTAGGTGTTATTTGCTGCGGGAAGAAAACAAATGTGTACTGAAGCAACAGTAGTAGTAGCCGTTGTTGGGGGGTTAGCAATGTGTGTGGGCATGGTTTTTGTTAGGAGTAGAACACAATAGATCAGCTACCCATTTCCGAGCCCCCATCAAAATCAGAAGGTTTTACCAATATTAAATTATGATATTTGTTTTGGTTGCACGTTGCATTTTAATTTCCTTGTTATTGTTTCCTGCTGAACATGTTTGTAGCCTTGGTCTATTAGAAATTATTCATTCAGTATGGCTGGAACGCATGTAGCAGGGTGTCTGATAAGTACTGTTTCTTTTTTCTTTGTTAAATAAATACAAAAGAATAAAATTTTGAACACAAGAAATGGTTCATTTACAGCCAAAACGGAATCTGGGGTTTGGGTGGAGGGATGAGGTTGGAAAGGGAGATAGTCCAGAGTTCTGCCTTGTTCTAGTCAGTTCTGGTTCTCAACCTGTGGGTCCCCAGATGTGCTTAGACTGCAACTCCCAGAAGCCCCCTCCAGCACAGCGATTGGTGGAGGCTTCTGGGAATTGCAGTCCAGGAACATCTGGGGACTCACAGGTTGAGAACCACTGTGTTAGACAGAGAATGTTACTTCACATCCTCCTATCGCCCCTTTTCTGTCCCGCTTGGGACCGGTACGAAAAAAGCTTACTCCATGTCCATTGTGTGACGAGGGAATCTCATCCCGACCATGCCCCCAGAACTGGGATTTAAGCGGGATGAGCGATTCCCCTCCCTGGCCTTGGAAATCTGCTCATCTCGCTTCACGTTTGGAGACGAGAGCCCGTGAAGTAAACCTTGTCATGGAACGAGTGCCGATTGTAGCTCATTGCCATCTAGTGACAGGAGTGCGAAGTGACATTCGCCAGTAAATTTCCTATGGAGTTAGCAATGCAGTGCAGAGATTTTAAAAGACAAATGCCTCGAAGTTTGCTCCGTAACGCATTGAAGGCAAGGCTGCGGAGAATCGAAACATCAAAAAATGGAAGGTCGGACCTGAAAAAAAAAAAGAGAACGAAGGCAGAGAATTTCACATCTTATCACGAAACAAGGACGTGCGGTAAATCGTCCCAGTATCAATCACGCGCGTGGGTACACGGAAACAGGGACAGTACCGGGACAAGACCATGTGACCGTGAGCGACGTGATCACAAAACTAACATCAACTCGGAATGAGGAAGGACATGAACCGTCCTTGATGGGAAGGAGAGAGGATTTATTAACAGAAAGAGGGTGGCGGGAGAAATGAAGGGGAAACCAATTGGCTGGGAACTAGTTAAAAAGAAACTGCAGAGTAGAAAGCATGGCAAAGGCATGGGAATCTGCCCATATAACATGATACAGGAAAATTCTCCAAATTTCACATGTGAAAGAGCTGCTCAGAAACATTTGTTTAGCCTGGGAAAAGAGGCTGTAACAACAACAAAACTATTTTGTGTAGCCAGGTCATTTGATTGACCAAAAAAGGGACTTTTATATCAGATAGCACCTGACTCACCTTTTATTCCATTGGATCCTGCCCAAGAAGGAATGAAACGGAAACTGATTGTTGTACAAGTTACTCAGCACTGGATCCAGACTGAGGAGAATAGATCCCATATTGTGTATCACTGCTTATCCATTCATCTGGCTAAAATATTTCAAGCTAGTCCCTGTCTGTCAGCCAGGGGGGGCTGGCAGGAGTTGCCCTTGAGAACTGAGTGTGGACAATCCCATTTCTTCTGGTGGATGTGTTGCGTGCTAATGGTTTCATGATTCTGGTTCATTCAGTGACTGTGATTAAGCAACTAGCAGATGGTACATAGTCTGCATTTATGAAAGCAGAACAAAGGAGAATGTAAATATTGGAATGCTTTTGCACATTTTAAAACATCTAATAAGCTTTTCTTACTGATCCCTCCAAATCCATACCTTAATTTCCATTTTGTCAATGACTGTTTAATGATACATCCTAAAAGGTTGGAAGACAAATTATATGGGAGGGGCTTGTTGCAGGCAAAGGATACCCCCCCCTTTCTCAAAAGAAAATGAAAACAAAGGATATTGAATTTGATTGGAAGAATCTGGGATACATTTGAGGGGGAAATTGAGTCCATATGTTTCTTTACTTGCCACAGTAATTTTACACAGGCATATGTGTTTGCAGAGCATAATAATTTCAGTAACTGGGAATGAGGAGATTTAAGAAGGGATCATTCTGTAATTGGACACTATTGCTCCCTCTGAGGCACAGAGGGAAAAGGGCCACAGTTTATAATGCTATTTACCAAGTGGGCCCCGATATCTGACAAGGGAATATCCTCTAGAGATGTTGCCTCCCTCCCCCCCTCTCTCTTGCAGCTCACAGCCATCGAAGGGCACTCTCAATGTCCAAAGAGATTAGGAAGAGTACAGGAGTGGGTGTTGTGGGGGACATGCCAGCTGACTGCAGAATAGTGGCTAGTGATGCCCTCCATTATATCTAAGGTCATGTGTAGAGCACATAGAAAGCCAGACAAATTATTTTGTGACAGGGAGATGCTGGGGTGACTTCGGCAGGGTACCAACCAAGCACCACCTACCCCTTTCCCCGATACTGTATTAAGAACACAGTAGAAACAAGACAAAAGAATTAGGCAGACCAGACAGGTGGAGTGATCCGTAGCTGGGTGACTGTGGACTGGCAAGCTATGACCAGTTCAGCTTCCTGGTTATTACAAAGGCTTTCAGGAGGGATGCCAGTGTAACAGTTAAGTGATAAGTAAAGCAGGTTAGAACATGCTAAGGGGACAGCTATATATAGTTTGCTCCAGCTAGGGAAGGTTGGAAAGGGTTCCCATTGCATTGCATTAGAAATTTGCACTGCAAAGCACATTTATACACCAGATCATCGATGTCATGTCATCAGCATTGTGGCAGCCACGAGCAGAGAGATAAAGGATGAGTCTCATCCCCTACTTTTCAAGCCCATTGTTTTTATCGAAGTTATAACATGCTGACTTTGTCAGACAAGTAGTTTGTGCTACAGGATGTAACAGATGGGGGAGTACTGTCTTCAAAATTTAGAGCCTTTTCACACGACCCTTAAACTCCACGGCAAATGGCTCCCAGCTCCGGAGCTTAAAATTATTTCCCCACCAGCTCCGGAGTTTACAGGTAATTAAGTGCGACCACGCCCACCTAAGCGCGTCCCAATGCACTTTTCATGTACCTGCTCTCGGAGGGTGAAAATCCCCAGATCCGGATGTAATCTGGTGAGTGCCGGGCTCTCCTCGCTTCTGTTTGGTTTTTTTGCCTTCCGCTCCTTTAAGAGAAGGAATCAGGCACGGGCTTTTCGGAGGTGAGCCTGCATTTTTCCTCTCTTTTTTCTCCCTCCCTCACGCAGACAGGAGCAAGGAAGTGCGGAGGGGTGGGGACGCAGGAAGAGCAACGAACCCCCAAGATCTCTGGTCTGAAAAGTGGCCCGGATCCAGGGGTCATGTGAAAACTGCCCACTACCCACACTGAATTATGGGCTGCCCACATATGTGTTAGACAGTATGGAATCTGGCATCATCAACAAAATACCAGCTTCAAAGAGGATAAAGACACTTATCTTAGATTTGTGCGATGTGGAAGAGAGAGAGAAAGAGAGAGAGAGAGAGAGAGAGAGAGACAGACAGACAGACAGACAGACAGACAGACAGACAGACAGAGGATTGCTGTAATGGAAGTCATGGAAGTCTTCTAAATCACAGGTCTGGAACACCAACAGAGTTCACTTTCTAACAGTGGGGCTGTTACCAAGGAAACATACAATTTGGGCTTTGTTTCTCAGATCCTATCTGTGAATAAGACAAGACAACAGTATAAGGACTGAACGAATGGGCTACAGGCTCATGGCATGGAATGGGCTTCCTGTTGAATGGAGTAGGAGAACTATTTGGTTTGTTCCCTGAGCAGCACGGCCAATTGTTTTTTGATGAAAAAGAGACTACAGATTTCTCTTATCCTGGATTCTTCCACTACCAAATGAGTAAAAAGATAGGTAGAAGATTGTGGTGTTGAGTTGACTATGCCTTAGCCAAGCTAGAAGCCTGAAGGAGACAGTGGTGATCCTTCAGGAGCTCAATGTCACCATACATTAAGTCCACATGCTCCTGCAGCATCCTTGTGTTCAGGTACTGGCTGTTCTGTTTGACCACAGTGGAGAGTAAAGCCACTGGGTTTCCATCACCCAAGCACCCAGTTCTCAACATCTCTTCTTCGCCTGAAAGGGAAAAATAAACAATTTGGCGAGAGCGAGCGCCATACATGCCCACTTGGCTCAGCACCCTCGTCTTCTCCTTGAGCTTCCTGGCAGAAGAACTGAAGCTTCTGCTGGTGATTGAAAACCTGAGGCCAGCCTTCTTCAGAATCCAGTCCAATCCCCGGCAGATGGCATGGAGAGACGTGGCCACGAAATCTGAGCCGTCCGTTTTCTTCACTGTGATATAGAAATCCTCAAGGAGCTCATTCAGCCTCCCGGCTAGAATCTGGGTCACAAGAAATGAAACCACTGTGTTAATTCTCGCAGGGGGAACCCAGACACATTTTTAGCGGATCTAAAATGAGATTTCCAGAGATGTATTACTTTTGAGAGCCAGACCAGCCTATCTCAAGAAAAGAGCAGGTTGAACCATATACTATCTTTGCTTGATGGGCTGTTCTTCGTTCATTCCTCAGCAAATGAGGTACAGGAGAGGGTGAAGGACAGTCTCATAAGAACCCGTATGAATGTTGCTGCTGCTGCTGCTGCTGCTCCTCCTCCTCCTCCTCACCATCATCATCACCACCACCATCATCATCATCAAGCCAATTCTGACTTATGGTGCCCCTTTCTGGGTTTTTCTAGGTAGTGAGTAGTTTAGGGTTAGGGTTAGGGTTAGGGTTAGGCTACAGGAACCCCCCCCCCAAGAGACACAGTAAGGAATTGAACTCTCAACCTCTGGCTCCACCGCCAGATACCTTACCCACTGAGCTATCCAGTCAGCTCAGCTCATATTTAAGGGCTACCAAATAGAATTGCAATCCAGGGAAAGAAGCGAACTGCTGAAAATTCCTCCAGTCACCACATCTGAACCGGATTTTAATGTGAGTCAGACTGCCAGTGATCCCTTCTTAGAGTATCTCCTTCTCTGCCCACCCACCCCACCCCTGTGCATGTAAGGTCGTTCATTGGCATATGTCACATTGAACAATTTGCTCTGCACAACAAATTCTCTGCTTTTAGTTTGCTGGAAGCCAAGGGTACGCTTGAGCTTAAATTATAATGACATGAAATTCAATTCTTTTTTTTTAAAGTAAAACAAAACCCATCCATTTAATGAATGTGGGACATTGTGCTTCTGAATCCACAACCCAAAATGCCAGGAAATGGCCTTATATTGCACAATATTATGCCTGCACTGCCATCAGGGGAAAAAAAATGCCAAGCTTTACCTTGAAAAGGGCAGCCTGAATTTTGGCAGCACCAATGGCAGCAATGAAAGAGGTCAGATAGTCTACAGAATACCCTCTTGTGCTCAGTACCATTTGCCAAATAAATAAATAAATAAATAAATAGCCCTGACAGTTGCTTTGTGTTTAGGTAAAAAGCGGTTGACTGGTGAAAAAAAGAAGTCAAGTTCTAGGATTTTCTCTTGCTTGGTGCTTCTTTCTGAATTGTAGTGGGCACAAGAGGGTATCCTGTAGACCATCTTAACTGCTGCCATTGGTGGTATCAACAGTCAGGTTGCCCCTTTGCTATGTACAGCTTGGCATCCTTTTTCCTGTTGGCAATGAGGGCATAATTTCGTGAAGAAATATTGGGGCATTTCCTAATGTTTTGCATGGTGGATTCAGAAGCACCATATCCCACATTCAAAAACTAAAGGTTTGTTAGATTTGTTTTATTTTTTTAAGAATTGACTCTGTCTCTCTGCATACCTGTATCAGCTACAGAGTAGATGAAAAACTATCAGGCTCTTAGCAGTGTGGGAGGGGGATTTATTCCTTTCACCTTTACCACCATGACCACAAGCACGATCAACAACAATAAATGTGGCCCTTCAGGCTTGTGTTGACTTGTGAAGGAAATGCCTCAGGAGCTTCAATGAAAGATTCTTCACTAGCCCTCTGCACCACCCCCAGTACAAATGCCATTTTCTAGGAGGGATCTTTTTTTTAGGTCTGTAATGGGAGAAGAAGGTTTAAATTCTGACTCTACACCTGCCTGCAATCCAGTGAGGATCAGTTCCTGTTCTCCAACTGATACTAGTTGTCTTTTAAGCCAACATACGCATTAAATTCAGATTTGAAAACCCTGCATAAGCCTTCCCTCTTTCTTCTTGCACCTGAGCAGTGGAAACTTCCCATCCTGCCATTCTAGTCAGACCTACTTACCTTTTCTATAAAACTCATAATTAAAAGAAAAGCTATAAGCTGGTTATAATGAGGTGCTGGCAAAAACAGGAGGCAGGCATGAATAATATTGCCTTTGATGCTGAGAGACGGGAAAGTTGCAAAGAACCTTTTCTTTTGCATCCTCTAATCACAAGATTTAATTCCAGCTATCTTATTTCACATCTGTGCATCAGACTTTATTAAGCTACATGGAAACACAGGACCATAGCCAGAAATACGACAATAAAAGGGAGGAAAGATAGACTGAGAGTGAGGCAAATGGGTGCACATTAGAAATACAAGGAGCCGAATGTGTAGAAAGTTATTTAGTTTTAGCAGAATCAGATTTAATACAATACAAAAAAAGAGCACCGAGTGTCGGTTGTTTATCCTAGTATCTTGGACAGAATAGGGAAGATCAGGAACAGCCTTACTACTCACATTATAGTGGTGTTCTGGTGAAAAGTTTCACGTTTCCCCTGAAATACATGTAAGTGAAAGAGGCAGGAGGGTCGGTGTTGGCGCATCCCCAAGAATTAAAAACAGTATTTAGTAAAGAACTTGAGAAGACAATAGCTTAAAATCCATTGTTTGTAGTAGTCCAGGTATGTCCAAACTTCGGCCCTCCTGATGTTTTGGACCACAACTCCCAGAATTCCAAGCCTGCATTTCCAATGGCAAAGGACTGTGGGAATTGTGGTCCAAAACATCTGGACGGCGGACGTTTGGACATGCCTGTAGTAGTCAATCACACTAGGGTAGACCCACGGGATGAACTGGGACTTTGTGAGTGAATAAATAAATGAATGGATGAATGAATGAATGAATGAATGAATGAATGAATAATTTCCCATTGTCACAGTGCTATTCTATATAAACAAGATACATTAGTGGTATTATGGATACCATGCTAGGTAGATGCATTGCTGTTTCACTATATGTCACTTACTTTATTTAACAACAACAAGTAACATTACCATGACCGGCTGAATGACAGCCATGGGAAAAGGTGGGGAAATCCCCACCAAATCCAACAACAGATGGCAGCCTCTCTCCATCCCCAACTTATTTTTGGCTTAGTAACTGCTTGTGGTGGTGGTGGGGAGATGTTGGAAAGGAAATAATTTGTATTCCTGCATGGCACGAAAGGGTGGTCACGACTGTAACAATGCAACACACACACACACACACACACACACACACACACACACACACACACACACACACACACACACACACACACACACACACACACACACATGGGGGTGGACTTAATGGCCTTATAGGCGCCTTTCAACTTTACTATTAGAGAACCACTCTGAAAAATAGTTTGAAATCAGCTTTCCTTGAAGACACACATATCTGCTCCTGAAGAATTCAGTGCCTATCTTTGGGTTACCTCCTCAGACTTTTAGAGCCTGCCAATGGAGTCATCCTCTCTTCCTCATATCCAATGCGCCTCTACAAGGCAGTACAGCCTCAGCAGAGTCTTGGCTGAGGAGAAAAGTGGCGGGAAAAGTGCCCTTCTCCCCAACATTCACCCCAACAATCTCCTCTCCTGCCAGTACTGCTTGCCACTGCCTCCTTACTTGTGAGTAAAGTGGGTAAATCTTATGTGCAAATAAACCAGTGATCCAACGAGCTGTCCTGTTCAAGAGAGAAAAACATTTCCAGTGTGAATAGAACATTTGCTCCAGTGCAAGATAAGAAAGACTGCGCTGGAGGCAAGAACCTCTTAAGCTTGAATCAGACTGCTCCAAATACCCACACCTGGGCAGGTCCTTACTATGCTAAACAAGGTCATCATCAAAGTACTGTATGCCCATTTGAATCAATTGACCATATGGAGGAACTGACTTGCCAACTGATCCTGTTGATTCAGTGGTGCCTACTTTAGTGTGTAGGAGCCTCATGACACAGTGGTTAAATGCCTATATTGCAGCTAAAGCTGTGCTCACGACCTGGGGTTCAATCCCAGATAGCTGGCTCAAGGTTCACTCAGCCTTGCATCCTTCTGAGATCAGTAAAATGAGTACCCAGCTTGCTGCGGGGGGGGTATGTGTAGCCTGCATACTGTAATTAAACTGTAAACCGCTCAGAGACTAGTTGAAGTGGTATGGGGCGGTATATAAGCAGAACACTTTGCTTTACTTGACGAGATCATTTTGCATAATCTTCTCTCAGGCTTAGACAAAACCCACACTAGGCAGATTGCCACATTTATCTATGACTTTTGTTCAACACCCCCAAATATAGTCCGCTCATTCTGGAGCAGTCAACTGGACAAATATAAGGATTTTGTTCTATTATAATACTCCCATATTCCTTCTATTCTTCCCTGGATACTGGTTGGGCATGTACACTTTCCCAATTGTGTATTTTATTCTCTATTGTCCATTGTCTATTTTACTTATTTATTTATTTATTTATGCCAATAAAGGTGTCTGTCTGACTGTCTGTCTGTCTGGCTTTACTTGACTAAGCAACAGGTTTTGGGCTGTTCTCTCAGTAAACCCTTGCTATTCCCACAGCCACAGAAGAACAGGGCTGGATCAAGCCAAAGTCCTGCCCAGTTATTGTGTTGCCACAGCAGCCAACTTCATGCTTATTGGCAGTCCATAAACAGGAACAGGACCCTCCTCCTTAGGCCCCTCAGCAAATGCTACTAAGGTGGTTACTTCACTGAATTTGTCTAGTGTCCTTTTTCTTTTTGGGGAGAGGGGTGTTTAAAAATTCTTTGTCGATATTTCGCTTCTGAAAAGTAAAAAAACGGACAGTTTTGTGAGAGAAACGAATGTTTTGTTGAGTGACAGTCGTTACTACACAGTGTCTTGACTTGGAACAGAAAGTGGGGACAAAGAGTGACAAGGGAAAACCCTAACCCCAGCACCAGGTACAGTATGATCTTGCTTAGCTTCTGTTCTGGGAGCGTGGTTGAGACAGATTTCAGTAGTTGCGTGACTGATGTGAAGTAACATTTTTTTTGTACCGCTCCTAAGCACAACACTAACAGAGACAAAACGGACGTGAAGCAATTGCCTAAGAGGCATTGTCATAGGTAACAGAAATCCTGCTCCCTCCACTTGTGATGGACGGGGCCCTGAAGTGAGAGAGTGCATTCCAGGGCTCACCTTTCCATGCGGAGCTGAGAAGCCTTCGTGAAATATATCAAATGACAAGATTGAACAACAGCAACGACAATGGATTGACCTGTAAGATTATGTGACATGCTTGGGATTCAATTGCTATTTCTAGGAAACCTGACATGCTATGCAATTAAAAGTAAAAACAACCAACAAGACCCACTTTTTTTATTCCACTCGTTTGTGAAAAAACACTACTGTTTCATCTCCACCCCACTTGGAGTACTGTGTCCAGTTCTGTGCGCCTCAATTTAAAAAGGATGTTGACAACCTCGAGCGGGTGCAGAGGAGGGCTACCAGGATGATTGAGGGTCTGGAGGAAATGTCTTATGAGGAATGGCTTAGGGAACTGGGAATGTTTAGCCTCTCTAAAAGAAGACTGAGAGGGGATATGATAGCTATATTTAAATATTTGAAAGGATGTCATATTGAAGAGGGAACAGGTTTGTTTTCCATGGCTTCAGAGACTAGGACTCAGGGCAATGGTTTCAAACTACAGGAAAAGAGATTCCACTTGAACATTAGGAAGAACTTCATGACACTTAGAGTTATTCGGCAGTGGAATATGCTGCCGCGGAGGGTGGTTGAGTCTCCTTCTTTGGAGTTTTTTAAGCAGAGGCTGGATGGCCATCTGTCGGAAATATTGTGATGGGGGTTCCTGCATGGCAGGGGGTTGGACTAGATGGCCCTTGAGGTCTCTTCCAGCTCTATGATTCTATGATTCTAAGTTTCCTGATATGCTAGAACAGTGTCTGGAGGAGCTTTTTTTTTCAGAGGGGCTAATTGAAAGCTTCTTCCTGGAGGCTTTCACCCACAGACATCCCTAGCAAATGGGGAGTGTTATCTTTCACCCAGGCCTCAATGCAAAGCAAAGAATCAACCAGGTTTTCAGGAAAAAGAGGGAGGACCAAGAAGTCAAAAGTAGGGGAAGGGGAGCCCTACACAAAATGAGATGAGGAGAAGGCCGTATGGGTGGAAAAACTACTGATACCATCAGTCCAGAAGCAGGTACTTGAAGGAGAAGAAACGCCCCATTGGGAATAACCATCAGTTCTACCTATGCAGGTATTGCCAAACCCGTTGAAAAGGTCTATTCTCTCTTTCAGCAGAGTGTTCAATGGAGGGGTGGCTTCTCGGTCCAGATAGCCTCTCCACAATGAAGCAGAGCTCCAAATCGCTTAGACAACTACAAAACAGCTAAGGACATCTTAAGTTTGGGCCTCACACAGGCAGTTTCTCTAAAAAAGAGAACTTTTTAACATTTCTGGTAGGGGCAGTGATTGGGTACATTTTGACTAGTCACCGGACCCATTTTACCAGGGGCTTTTTAGTCACTGTTCATTTGGGATTAGGATGGGGAGTTTGAGAGAGAATGTATGTTTATCTGATTCTTTCTTATATCCAATTGAGAGAGTGCTTACTTACGGGTTATGTGTGTGTGGTATGGAAGTTGTACCCACCGGGATAGGACAGTGTTGCACAGTATCATAGGAATTGCAGAGAGTATTGTGGGCTGTTCACTCCCCACCCTAGAACAAATTTATACTACCAGGTGCATTAGATATATTAAGAAATCCATCACATCCTGGTCATCACCTCTTTGAGTTGTTGCCATCAGGACAGAGATACAGAGTACTGAGGGCAAGAACAAACCGTCTCAAAAATAGCTTCTTTTTTAGAGCAATATTGGCCTTAAATGGAAATTCTGGACTTTGAAGTCAGCTTATTTTATATATCATATTTTAGTCATTTTATATGTCATATTATTATGTGTTGTACCTGTTTTTAAATCGATGTGAAATGTTTTAACTGAGTTGAATATAGCAACCACGAAATATCGTTGTGTCTGCAAGGGGGCAATGACAATAAACATTCCTATTCCTATTCCTATCCTAAAATGGAGAGAGAGCGAGGCATCTTAGGAGTTTATCTGGTGTTGATGTCTCGGTTAACTGGATTCAACCTGGTTTTAACAGTTCATATTTTCAACTTCTTAGGGCCTTTTCACACGACCCCTAAGATCCGCTGGTCCCTTAAATTCGGACCAGAGATCTTGGGGGTTCGTTTCTGTTCCTGCGTCCCCACCCCTCAGCACTTCCTGCTCCTGTCGGCGTGAGGGGGGGAGGGGGAAAAAAGGACAAAAGAAGCCTTTACTAACCTGCCCCTGCCGGTCGAACTTGCCACGAGCCCCGTTACTTCCTGGTTCCGTCTCAAGGAGCTCTTAAAGGGGCGGGAGGCAAAAAAACAACAGACAAGCCAGGAGAGCCCGGCACTCTTATTCAAATTTTTTCACCTCCAAAGAGAAGGTACAAGGAAAGTGTGCTTTAAAGTGGGCGGGGTTGCACTTAATTGTCTCCAAACTCCGGAGCTGGTGGGAAAACATTTCTAAGCTCCGGAGCTGGGAGCCATTTGCAGGGCAGCTTAGGGGTCGTGTATAAACGCCCTTAGTTCCTGATTCAGTTCAGTTCTTTCCTTATTCCTTCCCTTCCTCCCAAAATTAGTCTTTTCTTCTTTTTTGATTTCCCGCAGGTGCAGGCTCTGCTCTTCGGATCCTAAAAGGCCTGTTTGCCCGATCAACTGTGTTTTTGGGACAGAGGCTGATGGATTGCATGTCCTTATTGACAATGTTTTGCCAATTTTGGTTGCCCATCTGGCTGCCAGCTATCAATGTTCAGGTCATAAGCAGTTTTGGAAAGGGTAGCAGGTGCCACTCTGAAGAGACGTCCATACCAGCAAAACTGGCTTTCTCTCTCATCTTCTTTGTAATGGATATCACACTTACTTGCTGTCAGGCAGTATCATTTGTGATGTGATCAAGTAGAGAGATAATAAATGGAGCATACACACTTCCATGGCATATTGGAGATGGCTCTCTGTACACCCATTGCTGCTGTCCAGCACTTGGTGCCACACAGTGTAACTGGGCAGATGATTGTCTTGTACATCTTAGATTTGAGACAGATTGGCACCTGTGTATCACAAAACACACTGGTGAGTTCTTGCCTACACAACCAGGCTGCATTCACCCTTGCTTGCACGCCACCACTGTTGTCACCTTCGCCTTGGAGATGGGTGTCAGGATACAGGAAGATATCCATTTTGTCCATTTATTTGGAGCATTCCATCGGTGGTAACAGCACTCAGTTTTCTTGATGTTTAGGCAAACTCCAAAGTGATTAAGGCAGTCATTCCATGACTGAACTTGCACTACATTTTGTTCCTAGTGGTACTAGCAAGCATGATATTGTCGGCACAGAGCATAATCCAGGGGGCATTCTGCTGCACCTCTTGTGTGATGGTATCCATGACTAATATAATGGCATTGGTGCTTTGGTGCACTCCAGCCATCACTGAAAAACTGTTAGAGGGGCCAGCTGAGCATAGCACATGGCTGTTGATGTTCTTGTATAGTATTTAGACCCAGTTGATGATTGTTCCCAGCACCTCATAGTCATGGAGGGCATGCCAGACCAATGGATGGAGGACACAATCAAATGCTTTCTCCAGGTCTAGGAATGCCGTGTGAAATTGCATGTATTATTTAATATACAGTATATGGGTGTATAGCTTATAGCCCACCCTTTTATTCCAGAAGTGAAACTAATAAAATTTATAATCCCTTATTTTAAATCCAGTTCTTGTTCTTTGCATTCACACCATAGTTGTTGCTCCTAATGTAGACCTCTATCTAAAAAAAAAAAAACATCCGAATATTTTAAATTCTTATTTCATTTCAGCTCCTCTTTCAAATCCCTCCAGTTTTATCAATGTGACATGTGCTTTCAGTGCACATGCACACAGATTGCCTCCATGTGTATGTGCACCACTATGACCCCAGTGGCTGACATCACTGTACCTATGAGGGGGTATGGGGGAGCATCCAGCCCCATTGCCACCCGCAGCAGCCACTGATCCCTGTTTTAGTCTGGGAAAACACTTCTGGGTTTCCTTTGAAAAAATTGGTACTGTATCTTCCATATCTTGGCTACAGCTTCAACACCAAAAGTTTACCTCAGGTCAGTCTAAAGGTCATTTTCCAAACTGCCAGTTTGGGGGTCTGGAGGGGGGGTGTCTTGTGATCAGGGCAGAGTATTGTTACACTGTGGCTCTGATTTTGTTTCAGAGAGAAGCAGCATTTTGATGTGTATCAGATAGACAAGCTTCTGTAGGGAAGGTCTTTCACAGCTTACACACCACAGCTATGGGGGGAAAAGGCTCTCTTTTGAATCTTCACTTGACATACTTTAAGGGGAGAATGACAAGAAAAAGAGCTTCTGGTGTTGTATAGAGCGCAAGACTGGATTCTTGAAGGAAAAGGGTGATTCTCACTTCAGACTGGCCCTGGGCTGCCTATGGACCTCCAGATGTATAGGTGGACCCAGGCTGTCCTCTTGGTCTGTCAATAGGGAGAGTTGTACTCCAGTGCCTCTGGAGAGGATGGAGCAAGAGACTGCTTTGCAACCTTTAATGTAAGGACAGCGATTTGCGTTATCATCATAAACAAACTGGATGTCAGTGGAGCAGGTATGGTTCCAGGAGTGATCCACAGCTACTTATTGTAGTAGAGCGTAATATGGCAACATAATATAGTATAACAAATAACAGGAGGAAACCTGATGCATTCCAGTTTCAAACACAGTGTTGGAAGGGAGCTTTGCAGGTACCATTGGACTGAGAGAAGGATCAATAAGTGACTTCTAGATAAAAGCAAATTTGATTGATGCTGTTGAGAAACAGGGCTCACTAGAAATGACAATAATGGTTGGGAGAATTAAAGAAGTGGAATGAGAGGAAGACCAAACAGAAGACAGATTGACTTATTAAAGGAAGCCATGGCCTTGAGTTTAGAAGACCAGAATAAGACAGGACCTTCTGGAGGTCATTCATTCACAGGGTCCCCATAAATTGGAAATGACTTGATGGCACATAACAAGATTGACACTGGTGTTATGTGGTTCCGGACTACTTTGTAAAGGTAGTCTAGTCTCTCTGCCATACCTTGATTCATGGGACACTCACCTTTGTAATGTCCATGTATTCATTCAGACCCTTCATCATGCACCAGTACCACCACACATTCAGAGCATACAGGGTTGCTTTAGTCGTATTTGGGCTCACTGCACTGATACAAAGATACTTCAGGTCATCATCAAAATTAAAGACGGGGACTTTGTTGAGTTTTGTGGAATAAGCTGAAAAGCAAGAAAACATGCAACATAAATTTCTGTTACTTTCAAAACACAAACTATACCATTCTGTTAGAAATAAGTTGTATTACTTCATTAAGATTCCCCTAATTAGAGATATGTCTGTGAAGATTCTCAGTCATCCAGGTGAGGTTATCTGGAAGTTGAGTAATGGCAACTGGACTTCATTTCTTATGAGATCGAAATGTTTCGCTGCTCATCCAAGCAGCTTCGTCAGTCTGGGGAAAGTTAGTGGTGAGGCCTCCTGTGGCAATTACCCCTTCATAGCCAAATGCGTTTGTGTAGGAGGACATAAAGGGTTAACACTGTGGACCAATGAGGGAGTGTGGAGTCAGAACCCACAAGGCTCAGCCTGAGAGTCCATTAAAAGATAAGATATGAAAGTTATATAAAGATGAGAAAGAAATGAGATGAGAGAGAGGTGAGATGGGATATGGGATACAGATGGGAGAGGTTTGAGAATAGTAAAACGACAGAGTTTGAGTGTTTAGTGGAACTTTCAGTTAAGGGTGCACAAAAAAATCTTAAACAGAGACAGCTTGTTGAATTCAGTGAATTTTATTTTATTTTACTTTATTAATGTTACAATTTGATTAGGACTCGGTTATTTCAACTGGGTAACCCTGAATGGTGGCAGTGAGAATAATAAGAAGGCGTGCACAGGACAATGGTCTGTGAAACGTTTGGGGACTCTGTACAGGTTCACCGCACCACCAATTTATACTTTTCCTTGATTTCATGCCACCTTGGTCTGAATAGGCTCATTGGGTGGACAGTGGCATGAATAGGCTTTTTGGTGGACAGTGGCCTCAATAGACTCATTAGATGCTCGTTAGATAATTAGAGTTCTTCTGGGAGGAGCATACTGCACTTCTAGAAATGAAGGGTGTGCAGGTCAGCAGCAGAAACACGCACGTGCGCATGGGTGCACACACACACACACACACACACACACACACACACACACACACACACACACACACACACACACACACACACACACACACACAAAGACTGCTCCATTTTAAAGCATCACATGTACACATAAACAAATACGTATCTACCATTTTCTATGTGAACTCATTTCTATGTGGATAATATATCCACACACTTAACCTGAGGGTTTTCCCCATCGACATCCACTACCACCTAGGTGGACACTCATGCCAAGAGGTGTTGATCAATGCATCTGGCAGTCTTCATCACAGTGTGCGTTTTAAGTGGGAGCTAGACAAGGACCGGTGGCAAAATTAATAAGCCTTAACCCTGGTAGTCGAATGGGTATATTTAGCAGAGAAAAACCAGCTGGTACAAATATTATCCTAATAAATGTATTGCTTTTTGTCACATGTTCTGGGGGGGGGGGAAATCCCACACTACATTTTGGTGAGCCATAATGCTGCAGAACAAATGCTACAGTATTCATTCCATCTGTTATTAGGTTTGCCCCATTCAGAGGGCACTGTAATTCTCAGTGGCTTCAGGAAATACGAGGTAAGTAAATTTAGATCTTCTGCTAACCTTAACTATTTATCTAATCCTGTTGCTAGCTCACAACACACTAAAATTCTGATGGGCTACAAAATACCTCAAGTTCATTTGATGCTAGTTTCTAAACAACTCTAGCATAAGGGAGGTCAAATTGCTAGTCCATTTGGTTTTTGTATCCAGAGTGGGAAGAAGGCACCATTTTGTCCTTCACCTTAAGTAACAGAATGTCTTGGAGTGTCCAGCTTTGTATGTAAACATTATCCTCATTTAGGCTGATCAACACAGAATTGACGCTTTTGAGCTGTGGTGCTGGAGAAGACCCATGAGAGACCCCTGGGCTGCAAGGAGATCAAACCTATCTATCCTGAAAGAAATCAACCCCAAATGTTCACTGGAAGGACAGATTTTGAAGTTGAGGCTACTGAGGCTGCAGTACTCTGGCCACCTCATAAGGAGAGAGGACTCATTGGAAAAGTCCCTGCTGTTGGGAATGATTGAAGGCAAAAGGAAAAGGGGACGGCAGAGAATGAGATGGTTGGACAGGTCATCGGTGCAACCAACATCGATTTGACCAAACGCTGGGAGGCAGTGGAAGACAGGAGGGCCTGTCGTGCTCTGGTCCACGGGGTCACAAGGAGTCGGACACAATTTAACAACTGAACAACAACAAGCATGTGAGGCACCCAGATGACTAAGAGGCATGTCTCTCCTTGGATCCTTGCCTTCTCCTCAAAATAAATAGCACTCCATGATGATGGAGAACAGCCAACACTTGATGTTGTGTGCTGTCCTTTCTGCAGCAGTGAAAACACTAGTTACTCTGAGGAGACCCATGGGCCTTCTCTGCAGCTTCTGCCAGGCTTTGGAAGGCCCATCTGGCTTCCTGATCACAAGAAGAGTTTCATTCAGATGGGCCCTTGCCTGTTATGACCACTGGAAATCTTGCAGCTTGTTCAAACGGCTGACCTCCTTAATTTTACTGATTTTGTTAGTTACCTTTTTTTTATGCTTTTGGCATTATTTTGAGTTTCGCTATTTCTCAGTCAGCCTGAGAAGAATATGTCAAATAAAACAGATCTCTTTAATGCTCTGGATTTTGCGGATGTCATTTTTTGCTCCTTTCTTTGCTTTTATATGCTGTTTCACTTAATTTTTTTACTGTTATTTTAGAAACTACTTCCCTGATAAAAGATAAGATAAATGAAGCGGAAATGCCTTGAAACTGATGATAAAATGCAGTTACCTAATAAAACAAAACAAAATAAGGCAAGGCAAAGAAAAGCAAACTGGTAGTGTAGGTTTTTCTCGCTTTTTGTTTGGCTGTTTTGTTGCTTATTGGTTGTTTGTTTTAGACTTTCTCTTACCTGCTTGCTTGCTTATTTGCTTGCAGGCTTGATTTCCAGAAACCAAGAAGCAAGGCTAGTTCCCCCTCCACAAACCATTCAGGGAGAACAAAGAGATTTTATGGTTGTATGAATACACTTATTTTATTTTTGTTATCATCAATATAAGCCTTTGTTCAGCTATGCAGGGAACTTTCTCCCAAACCTCCGCCTGGCTCAATGTGTGGGCTCTTCTCCTAGCTTTACTCTCCCATCAGGTGGGAGTTGGGGTGTGCGTGCGATGACAGCGCTGGTGGTCACTGTTTCACTGTAAGAATTTGGCAGCACTGATTTGCTACCCTTGGTCCCCTAAGGGCCTTTTTACATGACCCCTAAGATCCGCTGGCCACTTAAATTCGGACCAGAGATCTTAGGGGTTCGTCGCTCTTCCTGTGTCCCCACCCCCTCTGCACTTCCTGGCTGCTGGTTGCGTGAGGGGAGGGAGAAAAAGAGAAAGAAAAGCATGCCGCTCACCTTGTTCTGCCTCTTGTCTCTGTAAAAGTAGCTCTTAAAGGGGCGGGAGCCAAAAAACAACAAACAGAAGCAAGGAGAGCCCAGAACTCACTATTGTTACACCGGATCAAATAATTTTCACCTCCAAAGAGCAGGTACCTGAAAGCTGCGCTGGGACGCGCTAAAGTGGGCGGGGTCGCACTTAATTTCCTGTTAACTCCGGAGCTGGTGGGTAAACATTTTTAAGCTCCGGAGCTGGGAGCCATTTGCCCCAGAGCTTAGGGGTCGTGTATAAACGCCCTAAGTCGCTGGTTAGCAAGATCTTAGCTAGATATTTTTGTTGGCTTTCCTGAAGGCTCCACAGTGTTAATTAAGGACTGGTCATAGGATCAAGAATGGCTTCTTAAGACTCTTGGTTGGACAGACTTGCTGCCTGCCACCACCACCACCACCACCACCACCACCACCACCACCACCACAACAACAACAACAACATGGTGCTTACAAGGAAACCATTCATGGGGTTCCAAAAGAGACTGAGGCTCCAAGCCTTGTTCAGAGGGGATTTTTTTTGGTTACTTACTCTCAGTTTAGCCTTCCTCAAGAGATTGTTGTAGGGGTTAAACGGGAAGAGAGGGGTCCCTTCTTTTGTCCCATATTTATTCCCTCAAACATCAACACACACAGCTTTTCACACTGCAGGTTTTCAGGAGTCACTTTTCTAGAAGAAAGAGGTATGGAAAGCAAGCTAAGGGAGGCCATTCAGTAGGCCTCCATCTCAACAGCTGTCCAGTCCAAGTTTAATTTAAAGACAGAGCATTGTAAGAAGATTGCTACTGAGTGCTTTGAAATTGCCTCTCAGCACGAAACACCTGGATTCCTCAGTAACTGGATCACAGTAATTTGGATCCCTTTGGATATAAGAGATTCTATTTCTGTGGATACTACAGTTTGCATTTGTGAATTTGCCCTATCCATATAAGTAGCACATGCACACTTTTTGCACAAGTGTGTCCCCTGGCAACATATTTATCTTTTGGCCGTGTTAAGTGACTGCCTTAGCTAAGTGCCTTATTCATTCCCATCCTCTCTCCCCCAGTAACACAATCGTTCTCAGCTCTCCATTGCAAAGAAGAAGCAATCACCGGACTCTGAAGTCAATGGTGGAGATCAAATACAGGTGTTGGATGGACTGTAATGGTCTGTCATCACTGCTTAGAAAAGTTACTATTTTAGATCTTATCATCACCCTGCCAGCATGGCCATACTGTTGGCTTTACCAAGATGCATTATCTTAAAAGAACTTTAAAAGAAGGCAGATATGCATAAAATTTGCATGTGCTGATTTATAAAAATTTGGTAATCTCCCCCCCCCCCGACCAGTGCCCAGAAACAGAGTGTCTGAGTTTGGCAAATGGAATTCGTTTCATGCCCATCTCTACAAGCAGTTATTTGCAATATGAGAAAGGAGGCAAGCTGATAAGCAGAAGTCTTTACTTCTTAATGGGGGAAATGAACTACTAATTCATCTCATTTTCTTCTGAGAGTGTGCAAAAAGAAGCTGTCAAAAAAAAAAAAAAACCCCAAACCTCATCTCCTCGATTTCTTAAATGAAGGAAGAGTTTGCAGCCTGGTGCCCAGGCTGGAAGTAAAAGTCCAATAAATCTTAGCAAGCACAGCGTATGGTCAGCGATTGTGACAGTAGGAACGCCAAGCCCCAGCCCTGCACCACACATTTGTGAGGCTTCCAGACTGGATCAAGCAACTACTACAGCTGCCTGACAGCAGCAAAGCAAATGATCCCAAGTTGCATACCACATACAGTGGACCCTTGTATAACAAACAGCTTGTATAACATAAAATTTGTACAACATAAAAAATTCCGGAGATAGGGGAAATTTGCTTAACAATTGCCTATGGGGCGAATCTGTACAACATAAAAATGGGATCACTCTGTTTTCAATGCATTCCTATGGGAAATTTGTATAAAGGAAATTTTGCTTAACATAATTTCATTTGGAATGAATTAATTCCTTTATACAAGGTACCACTGTATTTAATATGTTTAGTGCCAAACCAGAGGTTTGCAGACACCTAGTCTTGCAAATAAATGGGAGCTCTAGGTACAATTCCCTAATTGGGAAATTCTCTTGATAACTGTGTATCTCTCTTTCAGCTCGATCAGACCACTGCAATGGCAGGACTCCACTTGGTGTTCTCTGGAGGAAGGAAGAGATGCAAATGCAATAACAATATTGTCTACCATGGCTTTCAGACCTGTGGAAAGCAGAGCAAGGATCACACAGAGGCACCAATTTTACTGTATTGTAGTTACTTTTCCTTTGTCCATGTTGTGTCTGTAGTAGAGATGGGCATGAATCGAAAAAATGGTATTTCGTTTTGTTTCATTTCATTAAGGAGTTTGGTTCATTTCATTTCATTTTTCGTAATTTTTTGTAAAAAAAATCATTTTGTTGTTTCGTTAATTCATTATTAGTTTTACCCACTTTTTTCCCAACGCCCACTGCGTGGCCTCCTTATCTCCCCTGCAGGAGGGAGGTGCAAGGGGTGGCGGCTTTGAAGCCGCGTTGCTCTGGCCACCTAAGAGTGGCTTCCTTATCTCCCCTCCTGATTGGCTCCGTGATAATGGGCCGCGGGAGGGAGGCACAAGGGGGCGGCTTCGAAGCCGTGCTGCTCTGGCCACCTAAACACAGCCTGATTCTTACCTCTCCTCCTGGGGCTGGGCTGAGTCTTGAGCCCGCCTCATCCCTCAATGGCACCGACGATGTGCGTGCTCCCTCCATGCAGCTCGGCGTGAAAGGACCTCCGGACCAGCACCAGGTAGGAGACATCTCCACCCCCTCCCCATTAACGAAATGAACCCAACCGAACCAATTTTTCTCGGTTCATTTTGTTTCATGTTAAATTTGCCCCTAGGTTTGTTATTCGTTTTGTTACGTAATGAAACGAATAACAAATAACGAAACAAAAAAAATCATTTTGTGCCCATCTCTAGTCTGTAGCATGCTTCAAAATCATATGCAACCTACTTTCTTGTGATTAAAGAAAGCCACCAACTTTGCAGAAAACCATTTATTAAATTATGATGTTGCCCAATGTAGGCACAGACAGGATACTGTGGTTAAAAGCATGCACTTCTCACAAACATAAACTGGCTGTCTCAGTGGGTCACTTTCAGAAAGGTAGGCTGTGGAACCTTGCCTCCAACAGATCTAGATGAAAGCGGGATCACATTCACACAACCAGATTAGCATCTCAGGGATATGGATTCCATGCAGAGTTCATTGATCTTTAATAGGTGTGCCTCACCTGCTGTCCAATTCTCCAGGCACCCCCAATTTACCTGCAGCCCCATTTCCATGTCTGCTTCCATTTTGAGTCAAACAGGAAACATGACCTCTTCACAAAGTTAGTCCAAGTCCAAAACACTAACCCACTATATAGCGGTGGCTACTCCAGTGAGCAAGGAAGAGCAGGAACCCACGTTTCTAGTATCAACCAACAGCTATGAACCAACCCACAAGGTTCATGCTGTCAGCAATTCACAGGAATTTACGTTCCACAACCCTACTCTTTCCTATGGCTGAGGAAGGCTCCTAGACCTGCTCCAGGGAATGCAGGTGAAGCTTGGCAACTTCTATCAGCTTTATTTATTCATTTTTACTTGTTTGTTTATTACATTTCTGCACCACTTTCCCATTTAAAAACAGTGCTCAAAGTGGCTTACACACCTTTTAAAATGATAAAATGAATAAAACTGGGTTTAACTTTTAAAAAATCATGAAATCAAGGAATCCAAACCACTGTACAAACCACAGAAATTGTGTACATTTATTAAATCAATTGAAACAATGGATACTATTAGAAACAACAGAACATGACAGGTTAGTGGGGATGACAGGAGTTATGATCCAAGAGTATCTAGAAGCCTAAATGTTACTAAGACTGTCTTAACTAAACTTGCTTACAAGCTGATGATTTCAGCTCTGCTCCCTATAAGGAAAAGTTGGTGCTTAAGAAGGATCATACCCTATTTATTTACAATCTTCCTTCAAAAAAAGGATCCAAGGTGGCTTATATCATTAAAAACATGACATTCAAAGTAAATCATTTAAACATATAAAAAAGAATTAGTAACATTATATTTAAAATGTTAGGTAAAAGCCTTACCAAAAAAAAACCCCAGATTTAAAAGCAACAAAATATAAACCATTCCTTTTATTGTCTCCTAAACTGTCAGGCACAGAGGAAAAGCCTGCCTGAAGACAAAGGTCCTTGCCTGCTTGTGGAAGGACAGCAAAGATGGGGCCAAACGAGTTTCACATGGGAGAGAATTCAAGATTCTGGGACCAGTGACGGAGAAGGCCCTGTCCCTTGTCCCCACCAGTGCACCTCTGAGGGTGGTGGGAGTGAGGCCAAGTTCTCCCTGGATTATCTTTCACCTGGGCAAGCTCATAAAGGGAGAAACTGTTTTTTTTTTTTAAGCTAGCTTAAGCCCAAGCCACACTGCAAGTACTGGCTCTGCTAGAGGTGGAGATCACATTACAGTATTTCTCCCATAAGCACTGGGTATATAGAGAACAGAACTCAGAGGTAATGTGCTACCTGTAACAGACTATATTTGTGGGCAGCCACATGTTAACAAGGTTCTTGTTTTCCCCAGAGAGTTTAACTTCATTGGTAATGTCACATTTTAAGAGTATAATGGATAATATGAACTCCTAAAATTCGTTTGGAGTGATTTTTGGCCCTATTTTTTTAAAAAAGTTTAAATGCAAAAAAGACAAAGATGAAGTAAAAAGGCACTGTTAAAACAATGAGCAAGGAGTGATGAATTATTTTAAAAATAAAAGCTATTAAAAATCAAGTTGTAACAGAGGGTCCTCCTTCTTTCCCAAGTTCTGAGTAGTGTAGAAGCCTTCAGAACAAGAGAAGCTATGCACTGCTAGCTCATGGAGCTTCTCTCTTATGTGAGTCTCCAGTAGTGTGCTGACTTCTGGGAATTTTTCTCCATTCATTTTCTTTCAAGCCTCAACCCCCCTACCCCACAGTGTAGAGTGTCAAGCACATGGTTGACGACACCGTACAGGTTGATGAGGCATTCTCCTAGGCAACCTACTAAGCCAGGATGCTCCTGAATTCAAACATTATGGCAGAGACAAGAAATAAAATAGCTCTCTAGATGTTGTTGGACTGCAGCTCCCATCATTCTTCACAATCAACTGTCTGTTGCCTGGAGCTGATGGAAGTTTCAATCCAACAGCATCTGGACAGCTAGATGATCTCCACTCTTGCCTGGCAATCCCTAGTTGTAGCGATACGAACTACACAACACATGGATTGGGTTCAAGCATGTTCTGAGTCCTAGGCGTGATCTGCGTCTCTGTGTGTGTTTCGCCTGGGCTCAAGGCTTTTATTGGTTACAGTAAACAATCATCATAAGGGGTGGAGTGAGAAGCATGGACATAGAAGAGGCTACCTGCTGGTGCTCACCTAGAGCCATGGATTCCATTGGTGGGGGGAGAGCTTATCTGAGGGTCGCAGGCAGCTGTTGGTCCTGCAACCCCCTCTCACGGGCTTCCTGGCTGATCTGAGGGGAGATATAGAGCGAGCTGGATTCCTGAGTATATGGGCTTAGTTATGGAATCCATTACCCTCCATCTGGGGCCTTCCAGCTCAGATAGAAAGGTTAATGGTTCCCAAAGGCCTTACCCATGCAGGCAGCTGGGGTCATGTCCTTTCCCCCAGGGGGATTTCTCTACACCTGGTAGCTGGACCCATAATGAAGCAACCATTTTGTCTATCTCATAACCTTAAATACAGCACTCTGCAGGGATCCACACAACCAAGATGTTTGCAACTTGAATCTGGTCATTTGAATTGTGTCTTATTCCTTTGGGGGGCGGCTCATTTTCCATGCAAATACTATGAAGCTTAAGGTGCAAGTTTTACATCTTTTAAGGCTGTACTCACACATATTTGGGGACAATAAATGGCACACAAGATTTCTCGATGTTGGACATACAATGGAATCAACCTCTTTCAAAAAGTCTTCTCCAAAACATTTTAATACAATTGCGACACTAAACATGAAATGAAATATAATTCCAAAATATTGGATTTGGCACTTGGAAAACAAAAGCTCTCATTGAGGAACACAAGATTAACACATTCCTTATGGCAGTCATATAAATGTGCACATAAACAATTAATTTACATTTCAAAACATTGTCCTCCCCTCCTCCAATGTATGTAGCTCTTTCCAGTTTTCCTAATAAATTGAATGTAATTTGTATTCTGCTGTATTGAGGTGTTAAGGAGGTATAGATGGTTCTTTGCCAGTACTCCTTCAAGCTGAAGGAAAGCTGTTTCTCTGTGGTTCTGGACTGGGCAACTGTATATGTGGGCACACATGCCTGCTGTTGGATTCGACAACAGAGGCTTCTATTTTGCAGCAGCAACATAATCACGAGTCAGCCTCAAGGAGCTTCTAGTGGTAGCAAACATAAGAGAGGGCAGCTTTTGTTCAACGATCACTTCAGAAGTGGCTGTTTCATTGTTATTTTTACCAGGTGAGTTACAAGTAGTGTAGTGGTGAAACTGGAAATGCAGGTGCTCATTGGTGACAATCCCCACAGCTAGCCAGCCCACATGAGAAGCCTGAAAGGGAGGGTGCTGGATCACACCATGTCAATAAATAAGGAGCAGGTATTTTCGTAATTTCGTGGCCTTAATTGCCCATTCAGCAACAGAGCTCCCGTGAATACCTGGTTTTACAGTAGAGAGAGCTTGCCACAAAATCCAATCCCTGGGAAAACCCATTTTTCTCCCACCTACTATGAGGATGGACACTAAACTCAGAGAGAGAAAGTCTGTGAGGGGTGGATGATTATGTTATAGTCCTTAACGAATCTTAGAAAATCCTGGAGCTTTGATCCTGTGAGTCCAGGACACATTATGCCACTGGTAGTCACACTATGGAGAGAGATAGCTAAATCATACCTCCCTATGACATATGATAGGGAATGTTCCATGTGATCATGATATTCACATTTGAATGTGGATGTCATCATTTCCCAAGCGAATTAAGCTAAAAGTTTTGTTCAGTATAATCTGAGCCACAACTGTAAATATACAGAAGAATTCATGGTGACAGCCAGGAGTTTTCTAGGTAAATTCTAGGAGAGGAATGGAATTTCATACCTTACTATATGGCCATTACATTTAGTTTATACCAGGCCTGCCCAAAGTCCGGCCCGGGGGCCAAATCCGGCCCGTCAGGCCATTCTGAGTGGCCCGCGGCAGGCTGGCCTGCCCCTCCCTCCCCCTCCTTTGCCCCATGTTTTTTTTTAAATCTTCCGCCAACACTGACACGGCCGGGAACCTTGTGAAGCTCAGCGCACGCGTGCAGGGCGGCACATGGGCAGGCTGCCGCCACCGGCATAGCTGGGAAGCTTGGGTGGCACCGCAGGGGAATGTGTGAGGTTGGGTGCACGCATGGGGCCGTGATCGAGCAGGCTGAGCCACCGGCACTGCAGGGGAATGTGTGGGGGTGGGCAGGCCAGCGGGCCTCTGCCACTGCCAAGGAGCTTTGGGATGGGCTGGCGGGCAAGCCGTTGCCACCGCTGGGGAGCTTGGGGGGGGTGCAAGGTTGCACAGATCGCCTATTCCAAGGGGTGACCTGTGGCCATGGCTCCCTGTCCTTCCTTTGGTCCTCACCTTCCTTCCTTCCTTCTTTCCTCCCTTGGTCCCCACCTCCCTCCCTCCCTCCCTTCCTTGTTCCCCACCTTCCTTCCTTCCTCTCTGGGTTTCCACCTCCCTCCCTCCCTCCCTTGGTCCCCGCCTTCCTTCCTGTGGGTGGGGTTGCAAGGGGTCAGTGGGTGGGGCTTGCAGTGGAGTGGCAGGGTCGGGGAGCAACCGGCCCCTGACACATTCTCAGCCACCAAATATGGCCCTCCTTACAAAAAGTTTGGACACCCCTGGTTTATACTGTAGTCATTGCTCTAGCACAGTGTTGGCGAACTTTGTGTGTGCTCCAATAACAGGTTTTTTTGCACTGTTCTTTGACTGAATATGTAGAAGGGCACAACATGAAAATCTGGCACAACTTGTCAACCCACAACATAGTATTTCCTTCTAAAGAAGGCACTATTAGGAGCTCCAAATAATAACTCCAATAACCAAAACCACTCTCTCTTTTTCTTCTCTCTCTCTCTCTCTCTCTCTCTCTCTCTCTCTCTCTCTCTCACACACACACACACACACACACACACACACGGTTAACTTGCACAGCCTCACAGTAAACAATACCATTTCCCAACATACCCACCCCCTTTCTACTACAATAAATGGTTATAGCAGCAATGCTTAACAACTGTACAGATATCACAAATGCATCTAGAAAGCATGCATATTCAATAGGAAGATGACTAATTACACAATGCATAGAAATTTTTAAATTTGTTTTTGGCAAGACAGATATTCCTTTTAATATGCAAAATAGCCCATCCACTTCATTTTGTTTTTTCAAAAATAAAAAGTTGTTTAAAAGCTGTTACGTAGAACAGAGAACTGGCAAGACCAAGAAGGATGGCCAACTCCTATATACAGTAATCCTTGGTTGGACAGCTCTCATGGCTTGGGGGGGAGGGGCGCAATTTCCTGCACCCAGGCTCCTCTGAGGACTGTGCAGGCTGCTACAAATGTCAGCAAATCCAATGCAGAGTGGCTAGAAGTCAATTTCTGGTTTTGAAAATCAGGTGTTTTGAGGTGTTATGGTACTCCTTAATATCCCATTTCAAAGTGCACTGACATTCCTGAAGGCTGTAGGAGCTGCACTTTCAATCTTTACTGAAGAAAAATGAGAGAACCATCAAAAGGCTGCCTCAGAGGGTCCACATACAGACCCAGGGACACATTATGCACGCCCATAATATCACCAGTGATCACGCCAGTCAGTGGTTTGTGGGGTTAAAACAGCATCTTCCTCAAGAATGGGAAAGCTGCTTCATGAAGTGGATTGAATTTGGCATTAATGATGTTGTTGTGAGTGGTAGTGAACCTCTGGCACTCCAGATGTTTTGGACCACAACTCCCAGTATTCCAAGCCTGCATTGCCAATGACAAAGGACTGTTGGAATTGTGGTCCAAAACATCTGGAGTGATGAAGATTTGCCACCCAATTCTGCATATACATTCTCAAGAAGAGAGGGATGGCCTTAATGCATAGAATAACATGGACAATATGAACATGAGTGGAACTAGAGGCAAATATCCTATCATAAAATTAAATTTGGATCGGCGACGGCGGATTCTCCCAAGAGACCAGACTATCTTTCACGGTTAGCATAACCACATATAAGTTAGCTAAGGTTTCCAAAGATTTGAAATAGAGATTGAATTATTTGATGAGAATCTTTTCTAGGTTTTAATGCAGTGTACAGATCAAAGCCACAAGTGGCAGGTTTGGTCTGGGAAGATTTCCTTTCATTTTGCCCTAGATCTGTACAAAACGGGACATGGAGTCAGTTCCCACATGACGTTTCGCCACATAATGATTTGCATGTATGGCTAAGCCACTGCAGAGCAACCCCCACCCCCCAAAATGAAACATTCACATCATTTCAAATTCATTGTTGTTGTTGTTTTCACTTTAAAAAGTTAAGTTCATGATCCAAAGAAGCTGGAGACTGATTTTGTGGGTGAATCAACTTTGAGGTTCAATAGAACCTTATAGGGAGCTATCAAAAGGTGCCATAACACACTCCCACAATGCTACTTGAACGTTGTGGGTCCATCCCCCACCACTCCCATAAAAGTGGAAACATCAGCCTCCACACATGCATGCAGACTGCCAAGTTTTCATTTTGCAGGCATTGGCCAATAGCAGCAAGAAGTAATATCCAATTGCTTTCTGTAAAGCAAATCCCCAGTGACTTTCCCCCCAGGTCAAGCTGTAGTTATAGATACAAGAACACACCAATATGCTTTCCCCTCTCCCTTCCATCAGCAATCCTAGCAGAACTCAATAATGTCTTAAATCAGTGGTTCTCAACCTGTGGGTCCCCAGATGTTCTTGGACTGCAACTCCCAGAAATCCTGGCCAGCTCAACTGGTGATGAAGAGTTGCAGTCCAGGAACATCTGGGGACCCACAGGTTGGGAACCACTGTCTTAAAAGATCAAATGCCAAATATTATTCTGGCCAATGACCAATAAGGGTGACTCCTTGGCCACTCCTGCCTGCATCTTTCCCCTCATTTCCATTTGTTTGTTGTCTTCTCCCTTGACCTCTGATAAAAGCTGACATGTAATTCTCTGCTCCTGACCTTCAAGCATCTAGCTGCAATTTCTCTCTTTTGTCCTTTAGTTTATACTCCTGACTGTAATTTAAGACTGCAACAATAAGTAAAGATACTGTTTTCTACTTAAGACACTTAAGTAGACTTGAGATATTTTCTTACACTTTCTCCGTGCAGCTTTAAGCTCTGTTCATTATAAAGCTCTTTAAGCTCTGTTCATTAGAGATGGGCACAGAACGAACAATTTTTCGTTTTTGTTGTTCATTTTTCATTTTGTTACGTAATGAAACGACAAACGAAATTTGTCCCTAAAATGAAACGAAACGAACAGAAACGCGGGGATTTTGGTTGTGCGTTCCGTTTCCATTACTGCAATGAAGTGAGTGGCTTTAAATGCTAAAAAAAACATTAAAAATTGGAATAAATGGTAACTAAACAGTAACAAAATGGTAATGAAATGAAAATGATTTTTTGAAAAATTTCACGAACAACGGAAACGAACCGAAACGGACCTCTAAAAGACAAACAACAAACGAAACTCCATTTTTTCTATTTATGCCCATCTCTACTGTTCAATATAAAAGAATTATCAATTTTCACAAAACATATTGGATGAAGTAGAAAAAATATCTTAATCTCAAACTAGAGGAAATTTGTGGCTAATTTAGGTCTTGTTTATTTATTTATTTATATTAACACTTATATACCGCCCGTCTTCCGGTAGTACTCCGGGTGGTTTACAGCAAAACAAAATATCTCAAGTCTGTTGACCTTCCTTCACTAGAGCTGCAGACTAGTAACCAGATTTCTTTTGAGACAATGTACTGTTTTCATGCCTATAGTACCACATTAACTCTGAAGGAGGGAGCCCTACTATCAAATACAAGTTTGTGTATTCAAATCAAATTATCTGCATGTATAAAAGCAGGATAAGGGGGGAATTCTTTTTCAAACCCTAAAGAATATCCTCAAATGTAAACTGAAAGAATATCAGCTTTGTGTTCAGCCAAACAGGCCCAGGTTGCGCACTGAATAAAATTTTATAATTTTTCAAACTTACTATTTCATAATAAAGTAATTATAAAATACTTTTGTTTGTGACTGTGTGCCTCGTGATTTTTTTCATTTGCCTTTGCCCAAAAAAGGTTGAAAAACACTGCCCTTATTTTCATCAGAAATTTGTGGAAATTGGGAGGGGAGGGGAGGGCTTTCTTTTCTTATTGCAGTTTTATCAAGAAAATACAAATGCTGATCACATGATAAGTCAAGTTACATACTCTTAAGCCAACCCAAGTCAGTTTTGGGTTGTTTGGTAAAGCAGCTACACTGTCTCTTTGACAGCAGTTTTAATAGCAATAGTAGTAAATGACTCAAAGGAAATTGCTAATACACTAGCACTCAATTTGAAAAAAATAAATCATCTTTGTAACATTCTCTTTTTTGCCAATATTTTTGGGGGAGGGGCAAAAAAATCTACAGTTGTATGTGTGCGTCCGTGTGTGCTACGGATGGGGACTGAAGACAATGCCAAAAGTAGAAATGAGACTGGATTTTTATAAAGAAATTTAAAATAATCAGCTTAAAGACATTTCTATGATACTGTTACTAGAATTTAGAATTTCTCCAGAAAAATCTGTTTGTGCTTTTCATTCTATTTCTTAATTTTAAATCACTAATCATATATTTAATTGTAGTAAACTGTAATTGGATGATTAAAAAAAGTGAGGAAGGATACGGATTTCTTGAAATCAAAAGCTGGCGTTGAAGAGTCTGAGAATCACTGTTGTAAGCATTAGATTTGTTACAAGATTGTTGTTTTTTTATACTTCCTTGAGCACATTATAACTCCTCCAAGAACAAAACAATAAGGAAAAGCCATCTATTACTGTCTTTTGCTCTCACCCCAATCCAAATGAATCTGGCATTAAGATCTCTAATTTCCAAAAGGCACGAGATGTCATGGGAAACTGATATGCACTTTTTAAAAGAGTTTAAGCACTAGCAATGCATTTTGGGAACAGTGTCTTTTGCAGAACCTCAGTGCCAAGCAGAGGAAATACATAAAAAATTACTGGGTATTTTATTTCATCCATTATCATAGAGGTTGTGCAGAAAATGTTTGCAGTAACCAATTCTCCTTTATTAAAACTATGGTCTCAACAAGGGACCTTCTCAAGATGCATCCAGATTACAAATTTAAAGAACCTTCACATCTATCCACTTGTCATGTTTCTGAACCAAAGAACCATGGGCAACATTATTCCATACGAGACAAAAGAATTGTAATGAAGGGTTCTTATGGCCTGCTTTGAACGATGGTATGGAGGAATCTAAGAGAAAATTTGAAAACCATCTGTCACATATACTTTGAATTGGATTCCTACATTCAGTAGGGGGATTGGACTCAATGGCCTTATACGTCCCTTCCAACTCCATTGAAGTCTATGATTCTGTGTTATGTGTCATCAGGTCAGAACGGACTTACAGGTACAACCCTAACAGGGCTTTCAGGGTAAATGAGATATTTAAGGAGTAGTTTTACCAGTTCCTCTGGCTCAATAGCTCCATTAGATTTCTGATTATGGAGCCAGAAGGTTGGAATTCAGTTCCTCACTGTGCATCCCAGAAGAGCCAGCCTGTGTAGCCTTGGGCAAGCTGCATCGGTCCAGGGCATCCAAAGGAGAAGGTAATGGTAAACCACTCCTGAGTTCTTATGGTGCAGTGCTTAAACTGCTGTACTGCAGCTATAACTGTGCTCATGACTTGGGGTTCAATCCCAGGTAGCTGGCTCGTGGTTGACTCAGCTTTCTTGAGGTCGGTAAAATGAGTACCCAGCTAACTGGGTATCGGTGTGTGGGGGGCAATATGTAGCCTGCATAAATAAATTGTAAACTGCCCAGAGATTACAGTAGGACCCCAGTATCCGCTGGAGATTGGTTCCAAGTCTTCCCGTGGATAATGAAAGCCGTGGATAAGAGAGAACGCCAAAATGTCCCCAAAACTGCTGTTTTGTGATAGTAACTTGCTTTACAGCTGCTGTTTTGCAACAGTAGCTTGCTTTACAGCTGTTCTTTGTAACAGTAGCTTGCTTTTATGGCTGCTGTTTTATGATAGTAGCTTGCTTTACAGCTGCTCTTTGTAACAGTAGCTTGCTTTGGAGCTGCTGAATTATTTTTTTTCCTCTGTCAACTGTGTATAACTTAATCAGTGGATACGCGGGCCATATTGTATTTCAAGAACTATTATTATTATTTACCAGTTCCACAACCCCAGGGAGTTTCTGTGGCTGAATGGGAATTTGAACCAAGGTTTCCTGAATCCAAGTCTGTCACTCTATCCACTATACCACAATGGGTATCTAGCTTTAAACTATCACTCCCATTATACTCAGGGACAAGTCATAGCATTTAAACCAATGTCAGTCTGGTTTTCATCTGCAGTGTTGATTGTGCCTAGAGAGATCTAGCCCTTTTAAGGCTTAAAACCATTTCCCCCTTTTAAATTCTGTGGTTATTGATGCACTCCTAGGCTCAATTTCTTCTATATATTAGCACTATAAATACTGTATAAGTTATACTAAACTATTTCTATTCACATATTTATAAAAAGAAAATATATATATTATTTGTTTTAATAAAGTGAATGAATGGTGGAGGGGAAAAGGTGAGTCAGGAAGGTATTTCAGAGTCACAGTTGATGCATACACAGGCTGTTCGGCACCAATCGAGAGCATTCACAACTAGAGATTTTTTCAAGCAGTATCTGATGAAGAGTCGTATGATGCAGAGACTATGAAATTGCCTGAGTTGGAATGGCTTGCCATGGACTGAGCTGCCTGTTGGCTTAAATTGTTACAGATCAGCACCAGCTGGTTGCTTTGGGCTTCGGAGAGTGTGCTGCAACTCTGGTACACGCTGAAGTTGGTCTTCCTGCCCGGGATGTTCCCCTTCTCACACATGGTCTTTACCATCTTGGCCAACTTGTTCTTACCCAGGGCTTGACAATTGTACCAGTGAAGTGCGGCCAGATTAACCACTGGCTTGATGGACAAGTAGAAAGGGGCATCCTCGTACCTCATAGCAGGGGGGCGCCGTTGCGCGTACTCCTTGTAGTCTTGCACGGGGCAGGTCTGTGGGGCATGCTGGGTTGCATACACTCTGGAGTCCGTGCCCGTTCTCTTGGTTTTGATATTGCCATCGGGGCTCTCTTGGCCCATCCATTCCAAATATTCCAACCCAGTCTCCGTCATTTGGAGCCGGATGTCCCCCCACTTGAGGGTAGACCCGTGGAAGCCTGTGCAGTGGCCGAACGCCTTGGTGTTATTCAGCCAGACAAGGTTTAGCAGTCCCTCGGGATTATATCGGCTCAGCAGGCCTCTTTTGCGCAGGATAAGCTCATCGGCGAAGGTGAGCTTCATGGATTTGTGTGGCTTGTTGCCCTTCCCTTTGCACCTCAGCTCTATCTGCTTTTGCTTCAGTGCTTCTTGAGACCGCTTGAATTCCTTGTCCCTAGTAATGCTGTATCCATATCTGTGCTCCTTGAGATACCGTTCTAAACCGCACTGGTAGTTGGCTAAACTGTTTGGCTCATATTCCGAACCATCCTTCTGCCGGGCATCCACAAAGAACGATGCCAGGTAGGCATCCAGCTCTTTGCAAGGAATGATGTAGATCTCCCGGGTCTCCGAGGGATATTTAGAGATGAGGAACTCCCTAAAATTACGGAGGGCTGTCTGGGTACTGCGTATGGTTTTTTCGTTTTGGTCTCTGCTCAATTCTGCAGCTCTCTCATCTTGGTCTGGAGAAGCAAAATAAGAGATGGGAAGAGAATGAATTTATGAAATAGGTGTTTTTCTCAAATTGAAATATTCCTTAAAATGAAAAAAGAAAAGAAATCAATGTTCACAATCACAAAGGTATTGTTTTTACTACATACCTGTTGTGTTTTGAAAAGCCAACTGCAGTTTCACAAATGATGTAATTATGGATAATTAAAAACAAAGCAATATGTTCTTCAAGCCACTGGCACACTATTTTTTTGTGCATGGAGATTTGTACAGGGGGGATTGGAATCTGAGATTTTGAGTTGCTCTGTATTTTGGAACAAGCCAGAAAGCAATACATTTTTGTGTTGAGCCCACTGTGGTGTGCAAAGGCCGATCAAGAAAGGTATAACTCTTCTGAAATATTTCATTTGTGAAACCAGAGATGGTACTGGTTCCAATTAAAATTTAAAGCCACCTTTTGTGTAACAAAAAGACTTTTAATGAAGCAAATTTCTCTACATGCTAGATAAGCTGCATGTCAATTTACACACAAACCAAAATATATACGGTCAATACAGTGCAGTGACAAAAGCAGGGGAGGGGGGAAATGACATCTACAAGGACACATATACCATAAAGACAGCATTACTACACGTGCACACACACACACACACACACACACACACACACACACACACACACACACACACACACACACACACACACACACACACACACACACACAGGCGAGGGGCACTAGGCGGGCTAGGTGAGGGGCGGCGGCGGAGGGGTGGTGGTGGAGGCGGCGGGGCAGTGGTGGAGGCAGTGGGGCAGCAGGGGGCAGCGGATGACAGGGGACGGCAACGGGCACAGTGGGCGGACGGCGACGGGCGGCGGGGGGACGGACAGCGGTGGCCACCAGCGGGGGGTGGTAGGTGGTGGGGCAGCAGGCTGGCCAGCGCCCCCTGTCCATTTTGGCACCCTAGGCAACTGCCTAGTTTACCTTAATGGATGCGCCGGCCCTGCACACACACACAGAGTATACAGTAGTTGAAATATGCTGATCATATATTGTGGTAATATCATTGCCCATATTTCTGAGCCCCAACATTGGTCAAGCACAGAGGAAACTGAAGGCCTGCATGGAGGCCTGCATTTCCCAGCAGTCCTAGCAGAGCCGAGCAGATACCAGGATGTGCTGATGTAGGCAAGAAGGCCAGAGCAAAACAGGATGGCAAACAGGATACCGGGGGCAAGAACAGGATGTCAGGACATCACCTTTGACCCCACAGCTTCCTCTCCCCCGGGTCCTCATCAATAGATGGGCCAATATGATCTTACAGATAAGCCTTGCATTCCCCCTCCCACCGAGCGATGTCTTCCTGTATCTATTGTTCCTCTCTTATCAATAAAACACTGGTCGCTCAGGCAGTAGGAGGATCATCACACACACGCATGCACACACATCACACATGCTCAGCACGATCACATTCATACACACACCCAGACATCCATGGAGCCCTGATAGAGACACGAACAGGAATGCTGCCTGAGCACCAGATATTTCACCCTGAAGTGATTGTCCGTGTGATTCGTAAGGCAACAGATGGTGACCTCGACGTGATTCCCCCCAAGGCAACGGCAGACGTGATTCCCCCAAGGCAACGGCAGACGTGATTCCCCCAAGGCAACGGCAGACGTGATTCCCCCAAGGCAACGCAGATGTGATTCCCTGAAGGCAACACAGATGCGATCTCCTGCAGCAAGGCAGATGCAGAGGAACCACTAGGCACAAGGACCAGGCTCCAGGCCAGAAGGCACAAATGCGGCTCACCCTCATCTCCCTACGCCCGTAAAGGGCTTCGAGACGTGTCCAGACATCCTCCAAGAGGATCCCAATATGTGAGATGGGAGCGTTCTTCTCGGATGAAGAACAAAATGAATTCAGAGGGCCAGTTAATTTTCAGAGCAAAAGAATGCCTTGTGACAGCCAAGAAATCCAGATAGAGTCTTGGGAGTCACAACAGCCCAAGAGTTGGGAACCAGCAGTAGGAAGAAATCTAAAGGCAGAAATTTCCAGCGTTGGCAACCAGAACGCATGGGATAGAGCAGGGCAACAATGGGGGTGCATGGAAATGCCTGTTTCACTCCTCCCCCCAGATTTCCAGATGTCCCTACCAATAATTTTTCCACCTAGTGACCTGCAGTTAGGAACAGTGTCCCAGAATCAGCAATTGATTGAGCAAAAAAGGGAACCCCAAGGGGATTTAGGAAAGTCAGCAACAGAATATCTGGAAGGGTTAAAATCAAAAATTCCCATCAAGAATAGTCTCAGCACAGGGCAAAATGACACTCAGGAAGATTTCATCAAACCCCAAAAGCGGGAGGGGAAACATTTTGTCCTGCCAGAAACTGTACCTCTAAAAGGCAAGGAGATGCCCCAAAGGCAGGCATTAGAGTTATCGCAGTCACTTTCTTGCAGCAAAGAGCCAAGCCATGGGGAAGGATTTCCCAGACAAATGCAGAGAGGCCACAATTTTGTCCACGGCTCAGTAACACAAGCCCTGGAATCATTTAAGACTCAAGATTCCATTTCCCAGGAAAGGCACCTCAAGAATCAGAGGCTGCCAGCTTTAGAGCCTATGCAGAGTTCAGCCTTGTGCTGGACCAAAGCAGATTTGCCCACAGAGGGAATTCCAAAGATAGACCCCTTTTCCAAAAGGACAAAGTTTGCTTTGGCAAATGCAAGACACGTCAGTACAAGTTTAGGAGAAAGGCCAAGCGAAAAATCATTTTGCAAGGATCTGTACCTTATTTTTCCCTGCCTAAGAGTTTTCCTCTTCCTCCAAAGCCAGGGAGAATGCAATTTCCTTTCCCAGAAATCGTGAGCAGCCAGAGTCCCCCTCACTCTTTCTTTAGCAAGCCACAGGAAAATTTAGAAATCAAAGATGCCCTTCTCCCTCCCCCCCTCTCTCTGTCTATCAACTGGAAGCAGCTCGGGGGGGGAGTGGGAGGGAAAAGGTTGTTGGAGTATAAAGAGTTTGCTGGAGAACTGGAAGTTTGCTTTCCTGACAAGCATCAGGTGTCAGGAATTTGTGAGGAAGATTTCTGGAGATTTAAGTGCTTTAGAAAGAAAATATCCCAAAGATCTCATATTTCAACTATTCTCATGGGGTAAAAGGGAATTATACGGGTTTAATCCACCCCACTCACACACAGAAAGCATGCCAGATAACAGGAAGCATGGAATGGTTATCAGTTTGCTAGGAAGAGTAGACTGTTATCTTCAGAGACATTGTATATACAAAGCTAGCTTATCAGCTTCCTGCTGGTTGTAATTAAAAGTCAGCAAAGAGAAGCATGTTTCAGAGTTGGAAGCAAATGGACTACAAGTCTCATGTGCCATACATTTTTTGGGCACAAGCAATCAACAGGGTTTAAAAATGTATTAAAAATCACTAATGCATGTTCTTTCTCTCCAAAATCAAGCAGGGAAAAAACCTTCATCTCAGGGTATGAATTTCAAATTTAAAACAAAAAACCAAAACAATTAGAAAGAAAAGGGGAGAAATCTTCCCCCTCCTCCAGGCTCTTCAAGCAAGGCTTGATTTTAGCTATATGTACCCTGAGAGAAACAGAAATATTCTCACAAGTATGCCCTCCCATGGCAGTTTGAAGTTTATCAGCAGAATGATCCCAGAACATTTAAAGGAATATTCCTCATACATTCCTCATTTTCTCAACTGCAAAGGTTTATGGACTATGGGTGATCTGGGAGCTGTTGTTACCAGTCATGCCAAGCAGAATTGTCTCACCACCAGAAGAAGAATACATTTCCCAGATCCATGAACTTTTAGCAAAAGGACTCTTAAAAGGACGTTCCAGCAACCATCCAGAGCATTGGAAGCAGAGAGAAATATCCTTAGGTAGTTTTTCACCTTTCCCCCCACAAAAATGTAAGCCCCTAGCATAGACAGATCATTCTTACTTATGTATTCTCATGTATCTACATATTGTATTTGAAAATATTCACTGTCTATACCTGCAAATTCTTGCCATGCATAGCCACAAAATGTATTCATGTATTCATGTATTGCTTACGCTATCGCTTATTGCTTGAGTATTATTGCTAATGCATCTATATCTGTATGCTAGATATGCCTATGTACCATGTACCTTTTGGGTTTTGGGAGGCAATCATGCTTATTATGCCATTTCATTTATTATTGCAAGTTATGATGAGCTCAAGTTTCTATCTCTGAAAGTCTTATGAATATTGGGTGCTGTGTACCTCGATGGGAGAAAAATGCATGCCAACATTCCAGAGGGATCCCCACATTAGACAACACATCACAGCCAATGATTTCTGCCATGCCCTAGCTTAGTGCTATCATAATGAACATGGGGGTGGGAGGAAATAGCCATGGGATGTCACCGCAGCAACTCTCATGCACAGGCATAAGACACCTCACATTGTGGGGCAGTGAGGCAAGCATCCCCACAATTCTCTCACCTCAGCCCAGACATATGAGACTTATCTTGCCAGAGACATGCCACTCCCTCCTACATAAGGAGTTGAGTTTCCTCTTGGGCCAAGCAATGAGGCCCCTGGGGCAAATGACCTCAGGTTGCCAGCTTTCAGGGCCAGCATGGATTAGCACAAAGATGAGTCCCTGATTTCTGGTCTGTTTAGGTCTGTGCACATCTGTGCCTCCTGACTGGTCTGCCAAAAAGGGCCACAGCCAGCTTGCTCATATTTAAAAGAAAAGAAAAGGGGAAATGTTGTAATATCATTGCCCATATTTTTGAGCCCCAACATTGG
The DNA here is from genome assembly GCA_029282475.1 of Phrynocephalus forsythii. Lineage (NCBI taxonomy): Eukaryota > Metazoa > Chordata > Lepidosauria > Squamata > Agamidae > Phrynocephalus > Phrynocephalus forsythii. The sequence continues at coordinate 19,023,091 of JAPFRF010000004.1, forward strand.
TCAAGCACAGAGGAAACAGAGGAGACTGCATTTCCCAGCAGTCCTAGCAGAGCCGAGCAGATACCAGGATGTGCTGATGTAGGCAAGAAGGCCAGAGCAAAACAGGATGGCAAACAGGATACCGGGGGCAAGAACAGGATGTCAGGACATCACCTTTGACACCACAGCTTCCTCTCCCCTGGGTCCTCATCAATAGATGGGCCAATATGGTCTTACAGATAAGCCGTGCATTCCCCCTCCCACCGAGCGATGTCTTCCTGTATCTATTGTTCCTCTCTTATCAATAAAACACTGGTTGCTCAGGCAGTAGGAGGATCATCACACACATGCACGCACACACATCACACATGCTCAGCACAATCACATTCATACACACACCCAGACATCCATGGAGCCCTGACAGAGAGATGAACAGGAATGCTGCCTGAGCACCAGATCTTTCACCCTGAAGCTGTGTCCCTGTGATTCGTAACACAACAATATATCATGCAAAGACTTCTATCAGCTGTATAGCACTAAGCAAATAAGGTATTAGGCTGAAGATATGCTTTCGGTAGGAGCAGAAACAATCAGATTAGTATGGTTTAGAAATCCTTGGATCTCACACCCCCAGCCTACTGTTTCTCCTCCTCTCAACAGCCATTCACGTGCTCTTTCCTCTCACCCAGCCAGCAACAACAAGCTACCTTGGGTTCTTTTTAGTGAGAGAAGTAGGATAAAAATATTTTAAATACCGGTAAATAAAATTTTCCTCTTCTCCATCCCACAGCTCTCTCTCTCTCTCTCTCTCTCTCTCTCTCTCTCACTCACTCTCTCTTCTCAACCTACTCTTTCTCTCATAACTGTTGTTTCTCCCCCTCCATCTAGTACTCATTCATCCCTGTGCTCAGCCGTTCCCCAGCACTACCACTGGCCATTCATTTCAGTCTCTTCAAATGAAAGGCGGGAAAGGCTAATTCTCAAACCATGGAGAAATACCTGGCCCTGCATATCTGGACGAGAGTGAATAAACTGAAACTCAATCCAGCCAAGAAAGGAGAGGCCTTTCTCATGGTCTCACCACCATCACAGGTGTTAGTGTAGACGCAGGAGAGAGCCTTCTCTGTTGCTGCTTCCAGGCTTTGGAACACCCTCTCATGGAAGTCATGGAACTGTTAGATTACAACCAGGAGGACCAAAGTGGGTAGGAAGACAGGGGTCAATCCCTCACCTCACTTGGTGCCAAAGGAAGTTCCTCCCACCCACAAAATCAAACATGCTGATAACCCAACAACCCAATGGAAACTTCTATTCCAGGGCTAATAACAACTGGGAAAACAACTAATTGCCATTGAAATTATGATGTCAGAGGAAAAAATAATAATTTCTTTTCTTTCATCCCATAATCTAAACCCTATTTGAAATATTAATCTATTCATTCTATTTGTGCAAATAATACAATGCGCAATTTGTTCCTCAGGTGCTTTTGATTTAAGCAAATGCGTATCATTTTATCCAAATGGCCCCTTCCACCTCCGCAGTTCTAATATTATAATTATAGCGTTTTCTTCCTATGCACAATATAATGAAAGAAGACCTGATCCAACAATGTGCCATTCTTGCCCCAAATAAAAGATGAGCAGAATAAATCTTAACAAATGCAGCAATTAACCTCCTGTTTGTACTTCATACACACAAAGATGTGCGCTCCAGCTGAGCTTCCAAAGTCGTAAGACACGAAAGCAGGTAGTTAAAGAGAGGGAGAGGGAGGCAAGACACCAAGAAATGTATATAATCCCCAATTATTCTATAGGCAACATCCCTCTGTTACTTGGGGCTCTCAGGGCGTTTATACACGACCCCTAAACTCCGGGGCAAATGGCTCCCAGCTCCGGAGCTTAAAAATGTTTACCCACCAGCTCCGGAGTTAACAGGAAATTAAGTGCGACCCTGCCCACTTTAGCACGTCCCAGCGCAGCTTTCAGGTACCTGCTTTTTGGAGGTGAAAATTATTTGATCTGGTGTAAGGATAGTGAGTGCGGGGCTCTCCTTGCTTCTGTTTGTTGTTTTTTGGCTCCCGCCCCTTTAAGAGCTACTTTTACAGAGACGAGAGGCAGAACGAGGTGAGCGGCATGCTTTTCTTTCTCTTTTTCTCCCTCCCCTCATGCAGCCAGCAACCAGGAAGTGCAGAGGAGGGTGGGAACGCCCGAAGAGCGACGAACCCCTAAGATCTCTGGTCGTGTAAAAAGGCCCTCAGACATCCAGAATCTGAACAGCAATCATAGTAACAATCACAGCGGGTAACTAGAGATGGGCATGAAATGAACCATGAGCCAAGGTGACCATTGGCAATAAGAAATTTATAATTCATCATATATTATATTATCAAGGCTCTTTTAAGCTTACATGTAATCTGTACTGGGAAATGTGTGTGTCTTAAGAGGTGATTTCTGGTAAGCTGCAGAGGACTCTCTTGACAAACTTCCTTCGGTCGACCACAAACAAACTCCGCTCTATTGGAAAATTACTGCTTTTTGCTTAAGTGTTCTTTCTTAACTAAGATGTATGCAAGACAAATATGTCAGATTAATGAGGAAGTTTCTTAACTGAGAACATCTGAATTTTTCATGCACAGCCTGAAAATGCTTACGTGTCCTAGGTCTGCCAAGGTATAAGAATGCTCTGTTTCAGCTTGGAATTTGTCCTTCCTTCCTAAGGAAGCACCCTATGTGCATTTGATTAAAGCTTTCTGAGAATCTGAGACCCGATGTCTGACTCTCTGTCAAATCTGTCGTTAGAATCCTGCCAAGACTTAACCCATTGCAATCTAGAATTGTTTGTGGGTGACACTAACCCCCTCCCCAATAAACCAGCCTGATTTGTTTTTTTGTTTCATGGGCAGTTCATAGAGCCATGTTTTCACAAAGTGAAGCAAAACCCTAAATGTTTTCACTGTTGGCATTTCATTTCACTTCATCTTTCCCCCAAAGCCCCCCTCCCCTTCTTGAGCCCCAGCAACTATAATCCTTGCTCAGAGCCAGCACTGCCCTAGCCACTGCCACTACTGCCACCACTTCGTTGAGTACTAGGACAGTAAGCTGTCTGGGGCCTTCTTCCTGGCTCAGTGCTTCCCAGGAGTTAGGGGTCTGTGGGAAACGCAGTTTTGCTGCTCATTGGGCCATATACAGTATAGGGAACTTGCAAAGAACTACACTCCTTGTAATTAATACTCTATCAGGAAGCACTTGAGCAGGAAAAAGGCCCCAGACAGCCTTTTGGTCTACTCAACGCTGGAGGGAAGGAGAAGGTCCAGAGCATGTAAGGTAGGTGTTTTTGCCCATGAAGGAGGTATGGGGTGGAAAACCCATGGGAGGGGGGGTTTCTGTGCAGGTGAGTGACACAGAAGGCATCCTTTCATTCAGAAAAGACCATGAACCAAACCAACCACAGACCGGTTTGTTTTTAAAAAATGGCCTGTGGACATCAACAAACTATGAATGTGGGAAACAGCTTCCTAAGATGCTGGGTCAAGCCAACCTTTGCTTCAGTGAGAGAAGACTCTCCTGGCTCGGCCCCAAGCTGACCTCAGCTATGAGGGGAGGGTCCTCCTCACTCTTTCCCAGCTTCTGCTTGTGTTTAGCAATGGCATATAGGCATCAACAGGTTTGGCGGCCCATCCTGACAAGGTGATGTAACTGCTAGCCTATAGTACTCATTAATTAGTAAACAGCATGGTGTCATCTTTTTACTCAACAAAATGCCTGGAGGCCTTTTGTCTTCGGTGGACTTCTGCTGGACAGAATGTGTCAACATTTATTTCTGAGCTCAGCCTTCTTATCTATCTTGCACTTCATTGGGCGTTTATACACGACCCCTAAACTCCGCCGCAAATGGCTTTAAGCTCCGGAGCTTAAAAATGTTTCCCCACCAGCTCTGGAGTTTACAGGAAATTAAGTGCGACCACGCCCACTTTAGCGCGTCCCAGCGCACCTTTCAAGTACCTGCTCTCTGGAGGTGAAAATTCTTTGATGCGGTGTAACGACAGTGAGTGCGGGGCTCTCCTCGCTTCTGTTTGTTGTTTTTTGGCTCCCACACCTTTAGGAGCTACTTAAGAGACTGGAATGTTGCCGCGGCAAGAGCGAGAGGCAGAACGGAGGTGAGCCACGTCTCTTTTCTTCCTGTTTTTTCTCCCTCCCCTCACGCAGCCAGCAGCCAGGAGTGCGGAGGGGGTGGGAACGCAGGAACAGCGACAAACCCCTAAGATCTCTGGTCCGAATTTAAGTGGCCAGCGGATCTTAGGGGTCGTGTGAAAAGGCCCTTTGTCTCTCAGCTCCCTGCTCGTTAGGAGACAAGCTGTTTTCCCTCTTCTTGGAAGGAAGAGACGAGCTGCTTTTTCCCCTCAAGAAAGCTCCAGTTCTCCCCAACACATTGGGGTGAACCCCAACATACTAACCAACATGAACTGCTGTTGTGCCATTTGTGCCCATCTCTGGTCCCCACCATCACCTGGGGAAAGAAGCATCTTTTTGTAAATGCTGGAAAACATTGCACATACCATGCCAAGTGCATAATATGCAGGTCCTGAAACAGAAGTGCACCCGCCAGTGAAAAGGAATAGATTTTGTGCAGGAAATGTGCATTTTTCACATTGTTTGTGAAGCAAGACTCTTAATTATCCTTTTTTTTTTTGTCTGATAAAGAACTAAGGTTGCTTACACACTCTTGATGCCAACAGACCTTGGCACAGTAAGCATTGGGAAAGGAAGAGAAAGAAAATGTGGGACAACATTGGCTCTCAAAATCTTGAAGATTTTCTCTAGTCATTGTTCCAGGTGTTTGTTTGCAGCCTCAAAAACTGGGAGGGACTCTTCTGGTTTGTGATGTTTGTATATCTCACCGGCACTAACCAATCGTTTCTTCTAGCCTTTGAATTCAAAGAGAGCCCCACTTCTCTATTACGTGTTTTCCCCTCTCTTTGGTCTACTGATGTTAGCTGTGGTTTGTTTGCTGTTGATCTCTTCACAATTGTATGTCAAGAAATGTTTTTTACTCTTTCTACCACAATTGTCTCAGAGTGAGTTACTGATATTTAAGTGACAGGTAATCGGAAAGGGAATAACTATCTGAAAAATTTGTCACTATTCTAATCTGTGTATCTCTTTACTTCTGCTGCACAGCAAAAGGAGTTTTACCAGAAATTCAAAACTGCTCAAAGCTACTTAAGATAAGTATTCACAGTGTCATGTGCCAGGAGGCAAAAGATGGAATACGACCATCTCTCCACCATAATTAACCAAAAGACCTGTGAGATATTTTTGGATAAGGGAGAGGCAAAAAAGGCACCACAGAGAAGTGAGTGTGTGGCAACTGTGTGCTTTCCTCAGACTTGCTCTGAAGGACTTTTCTATACATGACTGAGTTATGTGACCTCCTCACAAGCTCCCACAAAGACAATGTTGTGAAAGAGAATGGGACATTCCAGACAGCTCTTCAAGCACTGTTTCCCTCACTCAAGTGAGGACAGCAGGAAGGTGTGTGTGTGTGTGTGTGTGTGTGTGTGTGTGTGTGTGTGTGTGTGTGTGTGTGCACATTTGTTTTGTGAATTGCTGAGGAGACCCAAGAAAGAATAATTGTGGGGATGCCTTTCCCTCGATGCTTGTATTTAACTCTAGCTTCTGATGAAATGTTGACAGGCGTACAATTTATGTGTCAGGCATTTTGACAAGATATCATATTTCATGTTCATCACTGTGATAAGGACTGCAGCCTTTCCAAAATAAAGTTAGTTGATGCAAATTAATTATTATCAAGGACTGTACATAAACAGCTCCAGGAGTTTTGTTGTCCTATTTTCAGTGTAAAACAGGCTCTCTGCATCGTAATGGAGTGTTCTATCTTTGCTCACAGAGTTATTATGCTGATGGAATCCACATATGCAAAGGATGTTTTTCAAGAATGAATTCCTTTTTGAGTTTTGTTTTGTTTTTAAGATGTGACATTTTAAAAAAACACACCCATATTTTCAGAAGTGTTCAAAAAAGGTGCTAACAAAAGAAGACCACATATTTACTCTATATGACAAATGGAGTATATTTTATATGAATCTATGGGTTCACATAGCCTTTGTGTTTATGACTACTTATAACCGTGTTGTTTTAATGTAATGTTGTCTATTAATGCTGTAAGATGTCCCTCAATTCCTTGTTCTCAAATACTTGAACATGCCTTAATTGTACTGGACTGTATATTACCCCTCATTACTGTAAGCTGCCTTGGGTCCTTTTCCAAGGAGAAAGGTGGGGTAAAAATACTCTAAAATAAATAAATAAATATTACAGTATTTAGTCAACATGTTTAGGACTGCAGCCCAAGACTAGTGGCATGAATTATAAAGCTTTTTTTGGAGGGGGTTCATCTTACATTTCAGCTGCCACTCCTCTCTTTTTTCCTTAGTTTTCCCTTACATTTATCCCCTCCCTTTCCCACCAAAGAACACAAAGTGGTGTATGTGGCCATTCTCCATCCCATCCTAACCCTGCACTAGAGAGTTACCAGCCAAAGGTCAGTCAGTGATTTTCATGGCTTAGTGGAGATTTGAAACTAGCAATCTCATAAAGCCCTGTCCAATAATAGCCTAAATATTACACTGGGGACTGTCATCTACCTATTTTGCATTTCCTTCTACCCTACTTCTACTTTCACTGTTGGATGGTTTCATATTCACATCTGGAAACAGCACTTCTGGTACATCTCTTTGGGCTTCTGTCATTACTATTTTGGGGGTCATTTACCTAATCCTGTAACAAATTTGACCTCGTATCATTAAGAAAGCATTTCTCTGCATGCTTGACTCAGCAGAACAGCCTTACTGAACATAGCGAGAGGTACACTCCCAGGAAATTAGTACAGTAAAAGGATGGTGCTGCACAGCTTGAATTCCGTACCCATTGAGAGGGAAGCCACATGAAATGAAATCAGTTTTACTTCTACTGTAGGTAACTGACTGTACTAGGGACTGTACTATAATTCTGGAGGGCTCAGTGGTTTAGGAATCTGGCTGTGGAGCCAGAGGCTGGGAGTGGAATTCCCTTGTGTTCCTCCTTGACAGGGGCTGGATTTAGTGATCCAAAGGGCCCCTCCCAGCTCTGCAAACCTAAGATTCTCTAAGGGGTGTCCAGACTTTGGTCCTCCAGATGTTTTGGACCACAACTCCCAGAATTCTAAACCTGTATTGCCAATAACAAAGGACTGTGGGAATTGTGGTCCAAAATATCTGGAGGGCCAAAGTTTGGACACCCCTTAGAGAAGGTCCTTAAAGGCCAATAGTATATATTACAATTACTGTACTTACCCATCCTTTGCTTTTCAATTTCTCCATTTACAGTTTGTTGAGCACTATCCCATGAGCTCCATTTTGTCACAATAAGGTTGCAAGACCCCCTGTAAATGCTACTGAATTCTGTGTAACTTACTCCTGTCTAGGTGTGTGAAGGATTCCATTGCTCTGTTTCTTCTGCCATTCTTTCCTTTATGGAAGTTATTGCATTTTAAGTGTCCAAAAAGTTAAATTCAGATGAACAGCTTTACTCCAGGGTTGGGGAATGTAGGACCTTCCAATATTGTCTATTTGTATGACTTCCAGCCAGCCTGCCCAATGATAAGAATTGATGGGATTTTTTTTCTTCAACAAAAAAGAGAGGCCGTATTTTTTCTTGATTTAGGCAAGAACAATATTAGCGGCTGCAATGTCTTTTTCCAATCCAAATATACTGCACTGAACTGCTACCATTATCATGATCTGCTTTTGGCTGACATCCATACATGATCAATCGGTCCCAATGCAGCTGTTACAATCACAGTTATTTTCAGATGGGATACTGGTGCCAATTCCAAGAATAAGTGCTCACGTAAACAAGCAAATATTAGGAGTTTTATCCAGTGTGAAAACCAAATACACCCTGAGGAGGTGCTTGTAATTTATTAGAGAGTAGGTGGGATGGAAATGTTTTGACAAATATAAAATTAATTAAACATTATTCCAAATAAATAAATAAATACTATCCTGTGTTCCAACGCCTGGGTTATCCAGAATACCCACCTCCAGACAATGATTGTTTTAGAATTTTTCATGTCACCAATATTTTAACTGACGGACTATCATTCCCCCGCCCACCAGTGCTCCTGTTTAGACATCAGGGATTCATGATGATGAATATATGTGAATATGCTAAATAGTAATTATATTTTTACAGAAGAGCTTGTCACAACATAAGTGTGTCGCAATGCAAGTCACATGGGGTTTCCTGTTCTTTCCCGGCAAAGCTGAATGACATGCTGGCAATGACATTATTATGGCATTTTTTGTGAACTGAAGACGTATAGTACCTATAGAGCCATCAGTGCTTTTGGGAATAACAACATGATTTGAGCTATGCTGTTCTAATATGCCAGCATTGTTTGCAAGATCAAGAGTGAGCTGAACTCCAGATTTATGTTGGTCCAAATGACAGTACAGTGGCCGTGCCAGGCTTAACCCATGACAGGAACACATTATAGTCCCATTCACATGTTCTTAGTTCCAGTTCACATGCTCTTTTGTCTTCCACTATCAATTCCTGTTCTTTAACACTAGTTTCTCTCTTGTTGCCCCCCACTTGTCTCCTTATTTAGGTTTTCACTTCTGAACCCTCCTTACCACCCTTGAAAGGCAACAGGGTTTTCTCTCCCCACCCACTCTAGTCTGTGTTGTTAGTCTGTGGAACTCCCTGTCACAGGATGTGATGATGGCATCTGGCCTGGATGCTTTCAAAAGTGGATTGGACAGATTCCTGGAGGAAAAGTCCATCACAGGTTACAAACCATGATGGAGATGTGTAATCTCCAGGCTTAAAACTGGGATACTTCAAGGACCAGATGCAAGGGAGTGGTATCAGGAGACAAATATCTAGTTTCGTGTGCTCCCAGACACATTTGGTGGGGCCACTGTGAAATACAGGAAGCTGGACTAGATGGGCCGTTGGCCTGATCCAGCATGGCTCATTCTTATGATAGTTCCTCAAATCCAGGTGCCATATTTGCATATTATACAAATTATTTGCATACTGAGCAAATCATGCACTGGGCCACAAAAGATGTATTTACTACTGCCTTTTAAATAAGCACGGCTCTTAAAGTTGCTGCATGAGCAGGAAAAAGAAGATTGGGTTTTCTTAGGTTCTTTTCATGCAATTATAGGGATGCACAGCCTGCAACCCTCTGTGTCTTGTGGGTGGTGGTAATGTCCCCATGTCTTAATAACATGTTTTTTTAAATAGAGCCCATATGTCATAAATGCTACAGGAAATGAAAATAATCATCAAAGATTTCCCAAGAATGGGAATTCTGCTGAATTTGGGATCTCATGCAAAGCAGTGAAAATTAATAACTGTGCCCAGGCTCAGCCATTGGTTGGTAGGTAGGTAGGTAGGTAGGTAGGTTAGTTGGTTGGTTGGTTGTATTGCCTTGGTATTAATTGGTATATACTGCCAATTAATGGCAAGTCACTAGTCTGGGCAATTTACGGTACATAACCCCTGATACCTTCCTCCAACCAAAAGAACAAAGAATCCAAATAAAAAACCCTGCTGGTAAAGGGAAACAAATAAGGTGAGAGTCTCTGATGGAGACAATATTCTGAAATGACTTTCTAAAAAGTGCTGTTTTTACCAACTTTCAGAAGACTAGAAGCGAAGCGGTTTGGCTCATTTCCACAGGCAAGACAATCCAAGTGTCATGGCCACCACGAAGAAGGCTCATTTTCTGTCTGAGGCTTTGCAGGCATTCCTGGGCATGGCCACCCCTGGGAGCTGGGAGGAACGGCTGGCATGGGCAGACAACCTTAGGGAGAGCTGCACCCACATGTAACAAGGCCCCAAGCATTGGCACAGAAGCATACTACTGACTGCCATCAGCTATTGGGCACAATTCAAGGTGCTGTCCTTGACCTACAAAGCACTGTACGGCCTGGGTCCTAGCTACCTCCAAGATCGAATCTCACAGTATGAACCAGCTCGGGTGTTAAGGTTGTCAGGAGAGGACTTTCTCTCCATCCCATCACCTTCACAGGTATGTCTTGTGGGAACCCATGAAAGGGCCTTCTTGGCTGCTGTGTCCAGACTCTGGAACTCTCTCTCACTAGAGGCCAGGACTGCCTCATTTCTGTTGTCCTTCTGGAAACAGACAAAGACCTTTGTATTCAGGCAAGCTTTCCCTGAATGTTGGACTAACCTATTATGTGTCTTTTATATGGATCTATCATACTGTACATGAACACATAGACTTTGTGTTTATAGACTTTGTGATTGCATTGACACTATATTCTCAATGTTTCCCTCACTCATAACTTTAAATGAAATGTTACTCTCTTTGGTAGCTTTAATGTGATGTTGTCTTTTGATGCTGTAGGATGCTGTAGTTCTCAATACTTGAATATGTCAATTGTACTGGACTGTATATTATATAGCCATCTTGGGACCTTTTCAAGAAGAAAGGTGGGGTAAAATACCCTAAAATAAATATATAAATAAATAAATTCTGGGTTGAGGGATATAGGATGGACACCAGCCTAAAAGACAAACTGACTATGAAAAGAGGCTACCTTCTAACCCTGTCTCCCTTGCCTATATTACACATATTTTAAATTCCATTCACTGTCTCAAGCATAAGCAAAAGGCAGCCACAAAACACAAAAAGCCACCACCAACACCTTCCACAGGCAGCCCCATCACATACAGGGTGTTACAGTAATCCAGCCGGGAGGTAACTAAGGCATGTGTCACCACGGCCGGATCAGATATCTCCGGGGATGAGATATGCTGATGCACTAGTTTTAACTGTGCAAATGCTTTCCTGGCCACCACTGAAACCTGGGCATCCAGGCTGAGAGATAACCAGGAGCCCCCTGAAGCTGTATATCCGTGTTTTCAGAGGGAATGTAACCCCGTTCAGCACAGGCTGCACCCCTATTCCTTGCTCTGCCTTTCGAGAGTATACAGTGGACCCTTGTATAACAAACGGTTTGTATAACGTAACATCTGTACAACATAAAAAATTCTGGAGATAGGGGAAATTTGCTTAACAGAATCGTCTGTGGGGCAAATCCATACAACATAAAAATGGTCGCGATTAGGGATTACTGTTTTCAATGCCTTCCTATGGGAAATTTGTATAAAGGAAAACTTTCCTTAACATAATTTCATTTGGAATGAATTAATTCCTTTATACAAGGTACCACTGTATTTCTCTTCCCCATCCCTTCACTTCATTTTGAAACCATTCTTGCTTATTCACTTGGTACCAAGGAGCCAGCTCTGGCCTTTGAGCTTCCATTCTCACAGAGCTATGGCAGATTTCATAAGGTTATATCATCAGCACAAGCATGACTTGGGCATCCCAAAATATTGATGAAACCGTCCAACCCAATACAGTCCCATTCTTTTTTTCTGAGAAAGGAAAATACGTAAAAGTTCTCCTGTCTGTTTGTCACAAGTGACCAGAAGAATAAAGCAATAGATATGGCGAGGGATTCAAGGCAGGAGGGTTACACCCCTCAGCTGATCCTCTGTTCTCCACAGCAACTGGGCCAACAGAAATGCATTCTCTTTTATTTAAGCTTTACCACCCAGCACTGTCTCGATAGAGACTAGCCATTGTGTGGCACTGTTCTACAAAAGAACCATGGAATCTTATGTGTTTTTCCTCCTAAATGAGCCCCCCCTCCCCCACAGTTTAACAGGGTTTAGTTGTTTTGTTTTGTGGTTTTTGTTTTTTTGTTTGCCTTGGGTGAGAATGTATCGGCTTGCAGACCACTCACTCGCATCCCCACAGACCAACTATTACCACTACTGCATTTTAGATTTGAAACACCTTTTCCTTAAAGACAAGTCACCTTTTCAAATCTCTTTTTTTGAAGAGCCCCCTTGGCCATGCCCATTTTTTCTTGCAACGACCACTGGGGGTGGTGTTTTTTTAAATTGGTCCCTGCATCCCCTTTTAAAGCGATTTTGTTGTATTTGCAGACATACTATGCTGCCTTTTTTCAGTTTTCCCCGTTTCTGCCATTTCCCTGTCATAGTTTAAAGCGGTTCAGCCAAGTGCGAATGGGGAAGCCGATTGCTAAGCAAATGCTGAAGTGTGGACTGCCAAACCGCTATAGCGATCACGTGACCATGGGAGGAGATAATGCGATGCAAAATAAAAAGCGGCTGCTCAAGGAAGTGCAGTAGCGGCCTATATAAGAAGAAGGGAATTTTATCTGCTCTCATTCCCAACCCCCTTTTGAGATGAACTGTAGCTACTAGAGATGGGCACGAAATGCCAAAATGCCATTTCGTGGTCGTTATTCGGGCCCTGGGGTCCACTTTGTTCCATTTCCATTTTTCGGGGCCTCGGGGCCCGCTTCATTTCCGTTTCTTCGTTTTCGGGTGTGGCAAGCTGCGGCCGCAGGGAGCCCTCCCATGGCCGGGCGCCACCGGAGCTGGTGGCATGCAGGCCGAGAGAGCGATCTCGTGGCCACGGGGAGTCATCCCTGAGCCGGGCGCTGCTCCGATACCACCCCCAACAGGCCGCCACCCCCGGAGCACCACCGAGCACCGCCCTAACTGGGGCCCTTCTCCCCAGGAACCACTCTGCCCCGGGAGCCACCACCCCGGCAGACTGCCGCCCCGCACCCCCCCAGCCTAGACCTGGGAAACCTGTGGGGGGGTGCCCCTGCACTCCCCCATGCTCTAACGACGCCCTCCGCTCCGGCTTCTGAGCTGGCTGCACCGTCACCGCTTTGCCACGTGGCCGAGATTCCAGAGCCCAGCCCATAAGGGCTCAGATCCCGCCTCTTCTCACGAGACCAGCAAAGTCTCGCATCAGTTCCGGCGGGGAGGGGGCAAAGAGGCTCCACCAGGCCCAGCCCCCTCTCGCTGCCCTCCGGTTGTTGAATGACAGCCCGGTGGGCTGTCATTTACGAATCGGAGATGGCTGGACAGTGGGCTGGGATCCTGCCTCCATGCACAGAAGCGGGATCCCAGCCCTCTCTCGCTGCCCTCCGCTGCTCCATTTTTCATCGCATGAGCGGGCCCGATGCCAGTAACGGAAACGAACAGAACCAAAGAAAATTTTCATGGTTCTGTTTGGTTCGAGCCTGCCCCATCGCAACAGTCGTTATTCGTACCGTTACGTAATGGAACGAATAACAGAGAACGGTAATAAAAAATGGTTGTTTCATGCCCATCTCTAGTAGCTACATTATACTCTGTATCTTCGGAGGGGGTGATCTTGCTACTGCCATCATGACCAGTTGGTTTCTAATTGTGGCATCACTGCTTTTGCGCATAAGCCTTTCAAGTAAACAGATAAACAAAGTAATGCAACAGAACGTGCAATAAATATTTCATTGCATTAATCATAATAAGCTCCATTGTAGCCCTAACCAAAGAATATTCTTAAATCAACTTCAGGATATGATTGTAATTTCAGGCTTAGCAGCATGAAACCACAAGACTGTAATTAAGATAGTAAATCACACTCTGGAGTTTTTTATAGAAACTGACAGTATCAGCTGATATATTGCTTTTACAAGTGAATGTACAGCCCTTAGTCCCTGAATAGTTTTTATTGTTATTATTATTATATTGCCAAGGTAGTGAATCAGATGTCCTGTCCTGATTTACCTGTAATATCTGCAGTGAATAAAAACAAGTCTAGTGACAATTTGCTTTCAGCCTCTGACAGAGAGCCAAAAAAATGTGCTTTCCATGACATCAAGACTGCCAGACTGGACTACTGAAGAAGACAAATAATCTAGAAGCAAGACATGAAATCTAAAATACCATTGCATTAACAGTTAGAGGTTACAGTAATACCTTGGATTACAAGTATAATCCATTCTGGAAAAATGCTTATAAACCAAAGCACTCGTATATCAAAGCAAATTTCCTGATAGGAAATAATGGAAACTCAGATTATTTGTTTTGGGGCCGCATAGACCACAAACTGAACACAGTATAATAAGAAAGGATGTTGAAAACAAATTAAAGAAAGATATAAAGAAAAATAAAACAAATGCCTAACCTGCACTCACGTTTGAAAACCTTCCTGGCTGGTGCAAGGAAAACCTCCCTTCCTTATTTCTCCCTCTACTTTTGAGACATTTCAGACAATCGCCCACAATCCAGCAGGAAGAAAGAGGGAGGGAGGGAGGAAGCCACAGTTGGCTCACTTGTGATCATGTGACCCACTCCAGTGCTTGTATTGCAAAACATTGCTCGTTGATCAAGGCAAAATTTAGAATGTTTGATTGTCTTGCAACACACTCTTAAACCAAGGTACTTGTAAACCAAGGTATTACAAAACACAACTTATACAAACTGACCTTTACTGCCTCTGCTTTCATCAGAAGTAGTTGCCTATCTTTAATCGATCTGTGTTCCCACCACTGTGGTGGGGCTCATTTCCGGAGTGGACGAGTCTGCCTATTGGGACAAGGTGGATCATCTCCGTGTTTAGTGTGGAGACAATAATCTGGTCCTTAACACCCCCAAGACCAAGGAACTGATGGTGGATTACAGGAGAAAAAAATGCGGACATTCAGTCCCTGTATATTGGCAAGGACTGTGTGGAGAGGGTGGCTGTATTCAAGTTCCTGGGCATTACCATCAAGCAGGGCCTGACCTGGAGTGCTAACACCAGTGCTTTGGTAAAGAAGGCCCAGCAGAGAATATACTTTCTCAAACTCTTAAAGAAAAACAATCTGAGCAAGAGACTGTTGGTGTCCTTCTACCAATGCTCCATAGAGAGCATTCACACATACTGGGCCTGTGCTTGGTTCTCCAGCTGCTCAGCCACGGACAGGAAAGCACTCCAGAAGGTCAGAACCACAGCCCAGAAGATCATTGGCCACCCTCTCCCATCTCTGGAACAAGTACAGTGGAACCTTGTATAACAAACGGTTTGTATAACATAAAATCTGTACAACATAAAAAATTCCGGAGATAGGGGAAATTTGCTTAATATAATTGCCTATGGGGAAACTCTGTACAACATAAAAATGGGATTACTCCATTTTCAATGCATTCCTATGAGAAATTTGTATAAAGGAAAATTTGCTGAACATAATTTCATTTGGAACAAATTACAGTGGATCCTTGTATAACAAACAGCTTGTATAATATAAAATTTGTACAACATAAAAATTTCGGAGATAGGGCAAATTTGCTTAACATAATAAATAAATAAATAAATTTGCTGAACATAATTTCATTTGGAACAAATTACAGTGGATCCTTGTATAACAAACAGCTTGTATAATATAAAATTTGTACAACATAAAAATTTCGGAGATAGGGCAAATTTGCTTAACATAATCACCTATGGGGGAAATCCATACAACATAAAATGGGACTACTCCATTCTCAATGCATTCCTATGGGAATTTGTATAAAGGAAAATTTGCTTAACATACCAGTAATTTCATTTGGAACGAATTAATTCCTTTATACAAGGCACCACTGTATACAGTTCCCGTTGCCTTAAAAGGGCAAATAACATTCTACAGGATTCATCTCATCCTGGACATAGTCTGTTTGTACTGCTGCCTTCGGGCAAGAGATACAAATTTTAATTTTAATTTTAATTTTAATTTTAAACTGTAATTTTAATTTTAATTGTAATTTGTTGTTTTTATTACTTAGCCGGCTATCGGGCTTAAACTATTTAATTGTGTTATTTAACTGTGTTATTTAACTCCTTTTTTGTTATGTTGTAAACCGCTCGGAGTTCCTTTGGGAAGACGGGCGGTATATAAGTCTAATAAATAAATAAATAAATAAATAAATAAAGCAATAAGAGCAAGAACAAACAGACTAAAAATAGTTTTTAATCCAACAGCCATAGCCATCTTAAATGCTGCAACCAAATAGTGTGAGCTTGGGGAGTTGTGATGGATGTGTATGAGTGCCTTTAATTCTTTTTACCTTTTAAATGTATTTTTTCTTTCTAATTTTAGTTTTTTTTTTGTTTTTTTTACACCTGGGATAGCTTTCAATTTCATTGTACTATGAACCACCACGACAATAAAGTATCTATTCTATTCTAATCAATCTGTGCTTCCTTTCACAGTACAGGAATTTCTGTGCTTTAGGAAGAATTTACCTGTAGAGCACAAAAAGCTTTTGAAAACAGTTTAGCCATGATATAGAGCAGGGGTGCCCAAACTTTTTGTAAGGAGGGTCAGATTTGGTGGCTGAGAATGTGTCAGGGGCCAGTTGCTCCCCGACCCTGCCACCCCCTTGCAACCCCACCTGCAGGAAGGAAGGGGGGACAAAGGAGGGAGGGAGGAAGGTGGAAACCAAGAGAGGAAGGAAGGAAGATGGGGGAACAAGGAAGCGAGGGAGGGAGGGAGGTGGGGACCAAGGGAGGAAAGAAGGAAGGGAGGAAGGTGGGGACCAAAGGAAGCACAGGGAGCCGTGGCCACAGGTCACCCCTTGGAAGAGGTAATCTGTGCGACCTTGCACCCCCCCACATGCTCCCCAGCGGTGGCGCTGGCTTGCCCGCCAGCCCACCCCAAAGCTCCTTGGCGGTGGCAGAGGGCCCGCTGGCCTGCCCATCCCCACAGTTTCCCCTGCGGTGCCGGTGGCGGAAGACCGCCCATCCGCCCAGCCGCCCAAGCTTCCCAGAGGTGCCGGTGGCGCAGCCCACCCGATCACTGCCCTGTGCGTGCGCCCATCCTCACAATGTTCCCGGCTATACCGGTGGCAGCGGCCTGCCTGCGCACCACCCTTCACGTGTGTGCCTAGCTTCACAAGTTCCCGGTCCCGGTGGCGGCGGCCTGCCTGTGCGCCACCCGCGTGCGTGTGCCCAGCCCCACAAGCTTCCCGGCGGTGCTGGTGGTGGTGGCCCACCACCTCGCCTGCCCACCCAGCCCCACAAGCTTCTGCTCACCAGCCAGCCGGCCTGGCCAGCCCCTCAAGCTTCCCGGCACTGTCAGTATTGGTGGAAGATTTTTTAAAAAAAAATGGGGTGAAGGAGGGGGAGGAAGGGGCAGGCCAGCCAGCCGTGGGCCACTCAGAATGGCCTGATGGGCCGAATTTGGCCCCCGGGCCGGACTTTGGGCAGGCCTGATATAGAGATATCCAGAATGAGTCACTGGAGACAGCTCCAGCAAGAAGAACCTAAAACTCAAGCACCAGTCTCAGGCTGGCCCCTTTATTCTGTTCTAGCTGCACTGTATTGTGTTACGCACGGCATGATACACAGCCACATCTCCTCCAAGCCTAAATGGCCACAGACTTTCAGGACATGGTCTGGGAGGCCTTTATGGTGCAATGGCTAGGATCTAAAAAAATTAAGTGGGGTCAAAATATATCCTCCTTACCTCTGTCACCCCACTGAGCTTTCATACTATTCTTGCCATAGAACAAGATTCACTCATAATCTCTTTTGTACTAGCAGAAGCTTGTTTCTCTCGGCTTGCTTTCTTATAGAAGCATTTTTAAAACAATAAAGGATCAGGGAATCTGTAATGCAAAAGACTTCCATATTCCAGTTCTCCAAACCTAGGCGCTATATCCTTTTCATCCTTGCTGACTAAAACTGACTCCTGTCCCCTTCAAAATGGTAGGCCATATTTAGCACAGCTAGGCTCAATTTATGGTGTTGAATGAATTGCTAGCAACCTCTGAGCCCTTTATTTCAAGGAGGGAAGAGACAGGAGCACACATCTGATTAATCCATAACAGTGGTTTAATTGTTCATTTAACTGCTTCCCTCTGGAAGTGACCCTAGTCTAGAGGCTGTCTCCAGAAACAGACTTAGCCAAAAGCCAGACATTCTGCCAAGTCAGATCATAATGCTGGAGAT
The DNA here is from genome assembly GCA_029282475.1 of Phrynocephalus forsythii. Classification (NCBI taxonomy): domain Eukaryota; kingdom Metazoa; phylum Chordata; class Lepidosauria; order Squamata; family Agamidae; genus Phrynocephalus; species Phrynocephalus forsythii. The sequence goes on from JAPFRF010000004.1 coordinate 19,040,956, forward strand.
GTACTGGCAGAAGTGAACTTAAAGAGAAAGAGAGAGAGAGATCTGGGACAACCTTATATAACATTTCATAACTTTCCTGCACATGATGGATCACCCTGCAACAATATTAGGCACTGCTATTTCTAGACATGTACAATGTTATATTCAGAATGGCGTTGAGTTTATTCCCTTCATAGGGCTCCGTCTGTCACTTCATATGTTAAGATTTATAGCCTAGAGACCAAGGCTCAGGACAGATAATAAACTTCCTTAAAATGAAAGTTATGAGCGCTTTCCAATATATGTAAACTGCATACCGCATAATGGCCATATACCTAACTGAAGGCAGATCGGGTGATCAGGTGGAATGGAACACAAAACTCTGGACTCTTTAATGGGTTGTACTGAAGAAAGAATATCTGTGAAAATCATCTATACAAATAGTCTTGCTGGTTTCATTTCTCCATGTTTGCAGTCGTTTTCCATTGCTCTGCAGGCAAAAATAGGCTGGATTTTTCTTCCTGCTTATGTTTGTTTGTTTGTTTGCATTCCCCCCCCCATGGCACTTTGGGAGGGAACAGGATGGGGTAGTCTTGCTGGTTTCTCTTGTCCATGTTTGCATTGCATTGCAGGGGGATGTTCTGGAGGGTATTCCAGCAGTGCAAGCCTTTAAACTGCATTTTATAAAGAGGTCTGGAACCTCCCCCCAGCTTTTTTGCCTTCTTTCGGACCTCCGGAATAGATTAATCAGTTTCCCATTCATTTCAATGGGAAGGAAATCACGTTTCGGATAACAATTTTTTTGGATAACAAATTGCCTTGGAGAATGAATTAAATTCATTATCAGAGGCAGCAATGTATTTTAAATCATGGTGCAGTTGTTTCACAGGGAAGTACTTGGGGATGAAGTGCTGGGCTCAACTCAAAAACAGCATCACTCAAACCTGTCTGGATTTGCTTACCCCATTTTTCAACCAAATGCAGTACTAGTACACTTGATCATTATTTTAGAAAGGGACTCAGCTGAAGTAGTAAATCTTGCCATTCAATGTTATGTCCAGAGACTAAAGTTACCCATTGCAACACTGACAACCTAAACTAAAACTCTGCAAAGCTCTACCTCTGGCCATGTCATAGGTTCCACAAACACTGCACACACATTTTTATGGAATATTGTGGACCCACAAATTACACACAGACCACAGTATTTTACAAAAATTGGGATTGTATTTCAAAAAAAAATGATAGTATAGTGAAGAATTAAAAAGAGGGAGGTAATTCTGACATTGTGCTCTTCATACACATGTCTACACCACTTAGAATATACCAAAGCGAAGCCTTGTAAGTAACAATACTAAAAGAATCTTGCCTCTTCCATTGAAATCTGCAACACTAGCCTTTGGTTAATATCTGCACAAAATTCAAGGAGACCTAAGCATTTTCTAGTAATGCAGGAGGCTTTCTGAATGGAGAAGATTGCAAAGAACAGAATGTTTTTCTGTGTTTACGTTTAAGAGATGTTTAGCAGCATAACAACTGAGATAACCAAGGTAATAAAACTGGTGAATAGTAAGATTTTATTTTCCACTTTTAAAAGGTTCATAATGGAATCTGGTCAGCCAAACCTCCATTTGGGATGGATAAAACCTCTTTTGCCATTAAAGATTTCCCAAACCCAGAAAAAATCATGAATCACATAAAGCTGATCCTTTTTCATTTGACATATTTTAAGCCAAATCCAAAAACAAATACTCTACATAATATTTTCTTTTGTCCATCAGTAAGTCAGCCTCCTGTGTGTAAACTAATTTTAAGCTATCTTTATACAAAAGGATGCAGTATTTTAAACCCCAGACACTCTATCACTTACAAGGTGATAGGATACACACAGATGATTTTAAAATCAAGTTTCAGTCACAACATTAAAAGCAAAAAAGCAAAAACAACAAAAAACCTTCAGTTCCTATCTTTTCCAAAAATAAAGGGATGATAGAAAACATTATGTTAAACTCTCTGAAACAATTCATTAAAGTTGTGGGAAACAGATTTGCTACAGAGAACCACCTAAAAACTATAACTTGGAAACATTACTTTTCTTCTGATAGTTGTGGTCAAAAAAGTATTTTTTTCCAAGTGCTTTAAATCAGTAACAACAAAATCCTTATGTGAAATGAAATCTGCCCTATTGACCCACCTAAGCCTGTGACATTGCTGGGAGTTCAAGTCCTAGATCAGTGCTGGCGAGCCTATGGCACAGGTGCCAAAGGTGGCACTCAGAGCCCTTTCTGTGGGCAGCCGACATCACCCCTTCACAACCACCTGTATTTAGGTTAAATTGCTATATTGGCACTTTGAGAAAAATTAGTGAGTTTTGAATCACAGTTTGGGTACTCGGTCTCTAAAAGGTTCACCATCACTGTCCTAGATCCTTCAGGACCAACACACCTGTATAAGGCAAGATCATCAGCTTGGAACAGTCCTCAAATTGTAGCATTCGTTATCTGAAGGGGCTTTTTTCTTCTTTCTTGTACTGTGTGTCCAATATTAATGCAAGGCAGGATGTTAAATGAATGTGATCCTAGCAATCATGAAGTGCTGCTGCTGAGCTGCAGTTAATCACAACACAAAGCAACCAGTGAGCTGACTTTAGCTTTCAGCGACTGAAACCAAAAAAAGAGCAAACTCTTTATGGAGAGGAAGGAAGGAGGGATCCAAGCCTTTACAGAAAATAATTGGTGGGTTGTGGGTTAGTGAGCAGCGCCAAAGCCAATAACAAAAGTTTATTTGCCGAACACAACTAGTAGAGGCTAATGACCTGTTCTCACCCCTTCTTGCTTGCATCTAGCAAAACAAATAAAGATGGGAAATTATCATGTTACAATACTATCTCACTGCTCCGGAAGTGGCCTAAAAACTGGCCCAGATGAAAATCCAGCTCCATCAGAACTCTCTCCTTCTAGGAACCATGAATGCATTTCCTCTTCCTAATGAAGAAAATGGATACCAGCGCTGGTGGCTCAAGGTCTGAGGGGACATATTTGTAACCTATTGTTACATATGAGGCCTTTAAGGAGCTTTTTGCTGAGAGGAGCTTTTATGGATTGGGTTGAATGTCAGTCAGTTTGTGCTGTTACTTCACGTCCCTTGTCTAGGAACAGGAACAGGGAACAAAGCATGACAACAGAATTCCCCCGCCCAGGGGCAGGTGCGGCTCGTCACGCTCTGTTCCCGGTTCACGGGCATGGTTGGGACGAGATTCTGCTGTCACGCTATGGACGTGAAGTAACCTTTTTTCGTACTGGTCCCAAGTGGGACAGCAAAGAGGGACGAGAGGGACGTGAAGTAACGGCCTTGATAACAGCCAACTGTTTCCTCTTTACCTCAGATTCCTTTTCTTACCTTTTTCTAGTCAGGGTTCTGTCAGCGTGAGCAATGGAGTCTGTCAGAAATGGACAGCTAGAGTGATGCATTCTGTCAGCTATATAATCAGTTAGTAATGAAGCTCGTTAACCAGTTAAGGTCAGTGATGTAACAAGCTAACACTTTTTATACAACATGATGTTTCTTTTTATCTATGAAGAAGTGTATGTAAATTGAAACATTTTATTCTTTCTCATTACCAGAGTCTCTGAGTGAAAACGTTGAGACATTCAGTGCCAGTTGAGGTAAACTAATAAATAAAGAATTGTCTACTGTAGGAGACTTGAAGCCTGTCTCCTCTGTAGATTTCCGCCTAATTTTTTCTTCTTATTATTGCATAATTAGAGGAAGTTTATTTTAATTAAGCCACACTAAATTTCCTCAGGTAATCTGCCCCAAGACAAACAGCCTTATTCTACAGCAAGTCTACCCACATCAGACCACTGCATAGCCATTCAGTGGAAGTATGCAATTAATTATTAGACTCACAGAACAGAATCTTTCTGGTAAATTACAGTACTTTAAGCGGCATTGCTTGATTTGGAGTGGCAAATTGTTGCTAAGTAACAAGTTGTTGCTTGCATTCCTGGGCATGTGCCAGTAGCTGAGACTGGCACATGACCAGGAATGTAGGGAGCAAAGTTATTAATTAGTGGCAACATGCTTTCATGATGTGAACAACTGCTGCTTATGCCAGTATAAATCCCTAATCAGTTTTTGGCTATTTCCACTTACAGTACTGGTTTGGCATACTGAGATCTATGTCAAAACAGGATTGAAGCCAAAACAAAGGCACAGCAAAGGGAAGTAAATTCCAGAATGGTAATCCTAGGAGAAAGAATCCTGCATAAATTCCAGACATCTAATCTTTCAAAAACATGCAATTCAGGAGCTAAATCCCCTGAAAAAGAATTCTGCATAAATTTACATTTCTTACAGCCCTGCTCTAATCCTGTAAGGTTGCAGAAACCCTCAACCAGCTGCATATATACAGCAAAGTTCTTAGCTAACAAGGTCCTAGAGCTAAACTAGTTAGCAAAAAGTGGAGGCTCAGTGGACGCTGTCAGTTCAGGCTTAGTTGTTGTTAACACATCTCATAGACTACAAAGTAGGCGCCCACCCTCTCTGGTCCAAATTAGTGTTCAGCTTTTGATACTTGAGTGTGAAACTGGTCACATTCCCCCACCCATGGATGGAGTGTGACAAGGATGATGCCTTAGAACAGCAGCCCCCAACGTTTTTTAGGTCCAAGGACTGGCTTTGTCCGTGTGGAGATTATTGGGGGCATGTGCATGCATGCACGCAGGGGTTCTTTCCGGCACGCATATGCAAACACCTCTCCACCATCACTTCAGTTGCAACCTAATAATAACCTTTATTGTCATTGTACATCCAGTGTACAGTGAAATTGGCTAAGCCTCCCTCCCTCCCCTCCAACACCATCCCACTAAAAAGCCATTCAATCTGATTTCACACTGTGTGCTTGCATGTACGTGCCCCCAATAATCTCCACATGGAGCTAAACAAAAGCTGTTGCAATGGGATGGGGGAAAGGCCCCAGGAGTAGGGTGAAAATGGGTACACCCATGCATGTGTGTGCCACACATAGAAACCTGCAGCCCAGTTTGTAAGAAGCTGTGTCCCAGTCCCTTTGAGCAGGGCTCTCCAATCCGTGGGCTGAGGCCAGCAAGGTTTCTTTAACGGCATGCACACTTCTCCACTTCCCCGCCTGTGTACCTGTTGCATCCTAATCAACTGAGATGGAACATTGTGCATGGGGGAAGCAATGTAGCATGCCTGTTTGGTGCCACACCTTAAACGAACCAAATTTAGAAAAATCAACATTTGCTAAAAATTCATTGGTTTCTTGGGGGACTTTATGACGAATACAAATTGACAAATGTTGACGAATCAGCCAAATTTGTAAAAAAAAAGTGATTTGTTTTTCTATTTGTCCCCATCCCTATTCAACTCTCTTGTGGTGGAACTCCTTGCTTAGCACAGCTGAGGGGTGTCCTGGAACGGGTGGAAGAGGCAGGGCTCTGTTCCTCCCAGTAAGAGACTGCTGATTCCCATTGAAACTATTTGGGAATGATGTTGACTCCCTGGTGCCCACAGGACTGTTTAGTTATTTTTTAAATTGAGCCATGTTGGCTCTGCTAACTAGATTTTGTATTACAAATCACTAGTCGAACGCTTCCCAAGCGTTTAGGACTATGTGATGTATCAGCAAATTATGCGAGCAGATCCCAGTGAGGTGGCATTCTGCAGCTGTCAATCTATCCGGGATATTATCCTCCAAAACTGTGTCTGTCTGTATTTGGAAGTCCCAAAGTAATTTTGCATGCTCATTTTCAATCACCTTTTCAGGTTTATGATCCTATTATTATTATTATTATTATTATTATTATTATTATTATTATTATTATTATTATTATTATTATTATTATTATTATTATTATTAAAGCACACTTTCGGTCTGGTTCAGAATACTTTTGCTCAGGAAGTCAAACTAAAGCCCCTGTTGAAAAACACATTGTTAAAACAACACAGGGATGTAGCTTCAGCCCCCTTGATCATTTTAGCTGTCTTGTTTCTGTACCTTTTCTAGATCTATGAGGGACTGTTGGAGGTCTGATAATAACCAGAAATGCATACACAGTGTTCCATTTGTGGTTGCATCCTAGATTTCAAAAGCTGGAAACAGAGGTCAGAGGTAGCCTGTGATTTAAAGAGGGAAATCCCTAGTGTCACCGCATAAACTTCTCCCTGGGATTAGTTTGCTTTTTGATTTTGCAAACCTAAAATAACCATCTCTGGGCTTGATCATGGGTGAGAAAAGAACTCCAGTTACACTGATTTATCTCATCCCACTGTACTGATAAATTTATTATAACAGGCCACACTGCTTTTTAATTTTGTATTGATTTGTTTTTTCTATTGTTCTTGGGGGGGGCAATCAAACTTCACTTGCCCTTAAAAAAATATCCAAAGGTGATATATTGATGAAGCAGTGCCTTCTCTCCACCTCCTCTTTTCCCTTCTTTCCTTTACTCATTTTCCCTGCATAGCTCTTCCTCTTATTTCTTGGCTTTAATTTACCTTTTCATTTTTGGATAGTATCGGGAGGCGGAAGCAAGTTTTGAAAGATTTGCAAAGTACTGTATTGTGAAGAGAAAGGGTTTTTAAAATCAAAAACAAATGTAGTGCTCTAAAGCAGGAAATCTTAAGCCCTCTTTCACCTGCAAGGGAGAAGGAAGGTTGTTTCCTTCAGACCAATCTATTCATGTTGGTTTGGGGGGCAGTGGCTACTACTGATTACTGTTATCCCTTTAAATTTTTTTGTTTCGTTTTTTAAAAATCGTACAAATTCAATGGCCATGAAGTGGCCACAGCACCCAGAAACCAGATCCCTTTGCAAAGAATATAAATAATCAGCAATATTTACACATGCTGAAATGATAAGGAATGAAGTGATATGTCATTGGTACAATTAAAAACAACCCTCTCCCGAGATAGAAAAATAAACTGATTGCGAGGGGGAATGAAATGAATCCATTTTAGCTCTGTGTCATGTGAATGGAAAATTATGAAATGATCTAAATAATGCCAGGTCGGCAGGAATGACCGAGCCCCCAGTCTCAGTCACATTAACATGTTTTCAGCAGTAATAGTGGGCTACTTCTCTTGTCTCTTTCTCGCCTCTTTTAAACATCATGGCAGGTTTTAGTGTAAATCACCTCCTTAATGACTTAATGACTATAAGATGGGGCACTCACACTAGCTGTATTCAGACTGGTGAAACTGTTAGGATGAGCAGTGAAACGTTTCTATTTCTCAAGAAAAAGAAGTCCAGTTGCCATGACTCAACTTCCAGATCACCTCTTTAATGACTTTTTATGAACCTCCTCTGTATTAACTATCCTGCCTCCAAATCTAGTCCCCCTTGCCAGCTGCTACTCTGTAGTTCTATGCATCTGAGTTAAAACATTGGCCTTCAGGCCATCCCTTCAGAGCATCCCTCGAATCATCATCATCATCATCATCATCATCATCATCATCATCATCATCATCATCATCATCATCATCATCATCATGCCCCGAATCACAATATCATGAAAAGCATTCAAAGTGTTGATACCTGGTACTGTCTGTGCTGTGAACTCGGTGTTCAGGGTGGAGGCACCACTCAGCTGCTGCTGGCTTGAGCTAACTTCTGGCTCAGTGCTAAGTGAAGGAGATAAGGCTGCCTCACTGGGAACTTGATTTGGCACAGGCTGGAGCGCGTCTTCCGAGGCTGCTTGCTCATCTTGCCCGGGAAGCTGCAAGGCCGATAAAGGAATACTGATAGGTTTCCCAGCACTGGAGGTGCTGGCGGGCATCTGGAGAGCAGCTTGAGGGCTGGTCATTGCGGTATTCCCAGGTCCTCTACTTGGGGAAGCCAGATTCCCTTTGGAAGGCTTCTGAGCGCCTGGCTTGGATCCGACTGGGGAAGAGGCAGACATGTGCTGTGCATCCCGTTCCATAGTGAGCAAAGGGGAAGAAGCATGAGGAGTGGGCTTCATCGCCAGAGCGTAGGGGGCTCCTGGGTGGGCTTTTGGTTTCGACATCTGGGTCAGGGACAAGGCAGGACCATCAATGCCACCTGTGATTTCTGCGTTAGCCACAATGTAATAATCCTCCGGGAGTTCTTGCTTGATTTTTTTGACTAGCGCATCGTTGTTGCTTCCGTCAAGACTTTGAGAGCGGGACCCTGGATGTAAGGATGAAGAAGCACCCGGGCCTGGTCTTTTGCGGGGATGGGGTTGAGACCGCTGTGGGTGAGGTTCAAAATCGCTGTCTTCATCTGTCACTGAAGACTCACAGACCATATCAAAAAGAGTTGCTTCATCTTCATATTCCTCTACCGCTTCGTCCAGTTCTGAAGGCTCGCTGCAGTAGGAGAAATCACAGGAATCTCTGGTGCGGTTACGGTCCAGCTTTGTTTTCCCCGGTCTCCCAGAATACCGTTCCACTGGGCTTGTTTGTGTGTCCGAGGACACGCCAATGATGCTGGGACTGTCGGAATGGAAGCTCCTGTTGTCTTGGAAGCAGACTCTTTCCTGAGGGCCCGCCCTACAGGTTGCTGTCAGGGGCCAGTGGTAGGCATGGCCTGCGCTACAGCCCCACATGGCCGTCAGGTTGCTGTGGGAACCCTCTGAAAGCAGGTGTTTGAGGTTTGGGATGAGGCTGCAAATTGTCCCATGGCTGTGGGCCCAGCTGACCAGTTTGGAAAGATTTTCAGAAGAAGTATGAAGGCAGTCCTCCATGGTAGTAGCTCAGCTGCTTTCCTCCTGGAGGCAAAAAGAGGTAAGGTTTATAGGGCAGTCAAAGTACACAGATGAACATGAATTCAAATGTTACGTCCACAAATGTTTGAAGAAGCGGACATGAATGTTTACACATTCCTTGCACATCTTGAGCATACATAACTTGGCAGATAAACTATTTTTAAAAGATATGTCTTAAAGCAGTCTCTGCATTTATCTTTGGAAACAACAACAACAACAATGATGATGATGATGATGATGATGATGATGATGATGATGATGATGATGATGATGATGATGATGATGATGATAATAACAACAACAACAACAACAACAACAACAACAACAATAATAAACCGCCTTTCTCCCTGAGAGGACCCAATACATGGCAAAATGTTTATCAACTTGCAAAGGTTACTGATTTCATGCTTAAGGAGGCAATCCTATGCACTGTGACTAGACATGGGCACGGAGCGGCAAAATTCTCGTTTCCGTTTTCGGTTCTCGTTATCGTTACGTAACGGGTAACGGTAACGAGAATTACTCCGCTCCAGCTCGAACCCGACCCGAAAAAGAAAAATTGGGTCTGATCTTTCGTTGTCGTTCATGGCATCGCGGCGATCGCGTAATGCCAAGAAGCACAGAAAAAACGTTTTTTAAAAAAAACCTGATTCCCGGCCAAAAAAGCAGGCGAAAATATGCCCGCCTCAGTGAGGGCACCTACCAGAGAGGAGTGGTTTCTGGCGGGGTCCCCGGCCTCCCCCCCTCTCCTGTCCTGGGATGCTGGTACCAGGCTGGGGGGGGCCATCCTCGTCGTCTCCATTTGCCATGCGGGGGGATCCAAAATGGCGACCGCAATATTTATTTTTAAATTGTGGTCCAAAAACCCACCAAAGCACCACAGAAACATTTGAAAATTAGGAGCAGCAGTGGGTTTTTCTTGCAATAAAACGTCTCCATTGATTTTATTTTATTTTATTTTATTTTTATTTTTTTACACCTGCGCAATGATGGGCTGGCCATGGGATGGGACCATGCAAATTTTTGGACCCATTCCACCAATCGCATGGCCAGGTTTTGACTGAGACTTCTGGATGTGCCAGAGGGCATAAAAAGCCCACTAACCCTAACTAACCCTAACCCTAACCCTAACCCATACGCCAGTACACTGTCCTTCTTAGTGGGTCAGAGGCACCCAGAGATGCAGCCCACTAACCCACCCTAACCTTAACCATAAACCTAAGCCTAGCCCTTACCCTAACCCCAACCCTAACCCAGATCCGTACGCAAGTATGCTTCCCTTCTTAGTGGGTCACAGTAGAGGCACCCAGAGAGGTGCCTCCCAGCCAGAGCCCACTACCCCTACCCCTAACCTGTACGCCAGTACGCCAGTATGCTTTCCTTCTTAGTGAGTCAGAGGCACCCAGAGAGGTGCCTCTGCCACTTACCCCCCAACCCTAACATAATGTATGGTACGCGGCGGCTATGCGAAACGCTTCCCTTCCCTTCCCTTCTTAGTGGGTCAGACGTCAGAGGCACCCAGAGAGGTGCCTCCCAGAGCCCACTTACCCCAACCCCGACCCCGACCCCGACCCCAACCCCAACACAAATGACAAACGACAAACGGAAACGACAAATTTTTGAAAATTTCCGCGACAAATGGAAACGACTCGAAACGGACCCGTCCCGACAAACGACAACTCAAAACGTCATTTCTCCTGGTCGTGCCCATCTCTAACTGTGACCCAATCAAATATGTGAGGATTACTTCTATAAAGACACTTTTAGGATCTTGTTATAGAGCAGTGATGGCGAACCTATGGCACGGGTGCCAAAGGTGGCACTCGGAGCCCTTTCTGTGGGCACCCGACATCGTCCCTTCACAGCCACCTGTATTCAGGTTAAATTACTGTATTGGCACTTTGCAAAAAAAATTAGTGGGTTTTGAATTGCACTTTGGGCACTCGGTCTCTAAAAGGTTCGCCATCACTATTAGAGAGTGAGGGCTCAGGGCTCTGGAAGAATTCACACCAGTCATGGAAACAGATGGGGATAAGCAGCTGAGAAAGCCACTGGAGCCAAGTCAGTTGTTTCTGACATGATTGCATTTAACATCATAAAATGAGCTTGATCTGCATTTTACTGTGGGTATAATACAGCCATAATTAAACAGCTTAGGTCTCACTGATTTTAACAGTAAACGGGACCAACCATTATATAAGGACTGGCTTCAAAGTTCTCCCCTTGAAAATCTGGTACTTTGGTGAGGTCCAGGATGGAGCTCAGAGAAGGTATAATTTTGGAACCTAAAAGCAGGAGTGGTGTAGCGGCATGTGTGGGAAGCACACAGTGTGTGTTAGGGACAGGTCAACGGCAAGAGTGAATGTAAAAGCTGGCTGTCGCAGCTTTTAAAAAATGTCTGAAGTAGAAAAATGGCCTTTGCACCCTTGTTTTTCAGACAACTGCACTCAAAGAAGAAAACAACACCGACGTGTTTTGCTTCCCACAATGGTGTTTCTTGACAAATAACACATTTCAGCAATCAGATTTGCAAAATAAGTCCATGTTCACCTTGTAATGGCCAGTCATGAAACAAAACACTCTCTGAAGAGGCATGGGTGAATGAAATTATACAATGTGATAAACATATGACTCTTACCACTTGATATGCATTCTTTAAAAAATGCTAAACATGCTATTCAATTTAACCTCAGGTATGATAACTTCAGCTGTGCCCTCCTGCCTACCCTGTGTAGGTGTCTTCACGTAGCATCGCTCCCTGCATCTCTTACCTACGATAGAAACCCCCTCTGTCATCATATTGGTTCCAGTGTGATTTGGAAATGTTATATTTTTTTGGCCACATTTGCTGGTATGGTGGAAGATTTGGAAAATTTGCCCTCCCTCCAAACAAAACAAAACCCTTTCCCAAGATCCGTAATATGTTTATTACAGCCCCCCAAACACTCATGTTTGAAAATTTCCCTCCTCCTCTTTGCTAAGCCTCTTGGCAGCATTTTATTTAATGTTCTTTGCTCTTTTGAGAATTCATTACTCCTGCGGCTCAGTTTTATTTATTATCTCATAGTAAATTGTTTGGAAATCAGTGTCGCCTATATTTTATACCCAACACAGCCATATCTGCAGGTGACTTTTAGAAAGAAAGAAAGAGAAAGAAATAAAGAAAGGAAGGAAGGAAGGATAATAATTTCTTTTAAGTTATTTCAACAGTGCAGGGGCATTCCCAGGGGAAAACATTAATCCTGGTTTCTCAGATCAGGAAGAACTGTTGGAACAACACAGCATCATCCGCAGGTGATCCTATAAAGAGGGAACCGTTTTTCTGATGAAGGGAATTGTTTTCCACTTTGCTCCAACCCTGGTTCAGTGGTGGTGACACATTCCTACTAGAGAACGATTATCATTCTGCTAGCCCTGCCAAAGCTTTAGTAGAAAAGTGTTGCATTGCCAAGAATCATATGGCAAGGCTCCCGCTTACCGTTGCCAGCTCAACAGGTGCTGAACAGACTGCAGACAGATTGGCTGCTAAAATGCCTTCTGCCCTCTAGCAGGCATCCAAGGAAGGTCTTTTTAGCCTAAGAATACAGTAATATCTTGGTTTAAGAGCGTTTGCAAGACAAGCAAACATTTCTTCTAAAGTTTGCCTTGCTCAACAAGTAATGTCTTGATATACAAGACCTGGAACAGATCACATGATCACGTGAGCCAATGGTGGCTCCCACACCCTACCCCTACCCCTGCTGGATTGCAAGTGACTCTTTGGAACATTCTGTCTCAGGCAGCCTCCAAAGCAGAGGGAGGAGAGAGAAGTGGAGGTCTCCCTTGCACCAGCCAGGAACATTTTCAACAGGAAGTACTGATTGGGATTTTATTTTTCTATACATTTATATTTATATTTAATTTGTTTTCAATATTCTTTCTTATTTTTTTCCAACCATTTCTAGTCATGGGGCAGCTGGTCAAGTGTGTACAGTACCTGAACATGTCTTAATTGTATTGGACTGTATATTATCCCTCATTACTGTAAGCCGCCTTGGGTCCTTTTCCAAGGAGAAAGGCCGGGTAAAAATACTCAAAAATAAATAAACAGCTCTGAAATCCTGACCTAAAAAGCTAGGTCCCAAAGTGAAAAAGAGGAAGAGGGAAGGAATTGTGGAAGGTTAACAAGTTATTCATTACTGCTGGTGTCCAGCTAGAAACATACATAAGGACTGGACTCACCAGAGCACACTAATGCAAACCCATCCATTTTTCCTTCTAAAGTGAAAATGGAACAGGCACAATAGGGTACTACTAATCTAATATGAAGATTATTAATAACAGCACATATTTTCAGCCTGATAACAGCATCCGGTACTGTGTTCCTCTACTAGCTCTAAAGAAACGTCATCATCTTCCTTCCCCACTCTGTCTATGTGTATGAAAGATCACTATTTGGTCTTGGACAGTAGAGAACCCATAATAATCAAACAATAGGGGCTTTCAATCCATTTTGGATATGTGGCTGAGGATAATAAAGCGTTGTCCTGTTTACACAGTCAGAAGCATGAGAAGAATGAGATTGCTCTGAGGTTTGGGCCCCCTGAAGTCAGCCGCCATTGTTTACATGAGCAGGAAATTAAAGGATTTTCTTCCCACAGTTCTCACTACTGAGTCATTCTCAGGCCATTCTTTACTGACGCCCAGAGGTTTATGCTGACTTTTGTACACTGCAGTTCAAGAAGGATGCTGACAATTTGGAACAAGTTCAGAGGAGGTCAACAAGGAGGCTCAGGGGACTGGAAACCAAGTCTTGTGAGGAAAGACTGAAAGATCTGGGCATGTTTAGCCCTGACAAAAGGAGACTGAGGGGAGATATAACATTTTTCAAATACCTGAAAGGCTGTCATACAGAGGAGGGGCAGGATCTGTTCTCGATCCAGAATTCGGAACACATAACAATGGGCTCAAGTTACAAGAAGCCTGATTTCTGTTGAATAGCAGGAAAAACTTCCTGACTATTAGGCCAGTCCAGCAATGGAGCCGATTACCTCAGGAGGCGGTGAGTGATCCAACACTGGAGGCATTCAAGAGAAATTTGCACAAGCACCTGGCAGATATCCTTTGATTTGTATTCCTGCATGGAGTTGGGTGGTGGTGGTTTAGACACAATGGCCTTGTAGGCCCCTTCCACCTTCATGATTCTGTAATCCTAAATACAATCTTGATTAGAAACAATTTATATACATAGCTTATTGTCTGCAATGATCTTGACCCAGTTTTACTTTTTTAAATTCCTTGTCGCGTATTATTGTTGTTATTATTCTCAGACATGCACCAGCTCTTCATGTTCAGTTAACAATTTCTCTCTGCTAGAGGTAAAGAAAAAGCATGCAATAGTGCATATATTTACTTCAGCAAGGACACTGTATGCAAGAGCATACAGTTTGCCCCAAAGAAAAAAGAACTGCTGGAAAAGATTTTGGAGGTCGCAGCAATGGACATTTTAACAGAGATTTTAAAAGAAGAAAGAGTGCAAAAAGCAAAGCAAACAAACCGGCAAAAAACCTTGGGAGCCAGTATATAATAAATAGATTCAAGAGAAGCTTGGAAAAACACCTTAAAATATATAAACCAGTAAAAGATGTCAAGTGGGCATAGAAATCAATAATGACTATATTTAAGGTAGAAGATATAACAATGGTTAAGTGATTATTATAACAGCAAAGTATTTTTGTGTCAAACCTCTCCTTACTTCCTTACTCCCCTTTTCCATTTCCAATTACCCTATCCTTATCCTTTATGTATCTATAAAATAAAACATTACAAATTCAAACAATTTCACTGTTATAGTTATACATATTCCAAGTAAAGGAAAGGCTCAGGAAACCTAAGGCTAAATCCTTCTTGCACTGTCCATACGGTCATAACATTTCTGGGTCCCTGAGGTTGAATTGTTTGGCGGTGGGAGCTTTGCAACTAGAAATGAGGTCTGGGCAACCTCTGTTATCTTCTTCAGTGTGGTCATTCCTCTGGGACAGTGTGTGTGAAGAATTGAATGCGGCTTAAAAAATAAACTACTTAGACAGTAAAATGATTCTGGGAGGAACCTACAGAGCAGCTTGATTTGCAAGGCTCCCTCAGCACAGCACTCCTTATTGGTTAGTTTATCTCAACTGTCACTTACTGACTCAATTCATTTACTCAGAGATTCTGGTAACAAGAAGGAATAAAATGTTACTATTCACTTATAGTTCTTCATATATCAAGATGTTGTGATGCAAAAATATTACCTGGTTACATCACTGAGCTTAAGAGTTTAGCTGGCTTTATTACTGACTAACGAACTGGTTACATAGTTGACAGAGTACTTCAGATTCCATAACTAACAAAGTCCACAATTAACCCTGACTGAACCCTGATTGGAAAAACGTGGCAGAGAAAGTCTGAGGTAGAGAGGACAACTGGCTGCTGCTGAGTTATGGTAAGTGACAGGAACTCTAGTCCAGAAAGATCAGATCCAAACAAATTCTATTAAAGGTGCTATATGTCTAAGGACAGCTCATCACTTTAAAAAAAAAAATGTGAACTCAACTTCCTTCTGGGGTCCCTCCAGGATTACGAGCCCTGAAGCTTTAAACTTCATTAGTTTCATATTAGATCTGCCCCTGCAGCACAGCATTCATATACATTTCTTAAAAAAAAAAAAAACAAGCCCTGTAACAGGACCTTCAATAACAAAGTGCTTTTTATATGAAGTATTTTTGTTCTGTTGTGTACCCAACAAGACTCCTCATGGGGCTTATATATCTCAACAGCAAAGATAGTTCCTGCTATGTGGCTTTTTAAAAACCAATTTGACCCAGAAGCAAAAAAATAGGAAGGGAAAGGCCAAAGGGAATAAAGAACGCCTGGGTGTCTGTTCTTAAAAGTTATCGTTCTTAATAACAGCCAGCTGGGATGGAAATTTATGGGAGTGGAGGGAGAGGGAGAGGGGCCCGCCCCAAGGTAATCCGTTCATTTGCGTTTGACATTTGTAGAGTGTGCTTAGGTGGCTTAGAAAAACCACACATGAAACCAATTCCAGTGCACAATGAAATGTAAAACCTTAAACTTAAAGGCCGCATAAGAGCGAACCAAAACAAAGTGCCAAAACAGAGAATAAGAATGGAGAGAACCCTAAAAGATCTGAGATCGCACAAAGAGGAAAGGGTCCGTCAGAGGCAACACAACACACACTTCCAAGAGAAGGACAAAAAGATGGAGAGAGAGCAAATTCTTAGCAATTATGATGAAGAAAACTTGATTACCTCCAACTAGTGATGCGTGTGTGCCCCTGTTTGAGGAGCAGTAGCTTAGATGTGGATCAGCTTTGCCACAATTTCAAACTGAAAACCTGCCTTTTCCTTACACTTTCCTTCCGAAAGTAGCTTAATGCTCTCTATGTTGGACTTTCCCATCAAGGAAGCATGGCGCGTCCATGCCTGCACATGAAGCTACATGCTTATGGGATGTCTGAGGAAACAGGGGAGCTTATTTTGTCCAAGGGGACCTGCTTGCTAAGTCTGATCCTGGGTAAACTGGACATTGGCCGACATTTGGGGGCAGGGATTGTTTTTGTTTTGCTTCTCTACCTTGTTTGTTTGTTTGTTTGTTTTTGTCAAAAGCATTATTACATTTAATGTAAGAACCTAACAGAGATGAACATAGGTTCAGTGTTCACATTATTGGCTTTTAGAAAACATTCAGTCTCTTTCAGCTCGGTGAACTTCTTTAAACTGTGCAGCATGATTATCGTATATTACATTGGTTCTATTTTTACCAGTTTTTTCAATATCAAGTTGTACCATAAATAACCAGGTTAGAATTAACATATATACTAAAGGAAGCAAAGAAGCTTAGCCTTGGTCTTTGTGCAGGAACCTCAAGAAGCATCCATTCAGATTCCACTGCTGAAATAATGGGAGTATCAAGTTGCATGGCAGACAATGGCTTTATTTTGCTGAACATTTATATAAGATAAAATAAATGACACTCTGTGTGTGTGTGTGTGTGTGTGTGTGTGTGTGTGTGTGTGTGTGTGTGTGTGTGTGTGTGTGTGTGTGTGTGTGCGTGCGTGCACACACACACACACACACACACACGCACGCATGCACATGTGGGTGTATGTGCGTGTGGGTGGGTGGCCATTTACCAAACTTCCCTCTTCCACACAGAATGCAACAGATATACTGTACCAAAATCCATAACTGTATAGTGAATTAGATTTCGTTGGTCATAATGCCATTACATGTGATGAGTCTGTTTATCCGTTGATGCTATTTTGGTTTCCTCTCCTGAATGCCTGGAAAATGTAAAAGCAATAGAATATGACGCCTACTGAACTACTGTAGGGTGGTTACTTCACGTCCTACCTTGTTCCACGATTACGTCTGTACTGTGACAGCGTTGTTCGCGGTCATGTGGTTTTATCCCTGTTCAGTGCCTGTTTCCGTTTACTCACAGGCGTGATTACTAGCCTCGTGACAACTGTTACTTCACGGTCTTGTTCCGTGACAAATTATGAATTTGTCTTGCTTTCTTAACCCTTTTTAAAAATATCGTAAATAAAACTTTTTTGATATTTCGATTTACTGGTCTTCCGGGATTTACACGTCAAGGCTACAGAATTTTCTGTACTTTCTTTAATAAACATTTGCACTGCATGGTGTTTCCCACAGGGAAACTAATGTTGACTGACCACTAGGTGGACACTGGTTGTTGCATGACAGTTGTTACCACACAGTCCCTTGTCTCGGAACAGGAACCGGGAACCAATCGTGACAAGAGAATTCCCCAGCCCAGGGGCAGGTATGGTTTGTCACGCTCTGTTCCTGGTTCCGGGGGCATGGTCGAGACAACTTTTTGCTGTCACGCTATGGATGTGAAGTAAGGTTTTTTTTTGTACTGGTCCTAAGCGGGACAGCAAGGAGGGACGAAGTAACCACCTTTATCTCTCTAGTGGGCTGAACTGGGTGAGAATGACTCTGTTGTTTCTTTTGCAAAGCCTCTGAAAATCCTTTCCATAGACACAAATAAACTGTTACATTCCACGATGTTACTTGGGCAGCTCTGTGGAAGTACTGGTACCATTTTAAATGTGAAGGAAATGATGTTCTTGTCTAAGTTTCCAGAATTTACTGTGTATTATCACAGCTTGATAATTGGAAATAGAATAGAGCAACACTTGAATAATGTCACAGGGGAAGGCAATGCCAACTTGGTTTCTGTAACAGAAATTCAAGTGTTATATTAATAATAGCTCAAAACAGGGAATAAGATAACTGGATAATCTTGTCAGGCAGCTTCTAAGTATGAGGTATATATATACCACAGGAATTTAACAAACACTGTGCTGGATCATATGAAGGTCCTTTAGTCTGGCACTCTGTTTACTCTAGTCCCTGGAAAGCCCTTAAGTGGGACTTGAAAGCAGTAATACTTA
Organism: Phrynocephalus forsythii; assembly: GCA_029282475.1. Lineage (NCBI taxonomy): Eukaryota > Metazoa > Chordata > Lepidosauria > Squamata > Agamidae > Phrynocephalus > Phrynocephalus forsythii. Next base: position 19,059,148 of record JAPFRF010000004.1, read on the forward strand.
TTGTTTCCAATCAACTGGTACTCATCCGATCTTGGAGGCAGAATAGTATTATTATGGATTATAGCCATTGGTAACTAAGGCTGTTCACTGGTCCTCTATTCAGCACTGTTATATGGACCCCAAGGTGATCTGAGGTTATTTGGGTCCTGGCTGCAGTTCAATATGGTTTATCGGATCAGACCCATAGATGATGCATGATTCTGTGACCCACCTCCTCTGGCAGATGCCACATCAGAAGCAGTACCACAGGCTTCCCTACCCCACCTCCTCCTCTCAGTGGGGTAGAGAAGGAAGCAGAGTGCAGAATCTGGGGCACCTGTGCAATACCTGTGGGCCCGATCCACCAAACCATGCCAAAGCACTAAAGCGTAGCAAGAGCCCATCTCTAATCCTGCCCAAATCAGTTTGTGACCTGATTCCGCATCAATGCGTAAATTCAGAACAACAGCCCTCCCATTGACTTGCACAAGAAAAGCAACATGATCAGAAACGTCTTAATTTTTTGTACTCATACATATGTGAAATTTGGAGACAACGCAGACACCAATGAAGGGAGTAAATGTGCCATAATTCAGGCAGCTCTCCTAAGGAATTTGCTTATTTGGCACTTTCTACATTTTTCCTTTCACTATAATTGAAGCCAAATTTTCATCTCTAATTGCATACAGTTATAATCAAAATTATTCAACCCCCATTGCAAATCAGAATTATTGTCAAAATTTACTGACCTTAAGCAATGAACCAATCAAACAAAAGCAACTGAATTGAAATACTTCGGCAGAACAAATGCTTCAAGTGGTTTCTCCAAATAAATCTATGTTACATATTGTTTTTATTTTAAACCTGGAGTCCAAATTAATCCCTCTTGTATGTAATAAAGGAGTTGTAATTTAAATATTTACTATTCTTTCCCTGTGTCTTCAATCATACAGTAATTGATACAAGGTGAAAGCTTAAGACACCAGCTAGGTAAAAGAAGCTAAACCACCAATGAGGCAGCAAGGCAATTTCCAGTGCTGAAGTGACATAGCGCTAAATTAAGTCCAGTCATTTTCAACTCTAGGGGCCGGTGCTCACATCCACCTGTAAGCCAAAAGAGCCTATGTTTGTCTGTAGACGTATTTCCATGGCCATGTGGCCAGCATGACTAATATGAAAGCACAGAGAATGCCATTACCTTCCCATCAGAGTGATACCTATTCATCTACTTGTATTTTATGTGCTTTTGAACTGATAGGTTGACAGGAATGGGGACAAGCAATGGGAGTCCACCCCCATCTTGTCAATTCGAACTGCTGACCTTTTAATCTACAAGCCCAGGGCATCAGCAGTTTAACCTACAGTGCCACTCACATCCCTTTTTATAAAATGGTAACTCCTGTACACTCTACAAACACAACAAATGCTAAAATCCATGGCTGAGGAAACAGACTATAATCCACAAAACCTTGTTGTTCAGTCATTCAGTCATGTCCGACTCTTCGTGACCCCATGGGCCAGAGCTCGCCAGGCCTTCCTATCTTCCACTGCCTCCCGGAGTTTGGTCAAATCCATATTGGTTGCATCGATGACACCGTACCACCATCTCATTCTCTGTCGTCCTCTTTTCTTTTTGCCTTCGATCTTTCCCAACATCAGGGACTTTTCCAATGAGTCCTCTCTCCTCATGAGGTAGCCAAAGTACTGGAGCCTCAGCTTCAAAATCTGTCCTTTCAGTGAACATTCGAGGTTGATTTCTTTCAGGATGGATAGGTTTGATCTCCTTGCAGTCCAGGGGACTTTCAAGACTCTCCTCCAACACCACAGCTCAAAAGCATCAATTCTGCAGCGATCAGCCTTCTTTATAGTCCAGCTCTCATTTCCATACATCACTACTGGAAAAACCATAGCTTTGACTATCCTGACCTTAGTTGGCAAAGTGATGTCTCTGCTCTTTAGGATGCCACCTATGTTTGCCATTGCTTTCCTCCCAAGAAGCAGGCGTCTTTTTATTTTGTTGCTACAGTCGCCATCTGCAGTGGTCAAGGAGCCCAAGAAAATAAACTCTGTCATTGCCTCCATTTCTTCCCCTTCTATTTGCCAGGAGGTGATGGGACTGGTGGCCATGATCTTAGGGTTTGTTTGTTTTTTATGTTGAGCTTCATCCCATTTTTTTCAGTCTCCTCTTTCACCCGCATTAAGAGGTTCTTTAATTCCTCTTCACTTTCTGCTATCAGAGTAGTATCATCTGCGTATCTGAGGTTGTTGATATTTCTTCCACCAAAACCTTACAATGAAATAAAAGCATGTCCAAACTTTGGTCCTCCTGATGTTTTGAGTCACAACTCCCAGAATTCCAAGCCTGTATGCCAATGGAAAAGGACTGTGGGAGTTGTGGTCCAAAACATTTGGAGGGCCGAAGCTTGGACATGCCCGTCCTCTTACATTCCAAGCCAAGACACATTTCTATATCTCATGGGTACCACTGTTGTGAGACAAGTGTGCAATTGGGCCTTTGTTGCCTGTTAAGTGCTGTTCCTTCTTTCTTCCCATTAGCTTTGTTCTCGTATGGCAGAGAGTCACAGCAGGAAAAAGAACCCTGTTCCTACTGGCATTTGACCTGTCTCCTGCCAGCCTTTTCACTCAACCTTCCACAGAATGTGATACAGAACCCTCTGAGAAACTGGGAAGGAAAGAGCATTGTGGAAGATCAAAAGATCAAGAAGAAGCAGTAACTCTGAAAGACAAAGTGGAACAATCTGGAAGTCAAGCTAAGAGCAGAATTCACACTGAAACCCACAGAAGGAGTGGTGGTGATTTTTTCTTGAATCAAAAGTTCAGTGTGTTGTTTATTCTGAGTTCCGAGTTAATGCCAGTTAATGAGAAAGGGGTGGACTGTGAGGAACAAGTAGCTACAACCGCTCCTCACTTAACAACCGACCTGATTAATGACCACTTAGATTTAGAACCACCACCAGCAGCCAAAGCCGCCACTACCACCTAATTCAGGGATGTCCAAACTCTTTGCAAGGAGGGCCAGATTTAGTGAGGTGAAAATGTGTGGGAGCCAACCATTCAGCCTGAAGGGAGGAGAAAGGGCGTGGTCCGTGCATGTCTGCAATAGCCGCAAATGCTCCGGTTTCAAGGTGCCCAAGGGCCCAGCGGCTGTTGCATAGCCCGGGAATCGGTCCACGCACACCCAAGATCCACCAATGCTTGCATATGCTGCCCTCCCTTGCAAAGAGGTGGGGAAGACACTGCAGCAATGGAGCCAGGAGCAGGTAGGCAGGGCGGTTGGCTGAGGAGGTGGACAGAAGCAGGGAGGGCAGGCAAATCATAAAACTGCAAGCTGATGTCTGTAGCCAGCACAGAGAAGGGCCGGAGAGTGGGGATGAGTGACAGGGAGAAGAGGCTGAGGGCCACTCAAAATTATAAATCGGCCGCATTTGGCCTCCGGGCTAGACTTTGGACATGCCTGACCTAATGGCTGCCTCAGGAAGAACCTGGCATTCCCACCCTCAGGGCCTGGGCCAAAGCATCTAGCCTGCTTCAGCTTGCTTGCACCTACCTTGTCAGCAGCTCAGAGAGGAGGAAGCAGGGCTACAGTGTTTCCCACCTCCATCTCTATTTCCCCCTCCTTTTTTCCTGCTTCTCCCATGGCCTCCCGCAGAGCCTCCTTGCTCCGGCCTGCCTGCAAGGGGGGCAGCCTTAACACACCACAAGACATCTGCCTTAAGCTCCTCACCAATTCTCTTCATGTTGTAGGAACATAACTCTGTCATTAAGTGAGGAGTGCCTGTTTGCTCCTCTGTGGATCTCTGTACTTCTGAGCAAATGGAGAATTCTACCAGAAATTCAAAAGTCTACAACCCAGCAAACATTGCTGTCCACTGAGAAGCCCTGTTACTGATATAATATCTGTACCACTTAAGTTTTGTCCTGTGGCCTTCATCAGGTGATGATGGCAAACTGATATTCTAGCTAATTTTTTTTTAAATTTCCAAGAATAACTATATATACACATGAAGGGGGCGGGGGAGAATTACTAAACCTCTGGCATCAGCAGTTTATGCCTCTAGTATACCATCATTCCTCACAGAAAAGTATTATCAGGGAGCTTAGTTATTAACACTATCATATAATTCAGCAGCAGATGTTTTCTAAGGAATCATCTACGGTAGTTTTGTCTCATGTGAATCTGTAAATGCAGTTTCTGTAAGAAACAAATCAACAGTAAGTCCTATCAGGGAACTCTTACAGATGTGCGGACAACAGTGTAAGGGAGAATAAAAGAGGAAGAGTGTAAATGATACCTCAACAATAAAAGTACGTAAACAGCAGAGAACAGGTATACTGCAAAGAATATTCAAGAAAGTTACAAGATAAGTTATTGAAGGAGTCAGAAGTCTATGGGATATAGTTTTTAAAGATTTTCTTCAGAGCAAAAGAACTCCTTGAAGATTTGACATCTAGCTTCTTTAACATTTTGTCTGAATTAGACAGAACAATGTCTTCATGCCTGTGAAGATTCTCAGTCATCCAGGTGAGTTTATCTGGAAATTGAGTGGTGGCTACTGGACATCTTTTTTCTTGAGAGATAGAAATGTTTTGCTGCTCATCCAAACAGCTTCATTCAGTCTGAATTCAGCTACTGTAATGCGAATCCTCCATCTTATAGTCAGCTTTGACCTCTTGTCACCCTGGTCTGAAATAGGCTCATAAGATGAACAATGGTCTGAATAGGCTTGTTAGGTAGACCAGTGTTTTTCAACCACTGTAGGTGCAAGACGTGGGAAAAATTGAAAAATTACTTTTTATATAGTCAATATAGGCACAGAGTTAATTTTTTTAACATTTTCTAATGGTGGTGTGCCTCGTGATTTTTTTCATGAAACAAGTGTGCCTTTGCCCAAAAAAGGTTGAAAAACACTGAGGTAGACAATAGTATCCATAGCCTTAAGCTGAACAATGGCCTAAGGTGCTGAAACCTATAAAGTACGGGTAGTTAGCTACGACTTGGTGTTGAAGGCTTTTTGCAGTACACCTCCATTTGAAGGACAAAGGGCACTCATTCAAATATGAGGATGTACACATATTAGACAAAGAAGAGAGGTGGTTTGAGAGAGGAGTAAGGGAAGCCATTCATGTGAGCATTGAAACCCTCTCCCTCAACAGAGGTGGTGGCCTCAGGCATAGTCTATCTGCTACTTATCAGGGTGTGCTTTCAACAGTACCCAGGCAAATCAAAAAGCCTAGATTGGGGGGGGACAGAAAAGTAGTCAGGCTGCTTTCACACAACCACTAAAATCCGCTGGCAACTTAAATGTGGATCCCCTCAACCAGCGATCACATGGTTGTTGTGGTGGCTCCAGTGTTCCCACCCTCCGCACTCCGATTCTGTTGTTTCTGTCTGCTGAGGGGAGGGAGAAAAAATGCAGGCTCATCTCCGCCTGCCCAACACGGCTTCCTCCAGTCGGCAGCAGCTAATTGTAGCAGGACAGGAAGCCCATTAGGGATTCTTGTCTGTTAAAAGGGAAAAAAACAAACAAACAGAAGGGGGAGGAGGGCCAGGCATGCACCACAGGGGGCAGGGAGTGCCTGCTTGCTATGCAAAGGTTTCTCCTACCGGTATCCATACTTGCTACTGCGAGTTTAAAAATCAATCAATCAATCAATGAAAGGCTCTGGAATGGCAGCGAAAGGGTTTTTGAGCGGATTTTCCCTTTTCCCACGGACTCGTGTACTGCTTTAAAATCCGCATCGGAACAGAGACAAAACATTTACCTGCTCGAGACCAGATACTTGTAAAATGCGCTGGGTCGTGCTTAAGTGGGCATGGTCGCACTTTATTTTTTTTTAAGTCCACTGCTGGTGGGAAAACAATTTTATGCTCTGCATCTGTGAGCATTTTGCAGCGGATTTTAGTGGTTGTGTGAAAGCGGCCTGAGTCAGTCAATCAGTCAGTCAAATAACTATCACTAATACCTGTTACTAGTCTGAGACAGCAATATCTTACTTGGAGCTACAAAGAGATATGATGGTCAAAACACTGGGGCAGTTTTCGTTGTTTGTTTCACTTTGAGTGTCTTTCCTTTCTTTGAACTTTCACACCAATATGAGGTCTAAAATTATGAACCACTTTTGTAATGCTTTAGTGGCCCTCCATGGCCCAAGTCTGACTTTTTGTTTTTACTTATTAAGCACTTTCTTAATTTTTCAAGAAGGGGGAGGGAGAATTTCAGTCATCAGATAGTGTGCATGGAACAAGTGTCAATCAGCCATAACAAATTAGGAAGGCAATCTGCTTGATTAAGGATGGCCATCTCACAGCCAATACACCGTATTTATACTATTGCAGCAATTTATTGTTTTGTCTTGGCTTGTGATCAAAGTGAAACAGACTTTGACCATCTGTCAGAAACTGCACATATGCACAGAACAACATGTGCCTATCAAAACAGGTGCAGGATGCTTTAAAGGGCTCAATTAAAGTGTAACATGTTTCTTGCAAATGGAGACACTGTTGAATAAAAACCTTCAATTCAAATTGCCTGCTCCTCTGTTAGAGCAGCACTCCACTGCTGTCATGCATAGCTGGTTCAGAAAATAGAAGCTTGGCATTATGGAGTATTTTTCATGCCAAAGGGAAATATAAACACTAAAAAACCACTCTGTACACGTTCCTGTGTCAAACAGTTCTTTCTGATTGCCCCCAGAAGGCAGTAGACCGGTGCGTTAGAATGCTATGTGATGCTCTAGAAGCACTTATTTAACAAGACACTAGCTGTAAGAATAATTGGCTGAGGTGAGAACTGCAAATGTGGCTTTAGCAGGAAGAAACCCCAGCATAACCAGCAGCATTGATTAATATTCAGCCAGCTATTAAAATGCGCACATAGATATTTCAAAGGAGCAGCCCAAGATGCCTATAAATTGGATTGGGGGGGAAAAGAAATCAGGAAACATATTGCCACTCAGAATCTATACGGCAATGCAAATCAGTATCCTTACTCATATGAACATATGGATAAATGTTTTCACACCAACCTGACTTCATAGAAGCAGTACAAGTAGTACTGTACTTGCCAAGCAAGACTTCTGCAATCAAATTCAATTCAGGACCAAGCTCCTCATCTGACAAGTATTCCTGAAACCTTGTTGAATGATAATAGGAGTCCAGTTTTGACTGAGACATTTCCTTTCAAAATCCCCTCAACAATCAGCCCATAATTCTTTATACAGAAGATTGATATCATCCTCTTAGCCTAGTATTGTGCTAAAAAAAAACTGGAAGACAGCTTCAAATCTGCATAAGAAGTACTGAGAATAAGGATTCCGCTGGATTATATACTGACATTAGAGTTTAGTTTATTCATTGTTGATGAATTCCAGGCCTTGAAATATATGTAGAGATTCTCCAGAAGTGTTGCTTCACAAGTCATCATCAGCATTCATGAAGACTAGCCGATTATTTATGCCATGGACACAATTCGCATTGCAAGAGCCATTGTATCATCTTATACTTTGATTTGGAGCCATGGGAACATGAAGACACACTTAACCACCCAGACCAGAGGGTAGCTAGATGGTGTGGTCTATAAATCTAATAAATAAATAAATAAATATTCTCTGATTATAGACAAGAATTTCTGGATGGCGCAGTGGTTTAGCCATGGTTGGGAGTTCATTTCCCCTCTGTACCTCCCTGACAGCAGCTAGACTCAGTCAAAATCAGATGCTCCACCAGAGTCCCGAGCCAGGGGGTGTAAACGCAACAGTCCTGCTCTACAGGTGCCCTTCAACTCCTGGGATTCATTGGCAATTAACTTCTGAGGATGAAAGTTCCAATTATCTGTCTTTCGTGAATTTGTGAAATCTACCTTTTAAGCTGTTAACTTATTAAGCATCTTCTGGTGACTGTGAATTCAGTGGAGAAAGATAAAGGGCTCAGCCAGAGGGAAGTAACAACACTCTGTTCCTTCTCCTTTGGCCGTTACTTCACGAACCGCTCGCTTCGCGGCAAGCCCTCATTTCTGTGCGAATCGATCGTTTCAGTCCGCACGCTCCTCCTTTTTGGCTGCGATGCCACCCCGACCACGCCCCCTTTACCGTGCTCCAAGCGGGGTGAGTGGTTCCCCTGCCAGCGGCCGGGAATCTTTTCGCTTCGCATCTCGCTTCGCTCCCAACGTGACGTGTGGTCTCGGTTTTTGGCTTTTATTTAAAGTTTTTTAAAAAAATATTCAAACAGGGATATTGATGCATCGCTATATCGTTTCATCGCTTTGCACTGTTACTTCCTCGCTCAAGTAGCGGCGGCGGCGGCGGCGGCGGGAGCAGGAGGAGCCGCTGCCGCCTCGCCCGGCCAGAGCAGAGCACCCGGGGCAGGCAGCGTGCAAGCGGCGGAGGGCGGGTGGCTGTGCCATGCGGGGCTCCCCCCGAGTAGCGGCGGCGGCGGGGGGGCTGCCAATGATGCCAGGAAACAGTTGAAATCAGTAGAGCCATTGCAACTGACAGTCCAGCATCAGTGCATCGATACGCCGTCGGTAGGTATTTTTTTAAAGGACGGATGGGAAATAAGGAACGTTGAAAAGTGGCATGCGAATGCGAAGGGAGCACGTGAGGTTGTGCTCGAATCGGTCCTAAAACTGCAGCTCGTGAGTACTGAGAAACAGGGGCGGGAGCGAAGCGAGAACACGTGACCGCCACGTGACTGCCTCCGAATTCACAGCGAAGGCAAGGTCGGTTCGAAGCGAGGCACTTCGTGAAGTAACGGCCTTAGTAGCTCTTGGTTCTCCCCTGCACAAGTGGAGAGGAAGTGTATCACCCACTAACCCGATATGGAGGGAGAAGGGAGGGGTTAAGCCCTACTTGGTCCATGAGCCCTGCCCCCATGCCCTGAAGAGGCTAAGCCACGAAACTCATTTCCCCTTGTTTTCCCTCTTCCTTTCCTTTTATATGCTGGTTTCCACACTGAAAGGCACTCTGTGCTCTCCTTGTCTTGCATGTGAATAAGTCAATATTCCTGAACAAACCATTCTTCTTCCCCTCCCACTCTCCTATACACACAAAGGAAGCAACAAGAAGCAACTCCTTCCTAGACGGTATATGGCTTCCTGCCCCACTCAGCCTTCCCTCTTCCGCTACTCTGAGTAGGGAGCCTGGATCTCGGGCTTTGTCATGGTAGGAGTAGTGTGTGAATCTCTTGTCTGCTTTCTCCAAAGAATACTTGATTTTATAAAGCCTTCATGAAAGTGATCATTCCTGCCTCATTTAAAAAAATCACTACCAGCAACAACAAATCCATAAACTCTTTGTTTTTGGGGGGAAATGCTACAACGGCTTTATCATCTCTATAACATTCTTTTTATTATACATTATTATACATGAGGCAGCCAGAACTATAGGGAAAATTCCACATATGGATATACCAGAGATGTATATAATAACATTATAGCTGTGACGCATCTTGTTTTCAGTCTCTTTCTTAATACGCTCTGGCATGAAATCCCATTCTCCACCGCCCATGTCTCAGCAGACATTAAGGTAGCTTTTTCAGTGAGTGATCCACTACAGAACACAGTGGAACTTGCTGCTGCGTAAACAAATATGGCCGCAGACTGCATGTTTGATACAGAATAATCGATTATATTTGAAAGCTTATTATTCTGCAGGCTTAGGAAACATGAGTGGAGGCAAAGCACAGTCTATACTATAGGCTTATAACACAGATGTATACCTCAAGCAGAATAAATATGCTTTCATTATTTGCCCCAATATTTCTATACGGTGTATCATTCTGTCGACAGAGAAATATATTCCCACAGGTGGAAGCCTTTCATTTGTCACTGATAATTTATATTTGATAGTGGATGTTTGAATAGTCATATAAACAAGAGCTCATATTCACTTCTAGACACAATTACCGTGAAAAGCAATACAGTTGCTGGCAGCCTAAGAACCTCATTATAGAATCTGTGTAGTATATTTGTTACCAAGGAAACATACTGGTTCACTGATACTATAATTTCTGCCTCATAAAAGGTTTCACTCCGTACTGCCAATTCTTCTTTCAAGCCCACAAAATTCTGCATTTTGGGATAAAGTTCAGTAGAATTATGATAAAGTATTAGTGATCCCAAAGTCACTTAAAGCATTAAACTCTACGTGTGTGTTTTTATTACTTTTGACCACCAGATAGGCATTTTAAGGATACTTGCCATGCAATGCTCCAATATTTTGCAAATGCTGAACTGTGCAAAAATTCGTTGGTAGTTTCTCTGAAGCCCTGACTTTGGGTGGACTCGGCCTGTTTCATTTTTTTATATTACCTTACTTTGTGGAGAAGTCTTGTAGGTGTGCCTCTTCACACCGCCTCTATAAGGAGGTTGTGAAGCGAAGGAAATTATTATAAAACCCCAGTGACTATTTTGTTTATTATTAAGCACAGGAGATGTGCATGCAGCGTGGAATGGTGTTACAGCGTGTAAATGTCTCTGCTTCCACTGCAAACAATTTTAGGGTGTCCCTTAAAGAGGCATAATGGATACAACACAGAGTTCTTCACTTCTTCACACTTCTTGACCCTACCTATTTAGCCCAAGAGTGGTATAGTGAGACAGTATGACCCCCAAATTTGCTAGGGATTTGTTCCAAGCCTCACTGTGGATACTGAAAACCATGGATAATAGTGAACACAAGAGAGAGAGAGAGAGAGAGAGACAGAGACAGAGACAGAGACAGAGACAGAGAGAGAGAGAGAATGGTAAAAGGAAAAAAGCCCCCCAAAATCATTTTCACTTGCTTGACAGAACTGGCCACTAGATGGTGGGAGGGACCATGCTATTTTTCACTTAAAAGTATTCATATAGCATAGTCTCTGGCTTCATAGTGGTAATACACATGAAAACAATTTTCCTGAAATTTTGTTTTAATATATTTAGCATTTTCAGACCATGGATAATTGAAACTGTGGATACAGATCTCACATATATGGGGGGGCGCTAGTATACACTGCTTTGAAGCACAGGATTTTAGACAGATTGTGGAGGTGGAGTTGGGCAACATCATTGCTACAGAATACTGGAACATACACATACTCCCCAAGGCACAACAACTTCACTACCTCAGCTAACTGAACTGATAACAGGGATGGTATTGCAGTCCCCTCAGCTCATCGTGCTGGGGCACTTTAACATCCATGCTGAGGCAGCTTTGTCAGAAGCTTCTGAAGACTTTATGACCTTGATGGCAACCATGGGTCTGTCTCAAATGGGGTCTGCTCCTACTCATTCTGCAGGCCACACCTTAGACCTGCTCTTCTGCCCTAATATGGATATTGGGAACCTCAGGGTAAAAGAACTCTCTGGTGATCCCATTGTCTCGGACAGATCATTATCTGGTGCGCTTTAGGCTCACTGGAGCTCAGAGCCTGGGCAGGGAAAGGCAATTCGTCCAAGAAGGTTGTTGGATCCAGAAGCTTTTGTAGCTGCTCTTGGGAAGTTTCCCACCTCTTTGATGAGTGATTCCATTGAATCCCTGGTTGATCTCTGGAATGGGGAAATTTACAAAGCCATTGACCTCATTGCCCTTAAACGTCTCCTTCCTTGAAGTACAGCCAAACTGGCTGCTTTGTTTACTAGGGAATAGAGATGGGCACGAAACAAAAAAATGGTGTTTTGGTTTGTCGTTTGTCGTTGAGAGGTCTGTTTCAGTTCGTTTCCGTTTGTCGTGAATTTTTGGAAAAATTTCGTTACCATTTTTGTTTTTTCGTTTGTAGTTTCTACCCTTTTCTGCACGATTTTTAAAGCATTTCCAGGCGCAGACATCCCCCAACGCCCCAGACTAGAGGGAAAACACTAAAAAAATGGATGCTGGCAGAGACACAGTACAGATTAGGTATGCAGGGAGGCTGCAAAGGCAGCGGTGGGCGTTGCCCAGGGTGCAAGGCAGCCACAGAGTGACTGCACTGCAGGGCAAGGGAGGGTACTCACCGAGAGGTACGCAGCACACACACACACAGGGAGGCTGCAGGACTGAAGCTAGAGTCGCAGAGACAGCAATCCCACCCTAACTCCCACCAGAGACTGCAAGGAGGACGGGGGCTGCCAGAGCTTTTTATGCCCTCTGTGGCTGCCAGACCTGCCCACCCAGTCTGCAACCTGGGCATGCTATTGGTTGAACATGATCCCATCACATGGCTTGTCTCCATTTTGTGGCTGGTGCGACATCCATTTTAAAGGGAAAAAAAAAATACATCGCGATGGGAGAAGACAAAAACAAACGTTTTAAGGACCCCAACCCCCCTGGTAGGTATTATCAGACAATATAAATAACTATCGCTGTGTTTTTACAGATGTCCAGGACGTTTTTTAACATTTAAAACAGCTCATTTCATTGCGCATCACCATTAATGGAAACAAAACGTAACGACCACAATTTTCGTGGTTCCGTTCGTTTCGTTGCATTTTCATCACAATTTTCGTTTGTCGTTTCCTTACATAACAGAAACGACAAACGGTAATGGAAACAAAAAAAATGTTCGTTCCGTGCCCATCTCTACTAGGGAACTGTCAAATATGAAAAGAGTGCTTCGTAGAGGTGAAAGGCATTGGCGGAAAACCCAGACTGAAACAGATAAAGGATCAGTGAAAGGCTGTTGGAAAGCTTATTCCAAGGCACTTATTCCAAGGAGCAAAGAAATATTTTTTCTCTCTACCACCATTGCTTGGGCATGGAATTGCCCAGCGGAGCTTTTCCAAGTAGCCAAAAGTCTGCTACGTGCTGACCCACAGGTGAATAACACAGACCACTCTGTAACTTGCTGCAAAGAATTTGCACAACACTTTACAGCCAAAATTGTGCAGATCTGGGCTGACCTAGATGCTGCTATTGATCCGGAGCCTATAAATAAAACTGTCCCCCTTTGTCCTCTATTGATAGATGAGTTTCAGCTCTTATAGCCTGAGGATGTGGTCAGGACCCTTGGGGAGATGAGGTCCACCACACGTCTGTTGGACCCTTGCCCTTCCTGGCTCATAAAAGCTGCCAGAGATGATACGGCAGACTGGTTTGGAAGAGTAGTGAATGCCTCCTTGCAACAAAGCAGGATTCCAGCATGCTTGAAGGAGGCAATAGTTAAAACCTGTCATTTTTACATCATTTCCTTACTTTGTTGGAGAAGTATTGTAGGCGTGCCTCTTCATACCGCCTCTGTAAGGAGGTTGTGAAGCAAAGGAAATTATTATAAAACCCCAGTGACCATTTTGTTTATTATTAAGCACAAGAGATGTGCCTGCAGTGTGGAATGGTGTTACAGCATGTCAATTAGTGAATTAGTGAATGCCTCCTTGAAACAAGGCAGGATTCCAGCATGCTTGAAGGAGGCAATAGTAAAACCATTGTTTAAAAAGCCCTCTTTAGATCCAAAAATACTAAACAATTACCAACCAGTATCTAAAATCCCCTTCTTGGGGAAAGTACTAGAGCAGGTTATGGCCTCGCAGCTCCAAAGGTTTCTGGATGAGATAAACTACCTGGATCCAGCTCTTTCTGGCTTCAGGTCTGATTATGGGTCCGAGACGGCACTGGTTGCCTTGGTAGATGACATGCAGGGAAATTGGCAGGGGATCTGTGTCTCTTTTGATTTTACTGGACCTTTCAGCTGCTTTTGATACTACTGACCACAGCATCCTCCTGACTTGTCTCTCTAAAATGGGACTTGGGGGCACTATCTTACAGTAGCTTCAGTCCTTCCTGCAGGAGAGAATGTAGAAAGTGGTGTTAGGGGACTCATGTTCAACACCACAGCCACGGACCTGCGGGGTCCCTCAGGGTTCTGCTCTGTCTCCTATGTTATTTAACATTTATATGAAACCTCTGGGGGAAATGATACAGAGTTTGGGGGTTGGGTCACCAGTATGCCAATGACACTCAACTTTACCTCTCGTCACCTCTGGATTCCAAGGAAGCTGTTTCAACTTTAGATCAGTGCTTAGCTTCAGTAATGAACTGGATGAGGAGGAACAAACGGAAACTAAACCCAGAGAACACAGAAGTGTTCCTGGTCAGTCAAAAGGGAGATCAAGGGATAGGGATGCAACCTGTACTGAATGGGATTACCCCCCCCCATTGAAAAAAAAGGTGTGTAGCTTGGGGGTGCCCCTGGACTAATCTTTGAGCCTAAATGCCCAGGTCACAGCTGTGACCAGATGTGCATTTGCACAATTAAAATTAGTACGCCAATTATGCCTGTTTCTTGAGAAACCTGCTCCGGCCACTGTGACACATGCCCTAGTGATGTCCCAGCTGGACTACTGTAATGTGCTCTATGTGGGGCTGCCAATGGAAAGTCTCAGGAAACTTCAATGGGTCCAAAATGCAGCAACCAGATTGCTGACTGGGGTGGCTTACAGAGATCACATTACACCCCTACTAAAGCAGCTCCTCTGACTACCAATTAGCTATAGGGCAAAATTCAAAGTGCTGACCTTAACCTACAAAGCACAAAATGGCCTGGATCCAAGCTACCTCAAAGATCAAATCTCGCAGTATGAACCTGCTCTGGTGCTAAGGTCAGCAGGAGAGGCCTTTCTCTCCATCCCACCACCTCCACAGGTGCGTCTCATAAGAACACATAAAAGGGTCTTCTTGTGTTGCTGCTCCCAGACTTTGGAACTCCCTCCCGCTGGAGGCCAGGACTGCCCCATCTCTGCTGTCTTTCTGGAAGCAGGCAAAGATTTTCCTTTTCAGGCAAGCTTTCCCTGATTGATGGACTACCTACTATGTAACTTTTATATGGATTACCATGCATGATTGCATTGGCTGATTTCATAAGTTTTCCATGTTAGACTCCATCACTCATAATGGGTTTTTTTCTTTTTGCCGGCTCTTTGTATCTTTAATGTTACCTTTTAATGTTCTAAGATGCTTCATCTAATTCCCTGTTCATAACTTAAATTATGTCTTAAATGTTCCGGGCTGTATATTGACCCTCATTATTGTAAGCCACCTTGGGTCCTTTTCCATGGAGAAAGGTGGGGTAAAATATTCTAAATAAATAAATAAATTCACAGAAAGAGATATGAAATAATGTGAACAGCAGTTGTTTTGAAATTGGCACTAAATTAACTTTGCAATAATAAACTTGCCTGGAAATCAACAAAAAAGTTACCGCCTAAAGTGGGAAACATCTGACAGCTATGGACCCTTCACACACCTTAAATATTTTCAATCTATTGGGACAAGTGTGCATATTTGCAAATACGTTTTAGATTAAAAACCAAAGGTAGACACCATAGTCCACCAGTAACATATGCCAGATCCACAGTGGTACAACTCCTCTGTTAGACTTGCCAAAATGCCACTAAAGAGTGTGCACCATTTTGTGTACTCCAGAGCAATTCAAGGCCTTTTGTACATCCATCCAAGCACCAAGCCCAGTGGGTCCCAAGCATGGGAAACTTGGACTTCACATCCCAGAAGCCTTTGTCACCAGCTATTCTGTCCAGGATTTCTGGTAGTTTGCAGTCCAAGATGGGCTACTCAGGATTAGTAACCACTGACCAGAAACCACTTGTAGGTCAAAAAGTTCTGGAGAGCTTAAAAGCTTGCGTGCTGTTTTGTGGCATTTTGGCTAACCCCAATAAAAATATATTGCCCAATTGTTGATTTGAGATAGATCAGGTACACTTGTCACAAAGAAAACCAAGTCAGATACAACTTCTTACAAGGAATGCGTTTTTGTGGCAAATTCAGGTTGAGTAACAAACAACACATTCTCTATCAAGCCGTGTTCTGTCTTTGACACTTAATGACTACTGTGACATGAGAAAAAGATATACCAAAGCATCACATTACTATAACTTTTCAACATTCCTCTCAATTAAAATTCATTGCATTGCTTCTTTGAAGAACCCAATTAAAGTAACATCAAGAAGAATTTTCAAGCAAACCTTAATAAAACGCATTTGATCACAACCAGATATGAAAGGAAAGCAAAGAAAAATAATCCTCCCGATCATATCTGAAACTATATTTAGAGCTAATCGCACGTATATCATTTTGAAAAAAGAGCCCACAAAATAGTGGCTTACATCCAGTAACATCACTCATGCTATATAAGGCTGATGATACCATCATCCGCCATAATTTTTTTTTTTAGCAAACTGAAGATTTCCAGTTTCTCCTAAAGGTTACAAGGCTTCCTTGGGGTTACTTTCATTTTAGGGAAGTCACTGAGAGCTGTGCAGTCTGGTGGTGGGTGGGGGTGTTTTTCATTTCTAGAAATCTCCACCATCTGGATGATTATACTGATTAAGCTGCCCCCCTTTTAAAGGCAGAATTGACAAGAAGTGTGATGAAAGGACAGAAGATGCACAGTTTGGATTCAAAGGACAATCTGGAATCAGGGATGCAATATTCTGCACAGACATACTGGGGACAGATGTCAGTTGAAGACCCAACTAGAGATACAAGAATCCTTGACCTGATCCTGAGTAATACACAGGATCTGGTGCAAAATATTAATGTGACTGATCCAATAGGGAATGTTGATCACAACACAATTACTCCCCAAAAGCAATAGCAGAGGCCAAATTGTATATGAGACCTTGAAAACAAATAACGTGAACCAATATTAATAATAATCATATGCCATCAGGTCAGTTCTGATTTATGGTGACTATTTTCAGGGTTTTCAAGCTGGAGAATACTCAGAAGTGGTTTACCATCATTCCTTTCTTCTGGGGGGAAGCCTGGAACTCTGCAGCATGCCCAAGGCTACACAGGCTGGCTTTTCCCACAGGAGGCATAATGGGGAACTGAACTCCCAACCCTTGCCTTTCCACAGCTAGATTCCTACACTACTGAGCTATCCAGCCAGATTTAGGTCTCTGCTGCTAGTCGGTTGGAAGCTCTGGATGTTAAACAATGAGTAAGGTTCTTTACTTCTGTGATACACTTCAAAGAGAGTAGTAACGTAACACTGTAAAATAAAGCACGCTTAAAGCCCATAAACAAACTCATTAAATAGGATATCAGGTTTTAATCCAAGAGGATCCCAAAAACCAGAACTAAGATTTAAATAAATCATCTGCTGTATTTTTTAAACCATCTGAACACCACACACAAACACACTCACTCCCCTTATGCAGAGACATATCCACACATACACACAAAAACATTCATCAATATGTTGATCCACCATACGGAAGAACTTTAGTGTTAAGGCAAGACCAAGAAATTCAAAGCAGTGCAATATATCATTTCCTAACATCCCACTTTATATAAATGGTGGTGATATATTTTGTGCTGATAACTGTGATTCTATCTATCTATCTATCTATCTATCTATCTATCTATCTGTCTGTCTGTCTGTCTGTCTGTCTGTCTGTCTGTCTGTCTAATCACCATCACAGTTAATTTAAATCAAGTTTGTAACCCCTGGTACCTAAGATATTGAGCTAGGTTAGAGGAAGCCAATGAATCTCATTTCAGCCTATGACTAATAAAGAACATCCACATTCTTTTATGAAAGATGACTTCAGAGTTCATCGATGCAACTTGGACTTGCAAATCAGGAACAAATATAGGGGAATCTCTTAAAGTAGAATTTAGAAACTGTCATTTTTCAAACTATCATGTTCTGCCAACTCTTAGCAACAGGGGTATATAAGGAAGGATTCAGAACGGTTCTGCCCTTGACCTCTGAGTTTTGTGAAACAAATTACCCCCGCCCCACTTTGGGGTGGTTGGTTGGTGGTATTATTAAACAGGATGCAAATAATGCTTCTCTATCTTTTCCTTCTATTTCAGAGAAGGAGGGCAATGGAGAAGATTTAACTTTAAAAAAATGCCTGCCAGCCATGCCAGGCACTCCTCTCTCCCAAAAGCTAGTCTTAAAATAAATGTGTTGGTCTTGAAGTTGTCATATGTCTCTCACCGCCACAACAGAATTTTATTTATTTTATTTTATTTTATTTTATTTGTTGGAATTTTTATACCACCCATCTGGCAGCGAGGTCACTCTGGCCAGAATTCTCCCTACAACTTCATCTTCTCCCCTCATCAGGCATAACCATGCAGTTTCTTGCAGGCGTCCTGATAGAGAACACCCCCACCTGAGCTGGTGAGCGCAGGGTTGCATAATATGGCGCGCTAAGAGCCCTGGAGGAGGGAATAGGGTGGTTGCATTTGGTACCAAGCGCCAGGGATCCCCCACCCCACCCCCAGCGCCTGAGCAACAGATGCTTCCTTGCTCCCAATGTGCCCTTTCAGAGGCTGGGGCACATCAGGAGGCGTCAGTGAACTGGGAAAGGCGGAGGACGCGTGTGCCGGCCAGGAGAGGACCTTTGCGCCCAGAAGGGGAACTTCAGACCCCTTGACTCCTCACTTAAAAAAGCAGAAAGCTTTGCCTTGTCCACCTCTCTCCCGGGACTTTCTATGGCTTCCCTTCCTCCCCCCCCCCCTCCCAGGTCCAAGTGAAGAGAAGCTGGTTCTTCCAGGACTAAATGCCAGCGGCCCCAACGCCTGGACGGACTTGGAGCGTCTCGGTAGGAATTCCTAGGGAGCAGAGTGCACATGGTGGGATCTTGTCCCCCCACGCCTTCCCTTTACCTGCCCCGCCGCCGCAGAATGCATACATTTTACTTCCTTGCCACAGATCAGCGCACCTGTCCCAGCCGGGATGCTGCTACCCATCCTGCACCCACTTCACGGAGAGCCGCCAGCCCCGCGGAACTCCACGGGAGCGACCTCGGAGCAGAAATGTAGGGGGGTTCTCCTGCTTCGAAAGAACCCCTTCCACATTGGGGTTTTGGAAAGAGGCAGCCTTGTTTGTCTGTGCAAGCATACCCGTCCTGCTCCACGCAACCACACACCTGCATGCCTTCCACGCGACCTGTCCTACTCCTTGAAGGCACACAACGCCTCTCCTGACAACACGCATCCCTTCGAGTTGCAGGTTTGTAGGCATCCGAATCCCATCTGCGGCTTATCCCTGCTTCCCCCTCGCACAAGTTCACTCTTCCCAAATCTACACTTGCTTCACCACAGCAAACATACCTGCCTGTGTACTTCCTTTCCCACCCTCCGCCCTGATTTTTGGCCATCCAGCCTTCCAAGAAGTATATCAACGCACACCTTGAGACCAGCACCACCGAGGCGCCTCGCTCCTTTTCCCACCGCTCTCAACCCCTGTATAGTCTCTCCATGCTCTAATAAACTTATTATACTGTTGTATACACACAAGCAATAAACTTCGATTCCCCCCATATACAAGCACGAATAATGCCTGCGTCTCCTTCACGGGGAGGTGTAGGGAACGGCATCCCACCTCTCCCAACCTTCTCCCCCCTAGTCATCTGGGAAATCTATAATCCGACCTCGTCGCCCAGGATACATCCCACGTTTCCCACCTGGCATACCTTCCTTCCATTCAATAACTGCCCTATCGAACCTCTCTGGCACCTCTAATAAGAGGGACAGGCAGGTCTCTCTCCACGTATGTGCGTCCACCCACCCCCTCTTCCGGCAAAGAGCTGCTCTCCCACCCCCCAGACCCACAAAAATCGAGAGAGCCTCCCTTTATTACACCCCCTACCCTGAGGCTCTATAATATGCACTAAAAAGATGCCTTTCATTTCGCACTAGGTCCAGAGAGAGAGAGAGAGAGAGAGAGAGAGAGAGAGAGAGAGAGAGAGAGAGAGAGAGAAATATATATCCCCTTCCACCAGCCCCACATCCACGCCATTCCGTTTCTGCCTCCCTCCCGGACTCCCCACCGCTCTGATACCCACCTACCTGCACGTGCCTGTCCATAGGAATGTGATGTGAATGTGCGTGTCCCTGTGTGGTATACGTTGTGGCAGGCGGGAGAGGGAGAGAGCCAGAGCAGCCCGTGATCTATGCGTGATATTGGATGGCGGGGTTATTATTCACCAGATATTGTGGAGCTAAGGCGAGCGAATGTTGTGTCTAGGGAGGGGAGGTGTCTTTCCCCCTCGTCCATTGGCAGCTCCCTCTCTGCCTTCCTCCTCCTCCTCCTCCTCCTCCCCCACTCCTGAGTGTGTGCCTGCGCGTTTGCTGAAAGCTATCCTCCTCCCAACCTCGGTGATATTATTATTAAATGGTCTGCGAGGAGGAGGAAGACACACAGGGGAGACGGCTCGCATGAACGACCGGAAATCGAAACCCTGGTCATAAATATAACACAGGAAGTACCATACGCACAGGGAGCGAGAGGGAGGGAGAGATACACACAGTTAGCCAACCCCTGCCGCCTCCCACTGGCCCCCAAACACACACACACACACACACACACACACACACACACACACACACACACACAGAGAGAGAGAGAGAGAGAGAGAGAGAGTTAGCCTACCCCTGCCGCCTCCCACTGGCCTCCAACACACACACACACACACACACACACACACACACACACACACACACACACACACACACACACACACACACACACACACACACACACACACACACACACGTCTGTCTGCCCAGTTCCTGCCGCGATTTCTAATTAAACAGCCATTGATGCTTTCAAAGCATCAATACAGTTGGGGACATATCCGCACAGCGCCGAAGGAGCACAACTAAAAAGGTTCGGGGCAACATCTCAGCGATCTCAGCGACCGAGACGTAGGGTGTGAAGTGCCAGTCTTCCGAAATAAGCCTTCGGTGTGTGTGTCTACGAGACACAACAGTGCGCGTCTTTCTGGCGCTTTCCCAAAACAATAGTAGATAAAGCGGAAGGCATTCAATGTGCGCCCGTGCTATGTGCAAACTGCACACAACTCGCCCATAAGCGCTGCGCGGACAAGACGGGTTTGATCCATCTACTCATCACACCCACACAGGGAAGGGCTTAGGTGAGCAGTTAAGGGACGAGTTTCCATATATATTAATAATATTAATAATATATTAATAGTAATATATTAATCACATCAAATTGGCAAATTACACAAAAATGCAGAGACCCTATAAAATATTTTTTTAAATTTCAGAATCATAATCAGAATCAGAATCAGAATACTTTTATTGGCCAAGTGTGGTTGCACACACCCAGAATTTGTTTTGGTAAAATATATTCTCCATATATAAAAGAAAATATAAGAATCATATAGTCAACACTAAAAACACAGTACAACAATACAATATAACCTAGTATTTAAAAAGGCGCTTGTCCCCGCGGATGCGCTCTAGCAAAGGCAGACCAAGGGCGAACCCAGAATTGTTAATCCTGAATGCCAATATTGCATGAGACGCCGAGGGATGCCTAAATAGCATAGGATGTGTTAACGATGCTGAGCCGCCCCGCGTCCTCCCCCGATGGTGTGGTCGTCTTCACTTTATCTGCCTCTTTCATTCTCCATTATTCTACATTTCTTTATTACCTACGACGTCCCGAGAACCGGTTCCTCATACTACCTCGCCCGGAGACAAATTATACTGTAATAAGGCGAGAAGCACTACCAGCGTTCCGCTTCGCAATCCAGGACAGTTTTGCGCGTACTGGAAAAAGAAATGCCCCCCAGTCTCCGGCGCCGAGAGGAAAGCGGCGAGGTGGCCGCTGGAAATATCTCCCGGTCGCGGGAGCGAGCGAACGAGAGAGGAAGATGGAGGACCGGGGAAGGACTAGGAGGAGGGACAGCATCGTTATTCCACAGGCCATAAAGAGCTATTTAGGCAGCACCTCCGCTGCTTAGATCTCATGCACCTCCGATCTGCCTGATTTCAGAATTAAGCAGGGTCAGCCCTGGTTAGTACTTGGATGGGAGACCACCAGGGAATACCAGGTGCTGGCCTTGAGGGGAACAAGCCACCTTTATTCCTAATATGAAAACTCCATGGGCATGGGGTCAAGAAGAGTTGTCACGACTGTAACGTTTTTACACACAACACAAACAGCACCTCCAGCAAATGTCTTAAGCGGCATATTCCACGCTTTTATATAGCAGCCCCGCAGGGAATATATTTGAAACCGCTCGCGTCGCTGGCGGGGGGTTGGTGTTGGGGCGGGGGGGGCAGATTTTCATTGTTGTTGTAGGTCGAGAAGAAGAATAAAAAGGAGGGAGAGCGGGTCGGAATCGGCGCGTCGAACTCGGGTTTCTGCTTATGAAAGCGGGGGAAGATTCTGAAATTTGAAAAAAATAGCTTTTTTGGCTGGTCCTCGGGCAGTCGTTTTGGGGTGGCTGAGCACGTGAACCCCATCCCGATAAAGGAAATGAGGCACCAAAAAGAGATAAACAGAGATCCAAGTTTGCACCAAATTAGTGTAGAAAGCAATTTTGATAGGATCTCTCTCATCTGCTTGTAGAGAACTAAGGGAGCTGCTTAGGTCTTTGACCTTTTCCGGGTTTGGGCTAACTGCCAAGCTCTTAAGGCAGAAAATACTGTACAGAACAGCAGGATATGAAGCTGACTTGTGAAGTGCTTGCCACAAAGGAGGCCTGTCAGAATAAGCTTTTGTATCCTCTGTATCTCTTGTTATGGGGCGGGTCCTATGCTAATTATGTGGTTTTTATCAAGAGTGACAAGACTGGGTCCAGGCGCAGCCAGTTTTGGTGATTAAGGGACCCAATCTAGTTGGCCTGAATTCATGCTTGCAAGTATAAAATTGTATTTTATATACGATTTAAAATAAACCTCTCTTTGAGGTAAGCTATAGTTTGTTGTTTCAAGCATATTTGCTAACTAGAGAAAAGCTTGACCAACATAGTATGGATTCAGTGCTACAGATGCACCTTTAGGAATAATATACCGGTACATCTTTCTGAGATGATTTGTATTTTAAGACTGCAGTCAGGCAACCTCCAGGTGTTTCCCACCTGCTTCTAGGCTGGTTGGTTGCCCCCAAAGGACCTTCAGTTTGTCTGCCCAGGCGCCTTGTTAACTCCCCCAGTGTTTCTAGAAGCAGAAACATCGTTGTTTCAAGATCCTAACTGATACTCTCTGTGTTTAACATAGCCCCTGAAGAAGGCTTCCCAAGCCGAAATGCACTGGGTTTTTGTTTCAATAAAGCACCTTTTTGCTTAGCATCCTGAGACTTTGTCTCTTTTGACTCGTTGGTTCCTTTGGATGCTCCAGTTCTTTTGGCTCTTTGCCTTGTTAATTTTGCCAGCTCTTCTTGTGCATTCAGCTAATCTCCAGGCACATCACTGCCCCATAACTGTATCCCCATTTGATGAACGGTTTTGGAGAAGTGAACGCTTGTTAATTGTAGAAACTCATTATGGTTCTGTGTCTTTCGGATCAGAATCTTCCAGGTTTACTGTTCCAGCTTTACTATTAGCCAGAGTGAGACAACTGCCTTAGGCAGCAGATGCTGATGGGCAGCAGTGGCATTCCATCCACTGACACCTGTCAGGCATCTTTCCACCCCCTCAACTGTCCTGCTGCCCTCCACGGCAGTGAAGACACCCGTTCCGTGGGTAGCATTGAAGTCACGTTCAGCTGCCACTTGGTTTGGGCTCTGTACATGGAGTGGGCAGAGGGCATCCTGCCCTTGGCCTCAGGCAGCAAAATGCCATGGTCTAGCCATAATTAATTTCTCTGTCAGAAAGCCTGAATCATGTATGAAAAACTCAAATGAATTTCAGCCTCCAGTGAAGTGCCCTCTGCAATATATAATTGGAACCTGAGAGAATTCTTTCCATGCTTCTAAACTATTCCTGATTATTAGACATGCAGAATGTGATCTATGACCACTACTATGTCCTATAACTGTACAGTTTCCACCCAATCCATGTATTGCTTGTATCTGATAGAAAGGAAAGGAACTAAGTTCATGTTATTACTACAACGACTAGTCCTATAAATACCAACCAGTTAATTGTTTTAGTAAAATGAAGCTTGGAAAATCAGGCCACTTTTCCTTTTGGGAATGAGAAATACTTCCCTTCTGTTGGTACAGCTCTGAAGAAGAGGGATTTTGCCCTCAAAATATTAGCAATTTTTTGTTATTTTTCTAGTAGCCTAAACCTGTTCTACTTTTGTATTTCGTTTTTGTAATGGCTACACAGATCCTCAACTTGTTTTGCTTCAATTGGTAATACTGAGATACCAGGAATGAGCTGTCCACCCCCCCATACGTACCAGGAAGGAGGCAAATGGACCATCAACGGAGACACAACAAGACTGCACCCACTAGGTAATTTCTTGCCTTTTTATTTGATCCAATTGGCTGCACCTAGTAGACTTTCCCAAATTTTATCCCAAGCCTGAAATGAAATGCATGGGACTTCTACACCAGCCCTCCTCCTTCCCTGGCCAAGAAGGGTCCATTAGCCTTGATGAGACACATGGAGAAGGGGTGTGAAAGTGTGTATGTGAGCCCTGACATGTTGTTTGAAGGACTGGGAAAATAAAATCACCACCATTTACCTCAGATGCAGCCTCAACTAAGAAACTACCTGGCATATTTTCCATCTTGCCAAGGACTTTACATCTAAGAAATAACTCCTGGCAACTTTATATTTTGCCATGTTTTAACCTGTTGGTACAGCTCTGAAGAAGAGGGATTTTGCCCTTGTAATATTAGCAACTTTTTGTTATTTTTCTAGTAGCCTAAAGGTATCACCTGTTCTACTTTTGTATTTGGTTTTGCAATGGTTTTATGGCTCCTCAACTTGTTTTACTTCCCTTCTTTCAAAGCTTGTCTCTGTAAAAAGTGAGCAAAACCTAAGCAGAGGGGAAATAGTTAATGAGATCAGAGCAGGCATGAAGTTTTATATCCAATAGCCTTTTCGTGCTGCGATTAAACTGCTGTAAGCCATAATTGTGCTTACGACCTGGGGTTCACTCAGCCTTCCAGCCTTCCAAGATCAATAAAATGACTACCCAGCTTGCTGGCAAAGTGAGGGCAATGTGTTGTCTGCACAATTACTTCTAAACTATCTCTTCCTTCCCATTACTTTCACTGGTTGATTTTGATTTGGCTATTGTTAATTTTTATATTTATTGTCATTTGAATTTATTATTACTGTGGTACTGTTTATGCTCAAAATTCTACAAGGGAGGCTTCAGCAGTATGTGGACAGAGAACTTCCAGAAGTGCAAGCTGGATTTCAAAGGGGCAGAGGAACTAGAGATCAAATTGCAATGCCAACATGCGCTGGATTATGGAGAAAGCCAAAGAGTTCCAGAAGAACATCTACTTCTGCTTCATTGACTATGCCAAAGCCTTTGACTGTGTGGACCACAACAAACTATGGCAAGTCCTTAAAGGAATGGGAGTGCCTGACCACCTGATCTGTCTCCTAAGAAATCTGTATGTGAGACAAGCAGCAACAGTCAGAACTGGAAATGGAACAACTGACGGGTTTAAAATTGGGAAAGGAGTACGACAAGGCTGTATACTGTCACCTTGCCTATTTAACTTATATGCAGAGTACATCATGCGAAAGGCAGGTCTGGATGAATCACAAGCCGGAATTAAGATTGCCGGAAGAAATATCAACAACCTCAGATACGCAGATGATACTACTCTGGTAGCAGAAAAAATGAGGAGGAATTAAAGAACCTCTTAATGAGGGTGAAAGAGGATAGTGAAAAAATGGGCTGAAGCTCAACATCAAAAAAACTAAGATCATGGCCACCGGTCCCATCACCTCCTGGCAAATAGAAGGGGAATAAATGGAGGCAATGACAGAGTTTATTTTCTTGGGCTCCTTGAGCACTGCAGATGGCGACTGCAGCAATGAAATAAAAAGACGCCTGCTTCTTGGGAGGAAAGCAATGGCAAACCTAGATAGCATCTTAAAGAGCAGAGACATCACTTTGCCAACTAAGGTCAGGATAGTCAAAGCTATGGTTTTTCCAGTAGTGATGTATGGAAATGAGAGCTGGACTATAAAGAAGGCTGATCGCCACGGAATTGATGCTTTTAAGCTGTGGTGTTGGAGGAGAGTATTGAGAGTCCCCTGGACTGCAAGGAGATCAAACCTATCCATTCTGAAAGAAATCAATCTCGAATGTTCACTGAAAGGACCGATTTTGAAGCTAAGGCTCCAATACTTTGGCCACCTCATGAGGAGAGAGGAGTCCTTGGGAAAGTCCCTGATGTTGGGAAAGATTGAAGGCAAAAGGAAAAGAGGACGGCAGAGAATGAGATGGTTGGACGGTGTCATTGATAATGCAACCAATATGGATTTGACCCAACTCCGGGAGGCAGTGGAAGACAGGAAGGCCTGGTGAGCTCTGGTTCATGGGGTCACAAAGAGTCGGACACGACTGAACGACTGAACAACAATAAGTGTTTAATACTTTGTACACTAGGACCCCGGTATCCGCTGGGGATTGGTTTCAGGCTTTTCTGTGGATAATAAAAACTGTGGATAAGAACACCAAAAATCCCCAAAACTTCTGTTTTGTGACAGTAGCTTGCTTTGCCGCTGTTGTTTGGTGACAGTAGCTTGCTTTAGGGATGCTGGTTTATGATAGTAGCTTGCTTTACAGCTGCTGTTTGTGACAGTAGCTTGCTTTGCTGCTGCTGAATTATTTATTTATTTTTTCCCGCCAACTGTGGATAACTGAATCAGTGGATAACGAATCAGTGGATATCTGGGGTCTACTGTATATTGCATTATCATGTTTTAAACTTTGTTAACTGTGCCCAGAGTGGCCTTTGGACCAGATGGTAGTGGTCTACAAATCAAATCAATAAATAAACAAAAATAGATTACAGGCGATACCTTTATAGGGCACTTCTGGGACCTTATTTGAAGAAGAATGATTTACACTTGAAAGCTTTTTATTTTTATTTTTATTTTTATTTTATTTTATTTTATTTTATTTTATTTTATTTTATTTTATTTTTATTTTATTTTATTTTATTTTTATTTTTATTTTTATTTTTATTTTTATTAGTGGCCGATAAAAGTATTGCCTGTAACCTATTTTTGCAATTGTGTTTTGTGATGGCCACACGGCTCAAACCCCTTTTTGCTTTGATATAAATAAACAAAGAAACTGCCCAGATAGTGCTTTAAGCACCACACTTGGCTTTTTATGTGTTTTTTCCCTTGCTGAGATTGTTAGGAAGAAATCCCTTCTTCAAATCTGTCGTGTATCGCCATCATAAATGCTCTCCTTCCTTCCTCCCCCCTCTCTGTTACACCCATGCTCACTAAACATGAATTGGCTCACACATTTAACAGGTTGGTTGGCAGCTATTCAAATAAAAACACTGTACTGTACAGTACAAGCAATCTGGAGGCATTTCAGTGCCAATACCCTCTCCTGCCTTGCAGGAGGATCATAAAATGAATGTGTCAGTAAACATCATCTTGTTTGGCTGAAGAAATTAAGCCACAGTTGTATAAAGTGGAATTGAATGCAAGCCTACCTGGAAATAACTCCGCTGAACACCCCCTTAGAACTGCATGTCAAAGGGAGTTTGGGGGCAGTTGAAGAAAGTGGATCTTCTGTACCAGATTGTGGGGAACACAAGTTGGGAGTTTTGACAGGGCTTGAGAATGTCTGCTGTTTGGTCTGCAATTTACAGAATTTACCCCAGTGACTACCCCTGCTGAATGGGATTTGTAGTCCAAACACACAATGTTCTCAACCTATGGGCATTGTTTTCTCAAGGACAAGCAGCAGCTCAAAAGATAAGGCCATTCAAAAACAAACAGAGAATACCTTCCCCTACAGTCAGACCTGGCAACTATATGTTTGGCTGTATGTAAGTATCATAATTGTGGAGTAGGTGGATGGCTGAAACTACTGACCATGTACACCAGGCATGTCCGAACTTTGGCCCTCCAGATGTTTTGGACAGCAACTCCCATAGTCATTTTTCATTGGCAATCTAAGCTTAGAATTCTGGGAGTTGTGATCCAAAAAATCAGGAGGGTCGAATTTTGGACATGCCTGATATACACTGTACAGGGAAATATGTTCATGTGTCTCAGGATGATATGGTACTTATTCTGGAAATATTGCAAAATTATGGCACATCAATTCCTTTGGTTAAGTCCTAATACTGTACATGTATCTAATATTCAACAATGGAATGCAATTCTGCAAAAGTAATTTACGGTCTGCTACTTTTGCAGTGGTACACTTCAAAGACAGACGAAAATGAAATGTAAACGATAAAGGCGCGAATTCTTTCTTTTGCTCTTAACCCTCCCATGGGAAGCCAGGGTGGCCCTGTCTTTGCTTCCCTACCACAAGGAGGCAAATACTTTTCTGTTCAAGCAGACTTTTAGAAGTTGGTGGTCCAAAGAGGGTGTTTTTATGGACTGCTTCCTTTTTGTTGTTTTTCTAATGTGTTTTTACTACAGCTTTTGAATGTTGTATGTATTTAATTATTTTAATCCTGTAATAATATGTTGGTTTTTGTTTTTCTGTTGTCCACTTTTAAAATTATTTTATTTTCTAAACCTAACAAATTAAAACAAATAATTACTTGTCTCCTGCCATTTTACATAGATAAAAAAACAATTATTTTTCCAATATTTCAGCCCAGATACTTCATATTTCCATTCCCATCTTAAGCAAGATTATTTTCATAATTTCATATTTGCTTGCCATTTTTTTCATCAATATTATATCCATCTTTACTTATCTCTTTTTTCATCCAGTACAAGGAATAAAAATAACAAAATACTATGTTAAGTTACCCTGGCTAATTTTAAGAATATTCTTGGACCTAATACTTAATTCTTCATTTAACTAAGCAGCTTAAGGTATATTTGACTAACTCAGTATATAGTAAATGTATCCCAACCATTACCTATCTTTACTTCCATCTGTTTTCATCCTATACAAAAAGTGAAGATGGCAAAATACAATGTTAAACTAGTCTATCTAGTCTGCAACATTTAATAAATGGTTGGTATCATTAACCAAGTATGTTTTATCTACTCTTCTAAAAATTACCTAGTTCAGGCCTGCACAACAGGTAGACCACGGGCTACCAGTAGCCTGCAAAGGTTCCAAAAGTAACCCACCGGCCACCAATTTAAAAAAAGTGAGGGGATAAGTTCTCCACCCCTTCCTCACCCATCCCAAGGACCACCACTGCCCCAGAAAAGTTCTGGGTCGGCCAGCCCACTGTCTCAGCCAAGCAGGACAGTTCGAGGGCCATGGCATGGTCACGCCAATGTCTTGTGACCTGCTGAGTTGCTGGTGTGGAGCAGAGGGAGGGGAGGGGACAGCGAGCAAAACTGGAACCGGAAGAACCCTATTGTCCATTTTAATGCTGTAAGCTAACTTGGATCCTTTTACAAGAAAGGTAGTGTAAACATCTTTTTAATTTACTAATCAATCAATCAGTTAACTTAGGCCAGCCATGTCCAAAGTCCGGCCTTTGGGTTGGATCCAGCTCATCAGGCCATTTTGATTGGCCCACAGCTGGCTGCCCAGCCCCTCCCCCCCCTCCCTCCTTCACCCTTCTCCTCGTGCTGCAGCCTCCCTAAAGGAGTGAGCGTTGCCCTTGAGCCCCCAGGGAGGCAGAGCGCTGCCAGGGCCGGCCCTTCCTCCTCCTCCTCCTCCTCCTCCTCCTCCTCCTCCTCCTCTTTTTCTTCTTGAGGCGCACAAGGAAGTCTTGCGACCGGGGTGGCAGGAGAGGCAGGCTGGGCGAGGATGCATGTATGCATGACTTCGTGGCCAGTTGGCAGGGCAGCAGGCATGGAGGGCAGTGGGGAGGCAGTGCACACCTCAGCAGTGCTGTGGGGCCTGGTGGTGCTGAGGGTGGAGCGGGTGCTGCTGCACATGATGCTACTGGTGGGTGGCAGGGAGTTTGGGGTGCACTGGGCCGTGCTGGTGGATGCCTCGGGCTACTTCCACACCGTGTTGGGCAGCAGGAGGCACAGGTGGTGTGGGTGTGGCTGCGCAGCATGGAGTCCGAGTGCCTGGTGCTGATCCTCGACTTCGCCTACACAGGCTGGTGGTGGCGCTGGAGGCGGTTGACACCTTAGAAGGACTGGCCAAGCAGCTTCTCCATGCTGCCAACCTCCTCCAGTTCCCAGCCTTCAAGGTGGTGGTGGTGGGGGCTGGCTAGCCGTCCGCCTCGAGCCCACCATCGTCCTCAAGCTGGAGGACTTCAGTGAGGCCTTTGCCTGCACACCGCTAGCCCAGGTGGCTCAACGCTGTGTCCTGTGTCCTGTGCCATGCCTAGCTGGGGCTAGCTGGAGCAGGTCCTGTTGGCCTGCCTTGTTTCCTTCCTGTGTGAGGACACGCTGCATGTGCCCAAGGAGGAGGAGGAGGCCTTCACCCTGGCCCTGCACTGGGTGCATGCCGAGCCCACCACCCACGCCCCGCTCCTGGCCCACATGCGCCTGCCCTTCGTCTGCCACTTCACCCTCTTGGCCCAGGTCGAGGGAAAGCCCCTGGTGGCCTACTCCGAGCCCTGTCGGTGGCTGGGTGGGGCTTGCAAGGATTCAGTGGGTGGGGCTTGCAAGGGGTCAGTGTGTGGGGCTTGCAAGGGGCCGACAGAGTACCAGACAAGTGGATAGCGAGAACTGTGAAATAAAAAGAATTGTGGGGAACTCCAGAGTTGAAGGGGATTGAAGGCCTTTTTAATCAAGGCCAACCAGATACTTTCCCACTGTAGCACAATGTTATCTCTTTGCAGAGGGCCTCTTTATGGTCACAAGTGGCATTTTTCAAATGGTGGTTGATTAGTTTTTGATCCTTGAGAAAGCAACACATAGTGAATAGCTGGGGTCTTTTTTAGCTTCTGCAGAACAAGTTTAACATTTTAGGAGCATTTGTTACAAACATTCAGTGGAATGAATGAGCACCATTGATTACTTTGCAGTGATGCTTTAGTAGTAATAGAACCATTATTTTCTGGTGCATTTCCCTGATAAATCTCTGTTCCTGTTGTATCTTCATTTTGCTTTTTGCAGAAGGTTCAAAATGTAGCCAAATCAAAGGGCCTTTTCACACGACCCCTAAACTCTGTGGCAAATGGCTCCCAGCTCCGGAGCTTAAAATTATTTCCCCACCAGCTCCGGAGTTTACAGATAATTAAGTGCGACCACGCCCACCTAAGCGCGTCCCAGCACACTTTTCATGTACCTGCTCTTGGAGGGCGAAAATCCCTGATGCGGATATAACAGTAGTGACTGCCGGGCTCTCCTTGCTTCTGTTTGTTCTTTTTTTGCCCCCCGCCCCTTTAAAAGATCTGAATGCAGTGCCGGGAGCAAAGCGAGATGGCAGAACGGAGGTGAGCGGCATTCTTTTCTTCCTTTTTTTCTCCCTCCCCTCACGCAGCCAGCAGCCAGGAGTGCGGAGGGGGTGGGAACGCAGGAACAGCGACAAACCCCTAAGATCTCTGGTCCGAATTTAAGTGGCCAGCGGATCTTAGGGGTCGTGTGAAAAGGCCCAAAGTCTCCCAAATTCCACACTGATCCTTGAGAAGTTTCCACCCCCTAAAAACTGTTTGCATGCTGCTCAAGAATGTTTGCCTAGCATGAACAACAATCATGAAAAACTCTGCCAAGAAACCTTTTAAAAATCCCCAACAAAGGAGGAGATCTTGCTATCTACTTGATTTTTTTCAGTGGTCCCATAAAGGTATTGCCTGCTTTTGCATTTGCGTTGTCTTTCCGTGAAAGGCATGGGAGTGAATTTATGGCCAGATTACTTTTTGCCTCTTGTGCAGAAAGAGTGAAGGTTACCTAGTTTAGCCCCTCCCATGCATCTTGTTGCCTTGAGATGGGGAAACTCAAGAAAATGCCAGAGATGAGACCCACTGAGCTCAACCTGCTGGTGGCCCTTTCTCCTTTTCATTCCCAACCGCTCAGGCTCCTTAACGTAACACCTTCCAGGGAATGTACTCAAAATACAGCCACCACCAGCCCCAATTAATTGCCACAAATCCCAATGGCTTTGCAAGGTGAAGAATTGCTGGAAATAGTACTAGGATAGCCAAGTTACCCTAAACAGGCTTTGGCCAGTTGCAAATGAAAGTACACACTTAAAAAGTCTAGCTAACTTCACTTCCTTACATGCCTCTAAATAAATCAGTTATTACAAAGAGCGTCCTTAGGAGTTGAGAAATCACAGTGGGGAGGTGATGTTTTCTCTTAATGAGAAGAGGCTGGGCTTCAATGGTCCTTTTTTCTCTCAAGCCTCTTATCTACTGAACAGTGGGCTTGATGTTACCCCACTTTAATTACCTTTCAACTTTCTTCAGGATAACGACTTGTTTCCTTAATGGGGCTTCTTCCCCTAATTGACCTATCCCTACCCTCCGGCAGGAAGAGCTGACTCCACACATCAAAGAGGACTTGGAAATGCCAGATCCTATGCATGTATTGTGCTGTGTCCTTACAGTGTTGACCGACTCTTCGTGACCCCATGTCCATGGAGTTTTCTTGGCAGGAATACTGGAGTGGTTTGCCAGTTCCTACTCCAGGCGCCTACAGCACCTGGCATTCCCTGGTGGTCTCCCATCCAAGTACTAACCAGGGCCGACCCTATGCATAGTCCCTTTGAAATAAATCCTTGGCCAGCAGCACCTCTGAAGGAAGGGTAAGGCACAAAGCAGTTCCCAAATGCGGACTTCTTGTTTTAGAGTCCTTTTATCACACAGGGATTCCCATGTTAAAATAATGTAGTACTGTCCATGCTTCTGAGTTTCCAAGTGGGCAGTTTTTGAGCCTAAAGACAACTGTGAACTTCACCTCAGATTTTGGAGGTTAGATTATCTGGTCTTGAAATTGTAAAGCCTTTAGTATGATGCGTTCTGGGAATTATTACTGCTTTTGAACTTTTTATACCAGGCCTGCTGTCTATAAGAGTTGCCATATCTGAGTTTTTCAGTCCCCCGCCTTTGCCACTGTGATGTAGACACACAAGAGTGGGACAAGGAAGGTAAAGGTAAACGTAAATGTTCCTTCTGCACATGTGTGCTGGTCGTGTCTGACTCTAGGGGCAGTGCTCACCACCATATTCAAGCCCAAGAGCCAGCGTTGTGCAAGTCAATGGCCACGTGGCTGGCATGGCTGCAAGGAAACACTGTTTCACCTTTCCTGCTTTTTATGGCGGTACCTATTGATCTACTTGCATTTACATGCTTTCAAACTGCTAGGTTGGCAGGAGCTGGGGCTAACAGCGGGAGCTCACTCCGCTGCACGGCACCCGGGATTTGAACCGCTGAGCTGTCGACTTTGCAGCCAACAGTTTTTAGTGCTCTAGCCCACTGAGCCACCACACCCCATAGGACAGGGAAGACCCAAGTTCAGGCTGGCTGGATAGCTCAGTGAGTTAGGTACCTAGCTGCAAAGCCAGAGGCTGCAGGTTTCATTGCTCACAGTTTATCCCAAAGAGCCAGCCTGTATAGCCTTGGTCACACTGCACAGTCCCCAGATGTCCCCAGGAGAAGGGATTGACAAACCACTCCTGAATACTCTCTACCTAGGAAACCCTAAAAAGGGTTCCTGTAAATCAGAACAGATTTCATGGCACACAATTCATTATGTTTAACGTGCTGTCATTTTTTACAATGCGTAACAGATATAATAGAACACTGCTACCAACACAGAGCAAAGGATTGCATGCCTTTGTCAATTCATAGTCCATTTGAATTGTTCAGAACTGTCCAAATCAATCCAGTTCTAACTCATATGTTCAGCCAAACATTTGGGGCCTGGTGAGATCGCGGCTGCTGCTTTTCTTTGGCCATTTCCGGGTTTTGCTTTGTCCATATTCAATTGCTTTACGGCTGTTTTATGGGACGTATACTGCCCTGAGGTCTAGTGATGTCTGATAGGTTAGGAATACTAAATAAGAAAGCAAAGTAACCATCACTCTGTCTGCAGAACGAGCTGGCCAGAAATACAGCCGTTCACACGGGAGGACAAAGGGGGAGTGACCTAAGCCCCCCATCCGCACCTTGCGGCTTCTCTGTTTAATCCACACCCTGCTGGATTTTTGATGGTCCAATAAAAGAGTCATTTTGAGTACTGTTCATGAATCCTACCTCTAAACGTGGCCTTGCACTGGCATTTAGTAATGTAGGCTAACCCGATTTGCAACTTCAATAGGAATTATATGACCTATAAATCAGGATGTAGAATAATTTCTCCCAGGGCTTGATAGAGATGTGGGCCCCTGAACATAAACTGGCATGAGTTAGCAGTGACCCCTGCTGTTAGTGATGGGTTTATGCAGATATCTATCTAATGTGGTGCATTATCTGCCACTGAAAAAAATGCTGCCATTTAATTAATTTCATACATTATTGATCCCATCCCTAGGTCCTGATTTTATAAGAGACCACAAAGATTTTATCTGAAGCTGAGAGTGAGAAAATAATGTTTCTTTATAGCATGTTAAATATGTAAAAAGGAGGTAGCATTTTGTATATATGCCTGTATATAGGGATAGTGCCATATAAAATATGTCTACCATAATGTCTTTGTCCTTTCTGTATATGTCTGTATATGTGTTGTTTTGTGTCTGTGCATACACAGAGAAACACAGTAGCATACAGAAAGGTGTGTATGTTCATACACACGTTTGCAATAGTTGTGTAGAATAAATTTGACACAGAGAAGTTTGTTTTACGGCTGAGAAAGGATGTCGCTGTTAGGAATCCATTCTCACGCTTACATTACATTAAAAAATCTTTTTATGTGTATCAGTATAGAAATGGTATGAATGCTGTATAGGATATAAAAGGTATTAATGCAGAAATTTAAAAAAAATAGAAAATCCAGGAGCAACAAGTGGAAAGTAATTGGGCTGCCAGCCACTTAGGAATATGGTGCTGTAGATAGGTTTTTACTGTGAAGTTTATTGCTTCCATTAGCAGCTTGTGAGAATGATACATTTTCATCCATACAGAAGGTGCTAATGCCCTTTCTTTGCTATGGGTGATATACATCTCTCCCTCCTCTACTCCCATTTCTTTCCAGATGCAATTGGTTTGCATTTGGGGGAATAATTAGTAAATGCCAAAGCCTTATTTGGAAAATACTTAGCACCAGCAGTGTCCAACTCAAAAAAATTTCAACTGTTGCTCATCAAGGAGTATGTGGTGTTCACATAAATGAGTTACCACTTAGTCATTTTGTCCCATATGTGGCCCCATAGCTTTGTAAAAGCGGAGGCAGAGATGTGTGAAACATAGGTCCATCTTTGAGGGCTCTTCAACTTATGGCAGGGGTGTCCAAACTCTAGCCCTCCAGATGTTTTGGACCACAATTCCCATAATTCCAAGCCTGTGTTGCCAATGACAAGGGACTGTGGGAGTTGTGGCCCAAATCATCTGGAGGGCTGAAGTTTGGACACCACTGACTTATGGCATCATTACAAATCAGTCGTCTCCAAAAGGTCCTGTCCTCAACGGCTCGGCTCAGCTCTTGTAAATTCAAGCCTATGGTATCCTTTAGGAGGGAGCCTCCTAAAGGTCATCTTTTCTTGCTGCCTTCCACCCTTCCCGGCACTGTTGTTTTCCCCCCCAAACAAATCCTGTATTCTCATGATGTACCCAAACTAGGACAGTTCCAACATATTTGCCTCCAGGACAGTTCAGGCTTGATTTGATCTAAGCCTTGTGGTGCAGTGGTTAAATGCCTGTACTGCAGGTAAAACTGTGCTCACGACCTGGGTTCAATCCCTGGTAGCAGGCTCAAGGTTCACTCAGCCTTCCATCCTTCCGAGGTGGGTAAAATGAGTACCCAGCTTGCGGGGGGGGGCAATGTGTAGCCTGCACACTGTAATTAAAATTGTAAACCGCCCAGAGACTACTTGTGGTGGTATGGGGTGGTATATAAGCAGAACACTTTGCTTTGTTTTGTTCTCCTGACAGTTCCAAGTACCTGCCAAGCTCTCCTCCAGAACCACATTTCAAACAAAACAACTGTTAAGTGCCCAGATTTTGCACCTATACATGGTGGTTGACCTTGCTCTCCAGTGACACATTGATCATTTCTATTCCCTTCATTGCTCTCCATGCTTACAGCACACATAATAACTTGTGGGGTTGCCACCCCTTGCAATAAGACTACACACACTGCAGCCATGATTTTCATAATCCACAACACATTTGAATATTTGTGATACCACTGGATCAGTCCCATCATATAGTGCCAAAGGAGAGTTCACTGAATTTCCCTGTTTGCTTTACTGGAAAGAAAAAAAGTTATGTTATTGAACAGTGGGTGTCTTGCCCAATACCAACATCTTGGGATGTAATAATTTCACTAGTACCTCTCATGTCAAGCTAGACTATTTATATATTATCAAGGATTAATTGCATGTATGGTCCATCTTCAGGGTAAGAATGAAAATGTGAAACACAGAACCCCAATCTCTAAAGTGCTTATAGTAGCTACATTAGAAACAGCTTAGGAATTGAAGTCTTCATGGATGATAATGATGATTAATGGAAGTCTTCATTAAGACTTTCAACACAATACTGGAAAGATACAAGCATGGACAGCTGTTCTAGCTGAGAAAATAATCTACAGATTAAGATCACTTAAGGAATTAAGAGAAAAGGGACACTTCTGGAGAAAGGCAATTCATTTATGAACTTTGCAACCAAGGAATGCTCTCCTTTTTGCTTTCCAGTAAAGCAAACAGGGAAATTCAATGAGCTCTCCTTTACCACTATATGATGGGACTGATCCAGATTCAAATGTGTTATGGGTTATGAAAATCATGGCTGCAGTGTGTGTAGGCTTATTGCAAGGGGTGGCAACCCAAAAAGGTATTATATGTGCTGTAGGCATGGATAGCAATCAAATTCTGCAAAAAGCCATGTTAGTAGATCTCTGCCACAGTGAAGAACTGGGAGGGATGACTTGAATAGTCTTGAAGTCTTCTATAATAATACAGTACCATATTTCACCTTTTGTTGGCTCTTAGCCCTCTTTTGTGTGTCTTTTTGGGGGTAGGATGTTGGTGTTGCTTGACGAAGCCATTATTTTACCTGATTTGTAATGCTGAAAATATTATATTAATAAAGATCCCCATTTCCTGAGTTGAGTGCAGTTCTAGTGCAGACTTCGCTTGTGGCCTGCTTTAACACTTGCCTTGTTTACATTTAACCTGCCCACTTTGTGCCTTTTTGTTCCATTCTAAAACTTAGCTCACGTTTCCCACAATCTCTCAAAGATGTACCCAGGAGTACTATACAGCCTGATGATGACTTTGTACTTGCTGTTCACACTTTCTCAGACCAGATCTCTGGCCCAGTCCAACCTGCCTTGCAATTCTTGATCTGCCACACTGCATTGACCACTAGCCAAGAATTCGATTTTATCCTGTAGTTTAACAACCACAATGATGATGATGATGATGATGATGATGATGATGATGATGATGATGATGATGATGATGATGATGATGATGATGATGATCTAATCTCATCAAGTCAATTCTGACTTATGGAAAATTCTTTCCAGGGGTTTCTAAGTACAGTGGACCCTTGTATAACAAACAGTTTGTATAACATAAAATTTGTACAACATAAAAAATTCTGGAGATAGGGGAAATTTGCTTAACATAATTGCCTATGGGGCAAATCTGTACAATATAAAAATGGGATCACTCTGTTTTCAATGCATTCTTATGGGAAATTTGTATAAAGGAAAATTTGCTTAACATAATTTCATTTGGAACGATTTAATTCCTTTATACAAGGTATCACTGTACATGGACTGGCTCTTCTCTCAGGAGGCATACATAATGCTATAATTACACATATCACACAGACACCTTGTGTTATCTTATCCCTTGCCGCCCCATGCTGAGACTTAATACATGGCTGCTGGACTGATTTTTCTATGGCAGTTCTATCTCTGCTCTCTTTAAACCTGGGTGTATTTTAAAGAAACAAGAAGACCGAGGTCAATCCCAACCAGGCAGTGAAGACGTTGCCAGAAATGTTCCATGTGTGATTTTAATGAGGCCAAGAAACATAACTCTGTGTAGAAAAGGTAACAGCTCTTCCAGGCCTTCTTTCTTTCCTACTGTGTCTCACGACTGACCCTCGTT
Source organism: Phrynocephalus forsythii (assembly GCA_029282475.1). Lineage (NCBI taxonomy): Eukaryota > Metazoa > Chordata > Lepidosauria > Squamata > Agamidae > Phrynocephalus > Phrynocephalus forsythii. The sequence goes on from JAPFRF010000004.1 coordinate 19,097,107, forward strand.
TAAATTCACATTAGTACATGCTGTTTTCTTTTAATCAGATTTAACATTAAGCAGGAAGGGGAGAGCCAGATAAATCCAGCTGAGGACAAAACACACAGCCAGATACCAAACTGTGTCTGCCTTTGTCTTTTCAGACTTTCATAATTTGCTTGACTACAAGCAAAATACAGGGGGACCCAAACAAAACAGAAACACACAGTTAGAGTCTCAATATACGCTCGTACATTACTGTGTGAATCTCTTTCGAAAAGAGAGGTTGCTATTGGTTTGGCAAACACGGGATGTTTGGAGCACATTGATCTCACATGCATAAGCTACAAAAGGCTTATTCATAGAAAACCTGCTACTGTTCAGAGTTCAGCTAATCCCTCTTGAAGAGAAGGGTTTCACAGCTTTGCTTGAGCACAAATTGTCACCTTTTAAAAACACACACAGCCGGGAGGGACTGCAGAAGAAAGATTAAAGCATACTCACCAGAAGGTCTATCTCCAGTTCTTGATCCCAGCTAGAGCAGAACCCACTGAATCAGTAGCTGTGGCCCAGTCCTAAATTACAACTAAGGTAGGCCCACTAATAAGCCACTGGGGATTTGGTGAGTCAATTGTCATGTAAGTGTAAGTGATTTAATGGCCTACTCTAGCTGTGACTTATTACTGCCAGCAAGGCATAACATATGGGTGGACTTGACTATATTAAGTCAATTCGGCGTGTGCGGGTGCTAGCTGAGACTGCCCCTGGGTTTGGCTTACAAAATGATCTTAAAAATTTGTACTCTCGAGATCACAAGGGTTATTTTTAAACTTTCTTCCATCAAGGGAACTCTTTTCTATACCAACACTTGCTGCTTCTCTACTGGAAGACCACAGCAGGTTGCAAAGGGTTCCAGAACATGTCAGAAGATGCCCATTTAGCTCACCTGCTCATACACCGGTGCACTTGAAGTTAGGAACAGACCAAGGTCACCAGGCAGCTGGCCTACATGGATGGGGACTTGTGTTATTTCAGCAGTGAGAAAGGCCAGAATTGAAGATTTCAGCAACTGGTTCTGCATTGGCCTGCTCAAAAACAGTAGAAAGTATTTGGACTAGAACTCAAGTCTTAATGCCTTTGAGGCACTTTCTCACTCGCAATGAATCTGGTGCCTATGACCTAATCACTAAAGCGGCTGCTGCAAGTTATAGACATATTTTAATCCAAATTGCTCTGTTTTAAAAATAGCAGCCCTTAGTAGCCCTCAAGGCCCCCTTAGTGTCCATGTCAAGTTTAGATACAGTATCTAGATTTGACAATATGGCAGCTCTGCCTGGAAAGGCAGACAGACAGACACACTCTCTCTCTCTCTCTCACACACACACTCACACACTTTTAAGCATCCTTATGACTTTGCTAAATTCCTGTCAGTAGGCATGAGCTTTTTGTATTTTTCGAACTGCAATACTAATTATGCTCTATACCAGGTGCCAAAGGTGGCACTTGGAGCCTTTTCTATGGGCACCCAACATTGCCCCTTCACAGCCACCTGTATTCAGGTTAAGTTGCTGAATTGGCACTTAGCAGAAAATTAGCGGGTTTTGAATCACAGTTTGGGCATTGGTCTCTAAAAGGTTCACCATCACTGCTCTATACAGTGTGTGTGTGTGTGTGTGTGTGTGTTGTGTCGTTACAGTCGTGACCGACTCTACGTGACCCCATGTCCATGGAGTTTTCTTGGCAGGAATACTGGAGTGGTTTGCCAGTTCCTACTCCAGGCGCCTACAGCACCTGGTATTCCCTGGTGGTCTCCCATCCAAGTACTGACCAGAGCCGACCCTGCTTAGCTTCCGAAATCAGGTGAGATCGGATGTGCTTAGGGCATCTAGGCAGCTGTACCTCTCAGGAAACAATACTATCACTCATGTTTTGAAGTGCCACATAGCTTGGTCCCACTCAGCCAGTTCTTATGCTTTGGAACACAGATATGGAGGATTTTTAAAATTATTTATGTACCATAGAATCATAGAATCATAGAGTTGGAAGAGACCTCAAGGGCCATCCAGTCCAACTCCCTGCCATGCAGGAACCCCCATCAAAATACCCCCGACAGATGGCATCCAGCCTCTGCTGAAAAACCTCCAAAGAAGGAGACTCCACCACCCTCCGTGGCAGCATATTCCACTGCCGAACAACTCTAACCATCATGAAGTTCTTCCTAATGTTCAAATTGAATCTCTTTTCCTGTAGTTTGAAACCATTGCTCCAAGCCCAGCTGAAAGTTATATCAAACACATTAGATGGCTTTTCCCCCAGAGGGATCTAAAACCACCAGAATTCAAGCTGGGGCAATCCCAGAAGATTTCTGTGTATCGAGGTTCAAAAATATGAAAATTCTTTCCCTAGTTGTCAGTATTCAAATAGCATAATTCCATTCATGTTTACCTAGAATTCATTCCAATTGAAATAAATAGGACATAGTCTCGAGTATTCTGTGATGCGGCAAGCCTGTAGCACCCACTGATCCTGAGAGCAAGTCCAGCTGAACTCAGTTGGACTTTTGATTAGATATATACATAAGGTTGGGTAACTGATAATCTAATTTTTAATGCACCAGTTATAACCAAACAGTTCCATAGATTAACAAACCAAACAAACTTTTATTCTATGTGCCTTTGTGGTAATGAAGGAATCGTAGGATACAATTCAGTAAACAAACCGTGCCACTCATTATTAGAAGAAAAAGCTACTTAATGTTTTCTTTCTGCAACCTATTATTGTAATAAATCAAAACAACTTCAGATAATGCCCTTAATGCACGGTCATCAACAAGAGTGCCTTCACCAATTAAAACAAGAGTCCACCACTTTAATCCGCTAAAGCTTTAGTGAATTAATAACCCCATTAAAGGCCAAAGCACCAAGAAAAGGGATTGTATGTGAGGAAACAGCTTCCTGACTTAAGTTTTCCTTCGTACCCTGCTTCCATTTTATTTAGCCCTATCTCGTGAAGGGAAAGAAAGACATTTTAAAAACTGGACAAGCCAAGTCTACAAATGCAGAAAAATAACATGACACTGCTCTGAGGTGTGGGTTGTACCAATTAGGTAAGACATTGGCAAGGCCTTCCAACTCCTTTTATTTTTAACTGAAGTATTCTCCCTCACGCGAATGTCAGCATAGCTTCTAAGATAAAGGGTCCCTAGAACATAAGAGTGTACAGTTTAAAATTGCAATTGGGCCTCTTTTTTTAAAAAAATGGCCGCCATAAGGAAAGAAGTCTCAGTGAAAACAGGGAACTGGTACAGTTGGGAATGTACTTGCTTTCAGTATTTCACTGATGCCCCAAAGCTGGGATTGTTTTACTTGTCGAGTTTGTTTTTTGAATGTTGAAGAACAAAAACAGCATTCCACAAATTACACATTTTTGTGCCTAATCTTGTTTTGTATGCATGGCCGGCAGGATGATATGGAAGATAATTCTTCCTGTAAAAGATTCCATGGAATCTGAGTTAAGTAAAGGTAAAGGTTCCCTCTGCACATGCATGCCAGTCGTGTCCGACTCTAAGGGTGGTGCTCATCTCCATTTTTAAGCCAAAGAGCCAGTATTGTACAAATCCGTGGCCATATGGCCAGCATGGCTGAATGCATTTCTGTGCACGGAACACTGTTTACCTTCCCGCTTTTTATGGTGGTACCTATTTATCTACTTGCCTTTACATGCTTTTGAACTGCTAGGTTGGCAGGAGCTGGGGTAACAGAAGGAGCTCGCTCCACTGTGTTGCACCTGGGATTCGAACCGCTGATCTGCCGATTTTGCAGCCAACAGTTTCAGTGTGCTAGCCTACTGAGCCACGCCTTAATGCAGATAGCTTGAACAGCATAATATCCCATAATTATGTTTTTAGGTTGTATTCTTTAAGGGGGGAGAACAGTGTTTGAAAAATAGAGCAGGGGAGCAGAAGAAGTAGTATTTTAATCTTTCCTTCAGCTAGCTTTGCACCTCCAAATTGCTTAACCATAGATAATTACCCACTAACTCCCCTTTGCTAAAGATGGAGATTATCTGTCAATCATGTTTCATCACATTTAGATTTTTAAAACATTAAGCTCTTGACCCAAGTGTATCATTTGCAAATTTTGCTAAATTATTAATAAAATTAAATAATTTTGGTAAATTATTCAGATACAAGCTAAAACTAAATTTGTCCTGCCTATATTAGCTGAATGCAATCTATACAGCTATTCCTGTACAGAAAGGACTATGTTGCATCTGCCAGGTATATATGTGTTAAAAATAAGGAACCTATCAAGAAGTTGAAGAACCATCTTGTAAGTAGCAACTGGGGAAGAAGGTGAAGGGACCAATCAGAATGTGGGAGATTTTAGGGGTGTCAATGGAACAAAAAGCCACTGCACCCCAAGAAAAGGGGGCTTCTTCTTCCCCCTCAATCTCTACTCTAAAATCTTGGTTCTTGATACCCCTTCCACTTGAAGTAGGGAGTAGGACTTTTCTTCTCATTAAGGGTGTTTATACACGACCCCTAAACTCCGGGGCAAATGGTTCCCAGCTCCGGAGCTTAAAAATGTTTCCCCACCAGCTCCAGAGTTTACAGGAAATTAGGTGCGACCACGCCCACTTTAGCGCGTCCCAGCGCACCTTTCAAGTACCTGCTCTTTGGAGGTGAAAATTCCTTGATGCAGTGTAACGATAGTGAGTGCGGGGCTCTCCTCACTTCTATTTGTTGTTTTTTTGGCTCCCGCCCCTTTAAGAGCTACTTTACAGAGACTGGAATGTTGCCGGCAAGAGCAAGAGGCAGAATGGAGGTGAGCGGCATGCTTTTTCCCCTTTTTCTCCCTCCCCTCATGCAGCCAGCAGCCAGGAAGTGCGGAGGGGTGGGAACACAGGAAGAACAACGAACCCCTAAGATCTCTGGTCCGAATTTAAGTGGCCAGCGGATCTTAGGGGTCGTGTGAAAAGGCCCTGACTTACCTCGGAGCTGTCTGAACTAAAGGATCAAGCTTTTCGCATCTCTTCATTGGATTAGGTAGACATATTTCAATTTCTGTTCTAATCGTATTTTAATTCAACAACTTTGCTGCCATAGAATTGCAACTTTTAGGGCTGCTTTACAAGTCTGGGCTGGAGGGAGTTTTAGGTGGCACCAGATGGTACTTCCAGCAGTAGGTATGGCAGATTTCATTCAAAGGGTTAATTTAGTTTGCTTGGGATTATACTGTTCAAACAGCTTGGTTAAAAATAGAATCATACTCTGCTTAACATGGGGGAAACTCTTGTATAGAATTATTTTGTATACAATTATTGTATTGTTTGATTTTGGGATGGACCTGAGTAACAGAACTGGCAACCCTCAGTCAGCATCCCACTATAGCTGAATACACAGGATTCAAACCCAGATTTATAGAGGCTGAGGACTCACAACCCAGAGGACAAAACTTTCAGTGTTGGGTTTCTTCCGTGTTTTTTCTCTCTCTGAAATTCCTTCTATTCCAAATACTGTATATAGTCATTCACTAATTTGAGCGGATGAGTGTTAAAAGAGCATTAATATTAAAAGGCAAATAGTATTAAGTGTAAAACGAAGCTGTCCTCCACCGCTATCATGCCTCTAGGTAAAGTAATTAAGGCCGATCTAGAAAAGAAAAACATTAGAAACTAAAAAAGAAAAAGGAGGACAGCAGCTTGGTAGAATGCTTTAGGACAGGTCTAGGTAAATCAAAGAAAATATTAAGGGTTAATTCCACATGAATAATGTCACGTGGCGTCTAACGGAAATGTTTGCTCGGTAGATGGTGCAATGGGATTTACTCAGTGTATTTAGAAGTCAAATATCAATCTGTTTCCAGAAATAATTATTTTAAGAGCCTTGTGGCGCAGTGGTTGAACTGCTGTATTGCAGCTATAACTGTGCTCACGACCTGGATCAAGGTTCACTGAGCCTTCTATCCTTCAGAGATTAGTAGAATGAGTATCTAACTCATGGGGGAGGGACAATGTGTAGCCTGAATAATTAAATTGTAAACTCCCCAGAGAGTGCTTTAAGCACAATACAGCAGTATATAAGCAGAACACCTTTTTGCTTTTTCTAGCCAACCTTTTAGTCACTGGCTATTTAGAAAAAAAAAAATCATAAATACAAAAAAAGAGGAAAACCTACCTCTCTTTTATAGCTGAATCCAACTGAAGTCCACTACTATAATATAGTAAATGTACTGTAATTATTTGCAGCTCAGTTTGTCAGATGAAACTGATAACAGATGTGTGTGAATTTTTTAATATAGCTGTGAGATCCCACTGCCACTTCTGTTTTCAGTTCCTGGTTACAGAATTTATTTATTTATTTATTTGATTTATATACTGCACCATCTGAGACCAGTGCCACTCTGGGCGGTTTACCACAAAAAATCTGCCCCATCAGTGGTGATTGAGAACTTGCAGTGTATTAGCAGATGGTAATATTTTTCAAAGGAAGATAATTACCCCAGACAATTTCTTTCCTGGGTTCCCAACTTTGGGGTCCCCAGATGTTCTTGGGACGAAAACTCTCAGTAGCCTTTGCCACTAGCTGTGCTTGTCAGGATTTCTGGAGTTGTGGTTCAAGAATATCTGGGGACCCAAGGATGGGAGCCAGTGGTGGCAAACCTTCGGCCCTCAGCTATTTTGGACCACAACTCCCCCAGTCCTTTGTCATTGGCAATACAGGCTTGGAATTCTGGGAGTTGTGGTCCAAAACATCTGGAGTGCCGAAGGTTCTCCACTGCTCTAGGGGCACAGTATCCTAAAGATGGAATGGCCCATAGTCTGTAGACAACTGGCAAACTGAAAATGCAGTGCCCCTCTCAGCTTTATCTAGACAGGCTAGGAAACATAAGGAAAGTTGCATTTCTCAGCCCTACCCTTCAAAGTATGTGCGGCGGGGCTTCTTCACCTAAAGTGGCATAATTCATGTTCTTTCCTCCATTATGTTACTACTGACTGTGTAGACTACATGCCTTTCTCACCCATACCCCAAACACAAAGAAGATCTAATCAAGGAAGCCGAGAATCAATAAACAGAAAAGAGGAAGAAAACACCAGGCTCTGATTATTATTTTTATTTCATCTATTGGGTTTATGTCCCACTTCCTCCCTGAACTGGGACTCAAGATACCTTTTGCTCACAATATTGCAAGAACTGTATAAGAAACAGACACTCAATTTACCATTTTTTTTTTAGATTGGCTTCAAATTAGAAATATAAAAGAAATGTTGATTATGGTAGGAAAACCCCAAGATTGATTTCTTGGCTTCACAGCCTTCATCCATATTAACAAAGCATTTGGAAGTACATAATTACTTAGCATGTAGTGTGATTATAGTAAGAAAAATTATTTACATACAGAAAAATACATAATTTAACTATTCAAGTACAATTTTAGAATCATAGCAAATCTATTTTAAAACATGTTTATTCTAAAATCTGAGATAATCCTATGACTGCTTAAATACCAGTGTCTTTTTCTTTCTTTCTTTCAGTCTTTCAGCCCATGCACTTGGCTGAAAAGAGATAAATGTCCTTTTAAAATGAATAATTCTGTAATTGAAACCAATATAGGCTTTGAGGGGTGGGGGATAAAAAATGAAAAGAACCATCAGTACAAAGGGAAAAATTTAAGTGCCTACTGGGTTTAAAACTCCAGTGCATGCCATTAAACTCAACACGCTTTCAGTCTTAATGATTTTACAGGGCATGAAATCTTGCAGCTCTGGGCCTAGCATTTTAAAACACTAGAACAAAGTAATAAGTTTCTGCTTGGGGGTGGCAAATACGTAGCTCATACTTATGTAAATTCTTACAAGGTATTGTTAGACTTCTGTAGCACATTCGTTTTAAGACGGATCTATCCTTGAGGAAAACTGAACAATGGGAAATTCAGAGGGGGCTATGCCTGCACTCAAAGAGGAGCACGTAACTCGACAGAAAGTACTACAGTTTCCTTGTGTAAATGGATAATGCATTACTTCTCTCTTTAACATCAAATTCCCAAAGCAACCCTAAGAACTACATTTTTACTGTGTGAGAAAGCAGACACGGATGAGGCTTTTTCTGTTGGCGTGTCACTTCCTTCCTCCCCAAGAATGACAGATGTAGGATTGGCCAACCCCAAACTTGAGAAGAAAGGGAAGGAAGTATCTATGACTTTATTGAAAGAACAAACACCCTCCCACCCACCCACCCCGCCCCGGAGAAAGTGAGAATTACCTGAGAAGAGAACCCCCAACAAAGAGGGTTGAGTTAGTGGAGAAGGTAAAAAAGAGGCAAAGGAGGAGGGAGGACTGATGAAGGAAGGCAGGGCAAGTGGATATTGGATGGAAGAAAGCAAAGAAGAGGAGAGAGCAGCTGAATATTGGATGGTTATAGTGAAAGGAGACCTGGAGAATGAGTGGAGATGAAAGTCCCCAAAGCAGAGAAGCTGAAAGAGAGAAGATATCACTTAAGGCTTCATATTGGAGTGGTGGGAGAGCGCTGAGGAATAAAGTTCAGGATGGTATATCTCTCATGGAACAAATCCTGGGCAGAGGAAGTTTCCACCAAAACCACCGGCATGCAGGGGAGAGGAAGCGTGGATGAGCAGTGATGGTGGTGGTGGAGATGATGGTCCTTTGCTAAAGCATCCTTCAACCCTGGTATGAGTAGGAGACTTGAACATGGGGAGAGCAGTTACCTTCTGAAGCACAGCTGGGAGCGTCAAAGGAAGTTTTGCTTGTTCGAGATACCAAGCCTGTTCTGAAGGAAAAGCAGTGCTACAACATTGCTGACGACTTGGTTGTGGTTGTCATTCATAAAGCTGTTGAGAGTTGGAAGCCCAAGTCTGTGTCAACCTTCTCTGATAATGAGGTTGAAAGGGAAGAGGTGGAGTATTTTGGGGAAGATCGCACACTGTAACTAACAGCATATCTTTCTGTGTCAACTAAGAATGTCCCCTTTTTTACAAGTGGCATTTTCTGGGAAGTTATGTACTGTATTAAATCATCATCATCATATGTTAAAAGGCAAGCATTGGTATCTTTAACAGCAAAGCATCACATCTTTATTGAACGTTCAATGTGACATGTAGTTATCACAGTTATCACAGCTTGGCATTGAACTGACCCATCAGTTTTTCCAGCTTGATTGCTAATGCCATGTCACCTTTGATCATCAGCTTTCCCGACATGAAAGCCATGGTTGGCTTTAATTTGCCTGAAAAGAGAGGGGAAGACATTTTAAGTCACCCTAAAAAGAACCCAAGAGCAAGAACCCCAAATGAACAAGTTGAACACAGACATATCTGGAAGGACAAGGAAAATACATTTTCAAAACCCCACCTGAAAACATTTTGACAAAGTCGGCGCTAGACATGCTCATAACCACATCCGCTTTTCCGGGGGGGTCTCCACTTCCCACGCTGCCACCTTTGCTTTTAAGATCAATATACCACGTGCCTGCTTCTTCACCTAAGACAAAAGGGACACAATAAAAGTATACTATGTACATTTGCCATAAGCCTATCTGGCAAGTTAAGAAAAATTGAAGTTGACTATTAGTTTTTACCGAGACGTTTTTGGAAAGAAAGGACACTGCAACTGTGTAAGACACTGATTCCGCTTAAACTATATGTCATCCTGGTTCAAATGGGATTTCTTAAATTACCTGCAAATCTTTTTCATCTGTATTTAATTTTATTACCAAAATCCTAATAGCCCCAAGATTCTTACCTTATTATTTCCAGATTCTTCTAAAAACAGTCAAAATACAACATAACCCAGACCAAATTAAATTTATAACATATATATGAAGATCTAGATATGACCATGGTTAAATCCCAATGAAAACAGTGAGATTTAAGTCAATGAAGACTAACTTGCATCAAACTGATTTTAGTGGATCCATTGACTTACATCTTACCTCCAGCCCTGCGGAGGTCAGGATCTAACGCTTGGTACTTCTATCTAACTTTTCCTAAGAGTACAGATTGTGTCATATCCATTAATTTTGTAATTCTTATATGGTCTATAACCTTCTCGTCTTCATTTACCCAGTGTAGGCTGCTACCAAACAACAATATCTTCAAACCCCTTCAGTAAGTTGAAGTTCGGGTTTATCCTGTAATCTAGAGCACCTGCCCGGGATCATCCCTATTCTCAAATGGGCAAACATTATGTGTTCCCTTCTCATTGCTGCTTGAACACTGCCACAGATAAGAGCTGAATTCACAGTGATCCTTTAAAGGAAGAGGAGGCAACTTAGGCTATGTCATTTTGGTGGCACAACCTTGATTATGTGCCCCAGCATTGGCCAGCACTGTGTGGATGCTATTTTCAAAAATCATGATCAGGATTTGTATAGAGACATTTGTATAAAGATATGTCTTTTAAACACACACACACACACACACACACACACACACACACACACACACACACACACACACACAAAAGTTGAATACATAATTTCTTTTGTTGTTGGGAAGCTAGTGGCAGCTAGAGGCCCCGAGGTGGACATTTTACCAAAAACTGCTATCTGTAATGCCAGGCTCTTTACAATTGCTGATAATGTTCAAGAATTAAAGACTTCTTCTTTGTTTGATTTCTGAAATACAGCTTTGTTTGATTTCTGAAATGTTTGATTTCTGAAATACGGCTGCTGCTAGCATCCTCAGCCTTATGGGTAAGTTGTGGCAACACGATTTCAGCCAGTGTTTTTCTTTCGGAGGTGAGAAACTACATTGAGTTTGGATTGTTGAATAACTGCCACTGCTGTGAAGATACACTGCTTGTTTGTTTGTTTTTGTGTGGTGGGGGGGCGGATATGTTCCATGTGAAGTGCATGTAGGTGGCACAGTCCAAAAGAACTGCCTTAAGAGAGCTTGCCTGCCTCAGTGACTTTCTTTCTTCATCTTATTTTGGTAACAGGTCAGCAAGTTAAATTGTAATCAAACAAAACAACAAACAGGAGCTCTGCCCACCCAGAAGAAGCTGTTTTTTAAAAAAGTGTCTTGGAAGACATACTGTTTCAGGCCTCCTGTACTTACCCCAAGACTGGTGCTGCCCCAAACAGGCCTGCGAGGGCCTTCCCAAGCCTTCTGGAGGCCCAAAAGGGTCTCCCTGTGAACCGGAAGTGACTTCTGGTAAATCTTTTGGGGCCTCCAGAAGGCCCTTGCAGGCCTGTTTGGGGCAGCGCCTGGCTGGGGGTAAATACAAGAGCTCCCAGCTATGCCCCCCCAGGCCCAACTCAACCTGCATCCGTATATTGCGGATTTTCAATTATTGAAGGTCAGGTTGGGTCCCTAACCCCCCCGCAATAGGTGGGAGGTCATTGTCCTTGACAGAGAGGTGAATTTTGCCATCACTGTTTATGTGCATGCAGTCACTCCCCCATCCTACCCTGTGAGATAAAAAGGCAATGGAGAAGGGAAACTATGGAATATTGGGAGCATGCATTTTGGGGAGAATTCATATTTCCCATTGCATCACAAGATCAATGGGAGAAATGTGAAGCAACACCCCTTCCCAAAACCTGTAGGAATTCCCACTTTTTTTGGTAGGGGGGGACAGGGCTGTGTGGTCAGGTTCTAATTTAGAAGTGACTTGATGGCTCCTAACCTAACGGAGCTCCTCGGTCTGCCTGAGAGAACGGTAGTTCAATCATGAATGCAAGACTCTTACCAGATAATTCAAACCGATAAAGTCCTTGGGTCGACTTCACAACATCTTCCGTAATGGCTGCTTTTATGATTTTAAAGGTCTGGGCCACAGGCCCGGTAGCACTTTCTGCAGAAAAAGGCACACCAGCTTTGGCTCCATCAGGACCTTCTGCCTTGGTTTTGTCAGCAACTTCATTCTTGACAGCATCTCGTTTTTTCCCTTCTCTGAATGTTGGAGATGCGCCTGTTGGGGCAACGTTGATCACTACCGTCAGTACCTGTCCAGGATCTAACACTTCAAAGGGACTCCGGAATGTTACTTTCAAATGGAATGAATACCGCGGCATTCCAAATGGAATGAATACCGCGGCATCTATGACCTAAGAGACAAACAGTGCCCTGGGGATCTGAGAGAAGACAGATCCATTCCAAAGTTGCACTCTCAGCAGCATTTCTCCTGAAATGCACCTCTCTTGCTTAGTAACTCATATTGAACAAGAAAAAAAAGAAAGCAAGGGCAAAAACTAAGGTAGGGCAACATAAGGATCAAGGGTCACAGCCCAGTGGGAGAAAGAGATGCTTTATACACAGATGTTCTCAAGACCTGTGGCAATCAGTATTTCCCAGATGTTTACAAGGGAACCCAATTCCAGAAGAAGAGACATTTAACTGCAAATTTCAATCATCTCATAAAATATTTATTTATTTATTTATTTTGCAAACCGGGTGATTGGAACTACGGAATCCCGGCTGCAGCATGAGATGGGAGAGGCTCTGTGAAGGTATCTGATCTCTAAATGAAAATTTATGATATATATGTAGCAGTGACTGCTGTATTCACCCTATAAGATGCACAGACACTTCTCCTTACCTTTGAGGGTGGGAAAAGTATATCTTATAGGACAAAAAATATGGTAACTTGAAAGTTAAAAAATATGGGAAGGTGTTTTGCAGACATTACACATTTGTGACCCTTAAATTTCAGATAACTGCTCAAAAATCATTCCCAGGGATGAAATTTGGAGATTTTCCAGATCACAAATACCATAATTCTTCATTCTGAGAGTTCTACCTACCTTGCAGGCACCTTGAAATCACCATAATATGTCGCACCTGGGAGAAAGGCCTAAATTACAGAAGGCTTTCAAGCTTATCTCGGTCAAGTTCCGTTCGTGTTCCATTCCTACAACAGGGCTAGCTGGGAGCCTTCTTTATGACCAGAATGCTGGGGGCATAGCTGGGCATAGCTCAAAGCCTTCTAACTAAGGCCTTTCTTCTAGGTGCCTCACATTCGCATACTATACTTGCAAGGTGCCTGTAAGATCTCCCAGAATGGAGAATTAGGATGTTCATTGTTCAGAAAACCCTGAAAATCCCACCCCTAGTCAATCATGCACTAAATAGTCAAATTCTGTAACTGGTGACTACTAGGTCCCTTGATGCTGAATAGCTTTTCCAAATCAGAAATGACTATGTTGGTTATTGTGGCTTGCAGGGCAGCCTGTTTGGGGGTGGGCAAGATCATTTCACAGGACCAACAAGAGGGGATGAAGGGGGGAGGGGGAAAGCAGGCATGCCCTCACCTTGGGCTTCCATTGTCGTTGTTAAAGTGTCAGGATCCATGTCTAAGAAGAAATCTGGTAGCAAAGGGTGTCCTAAAATTACAAAGTGAAATAGGCAGTAGGAAGAAGTTAGCTTATACATCAGGCAATGAATTTAAAATAGATTTTTAAAAGATTTTCAGGTTCATCCAGTCATTAGCTGCTGCTGAAAGTGTTGGTGACAGAAACAGCAAAACGTACGAGCATCAAACGTATGTCCGCACAGATCTTTAAAAACATGTATTTAAAGGCTCAACATTTGAACAATCCATTTGGATTGGCCTAGACAGAGCCTGCCACAGCAGGGTATACAAAGGCATGAAATCAGCCTATTGTCAGGAATCCTCTGTTTGGACCTGTGTGGAGATCAATGGTCATGACATCAGCAGCTCTGGATACTACTTAATTTTTTCTATTGTCTACCCCAGCCTCAGGTTCTGAGGCCCATTATGAATTCCTTTCAGCCTGAGGAAGCCTTTGGAAGCCTTATGATGGGCAGAAGCCCGTCAACACCTGAAAATGCCAGCTGTTCCCAAGGCTCTAAAACGCTTCCCCTAATATTTCTGAGGAACCTATTGTGTTTGACACCTTGGAGAACTGCCACTGATCCATGAACACAATACTAGGACTAACAGGCTCAAACTCAACCCCGATAAGACCGAGGTTATGTTCTTTGGGGCTACCCCATCCAGCACGTGGGTTAAAGGGTGCCTCAGGCCATCGGACTCTGTGAATCAGTCCTGGAACCATGGTGGCCCAGGTGTCCGCTGTGTCCAGGGCTGCCTTTTTCCACCGAATCGCCCAGATTTACCTGGATGGGGACTCCCTTAGAACAGTGGTCCAGGCGCAGTGCTCAGACTGGACTATTGCAACACGCTCAGCCTTGACTCTCATCGGCGCCTGCAGCGGGTCCAAAATGCGGCGGCCAGACTGGTGGCGGGTGTGCGTCGGTTTGAGCACATCACCCCAGTTCTGGCCCGCCCATTGGCTACCCGTTGCAGCCCGAATCAGATTCAAGGTCCTGGTTTTGATTTACAAAACCCTCCATGGCCTAGGACCTGGCACCTGACAGAGCGGATCGACCAGCGGTCAACCCGGTACCCAACTAGGGTCGTCGCGGGCGCACATGCTGCGCGTGGCCCACGCCCAGGAGGCTCGGCGAACCTCCAAGCCTTCTCTGTGGCTGTGGAACCAACCAGCAGAAGTGCGCCAGAGACTCCGGAAGGCCTGAAAACCCTGCTTTTCCGGGAGGCGTTTGTTGTCGCCATTGCTATATCCTGCATTTGTGTTTTATTTGTTTATTTTATTAGTCTATGCAATTTGTTGCTCTTTTAATAGTTGTAAACCGCCTGGAGTTCCCCACCAGGAATATAAATATATATAAGTCCCATAATAAATAAATAAATAAATAAATACTAAACTAGCTTGACCAATGGTCTGACGTAGTGCTAGGCATTTTGACACATTCCTCTACCTGAAGCTTGTCCCTGTAGAACCTGCTTACATAAGGGTTCCCACCCAGATTCACATTCCACACAACTGATTTAAACAGGAAGAAATGAACTTCTGGGGTTGGCCGAGTTAAAGAAACCAGAACTACATTTTTCCTCCCCAGAAATACAGGACATATTCCAAAAAAAGCACATTTCTCCCATGCCAGAATTGCCACCATCGAAGGCACGTCACTTCTGCACTGCAAATCAAATAACAGTCCACACATTGTACCATACATTCGCTATCTGGAAATACTACCAATCTGGTTTAAAAATACAGACTTGGATGTTGTGAAAGACCATTTTAGTCATTAAAATTTATCATGGCTAAATTAAAACCTACTGATGTGAGTGGATTTCCTCTGGGTTCTTTCCACCCTATATATTTGTACACTGCAAGTTCTACACAGAAAAAAATATGCTGCATAAACAAATTAAGCCAATATTACCTGGGGCAACTGCATATGCATCAAAATTCGTAATTCCTTCTTCCCTCAACAAGTTTTCATCAATAATGAAGTTTCCAGTAAAACTTTTGGGCTTTGTTAAAATGCAGTACGCAGCATCAGCCAGAATGTCTGTTTTCCTGCACTGCTTCTCCACACCAGCACCTCCCAGCATATCCATGGCAGAGGTATATATAGCTATGGAAATAAAGCATAGCCAAAGAAGGGAGTAAGAACATCAGTACAGTAATTAATTTCTTGCGTCACCCAAAGAGCTACCAGCCCATTTCAACAACGGACTAGTTTTTGATACAATGTGAAGAGATGTTCTTCTCAAAGGAAATACTCAGCAAGAGACCAAAGGCAAACAAGATTTCGACATCTTTCTTGCCCCATCAATGGTCTTGCAAGACCTGCCATTCTTTGTTAGTGGAATGTAGAATGCATTCTAGGTCCTTGTCACACATTCGGTTGTTAGACTGCCACTCACAAATGTTCAGAAAGGCTTATCTGCAAGCAGAGCTAACTTGCTGATAATGCTGCACGTACAATCCCTGGCTGACCGGGATTTTTTGTCCTGTCTGGACAGGGCCCTTAAAAGTAAGGAGCTGATAAAATGGAAAACTAGCAAATGCCAAGCTGCCAAACAAGAGAGTAACAACACACCTACTTTTAACAATTTGCTCATCCTTCTGTTAAAGAGGAAGAAAAAAAATCTCCATGTCTTCTGGGAACACACACAAGAAGATATTAAATTCAGGAAGACTAAAATGAAGAGTCTGAAGCTACATATCTAGCTGCTATCACACCAGGGGTGGCTGGATAACCAATGATTGTCCAAATGTGTATGTATTACTAATCCTACCATTACCGTATGACTGGCTAGATAGGTACAATGGTGGGAAATGAACTCGAGTGAAAAAACTTAAGTTGTAAGTTCCTCATCATTACACAAACCACACAAGGATACGTGTTCGTTATTTCTGATGGCACAAAATTGGGAGATAGGCTTAGCCATGCTATTATGCAAGACAGATATTGAGATTTGTTTCGAAAACATGTTTACTACAAATACTGCTGTGCATTCACAATAATTAAAATATGTGCCAGCAGAAGCTTGAATAATGGGTACACAATGATTGTTGTATTGGAAAGAGAATATGCAGTTATACAGAAAGGCTCAATCCCATTATCCCATGAATATGGGTAACATTTCTGCAACAGCATATGGGTTATTGGGGGATAGAGGAGCCTCACGACATCGTAGTTAAACTGTAGCACTGCAGTGAAAACTCTTCTCACGACCTGTGTCAACTGGTTCAAGCAATCAGTTCAAGGCTGACTCAACCTTCCATCCTCCCAAGGTTGGTAAATTGAATGCCCAGTTGCTGGAGGTTGGTGGTGGGGCAATGTGTAGCCTGCATAATTTAGTTGTAAACCACCTAGAGAGAACCTTAACCATCATGGGGCGTTATATTCAGTATATTGCTTTTTATGAGCTTATAATCTTGCCACAGCAAAGAACAGATCAGTCAATGTTTCATATTCAACATACAGTAATTATCACACAGACAACTCCTCCTCCCCCAATTCAGGACTGTTGAAAAACAGCCCTAACAACTGTTTTGTGTTGGGTACAGAAATGTTAACTGATGAAAAAAGCTCTGGGAATTTCTCGCTTGGTGTCATTTTGTGAATGGTAATGAGCACAAGAGGTATCTTAGATACCAGCAGTCCCCAACTTTTTTGGCACCAGTGACCAATGTACCTGCCTGTGGGCACATGCACAAGGTGCACCGGTACAAGGCTCCCCCACTCTAGTTCTGTGGTGACCAAACAAAAATGGTCACAATGGGTGCATAGGGAGAAGAAAAGCCCCAACTGGAGGCAGGGAGAAGTGTGTGTCCCAATCAGCAGAGTACCTTAGGAAACCTTAATGGCCATTGAAGTTGTGCCGTGTGGCCCAGTCCTTAACAGTGTGCCAACTGGTACCAGTCCACAGCCCGGGGGTGGAGACCCCGGCTTTAGACCATCTTGACTGCCGCCATTGGTGTTGTCAACAATTAGCCTGCCCTTTGCGATGTAAAAGCTTGGCACTATTTTCCCTGCTGGCAATATTGTGTAGCAATATTGGGTAACTATGTTGCTTTTCGAATTATCATGGGTAAAAAGAACAATATCCCACATTCATAAACCGGGGTTTGGGGGAAGAATTGAAAATCTGCATTAAGTTAACTGGCTTCTCCTGGTGCCAACAAAGTGAAAACACTGAATTCTACAAAAGCAATACATAAACATTATATTTGCATTCTCTTATTTATGCTCAAATTTTTGCTAAAAATTCCTTCTCGTATGAGTCATTCATATATTTTAAACTGTGCACATTTTATCAAAATCTAATCATCAATATTTATAATATTTTTAAAAATGAAATAAAAACCTGTTTGTGGCCATAAAGCATTAACGGCAACTTCTCCTTTAAATTCTTCTGCCATTCCCAGCACACACATGGACATTCCATATTTAGAAATGGTATAAGCTTTTTAAAAAAGAGCACATGTTTAGTCATTTAATATAATGGAAAATGCTTTAAATATTTTAGATATTTCCTCTTATGCACAAGCACTACAGATTATTTACTACAGGGGTAAAAACTGAATCCTGAGGAAAACAAAGACAAGATTTAGCAATTTAGAATAACTGAAAAATAGCAGAAAACGTGTATTTATTTCTTATGCATGTAATCTCTGCATAGTACATCTTTCCAAAGAACAAAAAACAGAGGTGGGAGGGAGAGAGAGAGAGAGAGAGAGAGAGAGAGAGAGAGAGAGAGAGAGAGGCAAGGGGAGATGGATGGCAAAGAGCACACAATAGGCATTGAGCTGTCTCTTATGGAAAAGAAAATGGTGGACAAAATGGGCCTTTGGTCTGATCCAGCAGGTCTCATTCTTATCCCGCATAATTTTTCCAAAGGAGATTGAACGTCTTAGGGTCAAGTTTTCTGAGTGTGACACTCCCTTTTTTGCAACTGAGTATATCCATCAGGTCAATGAAAAAAATGATAGGACTTCTTCCATCCGAGTTAAACAGAAACTCTTGATAATGTATCTCCCTCTACGGACCTGCCTAGGTATCAAAATCATCAGGGGAGGCAGTCCGACCATCCTCAGGGGGTATGCTTGGCAGGGACACACAGGAGAGGGCCTTCTCTGTGGCTGCTCCCAGAGTCTGTAACTCCCCCCCCCCAATGGAAGGTCAGGCTCCCCTCATTTTTCCTCGCCTTCTGCAAGCGGGACTTTTGACTTCAGGCAGGTTTTCACTGACCCCAAAGGCTTGCATTTGGTTGCTTCTAAATTGGTTTTAGCAAAGCTTTACCCAACATTCTTAATGTAATGTTATTAATACATTTAAGTTTTGAATAACACACTGCTTTTTTTTAACCCACTGTTAACATTTTAACTAAATAAATACACCCTGATTTTACAAAGTAGTCCCGGAGACTGGAAGCCAGCATCTTTCTGAGAACCCTCAAAGAAAAAGGAACCAGAATTTTAATGTAGAACCTGAGGCTTGGGAAATGCTACTTTGTGTGTGTTGGGCCCTTCGAACTCCTCTGCCAACAAGATTGGGAGGGGATAATCCAAGTGGTAATTCAAAAAGTAACTTTTCCAAGTCCCAGGAAGCATGAGCTTTGTTAAACTTAATGGCTGTCACCTCTGACTCAGAACATCAGATACCAGGTGACAATGCAGCCCTATTCATTGGAGTGGATAACGTTGGTCCATATGTAAAAACAGATGGAGATGGTATAAAATACCTTCTTATGATTCCCTGCAAGAGGAGTTCTCTCTCCCCTCTGTCTTTGCTCCAGATGCAGGATTTGAGCCAGCATAATTTTCTAGAGACTCCAGATCACAACACAACACAACACCTCCACCAGCACCCTATTGTAACTTTGTTGTAGGCTTAGACGTACTCCTCCCAGTGTTGGCTCCAGAGCCTTCTAGAGCAGGACGAAGTATAATAGCACACAATCCTGACCTTCAACACTGCTTCCCATCTGTCACAATAAGCAAAATTAGAAGGACAGCCAAGCCAACTTCATAATGGCATGAAAAGCAATTGCAGCCTCCGCGTTCCTGGTTAATTGAGTTGATTTTTGTATACCTCTTGTGCACATAAGGAACTGCAGTACTGTGGCAGATCTGTCAAGCCAATCCACTGATGGAAAAGGCCACCACACTCTCCTGACCTTTCAGTTAGGAAGCTAAATCACACCAGTGACATTATGGAGGACCAATGTAATCAACAGCACACGGTGAAGTGAATTCCACACAGAGTAGGTGGCCAACATTTCAAGCTCGGCAGAGGCAGGGAAGAGATTTATAGGAGAAACACAGCTCAAGACTGGGATATCTTGCCCAACAACTTCAAGGACTGCATCGCCATCACAGGCTGATTTGAAGGTTTGCACATTAAAAAAGGAAGCAAATTCCATGGCTAACCCACAGTCTGAAACACAGTTTGGAATGTTAATGTAGGACTTAAGAAGCCAAGGTTCAAATCCCTAGCCTTTCCTAAGGAGCAGTGCTTAACCTTGGGCCAGTTATTATCTTTCAGTCTAACCTACTTCAAAAGTTGCTCCAAAGATAAACATGGAGGGAAGGAGTTCAGACACAGGTCCAAGGAGCAGGCATAGCTGGTCTGGGCTGAGGCTGCTTCCGGGGTGAGGGTGCTGTCATCTCTTAGTCTTTCTCTTTACAGTTGCTAGGGCATTGGTGGTGGGAATGTTACATCTCTCTTTACCAGCATCCCCATCACCGATGCCCTAACAACTGTAAAGAGAAGACTAAGAGAAGACAGCACCCTCACCTCCAGAAGCAGCCTCAAACCTGACCAGATATGGAGCGGGGGAGGGGGAGGAAGGCACACATATAGTCATTTCTAGAATGACAATAATAAGGTATTAGTAATGTGTTATGGCTAAAACTCTCAAATTTCTAAGAAAGAACTCTTTGAAATCAATTTAAAAAAGAAAATCAAGTTAAAATTACAAAATGATCTCAGGGACTACAGGATTGACACAGGCATCTCCATGAAGAAGGGATCAAGTAACTAGAAAACGTTTCTCCCTCCTTAACCACCCTTCACATTGCAGGGACTCCTTTCCGGGAGCGGCACGTGATGATGTGGTACATTCCTGGGAAAAGTTCTTGGGGGCTCCTGGTGTTATCTGTGTGCCTTAAAAAAAGGAAGCGTACAAACTGAGTGCACAAGTAATTGAATGAAGTTTGGCAGGTATTTTAGAGCAAGAAGGAGCCAATCTCCCCCCCACCTTCTACTTCACATTTGGGATGAGCTAGGAGAATTAGTGACGTGAATTATTAAGCAAAGCTGGGAAACCCTTTTGTGGGGGACTATAATTCCAATTTTGTGCTGGCTGAGATATTTTAAGAGGGACAATCTGGAAGTCCCCCTTCCAAGATCCGAATTTCAGTCTATTTGCACCAACGTTCTTTCTGGGTAGAAGGGGGAAAAAAACAGTCTTCAGACTTTGAGTTTGGGAGAGTTTTTAATACAAAGTAGCACTAAAAGTATACTTACCGCAATGATTTTTGAACCATATCGGATTTAAATTTATTGGTGGGCTGATATTCAGAATATGACCAATCTTACTCTTTCTCAGATATGGAAGGCATATTTTTGATCTGAGGATGTAAACAAGAGGATAACAACATTTGCTTTTACTTATTTAATTTTGTTTATTATTATATTTATAACCTCCCTATCTGGTCCAAAAGCCAGATTTGCAAGGGTCAGATTCTGTTTTTTGTATGTTTCCACCAATCCCACTTCTACCTGCCCTTTTTGTTACATTGACCTAGTTTTATTCAAGATCTGTTCTAATTCAGTTTACAAGGCTCTAAGTCAGGCATGTCCAAAGTCCGGCCCGAGGGCCAAATGCGGCCCGATTTAAAATTTTGAGTGGCCCTCAGCCTCTTCTCCCCGCCGGCTCAGCACGTCACTCATCCTGGCCAGCCGGCCCTTCCCCGTGCTGTCTAGAGACGTCAGCTTGCAGTTTAATGGTTTGCCTGCCCTCCCTGCCTCCATCCATCCCCTCAGCCACCCGCCCTGCCTACCCGCTCCTGGCTCCGTTGCTGCAGCGTCTTCCCCATCTCCTTGTGAGGGAGGGCAGCATATGGAAGCAGTGGTGTGGATGGGCCGATTCCTGGGCTGTGCAACACCCACTGGTCCCTTGGGCACCTTGAAACCGGATCATTTGCATCTGTTGCAGATGCCACGCCCTTTCTCCTCCCTTCAGGCTGAATGGTCGCCCCCCACACATTTTCACCTCACCTAATCTGGCCCTCCTTGCAAAATGTTTGGACACCCCTGCTCTAAGTGGTTTACACAAAGTGCTGGGTTTTCATAGGTGGACCCTGTCACAGGCTGGGAAGTTTTTTTCAGAAATAAGCTCCATGTATTATACAGCAAGTCCGCAGTTTTCATGCCACCCCGAAGATGCCAAAAACCATGGCTATAACAAACCCTACACATTGCATAGTCTCTGGATCACCCTCATACCTAGTTGTAGTAACACACATTGGAAATTCATATTTTGGGGATGGGGAGGTTATGTTTTCAGGCAACAGATAAGTGAAACCATGGGTATTGCTCCCATGAATATAGCAGTATCTACAATGGTTGAACAGTCTTGTTAAAAATGAGATAGAAAGAATAAAAAAACTCATTTCACATTCCAATTACATGAAACTTCTTAATTCTCAATGAAACTACAGGAAAGTAATGAGTTTCCATGTTTACAGAATACTTATTCTGTTAACTATCAATCATTTGCATCACTCTATATATCTTTTCTGATCCGCTTACAGAGATTTCGTATTTTCATGAAACCGATTGTACTAGTCTACAGATTTTCTAACAAAATGAATACAAGATGATGTTGTGTGACATGGTGTATTATGTGAATGGCACAGGCTTGTATCTAGCATGATCATATGAATTTTATTTTTATCCATTCCGAGAAAAGAAATCTATTTTAAAATTCTACTCCAAGAATAAGCTACATCTATGAAAAGAAAAGAAGCAAAGGAACTGCATGTTATCACACCCTAAAATAAGAGCATCATCCCACCCAAGCTAAACTGAGTACTCCTACAATTGGAACTAATTTCCATTGAAATCAAGGCATTGCACAATTTGAAGACCACCAAATTTAAATAAGGCATATGTTCTAAGTCTTCTGTTCCTGACACCAATGGGACTTAGCAGTTCTTAAACAGACTGCATGATTACCTTTAGAAATAATATATATATATATATATATATATATATATATATATATATATATATATATATATATATATATATATATATATATATATATATATATATATATATATATATATAAAGTAGATTTTCACGGGTATAGGTATGCATGTTAGGGTGGATTCGGTTTCTTCCGTGTAGAAATCTGGTTGTTTTTTGGCGTTTGACGAGGTCTCACTCGTCATCTTCAGGCTGGTGTTCTGGCTTCTTCTTCTTGAAGCAAAGTGTGGTCTCAGTTGAAGTCCTTCTATAAATACTGCTGGGGGTGTGGTTTGCTTGCTTTGTTGCTGATTGCAGGTTCCTTTGTTCCTTTGTTCTTTTGTGATCTGCTGTGTGGCTGAGGCGATCGTTAAGGGATTAACTGCTGGTGGCTGTTTAGATGGCTGTTTAGATGCTGGTGGGTTAGATGGCTGATGGGTTCTGGCAGTATCCTGGGCTTTGGTGGAGTGGGGTCCTGTGTCTTGTGAATTCATTTTGGTCTGGCTACGTGTCTGTGGTCTCCCAATGTTTTTTTGGGGTGTGTGAGTGTGCTCCATGTGGTGACTGGAGTGGGGTGCCGCAGTAGATGGTGCAGTCGTGGTTTTTTATTGGATGGTGGTTTCGTTTCATCTGTGGGAAGGGTCTGGGTTTGTGTTTGGTGTGGATGGAAGGTGGTGGCATCTTGTGTCCTTTTGGACCTGGTGTCAGTCTTTGTGACAGAGGCTCGTCTGTTGACCAGGGCTAGTTTCCAGATGTCAGGCAAGCGGGAGGTGTCATCACGTTTATTCATGTTGTTTGGGTGTTTCTCTATTTCAATGGCTTCCATGATTATTCGACTGTTGAAGTGTTCAGTTTTGGAGATGAGTTTGGTTCTTTCAAAGTCAATTTCATGACCTGTTGTTTTTATGTGCTGGAAAGAGAGGAAGATTTTTCTTCTTTTTTGACTGCGTTCTTGTGTTCTGCGATGTTTATTCTCCTGTTTGTTTGTCCGATGTATGTGGCTGGACAGACTTTGCATGGTATTTCGTAACTCCTTGGTTTTCTAGCTCAATCTTGTCTTTGGGGTTTCTTAAGATGTTGGCTATTTTTTGGTCGGTGCAAAAGGCTGTCTTGATATTGTGTTTGTGGAGAATTTTGCTGATTTTGTCTGTGGTGCCTTTGATGTAAGGGAGGAGGGCGGTGCCGTTGTTCTCTTCTGTTTCTTGGTTCTTGGGATTAGTTTGGTGATGGTGTTTTTTTGGAATCCGTTCGCAATTAAAACATTCGAGAGAGTGTGTAATTCAGTTTTTAGGTGGTCTTTGTCAGCGAGGCGTTTGGTTCTGGAGATGAGGGTTTTGCTACGGAGTTGATCTGTGCAGGGTGGTGGTGTGATTGTGCAGAGCGGTTTGTATGTGTTTTTTTCTGGTAGATGGTCCATCGGTTTTTTTGTAGATTAGGACGTCCAGGAAGGGAAGTTGGTTGTTGGCTTCTATTTCCATAGTGAATTGTATTTTGGGGTGTAGGCTGTTGAGATGTGTGAGGAAGTTGTTCAGTTTATCTTTCCCGTGTGGCCAGATAACAAATCGTCAACATATCTGAGCCAGAGTTTGGGTTTATGTTCGGACTTCTGTAACGTTGGTTTCAAAGTGTTCCATATATAGGTTTGCGATGACCGGTGAGAGGGTGATCCATGGGTGCTCCTTCTATCTGTTTGTATCTTTGTCCATTGTGGATGAAGTATGTGTTGGTTAGGCAGTGGTTGGTCAGATCTAGGATGTGTTTGGGGGTTGTATTTGTTGTGGATAGCTGTCAAGGCTTCTTGAATGGGCACAACAAATACAACCCCCCAAACACATCCTAGATCTGACCAACCACTGCCTAACTAACACATACTTCATCCACAATGGACAAAGATACAAACAGATAGAAGGAGCACCCATGGATCACCCTCTCACCGGTCATAAACATGGAACACTTTGAAACCAACGCTACAGAAGTCCGAACATAAACCCAAACTCTGGCTCAGATATGTTGACGACACCTTTGTTATCTGGCCACACGGGAAAGATAAACTGAACAACTTCCTCACACATCTCAACAGCCTACACCCCAAAATACAATTCACTATGGAAATAGAAGCCAACAACCAACTTCCTTCCTGGACGTCCTAATCTACAAAAACCCGACGGCTCCTTAGGACATACCATCTACCAGAAAAACACATACAAACCGCTATTTAAATGCACAATCACACCACCACCCTGCACAGATCAACTCCGTAGCAAAACCCTCATCTCCAGAACCAAACGCCGCTGACAAAGACCACCTAAAAACTGAATTACACACTTCGAATGTTTTAATTGCGAACGGATTCCAAAAAACACCATCACCAAACTAATCCAAAAGGAAACACCCCCAAGAACCAAGAAACAGAAGAGAACAACGGCACCGCCTCCTCCCTTACATCAAAGGCACCACAGACAAAATCAGCAAAATTCTCCACAAACACAATATCAAGACAGCCTTTTACCAAAAAATAGCCAACATCTTAAGAAACCCCAAAGACAAGATTGAGCTAGAAAACCAAGGAGTCTATTTAAATACCATGCAAAGTCTGTCCAGCCACATACATCGGACAAACAAACAGGAGAATAAGCGCACGCATCGCAGAACACAAGAACGCAGTCAAAAAGAAGAAAATCTTCCTCTCTTCCAGCACATAAAAACAACAGGTCATGAAATTGACTTTGAAAGAACCAAACTAACTGAACACTTCAACAGTCGAATAATCATGGAAGCCATTGAAATAGAGAAACACCCAAACAACATGAATAAACGTGATGACACCTCCCGCTTGCCTGACATCTGAAACTAGCCCTGGTCAACAGACGAGCCTCTGTCACAAAGACTGACACCAGGTCCAAAAGGACACAAGATGCCACCACCTTCCATCCACACCAAACACAAACCCAGACCCTTCCCACAGATGAAACGAAACCACCATCCAATAACAAAACCACGACTGCACCATCTACTGCGGCACCCCACTCCAGTCACCACATGGAGCACACTCACACACCCCAAAAAACATTGGGAGACCACAGACACGAGCCAGACCAAAATGAATTCACAAGACACAGGACCCCACTCCACCAAAGCCCAGGATACTGCCAGAACCTACCAGCCATCTAACCCACCAGCATGTAAACAGCCATCTAAACAGCCATCAGCAGTTAACCCCTTGATCGCCTCAGCCACACAGCAGATCACAAAAGAACAAAGGAACAAAGGAACCTACAATCAGCAACAGAGCAAGCAAACCACACACACCCCCAGCAGTATTTATAGAAGGACTTCAACTGAGACCACACTTTGCTTCAAGAAGAAAGAAGCCAGAACACCAGCCTGAAGATGACGAGTGAGCGTCGAAACGTCGCAAAACAACCAGATTTCTACACGGGAAGAAACCCGAATCCACCCTAACATGCATACCTATACCCGTGAAAATCTATTTAAAAATATATATATATATATATATATATATATATATATATATATATATATATATATATATATATATATATATATATATATATATATATAAAATAAAGAACTGAAGAAACATTTTTGGGCCATAACAAACAGTGGCCACAATGTTGTGCATGTTATGCCCTGCAGGGGTGACATCATCAGCTCCTGCCACACCACAGGTACTTGGGAAATAAAAGCTTAACCTCTCAGGTTTCTAGGGACCCCTAGGGATTCTTTTTGTAGGGAGAGATTGGGAGCTATGGGATAGAGAAGGGAACTTTTTAATGTTCCCAAAGTCACCACACCTTGTCTTGATTTTGATGTGAAATAATATGTTCACGTTCATGATTCAGTCAATGTATTGAATCATACCTGCTGTAAGTGCAACTTATATGGATACAACCCATGGTATGTAATATCGGCACCTGATGAATAACATTTTGTTTTTGTGAGATGCCACTTTTGCCATGGCCCGTCTGTCTGCCTCCTTCAGGGAACCCATGGGACCATTTCCATTCCTGAAGTCTCTCTTATGTCTTGAAATTTCAGCTGTCATCCATAAAATCAGGACTGACTTCACTAACAATTCCTGCTCTTTACTGCAGCCACCATGCTAACTGGAATGGATCAGGAGTAGTACAGACTCAACATAACTGAAGGGAACCAGGTTGAGGAAGATTGCTCCCGTGAAATAAAATGGAGAGTGACTCCCTAGAATCTCTAGGACTGACAAATGCTTTACTCTTTCTCTTGTCCTAAATCAATCCAGTATCCCTTATCAACAGGTTACTGAAAGCACAGCCTTCTAGACAGGCTTCTCAAACTGTACTACAACACATATATTAAGAGGTGAAACCCCTCCCATCAACACCAGTGCTTGGGAAAAGTTACATTTTGAGATTGGATGAGAATATCCAGAATTCTCCAACTACCCAGCCAGGGTCTGAAACTTCTGTCAAAATGCTACACACTCTGGAATAAAACGTCTTATCAGTATCTGTGTAGATGTTAATTACTTAATTCATGGCAAGGAACCCACAAAAGGATAAACCACCTAACTAAAATCTGAGCACAGGTCATTTTCCACAAGCAGTTTACATGAAATACGCTGTGTGGAATACATCAAATACACAGTTAATTAATAGGAAACAAAATTCAATACAGGGAATAAAATTAAATGTGCAGAAGATGGCTCCACACTTCCAAAACAAAGGTCACACAGTTATTCACTTCATTTGTAAGGGACATCTTTCTCTACTTGCAATAAATTCAAAACCTATTTTTGAATACTTGCAATAATTCAAAGCTATTTCCCCAGTTAATATATTGCATTATTAACAGAAGGAAAAAACATACATCTAATACTGCACATAAAAGCTTATTCCTTCTTGCAGATATTAGTCAGGACCAAGAGAGAGGACACAATTGCTAAGAAACACGCCTCTTCTAGTGAGAAATGGGTGATCCCGATGAAGATATGCGAATGAACGACCCACTGGAAAATACTTCTCCATTGGTTACCTTCAGAGCCACAAGAAACCAGTCTCAAACAAGAGGTTATCTGCAATTAATTCATGTTTTCAGCATCTAACTATTCAAAATTATGACTGCAGCATGATGAGGGATGATTTCACACCTTTTGCTTTCAGACTGCTGTGATGTGATTACGGTTGTGCTGCTTTCTTTTTACAGGGATCTTGAACTTGACCTGTAGAACAGTACTGGAGCATTCAGATACTTAACACAGATGCTTCTCCAGTTACACTTACATTTTCCATAATAAGAAAGTGAAGAGTTCCTTCTTACTATTTTAATCAATAGTAGCTGCCTTGCTTTTTGAAGAGCCTTATCACTGCCAATATAACTACCATAACTTTCCTTTTATGAGACACCTTCCTGTATAAAATAATCACTGAAGGTGAGATCAATGCTGTCTGGAAGCCAGACTTCATTATGAGCTTGGATTCTTAGCACAGTCACCCAAGGTGGAATGGTTGCAGTTGAGACACCAGATCAAGATGCATCCACTTTTTCCAGCTACTGGATAGCAGGGATAGCTGAAGGTCTCATTAGTGGAGAAGGCAATGGCTTCTCTGCAGCAGTGACATCAAGCTAACTATTGTTATCACTGCATAGAAGGTGTCAATGGTAAACTCCTGCTGAACTTTCCTTACTATGAAAACCTATGATGCGACAAAATAAAACAGGAGATAGTGCTGGATGATACTTACATCACAGAAAATACTCAATCAATTACTATCAAAGAGCAAACAAAAATATTTATAACTCTGTAACTAATGATGCAAATAGATTAAAGTCAACAGGACATCTAGTGGCTGATATGCACAGAAGTGAAAGGAAAGTCTCATGCTGTACAACACATAACACTGGAACACAGAAGGTGAGAAGTATGAATCAAGGTAAACTAAAAAGCATAAAGCAAGAAATGGAATGCCTATATAAGCACTGCAGTGCTTGGTGTCAGTGAACTAAAGTGAACCAGACTGGAAATGACAAAGAAGAAAGCAGTGGCTCTAACACCAAGGCAAGATGCAATACAGGTAATTAGGGGATATAATGCAAGATCTAACGTAACAATATCAATTAATTTCCATGAAAAAACTATCAACATAGCCATCAATCAAGTGTACCTCCAATTACCAATGCCAAAGAAGATGAAACTGAAAGATTTTATGCAAGCATCCAAGAGAAAATTGATCACACACCAAAACAAGATATGCTTATAAATATCGGTGATAAATATCGTGGCACAGTGGTTAAATGCCTGTACTGCAGGTAAAACTGTGCTTACGACCTGGGGTTCAATCCCCGGCAGCCGGCTCATGGCTGACTCAGCCTTCCATCCTTCCGAGGTCGGTAAATTGAGTACCCAGCTTGCTGGGGAGGGGCAATGTGTAGCCTGCATAATTAAACTGTAAACCGCCCAGAGACTACTTGAAGTGGTATGGGGCGGTATAAGCAGAACACTTTTTTGCTTTTGCTTTTGATAGGAATGCAAAGTATGGAACAAAGCAGAACCAAATCTTATTGGAAACTTTGGTCTATGGAGCAACCAGGTGAATGACATAAGAGTTTTGCAATAACAACCTGTTTTCTGCAAGTATATGCTTCAAGACAGAAATCAAATAATGTACAGTAAACGGAAGCAAAGGACAAAGAAACTGTATTCTATCTGCCACAACAAGATAAGGAGTATATTATCAAGATTTATGTTTTGGTCTAAAAACTAAAAAATTAAAAACGGAACAAATTTACATAAGAATTGAGACTGTAGCAGCTCAGAGTTAGTCAGTGAATGCAGGCAAGGCAAATGCCTACAGCTGGGTATTCTGGAAAAGTCTGAGGCTACAGGAGTCGTCAGCTGAATCTAATTACAGAGGCCAGGACAGTATAAGAGTAGCTCAGAGAAACCATTAGTTACCGCTCCTTGTTCAAGGGCAGTCAGGCTAGCTGAGGTGTTGCGAGTAGAAAAGTTACTACAGTACATGTTATATATATAGTATGTTACTATGCTACTGTGCTGAAGAAAAGCTCTTTATGTTAAATGTTTAAATACAAAACATTTTTTCTATATAAGAGGGCATATACGCAAACAGAGAGATGAATATGACTATATTAATCGTTAAATTCCTAGTCTGAATTGGTTAAACTTGTTTGAGCAGAACATCCAGAGGCTCAGGATGGATATATATAACAATTTGAGCCTCTGGGAATTCCATTCAAACAAGTTTAACCACTTTAAGCCCAAAGTTTGAAGCTCTTAAT
The DNA here is from genome assembly GCA_029282475.1 of Phrynocephalus forsythii. NCBI lineage: Eukaryota > Metazoa > Chordata > Lepidosauria > Squamata > Agamidae > Phrynocephalus > Phrynocephalus forsythii. The sequence goes on from JAPFRF010000004.1 coordinate 19,126,929, forward strand.
AACAAGGCTTCAAACAGAGCTGTTGGGCAATGAAAGAATGTATTAATGGTTGTTCTAAATCAGATCTGTCCAACTTTGAACAGGCTGAGGTCTACTTTTTCTGGCCCAAAGTGCCTGAGGGCTACTACACTAATACCTCTACTTACGAATTTTATCGATTCCAATCACATGCTCATAAGTAAAAAGGTTTGTAAGTTTCCCATAGGAATGCATTGAAAATCAATTAATCCGTTTCAGAGGGAACAGACTTCAATGCATTCCTATGGGAAGGCTGACCATGCACACATTTCCCTTGTACCTGCTCGAGCCGGTGCAGGCGGGTGCAAGGGAGGCGCGTGCATGCTTGTGCAAATGACCCCTTCCAAGGGGCATCCCACACAACCATTTCATTTATGTGTGTGCATGCTTGCCCAGGATGCTAGAAGACTTTTTAAAAATAGGTGCGCTTTCCCTCCCAACCTGCCTATGGCCCAACTCGACTCTCCTCCCCCTTCTGCCTCCCTCCTCCTCCTCCTCCTCCTCCTCTTCCCCCTTCTCCCTCCAAGCCCCCTCGCTGCTGTCATCACTGGCACCCGTGGCTCTCACTCACCTCTGCCATGTTCGCTGCACAGCTAGGGAGGGCCGAGCCAGCAGCGGGACAATCCCATTGCCGCCGCGGCACAAGGAGTGGGGAAATGGCTCAGAAGGGGAGCAGAAGGAGCAGCGGCAGTGGGTCATTGGGGTGGGAGGTCGAGGAGGGAAGAATGATAGGAGGAAGGAAATCTCCGGAGGGGGAAGGAGGAGAGATGTCACCACGCAAAGGAGGTGGGCGTGCCTGTGACCCAGCTTCTTGCTGTCACCTCCTCTCCCCTCCCTCCACTCTGCACCAGCAACTCAGCTGGTCATGATTCAGTGGTGCCCCGACTATCTGGCCAGCAGGGGGAGCAGGGGACCATTCCATGGCCCTTGAACTGCCCCACTCAGCTGAGACAGTGGGCTGGCAGACCCAGAGCTTTGCTGGGGCAGTGGTGGTCCTTGGGATTGGGCAGGGACAGGTGGAGAACTTATCCCCTCACTTTTTTTTGGTGGCTGGTGGGCTACTTTTGAACCCTTCGCAGGCTACCAGTGGCCCATGGTCTACCTGTTGTGCAGGCCTGTTCTAAATGAATTATTTCAAAGTTCAGAAGACTCGGAGTCTTAGTAAACATTTATTTTCCTGAGAAATTTCCCACAAAAGAACACTGTAGAATTCACGTGAGGGGACCTCAGCTTTAGCACATCAACAGAGAGAGCTAATTACAGTATCACCACCCGAAATAGCCTAATGAGGAAAAGCCAAAAGGAACAAAGAAACAAAGGGATTTTTAATGGAAAGAAAGACAGAAACTGGAGAAACAGGTGAAAGAGTGAGAGAGAGGATGAAGAAGCATCCCTGTTTCCATAGTATAACCCAAAAGGCCGTGACAGGCCAAATATCCTGCTGTAGTGGATGGAAAGGAACTAAGAGGAAGCCATGTGCTTTCGTGAAGTGTCAGAGTTCTCTCCAAAACACATGGCACAGTATCAAGCGTTTTCAAAGCTCTGCACAGAGGGCAGAACAAAATATAATAATTGTATTATTATTTTCAAAAGATATTTATTTATTTATTTATTATGAGACTTATATACCGCCCGTCTTCCTGGGGGGGGGAACTCCGGGCGGTTTACAACAAAATAAGGAAAACAAATTGCATGAACTAATAAACTAAGCAGATGGGACAACAATTGCAGGAAATGGCGATGGCGGGGGAAATCATCCAAACGCCTCCCGGAAGAGAAGGGTTTTCAAAGCCTTCCGGAAGGCAGGCAGGGACTCTGCTAGGTGCACTTCTGCTGGGAGATGGTTCCACAGAGTTGGGCCAGCCACAGAGAAGGCTCGGGAACGAGTGGAAGTTCTCCGAGCCTCCCTGGGTGTGGCCACGCGCAGCATGTGCGCCCGCGACAACCTAGTCGGATGGGCCGAAGCTGACCGCTGGTCGATCCGCTCTGTCAGGTAGCCAGGTCCTAGGCCATGGAGGGTTTTGTAAACCAAAACCAGGACCTTGAATCTGATTCGGGCTGCAACGGGTAGCCAATGCAAGCGGGCCAGAACTGGGGTGATGTGCTCAAATTGGCGCACACCCGCCACCAGTCTGGCCGCCGCATTTTGGACCCGTTGCAGATGCCGAATGAGAGTCAAGGGCAACTCCATGTAGAGCGCGTTGCAATAGTGCAGTCTCGAGATCACCAGCGCCTGGACCAATGTTCTAAGGGAGTCCCCATCCAGGTACAGGCGAATCTGGGCGATTCGGCGAAGATGGAAAAAGGCAGCCCTGGACACAGCGGACACCTGGGCCTCCATGGTGAGCGCCGGGTCCAGGACTACACCCAGATTCTGGACAGAGTCCGATGGCCTGAGGGAAACACCCTCCAAGGTGGGAAACGGGCCACCGTAGCTGGAAGGGGTAGCCCCAAAGAACATAACCTTGGTCTTATCGGGGTTGCGTTTGAGCCTGTGAGCCCTGGTCCATTCCATAACTGCGCCCAGGCACCAATCGAGGGTCCGGACAGCCTCATCTGCAGCGGTGGAAAAGGAGACATAGAGCTGCGTGTCATCAGCGTACTGATGACAGCAGACTCCATGTCCCCTAATGACCTCAGCCAGCGGCCTGATGTAAATGTTGAACAGCATGGAAGAGAGAGACGACCCCTGTGGAACCCCACAAGGGAGTGTCCAAGGGGCCGACAACTCGCCCCCATGCTGAACCTGCTGGGGACGGTTCCCGAGGAAGGACCGGAACCAACTGTGAACAGTGCCTCCGATCCCAGCCTCGGAGAGCCGATCCAGCAGGATACCGTGGTCGACGGTATCAAAGGCCACTGACAGATCCAAGAGGACCAACAGGGAGGAACACCCCCTGTCGGCCCCCCGGGGGAGGTCATCTTGCAGAGCGACCAAGACTGTCTCGGTCCCCCGACCGGGCCTGAACCCAGACTGGAACGGACCCAGGATATGCTCACCCTCCAGATGTGTTTGAAGCCGGATCGCGGCCACCCTCTCGATCACCTTGCCCATAAAGGGAACATTAGCGATCGGGCGATAGTTGGTTAAATTGCCCAATGCTAGATTGGGTTTCTTCAGAATGGGCTTTACCACAGTCTCCTTCAGGCGAGAGGGAAAAATCCCTTCCCTGAAGGAGGCTGTGGCGATGGTAGAAGCCCATTCGAACATGTTCCCGCCAACGACTTTCATAAGCCATGATGGGCAAGGGTTGAAGGGGGTGGACACGGGCCGGCAGTGGGCAATAGCCCTGGAGGCCTCAAGTGAGGTAACAGGCCCAAACTCAACCATGTGAGGAGATCGAGGGGGCACAGCCGCTGGGGGTGCCGAGAGTGGGCTAGAGCAACAGGGTTCAAAACCGGTACGGATAGCCTCAATTTTCGATCGAAAAAAGGCTGCAAATTGCTCACTACTGAAATCAGTAGGAGGAGGCCTAGACGGTCCAGGATTAGTGAGGTCACGAACCACACGGAATAACTCCGCTTGGCGGTTCAAGGCCTCACTAATTCTCAGGGTGTTATAAGATCTTCTAGCCACCCTGAGAGCATGAACATAGCGCCTGGACTGTGCGATGACTGCAGCCTTCTTAGTCGCCGACCGGTTCTTCCTCCAGCTGCGTTCCAGCCTCTTCCGTTCTTGCTTCATCGCCCGAAGCTCTTCCGTGAACCACGGTGAGGGACGAGCTCGGCAGCGGATGAGGCGCCTAGGGGCGATCTGGTCGACGGCCCGGGATGTTTCATCAAACCATAGGTCTACCATGGAGTCTACCAGATCGTCAGCCAGTCCGCCAGGAGGCCCTCCGAAGACTTCCCGAAACCAATCAGGGTCAAGGCGTCTTCGGGGGTGGGCCCAAACAGTTGGCCGAAGGTCCCCGCGGGGTGGGGCGGCGATTGATACAGAGAAAGACAGCAGGTGATGGTCTGACCATGACACGGGTGTGGGGACAATGTCCCACACCCTCAGACACGAATCCTCAGACGTGGAGGAAAATACCAGATCCAGGGTGTGTCCAGATCTGTGGGTTGGGCATAAAACATGCTGGCACAGGTTCATGGAGGTCATGGACTCCATGAAATCCAGAGCGGCACCAGACAGGTCACTGCCAGCATGCACGTTGAGATCACCCACCACCAAAAGGCGGGGGGTTCTCAACAGAGCAGCGGCGATGAACTCGGTGAGCTCTGGTAGGGATTGTGCTGGGTTGCGGGGAGCGCGGTAACCGAGCACAATGCCAAACCTGTCCCGCTGCCCAACCAACAGATGGACACATTCCAGCCCTGGAATCACCAACGTCGAGGCCCTACTGATTTGAATAGTGTCCCTGTAAACAATGGCCACCCCACCCCCCTTACGACCCTCCGATCTTCCCACCCCCTGTACCAGAAACCCAGGGGGGCACAGCAGGGCAAGGGACGCCCCCCCTCTGCACCCACCCAGGTCTCGGTGATACATGCCAGGTCGGCCCTCCCATCGACGATGGTATCACGGATGATGGGTATCTTATTATGGACCGACCTGGCGTTCAAGAGGAGGCAGGTAAGATCGGAGGCGCTGGTGGAGTGGCTCTGAGGCACGTGACAGTGAGCTGAGGGGTCAGAACAGGGGACAGGCACAAGTTTCCTGGCCCGAGTTCTTCTTAACCGACTAACCCCCCAGCCCCCCACAGTTATATAACTGTGACAGTTATATCACAGTTATATAACTGTGAAAGCATACCAGCCTGCCGCTGGCTAATATGTTGATTTTAGATAACCAGGGTGGTGACCAGCATGGTTTTTATTGGTATGTTATGTTGTGGTCCAGGGAAAAAAGCAGACAAGATAATTCATGGCATGGTAACATTTGGCCAAGATTAATTTAATTTAAATTTTCTATTTGTGGCTGGGTTTGTGCAGCAGCTACCTGGTTTGAAATGGAGCAGCCAGTATCACGATGAGTCTTACTGCATATATATATTATCTGTTTATTTTACTGTTGTAAGTCACAGAGAGTGGCTTTTTAGGCCAGATGGGTGGGGTATCAGTATAATAAATAAATAAAGTATATCAAGCTACTCTAGCAGGATGGCTACATTATTTTTAGGCTCAGCTCAAGATCCTAGTATTAACAATTAAAGACATACAGTGGACCCTTGTATAACAAACAGCTTGTATAACATAAAATCTGTACAACATAAAAAATTCCAGAGATAGGGGAAATTTGCTTAACATAATTGCCTATGGGGAGAATCTGTACAACATAAAAATGGGATTACTCCGTTTTCAATGCATTCCTGTGGGAATTTGTATAAAGGAAAATTTGCTTAACATAATTTCATTTGGAATAAATTACTTCCTTTATACAAGGTACCACTGTACTGTATATACGTGAGTATAAGTCGACCCGAGTATAAGTCAAGGCCCCTAATTAGCCTCAAAAACTGGGAAAATTGATTGACTCCAGTATAACTCAGTCAATATTTCCCTCCACTGCCTTCCCCAAGCTGGCTGGGGTTTTTAAAATGTCTTTGAGCGGCTGCCAGCAATCATGCTGCCCTTCCCAAAGCAGCCTCACGATCCTCTCAACTGGGGTATGTGTGTGAAGCCCACTCGCTAAGCCCCATAGGCCTAGAGGGGAGCACTGAGGCATGCAGAGCTGCTAGCTGCAGGCCGCGTGGGCTGGGAGTGCCCCATCAGACCGGCGAAACCGGCAGCAGAGGGTGTGCGGGGCTGCCAGCTGAAGGCCACGGGACGGGGCGTGCCCCACTCAGCCAGTGAAAAGGGAAGCGACAGAAGTACTCTCTGGAAAGGGGAAGCGAGGAAGGATGGGGCTGAGAAGGGTGATCCTGGAGCCCCTCCTGCCCCAATGGCACTGGCGGTGCTGGCGGCTGCTGCTGCTGCCACAGCGGTTCCCCTTCCCTTCCTCCTCCTCCTGCTCCTCCTCTTCGTCCCCCTCCTCCTCCGTCTTCTTTTCTTCTACCTCCGCCTCGCATTGCTGGCCTCAGCCGCCGCAGGCCAGTGCACAGGTAGCAGCATGGGGAGCAGATGAGAGGAGAGTCCGCCTCAGTGACACGCAACACCGAGAGAACCTTTCTGGAGGCTGAGGGAGGAGGAGGGTTGTTGCAGGAAGAAGAGGGCAATGCAGGCAGGTAGGAGACCGCATGCACGCGCCTGTGTAGATGTGTGTATGTGTGTGTGTCGCCTTTGAGGAGAGCCTCTCCGCTCACTGCCTCCTTTTGACCCCCCTCGCACGCCCCGGCAGTGGCGTCAGATGGAAACACCAACTCCTGAGGGCCTTCTTGCTGAGGGGAGAGGGTGGTTGCTCGGCCGCCACTGGAAGGTAACCGGGGCCAGGAGCGCGCCAGGTGGCAAGCAAGGTGGGAAGTGACGGTGGCGACGGGCTAGGAGGGGACCTGGGGGGCAAGGAGGAAGCTCGGGTAAGCAGCTGTGGGGCCTTCCATTGGCTTGGGGAGGGGGGATGGAGCCCCCAGAATACTGTTTTTCTTCTTCTTTTTTGTAAGAGGGGTCATCGCTCTCCCCTACCCCGGGATCCCTGCCGCTTAGCCCTCTCGAAACCTGGCAGGGCCTCGATCCTCCGGCGAGGCAGGCCATGCACATGGCCAAGGCCTTGGACCCGTACATACAGCAGGTAGTGCTTCCGTGTTGCTGGTGTTGCCTCCCCCCCCCCATTCTCCCCAGCCTCCACCTCTCCTGCTTCTTCTTCACCACCTCGCTGGCGGATGAAGCAGGGCAGAACTGCGCACCACTGGCACCGCCTCCCAATATCCCCAACTTTATGCTGACCCGAGTATAAGTCGAGTTTTTCAGCCCTTATTTTTTGGCTGAAAAAAAGGCCAAAGTATATACAGTATACAAAGGTCAAAATATGCCTATTTTCTAGTTCAGTGGCTGTCCATCTTTCATATCGTACACTCCACCAAGCACTCCTATCAAAGAATCCAAGTCACACCCTGATACAAACGCCTACATTTCCCAAGCATTTCAAGTGTTTACAACTATTCTGTTATTATACTTGCCATTTATAGTAAAATGTAAAGAAAAACATGGTAATATTGCAGCAAACACAAGTCGCTTTAAAACACAGCAATTATGTTAGCAGTTGAAAAATGAATGTGAAATTATTGCTTCCCACCTGTACTAGTACTGCATGCTGTCACAGCACCTATTCAACAAGCTAAGAAAAACAATAACCGTAACACTTCTGAGAATTCAAGAGAGAGGTTGTTTTCTGCCACGGCACCACAATTAAGAAAAGCTCACCAAAGCCCCGACCCCAGCACTGCTCGCCTTCCAAATAGAGAGATAAAACCTTCCACAAGATGTTTGTTTGCTAACGTTGCACTGTTTTATTATGCTGCATTTCTGCATAAGTGAGCTCTCTTTCTCCTACTGCATTGACACGTATAATTTACTATTCTAAATTTTAGCTGCTGTTTTGCTTTATAACAATTGTTTCAACGGGTAATAATCCCAGGTACTGAAAACCTAATCAGATTCTACATGCATAGTTGCAACCAGCGTTCTATTTCGTGCACACTTAAATTACAGCACTGTGTTAGGAACTAGGTTTGGAGGAGGCCAGGTGGGGCCAGAGATGATTTATATTCTGAAGGACATTGAAGGGAATGGAAGGGCACATGAAGTCTTAATATGTGTGTTCTGGTTTTGCTCTTAACTAATTTCTTCATGAAATCCAATGTTTACAAAAAACACAGTATATGCCACATTACTAATTAAATGCCAGATAAATGTACCACATACTGGAAACCAGTATTTTTCCCTCAGGCAAAAGAAAATGAAAGAAAGAGTAAAAGTAAAATGCTTGGTGTTGCGAAGTCAAGTATGTCAAAGGAACAGTACAGTACCTATGCTATGTGACACTTCCGGAAGTCCGGATCTGTGATAACTTGGTTTGCAGCAATAATTTCTTTTAAAATATGCATAGTACAAGACTAGTACAAGATGCTCATGCCTTTGTTTGGGATGAAGGAAAGGGGTGGGTTAAAATGAAAACTCCCCTCTACTCTCTCCAAAATCTGGCTAGCTCACTGGCTCAGAAACTGCACAAAAGGTGGAATCCCAATCACCACAGGTTCAAAAACAACTATATCCTATCATTTAGGATATGATTTCTTCAGAACAGATGAAAAATGCATTTCTGTACTTTTCATCCCCCTCCCCAAATACTACTCATAACCACTTACGTGAGGTAGGTCCCTCTTGTGTTTGCACTCATCATAAGGTCCACTTTTTTCGTAGGTGTTTCCAGCGTGCCAGTCAGAGAGATAGCACTTGCGTTATTCACAAGGATATCTATCCCTGGTTTAAAAAAAAACTATTTTAATACCTTAAAAGTCATCAATTCAAACAACACACTAGTAACTCGCCTATTTAACTCACCATTGTGTTCCAGGATGTTTTTTAAAAGGATGTTACATTGGTGCTATTGAACACGAATGTACTTAACATACAATTGACGTCATTACCTCCAAACTTCTGGACAGCCTGATCCACAGCGGCAATAATTTGATCTTCCTCTCTCACATTAACAATACATGGCAAAGCCTTTCCGCCTGCTGCTTCAACTGAAAAGAAGGAAATCAGCACATATCATTAGGACAATGCACGAGATATTAGAAGGGAAATTACTTGTGTGACACAATGGTTAATGGCTATAACCTATCAGGAATATCAAATAGTCCCTAAGGGGCATGTGTATGTTCTCATACGTGCTTCTGACCACTGTGTATTACAGTACTCCCCCATTTATTGTGGGAGTTTGGTGCCTGATCCACCTGTGATAAAGGAAAATCTGTGAAATGCAGACGCCTGAGTAAACTGACCTTGGGGTGCTCCTGCTGGCTGCCTTTCCAAAGAGAGGTTCTTAACCCCCTCCTGACACCTCAGCAGACCTTGCTGCCAGGAGCTCAAGGTCTGTCTGCTGAGGTGTCAGGAAAGAGTTAAAAACTTTTTTGGAAACAGCAGCTGAGCAGCCCAAGGTTAGTTTGATGAGGTGTTAGGCCAGGAGTGGTTAGAAACCTCTCTTTGCAAATGCAGCAGGTAGCAGCAGCCCCAGCTGTTTGCTGAGGTGTCAGGAGGAGGTTAAAAACTCTCTTTGGAAGTGAAATGCAGGCACCTCAGCAAGGGCTGCTCCTGCGCTCTGCTTGCAAAGAGAGGTTTTTAACCCCTTCCTGACACCTCAGCAGACCTTGCTGCCAGGAGCTCAAGGTCTGTCTGCTGAGGTGTCAGGAGGGGGTTAAAAACTTCTCTTTGCAAGCGCAGCTGGCAGGAGCAGCCCCAGGTCTGTTTGCTGACGTGCTAGGTGGGGGTTAAAAACCTCTCTTTAGAAGCCTACTTATCTCAAGAAAAAAAACCTGTGATATACTGAGACTAATACATGAACCACATTGTGGCGGGGGACTACTGTATTTCACATTTACTAGAGATGGGCAGGAACCTGCCAGTTTAGTGCTTTGTGTCAGTCTGCTTGTTGCCACAACAGGTGTTGAGTGGTTTGGTGCTCCACCCCCTCTGGGAGGTGCCCACTCAGAAGCAATGTCTGGGCTTTCCTGTCCTGTCTCCTGAGAATGGTACGCTTGAAGCAATGAACACTGGTTGTGGCGGTAAACCAACCGGGATGATATGCTGAGCGGGTGATTCCTGTCTGTCTCTATTTATCATTGTCACTCCACTTTCCTCTTATAGCTTGGCTCATCTTTTAACTCAATGCTGTACTGCAGATGTGGTGAACATGCAACCAAATGTTTTTTGAAGGCAACTGCAGTAAAACTCTGGTTACTACAACTATAACAAGGGATGGCAGTTGCAGTTCACTAACAATACATTCCTCTATGCCAGTGGTGCCCAACCTTGGGTAACCCTGGAGTTCTTGGATGGTAACTCCTAGAAACCTCAGCCAGCACAGGCAGGGGTGAAAGCTCCTAGGAGTTACAATCCAAGAACATTTTGGGTTACCCAAGGCTGGTAACTACTGGTGTATACCACAGAGGAACAAACATATGGCAGACCATATTAACACATTTCAAAACATTGTTCTAAAACCAAAGAAAACCCTGCAATTCGCTTCTTTCAATTTGTAGAATATTCCATAACAAACAGAACACCACATGCATCTGTACAGTAATACTGCATTTATCACAGGTGTTAGGGACCCAACCTGACCAGCGATAAAGGAAAATCTGTGATATGAAGATGCTGGGTCAGTTCGGGACTGGGGGGCCTGTCTGGGGCCTCCTGCACTTACCCCAGAACTGGTGCTGCCCCAAATGGGCCTCCGACAGGCTTCCCGGGCCTGTCGGAAGCCCCAAAAATGGTTTTGGGCGATCCTGAAGACACCTTTGGTTTTTCAGAAGTCACTTCTGGTTCGCTGGAAACCACTTCTGGGGCCTCCGACAGGCCCAGGAAGCCTGTCAGGGGTTCCAGAAGTAGTTTTGGGTGATCTGGAAGGCACTTCTGGTTCACCGGAAACCAGTTCTGGGGCCTCCAACAAGCCTGGGAAACCCATTGGAGGCTCGCTCGGGGCAGCGCCAGGCCTGGGGTAAGTGCAGGAGGCCCCAAACAAGCCCGCACAGCTTGCCCCAGGGCCCTTGCCTTCATATACTGTACTGCCGTCCCGCAATATATCTGGACCGCAGTATATGAACCACAAAAATGGTAGAGGATGACTGTACCGTCTTTCTCTTTAAGCAGAAGAGTAGAAAGAATTCTGCATGAATGAATAAAGACCCTTGTGCATGGAGAGGCAGCAGACGAACTGGCTGAACACTGACATGTGGTTGCTCTCAATAGGAACAGTCACAGAGCCGAGTCTTAAACCATTTAGGAAATTACAAACAGCAAGTACTCAATCTCTATGATCTATACCGCTCACTCAAGCCTTACTTTCTTCTGCAGCCGTGTAGATTGTTCCCGGGAGTGTGTGATGCGGCACTCCCGTCTTTGCAGCGATCACAATGTTTGCCCCATCCTTTGCTGCCTTCAAGGCAATTGCTTTTCCAATGCCACGGCTTGCACCCGTGATAAAGAGAGTGCATCCTGCCAACTTCCTGAAGAGAAGAAGTAGGGGGAATCAAAATTAACGGGCGGGGAATCGATTATCTTTAAACACTGGTGAAAAATAAGCAATTCTATATAACCACATTTTTCTGTCTGTAACAGCAAAGTGTTTTACAGACAGTGCATAAAGCACTTTCTGTGCACTTTACAATTTAATTATGCAGGCTACATATTGCACCCCCCGTGAGCTGGGTACTCATTTTACCAACCTCGGAAGGGTAGAAGGCTGAGTCAACCATGAGTTGGCCACCTGGGACTGAACCCCAGGTTGTAAGAACAGTTCTAGTTGCAGTACAGCAGTTTAACCACTATACCACAAGGCTCTATAAGACTCCCCCATGTATAAGACCCCCACACACACTTTCCAAAATTACAGTTTTGCAACTGCTCAGTTATCTCGTCAGCTTACTTCTGTGTATAAGACAACCCACAATTTTTAGTCTTAACCATTTTAGACAAAAATACAGTCTTATACAAGGAAAAATACTGTACTTGGAATTAGTTGAAACTGGAAGCTGTAATTCAAGGGAAAATATATTCTGAAATGTTACAACTATAAACTACAAATCCCATAATCAGGGAACTTCTATATATTAACTGAATATTTTCTCATTACATAATGTTATTTGATTGCTGTATGGAATGCAAAATAATAAATGAAGAGTATAAGTTGCCCCTAGGTCCAAAATCAAGATAACATAAATGATAGAAGTATTTATTTATTTATTAATTTGTAGCCCTAAGGCTACCTGGGTGGTTTCCATAGAATAGCAACATAACAAATCACATTTAAATAACCAAAATACAAACAATATAAACAAAATATAACTACATAAATAAACAACAATAAGCTAAAATGAAACTAAAATGAGAGTAAAAATAACCAGGTGATTGATTGATCAAATAAGAAACAGAAAAAAGGAGATAAGCAGTAAAAACAAGAACATGTCCACATATTAAATTAGTAGCTACATTTTCAGTGAAATCTCAACATTCACATCTTGCTGTGCATGAACCACACGAGGAATGGCCCATCCTGGGCCTAATTCCTCTTTTCATGTGATTTGTGATGGGGGTGCATTATTTACCTGTGGTAATGAATAATGCATCAGATGTGTCTGTACAGATTGGTGGGTTTATAGACCAATGAGTGAGTCTGGGGAGTGGCCTGAGATGATTTAAGGCTCTGCACAGCTCAACTCTGTTTTAGGCAGATAGGGACCGACAGAAAGACCTACACTTGTAGATAGGGAATCAGAGTCTGAGAAAATCAGATAGAGTCTGGCGCCATCCAAGAGAAAGACAGATAGGGCTATAGAAAGATGGGATTTTTAGAGGGTCTGTGAAGAAAACTAAGTGTTTAGAGTTTGCAAACTTAGGAACAGGGTGTGCATGTATTCACCTTTATTAGTGATCAAACTTAAGTGGGTTTGAGCTATATTCTTTTTGTTTATACTTCAATATGTTACCATTAATGATTTTGATTCTACTTTGTAATCAGTAAACTTCTTTTATTTTTATTAACTTAAAAACAGTCTGAAAGGTTTAATTTACTAGTGACGCTAGTTGGTTGCAGTGAAAGAGAAAAATTAGGAGCGGTGTTTGTCAACAGTCTGCAAGCACATTAACGCTACAGGGGAATCCATTAACTCCTAGTACAAGGGGAGGCAACCATTCTTAATCCCAGTTGTTTTCAACAAAGCTATCGCCAATTTTCACGACTGCAAGCTGGAGATCAGTCAGGCAAATGCAGAGCATGAAAGCTACAGAGCTTTTCTGCTCCTTGTTTCTGGCAGGTTTATTGTGACAGGATTTTTGTCAAAGGGATATCACAAAGATTGACCTCTTCTTGCCAGGAAAATTTCCCTCAAACACACCACCAATAAGATTGTGTATGGACATCTGAAGCGGTCTTAAAATGAGTCAAACCACCGCCCCACTTAGCTCAGTGTCAGTCCTAATGCTCTTTCAGTGTTAATCAGAGATGCTGGAACATCAGGCATATGCTCTGATCATTCTGCCGTAGTCATACCCACAGAGGCAGCACCACTCAAGGCAAACGTGAGCTCCTGAGAAATAAATTATGTCCCTCTGCTGGATCCCATGTGAAATACAATAGGTCTTCCATTAGCATTCACAAGTTGGGGAAGGAATCCTTTACGTTCCCTGATTTGCGTTATATACACCTTCAGCCTTAGGTTGTTGTACTTGTGCCTGAATGGAAGACTTTGATATTTTTGTATCAATTGTTCTTGAAAAATGTTTTAAATGTTTTTAATTAAAATGTTTTCTCTAAAACAGTTTATATTTTATAAAGAATCTTTCCACTTGATATCCTACTTGATCATCATCACCATTTTCCGGAATACTGTCGGTGTACACACAGAAATACATATAGTCTTAGTCTGCATTAATTCTACGATAAATGATGTTTTATTTTAGACTTTGCATTATAGGCGTCAGTGAACTTCCTTCACTCAGCTAGGTGTACAGAACCCACTCATCATCAAATAAGTACTGTAGTGTTAACCATACTATGCCTGTCAAAAAACATGACATCAACTTCAAATTAAGCTACAATCTGCCATATTACTTTCGGGGGGGGGGGACACCCCAGAGTAAAAATGTGAAATCTTAAGAATTATTATGTCATGAATATGCTATTTTGGTTTTTACGTTTCTTTAAATAAAACAGTCAAAATAATGAATAGTTATTTTTAATTATCATTAAATAATACAGTGTACATTTAACTAATACATAATTCAAGTTATTGTTAACTAGCATGTAATACAAAATGACCCGTATCTTCTTACCTAATTATGCTGGCATAGGACAAAGAGGATAACCTTTGGACACAAACTGCCCTAATTTGAGAACTCCTAGCCATTACCTGTGGCCTACTGACTTGTATGACTCAGTGTGAAACTAAACAAGTCTACAGCAATTTCAAAACTTGCAGCTATTTGGCTCCCAATGTTGTAATGCTATTTGCATTTTTACACAAGAAAAATTTGGTCAATGTGTTTTAAATCCACGTAGCTGAACTGTGAGAGGTCCTCCCGATGAACCTTTCCAGTAAGACTCATAACTCCCTGGAGCTTCTCACATCCTTATTTGGGCTCCCACTGGACCACTGACTGGCTCTTGTGTGAACAGAAACTGGAAGAGCCCACAGGTCTTCTTTAACACCCTTGCAAGAAGGTGGCTGGTGATCAAGAACATGGTTCACCATCAACACTTTCCACAGCCCTTTGGGGCATTGGTCAGGGAGTGGGATGCACCAGAGCTCTCATAAGAACATAAGAAGAGCCATGCTGGATCAGGCCAAAGGCCCATCTAGTCCAGCTTCCTGTATCTCACAGTGGCCCCACCAGATGCGTCTGGGAGCACACAAGGCTAGATATCTGTCTCCTGATAGCACTCCCCTGCATCTGGCCCTTGAAGTACCCCGGTTTTAAGACTGGAGATTACACATCTCCATCATGGTTTGTAACCTGTGAGGGAATTTTCCTCCAGGAATCTGTCCAATCCCCTTTTGAAGGCATCCAGGCCAAATGCCATCACCACATCCTGTGGCAGGGAGTTCCACAGACTAACAATATTTTCTTTTGTCTATTCTTACTCTCCCAGCCCTCAATTTCAGTGTATGTCCCATGGTTCTGGTATTTTGTGAGAGGGAGAAGAGCGTCCCTCTATCCACTCTACTCATGCCCTGCATTATTTTGTACGTCTCAATCATATCCCTCCTCAGGTGCCTTTTCCAGACTAAAGAGTCCCAAATGTTTTAGCCTTTCCTCATAAGGGAGGTGCCCCAGCCAAGTGATCATTTTAGTTGCTCTCTTCTGCACTGGGAGGGGGACTTCTCTGAGGGCTCGAGAGGGACCCCTGCAACCCCTACCCAAGTGTTGGAGGAGCCAAAGAAACCGGAGAACCTGGAAAACCTTTCAAAAGTGGAGAGGTTCATGGCCCTGAAGGGGTACTATGACGTTCTTAGAGCAAAGGAGGAGGAGGAGGCCCGGAGGGCGGAGGAAAGTAAAAAGAAGGACTTGGCGGGAAAAGGGAACCAATCCGCTCCGGTGGACGTGGGGTATGCAGCCTGTAAAAAGGGAGGGAAGAGGGTGCTCCCAGAAGGATGGGAATGGGTGTGGATGGAGAACCCATGGACAGGAGAGTGGGAACAGATGATGATGCCATGAAAAGAGTATGAAAGCTACCGACGTCGTGCACATCGCCAGAAGTGTTCCTACTGGGGCGAAAAGGAGTACCGAGAGTACAACCGTAAGCTGAAGGAGATGCGGAAAGATCTAGAGTTTGATAGATGGCTGATACAGATCTGGCAGGAGATCGAGGCCGGGACCTTGGACCCTCGAGAGGAACTGAGCAAGAGACCTGATTATCCCTTTCGCACGCCCCAGCCGAGACCACGTGGGCCCAGATACACTTTGGAAATTGGGACACAAGCGGGAACCCCGCAAACCTCCTTGAGGGAGACTGGGATACAGGTAGAGGGGCTGAGGCTCTCGGAGAAGGAGGAGGAAAGCCCTGGTGGAACCGAATCTCCACAGGTGGTGGTGGGGAACTTGATCACATTCTAGGAACCCCAACGTATGGAGGGAAGAACCTGTTCTTGTCTGATGTTAAAGAAGTTGATAGAAGAAAATCCCAATTGGCTACTGATGTACACAATAAAAGTTCATTTCTTTACTACGTGAAATGCCTTGTTTGCAACGGGAAGGGCGGGAAGCCTGGACGAAGACCGAACCCTCACATACTGGCGCCCAACTTAAGGGGCCAGGTGACCGCCAAGACCCGGCAGAACAATGGCTAAGACACGTGCTAGAAGGACAAGAGTCGGTGCTAAAACAAATGGCGGAGCAGCAGAAACTGCTAACAGACAAAATGGCGGGAACACCCCAGACAACCACAAACGCAGCTCATGTCAAACTGCAGAAAATGGGAAGAGGAGACGACCCAATGGCCTTCCTGAACACCTTTGAGAGGGTAGCCAGAGCATCGAAATGGCCCAGAGAGCAATGGACGCTGATACTAACCCCATACCTGACGGAGTTACCCCTGGAAATCGTGGATGCCATGGACCCGGGAGAGGCAGGGGACTACGACACGGTCAAGGAAGCCATCTTAAATACAATGAATCTTAACGAGGAGGCCTACTGGAAGATGTTCAGAGACACCAAATGGAAACCAGGGATACACCCCAGAACGCTGGCACAAAGGCTCAGAATATACGCCAGCCGACGGATCAAGCCGAGAGGGAAGACCGCCGAGCAGGTTATGGAGACCATCGTCACGGAGCAACTAATTGCAGCGCTGCCAGGAGGACCAAAGGGCTGGGTGGTGCGACACCGGCCGAAAACGCTAGAGGGCGCTGTGGTGTTACTAGAAGACTATCTAGGAGCAGAAGACGCCGGAAAGAACGTCAGCCAGCCCGCGCCGGAATAGGAGAGGAGTCCACGCCCCAGCTCAGCAGCGACGGAACGTGGAGCAGCAGGAATGGCGGCAAATAGGCGAGACCGGGATTTCTCAGGGCGAGGTGCCGGGTTTGGACGGAGAGCGGAAGCTGGGGAGTTCTCTCAGGCCCCAAAGGTGACCATGTGGGGGGGAGGAGAGCGGAGGCCCTTATCCTGCTTCCGCTGTGGCCAGTCCAGTCACGTGCAACGATTCTGCACACGAGAATACTGTGCCTGGGCGGCGGCCTGGGCCTACTCAGCACAGGTCGGTGAAAACCACCTGGGGTGAGTCATCTCGGTGAAGGTGAACGGGAAGCCGATGTGGGCCTTAATCGATACCGGTTGTAATAAGACTCTGTTAAGAGACCGGGTGGAGGGAATGTTGCATGAGCCTTTGTTTATAAGATGTATACATGGGGATGTGAAAGAATACCAAACCGCCCGGGTGGTGATGGAGATAGGGGGAGTGTCACAAGAGATGGAGGTGGGAATTGTGCCGGGGCTAGCACGGGAGGTGTTGTTGGGAAGAGATTGGCCGGGCATAGAGCGTTTGACCTCTCAAGCCGAGGAAGGGTATGAGGGGGAGGGAGAACAGACCCCTACCGATTGGGAGCTGCTACAGGCCACCCGGGATCAGCTCCGGAACTGGCAACAGGATGATCCTAGCTTGCGGTCTGCGATGGAGCAAGTGGGGGACCAAGGAAGCATGCCAGCCGGGGGAAAGGATTTCGAGATGAGAAAGGGAGTACTGTATCTGGTGGAAAAGGGGGCTGGGGAAGAAAAGTGCCAGATGGTCCTTCCCCAACGACTGAGGCAGCTGGTGCTGGGGCTAGCCCACGACATCCCGTCTGCAGGTCACCTAGCAACCAGGAAAACGCTGGATCGAGTAAGGCAGAGATTTTTTTGGCCCCGAATGGCGGCGGATGTGGAAACCTACTGCACGTCCTGCCCCAACTGCCAGATGGTGAAACCCAAACCCCCACCCGGAGGGCCATTGATGCCTTTACCCCTAGTGGACCGCCCCTTCGATAGGATAGCTTTGGACATCGTGGGGTCACTGACCAAGTCAGCCGGGGGACACCAGTATATCCTGGTCATCATCGATTACGCCACCCGCTATCCAGAAGCCATTCCCCTACGCACCACCACCGCCAAAGTGGTGGCCAAAGAACTCATTAACGTTTTTGCGAGGGTAGGGTTCCCCAAAGAGGTCCTGACCGACCAAGGCCGAAATTTCCTAAGCGAGACCCTGAGACAGATGTGGCAGCTGCTGAAAGTGAGGCCCTTGAAAGCCACTATTTACCATCCACAGGCGAATGGCCTCGTGGAGCGATTTAACCGCACTTTGAAGGGGATGCTACGGAAACTAGCCGCCAGCAAACCAGGGCAGTGGCACCTAATGATACCCCCCTTACTGTTCGCGGTCAGGGAGATACCCCAGGCCTCCACAGGGTTTTCCCCCTTTGAGCTATTGTACGGAAGGCAGCCGAGAGGGGTGCTAGACTTGGTCAAGGAACAATGGGAGGAGGGGCAAGACAACTCCCAAAACGTACTGCAACAGATCTTGGAGATGAGGGAGCACATCAGAGACACCTGGACTCTGGCCAAGGAGGATTTAGGAAGAGCCCAGGCAGGGCAAAAGCAACGGTATGATAGAAAAGTGAAGCCCAGGTCATTTGAGACAGGCCAGAGAGTGCTAGTCTTGTTGCCTACAGAGGGGTCCAAGTTACTAACCCAGTGGCAAGGGCCTTACAAGGTGGTAAGGAGGCTAAATGAAGTAGACTACGAAGTAGAAACCCCAGATCGCCAGAAGAAGACACAAGTCTTCCATGTCAACTTGTTGAGAGAATGGGTAGAACGGGAGGTTTTCTGGAGGAAGTATGAGGAGGGTGACCTAGGGCCGGAAGCCAAACAGATGACCAAACCCGAGGTGGAAAGGGTCACCCTAGGGGATCAGCTGACAGACAGCCAGAGGCAGCAAGTGAGGATACTAGAGACAGTCTTCCAGGGAGTCTTTTCGAGTCGCGCAGGAAAGACTGGGGTTATCCAGCATGAGATACACACACCTCCCGGGACCATAGTGAGAACCAAGGGGAGGAAATGGCCAAGGCATGCCATCCCGGCCATCAATCAAGAGGTAGAAGAGATGCTGAAGCTAGGAGTGATTGAGCCTTCCTTCAGCCCATGGCGGAGCTACCCTGTAATTGTCCCCAAACCGGATGGCTCCCTACGGTTCTGTATAGACTTCCGGCAGCTAAACGCGGTGCCCAAATTTGACGCCTACCCCATGCCCAAGGTGGGGGACTTAACTGACAGAGTGGGAGAGGCCCAATACCTCAGTACCATTGACTTAACGAAAGGGTACTGGCAAATCCCCTTGAGGGCCCAAGACAAGGAGAAGGCTGCTTTCTCCACTCCCAAGGGTCTCTACCAATTCCGCTATATGCCCTTCGGCCTCCACGGGGCGGCCGCCACCTTCCAGCGCCTAATGGACCGGGTCTTAGAACCCGTGCAAGATTGTGCGGCCGCCTACATAGATGATGTGGTAATATTCAGCTCGTCCTGGGAGGAACACCTAGACCATGTTAGGAGAGTGTTGGAGGCCTTGAATACAGCAGGGTTGAAAGTCAACCCTGCCAAGTGCACCATAGGCCTGTCTAAAGTGAAATTCCTGGGGTTCATGGTAGGGAAGGGAGAAATTCAGCCTCTGCCAGATAAAGTGACCAAGATATCCTCATGGAGGCGGCCCCGCACCAAGAGGGAAGTCCAACAGTTTCTCGGACTTATAGGATACTACAGGCATTTCATCCCCAACTTTGCCACCAGGGTGGCGCCTCTGACGGACCTGATAACGAAAAGGAAACCCAGGATAGTCGTATGGGAAGAGACTCAGGAGAGAGCCCTCGAGGACTTGAAGGACACCCTGTGCGACATACCCTCCAGGTACACCCCAGACTTCCAACTGCCGTTCTGGCTGTACACTGATGCCTCGGATAGGGGATTGGGGGCGGTGTTGGCCCAAAAAAAGGGAGAGAGGGAGTACCCCATCCTCTTTCTCAGTAGAAAGTTGTCAGACCGGGAGTGCAAATATGCCGTCATAGAGAAAGAGGCCCTGGCGGTCACATGGGCCACTAATGCCTTGAAGTACTATCTGCTGGGAGCCCCTTTCCATCTGGTCACTGACCATGCCCCCTTAAATGGTTGCAAATGATGAAGGAAACCAACCCCCGCCTCACACGGTGGTACCTAGCCCTGCAACCGTTCACCTTCTCTATCCAGTATAGGAAGGGAGGGCAACACATTAATGTGGATTTCTTTTCCCAAAAGGGGCCATGGGACGGAGAAACCCCGGTGCAGGCGTCCCTCTTGGAAGGGGGGATGTGTGAGGGGAACTTCTCTGAGGGCTCGAGAGGGATCCCTGCAACCCCTACCCAAGTGTTGGAGGAGCCAAAGAAACCGGAGAACCTGGAAAACCTTTCAAAAGTGGAGAGATTCATGGCCCTGAAGGGGTACTATGACGCTCTTAGAGCAAAGGAGGAGGAGGAGGCCCGGAGGGCGGAGGAAAGTAAAAAGAAGGACTTGGCGGGAAAAGGGAACCAATCCGCTCCGGTGGACGTGGGGTATGCAGCCTGTAAAAAGGGAGGGAAGAGGGTGCTCCCAGAAGGATGGGAATGGGTGTGGATGGAGAACCCATGGACAGGAGAGTGGGAACAGATGATGATGCCATGAAAAGAGGCTGAAAGCTACCGACGCCGTGCACATCGCCAGAAGTGTTCCTACTGGGGCGAAAAGGAGTACCGAGAGTAGCTGAAGGAGATGCGGAAAGATCTAGAGTTTGATAGATGGCTGATACAGATCCGGCAGGAGATCGAGGCCGGGACCTTGGACCCTCAAGAGGAACTGAGCAAGAGACCCGATTATCCCTTTCGCACGCCCCAGCCGAGCCACGTGGGCCCAGATACACTTTGGAAGTTGGGACACAAGCAGGAACCCCGCAAACCTCCTTGAGGGAGATTGGGATACAGGTAGAGGGGCCGAGGCTCTCGGAGAAGGAGGAGGAGAGCCATGGTGGAACCGAATCTCCACAGGTGGTGGTGGGGAACTTGATCACATTCTAGAAACCCCAACGTATGGAGGGAAGAACCCGTTCTTGTCTGATGTTAAAGAAGCTGATTCTGTTGTTAGAAGAAAAGCCCCGTTGGCTACTGATGTACACAATAAAAGTTCTGTTTCCTTACTACGTGAAATGCCTTCTTTGCAACGAGAAGGGCGGGAAGCCTGGACGAAGACCGAACCCTCACATGCACCTTTTCCAGTTCCACTATGTCCTTTTTGAGATGCGGTGACCAGAATTGTACACAATACTCCAGGTGTGGCCTTATTGTCATTTTGTATAATGGCATTATAATGTTGGCTGTTTTATTTTCAATCCCGTTTTTGATAATCCCTTGCATGGAATTGGCTTTCTTCACCGCTGCCACACATTGGGTAGACACCTTCATGGAGCTGTCCACCAACACACTAAGATCTCTTTCCTGATCCGTCACGGATAACTCAGAGCCCATGAGTTGATAATGTTTATATTTTGTGCCCCAATATGCATTACTTTACCCTCTCTACCCATGGAGGACCAAAAACATTTCAATAGCTGCATGGGAAATGGAGGCCCTTGAAGGCAGGACGGAAAAAGAACCTTTGGGAAGGGAAGTAGGGGAAGCTATGAAGAGAGAAGACTTGAATCCACTTGCCTGCATACAGAACATTGGCGTGACTTCAACAATTTAATTCTACTTGATGAGGCCTTCTCCAACCAAAAGGCCTAAACTCTTGCTTGACTACTGTGTTCTTTCAGCATCGGGATTGGTATACCACATATCATGCTATGGCATAGCTAAATAAATTTAAGCCTGTGAAGATTCTCAGTCATCCAGGTGAGATTACCTGGAAGTTGAGTCATGGACTTCTTTTCTCAAGAGGTCGAAACGTTTCACTACTCATCCCAGCAGCTTCACCAGTCTGACTTAGGTTAAATCAGTTTAGGCATGCTGCAGCTGGGACTAACACTCGGCTCAAGAGGTTTGGGTTTTTTAAAAGCAGAGATTAATATTTTCTCCCTGAAATATGTTGGAGTTCACAAGGCATTATTCAGCTGTCTTGTTGAACCAAGAATACTGGCTTCAATCATCTTAGACTATTTGTCCAATACTGTCCAGTACTGTCTGTTTTGAATGACAGCAGCTTTCCAGGCTCTCAAGCAGAGCAAAGATTTCTTCCCTTAACATCAATATAACAGGACACAGACAAGTTGGGGAAGCACAGTCCTACAGATGAAGATTCACAGCTACTGAGTATGTGGCTCCTATACTTAAGGCTGTTTTTTTAAACAGACCATCAGGAAAATCAGTTTTCTTCACAGATATACAGGCATTGATTTGCTAGAAATGTGATACCGGAGGAGAGTTTTGCATTCACTGTACCATGGACCCCCAGGAAGACGAATAAGTGGGTCCTAGATAAAAATCAAGCCTGAACTGTGTCTGGAAGCAAAAGTGCTTAAAATGAGGTTGTCCTTCCTGGGGCACATCATGAGCAGGCAGGATTCCCTAGAAAAGACAATCATGCTGGGAAAGGTGGAAGGGAGCAGGAAAAGAGGAAGGCCAAATACGAGATGGATGGACTCACAAATGGAAGCCACAGCCTTGAATTTGTAAGAGCTGAGCAGGGTTGTTGAAGACAGGGCATTTTGGACACCGTAAGTCAGGCGTGACTTGACAGCACATAACACTATATGGGTATTCAAAAAAACTAAGCACAAAGGATCCGTGTACAATGGCATGGTAAGGGAGATATTTTTCCTGTCCATTCGATCCACACCAGTTATAATTTTAGGAACAATTATCTTGCCCAATAATAATAATCCTTCACAGCATGATTCCCCTCCTCCAAACATACACATGTACTGTACTGTACGCAATCCAGTTCCTTGGTCATTTTTTTCTTAGTTGGTCTACCATTTTCAACTCTACAACATCTTTTTATGTTAAATGAACAAGCAACAAGTAAAACGACTGAGTTTTCTAAGAGTGACCCCCATTCCTAATACTTTTCCACACAAAAATGCCTTTGTCCCCCTCCCCCCCGCAGGCACAGCATAGGAAGCAGGGTGGTGCTATCCAGCTGGACCTCGCCATTTCTTGCGTGGGACAAACCTGGCCGCCCACGTATGTTTGCCCAGATCAAGGACCACCGCGCCACAGCTTCAGCACGCGTTGCCTGACGTGTCCCTGAACCCAAATGCCTGCCATGTTGGTGCCCCTCCATCGAGTCTGGGGAATGCCTTTCCATCCCCCCCCTCCTGAAACGCTGGCCGTCCTTTTGCAAAGCGGCTTCGCCGTGCAAGAATTGCACGTGGGGGCCCCGCGGGTGCAGCGCCTAGTGCAGCCATGGGCCGGGGCTTAAGCCTCGCACTGCGGGGGGGGGGGCATGCCAGGGACACCTTGGCTGGCTGGCATCCGGGGAGGGCAAGCCTTGGCAGCGCGGTTCTCACGAAGGGGAGCCCTTTTGGAGCGCTCTCCGATGGGGTCGCCACGCGGGTGGGGATGGAGGGACCGACTTCCCGGAGGGTCGCCCCATTAAACCGCGCGCGCCCCCGGGGGAGCAGCAGGGGCTGCTGTCTGTCCGCCACCCCCGCCACCCGCCACCCACCCCGAGAAGCCCCATGGAAAGACCGAGGGCGGCAGGCGAGGGGGAAGGGGGGGGGCGGCCCGGCTCACCCAGTGTTGGCCAGCATGTCCAGGGCCGGAGGAGGAGGAGGTCAAGAGGATGGAAGGGGAACCGCCGGGCAGATAGTTAGCGGGGGGGTGGGGTCCAGGCCCGGGTGGGACGGGACGGGGACGGGGACGGGCAAGGACGGTGGGCGCGCGCCTCGGTGCCTTGCAAGGCCGCTGGGGAAGGGCACCGCCTGGGCTTGTTGGAATCTTTCAGCCACACTAGGGCAAAGGGCGCAACAATCGGAGCGGGCTGGGGAGGGAGGGGGGAGGAGGAGGAGCAGGGCCCTCGCTCCGCCCCTCCGCAGACGTAGACCCGCCCCTTTCACTTCCTGGCGCGCGGGGGAGGGTAGGGGGAAGGGGAAGGAGGAGGGACCCGCCCCGTTCCACCCGTCTTAAAGAGACAAGTCCCGGTTTTGAGTCTCCCCTATCCCAGACTCCCCGCCCTCCCTGGGTCGACTCCTCCCCTCTCTCCGCGCGTCCATAGCAACCAACAGCCCCTCCCTTTGCGCAAGGGGGGTGGGAGGGGGTGGGGTGGGGAAGCGGACTCCGCCTGTGTGGAGCACGTGACCAGAAGAGAAGCCTTTCCAACCCCGCCCTTCCTCCCTCCCTCCCCCCGATGGGCGGGCAAGGAGCCACCCGGGTAATAGTCGGTCTTCTGAGGTGGGGCAAGGTTTTTTTTTTTAAATTGATTTATTTTATTTTATTTTATCAGCAGGAGTTTTGGATTATGAAAAGTCCGTCATTGAGAGAGCTCGTGCACCTTAAAAAGAACCAAGGCGGCTTACATGATTAAAAAAATTAAAGGCTAAAAACAATAAGTATGCAAATATTTTAAAAAATAATTAAACAAGTACTATATTAAAATGGTAAATAAAATCAGTATTTAAATACATTTAAAACAACAGAGCACAACACTTTCTGGATATACGGTCGTTGGCCCCCATGTCGTCTCCACCCATCACGTATTTGAAGGTGAATAGGCCACAGCCTTGAATTTGCAAGCACTGAACAGAGCTGTTGAGGCCAAAGCATTCTAGAATCCCCTCACTCATTCATGGGGTGGCCATAAACTGGAGGCAATGTGAGAGGAACCGTCCTTGCCACGCCAGTTGGGATCTGTGAGTTTTTCCTGAATTGCAGTCCATGCACACCAAGGGGAATATTTAGCCACAGGTTTATACACGTGCAGACATTGTGAGGACCAATGAAGATGCATACAGGCGCAAAATACAGTGGGCCCTCATATAACAAATGGTTTGTATAACAAAATCTATACAACTTAAAAAAATTCCAGAGATAGGGGAAATTTGCTTAATAGAATCGCCTATGGGGTGAATCCGTACAACATAAAAATGGTCACGAATAACGATTAAGGATTACAGTACTCTGTATTCAATGCATTCCTATGGTAAATTTGTATAAAGGAAAATTTGCTCAATATAATTTCATTTGGAACAAATTAATTCCTTTATACAAGGTACCACTGTAGGATATATCTCAGTGTCAATGTCACTCATGGCCAGATGGGTGAGGTATAAATCAAATAATAATAATAATAATTACTAACAGTATGGTACAAAACTGGACAGCAGCAGCAGAAGGTACATTAGCAACAACACGGTGCTGTTAATATTTCATGTGTTCATAGTTGCTAGCATCGAGTAAGGGCCTTTTCACACGACCACTAAGATCCGCTGGTCCCTTAAATTTGGACCAGAGATCTTGGGGGTTCGTTTCTGTTCCTCCGTCCCCACCCCTCAGCACTTCCTGCTCCTGTCCGCATGAGGGGGGGAGGGAAAAAAAGGACAAAAGAAGCCTTTACTAACCTGCCGGTGCCGGTCGAACATGCCACGAGCCCTGTTACTTCCTGGTTCCATCTCAAGAAGCTCTTAAAGGGGCGGGAGGCAAAAAAAATAACAGACAAGCCAGGAGAGCCCGGCACTCTTATCCACATCAAATTTTTTTCACCTGCAGAGAGCAGGTACATGAAAAATGTGCTGGGTCGCGCTAAAGTGGGCGGGGTCGCACTTAATTGTCTCCAAACTCCGGAGCTGGTGGGAAAACATTTCTAAGCTCCGGAGCTGGGAGCCATTTGCAGCGCAGCTTAGGGGTCGTGTATAAACGCCCTAACATAATCCTCCTCTTATGCTTCTGACAATTGGCACATATCTTATTTGCTGCCCAAGCCAATTTTGCTCTTTACTTATCAAATATGATATGTTTGATAAGCCAAATTTGATATGTTTGATAAGCCAATTTTGCTCTTTACTTATCAAATATGTTATTGCTCACAAACAATATGTGTATCTAAACTGAGGTGTGTGTGTGTATTGCACAAGATTGAAGACCATGGGCAAGAAGTTGGAGCATGGGGTGCCAACACTGAGGGCAACTTAATAAATGATGGGAAGCAACCTCAGTTTCCCTGGACTCACAGATATGAAGTCTTTGGTAGGATGAGGTGTTACAATATCTGCCTTCCAAAAAGGTGGGCAAAAACACTGTCTGAATCCCATAACTGGATTCAGTTATGGAATTTGACTGAGACTTTTCAGGTCTCAAGTCAAGTTATTGACTGAAATTATCTGAGGTGGTTCTTTAACACACTGTTGGAAGGCAGAACACTCGTACAAGTCAATTTAAACCAGTACAAGGCAAGTGCAACACAGAAATGTATTTCTATAAGAATTAATTCCACTTCTGCCCTTAAGACTGCTAGAGATGTGCCCAGGGAAAGTTAGCTGAGATATTATAAAAGCTCTATTATATTAGCTCTTGAAAAGAAACTTTATTAGATTCCCATATTTCTGTGCCATATGGTATTATTAATGCTACTAATGCACGTTTCTGAAGGTTGGTTACATAAACACTTCAGGCATAGATAGTGTGATGAACAGTTTGCCTTCAAAGTGCACAGATTTTGATTTAGGAAATGGCTTGACAGTACAGTATTTCCTTGCAGCCATCGGTATGCTCATGGCACCCAACTCTATCTTTCCATTCTATCTGACTCCAAGGAAACTGTCTTGGTCCTAAATCAGTGTAGGGACTGGATCAGGGCAAATAAACTGAAACTGAATCCAGAGAAGACAAGTGCTCCTGGCCATTTGAAGGCCAGATCAAGGAATAGAGTTGCAGCCTGTGCTGGATGAGGTTACACTCCCTCTGAAACCACAGGTGTTCAGCTTGGGGGGGGGGGTTCTCCTGGATTCATCCATCAACCCGGACCCTTACAACTACAGTGCTAGCTGCACCTGTTTCTCGAGAGGTCTAACTTGGCCATGGTGACATGTGCCCTGGTTATATATCGGCTGGATTACTGTAATACACACTGTGTGGAGCTGTGTGGTAATATCATTGCCCATATTTCTGAGCCCCAACATTGGTCAAGCACAAAGGAAACTGAAGGCCTAGGAGGGCTGCTTGACCGGGTATTTCCCAGCAGTCCCCAGGACCGAAGCAGATACCAGGATGTGCTGATGTAGGCAAGAAGGCCAGAGCAAACAGGATGGCAGATAAACAGGATATCAGGATACATCTGCTCAGGCCCAGAAAAGCTCTTCCTGTCCTTATCAATAATCCCTCACTAGCTAGGGGGCATTTTCCCTCCCACCTATGGAATGTATTTCCTCTGCCATTGTGTACTTGTTTACTGTGTATGGTCTCACAGATAACACGTGCATTCCCCTCCCACTGAGAGACGTCCTGCTGTATCTATTGTTCTCTCTTACTAATAAAACACTGGTCGCTCAGGCAGTAGCATCACACGAATCATCACAAGAATCATCATCACACACTCACACACATGCATGCCTCCACACATTCATACATCACACAGATATCCATGGACCCTGACAGAGAGACGAACAGGAATGCTGCCTGAGCGCCAGATGATTGCACCCCAAAACTCTGTGTCCGTGTGATTCGTAACGCAACAGAGCTGCCTTTGGACAGCATTCGGAAACTTCAGAACATTCCAAAATGTGGCAGCCAGATTGTTAACTGGGCCTGGCTGCAGGGAACATATCACTCCCCTGTTGCAGCAGCTCTGCTGGCTGCCAGTCTGTTTCAGGCACAATTCAAAATGCTGGTTTTAACCTATAAAGCCCTAAACAGCTTGGACCCAAGCTATATAAACAACTGCATCTCCCCATATGAGTCTGCCTGGACTCATATATCACCAGGGGACGCCTTTCACTCAGTCCCACCACCCTCACAGGTGTGTTTGGTGGGTACTCGGGAGAAGGCCACCTCTGTTGCTGCGCCCTGACTCTGGAACTCCCTCCCATGGCAAACTCAGCTGGCCCCATCTCTGCTGTCCTTCCACAGGCAGGGAAAGACCTTTGTCTTCAGGCATGTTTTTGCTTAATGACTGGTGGTTTAAATGGATAATTGTGCTCCGTTTCAAGTTTGTTTTAATATTGTTCTTATTACTAATTTAATAACCGGTACTTGTTTAATTCTTTTAAAATATTTTTATATTTATTGTTTTCAGCCTTTAAATACTGTTTTATGATGTAAGCTGCCTTGGGGGTCCTTTTGAGGAGAAAGTCGGACTAGAAATAAGTAAGTAAGTAAGTAAGTAAGTAAAGTAAGTAAGTAAGTAAGTAAGTAAGTAAGTACTGTATATACTCGAGTATAAGTCGACCCGAGTATAAGTCGGGGGCCCTAATTTAAACCCAAAAAACTAGGAAAATTTATTGACTCAAGTATAAGCCTAGGGTGGGAAATGCAGCAGGGCCTGGCTACTCCTCCTTTGTGAGCTGGGTGTTTGTGTGATGTTTAAAATGACTTTTAGCCACCGAGGCAAGTGCTTGAGTTGGTGGCTAAAAGTCATTTTAAACATTGTTTTAAAATGACTTTTTAAAAAGTCATTTTAAACATGGGGGGTCAGGAGAAGTGGCACACAATGTTTAAAATGACTTTTAGCCACCAACCCAAACTTGCCTCAGTGGCTAAAAGTATTGACCCGAATATAAGCCGAGGACACCCCTTTTTCAGCCCAAAATTAGGGCTGAAAAACTAGGCTTATATTCAAGTATATACAGTAAGTAAGTAAAGGATTAATCCCTTTGCATTGTTTAGTTCCATGGTTTCAAACCTTTCTTTTAGTTGCAACCCCCTTTTTAAATAGCCAAGTAACCTGCAACACTCACCTACCCCATTTCCATTAAAAAGTATTTTTAGTAGGGTAAAGTCATCCCCTCTCTGATAGTAGTGGCTTCCTTCTCCCTCAAAGGGCCTGTTTCTCATATATACACATACACACTAACTCTAATTGCAAAAATAAATTACAGGTGATACCTAATAAAAATAAAAAACAAAGAACATTGCAAGCTTTCAAGTGTAAATCGCTCTTTAAAGCAGGTCCCAGAAGTTCAGACATGGTAAAAGATGTTCTTTACCAGGAGGTTACTTTTAAAGTCCTTGTTTAGATGATGTTCTTAGAGTCCATGACTAGATGATGTTGCAGCCAGGGCAGGAGTCTTGTTAGAGGCAGGAAGTTGGAGGACAGTTGTAAAAGCTGCTTAGGCATTGGGTTTCACACCCCCATTCTTCAAACAAAGGAACATGGGTCATTCACCGCCCCCACTCCCTCACCCATCTCCATGTGGCTTCTACTTTAATACAGTGGCACCTCTGCTTATGAGTGGCTCTACTTACAAGCAGTTTGATTTAAGAGCGGAAAATCGTTGGCGTTTTAACTGCCGCCTTACAAATTTTAGATGCAGTCTGCTCTACTTACATTTTTTTTATTTTTCCAATTTTTTAATTTATTTTTTGATTTTTTTAGATATGGCTGCTGTACTTATGAGTTGTTCAACTTATGAGCATGCATTCGGAACAGATTAAACCCGTAAGTAGAGATACCATTGTATCCTTCTCGGAAAGATCAAGGAATAAATTATTTAACAAAGGCCATAACACATACATGACTGTAACGACACAACACACACACATAACACATACAAGGGAACCCACAGACCCCAACAACACTTTGTGTTCCCCTCTTGGGGGTCATGACCCCCTAGTTGAGAAAGACTGATTTAGTGGCTAGTCAACTTATAGTATCTAACTAGAAAATTAATGCTCACTTCTTGCTCTCTCAATGATCTGGGATATCATGGGTCTCATGGGAAAGCTATCATTCAGGTCCATTCACTGGGAATTGTTACTGTTAGAAATGCATGTTTGGACACATGGCTTGCTTTTACAGTAGGACCCCCATATCCACTGATTCATTATCCACTGATTCAGTTATCCACGGTTGACAGAGGAAAAAAATTAAATAATTCAGCAGCTGTAAGCAAGCTATTGTCACAAACAGCAGCTATAAAGCAAGCTATTGTCACAAACAGCAGCTGTAGAGCAAGCCACTGTCTCAAAACAGCAGCCATAAAACAAGCTACTGTCAGGAAACAGCAGTTTGGAGGTGGGTGGGCAGGCGTTCTCTCTTATCCACGGTTTTCATTATTCACGGGAAGGCCTGGAACCAATCCCCAGCGGATACTGGGGTCCTACTGTATTTCTTATGTACTATGGTACCCTGGGTTACGAAATTAATTCATTCCCCAGGACGCTTCGTAACCCAGAAATTTTCATAACCCGGATCCGAATGTGGCGCAGTACACCCTGAGAATTGAAGTCTTCCAGGAAAGAAAATTCATAACCCGGAGTTTTCCATAGAAAAAAATTGTAACACTTTTTTTTTTGCAGAATTTTCATTTTTGGGGGTGGACTTCCTTTAATAATCTGAAAATTTTGTAACTTGAGGTGTCCATAACCCAGAGTACCACTGTATCTTTAAATCATTCTGTTTCCCAACCAAAGTCCCATGTAAATTTATGGACAAATTTAACATAATGTAACTCTTAATTTATTTTTAAATAAAGTTATATTTAAAATGGAAAGCGGGAGTATTTGCCATTATACCAAAATACTGTACCTTAATTTTTAAAATCTGGGTTTTTTCTATGAAAAACTTTTCTTTCTTTAGATGGTTTATTCTTGAAAATAATTGTTTCTGGTGAACTCTCCATGAGATTTAGTAATGTATCAGCAGAGAATGAGTGATGTGGTAAAATCTGAAATATTACATCTATAGAACTCTTGACAGGCTTTTGAGAAAGCTGAAAATATTCAACATATTAAAAGAATTGGTAATGAATCATTATTAGCACCCCCACATCAGTCAATCACTTGGAGCTAGGGTATAAAACACATAGAAACTGGTGGGGTTTTTTGTTTGCTTGTTTTACATGTCACTAAAAATGCCAATCTCAAGAAGAGGAAGGTTAAAGAAGAGTACAGCAGAAATCTAGTTGCACTCACCATCAATAATCATTTTAATTATATCTGACACAGCTTGCATAACATTGGAAAAAAACTTCTGCACCAGCTTGAAAGCTACAAGTCAATGAGTAGAACCCATTGTTAACATTAAGAGACAACATGTTTGGTTTTTAGTGGGAGTGATACAACCTTCTGCTGCTGGAATTTGGGAGAAAGGATATCATTTGAAGATGCAAGCTGTGTTTCGTCTGAAATTTCAAAGGAGGCTACTTACACTAGATAGGTTGTTTGAAGATAGGGCACAAGTCTCATCCTTTTGACCCACTTTAAGTGGTCAAGGAAAACTGCTCACTGCCATTCAAAAGGCATTCTTAAGAACAAATGTCCTTACAATGCCCAGTATGCAAAACATTTTGTTATTTAAAAATATGAACAGCCAGCGTGTCATCATATATAACTCATTTCCAGACAAAGAACTCCTTGTCGTTGCAGTTAGAAGGTATTTTGTAGCTATTTTGTGTTTTGCTCATTAACTGATTCTTTGCAATTAAGGAAGATGACAGAAGAAGCCACGGAGGATTGCAAGTGGTCACACTCTCATCTCAGTGCCTGGTAAACTAATGAACTAGGCAGGGTGAAGCTGTGACACAGTCATATCTGAAACCTCTTATAAAAGATCTAGGTTTGTATCCAAGCATGTGTTACAGTATAATCGTCAACCAATTGCTACCTTTCACTTTGATCTAACCTCGCAGAGTTATTGTGAGGATAACAAGGGATATATATATTTGGGTATAGCAGCTTCAATGGCTTTAAAGAAGGATGGGATACAAATGTAATAAACATAAACAGAGGTTTGAAATTGTTAATTAATAGGAGCATCTGAGTGCCACGCCTCAAGCTTTTCTAGGATAAGTGGCTTGCCATTGTTTCCTGGGTTGGCTTCGTGGGTGAAGCACAAGTCCTTTGAAGCCTGATTCAGGAAAGACTGGCTGAATCACTTCTCTACATCAACATCAGACGTTCAACTCTTATTATGGGCCAACTCAAACATTGTTTCTGGCCTAAATTGTTCAGGGCCTGAAACTACATTTTTGTGTAGAAAATGAGCCTGTGTTTGTTCTTCCAACCACTTTATTTATTTATTTATTTATTTATTTATTTATTTATTTATTTATTTATTTATTTATTTATTTATTTGTTTGTTTGTTTGTTTATAATATTTAACACTAGTTTCTCCTTTAAAAGGTCCAAGGTTCCTTGCATCATTAAAAGACAGTGTTTAACATAAACATAGTAAAACATGCTGTACAAATCCTAAAAAAGATCAAGCAAACACTACACTAAAAAAAAAGAGTCAACAAAAGCAACACCAAAAACACCTTCAAAGCAGTGAGCCACAACAATCCATTGAAAAACCCCACTCAGGCAGGGAGTGCCCAAGGTGACTTCAGGCTGCCTTCCTACCTAATGAGAAAGGTATTAGCTGGCATGCTGAAGACTGGGCCAGCCTGGCTATCATAAGAACTAAGTACAGGCATTTATACACGACCCCTAAGCTCCGCCGCAAATGGCTGCAAGCTCCGGACAATAAAAATGTTTACCCACCAGCTCCGGAGTTTGCAGACAATTAAGTGCGACCCCGCCCACTTAGCATGACCAAACAGCAGTTTTCTTGTACCTGCTTTTTTATGGTGAAAAATATTTGATCCGGAGACTGCCTGAGGTCTCCTCGCTTCTTTCTGTTGTTTTTCTTTTGCCTCTGCCCCTTAAAGAGGAACCAGGAAGTAAACGGAGATCGGAGCAACTTCCCCCAACACTGGGAGGTAAGCCTTTTATTCTTTTGTCTCTGTCTAAGGCTTCCCCCCCCCCCCCAGACAGAACAAAGAAGTCCCGAGCGGGTGGGGAGGGAAGAACAGCAACAAACCCTCAAGATCTCTGGTCCAAATTTAAGGGACCAGCGGATCTTAGGGGTCGTGTAAAAAGGCCCTACTTACGACAGCATTTCTGACAGCCAGTGCCATTGTGTTCCATGGTAATGCTTTCAAAAAGCACCATTTACATGCACTTTAGTAATGGAGAAGTTTTCAGGTAAAAAACAAATGGCTCACAAGTCATAGCGAAGGACAAAGCCAAGTGGCCACTCTCTCTTTGCAATGAGAGCTTTCATTCATGTCTGCTCCCTAATTTGAACTCATGCAGTCTCGTGTGAAGAGGGAAGCAGAAGTAAAGAGAAACATGTCAATCTTTGTATCTGAAATTACGCTGACATTGATATTTTCAAAAGGGAAGTCGCCCTTGTTCCTTTGTCCTAGCATCCTTAGTTGCAACTTGTGATCTTCAAATTAAATCACCTCCAGACAGCTTCCTGATTCCCCATCTTGCATATGCATACATGGCCTGTAATAAAACATTTTCTTTCCTCAACCCAGTATTAATTATAGCTCCCTTCTGCCTGGCTCAGACCCTGTGGCAGTACTGATCTGATAGTATTCCCTTTAAGTAAAGAGAAAGATACCAAGTGATATCTAAATGCCAGTACTAGCAAGAAAAAAAAACATCCAGAATCCTACAGGTGTTTGAGGTTAGCATAACTTAAAATGGCTAATTGTGTCTAATTGACGAGGAGCTGGGGCACATCTCAATTGCATGCCTAGATGCTCCGCTGCACTTCTTCAATTAGCTGGAGCAAGTTAAACAGACCTTGCAGTACATGAACACCAGTAGAATTCCAGCCATATTCTCCTAAGTGCCTTGGGGCACTCTCTGGGCTGGGGAGGCAGAGAGGGCGCTGAACAGCCTATACCCTGCTCCACAGCACTCTCTGGGATGTTTACAATTTAATTACCCACCCCCGCGCCGCCGTCCCCGCCATCTGCCCCCGCCTCGCCTCGCCCCCACCCAGGCAGACTGGGCCCTGCCCACCAGGCAAATTTCCAACCTGGGAAGGATGGAAAGCTGAGTGAACCTGAAGCCGTCTACCTGAGATTGAACCTACACCGTGAGCAGAGTTCAAATTGCAGAACCACAGTTGAATCTCTGCAATTGGCATCAATTAAAAGGTGGCATAATTTAAAATGTATGCTATAGGTACAAATGGGCAAGCAAAAGAGGCAGAATCTCTCCATAAAGACTTATATAACTGAGAGACATTCATTGGGAAGCATTATGTATAACAGAAACTTCCTAACAGTAAGAGATATGGAGTTGGGATGTCCCTCCTAACAGTGAGAAATGAAAACAAGATTTCTTCTATGCACCTAAGAATAAAAGTAATGTCACGTAAATGAATAAAAAAAAGGTGATGCTGTAATACCCGTGCTAGTTTCTGAGGGACCAAACGCCTCTTTGCTTTTTTGTTGACACAAAACATAACTATTCCTCTTTAAAAGACCAAAGTATTATTATTTCTCTTCCATCTTTCAGTTTTTCTGTGAACTCTGTTCAGCTCATTTGGAGAAGACCTATGCTGAGTAGAGATGGGCACGGAACGAACATTTTTTCGTTTCCGTTACCGTTTGTCGTTTCCGTTACGTAACGAAACGACAAACAAAAATTGTGATGAAAATGAAACAAAACGAACAGAACCACGAAAATTGTGGTCGTTACGTTTCATTTCCATTAATGGCGACGCACAATGAAATGAGCTGTTTTAAATGTTAAAAAACGCCCTGGACATCCGTAAAAGTGCAGCGATAATTATTTATATTGTCTGATAATACCTACCAGGGGGGTTGGGGTCCTTAAAACGTTTGTTTTTGTCTTCTCCCATCATAATGTATTTTTCTTTTCCCTTTAAAATGGATGTCGCACCAGCCACAAAATGGAGGCAAGCCATGTGATGTGGGATCATGTTCAACCAATAGCATGCCCAGGTTGCAGACTGGGTGGGCAGGTCTGGCAGCCACAGAGGGCATAAAAAGCTCTGGCAGCCCCCGTCCTCCTTGCAGTGTCTGGTGGGAGTTAGGGTGGGATTGCTGTCTGTGCGACTCTAGCTTCAGTCCTGCAACCTCCCTGTGTGCGTGCGTGCTGCGTACCTCTCGGTGAGTACCCTCCCCTGCTCCGCAGTGCAGTCACTCTGCGGCTGCCTTGCACCCTGGGCAGCGCCCGCCGCTGCCTTTGCAGCCTCCCTGCATACCTTGTCTATACTGTGTCTCTGCCAGCATCCATTTTTTTCAGTGTTTTCCCTCTGATCTGGGGCGTTGGGGGATGCCTGCACACGGAAATGCTTTAAAATTGCACAAAAAGCGGGTAGAAACGAAAAAACAAAAAACGGTAACTAAATTTTTCAAAAAATTCCCAACAAACGGAAACGAACCGAAACAGACCTCTCAACGACAAAAGAAAAACCGAAATGCCCTTTTTCTGTTTCGTGCCCATCTCTAATGCTGAGTGTCTCTGATGAAGAAACATGTTGTCCCTGTTTCCACAAGCAGGAAAAAGCTGATTTTCCGGTCAGAGAGCTCATTTCTAGTGCTTGATTCCTAAGGGCTCTCTGGTGGATGGACATCTGATTTTAAAAAGAATGGTACATGTTGAGGCAGAAGGGTAAATGGGAGCCATCAAGGCATTTTTGGGGCTGCATCTCCAAACATTCCTTATCGTTGGGTACATTATTCCAGGGCTGCCCAAAGTCTCAACATGGATAATTTTGTGTTTAGATTACTGCCCTGTATTGTCCATTATTGGAGACAACATGGATATGACATTACTGCCCTGTATAGTCAATTGTTGGAGACAACATGGATATGACATCAAGCATAATATGTGGCAGCTAGACTTTTCAGAATACAGTGGTATCTTGTATAAAGGAATTAATTTGTTCCAAATGAAATTATGTTGAGCAAATTTTCCTTTATACAAATTTCCCATAGGAATGCATTGAAAATAGTAATCCCTAATTGCGACCATTTTTATGTTGTATGGATTTGCCCCATGAACGATTCTGTTAAGCAAATTTCCCCTATCTCCGGAATTTTTTATGTTGTACAGATTTTATGTTATACAAACTGTTTGTTATACGAGGGTCCACTGTACAGTACTTCTGAAAGAATTGTGCTGCTGGCCAGTATGCTTCTGGTTGGCGTTCCAGATGCGGAGGATGATTTACACAACTCTAAATCAGTGGTTCTCAACCTGTGTGTCCCCAGATGTTCTTGGACTGCAGCGTATGAAATTTTCTCTCCCTCGAGTTTAGATTTCGCTCCAACATTGCTTTCATGACTGTGCCAAGTTTAAACACAGCCGTTCACTAGACCAGAGCCTTTAGCATTCAGGGATCATGGCTTCAGTCAGGTGCGGAGTTCCTTGCAATATGTCAGATTTCAATAGCTTTAAATAGGTTTGACCTGTTTGAATTCTCTATAGGTATGATTATCTTTAAACTACTGTAACATGCTTTCTGCTTCTTCTACTTAATGCTGCTTTTCTTGTAAACGGCCTTGAGATCTCATGTTACAAGGTGGGACAAAAGCATTCTAGACAAAATAAATACAGCATAATGTTACATTGGGGAGTTGGGAAAGCCTGAGTCTGTTCTCCCACTAAGCCACATGACTTATCAGGTGACCGTGGGCCAGCCTAACCTACCTCAGATGGCTGTTCTAAGCAGGCAGTGAAGGGTGGGGTGGAAGAGCACCTCCTTGTGGTCACTGGAGGAAAGGAAAGGTATTGATGGAACTAATAGACTGGAAATGGACAACAAAATGTCAAAATATCTGTTGCAGTTCCTACTGGTTGTTCACATACCCAGTAATGAGGGGTGAGGGGAGTCCAAGACATTTTCCCTTTCTCTGATGACACCGCGTTCCCTTTGTCAAGGATAAGTGAAAAGCTTTTCGGCAGTCCTGGTGGGGGTTGGGGAACTGGAGGCCATGTGCCCTGGATGTGAAATGTGCTGATTAACAAGTTTCTGTTGTAAATCAGCATAAGCCAAGAAATGTCAAGCACGCAACCTTCACAGTCATGTATTTGAGATAAGGTTAGTTTGAGCAGGGAATCTTAGCCTCTCAGCAGATAATTTGAAACATCACTCCAGCCTAGAAGAGACCCAGTTTCTATGTACAGTACCTGGTAAACATCATGTTTTTCGCTTTTGTTTGGGCCCTTACAGGAGCTTTATATTGCTTTGAAATTATCTCTTACAGCCATTATCTTTCTTTCCAAGATCACATTTCTTAGCAGAACAGCAAACATGCCAAGAAGAACGCAGGACGGATAAGGAAAGCAGTTTCTATCGAGTTGCAAGCTGCATCAAGGTGGCAGAAACACACACACACACACACACACACACACACACACACACACACACACACACACACACACACACACACACACACACACACACGTTTTTAAAGTACATTGGTACACCGTATTCCTGGGTTCTGCTCTTCTACCTCTTTTCTCTAAATGTGAAGACACTTCAGTGTCCCACCGGGCAGAATTTCTGTGTGCCTCTTCTTATGCTTTGTAATGTGAAATAGGAGGACCACGTTTTTTTTTTTTTTTGCGAGTTACGGTCACAGCCTGCTAATCCGTTTCCTATGGAACAAGCCCCTTCTTCCCCCACCTCCCCCAAATTGGGGTAGAAGCAATCTGCTGCCCAAGGCTGTCCCTTGGGTGACATAGGGGCTGAGCCAATCTCAGTGGAAGGTAACTTAATTTTTGCTCTCTGCTTTATCTGTCTCCAACCTTCAGCCTGCCTGCGGGCCTTTTGGTAAAAGAATTATTAACCACGTACTTGAAAAGTGTTTGACTGTTAAAGAAGCTATTAAGTGCTATGGGTGTAGGGAGCATTGCGTTCGGCCTCTGTTAACAGCTAGAATCGGGGAACCGAATGAGCAGACAGTGAAGATTGCTTGAAAGAAAAAAAAAAAAAAGAACCCCTGTAATAAAAACCTGAGTTTGGATCAGTGCTTTGAACCTCAAATGCATAAACCAGAGAAAAGACAGATTCTTTCTAATAATTAATAAATGCCAGCAGGGAAGCCATTATGCTCTCCAGCCTGCTGCTGTACACAATTGATTTCATCAACATGCCCCAGCAGGATGTGCATTAGAAAGCCACTGGAGCACACTTTGAGTGTTTTATTAAGGAACAGCTGGAAGACAATACCTGCTATCTGACAAGTGCTCAAACTTTCTTCATAAACCAGCAGAAGTTCCTAAAGCACCACCTCCCAACACCCAACACCCTGCCCTGGCATTCTTTCCATCCTGCCTTCGGAGATTCCCCCTCTCTCACTCCACCGATGAACTCAGGCGGTCCTCTCAAATTATTTAACCCATTTTCCCTAATGGTCTTCCTTTCCCACAGAGCTAAATGCCCCAATTCTCTCATTAATTACCCAGCTGGTTAATTTCTTTCCTCACTCAACCCTCGTCTTCCTTTCCCTTCTCCACCCAACCCTTTTACTTGTCCCCCTCCCCGCATTGACTTTTGATAATCACTCCTCTGATAGTAACTCTCCCCTCCCTCTTTATTTTTAACTTTTCAAATGGAAGGCCCTAGTCAAAAGGTATCAACAGCCAAGCCTGACATGTTACTTACCTTGCTGTGCCTCGGTGGAGCTGCCTAGAGGTCCTTTGGAGAAAGAGAAGCATGCCATGCCCATTGGCAGTGTCCTTACAGCTTACGGTCAGCCATCGCCACTGAGCAAAGTTTACACTGCAGGCTAGAGGCAAATTTAAAGTAACTAAAATTATTTAGACCACACTCACAAACCAACCCCATACAAACCCCCTGAGGTTTGTTTGTTTGCTTGCTTGTTTGTTATACCACCCATTTGGCAGCACAGCCCCCTCTGGGCGATTTACAACAAACCCAAAACATCATACAGTGGTGCCCCGACTTAAGAGCAGCTTGACTTAAGAGCAATTTGACTTAAGAGTGGAAAACTGTTGGCGTTTTGACTGCTGCCTTAAAATTTTAGATATGGTCTGCTCGACTTACATTTTTTTTCATTTTTAAGTTATTTTTTCATTTTTTATATAGGTACCCGACTTAAGAGTAGTTCGACTTAAGAGCATGCATTCTGGATGGATTAAATTCGTAAATTGAGGCACCACTGTATTCCCTAGACCAGTGGTGAGATTACTACCACAGTGATTGAGATGATTAATTTTTAACTTTATCCATCTGAAAATGGTACTTCTTGTAAGTCTTGAGGTTTTCTCTTTCACATTGCTTAACTTTGATTGTCTCCAGCTCAGAAAAATATACCTCAATATGCACATAGAATAGTGATGGCGAGCCTTTTAGAGACTGAGTGCCCAAACTGCCATTCAAGACCCACTAATTTTTCGCAAAGTGCCAGTACAGCAATTTAACCTGAATACAGGTGGCTGTGAAGGGGTGATGTATTTATGTTTTTTACAGGTCAGTAAGCTGGTCTGCTCTGCTTTTACCATTTGACATCAATGTACTGTATATGTTTTACAGGTCACTTTCAAGACTGCAGGGTGAGGAATCTGTGGCCCCAGCCAGCATGTCTAAGGATCAGGGAAGGTGGAAAGCAGATTCCTGGTTTTCTGCAGGTCGATTTCAATGGCCCTTTAATCCAGGCATGGCCAAACTTCGGCCCTCCTGATGTTTTGGACCAGAATTCTAAGTTTAGATTGCCAATGGCAAAGGACTATGGGAGTTGCTGTCCAAAACATCTGGAGGGCTGAAGTTTGGACATGCCTCCTTTAACCTTTTTCCAACTCAATGATTCTATAAAGAAAGAGCCATGGGTTATTTGCTCCTGCTTATCAAGCTGATATTTTGGAAAGACCAAGTAAATGTTTAAGACGGAAGGAGCAGACTGGAGGAATTGGCAGTGCATCATGAGATGCAATGTTAATGGAAAATGTAATTAAATCCACTATTCTTGATGGCCGTTTATTTTAAAAACCAAGATGTCTGGAGCTTGCTGAGCAACATCCTTCCACAGTCAGCACCTCAGTAATGTTTCTAATTGAGCGATGATCATCAGAATCATGTTCCTGATTACATCTTGTTATGCATGCTTTGACAGAGAAGTAGGAATCCTCCAGTCCAGAAACTCCCAGATACCTGTGCTGGCATATCCAATGGCAATGGGAAAGTGGGCACTGTATTCCAGAACATCTAAATCCACCCTTTAACATGACTGAAATAGAAAACAACGGGAGGCTTGGCAATTACGAATATTTTTGATTCCTAATCACTCTCATCTGTTCTGTGAAGGAAAAGAAGTGGGAGTTTTCCCTCACAAAAATAATAGAATAATGGAGTTGAATGGGACCTTGTAAGGCCATCCAGTTCAAGCCCTGCTCAATGCAAGCATCCAAATGAAAGGATATCAAAGAAATCATGAGTACCTCCAATAGGAGGGACTGACTGCCTCGTTCCCATTACACTAAATACAAGGTGCTCCATGTGGATATTTTGAAGAAAACCCTCCTTTCCTGACCCCTCCTCCAAAATCACTCATAATTTTCACAGTACTGTATGGACACTGAGATACCATACTTGTGCTTCAGTGGCACTGTATTTGGAGCATAGCATTTTAGAAACTTGCTATCAAAAACCCATATACCGTATTGATATCTTTTTACATAGTACCCATTTTCTTGCCTATGTAGTGTTTAAGTGCTGAATGTGCCCCCTCCCACGTCTTAAAGTTCTGCTCTTGCTCTCTTGCATCAGTAGCTATCAACCAGCTGCCCTTTGCACAATCTGACTCCTTTATTTTCCTCTTTTAGCCTTGAATTAAGGGAATTGCCCAAGACAAGGCCAACCCAAGGTTTCTAATGTGTTCTTGTAGAAACAATTGGCAGCAGAAAGAGCCAGCTAGGAAAGGGGTGTTTAAGCCTGCACACAATCACCTATTTCCCTTGGCCAGTGTGGTGGTCCTATAAAGTCATCCTTATCACACTGGCTTTATTTTATCCACAGGTTTCACAGCTCAGTTATGGCCTTTTAGGAGCCTTGTGCACAGTGCTTAAACTGCTGTACTATGCCCAAACTGTGCTCATGACCTCGGGTTCAGTTGTAGGTAGACAGTTCTAGGTTGACTTGGCCTTCTGTCCTTTCGCTGGGGGCAATGTGTAGCCTCCAGAATTGAATTATAAACCGCCAGAGAATGCTTTAAGCACAACAGAGCAGTATATAAGCAGCAGACATTGCTTTTTTTCTTTTCTGCTTTCTTAGCTTCCCCTTCCCCATATCTCGAGCCAGATTCTGAGTCTGCCAGTAAAGCTGAGTGAATGGACCAGGAACAGTTTTCAAAATGACATGGTCTGGGGCAAGTAATGTGGAGCAGAATAAGGGTTGGGGACCACATATCTCTTTTTGGCCTTCCTTACAGATGTTGCCAACAATGGCTTGCCAAGATAACATGTAGCTCTTAAGTCATTCTTCCACCCCTTGAAACGACATCAAGCTCGAAAATGCAACTGCTCATACCATGCTGGCATGTTATAGACAATTCCAAATGACTAAAACACTGACAAATTAGCCATCACCAGCAGATGGGTTTAGTTTTTAGTTAAATACCATAATCCTGTACAGCAGGGATTCAGCTCAGGATTTGCTTTCTGTGTCGCCTCTTTCATTTGCACGTCGTTGTGGTCCAACCTCTCATGGTCAACAGAATGAAGATAACCCTTAAATTAGTATCAAAACCTCAACATCGAATTATTCTTCCTTGTTTCCAGTCCACATGCACATGCCCAAATGCACACATACTTCACATGTTAGCACCTTAACTTGTCAGGGAACTGAGAAGTGTTGTTCACAGTGACAACCAAAGGATCATGCATACACAGCGAAGAAGCTGAACTAATATTAAGTGTCTGCCATATGCTGTTTCTCTTGTAGTGCAGAAGTTAAGGTGGGCCATCTGCTATATTATTTTTATCTCATTGGAAAAAAATGTGAAGCTTAATTTGATCAGAGTTACTGTGCTGAAGTCTCAGCACATTTTGGATGGGTTTGATAGCCCTGAACAGTACGAACGGAATGCACTCATTAGCTCAAAT
Organism: Phrynocephalus forsythii; assembly: GCA_029282475.1. Lineage (NCBI taxonomy): Eukaryota > Metazoa > Chordata > Lepidosauria > Squamata > Agamidae > Phrynocephalus > Phrynocephalus forsythii. The sequence goes on from JAPFRF010000004.1 coordinate 19,168,598, forward strand.
CCTGTTATTTAATGTGATGACTTGTGCTAGAGTAGACCCATTTAACTTATGGAGGAGTTGATTTACCAAACTTCCCCTGATGCAATGGGCCTACTCTGCTCAAACTTACTTTGCTAAGCAATGGGATCTCAACCATAGAGTAGAGATCAGCTGTGACAAATGTATATCCCAAACACAGCCATTTTATGAAAATAAATTTCCGCATTGAGCAGCCAAGCGTAGACTGCCAGTGTAATGCCACCACACCCGTGATTTTCAAATTGTAGTCCAAGAACGCTGGAGTGTTTTGAAAATTTGCAAGGTGATCAATCTTTCACAGAGAAGAGCGATTAGCAGCAAACAAATCTTTCTCTCATAAAGGTTTGATCACTACAGTAAATGAATCTGAACCTGAACCTCCATTTCCCTGCATTCCAGGTCACACATGGAGACTTGACTCGTCTCTTTCCCTTAGACATATCACTTTGATATCAGCAAAGCTGATAACACATGATCATCTTCACATGGCTTCTAACATGCAAATAGGACTTAAGTCTAGGGTGGAGGAGGGATTGTCCATGGAAACACAATTGTGGGCTATCTGCTAGTTCCCTTTGGGAAAATCGGGTGGTTTATAAGTGTAATAAATAAATAAATAAATAAATAAATAAATAAATAAATACCAGATGTAGCGGGCAGACTCACCCCTAAATACAGTATGTATTGCTTAGGAGGATGTATTTGCATATCCAGTATAAGAGCTTGTGGGCGGAGCCAGCATGTATATATGCTTTTGTATGTGCCTGCTGTGGTTAGCCAGGAATATGTAGAGATAAGGGATGATGAATGTAAAGTTATAGATAGATAGAGAACTGATGAGTGTATTGATAGGAACCCAACAGGGTATAATGTTATTGCTGAATGTACAGTGGTACCTCTACTTACAAGTTTAATCCGTTCTGAATGCATGCTTGTAAGTCGAACAACTCATAAGTAGAGCAGGCGTATCTAAAAAATCAAAAATAAATAAATAAATTGAAAAAATAAAAATAATTGTAAGTAGAGCAGACCGCACCTAAAATTTGTAAGGCAGCAGTTAAAACGCCAACTGATTCCCGCTCTTAAGTCGAATTGCTCGTAAGTAGAGCCGCTCGTAAGTAGAGGCACCACTCTACTTAATTTTATTGTTCAAATAAACTACTCTTATTTATTCTTTGAACAAGAACCTAATGTGTGAGACACTCTGATTTCAGTAAGATGCTCAGGTCAAACAGGGATAACTTTAAAAAGGGGGCAGCATAAACACCCCAGCTTGCGACGTTTTGCTTGGAATCCACTTGAAAAATCCATCAGACATCAGCAAGCTATAAAACTTCACAAAGTTAAGATTTATATCCTGGCCCCAAAATAAAATCTTGTTGCTTTTTTCCCAGACCAAGAAGCTATTTTGCAAAGGCAGGATTTGCCTCTTTCAGCCCAAGGGCAGATGTGCTCAATTTCAGATATATTCTTGAGGCATTTTGAATTGTGATTGTCCACACAGCTAGAGCCCAAAGGAGGGACAGAAAATAACAGGATGTTTTAGCTTCAAAATTTTTGTCCCTAGTAGCTAAACCGTAAGAAAGACATGGGAAAGAACATGGTACAGTATCTGGAAAACCACTAGGCCAGTGATGGTGAACCTTTTAGAGACCGAATGCCCAAACTGCAATTCAAAACCCACTAGTTTTTTGCAAAGTGCCAATACAAGTAATTGAACCTGTATACAGGTGGCTATGAAGGGCCGATGTCGAGTGCCCACAGAAAGGGCTCCGAGTGCCACCTTTGGCATCCATGCCATAGGTTCGCCATCACTGAGCTAGGCATTAGTGGCATAAGGACACAGTATTGGGTAGATTTTTGAAAATGATCTTAGCAAAAGTGAGAAAAATTTGTAACACAGTTTAAATAGGGGCGAGGAAGAGGTTTTGGGGGGCCAGGCAGGAATAGTAGAGGGAAAGTGTAAGAAGATCAGATGAGAACAAGTCCGACAATTGTTGCAGTACAGCACTGGCCCAAGCAGAACTTGGCTCCCTCTGCAAAGAGAGGAAGTGTTCAGAATTTATGCTACATGCTCCACATTCCAATACAGCTGTTTAGAGGAATGTACCTGTTGGTACATGATAACAAATGCCGGCAGGAGATTCACAGGAAATGTTTGGAGTTTTTGTACTTGTCCATTTGTTTGACTTCAGGTTTTTGATTTGTTTACAAAAAAAATAATCTTTGTCCACCTTTTTCTTCCTCCAAAGCAGAATTAATCAGGAGAAGCATGTCTGTTTGTCATGCCAAATTTCCATCTCTTTGCACCCAAATCGATGTGGAGCAAAATTTCCAAAAGATGTTGTGTTGGATCTGATGCAGACTAATTTAGGAGGGCTGAAAATGGCATGAAAATAGTATTGCCATGTCTGTTTACACACTTATAATCCTATAATTGTCCCTGCAAGTAAATTCAAATTCCCACAAAGGTTTTCTGGTTTGAGTTGGCAGTAAGACAAGTATGTGTGTAGCACATTTTCCTCTATTACATTACTTTTGAATTTCAAAAAAAGACCCCAAAACAAGAGTCCTATTGTATTTGTATCTGGCCTTCAAAATATTACTTCTTACTGCCCAATGTAAGAATAACTGGAATTGTCTGGTAGCTTCAATTTTGCAAGGTCAATAAACAATCAGATGTCTTTCATTATTAAGAAGCAGAAATGTATCTTTAAATGCATATTTTATAAGAAAAGTAAAATTTAGAGCATTCTTGATCAGATCCAGATTTAGCCATATTTACAGAGGATTACTGAAAGCTTTGGAAACTTACATTAATTTATTACAATTAACTTAAGTCCCATTTCATTAAACAGTGATGTTTCAATACAACTAGATGTATTGTAGTGATGTTTCAATACAAGTTGATCATTATTTACAGCTCTGGATCCAATCTAAACAGTTTTCTACAAATTTGGGGAGAAACCAATAAAGCTGTAAACTGCATAATCAATATCTTTGTTGTTTGAAATAAACATTACTTAAACTCATAAAAACAAAAACTGTCTACAACATATTCTGTGCTTTCTTTTGCTTCATGCACAACTGTTTGGAAATGAAAGTCTTGAATGTGCTGAAATATAGATGTACAGACCAATTCTGACACGTCTTCTTATAAATAAGTGATTATTGATTCTATTGTTTGTTAGAACTTGAATAGAATATTGAATCAATGAGACTTTGCTAAGTCAACAATAGGTAAGTCCTATTGATTTTTTTGGGTATTGTATATTATATTTGGGACTGCCAACTGGATTCAGCCCATTGACTTCAATGGACCTACTATAAGGCTAGGTCAGGATTCCAGTTCTACCTGAAGAAGAAAAGTCGACTGACATTAAAGAACCATGTTGTAAATCAAGATTGTGATATGTTTAGTGCAATCTTAAACTTTTAAGGCCCCATAAGCAAGTCTCCATAAATGTGATGACCTGGTAGGCATAGTTAGGATTCGAGTCACTGACTGGAAAGCAGTTCTAAACAACTATCTTAGCAAAACTAAAATTTTGTACGTACAGCACCTATCACAAATTACACTGGAAACTCCTCCCTGTATCAAAAGAGGGCTGCATGTGACATGGACAGTAAGCAGCTGCTTGTGAAGAATATTCAATACTTCTTGTGGAACTAGTTGTGTTAGTTTTTTAGATGCACCTATTATATTCCTATCGGTGTAATAAATGTCCTACTATACATCTAATAATTGACTTAGGGCAGGCAGTGATCAGCACCAGTTTCAGTGCCTCTTCTGTGACAGATGCCAGGAGTTGAAGCCATTTATGAGCCTGTTTATTCAAAATACTTTTTAGGATTTTGCAAATACTGTATCATAGAACCAAATAGAGGAGCAATCATATTTAATTTCAAATTTCAGACTGTGGACATAATTTTGTAGCTCGTAAAGCTTTATATTTGCCTCAAATATCTTTGTTCCATATATTTACAGAGAAATAATGATATGGATCTGTTATGTCAAAAGCAAATATGTTTGTGGCATCTTGAAGTGAATACCAAGCCACACAACATTAGCAGTCCATTCATCTGGTCACTTTCCAGGTTATTCTGTGCTAACATCTACCAATGATTGCTCTTCAATCTTATAACAATTAGCAGCCACACGGCACAGGGGTTAAACTTCAGTATTACAATGAATACTCTGCTCACAACTTGAGTCCAACCCTGGGCTCAGGTAGCCGTCTTGAGGTTGAGTCATGTTTCCATCCTTTTGAGTTTGGTAAATTGAGTACCCAGCTTGCTATTGGTGATGTTAGGCAGTGTTCAGCTTGCATAATTACAGTACATTGTAAGCCACCCAAAGAGTGTTTTAAGTACAATGAGGCGGTATAAAAGCGTCACATTTTTCCTTCTCACAATAATTACATGCTGTCAGGTTGACTGTGACTCATGGCAATCCTCTCCGGGTTTTCAAGAAAGTATTCAGAAGTGGTTTGCCAGTCTGTTCCTTCCGTTGGCAGGGACAATGCAACTGGAATGAACAGAGTGGGGCATGGCATGCGAATTAACCTCACAACCACACCTGCTCCGCTGGATCTCGGCTGGGTTTTCGAACCCAAGGGTGAAATTCTGTCTCCCAGAGAATGGACAAGAGCACATTCCAAAGTGGGCTGAGAAAAAGCAAAGTGGGTGTAGTCAAAGACATGATACTTATGCATTTTAAATAGTAATATAATAAAAACCACAGTTAAAATAGGCCCCCAATGTACAATTAAAAAGATGTCTGAATAACAGCTTGACTTGTAGATCAGACTCCTAGAAATGGAGGATCTCTGAACCAAAAGTGGTGCAGAGGCGTAGCTAGAGTTTAAACTGCCTGGGGACAAAATCAATTTTTGTGCCCTCTTCCCCCCTCCTGCAACCATGTCTCACCCACCCAACATGGCCCCTGCAGTCTTGCTTGCTTGCTCGCTTTCCAGGGGCCAAGGACATGCAACAGGATCCCCGGTGGGATGGGCGCTGCCTTCACTCTGCCTGCAATGCTGGGCGGGCAGGCAGATGGGTAGAGGAGGAGTGCCCCGGCTGCCACGCCTGCGGATGCCCCAGGCACCGAGGGACAGCCCGCCGAGGCCACCCGCAGGCAGCGATCGCCACGCCTCTCTCTGACAAAATCAGGCACTGGGTCCAGTCTGACGGCGCACGCTGCTGCCAGCCCCCGAGAAGCCCCAGACCCACACCTGCTTGCCTGCGTCCCCCTCCCCGCAACCCCCAGCTGAGAGGCAGGCTCCCACCGGATAGCACCTCACTAAGGATCGCTAAGCCTTAGCCTGGGGAAAGGAGGACTGCTAGCTGGAGGGCACACGGCTTCCTCCTCCTCCTCCCCCCTCCACGAGCCCCCAGATTGCTACGCCTGGGACAGATGTAGCCTTCCGCCCCCGCCCCCAGATACACCCTAGTACCATGTATGTTGGACTACTGAAATATAAATCAGCTCTTATGCTTTTTTGCCACCTTAACTTTCTAACAGAAAGAAGAACGGAAACAATAAGCACCTTACTCACAACACAAAGTAAATCATCTCATAAAAAATATTGGAGGGGGTGGTGCTGTTACTTTTCAATAACAAACTCAGGGGTTAAAAAAGATTTTGGGTCTCTAGTTCCCAGTCAAGTTTCCAATTCTGCTCATTACTAGCCTTCCAGTTTACTTTCATGCACACACTTTTTTTTTAAAGTGTAACTCTTCAAGTTACCTGCATGTAGGTCGAAAGTGCTGCCATTAAGGGAGGCCGTTTTCTGCAGTGGGAGGGATGGTGGGTATGGCTAATTTGCCACCTGTCACTCTTCCTACTCTAGGAACTATTTTGAAGAGAAAGCAACTCAGCGATTGTCGCTCTTCAGCAAAGACAAGAGAGGAAGAGGGTGAAAAAGCAGATGTGGAACGGTCCATAAGCATCAACATCATCGGCCCTAAAAGGAGGGAAAGGACCTAGCTGGGACTTCAAATTTCAACAATAACAACCACACTTGTGCCTCAATGGGGTGTTCATTGCCATGGAAGACCACCCCCATCCTCTGCTTCTTCTGTTCCCCTTGTTGCTGGGCAGGAATCTTCTCTAATAATGGTGCCTTCTTTTGGGACTTGGGAGCGGAGTGGCCTTAGTCGCAGTTGCCCGGATGGTAGAGGAACACCTCTCCCTTATACAGGACAGAGAGTAAATTGGAGGTCCTTTGTGCATATTCACACACGCAACCAGGTGGAACCATGCATTGGAGGGCAGCAGCTGGCTTCTTGCCTCATGCATTGGGAGTGCTCTGGTTATGCCTGTTTGCATGAATACATATAACCGGCAATCAACATGAGTACAATGAAACAAACAATGGACAATTAAGGATGACTGTTTCCTCCGACCTTGCATGCAGTTCTCTGTAAACGCACCCTGCTTGTCACCAAGCTGGCATGCTCTTCATTGCCAGGTGGGGCTAGAAGAATGAGATAAGTGTCCACATCTGTATAAGGGAGCTGTGCTGGCCTAATCCAGCTGGTGTGCCAAAGATCCCTTACCAATGTTGGGAAGGAAGGAAGGAAAGAAGGAAGGAACCTGAAATATGAGGAGGTAATACAGTGATACCTCTACTTAAGAGTTGTTTGACTTAAGAGCATGCATTAAGAGCAAAAACAATGGATTAAATGTCTTACAAATTTTAGATATGGTCTGTCCACTACAATTTTTTATTTTTTTATGATTTTAAAATGTTTTTTATTTTTTGAAACTCTACTTAAGAGTTGTTTGACTGAAAAGTAATGTAAAAATTGGCTCAATCCCATCCACTGTACCAGAATCAAGAAAACTGTTAATACTGCTGCTGTAAGTATTGGTTAGCTCATTGATGCAAAATGATTGTGTCAGCATCAGTACTCCTTTGCAGATGTTTCAAGCAAGAGTAGCTGTGCCGTTCTATTGCAGAACAGGCCAGAGAGGGAAAGGAGAGAGCTCTTGCCTAGACTTCAGCCTGCTTTCCGTGATGAAACTGGCTGCAGCTGATGCAACAAAAGGAGTGTGCCAGAGTGACCCCAGGGCCCCCAGTGCATTGCCATTCCAGTTTGGGACTGGCTGCAATGTTTTTGCAGGTGGTCTGTGTGGCGAAAAGAGTAAAATAAGTATGAATATTCATGACTCTGTTTTGAATAGCCAATCAGCAAGCTGGTGGGAGTCATTAAGAATGTTATATATTGGAACCTAATGGGTGATGGGTAGTTCAGTTTGTGTTAGAGCTGAGAGGAGGTCAATTTAGTTCAGTTAAGAGAGCTGAGAGTCAATTTAGACTGTCAGTTGGTCAGGTGGGAGATCCTGAGACTGAAAAGGGCCTGGTTTATAAAGGAATAATAATAATAATAATAATAATAATAATAATAATAATAATAATAATAATAATAATAATAATAATAATAATAATAATAATAATTTATTGTCATTGTGTGTATATACACATTATTATAAGATTTCATGTATGCAATACAATAACATCGGCTAAAGCTATCATAATACTGATCATCTAATTGTAAACTAATAAACATTTCATGTTTTGTTTTAAAACTATATAACCTGGTGTGACTCTCTCTCAAATGCATACAAGTGTCCAGTTAATCTGGTGGTGGCAGCGAGTGAAAACCCACTGTGTGCAAGGGGCACGTCACAGTCTGTGCCTAGAACTGGGGGGCGGGGAGGCTCCCTGGACTGGGGAGCCACTCATAGGCTTTCTTCCACTCATCTGATGTTTTGTGGCCACTGTCGCTTGCCTCCCTTAGTAGTCCACCTCTCCCTTTTTTATCCCCTTTGGCAAACCTTCTAGCACACCCCCTGCCCCCTCCCTCTCAGGTTCATCAGTATCCCCACAGGTTGGACCTCAGACCCCATGGGCACAGGGGCGGCACTGTCTCTTTCTGGTCCTACCATGTGGAACTTCCCAGGGTGCGGCTTTCCAACTCGAGCCACGTTCCTTGTGTCAAGTTTTGCCAGCTCCCCCAAAGGACCGGCTTTCTTAGGACATGGAGACGTTGTGGAAGTCGGTTCAAATCCCACACCGTCAGCCACCTGCTTACACCCTGCCCTAGTTTTCTCCATTCCAATCGAAGAGCATATCTACACCACCCACAGTTACAGCAGCTTGGTAACATCTGAATGATCATGGTTGTGTCCTAAGAAGTCCTGGGATTTGTAGGTTAAAATTTTCCCATACCGAAGTCTTGTGCCCTCCCATGACCTACAGAAGAGAACGTGAATCAGTTCACTAAGCTACCGATTCAAGGATTCCACAGCCTAGTGCCATAAAGAGATACTGAGTTGATAAGACTGTGTAGTGTCGGTGCACTTTCCTTTGTCTCTTAGGTCGAGCAAGCAGATGTCACTTATTCTGGTTATCAGCTGGCCTTCCCCGAAGAGACAATGAAAATCTTGGTGGATTCAGGAAACAGAAGAAATGGTTTTGGGATGCTGTACATTGTTGTGGTAAGTGTTTTACACACACACATACATACATACAACTCAAAACGAGTGCCTGACCATACAAACCCCTTTATAAACAAAATGGCAATCATGTTTCTTTCTAAGAAAATAAGGCCAAACCTACACAAATAGTGAAGTGATCTGGAAGCAGGTTGCTTTCATCTGTGGAAATCCCATTTAAACAGAGTACAGGTGTTGCAAGCAGGTTTGTGCCTGTTTACAGTTTTGCTGTGGATTGTACATACATATACATGTATCTACATATACAGTGGTATCTACATATACAGTGGTACCTTGTATAAAGGAATTAATTCGTTATATACATATATATGGTATCTACATATACAGTGGTACCTTGTATAAATGAATTAATTTGTTATATACATATATGTCACCTTGCCTATTTAATTTATATGCAGAGTACATCATAAGAAAGTCCGGTCTGGATGAATCACAAGCCGGAATTAAGATTGCCGGAAGAAATATCAACAACCTCAGATACGCAGATGATACTACTCTAATAGCAGAGTGAGGAAGAATTAAAGAAGCTGTTAATGAGGGTGAAAGAGGAGAGTGAAAAAAATGGGCTGAAGCTCAACATCAAAAAAACTAAGATCATGGCCACCGGTCCCATCACCTCCTGGCAAATAGAAGGGGAAGAAATGGAGGCAATGACAGAGTTTATTTTCTTGGGCTCCTTGATCACTGCAGATGGCGACTGCAGCAACGAAATAAAAAGACGCCTGCTTCTTGGGAGGAAAGCAATGGCAAACCTAGATAGCATCCTAAAGAGCAGAGACATCACTTTTCCAACTAAGGTCAGGATGGTTAAAGCTATGGGTTTTCCAGTAGTGATGTATGGAAGTGAGAGCTGGACTATAAAGAAGGCTGATGACCGCAGAATCGATGCTTTTGAGCTGTGGTGCTGGAGGAGAGTCTTGAGAGTCCCCTGGACTGCAAGGAGATCAAACCTATCCATCCTGAAAGAAATCAACCCCGAATGTTCACTGGAAGGACAGATTTTGAAGCTGAGGCTCCAGTACTTTGGCCACCTCATGAGAAGAGAGGACTCCCTGGAAAAGTCCCTGATGCTGGGAAAAATCGAAGGCAAAAGGAAAAGAGGACGACAGAGAATGAGATGGTTGGACGGTGTCATCGATGCAACCAAAATGAATTTGACAAAACTCCGGGAGGCAGTGGAGGATAGGAAGGCCTGGTGAGCTCTGGTCCATGGGGTCACGAAGAGTTGGACACGACTGAACGACTGAACAACAACAACATACATATATACGGTATATCCATATACAGTGATACCTTGTATAAAGGAATTAATTTGTTCCAAATGAAATTCTGCTAAGCAAATTTTCCTTTATACAAATTTCCCATAGGAATGCATTAAAATCAGAGTAATACCTAATCGCGACCATTTTTATGTTGTACGGATTCACCCTGTAGGTAATTCTGTTAAGCAAATTTCCCCTATCTCCGGATTTTTTTATGTTGTACAGATTTTATATTATACAAACCATTTGTTATATGAGTGTCCATTGTATATATATTCTCTTGCATTTGGGCACAGGAGCCTGGTGGCATTTTAGCACTCAAAACCCCAACATGTTCATGCAAACAAAGGATTTCTACTGTATTCTAGAATAATTTTTCCCTAGCTTTTCTGCCTTTGACTGTTTACTACCTGCATAAACAGAATTTGTAAACCTACTAAATTTCTGTTGAAAGTACCAGTTGCACCTCTGCTTAAACTGAAACGATGCATGTCTTTGCATGGGGGAGGGTGGAGAAAAGGACCCCTCAGGTTTCCTAGACCCATGGTTCCCAGCCTTGGGTAATGTAGGTGTTCTTGGGCTGCACTCCCAGAAACCCTGGCCAGCATAGCTAGTGGTGAAGGCTCCTGGGTGTTGCAGTCCAACCCCACCTGTGCTATCCAAGGTTGGAAACCATGGCTCTAGTAGACCATTCTTTGTCTGCTCTGGCCTATGCTCACTTTCTATCAACCTTAATTGCTATTCCTTGGGCTGCCCATGTGACTTTCTTCCTTCACACACCCACATAACCACTTCTCTTGCCCCTCTATGAAGGGACAAGAGGATCTTCCCTCTGTTGTCTACAGATAAAAAGGGTGGCCCATGGCATACAGATTAGCTAGCTAGAACTAGGGCTTACATGTTTGTTCTTCCCTCAAGGGCTCTTCTCTCATAAACACAAGTTTCCTTAGGCTGGAACTATAGATTTGTACAATCCACAGCAAAACTGTAAACAGGCACAAACCTGCTTGCAACACCCGTACTCTGTTTAAATGGGATTTCCACAGATGAAAGCAACCTGCTTCCAGATCACTTCACTATCTGTGTAGGTTTGGCCTTATTTTCCTAGAAAGAAACATGAATGCCATTTTGTTTATAAAGGGGTGTGTATGCTCAGGCACTCATTTTGAGTTGCAAAAGGTTGAACTCAGAGTCAGCTCTGTTACTATGCTACTGCTTCCTTACTCTCCAACCGTTTTTAAACCTGTATTCCTGTGCATAGTTACCTGGGAGTAACGGCCAATTCACACAACCTCTAAAATCTGCTGCAAAACACTTGCAGATCTGGAGCACAAAATTATTTTCCCACCAGCAGCAGACTTTTTAAAAAATCAAGTATGGCCACGCCCACATAAGCGTGCCCCAGCACACTTTACAAATACCTGGTCTCCGGAGGTAAAAAATGTTCCGATGCAGATTGTAAAGTTGTGAATGCCTGGCTGTCCTCCGCCTTCTGTTTTTGTTGTCCCCCGCCATTTAACAGACTGGAATCCTTAATGGGGCTGCTGCGATGGCAGGCGGAGGTGAGCCTGCATTTTTTCTCCCATTTTTTTCTCCCTCCCCTCTCCGCAGACAGAAGCAATGGAATCAGAGTGCGGAAGGGTGGGAACAGAGGAAGCAGAACAAAACCTACATGATCTCTGGCTGGGGATTCCGAATTTAAGTTGCCAGCGGATTTAGGGGTCGTGTGAAAGCAGCCTAAGTGGCACTGGAACTACATGGAAAGACATATATGGTAGTACCTTGGTTTAAGAGTAACCTGGCTTAAGCATCAATATTGATAAATCTAAGATTTTGATATTTTCAAAATCCTGGAAACCCACCTCTTAGAAAAATTAATGGAAAGCCAATTGAAGAAGTAAAATCTTTTTGATGTTTAGGCTTATTGTTTCACTATAAATTAACCGTAAGGTGGCAATCTCCTCGTCTATGAACCAACTTTCTGCATTAGCTCATTTTCATTTCCACAGTGGTAATCAATATGTTCTTGCTGCACTCCAGGTTTTTCAGGATAAAATCATTAATCAACTTTTTATGGGGCCCCTGTATGGATTGCAGCAGTTAATAATGAAATAGATCGTGTAGCTGCCTCCTTTTTTACACAAGATCCTAGGTGTCCTGAATGTGACCAGACTTGCAACATTATTAAGTGAACTTGATTTTCATTTTCCAACTACCCTTGCTTGGCTATCTACTATTAAATTCTGGCTTCACTTACACTTTCAAACACCCCCCCCAAACTCTCTTGACTAATCTATTAAGAGATTCTTACACTGCCGCCGCTTGGAGCTCCCTTATTAGCTCCAAAATTATCTCAATTGGTATTAACCTGGATTCTCCAACTAATTGTGGAGAAATTCAACTTTATTATATCGTTCGTCAAAGAATCCTTGATATGGAGCTTCAAACTCTGGCAGTTGATTCAAACTCAGTTTCCTCTCCCTGCATATATGGGCTACCCCCTCTTTCTGTATCTGGCACCAACTATTTTTCCAACCTTACCAATCCATTATGGCGCAGGGCATTCATGTTAACCAGATTCAACATATTTCCCTCTGTGGTTTATCTGGCAGGTTTCACAGTATTCTCTTTGAGAATCGACTGTGTAAACTTTGTTTAGTTAACCAGATTCAATCGTATGCATTCTTCTCTACTGCCCAAAATTCAACCAGCCCTGCCAACTACTATTAAATTCTGTTATTTCTAACTTCTCAGGTCCCCCTGAGAGCCTAACCTGGCTTCTGTTAGCTACATACTCAGTCAACCTGAGCTGATGGAGCCTGTAACTAAATACCTAGCTATTGTGATGTGTAAGGATGACTCCTTACAAATAACCTTGGTGTAATTTGGTTGTACTTATTTTATAGTATCAGGACTTTATATGTTTAGCTTAATGGCAATAAAAGTTTTGAATGATAGATTGAACTTGGTTTACGAGCATTCTGCAAGACAAGCAAACATTTCTTCAATATTTTGTCTTGATCAACAAGCAATGTCTTGATATACAAGCACTGGTGCAGGTAACATGATTACAAGTGAGCCAGTGGTTTTATCTCTCCCTCCCTCCCTCTGTTGGATTGTGGAGGATTGTCTGGAACATTCCATGTCCGGCAGCCTCTAAAGTAGAGGGAGGAGAGAGGAACAAAGGTCTCCCATGGGATGTCAGGAGCATTTTCAAAGGAGAGTGCAGGTTAGGGTTTTATTTTTCTTTATATTTATATTTATATTTAATTTGTTTTCAACATCCTTTCTTATTTTTTTCAAACTATTTCCAGTCATGGGACAGCTAGTCAAGTGTGTATAGGACTACAAATGGCACTTTATTATTGTCACATTAAAAACACAGAGTAAAATCCATTTATTAGCGCCAAGCAGAGCAGATTCCACAGCCAGGTACCTAAACTATGGTGGACATTGACTTCTAGCCAACTTGTTTTGTGAATTTGGGCATTTTGTGTGCACAGTATGTGGTCTGTGGGACCCCAGAACAAATCATCTGAGTTTCCATTATTTCTTATGGGGAAATTTGCTCTGATATGGGAGTGTTTTGGTTTACAAGCATGTTTCCAGAATGGATTATGCTCCTAATCCAAGGTATTACCAAGGTATTACTGTACTGCAGTGTTGGTGAACCTATGGCATGGGTGCCAAAGGCGGCACTTGGAGCCCACCTGTATTCAGGTTAAATTGCTGTATAGGCACTTTGTGAAAAATTAGTGGGTTTTGAATTGCAATTTGGGCACTCGGTCTCTAAAAGGTTCGCCATCACTGCTGTACTGTATGTCATTGGGACTTCAACAGAAATGTACCTATATGACTGTAGTGTGTAAGTGCTCTCTGTAGCCAAGTGTGCAGGCTTTGGGTAGTACAAGGAAAAGTGAGAGGAAATGGAAGTCCGTCTGTTTTCTGAGCATTATAGCCCTGATGACAGGACAACTGGCCTGCTTCTTTTTATAAACCAAATAAAGAAATAGTCTCCATAGTATTTTCAGTCAGACATTAAATTTAGATTCTAATAAGAAACATCTGTGCTGCACTATAAAAATGTGGGGTCTTTACTTTGCTAAACCTCTAAGGGAGATATTTTTAAGGATACAGAAATAAATTACATTTCTTGTCTCTGGTGCTTATTTTAAATAAGCCTAGTTTTTGAGAGAAGGGGCCTTCTCAAGGGCAATGACACAATGAGAGATACCAGTGACTCATATTCATTGGGAAACATCAGACTTTCGTGTAGGAAATACAAGCACAAGTTATAGTGAAAAATAGTACAGTGGTACCCCGACTTAAGAGCAGCTCGATTTAAGAGCAATTCGACTTGGAAAACTGTTGGCATTTCAACTGCCACCTTACAAATTTTAGATGTGGTCTGCTCGACTTACACATATTTTATTTCATTTTTTTATTGTTTGACTTATTTTTTCAATTTTTTAGATAGGTACCCCGACTTAAGAGTAGTTCGACTTAAGAGCATGCATTCGGAATGGATTAAATTCATAAGTTGAGATACCACTGTACATGGATTTATCACAGTTATTTATTGGCAGTTTTGGAGCTTGCACTGGGAGCCTCAAGCCTAATACTGATTATGTATTGTCAAGCAGTCAGAATCCTATCATACTAGATGGTCGTCTCACCTTTTTGAGCTATGGAATGCTTGAACAAATATGAGAAGGTGGTTTGGGAATGGATGGAGATGAACCAGCTGAGCCTAAGCAAGGCAGAGATGATATAGGAAAGGAAGCCAACTGTTCCGGCTTTAGAGATATGCATTCTTTTGGAGGAAACTGGATTCCCCCAGAGGATAAGATTTGCAGTTTGGGGGACATTCCAGACTTGGCACCAACTGTAGCAAGCCCAGATGGCAGTGCCAGTGGCAACAGCCAGGAATCTCAGGAGTAGCAATTTCATTCTAGGGTGCCAGCTGTGACCTTGAAAAAAATAAAGCTAGCCTTGACAATCCATACACTATTTACATCCTCACCAGACTACTATAAAGCACTCTAAGGGAACTTTAGGTGGCTTTATTATAAATAAAAATTGGCACACTGTGAGCAGGTTTCCTCTTAACACACAACAGCCCTTCTGTATCATTCCCCCAAAGTGGTGGAGACTCTTTCTGATGCATAAATGATTTATTAACCAGTAGTGAAGTGTCATGAACAATGTCAGTGGGTCCAAGGAGACAGGGCCTGACACACCCAACTGTGGCTGTTGGGTGTCAGAAAAATGTTCCTTATCTGGGATGTTTCCCAAACCGCTCCTGATTTGGTGGTTTTCTCCTTCAAGACTGGGGCTTATAGTCCAACACAATGGACATTGCGCCGACTCTCTGGCATGGGCCATGGGCCAGCTGGTTGGGGCCAGATACTCTTCCTCCTCTTCCATTGATCTCCCTTCTTGAGATACACATAAACCAGGGGTCCTCAACCTAAGGCCCCGGGGCCGGATGAGGCCCCCCAAGGTCCTGAATCCGGCCCCTGGGACCAATTGCAACCCCCCCACCTACCCCATGTTTTGTGAGCAAGCCAGCCTCCACAGCTGCTTTTGGACTGTGATCCGGCCCCCAGTGGTGTCTGAGTGGTGGTGGACCAGCCCGCTGTTTGAAAACTTTGAGGACCCCTGACATAAACGGTTCCTTCTATGGAATTATCTCCCTCCAACTGGATTGTAATCCCCTCTTGCCCACTTTTTTTTGTTTGGGTCCTGCTCTCTCTCTCTCTCTCTCTCTCTCTCTCTCTCTCTCTCTCTCTTGTCTGGCTGGTACCTTTGTCTCCTCTCTATCTCTTCTAATGGCAAATTCATTTTAACTCTTCCCTGCATCCAGGAATCTTCCATTTCTAACCATTCCCGTCCTATCCGTCTATCTTCTTTACGTTCTTCCGGCCTCTTTTTCTCCTCATTTTGTTCTATCCCTTCTCCCCAATCAGCATTTCCTTTTATCCCCTCCTCTTGTCTGTCACTAGAAACTCTTCCATTACTGACTGACTAGTCCCAGCTGTTATTTTCCTGTGCTTCTCCTCTCTTTCTTTCTCACCTTCTGGTTCGTAGACCTCTAATTGGGTCATTGCTGGCAATAGGGCATAGGCAGTTTCATAGCCTCCTGTCAGATTGGTGGGCACTAAGGACAGGAACATCTCAGTACTGCCCTCTATCTTTTAGGACTCCTTGCCAAGGGATGCATCTTCCATTGAATTCAAAATGGCTGCGATACACTGTTAGTCTCAAATAGCTCTTGAGTGATAGATGTCTGTACATTGTTCTATTGTTATTTCACTTATGAGGCTTTGGAATACTGGTTAAATTTGGAACCAACTCCTTCAAGAAATTCAATTGGCCTCCTCATTTCAGACCTTTAAGCCTTTCTCGATTTCTCAGTTATCAATTAACAACGCTGAAAATCTCTTCTTTGCTGTTGCTCTGTGATTTTTCCTTACCGCTATAGTTATTTAGTTTGTTTTTTATTCATATTTTATTTCTTACTCTTAGAATTTTATCATTTCTACTATATTTGTTATCTGAGTTACAACCAGGAAAAAAAACTCAGACAAAATTGAGTTTCTCCGTGTTTGCTTCTCAAAAGGTGGGGAAACTCTACCAAATAAATCAGATACAAGTAGTAAAAAAAACAGAGCATGCTGTCTTCCAATGACCCTCAGTGTTAAGGGAGGCAAGACTGGGTTTCTCAATACGCCTTCCTGACTTTGCATGTAAGAACCCTCAGGTCCCATTTTGACTTGCAGGTTCTCAAAACGTTCTCTTGGTAGCCTGCTGGGGCATCTGCTGTTATCTCAGCAGTAGGCTAGTAGGTCATCTGGATGATTCTTTTCTCAGGCTGCAACTACACTGGCAAGCTGATTCGGAGCGATTTGGCATTTGGCTTGTTGTGGCTTGATTTGCAATCTGTTTTATGCTTCTGTTTAGATTAAAGATGATCTAGTGCTAAACTCAATACATAAACAAACAAACAAACACTTTTGGGCCACTAAGGAGAACGATTGGTGGGGCTGGTATTCCCGCTATCTAAAACATCATACCCAGCATAGTACGACACCAGAATAGCACCCATAGACACACCTCTGGTCCCTCTGGAGAACAACACAAGTGATCATAGGGGAAAGCCCATTCAAATAGTTCTGGTATGGAAAAGTAGAAACCTCCAGAAACAGAGAGATAAACTCCACATTAGAAGCAAAACAACCAGACTGATTTGAATTGTCCTTTGTATCATGCAGTAAAAAAGGGAAAATTTCTCCATTTTACAGCCATAGCAAATCCCACAGTATTTGACTGTGTAGTTGCAGCCTGAGTAAAGTCACTCTCCAGGTGGTCTATTGCGCCAATGTGTTTAGTGGGCATGCATTCATCTTCATGCATGACAATGTGAATGCAGCTTTTGTTGTCTTCCATCACCTGGATCGGTATCTCTTCGTTTAATCCAAAATCCTTTAGTAGATTCTCAGGTTATATTACTTCTCTGTATACTCTGGCTCTGTGGGAAAACACAGCTACAAGATCCTTATTACTAACTCATGAGATGGGTTCATTATGGTACATAAACCGGCACCCACAGATGGACGGTCTTCAGCCCAGTTTGCCTCCGCGTGCCCCATAGGCTTTGAGTTGCTGCTGGCTGGCTTTTAAAATACCTAGCCACTCGTTCAGCAGCTGTCCAGTCATCCTGTGTTGGTGAACAATTTTACCTAGAAATTTCTGAACGTGCTGTTTATTTATTTATTTATTTATTTATTTATTTATTTATTTATTTATTTATTTATTTATTTCTATACAACGACCAATTTTCCCCAAAAGGGAACTCTAGGCAGTTTACATAAAGCACCATAATAAAGAACAACAAATAATAATAAAGATTTTTAAAAATGCAAGGCAACAAGACACAAGAGAGTCACTCTCTTCTTTGCCTTTCTAAAAGCCTGTTGATACAGGTGTTGCGACAGATGTTGTATTCCCTAATGTCTGTACTTCTACTTCTTTGCTAAGATGATGTGCCATCTCCTTGTGTTCTTGATCTCTTTGAGTTGCAATAAGTAGGCCACCAGTGTAAGGCAAGAATAAAGGTCAGGTGTCCATTTCTGCTTATGTTATACAAGCGCTCGTCTGCCTCACCTGGCTCGAAGCCTTGCTGCAGCAGCATCTTGCAGTTTCTCATTCCAGGCCTGATCAGCTTCCTTCAGCTTCTACAGGCCTTTCTTTAATTTACACACAAAAAACAATATATTTCTGGTTAATGAGACTTGCTAACACCTCCAAGCAAAGTTAGTCTGCAATCTCTCCATGTAGGAGTGCAAACACCTAGGACAGGTGCTTGATTTGCATTTGTTTGGAGACCACCACACTCAGGAGCATTCTTTTAGAGCTATGCTTAACAACAGGAGCCAAGGTTTGATGCAATTCTTCATCATGTTTGCAGAGAAGTCCCTGTTGCATTGTAGTGCTCCACTTCAACATGTGCTCCCTGCTTCATCTTAAAGACCCACTTGCACCCCACAACATTTTTGCCTGGTGGTAGGTCGCTCAGGGTCCATGTCTTATTAATGTGTAGTGCCTTTGTCTCTCCCTTTGTAGCTTCTCTCCGACTGGCAGCTTCAGTTACTGGCGTTTCCCAGGTCACTGGCTCGTACATTAGTAATGACTTTGTGACATGTGTTAGGCAGGGAAATAGCACACCTCTGTTCTGCTGGAATGAGTTTCACATGGGTAACTTTGGAATTTGTTGTGGCATTGGTATGTTGCTATGTACATGGTCAGTATACTTCATGCTTCAGCTTTTTCGGTGAAAGCAATTGACTCTCAAGTAGTACACACATGAGGTTTTGCAGAGTACTGACACCTTTTGTTGATACTATTACATCAACTGTCCCACCTGTCTCTGAAGATTCTCAGTCATCCAAGTGAGTTTATCTGGAAGTTGAATAGTGGCAACTGGACTTCTTTTTCGTGAGAGATTGAAACGTTTCGCTGCTCATCCAAACAGCAGCTGTTTGGACGAGCAGCGAAATGTTTCAATCTCTCAAGAAAAAGAAGACCAGTTGCTATGACTCAACTTCCAGATATCCCACCTGTCAGGTTTATTAGACCCATATGGACCACAACCATATATTCCTACTACAGTGGTACCTCAACTTACGAATTTAATTCGTTCCAAATGCATGCTCTTAAGTCGAACTACTCTTACGTCGGGGTACCTATCTAAAAATTGAAAAAATAAGATAAAAAATGAAAAAATGAAAAAAATATTTGTAAGTCGAGCAAACCATATCTAAAATTTGTAAGGTAGCAGTTAAAATGCCAACAGTTTTCCGTTCTTAAGTCGAATTGCTCTTAAGTCAGGGTACCACTGTATTTGAAAAGATTAAGATTAACATATGGGGGTGTGCCATTTGAATTTTTTGGACACTGGGTCCCAGAATGCTCCAATAATTGTTTTTTACATTGACTTGGCTCTTCCCAGAAGTCCTCGGGTTTCTTGAGAGGTGCAATCACATTGCCTATTAGACTCTATAGTATAGAGGGCAAAATAGGGCAGGAAACCTTGACACTCCATGATAGCATCAGGACACTTTCCTTTTCAAACAAAATGCAGTCTTCTCCTAAATTGATGTGTGTCTGCAGCTGTGAATCCATGGGCTAGAACTCCCAAAGTTCTGCCTGGAGAATTTTTAGAAATATCGGGGAGTTGAAGTCCAATAGATTTAAATGGCACATCCTAGTAAGAAGTCTCAAACCCAAAGTCAAATTAAATGTTTGCCAGACTCCTATAGAATTTGAGTAGTGTAACCTCCAAATTGTGCAACGACTATGTGTGTTCATTCTGGCTGACTGCCATATGCTTGAACCTCCCAGGTCATGCACTTGGTTCTGCACTTGGACACAAAAAACAGACAGTACACTGCAAAAACTGCTTGTGCATTTTCCTCTCACATCAATATTTTCCAATAGGAATCTTGCCATAGCTCCTCAGCAAACCCAACCAGGCTCTCCTGGTTTCAGCAACTAATGAGGGTTAGACCTGCTAAGTAATTGCATGACTACCAGTAAATACCAAGGATCTCCAGATAAGACTAGGATAGAATCCTGCCTGAAACCCTTGCATCTTGCCGAATCTTGCCGAATCTCTGCATCTTGCCTAATCTCTGCTATTTTTGTCCTTTTATTGCTGTTTTTAAATTGTTGCTTTTATCTTGCTGTAAACAGCCCAGAGTTCCGTTTTGGAAAATGGGCGGTATACAAATTAAACAAACAAATAAATAATAAATAAATAGTGGGTGCCAGTTGGAGCTGACAATAGTAGGCGAGATGGACCAAGACTCTCAGCATGAGGTAGCTTTCTATGTTCCTAACAATAAGAGTGCTTCATTAGCAGAGATGAGTTAGAATTTCAGTTCAGTTCATTTTTATTGGAGTCTACCAAAATTTACACATTTCTTCATATTTGTGAAAGAGGCGGGGGAAACCCTTTTAAATGATCCATGTGTGAGAAACAGAAACTAAAAAGTTCCTCAACCTCATCTATTGCATTTACAGGGATTAACTGGACCTACTGAATATGATCAGTCCAGATCAAACTTGATTGATGTCTTCATAATTTTGATCAAAAAGTTGGAGCAGATAAAAAGAATGTTGCAAGAAGTGGAACTGAGATTTCCCCCCATTCCTCCCCATTAAAAAGAGTAGCAGGAGACCGTCAAGTCAATTCTGACCAACTGCAGCAATGATCATTGTCATTGTCATCATCATCATCATCATTGACTCTTTTCAGGGTTTTATTGGTGGAGAGTATTCAGAAATGGTTTACCAGGCCTTTTTTCCCCGAGGGCACACAGGACTATGCAGTACAGGCCTATAGTGGTGAATCAGAATTAAATCAGCATGGCCATTCGAGTCGTAAAGCCCGAAAGAAAAAAAAAGCTGACTCATGTATTAAGAATGCTTGTGACTGGCAATAAAGAGAAATAAACAAAGTGATGGGAAATATTCCATACTAATACATTCATGGGAGGTGGAGGAGGACATTCAAGGCCCAGTTTTTCCAGCCCTTAGACAAAAGCTTCGGCATCTGTTATCAAAACAAACAGTACTGGCAGCGTTGACAACTAAAACAGACACAATAAAAAAGGCTTTGAATTCCAGAGGCTCCTATCTCATTTAGGCTTTCTTGCCCAGATGAAGACCTCAGAGTGCCTTCAGCTGTTCAGAGGGTTCTCCTGTATAAGCACCAGTTTGTTCCTACTTGTTCTGGAAGCTTCTTTACCATATAAGAAGAATAAAGAACAGGAGTTACCAATATATTTTCTTTGTAGGTGTTCCAGAGAACCTGGCCATATGGCATGGGATTCTGGGCTCGATAGACTTTTGGCTCCATCCAGTACATTGATTCTTATATTCTTGTGGTTTAAACTTTGATATGATCCAGAAACCACATGAATCTAGATTTGTTCTGAGTCTTCTGACTGCTAAAAGTATTTGGGAAGCACTTTCGGATTATGCTGCCAGTGCTGTTTGGTTGACAGGAGGCAAACTCCTCCTACTGAACCACATGATCACCAATTCCCCATCTATGATAATCTCTTATGTGTTTGGGGTTTCCTTTAAATTTGCCCCAAACAACAAGTGTGTTCTCATAGAGAGGGGTCATTTGTCTTATTTTCTTTGGAAGCTTCCCTTCTGTTGTAGTTTATTTTATGTACTTTAATGCCCTCAAGGTAATCTCTCTCTCTCTCTCTCTCTCTCTCTCTCTCTCCCTCCCTCCCTCCCTCCCTCCCTCCCCCTTCTCTCTGTGTGTATATATACAGTGGTACCTTGTATAAAGGAATTAATTCGTTCCAAATGAAATTATGTTAAGCAAATTTTCCTTTATACAAATTTCCCATAGGAATGCATTCAAAACAGAGTCATCCCATTTTTATGTTGTACGGATTCGCCCCATAGGCAATTATGTTAAGCAAATTTCCCCTATCTCTGGAATTTTCAATGTTGTACAGATTTTATGTTATACAAACCGTTTGCTATATATGCTGGACTCTTCAGTCTGCTGGACTCTCCTTCTGCCTCTTTCATTCTTCCATTCTTCCAGCTGCTACCCCTGAGGATTGTACTCACTCAACTGTTCTACCCAATGCTGCTGGCAGAGTTCCCACCCATCACAAGCTATCTGCTGCTCCAGTATGCCTGCCAATGCCGCCTGGGATATTTGCCTGCTCCCCAGTGCAATGTGTCCTCTGCTTCCCAAATGCTGCTGTCATTGCCTGATGTCATTCCCCTTCTTCAGGTTTCAATCAGTATGCCCATTACAGTCATCTCCTAATACCTTGGCACTGTTTGTCATTGGTATGTATCCTATGTACTTAGCACAGTCACTGGAAATGTGTCAGATGGCACAAGGAAATCTTGTAAAAATATTTTGCCTGCTTCTGTTTTTTTTTAAAGGGGAAAATAATTACGGCACAATATTCATATTGGCTATTATGGAGTTCTGGATATCTTGGAATTCCAAATTCTAAAAATTCAGAATTCTGAAACCAAAAGGCTGTAATTCCAGATCTGAATTCTATGTCTGAATTTTGGTGCTAATTCAAATATTTACATATTTTTCTGAATGAAAGCCATGCCTTTAGTAATTGGCTCAAAACATTGATTCAAGAGTAGAAAGAAGATTCTTTACTGGCTGGGATGTTTGGGGCATTTTCTTCTGTTGGTGTGAGTGCCTCCCCATCCCCACTACATAATTACTTTCTGCAGCTAAAATAAACACAGGCATCCACTTATGTCCTGAAACATTTAATTATGTTTACCTGTTACAACATTTCAGCATTTCTTATTTCAAGTGTGGCCCTGCCCAAAGGTGGTTTTGCAATACAGTTCTTCATTATCTTCCAATGTATTCAGAGTAAGTTATTCTTCAACTCAACAACCATGTCCTGCCCTACCAGTGAACTGAAGGACCAAGAAGAGCATAATAGCCACTGCCAACCATGGTAGCAAGATCTCTGTGTGGACCAAAACCTCAGGACTAAAAAG
Organism: Phrynocephalus forsythii; assembly: GCA_029282475.1. Classification (NCBI taxonomy): domain Eukaryota; kingdom Metazoa; phylum Chordata; class Lepidosauria; order Squamata; family Agamidae; genus Phrynocephalus; species Phrynocephalus forsythii. The sequence continues at coordinate 19,191,479 of JAPFRF010000004.1, forward strand.
CCCTTCAGCAGAAGCAGTGAGGACTTCTCCTTTTCACCCCCCTTCTCGGCTCCTGCCTAATCCTTCCTGAGGGAGAGTTACAGGATGTGGGAAAGTCATGCACCATCTTCTTATAGGGAAGGAGCCAGGAAAATGTGTTTGTGTGTGTGTGTATACTTTGTGCTAAAGTATACTCCTGGTTGTTGAGAGAAGCGGTATACAAAAGTATTCATGTCATGCTTCCATTCCCTCAATGGAGGACACTATCTGGCTCTTTCTTAATTTTAAGAAAGGTATATAGTGTCTCCCTTTGTTGTTCAGAATAATAAACACACCATTCCCATGGAGATCAACTCAGACATGCACAATGTGTTTCTAGCAATATGAGAACCTCTGAATTTTCCTGCAGGACCAATTCATTTTGGCTCTGTGGATCCACCATGGAAAGAATGAATCCCTGTGCAATGATTTCTCTTTGCAGCTGGAACTACAGCCAGATAACACAACATACACTGTACATGTCATCTCACAAGTACAGTATATTATACCTCCAATGGAATCAATGCCATAGCAAGTACAGGCAAATATGTGTCTCAGGCTTCCATCCAGTTCTAACTTACCTGTGAATAAATCCTGCTGAATTGTGCTTTTAAAACTCTTAAAATAAAAGGATTTAAACTATGTGCAAGCTGTCCCTTCTGATTCTTTGCTTATGCATGGAAGCAACCTGTTTTCTGAAATTCCTCCAGATACACATAAAATACCTCTGTACCAATCACCCACCAATTATAAGATATCTAGCTTTCTGTTTTCTATGCATAAGGGCTGAATCTTGCTATTTTTATAGTAGGAAATGCTAGGAGCAATTTGTTTTAGATCTTTTCAGGACAGAATGGGCCTTGAGAGTTTCTGCGCTGACAAAATATCAGTAAGAATGTAGCACTTGAACTGTGGCGATTTAAAAGCAAACTTGCCCTAGTTTAATGTGGGCTTTCTTGGGTCCCGTTCACTTCCTCAGACAGGAGTGTCACATTGAGGTCCAGGTTAGACTGGAAGTGGTCTGGATCCATTCAACTAGGTCGTCTTTTAACATGCCACATTTTTTTTTCATAAGTAGCGGCGGTTCTGATGTCCTCGCGAAGTCTAAACAGGCTATTCCTCCTTCCAACCCGGCGAGCTCTGAAGATGGAGGCAACAGAACTAAAGGGAAACTTTTGAAAAAAACTTTTTGTAACGCCGTGAAAAGGGCGGCCACACCACAAAATAAAAGGACTGCCCTCCCCTCTCCCCGCTTTTCTATACGATGCGATTATTCGGGATGATGATGATGATGATGATGATGATGATGATGATGATGATGATGATGATGATAACGATAATGATAACGGCCCTCCCCAGCCTGTTCATTTGTCAAACCTCCGAAGAGGAAAGCCAGGCAGTCTAAGCAAGCCTCCCCCTCCCCCCGCCGCCGCTTCGGCCGCCTTGTTGCCGTTGTTGTTACCCGTCGAGGCTCGCGCACGCAGATGCCCTTCCCCCCCACCCTGTTGCGGGGCGGGGCGGGGCGGGGCGGGAAGAGAAGGGAGGCGCGCGCGCTCTCTCCCGGGCGCGTGGGTGTGTGTGTGTGTGGGGGGGGGCTCTATTGGTACCGGCCCTAAACAAGAGCGCGCGACTCTTCACGGCGAACGGGGCTGCTTTTCCTGTTCAGGCGCGCGCACCTTAGGCTCCCTTGGCCCCGCCCACCTCCCCAACTGACGCCAGGGTGTGTCCTCCTCCTCCTCCCCCTCCCCCTCCCCCCCCAAGTCCTCGTGGGGGAGCGGAGAGGGAAGGAGGCAGGGCGACCGAAGCGCCGCCACGCATGCGCGCGCGCCCGCGCCCGCCAGGCCCCTCCCCTCTCCTCTCGTTTTTTTTTCCTCCCTCCTTCTCTGCTTCAGTCCAGCGGCGGCGGCGGCGGCGGCTCCGCTTCCTTTTCCCTTCCCTTTCCCCCTTCTTTTCGCCCTGTCCCGTCCCTCGCCGCTTCCTTCCTTCCTTCCTCCTGGCTGTGCCATGGATGGGTAAGTAGTCCCTGCCTCGCGGTCCGGCCCGGTTTCGGGGCCCGCCTGTTGATGATGATGATGAGGAGGAGGAGGAGGAGGAGGAGGAAGTAGGGCAGCCGCTCCTTCGGTTCCCCCCCCCCACTCCTCCGCCTCACGGGGGCCACCCGGCGCCTCTTCTTCTTCTTCTTCTTCTTCTTGGCCGGCGGTTTTTGTCACACATTAACACAACCATGGCTGGGGCTGGTGGTGGGGCAGGGAGTAAGAGCTCCGTTTGAGCGGGGGTGGGGTGGGGGTGGGGTGGGGGTGAAGGTGCGAGGAAGAAGAAAGAAAGAGGCCGACCTGAGGGAGGAGTGTGTGTGTGTGTGTGTGTGTGTGTGTGTGTGTGTGTGTGTGTGTGTGTGTGTGTGTGTGTGTGTGTGTGGGGGGGACACAGCAGGGGAAGTGGAGGCAGGGAGCCCGCCGGCCCGCCCCGCCAGGTAGCTGCTGCCGCCTTCTTTCTCCCTCCCTCCCTCCCTCCCAACAGAGGCGGAGAGGCGAGCGCTGGTGGGGTGGTGGTGGGGGTGGTGGGGAGCCCTTTCCTGCCTAGGTGGGGCCGCCCGCTCGAAGGGAGCCGAGCCCGACGGTTGTAGGCGGTGTGGGGGGGTGGCCTCCCCGCCTCGGTTTCTTCTTCCCCCACAGCCGCCCTCCTCCTCCCCCATCTTTTCCCCGAGCCCGGGTCTCCTCGGCCTCCCCGACGGACCCGCTGCTTCCCTTCCTTCCTTCCTTCCTTCCTTCCTGGGTGGGTGTGGAAACGAAGGGGGGGGGGTCGGGCGGAGTTTGCCGTAAAGAGGAGCTGCTCCGCGAGGAAGGCGAAGAACCCGAAAACAAGCCTCTCCCCTGCCTTCGCCTGGGTGGGTGTGGGTGTGTGTGTGTGTGTGGGGGAAGGGGTTGCGAAGAGGACGACCACGACTTTTGGGGGGGGAAGGCGAGAGAAAGAGAGAGAGGGGGGGCTTAACTTTCCCCCTCAGGTCGGGGGAGCCAGCCTTGGGGAGCCACTTGTGCTGGGCCCCTAACTGGGAGCCGGATCGCTCCGTGGTTGCTGGTGCTGGCGCTGGCTGGGCTTCTCTCTCTCGGTCCTCGCCTGTGTTTTTTCCCCTCGATGGCCTTTGTGTCCGGAAGGGAAGAGACGGGAGGAGGAGGAGGAGGAGGGGGGGGGGTGGGGGGGGAAGAAGGGAGAGCCAGCCTCACTCTGGAGCCACATACTTCTCTTCCTCCCCACCCCTGCTTTTCTCTTCCTCTTGGGGTTTTTTTTTTTTTTTTTACGACAATAAAAAGCCGGCTGACTTGCCTCGAAACCTCCCGGGCGGTGCTCTTCCACCCTTTTCCTTTTTTTTTCTGGTCTCCGCCTTCTCCCCCTTCCGTCTTTCCACCCTCCTTCCTTCCTTCCTCCCCCCCCCTTTTCGACGGCCGCCGCTCGTCAGGTGTGGCTGCGAGATGGAAGTGCCGTGGAGGGAAAGGGGGGGGGGGGGGGTGTAGGGGTGAATTCGGGGGTGTGTGGGGTGTGTGTGGGAGGGTGGGGGGGAGAGGGTTTCCTAATCGGCACGGAGGGGCGGAATCCTGTGTGTGTGTGTGTGTGTGTGTGTGTGTGTGTGTGTGTGTGTGTGTGTGTGTGTGTGTGTGTGTGCGCGCGCGCGCGTGTGCCGGATGAGGAGGAAAGGAGGGGAGGGGAGGGTGGTGGTGGTGGTGGTTCAACGAGCCGAAACAAGCTGGTCTGGGGGGGGGGGGAGAGTCGGAGGCAAAGGGACCGCTTCCTCTTTTGACTCGTGGAGGATAGTGGGGGGGGGAGGGAGGGAGGGAGGGAGGGATGGTGGTGATCGCGAAGATGGGAGTCTCCCACGACAGGAAGCCGGGTGGTTGCCGAAGCGTATCGCGCGGCCTTCTCTATCTAGCCTCGGTGGAGGATCCAGGAAATAACAGAAGAAAATAATACATAGAGAGAGCGCCTCCTGAAGTTAAAGGTGGCCGACGCGTTTTTCAGAAAATACTTTCGAAATCACGTTGTCGTTCGGGTGGTTCTGGAAAGTTGTTCCTCCCTTGAATGAGGCACCGTCGCCTCCTCCTCCTCCTCTCTGGCGTGGCATAAGTAGGTGCGGTTGAACAACCACTGGGGAAGCTTACCACGGTAATCTTGACTTTGAACTGATGAAGTCCATTAACTAATTAATTGGAACTCTTGTCTGGCAAGGCTGTGAAACCAGACCCGGTGATTCTCAGTAGCTGAGCTGGCCTTGAAATGCTTAAATCAGCTGCTGATGCCTACTCACACATTTCATATGACTTTTTGAGGCCCTCTTGATAGTCTAGTAGTGTAAACGGGAGGTTTTCACTGTAGTGAGAAACGTTTAAAAACCTAGATTAAGGTTTTAAGTTCTATAATGTATGATGCTGCAGATTTTAGTTATTGGCCATGTTAATGTTTGCTTTTGTACTGTTATGTAAAAGCAAGATATTCACATGAAGGAAGAATGTAGAGTTTTTGTATGCCCTGTTTGGTGAAAAGGAGCAGTAAGAAAGTTCAGGAATTACTCTAGTAAAGGACCTCAAGAACTTTTTGATTTGTTTACTAATTGCCTCTCTTTTTAAAACCCTTTTGCCATTTAAATCTGGGCATTGTGTGGCTTCTGTAGAGTAATTGCCAATATAATTGGCAAATGAAATGCTGTTTCACCAGAAAAAACTGATAGTGCAATCAGTACTGGATTTCTGGGATTGAGTTCTTGTACTGTATTGAGATTTTATGTGATAACAGTTGTATTTTACCTTTTATAAAATGTTTGAATTCCTGCATTTAAATTAAGCATATACCATGAGAAAGCACAGTTCTCTCACATTAAATAAGTGAACTTTTTCATATATTCTGTTGCTGAATAGAAACAGCTCCTAAAGCATCTTTTAGGTAAACTAGTCCAACTGTTATCTGAATAAATGCAGTTGTCTTGGTCAAGTGTTATTAATATTTTAATTAAATTATTGTTATAAGTGTTAGAAAATGTACTGATACCATTTTCTAAAATATTGCTTCAATAATAAAACAAGGAAAATGAAATTTATAACATTCCTTATCATGTTAGTGTAAAGAATCTTGCAGTTGTAGAAGCCAACATTCTGTTTCATAAAATGTGTAACATTAAATTTGCACTGACTTTTTATTTAGTAACTAAACATAAAAGCTTAATTTATTGCACTATCATGTGCATGTCTGCTCATGATGACATATTTTTATTTTCAGTATAGCTTATTCCCAGGAGTCTGAATTTTGGATTGTAGCCTTTATTTTTTCCACAGATAAATCCCAATTGAATTATTGAGATTATCTCTGAAGAACATCTATAGGGCTGAATTCTAACTTGAATATACATAGACCTCTGAAGTGTATAAAATTAGGCTTTTATTATATAGCAATTCTTAAAGAAATATTGCTGGCATCTATGTCATTATTATATTAATCTAGTATTTAATAATAATAACTGTATGCCATCAAGTCACTTTAATTTATTGCAACTTTTCAGGGTGTTCTGGGTAGAGGGTATTCAGATGTGGTTTACTAATTTTGTATCTGGGGGCATCCTGGGACTTCGCAGCTTGTAAAGGCTTGAGTCCATGTTAAATCATTTTCACAAATTAGTCAACTTTTAATACTTCAGAAAGCTAGTATTTCCTACCTTACCATTAGTTTATGAACATAGCAGCATGTCAGAAGTGTGGAGCAGTTGAATGTAATGTAGCTATGGTGTTAACACCATCTTAACCTGGTGCACATTGCCAATGATGCATCGTGTAACATCTTCAAGAAAATATTGTTTTTATATTAATATAACTGGTCTACATTTTTATTTTTTTTTTTAATATCGTTCAGATGTATTTTTTCAATATGTGATGTGCTTCAGGGAAAAGAGGTGGATATTTTAAAGCTTCCAGTACTGAATTTGTTGGGAAGGTAATCTTTCTGATGTATTAGAACACATACATCTTCTTATGCTCCTGATGCTGTGTGGAGGACATGATGGAAAACAAAGGTCATATCTTACTTTAGGTTTGAAGCTTAGTACTATTGGTTTTGCTTATGTTGCCCACCTGTAAAGTGTGACTACTAGGATAGTATTTTATTCTGTTAACTATATGTTCAAAGTACAATAAATCAGACTTGCATTATGCTGAGTAGTATATTTTCACTTTTGTAATCACATGTTATTTTAGCATGTTGCAGGACAGTACACACCTTTAATAAATATCTTATGTGTCCGAGCTGGAATATCCACTTAGCTGTAATTTTGAGGGAGTGGAATCTTCAGTGATAGTTTCTGAGCTTTGGCTATTTTGCTCTTAGAATAGAGATGTAATAACCGTCTGAGGAATCAATGTGAAGATGAACCATTATTGTTGTTGCTGCTGTTATTATGATATGACATCATCTCTGACTTATAATGGTGAGCTTATTAACAAGACACCTCCAGAATTCACAGTCCTGCTCTACTGTTGTTGAAGTCCATGTATATCATGTTTTGTCTTTTGCTTCCCATGTCTTCAACTTTACCTAGCATTATTGTGTTTTCCAGCTAGTCTCATTTCCTCATGAAATACCACAAGTCAGCAGCTTCAGTTTTGTCATTTTTACCTCTAGAGAGAGTTCAGGCATGATTTGTCCTAGGACCCACTTGTTTGTCTTTCTGGCAATCCAAGGTATACACAAACCTCATCTCCAGCACCAAATTTTGTTCAGTATTTTTCCTGTTGGCTTTCTTCAATATTGAGCTTTCATATATGTGCATAATATTTAGCAATACAACTGCATTGAAGATCTTGGCTTTAGACATCAGTGACATAGTCTTTCACTTGATGATCTTCTCTAGTTCCTGCATGATTTTCATCCTACATCTCAGTTTCTTGGCTACAGTCTTTTACTTGGTTCGATGGTTGAGTGAAGTATAGAACATCGTGGTGCAGTGGTTAAATGCCTGTACTGCAGGTAAAACTGTGCTCATGACTTGGGTTCAATCCCCGGTAGCAGGCTCAAGGTTCACTCAGCCTTCCATTGAGTAAAATGAGTACCCATAGAACATCTTTTAGCCTGCACACTTAATTTTCTAAACCGCCCAGAGACTACTTGTAGAGGTATGGGGCGGTATATAAGCAGAACACTTTGCTTTTACAATTTCATTTTCTTAATAATGTCCATGAAGTGTCTGGTTTTGGTTCTGTATTACCTTAAGAATAAAAACCCTTGAACTGCAGAGCTGAAAAGCACCCTATGGATCACTGAATACAGCCCCTCTCAAGGAGGCATACTGGGGAATTTAGCTCCTGATGTCCGGCTCTGCACCAGAGACCTCAGCCACTGAGCTTGCAGTTCTCAACATACTTCTGGAGGAGCAGTGCCAACAAGGGATGGCAACAAAATGGAAAAAATTGAGATTAGTTTCATTCTGTTTCATCCCCTCCCAGCATTTTGTTTCATATCATAAATAATGAAAATTTTCAAAAGGATTTTGTTACTTACAGAAGGAAACAAAATGAAATAAAGCATCAGCTGGGAGGCGGCAGCGGGCAGAGAAGAGTGTCGGAAGAGGACTCGCCACCACTGCACCTTCTTCTGGTTCTGTGGAGCCTCGCCGAGGCAGGCAAAGGAGCTGAGTTAGGAGGCAAGTCCTCCTCCAACACTCTTTTCTGCTGCCGCTGCCGGAAGCTGTTTAAAATTGCAGCGGTGGCGGAAAAGAGTGTCAGAGGAGGACTTGCCTCCTAGCTCAGCTCCTTTGCCTACCTCGGGGAGGCTCCACAGCAGCGGAGGCAGACGTGGACTAGTGGCAGGCAAATGAGCTGAGCTAGGTGAGTCCTCCTCAGACTTTCTTTTCTGCTGCTGCTGCTGCCTCCCAGCTGGGAGGCAGTGGGGAATCCCCGGCAGGGGTCTGAGAGGGGAGTGCTGAGCTGACGTCAGCACTCTTCAGCAGTGGCGGAGGTGATAGGGCCTCCCACCAGGCCTGGTCACCCTCTCCAGCAAGGCTGCCTGGGGGCAGTGGCAGAGGCAATAGGGCCTCCTTCAGGGCCCACTCACCCTCTCCAGCCAGCCAGGCTGGCTTGCAAGCCCAGCAGGTAAGGGAGCCGTTTTGCAGCAGAATGAAAAAAATCATTTTAAACCAAAAACCAAAACCCCATTGCTTCATTTTGTTTCTAATGAAATAACTGCTTCTTTGTTTCATTTCATTATGTAACAAACTGACAAATCAACTTTTCGTTTGGAGCCTATCCCTAGTGCCAACCAAATAATAGACTTTCAATGGGAGTAGTTTCTTGCAGGCCATAATAGTACTGCATGATTAATTAAGACAGTGGTTCCCAACCTTCCTAATGTCGCAACCCTTAAATACAGTTCCTCTTGTGGTGGTGACCCCTTGCCCTGCTTGGAGGAGGCCACAAGCCCCCTTTGGCAGGCCACTGTGCAGGGGCCATAGAGAACTTCCCTCTACATCTCACCCTCAGCCAATTGCAGCCTCCGGTGGCATTGACTGGCATCCCCTCCAAATTATCAAGCTGTAACTCATTCTTTCCCCCTTCCTCTCCCCTCCTCCTCCAGATCCAAGCTGTTTGTGCCCTTTTCATCACTGGCTCATGTTGACCCCTGCGAAATGGTCGGTTGTTCGAGCCCCCGAGGGGTCCCGACCCCCAGATTGGGAACTACTGAATTAAGAGTTACATCTACTTGTTTGGCATATGCTGATCTATGTTGTTATGTTCCATGTTATCTTAGACTAATTGGAACTCTGTGAATGGGTGACCTTCAGAGAATGTCCTATTTTAATTGTTCTGTTGAGTTTTTGCTAACCTGAGGGTGTGGCTTCGCTCACTGAGTCAATTTTTTTATATTTGGTCTTCTTTTCCTGCTGCCTTCAAAGTAGCCAAGTATTTATGGCTTTTCCAGTGTATCTTGTCTTTTCACAATATGATCAATATACAACAGCCTCAGATGCATCATTTTTGCCTTTAGAGAGTTTAAGTGATCAGAGGTAACTGAATTGCCCTAGTCTCAGTAAAATGCAGTATTATGCATTTTATTTTTCAGAAGTTCTCTGGAGTGGAACTAGATTTTCAGTAACCTTGTTGAAATCAGTGGAGTTGTTAGTCATAACAAACTTGCCACACTGTCTTCACTGGGTTTACTGTAAGCAGGACTGAATCTGGATTTTGGCCACTTCGGTTGCTTTTACTTCATATAAGTCCCATGTTATTACAGTGTCAGTTAAAATACCTTCCTTATTTTATGAATGTAAAACTGTGAAGCTACCCAGAGATATGAGAGAGAGAAGCAACTGTACTCCATTGTTCCAAGTTTTCCCATGGGGGATGAAAAATTCCCCAGAAAAGTGTTTCTTTTTACTTTTATGGTTTATTTGTGGACCCTTATATCTCTGCTTCTGGACCATTTGTGACCTGTCAAAGCAGTTCTGCTGACATAGGTTTGCAGTGTTTACTGCTCTTTCCTCCTTGTTACCCTGTGGCTGGTTTTTGTGTGAGTCATGAAAGTGGCAACCCAGAGTTGTAGAGGTTGGGTTAAGGCTTCCCAGGCTTAAAGGCTGCAGTTTGCAATTGCAGATGAAACAATTTTAATGTGTCAAACTGGAAAAACCTGGTTCTTCCTAGTAATACAGTAATGACCGGCCTTCATAGTTTAGTAACACTACAGTACTTCTCCATACTTATGTGGTGAAGCTGAGCTTAAGTTGCACTTTCTTTTATGGCTGTATTAGAACAAAATCCAGTTGAATAAATGGGAAATGTCCTAACTATGTGCAGCTTCTTTGCTGTGTTGTTTCCTGCCTTTGCGCCAGGAAAATGTAGTTTGCCCTCTAGAGAGAGGTTACCTGCCCATTATGTTCAAATAGGGAACAATGGCTAATTGCTTTCAAAAAAAGGTAGGATTGATTCTCAACATAAAACATAGTTAAAAGCTGAAGAGGAGTGTTCATTGGGTGTTTCTGAATTATGAGCCTGCAATTCTTCATCCTTGCAGTAAATCTTAAACATGATTTCAAGAGAATCAGCTTTTGTCTGATAGTTGCACATGTGGTAGGGACTTAAAGCTACTGCACTCGTTGGGTTTCTGGCTGTGGCTGTACTGAGATCTGGCACTTCTTAAATGAACCCGAAAGTAATTGATGAATAATGTGCAGGACTGTAAGTGCTTAAGGTACATGTGACCTTGCTTCTACAGTCGCACTCAACTGGGATATTATCCTATCGTAAATTTTGCAACAGGGCTTTGGTATAGATCCAGTGCTGAATCATCTACTAACCATTGTTGAACAGTCAGATCTATTTGGTGATTTTAGACGAGGCGGCCATGTTAGTCAGTGCTAGCATATCAGAGCAAACAAACATAAGCAAACAAACAAGATAAAATATTGTGATACCTTAACAGTATTGATTAATTTATTTAATTAGATTTTTTTATATCCAACTAGTAGTGGCAAAGTCACTACTCGAGGCAGCTAACAAATCAAGATCAAAATAACACAATATATTAATAGAACCCTCACTAAAATTCAGAGAAGGCATCATGTAAGGCATGATTATTAAAAATACAATAACATTTAAAGAGAGACAGTAAAATAACAAGAATAATAGGTGGCAGGCAAAGAGGTTCCCAAATTGAAAATACAATTAGTCAGTAAACAAAATTAATCTGTGTCAAGGCTATGAAAGGTTTGCAACAACAGCCAGGTGTTACGTTCATTCCTAAAATCAATGAGGGATGAGAATTCCCAGTTCTGATGTGGCCCCTGCAAAGCGATGTGGCCCTCACAGAGAAGACCTGGTTTTGAGTAACACATTTCCAGAGTGCCTGTAGCGCTCCAGTATAAGAAGTGCAAGTGGTGTTTTACCACCAAGGTAAATTTGATTGAAATTATTAAATTTTGAAAAATGGGTTTTTAAAAAATAATTTGCATTTTTAAGAAATCAATTTTAAAATGTTAATCATATTTCAATAAATTTGAGATTAAAAATCAAAATTTGGAGCCCACAACTAAAGATGGTTTCTGGCAGTTTACTAGTTGCTGTCAGTTTATTTTTGGCCAAAAGGTGTTTGTTACTTCCCAGCTCCACCTCCTCTGGGTGCTACCTCTGAGTGGGTGCCTGCCAGAGAGGGTGGGGCTAGAAATCACTGAACTCCTGTTGGGCTAACTGCCCAACTGCCGTGAATCCGTGCATTACTGGTTTGGGCTGTCTCTAGCCACAGCCCTTCTAGGAGCAGGTCAATTTGATTTAAAGTGGATTTTTTTTCACAATTTAAATTTTAAAGTCAGTTTTGTTACAAAATTAAATCATTGATTTTTACCAACCCTTTCCCACTGTTCCTAGCTTAATATGGTTTGTTATCATTTCCTTCATCTGTTAGACTATAAGTCCTTTTCCCTCGCAGAATGATATCCACACCACATCAGATGCAGCTTTGCCCACGTAATGTACCTGAGACTGACTGTATTGTCAGTCCAATCAAATGTGCTGCTTAACATTGAGGCACATTCCTCTGACATAATAGTTTGCTTATTATGTTTAATCAAAGATTTTGACAAGTTTTACATCTAAATAAATTGAAATTTTGTTGTAGTTACTACATGAAAGGAATAAGGTAGATTGCCTAATGTTTTTGCCTAATGGGAAATATGGGAGATTTGAAGGTAGATTGCCTAATGTTAAGAAATCTCTGTAGACCTCTGAATGCAACAAGATATCTTGACTTGAGGCAGTTTGCCTCTTAAAGTTATTTTGTATGTGTAGCAGAGCAACAGTATTTCAGGCCATTATAGTTTTGCCTTTGATTTTATTTCCACATTGATAATACGAGTAACACTTATATATTTAAATAAAGTATATAACACTAATTATGAAATGATTGATTGATTAACCCTGGCCAAAGGTGGTTGGTAACCTAAACAGTTCCAGTTTGACTGTATGGAACAGAACTTCATTTATTATGGATCTAATTAAAATCTGCCGTGCATACCTAACTTGGAATATTTTGTAAGGTGGTCAGTTGAATATTATCATGCAGCATTTCCACAAGCCAAATGTTAGTCTTGTTCAAGTTAATGTAACCCAAAAACTTCTGCAGTGATTATAGCACAAATTATGTGTTGGCTATACTACAGATGGTGTGATATTTTAGCAAAAACAGAGGTCTTGTTGTCCAGTAATCAGTATTGTGACAAGTATGTGCTAATGCAAATGTGGGACTAGCCGCTATCTCCTACTTTTTGATACAGCCCATCTTGTGTTTGTTTGATTTTCCAGATTTATTTCTCCTCCTGATGGAGGAAAAATTAGTAACTATGTTTTGTATCAACTACTGTACATGCAAAATATGAGAAATTTGTGCCTGTTTCTGCTTGCCAGGAACGCAAAAGGCCCCTAGAGTAAAAAGAAATGTACTTTCTCCTAAACAGCACCAGGAATTAGCAGAAGGAAGATGAGATCTGGGTACTTTGTTTGCTTAAATTACAAGACAGCAAAATTCAAGGGCCTGCAATATGAGCCCTCTATCCAGTTTGTGCTCCCAAAATCTTAAGTTTGGAAGCCTCAGGTGCAGGCAGCTCCATATGAACAGAAGAGGTTGTACCTTTTAACTTGTACTCACTAATGGTAAGAAAATGATATGGTAGGATAGGCTTGAAGTAATTGATTAGCAGCTGGATAAATATTAAATTATATCAGTGATGGCGAAACTTTTAGAGACCAAATGCCTAAACTGCAGTTCAAAACCCATTAATTTTTTTTTGCAAAGTGCCAATATAGTAATTTAACCTGTATACAGGTGGCTATGAAGGGGCGATGTCAGGTGCCCACAGAAAGGGCTCCGAGTGCCACCTCTGGCACCCGTGCCATAGGTTCGCCATCACTGAATTATATCAATGCTTATTTAAACTCTGTCAGAGAGCAGTAGAGTTACATAATCCTTGCAGTTGCACTGTAATACTGCTTTACTGTTGCCTGCTGAAATGTGTTTCTATAGCTGGGATGAATACCCAAGACTATATTTCGTTCCTTGCAGATTGATGCATCTCTGGCTTGTGATTTTTAGACATTCTCACTCACAGATCCACTCTGTTTTCTTAGGGCTTCTGTTTACTCTGCTCAAAAGTGAGAGTGGGTAATACCTTTATTATACCATTCTAAAATTACTGACAAAAGACAGTGTTTGATCTTTCTTTGTTAGCTTCCATTTGCAATTTTTGGGAGTATTATCCACCCTAACATTTTAATTATGTATAAGGACCAAATATATTTAGTTTGTCTTTGATTTTGGTTTTGGTCTACTGAATCCTTACTTGATATAATGTCACTGTGTGGCGGTGGCATCTAGCATACAGACAGAGCATGAAAAAATATGGGAGAAATTAAATACTTTTTATTACCTAAATGAACCTAAGGAGACATAATCTTGTTTACTGGATAATACAGGCAATTTGCTGTTATATGTGACTTCTATTTGTGTTAATACATATGAGATATTTGCCTCAAAGAAGCGGAAATTTAACTGAAATGTATTTGCTAGGGGAAAGGAAAATCTATCTTGCTCGCACTTGTAAATGTGATTGAAGAACAAAACATTGCAAAGTTACTTGTTCTAATGAATCTCTTCTTTTGTCATATTGTGTGTCACTAAGCTGTCCCATTTGTTCTGCAAAAAACCTCCATAACTCACTTCATTCTTCTGATGATTTTTCTTCCATTAGCTTTATTTACCACTGTCTGTGCAAATAATTACTTTTCTAACTTCTCCATTTTCTCCCATTTTTTTTCACACAGTGTTGTTACAGATCTTATAGCAGTCGGTTTAAAGGTAGGCATCTCTTTCTGTCCTTTCATATGTGCTGGTTATCTTCATTTTTATTATTATTTTTGAATAACACTTTAATATTCATATGTACCATTTTTTTCTTGTGGCATTGTTCTCTTTTAGTTGTATTTTCTTCCTAAAGAAGTGGAGGCTAATATTCTTCACGACCTGTGGGGCAGGTTCCAGGAACAGTGTGCTGGGTCCATTTCTTGCGAAATATGCTTCTGAAACTTTTCACCCTATCATATTAATGCAAAAGACAGTAAAACAGTGCTTTTAAAAGTCAAATGGACATAGACAGTATATCAGTCTTTGTAGCTCAGAACTGTTGAAAACTTCTGGCTATTCTGTGTTCTTTAGAATTTTAAGAAAAGTGACATAAATGTTATTGAATACTGTAGATGTAGAACAACAATCGTGTAGGCCAAATATCTGGAGGGCAGCCTCCATTAGTTCGAGCCAGCATGGCTAGCAGATGTTGTAGTTTAAAGCATCTGGAGATCACTGAGTTACCTAACTCTGCTGTAGATGTTTCCAGGAGTATGATAGTTGAGTGCAATGTGGAGATACTAATTCAGTGAAAAGTGGTGGCAGTGGTAGTCCTCATAGTAGTATGTGCTCTCAACTTAAGGCAACTCAGAATTAATATCCTCCAACAGGTCTGTCATTAATGTCCTGGATAGGATTTTGTGGAATAAGGCCATGGCTTGCCTTATTGAGGGGTTTTTCTTATGGAGAATTAAATAGGCATATAATTGCAACCATAGAAAACAAACTGCCTTTTGATGCAAAAAAGTACACAAAACATTTTGTGGTTGGTAGCTAAACATTGAAAATACTATATGGGCAGAAGAAAAGGATTCTTAATTTGTATTTAATCTCTCCCTCTTTTAGAAGTAAAAATGGTTTTAAGATTTAAAAGGTACCATGGAAAATGTTTCATTTATTAATTGCGTAAAGGATAAAGCAGAATTTTCTTAAAGTTAAGCTGGGCCATTAATGGACTGATACCTTGAATACTCATACAGTATTGTAATTATTTACAGAAGACAAAATGGGATGCATTCTCACAGAAATGGGAAACATGACATTCCAGGCATTAAACAGATGCTTCTGTTTTTAAATAATTTAATAATATAAATGTTTTGATAAATTTTATATAAGGTTGTTTTAGTTTTTGCAACTGTTAAATTGTCCAGAATATAAAATAGTGTACCAAAGTGCTGATAAATGTATTTCTTAATAGACTGATAACAGTTCACAATGTATATTATTGTGTGTAATAAAAATGGTGCTAAAACTTTTCCAAATATCTCTCTTTGTAGGTGGGTTGTATGTGCTTAAAACACAGTATGCATACAAACACATATACACATATCAAAACTTTGTGCCAAGATAGTTCACATTCTGACATCTGAGAAAATACTGTAAAATCAGGGGCTTGGATGTTTTTTTTCATGTGAGTTTGAATTATCATTCTTAGCAAGGAAGAAACTGCCCTGGGTTATTCTTTTTTTGTTAAGACCTTCACTTAGGAAAATTGCTTGTTTTCTGTAGGACTTGCCAATCTAACAAAGAGGCCATAGTGACATGCTCAGGAAATTAATTCCTCCAACCACTTTCCGGTTTTTCTTTTTTTACTCCTCATGCCTTGTTCTATCTAGTTTGTTCAGCTCCTTTTCTCTTGAAAAGCAATAAACAATAGTAGCACAGCAAGGGTTAAGTACTCCAGACCAGGCATTTTTCTGGGATAATGATGTGTAAACATGCAGACACTGGCTCTGTATAACACTGAGGAGCAGGAGAATGTGCAGAAGGTTGTGAGATCACAGGTGTGTATGTTAGAGAGACTTTTTCCAAATTTAAGAGCTGAGGAAAATTTGAGGTGACTTGAGAGATTTTATGAGTATGTCTAATGTCAAAATAAGGAACAACGTGGTTCCAGAGTAGGAAGCAATATGCGATATTTCACTGCTCCAGCCTTTTTAGAAGAAGGGGTTCTATTGCTTTCTTATCATACCATTTTTTCTTTCAAAGTACTATCATCCTCAATATGCTGGCGTGATATATTACTTCCATATATTCAGCCCATCTATCTTACAAATCTTAGGGCATATAGTCATCTGCTCTGTTTTTCAGTGCTTTTAAAGCTACAGGCGGGTTAATCTAGAACAGTGCATGTTAAACTTGATGGAATCATTTCCATGCTTATCTAAGAAAGAATCCTTGTACAGTACATGCATTTTGAAATTCCTGTACTTTGTAGGAATACTTGTTAAAGTATGGGGCTAATTTCACCCAAAGTATTCACCATACATCTTAAGTGACATTGCATGAATGAAGAGCGCAGACAAAGCCGTCTATTGTGGCTTTGCTTTGTTAGTTAAATGGTGTGTATATTCTGTCTCCCCTTATTGATATCTGAAGGGTCCATAATTAGCTTACAGGGAGTTACAAAGCAGAAACAGGGAAAATATAATTTGATATCTATTCACAGGTGATTTGTAGTAGACAAAGAAGATTTAAAATGGGCACATCAAGAACCCTGTTATTTCTCCTAAATCAGACACCCCCCATGCTATGGGAATATACATCCATGTAAAAATATTAATTTGCATGTTCAGCCCAGGTATGACTGAAAAGCAAATTCCTGGGTCAAATACATACTCAAAAGAGGCACTTTGTTCAATAATCACCTTCTCTGATTTGCTGTTTTACACGAAGATTCATTGATGGTCTTCTGAATTCCAGTGAAAAACTAGTTCCTGCAAAAGTCATCGTCCTTCTGCTAGTGTATTTTAAAACACTTTGAAAACTTGCTCCCTTGGAGCATTATGATTCTGTCTAGAAAATAAGAAAAGCTCTGCTTGCCTTTTAGTTTCTTGTTAGTCAGAAACAAAATTAGGACCTCATCTTTCTGTGGCACAAGTAACAGGTTTTCTAGCTGCACTTTTTATACTTAAAACTTTTGTGTGTTCTAGAATTTCATGAATGCAGTATCACATCCTACATGAACTGTCACCTTCACTGTGTCTTCAAGATAGGTTTTCGGTGAATGAATGGCATTATGCCTATCTTGCTTATAAGAGTAAATAACCAAGTTGGTTGTCACTGACTATTTCAGTCAATTGGTAAATTTGATTATTTTGTATGTGACCATAATATGTCTTGTCTTCTCAGGACTCACTTTAAATGGAATGGGAGGAACTATATTTTCTGATTTCCATCATTTACTCTTCCACTAGCGTGTTCTTAGGTCTTGGCTGCAAGACATGATCATGAGCTTATTTCTATAGAAGTATATGTATGTATGCTGATATCCAATGCAAGTACTGTAGTCATTTCTCACTGTAGAAGGATGTTATGATTTCTTTTGTCAGTGGAGGATTCCACTGGTTTCTTGATGTGATTGACATAGTTAAGGGAGAAAATGAATATTCTTAATGTGGATATTCTTAATGTCATTTTGTTTTATAATTATAGATCAAAATTCACATGCAGTTGTAAATACTGTACACTTATGCTAGAAGTAGTTTTTAGGGGGGGAAAACTAGTTGATCTGATAGCACTTCTTCTCATTAGAGAGATTATGTCCTATAGTGGGAGGTGCTGTTGCTGTCAGAGTTGGTGTTCCCACAGTTCAAATGTTGCTTCTTTCACTTTAGAACTTCATAATTTTATTTAAATATTTGTTGTAGTCTTGATAGTTTTTAAGTGATTGCCTTTAAGTGATATAGATTAAAAATACATTTTAATAAAATAAGGAAATAAACTTGTAATCATAAACTTAGATGGAGTGGCCTCACACAGATGGTGGCATTTATGGAGCCACTGCAGATAAAATGTTAAGTCTTCAAGATGTTCTACAGTTACACTTTCACTTCTTATTGTAACCTTGCCTTTGCAAAAGAAAAGAAAAAGAAAAAGAAAAGAAACCTTAACTTTTATAATGCCTTCAATGTACTTTATACTCTCATATTTTCTTCATTTAGCTTGCTGTCAAATTCTATGCAATAATTAGCCATATTTCTACTGAAGTAAAATTCCTAGTTTAGAACATTAGTTGCACCCAAACATCCTGTATAGATGTTTCCTGTACAGTGGTACTTTACAAGATGAATGCCCTGTAAGACGAATGAAATTTCCGGGGATTGTCATTTTTCACAAGATGACAGTTTGCCTACTCAATGTCTGTCATCTGCAAAGGAGGAACAGCCTTCCACTGTCCTTTGATTGAGGTGTTTTTAGACAGCCTCCCCATAGGAATACATTGAAAACCTTTTAACCCGTTCCCTCCGGAACGCATTAATTGGTTTTCAGTGCATTCCTATGGGAAGCTTTGCCTCTTAAGATGAATTTTCCCTAAAGCAAATTGATCCGTGGAATGAATTAAATTCATCTTAGGGGGCACCACTGTATTTTAATTCCACACAGAATAGGTATCAAGCAAATTTGTGTGCACACTTTATGCTGCCACTGTGCTGTTCTCCTCCTTGCTATCAATAGTGAAAGAGCTCAGGCTGGACTTGCAACTACCACAGTGTAGCGTTCTGGGTTTGTGGTGAAAGAAACAGTACAGGAGTCATTGGAGTAGAAGACTCCTCTTCAGGAAAATATATTTTTTTGAGCACATTATGTAGAACCTCCTCAAAGTCAAAATATATTGCAGATTTCTGAAGGCATATTCTATTTATCCCATCTCTAATTCAGTGAAAAGAGAATTCTAAGATTATTCTAAGCTCTTTGTGCTTGTGTTCCGATAAGAGCCTCTTGAGTTTCAAGTGTCTTCATTTTAGCGTTCCTTTTGTAGGTCTTATATAGATGCTGTATGCATTCTTTCAGTAATACACGTCCTTTCCACTGGCTCCTTAATTACAGTCTTGGGTGCTTTTCATTAGATGCACAGTGGTTTGATACTGATCTAGCAGGGAGCTTCAATAATTGATATATTAGACAGTGGAACTAGCTGCATGCTAACCTTGCCAATGAGAAAGCAGGACTGAAACAGCTGCTCTTGCAGTTAAACTAAGAGCCTTGTTACTAGGGTGATTGCTGCTCAACTTGTTGAACCAGTAGTAACGTGGGATAGTTTTGCTGTTGGTGAAGTTTGTTGCTATCTCAGTTAAGTAATTTCGCATTATGAAAGTTATACTATAAGTAAAACTCACCCACAGTAACTAGCTCTGACATTTTTTCAGTCATTTTTGGTTTTACGTTCTGAAGGCATCTTGG
Source organism: Phrynocephalus forsythii (assembly GCA_029282475.1). Classification (NCBI taxonomy): domain Eukaryota; kingdom Metazoa; phylum Chordata; class Lepidosauria; order Squamata; family Agamidae; genus Phrynocephalus; species Phrynocephalus forsythii. The sequence goes on from JAPFRF010000004.1 coordinate 19,210,592, forward strand.
CATTTTAAATGCCTTCTGTTTGTCATGGATCTACATACGTATTCCAGCCTTCCTGTGAGAAATTCAAGTATGTTTGTGTCTGTATGACACATCTGCGAGTAAGTTAGACAGAGAGTGATGTGTCCCAGGTCTTCCTAACTGAGCAGGACTTTTGTGTTTGTCACCCACATTGAAATGCCAGCCTCTGACAGCTGTACCACCCGTTTGCAGTTCATATTCTGCAGTCCCGCTATATCGCGGGACTCCGATATATCAAAAAAGACCCCCTGGGGTCAGGGGGGAAAGCCTGTTTCAGGCCTCCCGTACTTATCCCAGGACTAGCGCTGGTCTGAATGGGCCTGTGAGACCCTTCCTGGCCTTCTGGAGGCCCCAAAATTGCTTCCCTGTGAACCGGAGGGGCCTTTCTAGGCCTGTTGGAGGCCGCAGAAATGATTTTCGGTGATCCGGAAGTCACTTCCAGTTCGCAGGGATGCCGTTTTGATTTTGGGGCCTCCAGAAGGCCCAGGAAGGCCCTCGCAGGTCTGTTCAGGGAAGCACCAGGGTGGGCGGGGGTAGGTACAAGAGCCCCCAGCTAGGCCTCCCAGGCCCGAACCGACCTGCATCTGCCCAGAGTGACCTTGCTGCCAGATGTGTGGTATAAAAATCCAATAAATAAAATAAAATAAAATAAATATTACGGATTTTCAGTTATTGTGGGTCGGGTCAGGTCCCTAACCCCCGCAATAGGTGGTGGTGGGGTCACTGTAGAAATGTATTCTGTATAGTAATTCTGAATCAACCCAGAATGCTTTATTGCTCCATTTTGTACATTATACAAAATAATGTCCATTCTTCTGTTGGGATCTTAGAACCTCAGTGGGTGGGTTTGCATCATTTTCATTTTGTTTGTATCTCGAATAAAATTCAAAATGTAAATTTTTAAAATTGATGTTCCTTAGATAGGAAAATTTCCAACAGGACTGGGAACTAGCAGAAGAAGAGAGGGAAAGTATTTCTCTTTGGACATCATGTGCAGCCCACTATTCAATGTGAGAGGTGATTCTTTGTATCACTTAGAAACCACTTTAAATGATTAGAAGAAAAAGCATTATGCAGATTTCTAGTAGGGTTTATCCTTAGTTTTTAGTAAGGCATCTACTGTGGTTCCCCTTGGGAATTATTGACCTGATTTTGCCTTGTCCTGAAAAGCAGTTCTCTTAGAAATAATGGAAATTGAGGCTACTTATTGTTTCAGTAGTTGAACCGTTTTGAATCAATGAGATTATGCTACTTTCATAGTCATTTTGAACATTTTGATTAAATGTAAATGCGTAAACAAGTAGTACCAGACTTAGAGTTTCTGTGTATTTCTGCGTAATACTTTGTAAAGTAGTGACTGGGTTAAATTTTTTAAAAGTTAGGTTAGGTTCTTACAGGACTATGGATGTATGGAGCTCAATCAAGCATTGCACTAGTATACTTCTGCTATAGCACAGTAGCACTTTCTTCTTTCCCTTGTAACCTTCCATGTTACCTGAAATCTGTTTTCATGGTGTTCAGAACTTCTAGAACAGATTTTAGGGGGAGGCTATAAGGAACTGCTTATATTAGTGGAGTGGCAACTTGAGATTACTACCACAGTAATTGAGATGATTAAGTTTTAACTTTATCCATCTGAAAATGGTGCTTGTAAGTCTTGAGGTTTTCTTATCACATTGCTTAACTTTGATTGTCTCCAGCTCAGAGAAATATACCTCAATATGCATATAGAACACTGATATAGAATATTTAGAATTAAATAGCAAAATGGATTTCAAAACACCAGGGATATTTGCTACAATACTGGAGGAAGAAAATAAAATTATCAAGGGCATAGACACATTGCTGTGCTTAATGTCACAAAGTATCATGGCTGTTGGTTGTAAGGAATACACAAGCTAGAATCCTATTGCTTATGCCCATTAGTATAAGACCCATAGAGTAAATCTCAGTAGCAAATGATTGCTAATTAAGAAGTATTTATTTTCACACACCAGTCATTTGACATGGCACGTGACAGGGAGCACAGGGTTCTACCACTTAACTGCAAGACACCATTGAAATGGATGTTGGTACAAATAGGTAGTAGAGTTTTGGCCCCATGTGGGGAATATTTTAAGTACAATTCTAAATAATAATAATAATAATAATAATAATAATAATAATAATAATAATAATAATAATAATAATAATAATAATAATAATAATAATAATAATAATATGCCATCTAGTTGATTCTAGGTTATGGAGACCCTCATAGGGCTTTCTGCATACAAACTACAAACATACAAACTACAAATGTACTACAGTAGTCCCCTGTCACATCGCGGTTCAAAATTTGCGGTCCCAATATATCGTAGAAATGCTGAGCGCATGCACGCACGCGTGCCTTAACCCTTCGCCTCACCTGGAGAACTGGCCTAGTGGGTGTGCTGTGCTCCCGCACCACTCAACACACACCTCTTACCTCCAGAAAGTGTCCTGCCTGGTGCTGCTGCTCACGCGCACATTTACACACCCTCCCTGCACCTCCAGGAAGTGCCCTGCAAGGTCGTGCCACTTGCTCGCTCCTTTCTACTGTACACCCTCCTCGCCCATCTGAAAAGAGCCCTGCTGGGTCATTTTGTACACTAGCACCTTTTTACACACACACACACACACACACACACACACACACACACACACACACACACACACACACACACACACACACACACACACACACACACACACACATGTGCACGGACCTCTGAAAAGTGCCTCCTGGATCAAGCTGCCTGCATCTCTGTGTGTGTGTGTATAAGTTCTCCAAGTTCTCCATGTCCTTCTACCCCACCACCACCACCTGAGCTTTCTTGCTTGTTTTAACTCTTCCTCTGCCAGGAAGAATTAAAACAGAAAAAAAAAAACCCCTTGGGAGGAATGAAACAGTTGCTTCAGTCTTCAGCTGCAGCTGCATACTCCCCCCTCCCAACTGTGCAGTATCTGGGTGGTGTGTGTGAGGGGGGGGAGAGGCTTGGGGTGCAAGGAAGAGAGGAAGCAGAGTCAAGAAGAGAGTCCCATTCTGCAGCCTCCCTGCCCCTCTGTGAACTGACATGCCAGGTATTGCTGCTTGCCCGCCCCTTTCTTCACCCTCCCCGCCCCTTGGAAAGAGCCCTGCTGGGTCATTCTGCACATGGGCGCCTTTACACACACAGAGAGGGGGGGAGCAGGCAGGCAGCTGGACCCAGCAGGGCACTTTTCAGAGATGCATGCACACATGTGTATGTGGAAAGGTGCCCGTGTGCAGAGTGACCCAGCAGGCTCTTTCCAGAGGGGTGGGGAGGGTGAAGAAAGGGGCGGGCAAGCAGCCAGACCCGGCAAGTCAGTTTACAGAGGGGCGGGGTGGGTGGAAAGGTCCCTGTGTGCAGAACGATCCAGTAGGACACCTTCCATAGCGACGGGGAAGGTGTAGAAAGGGACGGGCAAGTACTGTACTGTAGCAAGTCCAGGAGGGTGCAGAAAGGCATGCACACAACCCAGCAAGACACTTGCCAGAAGTACGGGAAGAGTTTAGAAAGGCGTGCAGGTGCAGCAACCCATCAGGACACTTTCTTGAGGTGCAAGGAGTGTCCAGAAAGGTGTGACTGAGCAATGCAACCCAGTAGGTCAGTTTCCGGAGTGGGAAGGAGCTCCACCCACCAAGGCATCCCCACATTGTGGATTTTCCTGTATTGAGGTTGTTTAAGACCCCTAACCACCACAATAAACTGGGGACTACTATTTATCCCTTCTGGTGGTACTCAAAGATTATGCAACTTGTCCAACATTGTACAGGTGACAGGCTACTTAATCCCATCAGAAACAATGGACCCCATAGGTGAAAAATGAACAAATGTACTCACACGTGTTCTCACATTTGTTTTTGCATTTATATTTTATTGAAAGAAAAAAACCCAATAGAGTACCATGCCAATAAAGGAAAATATAGTACAGTACTAGTCCCATTAGAAGCTCCATCTGTAGCAATCAAGTTGGTTGTAAAGGTTTTTCACGGTAAAAAGGACTTTGTCAGCTGGTGGAAAAACAATAAGAAGGTAGTTTCTCTTGGTAGGTCATGCCAGAGCTAGGAGCAGCCACTGAGAAAGCTCTTGTTCCATTCCTGGACATATCTCCAAGGTTCATGGGACTGAGAATTAGAGTTTCCCCCAGATTTCTTGAATGCTTGGGCAGGCTTCTATTAGACAATGTAATATTGCACAAGCCATGGACTTTATTACCAGCCCTGGTTAACACTTTGTATTATTTTAGACCAGTTGAAATTTCTGAACAAATTTCAGATGTACTCTCATGTGGAGAGTGCTAGAATAATAAAGTTAAAATGTAAGTACAAAATGTTATCAGATATTGCCAGTAGCAGGTAGAGCTGAAACACAAACTATGCAGATGTAGTCCTATCCAATTTCAAAATTGGGCATTCAGTTTCAGGGCTGAGTCCAGCAGTATATCTCAATGATGAAGGGGGGAGTGGGCATAAACCTGTTCACCACAGGGTCATTCCCTATTTCTTTAATATTTCAATGTTGTAAATGGTTCATGTTGGCCAAAATTCTGTTACTTAATGGTGTAATCACACAAGAGTAGGCCCAAGAGCAATCTGGTGGTGAGTGAATTGTTTTGAAAATTCCATGGCACTAATCTATTGAACTACTCAAACTGCAGTTTACTTTAGTACAGTATTTTATGTCTTAGTTATCATGGGCCTATTTGAATCAGTAGAAATTATTAAAGAGTTAAATCCCCATTTATTTAAAAGGCCCACTCTAGTGTAGTTTACTAGGCTAAGCAACAGGATTTTGGCCAGTATCTATTAACTGGGAAATATCAATGATCAAACAAATCAAATTGGTGTGTTTGCAATCCTTTTTTGAAAGCATAATAAATTTTACATAAAGCTGATTTGGTTTGTTGAGCACCAGCACACTTTATTGCAAAAACATTGATAGTGTTCAGTTATATTGATTTTAAGAGCAATAAACAAGAGTAATCATGTTTCTCTAGTCATTCCTTTGTCCTTGAGGAGGAATTTGGAATGTTCTGATTCTCTTTATCTATCGGTAACAAACCAGGCTAAATTCTTGCATTCAGGCTTAGCAGGACCCTATAGGACTGTATGCCTTTCTAGATTTAGTGCAACATTGCATGAGATGTCTCATTTACTCTCTTTTATTGCATTGCATATTGCTTGCCAGACTACAGGATACTAAATATGATTTATGGCTTCCACATGGAGCTAAAGCAGCCATTCTCAACATTTTATTTCAGCCAAGGCCATAAGTGCAATATCAAAAAGATAATGTGCCTCATGGGGGCGGGGGGGAGGCAGTGAGATCACCCAGAGTTTGGGCAAACAGCACAGTCCAGGGACCCAGAGCAATGCCAGAAGGAGACTGATGAATGAGCTTTAACTACTTAAATGTAGAAAACACATGAGGGTTAATATACATTGTAAGGAACTTCACAACACATTACAGTATTTTCCACATTTAAGACAGTATTTTTGTCTAAAATTGTTAGAATAAAATTGAGGATGATTTAGTACATGGAAATACTGTAAGTTGAGAAGAGAACTGTGTGATTGTGAAATTGTAATTTTGGGTTGGAAAAGGGGGTCAATCTTATAGATGGAAAAGTATGGTGTATTAGACTAGGAATCTCACTGTGCCATGTAGTGTGTTATACCAAAGCAGAGCTGTAAAATGAGGTACTTGTGGGAAGGGTTGTTGATCCATAAACAAAACTGCTTTTATAACATGACTAGGTAGTCTTCCCTCAAGTACTGTATCTGCCATCTTAAATACTGTAGGAAGCTGAGTGAAGTACTGTAGCAGGTTTCATTATGTGCTTCTGAATTTGTCACATTGCCATGCACACTTTCTGTTTTATATCCTTTTTGGAGTTGGGGGAGGCCCTACTGCAGGGGTCTGCAACCTGCGGCTCCGGAGCCGCTGGGAACCTTTGGGATGATTGACAGGTGCTCCACTCCACACTGCCTGCCCAGTGACAGGCAATAGCGATGCGGCTCCCAGTTTTTTTTTCTGTCGGAAACGGGTCCAAGTGGCTCTTTATGTCTTAAAGGTTGCAGACCCCTGCCCTACTGGGAGGGATGATTGAGTGTATCACAATGTGTATAACCACATTTGCCTCTTGTACACACTTTTCATGATCACGATTGAGAGAAGTCTTTCTAACTTGGTGCTGAATAGAAATGTTATAGAACATTACTGCTATTGCTGTGACTGAAGCTCCTTAAAATTGTGATGGATCTGGTTACTGCTTTTTTCTTATTTGAACAGCACTGTCACCAGGAGTTACATAACAATCTGTTTTTTTCTTTCTTGCCTATTTTCCAGACTTCAGACCATTTAAATTCATAATTAAAACATCTGTATGTTAAAATAGCCTGACAATTGCCTAGCTAGTATTCCCAGTAAATCCTCATTCTAGCATATGTCTTAAATGTTCTGGGCTGTATATTATCCCCCATTATTGTAAGCCACCTTGAGTCCTTTTCCAAGGAGAAAGATGGGGCAAAATATTGAAAAAATAAATAAATAAATAGATAGATAGATAGATGATAGATAAATAGATAACAGAATTAATTTGTTGTGGTAAATACTAATAAAAACAACAGTATGATCATATATTCCCATTGTTTGAGAAGAAACCTCAGAAGTTGATGGCAGGGTGGATAAAAGTCAATCATTTTTTAAAAGTCAAATTGATTGAAATCATAATTTAATTTTTTTTCAAAAATCACTTTTTAAAAATTCAAATTTTCAAAGATCTGATTTTTAAAAATTTAAATCGTGGTTTAAATTAAATCCACCCTGATTAATAATAGTATTGATTCTGTCTCTTGACAGCAACCACTTAAAATGTTAAAAGCTGGAGTATATACAGTCTATGGGATTGCTACTGGGCATGTGTGGCCTTCAGAGTAGAAAAAATGTACTGATGTTTCAACATTTTAAAAATGTCAAAGCCATATATATTTCAGAAAAATATGTGTCCTAGCTCTTATGTGTTTTAATAATTCCTGTTCTGTGTTGAACAGTGCTGGTGGATTGTTTTAATTTTAGACAAGTTGATGAACCTGTGCTTTGGTGCATCAGAGGTGACATCAGAAATAGAGATGGGTGTTTTGTTTCAGAAGGGGTCTGGTTCCGAAATGAAACACAGCAGCACAGCTGCCTTTGGAACCAGGGGCCCACCCTCCGGAACAAAATCAACCACTGACTACCTTCCTTTGGGTCGTGCAGGGCAAAACTCCAATCAAGAAGCAGCCTCTGATGCATCATCTTTCCTTCTCCTTGGTGCTGGCCAATCAGGAGCTGTGCAAGGACATGCATCATCCTGCCACCCTGTCTCTGGCCAGCACTATGGGGAAGGAAAGATGACGTGTTGGAGGCTGCTTTCTGATTGGAGTTTCACCCCACGCAACCCAAAGGAAGGCAAGTCAGTGGTTGATTTTATTCTGGAGGGTGGGTCCCGGTTCTGAATGTCAGCTGTGCTGCCATGTTTCATTTCGGAACCGGACCCCTTCTGAAATGAAACACCTGTCTCTAACCAGAAAGATACAAGCTTTCTTTAGTGGCTCTTGTGAAAAACATACAGTACAGTACTTGCATTGTCAAATGATGGCTTTGTTTCAAACTACTATTGCCTTTATCCAGATCTTATTTTACATCCAATAGACATCTTATTTTGTCTTGCTATGTCAAATGGATAGGGCTGTTTATGTCAGGCAGCTCTACCCATTTTTGTTGGAAAGCCCTTCACTGTTGCTGATTTGCTAAATCTACCCAATGAGTATCTACTGATGGCACAGTGAAACCAGATAATCTGGAATGCGCAGTTGGCTTAATAGATGTGAGTGAATTAAACTACAATTCAGTATCTTTGGGGGGAAAGTAATTTTTTTTGTCAAGTAGCTTCCGCCATAAGTTTGGGCAATAGCATCTTAATATAACATCCTAGAAGAATTTTGAGCAAATCTTAAACATTCATTCCGTTTAGAATTGACCCATTGAATCAATGAGAAGATAGTGTTGACTAATGTATTATCTACATGGGCATATTGGGAACAGGATGCTGTGGGCTAAGAAGGCTTGCTTAAAGTCGGGTAGAGTTCTGAGTTGCCCTTTGGTGTGATCCTCACATCCCAGTGGCACATGCAGCAGACAGTTTTGTCCTGCTTTTTCCGCTGTTATTTTCCCATATTGTAAAGTGGCTTAAGAAGACATTTACTTCACTATATTGGAAAATGAAACTCCTCTTCTCTGTAGACAGGCAGAGAAAGTTAAACAAAATGCATTGTATTAAACAAAATTGAAAGGGGAGAAGGGAACAACCCGGGGGAGTTTTCTTTTTTGTGACTTTTCTTAAAGATTGGATTTTGAGCCTGCCTACAACTGAATCCACTACTGTGTATGACCTGAGAATGGATTTGGCTGGGAGTAGATCTACAATCCAACCTATAAGAAAAACGACAAACAGAAGAAAAAGAACACCCTCATTTCTCCTATCTCTTCCTGCTTCTGTGAAGAAGTTTTCAGTCATTTAATTTTTTTAAAGTGATAAAGCTCATTAGTGCTGGTCTACTGCAGGGGAAAACTTTTTTACTTAATATCAAGAAGTGAATATCTTTTTAAGCTGGTATATGGGAAATTGGTAGCATAGGGCAGCATGACACACACTGGAAACAAAAAAGAATTGTTTTGTTCCGTCCTGCACAGGAAAAATAAAAGCCCCTAGTAAGGACCCAGAAGAGTGCGGGTTGGAATGCTCTGGTGACAAGGTGGTTCACTCCAGCAATTATGTTGTGTGATCACCAGGAAAAGGAGCAAAGCAGCCTGTCCCCAGAACGGACCCAACAGTGGAACAAAAAGGCCTGTCTGGTCACACCCTTAACAAATCATTCTAATTGGAATTGATAGCTGGATTTAGACCTTGGTATAATGCATTGTGCAATTGAATAACATTCTGTTCTAAATTTTTAAAAAATTGCTTTTTAAGATAAAAATATATTTCAGTTTGTAGGTAGGTACTAAAGGGAGATGCAAATATATTTAGATATAAGTATTATGTCCATTTTCCTTTCCAGCGTGGATCTGATGAGCTTCTTCCTTCTGGCATCGTTTATGGGCCTCTTACCATGAGCAATTCTACTCCTGCTACAGGTATATCTAAAGAAATGTTTTGTGAGACACTTGCACAAAGCAGTTGCTTAGACTGTTAGGGTGAACAAAATATCAATCAATCAATAAATAAAAATAAACTCTCAAGCTAGTTGTTGTTGTTGTTTTTGTTGTTTTTGGCAAGGACTTAAATGTTCTTGGCTATATTAATGCAAGAAATCTCATGGCTGCTTTACCCACCCCAATGTAGTTGAAATTGCAGCCTTTTATGTCATCTGAGCTTGCTGTAACAGCAGAAGGTCTACCACATTTGTTAGGTACAGCAGGGATGGTGGTGAGGTGGATAACTTCAGTAATTCAGTTTCTTAGCTGGGTACTGGCACCCACTACAGTATTTAATACTGTTTTTGTCCATTAATCATAGTTAGATTGGAAGTGTCCTCCCAGGCTCACTGGTCCTTCCCTTCCCTTCTTTAGTATGAGCATAAGCATGCCATTTTGGCTTTGCCCAGCTTCAGTTAACAAGCTAACTATGGTTTACGTTAAATCAGCACTAGAGTATTTACTGAGCATAAGTGGCACTATGTATTTTGCAGACAGGCTTAAATGGAAAATGAAGGGCTAGGAACCCATGTTCATGGAGCAGTAATAGTCCAATAGTTTAAAAATTGACAGTCTTGCATATGTGCTCTTGCCAATTAGTACATATGTGGAAAATACGTGATTTTTTAAAAAAATGTAGATGTTTCCAAATGATTTGAAAGTTAATTCTGAAAGATTTTGAAAGTTCTTGAAGTGTCTGCATGATGGTTTGATTCAAATAAAATTGATTTAAATTATGATTTAAAGTGCAATTTACATTTTAAAATCAGATTTTTGACAATTTAAATAAAATCAGTTTTTAAATTTAAATCATAATTTAAATAAATTTGATTTTTTTTTAAAAAATGATTTTTATCCACCCTGCATAGATATATCAGATCCATTTGAATCTTCATAAGATAGAAAACATTGTCATGGAAAAAAGTCTCCTAAATTTAAATATTCTTCCAATACTCAGAAAAAGATGTATATAAGTTTTACAGTGTGCTGTAGATATATGGGGGTGGAAAGCAAAATGGAGAGGAAAATAGGACCAATTATTTCTTGGGTGTTTAATCTATTTATTTAATCCATCTCAAAAATAGGAGTGTAACCATATATATGGAGAAGAATATGTATTATGACTGGCATAATTAAAAAAGTTCTATGGGGCAGGGTTCTGGTCATAAAATAAAATAATATATAATATCATAAAACAATTGAGCATCTTTTAAAAAGGTTTTTTTCCTGAGAATCTCCAGTGAGTGAAAAGATTGGATCAGAGGAAAACAAAATCTCCCCATTCCTTCAGGTGCACGTTTACATCCACCCTAGCAGAAATATCTTGCATAATAACCTGTTCATAAATAACCAGACTTGCTGCTAACATCAGGAAGGCTGGTAGCAGGAGACTTTCCCACCTGGGAGCAGATGGCAAGCCACCTACTTCTTCCTTGCTAATGTAATCAGACTGTTCCTGCACAGTCTCCTGTGTATGTGCTAACACGATCATGTGCATTAGCTGAACCCTTGTATTTTAAGTAAGTTTTGCTCAGTTGTTTTATGTAGCACTGAATGCTTTCCATGAATATGCTTCTTGTTCATTGCTAAAGGAGGCAAAATGCTGTCTGTGGGCTACACAAGACTCCATGGGACCCCCCTCAGCCCCCATGCAACACAGATAGTTCCTGTTACTCCTGGTCTCTTAAAAATGATCTGGGTCAAGGATAGGCCTGTGGAGAGAGGGGATTTGGGTGTATACTGCAGATTTTTTTGCAGAATTTTTTCAGAGGTGTAATCTGGGTATTGGAGAGCAAAATATTTTTTCCCAAGATATTTTGGAGTATCACCTTTTCAGATACTATTTGTGACCCTTCAGGGTCTGGAGAAACAGAGAAATCATGCTGGACCTTTGGAAGTTGCTCGCCCTTGGGGTGTAGACTAGCAAAAGTTACATTACAAAAAAGGTGTTGGATACTGCTGAATCATCATCATTCCTCTTTTGACCTTTTCTGTCTTCATTTCCCCTAAACTGCTGATCTCTGCTGCTCTTCCCTCTGGATGTTTTTGTAGGACTTTAGTTAACTCTTAACAGTTAAATCTCCAAGCACATACTGGTTCTTATATTTGCAAATCTCTCTGGGAAAGAGCCAAGCAGTAGCAGATCAACCTGCCACAGTCCTTCTAGCTCTGTAGGCTGAATTATTATGCATTCCTCAAGTGGCTTTAAGCCTACAGAAAAGAAAATCTACCAATCTCATTGAGTTGGGGGTGGGGAACCATACCATTAATTAATTTAAATTACAATTTCATATCCTTGAGCTTTCCCAAAGATGGAAAACACTTGGTTTTTTTAAAACTACAGCTTTTGGAATCTACACTCAGTGTGGCATTAATTAAATGAAGTACACCAAAACTAAGTAACCAAACAATAATCGGCAAACAAAAAAACTAGTTAATGGTATTCATTGCAGTTGGGCTAGACGGTTATTTTTTAATAGGGAAACACAGTTTGTGCTGAACTATGTATCTTGTAATGGAGCATTTCTTTGCATTTTAGCTAATGGGAATGACAACAAGAAGTTTAAAGGAGACCGATCTCCCTGCTCCCCTTCACGAGTCCTTCATCTTCGTAAAATTCCAAATGATGTCACTGAAGCAGAAGTAATTTCTCTAGGTCTACCTTTTGGCAGAGTAACCAATCTCTTGATGTTGAAAGGAAAAAGCCAGGTATGTTTGCAGAATCAAAACTATGAGAAAAAGCAGTGTATACAGCACAAGGTGTTTGACTGGTAGACACAATAGAACTGATAATGTGGGTTTTTCTTCCACCTTCTGTCAGTGGCTTATATATTTGCAGGCTGATGTTTAAACATCTTCCCTTGAAATAAAAAAGGAACTGCTAATTGTTGAATTAAGCTATGTAATCCCCAGACTGACAAACTGGGGGACATTATAGTGATCTGTAGTCTTTTTCTACTGGTATACAACAGAAGAGAAGATAATGCACAGGTCCAGGATTCATCTCTGAAATGAGAAATTGTGGTTGTCATTATATCTGTACCCAGCTTTACCCAGTAGTAAAACAAAACACTAGCTAAAACAAGTCATACTGTAGTTCCAAGTTCGGCAGATTGAGCTCACAGGCCTCTCTGCTGTGTTCACTCCTAGATACCTCAGCATTAGTCTTTCAGCATCCTATTTAAGGAGAAGGTGAAATTGGTTGTTGCTGCAGTTAAAACTGTGCTGCTTATATACCATGCCATAGCACTTAAATGTTCTCTGGACTATTTCCAAGTTAATGTATGTAGGATAGACATTGCCCCTACGCCCCCCAGCGAGCTAGGTATTTGTTTCGTTGAGCTCAGAAGGATGGAAGGCTGAGTCATTCTTGAGCCTGCTTCTTGGGATTGAACTCCAGTTGTGAGCATAGTTTTGCCTGTAGGACAGCAGCTGAGCCACTGTGCTGTGAAGCTCCATCATCGTTTGGGAACCAGACCTTCTTATTAACTTATAAAAAATTATCCAAAGACCTGTATAGATCCCAGTCTGTTTTCATTTCAACTTTGCTGCAAGGTATTTGCTTGGTTTATTGTTAAAATAATCTTTCATTAATCATTTCTAATATATTTTTGTAGTTGCAGTTTTAGTGTGCATTACATGACTAAGTGCAACTTAAAATAATCTTAGAGGACTGCTCTGAATTGCATGATGTATGTTTCTTTGCTTCCTCTGATGGCATGTCAGGAACATATTAGTGCAGAACATTCATCTGGCAAAATAGAATCCTGACTTGACCAGGCCCTAAGGCTGTGGCAATGTTACTTGTATTTTCATAATGCAAATACATAACCTCTGTTTTCAGTCAAATAATTTTGTAGTTGATAGTGAAAAATACAGTCTCGGAGTTTTGTTTTTGTAAATAAATATCCTGTTAAGATCATCCACAAATTTGTAATTTGTGTAGGGCTTTTATTAGTGGAAGTGATTTTACATACAAAACATTCCTCTGTTTGTATTAATTGTAGGCTTTCCTAGAAATGGCTTCAGAAGAAGCAGCTGTTACTATGGTGAACTACTACACTCCCGTTACTCCTCATCTCCGCAGCCAGCCTGTTTATATTCAGTATTCCAATCACAGAGAATTGAAGACTGATAATCTACCCAATCAGGCTGTAAGTATGCTATTTTTAAGCGGAAATGACATTTATTAAAACCATTAATGTGCAAAATTATTTTTTAAAACCATTTAAAACATATATTCATTAAGCTTCTTGTTACGTGGCTGAGGGCAGGCCAGTATCTTGATTTTAAGCTGAGATAATCAAGCTTCAGTTATGTTGCTGCCTTTGACATGAAACAGCTGGGAATGTCAATAATAGGTTCTGTCTGAAAATGACAAGCTGGTGATGTCACTTTTGTCCTTGTTTCCCATCATAGATACCAGGAATGTGTGGAATTTGTTAAAAAATGAGGATTTCTCTCCTTTTTCTGTACTCTACTTTGGTAATGGTTGCTAATCTTTATCTGCCTGCCAGTCCCCAAATTTTAGAGTGGACAACTTGCATCAGGCAGTTTGGCCTTCCTGTATGAGTTGTTTTTGGCTGTTTTTATTTTTTAAAAATACACTTTCTTTCTTTCTTTCTTTCTTTCTTTCTTTCTTTCTTTCTTTCTTTCTTTCTTTCTTTCTTTCTTTCTTTCTTTCTTTCTTTGCTTATTTTATCTTTTTTACAATTAAAATAAACAATTAAAACAATTAAAACATTTACAGTTTCTTTTCTTGCAAGAAAAAAGGCAAATCAAACTGAAACATTTTTGAGAATAAAACACTGGGAAATGATCAAACAGTATTATTTTCTCTGTAGATGACGTCAGATGACGTCTAAGACTTGGCCTGACTGCCTGACCTATTAGCTGTTTTCACAATCAAGCACTCATGCTTTATTCCTCTCCAACAAGCAATTCCATGCCAGCATGGCCTACAAAACACTTGCTAGCTGCCTTACCCCCTCGATTGTAAGGAAGGAAGAAGTAAAAGGCAGGAGTAGAAAGGAATGTAAAGGCAAAGGCCACTTGTCCTGCAGCACCCCCACCATCTTCTCATGCGAAAGAAAAGCCAGCAGGTGGTGGTGGTGGTGGATCCAGCTGCAGCCTTCTCATGACAAAAAGAGAAGAAAGTTGCAGCACATGTGGCAATATTTCCTGAGGCCAGCTCTACAGAGACAAGACTGGGTTCCTTAACTGCTATGCTCATCCTTCCCTTAGTTCCTTGAATTTGAGCCCATTGAAGTTACATGTGTTAAAAAGCTAGCTGACTCAGCATGAAGCTAGTCACAGTGGCAGCTCCGTAGAATTCCCCAGGGCCTAGTGGCAAGGGACAGACTGTCGTACATCCCTTGCTCAGAGTGCCCTGGTATCCAAGGCAGGCCTTGCAGTAGCTTGTGATAAGGCTGACTATGTTTTCTAGCCAGATGTAAACCAAGTATTTAATAGCTTTCATGAAAAAAAATTATGGTGCTTTCCTAGTAGAATGAAAAGAGCTGGCTGTTATCTGTCCACACACAGAGTAGGGCTGGTTTCCTTCTTCCATTACTAAGCTGTACTGGTTTAGAAACAAGGCATTTCCCCACTCCCAGTCCTTCTCTTTCCTTTGCAGCTGTGCTTGTTCTTTCTTGTATTTTTGTACTACTAAAAATAAGTTGAAACTCCAAATATTAAAATTCTAGCGTTGGGAGGAAGGGAGTGCTTCTTTTGCCTCCAAACCATTTCCTTGCTCCCTCAACACCCAAACCCATGTATTATTTTACAGATGTTTTGTCATGATATATTTAGTTTTGCTAAAATTCCTGTGGCACTTCAGTATTAAAAGGCTGTTTTTGTTTCCCACACCATGGTTTTATTTTCTAATATTGTCTGTCAACACACAATAAAGGTTTTTTTTTCCTGATACAAGTTTAATTTGACATATTGTTTTCAATTTCTTGTGTCTTAGTAGTTTCTGAAAATTTGAATCTGATATATTTAGCCTTATTTGGTATTTATATTTAAAACATTTTTGTGACTTGAACTTTTTTTGTTATATTATGAGGTGCTTTGGACAACAGGTAGGATACAACTGAATAAAACAAATCAAAATTGGAGATATCAACAGTTAAGTTAAACAATTTGTATGGAGTGATGATGTAAATAGTTTTGCTTCAGGACAGCCCCCCCAACATGTTAGACTACAGTTACATATTGGGGGGGTGTGATGTAGGGTTGCTGTCTAGAAAAATAAAGGTCATGTAGTTTAGAGTCATTGAAAAAATCCTGGCAACACTCTATGGAATTACTGTATTTTTCCCATCTATAAGACCTTCCCACACACACACTTTTAAGTCTCCAAATTAATAAAATTAATTAATTCTCCTTGAGGTCTCCTCCACTCCACCCTTTTGTTTCACATTCTGAAGACTCTGACTCCTCCAGGCCAGAAAGAAAAGAAAACAGCAGGAGGTGGAGTGAGAAGAACTCAAACTGGGTCTCACTTTCTCTCTGGCAGCACTTGCTTGTGTGGAAAGGCACTTATTTCAAAAGCTGGCTTTGCAAAAGATGAATATCCCACTGCTGATTTTTGAAAACAAACATTCCTGGTTGAATAATTGGAGGCAGGTAGCATATAACCTGTGAAACCTTCACTTGTTTTGAGTTTGCTAGCCTGTTTTATAATACTTGATCCATTGGCTAGCCTGAGCATCTCTTGTTTTCATTTGTACCATAAACACACTTGTGGATATGTATGTGTGTGTGTGAGAGAGAAAGAAATGTAGTATTGCAACATCTTACCAATATGTTCTTTGGACTGAGAAATGGGTTTGTGTTTCCATTTTTCTACTAGCTTGTATCCATAATACTTGAAGACTTTGAGAGTACCTGATAAAAAACAGACAACATAATTTAAATACAGCATTGTGACCCACGAGTGTCATGAATGCCTCCTATAAATGATAACTTGTTGCATGTGAGTGCATAAGATGTGATGCAGAGACAGTACTTGTGAAGCTGTGCCCTTTGATTTCTTTGGTTTATAGGACTGAATGCAGAACCTTACTTCTGCCAAAGGTCTGTTACAATGGAGTGTGTGATACTTAAGTCAATGTTTAAACTCTTGTCATTGGCTTCTATCTCCTCTCTTAGAGAGCTCAAGCAGCTTTGCAAGCAGTGAATGCTGTGCAGTCTGGAGGCCTGGCCCTTACAGGTGCTCCCACGACTGAGGGTGGACTGTCTCCTGGTCAGAGTTCGGTTCTCCGAATTATAGTTGAAAATCTCTTCTATCCTGTAACTCTAGAAGTGCTATATCAGGTAAGAAACTTTTCTTTAAAAAAATACATCACGTTTTTGCATTGCATGTGACCTAAAAGATAAATACCCCTGGTATTTATTAATTCAATGCTTCAAGGCTACTCTTTTACAAGGGGAGAACATCTGTTTAGGGTGGTTTTCTAGAAAGAATCATGGTATGGAGAATTTGGCTATTGGGTCCAGTATACTCACTCAGGATGCAGTCTCTCTTGCTCCTCTTTTCCTTAGCCAGCTGTAAGCCATGGCACACATTTGAAAAAAAGAGTCAAAATGTAAATAGCTTAGAGCTAAATGGGAACACTTAAAATTATTGAGGTCTGTTTTATCATAAATAAATTTCCTCCTCTTTGGAGCTGGGTGGCCTCCACTGCAGAAGTGGTAACTGAGAGATAGAGCTGGGTTGATGTCACCTTACTCCTAACCCCTGAGGAAACCCATGCATTACGGTCCAAGGGTCTGACACATCTTCTCCTAGCTGAACTCTCTGGAGACGATTCTTGAGGAAGGATCAGAGCTAGCTCAATGTTAGGCACCCAATCCGAACCTGTGAGAGCCTCTCCAGGAGGATACCATGGTCAATAGTATCAAAAGCTGCTAAGAGATTCAGGAGTACCAACAGGGTGTGGAGCATCTATTTGCCTGTCAGCTTCCCTTAAAAGGTCATTTTGCAGTGTAACCAGTGTTGTCTTAGTGTCTTGACGTTGACTAAATCTGCCTTAAACTGTTAATTATTGTTGTAAATGTTTATTACTTGTAATTCTGATTGATTTTTACTTTATTTGTACTTAATCTTTTGTCTTATTGTATTGATTATTATATAGTTATTGTTGTAAACCACCCAGGATGGCCCTGTCATGAGATAGGCAGCATAGAGATCAATCAATCAATTAATCAATGTTCTCTTACATAGTTACACCAGTGTAATGCAAAGTTTGTTTTTTGGAGGTGAACTGCCTCAAGTAAAGAAGCACAGTAAACAGTATATGTTGTATACTAATTACAATAGATAATTTCTACAGTTATTTACTAACTTGAAGCAGTTCACCTGCAAGACTTGCTCTGTGTTATGTGGGCACAACAATAAGTCTTTTGCCAATGTTAACATAACCATTAGCAGCAAGTACATTAAGAATGAAAGGATATGATTTTTTAAAATATTTCAAAAAAAAGCCAGAATTGTTGGCTTCAACCATACGTCTGGGGTGAGGGAGTTCCATAGCATATAAGCCACTACTGAGAAGGCCGTAACAAGTGTCCACCAAACTTTGTGACCTTTGTGATGGACCAAGCAGGACCATTTCCAGTTGGCCACTGAAAACACACAGGCAACGCAGCGTTGCTGGTATAGATTGTATACTGTGACTTGATTGTCTAGCCTCAGCAGAGACAGGAGGGTAACTTCAGGTACAGCGCACTACAGTAGCTCACTTTGGAAGTAACTAGATCATGCATAACTGAGCTGGATCAATGTTTTTGTTAGGATTGGAGATGTTAAACATAATTGATCTTAGTAAAAGATGCTCCTGGCTATTAGTTCCACGTGTGTTTCCATAGAAACCAGTAAATGCAGAAGAATACTCAAGCTACAAACTTTCTGTTCAAGGGAAGTGCAAACTTGTTTAATACCAATTGAATTCTTTGATTCAGACCAGCATATCTTTTCATCCCAATTACTTCTGACATGTATATTATGTGTCAGTTTGTTTGAGTTTATTCATCCCTAGTCCATCTTTAGCCACTAACCATTCTTACACAGGTGTACAAGAGTCTCCCTGGGATTCACTGGTGGAAAACAGAGTTGGGCAGGTATATAGGCGTATTTGGTGATTATACAGCTCAGATATTTGTTTGTTTTTTCCATCTGATAAGATTTGAGCCAGTGTAACACCATGCTGTGTAAATACAGACCAGGTTTCCAATTGCATGATCAGTGGCACAATGGTGTCAAAATACAGCAGCAATGTTGCCATTCAGTTCATGAATTCATGTAAATCTTGATGTAGTTCCCTTAATGAAGGAGTAAAGTTAAGCAGTTTGGGAAATAGCATTGATTGTTTGAAGTATCCATGCTGTTTACATCTTCAACTTTTCCGGAAAGCACTGAAACATGAATTGACTAGCTGGCTTTTCTATTTAGATTTTCTCCAAGTTCGGAACAGTCTTGAAGATTATCACGTTCACAAAGAACAATCAGTTTCAGGCCTTGCTTCAATATGCTGATCCAGCAAATGCACATTATGCCAAAATGGTAAGTGCCACTTCAGGCCTGATGTTGTTTGAAATCCAAACTTTATTTTAACTGTTTGCTTCATATAACATTCATTTTTAGATATCTCCCCTTGCATTCTGATATTGTATCACAGTCATATCTTAATTGGAATGTTTAGAGTGTGTCAGTAAAGGAATTGGTCTGTTACACATTCAGATAAAATAATTATCTAAATACCATTCTCTCTTTCTGTAGTAGTGTCATAATTGTTTTGCACACCCAAAGATTTTGCATGAGGCATGCAAATACAGTAGTTAATATAACCTGGACTGGCATAGATGTAAATGCTGAATACTCTCTTAAATGTTAACAACTGTGTAGGGGTCTTCTTTTGCAACTTGAGTAAAACACCTGCCATATACATCTATGGATTTGTGTGTTGGAACTGTATATGATTGACAATTGGTGATGCATGAAAACATGGACAGCGCAGAGCTTAAATCAAATACGGGATGGAACACAAATATAGGTCTAGGCTATATAGTTGATACCTTTATAGGAACACAGTGAGTCTTAGAGCTCCAGGTGTGCGGTGGTAGTATACTGAATGTTGTGGTAAACCATGAATGATAAAAATATAATAATTGTGTGCCATAAATTCTGGTATGGTGATCCTTTTGGGGTTTCTAAGTCAATAGTATTCAGAAGAAGTTCACAGTTCCCTTCTTCTGGTGGAACTTCTGAGACTGTGCAGCTTGCCCCAAGGCTGGCTGTTTTCCCCAGAGATACAGTGTGGAATTGAACTCAAAACCTTTAGCTCTGCAGCCAGATATCCAAGTCACTGAGCTATCCAGGCACATAAATGACAATAGCTTCTTATAAGCTATTACAGGGTCCGCAGCTTGGGGGTGCTTCTAGACCTGGGTCTTACCCTGGAAGCCCAGGTTGACTTGGTGGCCAAGGGTGCCTTCTAACAGCTGCAGAGAATATATCAACTTTGCCCTTACCTGGATGAGTGAAGCCTGGCAACAGTAACACATACACTGGTAACAACCAGTTTGGACTACTGTAATGTAATTTACGTGAGGTTGCCTTTGAAAGACGGTCCAGTGATTGCAACTGGTACAGAACAGGGCCACGTGACTGGCAACTGGTGCCACCTCGCGGACTCGTATTATGCCAGTTCTGAAAAATTTACACTGGATGCCAGTTGCTGCCCAGGCCAAATTCAAAGTGCTTATGCTTCCCCATGCCCATTTGTTATAAAGGCCTAAATAGCTTAGGACCTGGTTATCTAAGGAGCACCTTCTTCCATATGAGTCTGCCCGTACCCCAAGATCAGGCCAGGAGGCCCTGCTTAATGTGCCATCCCTCAAAGAGGTGAGGGGGATGGCATGTCGAAACAGGACCTTCTCAGCCATTGCCCCCAACTTTGAAATGCTCTTCCAAC
This sequence comes from Phrynocephalus forsythii, assembly GCA_029282475.1. NCBI lineage: Eukaryota > Metazoa > Chordata > Lepidosauria > Squamata > Agamidae > Phrynocephalus > Phrynocephalus forsythii. Next base: position 19,230,870 of record JAPFRF010000004.1, read on the forward strand.
AGAGATCCACCTAGCACTGATGCTTTTGGCTTTTCGGCAAAGACTAAATAGCAATCTTTTTAGCTGGCCTCATAAGCAGCAAGACTTTATTATTTGTTTATTGATTGGTTTAAACTGTTATTTTGATGGTTTTTAACGTCTTATAGTTTTAATACATTATTTTATGCTTCCCAGAGACCATTTGATAGTGAGGTGGCTAAAAAATACAATAAATAAATAAATAAATAAATAAATAAATAAATAAATAAATAAATAAATAAATAGTGCATATTAGACTAAGGGTCTGTGAAGTCATAGGGAATGACACCAGAAATGTGGGCGAGGTCTGTTCTTGACCCCTTTTGCTCTACCCAGTCTTGTTTAAGATTGTAGTATGTCTTAATCACAAACAGTTGAACAATAGGGTTTCATAACTGCTGTTCAGATCAGTACCACATAATTGTAATAATAAATATTTTTATCTTGTTGCAGGCTCTTGATGGTCAAAATATATACAATGCTTGCTGCACTCTTCGTATTGATTTCTCCAAGCTAACAAGCCTTAATGTAAAATACAACAATGATAAAAGCAGAGACTTTACTCGTTTGGACCTTCCTTCAGGTGATGGGCAGCCTTCTCTTGATCCCACTATGGCAGCTGCTTTTGGTAAGGACTCTTCCTTTGTAGGCAGACGATGGAACAAGTTACTTCTTCGTGGGGGGTGGGTGGAGTTAAATAACATTAAACTATTCAGGAATATATTAAAATGACATTAAAAACAATTTTTTCTATTTTACTATGTTGTTCACCGCCTAAAGTTCCCATGAGAACGTTGGGCAGTTTATAAATGAAAATAAATGAATAAATTTCTTAAATTGTACAACTGCTACTTAAATTCCAAGAAGGGTATTTGAGAGGGTGCCAGGCCAGACGGATGTTGAAGACCCCTCAAAACATGGTAAATATTTCTCCATGTCTTCTGGAGAACATAAAGAGACTCCATGAGCCAGTTTTAAAAAAACATTTGAGATTTGGGCAGGGTGGGCTGTGGTGGGTTATATTAGGAATACCAAGTGCCATGCGTGAGTTGTGGATTGCATACTTCCCATTCCTGGCCTATAGTATATAGTAGCATGATCTGATGGTCAGACAGAATTCACAAAACTGTTACCATTTTTTGAGCAGAATGCATTCTAAATCCAGAAGATCTTCCTCCCTGAAGCTGAAATATGTGTGATTTTTTTCTTCCAATGTTTTATAGTAATAGACAGAATATGCAGGAAAGCTATGCTGACAGGCCAGACCCTAGTTCAAAAAATCGGGAATAGCAAGAAGGTTACAGCAGGTTCCAATGAAATGGGTAGGGAAAGTTAAATGTTAGAACATGGGAGTACAAATTTTCTTTCTGTTTCAAATATGTCTCCTTGACGTCCAGTGTGTAATGTGTTAAATAGTTCATTAAGTTGTCCTCCTTTGTGGCATATAGTAAAGCTGTTTTCTATGTCATGTGCTAGAATACCTGTTATTCTGTGTGAAAATGGTGGGCATTTTCTGTGTTTGATATCAGTATTCATGCAGGGCTCATCTGGCTGAATAAGTTCTTTGTTTCTAGTTGCTTCCAATACATTATGAATTATAAAGGATATCTGGAAGTTGAATCATGGCTACTGGACTTCTTCTTCTTCTTCTTCTTCTTCTTCTTCTTCTTCTTCTTCTTCTTCTTCTTCTTCTTCTTCTTCTTCTTCTTCTTCTTCTTCTTCTGAGAGAGAGAGAGAGAGAGAGAGAGAGAGAAACGCTTCACTGCTAATCCAAACAGCTTCATCAGTCTGAATACAGCTAGTGCGAGTCCTCCATCTTATAGTCAGGGTGACCTCTTGTCACCCTGAATGAATTAGGCTCATAAGATGCACAATGGCCTGAATAGGCTCGTTAGGGAGACAATAGTATCCATAGCCTTAAGGTGAACAATGGCCTAAGGCACTGAAACCTATCAAGAATGGTTTGTTAGCTATGGCCTTGGTGGTGAAGGCTTTTTGATTTGTCTGGGTACATTGGAAAGCACACCCTGATAAGTAGCAGATAGACTATGCCTGAGGCCGCCACCTCTGTTTCCTCCAACAAAGCAGTGGACCATCCCAGAAGAACAAGGGATCAGTCTGAGACCCAGACCCGATGGAAGAACCTGGTCATTCCTTACATGGCTGGAGTGTCTGAGAAGCTTAAAAGGATTTTTGGCAAACACCACATCCCTGTTTATTTCAAACCCACAAAAACACTAAGGCAGAGACTTGTCCACCCAAAGGGTCCAATACCAAAACATAAATGGAGCAATATAGTATATGCAGTCCAATGCAGTGAGGAGTGTTCAGACCTCTACATTGGAGAAACTAAGCAGCCATTAAACAGAAGGCTTGACCCAACATAGGAGGGGTAGCAGCTCAGGACCAGAATCAGCAGCACACCTCCATTTGAAGGGGAAAAGGGCACTCTTTCAAAGATGAGGATGTACACATATTAGACAAAGGAGATAGAGTAAGAGAAGCCATTCATGTGAGGAAACCCCTTTTGGCGGCCTCAGGCATCGTCTATCTGCTACTTATCAGGGTGTGCTTTCCAAAGTACCCAGATAAATCAAAAGCCTTCACCACCAAGGCCATAGCTAAGGACCCATTCTTGATAAGCACCTTAGGCCGGTGGTTCCCTCAACAGAGCCGCCTGGGGGCGGGAGGCTCCTCCCCTTTTCAGCCCCTCCTCCTCCTCCTCTTCTATCGTCCGGTGGAGGAGGAAGGCTGGAGGAAGGCTGGAGGAGCGCAGGAGGAGCCGCCGCCTACTCCGCCCATCGGCGCATCCTCCTCCTCCTGCCCTCCTCCTCCTGCTTCCACCACCAAAGCAGCAGCAGATAAATGAGGGCAATTGCGGAGGGTGGTGGCGGCGGCGGGCCTTCACCACCAAGGCCACCCCTAGCGGCGGCACGGGAGGAGGAGGAGGAGGAGGAACCCAGGAGCAGGAGGTGGTCTTGATCCTGGCGGCTTCGCGGGGCGCCAGCCAGGAGCCACGCGGGCCATTGTTCACCTTAAGGCTATTGTCTCCCCGGGAAAGCGCTGCTGGCGCCCCGCCGCTTTCCCCAGCGGAGGAGGAGGCCCACGGCGGAGGCGGCAGCAGGAGCAAGCGGGGCGCCAGCAGCGAGAGCCTATGGCGCTCCGGTCGGTTGTTTATCTTGAGTGCCGCCGCCGCCGAGCCTGCCTCCCCCTCCTCCTTCCCTCCCATCCTTTGTTTTCACCCCCCTTTTGCCTCAGACCAGGGTGACAAGAGAAAAATTATCAAAAAGCTGACAAAAAGTTGGGGAGCACTAGGCCATTGTTCACCTTAAGGCTGGATATTGTCTTCGAGCCTATTCAGGTCATTGTTCATCTTATGAGCCTAATTCAGACCAGGGTGACAAGAGGTCAAAGCTGACTATAAGATTAAGGACTCACACTAGCTGTATTCAGACTGATGAAGCTGTTTGGATGAGCAGTGAAACGTTTCTGTGTCTCTCAAAAAAAGAAGTCCAGAAACGATCTCAAAATTTCAAGTGGGGGGTATATTTATATCAGATCATGCTCATTTGTTAATGCAATTAGATTCAAACCTTCCAAAAAAGGACTGGAAATGGAGATTTGACTCAAGAATAATTTCTTCAGAAGTTAAGAGAAGGGAAATGGAAAATAAGATAAAAAGAGTATTTAGGGAAAATGATGTAGAAGAAATTAAGTCATCTCTTTTATGGGATGCCTCAAAATAAGTTATAAGGGGCTTGTGTCTAGAGGAAGAGAGGAGATATAAGAAGGAATTGAGTGAGAAAAAAGATAAAGCTATGGAGGAATTATTAGAGTTACAGAAAAAATTACAAAATAATTATTCAAAAAAAATAGAAAAGCAAATAAGGAAACAAAGAGGAAAATTAGATGAAATAAATAATTTACTCCTATGGAAGAAACAAGACCTGGTTAAAAATGAATTTCAAAGGATGACAATTCAGGCAGGGAAAAGATTTATATCTTATTTAAAAATACAGAAAAGTAAAAACTTCATTAGAAGATTAAAAAATAAAAAGGGGAATGTAAATATAAAGAAGAGGGAGAAAAAAGAATTATGACTGAATATTTTAAGGAAGGGTTCCAAAAGAAAAGACAATGTGATGAAGATTTACAAGTTAGAAGTAAAATTTCTGAAATACAGAAGAAGAGGCTAAATGAAAAGATCACAGTAGATGAAATTAAGGAGGTAATTGGAACAGGCTTAGATGGTTTTACGACTCTGTTTTATCGACAGTTTCAAGAGGTGTTAGGAGAAAGAATGGAGAAATTATTCAATGATATAATGCAAGGGGAAGGAATTCCAGAAACATGGAAGGAGACAGAAAGGCAAGGTAAAGCAGAAGAACAAGTAGTTTCATATAGACCAATCACATTGGCTAACCAAGATTACAAAATTTTCACAAAAATATTAGCTAAGAGATTAGAGGATGCAATTCCAGATCTAACACAGGAGGATCAATATGGGTTTGTCAAGGGAAGATATATAGGTGATCCAATAAGAATAGTAATGAATATAATGGCAGATGCCAAGAGGAAACAAAGTAAAGTAACAATAGTAAATTGGATATTAAACAAGCTTTTGACTCTGTAGAAAGAGAGTATTTATTAAAGCTATTAAAACAGATGGATATTATAGGTCCCTATGCAAATGCAGTAAAGGAAATTTATAAAGAAAACTTTGCAAGGGTAAGAATAAATGGATCATTAGCGGAAAAGTTTAAAGTCGAAAGAGGTACAAAGCAGGGATGCCCTTTATCCCCCCCCATTATTTGCATTAGTGATGGAACCACTGGCCCAAAATTTGAGAGAATGTGCTCAAATAAAAGGGTATAAAATAGGAAAAGAGGAAATAAAGTTAAACATGTTTGCGGATGATTTAATTTCAATATTGACTAACCCTTTAGAAGCGGCAGGCCCCCTGATTAATATATTAAAGACATTTGAAAAAATATCAGGATTAGAAGTAAACTTACAAAAATCAGAAATCATGTTTCTAAACGTTCCTAGGAAGGAGCAAGATCAATTAAGATTACAAATGAAAATGGGAAATGGAGTTAAAAATGGTTTATTTAGGAGTGGTATTAACAAAAAATTGGAAGAAACTAGGGGAGGAAAATTATAACAAAACTTGGAGAAAGATCCAGAAAATAATAAAGGGCTGGAAAGATAAAAAAATGGGAATACTGTCAAAGATTAGGGCTTTGAAAATTTTTATAGTTTCAAAACTGTTATATTTATTTCAGGTACTCCCAATATTACTTTCAGAAAAGATATTAAAGAAATGGGACACATCATTAAGGAAATGGGTTTTTGGCAAGAAAAATCAAAGAATGAAGCATAAAATCCTATATGCAGTAAAAGAAGGAGGAGGATGGAGTATGCCCTCTTTGGAAAAGTATTATATAGCCTTCCAATTAAAATGGGCAATGAAGGTGGAGGAATATCCCACACCCAAATGGAAAAGAGTAGAAGATGCAATAAATAACTCAGCAGGTTATTTAGGGATATTTGATAGAGGTAAAAGAATATTGAAAGAAGTTAAGGGACCAAGGCAAGTAACAATGGAGATTTTAATAAAGAGGACGAAAATAGGTGGAGTATTGAATTGGGGCCCTTTAGAACAGTTTAATAAAGAGGGGAAGATTTTATCACAAAAAGATATAAAGAATCTAAAAGAGAAAGGATATTATAAAATCAAAGACATGCATGAATTAATGTCAACAGGAGGGGGGATAAATAAATTAAAAGGGATATTAGGGAATCAAAAATGGATGATGGCAGAAAGTATGAAAAGGAGATATGAACAATGGTTCCATTCGCTTAAGGGAAAAGAAGATAGACAATGGGAACTGGTGTATAAGAAATATGAAGAAAAAAAGGTTGGAGCAGGAGAGATCTATAGATATTTGGTCAGATTGGGAAATCAAAATGAAAATTTAATTAAATATAATTGGGAAGGAGATATGGATTCAAATACAGAAAAGATTCAGGCTATTTTACGGGGATAAGAGAGGTAAAATTGGAAAAAATTAAGGATATGCAACTGAAGGTATTGCATAAATGGTATTATACCCCACAGAAATTAAATAGAATAAATAATAACATATCACAATATTGTTGGCATTGTAAAAAAGAAAAAGGCACTTTTGCACACATGATATGGAAATGCGAGAAAATACGAACATATTGGAAGAAAGTAGAAAATTGGTTATCAGAAATTACAAAGAAAAGGATTGAGCTAAAAATAGATCATATTTTCTTAGGGTTAGTAGATAGAGAAATACAATGGAAAAGCGTAAAAAAGATTGTGTACTACGGAATAGCAGCAGCTATAATGGTATTAACGGGTGGATGGAAGGACCAAGAAAAATGGAAATATGATAAATGGAAAGATTATATACATCAATTTTTTCAAAATAATTGGATACAAATTATGCAAGAAGGAAACACAGAAGGGAAACATAGATTTTTAAAGGGGTAGGAGAAATATATAAATTGGATAAAAGGGAAGCCTGAGAACGAGAAATGGGCTAGACTATTCCATCATGCCTTAATAATGTTCAACATGAAAGGGTAGTGAATTTCTGCTTGCTGGGGGGTTAATGAGGAAGGGACCAAAGGATGATGTAATGTTTTGGAAACCTGTAAAGACTGGAAATATATGCTGTCACTTCCTCAATAAAATAAAATAATAATAATAATAATAATAATAATAATAATAATAATAATAATAATAATAATAATAATAATAATAATAATAATAATAATAAAAGAAGTCAAGTAGCTATGACTCAACTTCCAGATAAACTCACCTTGGATGACAGAATCTTCACAGACATATAAAGGATATCAGAACTGTGAATAAATGATTGATTCTGATACTTGCCAGTACTAGTCATAATAGTAATGCATGCATTCTAACTGAAATATATAATGTTCTTTAGCATTTGTGTAACTGCCAGATTGGGGCAGAAGATAAGAGGTGTAGGAAGCTGCTGAATTTATGCAGATGGGAGGACAGGCTGCAGCTTTTAGGGCAGTTTACTGTTAAATTCAGAAGTATTGCCATTCAAGAGTGGGAACATGCATCAGGAAACATAGGTAGCTTAATTGTTGTTCAGTATCATCACTACACATAAATGAATCAATAATATTCTAGTTTTTATTTTGTACAAATGTATTATTGTTTAAGTGTGAAGCTTGAATCCAGATATTCAAAGTTGTAGTGCTAGTGCAATTGTTGTTCTTAAACAGTCCACAGACTGAGCAGATAGAGCTAGAGAACAGATTATACTTGATATATTTACTCTTCTTAGTTTTAATCTGGTTAGAAAGAAATAGAACAGTATGACTTTGTAATATTGATTACCAATTAAGCCAGTAATATTGATTACCCAGTAATATTGATTAGCAGTTGATACTGTTAAGCTTTCTAATTTCAAAGCCTTTTTGTATTTGTTTGACTCTTGCTCGTGTGTACTACGACATGAGACACATCTGACACATCTGCAAATGCCTATATCGTGTGAGCTCCATAGTGACATTGCAAATGAGGTTGAACAAATTGGTTCCCTGGGTGAAATAAGGCAGGCCCATGTGACTGGAGGCACTGGGTGATTACATACAACCTTTTAAAAAGTCTTAAACTAGCTTACAGACTTTTGAAGAATTAAATGCTTTCTGTTTCTCCCAGAAATTAATAACCTCTTCCGGTCTTTTTATTTCCTTTTTTTTAGGCACTCCAGGTATCATCTCCTCACCATATGCTGGGGCTGCAGGCTTTGCTCCAGCCATTGGATTTCCCCAAGCAGCAGGCAAGTGCTTTTCACCATGTTTGACTAGTTTTCTGATGTTTGTTCAGTTTTCTTATATCTATCTATATATATATATCTATCTATATATAGATATAGATATATATAGGTGTGTGTGTGTGTGTGTGTGTGTACACAGTACTATCATTCATCAATTATAAGGATGTGCCGATGGTTAGAATGTGCCCGTAATTCATGCATATGTATGTGTTTGTGTGCGCGCACATGCACACTTTTACAGTGGTACCTTGTATAAAGGAATTAATTCGTTCCAAATGAAATTATGTTAAGCAAATTTTCCTTTATGCAAATTTCCCAACTGGAATGCATTGAAAACAGTAATCCCTAATCACGACCATTTTTATGTTGTATGGATTTGCCCCAGAGGTGATTATGTTGTGCTCCGTGATGCCTTGAAATATGAAATTAATCCATTCCAATGGATTTTCCACAATTCAAAATTTTTGTAGCTCAAAATGTGGTTTCCCTTAGGAATGCATTTAAAACCAATTAATCTGTTCCGGAGGTTGGGAAAAAAGAATTAATTGGTTTTCAGTGCATTCCTATGGGAAGCCTGTCCCGACCCAGCAAAGCATGGGAAGAGCTTCTCCCATTTGCTGCGTTTGGGGGGAAGCCCCTCAATCAACTGGCAGCACAGCTGTCAAAATCATCTGGCTGTTGGCCTGTGGTTTTGACAGCTCCATAGCCAGGGTGCTTTTTGCATGGCGCACACGGTCATGCTGCTGTGACTCCAGGGAAGAGGAGCGGGCGAGGGGTGACTCCATCTCTCGCCCACTCCCCTACCCTGGGTCAGAGCAGCAAGAATCTGCTTTTAAAAGAACCACACGCCATGCAAAGAGCGGGCTGTGTGCATTTTTAAAACACCCCCTTACACACAGGCTGCTCTTTGCATTGCATATGACAATGTTTCTTGCCACTTTCCTTCCTGGGGTTGGAGCGGCAAGGATTTGATTTTAAAACACCAGTGCACGCCTGCCTGCTTTCCATGCGCACTGAAGGAAAGTAAATTATGAAAAACTTGAATTAGGAAGGAAAAAGCTTGGTGGCTGCGGTGCTATCAAAATCACATGGCTGTCAGCATGCCTGCAGCCAGCTGATTTTGACAGCTTGGGATTTCCCTTCGTAATTCAAGTTTTTCATAGTTCAAGTCATTTGGAATTAAAGGCATCACTGCATAGTCAAACTGTAGTATCTAATGGACCACAAGTACCCCCTCTCCTTTAGCTTTTGGTGCTAAATCTGAAGATTAAAACATTGAATAACTTGATGTATTGAAGATTTGTGGGGGATGTTTAGAGATGGTATGGAAGTTTGATTTTATTTGTCTTGTCAGTGTGTATTGAAAAGTTAAATATATGCTGTTTAACTAAATGAGGAGGGATTGCATGTATTTTTCTTATTTATGAAACATTTATCAATAAATACTTTTGGTTTTATTTTTAGCATACAGAATAAAAGCTGAGATACTATGTATACTTTCTGAATTATTTTTATAGACTTACTGGCTTTTTCAGGTCTGTCAGTTCCAGCTGTTCCCAGCGCACTTGGGCCTCTTGCAATCACCACATCTACCATGACTGGGCGGATGGCTATCCCAGGAGTCACTGGAATGCATGGAAATTGTGTTTTGCTTGTTAGCAATCTCAATCCTGATGTAAGGCTAATACATGGGACACAGTTCATAATTCACGGGGGACCATTTAGCCCACAGCACTTGATTGTGGTGGGAAGGGAATTCAGATTGCTCATTTGATAGAAATATTTCTGTACCTTGAAGGTCCTTGACTTCATCAGTGTGGATGGCCCTTCCACCAATGCATATCATAAGTATTCTAAGCTGCTGTTGTGCACCAAGTTACTGTGGCCAATTTATCACCTGACCTGCCAGAGCTTGTACTTTGTAGACATAGCTCACAGGGATCATTTCCACAAAACAGTGGAACGGGGTTGGGGGGGGTATCAGTAGGATTCTGTGCAGGAACCAGTATTATCCAGTCAGAAAAAAAAAATTGTATGTGAGTTGTATTATGTAAAGTGCTGCAATAAAAATTTTTGATGCCAAGCACATCCATATAATTTTTTCTAATACATTTACTAGTTCTCTGACAACTTATTCAGGTTTCCTGGTAGCCAGAGATAATTTAAGTCACCCGAGCCCCAGTTTTAATATGATATAATTTGTAAAAAATGGTGTCTTATTATTTTATTCAGGCAATCACACCAGATGGACTCTTTATCCTGTTTGGTAAGTTAGTTTCTGTTCAAAATTTATGTGTAAAATAAAGTCAGAATCATAAGGTACTCCGAGAAACTGATTTGTAAGATAAATTTATTTTTAAAGAAAAGTCTTGTGACATCTTCTACTTGTGGTTATTATTTTTAGACTATAATACAGGGAATGTTCGACATATTTAATGCTTACATATAAATCCCTCAACGGCTTATATAAAGGACCGCCTTCTTCCATATGAGTCTGCCCATACCCTAAGATCAGGACAGGAGGCCCTGCTGAAGGTGCCATTCCTTAAAGAGGTGTGTGTGTGTGGGGGGCAGCATGTTGAAACAGAGCCTTCTCAGCTGTTTCCCCCCAACTTTGGAATACCCTCCCAACAGAGATCCACCTGACACCGATGCTTTTGGCTTTTCCGCACCAAGCAAAGACCTTCCTGTTTAGCCAGTATTAGATAATGTTCTTTTAGCTGGGCACATGAGCAGCAGGATTTTATTATTTGTTTATTGATTGTTTTAAACTGTTTATTATGTTTTATAGTTTTAATATATTGCTGTATGCCACCCAGAGACCACTTGGTAGTGGGGCAGCTTAAAACTTCTGTAAATAAGATTAATTAATTAATTAAATAAATAAATAAATATCTGGTTAGTAGTTGGTAACGCCTAACTTCCAGATTTTCATATACCTACTTGGAAGTATTTGTTGTGTGTTCAAAGCAGACACCGAACATTGTATGCATGCCACATGGATCTAAAATAGATACTGGCTGTAGTAGTTGATGTTACTAGATACTGATTAATTAGAGCTAAGATTAAGTTATAACTAACTCTGGATTTGCACTGGTATTATTTGTCCTCAGAGTAGGAACACAATACAATGCCAAGCTGTATTTATGTTCTGTTGAAAATTAGTTTTAGCATAAGGTAAATGTGCTGTTTCACTGTATAGTATAGTAACTTGAATTATTTTTGCTGTACTTTTGTTAAACATTTATTATTTTGTTTTAGGTGTTTATGGTGATGTCCATCGTGTAAAAATTATGTTTAATAAGAAGGAAAATGCCTTAGTTCAGATGGCGGATGCAACACAAGCCCAACTAGGTATTAACAATGTCAATAAAACATAGCTATCATAATTCATTATTTTGATATGTAATTCTGTATATCATAGTAATCTTCACTCCTATTAAAGTGAACACTTTAAGTGATTGTTCTGCTATGCAGTTAAGTCATTATTTTTGAAAGGCCACAAAAATTATAGCTTAGGTTTAAATAAATATACTTAAGTAAGTCATATCAATTGAACCTTTGTTCAGTTTCATCATAATTTGATACCTTGTTAGTCTACTTGTAATTTAAAATAAATATTCAGAAATAAAGAAGGTAACTTCTTATACTGAGGATACAGTTTGGCTGGTCCAGCAATATTGCCAAATAATTTCAGAACTTTTTTTTTGAAACCCTGAAACTTTTGAAATGTGCAAAATGCAATTGAGGATGGTGGTGAGTTGAAATGCATCTGGTTCACTAGCCACTGAGTAGAAAAAATATTTTGGGAGTACAGATGCAGTATTGAGTAGCTGTTACATCTGTTCTTTCCAGCTCTTAACTTCTTGATTTAACTGTTTCAGCCATGAATCACTTAAATGGACAAAAACTTTATGGAAAAGTGCTGCGCATCACCCTTTCAAAGCACCAGACAGTACAACTTCCTCGTGAGGGACAAGAAGACCAGGGTCTAACCAAGGACTATAGTAATAGCCCTTTGCATCGCTTCAAGAAGCCTGGCTCGAAGAACTTCCAAAATATCTTCCCACCATCTGCCACCCTGCACCTCTCCAACATTCCGTAAGTATCCAGTGGGAGGAAGGAGAGCCAACGACATTTCGCTCCCTGAGGGGAGAAACGGGGATACAGGACACAAAGAAATCTCTTTTTCCAACACTGGCTTATGAGATGCATAATCTTCTGGGTCAGATGTTAACCATGTTTCCATCACAGAATACCTGCATGTGAGGATATTTCCTCAGAAGAAAAAAAATAAATATGTGTGCCATCTGATACAAGAACAGAAAGGGGCGCGGAAGAGTTAATTGATGATACACATAAAGAGTTTAATAAAATACAGATCACGGAGAGAAATGTTGAAAGGGATAAGGGTGAAAATAAAGAGAGTCCATTAACAGAGAGGGCAAATCTAGAACCAATGACTGAGGCTTTCTGGGTGACTGACGATCAGGAGGACCTATGGGTGGGAAAGGAGGGAGCTTTCGGAAAAAAGGGACCGTTGAGGATGGTTGCAACGCAGACTGAGGGGAGAGAGACAGTTGGACAGGGTGAGAGAAGGGAGAGGATCCCAATTGAGCCCATGAGTTGGCAGGTAAAAGTAAAACCTGTCTACTGGCCAGAAACGTCATGGCGTTTCCAGCAGGGATGGAGGAAAGGGGTGAGAGAAAAACCAGTGGCACAATGGGCCAGACATCCCTGCTGTGGCAGCCAATGTTACGGGAGGGTCACGAACAATCCCCCTACGCCCCTGAAAGGGATGTTTTGAAAGGAACTTTGAGAATTCACTGTTAAGCAATGTTAAAGACGTGGATGAGAATGTTAGAGTTTTCACCTTTATTTAATTCAGTACAAGATAACAAAGATAGTTCTGAGTTCAACATTAATAAAAATATGTTACATTCTTCTGGTTCGGAGTTCAAGACTCATCATTATGCATTGGAACCGCCTGTACTTTCATTCGAACCATCACACTGCATCTGCTGCAATTTCGGGTTTCATGTGCATCAGCTCCATGGATTTGAGGCTTCCCAAATGTTTTCTTACACAAGTTACATTTATTTATTTTATTTATTACTTTAATAAGTAAAGGTTCCAGAACTCTCATGGCATTTTAGCAATGATTTTCATCGTCCTGTGCAAGATGTGCTTCTTTTAATTGCTCAGCACAATGTTATATTCTGAAGATTATTTATAGTGGCAGTAGAATGTTAGAAACCTTGATTTTCTGTGAAACTGTACAACTGCAGCAGTAACACTAAAGAGTCCTATGTCATCTTAAAAATTAAGAGGATCATGGAATAATTTTATATGAATAAGAATGCACATGATGCATATGAGAACATAGCTTCTGGTACATAAAATCCTATGCAATAATACATGGTCATTATTCAAGGTGGCACGAGACTTGTCATTATTTTTTGTTTAGATTTTTAGCTAATGTGAGGGGTTTATCTGTTACAGACCTTCTATCACAGTTGATGATCTGAAGAATCTTTTTGCTGGCACTGGATGCATTGTGAAAGCCTTCAAATTCTTTCCGTAAGTTTTCACAGTAGTTTACTGAAATTGTTTAGGGAAGTTTGCCATTCAGGAATTATGGATAAGGAACAAAGAACAACATATGATCAAAATTTATTTATTTATTTATTTATTTATTTATTTATTTGTTTATTTATTTATTTATTTATTATTTTTACAACTGATATGCCAACCACTACCCAAAGGCCTCTTGGCAGTTTACAGTTAAAAAATAGAATATCAATAAATAATCAAAACAATAATAAAAACCTTACACTAAAATGATTAAACTAAAATTACACTATTGAATGAGTCTTGTCTCATACAAAATGCAGTTAGATCAGCTTCTGGGGCTTTAAATTATATTTTTTTTTTACCACCATGCGTAGGAAGAAAGATACAGACCATCCTTTCCAGCAGATAAGGATGGGAAGCTATAATTGAAAGTCTTTGGTTTTAACAGAACAACATCTAGCTGTAAGCAAGACTTTGGCACTCTGACATGAAAGGAAGGGAGGCAAATTTCGTTTGGAGTTTGTCCAGCTGTTAACTGAACTTCCCAGCATTGTTTCTCTTGAGATGTAGACAGACTAAACGATCAACATGAAATGCTCCACAGTCTGCAGTGCTAGACCACACTAGATATCTATGTTTGGAGTTGTCTTGTTTTTCTGATTATCCAGATAAGGTCCTGCATCTGTTTTCATTTTGGCAAGATTAGAGGAAGAGAGTGTCTTTCAGTAAAAACTCGGGCATAACTCTTTCCTTTTCACTTTTAGAAAGGATCGCAAAATGGCTCTCATCCAGTTGGGTTCTGTGGAAGAAGCAATCCAGGCTCTCATTGAGCTTCATAATCATGATCTTGGAGAAAACCATCACCTCAGAGTTTCCTTCTCCAAATCTACAATCTGACACTTCTGTGACTCCCCCCCCCCTTTAAAGACTTGAGTCCACCATTACCAGTGAAACATTCTTCAGATATAGACTGGAGTAGCCAAAATCAACGATGCATCTTTAAACGATGAAACTTGAGTGGGTCGTGTGTATTTTTATACATGGTAAAAAAAATCAAGGGATGGTCTTTCCATATCTTCTCCTGTTCAATTAGTTAATAACCCACCACAAAACTGTTCATATGTAATAATTAATAATAACATTTTCAGTGGAAGCCCCTCCTTTTAAAAATGATTTCAGGAACATAATTTTTAGTTTTTCATCCAAAACAATGTTACACAACATTTCTGTGGCCGATTAAACTTTGCTATCAAAAGCATGTTCTCAAAATAGACTTACTGGATGGCTTGAACACTAATTCTGTGGATTTTCTTTAATTAGTGAATTGATTTCTTGGACCAATTAGGTAACATATTAAATTGTACCTGTAAGAAATGCTGGAGGAAAGACCGTGTCTTCTTTCTCCATGAAGTAACATCAGTAAGCACAGGTCATTTGTCCTAATGTGATCAAATTAACACGTTTGAAATAGGTATTAAATCATGGTTGTGAGAGGTTAACTAGTTTTTATTACTATGAAATGATGTGTAATAAGATTTTGGAGAAAATGAAAGGAGAAATGTGTCCTGATTTCAAGTTTTGTACATTTCTTTCAGAAAAAAAATGTTTACACTCTTAAGGAAAAAAATTCAGGTCTGTCATATGGTTTGACAAATTTTTAGAAAGGTTATTTTTGGTAAGGTATTGTTTAAAAATATAAAAGTAAACCTCAAGGGTTTTTTGTACCACTGTAATCTCTAATACTTAAATCAGAATTACTGTGTATTTACTTAATTTCTTATGTGCCTTATTATGTGCTTATAATGATACAATAGTTTAGAGTTTTATCTGAAGTATCTTTAAACTGTATTGTGGCTTGGTGAGATTTCCCCCTTGTCTTACTTTTTAAACATTTGGTGATTTTAAAAATGTTTTTAATAAGTAATAGTCAAATCAGATTTTGGTGCTTTGGTACAGGGATGGGGAAGTGGGAACTGAAGATAACTCAGTGCACATCCTTATAGGCCTATTCACAATATTTTGGGGGATGCAGTTGAATGACACCACTGTTGAGATCTAAAGAATGTTTTCCAATATCTGGATGATGTCTAACCTGTTGAGCCATTGGGCTCGTTGAAAATATTTTGCCTCAGGATTCCTTTTCACCCAGCAGTGCTGAGCTTGCTGTACTAAATGTAGACTGGTGTTTCTTCATAAATATCATAACTTCAGTACTGAATGTTCACTCTGCTTGGAGAGCGAGATGAGATGCAATCTTACTTTTTGGGGGTGGGTGGGTTAAATATAGGTATACACAAATTACTTCTATGATTGTAATACAGTGTTTTTAGAGGTGTTGCAAGATGTTATGTCTACTGAAATTTTTCATTTTTTAATAAGGTATTCCTCTCAAGTATAAGGGGAGGTCAGTCCTTTAAATAGTTCTGAACCTGAATGCAAAGACTTAAGAAATGAGACGGAGTGTGTTTTTTTTTTTTTTTAGTGTGCTCATTGTCTTTGAGATTTTTAGCAAGTCAGTTTTTTCTGTGAATACCAGCTGCTGCTTGGCAAAAAGAATTCCTTAGCTGTTAGATCTAGCTCAAAGTTCCTTTGTCATGATCATTTAATAATTTATCTTTGAGAGGCAGGCTTTTTGGTGACACCATTAAAGCATGAAGGGAAAAGGCAGCGAAACTCATGCTGTCTTAAATTTAAATAGTTCTATTTGTGGAAGATAGTTGGCTGATATTCACCATTGGACACTTGATTTTTGTTTTGTTAGTAAATAAGTTTCTCCATGGAAAGCTATGCTGACTGCCCAGTAATAACTGATCATGTTTCCATTCCCTGTGGCTTCACACAGTATAATAGTATAAACACAAACTTAGTGTACTATGAATTTTTCCCCAGTGGTGCCTAATTCTGGTGTGTATGTCACTTGACCCTAAATATATTGTGCCTCCTTCATTCCATTAATGTCAGCGGACCATGGTTCCAAGTAATCATGTTCAGGATTACAGTGTTCCGAAGCATTAGTTGAAAAGCTTTTTTGGATGAAAATCCCAATGAATATGCCTTCTCCTCAGTATAACTTGCTAAGTTATCTTTAAGCTTGGTCACTATGTGCTTAAATGCTGCTACAAAGGGGGTGTTATTGGAGTTGATGAATGTAACTGAAGCAGGAAAAAAAGACAAGTTCTGAGACTAAGCATAAGCATATGTAATATCGAGAATGGTGTGGGTGGGTGGGTGTTTGTGCACGTGTGTGCTGTATGGAGTATCCAGTGTGTATATTGATGCACATGGCAGGCATTTAATTTATTGATTTAACTAATCTTTTAAAAATGCAACTTTGTAGTGTTGATGGAGAAATAGATGGTCAACTAAACAAGAAAAATAGTTCCAGCTAGTCCCTATAAAATGTCTATTCTTTTTGCAGTCTTAAGTTGTAGGAAGTACAATTATAGTTACATGCCAGCCTACGTTTTTGACATTTGATTTTGCATTTACTCTCATTTTGTGTGATCTCATCATAATTGTATTCTAGTCTGTATAAATCATCTTGGTTGTAGTGTATGTGTTGGGCTTGGTTTTATTTTTGTATAAGATGCAAATGTGAGAAATGGCAGTACAGAGCTTGTATTTAAAACAGGAATTTCATTTGCAGCAATAGAATGATCTCCTCCTCCCTATGGAATGCTTTACACAAAGCTGGCTTTACAATTACCTTGTATTGTCTCTGCTCCTTGGATGCAAAAGAGTTGCATCTTGATTCCTTGCCTTTTAGACGACCTAGAGAAAGTGTCCTCCAAAATTAAGGTGCTCTAGAGCATATCATGATTGGATATCAACCGTCTGTGCAAATGCCTCTTTGTTCAAGTACTCTGATGTTGAATTGATTTTTTATACTACTTGACCCTTCCTAGTATTTATTCTATCAATTTAATCTTTCCTGTTTTCTTATTCCTTACGGATAAAGTTGTGGGGCTAAAACTGTGTGACTCTTGCCATTACTTTGTAGTGGGGTTTGTCACAGTCTCCTGTGTATCAGGCATTTCTGTTGCCTGTAGAATTTATGATGTGTGAGAGGGTTTTGAATATATTTTGGCTTCTAATCATATTTAGATATATTTGCATATTGTGCAGTTTTGTGCCTTTCTGGTATACTAGATGAACATTTCCTTGAGTGTGGATTTGCAGTTCAATAAGTGAAAGCTTCTACTCATCATAAGAGGGAAAATGCTTTCTAATGAAGCTAACAAATGTAAAATGTTCCTATCCTAATATTACAGTGACCCACAAGAACTAAAGTGGCTTTAAAAATCAAGTCCCAAACTTAAAACTCAGTGTTGTGGAAACCTGGATTATAAACTAATGTAGAAACCCATTTCCACACAACAAGCACTTTGAGTTGTTTATGATTCTTACTCTTCGAGGGAAAGCCATAATGGCAGTCATGGCAGAAAACGTCTTGCTGCTAACTTCCAATGTAAACTAGATGGCAAAATATTCAATTTGGAGGTGGCACGTGAAGGGCAGAGTACATTTTCCTGCTAGCCTAGGTGCAGACTCTTCAAGAGTCCTTATGTCTTGGATTCTTTCCTTGGTTGTCGCACTGATAATTTGGGCATGCGCAAATCTTAATCTGAAATGAAATATTTGATAGCATCTTTGTTCAAATTAAGTCTTAAATCCAACATCCTTATAAGTTATCAAACTTCAAATGAACATTTGCTTTGCCCAAATTCGATTCCTTTTCATGTCTCCCAACAATTGCACTGGTTGTGTGCCTGGGGAATAGTGTCTTGAGGGCTCTTTGTGCCTCTATATACACATGTAGCCTTGTGTTATCTATGTGGAAACTCTTTTTCCCAGAGTGAGAGACTGCCATGGAAGCCTGCTTCTGAAAGAAACCATGGATTTTTTTTTTCAAAGCCTGCATCTGTTCTACACAGTTCAGCGTGACCAAGTGTGGCCTCCAGAGATGGTATTTCTCCTGGGAATAAGAAATCTGAGACGTGTTTTTTCAGACTTCATCCTGTCAAATGTAGCATGTACTGCTGTTTTCAAAGGAGAGGGGTTGAGTAACTGTATCGAAGCCATTTTGTTTGCCTTGACTTTTTTCTGGACTGGTAACTTTGAACAAAACTGCCAGATTTAAAACTGTTCAAGTTGCACAGAGATTTTCTTGAATCAAACTAAATCCTAATTGTCTTTGCAAAGATCTCTATGTTCTATTTGAGACTGTTCACAAATTTGAAAGCAAACCTTAACAAGTAGGAATTATTTGAAAAGATTGAAAACATCTAAATTTTAATTTTCAGGTTTTTTTACAAAACAAAACGGGACCAAAGTTTATGTGCCTTCAGTAGATGTGTAATTGTTTCGCTGTCTCTCTCAGTGTTTAGAATCAAACTGTTCTTTTCAAGAAAAGGTGTATTTATATAGTAAAATACCAAATGACCCATGAACTTTCCATATGTGTGGTCAGTTCCTTCCAATTTCAGTTGGGTTTATTATGATCACTTTGCTTGCTACCATTGTAACATGAATCATGCTGCACCATGAGGTATCCAAGTTAAACTCCTTGATGTCTGGCTTGTGTGGTTGGCACAGTTGCTTTCAACAAAGGAAATAATAAGATAGTGAATATCTTTGTATTCAGAGGTTCACTGTTATAATATAATGGATGTATGCATAGTTGGGACTTTCAATTCTTGGACCTATGTGCAGTATTCAGAATTATAATTACAAATTTAACCAACTATGTACATGAATTCATCTCTTAAACTATGGTTCAGTTATTTCCCCAATTTTCTCTTCAGTTTCAGAAAACAATTCATCCCACTCTCTCAAAATATGGTTGCTGACCAAGCAAATTGTTGCATCAAATTGTCACCTCACTGCAATGACCAAAGATTGTCTGTGTTGGTTTTATGAAGACATCCCATCAATTTTCTTTTTCTTTCTTTCTGTCAAGCTATTTTTCCTGAAAGACTCCACATAAAGTGGCCTTTTATATGAATGCTGTTGATGGATGGAATACTTAATGGGAATTCAATTTTTTAAAAATGTGAACTAAATGTAAATGGCTTAAGCTGGCAAGGGAGGGGTACTGGATACCTAGTACTGTATTCACAGACAAAAGGTGCACAATTACAAGAGTCAGACATTCCCTATCTTTATATGTGTTCACGAAACCCTTTTTATGTTTGTAAAAATGTTCATCTAACACAAGAAAATGCTGTAAATATTTGTAACAACGTTTTTTACCTGGCAAAAAAAATGGTTTTTGGGAACAAGTATAAAATGGTTTTTATATTTAAAAAAACATCGATTGTCTTGTATATTTTGATAAGCAACAGTACCAGCTTTCATTTGTTAAGCAGCTTCTGGCATTGGAGGGGGGGAAAGGATTCCATGTTGTTGAGATGAGTTGATGTTATAAATGCAAAGAAGTTGAAATATTAAAGAAACCTATTTTCTAACTGAGTAGTGCATGATTAATTTGAACTTCTGTACACTGCCGTATACTCCATTTCTTTTAAGTTTTGTGTATATGCTGATTATTACTTGATTATCTATACTTAACCCTTTTTCTAACAACTCTAGTTGTAGCATGCCTCTTAATAAATGTCATGACATCTGTACTCTCAAATTTTTCTGCGTTCTTGTCTATTACTTTGGGTTTCTCCTTCTAATTGTTAAGCTAATGTCTGTCTTTTTCTTTGTGTTTCTTTCTTCTATTCACCATCTACACTTGCTCTCTTTGGATTGTCTGAAGTCTTTTGACAGTGACATTTTCATAGAACATTCTTACAGAATATATAATATCACATAATTTTAAATACTCAAGAGAGTACTTCTTCAAGCAAATACAATGACAACACAAGTCTGAGAGTACAGCTACACTAGCAGCAGGGAGCCGCTCGGGAACCATCAGGCTTGGATAGAACAGTCTAATCCAGTCTGACAAATCACATGTAAATGGCTGCTGAAGTGCTAATATCACTTAGTAAACGAGCCATTTCAGGACATTGACAAATTAATAACTTCCTCTGCTTAGCTGTATATAGGCCACTGTTATTATATATGACATATAAAATCTCAATTTCCCAATTTGCCAGTATCCTGAAATGGCTTGCTAATTAAGCAGGCTTTCTTTGGATTAGTTCCAGAAATCACATGCACTGGAACTAATCCAGACAAACCAGAGCAACCCTGCCTGCACCAGAAATATAGAAGCCCCTTAAATTAGCACCTGAAATTGCTCAGGTTTCTCACATTCAAGCGGCTTTAAATTTCTGCATAAAACTTTCAGAATAGATGTCCAATTCCATTTGCACCTGAGTCTACGTAACATACATTGGAGTAGGATCACAGCATGTAGTTGGTCAAAATATAACCTAGGTTACTCTGTGTTTAGTACTTGGCTGTTGCATGTACCTTCTCCAGCTTTCCCCATCAAGATGAATAGACTTGACGGCAAATCAACATCTCTGTTATTTTTTTTCCTATGTGAATCCCTCCCTCACCTTTTTATTTAAACATTCCCTTACCAAGAATGGCCTCTTGGAACATATTTTCTCCACCCTCTTGCTCCACTCTGTGATTTGAGAATGTGAGTGGAGGGAAATTGAATCAACCCACAGACGTAGGTACATACTTGTTAGTGCCATGATGAACCATCTGGAGATTTGGTGGTAATGGGAGATTGGAATTATAGTATAACAACTAAGGCAGTTTCTGCTCCCTATTTGCATACTATGCTGGTGAAAAGACAAAAAGTGTTTTGCTCAAAATAGCAGGCAGGAGCATTTATGTTGGTTGTCCCAGATAAGTTTCCACTTCTCCATTCATGGGTAGTGCTGCCATGAAATGGAAATAAGACACAATGTTTCCCGGGCTTCTTTCTTGACAACAACAACAACAATAATAGTAATATTAATAATCTCAATCCTATGATGGATCTGTCATTTTCACTTACATTTATTCTGTGTTGGATATGACGAGCATCCAATTTGCAGTTAATCTGAATAGAAGTTTAACTCTTTCCTGGATACCCCGCGTAGTATAGTAGGTAGAATGGTGTACTAGGACTCAAGATTTGGCCATGGAAACTCACTGGGGAGGTAGAATTGGTAAAACTACTTAAATATCATGAACTTTGAAAGCGGTATTAGAGTTGCTGTGAGTCAGTTCTGACTTGATGGCACATAACATAGCCTCCTTGTTTGTAAGCTCTGTATTTGTTTTTCCCTCTACCTTATTAATGCTAATTGCACAACTTTTTGTGAGAAGCACGCTAGGCCCTAGAACAGGCCTGCCCAAAGTCCGGCCCGGGGGCCAAATCCGGCCCGTCAGGCCATTCTGAGTGGCCCGCGGCTGGCCTGCCTGCCCCTCCCTCCCCCTCCTTCATCCCACACGGGAGCTTGGGGGGGGTGCAAGGTTGCACAGATCGCCTCTTCCAAGGGGCGACCTGTGGCCATGGCTCCCTGTGCTTCCTTTAGTCCCCACCTTCCTTCTTTCCTCCCTCCCTTGGTCCCCACCTCCCTCCCTCCCTTGTTCCCCACCTTCCTCCCTCTCTCCCTTGGTCCCCGCCTTCCTTCTTGCGTGCGGGGTTGCAAGGGGTCAGTGGGTGGGGGCTTGCAGTGGGGTGGCAGGGTCGGGAAGCAACCGGCCCCTGACACATTCTCAGCCACCAAATCTGGCCCTCCTTACAAAAAGCTTGGGCACCCCTGCCCTAGAATCAAGACAGATTGAAATGTGAAGAAGTTCACCGAGGCATGGGGGAAAACACACTCTTGGTAATGAAACTAATTCCTGCCTGTTGGACTTTTAAGAATCTATTGTCTTCCACCTGAGATACAACACCCCTTGCTTAATGCCAGGCAGTAACCTGGCATCATTGAATTGAAAATTGAATTATGTGCTTTCCTCCAGTACTTTTTAATGTCACAGGCATTAGTTCTTTCTCTAGCAACGAAACCACATTCTTTCCTGCTTAATGGGCAATTGTGAATGTCTAAAATGAATGTTGCAGTCTAAAATGGGACTGAAATCTAGGTGGATTATTTCGAACCAAGTTAAAATGCAGTTTTTCAGCATACTTTCTGTATGATTTATTTTAAGCACTTTTACCACAGTTGTTAAAAGATGCCTAAATTGGCTTATAAATCAATACTAAGAATTGTGGCCCTGAAGCTTCTAGCTGAAATACATGACACATAAGGCAGGTTAAGTAAGGGGAGAAGGAAAAATGCAAGCTTGTTCGCTACCTTTCAGGCTTTAATTTTTCTCACAACTGAGACAACTGGCTCAGCCAGCCTGATATACTGAGTACTGTACTGTCTTAATTGGCACCTGCAGAAATTAATACTGAGGTGGTCTTGAATTAAGTAATGGAATAGCCCCATTGCTGCTGCAACTCTTTGTGGCATTTGGTTGGAACCAGTGGCTGCTGCCTTCTGTTGAACTCCATATTTATGTATCGGCTGTCTCACAAACTCAAGAAGATTGATTCCCGTCCTTTAAGTCCCCAGATGTGCTTGGCCTACAATTCCCATAACTCCTGGCCAGCACAGCTAATCATAAAGTCCAATAATCTCTATTTTGGGAATAACGGCTCTAGAGGTTGCCCTGACATGGTTGCACTCACTACTATGTGAATTTTCTGCAGAACTTCCGGATGGGGGTGGGGGTGGGGGAGCTAAGTGTGCTTGTGGGAAAATATCCACAGGAAATGCTAACAGGCAAGATAACCAATGCCTGTTATCTCTTATTTTCAGCAATCTTTAACAGCTCTATCGGCTTCCACCTCCAGCTTTGCCACCCAAAGTATGGTGATAAACATCTTAAAGCTGGAGGTTCATGCTGCTGCACTAATGCTGTACTCATGTGTTTTTAATTAGTCCCTGTGTAACACTAGGAGTGGGAAGGTTTGGATTCGAAATTAACCCCCCAAAGTCACACACTTTTTGCTGCATGTAGTCATTGGAGGATAAATTGGGGCAGCCCGCCTGGAATGACCAGGAGACTGCTTCAAACCCACCTACTCCTCCACACAGCATTCATTGCATGCTTAGGCAGCTGTGTTTCATCTGATGAACTTGTGCAAGCATGAGATTAAAAATGCAATGAGGGACACAGTGAGAAACGTAACTGCCAGGTGATGCAAGGATTGCCCAGAAGGTTGTGAACCGCAGCCGTGGCAATTTAGCAATAGTATCCTGTTTTCACAACTGCCGATTATGCAACAACAAACTCGTACAGATGTTGCTTTTACAAACGACCTAAATTTTTTGGAAACTGCAAGATCATTGGGGGGGGAGGGCTCAGGGCTGAAGCAGAGGACAATAGGTAGGGCCAGTCATGTTACAACACCCTGATTTTTCTAACATGATGACTTCCAACTGTGTGCCAGGGCACACAAGGGCACTATACCAAACAACGGGGGGGGGGCACACAGATCCATAGTGCTGGACCTCTCCAAGTCTTAAGGCACACACGTTTAGGGCCACCCACCCACCCACTGGCTCATCTTCAGACAAAAGACAGATGGAAGGAAGAAGTCTAGCTAGAAAGGAGGCAGCTGGTGAACACTGGGGAGCTGGCAGGTGCGGGGCTGTTGCCTGGGAAGCAGAGCTCTATTCCCATCCCTGCCTGATTAAAACAAAAGGTGTGGCTGAGGTAGGGAATATTAACTGGCCTGGCCACGGTGGCAGGTCTCACTGTGTGTCTGCTAATAATCACGTCTATTAATGTAGAAGAGTTTTTTTTTTTACTTTCTAATCTTGGGAACAAAAGCCTGTGCTCATGGTAATTTATATGGGGTCAGCCCATTCTCTGAGGATGGCTACTGCTAAGCTTTTTGATGACTAGTCAGTACCTTGGGCAGTTGAAGACACGTGGCCAAACTAGTGGCCCAATGAGGGTCTCCCTTCAGAGCATCCACTGAAGGCTACCACCTCCACCCCAGGTAGACCTTTCTTAAAAAAAAAAAAAGCAACAAGTGTTCTGCTTATATATCACCCCATAGTGCTTACAGCACTCTCTGGGCGGTTTACAATTTATTTATGCAGGCTACAGATTCCCCCACCCCACGCGTGTGAGCTGGGTACTCATTTTACTGACCTCGGAAGGATGCAAGGCTAAGCGAACCTTGAGCCAGCTACCTGGGATTGAACCTCAGGTTGCGAGCACAGTTATAGCTGCAGTACAGCAGTTTAACCACAGCACCATGAAGCTCTTTTGTTAGGATACTAGTTAGGGAAAATTTGCATATTTAACATGATTTCTGGTGTAGGCCATGGAATGGAGCAACAGGCTAAGCAAGGAAACAATTCTCTCTGACTGCTCCCTCACAACCTTCTCCTGCGCTTTGAAAATAAGGGCTACTGGTAGTGATCTTCAGAGATGAGAAGAGCTGAAGATAACCTTGTGTTACCACAAGAACTCAACAAACTCAGCCTCCACAAGATGTTCATTGTGGAATATCGCCAGCCATTTAGAGTAGTCAGTGCCCCTAAAGACACAAAGAAAATTGTTATCCCCGATGAACCACAGCGATAATAATGCTAAATGAGGAAAGCTGGGTGCATACAGAATATACCTTCATTCACATAAATTAAACAAGTATTTTGTTTGCAGGAAGGGTCTGGATGGTGTTTACATATTTTGCCTCTCACACACCCATACTGTTGGGTGAGCCAAACACACACACACCCCATTATTGGCAAAGTAAACAAGATGGCCACTCTCTGGAAGTTGAGTCATGGCTACTGGACTTCTTTTTTGAGAGAGAGTAACGTTTCGCTGTTCATCCAAACAGCTTCATTGGTCAGACCGATGAAGCTGTTTGGATGAACAGCGAAACGTTTCTATCTCTCAAAAAAGAAGTCCAGTAGCCATGACTCAACTTCCAGATAAACTCACCTGGATGACTGAGAATCTTCACAGAAAGATGGCCACTATAAAGAACCTCCCTCCCCCTTAGAAGGGAAATATTTTGAAGGTGGGCACTGGGCGCAGCCATGACCCTCCTAGGCCAGGAGTGGGAAAGGGTGGCCCTCTGGAAGTCCCTCACCACTGCTCCAGTCATACAACAGTGTGGTGTAGGATGCACACTTACCTTCTTAGGGGGAAGAAATACTGAACAAGGTTTCAGATAAATCTGTATGTCAAGATCAGGCCTCCTGAGAACGGAGCTCTACACCAGCAATGGGCTAAGTGCAGCCCTTAAAAGTTGTTTGCCCCCTTTCATTCCTCTCTTTTTCTGACTAAAAAAAGAAAAATATTTCCAGTTCCTAGAAGTTTCCAGAAATAGTAATTAATGTTTTTAAAAGGTTACAGCCACCACGTGCTGCTTAATACTGTACACCCAGACAACCCTTTTAAAAAAATCTGGAAGGGAATTTGTAATCATCTCTAAATTCTTCCTCTTTCTCTTCTTCTTTTATGTTTTGAAGCCTGTGCAGGTCCTCAAGTGTCCTGCCGACACAAAATTGTTCCACATATCCATCATAGTTACCGATAATTGCTATCAACTACCTAAGGACAAGTATATGTTCGCCTTGATCCTATTAATATAATAGGATGATCATTTTCTTTCTTTGATAATAAATGATTTCCCTATCATCATGTCTTTGTGTAGATGCACATAAACAACACAGTACGTTATTGGATTTCAAAACAGAGGACTTCTCCCCCTAAAATAATGTTGCAGATCACAAGTGTGATCACTCTGTTCCACAATTCGGTCTATTCAGTGTTCTGTGCATTAATTCTGAGGACAGGGTATCGAAGTGTTTATATTATTATTATTATTATTATTATTATTATTATTATTATTATTATTATTATTATTATTATTATTATTATTATTATTATTATTATTATTCTCATGTTCTGCTGAAACACTATTCCATTTCAGTTTATGGGGCAATGCCTTTTGAAAAACAAAGCAAAAGTGTTCTGCTTATATACTGCCCCATACCACTTCAAGTAGTCTCTGGGCAGTTTACAGTTTAATTACAGTATGCAGACTACACATTGCCCCCCCCAGCAAGCTGGGTACTCATTTTACCGACCTCGGAAGGATGGAAGGCTGAGTCAACCATGAGCCTGCTACCTGGGATTGAACCCCAGGTCGTGAGCACAGTTTTACCTGCAGTACAGGCATTTAACCACTTACTCATCTCATTTAAAAGTCACATCTGTGAGAATCAATACAGGAAATAAGAATAGATGTTACACATGGCAAGTGGTAAAGGGCTTCGAGTGATGTTAATCCGGCGCAGAGGTCTAGAATAGGAGAACAGTCACATTACAAAAGGGTGTCCCTGTTTCCATTCACAATATGTTGGACATGCAGTTACAACCTTTCACAGTTAATGCTACATGAAAATGCTACTCAGAAAGATCGGGTTTTCAGAAATGGATTTGAATGGGGTAGATTATGTAGCTCTACAATGCCAATGGGGAGAGAAGAGTGTATGTGCTTCCATGGACCAGCGTGTACATGTCTTTGGATCGTAGCTGTTAAATGGAATCACGGCATTTTGTGGATGCGAATTTTAGTGTATGTTTGGTTTATGGCAGACAATGCTCTTAATAACTCCAATGAGTCCGAATAGTCTTCTTTTCTTATATATGTCTTACAGTCTTAGTACATATTCTTAGAAAAAAACATTGGTACATTAGTGCATTTTCTTACAAAGACACCTTTTCCTTTCATGGCCTGCTGTGGTAATTGTGTACTTTGGGGTTTTGTAGGTCGGCTTTTCTGTTGGTATATATACATAGATTGGCATCACGGGTGACTGTAGGTTGTGCAATAAGCACAACTCTTTGGAACACCGATGGCTGTTCATTCCTTAAGTGACACCCTCCTCTCTCTTCAGCCAATTTTATTATAGCCAAAAGCACTTGGGTGGTGCCGTAACGGGTGAAGCATTTTGATGGGGGCTTCAGACCCCATCAAAATGCTCCCAAACTCAGGACCAGCTATTTCTCAGTCCTATCTGTGACAACACACTTGATTGCTTCTTGTTCGCCTGGCTGCCTAATAGGAAAAGCAGGAGGCAATTGTCAATTAATCTGATTGTGAATAGGCCAGAAGGACAAGTATTTGCTCTCCTTGCAAAGGCACACAAAGGCTACCCTGCATCCTATTTCGGCTCTTCTCATCTCAGCTGTTCAGCAGGCAGCTAAGAGACAAGAGAGCACATAAACATAAATGTGCATAGCCTCATGGATGGCTGCTCTACATTCACTGAGCTCACTTCCATTTGCCTAATTTACAGAAGGACAGTATTAATTACGTGTACTGGACTTCTTTTTAAAAACAGACATTCACACAACTGCTACTGCAGCCATTGAAGTCCCTCATATTTCTTTGTTGCCTTTAAATGTCAAATTTTATTTCTCCTGTGGTTTTTATTTGCAGTAATGCAAGGAACCAAAGTGCAAATGGGATAATTTCAGGGAATAGGACTTCATATTTGCAAATGGCCTGAGTTTTAAATATGTTCAGCAGAACTGAGTGTTAAAACTCATCCAAGACCATCCCATTTCACAAAGCGCACACTCTCTCTGTTTGTATGACGTTTAAATTCCAGATTTCAACTTGAGAACAAGGCAGATAACAAACATGCTTAAAGCTGTAATTTACAGGGGAGGTAGGGGTTTCATTCTTCAATGTTCCACCACACACCCTAGTGCCTTGAAAAAGCTAAGATGTGGTTAACATGTCAAAATAACCCTTCTAGTTTCTCTTTGTAAAAACTCACATGCAGGATTGAGTCACATGGGTGGGCTAACTTCTGAAATGAGGAAATCAGCTAGAGATGAGCAACCCTTATAATGAAGAGTACTCACTTTACGGCGATGGATGCCACAATATTTACAGTGGCAAATGTTGCAAAATGTAATGGTATGTGGATAAAAATTGTCCGTAACATTATGCAGCCTTCTAACAATAATCTAAAAATTTAGTTTATATCTGATATTCTTATCACTTTTCCCCTTGTTATGTAACTGATGGCAGTTGTGCATTATACTACAATACTGTATTTATATTATATTATATTATATTATATTATATTATATTATATTATATTATATTATATTATATTATACAGTAGGATAACTGATTCAGTTATCCACGGTTGGCAGAGGGGAAAAATTAAATAATTCAGCATCCACAAAGCAAGCTGTAAAGCAAGCTGTTGTCACAAACAGCAGCTGTAAAGCAAGCTACTATCACAAACAGTGGCCATAAAGCAAGCTACTATCTCAAAAGAGCAGTCATAAAGCAACCTACTGTCAGGAAATAGCAGTTTGGGGGTGGGTGGGGAGGCGTTCTCTCTTATCCACGGTTTTCATTATCCATGGGAAGGCCTGGAACCAATCCCCAGTGGATACCAGGGTCCTACTGTATTATATATATTATACTGTTATATGATGCTGGAAGTCAACAGGCAGAATTGCCTGAGTTTAGTATGTGTGTTTGTTTATTTACACCCAGTCTGATGGATGCGTTTAATTGAATAGAACTACAACAGTGGAGAAAGACCGTGGATGGTTTTAACCCTTTCCTTCAAGCTGTTTTCCTGATCTAAAGCAAGCCCCTGCTGCTAGTCTTCATGTGGAAGAAAACCCACCAGTTTAAAACAAGGGGCTTTCAGCATTCTGCTTTAGTGCTTCCAAATGTGTGCCCCTTTTTAAATGGAAAAAGAGTGACCCACATTTTGAAAATAGATTCAAGAAATAACCGCTGCCTTCTGTGACACTAGACAGCCTCTGACATTTTTTTAAAAATGGGGATTAAAGCATTCTAATGCCTGAGTTCTGACAAATGTGCATCACTTTTTAAAAAGTGACCCATGTTTTGAATATGACAAAAGAGGATTTTAAAAAAAAAAACCTTCTGCAAAACCACACCGCTATGTGTAGTTGCTATGTGTCTGCCCGTTGAAAATAAACACCAGCTTGCAAAGATAACCATAATCCTTATCAGAGCAGCCACCCGCATTTCAAACAAGAGACATTGGAAAGGATGACACATGGGAAGCGGAGAGGTGATACTTAAGAAAAGAATAGTTCAGAACGGAAATCAAAATGCCAAACAAAAGCCAACCTTATTTCTGAGTTGCATTTAGCTATGAATTAAATTTGTTAGTTAATCATCAGTTACGTCTTGGCACAGGGGTGGGTCTACTATGAAACCAAGGAAGCTTAAGCGTCAAGGCCCCTAATATATGAGGTGTTCCGGAAGCAACTTCAGTCCACATTTGAAAAAAAACAACCCAAAACTGCGTGAATCTGTTGTGGAACAACCCCATTGATGATAACAGTGGTTATCCAGATCTTGTTGCTGGTTGCGAAGTGACCCCCAAATGTAGGTCTTCCATTGGCTAGGAAAAATCACTATTAATATCTTGGTAGCTTCATGAATTTGAACTTATTTTCACAAGCAGGTCAAACTAAGCATCATAGGAAATTAGGAGGCATATATTCCCAGTATTTCTCAAATTGCTCAGGCCGGATCTACATTACAGCATCTTTAGTGAGGGAGTCAGGTCATCTCCATATTAATTTGATGCTATGGCATGTAAAAACAAATTAAAGCTTTTAATCAACAGTTCATTCTGACAAATAAGATACTATCTTCAGGATTGTCCTTACTGCATCTAAAATATTGTGTTATATTTGTGGAAAATTATTTTTGCATTTGTGGTAATTTGTAGATGTGGCAAATTTAATGTATTTCTAAACTTACCATGGAGTATGTATGGCCTATGCACTATTAAACCTAAATAAACTTGAAATTTACTGCATCCTGGTGGGTGGCATAGCTCTGCTCAGTTAAGCTCAAAGGATGAAACTTTTTGAACCCTAGTTGTATTCAAAGAAAAAAAGATGTATTAATCACTCATTGTCAGTTGGACATAAGAATATTTATTTTTGCTGCAGAATATTCAATTCCAATAGCATAAGGAATAGCTCCAGGCCAGATGTATTAGTGAGCACAAAACCCACTCCTGGAGTAAGAATAGGTTGCCATATACATTGGGAATACCTAGAATAGATCTCAAAAATGAAGACAGAAGCCTTTTAACAGATGAAAGTTGTTGACACTGTCTCTCCACTAGGAGCTAGGAAATAGTTTTTTTGGCCTTGAAAACTTAAGCTTTAACAGGGGCAAAATTAACTCTTGATCAGAAAAAAAGTTCATGAGCAACATTTCATCGTAAGGTCCACCAGGCGTTTAGAGAGTCCATGCAAGCGAATATCCAAGTATTTGTAATGATTCATCTGTTCAACTGGGTGGCCATCATATTTCCACTTTAATCTAGTTTGGAATATTTTGAGAGGACAACCACTTTGGACTTACTCTAGTTAATAGTTGGCTATTTCTGCAGCATTTCTCTAGCCAGAAAACCTAATCTAGTCTGCAACAACAGTACTTAGACTAAAAATCTTTATAAAAACAGTACTCAGGGGATGTTGCTCTAACAAGCTCCATACCTGTGGAAAGTCTCCAAAGTAGATGTGAAATAAAAGGGGAGCTTGCAAACTACCTTGCCTGACCCCTCTTCGAATGTAAGGGTCAAATTTTGTGGGTTGCCCTTCAGAGCAATCAATGTTGTAATATAATGATTTAATCAAGAACAGTAAACAGGCTTTCTAACTTTCTTCCAATGACTTCCCTGGGGAAACATTGAATGCTGATTTAAAATCAATGAAAGCCACAAATAACTGTACTACTTAGAAGCTGGGGTATTTTAGGTTCTAATTTTAATATTTGTACATTTCATTCCACTCGCTTTCTCTGCAGAAACATACTGATTCTTCTCCTGCTATATACCCCCTCCCTTTCTGAAACACACATTCCGAAAATAATTTCCATACTTTTACAAAATCATTGCTTTTTGTCATACCCCCTTCTTAGTTTCAATTCACATTTAAACACACATCCATTCCTATGGCAGCAGTTTCTCCTAAGACCCTTTGAGGCAAGGCAAAGGAAATAGTTATTTATTTTTATTTTAGAGTATTTTTACTCTGCTTTTCTCCTTGGAAATAGACCCAAGGTGGCTTACAGTAATGAGGGATAATATACAGTCCAGTACAATTAAGACATGTCAAGTATTTGAGAACAAGGAATTAAAACAAAAGATTAAATAATACATTTATAACTCATGTCAGGCATCAGTGACAGCCCATATAGAGTTTTTTTTTAAAACCCTATCCCTCCCCTCTGGGGATTAATTCGCCATAATCCTGAAGTGGCTGTTTTCTTCATGAAAAGGCCTTCTCCGCTGCTCCGCCCAACTCTGAAATTCCCTCCCAGTGGAGGCCAGGACTGCCCCATCTCTGCTGTCTTTCCAGAAACAGGCAAAGACCTTTCTCTTCAGGCAAGCTTTCCCTGTGTCTTTATATGAATCTACCACACATGGCTGCACAGTTATAACCACTTATAACTTTGTGTTTATATCTCTCCTTGTGTGATTGCATTGACACTATGTTATTGTTAGTTTTGATGTTGTCTTCTAATGCTGTAAGCTACCCCCTCCGTTCCGTTTCTCACACTGAATATGTCTTAATCGTAATGGACTGTATATTGTCTCGCCTTACTGTAAGCCCCCTTGGGTCCTTTTCCAAGGGGAAAGGAGGGATACAAATACTCTTAAAATAAATCAATAAAAATAAAATTAAGCCACTTCACAATATGTCAACTCCAAGGAGGGAGGCTTGCTTCGTTTCCTTTCAAGGCTCTGGACAGGAACCAAAACGGAAGGAAGCCCCGGAGAGGGATCAGAAATAAAACTGTGGGTCGGCGGCATAGTTTGAGGCACCAGCCCCTCATTGCATTGCTCTCTACACGCAGTCCCTGTAATCATCCTTTTTAAGTGCTTTGGAGCAGCCGCCGCGGGCTCGGAGATAAGATCCTTGGGGTGGTGGGCGGCAACGAAACGGGCCCATTTCCCCCTCCGTCCATCCCTATCGCGCCACAGCGTCTCTAGTAAAGCGACTTCCTCTGAAGTCGCGAGGTGCAGCTTTTTGGAGAAACGTCTTTCACACGAGACGTGGGCAACACGAGCCCGGGAGAGAGAAGAGAGATCGCGGGCAGCAAGCCTTGGGAACCGCCGACAGCAAGGCAGGGCGATCCCGGCTTTCGGATCGAGTGGAGAGGCGCGAAAGACGCGCCCACGAGGCCGCGAGAGAGAGGGGACATGGGCCCGGCGGGTGCCGGAGGGAAGCGGTGCCGGGGGCCGCTGGACCCGCTGCTATTTTTTTTCCTGGCGTTGCTGCTGCTCTTCCACTCTTCCGAGGAAGAGAAAAAAGAGGGCGGTAAGTGGCCGCCGCCTGGGCGTGGAAAGGCTGGATTGGAACCCGGGCTCCGATTCCTGGTTCTGAGTGAAGAGAAAGGGGGTGGGGGTTGACGATTGCCTAAACAGTACAGTGGACCCTCGTATAACAAACAGTTTATATAACATAAAATCTGTACAACACAAACAATTCCGGAGATAGGGGAAATTTGCTTAACAGAATCGCCTATGGGGCGAATCCGTACAACATAAAAATGGTCACGTTTTGAGGATTACTCTTCAATGCATTCCTATGGGACATTTGTATAAAGGAAAATTGGCTTAACAGGTTTTCATTTGCAACGAATTAATAATCCCTTTATACAAGGTACCACTGTAAATGATTCTGGCCACTCGATCATCCTTCTGTCCCCGCCTGGAAGGAAGGCTTTCCTACTAAGGCTCGTGCCCCAAGCATCTTAAACATGAGCTCGTTTTTCGCCGGCCGGGTAATAAATAGGTTTCACGTGTTTTTATCTGTGGCGTCGCCGGTTGCGCCTTTCACGCGATCGTTCGCTTTCCAAAGAGAGGCGGAAAAGTGCCTTAAACCGGGTTGCCTGTTAATGAAGAAGCCAGCGTGGGGTGGGGGGACCACCACCCGGTGCCTTCTGCGCGAGCCCGGTCTCCGTGGTTGTGCCAGCCCCGGGCTGGGCTCCCGCGTGCCTCTTGCACAGACACGGATGGGGGGCTAAGTGGGCACCGCAGCAGCAATGACCAGACCTCGATTTGGAAGAGGGAGCCGCATGAGTCGGTGCAAGCGCACCAGACAAAAAGAATATAAAAATAATGGATTAAAAAAGAAAGAAAAGACAAGTGTGATGCTCGGAAGATTAACGGTTATTTTTTAATTATTATTTTTGGTCCGCCCCTCAATCCGCATGCCCTCCTAGTGTGAAGTGTCATTGCTTCCCTATAGTGATCCGTGATTCTGAGTCAGCAGCGTTTTGGTCACAGTTTATAGTCCATGTTGATATTTTAGTACGATTTCCATGATGCCCGTGCCTCCTCTGATCGGCAACCTGCTGCCCCTAGTTCCACAGGTTCAGGGAGGCACACATTTTTCCTCTTCTGCCCTATTTATTTTCACAACAAACTTGTGGGGTAGATGAGGCTGAGCATGGCTGAGGGTTCCAGTTTCCCGCTCGTCTGACACCCCCACAGGCCACATCACATTGGTCTTGCGATAAGGGCATGACTTGCTGGGTTTCCTCTGAGAGAATTGCCAACAACATGGGTTTTGTGCTGAAAGTTTTTCTGATAATAAGGGATAATAATCTGTATAGCTCATTTTGCATACCCCTCTGCCAGATGCATCCAGAAAGGAATGGTCACCTTGGGTCCTTTTGGGGAGAAAGGCAGGGTGGAAATATTTTGAATAAATAAATTAACATTTTAATAGTTCGATTTTCTTTGCTGCTCATGGCTATGGATCTCTGGGGACAGGGACATCCAGCCATTAGTCATTCAGTTCACAGACCTCTTTCTTCCTATCTCCTTTCTGGCTTCTCAATTCCCAGACAAGGTGTTTGATTACTAGGCTATGGATAGGTAGCCCCAACTTGACACTCCTTAATGTACTGAAGTGCATTAACATTTAAGTGAAATATCTTAGGCATTTCAGTCTTAGATCAGGGCCTACATACTCCTGTCTTCTGCTAAACTTCTTTGATTCTTGTGAACTTTCCTCAGCATTTGATAAAAACAAAAAAAAATTATTTGCTCTTCTTGGAAGATATAGTAATCTAAAAATAAGCCAACTGGCAGGAAGTCCAGTCCAGTTAGTTAATTGCTGGGCAACAAACAAAAGTGTAGTATGTGAAACCTTTTTCTTTCATGGAAATGTAGAGAGAGAAGCGGCATGTTTTAAATTTCTGCCTCCTCTGAGGGTCAGTCTGAACTGCTCAAAACACAAAATTCACACTCCTTTGGTCACAGTGTTGAAATCTTGTCTCTTAGCTTGGGTTTTCTGTCATCTTTCAGATATAGCATATTAGTATATAATGATCCCTTCAGAACTCTCCTCATTTTCTTTGGGAGGCCTGTTCTCACTGTGAGAGCCATTTCTCAAACCCTTTATTTTATTTTATTTTATTTTATTTTATTTTATCTTTTCTCCAAAGAGCTGAAAGAAACGAAGCTTACTCATTTTTCTCCTCACTCCATGTTGTTAAAGGTTAGGCTGAGGGATAGTCTAACAGTGTACTGTACTTGCTGTACTTTATGCCATAGGAAAGAATATCCACTGTTTATTTATATATAGGAGAAAGCACAGGGCTGTATGTGCTGAAGGGATGAGAAATGATTTTTTTCACACTTCATAATCGTTCACTTGCCTCCCAGCAAGAAATGTTTTTTTACTTCATCCTACAGAACTCAGTTGGAGCCACTTCAAGGTTGTGTTTCTTGGCTCTGCTAGATGACAATGTAGGAATAGTGGGATGATATACTAGAAACTAATATTAATAACATATGTAAGAGGATGATTTCTAAGTATTAGTAAATGTTATTAGTAATCCAATTGTTATTGTTATTATATGTTTTGTCATTATATATTGTATACTTTCAGTTTGCTGTACACTGCCCAGAGTAGCCCTTGGGCTAAACTTCGGTCCTCCAGATGTTTTGGACTACAACTCCCAGAATCCCAAGCCTGTATTGCCAATGGCAAAGGACTGTGGGAGTTGTGGTCCAAAACATCTGGAGGGCCAAAGTTTGGCCACCACTGGATGGTTGAAGTATATCAATCAATCAATCAATCAATCAATCAAACAAACAAACAAAATGACTCAATAGGAATCCACCTCCCCAAAAAAGCAATATTCTGAAACCTTAGAGCAGGCATGTCCAAACTTCCGCCCTCCTCCTGATGTTTTGGACCACAACTCCCAGAATTCTAAGCTTATATTGCCAATGGCAAAGGACTGTGGGAGTTGCTGTCCAAAACATCTGGAGGGCGAAGTCTGGGCATGCCTGCCTTAGTGTCATTGCAAAAGGAGATGCCATTTACTTTTCTGTGAGAGAACCTAGGTTGGGCTTAAAGGGAAGAGACACACACTACTTGAATAATCTAATAAAATAAAAATGATTTTATTTTATCCTGTAATCAAGAAAATCATCTGGAAACAGAATAGATATAGAGACAGAAAGAACCAGTTGTTTTTTTTTCTGGGATTAAAACCCAGAAGAATTTTCTGGTCCCAGATTTGCTGAAGCTTTTCGTCTGTGGCTGCTTTGTAGGAACAAATAATGTTTTGGCCAGATTCTGTCACTAGCGCCCACAAAGTGTAAGTTGATATTATAAAATAAATAAATAAATACAGGTGAAAAATTTATTCCTTAACATCCACCAATGTAAGTCACATGTCATGAACTTCTGAGTGAATTAATTGCTGCTCGCTGACAGGTTGGCACTTAGAGATCTCATTTCACACCCATTCGAGCAACTGGTATATGTCAGCAAATAGAAACCTTGACTTCTTAACAAGTAGCAGTTTGGTTTAGCTTTGTATACTGTTTGATGAATGTCAGGATGTAAATAACATGGTTCTAGCCTTTTAAAATATTTTATAATGTAATACTTTTAATTCTTTCTATACTATACTATACTATACTATACTATACTATACTACTGCTTCATATCAAAAGATCTCAAAGAGGACTGAAGATAAACATTTCTCTTCTCATTGTGCAGATGCCATTCACTTTAAAAGGGATATTGTGTCTAGGTAGTGTTACCTGTTAATTTTTTGGTGGTTTTTATTTTTAAGTCAGGTTCATTTATCTGGCCCAAAGTCATGTCTTGATGTACACTGTGAGTCATTCTTTAAATGTAGATGCCAGCCATTTTGGCCCTTTGTACACGACCCCTAAACTCCACAGCAAATGGCTGCCAGCTCCGGAGCTTACAATTGTTTCCCCACCAGCTCTGGAGTTTGCAGGAAATTAAGTGCAACCACGCCCACCTAGGCACGTCCCAGCGAACTTTTCTTGTACCTGCTCTAGAAGGGTGAAAATCCCCAGGTCTGGATTTAATTTGGTGAGTGTGGGGCTCTCCTCGCTTCTGTTTTTTTTTTTGTCTCCCGCCCCTTTAAGAGAAGGGGTGGGAGACAAAAAAAAAAGCAGAAGAGAAGGAATCAGGACAACGGGGTTCCAACCGGCTTCGGAGGTGAGCCTGCATTTTTCCTCTCTTTCTTCCTCCCTCGCCTCACGCAGACAGGATCCAGGAAGTGCGGAGGGGTGGGGACGCAGGAAGAGCATCGAACCCCCAAGATCCCTGGTCCGAATTTAAGTAGCCAGCGGATCTTAGGGGTCGTGTGAAAAGGCCCTTTGTTAGGGGAGGGCAGTGCTTATCAGAATTGCAGATGATCTGGAGAGGGAGTTTAACTCTCTACCTACTGGTGGAGGAAGAGAGTTAAATTGCTCCTTTAAAACCACTATCTGTGTTGGGACAAAAAGTCCCAGTGTTACTGGGGCTTCTGGGGTTCATTTGAGTAATTCTAGGAGAGTTGTAATCAACTTTTTTTCAGCCCCCGTGCCTAAAGTGGCAGCATTTTAGAACAAGAGAGGGACAAGAACTGTCCTTGAGGTGACCTGTTTCTAAACAACTGAGTCACAAGAACCTGTGGACTGAGTCACCTGGGCTCCATGGCTTTACAACAGAATCTTAATAGCTGCTGTCTATGGCCGTTTCCACAGCTGTTTGTAGACATGGGATCCTCTTAGCACACTAAGCCATAGTTGAACATAGAAGAGGACTTACTACATCTTCCCAGGGTCTAGAGGTAGTACAACTCTGCAAAATTCCTTTGGTGCGTGGTACCGGATGTCCAAGCATCACTGGGCAGTCTCCCAGTCCCAATTAACAACTCTTTTATTTTATTTTAGATGCAGCAAGCAATTTACTTTCCGATGTGTGTGCCACTTGCCATGCAAATGCCACATGCCAGCAAATAGATGGCAAAAATGCCTGTGTCTGTAATTATGGATTTGTGGGTAATGGAAGGACCTACTGTCAAGGTAGGTGAGCGTTCACAAAGTATATGTGGCTTTCTGACAAATTTACGGAAAGAGGCTTTATCCACACTGCACATTCTCTGCCCCAACTGTTGTTTGTTGATTAATAACCACTCATTGTGATGTAGTGGATAGAGCAACAGGCTCACACCCAGGAGGCCTGGGATCACATCAAATCCCTGCTCTGTCATGGAAACTCACTGAGAATATGGAACGAGTATAAACATTCCTTCAGTTACCTTGAAGTTGGTTCCAAATTGATGGCAGATAACAATGACTCAAGGACTGTTCTTCCAAGTATCTAAGCCACGACTGTGGGGCCGCAGTCCCGGGAGTGTACACCTAGTTTTGTCCTCATCACTAAAGACATGATTGCTCAGAGGGCGCCCAAGCTTTCTTGCCTGTTAAGGTTGGAAGTAGATTACCTCTCCCCCACATATAATGGAGCATGCGTGGCTCTTTTACCACAAGAGAACATGACAAGAACATAAGAAGAGGCATGCTGGATCAGGCCAAAGGCCCATTTAGTCCAGCTTCCTGTATCTCACAGTGGCCCCTTCAAATGCATTTGGGAGTGCACAAGACTAGATATCTGTCTCCTGATACCACTCCCCTGCATCTGGGCCTTGAAATACCCCAGTTTCAAGCCTGGAGATTACACATTCTCCATCATGGTTTGTAACCTCTGATGGACTTTTCCATCACAGTGGGAATGAGGGCTGGGACTTACCCTCACATGAGAAAAAGAAGAGGATGTATCCGAAGGCCGCCCCCTGCTTCCCCCCCTTTCTCCTTGGTTGTCCACAGAAGAATGAACATTTAGTAATATCCAGGCCTAGAGGCCCTGTCTACTCCCAGCTTTTGCAAAGGAAAAGGCCTCGCAATGGCACTCTCCATCCAGGAGACCCTGGATGAAAAGTTGAGGAGATGGCAGCTATAGTTGGGAATCCGTCCCATCTTTTCCCTCAAGGAAGAAGAAGGTCCCCAAGGAAGAAGAAGCAGGGGAAGAAGAGGAGGCTGCTGCAGCTGTCCCACCATCACCATTACAAAAAACTGGCTACTACCCTATAGATTTTACTTGTTCTTCTACCTTCATTTGCGTCCCAGTTGAATTCCAAAGGGTTTTTGGAAACGGGAGACTGTAGGAGATGTCCAGAAAAAGTGCCTGCTCCATAACCCAGTCGTTTTTCCAGTAAACCTTTGGTGCCCAGGACTCAGCAGAACGTTAGAAGAAGCTGCTTCCATTGCTGCCTCAGTCCTTTTTAGTTCTACCTGTCTTGACAGCATTCACATAATCCTTGGCTCTGGAGAGGTTTCACAGAACCGTAGTTGGTAGCTCTCCAAAGGGGTAAAGGCCCTACTTGGACAAGCTGGGGAGTGGTGGTTTGCAGCACTTGGACTAATGGTCAAATCCCTAGCTTAAGTTATAAATTTGTGCAAAAGCTAGAAAATGGGATACACTGGCAAGGTCAAACCTCTGTCAGTCAAGGTGATATCTTGAAAATAATATTGGCACAGAATGAGATTGGTTCTTGTTATTGGCTTTTTTTTTGCTTGCTTAACTCTTTTGTCTTATGTTTTAAATATATATTATCAGATAAAGATGAATGCCAGATTGGGACAGAAAAGATTTGCGGGGATCACACTTCATGTCACAATACATACGGAAGCTTCTATTGTGTTTGTCTCGAGGGCTTCCAGGCTTCTAGTAAAAACAAGATCTTTATTCCCAATGATGGCACAAATTGTATAGGTAGGTATAGCAACTTTCAATAGCTCATGGTACAGACCATTTTTGTATTCCATTAGTGTGTTATTTCTTAACATCAGTGCACAATCTTTGTCCTATTTGAGCATGGCACATATACAGTGGTACCCCGACTTAAGAGCAGCTCGACTTAAGAGCAATTCAGCTTAAGAGCGGCAAACTGTTGGCATTTTAACTGCCGCCTTACAAATGTTAGATATGGTCTGCTTAACTTACAAATATTTTTTTCTTTTTGATTTTTCAACTTATTTTTTCAGTTTTTTTAGACTTAGGTAGTTCGACTTAAGATCATGCATTCGGAACAGATTTAGTTCGTAAGTTGAGGTACCACTGTATGTCTAAAACTGCCACTGCTTAGAGCCAAATAGCTGTAAAAATAGTCTTGCACTTCCACATGCTGGTGTGCAAAATGAGAGGGGGGGGAATCGCTTTTGAATAAAGGCATTTTATGCAGTCACTTAGTACCTTAATGGCAAGAATTTAGTGCTCAGTTTCCACTGGATTCCAGTGTTTTCATCAGAACCAGAAACTCCCCAGTTGCACATACAGCCCTCTTGCATCTTAAGAGCTTGGCTCAGAGGGTTTGAGTAGCTTTTGGAATGGACGCAGTTCCATTGCACTGGACATCAAGATATACACTTCAGTTGTGGGGGTATGCATATAATGCGGGTGAAGCTGACAGCTGTAAAACATGGAACTGCTTGCAAAAGAGATAAGGGCTACTAAATCCCAGTAATAATTACAGTAAATGTAATTAACTATCTTTTCAATGGCAGTCTTGAGAAAGTGCAGAATATATAGCTGCACAGCTTTTCAGGAATGCTAAGTTAAATAATTTTAGGGCCTTTTGGTAAGAAAATCTACATAATGTATCTAAATTTAAATAATATCAGCATCATGGTATTGTGCTGTCATATTAACAAGAGATTTGGAGTTACTGAAACAAAACTGACTTGCCAATCAATATTGTATTTATTTGCATATCACATTAGGATCTCACAAAAATCACATTTATTCATTCCTCTACTCAAGTCAGTTTAATGTTTGACTATTGGAAATGCTTTAAAGATAAACAGCCCTAATAATTGTTGCATGCCATTAATAATAAGCTCTTTGTCTTGCATGGGTTTTATAAAAAAATTGTGTGTGTTGTAATAAAAAAATCACCACAGTTCTATTGTAATGTTTAGATATTGATGAGTGTGAAGTCTCTGACATATGTGGCCTTGGAGGGCGATGTGTGAACACGGCTGGCAGCTATGAGTGCTACTGTATGGAAGGATACCGACTAGAAAATGGCTCTGAGCCATTTCATTCACTCACAGCAAACACATCCTGCAAAGGTGAGAGGTTGCCCTTTAACAAAAGAGCATGCAAGCAAGAATCCATCTTCAGCTACCTTTACCTGCAGAGATAACATATAGTATACATTAGTACAGGCCTGCCCAAAGTCCGGCCTGGGCAAATCCGGCCCGTCAGGCCATTCTGAGTGGCCCGCGGCTGGCTGGCCCACCCCCTCCCCCTCCTTCGCCCCATGTTTTTTTTTTAAATCTTCTTCCAACACTGACACCGCTGGGAAGCTTGGGCGGCTGGGCGGCTGGGCAGTCTGCCACCACCGGCACCGCAGGGGAAAGTGTGGGGTGGGCAGGCCAGCGGGCCTCTGCCACCACCAAGGAGATTTGGGGTGGGCTGGCGGGCAAGCTGTCGCCACTGCTGGGGAGCTTGGGGGGGTGCAAGGTCGCACAGATCACGTCTTCCAAGGGGTGACCTGTGGCCACGGCTCCCTGTGCTTCCTTTGGTCCCCACCTTCCTTCTTTCCTCCCTCCCTTGGTCCCCACCTCCCTCCCTCCCTCCCTTCCTTGTTCCCCACCCTCCTTCTTTACTCTCTTGGTTTCCATTTTCCTCCCTCCCTCCCTTGGTCCCCGCCTTCCTTCCTGAGGGTGGGGTTGCAAGGGGTCAGTGGGTGGGGCTTATGGGTCAGTGGGTGGGGCTTACAGTGGGGTGGCAGGGTCGGGGAGCAACCGGCCCCTGACACATTCTCAGCCACCAAATCTGGCCCTCCTTACAAAAAGTTTGGGCACCCCTGCATTAGTATCTATAGTATATATTACATATACAGTACTATATAGTGTATATAATTTATAATATATAATATACATATAATATTATATATTATCTATCATATAAAATCTCCTTGTATTATTTGTATCTTGCCCTCTCCGCTTCCATTTCACTGCAGGTATGGATTGTGGGCTTCTGTCTTTACTTCCAAATGCATATTCAGCTTCTGCTAATGAAATGATGCTCAGAAACAAAGTACTTTATGTTTGTCAGCCTAGTTACCGGTTTGTTGTGGAAAGTGGAAAACAAGCTAAACTTTGCCACGCCAGAGGATAATGGGAAGGAACTGATTATAGA
The DNA here is from genome assembly GCA_029282475.1 of Phrynocephalus forsythii. Lineage (NCBI taxonomy): Eukaryota > Metazoa > Chordata > Lepidosauria > Squamata > Agamidae > Phrynocephalus > Phrynocephalus forsythii. The sequence goes on from JAPFRF010000004.1 coordinate 19,272,866, forward strand.
GCTCACCAAACCAAACCAAACAAAGCTTAAAATAATTTACTAAGTACACAAGTGCTTTCAATGATGAATATCACTTGTATTTATTATGACAAATTTGGGTATATTTGAAAGAAAATGGGATGCTTAGGTGTTATAGAAATTAAAGACAAATTTCATGCAACAAATTCCATAGGACTTCAGTATTATGACAAATTTGGGTATATTTAAAAGAAAACTGGGGATGCGTAGGTGTTACAGAAATTAAAGACACATTTCATGCAATACATTCCATAGGACTTCAGTATTCAGAGGGTGACTGCGTAGGCATGCTGTTGAGTTCACAGCAGGGACAAGCTGGTTTGCTCCTAAAGGTGGTGATCACATGACACTGTTGTTAGAGCAAACCAGCCCCTCCCTAGGGCAATCCTAGCTGCACCTTTCAGGTCCCTGTCACTTTTTCCTTGTGGGTAGGATCACTCTGTTTGGTTCATATGTGATACATGGGAATGAACCAAAAAGCAAGCCTCCCTCTTTGGATTTCCCATATTGTGAAACTGCTTAAGAAGAGAGCCATTTCAGGATATTGGCAAATTAAACACTTCCTTTGCTCTATGGAAGGGCAGAGGAAGTGGTTTTTTTAATAAGTGTTTTGGGGCAGCACAGATGCACTGTACCATTAAAAAAATGGAAAACATCCTCTCAGGAGCAGGAGGAGGCAACAAAGGGGATTTGTGTTTGCTTTTCTGGTCAAGAACTTGCCTGATGCTGCTGTGCAAATGCATGTTATACTTATTAACAACTGTGCTGTCTTTCCATCACTTCTCTTTAGAAATAGACTGTGGAAAGCCACCAGAGGTTCAAAATACAGAGATCATCTGGGATAACACCACAATTTTAGGGAGCACTGTATACTATAAATGTAAACATGGGTTTCAGTATCTTGGAGAACGTAACTTTTCCCAGTGTACAGTGGCTCAGAAGTGGGAAAATATCACTTTTGAATGCAAAGGTAAGTAAATGATCTGAAAGTACATGAAAAAGACTAGTGAATATAACTGGAAATAATGGCATTTTACTGTAAATAATGGACTTTTCCCCATGAAAAGTAAAAATTAGTATCTCTTTAAATTCTCCAACCATTTTTTCCTGTTAAACGGGGAAAATTATTTTAATAATCCTTACTTATGGGGGAGTCCAAACAGTACATCTGATCTTAATCTGCAGCTCAGAGTTCAACCGCCCTTCCCTTTATTATGTGGGTTTTTTTTGGGGGGGGGGTATTTGACTTCTAGAATTCCCTACCCATTTTGGTCCTCAGTTCTGCTGGCTGGGTGTATCTGGAACATATAGTTTAAAAAAATGGACACAGTCTCTAGTGTGTGGAAACGTCTCTTCCGTTCCCTGTTGACTGCTGCATCAAAATATGCCTAGTAACATACCACTTAGGGCGTTTATACACGACCCCTAAACTCCGGGGCAAATGGCTCCCAGCTCTGGAGCTTAAAAATGTTTCCCCACCAGCTCCGGAGTTTACAGGAAATTAAGTGCGACCACGCCCACTTTAGCGCATCCCAGCGCACCTTTCAAGTACCTGCTCTCTGGAGGTGAAAATTCTTTGATGCGGTGTAACGATAGTGAGTGCGGGGCTCTCCTCGCTTCTGTTTGTTGTTTTTTGGCTCCCGCCCCTTTAAGAGCTACTTAAGAGACTGGAATGTTGCCGCGGCAAGAGCGAGAGGCAGAACGGAGGTGAGCCACGTCTCTTTTCTTCCTGTTTTTTCTCCCTCCCCTCACGCAGCCAGCAGCCAGGAATGCGGAGGGGGTGGGAACGCAGGAACAGCGACAAACCTCTAAGATCTCTGGTCTGAATTTAAGTGGCCAGCGGATCTTAGGGGTCATGTGAAAAGGCCCTTAGAATCCTTTTTGAAACCAAAATGGAGCTATCCATGTCAGGAGTCGTCCCACACCCGGCCCAGGTGGAATTTGAGGATCACCCATGGGCCACAAGGTAGAATGTGTGCATGCTTAAAATGGAGACAGGGGGCAGTATTGTGTACCTTTAGTAAATGTTATTCTCAAATTAAATTTGATTTCTAATCCCTTTTAGAAATCACCTGTGGCCAACCTCCTATAATATCTCACTCGAAGAGAACATGGAACGGATTGTCTCATCTGGGAAGCGTTGTGGAATTCACATGTTTAAAAGGTTTCTACCCAAAGGGCACGAAAAAGCATTCGTTCTGTACCAGGAGTGGAGCATGGGAATTCTTGGATTTAAGATGTGAAAGTAGGTGCATGATGAATTCCTTAAGATAGTTGTCTTGAGTGGGTTAAGTTGTAGTGTTTTGGGCTTTGTGACATACGCAACATCGAGAGTGTTGCTTTGAAGTTCGACCAGGTACAGTATCTTCTAGCTAGCTATCTGACAGCTAAAGAATGGAAAGTTTTGTTTCTTTAAATTAATGACCATCATGGCCGTTACTTCACGAACCGCTCGCTTCGCGGCAAGCCCTCATTTCTGTGCGAATCGATCGTTTCAGTCCGCACGCTCCTCCTTTTTGGCTGCAATGCCACCCCGACCACGCCCCCTTTACCGTGCTCCAAGCGGGGTGAGTGGTTCCCCTGCCAGCGGCCGGGAATCTTTTCGCTTCGCATCTCGCTTCGCTCCCAACGTGACGTGTGGTCTCGGTTGGCTTTTATTTCAAGTTTTTTAAAAATATATTCAAACAGGGATATCGATGCATCGCTGTATCGTTTCATCTCTTTGCGCTGTTACTTCCTCGCTCGAGTAGCGGCGGTGGTGGCGGCGGCGGCGGCGGGAGCAGGAGGAGCCGCTGCCGCCTCGCCCGGCCAGAGCAGGGCACCCGGGGCAGGCAGCGTGCAAGCGGCGGAGGGTGGGAGGCTGTGCCATGCGGGGCTCCCCCCGAGTAGCGGCGGCGGCGGCGGGGGGGGCTGCCAATGATGCCAGGAAACAGTTGAAATCAGTAGAGCCATTGCAACTGACAGTCCAGCATCAGTGCATCGATACGCCGTTGGTAGGAATTTTTTTAAAGGACGGATGGGAAATAACGAACGTTGAAAAGTGGCATGCGAATGCGAAGGGAGCACGTGAGGTTGTGCTCGAATCGGTCCTAAAACTGCAGCTCGTGAGTACTGAGAAACAGGGGCGGGAGCGAAGCGAGAACACGTGACTGCCACGTGACCGCCTCCGAATTCACAGCGAAGGCAAGGTCGGTTCGAAGCGAGGCACTTCGTGAAGTGACGGCCAAGGAAGCTTTCACTTCCATGGGACATTAGTAAGATGGATTATCCTGCAAGAACAGCAGCTGATAATCATGGTAGGGGATTCTGAAAGGGGTTGACAGTTCAGTTCCTGAGCAGAATTAAGATGGTCTCTCTTAGTGAAATGTAACTTGATTCTTACATTCTATGAACTTCTTTTGCCACTGTATAGTGCATTTCAACAAAGATCATTTCAGATTTCTTCCAATGTCCTTTTTGGTTTTACCCCTTTGAACAAATGGATGTGATCACATTTGGCTACCTCACTTCCCGTAGGCTGTTTATGAACAGATGGAAAAACCCTTAGCACATTTTTTTTGTAATTGATCCTCCCTGAATGACTTGTAGGTAAAATTCAAGGTGGTTTGGAGAGTATACTTTGATTTGCTGTGCATTTTGGATTATCTGTGTGAAATGGAGAAAATCGTCTATACCAGGCATGTCCAAACTTTGGCCCTCCTGATGTTTGGACCACAACTCCCAGGATTCTAAGCTTATATTGCCAATGGCAAAGGGCTGTGGGAGTTGCTGTCTGAAACATCTGGAGGGCCAAAGTTTGAGCATGCCTGCTCTATACTACCAATGTAAGGTCACCATTCCCAGTTTGCAGTACACATACATATTGACTGCTGAGGCCATCAGATAGTGAAAGCATTGCAGCCAGGCACCCTCCATTTTGTCTTGAGTTCAGCTAAAACCGAGCGCCCTTCTTCCTCTAGCTGTCCTCTGGCACTGGCAAGACCGTCAAGCACCACGTTGATGTCCAGCCCGAATGACCTGCTGAATTTTGCAAGCAATCAATCTATTCATACAGCCGTTCCCCTTTTTTAAAAGTCAGAAACTGCCTGATCAGTTTAAAAGCCAAAAATCAGAATGTGATTTCTTCTCTTTCTTTCCTCTCAACCCCATTTCCCCTTTTGGGTAGGTGAGAAATAATTTAGCTGGAGAAAGGCAGACACCAAGCCTGGTCATCCAGTTCTACGTTGTCTGCATGCAGAGGTTGTCTTGGTTTTAAGACAAGAGTCGGTTGCATTCCCACCAGGTGTTGCTAAGGACTGAAATGAGCAACAGTGTCTGTTTAAAAGTCACAGTTTGGTGGTGTATTTGTTTACTTAGAAGTACATTCCAGGTTTCATGTGACTCATGGCCAACTGAATATCAGTTTGGATTGTGTGTTTTGCAGTTGCAGGTAAGCCGGAAAAAAATATTCCTGCCCAGTGAAGATAATAATTAGAAACGATCAAAAGCAGAGGTCATGCTGACCTGGGCTTTTGTAAATCAGTTCTTTCAAATACTAGACAGTTAATTATCCTTGTAATCCTTTATGTTTTCAGTCACAAGCAAAAGAGAAAAGCCCAGGTAGGCGTCTCCCTTGAGAGAGATACTGCTGTATAGATCAAAGTGATTTGGATCCACAGTACAAGGATCTGTTTTTACTCAACTTGCTTCTTTTCAACCTCATCAGTGTGTACTGATAATGGTGCAAGATGTCTTACCAAAAATTATCAACCCCCACAGAAGAAAGCTTCCCTCCTGTCTACAGAGGAAGAAAATATATAGCATTTTTAAAAAAATTAAATAATATAATCTATAGACACAAACACACACACACACACACACAAGTACAAATTAACACATAAAGAGCTTCATACATGCCTACTTACACAAAGTGCCCCCTCCACTGGGACCTTTTGAAGACATGCAACATCTATTCCATTCATGATGTCCGGTTCCCCTCCCCAAAAATGCATGGATTCTCTATGTAATATTTTTAAAGAATCATTTGAACTCGCTTTATAAAGCTTCCTAATTTGTGTGTGCGCGCACATGTCTACGCATCCCCCTTTTTGGACTCCAACTCGTGCCTCTGACAGCCAACTCGAGCACTTGAATAATTTTGCTCTCATAGTTTCTTAGGGCGCTTTTACACGACCCCTAAGATCCGCTGGCAACTTAAATTCGGACCAGAGATCTTGGGGGTTTGTCGCTCTTCCTGTGTTTCCACCCCTCTGCACTTTCTTGCTCCTGTCTGCGTGAGGGGAGGGAGAAAAAAAGGGAGAAAAGAATGCAGGCTCACCTCTGCTCTGCTGTTGAGGTGCTCCAGGAACCATTCCAGTCTCTTAAAGGGGTGGGGCAAAAAAACCAAAAACAAACACAAGGAGAGGAGAGCCCGGCATTCACTGCTTTACATCCGCATCAGAAATTGGTCGCCTTCAGAGACCAGGTACTTGGAAAATGCGCTGGGACGCACTTAGGTGGGCGTGGTCGTACTTTATATTGTTTAAAGTCCGGAGCTGGTGGGAAAACATTTTAAAACTCCGGATCTGGGAGCCTTTTGCCCCGGATTCTAGGGGTCGTGTAAAAGCGCCCTTAGAGAGTTGTTTTTAGGCCAAAGAAAATAGTAAACCATTAGCTGAGTCTTTAATTTTTCTTGTGGTTATTTATGTCTAAAAATCTGAACATATGATTTTTTTCAGTTTATTCATTCCATGAATAGATTTTCGGAATCGAAGCTCGTCTTTGTGGCTTCCAGATAGTATGTATTGCGTCTAGACGAATGAATGACGGTGCCTTTTTAATGTTTCTACAGAGGCTGTAATACTGACTGATGCCACTCCTTACATTTATTGTGCCTCAGTGGCAGGACATATCTTTGCTGATATTCAGCCCTCTATGTAACCAATATAGACATAGACCCAGGAGCCTCTATTGAATTAGGAAGCCCTTATACTTTTTAGCATTAAAACTTGAAGTGTTATCACAGTAAATTTAGAGTGAAACAAAGTGTAGATAAATTACGACTCTGGGAACCAAACAGTATCAACCTTCTCTGGCCCACCAGAATCTTGATAAGCCCTCAGTTTGTGCTGCACTAGGAGGTTAGTTATTTTTTATTTATTCATTTATTTTTGAGTATTTTTACCCTGCCTTTCTCCTTGGAAAAGGACCCAAGGCGGCTTACGGTAAGGAGAGACTGTACAATCCATTACAATTAAGACACAATCAATTTGAGCAACAGGGAATTGAGGGGCATCTTACAGCATTATTTATACAATTTATTTATTTACACAACCTATATGCAGCCCACTATCCAAACGTCTCTGGGCAACATTAAAGCTAACAATTGATAACATAGTGTCAGTGCAATCACACAAGGAGAGATATAAACACAAAGTTATAAGTGGTTATAAACACAAAGTCTGTGTATCCATGTATGGTAGATTCATAAAAAGTAGGTAGTCCATCATTCAGGGAAAGCTTGCCTGAAGAGAAAGGTCTTTGCCTGTTTCTGGAAAGACAGCAGAGATGGGGCAGTCCTGGCCTCCACTGGGAGGGAGTTTCAGAGTCTGGGTGCAGTCACCGAGAAGGCCCTTAGCAGAGAAGCTGAGCAACCCTTCAAATTTCTTCTTCTTCTTCTTCTTCTTCTTCTTCTTCTTTCTTCTTCTTCTTCTTCTTCTTCTCTTCTTCTTCTCCTCCTCCTTCTTCTTGTTTGTCCCATTTGATGGTGGTGTCCACTATTCAGAATGTATGATTCAATGGATCAATTCGTATCTTTCCTTTGTAAATCTTCTCCCATATGAAATAACTTGTAATATACAGTATTTCCTGCTCTAAATATCAGCTGCTATGGGGGGAAAAGCCAGCAGTATGAAAAATAGCCAGCCATGTAATACAGGGTAGCCATCTGAAGCTTATGCATTTTGGTTGGAATATGGAAGCCAGGTGGGCAGTTTGCTAGAAAGGTAAAATAGTATTTTACCCTTTTAAGGTATTTTAGTCTTTTTTACTCAAGCAAAAGACAAATGACATAATATTAAGTTGCTTCTAACTGGTGGTTAATAAGTCATTGATGAGATTTTTAGGGACGCTCCCACCTGTTGACTTAATGTGCATTTAAGAATTGCAGCAGAGACCTACAGTATTGCTTACTAGCTAGAAGCAACTGGTTGTTACACTGTTTGACTTTTGCGTTTAGTAAAAAGCAACAGGATTTCAAACATCCAGGAATCCTTAGTGATCCTGAGAGGTGGTAGTGGTGGTGGCTGTGACAGCACTGTGATCTGATCCCATCAAATTTCTCAGAATGACAGATTTGAAGGCACATTTTAATTTCCAGTGCACTGTTGTGAGGTAGAGTGAAAAGAAAATTATTGACAGTGGTCAATCAGCTTCAGGACTGGTTTTGAACCCAAGTTAGAAATTCTCTTTCCCTGCCTAATCAGGCACTATTCCCCCATTTGTAGGATGAGGGAAAAGGCCTAATTTTGATCCTGAAGTAATTTTTAATGAGAATGCAGTATTAATTTGCACTAGCGTTCTTAGAGAATTATATACTATTATGGGTTGCAGGATCTCATATTTGGCTGCTGACATGGGTTAGGTAATCCAGCCAATTCTGCTAATTTAATGGTTATGGCTGGGGCTTTCTTTTGGGAGCCCATGTTTTCAAGAAATTACATAATAATAATAATAGGTGCAGAATATATTTTTAGCTGACAGTTCCTTACACTTGTATCTCATTTCTGAGTTGATCTCATATCGTTTAAAACAAAGAGTGAGTACAAGCCATCGGATTTATTGACTCAAAAACTATAACATCTTATTCATTCTCTATAGATTTTGCAATATTCCATGCCAGTGAATGGCATTCTACAAGTGGATAAATAGTATTTAAAGAAAAATATTCATGGAAGGAATAGACTTTTTTTCAAGGAGTGCTTGATAGTGTTGTACACAAAACCAATTCCAAATCTTTTCAGTATTCTCTTGTATGTTAATTTCTCCACCAAAAAGACAATGCAATCTGTAATTTACTGGCACTTTTATTCTCTGTGTGCTTTGGACTGGGCACATGTTTCGGTCTTCAGGAAACTGGTACCCAAGCCTTGGCATGGAGCTTCATATATGCACAGGAACAACGATGGCAGGCAAGAAGCTAGATTTTAACCTTTGCTTGTTTGGCAATTGCAAATCAAATTAAGAATGAGTGGTAAGTGACTCCCCAGAAGATGATACCCTCTCGAAGGTAGCAGAGGTCTACCACAGCAGTATTGAGAACCATATGCAGAGTTCTTGCTTCCCATCTGTCCACATTTCTAAGTATGAAAAAACTTTGTTTCACTGGGTACAAGCAGAATTCAGCTCGTGGTCATGCAGAATCCGTGGCCCTAAAAACCTTGTTGATTGTAGCTTTGGAAATCCACAATTGTCACCCAGCTGCTAGTGCAGGTCCCATTCTTCCTGTTGGTGTAGCCAGCTTTGGAAGTTTGTTGGATGGCTTTTCTATTCAACTTTGGTGTATATTGACGTGTCTGTTCATGTCGGTTTCTTTCTCCTGCTCAGAATGTGAACAGTAGGTCTTATGGTATGTCAGGTATCCCTAATGGCTCTATGAACTGTGAAAATCACTGTGAGGCTCGGCATTGGTTAATTTATCTCCTAGTGCACTTTCCGTGACTTCTCAGTGAAGAAGTAGCCGTGTGGGCTTATTAGCAGTGAGGCTTTGAATACAACTTTCGTAGGAGCCCCTGTGCTTCTCTCGGCAACAAATGTTAACACTTCATGATTGCATAGAATGGTTTGTTGGATACTAGAATTCCTGCAGTTGACAAAGCAGAACCAGAGGGCCACCGTAGGACCAGATTGTTAGATTTGTTAGGCATTTGCTTTGAGTACCTAAATGGGTGACTGGAGACACCAGTTTAAGCATTGCCATAGAATCACATAACTGTTTCCTACCTGGAATGGTGAGTCATGCCAGGTGGGCTGATAGGACTGAGCAAAGGTGTCCCCAAGTGTTGTTTTCTACAGTATCATAACAGTGTCATTCGTGTTCTTTCCCGGTTTCTCAATCCTTGTTTCAGCCATTCGAGTTGCAGGCGAAAACATAGCCTTGGGATTTGGAATCCCAGTAGCTGTAACAGCAGAGAAAGAGAAACCCTTGTAAAGAACAATGAAGACATCAATTAGATGACTACTCCCAAGACTGTAATTGATTGAACACCCTTACTTTGCTTATTCTCAGCAAGTTGCCCCAAAATGCTGCCTAGTACATTAAATAACGGAATGGAGGATGGTGGGATCTGATACTTTGTTATTTTAGAACGGAAAATGCTAGGGATACTTGATGTTCTTCTGCAGTTAGACTCCAGTAAGCAACCAAACCTCTCACATCAGGGCTAAGAAGCCCATGCTTCTCAGTTGAAGTAGTCTGGGCTCATTGGTTCTTCAAGAGCAATTGTTAACCATGTCAGAAGGAAATAAAGTAGCCCCTGGTGTTCCATAGAAGGAATCATATGTGTGACCAGAGGTGGATTAACCATTAAGCACAATAAGCACATGCTTAGGGACATCAAGGGAAGAGGGGGCACCACAGAAATGGGCCATATGGTGCAATACTGCAAAAGGCGCAGCTGAACTAGGATCTGCAAAAAGGGCCCCCCACATTAAATGGAAAAAAATTACATACAGATATATACAATAATAACACGAGCACTCAGAAAGTGTAGACCTCCACCAAGGGTTATGAAATCGAAGGGGGTGGGGAATCCTCCCCTACATAAATGTAAGCAGGGGATACTGTATACCGTCAGGTGTCCACTGAGAATGAGACTGCAGGGGTGCTGATAGGTCACTTAGCATCCAGCCTGCCAACAGGTAACAACACATGTGTTGACACTGTAACTTTTTGTGTCAGGATCTGGCTTATATGGCCCTGGTAACTGCAGGATCGGGCCAGCCTGACCCAGGAATTCCCCGAAGCAGCTTACAGACGGAATCAAATGGTTTGTTTCAACAACAAAAACCCCCACCATTTCGTTTCATCGTAACGAAATGCTGCTTCGTTTTGTTTCATTTTGTTACATAATGACGCCACAAAACAGCATTTTGTTTTTCATTTTGTTCCCATCCGTAGTTTGGATCATGGCAAAATGGGATTTTTTTTAGGACTGCTTGATCATAAGCTAGTTTGATCCATTTTTAGCAGGTCACATTTGGAAATATGGAAATTCTGGCAAAGGAAATCCTTTTCACCTGTCCTAACCACCTGTGAGGAATTCATTCAACTAATGGCAGAAAAGACACATGCGCTCATTGTTAACGAAGTAAAATCTTCTTGTTATTTTAGTTTGTTAGTTGATTCAACACCAGATCTACAGTATCACATATCGATCAGTTAAATGTTGTACTTGGGTACTTAAAAGATAGACAAGATATTGAACGTTTTTAACTTTTTCTGGAAATGAAAAAGTCATACTGGTGAGGAAATGGCAAATCAGGTGTTGCAGTACTTAAATGAAGTTTGTAGGCTAAACTTTTCAAAATGTAGGGCTCAGTCTTATGACAACGCTACTAACATGTCTGGGCGGTTATAAGAGGATGCAGCAAGCAAGCAAGCAAGCAAGAAAGAAAGAAAGAAAGAAAGGAAGGAAGGAAGAAAGAAAAGTTTATATATGTCCCTGTGCAGCTCATTTACTAAATCTGGTAGGATGAAGTGCTGTTGACTGCTGTCAAGAGGCATTTATTTTTTCTCTTCATTGTAGTTATTCTATAGCCTTTTTTCAGCATCATACAGCTGGTGGAAAATTCTTCTGGATGGAAGGCACATGCTATGACAACAGCAGCAATTTTGAAATCTTTCCTTAAACTTTTAGAAGCATTAGAATATATAGCTGAAGATCAGTCACAAAAGGGAGACACTGGAAGAGAAGTCAATATTCCAGATAAGATGCAAAAGCTAGAATTTGTTTTTATGTTGAATTTTTGGAATGGGATTTTGCAGAATTTTCACAGAGTAAGCCAAGTTCTGCAAAATGATGTGAACTAGGAAACATGTGCACATCTGTATGTATCATTAGCTGACCAAATGTACACTTCATGAGATGAATTTGACAGATATGAAGCAGCTGCAAAGGAAATGCTACTAGATGTTGATTACAAGGCAGCTACAACTCGCAAACATATCAGAAATAAGATACCCAATGACAGAGATGCCCCAGAAGTACATCTGAATGCCAGAGATAAATTTCGTACCGCTACCCTTTTACACAATTGTTGACAAACTTGAAATGGAGATGAAAAGAAGAGGAGAGATACAGTGGTACCTTGGATAATGAAATTCATTCGTTCTGCGGGTCATTTCCCTAACTAAAAAAAATTGTTATCCATTGAAATGAATGGGAAGTCAATTAATCTGTTCTGGAGGTCAGATTAACTGACGGTCACCTCCTTTCCCTCGCTGCTGTGCCCAGTGGGAGAAAGGAAGTGTTGGATCAGGCACCCCAAAGCTGAACCCAGCAATGTGGGGAAACTTTGGAATGGCTGATCCCAGCGGGGAAGCAAGGCTACCACCACGGGAAGCAAAGTTGGGTGCGGTGGCTAAGGAGCTAGCTGCTTCAGCTGGCCAGTTTCGCTTCAGACAGCTAGCACCACCGCCACCTGACTTTGCTTTTCGTGGTGGTAGCGAGGGGCAGTGCGAAGGCCCTTACCCACTCCCAAAAAGAAGGCACCTGTGTTTTGAATGCCTTCTTTTCAGGAGTGAGTAAGGACTCGCTTGCTGCCACTCAGTACAAGCCATGGGAGGGGATGAAAGACACGGTTGCCTTCAGCTTTCGGACGTGTCTTTCATCACCCCCCGCGCTTGTCCTTGCCCACTCCTGCACAGTTCAGCCCACTGCCCAGGAAATTTGAAACCCAGCTGTTTGAACTTCCCAGGTGCCACTGCTCCTGCCTGCTGCCACTTGTTTTCTCCCTTCCCCCAGGCTTGTAGCAAGTCTTACCCACTCCTGAAAAAAAGGCACCCAAAAGTAGACGCCTTCTTTTTGAGAGTGAGTAAGGACAAGCGTGTATTGGGGGGGATGATAGATGCACCCAAAACCAAAGGCACTAGCTCACTAGCCAGTGGCTTCATTCCTGCTGGCCAGTTTCCAATGGGGTACGCCAAAAAGTCGTAAACCAAGACACCCCATTGGAATTTTTCATTAACAGAAACATCCCTATTCCAGGAAATTCCATTTTGTTATCCATTTTTTTTTCATTAACAGAAGCATTCGTTACTATATATAAAGAAATAGTGGAGATATTTTCTTTTCTAAGTGATGTACCGCATGATGTCCCTTTATTACCCACTAACATTGAAAGGTATTCTCAGTGCTGTCAAAAGCTAATTGATGCTTACAAAGAGGACTTCAGCATTAATTTTTCAGCTGAACTTTAGCAGTTTCATTCCTACATGTGCCATAAGTTCAGTGCCAAAAAAAAAATGACAAACAAGATTCAGTTCTGCCGAACTTCATAAAATAATTGTAGAATATTGAATGTGCCTTTCAAAATGTAGGCATTGGCTTTTGCATATTTTTAACAGTAATGGTCACAAGTTGCTCAGCTGAGCATTCATTTTATCAGTTGAAGTATATTAAAAATCCATCAGAACAACTATGCAACAAGGCAGGCTGGATGCCTTATCTCTATTAAGATTTGAAGCAGTTGTGTTACATAAGATTAGTTTTGAAGATCTGATCAAAGATTTTCCAATTTAAAAAAGTAGAAGAAAACTTTTCAAATATAAAGTGGAAGTATACAAAAATAAACATTATCTTCCATCTTACTGGAAGTTTTGTTTAATTTTGATAAATAAAATTTTATTTTATGGTTTGTTATTGTTTATATTTTGAATTGCATATATTTGAGGGGGGCACCAAAATCAAGTTTTAAGTGGTTAGGGCCTCTAAGGTTCTTAATCTGGCCCTGCATGTGACATGACATATTTAAACATTCCTTAGCCTCTTGCTTGAAATGCTGTTGTTACAATGGTGTATCTCATTAGCTGCTGGATTTTTTACGCACCACAAATGTTTAGAGGGCCATAATCTGCCAGTGCCTCCACTGGATCTCTCTTCCCTTGCTGTGGCTTGCTTCGGTCTTCCAATAGTGTTTTAGAAACTTCTTGTTAAAAATGCTCCCCACCCTGGAAGTGAAAATAAAGAATGCTTTTTTAAAAAATACTAGGAATACTACAAAATTTTTGAAGCTGGGCAGAAGGTGCAGTGATGGTGGTGGTGATGATGGTGGTGGCATGGAATGACTCAGGCTACCAGCCAGAATCTCTGCTGAAGAGAAAGACAAAATGGCTGTTCTTGCAAAAGAAAAGTAAGGCAATACCACCAACCCCAGACAGAAACCACTGACAAAAGATGAAATTTCTACAGCACGAGAATGCAATGAAAACCACTGCACAATGAAGTCAGAACATACCTTAAGAGCGGAATAAAAGGGATTTTAGAAATGTGTATGAGGTAAGTATGAGGTAATTTCTTGAAGAAACCTCATGGAGTAGACACCGCATGAGCAGCGTCAGTGAACATTTGTTCTTCCACCAGCCCTTTTGATGGTTGAATTGGGGATTATGGGAATAGTTATCCATCTTTTTTTTTTAAAGTCAAGATCTTTAAAAATAACCTTGAAGGATCAGGGTAGAAATCTTTAATGAAGGAGCTTTGCCACTTTAGTTTTCATTGATTTTTGAAGGAGAGTCCAGCCCTAATGAAACCTTCCAACTCTTAAACAGTCTGTAAAAACTCCTGAAAAATCCTGGCACAGAAACCTTTAATAAAGAAACTTGTCTGCTGGGTTTTGTCCTTGGTTTTGAGTCCGTGTAGTTTTGACTATAGTGTAGTTCTAATTGAAAGCTTCTGTCCAGGAAATGTTTGCAATCTAAACACTACACATTTAGTACACTAGTTATAAAAAGGGTAATTATGAAAAAGGCACTGGACAAAAGTGAGGTAAGTGGAGCTTCCTATGAACGTCAAGGAAAGTACTAATGACATTAGTGTAGAACCTGATACTTCAAGAACAAATGCTCTGCGTGGAAAGTGTTCCGTTGCTTTTTATTGTGTTCTTTCATTCTTACCAGTCAGACTTGTATCTATTCATATATATGGTACACACCTTGGGGTAGGGTGGAATGGGGTGTTGATTGATCCATAAAGAGAAGGACTGTAAACTATTTTGTATATAGATGTTGTTTATATAAAAGTAGCTGCAATAGTTTGTGAGGTTAAGGCTGCAATCCAATACAGTCTTATCTAGGACTAAGTTCTATTAGCCTAATGGGCCTAACATTTGAGTTGACACATATCGGATTGCACGGTGAAGTGCAGGAATACGAGAACCTAAACACTGGACATTTCCGTCTTCCTTTCTCATATCTATGTTTGCTCCCGTCCCCTTCACTCTTTCCATTTCTGTTTTTACTTTTCCGGTCCCTTGTGCTTGCCACCAGTCCTTCCAATCTTCTGCCTCATTTCCTGTGCCCTTTCTGCTTTCTCCTTTTTCTTATCCAAGGTATCCTTTCTCTGTCGGACTTTCTGAGCCTTTCCCACATCCCCATCTCAAGCTCCTGGTGTTCTTTCTCCCGGCGACCCTCCTCCTCTTCAGTTCAGCTTTCAGATAGGAATAGTTGGCTACAGTCCAATGAAGCACCATGTTGCAATAAATGTGTGTTCCTTAGGGTAGTTTGAGCTCTGGGTTTTAATGGAGCAACAGTGACATCCAGTGGCCTTCTTCCTTACCATCATGCGTGCGACCAATGCAGTCATTTTGACTGAAAGCGAGCTGGGCGGATGGATATCACATTGCCGTGTGTGTCATGATAAACATATCTGATTCCAGAAGCAGGGATGATGAGTCCCATTCAAGAGACGTCCATGGATACACCAAGTCCCAGCGGTCAGGATTTCTCATTTCAGTGACTGTGCAGTGCCAATGAATTACAGTATACGCTCAAATCTGGTCCAACATGATAAGGAAGCTCCGGTTGAGGTTGAGGGAGAATAGGAAGAAGCTAGGTTTATGTGTGTACATTTGAGTCCACCTATGGAAAAACATATGTTGTGTTTACTATGAGTTCTTTATACAGTAAAATGTGTTTGAACATGACTTGCTTACTAGGATAGCTGGTGGACTTCGAACTACTTCAGCATCCTAATGAGGTGCTTTCAACTCACTGCTGACTTGTGGTGATCCTCACCAGCTTTTCTTAGGTGTAGAGTACTCAGAAGTGGTTCACCATTTCCTTGCCCAAGACTACATAGTTTGGTTCTCCTCCCAGGAGACACAGTTGGGAATCGAACTCCCAACACCTGGCCCTGACAAAGGGCAGTTTTTGATGAGACCAGAGAGAACATCTAACTTGAAGGCAGTGACATCCTTTACAGAGCCGTCTCTATACAGTCCTGTGGTGTCTCCCCGAACCATAGAATGCATTTGGCATGATTATTGCTAAATTTGCTTCCCCATTGCCATTGCTATTCATTCTGGACCTCCTGGGCCTAACTGAAGAAGCAACAAGGGTGGTAGGCTACTTGGACTGTCTGCTGTGTTATAGCTGTCCTTTATCCTTGCTATTTTTAGTCATCGTGTGGTGGTGGTGGTGGTGGTGGTGGTCGTGGGGGAAAAGGCAGTCGGAGTGTCTTTTTCCCTCCATCAATAATTAGTAGCAACATGCATGATAACATTGAGTAGAGATTAGAAACAGGAACCTGAATCAAGAACGGTATTAGCTTCTGATTGAGCTTGCAGGGAGATTCTGGAATTTGCACCCTCCAAATGTAATATTTGCAGGCTCTGTATTTTAGTTTGCATTTAAATATTCTCATGATCCCTGAACCTAGGTACATTTCTGTAGTCACTCTACAGAAATGACTACCTCTGATTTTGCTGAGTAGAAGCACCTTGGAATGAGCAGGTAGGGGAGAGGCTATGAGTCCTGGTTGTGATCCACCCATCCCCAACCCTTCTTCTCCCTGCATGGTCTGTGTGCTCGAAGTTCAACACTTAGAACTTCACTAGGGCCGTTACTTCAGTTCAACGCTCCTCCTCACTGCTCCAAGCGGGCGAGAGAGATCCCGCTTTGCATCCAAAGTCACGTGTGGCCAGTTAATATATATTTTTATTTTTATTTTAACTTACTTTTTCTCCGAAATGCCGATGCATAGATATTTCGGTTAACCCGTTCTTTTGATCTTGCCTTCTGTACACAGGGCAGGGGCAACAGAGGGGGGGCAAGCATCCCCGGGTGATGTGAGCGGAGCCCCTCCGCTGGCAAGGGATGGCGAAGGGCTGCGCAGAGGGAGGGGGAGGGGTGTCGGTGCCGCCGCTGCAAGACACCCCCGCGCGCGCCCACCCAGAGAGCGGCGGCGGGGCACACAGGGCGATGAAGCTGAGAGAAGCCTCTCCCGCCCCGCAAAACCAACCCAGCTGCTCCCATGGCCGCCCACAAGTCCTCGGGCAGGGGCCTTTTGCGCCGGGCTTGAGTATGCGCCTCTGACCGCAAATGACAGCCGGGTATTGATAGTGGTAATTTTTTTAAAAAATAAAAGAAAGCAGAAAACTGAGGCAAGGATCCTAAAATTTAGACAGAGAAAGGGGAATACTACAGTTCCACCACTCTTGTCACCACCCAGACACCAGCTTGAAATTATTCTTAAAATGTACAGGAATTTTAAAAGAAAAAGGGGTTAAAAAGAGGATAAGGCAGAATCAGGAAAACAATTCCAGGCCCAAAGCAACTGTGAGTACAGGGTTACAGGATAAAAAAAACAGAAACACCGGCAAATAATAAACACTACCCCACCTAAGTCAAGTGATGAAGCAAAACTGGGGAAATGCCCTGTGGTTCTCAGGCATAAATTCTTACGTGGCGCAAAGAGGTCTTCTCACGAGTAACACTGCCACAGGAGAAAGAAAGGAAAGCTTCCTTCAGCTATGATGATTTATTCTTGAGCAGTGATTTGAGTTATTATGTCCGTCCACTTTTCTTCGCCATCTTACATTCGTATTATTATTAGTACTATTATTCTGATTGTTGGTTAGCTTTTCTTTATTAATTTAGGGTCATTGTTTGGTTTGCTTATGTTTATCTGTGGAACCGATTATTATTTTTTATTGTCTGTATTATGGAATTTTTATATCTGTTAACCGCCTGGAGTTCCTTTTGGGAAAATCCAGCAGGATATAAGTATAAAAAAATAAAATAAAATAAAATAAAATAAAATAAAATAAAAGAGTCAATTTCAAATTCTAAATTCCCCTTTGTATTCATGAATTCCCATGGACATCTGAGCTGATAATTTCTTAATTACTACTCCTAGTCCTCTTTGATCATTCTTACCGTTTTCCTTCCCAGCTTCACAATATGCATACCTTTGGGCAACTAGTACAACAACTTACTGTACAACTATTTGGTGAAGGCAGACATGAAAGCCCACATGATGTATTTCATTTTACTGATCCTTAATCTCTTCACAACCACCAAGGAATCCTGTAATAGATGTAGGATAAGAATAGGGGGGAAAGGTATTACTGTACAGCAGGCCTGCCTAAAGTCTGGCCCGGGGGGGGGCAAATCCGGCCCGCCAGGCCATTCTGAGTGGCCTGCGGCTGGCTGGCCCACCCCTCCCTCCCCCTCCTTCACCCCGTTTTTTTAAAAAGAAAGTGGGTGGGGCTTGCAGTGGGGTGGCAGGTTTGGGGACCAACCGGCCCCTGACACATTCTCAGCCACCAAATCTGGCCCTCCTTACAAAAAGTTTGGGCACCCCTGCTGTACAGTATATGGATAACTTGTTCATCTAACTGGAGGTTCTTGGTTTTTTTACCAGAAGTGGAAGAATTCACCGATGTTGCACTGAATGAGTCTTGTTTGACATGGAGGCGGCATTATGGAAGTGCAGGAATAAATGAAACATATCAGGTATGTGAGATGTTACAGTTATTGAATACTGAATAAAAGATATCATTGATAGTGAAACATGACAGGAGTTTGAGGGACCATGATTTACTTTCTGTTTTCCAGTACAACAAACTGCACTGGATTCTTTTTGAGCTTTTGGGGGACATTTGTGACTCGATCAGTGAGTGATCACAGCAGCTCTGGAAAGTAGCTCTCAAGGCTGCCCATCTCTAATGCATGTGTAATGTCTTAGGCTGTTTTCTTACTATATCAAGTCTGTATCATGGTCTCTAAACCAGCCATTCAAAAGTTTCTTTTTTGCCATGGCCATAAACACGCTGTGAAAGTGTAGGCCTAATCAAGATTGCATAAATCACATAATATAAGGTGGTGTGCGAAGAATATGCCTCCTTCAAATATGCCAGGGGCCCCCTGTTGAGAATGGCTGCTCTAATAAACCATAGGCGAGGAACCTTTGGCCTTATAGATGTTTGAGCCTACCACTCCCATGAGCCCTTTCTAACATGACCATTTGCAACAAATGTTGGGAGTTTTAGTCACAAAATGTATGGGCCAAAATCCTGTTGTGTAGCATATGCCTGTGCAGGGAAGATGTCATTGTCTGGTGGAGATGTTGCTGGTAATTGCACCTGTTTAATGCTGATATTCATTCACACAGCTCATGTGCAGTCAGACTCATTGTGGATGAGTTGTTTGTGCTCCATATGGAGGGGGACTCTATTACCATCAGTCTCCTTGTTGCTGCTAGTTAAAAGAGATCCTCCTTTGATCCAAGGGTTTGCACGGCTCTTATGCAATGAGATTGATTGCATATGAGCTGTGTGAGTACTAGGACTGAACAGGAAGTCTTTGATTACCAGCAGTGCTTTCCTTGGTGACATCATCTTCCTAATGCAATGGGATTTTGGTCATGTGGGCAAAAGGTTCATTATCTGTGATTTAAGGTTTTGTAGTCTTTTAACTGAGAGTCAGATATGCATTACAGGGAGCATATTATTTGAAAGGGGAATTTCTTGAGTGTTAAAAGTATTTGATATAACAGGAGCCTTTGAGATCTGTGGTTTGCAAATTAGTTTGCTTTGTTCTCTGATAGATCAATCTTCATTAGGAAAACGAAAGTCTGTTGGAATCACATCTCTGGAACACTAGTATGATTTGAGTTTAGTTTGTTGCATTTGCTATAACATGTATATTTGTACCAACACTATGTCTTTTCGAACAAAATCTTGGGAATCTGTGTCATGAAATTTCCATTTATGGATCACACTGTCCACATTGTGCAATTACTGTCTCCAGTCTTGGAACTGATTCATCATAGATGTATCCTGAAGGTTTGCTCCTGAGAATTGACTTCCTTTTTATTCTCTTGCAGCTTAGTATGAGAATGCTAGGGAGCGAATCAAATAAAACGACAGATATATTGATTAACCCGCCTGCAAGAGAAGAAATCGTAAATGTGTGCTTACAGTTACATCAGGATACAAATTACAGTGTGGAAATCACGGCCAAAGTTGCCAATTTGCTTTTACTACTCAAAATAATACGTCCGATAGTTGGTAGGTTTGACCTATCCAGAAAATGCTGATATTGCTTATGTTTGATTTGGTTTGAAAGTTTTTTTAACT